>OU452248.1:27139806-29812306 GCA_911728495.1 Furcula furcula | reverse complement strand
TTCATTTCAATACTTGTACTTTTTCATCATTTTCATACCACATTTTTAGTTTTTCTTAGATTTTCCAAATTTTTTCTTCTATCCGTTGTCTGCCGCGCTCGGTGTCGTGATCTACGTCTCAAGCCGCGTCTTTTGACGTATCGCACGCCCCGATCCGGCGATCTTTAGGCTATTTATCGCTATTTTTCATTCCATACCGAGGTGATGTGGTGAATCGATTTTCACGATACCACAAGACCATATCTTCGTAACCCACTGTACCACATACGCGAAACTTGCACATAATCTTGCATTCATCTCGCACTCACACCTACTAACCGTTACCGGCACTCGCCGGAACAATTTTCCTTTCATACTTCAACTTTTGTTCAATTTTCATACAACACTTTTAGTTTTTCTTTGATTTTCCGAAAATTTTCTTCTAACAGTTGTCTGCCGCGCTCGGTTTCGTGATCTACACGTCAAGGCGCGTCTTTCGACGTGTCGCACGACCCGGTCCGGCGATTTTTCATTTCAATACTTGTACTTTTTCATCATTTTCATACCACATTTTTAGTTTTTCTTAGATTTTCCAAATTTTTTCTTCTATCCGTTGTCTGCCGCGCTCGGTGTCGTGATCTACGTCTCAAGCCGCGTCTTTTGACGTATCGCACGCCCCGATCCGGCGATCTTTAGGCTATTTATCGCTATTTTTCATTCCATACCGAGGTGATGTGGTGAATCGATTTTCACGATACCACAAGACCATATCTTCGTAACCCACTGTACCACATACGCGAAACTTGCACATAATCTTGCATTCATCTCGCACTCACACCTACTAACCGTTACCGGCACTCGCCGGAACAATTTTCCTTTCATACTTCAACTTTTGTTCAATTTTCATACAACACTTTTAGTTTTTCTTTGATTTTCCGAAAATTTTCTTCTAACAGTTGTCTGCCGCGCTCGGTTTCGTGATCTACACGTCAAGGCGCGTCTTTCGACGTGTCGCACGACCCGGTCCGGCGATTTTTCATTTCAATACTTGTACTTTTTCATCATTTTCATACCACATTTTTAGTTTTTCTTAGATTTTCCAAATTTTTTCTTCTATCCGTTGTCTGCCGCGCTCGGTGTCGTGATCTACGTCTCAAGCCGCGTCTTTTGACGTATCGCACGCCCCGATCCGGCGATCTTTAGGCTATTTATCGCTATTTTTCATTCCATACCGAGGTGATGTGGTGAATCGATTTTCACGATACCACAAGACCATATCTTCGTAACCCACTGTACCACATACGCGAAACTTGCACATAATCTTGCATTCATCTCGCACTCACACCTACTAACCGTTACCGGCACTCGCCGGAACAATTTTCCTTTCATACTTCAACTTTTGTTCAATTTTCATACAACACTTTTAGTTTTTCTTTGATTTTCCGAAAATTTTCTTCTAACAGTTGTCTGCCGCGCTCGGTTTCGTGATCTACACGTCAAGGCGCGTCTTTCGACGTGTCGCACGACCCGGTCCGGCGATTTTTCATTTCAATACTTGTACTTTTTCATCATTTTCATACCACATTTTTAGTTTTTCTTAGATTTTCCAAATTTTTTCTTCTATCCGTTGTCTGCCGCGCTCGGTGTCGTGATCTACGTCTCAAGCCGCGTCTTTTGACGTATCGCACGCCCCGATCCGGCGATCTTTAGGCTATTTATCGCTATTTTTCATTCCATACCGAGGTGATGTGGTGAATCGATTTTCACGATACCACAAGACCATATCTTCGTAACCCACTGTACCACATACGCGAAACTTGCACATAATCTTGCATTCATCTCGCACTCACACCTACTAACCGTTACCGGCACTCGCCGGAACAATTTTCCTTTCATACTTCAACTTTTGTTCAATTTTCATACAACACTTTTAGTTTTTCTTTGATTTTCCGAAAATTTTCTTCTAACAGTTGTCTGCCGCGCTCGGTTTCGTGATCTACACGTCAAGGCGCGTCTTTCGACGTGTCGCACGACCCGGTCCGGCGATTTTTCATTTCAATACTTGTACTTTTTCATCATTTTCATACCACATTTTTAGTTTTTCTTAGATTTTCCAAATTTTTTCTTCTATCCGTTGTCTGCCGCGCTCGGTGTCGTGATCTACGTCTCAAGCCGCGTCTTTTGACGTATCGCACGCCCCGATCCGGCGATCTTTAGGCTATTTATCGCTATTTTTCATTCCATACCGAGGTGATGTGGTGAATCGATTTTCACGATACCACAAGACCATATCTTCGTAACCCACTGTACCACATACGCGAAACTTGCACATAATCTTGCATTCATCTCGCACTCACACCTACTAACCGTTACCGGCACTCGCCGGAACAATTTTCCTTTCATACTTCAACTTTTGTTCAATTTTCATACAACACTTTTAGTTTTTCTTTGATTTTCCGAAAATTTTCTTCTAACAGTTGTCTGCCGCGCTCGGTTTCGTGATCTACACGTCAAGGCGCGTCTTTCGACGTGTCGCACGACCCGGTCCGGCGATTTTTCATTTCAATACTTGTACTTTTTCATCATTTTCATACCACATTTTTAGTTTTTCTTAGATTTTCCAAATTTTTTCTTCTATCCGTTGTCTGCCGCGCTCGGTGTCGTGATCTACGTCTCAAGCCGCGTCTTTTGACGTATCGCACGCCCCGATCCGGCGATCTTTAGGCTATTTATCGCTATTTTTCATTCCATACCGAGGTGATGTGGTGAATCGATTTTCACGATACCACAAGACCATATCTTCGTAACCCACTGTACCACATACGCGAAACTTGCACATAATCTTGCATTCATCTCGCACTCACACCTACTAACCGTTACCGGCACTCGCCGGAACAATTTTCCTTTCATACTTCAACTTTTGTTCAATTTTCATACAACACTTTTAGTTTTTCTTTGATTTTCCGAAAATTTTCTTCTAACAGTTGTCTGCCGCGCTCGGTTTCGTGATCTACACGTCAAGGCGCGTCTTTCGACGTGTCGCACGACCCGGTCCGGCGATTTTTCATTTCAATACTTGTACTTTTTCATCATTTTCATACCACATTTTTAGTTTTTCTTAGATTTTCCAAATTTTTTCTTCTATCCGTTGTCTGCCGCGCTCGGTGTCGTGATCTACGTCTCAAGCCGCGTCTTTTGACGTATCGCACGCCCCGATCCGGCGATCTTTAGGCTATTTATCGCTATTTTTCATTCCATACCGAGGTGATGTGGTGAATCGATTTTCACGATACCACAAGACCATATCTTCGTAACCCACTGTACCACATACGCGAAACTTGCACATAATCTTGCATTCATCTCGCACTCACACCTACTAACCGTTACCGGCACTCGCCGGAACAATTTTCCTTTCATACTTCAACTTTTGTTCAATTTTCATACAACACTTTTAGTTTTTCTTTGATTTTCCGAAAATTTTCTTCTAACAGTTGTCTGCCGCGCTCGGTTTCGTGATCTACACGTCAAGGCGCGTCTTTCGACGTGTCGCACGACCCGGTCCGGCGATTTTTCATTTCAATACTTGTACTTTTTCATCATTTTCATACCACATTTTTAGTTTTTCTTAGATTTTCCAAATTTTTTCTTCTATCCGTTGTCTGCCGCGCTCGGTGTCGTGATCTACGTCTCAAGCCGCGTCTTTTGACGTATCGCACGCCCCGATCCGGCGATCTTTAGGCTATTTATCGCTATTTTTCATTCCATACCGAGGTGATGTGGTGAATCGATTTTCACGATACCACAAGACCATATCTTCGTAACCCACTGTACCACATACGCGAAACTTGCACATAATCTTGCATTCATCTCGCACTCACACCTACTAACCGTTACCGGCACTCGCCGGAACAATTTTCCTTTCATACTTCAACTTTTGTTCAATTTTCATACAACACTTTTAGTTTTTCTTTGATTTTCCGAAAATTTTCTTCTAACAGTTGTCTGCCGCGCTCGGTTTCGTGATCTACACGTCAAGGCGCGTCTTTCGACGTGTCGCACGACCCGGTCCGGCGATTTTTCATTTCAATACTTGTACTTTTTCATCATTTTCATACCACATTTTTAGTTTTTCTTAGATTTTCCAAATTTTTTCTTCTATCCGTTGTCTGCCGCGCTCGGTGTCGTGATCTACGTCTCAAGCCGCGTCTTTTGACGTATCGCACGCCCCGATCCGGCGATCTTTAGGCTATTTATCGCTATTTTTCATTCCATACCGAGGTGATGTGGTGAATCGATTTTCACGATACCACAAGACCATATCTTCGTAACCCACTGTACCACATACGCGAAACTTGCACATAATCTTGCATTCATCTCGCACTCACACCTACTAACCGTTACCGGCACTCGCCGGAACAATTTTCCTTTCATACTTCAACTTTTGTTCAATTTTCATACAACACTTTTAGTTTTTCTTTGATTTTCCGAAAATTTTCTTCTAACAGTTGTCTGCCGCGCTCGGTTTCGTGATCTACACGTCAAGGCGCGTCTTTCGACGTGTCGCACGACCCGGTCCGGCGATTTTTCATTTCAATACTTGTACTTTTTCATCATTTTCATACCACATTTTTAGTTTTTCTTAGATTTTCCAAATTTTTTCTTCTATCCGTTGTCTGCCGCGCTCGGTGTCGTGATCTACGTCTCAAGCCGCGTCTTTTGACGTATCGCACGCCCCGATCCGGCGATCTTTAGGCTATTTATCGCTATTTTTCATTCCATACCGAGGTGATGTGGTGAATCGATTTTCACGATACCACAAGACCATATCTTCGTAACCCACTGTACCACATACGCGAAACTTGCACATAATCTTGCATTCATCTCGCACTCACACCTACTAACCGTTACCGGCACTCGCCGGAACAATTTTCCTTTCATACTTCAACTTTTGTTCAATTTTCATACAACACTTTTAGTTTTTCTTTGATTTTCCGAAAATTTTCTTCTAACAGTTGTCTGCCGCGCTCGGTTTCGTGATCTACACGTCAAGGCGCGTCTTTCGACGTGTCGCACGACCCGGTCCGGCGATTTTTCATTTCAATACTTGTACTTTTTCATCATTTTCATACCACATTTTTAGTTTTTCTTAGATTTTCCAAATTTTTTCTTCTATCCGTTGTCTGCCGCGCTCGGTGTCGTGATCTACGTCTCAAGCCGCGTCTTTTGACGTATCGCACGCCCCGATCCGGCGATCTTTAGGCTATTTATCGCTATTTTTCATTCCATACCGAGGTGATGTGGTGAATCGATTTTCACGATACCACAAGACCATATCTTCGTAACCCACTGTACCACATACGCGAAACTTGCACATAATCTTGCATTCATCTCGCACTCACACCTACTAACCGTTACCGGCACTCGCCGGAACAATTTTCCTTTCATACTTCAACTTTTGTTCAATTTTCATACAACACTTTTAGTTTTTCTTTGATTTTCCGAAAATTTTCTTCTAACAGTTGTCTGCCGCGCTCGGTTTCGTGATCTACACGTCAAGGCGCGTCTTTCGACGTGTCGCACGACCCGGTCCGGCGATTTTTCATTTCAATACTTGTACTTTTTCATCATTTTCATACCACATTTTTAGTTTTTCTTAGATTTTCCAAATTTTTTCTTCTATCCGTTGTCTGCCGCGCTCGGTGTCGTGATCTACGTCTCAAGCCGCGTCTTTTGACGTATCGCACGCCCCGATCCGGCGATCTTTAGGCTATTTATCGCTATTTTTCATTCCATACCGAGGTGATGTGGTGAATCGATTTTCACGATACCACAAGACCATATCTTCGTAACCCACTGTACCACATACGCGAAACTTGCACATAATCTTGCATTCATCTCGCACTCACACCTACTAACCGTTACCGGCACTCGCCGGAACAATTTTCCTTTCATACTTCAACTTTTGTTCAATTTTCATACAACACTTTTAGTTTTTCTTTGATTTTCCGAAAATTTTCTTCTAACAGTTGTCTGCCGCGCTCGGTTTCGTGATCTACACGTCAAGGCGCGTCTTTCGACGTGTCGCACGACCCGGTCCGGCGATTTTTCATTTCAATACTTGTACTTTTTCATCATTTTCATACCACATTTTTAGTTTTTCTTAGATTTTCCAAATTTTTTCTTCTATCCGTTGTCTGCCGCGCTCGGTGTCGTGATCTACGTCTCAAGCCGCGTCTTTTGACGTATCGCACGCCCCGATCCGGCGATCTTTAGGCTATTTATCGCTATTTTTCATTCCATACCGAGGTGATGTGGTGAATCGATTTTCACGATACCACAAGACCATATCTTCGTAACCCACTGTACCACATACGCGAAACTTGCACATAATCTTGCATTCATCTCGCACTCACACCTACTAACCGTTACCGGCACTCGCCGGAACAATTTTCCTTTCATACTTCAACTTTTGTTCAATTTTCATACAACACTTTTAGTTTTTCTTTGATTTTCCGAAAATTTTCTTCTAACAGTTGTCTGCCGCGCTCGGTTTCGTGATCTACACGTCAAGGCGCGTCTTTCGACGTGTCGCACGACCCGGTCCGGCGATTTTTCATTTCAATACTTGTACTTTTTCATCATTTTCATACCACATTTTTAGTTTTTCTTAGATTTTCCAAATTTTTTCTTCTATCCGTTGTCTGCCGCGCTCGGTGTCGTGATCTACGTCTCAAGCCGCGTCTTTTGACGTATCGCACGCCCCGATCCGGCGATCTTTAGGCTATTTATCGCTATTTTTCATTCCATACCGAGGTGATGTGGTGAATCGATTTTCACGATACCACAAGACCATATCTTCGTAACCCACTGTACCACATACGCGAAACTTGCACATAATCTTGCATTCATCTCGCACTCACACCTACTAACCGTTACCGGCACTCGCCGGAACAATTTTCCTTTCATACTTCAACTTTTGTTCAATTTTCATACAACACTTTTAGTTTTTCTTTGATTTTCCGAAAATTTTCTTCTAACAGTTGTCTGCCGCGCTCGGTTTCGTGATCTACACGTCAAGGCGCGTCTTTCGACGTGTCGCACGACCCGGTCCGGCGATTTTTCATTTCAATACTTGTACTTTTTCATCATTTTCATACCACATTTTTAGTTTTTCTTAGATTTTCCAAATTTTTTCTTCTATCCGTTGTCTGCCGCGCTCGGTGTCGTGATCTACGTCTCAAGCCGCGTCTTTTGACGTATCGCACGCCCCGATCCGGCGATCTTTAGGCTATTTATCGCTATTTTTCATTCCATACCGAGGTGATGTGGTGAATCGATTTTCACGATACCACAAGACCATATCTTCGTAACCCACTGTACCACATACGCGAAACTTGCACATAATCTTGCATTCATCTCGCACTCACACCTACTAACCGTTACCGGCACTCGCCGGAACAATTTTCCTTTCATACTTCAACTTTTGTTCAATTTTCATACAACACTTTTAGTTTTTCTTTGATTTTCCGAAAATTTTCTTCTAACAGTTGTCTGCCGCGCTCGGTTTCGTGATCTACACGTCAAGGCGCGTCTTTCGACGTGTCGCACGACCCGGTCCGGCGATTTTTCATTTCAATACTTGTACTTTTTCATCATTTTCATACCACATTTTTAGTTTTTCTTAGATTTTCCAAATTTTTTCTTCTATCCGTTGTCTGCCGCGCTCGGTGTCGTGATCTACGTCTCAAGCCGCGTCTTTTGACGTATCGCACGCCCCGATCCGGCGATCTTTAGGCTATTTATCGCTATTTTTCATTCCATACCGAGGTGATGTGGTGAATCGATTTTCACGATACCACAAGACCATATCTTCGTAACCCACTGTACCACATACGCGAAACTTGCACATAATCTTGCATTCATCTCGCACTCACACCTACTAACCGTTACCGGCACTCGCCGGAACAATTTTCCTTTCATACTTCAACTTTTGTTCAATTTTCATACAACACTTTTAGTTTTTCTTTGATTTTCCGAAAATTTTCTTCTAACAGTTGTCTGCCGCGCTCGGTTTCGTGATCTACACGTCAAGGCGCGTCTTTCGACGTGTCGCACGACCCGGTCCGGCGATTTTTCATTTCAATACTTGTACTTTTTCATCATTTTCATACCACATTTTTAGTTTTTCTTAGATTTTCCAAATTTTTTCTTCTATCCGTTGTCTGCCGCGCTCGGTGTCGTGATCTACGTCTCAAGCCGCGTCTTTTGACGTATCGCACGCCCCGATCCGGCGATCTTTAGGCTATTTATCGCTATTTTTCATTCCATACCGAGGTGATGTGGTGAATCGATTTTCACGATACCACAAGACCATATCTTCGTAACCCACTGTACCACATACGCGAAACTTGCACATAATCTTGCATTCATCTCGCACTCACACCTACTAACCGTTACCGGCACTCGCCGGAACAATTTTCCTTTCATACTTCAACTTTTGTTCAATTTTCATACAACACTTTTAGTTTTTCTTTGATTTTCCGAAAATTTTCTTCTAACAGTTGTCTGCCGCGCTCGGTTTCGTGATCTACACGTCAAGGCGCGTCTTTCGACGTGTCGCACGACCCGGTCCGGCGATTTTTCATTTCAATACTTGTACTTTTTCATCATTTTCATACCACATTTTTAGTTTTTCTTAGATTTTCCAAATTTTTTCTTCTATCCGTTGTCTGCCGCGCTCGGTGTCGTGATCTACGTCTCAAGCCGCGTCTTTTGACGTATCGCACGCCCCGATCCGGCGATCTTTAGGCTATTTATCGCTATTTTTCATTCCATACCGAGGTGATGTGGTGAATCGATTTTCACGATACCACAAGACCATATCTTCGTAACCCACTGTACCACATACGCGAAACTTGCACATAATCTTGCATTCATCTCGCACTCACACCTACTAACCGTTACCGGCACTCGCCGGAACAATTTTCCTTTCATACTTCAACTTTTGTTCAATTTTCATACAACACTTTTAGTTTTTCTTTGATTTTCCGAAAATTTTCTTCTAACAGTTGTCTGCCGCGCTCGGTTTCGTGATCTACACGTCAAGGCGCGTCTTTCGACGTGTCGCACGACCCGGTCCGGCGATTTTTCATTTCAATACTTGTACTTTTTCATCATTTTCATACCACATTTTTAGTTTTTCTTAGATTTTCCAAATTTTTTCTTCTATCCGTTGTCTGCCGCGCTCGGTGTCGTGATCTACGTCTCAAGCCGCGTCTTTTGACGTATCGCACGCCCCGATCCGGCGATCTTTAGGCTATTTATCGCTATTTTTCATTCCATACCGAGGTGATGTGGTGAATCGATTTTCACGATACCACAAGACCATATCTTCGTAACCCACTGTACCACATACGCGAAACTTGCACATAATCTTGCATTCATCTCGCACTCACACCTACTAACCGTTACCGGCACTCGCCGGAACAATTTTCCTTTCATACTTCAACTTTTGTTCAATTTTCATACAACACTTTTAGTTTTTCTTTGATTTTCCGAAAATTTTCTTCTAACAGTTGTCTGCCGCGCTCGGTTTCGTGATCTACACGTCAAGGCGCGTCTTTCGACGTGTCGCACGACCCGGTCCGGCGATTTTTCATTTCAATACTTGTACTTTTTCATCATTTTCATACCACATTTTTAGTTTTTCTTAGATTTTCCAAATTTTTTCTTCTATCCGTTGTCTGCCGCGCTCGGTGTCGTGATCTACGTCTCAAGCCGCGTCTTTTGACGTATCGCACGCCCCGATCCGGCGATCTTTAGGCTATTTATCGCTATTTTTCATTCCATACCGAGGTGATGTGGTGAATCGATTTTCACGATACCACAAGACCATATCTTCGTAACCCACTGTACCACATACGCGAAACTTGCACATAATCTTGCATTCATCTCGCACTCACACCTACTAACCGTTACCGGCACTCGCCGGAACAATTTTCCTTTCATACTTCAACTTTTGTTCAATTTTCATACAACACTTTTAGTTTTTCTTTGATTTTCCGAAAATTTTCTTCTAACAGTTGTCTGCCGCGCTCGGTTTCGTGATCTACACGTCAAGGCGCGTCTTTCGACGTGTCGCACGACCCGGTCCGGCGATTTTTCATTTCAATACTTGTACTTTTTCATCATTTTCATACCACATTTTTAGTTTTTCTTAGATTTTCCAAATTTTTTCTTCTATCCGTTGTCTGCCGCGCTCGGTGTCGTGATCTACGTCTCAAGCCGCGTCTTTTGACGTATCGCACGCCCCGATCCGGCGATCTTTAGGCTATTTATCGCTATTTTTCATTCCATACCGAGGTGATGTGGTGAATCGATTTTCACGATACCACAAGACCATATCTTCGTAACCCACTGTACCACATACGCGAAACTTGCACATAATCTTGCATTCATCTCGCACTCACACCTACTAACCGTTACCGGCACTCGCCGGAACAATTTTCCTTTCATACTTCAACTTTTGTTCAATTTTCATACAACACTTTTAGTTTTTCTTTGATTTTCCGAAAATTTTCTTCTAACAGTTGTCTGCCGCGCTCGGTTTCGTGATCTACACGTCAAGGCGCGTCTTTCGACGTGTCGCACGACCCGGTCCGGCGATTTTTCATTTCAATACTTGTACTTTTTCATCATTTTCATACCACATTTTTAGTTTTTCTTAGATTTTCCAAATTTTTTCTTCTATCCGTTGTCTGCCGCGCTCGGTGTCGTGATCTACGTCTCAAGCCGCGTCTTTTGACGTATCGCACGCCCCGATCCGGCGATCTTTAGGCTATTTATCGCTATTTTTCATTCCATACCGAGGTGATGTGGTGAATCGATTTTCACGATACCACAAGACCATATCTTCGTAACCCACTGTACCACATACGCGAAACTTGCACATAATCTTGCATTCATCTCGCACTCACACCTACTAACCGTTACCGGCACTCGCCGGAACAATTTTCCTTTCATACTTCAACTTTTGTTCAATTTTCATACAACACTTTTAGTTTTTCTTTGATTTTCCGAAAATTTTCTTCTAACAGTTGTCTGCCGCGCTCGGTTTCGTGATCTACACGTCAAGGCGCGTCTTTCGACGTGTCGCACGACCCGGTCCGGCGATTTTTCATTTCAATACTTGTACTTTTTCATCATTTTCATACCACATTTTTAGTTTTTCTTAGATTTTCCAAATTTTTTCTTCTATCCGTTGTCTGCCGCGCTCGGTGTCGTGATCTACGTCTCAAGCCGCGTCTTTTGACGTATCGCACGCCCCGATCCGGCGATCTTTAGGCTATTTATCGCTATTTTTCATTCCATACCGAGGTGATGTGGTGAATCGATTTTCACGATACCACAAGACCATATCTTCGTAACCCACTGTACCACATACGCGAAACTTGCACATAATCTTGCATTCATCTCGCACTCACACCTACTAACCGTTACCGGCACTCGCCGGAACAATTTTCCTTTCATACTTCAACTTTTGTTCAATTTTCATACAACACTTTTAGTTTTTCTTTGATTTTCCGAAAATTTTCTTCTAACAGTTGTCTGCCGCGCTCGGTTTCGTGATCTACACGTCAAGGCGCGTCTTTCGACGTGTCGCACGACCCGGTCCGGCGATTTTTCATTTCAATACTTGTACTTTTTCATCATTTTCATACCACATTTTTAGTTTTTCTTAGATTTTCCAAATTTTTTCTTCTATCCGTTGTCTGCCGCGCTCGGTGTCGTGATCTACGTCTCAAGCCGCGTCTTTTGACGTATCGCACGCCCCGATCCGGCGATCTTTAGGCTATTTATCGCTATTTTTCATTCCATACCGAGGTGATGTGGTGAATCGATTTTCACGATACCACAAGACCATATCTTCGTAACCCACTGTACCACATACGCGAAACTTGCACATAATCTTGCATTCATCTCGCACTCACACCTACTAACCGTTACCGGCACTCGCCGGAACAATTTTCCTTTCATACTTCAACTTTTGTTCAATTTTCATACAACACTTTTAGTTTTTCTTTGATTTTCCGAAAATTTTCTTCTAACAGTTGTCTGCCGCGCTCGGTTTCGTGATCTACACGTCAAGGCGCGTCTTTCGACGTGTCGCACGACCCGGTCCGGCGATTTTTCATTTCAATACTTGTACTTTTTCATCATTTTCATACCACATTTTTAGTTTTTCTTAGATTTTCCAAATTTTTTCTTCTATCCGTTGTCTGCCGCGCTCGGTGTCGTGATCTACGTCTCAAGCCGCGTCTTTTGACGTATCGCACGCCCCGATCCGGCGATCTTTAGGCTATTTATCGCTATTTTTCATTCCATACCGAGGTGATGTGGTGAATCGATTTTCACGATACCACAAGACCATATCTTCGTAACCCACTGTACCACATACGCGAAACTTGCACATAATCTTGCATTCATCTCGCACTCACACCTACTAACCGTTACCGGCACTCGCCGGAACAATTTTCCTTTCATACTTCAACTTTTGTTCAATTTTCATACAACACTTTTAGTTTTTCTTTGATTTTCCGAAAATTTTCTTCTAACAGTTGTCTGCCGCGCTCGGTTTCGTGATCTACACGTCAAGGCGCGTCTTTCGACGTGTCGCACGACCCGGTCCGGCGATTTTTCATTTCAATACTTGTACTTTTTCATCATTTTCATACCACATTTTTAGTTTTTCTTAGATTTTCCAAATTTTTTCTTCTATCCGTTGTCTGCCGCGCTCGGTGTCGTGATCTACGTCTCAAGCCGCGTCTTTTGACGTATCGCACGCCCCGATCCGGCGATCTTTAGGCTATTTATCGCTATTTTTCATTCCATACCGAGGTGATGTGGTGAATCGATTTTCACGATACCACAAGACCATATCTTCGTAACCCACTGTACCACATACGCGAAACTTGCACATAATCTTGCATTCATCTCGCACTCACACCTACTAACCGTTACCGGCACTCGCCGGAACAATTTTCCTTTCATACTTCAACTTTTGTTCAATTTTCATACAACACTTTTAGTTTTTCTTTGATTTTCCGAAAATTTTCTTCTAACAGTTGTCTGCCGCGCTCGGTTTCGTGATCTACACGTCAAGGCGCGTCTTTCGACGTGTCGCACGACCCGGTCCGGCGATTTTTCATTTCAATACTTGTACTTTTTCATCATTTTCATACCACATTTTTAGTTTTTCTTAGATTTTCCAAATTTTTTCTTCTATCCGTTGTCTGCCGCGCTCGGTGTCGTGATCTACGTCTCAAGCCGCGTCTTTTGACGTATCGCACGCCCCGATCCGGCGATCTTTAGGCTATTTATCGCTATTTTTCATTCCATACCGAGGTGATGTGGTGAATCGATTTTCACGATACCACAAGACCATATCTTCGTAACCCACTGTACCACATACGCGAAACTTGCACATAATCTTGCATTCATCTCGCACTCACACCTACTAACCGTTACCGGCACTCGCCGGAACAATTTTCCTTTCATACTTCAACTTTTGTTCAATTTTCATACAACACTTTTAGTTTTTCTTTGATTTTCCGAAAATTTTCTTCTAACAGTTGTCTGCCGCGCTCGGTTTCGTGATCTACACGTCAAGGCGCGTCTTTCGACGTGTCGCACGACCCGGTCCGGCGATTTTTCATTTCAATACTTGTACTTTTTCATCATTTTCATACCACATTTTTAGTTTTTCTTAGATTTTCCAAATTTTTTCTTCTATCCGTTGTCTGCCGCGCTCGGTGTCGTGATCTACGTCTCAAGCCGCGTCTTTTGACGTATCGCACGCCCCGATCCGGCGATCTTTAGGCTATTTATCGCTATTTTTCATTCCATACCGAGGTGATGTGGTGAATCGATTTTCACGATACCACAAGACCATATCTTCGTAACCCACTGTACCACATACGCGAAACTTGCACATAATCTTGCATTCATCTCGCACTCACACCTACTAACCGTTACCGGCACTCGCCGGAACAATTTTCCTTTCATACTTCAACTTTTGTTCAATTTTCATACAACACTTTTAGTTTTTCTTTGATTTTCCGAAAATTTTCTTCTAACAGTTGTCTGCCGCGCTCGGTTTCGTGATCTACACGTCAAGGCGCGTCTTTCGACGTGTCGCACGACCCGGTCCGGCGATTTTTCATTTCAATACTTGTACTTTTTCATCATTTTCATACCACATTTTTAGTTTTTCTTAGATTTTCCAAATTTTTTCTTCTATCCGTTGTCTGCCGCGCTCGGTGTCGTGATCTACGTCTCAAGCCGCGTCTTTTGACGTATCGCACGCCCCGATCCGGCGATCTTTAGGCTATTTATCGCTATTTTTCATTCCATACCGAGGTGATGTGGTGAATCGATTTTCACGATACCACAAGACCATATCTTCGTAACCCACTGTACCACATACGCGAAACTTGCACATAATCTTGCATTCATCTCGCACTCACACCTACTAACCGTTACCGGCACTCGCCGGAACAATTTTCCTTTCATACTTCAACTTTTGTTCAATTTTCATACAACACTTTTAGTTTTTCTTTGATTTTCCGAAAATTTTCTTCTAACAGTTGTCTGCCGCGCTCGGTTTCGTGATCTACACGTCAAGGCGCGTCTTTCGACGTGTCGCACGACCCGGTCCGGCGATTTTTCATTTCAATACTTGTACTTTTTCATCATTTTCATACCACATTTTTAGTTTTTCTTAGATTTTCCAAATTTTTTCTTCTATCCGTTGTCTGCCGCGCTCGGTGTCGTGATCTACGTCTCAAGCCGCGTCTTTTGACGTATCGCACGCCCCGATCCGGCGATCTTTAGGCTATTTATCGCTATTTTTCATTCCATACCGAGGTGATGTGGTGAATCGATTTTCACGATACCACAAGACCATATCTTCGTAACCCACTGTACCACATACGCGAAACTTGCACATAATCTTGCATTCATCTCGCACTCACACCTACTAACCGTTACCGGCACTCGCCGGAACAATTTTCCTTTCATACTTCAACTTTTGTTCAATTTTCATACAACACTTTTAGTTTTTCTTTGATTTTCCGAAAATTTTCTTCTAACAGTTGTCTGCCGCGCTCGGTTTCGTGATCTACACGTCAAGGCGCGTCTTTCGACGTGTCGCACGACCCGGTCCGGCGATTTTTCATTTCAATACTTGTACTTTTTCATCATTTTCATACCACATTTTTAGTTTTTCTTAGATTTTCCAAATTTTTTCTTCTATCCGTTGTCTGCCGCGCTCGGTGTCGTGATCTACGTCTCAAGCCGCGTCTTTTGACGTATCGCACGCCCCGATCCGGCGATCTTTAGGCTATTTATCGCTATTTTTCATTCCATACCGAGGTGATGTGGTGAATCGATTTTCACGATACCACAAGACCATATCTTCGTAACCCACTGTACCACATACGCGAAACTTGCACATAATCTTGCATTCATCTCGCACTCACACCTACTAACCGTTACCGGCACTCGCCGGAACAATTTTCCTTTCATACTTCAACTTTTGTTCAATTTTCATACAACACTTTTAGTTTTTCTTTGATTTTCCGAAAATTTTCTTCTAACAGTTGTCTGCCGCGCTCGGTTTCGTGATCTACACGTCAAGGCGCGTCTTTCGACGTGTCGCACGACCCGGTCCGGCGATTTTTCATTTCAATACTTGTACTTTTTCATCATTTTCATACCACATTTTTAGTTTTTCTTAGATTTTCCAAATTTTTTCTTCTATCCGTTGTCTGCCGCGCTCGGTGTCGTGATCTACGTCTCAAGCCGCGTCTTTTGACGTATCGCACGCCCCGATCCGGCGATCTTTAGGCTATTTATCGCTATTTTTCATTCCATACCGAGGTGATGTGGTGAATCGATTTTCACGATACCACAAGACCATATCTTCGTAACCCACTGTACCACATACGCGAAACTTGCACATAATCTTGCATTCATCTCGCACTCACACCTACTAACCGTTACCGGCACTCGCCGGAACAATTTTCCTTTCATACTTCAACTTTTGTTCAATTTTCATACAACACTTTTAGTTTTTCTTTGATTTTCCGAAAATTTTCTTCTAACAGTTGTCTGCCGCGCTCGGTTTCGTGATCTACACGTCAAGGCGCGTCTTTCGACGTGTCGCACGACCCGGTCCGGCGATTTTTCATTTCAATACTTGTACTTTTTCATCATTTTCATACCACATTTTTAGTTTTTCTTAGATTTTCCAAATTTTTTCTTCTATCCGTTGTCTGCCGCGCTCGGTGTCGTGATCTACGTCTCAAGCCGCGTCTTTTGACGTATCGCACGCCCCGATCCGGCGATCTTTAGGCTATTTATCGCTATTTTTCATTCCATACCGAGGTGATGTGGTGAATCGATTTTCACGATACCACAAGACCATATCTTCGTAACCCACTGTACCACATACGCGAAACTTGCACATAATCTTGCATTCATCTCGCACTCACACCTACTAACCGTTACCGGCACTCGCCGGAACAATTTTCCTTTCATACTTCAACTTTTGTTCAATTTTCATACAACACTTTTAGTTTTTCTTTGATTTTCCGAAAATTTTCTTCTAACAGTTGTCTGCCGCGCTCGGTTTCGTGATCTACACGTCAAGGCGCGTCTTTCGACGTGTCGCACGACCCGGTCCGGCGATTTTTCATTTCAATACTTGTACTTTTTCATCATTTTCATACCACATTTTTAGTTTTTCTTAGATTTTCCAAATTTTTTCTTCTATCCGTTGTCTGCCGCGCTCGGTGTCGTGATCTACGTCTCAAGCCGCGTCTTTTGACGTATCGCACGCCCCGATCCGGCGATCTTTAGGCTATTTATCGCTATTTTTCATTCCATACCGAGGTGATGTGGTGAATCGATTTTCACGATACCACAAGACCATATCTTCGTAACCCACTGTACCACATACGCGAAACTTGCACATAATCTTGCATTCATCTCGCACTCACACCTACTAACCGTTACCGGCACTCGCCGGAACAATTTTCCTTTCATACTTCAACTTTTGTTCAATTTTCATACAACACTTTTAGTTTTTCTTTGATTTTCCGAAAATTTTCTTCTAACAGTTGTCTGCCGCGCTCGGTTTCGTGATCTACACGTCAAGGCGCGTCTTTCGACGTGTCGCACGACCCGGTCCGGCGATTTTTCATTTCAATACTTGTACTTTTTCATCATTTTCATACCACATTTTTAGTTTTTCTTAGATTTTCCAAATTTTTTCTTCTATCCGTTGTCTGCCGCGCTCGGTGTCGTGATCTACGTCTCAAGCCGCGTCTTTTGACGTATCGCACGCCCCGATCCGGCGATCTTTAGGCTATTTATCGCTATTTTTCATTCCATACCGAGGTGATGTGGTGAATCGATTTTCACGATACCACAAGACCATATCTTCGTAACCCACTGTACCACATACGCGAAACTTGCACATAATCTTGCATTCATCTCGCACTCACACCTACTAACCGTTACCGGCACTCGCCGGAACAATTTTCCTTTCATACTTCAACTTTTGTTCAATTTTCATACAACACTTTTAGTTTTTCTTTGATTTTCCGAAAATTTTCTTCTAACAGTTGTCTGCCGCGCTCGGTTTCGTGATCTACACGTCAAGGCGCGTCTTTCGACGTGTCGCACGACCCGGTCCGGCGATTTTTCATTTCAATACTTGTACTTTTTCATCATTTTCATACCACATTTTTAGTTTTTCTTAGATTTTCCAAATTTTTTCTTCTATCCGTTGTCTGCCGCGCTCGGTGTCGTGATCTACGTCTCAAGCCGCGTCTTTTGACGTATCGCACGCCCCGATCCGGCGATCTTTCGGACCGCCCACCCTCCCGGTCATCACTGGCCATATCAACTTTGGTCCATCTAATTAACTCTTTCCTTCTATATCTCCGGAACAGGGCCAGCTAGAGCCGCCCGGTTTTCACCTTCTTGCTATACACCGCCACCTCTTTTCTCTGGTCCCCAACAAGGTTAAGCACACCACCTCCCCAATAAATTCATTTTTCCTCGTCGGTTGCCACAGTCCAACCTGGATTGCTGACACCGAGCGAAGATGCCAATAGGACGCTCGCCCGTGCGGCGGGCGCCCGCCCCAAAGCCCACAGACCCCAAGCCACAGCAAGAATCAACTAACCTAACCTTTTCAGTTAGCCCTCCTAGATCTCGATCACGCCCAACCACCGCTGCACCTCCCACTGTCCCTACCAAGTCTCTCACTGCTCCATGCACTCTCCCTCGCTCTGAGCCTTCCAACTCCCAAGCAGATACTACCCCACCCGCCCTTGAACCCCTCATCACCTTATCCCTACCAACTACCCGCGCACAACCCATCAACTCACTGCCCATCCTAGCCAGAGAGGTATGTGACCTCCCCGCAGCAGTAGACGCCATAACCAAACTCACCTCAGTCATCATAACAGCAATCAACACCGGAAAAAGTGTGACCTCAGCGAATAAAAAACTCATAACATCAGCTGCCGAAGAGATAAACCAGATCACAACTAAAATAGACGCCTTCAGCCACATCACACATAACCCTCCCCTTCCCTCTGTAACACCAGCTGAATCACTCTTCCCCACCTCCACCAACTTCTCCAACTTCAAAGAAGATCTAGTGCAAGCAGTCAGCGCCAACCTAAAGCTAGAAATAGGCCAGTGTGTACGAAGCGAGCTGGATAAACACCTCGTCTCCTTGCGAAACACACCCCCATCGCTACCCACTGAAGCACCATCGCTACCCACCCTACCTCCACCGTCACCCACCCTACCCCCACCACAAACCACTCCTTCGTACTCGCGCATCGCCGCCTCGGCACCCCGTACCACCTTCCCCACTGATAAGCCTAACCCTTCGCCGAAGCAAAACAATCCCGCCATTGTTTTTACTCCACCTGCAGGCACTAAAACCCGCCAGGAGGCGGTAGAAGCACTGAGAAAAAGCATGGACTTCAAGTCCACCAAATACGCCCCTACTAAAATCATTGGCATTTCCAAAGGAAAACTCCGCGTCGAATTTGAAAACACCGACCAATGCACCGACGCACTTCAACGCCTTAAAGCGGCCACACAAGTACAGGCTGAACCTGCCAAGAAGTTGCTGCCCATGGTGATGTTGAAGGGCATTTCATCAGACACTCCATCTGATGAGCTCATCAGCATCATCACGGGACAGAACCCAGAGATCCAAGCCCTCATTTCCAATACCAATGACCTGCGACTGGCTTTTAAAAGACATAACCGGAACCCAAAACTTTACAACGCTGTCCTTGTTGTGCAACCGGCCATCTGGAACCAAATGTTGGAGATGGGCCGTGTTGCGGTCGAACACTCCAGGGTGCATGCTGAGAATTTCACACCATTCATGCAGTGTAACAAATGCCTACAGTTTGGCCACGTGAGCGGAAAATGCGGTGCCCAACATGTGATATGCGCCCACTGTGCGGAACAAGGCCATTCTGAAAAAGACTGCCCACAAAAACAAAAAGAAGGCCCGCCGAAGTGTTTTACTTGTCAGGAACACAACAACAAATTTAACACCAAACTGATAACGTCCCACAAAGCCACCTCTCCCGAATGCCCAAGACTGCGTGCCATGAAGGAGAGAGTGGCCAGCAAAATAGATTACGGATTCCATAAATAACATAATCATCCATCCCCATCATCCATGTCTATCTCCTTCTCTTTCTATTTCACTTTTTATTTTAAAATTTTTATATCTCTTTTTATTTATCTCTCTTTATTTTCTTTTTATTTATATTGACCCACAGCGAACCACAAATCTTCGAAACGGACAGACGGGAAACGTATCAAATAGCGTTTCCCCTGTCTGTCCTGTTGAGAAGAATAATCGCGAAACAGTGTTTCCTTCTCATCCTTAAATACGACAGACGGGAACGTATCAAATCGCGTTCACCTGTCTGTCGGGACGAGAAGGAAATCAAGACAGCACGCGAACCACAGGATCCAACACGTCAAGCCGGCAGACAGGCAACGTATCAAATCGCGTTTCGCCTGTCTGCCCGGCTGTCCTCTCACTCCCATTCTTCTTTCACCCTCATCCTCATACCTTAATCCGACAGACAGGGGACGTATCAAATCGCGTCCACCTGTCTGTCCGGTTGTCCTCTAACTCCCATTCTTCTTTCACCCTCATCCTCATACCTTAAACACGACAGACGGGGGACGTATCAAATCGCGTCCACCTGTCTGTCTGGTTGTCCCCTCACTCCCTTTCTTCTTTCATCCTCATCCTCATACCTTAAATACGACAGACAGGGGACGTATCAAATCGCGTCCACCTGTCTGTCTGGTTGTTCCTTCCCTCTCATTCCTCTTTCACTCTTATTCTTCTATCAATTACGACTCACATCTTTTCTTCTCACACCTTAAACACGACAGACAGGGGACGTATCAAATAGCGTTCACCTGTCTGTCGGGTTGAGAAGAAAATTAATCAATCACGCGAACCAAAAAGCTCCGATCCGGATTGGCAGGCGACGTATCAAATCGCGTCTCACCTGCCAATCCAGGATGAATAAAACATGATAATAAACTCTTGCGAAACAACTAAATTTAAAAAAAAAAAAAAAACCTAACCTAACCTAACCTAACTTTTTTTTTTTTTTTTTTTTTTGACGCTGGGAAAAATGCGTTACGCATACCCTCCCGTTGGGGGACGAGAGGGTTATGTGGGACTCCCCCGGCTAGCCCGGGTATACCCACTAAACGACCCAGCGGCACTCCCGCATCGTCTTCATGGAGGGGAACTGGGAAACTGGCAGAGCCTTATCATCCAGTCCCCCGCCGACGACCGCCCGCCTTTACAGCGGGCCCCGCACGCCCCTCCCTACGAGGAGGGGCCCGGAAATGACCGCGAGTGCTCGGTCATTCCCGCCGACGGTGGTGGTGAACAGTGCAGTGCAGGAGAAGGCGCCCCCGCGCCAGTCTCCCGCTATTCACCACCGGGGAGGAGAAGACGCTGATCGTACAGCCGTCTCACTCTTCCCCTTCTCCGCCTGCGGAGCGGCGCCGCGAGGGGATCGTCCTCCCGCGCGCGCTCCGCTGCCTCTTTCTGCGAGATCACGTCCTCGCAGAAAGAGGCGACCGCCGACCAGGCCGCCTCGCCCCCCAGCATGGACAGAACCACGCCGGGCAGCGAGAGGTCCGGCCCCACCACCGCAGTCAGGCCGCGGCGCAGCTCAGACCAGGCCGGGCACACCTCGAGGGTGTGCTGTGCCGAGTCCTCCGCCGCGCCGCAGTCATGGCACGCGGCGGCCTCCTCCCTCCCAATCCGATGCAGGTACGACCCGAAGCAACCATGCCCGGTCAGCACCTGCACCAGACGGAACGAGAGGAAGCCGTGGGGCCGCTCGAGCCATCCCTGAAGGACTGGCCCGAGCGCGTCCAACGTTCGGCGGCCGAAGGTGGCAGAGGCGAGGTCCTCAGTCCAATGATGGACGATTGCGGCCCTCGCCTCCCGCCGGACGGCCTCCCGCTCTTCCGCGGCGGGGGGCGCATTGAGCGCCCTACGCCGCGCCGACCACTCGTACACCCTAGCCAGCACCCACGCCTCGATCTCCCAAGGAGGGGTGCCGGCCAGGGCGCACGCCGCCGCGAACCCTACCGAGCGGTAGGCCCTCGCCACCCGCTGTGCAATGGCCCTTTGGGGCCTGCGGATGGCGGAGGCGTTCTCCCTCCTGTGGAGGGAGTCCGCCCAGATAGGGGCCCCGTAAAGGGCCATACTTTTCAAGATGCCGGCATACAGCTGCCGGCATCGCGCCTTCGGCCCTCCCAGGTTCGGGAGGAGCCACGATAGGGCCCCCGCTGCCTTCAGCAGGCGCGCCGAAGCGCCACCTGCTGTCTAACACTAGGCCCAGATATTTCATCTGGGCCTTCACCTCTACTTGGACGCCCGCTACAACAATGCGGGCGTCCGGGGGGACCCGCTGCCGAGGCCCGTGGAAGAACACGGCCTCGGTCTTACGCAGGGCCACCGACAGCCCTAGGCGGCGGATCCTCCCTGCGACTAGGGATCCGCCAGCCGAGGCCAAATTGGCCGCCTCCCTAAAGTTCCCCCCTCGGGCAGTGAGGAGAGTGTCATCCGCATAGCAGATGACACTCGTGCCACGAAGGAGGGACCCGCGCAGGAGCCAGTCGAATCCGATGTTCCACAGGAGTGGACCTAGGACCGACCCCTGTGGAACACCAGACTCCGCCCTGTACCGCCGCAAACTGGCCGCCCTGTCTACGAGGAGGACCGCTCGGTCCTCCAGGTAGTCCGCCAGCAATGCCCGCAGATATTGAGGCACTCCGTGATAGCGGAGTGCCTCTAAGATGGTCGGGTGGGGAACGGAGTTGAACGCGTTGGCGATGTCGAATGACACCGCCAACACTCCGTCCCCTGCCTCGACCGCCTCCCTCACTTGGCCCTTCAAAAGGGCCAATGCGTCGACCGTCGAACGCCCCTTCCGGAAACCGAATTGGGCGTCCGACAGGTCCGGCCCCACCTCCCGCAGGAGGCCATTCACCCGGGTGGCGATGATCCCCTCAAACAATTTACCGACCTCGTCGAGCAGAACGACGGGCCGGTATGCCGAGGGGGAATCCACCGGGCGTCCCTCCTTCCGAAGGAGGCACAGTCGGCCCTCCTTCCACGGTTTCGGGAACCTCCCAGTCGTAAGACACGCACTGAAGAGGTCCCGAAACCTTTCCTCCATTTGGGTGGCCGCAATGGCCACCACCGCTGCGGGGACGCCGTCCGGTCCGGGGGCCGTCCTCTTCCCGCGGAGGCGTAAGGCCGCCTCGCGGAGCTCCGCCACCGCCACTGGAGGGATCTCCTCCTCCGGCGGGGCCATCCCCCGCGGGGGGTGCATCACTGGAGGGGTGAAATCGGTCCTGCACGGAAACAGGGACCGAACCACCCCATCCAGCAACGCCGGCTCCAGGGTCTCCGTCAGTGGGGGGCCACAGGGGCGCAGTTTGTTCCGCGCCGCCTTGTATGGCCTCCCAAATGGGTCCCCATCGAGACCCTCCAGCATCTCGGCCTTCGCCGAGTCGTCGGCGGCACGCATCTGCGACCTGAGGACCTCCTTGGCCTCCACGTACGCGGCGTAGAGGAGGGCCTCGTTGGCGAGGTCGCGAAAGCTGCGCCGCCGACTCCGCGCGTAGGCCCTTCTGGCCGCCACGCAGGCGGCCCGGAGCCCCGCCAACTCCTCCGTCCACCAATAAACGGCGCGACGGGGAGGCGGGCGCCGAGACCGAGGCATGCTGGTGTCGCACACCTCGGTCAGGGAACCCCGCAATTGGACCGCTGCGGCGTCCACGTCCAGGACTTCGACAGGAGGCGCGAGCCAGTCCTGGATTAACGCCGCCTCCTCAGCCGCCTCGCGATCCAGGCGGGTGAGGGACCACCGCGGGAAGGGGGACGGACCCGAGTGGGCTGTCCCCCGAGGGCTCCCGGTGGAGACGTCGAACCGCACGTACCGGTGGTCGGACAACGTCTCCACCATCTCCACCCGCCAGTTCAGGACGCGGGCGGCCAGCACGGGGGTGGCGAACGAAACGTCCACCACTGACCCTCCCCGTTGCCGCACACACGTCTGAACTGTCCCTCTGTTTAAGAGGGACACGCCTGTCGACGCCGCCCAAAACTCGACGGCGCGACCCCGGACGTTGCAAGTCGCGGCCGGGTTGCCCCAGGCCGCCGACTTGGCATTCAGGTCGCCCAACACGGCGACCTGGCGCGGCGCCGCACGACCGACCACTGCGGTGAGGACCTCGAGAAAGATCTCGAAGTCCGCAAGGGGTCGGTTAGGGGAGAAATATACGCCCACCAGGGCTATCTCTCCCCACGCGGCGGCCACGTATCCCGGACCCCTCTCTAAGAGCGAGAGGGGTGGGGAGTCCGTGGAAGACCGCGCTACCACTGCCACTGAGCCGTCCGGATCACCCAGCCACCTGCCAGGGACCGAGTACGGCTCAGCGACCACCGCTACGTCCACCAACCACTCGGCCATGGTCTGCATCAGCAGATCCTGGGCCGCTCTGCAGTGGTTGGTGTTGGCCTGAAGGATGCGATGTTCGGCCCTATCCATTAATCGGACATCGCACCCCCCTCCGCAGCCGCCGATGTACTGGGCACCGGATCGGCGGTGGCAACGGCAGGCCGGGTCGGCGCCTGCACTTTGCCCTTCTTGAGGGGAGGCTTGCAGCTCCTCCCCTTCATAACATGATCCGCGGGGCGGCCACTGGCGGCGCACACGGCACAGTGCGGCGTGGTGGCCTCGCAAGCGGCGGACTTGTGTCCGACCTTGCCGCAGCGGTAGCATGTGTCCCTCCTTTCGTCCGTGGAGGGACACAGGGCCCGGGTGTGTCCAACTCCGAAGCACTTGAAGCAGCGCAACGGCGACTCCTCAAGTGCCCGGACCACACCCGTGCTGAACCCGACATGAAGCCGTCCCTTGGCGAGGACGGCTTTGGCGGCGGCGACCGGGCACTCAAGGCGCATGGTGCCCATGCCGCCGCGGCCGGGTCTGATGCCCCGACCTTGCACTGCGGCGGCGCTGCAGCCTCCAGCCGCCGCGACCGCCGCCACCACCTCCTCCTTGGTGACCGAGTCATCCAGGTCGGTCACCTCCAGGCCTGCGGACTTCACAGGCCTGACCACCTTGGCCACGTCCGCGATGACCTCCTGCAGTTTTTCTGCGAAGAGGTCCGCATTGGCGCCGCCCTTAGCCCCCGGGAACTCGAATATTCGAGCCCCGGTTTGGGTTTGGCGGCACGCGATCTTGTCGATCCCCAGTTGGGTGGGATCGACATTGGCGCGCGCCCGCGTCATTATTGACGCGTAGGTTTCGCCGCGCTCCTCAGCCTCCGCGGTGAGCGTCACCACGACGGCAGCGGATTTGGGAGCAACCAATTTGGGTTTGCTCCCACCGGCGGGGGCCCGTTTAGCTGCGGGAGCAGCGTTTGCGGGTTTGGGGGCCGACTTTTTGCCTTTCCCCTTCCCCTTTCCCTTGCCCGTGGACTGAGACGGGCCGGGAGGGGCGGTGGCGGGGATGGCAGGGACGGCCGTCGCCTTCTTCTTCGCCTTGCCCTTCTTTCCAACCACCTTCGTCCATTTTGGCTGGTTGGACGGGGTGGTGGAGGGTAGGAGGGCGTCCTCTGAGGTTGAGGACGGCGCCGGCTCGCGCGGCTTGACTGCCGCGGGCAGCCGCTCGCGCGGCTTTATTGCCGCGGGTGGCCGTTCGTCCGCCGCAAGTGGCGGGCGAAGCCGCTTTTCTGGCAGGAGCCGGTCCTCGATACCTGCGAAGCAGGCACGAGTAAAGGCCCTTTCCTCCATCACCACCTTGCGGATGATATCCTCAAGGTTGGAGGGGGGGAGGGCCTCAGCCGCAGGTCTCGGCTCGGCTTGTTGAGGCCGGGCCGTGGCTTTAACCGCGGGCCTCGGCTCGGCTTGTTGAGGCCGGGCCGTGGCTTCAGCCAGCTTGTGGTGTAGCTGGCTGACCTCCGACTGCAGGCGATCCACTTTCGCCTGCAGCTGCCGCGTCTCGTCGGTGGCTGTTCGCCCCACCAACTCCGCGACGATGCCGCGCATACTCGCGGCCCTGCATTTGAGGGCCTTTTGGAAGGTCCCCTTCAGGTTGGAGGACTTCGAGGCGACCTCCACAATCCCCTCTTGGTCCTCCACCGCCATCCGCTCCAATTCCGCCACCGAGTGGTCCGCGTATAAAACGCGGGACGCACCGTACCCGGCCTTGGCTCGGGCGGCGAGCGTCCGCTGCTCCTTGGCAGCGACCGCCTCTTCGAGGTCCTTCTGGACCTGCTCCCGCCTCGCCAGGTCTAACTGGCGTTGAGCGTCCGTTAAGCCCACGTCGTGGGTGTCGGCCACTGCAGACTTTTTTGGCCGAAGCTTCTTCCTCGGCTTCCCCGCGGAGTCCGAAGAGCCCTCAGAGCCATCCTTTAAAAACCGCTTCCGGGTTCTAGACGACTCCTCGGCCATCGACATTGACGAACCGGCGTCAGAGTCTGACACCTCGTCCGTCCACCCACCAAAAACACTAGCCGCAGAAGGCGCGCGGCTAGCCTCCGACGCTGAAGCGCCATCGGCTGGTTGGCCCTGAGAAGGGCCTTTTTCCAAATCGTCCCGGGAGGGGCCCTTAGAAGGGCCTTTGAGGAACCTCCCGGACGAATCCCGCAGGGGTTTAGACATAGTCTTAGACCCGCAGGTATCGTAGTCGACCGCAAAAGACTACGACGCACAGCGCACTTTAGCCGTTCACTGATCTGCCACTCCGTTACGGTGGTCAGAATCAGGACGTTGCCCAGGGAACACGACGAGGACGTAAGCGCTGTGGGGGGTTCCCCAACCTAACCTTTTTTTTTTTTTTTTTTTTTTTTTTTTTTTTTTTTTTTTTTTTTGTTGACGCTGGGAAAAATGCGTTACGCATACCCTCTCGTTGGGGGACGAGAGGGTTATGTGGGACTCCCCCGGCTAGCCCGGGTATACCCACTAAACAACCCAGCGGCACTCCCGCATCGTCTTCATGGAGGGGAACTGGGAAACTGGCAGAGCCTTATCATCCAGTCCCCCGCCGACGACCGCCCGCTTTTACAGCGGGGCCCGCACGCCCCTCCCTACGAGGAGGGGCCCGGAAATGACCGCGAGTGCTCGGTCATTCCCGCCGACGGTGGTGGTGAATTGTGCAGTGCAGGAGAAGGCGCCCCCGCGCCAGTCTCCCGCTATTCACCACCGGGGAGGAGGAGACGCTGATCGTACAGCCGTCTCACTCTTCCCCTTCTCCGCCTGCGGAGCGGCGCCGCGAGGGGATCGTCCTCCCGCGCGCGCTCCGCTGCCTCTTTCTGCGAGATCACGTCCTCGCAGAAAGAGGCGACCGCCGACCAGGCCGCCTCGCTCCCCAGCATGGACAGAACCACGCCGGGCAGCGAGAGGTCCGGCCCCACCACCGCAGTCAGACCGCGGCGCAGCTCAGACCAAGCCGGGCACACCTCGAGGGTGTGCTGTGCCGAGTCCTCCGCCGCGCCGCAGTCGTGGCACGCGGCGGCCTCCTCCCTCCCAATCCGGTGCAGGTACGACCCGAAGCATCCATGCCCGGTCAGCACCTGCACCAGACGGAACGAGAGGAAGCCGTGGGACCGCTCGAGCCATCCCTGAAGGACTGGCCCGAGCGCGTCCAATGTTCGGCGGCCGAAGGTGGCAGAGGCGAGGTCCTCAGTCCAATGATGGATGACTGCGGCCCTCGCCTCCCGCCGTACGGCCTCCCGCTCCTCCGCGGCGGGGGGCGCATTGAGCGCCTTACACCGCGCCGACCACTCGTACACCCGAGCCAGCACCCACGCCTCGATCTCCCAAGGAGGGGTGCCGGCCAGGGCGCACGCCGCCGCGAACCCCACCGAGCGGTAGGCCCTCGCCACCCGCTGTGCAATGGCCCTTTGGGGCCTGCGGATGGCGGAGGCGTTCTCCCTCCTGTGGAGGGAGTCCGCCCAGATAGGGGCCCCGTAAAGGGCCATACTTTTTAAGATGCCGGCATACAGCTGCCGGCATCGCGCCTTCGGCCCTCCCAGGTTCGGGAGGAGCCATGAGAGGGCCCCCGCTGCCTTCAGCAGGCGCGTCGACAGCCCGCTGAAATGCGGGCCGAAGCGCCACCTGCTGTCCAACACCAGGCCCAGATATTTTATCTGGGCCTTCACCTCTACTTGGACGCCCGCTACAACAATGCGGGCGTCCGGGGGGACCCGCTGCCGAGGCCCGTGGAAGAACACGGCCTCGGTCTTATGCAGGGCCACCGTCAGCCCTAGGCGGCGGATCCTCCCTGCGACAAGGGATCCGCCAGCCGAGGCCAAATTGGCCGCCTCCCTAAAGCTCCCCCCTCGGGCAGTGAGTAGAGTGTCATCCGCATAGCAGATGACACTCGTGCCACGAAGGAGGGACCCGCGCAGGAGCCAGTCGAAGCCTACGTTCCACAGGAGTGGACCTAGGACCGACCCCTGCGGAACACCAGACTCCGCCCTGTACCTCCGCAATCTGGCCGACCTGTCTACGAGGAGGACCGCTCGGTCCTCCAGGTAGTCGGCCAAGAGCGCCCGCAGATATTGAGGCACTCCGTGATACCGGAGTGCCTCTAAGATGGTCGAGTGGGGAATGGAGTTGAACGCGTTGGCAATGTCGAATGACACCGCCAACACTCCGTCCCCTGCCTCGACCGCCTCCCTCACTTGGCCCTTCAAAAGGGCCAATGCGTCGACCGTCGAACGCCCCTTACGGAAACCGAATTGGGCGTCCGACAGGTCCGGCCCCACCTCCCGCAGGAGGCCATTGACCCGGGTGGCGATGATCCCCTCAAACAATTTACCGACCTCGTCGAGCAGAACGACGGGCCGGTATGCCGAGGGGGAATCCACCGGGCGTCCCTCCTTCCGAAGGAGGCACAGCCGTCCCTCCTTCCATGGTTTCGGGAACCTCCCAGTCGTAAGACACGCACTGAAGAGGTCCCGAAACCTTTCCTCCATTTGGGTGGCCGCAATGGCCACCACCGCTGCGGGGACGCCGTCCGGTCCGGGGGCCGTCCTCTTACCGCGGAGGCGTAAAGCCGCCGCGCGGAGCTCCGCCACCGCCACTGGAGGGATTTCCTCCTCCGGCGGGGCCACCCCCCGCGGGGGGTGCATCACTGGAGGGGCGAAATCGGTCCTGCATGGAAACAGGGACCGAACCACCCCATCCAGCAACGCCGGCTCCAGGGTCTCCGTCAGTGGGGGGCCACAGGGGCGCAGTTTATTCCGCGCCGCCTTGTATGGCCTCCCAAATGGGTCCCCATCGAGACCCTCCAGCATCTCGGCCTTCGCCGAGTCGTCGGCGGCGCGCATCCCCGACCTGAGGACCTCCTTGGCCTCCACGTACGCGGCGTAGAGGAGGTCCTCGTTGGCGAGGTCGCGAAAGCTGCGCCGCCGACTCCGCGCGTAGGCCCTTCTGGCCGCCACGCAGGCGGCCCGGAGCCCCGCCAACTCCTCCGTCCACCAATAAACGGCGCGACGGGGAGGCGGGCGGCGAGACCGAGGCATGCTGGTGTCGCACACCTCGGTCAGGGAACCCCGCAATTGGACCGCTGCGGCGTCCACGTCCAGGACTTGGACAGGTGGCGCGAGCCAGTCCTGGACTAACGCCGCCTCCTCAGCCGCCTCGCGATCCAGGCGGGTGAGGGACCAGCGCGGGAAGGGGGACTGACCCGAGTGGGCTGTCCCCCGAGGGCTACCGGTGGAGACGTCGAACCGAACGTAACGGTGGTCGGACAACGTCTCCACCATCTCCACCCGCCAGTTCAGGACGCGGGCGGCCAGCACGGGGGTGGCGAACGAAACGTCCACCACTGACCCTCCCCGTTGCCGCACACACGTCTGAACTGTCCCTCTGTTTAAGAGGGACACGCCTGTCGACGCCGCCCAAAACTCGACGGCGCGACCCCGGACGTTGCAAGTCGCGGCCGGGTTGCCCCAGGCCGCCGACTTGGCATTCAGGTCGCCCAACACGGCGACCTGGCGCGGCGCCGCCCGACCGACCACTGCGGTGAGGACCTCGAGAAAGATCTCGAAGTCCGCAAGGGGTCGGTTAGGGGAGAAATAAACGCCCACCAGGGCTATCTCTCCCCACGCGGCGGCCACGTATCCCGGACCCCTCTCTAAGAGCGAGAGGGGTGGGGAGTCCGTGGAAGACCGCGCTACCACTGCCACTGAGCCGTCCGGATCACCCAGCCACCTGCCAGGGACCGAGTACGGCTCAGCGACCACCGCTACGTCCACCAACCACTCGGCCATGGTCTGCATCAGCAGATCCTGGGCCGCTCTGCAGTGGTTGGTGTTGGCCTGAAGGATGCGATGTTCGGCCCTATCCATTAATCGGACATCGCACCCCCCTCCGCAGCCGCCGATGTACTGGGCACCGGATCGGCGGTGGCAACGGCAGGCCGGGTCGGAGCCTGCATTTTGCCCTTCTTGGGGGGAGGCTTGCAGCTCCTCCCCTTCATAACATGATCCGCGGGGCGGCCACTGGCGGCGCACACGGCACAGTGCGGCGTGGTGGCCTCGCAAGCGGCGGACTTGTGTCCGACCTTGCCGCAGCGGTAGCATGTGTCCCTCCTTTCGTCCGTGGAGGGACACAGGGCCCGGGTGTGTCCAACTCCGAAGCACTTGAAGCAGCGCAACGGCGACTCTTCAAGTGCCCGGACCACACCCGTGCTGAATCCGACGGGAAGCCGTCCCTTGGCGAGGACGGCTTTGGCGGCGGCGACCGGGCACTCAAGGCGCATGGTGCCCATGCCGCCGCGGCCGGGTCTGATGCCCCGACCTTGCACTGCGGCGGCGCTGCAGCCTCCAGCCGCCGCGACCGCCGCCACCACCTCCTCCTTGGTGACCGAGTCATCTAGGTCGGTCACCTCCAGGCCTGCGGACTTCACAGGCCTGACCACCTTGGCCACGTCCGCGATGACCTCCTGCAGTTTTGCTGCGAAGAGGTCCGCATTGGCACCGCCCTTAGCCCCCGGGAACTCGAATATTCGAGCCCCAGTTTGCGTTTGCCGGCACGCGATCTTGTCGATCCCCAGTTGGGTGGGATCGGCGTTGGCGCGTGCCCGCGTCATTATTGACGCGTAAGTTTCACCGCGCTCCTCAGCCTCCGCGGTGAGCGTCACCACGACGGCAGCGGATTTGGGAGCAACCAATTTGGGTTTGCTCCCACCGGCGGGGGCCCGATTAGCTGCGGGAGCAGCGTTTGCGGGTTTGGGGGCCGACTTCTTGCCTTTCCCCTTCCCCTTTCCCTTGCCCGTGGACTGAGACGGGCCGGAAGGGGCGGTGGCGGGGACGGCAGGGACGGCCGTCGCCTTCTTGTTCGCCTTGCCCTTCCTCTTCTTTCCAACCACCTTCGTCCACTTTGGCTGGTTGGACGGGGTGGTGGAGGGTAGGAGGGCGTCCTCTGTTCGTGAGGACGGCGCCGGCTCGCGCGGCTTGACTGCCGCGGGCGGCCGCTCGCGCGGCTTGCTTGCCGCGGGTGGCCGTTCGTCCGCCGCAAGTGGCGGGCGAAGCCGCTTTTCCGGCAGGAGCCGGTCCTCGATACCTGCGAAGCAGGCACGAGTGAAGGCCCTTTCCTCCATCACGACCTTGCGGATGATATCCTCAAGGTTGGAGGGGAGGGCCTCAGCCGCAGGTCTCGGCTCGGCTTGTTGAGGCCGGGCCGTGGCTTTAACCGCGGGCCTCGGCTCGGCTTGTTGAGGCCGAGCCGTGGCTTCAGCCAGCTTGTGGTGTAACTGGCTGACCTCCGACTGCAGGCGATCCACTTTCGCCTGCAGCTGCCGCGTCTCGTCGGTGGCTGTTCGCCCCACCAACTCCGCGACGATGCTACGCATACTCGCGGCCCTGCATTTGAGGGCCTTTTGGAAGGTCCCCTTCAGGTTGGAGGACTTCGAGGCGACCTCCACAATCCCCTCTTGGTCCTCCACCGCCATCCGCTCCAGTTCCGCGACTGAATGGTCCGCGTATAAAACGCGGGACGCACCGTACCCGGCCTTGGCTCGGGCGGCGAGCGTCCGCTGCTCCTTGGCAGCGACCGCCTCTTCGAGGTCCTTCTGGACCTGGTCCCGCTTCGCCAGGTTTAACTGGCGCTCAGCGTCCGCTAAACCCACGTCGTGGGTGTCGGCCACTGCCGACTTTTTTGGCCGAAGCTTTTTCTTCGGCTTCCCCGTGGAGTCTGAGGAGCCCTCGGAGCCATCCTTTAGGAACCGCTTCCGGGCTCCCCGGCCTCGGGAAGACTCCTCGGCCACCGACATCGACGAACCGGCGTCCGAGTCAGACACCTCGTCCGTCCACCCGCCAAAAACACTAGCCGCAGAAGGCGCGCGGCTAGCCTCCGACGCCGAAGCGCCATCGGCTGGTTGGCCCTGAGAAGGGCCTTTTTCCAAATCGTCCCGGGAGGGGCCCTTAGAAGGGCCTTTGAGGAACCTCCCGGACGAATCCCGCAGGGGTTTAGACATCCCGCAAGGTATCGTAGTCGACCGCAATAGACTACGACGTACAGCGCACTTTAGCCGTTCACTGATCGGCCACTCCGTTACGGTGGTCAGATCAGGACGTTGCCCAGGGAACACGACGAGGACGTAAGCGCTGTGGGGGGTTCCCCTCCCCAACCTAACCTAACCTAACCTAACCTAACCTAACCTAACCTTTTTTTTTTTTTTTTTTTTTTTTTTTTTGTTGACGCTGGGAAAAATGCGTTACGCATACCCTCTCGTTGGGGGACGAGAGGGTTATGTGGGACTCCCCCGGCTAGCCCGGGTATACCCACTAAACAACCCAGCGGCACTCCCGCATCGTCTTCATGGAGGGGAACTGGGAAACTGGCAGAGCCTTATCATCCAGTCCCCCGCCGACGACCGCCCGCTTTTACAGCGGGGCCCGCACGCCCCTCCCTACGAGGAGGGGCCCGGAAATGACCGCGAGTGCTCGGTCATTCCCGCCGACGGTGGTGGTGAATTGTGCAGTGCAGGAGAAGGCGCCCCCGCGCCAGTCTCCCGCTATTCACCACCGGGGAGGAGGAGACGCTGATCGTACAGCCGTCTCACTCTTCCCCTTCTCCGCCTGCGGAGCGGCGCCGCGAGGGGATCGTCCTCCCGCGCGCGCTCCGCTGCCTCTTTCTGCGAGATCACGTCCTCGCAGAAAGAGGCAACCGCCGACCAGGCCGCCTCGCTCCCCAGCATGGACAGAACCACGCCGGGCAGCGAGAGGTCCGGCCCCACCACCGCAGTCAGACCGCGGCGCAGCTCAGACCAGGCCGGGCACACCTCGAGGGTGTGCTGTGCCGAGTCCTCTGCCGCGCCGCAGTCGTGGCACGCGGCGGCCTCCTCCCTCCCAATCCGATGCTGGTATGACCCGAAGCATCCATGCCCGGTCAGCACCTGCACCAGACGGAACGAGAGGAAGCCGTGGGGCCGCTCGAGCCATCCCTGAAGGACTGGCCCGAGCGCGTCCAACGTTCGGCGGCCGAAGGTGGCAGAGGCGAGGTCCTCAGTCCAATGATGGACGATTGCGGCCCTCGCCTCCCGCCGGACGGCCTCCCGCTCCTCCGCGGCGGGGGGCGCATTGAGCGCCCTACGCCGCGCCGACCACTCGTACACCCTAGCCAGTACCCACGCCTCGATCTCCCAAGGAGGCGTGCCGGCCAGGGCGCACGCCGCCGCGAACCCCACCGAGCGGTAGGCCCTCGCCACCCGCTGTGCAATGGCCCTTTGGGGCCTGCGGATGGCGGCGGCGTTCTCCCTCCTGTGGAGGGAGTCCGCCCAGATAGGGGCCCCGTAAAGGGCCATACTCTTGAGGATGCCGGCATACAGCTGCCGGCATCGCGCCTTCGGCCCTCCCAGGTTCGGGAGGAGCCACGAGAGGGCCCCCGCTGCCTTCAGCAGGCGCGTCGACAGCCCGCTGAAATGCGGGCCGAAGCGCCACCTGCTGTCCAACACCAGGCCCAGATATTTTATCTGGGCCTTCACCTCTACTTGGACGCCCGCCACAACAATGCGGGCGTCCGGGGGGACCCGCTGCCGAGGCCCGTGGAAGAACACGGCCTCGGTCTTATGCAGGGCCACCGTCAGCCCTAGGCGGCGGATCCTCCCTGCGACTAAGGATCCGCCAGCCGAGGCCAAATTTGCCGCCTCCCTAAAGTTCCCCCCTCGGGCAGTGAGGAGAGTGTCATCCGCATAGCAGATGACACTCGTGCCACGAAGGAGGGACCCGCGCAGGAGCCAGTCGAAGCCTATGTTCCACAGGAGTGGACCTAGGACCGACCCCTGTGGAACACCAGACTCCGCCCTGTACCGCCGCAAACTGGCCGCCCTGTCTACGAGGAGGACCGCTCGGTCCTCCAGGTAGTCCGCCAGCAATGCCCGCAGATATTGAGGCACTCCGTGATAGCGGAGTGCCTCTAAGATGGTCGAGTGGGGAACGGAGTTGAACGCGTTTGCGATGTCGAATGACACCGCCAACACTCCGTCCCCTGCCTCGACCGCCTCCCTCACCTGGCCCTTCAAAAGGGCCAATGCGTCGACCGTCGAACGCCCCTTCCGGAAACCGAATTGGGCGTCCGACAGGTCCGGCCCCACCTCCCGCAGGAGGCCATTCACCCGGGTGGCGATGATCCCCTCAAACAATTTACCGACCTCGTCGAGCAGAACGACGGGCCGGTATGCCGAGGGGGAATCCACCGGGCGTCCCTCCTTCCGAAGGAGGCACAGACGTCCCTCCTTCCACGGTTTCGGGAACCTCCCAGTCGTAAGACACGCACTGAAGAGGTCCCGAAACCTGTCCTCCATTTGGGTGACCGCAAACCTAACCTAACCTAACCTAACCTAACCTAACCTTTACCCAGCGGCATGAAATATAATTAATGGCCTATTATCAGACCTACCCGATATGCACAAAAAATTTCATACAAATCGGTTCACCCATCTATTTAATGACCTTACCTAACGTTGCTTAACCTTAACCTACCGGTATAAAAAGTATCCTATGTCCGTCTCCTGGTCCTAAGCTACTTCCCTACCAATTTTCAGCCAAATCGGTTGAGCCGTTCTTGAGTTATAAATAGTGTAACTATCACGACTTTCCTTTAAATATATAGTGTAGAAGATAAATCAAGAGGAGTGGGGAGAGTCAATAAAAGGCGGTGCCTTGCCGGCATCGCTCTCATTTGCGTTCCAACCGTCGTCGAGTTAGGGTGTTACTCTGTCCAATTTCTGTGTGAATTTTCTGTGTTAAACATAGTGACCGGTCCTAGAAGGATTTTGTTTGGTATGTAAGCATTTTTGTTCTTTAGTTTTTGTGATATTTCCTATTTACTTTGTTGAACTTAAAATTATCTGATTGTGAGCTTATTTGTGAATTAATATTGCAGGTAGCAATAAATTTGTTTTAAAAAAATCAGTTCTGGTCTTATTTTCCGAGATCAGGCGTGGGATTCTTCTTTCGCCCACTTTAATTATTTCAGTTTTGCAGTAGTTCGGTAGTAGTTATTTGTGTATTTTGATTGGCTATTGGCGTTGTTGATTAGTCGTGTTTTTGTTAGGTATTTTCTTTAGTGTCTCGTTTGTTTGATTTTTGTTATCTTAGTTATGTCAAACCGTGAGCGTGATCATAGTGTTAATCGCTGCGATAGTCGTAGTCCTGGTCATGGCGGTCGAGACAGTAGACAGCGCGAACGATCGCCTGACGAAAATTTTAGGCTACGGCTCGAAATGCAGGCGATGTTCGCTCGTCTCAAAGCATTAGAAGACTTGTCTGGGGCTTCGCCAAGGTCGGGGCGTTTGGGTGATTGCGATACGAGAGTGCAGGAGGAAATTCCAGATCGTAATAGGTTGTCATCGCGACGAAAGCAAGTATCGCCATCACCCAGACGCAATGTTTTGCAGACGCCGGATCGGGTGGAGTCGTGCGATGCACGTCGCTCGCCTCCATTGAACCACACGCAGAGGTTAGTGTCCCCTAGTAGGCATATAGTGTCGCGATCGCGAGATCAGTTTTTGTCGTCTATACTCAATCATAGACAACGTTCACGCTCCCGGTCTAGATCACCGCTACGCGGTTCAGAACCCGCTCCTAGCGGGGTGCCAGTGCATTCCGCAGTTGCCGATCGTATAGTTAACGCAATCCGTTCAATTAATTATGCGGGTAGATCGAACGAACATTTTTACATTTCTAATTTTGACCCGAATTTACATAATATCGACAATTGGTGTGCTGAGGTTGATCGCGCTAAATCTTTTAACAATTGGAATGATTACGAATGTCTCTCACGTGTCGGTAACTGTTTGAAAGGTGATGCTCGATCATGGTTGAACGAGTGGGTATCGAATGATCGTACGTGGAGTAATTTTAAGAGGGAGTTTAGGCCGTTATGTCCCAAAACACCCGATATCGCAAATATTTTGGCCGATGTGATAAATACAAACTCCGATAAGTACCCCACATATGCCGATTATGCGCGTCGTTCTTTACTTCGCTTACGTATAGTACAGGGACTTAGCGATGAATTAATTTCGGCAATAATTATACGTGGTATTACAGATCCTAATATTAGAGCAGCTGCAACTAATGCCAAGTTGCTGCCAAATGATTTAATTGGTTTTTTTTTCAATTTATGTTAAGCCGATTGGTACCTTAAGGAATTTCTCTTCACGTTCAGTCTTGATTAATAGTACCAAGGGTAATCAAAATACGGATTCTTCGCGAAAACGGGGTAGTGGTGACGTTAAATGTTTTTCGTGTGGCCAGTTAGGTCATAGGCAGGCTTCATGTACCAAGCGACCTAGAATCGATCAGGGATCGAGTGGTTTGACTGGAAATTTGAGTCTCACGAATTCAAAGACCGTTTTTGTCCCGGATAGGCCAGAACCGTGTCCATTTTGTAAAAAACTGGGTCACAAAATTGAAACTTGTTTCGCCAAACAGAGAGCTGATGTGGCAAATAAAGACGCGGTAAATTTTTGTAATGTTTTAGTAGCATATACTAACAATGACGTAGTAGTGGCTGTTATCCAAGATGTGTCTGTAGATGTTTTGATCGACAGTGGTTCAACTATATCTTTAATGTCGTCGTCCTTACTAAAACATTTTAAATGTTCACGTAAACCTGCTTTTCGGATTTTAAAGGGACTAGGAAGTCAGGAAGTAGAAAGTACCTCTTACGTTACATTACCGATTGAGTTTGACGGACTGACCCTCGATGTAGATTTGTTTATAGTGCCGTCTCAATACATGAACATTCCGGTTATAGTAGGTACGGACATTCTAAATAGAGAGGGTGTTAGATATGAAGGTCGAACGGTTGGAGTCTCGCCACAGTGTGAATTTTAATTCCTTTGTGGTGAGGGTGCCGACCGATCAACTGTCGACCTTCACAAATGAAGAGTTTTGGCCAAGAGGTGTTGTGTTCCGACGATTCCGAGGACGGATACCCAACACCGCGCGCGACACGTCAACAGTTTTACGTGTTAATTAATGTTTAGTATAATATAATATATGTTAGTCTGTAAGGTATTTGTTGTATGGGCCATAGTAGCCTGAAATAAAGGATTTATTATTATTATTATTATGTGCGTACTAAAGAGTACCAGTTACTTACGAGGGATGATAGTGATCCAAATAGGGTTATGACGATTCAACCTCAGCCTTTGATTCCAGTCAACACGCCCCTTGTTGATAGTCAGTTACAAGAACTCTTAAAGATTATCAATGAGTTTTCTAGATTTTTTATTTCCGGTACCGCGACCTCTACTGTTAATACAGGGTGTATGTCGATCAAACTCAATTCTAACGTTCCTATTCATTATCGCCCATACCGACTTTCATATGCCGAGATACTACGTGTCCGTGAAATCGTTAAAGATCTATTGGACAAGGGTATAATTTAAGCGTCCGATTCTGAGTATGCAAGTCCTATCCTTCTTGTTAAAAAGAAAGACGGGTCGGATAGGATGTGCGTTGACTTTCGTAAACTTAATGACGTTACTGTTAAGGATCGGTTTCCGTTGCCACGAATAGATGATCACATAGACCGTTTAGGGCACAATATGTACTTCAGTAGTCTTGATATGGCTACCGGATTTCATCAAATTCCGTTAGATCAGGACTCAATACCGCTTACAGGATTTGTCACGCCCGAGGGGCATTATCAATATTTGAAAATGCCCTATGGTTTGACAAATGCTCCAGTTGTTTATCAACGAATCATCGCAAAAACGCTTCGCGAGTTTATTGAAGCTGGTGATATCCTTGTTTACATAGATGATATCTTGATTCTAAGCAAAACGGTGGATCAGGGCCTTATTTTGCTGCAAAAAGTTCTTGATACTTTGACTAGGGCCGGTTTTTCGATCAACTTGAAGAAGTGTTCGTTCTTGGTAACTGAAATCGAGTATTTAGGACGGACAATTAGTGAAAATCAGGTTCGGCCGAGTCATGAAAAAGTGAGAGCTTTGATTGACTCAGCTCAACCGCAAAATATAAAACAGGTCCGACAGTTTATGGGCCTGGCCAGCTATTTTAGACGATACATAGCTGACTTTGCCCAAAAGACTGCATGCATTACTGCGTTGATTAAAAAGGGAACTCCTTTTAACTGGGGTTTAGAACAACGGGCTGCTCGGGAGTACATTATAGAATGTCTGACGAGTGAGCCTGTGCTAGCAATCTATGACCCGTCATTACCAATTGAAGTCCATACAGACGCGAGTTCTATTGGTTATGGGGCTGTTCTGGTGCAAGTACATGAGGGTAATCGTAAGCGAGTGGTATCTTATTTCAGCAAGCTTACTCAAGGGGCTGAGAATAAATACCACTCGTATGAGCTTGAGACGCTTGCTGTAGTTAAAGCACTTCAGCATTTTAGGCATTATCTCGTGGGGGTTCATTTCACTGTAGTCACAGACTGCAATGCATTAAAACTTACTCAGCGTAAGAAAGATTTGTTGCCAAGGGTGGCTCGGTGGTGGGTTTACCTTCAAGATTTTGATTTCAGTCTTGATTACCGTAAAGGTTCTCTCTTGGCTCATGCTGACTATCTTAGTCCCTGAAACCCTTGAACTGGGCCCAGGTCGCCCAGGCTTCTGACGAAGAAACTCGATCCCTCATGCAAAGCTTGTCAGATGGGCAATTAGACTCTTCTCGCTATCTCGTTAAAAATGACATTCTTTATTTCAAGTTCACACCTACCGGTGAAGATCCAAAACTGCTATGCTTTATCCCTAAAGGCCATAGACTTAGCCTCTTGCGTATTTTTCATGATGAGCATGATCATCCTGGTGTAGACAAGACAGTTGATCTTATTACTAAACACTTCTGGTTTCCGGGGTTGAGAGCATTTGTTTTGAAGTACGTAACACACTGTTTAGTGTGTCTTTCTCATAAGAAAGTTGCATGCGCCCCTTTCCAGCCCATTCACTCTTGGGAAAAACCAGATGTACCTTTTGAAGCAGTTCATTTGGATGCTTTAGGCCCTCTACCCGAAACCGATGGTTATCGTTATGTTCTGATCGTGATCGATGCATTTTCAAAATTTTCCCTATTGTACCCGATGTATCGTCAGGATGCTGATGAGTTAAAACGTCATTTCACCAATTTTATTTCACTTTTTGGTACGCCCAAGTTAATTGTAGCCGATAGGGGTAGAATGTTTCAAAGTACTGACTTTCTTGGCTGGGTTCAAGAAATGGGTTGCAAAACTCATCTAATTACACCTGAGATGCACCAATCCAACGGACAGGTGGAGCGCTATTGTCGGACTGTATTGAACATGGTACGTATCGAGTGCAATCATCGGAAACAGAGGTGGCCGACCGTCATGTGGAAGCTGCAGCTGGTTCTGAATATCACCAAACACAGAACAACACAGCATTCGGCTCTTAACTTGCTGGTTGGCATCGATGCGGCAACTCCACTCATCCGGAGCCTGATACGTGATGTGGCTATTGAAGGTTCCAGTCCGAACAGAGAAGCTCTTCGTGAAATACATAGGCAGAGGGCTTCTGAACGCCTTCTTGCAAATCAGGAGAGTCAAGATGCCTACGTTAACCGAGGTCGCAGGGCGCCTCGTGCTTTCGAACTTAATTGTATGGTTTTTGTTAGAAAATAGGCACAGTCAACTGGAAAGCTGGATTCCTGCATGCGAGGGCCGTATCGTGTGGTGAAGATACTTCCACATGGTCGTTATGAGCTCCAGCTCTTGACTGGTGCGTATGGGAAATCGACGCAAGCGGCTGCGGAATATATGATTCCGTGGCAAGGAGAGTGGACTCCCGAAGTGTGTGCTGATTTTTTTCATGGTGAGTATTTTTTTTTGATTGTGTCGGCACTTTGGTATTTTTCTTAAATGATAGTTCTTGTAGATACGCCTATCTGCTTGAAGTTTGAGAAATAGTAAAAAAAAAAAAAAAAGTTTTTCTTAAGGGAAACACACACACATATAAGGGAAGTTTCGTCTTGCGGTTGGGATAGCCTCTGTCTCGGAGGTCCTCGTACTCAGATATGTTATCTCGGCTGACGGATACACTTCAAGTAAGGTATGGTTGCATGTTATTGGATGCTGTCTTGGAGTGCGCTCGGACATGCGATCCTAGTATATGGAACATGCCTAGGGTGGGTGTGTGTGTATTTTTTTTATGCTCGGACACATGGTCCTGGAGCTGTGATACATGCAGGCTCGTGCCACGGGTTGGGCACTAATGAGTTGTGATATAAGACATGTTTGTGTGACAAATATTTACTGTGTGTTATGGATAGTGTGCGGGTCGAAATGCGCTTTTATCTGGAACCGATTCACACATGCAAAGTTATGTCTTACGAAAGTACGCGTAAATCTCTAGCGAGACATGAGGTGGCATTCCCCCGACGGGACCTGCCCCGCGTGATCGGTACAGTTATCAGTTTATTTTATACCCTTGTGCTTAGGCTGAGTAAGGTGAACTTACTCATCTGTCAAATTGATGTGTAATTTTTATCGACACAAAGTTTTCCCACTTTGGTTTATAAGTTTTTTGAACGTGTTTTTGTGCTGTAGTTTTGTCATTATAGAATCGGACAATGAGGATGAGGAGTCTACCGCTCCGAGCGTCGCCCAGTCTTCCAAAGTCGAGCCGCCTAGTGATGTGCTCGAGCCACAACCCAGCACGTCCGGAACACAGAGATGCGTTGACATACTTACTGCGCCGCTCAGCGTGTCGCTAAGTGACGAAGGCTCAAGGACGTCATTGCCAACTCAGGAAACTGATCTCCAGTGCTAGAAGATGAAGGAGCCCGAGGACGGCCTCCTATCAGGAAAGGCCGTGTAGAAGATAAATCAAGAGGAGTGGGGAGAGTCAATAAAAGGCGGTGCCTTGCCGGCATCGCTCTCATTTGCGTTCCAAACGTCGTCGAGTTAGGGTGTTACTCTGTCCAATTTCTGTGTGAATTTTCTGTGTTAAACATAGTGACCGGTCCTAGAAGGATTTTGTTTGGTATGTAAGCATTTTTGTTCTTTAGTTTTTGTAATATTTCCTATTTACTTTGTTGAACTTAAAATTATCTGATTGTTAGCATATTTGTGAATTAATATTACAGGTAGCAATAAATTTGTTTTAAAAAAATCAGTTCTGGTCTTATTTTCCGAGAATAGATTAAAGTTCTATGGTAATTGTATGTTCAATTTCACCGATAGATGGCGCTGTTCATAATGTAAATCACGCTAACATCGTAAATTACTGTCTAATGATATTCGATAATGAAAGTTCTAAGTTTTTCGCATCTTTTATTGTTGCGACTGTAATACAATACCTATACACTACCTGGACTTGGGGAGCTTCATTAAAATTTCATGATCTAGTTTGGACTCGTTCGGGATTTACAGATTTTAACTTTTCAAAGATATAATGTCATATTGCTATGAGCAAAGTACTTAGAACAATACAGAAATCTAATGAAAATTACCTGGGTGTACTGGATCGGCTTACCCCTTACAAAAATTGACCCTTCGCCACTGCCATATCTTATGCAAACTAAATGTCTGCTCAGTCCCTATTGTATATAGCGTAATAATACATATCTTAATGATTAACTGATCAGTCTATAATTACCCTATTCACATACAAAGGAAATTACGTGGTAATATGTGCAAGTAATGTTTCACTGCTTAGCCCCTATGAAACATAGCGTGATGTTTTATATACCAATTTATACCTTGACTTCTACACAACACATCAGTGAAAGTTCTATCAAAATCCATCCACGGGTTTTCAAATGATACCTGGACAAACAGAACGGCAGACAGACAGACAGACAGACAATAATTCAAAAAAAAATTGTTTTGGCCTCTATGTCGATAGTATAGTATCCCCACATAGAAATTTTGGAAAAATATTCAATGTACAGAAAAAGTCCTCTTTGAGTTTTATTATAGTATAGAAGATATTGAATATATGTTGTGTAATACTTCAGGTAATCAGGATGGTCACAATAATCAACACATAAGCATTTGACGGTCAATTATATTTTATAAACAATCGTGCAGAGTTTCCACTTACAACTGTTCTCAACGACGGTGACAGAATGAATAACTCGAACGTTGTGACACCGGTATATATAGGCAAACAGATAAGCTAATCAAGAGTCATACATATACAAAAACTATTACATATTTAACATTAATTAATACTATTTAGATTGGAGATTTAATTAGGAGAATTATCAATCAATAATACATATAAACCACAACTAATGTAAATATTACTCATAATCAGTATTTTGTTACGCCGGAAGCTGTCAAGCGCACGGCGACATAATTATATTTCATTTAGTAGGTAGTTATATAACACAAATAAGTATTTAAACACAAATCAAAATAATGTCATGCTATAGAACAAATTAAATCACAAATATAATCAATATATAATTATCTAAGTGCACAAAGTTGAGCAGGGACCGGAAGTCTGTAACACTCGGCCATCCTGCTTTGCCGTGCCCCACGGCGATCAGTATTACCACTTTCAGCCTAGTTTGTCCCTGATATACAGCATCTGAAAAAAAAAATACAAAAGCAGAACATCTATCCATGTAGTCGTAACTAATAGGTATTAAGCTTGTAGGCTGCTGCTGCTGCTACTGCTCTATTAATAAACCATAAACTATGTCCCGATCTCAGTTTCTATCATTGCATTCATGAATGACAACATCTATATTCATAATGTATCCTATATCTATCACCTTTCACAAAGTTTTTATTTATCACACAGCATTTATTTATTCCATATCGCAAAGCTTTAATGAACCCCATGTCACATAGCATTTATATATCCCTTATCACCCACTTTTTTTCATATCACACTTCCATATCACACAGATTTTTATCACATTGCATTTAATTAACCCCTTATCACTCAGCTTTTTATTTAACCCATATCTCACAGAATTAAAGATTATTTCATATCAATGTAGCAGTTTATATATATGTATGTATGTATATATACCTATAAATTTATCCATGTATTTATTTATATAAATATATATATATATATTACACAATTTATTTTAAATTTAATTATAATTTATTTATATATTTAATTTATTTATTTATTACATAATTTACTTTGTATTTTTGTATGTAGTAATTTCTTGTACACTTGTTTGTATCCCCAACAGTATTTAAATTTTTCTCCAAATTCTCCATCACTCAAAGGTTAGCTGTCAGAAAACTCAATGTTTGGGTTAAGTACGCCTTTGTACATTAATTTTCTTTATTTTATAATAATGTGTAATATTATTGTGTGCAATAAAGAATAAGAATAGATCCAATTTAATCCATATCACATAGACCATATCTAACCCATATCACACAGATCCAACATATTCCATATAACACGGACTTTGACTAACCCATATCACATAGATCAAATCTAATCCATATCACACAGATTTTATTTAACCCATATAACACAGATCCAATCTAATCCATATCACACAGATTTTATTTAAACCATATAACACAGATCCAATCTAATACATATCACACAGATTTTATTTAAACCATATAACACAGATCCAATCTAATCCATATCACACAGATTTTATTTAAACCATATAACACAGATCCAATCTAATCCATATCACACAGATCCAATCTAATCCATATCACACAGATCTTATTTAATCCATATAACACAGATCCAATCTAATCCATATCACAGATTTTATGTAACCCGTATAACACAGATCCAATCTAATCTATATCACACAGATTTTATTTAAACCATATAACACAGTTCCAATCTAATCCATATCAGACAGATTTTATTTAAACCATATAACACAGATCCAATCTAATCCATATCACACAGATCTTATTTAATCCATATAACACAGATCCAATCTAATCCATATCACACAGATCTTATTTAATCCATATAACACAGATCCAATCTAATCCATATCACACAGCTTTTATGTACATATTGGATGGTGAAATTCAGTTTACATTGATTTGTTGGGATTATTAATTACATCAGTAATCATTGATAATCACTTTCGTGAGTTACCAATAATGAGTATCACTCTTACATATCACCAAAACTGGCGCGCGACGCGTAATAATATTGAAAGTCTGGCGCGCGATGCAGCTTCCTGTCAAACTAAACTTTTATGATTATGTTAGATACATTAACTTAACTTTCTAACAAGTCTAATTTGTCAACCCTATCTATTTCTATTTATCGGAGGATACTACTATGTTCTCATTAGGTATGGGTGAAGTATATGGTGTAAGGACTTCACCACGTACTATTGGAATAAATTTTCGATATCTTTTCATGCCCTTGATATAACTTATAACATATCTATTGAGTGGTCGGCTTTACATCCTTTATAGGTACAATCCGTTATTTTTTCTAGTAACATACGCATTTTACGTTGTCCTACAGAGTAGTTAACGCAATTCCTATATACGTGAATTGATGCCCGAATAATGGCTGAAAAGGAGGGAACCTAGCGATCGCAAAATCAGTATTATAAATTAGCGAGATCATGGTAAGATTTGTATACATGCAGATGTTTTAAATGTTATAAAGTTACGACATTATTACAGTTTACGAACAGCTTTAGAAAATACGTTCACACGGTCATAGTCTATAGTCTATTAGTAGATCAAAGTCTTAAATTGAAAGCCATCAGCGAGCTATGCGGGGAATAATAACTAAGGTGGTCTCTAATGCGGCGCAGTCCAACTCTGCATCCACGGGGATGCCAATGAAATATATCCGATAACGTTTTAGTGACCAACTGCTAATGTATCTAGCTCGTAGCTATGATAAAAATTGTTTCTCTCTAGTCAATTACTAAATATGCAATCTGTTATATAACTCCAACAGATTGGTTTTGCAACAGTACTCCTCTCCACCTAATCCAAGCGTACTTGCTCAGTATGGAATATAGATTCTTGGACAGGACCCCGTCTATTCTACGTCCTTCTTGGTCTACTGCGTGGGACCTAGAGACATCAGCAAATCCGCGAGTAAACCTAATATACAACATTAATCCTAATTGACGCATCCCAAACAAATTAGTAAGTTTTTTTTTATATTCAGCTATGCAACGAATTTGAGTCTATCCCGGCCGCAGTGTTCCCGCGGAAATATTGTGTTCTAAATAATTAACGCTTGTCTAAGGACATGAGGAATATTCCTATGATGGATATTGCTATTTAGCAGTACGTGCATTGTGCGCTCTGTAGTCTAATTATATACTCTAGAATAAACCCCTTTTTCCACTACAACTCCTAGACTCGCATAGATAGACAGATTCCCTCATAACGTATTGCATCACTGATGCGTACAGTGCGTGGGAGTAGCAACACCATGCTGAATGTTATTAGTACCTAGTAAGCCAGATTGTCCAATTATGGGGCACTGGGTACATTCACATGAGCTGAGCTCAGCACACCCGGTGTGTCAAACAGCGCGGGCAGGTACTTAAACTAAAATTATGCATTAAGTAATTAAATTCTGTATATAACCCATTATGGACCTTGTACGGTTTACATCGTACATTTTTCTTTTATGCTGACATATCACATTTGTCAACTTAGTTTCCATACTTTATATATTAAAACCAGTGCGCGACACACGTCACAGCGACAAACACGCGTCGTGTGATAATCACCACTCACTAACTTAACTCTGTAAAAACTCTTATAAAATAAACATTATTTCAAGACTATAAATTAACTAAACTTAACTAACTACAACAAACTCCACAGCTGTACAGATCTAACGGACTGTACATCAAATGGTCCTTCAACTATTAGCACATAGTGAATTTTGCGGATTTTGTGTGTGATAGCGAATCGGTTTGGCTGGCCTCCCTGAAGCGGGTCTCCCCAGTCCAGATTGAGAAGTCGAGTGTCACAGCGAAGACTGCAGAGACACTTTGTGCCAAGGACTCTCAAGAAAAACTCGTGAGCAGAAACAAGCAACGAATAACACTTGAGAAAGAAGACTGCTGGTGAACGACGGTTGTCTTCCTGTCCTGAACTGAACCATCACCTGGAAATCTACAGTATCCACTATACTAAGGTACTTAAACAACACTTAACTCGAAGGAACTTAACTAAACTATACTTAAACTAAACTACTTAACATGGAACTATTAACTAAACAAGCTTCCTCTTTCGAAAACATTAAAACATTGTGCACTAACTATAAAAAGGACAGTGCGTCAAGAAAAACTAAAGAATACTTAGAAAAACGCCTATCAAGCCTAGAAAAACTATGGGTTGAATTTCACGAGCGGCATGAAACACTTCTGGAAACGACTGAAGATAAATCTACGATTAGCTACTTTACCAATGATATTTATGGCAACACGAAGCAAATGTACGAGGCAACCAAGAAAGATATGATCAATTTATTACTTACTCTGCGAAGTCAGCAAAACTTAGACTTTGATCTGACTGGCATGCTGGAAGAAGAAACGAACAACAAAGTAAAACAGCTCATGAACCAACAAGTATGTAACTTTAAGGCATTGCATAGAACTATGGAAAAAATTAACATTGACACCATAACAGAGAAGTGGGAGATTGAAGATTACCTTTCGATTATGAAGTCAAAATGGGAGTCGATTGACAACATCCACTGGGAGCTGGAAGGTGCACTCAGAGGGAGTAATTTGGAAGAAGACTACAATAAAAAATTTGATGACATCGAACAAAAATATGACCACATGAAGAAAGTTCTAAACAGCAAAATTTGGGCGAACATTCACTACCAACGAGCTGCACCGCAAATTGAAATTCCTGTTTTTGCCGGCGACTACATGCAATGGGTCTCTTTCAAAGATATTTTTCTCGAAACAATACATAATAACCCTACTATCTCCAAGACGCAAAAACTGCAGCACCTGAAAACGAAACTAAGGGGTGAAGCTGAGCGCTTGGTACAGCATTTATCGATCAGCGCCGATAACTACGAATCTTGTTGGGAAATATTAAAACACCGATACGATAATCGCCGCCTACAGTTTTCTTCTTTCATGAATTCTATGCAGCAGCTACCAGTTATTCAACAACCCAACGCCTACAATCTGAAAAGAATGCATGACGTAATAAAAGAAAGCATAAATGGACTCGCCAACATGAACATAGAGGTATCAAGCTGGGGACCTATGATTGTGCACTATATGTCACAAAAACTGGACGCCGTGACTTATAATGAATATAACAAAGAAATAGTAAACAACAAGGAATTGCCCGACCTCCAGGAATTCCTATCATTCATAGAAAACAAGTTCGTTGCCTACGAAACCGCAACAACCTCACAGAAGAACTCTCCTAATATTCAGAAACCGCTTTTCAATAAATCTTTTCAACAACCGGTTAACAAGAGCTATACAAATACCTACAAACCTAACTACAATTACAACAACAAAAACAAACCGAATTATTTCCAAAACTCAACTCCGTACGAGTCTAAAAACGATTTTTCAAAGGCATTTCATACATCATTTCAACCATGCCCATTATGTGATGGCGATCATGTATTGAGGAAATGTGACAAATTCATCAAAATGGACACAGCCGAACGTATTAAAACGGTTGCGAAACTGCAAGTTTGTAGAAACTGTTTATACAGCCACGGGAATGAATACTGCACGTCATCGAATACTTGCAGGGAATGCAATTTGAAACACCACACATTGTTGCACAGAAACATTGTATTTCAACCGACTACAAAAACGGAGAGTAATGATGTTCACCCACAACCTTCGACGTCAAATCAACACCAGGGCACTCATCATTTATCAAACAGTGAAACGGAAGTCCTCTTAACCACCGTCCAAGTCCAGGTAAAATCTGCCGACGGCACCTACATCACTCTACGAGCTCTTCTAGACCAGGGCTCTCAAGTTAACTTAATAACAGAAAATGCTGCTCAACTGCTGCGACTACCTCGCACGAAATTAAATGCTGCTGTGGCTGGAATTGGATCCGTCTCTGGAAACAGCAAGGGACTTATACACATTAACTGCAAGTCCATACATTCAGACTATAATTTTACCACTCAAGCATTGATCCTTAACAAACTAACGAATAACTTACCGCATCAAACTTTCAAAAACCAAAACTGGGATCATTTACAAAACTTGCAGCTTGGAGACCCTAGCTATAATGTATCAAATTCTGTTGACGTACTCTTTGGCGCTGGGGTCTACGCTGACATCATCCTGGATGGAGTCCTGAAAGGCGATCATCACACTCCAGTCGCACAACAGACTCGTTTGGGGTGGATCTTATGCGGAAAACTTAAACCGCTCAACTGCCTTGCAACGTTAGTGGACACAACGGAATTGTCTACATACTGGGAGAGTGAAGACATGACGCAACGGGAGCATGACGTCAGCAAAAATGACCAATCCGAAATTTATCACAAAGAAACAACAATACGGAACCAAAGTGAATCCTACGCTGTAAAAATGCCCATGATACAGAAACATGAAGACAACTTGAAACCCCTTAGCCTTGGATGGAATCCTAACTTCAAAACATGTACTTTCAACTGTAAACTAGACGAAAAACCTAACAAAAGTATAAGCGAACGGACTTTACTATCTCAGATATCACAACTGTATGATCCACTGAGCTGGCTTTCACCAGTAACTATTACCGCAAAACTAATGTTTCAAAGGGTGTGGACAGAAAACCTAGGATGGGATGAACCGGTATCTATCGACATTCAAAAAGATTGGGAAAAACTAAAAACACAATTACCAAATTTAAAAACAATAAAACTTCAACGATGGATCGGATGCATTAATAAACAAATCGAATTACTTGGATTTTGTGACGCCAGCGAAAAGGCTTACTCGTGTGTTATTTACACACGCGTCATAAATGAAACAGGGCAACCTGTATTAAGCTTACTCGCCGCAAAAACTAGGGTTGCCCCGCTGGCGCAAAAGCTGTCCCTACCACGCCTTGAACTCTGCGGCGCATTACTACTGTCGCAGCTGATAAAGAAAATCACAGATGCACTACAAGAACATAACATCAACGTCTGGGCATGGAGTGACTCTCAAGTCGTGCTAGCCTGGTTACAAGGTGAAGCCTCAAAATGGGAAAGATACGTGGAAAATAGAGTACTAAAGATTCGCGAAGTAATACCGGCAACTAATTGGTCATACATTGAATCGAAAAGTAACCCAGCAGATATAGCAACTAGAGGCTTATATCCGACCAAACTATTGCAGTCTCCGTTATGGTGGACTGGCCCTTCCATACTGAAAACTTTCAAGCGAAGCCAGGCTGAACATATAGCGAACTGCTATACAACAAACATCGGCGAAAAAAAAATCGTGCCAGCCCTGCAACCGAAAGAAAACGACACCATTAATAATATACTGCACAAATACAGCACACTAACACGCGTGGTACGTGTCATCGCTTGGATTACGCGATTTTGTACAAATGCACGACATATCATAACAATTACAAAGAAGAAACCTGATTCCATCCGGCCCACGCCACCGGATTACCTAACTACACAGGAATTGAACGATTCATACAAACTAATAACAAAACATGTACAAAAACAAGAATTTTATACGGAATACAACTTATTACTTAAAAATCAAGACATACCTAAGAAGAGCAGTATATACAAATTAAACCCATATTTAGATAAAGACGGCATTATGCGTGTGGCCGGAAGATTAAATAAAAGTAACTTGCCGTCGCGAATGAAAAACCCTATGATCATATCAAGAAATGGAAGATTAACACAACTGCTGATTGAACAAGCTCACACCGCAACTCTTCACGGTGGAGCTCGCCTCACACTCGCCTACCTACGTCAGCAATACTGGATAGTAGGGGGCAACAGAGCCGTAAAAACTCATCTACATCGATGTGTACGCTGCCATCGATTCAAATCAACAAGCCCCTACCAACTCATGGCGGATCTTCCAACTCAACGTGCGACCCCATCTCGGCCCTTCATACATACGGGGGTTGATTTCACGGGGCACGTGGACGTAAAGCTTAGTAAGGGAAGAGGAGTAAAAACATCCAAGGGCTATATTTGCATTTTTGTCTGCATGGCAACTAAAGCGGTTCACATTGAACTCGTGTCAGATTTAAGTTCAGAAACATTCATCGCCGCATTTCAACGCATGTGTTCAAGACGTGGAACACCGGAACATGTCTATTCGGACTGCGGAACAAATTTTATCGGGGCATCAAAAATGCTAAAAAACGAATATGAACTCTTCAAAAAGGAACTGCCTACTGAATTCTTCAACGAGATAAGCCAAATGAAAGTGGGAGGCGGCAGTGCGCTCTATGAAGTACCACCTTCGACGCGTTTTGGGTGATCAAAAATTGACTTACGAACAATTTTCAACACTACTAACGAAGATTGAGGCCTGTATGAACTCACGCCCTCTCTGTCCCATCACAGAAGACCCAGACGAGTTCTACAACTATTTGACTCCGGGCCACTTTCTCACTGGTAGTCCTACATTGACCTTGCCACTATCAAACTATGAGGATGACCGGAACTTGGACCTACGGCGAAGATGGCAACTAACCGAAAACATGTTCCATCGATTCTGGAAGACCTGGTCAAGCGATTATTTAACCTCACTTCAATCGCGCAGTAAATGGCAAAAACCAACACGGAACTTCAAGAGGGACGACATTGTACTCGTGAAGGAAAACAATTTACCACCAGGAAAGTGGGCCATGGGTCGGGTGGTCGAAGTTCACCCCGGCAGCGATGGCCACGTGCGAGTAACAACTATAAAAACGCAATCTGGCCTAATAAAGCGACCTGTTACTAAATTAGCGTTACTACCAATCGAAACGGGCAACGCACAGCAACAGCAATAATTATACCTACAATACCAAACACGTAGCGCCAAAATTGAGCCGTGTCGGAGACGAGAACATTGAGAAGATAACGCAGCGGCCGGCGCGGTGGGCGGCGGGACGGCGCGAAGACGCGCTGACGAAACCACCGCAAGTTTCCATCCGGACGTCCGGCGACATTGATTTCGACGTTTAAGATAATTATTTACTTTAATTTTGTATAACATTGCTTATTTTTTTGCTATAGGACAATTATTTGTAAAACTTATTTTTTGCTTTGTACTGGTGATTCTCACACTACCTAGAGATATTCATCTCTTTTCGGGTTAGGAGTATGTACGGTTTACATCGTACATTTTTCTTTTATGCTGACATATCACATTTGTCAACTTAGTTTCCATACTTTATATATTAAAACCAGTGCGCGACACACGTCACAGCGACAAACACGCGTCGTGTGATAATCACCACTCACTAACTTAACTCTGTAAAAACTCTTATAAAATAAACATTATTCCAAGACTATAAATTAACTAAACTTAACTAACTACAACAAACTCCACAGCTGTACAGATCTAACGGACTGTACAGACCTTGTCGGTGTCTGTATTTTATTGTATTTTACTGTATTTTATTGTATTTTGCTGTATTTTGCTATATTTTGCTATATTTCTTCTTCTTCTTGCGGTGCCTCTTCACTACTGAAGGTTGGCCGTCAGCTCCTCAAACCTAGATCGGTCCCTTGCCAAGCGAAATAGATGTTCCACGCTGGCAATGCCGGTCCACTGTCTGAAATTTCTAAGCCACGATAGCTTGCGTCTTCCGACTCGTCTTTTCCCCTCAATTTTACCCATCATTATTACCTGAAGAAGATGGTATCGGTCATGTCTAAAAATATGTCCAAGGTAATTGACTTTTCTTTTCTTGAGTAGGTTCATGAGTTCTCGGGATTTTTTAACTCGTCTTAAAACTTCGTGGTTCGTTACTTTTTGTGTCCAGCTTATTCGTAACATACGACGGTAGCACCACATTTCAAAGGCCTCTAGTTTTTGGCGCAACTTCTCCTTTATGGTCCAAGCTTCGCAACCGTAGAAAACTATTGGCCAGATGTAACATTGGAGCATTCTTACGCGTAGTTTTACATCCATTTGTTTGTTACAGAATACCTTACTCATTTTGTTAAAGGACGCACGGGCTATTTCAATTCGGGTTTTTATCTCCATATCCGAGTCCCATATAATATATATAACGTTGCTATATTTAACTGTATTTAACTGTATTTAACTGTATTTAACTTTAAACTGTATTTAACTTTAAACTGTATTTAACTTTAAACTGTATTTAACTTTAAACTGTATTTAACTTTAAACTGTATTTAACTTTAAACTGTATTTAACTTTAAACTGTATTTAACTTTAAACTGTATTTAACTTTAAACTGTATTTAACTTTAAACTGTATTTAACTTTAAACTGCATTTAACTCTAAACTGCATTTAACTCTAAACTGCATTTAACTCTAAACTGCATTTAACTCTAAACTGCATTTAACTCTAAACTGCATTTAACTCTAAACTGCATTTAACTCTAAACTGCATTTAACTTTAAACTGCATTTAACTTTAAACTGCATTTAACTTTAAACTGCATTTAACTTTAAACTGCATTTAACTTTAAACTGCATTTAACTTTAAACTGCATTTAACTCTAAACTGCATTTAACTTTAAACTGCATTTAACTTTAAACTGCATTTAACTCTAAACTGCATTTAACTTTAAACTGCATTTAACTTTAAACTGCATTTAACTTTAAACTGCATTTAACTTTAAACTGTATTTAACTTTAAACTGTATTTAACTTTAAACTGTATTTAACTTTAAACTGTATTTAACTTTTAACTGTATTTAACTTTTAACTGTATTTAACTTTAAACTTTATTTAACTTTAAACTGTATTTAACTTTAAACTGTATTTAACTTTAAACTGTATTTAACCTTAAACTGTATTTAACTTTAAACTGTGTTTAACTTTAAACTGTCTTTAACTTTAAACTGTGTTTAACTTTAAACTGTATTTAACTTTAAACTTTATTTAACTTTAAACTTTATTTAACTTTAAACTTTATTTAACTTTAAACTTTATTTAACTTTAAACTTTATTTAACTTTAAACTTTATTTAACTTTAAATTTTATTTAACTTTAAACTTTATTTAACTTTAAACTTTATTTAACTTTAAACTTTATTTAACTTTAAACTTTATTTAACTTTATTTCATATATAATTCTCATCAGTACCTATTTCCCCGCTTGCTAAGAGTATATTATGCTTGCTACTCTGTGATAATTATTATCTCAGAGGATAACTACAAAAAACAATTCCTCAACCTTATGATACGACTACTGTCAACTCCACTACAACAATAAGTATTCGTGAGAAATATAAGGTTCGGGTTGATATTGACGTAAATTTGTACAAATGCATAATATCGTGGCGGTATTACATTACTGTATTCTAAATAGACTAGGAATTCAATTGCTTGTTGCATACTAAGTTCTTTTTTATATTAAAAGTTATGAATTAATCTTATAAAATGTTCTGAGGTAACTAAAAATATCTTGATTTACCATTGACTACCCAATTATTAAGACTAATTATCAGCAAGATTTTCATCATCAAAAATCAACAATACCGCACAAAACATGAACATTATAATAATATAAGAAGTTTCCAATGAGTTTGAATATCAACCACCAAATCCTTTCATTTTAACTATAGAAGGTTTGATCCTCGGCTTTAAATTAATCGTAAGCTTAAGTACTGTAAGTTTTTTTTTTTTTTTTACTACCAGTGTCTGCGCATGCAACAAGGTGCTAACCATTACTATTACTATTTGCTATATTCCTGTAAAAGTCCATATAAACATTTTAAGTTATAATTAAAACGCTACTGACCTTTTGTGCCGATGTGAAGAGCCAGCCGCAGCGCCTCGCAGCACGGCATCTTGCAGCCCCGTACTACATGGCCCTCTCCTAACCGCGTAGCATTTCCGATCTCTTGTGGATCCTTGAAGACTAATCGGTGAGCTGTCGAACAGTTTCGCCACAATCATACATGTCGTCCCACTGGTTAATTTAATTTTTTGTCGTTGCTTGATTCTTCATCCGGTAGTATAATGGAATAATCTCATCATCGTTTTGAAGTCCGCAGCGCCTTTTTCGTTGAACATGGCTTATCGATCTCCTCGTAGTCAGGTGAACAAGAAAAAAAATCTTAGTTTTCTTCGTCATCTCTTGAAATTGTTGTGTAGTTTCCATAAATCTTTGTACCAATTCCATCAACATGTGGGCCTGAATATATCCCACTTCTGAAGTGTAATACTTCAGGTAATCAGGATGGTCACAATAATCAACACATAAGCATTTGACGGTCAATTATATTTTATAAACAATCGTGCAGAGTTTCCACTTACAACTGTTCTCAACGACGGTGACAGAATGAATAACTCGAACGTTGTGACACCGGTATATATAGGCAAACAGATAAGCTAATCAAGAGTCATACATATACAAAAACTATTACATATTTAACATTAATTAATACTATTTAGATTGGAGATTTAATTAGGAGAATTATCAATCAATAATACATATAAACCACAACTAATGTAAATATTACTCATAATCAGTATTTTGTTACGCCGGAAGCTGTCAAGCGCACGGCGACATAATTATATTTCATTTAGTAGGTAGTTACAAATAAGTATTTAAACACAAATCAAAATAATGTCATGCTATAGAACAAATTAAATCACAAATATAATCAATATATAATTATCTAAGTGCACAAAGTTGAGCAGGGACCGGAAGTCTGTAACAGTTGGTATGTAAGAAATATTTATATATATCTGTATGTATATAATATATTATATGTAAATAGGTAAACTTATTATATGTATTTTTATTAGTGTATATTGTCTCACATATTAACTACCCCACTTTTCGTATTCCATGCAATCTTTTTTCCATCCCAAGGTTGCCTGTAAGAAATTGCGGATAGCGATAAGGCCGCCCTTTGTACAAATTTCTTCAAGTCCTTTTTATTTTATTTTTATGTGTGTACATTGGTACGTATACCTCCTTGGGAATCATGCAGGGAGCATTTTATAAAACTGAATATTTTAACACTTCCTAGCCTTTACATACTTATAGTGTTGATGGATATTGTTATAAAACCTTTTTAAAAAAAAATTGAACCGACTTCAATATCACTGAAAAGTATAAAATAATTTAAATATTATTGAAGTTGGTGTTAGCTTACCGGCTGTGTATATTTGGCACCAACTTCAATAATATTTAAATTATTTTATACTTTTCAGTGATATTGAAGTCGGTTCAATTTTTTTTTAAAAAGGTTTTATTTTAACCTTTTTAGTGATATTTTCATATATAAAGATTGAACCATCGAAAACCGTAAAATTATCTAGGTAGGTTATGATCACATTATCGTCTACAGTTTTACATAATTCATGTTTCTTCAGAAAATAATATCCGGTCGTAATGAAATTTGCATGGAAACATCATAGTAGTTTACTCTCTCGAATAAAAAAAGAATCATCGAAATCGGTTCATAATTGTCAGAGCAATGTAATGGAGAACATCAGTTTTATGGTTTTTACCAGATAAATTCCTCCACATCGTTCATGGTCCTCCAGGAAGTTCTTATCTGGTTGTAATAAAATTCATACAGATTCAATACAGTGGTTTCTTCTTTCGAATAAAAAAAGATACATTGAAATTGGTAAATATTTGCCAGAGTTATGACCATTTTTGTCCGACCGAGCGAGTCCGAGCGACTAAAACGTCATCTATATAGGCTTTCTTGCAACTCTCAGTGCGCAGTCACCATTCTTGTTTTTTTAGGAACTACTTATTACTAAGCAATAATTTTTTTATGGGACCCAATCAATGGATTGAAGAATGGATGGAAGAAAGATTTTTTCAAATCGGTTAATAATTGCCAGAGTTATGCGCGAACATACATAAAAAAAAAAAAAAAAAAATATATACAGACGAATTGAGAACCTCCTCCTTTTTTGAAGTCGGTTAAAAAATAGGCATAAATATGAAACAGAGGAGGAAATGGTACATAGATTAAAAACTAGGCGTAAAGATATTAACAGCCCTTTTCAACCAAAGCTTAATATTGCTAAGCACTGTAGCAGATATCAGGCCGTCAAATTGTTTAATTCCTTGCCAGTTAATTTAAAAGCTATCAACAATAAACGTGAATTTAAATCTAAGGTGAGACGACTATTGTTGAAGAAGTGTGTATATTCTCTAGAGAACATTGACCTTACTAATAATAATTGACATGCATATTATGATTTATTTTAATTTTTTATTATTATTATGTTTCTATATTATGTAAATTATTAATTTAAGAATGATCATTATTTTTGCTTGTATAATAATGAAATACCTATAGCTAATGTCAATAATTTATGGTTAGTATTAATTTTGTAAATTGCATATGTTTTATGTTTTTCTTTGTAGGAAAATTTCAAACACAATTGTAAAAGATTGTTTTATGAATAAATAATATGAAATATGAAATATATAAAGAGTATAAATAAAATAAATAAATAAATTGAATTTTGCCCATGATTGGACGGTGTTTTTATACACTGTGACTGGATTGGAGAACTCACAAATATAAGATCTGGATTATATCCACGCTTCCACCTGCCACTGTTGAAGGATGATGGTAATTTAGCATTGTGGATGAGGGTTAAATCGTTTGCCTCCGCCCACTCCTCGACGAGCTGGCCATCACAATTACTTTCTTGATAGCCCCAGGAGGAACTTTGGCTGTTAAAATCACCCACAATAATCCTATTAGTGCATGAGTTGCTACCAACAAAACTGTTGAAATTAAATGGTACCGTGGGAGGTTTGTATACTGAAGTTACAGAGCAATTTTCCATATCTATTGTTATTACTTCAATGCTGTGTAGGAACGTTTTCTTAACGGAGACAACGTTAACATTAGGAGCAACAAGAACTGCACTTCCGTACTTCGGGTGTGGGATATCAGCTATAAGATTCATTCCTTCGATTTTCGGTCTAGGCTGATTGGTATCACGGTGCGTTTCTTGAATGCGAATTACTTGGCATCTGGTCTTACTACATAGGTCAGATAGCATTGCTGACTTAGCTTCTGAGAACCCTTCTATATTGATCGATATGACACTAAGAGCAGTACGTTCATGACATAGTCCTGGGATAGATCGCTTACTTGGCCCTGATAAAGGCCAAGGTTGCATTTGGTCTGAATCTGTCATCGTGGTAGAAGGATTGGTCAGCCTAGGTTCTGCGTTACCGAACCTAGCTGCTTCCAGGGTGCGCCGCGGGGAGGCTCCTTCCATGCACCCTATCTGATTTAACTACTGAAGCATTTATCGCGACCTTTACCCGTTTCGTTTCCCACCGTGGTTTACCTAGTCTTATTCGTTCTGATTGCGGTAGAAATTACATCGGGGCGAGTAATTACCTAAAGGACCTCGAATCCTTCCTTCAGTTGAATTCCTCGGCTATCGGCTCAGAGTTATCAAAACGTAATATCAATTGGGTTTTCGATCCTCCCGTATGCCTACATTGGGGTGGCATATTTGAAGCTGCAGTTAAGTCAGCGAAATCACACCTTAAGCGTGTTGTCGGTGAAACTTCCCTTACCTTTGAACAACTAACAACAATTTTCGTGAAGATCGAATACGTTTTGAATTCCCGTCCCTTGTGCCCTGTTTCCCCGGATCCGAATGATTTTGAAATTCTGACCTCTGGGCATTTTCTAATAGGTCAACCGCTCACAGCCCTTCCTGAGTACCCATATAAGGACGTGAACATGAATCGTCTCTCCCAGTTCCAGTTGCTACAGCAAATCACCCAACACTTTTGGTCCCGTTGGCACTTAGAATACCTAAATACCTTGCAGATAAGACAAAAATGGACCTCCCCTATGAACCCTCCTAGTGTCGGCGAATTAGTGCTTATCAAGGAGGATAATCTACCTCCTTTGGAATGGCGTCGTGGACGGATTGCCTGTTTGTACCCTGGAAAGGATAGTGTTGTCCGCGTAGTAGATGTCCAGACTCCTACTGGCATTCTCAAGCGATCCATTACCAAACTGGTGCGTCTCCCCATCGACAATGCCTCTACGTAAACATTAGACCATGTTTAGAGCGGGCAATGTGTTTGCTTTATAATTTAGTATTGTTAGGTATTTGTGTGGGCGCAACCGGGACAACTAGTCAAAGGCACGGCTCGTTGTACACTGGTTTATTTACTAAGAGAAAGGGGCGGGGCGCAGCCCGCGCATACGCTGCGTGCGTATACATAAACATACAGTACAGTCCCTCCACCTTATAGCTAAAATACAATTTCCACGAAAATCTTAATAATAAGAGAATATAACACTATTACAGAGATTCTGGGTGGGTGTTACTTGGACTAGCGATTAGAGAGTCATTCAATCGGGGTGTCAACTCGCGCCGCCGGCGCCGCGGCGGTTCATAGGAGCCGCAGGCGGGGTCTGGAACTCACTATCATCTTCCTCCTCCCCGCGAGAACATGTTGGCGTAGGCATCCCGCCAGGCGAGTTCTCCGCCTCGATGCTCACGTCCGCTAAATGCTCGCTACGAGATGGTGGCTTATCCGGGATGACATCAACGTCCCAGGGGCTGTTATTGCTGTGAGCTGCCAGCCCGATCCTCGACCTTATTTGGTTGATGTGTCGCTTCACCTCCAGGTCTAAGCTTGGTATATATACTGAATATAATACGTTGCCCAACTTTTCCTTAATTACACCCTCGATCTAGTTAAATCTTTTGTTTACAAAGTTCTTCATTATCCAAACGGTATCATTCGCTTTATATAGTCTGTACGTTTCGTGCCCTTGTAACGATTAGCCTGTAAGCACTGATTATGTTCTACAGTACGAGCGAGGTCTATGGATGAAGGAGACGCCGGTGGTTTCAACAAGTCCAATCTAGATCGCAACGGTTTACCATAAATTATTTCCGCGGGGGATTTATTAGTGGTGCTATTTTTTGAGTTTCTGTAGTCAAACAAAAACTTTGATATTTGCTCTGGTAAAGGTTTTTTATTACTGTTGTCTAAAATAACTGCTTTCAACCCATTTTTCACCACTTTTACCATACTTTCCGCCTGGCCATTGCTAGACGGATGGTACGCTGGTGAAAAAATATGGTCGATACCGTTCAGTTTACAAAAACTCTGAAACTCCGATGAAGTGAAAGAAGTACCATTATCACTGACTAAGGTATTAGGAACACCCACCTTAGACATAAAATCACAGAGCTTACTTATCACCGTCCTGGAACCGTAAGAAGAACCCATCGTATAACATTCCACCCATTTACTATAGGAATCTACTATTATTAGAAACATCTGATTATTAAATGGACCTAAGAAATCAAGATGAATGCGATAAAAAGGATGGGGTGAGAGGGGCCAAGGCGCGAGGGGCGCGGCGGTGCCGGCCGCAGCGCAGCGCACACGGCGCACGCCGCCGCCGCTGCGAGCCGCTCCAATGCGGCGTCTATGCCGGGGAACCAGAAACATTTACGCGCCTCTGCCTTCATTTTAACTATTCCAAAATGAGAACTATGCAATTCGTTACAGAGGTTTTCCTTCAATACTTCTGGAACGACAGTTTTGTGCCCACGAAGAGTCCCTCCGCGCGGAAGAAATGAAACTTCATTCTCGCTCTGTCTCTTTCTATTCCACCTCCCCGCGCAACGAAGTAACGGAGTCGGCGGAGTCGGTGGAGTCGGCGGAGTCGGCGGAATCGGCGGAGTCACTCACTCACTCACTCACTCACTCACTCACTCACTCCCACCTCACAACACCTATCATTTAACGCTTATCGCCTATCGCCTATCACCTATCATTTAACGCTTAACGCGTTATATGATAACATTTTTGGAAGTCGCATAAGAAGTTTCACTTCAATAAAATAAGGTAAAAATAAAACAAGAATTAAAAAAAAAATATCTATTACCACTCGGTAAATTCAGATTTCACTCGTCCTCGCGCGGAGCGCAAAGCAATACATGACACATGGTGAAGCGGCCGCGCACACCGGCGCCGGCGGCGGCGGCGGCGCGTGGTCAGTGCATACGCTTGTCGGCGCTCGGCGGGCGGTGCAGGGGGTGCGGGCGGTGCGGGGCGTGCGGGCGTGCGCGGGCTCGACACGCGCGCAGCCGGCCGCGCGCCGCGTACAGCGCGGCCGCGAGCGCCGCCAGCAGTAGCGCGGCGGCCGCGCAGCCCGCCGCCACGCCGCGCAGCCGCGCGTACTCGGGCACGCGCAGTGCCGCGCCGCCCGCGCCACCACCGCACGCCACGCGCGCCCAGTAGCGCCCGCCCTCCTCGACGCCGCTCACTGCCATACAGAATGACGATCGTCACGTCCCCTACCCGCGCACGGTACCGACCGGCCGGCGCCGCCGCGCCGCGTCCGCCACCCACCGAGCATGTAGTCGTGGTGCGTGTGGCTCGCGGCCAGCAGCCGCTCGCCGGGCGCGGCGCCCTCGTACCAGCGCAGCGTGCAGCGCGACGCGTCGCCACCGCGGCGCCGCCAGCGCACGAGCGCGCCCTCTTCGATGAGCCGCACGGTCACGTCGAGCTCGGCCCCGCCGCTCTCCTCGGCCGGCTGGGCGGTAGCCGCGTACGCGAGCTCGCCGCCCTCGCCGGTCTCGACGTCGGCGAGACTCGGCCGAGCGATGACCGGTCCGCTCGACCTGGCCTCGTCGCCGGAGCCGCCGAGGGTGCTTGCGAAGACCGGCTTACTGAAGAGCCCGTCGCCGATCAAATCTTGCGAGAGCACGCGGAGCTCGTACTCGGTGTCGGGCCGTAACCCGATGAGGGTCGCTTCGGTGACCCCGCGAGTGAGTATTTTCATGGTGCGCCATTCGCTCACGGTGCGCTCGCGATACCAGACGTCGTAATCGACCTCCAGACCGTTGTGACCTGTGAAACGAGCCCGTTCAGTGGATTGAAACGTGCGCGGGTCGGTCGCCGCGCGGGATCTCACCTGGCACCCACGACAAGTGAAGAGAATCCACCGAGGGGCGGACGGTGAGGTTGTAGGGCGCGCGCGGCGGCACGTTCTCGACGAGCAGCTCGCTCTCGACGGCGACCGAGGCCGCCTCGTTGCTGACGGTGCACACGTACACGCCGCGGTCATCCTCGGCGACGTCCACGATCGTCAAGTTGCCGTCGTCGAGATCGTGCCGGCCCGGTGGCAGTTCGCTCCCGTCCTTCTGCGAACGAATCGAACGTCAACGGGCGGCCGAAGCGGGACGAACGGGAGCAGGAAGGCACTTGCCCTGGTCCAGACGACGACGGGCCGGTCTCGGGCGTGCGGCGCGGCGGCCACGCAGGGCAGCGTGAGCGCGGAGCCGAGCCGCGCCACGTACAGTGGCTGCGGCCGCGCCCGCAGCGCCGGCGGCCGCTGCACGCGCACGCGCACGCCCGGCGACGGGCCCTCCGAGCCTAGCGAGTTGTACGGAGTGCACGAGTACTCGCCCTCGTGGGACTCGTCCACCTGCGAAGCGAGCGGCTCTCGGTTAACGAGCGCGACCGCGCCGTCGGGTCACCGACGACCGTCGGGCGGAGGGGAGCCCCGATCGCGCGCCGCTACCTGGTTGAACAGCAGACTTCCGTTCCTGCTGTAGAACACGCCGGGCACATTGTAAGGGTCGAACAGGAAGCCATCCTTTTCCCAACGAAGGTTGGTGAGCGGCGGATTGGCACTGAAGTGGCAGTCGAGACTCGCCGGCTTGCCGTACGGCAGGTACCGCTCTCTGGGAGCGTACACGACCTTCGCTTTATCTGAAACGAACGCGGAAAAGATACAGTGACCGGATCGGATTCAAAGGGTATAATCCTCAGCACGTAAGTTGGCAAGATTTTGGCGTAGTGGGGGAAAGTTCGCGCAAGTGCACTTAGTTGCAACATGGCCAATATAATATATTGCAATTTTATTACCATATTTTTAGTCATGTCATAAAAATAAGGAAAACAGAGGAATGATTTAAATATAATGAGATGTAATAAATGAAATTCATAAAGTTTAACTTATAAGAAAAATATTTTAAAATAAAATATTGTGATAAAGTAATTACTTTATCACAATATTTTATTTTAAAATATTTTTCTCAGTAATTACTGATTAATCTCATTAAATCAGTAATTACTGATTTAATGCTTGGCAGCCAGCAGTTTGCAGGATGAAAAGTCGGAATCTACTTAGAGTGATAAAATAACATTTTCAAAAACTTGTAACTAATACTTTAAAAAAAAAAATGTGCGTGCGTGGAGTCCCTCCGCGCGGAAGAAGTGAAACTTCATTCTCGCTCAGTCGATCAGTCGGTCGGTCCCTCACTCACTCACACACACACACACACACACATACATTCAAAACACACACACACACACACTAACTCAACTCCACTCTGAACTCCACTCTGAACTCCACTCTGAACTCCACTCTGAACTCCACTCTGAACTCCACTCTGAACTCCACTCTGAACTCCACTCTGAACTCCACTCTGAACTCCACTCTGAACTCCACTCTGAACTCCACTCTGTACTCCACTCTGTACTCCACTCTGAACACCACTCTGAAATCCACTCTGAACTCCACTCTGAACTCCACTCTGAACTCCACTCTGAACTCCACTCTGAACTCCACTCTGAACTCCACTCTGAACTCCACTCTGAACTCCACTCTGAACTCCACTCTGAACTCCACTCTGAACTCCACTCTGAACTCCACTCTGAACTCCACTCTGAACTCCACTCTGAACTCCACTCTGAACTCCACTCTGAACTCCACTGTGAACTCCACTGTGAACTCCACTCTGAACTCCACTCTGAACTCCACTCTGAACTCCACTCTGTACACCACTCTGAAATCCACTCTGAACTCCACTCTGAACTCCACTCTGAACTCCACTCTGAACTCCACTGTGAACTCCACTGTGAACTCCACTGTGAACTCCACTGTGAACTCCACTGTGAACTCCACTGTGAACTCCACTGTGAACTCCACTGTGAACTCCACTGTGAACTCCACTGTGAACTCCACTCTGAACTCCACTCTGAACTCCACTCTGAACTCCACTCTGAACTCCACTCTGAAGTCCACTCTGAACTCCACTCTGAACTCCACTGTGAACTCCACTGTGAACTCCACTGTGAACTCCACTGTGAACTCCACTGTGAACTCCACTGTGAACTCCACTGTGAACTCCACTGTGAACTCCACTCTGAACTCCACTCTGAACTCCACTCTGAACTCCACTCTGAACTCCACTCTGAACTCCACTCTGAACTCCACTCTGAACTCCACTCTGAACTCCACTCTGAACTCCACTCTGAACTCCACTCTGAACTCCACTCTGAACTCCACTCACCCACTCACTCAGTGACGGCGTCACATGAGCGCTTTCATAACCTTAACAAATTTACGCCCATCGCCTATCGTTTAACACCTATCACTTAACGCGTTAAGGTGCTTCATTTAACGCTTGACGCGTTATGTGATAACATTTTTGGAAGTCGCATAAGAAGTTTATAGTATATTTAATTTATGTATCTTACATGGAGTTTTCCCAGACAAATTAAAAAAAACTATAATTAAACCAATATTTAAAAAAAAAGATGAAACTGATATTCACAACTATAGGCCTATTGCTCTTATATCAGTTCTATCTAAGGTATTTGAAAAAATAATTTATGAAAAGCTTTATACATTTTTTGAAGTTAATAATATATTTGCCACTGAACAATCAGGCTTCAGGAAAAATAAAAGTATAAATTTAGCGATTTATAACTTTCTCGATGTTATTATGAAAAGCATTGATAACAATGAAATGGTGTGTGCCTTATATATGGACCTTACAAAAGCCTTTGACTATGTAGATCATTCTATTTTGATAGATAAGCTGAATAGATATGGTGTTAGAGGTAATCCTTTAGAACTCATTAAGTCCTATCTAAGTAATAGAAAACAATCGACTCTTGTAACTAGGCTTTGTCTTAAGGAAAAAAGGAATGTAATTACTACTCAACATTCAGAGATGTAAAGTACGGTGTACCTCAAGGAAGCGTGCTAGGGCCCTTACTATTCATAATGTATGTTAATGATCTCCCAAAAATAAGTAAGCACAAAGCAATTTTATTTGCAGATGACAGTACTTTATTATTCACTGGTAAAGATAAAGTAGTCCTCGAGCGTGATATTAACACAACCTTAGTTACTACTATAGATTGGTTGACTTCATATAATTTAAAAATTAATATTGAAAAAACTAAAATTATGACATTTAGAAATAGGATAAATAAATTGGCTAATATTGATATTAATTACTTAGGGTGTAAAATTGAAGAAGTTGACATTTTTAAGTTTTTAGGACTAAATATAGATTGCAATTTAAATTGGAAATTACATATTGAAAATTTATGCTTGAAATTAAGTCAGTACACTTTTGCTCTTAATAAGCTGTCAAAAACGATTGGCACTTCAAGTATTCTAGTAGCATATCATGGGTACGTTGGATCTTTATTAAGATACGGGATAATTTTTTGGGGCAACTCAACTGAAAAAGAGGCAGCTTTCAAGGCCCAGAAAAAATGTATAAGAGCTATTTGTCACCTTAAGCAGACGGATAGTTGCATGCCATTCTTTAAAAAATTAAAAATTCTTACATTACCCTCGCTATATATTTTTGAAATGGCTATTTTTGTTAGGAAAAATCTCAATCTCTTTAACAAATTACGCAGTCGGAGATATAACAATCAAATAGGTTTTCCTCACAATAAGACTGTTTTTTTAAATAAAAGTATATTCTGTATGGCTCCTCGAATATACAATCATTTACCCAAAACGATTCTTGAGTGTATTGATTACAACATGTTTAGAGCGAAACTTAGAATGTTCCTTCTAGATAAGGCATACTATTCTGTTAATGATTACTTAACATCTAAACAGTAATTTGATCATTGCGATTATAATGTTAATTTGTTTGTTTGTGTAATTTATTTATATTAATGACATATTGTGACATTTGGTTTTAAAATAGTAATTTATTGTGAATATCTTTAAATGTATAATAATAATGACTTACTTATATAATAATAATTTATTTTTTTATTATAATAATATTTTAACTTAATTGCATGCCTCAATGGCTGAATATGGTGAATCAAGCATGTTTATTTCTAAGACCCTCTGTATCTACCCATATTACTGCAATAATAAACGAATTGAATTGAATTGAAGTTTCACTTAAAAAAACTGAACTATTTTAGTGCACGCTAGTTTACTCGGGAGCGAGCGGGACGTAGACGAGTTGCGGGGAGCAAGGCTCGACCGGCTAACCAATAGCGCGCCCGGAACGATGTTACCTTGTTCCCCGCGTCCCGCTTGATAACCAAAGAGACTAAAAGAAATGACTTCTGCGCATCTAACGAATCTTGCCAAGTTACGTGCCGATGGCTGTAGCGGCGTTAAATAATGAAGTCCTGACAGTGCACGTCGAGGAAGGCGCTGGCGCTCTGCGTCTGCTGGTCGGGCGCGCGCACGCGGCACGCGTACTCGCCGGGGTCAGAGCTGGCGGCGGCGCGCAGCACAAGGCTCCCGTTGGGCGGCAGCTCGGCGCGGCGCGCCAACTCGGGCAGCGCCGCGAGCGGCACGTCCCCGCGGAACCACTCCACCGTCGCCTCGGGGCTCTTGGGCCGGCACTCGAGCTCCGCACGTGCGCCCTCCAGCACGGTCACGTTCATCGGGGGCGTCATTATCAGATTGCCGCCTGTAAACAGATGACATACGGGCCATTAAAGCGATCGAACCGCACGAGCTGAGCAGTGTGACCAGATTTAAATTACTCAAGTCGCCGCCGTACTAAAAATCTGCTAAATTCTGTTAAACTTTTTGAAAATCTGCTAAGACTGCTACTATTGGCAAATAAATTAAAACACAGTTTTTTTATTAATTACAGAATCATTAACCGACGTCAAAAAAGGAGGAGGTTCTCAATTCGTCTGTATATTTTTTTTTTCTACGCTATACCACAGATTAATAATACGGTTAAGGCGATACGGTTTACCAAGAAATCGTACATATATGTTCGCGCATAACTCTGGCAATTATGAACCGATTTGAAAAAATCTTTCTTCCATTCATTCTTCAATCCATTGATTGGGTCCCATAAAAAAATTATCGCTTACTAATACCTAAGTAGTTCCTGAAAAAACAAGAATGACGACTGCGCAGGAAACCTGCAGGAATGCTTAAAAACATGACATTTAGATGACATTATGTCGCTTTTTAACCGACTTCAAAAAAGGAGGTTCTGTATTCGACGCGTATGTATGTAATATTAATAAAAATGCGTAATTTTCATATATGTTAGTCTATGTGGGCTTCTAAACGAATTTACCAAATTTCACGAGTGTTTGTATGTATGTATGTATGTATGTATGTATGTATGTATGTAGGTTTGTCCGCGGATTTCTCAGAAACTACAAGTCCGATTTCAAAAATTCTTTTTGCAATAGTTAGAGTATCTTTCAACTTAGGGTAGAGTACAAATTTCATCAAAATCGGTCCAGTAGTTTAAGAGATATAAACTTTTTATGTTTTCAGTAAGTTACTGTAATGTAGACGTTCGAGTTGCGTGATAGTGCTGATACCTATCTTGGTAAAATAAGTCACTAATAAAAAGTGTTAAATAAACTATTTAAAAAAAAAAAAAAACCGACTTCAAAGTAAATTATCTAAAAAGCATAAAATAACGAAAATATTATTGAAGTTGGTGCAGAATATACACAGCAGGTACGCTAACACCAACTTCAATAATATTTTCGTTATTTTATGCTTTTTAGATAATTTACTTTGAAGTCGGTTTTTATTTTTTTTAAAATAGTTTATTAAGGACAATAATGGTCATAACTCTGGCAAATAGTTACCAATTTTAATGATTCTTTTTTTATTCGAAAGAAGGAATCACTGTAATGAATCTGTATGAAGAAGAAGAAGAAAAATTTTTTTATTCGTAGCAATCTGTCTGTATATATTTATATAAAAGAAGAAACTGACTGACTGACATATCAACGCACAGCCTAAACGGCTGGTGTTAGAGACTTGAAATTTTGACAGTAGGTACCTTTTATGACGAAGACATCCACTAAGGAAGGATATTTGGAGACCCTTAAGAGGGTAAAATAGGGGATGAAAGTTTGTATGAAAATCCGTCATTTTTGAAGTTAAATTAATGAAAATTTGTGTTTGGCCTTTAAGTTAAAAATAAAAAAATATGTATTTTAGGATTTTTGGATATTCCACCCCTAAGGGGGTAAAATAGGGGATGAAAGTTTGTATGAAAATCAGTAATTTTTTAACTTAAATTCATGTAATTTAGTAATTGGCCTGTTAGTTAAAAATAAAAAATATATATTTCAGGATTTTTGAAAATTCCACCCCTAAGGGGGGGGGGAATAGGGGATGAAAATCAGTCATTTATGAACTTGCATTCATGTAATTTAGTAATTGGCCTGTTAGTTAAAAATAAAGAATACATATTAAAGAATTTTTGAATATTCCACCCCTAAGGGGGTAAAATAGGGGATGAAAGTTTGTATGAAACTCAGTGATTTACGATGTTAAACGCATAAAAATTGGTATTTGGTATTTCAGTTAAAAATATATATTTTAGGGAATTAGGAAATTCCACCCTTAAGATGGGTAAAAGGATGACAACATTTATTATATTGTACTTGACTTACTGGCTATAGCACAGAATACATGCTATAGGACAATTGTATTGTTTTCTTTGTTTTTTTTTTGGCTGATGATATTGGATTCTTTTTTTCATATTTACATATTAATCTGTATTAATAAAAGAACAGGATGTTTTATAAGAATCACGATACAGCCAAAACCATTTAACGCAGAATCTTGAAATTTGGAATCAACATTATTCAAATAGGCTGAGTGAACAATAATAGGAACGGATTTTCGAAATTCCACTCCTAAGTGGGTCAAATAGGCTCTCAAAGTTTGTACGAAATTTTTTTTTTTTATCAATGGACGCGAAACTTTGTTAGTGTACGGAGCAAAACAAATTAACACGTTAAACGCCAAGTGACCGGCACACGGTGGATTTTTCTATTGTAATGTGACCGGACGGCAGTCAAAGGCTTAAGAAACACTGGAATCACTAGTTTTTGAAAATCAACCTTTACAGGCGTTTAGTGGTTGGTTTTGAGTATAACATATTTGAATATAACGCGAAAAAAATGTAAATATAGATAATACTCTTTATTGTACATACAAACTTACACATAAAGTAATGCATAATATATAAGTACTTAAATACAAAGGGCGGCCTCATCCGCTATTCGCAATTTCTTCCAGGCAACCTTGGGATGGAAAAAAGAGAGAATGGAACATAAAAGTGGATGAATAAGTGGTGGTGAGATGCTCATAGCCAGTTGTAACCACTGTTCGGCACACAATCAGTTGGGTAAGCAACGTCAAGCAAGGTCAGTCCTTAGATGGGTCACATGGGGACTTAGTGGCATTTGAACCGAGCGTTTCCGTGCTTCGGATGGGGTACGTTAAAAGTCGGCCCTGGCTATTCTCATCTAGAGAATCTAGACAGCAGTCGTTAAGTCAGACGCCTAAGAGCAGCTTGAAAACTCTGACACCAGTTTGGCCACAAACCAGGGCTGTCTTTACCCGGGGGTGCCTGCCGAGTGCTGAAGATTTAGATATTTCATTGAACTTAACGCCATTGCACAGTTTCATATATTTGTTACGACAAATACGTATGCGCAAAATAAAATATTAAAAAAAATTGTCATCAACAATAATCATTGTTTTACCACAGATTAGGTATTAGGTTTTCATGCTGTGCTCATGATGTGCAAGCTAAAATGACTCTTATTAGTGCACAAATAACAATTTTATTTAATACACCACGCGCGCGGCAAAATCTTTAATCCAAAGAGAGTGTTTAACCTTTGACTTGGCCGCCCGGTCGCCCGCACAAGTGCGGCAATGTGTTTGGAGTTTGCTTCAAGTCAAAGTCAAAGTCAAAGTCAAAATATCTTTATTATGTATAGGCCCCACGGAGGCAGTTACACAAAAATCATTTTTACAAACTACCACCGGATCGTAACGCGGCCGCTACTGAGAAGATCCGGCAAGAAACTCAGCGGGCTTGTCTTTTTTTGTCATTTTTTCTTAATAGTTTTACAAATTTTACTTATGTCAGCCTTAACACTTCCGCTGCTAAGCAAAAATCGGGCGCTCGGCGTATGCGGTTCAATATAGACAAAGTGAGTTTTGCGCACAGCCGTTTGCTCAATCAACGCGTGTGCTAACCGTCTAACACGTTCGAGTCGGGCGTGTCGCGATGGCTATGCGCATCGACTCACTAGTCTAGTCGGCCGGTGGCATTACGTGTATGCGGCTTCGACTAGACAAGCGAGTTCCGCCGAGACACAACGGCTATGCGACTGGTAGTGGCCAGGGAAGTCGAACGCGTAGCACAACGGGTGTGCGAATTAACTATCGAGGGGAGTCTGTCCAACTAAAACAGCAGTGCGCATTGCCTCACGTGGCTAGTTTATAGTCTAGTGCTTTCAGTTCGAATATTTACGAATCAATGTATTTGTGTACCTATTCAGTTTTAATTCAAATTCAAAATTACATTATCATTTCGCATAGCCCTTACGAGAGCACTAATCGATATACTATATATCCATGGCACTTATACATTATTGTCAAGTTTTTTTGAAATACCACAGGATGACAACGCGGCCTCTACTGAAAAATTTTAAATTAAAATTATGCTCTATTATTATTACCAATAATGATAATAGACTAATTTTATTAAAAAAAAGTGGATTATTTTTTGGAAATTTATGAAAAAGCCGATGAAAAATTTCAACACTAGAATGTTCAGAATCATGTACTGGATCCCTGGTATCGGTTTTCGGTACGATGTCCCTTACACCCCGTATAAAGGAAATGTGTGGGGGGTTATTTCGAATTTCAAATGATGATGGTGATGAAGATGTGAAAGATGATGATGATGAATGGTGATGATGTGTTATGATGAAGATGTGCAAGATGATGATGATGGATAGTGATGATGGTGCTGAAGGTGTGAATGATGATAATCATGATGAAAGGTGATGTGTGATGATGATGGTGATGAAGATGTGGATGATGATGATGAATTTTGATGATGGTGTTAAAGATGTGTATGGTGATGATGATGAATAGTGTTAAAGATGATTAATGGTGACGAAGATGTAAATGATGATGAAGATGATGAATGGTGATGAAGATGTGAATGATGATGATGATGAATGGTGATGATGTGTGATGATGGTGATGAAGGTGTGAATGATGATGATCATGATGAAAGGTGATGTGTGATGATGACGGTGATGTGGATGATGATGATGAATTTTGATGATGGAGTTAAAGATGTGTATGGTGATGATGATGAATAGTGTTAAAGATGATTAATGGTGACGAAGATGTAAATGATGATGAAGATGATGAATGGTGATGAAGATGTGAATGATGATGATGATGAATGGTGACGATGTGTTATGATGGTGATGAAGATGTCAAAGATGATGATGATGGATAGTGATGATGTGTGATGATGGTGATGAAGATGTGACTGATGATGATCATGATGAATGGTGATGTGTGGTGTTGATGTGATGATGGTTATGAAGATGTGTATAATGATGATGATGAATTTTGATGATTGTGTTAAAGATGTGTATTGTGATGATGATGAATAGTGTTAAAGATGATGAATGGTGACGAAGATGTGAATGATGATGATGATGAAGATGATGAATGGTGATGATGATTTACATATGTAGACTTGAAAAAAGACACGATATACTTAATTCAATTTGTAAATAAAATTCGTTGATCCACCGATCGGTTATCGTAAACAAAAAGACTAAACTAGTTTATGCCCAATTAGATCACAAAGTATAGAATGGAACTATACTGTCTTGTTTTAGTCGAATGTAACACTTTCGCTGCTAAGCAAATATCGTATGCGCACGACGTATACGGCTCAATATAGGCAAGGTGAGTCTTGCGCACAGCCGTTTGTTCAATCAACGCGAGTGCTAACCGACTAACACGGTCGAGACGGGCGTGCCGCGACGGCTATGCGCATCGACTCACTAGGCTAGTCGGCCGGTGGCATTACGTGTATGCGGCTTCGACTAGACAAGCGAGTTCCGCCGAGACACGACGGCTATGCGACTGGTAGTGACCAGGGAAGTCGAACGCGTAGCATAACGGATGTGCGAATTAACTATAGAGGTGCGTCCGTCGAACTAAAACAGCAGTGCGCATTGCCTCACCTGGCTAGTCGTAAACAATAGTGCTTTCGGTAGGTGCTAGTTTTCAAAATAAAGTAAATATTTAAGCATCAATGTACTTTATATTCAGTTTTCGAATTGTTATTGTAAACTACGTTAAATAATTATACTTATGATATTTATTTATATCAATCAGAAGGTGACGGTTGTATAGAAGTCTGGTCAAGTGGTTCAAGGGAATGGTCTTTTCATCGGCCTGCATCTGAACTTGTCTGATTCACTTGAATTACTTATAGTTGTAATTTATATATAAAATCTATGTAACCTCTACATATATTCACACTTTATGCAATGGACCGACCAAATCAACAGCGGTGGGTGGTCCCTTGAATGAGTGTACCGATTCAGCAAACAGCGAGATATGGCGACATGATAGCCACCACGACCTCTCTCTCAGGAGCGTTTCCTAATTACTGAAAGCTCAGACTTAAAGCATTTTGTCGAAAATTTTAAATTCGGGAGACATGCACTTAAAAAAAAATATAGTGGCATGTGAATAAAGTGTGTCATTAGACTACTAGTTTTGAGTTCATAATTAGAATATTACGATTAGGAGTGTTCGTTATAACTGAAAAAATAATCTATTATTTATAAATAATCAAATCGCTTATTATTTATTATCTTAGGCAAGCGTTATTTTTTATCCGTTATTTAAATTACATAGATATTGTACGACCACCACAGCCGCCTGCCACGACGCGGCGATGTTACTAACGAATATATTAAAGGCTTATTACACCGTCCGTTATTTAGGTAGCTAAATGAGTTAGTCACTGAATTCAATTAAGTGTAATCGCATTTAGGAAGTTAGGATTCTAAATTCAGAGGCAAGGATGGTTTCTAACTGACTAAATCACTTAGAATCCTAATTAGAAACGCATTTAGGAAGGTGTAATCGCATTTAGTCACTGAATTTCAACTCAGTCGCTGCGTGGCTCTCCGCGCGTGAGGACGTTGTTATCAAATTTTGCCAATCGCAGGTTAAGCAACGGTAGGCAAGGTCATTACAAAGATGGGTGACCGTTTAATTCTATTTGAATTAAGCGTCTCCGTACTTAGGAGGACATGCAAAAGTGGGTTTTAGTATTTAACCGACTACAAAAAAGGAGGTTATGTATTCGACGCAAATGGATCTATTTTATTGTTCAAAAATTAAAAATAAACGACTATATTAATTGCCAATGCTAGGCAAATGCCAATTTTTTGGTGTTTGGACAAGATAATTCTATTATACATTAGAGTGCGGTAATGTACTAATTTAACTTTGTAGGAATAATTCTATTATACATTAGTGCGGTAATTTCATTACGCACGCGTGTCTTATAGCTATGTTTATTACCCTAAAAACGATGTAATAAGGCTCACTTTACGAGCAAGTGTGTTGAAAACTTTATTACAGTCATATGCAACGCAGAGCAAGTAGCTAGTCTCATCAGAGCTAAATTATAACAAATGCCCTGGATGTTATGTTCGTTTTCTTCCCGGATCTTCTCAGTTGAGGCCGCGTTGTGAACCGGTGGAAGCTCTTTTTTTTTAATAAAAAACATGATTTTCAAAAGTGCTAGCGTTAAGCCTATTTGAAATAAACTATTTTTGTGTTTGAGTTTCTAAACGAAACGGAATTTTATGTCCATGTAGTAAAATATCATAATTATATGAGTACACTGTGAAGTAAAGGAGCTATTATAATTTAACAATAACGCTTAAACTAAGGTGTAAAATTGAATTTGAAAAAAAAGCTGTATTACTGTATTTTAATTGACCATAATCGTACGTATGTACACGTAAACATTATCTCTCTCCAACTTAAGAGCTGGGTTCTTGTCGGTGAAGCAATTTCCACTCTGCTCTATTATATACCTTCATTTTGACCTCCTGATACGACATTCCACCCACTTTTTCTGCTACCTGCTTCATAAAACTTCGTCTGGGTCTTCCTCTTCCCCTTTTCCCTTCTATTTTAGTAAACATTATATATATTATATAATCGTACGTGTATACGTTATTGTAGCCTTAAGACATTAAGGTCAATTTGACAATAAACTTGATTTTTTGATTGGGTTATTGTAATGTCGGTGACTACTATTGGCAGATCGATATGTCTGTTATTTTTAATAATGATAATTATTTAATAATAAAATAAAGAATATTAATATTAAGAATAATGCATAAATTAAATGTTATTGAATATAACGACTAATACTATACACTAGTCCCGCGGGTTTGGCAGAAGGTTCATCCGCATGATGTAGGGCTAAGGCATGCAACCTCGACATGTTCTCGTTCCCCCACTGAGTTTCTTGTTGGTGCTAGTAAATGAATCATGGGTTTTCGAATTGAGCAATATGATTCGTTAGGAACATTTTTGTTTATGGCTGTATTCCCGAGCGTTTCCAAACTCGAATAGGAAAATAATACCACTTCTCTTGAGCCATAAACCTGTTGATAACTAATAAAATACACACATCAAAAGTGTCTAGGGATCAAGCATTTTTAAGCGGATTTCTTGAGATTGAGATGTGGCTTTGTAATAAATTTATGATTTTATAAATTTATATGGATCCTTTTTGGTGCATTTCATAATTTGAATCAGGAACTGTGAATCAAATTCGAGTAAAAGATGAAAATCAGCTGTCAATATTTTCCCTATAAAAACATACAACGCATTGAAGACATTATTAGTGCTACTGTTTCCCTACTACTGATTAAAACCAACGTTATTATGGAGCGGCGACGTCATTTAAGCAGGGAAGAAATGCTCAGAGCCGTGGGAATGATAGAAGCTGGTTCCCGGCAACGTACTGTGGCTTTAGCTCTGAATACAAGTCAGAGTGTTATCAGTCGACTTTGGACACGTTACCGAAGCACTGGTACCGTGGCTGAGCGCCATGGAGGACGGTATCGCTGCACCACACGGAGACAAGACCGATATATTCAAATCTTAACTCGAAGAGCTCCAACAATAACTGCCATGATGTTAGCCGTGAGGCTTCATCACTCTTCAGGGAACTTAATTAGCGACCAAACAGTCAGAAACCGCTTGCATGAAGTGAACCTTCATTCCCGAAGACCGCTACGGGTACCACCTATAGCAATGCACAATCGTAGGATTCGATATCAATGGGCTCTTGAACACAGAAATTGGGCAGAAGAACAATGGCGTTTCGTGTGCTTTTCTGATGAGTCTCGTTTTGGTATGAGACCGGATACAAGACGTATACGACACTGGAGAACCCCTGGGGCCCAACTGTCACCTCTATTAGCAGCGCTAATACAATATTAGATCGACTTTTCCTACTGGTACGTCCAAAAACTAATCTTATTTGGGTGCTTAAATAACATTGTTTTCTAAGTTTCTAAGTTTTGGTTAAATTAACGTTAAATTCTTTACTCAAGAAGCATTACAACTTACTGTGACGTGGCTTTTGATAGCCAACAACGCTAACAATATTGTTTTTCTTGTCAAAATTAGCCGTCATACAAAAGTTGCTCGGAGGCGACTGCAATAACATTATTTTGTAAAATTCTATATGAAAAACGCTGAGTTACTTACAAAAAATAGTTTTGGGGACATTTAAAGTTAGTGAAACTTATTTATTTGTATAAATATTACTTTAGTATCTACGTGTGTGTAATAAGTAAGTTTGATTTCAGATGGTGATCAAGCAAACGAATTATTTCAGTTTTTGGATGCTGTTTACGCTGAAACTAATAATAAACGAAAGCTGCGACGTATGCAGCTTCGTGAGTGACCACTTTACTTAAGTTGAAGCCAAAAAACACGGACTTAAAGAACCTAACGCATAATCCAAGCTAACGCCGTAAATCTCCGTCTGATGAAGAAGCCGACAACAATAGACTTGACGATTTGTGCAAATAATAAGTGTAGATAATATTATAGTTGTGAATCTCATGAAACTTGTATGTGTACCAGTGGACTATAAATCATCCAGATATTGCTTCCCAATATTGGATGCAACATCCGATTGTATCAAAGCTTGCTATAAGCATAGTGTAATACACAATTTGTGCAGTTTACATAACTGTGAAACAACGAAGTTGTGATTCGTGAACAACAATACCAGCGAATAGTCAGAAAGAAATTTATATGGCTCTGCAGCAGGGTTTATCGGTTAGCGATTCCCCCTGGTTCGGAGACTGTTGTAGTTTGATATTAATATACCGCTTTTATTTTCATTTTGGTTAGGTATTTATTTATCTAATACATAAGTAACTAACTACTATAATAGTTATAAGTCTAAGGTTATGATATAATAATACTGGGACAATCCACACACAGTCATCCAATGAAGGCAGAGCCTGTACTATGGTAAGCAGACAACTGATACAAATACTTACATACTTTTTATTGTAAATACATCCTTTAATAGATATAAACAACACCCAGATAAGGGGAAATGTGCCCATAACCTATTAGGTAGCGGACAGGGCACAGAACATTATTACTCTAAGGGCCAGGGTGTCCTACCACTAGACCAATATCTAGTAGTCAGTAACTCATAGTGTACAATTGTACATACTTTAATACATAAGATAATTTATAAATATTGATGTAAATATGCAATAAAACATGTGCTTTTTAAGAGATTTTTATTTTATTTCAAATTGTCAATAACAGATTAATACTATGCACTACTTACATGTTTTTACCAATAACATGTACTTTACTTATATACTTAGCTCATTTAATAATGATAGATTACCTAAAGGTATGCTTAAATAAACAAAACTCAGATACTAAACAGCAAGAAAATCAAAGTAAGTATAAGTTAACATTTTTTGAAACCGGGTTGCAGTCAAACAAGGCTGGTTTGCTTTTATTATAGAATCTTCTTGTTATATTATGGTCGAGGCCTACTTACACACACAAATGTTTAATGCTGTTGTATGTACTTAGTCACTCCTTAGTACAGAGTTGCTAAGTGAATAGGATCCTATTCAACAATAATTATTATATCTGCGCCACACTATGATTAGAAATAAACTATTGATGGATGGACTAAGGTACCACAATCTACCCCTTTGGTAGCCCGCACACTGTCAACAATATTGTCAATATTCTACAACCCGTATGATTTAAGTGTGCACCTGGCGGTGTGAACTTGCAATCCAGTGAGGTGCACAGTTAAGTCGGACGGGTTGTAGAATATTGACAGTGTGCGGCTAGCCTTTGGGTAAATTAATCTGCTATTTGTCAGAATTTATAGCCTATAATGCATTAAAATTACTATTCCGTCGTTTGAACCGTATGTGAACTCAGAATAATTATGATGAAATTTTTGTTTACTGGGATCACTGCACTGGGATCTAACAAATCCTCTTGAGTTTGTTGATATTTAAGTATTTTAAGTTCTAGCCCTGCTGCAGTGGCTCAAACAGCTAGCAGCAGCTGTTATTGCATTCATTGTTAACTCTTTCAGCATCACGTTTCGGAGGCGGCGACGTATGATGATAGTATTGAACTTTACTTCTGCAAGATGAATAATAAAACACGATTTAGCTTACACGTAATCATTTCATTAATAGAAAATACATATTCATTGTTTTAATTATGTTCAACTATGACTAATCCTTACCTTGTTTCCATAGCGAAAATTCTAATTCTAAACACAGTTTTTTTGCCGCTTATATATGCCGCCATAATTTTTCGCTTAGGTACTAATTCCATTTGTTTTATCTCATTTGTTTAGGCACCGAAAATTAAAACTTGAGATAAATAAATATTAAATACCTATGTATTGTCTCCGTCCCAGTGCCAATGTCTGTGTTGCCAGCAGATGAATCGAATGGCCGAAAGCCGAAAGCTTTACGGGAAAGGGCCGATTTTTTGTAGGAAAGGCCGAATATAAAAAAAGAATAGAATAGAATAGAATAGAATAACAATTTATTTGAACACCGCAAAACAATGTAGCACAATTTTAACAAACAAGCGATATTAAAAATAAAAAAAAACTGACAAATAATCATACATTAAAAAAAAAAAGAAATAAAAATACTATTTAATAGGTAGGTACTATGTGCCACAAAGAGGCAGGTCCAAATGGGTCCCAGATCAGCTTATTGTCAAGCGTATGCCTGACGCTGGTTTTCATCTGGGCCCTGTGTTCCACGGATGTCATCCAGTGGTATGAATTTATAAGTTTACAATTTTTGAAAAAAGAACCAAAGAATAAAGAACAAAAAAAAATATAAAAGAATAAAAGATCATTGCCCAAATGCTTTGGACGGAGAATTATTTCTTTTGTCATTATATTCAATGTATGTACTATTTCTTTGGCACGATTGCTTATCTTAATGGTTTCTAACTTGCATATTGTTAGATTCGCATTAGTTGTGCGTATTAATTCATATTAGGAATTTATGCCTATTTCATCATAATCAGCCGGAAAATTTCTAGAAATAGGCCAAACCCCCGGAACACCACAAAGAACGACACTTGTCTATTTGCATCCTGCGACTTGTATAATGTCAGCGGTCACTCTAGTGGTAGGCCTGCTTATTTTTGTTGTCTGGGAGGAAACTTTCAAAACGTTTTCCTTACGGTGCAGGCCGGGGGATGTAGGATTTTTATCCACTAAATCTTTCCCGGTGGCCTTCATCGACGCTGTAGAACTTTGGGCACACCGATCGGACCTCACCAGAATCCCTCCAACACCGGACGCTTGCTAGAGCACCCGTCCCTCCCGGGAAACAGAGAAAACAAGGTCTCCCGTCCCCTGCACCGTCGCGTTACTTGCGACAACGCAGGATCTACACCGCGACGTCGCCTGCCTCGGATTGGTTACCTTGGACCTAAGAAACTTCCTTCCAGATTGTCCTCAGTGCATCATTCTTCGAATAATGTGGCCTGCCCATTGCCACTTCAATCTCGTCAAAAAACTCCAAGCGTAGGTTGTTGCATGACTTTGAGCACCCACAGAAATCTAAATAACATGGTGGCCCATGTTATTTAGATTTCTGTGGGTGCCACACTAAACCAATAAAAATATGACAATCAAACCAATGTTTTGGATGGATTTGCTCAAAGCCGATGGCTGCCAACGTGCATTCCGAAAGGCCGAAAATTGTTCGCCTAAGGGCCAATCTGGCAACATTGGTGTGCCCACTTTTTTGTTTTAGAGTTCCGTTCCAATTCACTTTAAATTTACTTATCTAAATATCGGCATAAATATTATGTAATTTTCTTTTTATTTTTACATTTTGAAGTTATACAATTATACATAATAAATATATGAATAATTATTAAACTAAAACAACTTTTAAATATTTTATTAAAGCAAATATTCTTACACATAATTTATTAATGTTTCTCCCCAAAATCGTAATTTGGAACGTCATATGAAAGAGAAAGCGCTACGTGCTCGCGTTTAGCGTCATTTCTTTCTGACCTCAGCAGGCCATAGACAATTTGTATTATATCCTTTATTCTTTTCCGCACTATTTGGTTTTGTATTAACCATGTTCAGCGTAGGTCACAGTATTTTTAAGAGTAAAGTGAATATAAGCTCAAAACAAAACTCAATTGAATTAATGTTATTTCATTAAAGGTGACAGTTGGGGCCCTGGACGCCAACAGCGATTAAAATCCTGCCAGGAAGTCCATCCTTATAGTGGTGGAACCATCATGGTATGGGCGGGTATTTGGATCAGCGGAAGAACTGAGTTGATTTGGATCAGAGGCAACCTCAACGCTCAAATTTATGCTGAGACGATTGTATCAGACGTCATCGTTCCTCTACAAGTGCAAATCGGTCCCTTATTTCAGTTAATGCATGATAATGCACGACCGCACACCGCAAGAGTTGTAAGACAGACTCTCGCCGCAGCTAACATCAATGTCCTGCCCTGGCCTGCTCAGTCGCCAGACTTGAACCCGATTGAGCATGCATGGGATATGCTACAGAGAAGAGCTCTGCCGAATATGGAGGGTATCCAGTCGCAAGAAGACCTTTTTTTGTTGTTGCAACGAACATGGGCGGCCATTCCACAGCGTGATTTGGATGAACTCATTTTGAGTATGCCAAACCGATGTTCTTGTGTTGTTAGTGTTCGCGGTAGAAACACGGATTATTAATTGTTTAAGTTACCCAATAAGATTTTAAAGAAAACTGTTATTTCAGTCTTTTTTTCGAACTTTTGTGTTAGTGGTTCAAATGTCAAAAATCCCTTTATTAGGAAAATGGCAAATTTCTTTATTAATGCAAAGGTGACTTGGTTTATCGTTACTGTGACAAACGAAAACACTTTATTTGATGAATCCTTAAAGAAAATTTTAATTAATATCAATCAGGAGAAAAATTATTGCAAAAATATATGTTGATCCCTAGACACTTTTGATGTGTGTATTTGCAAACCCCGTTACGACTTTTGTAATCAATAGTTTACTTCTATTCTATTTGATTTACTTCTATTCTATTTGATTGTTAAAAGAAAACGTTTTCTCGCGTAAGTATGTACATTTTAGTACCAGTATGTATAGCCTCCAGTAGTAGTAATAAAACGCCACTGTTTAAATAACAAAACAGAAGCACTAATGAGCACCATAAACAAATGGCGGTATTTTTTACTAACGAATTAGGGTGAAAGTGCCGGCAATAATTGTGTACACATCGAACAATAGAGCATAGCTATTTATACGTCGTAACTTCCAAAACTACAACATTGGTTTACTTGCAAATTTACAAAAAAACAGGTACTTATAAGTACTTAAATAACTTGGTCTTTTGTGTTTATATATTCATGCAATAGTATAGTTGTTGGTCATAGAAAAAACAGTTAACAATACCTGCATACATTAGAAGGATTCCAATTATTATTTGAAACAAAACTTGTGAAATATTTATTAATGTTTGAACAACACTCAAATAGCTACCTACCTAATTAAAGTCTTATTGTTAGTTTTATGGTAATAAAAAAATCTAAATATGTTATTTAAGAGTACCGGATCATCATATCAATATGTTACTGACCTAGTTTATTTAGGTACCATCGGTAGCAAACAACATGGTAAGTAGATAGTTCATTCTTTATTGTATGTGCAACCAACATGAAACTTACACACACGGTTATTTGATCCCGAACAAGACAGAGCTTAAACCATGGTGACCAGGCAACATTTGGCTGGCCTGTTAGTCAAGTAGACACCCTCGTGGTTATCCTATCCTATAGGTCGTGGGTTCGAAAAACACATACACTAATGTTCGTCCCACCCAGGACAAACATTTGTGTCTGTTTGTCTTATTAAGTATGTCTAGTAACACCTAGATAAGATTTACCTATATAAGAGTGTAATCTATCTTCTATCTATATACCTACTATAACAAAACTCAAAAAGCACTTTGTCTGTACACACTATACTATATTACACTATACTTGACACTATACTATCGACATAGAGTTTTTTTGCATTTATTGTCTGTCTGTCGGTCTCTCTGTTTGGGTATCCAGGTATCATTTGAAAACCCGTGGGTGGATTTTAATAGGACTTTCACTGATGTGTTGAGTAGAAGTCTGGGCATAAACTAGTATATCACGCTATGTATCATAGGGGCTAAGCAGTGAAACATTACTTGCACATATTACCACGTAATTTCTTTTGTATGTGAATAGGTCACTTTATAATTTATAAAACCGATCATTTAATTATTAAGATATGTATTATTACGCTATATACAATAGGGAATAAGCAGACATTTAGTTTTCATAACATAAGGTATTTCGCAATATATCGCATGCGAATTGTGGCCAAGTGGTTACTGAAGCATCTTATCAGCGCAGTAGGTCCCAGGTTCGAATCCAACTCTTTTATATTTTTAAATAGTTGTTTTTTGTGGTGGTTTCAATTTATTGATGGCGTCATAGTGTAAAAAAATATAATGGTTCCATTAAATCTGAAACTTCTGTACCTACTATGTTGATGTAATATATTATCATTATTTAATATATCAAAATTATTGAAGTAAATCTTAAAATTCAAAAGATAGGTAGGTAAACTAAGTATACAAAAATGTATAAGAACTAATTGACCACTTATAAATATAAAATTTAACATACTCCATTCTCTACACAATATGTACAAACTTTATGTAAGGTTATCTATGTCGTCTTCAGTTTTGCAATCAAGCTGGAGCTAACAACGACTTTAGTCAGTGCCTACCATTTCACTCAGTAGGTGGCATGTACGATATGGTTCCGCTTAATGTATTTCGTATAAATTACAAAAATCTTATCACGGTACCTACTTACATCCTTCTGGATCCGTAAATTTATATAGTAAAAGGCTTTCTAACTATTCTTAGCCACTCTAAACCATTTATCCCACTAGATGGCGCTATACCATTTCTAAATCGCGATATGGTTTCGTTTAATATAGATTCGGCTCAATAGATTACTTAGTAGATTTAATATACTGAGAATGCAGATTATGGTCTCGCTTAAAGTATTTCATAATAATGTATCATGTATCAATTTTTTTATCGCGGTACTTATAACATAAGCGCAGGCGCAGCTGCGCTGGTCAGCTAGTTGCCTGCCAAGCGTGGGGATTAATTATGGCAACCCTTCACTTTTAAGGGGGAGGCCTGTGGGTAGCAGTGGATGCCTTTGGGCTGTTAATGACTAATGAATGAGATATCTTTTGCAAGAAACCATCCAGGTAGGTAGTGTGACACATTCTGACACCAAGTAGCAGTGTGTAAACATTGCTGCGTTCCGGTATGAAGGGCACAGTAGTTTACTTTCGCAATTACCAGACATAGGCAGGTGTATCGCTTACTACCAGGTGAACGACTTGCTGGTCTCGTCCATTTATTGAATAAATAAAACTATAATGAGTAAATATTTACTTTATTCTGAAACTAGAACCTTCTGAAAATACTATTGTACCTATAAACTAGCCATGTGAGTCAATGCGCACTGCTGTTTTAGTTCGACGGACGCACCTCTATAGTTAATTCGCACACCCGTTTTGCCACGCGTTCGACTCATCTGGTCACTATCAGCCGCATACCCGTCTTGCCACGGCGAAACTCACTTGTCTAGTTATTGCGCACAGCCGTTAAACTTGGCGGACGCACCGCGTTAGTTGAGCGCACTGGCGTATTGCTTTAGCGCCGAACTATACAGGCAAGTCGGCGCGCACAGCCGTTACAATTTCACGGACTCACGGCGATAGTCGATGCGCACTCGTGTTCCGACATTTCGTTGGACTAGACAGGTGAGTAATTGCGCACACGCGTGATATTTTCTTCGACTCACCGCTATAGTTTTCAGCAGCGAAAGTGTTAAACTTCTAAGCTTTCATGAGTTGAGCAGTTCAAGCCCACGCAGCTTTATCCTCCAAGTAATCCGAGATTTTATAATAAGCCTTTTTTGACAAACGGCTTTTTATCAAAGGTTTAAATTTCTTTATTGGAAGATCTCGGATATCCTGTGGCAGTTTGTTATAAAAGCGTATACTTTGGCCCATAAACGATTTGCCTGTTCTGTGGAGACGCGTGGCATGTACAACAAGATCGTGTTTGTTCCGGGTATTAATATTATGTGTATCACTATACTTTTTAAAAGAACTGATATTTTTTTTAACATAAACTAAATTTTCAAATATGTATTGTAACACAACCGTTAGAATATCTATCTCTTTGAATTTCTCTCTAAGTGAATCAATAGGAGCCAGATTGTAAATGGCCCTCACAGCTCTTTTCTGTAGAATAAAAATAGTATTAAGTTCTGCAGAAGATCCCCACAGTAATATGCCATATGACATAACACTGTGAAAATAGCTGAAATAAACAATTCTAGCGGTTTCAACATCAGTTAAACGTCTAATTTTCTTGACTGCATAAGCCGCGGAACTTAGCCTACCCGACAACTTCTTAATTTGTGGGCCCCACTGTAGTTTGGCGTCAATTGTTATACCTAAAAACACAGTCGACGCCTCAAGGTCCAACGCTGCTCCATTTATTTCTACATTGGTTGCCAGCTGTCTCACATTAGGAGTTACAAATTTCATACATTTAGTTTTGGTCTCATTAAGTTTTAAATTGTTAACATTGAACCAATGGACAACCATAGAAAGTACATTGTTCACTTCGTCATAATCATGGAGTTTACGCTTAACTTTAAATAGAAGAGATGTATCATCCGCGAACAATACAATATTAAGTTTGTCCCCCACGAAGTAGGGTAAGTCATTGATATATATTAAAAACAAAAATGGGCCTAATATTGAACCTTGAGGAACGCCCAGGGAGACCACGGAACCTGGAGATTTCTTACCGTTTACATCGACCCTCTGAATTCTATTATTCAAATATGAAGTCAGAAGGTCTAGAGCTTTATTCCTTACACCATAGTGGCGTAATTTCCTGACCATCGTGTCGTGATCTACGCAGTCAAAAGCCTTGGATAAATAACAGAATATACCAAGAGCATCCCGTGATTCCTCCCAAGCCTCGTAGATATATTTCAATAATTCGACTCCCGCGTCTGTAGTTGAGCGATTCTTTCTAAAGCCGAACTGTCTATTGTGAAGAAGATTATTTTTATTAAAATGATCCAGTATTTGACATAGAATAAGCTTTTCAAAAATTTTACTCAAGGCAACACCGAAATTGGCCTGAAATTTGTGGGCTCAGCGGTGCTGCCAGACTTAAACAAAGGTATAACTTTACTGTGCTTCATGAGGTCAGGAAATACTCCACTCTTGACACAGTTATTAAATATCACTGCCAATTGAGGGGCAATTGCTTCAATTATAGACGCTATTGTTTGTACAGAAAGCCCCCATAAATCAGCTGTCTTTTTCTGATTAAGCTGTTTAAAAGTATTTATGATGTCATTGGCAGTTACAAAACAGAATTGAAAAGATATGCCACACTCTGGTACATTTTCTTTTAATAGGATTTCAGCGGAAGTGGACGAGGAATTTAGAGTTTTCGTTATATTAATAGGAATATCTGTAAAAAATCGTTCAAACTCTGTCGCTACATCTAAATCCGCCGTTACATCTGTATTATTAACATGTATACAAAAATCACTATTCCGTACTGATGACTTACCAGTCTCACTATTTATAATATTCCATGTCATCTTAATTTTGTTTTCAGAGTGTCTGATTTTACTTTTTAAATAATTAGCTTTAGCTATGGAACATACTCGTTTAAATAACTTAGAATATTGTTTTACGTACTCTTTAAATAGCGGCGAGATATTAACAGATCTTTCATTATAAAGTTCGTACAATTTTCTCCGGCTCGTGTGAATACCTATCGTCACCCAATCATTAAACGATACACGATCATTAATCGATATAGTTTTAGGTGTAAATATTTTTCCAAAGCGATTATCGATACATTGGAATAAAGAGTTATATAAAATATTTGGATCGTTATGACTGGGCAACACAGGCATGCTGTCAGTCAGGGTGGCATTGAAATGACATAAGCGACGTTTGGTTATCGGAACAAACGTAACATTTCTTTGACATTTAATGATTTTACTAGGAAACACAACAAGTTGTCCACAATGGTCAGAATCCAGTTTATTAATAATATTCTTGTGCAACGGTTTTATACTTGTAAATACGTTATCAATACAGGTTGCACTAAACGTTGTTATCCTAGTGGGCTCAAAGAATATGTTGTACAAATTATGTGATCTAAATAATGTTATAAATTTACTAGTCACAGTGTTATTTTCCAGTAAATTTATGTTGAAGTCTCCACAGACAACAATAGTTTTGTTCGTGTAAGACATTTTGTGCAGAACAGCTTCTAATATTCGTTCAAAATCATCATATGGTGCACACGGGGGCCTATATACGCTCAACACCAAAAACTGCTCAGTCTCAATGCAAGCTAATTCAATAACTCGTTCAATAGAAAGGCTCACAAGATCTGTACGTTCTTTATATTTAATATTCTTCTTAATAATAATTAGAGAGCCCCCGCGAATTATGTTCACTCTGCTGAACGAGCTGGTAACTTGATAGTTATCAAAATTAAACATGAACTAGTCACCTTTTAGCCAATGTTCAGTTACACAAAAAATATCTATATTGTGACCATTCAAGAACAATTCAATTTCTAAGTCTTTGCCCAACATTCCTTGTATATTCTGATGTACCAAGTATATGCCTGTTATTTTATTTACATTTAATTTATGGTTATTATTACATGGGCTTTTCTGTGAATTTAAATTAAAATTATCATTTAGTTTAGTTAAGCCAGAGTTGGTCTCTGTTGTCTTAGAGTCTAATTTAAATGAATTAAAATGTCATTATTAATAGCCAACTTCTTGGCTGAATTAATTTGAATGTCAAAATTTTGTTGCTCAATAGAAGCAACCTGTGTAGCCAAGTTCTTGGCTGATGTATATAAATAAAATGATAGCGACAGTGCTATTTGTTGTTTACAATATTTATTAAGATAATATTTATCTTTAGTCAAATAAAAATTAACATTACTCATGTTATTTAAGTCAATTAAATTAAATTTATTTTGTATGTCATAGCCATTGCAATATGTCATGGTATGTAAAGTCATATTCAATTTATGTCTAATAGTATTTTCATCCTGTGGTAAACCTTTACTGTAGGGAAATGTGAACATTACAATTCTTTTGACAGAAATATTTGACAGTAACTCATAGTACTTATGCAACTGTTGTTTGCACACATTTCCTCTATTTCCTACCAATATTATCAATATAGTATCCGGACTAAAATTATGTTTTGATATTTTATCTAATAATTGAGGATAAGTTATACCAGGCATACAATAATTAACTATAGGATGACCCGAATAAATATCAGTCAACATGTGGCCCATGTCCTTACTAAATTCATCACCAAATATCACAATTTTGGTGGAATTTGATGTCTCACAGGTAACAGAAAGATTACTTAACAATGTATTATCACTTACAACATGAAGGGAAGATTGCTTTGATGACTTATTAGTTTTGGGACTACACACCGGGGATGAAGAGCATAATGACTGGTTTTGATCGCTATTCATTTTGTTATTTATAACTAGCTCATTCATGGCCAGTGTGTACTCTTTTATTACTTTTTGAGAACTTGCATATCTGTCTGATAATGATATTAATTTCTCTTGTAAATGTAAAATCTCACCTTGCAAGTGCTCGGTATCTTGTTTATATTTCAGTGTGCATTTATCAAGCTTACATGCACACATATCCAATTTATCAATTAAGTTTAGTCTCTCGCGGTTTAATTTTACATTTTTAATAAAGAATTTATGTTTCTTTACAAGTTTCTTAGTTTTTCTTATATATTTATTGATTTTTATATATTTCTTTAATTTTTTTATTACTGCACTTAACAATACCTTTCAAATCTCCTACTGGATTTTTACCAGGTGTCAAATCTACTGATAACATGGGTTTCTGATGATGAGCAGCAGGGACCATGCTCGGGGCACTAGTAACCAACTCATCGAACAGGCTTTGGTTTAGTGTGGCAGTGAAGTTCAATTTAGATGTTTCTAATTGAGATATCTGTGTGCAAGCATCACGAAGCTGCTCCTCTAATGAAGCAATACGGTTCAACGCTGCTGCATATTCTTGAGAACATTGATCAAACCCGTTCACAATGATTTGGAGTTTGTCCCGAGCATTTATTGCATCTACACAATGTTGATGCAATTGTGACATTTCAGCTTTAAGCTTTTTATTTTCTTCTAATAATTTAACAAATTCCAATTCATTGTCTTCCCTTTCCTTTTCCATTTGACAACACAGCTCTTTAGATACCTTTAATTCACTCAGAGCCAGTTGGAGTTTGGACTCTTCCTGGCGAGCAAAAGCCCTGCAGGTCGTCATAATGGCAAGTATTCGTATGTATTTAAAAAGTAAGAACTGTGGTATCAAACAAACGAGGAATATGTTATTTGGCGACGTGCGTTTGTAATCGGATATGAATATACGTTATTATGCTATAAGAAACTAGCACAGTGAAAAAAAAAAATAATAATAATACAGGAACGCAGCTCGCCAACGTGAATTACCTAATTAACACTAGCTTCACAATTGTTCATATTTTAAACTAGCTGACCCACGCAGCTCCGCCTGCGCTATTTTTACGTTAACTAATTTTTTAATAACAGACATTCGCATCGAATACATAACCTCCTTTTTTATAGTCGGTTAAAAACTGGGACCCACTTTTTACTTGCTCTCCGAAGCACGGACCCGTTTAGTTCAAATGGCGTTAAACGGTCACCCATCTATTTAATGACCTTACCTAACGTTGCTTAACCCGATCGATTACAAAACCTTGATAACAACTCTCTATGAGTGTTCCCGTACTAATATTTATTTTATTATAAAGAAAAATTGATAAAATCGGACCAAGCGTATAACCAAGTACCCATTTTGACTTTAATCCCCTCTCCCAAAAGAACCGTGCTAGATTACGGGATAAAAAGTATCCTATGTCCTACCTCGTAGTAAGATCTCAAATTACGCCAAGTTTCATTTGAATCCATTCAGTAGTTTCGGCGTGATGCTCAGCCGAGATACAGACAGACAGACAGACAGACAGACAGACAAAAATTTAAAAAATTACATTTTCGGCCTCAGTATCGGTTATAGAATGCCCTCCAAATATAATTTTCAAAATATCTTCAATGTACAGAATTGGACCTGTTACAGTTTTATTATAAGTATAGATAACACAATGTTCCCAACTGTCAGCGGCCACTCCAACTATCAAGTTTTTAAAGTCTAAAACACTATTATTTGGTTTGAAAACCAGAAAACACAATAACACCAAGTTTATTTAGTGAAAAAAATTGTAGTAGGACATTCATTAACTATTTAAAATTAATTTTAATTACAAAACAAAACAAGAGATTTAAAATCAGCTGTTGACCACAGGGATGCCACAGGAGAAAAACGAAGAGCAAAATGATCTCTAAGTCAATAAAGTGTAAGTCGTAAGTTGATTTGAAATGGGCGCGCGGCGCGGCACCTGTGCGTCTGTTATAGGCGAGTAATTGCGTCCTTTGACATAGCCGTCCGGGCGCTCGCACTTAAAGAGAAATTATCTCTAAAAAATCACTACAATTAGGTGTAAGTTCATTCGAATATACAGCGCGGCGCGCGGCGCCTATGTAAGTGTCGGTCAGTGATTGATCTGATTTCTTCTTTTTAAGTAATTAAATTCGTTAACTCATTTCATTTGCGACGACCGCCGAATTAGCACGGAAGATCTAGTGGAGAAATTCATTAATTTATATGTGTAGTGTAACCAAAGTGTAAGTTGTAATTGTAAGTGCATGGAAATTCATGGAATAAATGGAATTTCTTCGTCATAAATAAGAGAAAAAATATCAAGGTAAGTTAATTTTATTTTTTAAGTGTTAGGTAGCATGCAGTTCTCGACCATCCTCATCTAACTAATACCTAGGCGCCTACCGACTACCTGTTCGTCGGTCCAGTGGTGGGCTGAAGGGGCATCCGAAGCTACGTACGTTCGTTCGTTCGTGGACAGTGGTTTCCACTCGAGAAGTCGTCGGTTAAAATTAAAATACAATAAATAGGTACAATACCGATACCTAAAAGTACTCATACCTAGCTAGAAAAATACATCTTTTTTTTTTTCCCGTTTTGATGTTTCGCGTTGAAAGTTTTGGTTTTTATGTTGTTTTAGTCCGGACGAGACAGGTGAGACGCGATTTGATACGTTGTCTGTCAGTCCGGGTTGGAGTTTAATTTGCTCCCCATTAGGTGTTATGTACCATTGAATGCCTTCAGCCGATCCACTATGAAGCTGCAAAATCGGATGAAGGAATTCAATTCCTGGGGGTGATTAGTAAGTTCCTTCAAGAGGAAGGGCTCGACTGTGTTTGATTCGCATAGTGAGATGTGTCGCATACGTTGATCTATGAATTCGGGACATTCCTCCAAAAGGTGTTGAAATGTTTGTGGAGTTGCCCCACAGGGACAATCAGGATCTTGAGTAATGTGGAATCTGTGGAGGTATGCTTTATTGTAACCGTGGCCAGTGAGGATTTGTGTAAGCTGAAAGGAAATGCCGGTTCTTTGGAAGAATTTCCGGACATCGCTTATGGTTGGTAGTAGTTTCTTAGTGTGTGATCCTTGTGGGGCACTTAGGTATCTGGAACACCAGATGTCGGTGTTCTTCTTTCTCGTTTCAGCGATTACGTACGATATTGGGAACCGGTCGTAATCCGGTGCCTTGTGTGTGACTGCGGCCGCGTTTGCTGCCAGATCAGCGGCTTCATTCCCTGGTATCCCTGAATGGCTTTTGACCCATATAATTTTGGTTGGATTAGGGTTTTCGAATATAGTTTTATGAATTTGGTGAACGATGGGATGTGTGTTTGAGCGGTTGTGCATTGCCTGAATGGATGAGAGGGAGTCGGTGAGAATAAGAGTGTGAGAGAACCGGTTCCTTGAAGAGAACCTGCATGCGTGCAGTATGGCAAGTAGTTCCGCTTGAAATACAGTGCAAGTGGGGTGAAGTTTTATCTTTTTGGTGGTGACTGGCGGAGATAGATCAGGGTGACAGCACACGAAGGCTGCACCAACGGAGCCGTCTTCATGCTTGCTTCCATCGGTGTAAATTGTTGAAGTGTCTGGGAGTACGTGAGCATCTATTTGTTCATGGGTGTGTGCACGGATGATGGGAATCGTGGGTCTAAGAGCTGGATGGAGTAGTTCATGGGGTGGGGCAGGGGTTTCTAAAGTGAGGTCAGAAGGAAGCAATTCTGTTGACTTGAAAATACATCATTGACACCATCGTCGTGGAATGAATGGTCCTGCCTGGTTCGAATCCTGGATTGGTGAACAAATTTATGTATTATTATTATAGGATAATACAAAAGCAGCTCTTTGAGCTGATGCGTATATATCATTGCACTTGCGTTTTATTTGTTAAAAAATAATTGTCTAGTCTGTTTTTAAAAGAATTCACTGAGGGTGCACTTATTACACTTTCAGGTAAAGCGTTCCATATGTCCACTACGCGATTCGGCAAGAAATGTGTTTTAGGGTTGCTAGCACATAGAGGCTTGACGAGTTTCATGGAATGCCCTCTCAGTCTAGTATTTTGGCTTAAATGTACAAGTCCTTCATATTTGGAATGTTGTAGTGTCCGTTCAATATTTTATAAGTTTCAATAAGGTCCCCTCGCTTTCTTCTCTCTTCCAAGGTTGTTAAATTTAGTTCTAAAATACGTTCTTCATAGGGTCTGTTTTTAACCGACTTCAAAAAAGGAGGAGGTTCTCAATTCGTCTGTATATATATATTTTTTTTTTCTATGTATGTTCGCGCATAACTCTGGCAATTATGAACCGATTTGAAATAAACTATTTTAAAAAAAATAAAAACCGACTTCAAAGTAAATTATCTAAAAAGCATAAAATAACGAAAATATTATTGAAGTTGGTGTTAGCGTACCTGCTTTGTATATTCTGCACCAACTTCAATAATATTTTCGTTATTTTATGCTTTTTAGATAATTTACTTTGAAGTCGGTTTTTATTTTTTTTAAAATAGTTTATTTAACACTTTTTAGTGACTTATTTTACCAAAATAGGTATCAGCACTGTCACGCAACTCGAACGTCTACGTTACAATAACTTATTGAAAACATAAAAAGTTTATATCTCTTAAACTACTGGACCGATTTCGATGAAACTTGTACTTTACCCTAAGTTGAAAAATACTCTAACTATTGCAAAAAGAATTTTCAAAATCGGACTTGTAGTTTCTGAGAAATCCGTGGACAAACCTACATACATACATACATACATACATACATACATACATACATACATACACTCATAAAATTTGGTAAATTTGTTTAGAAGCCCACATAGACTATCATATATTAATATTACGCATTTTTATCAATATTACATACATACGCGTCGAATACAGAACCTCCTTTTTTGAAGTCGGTTAAAAATGTTTCTTCCATCCATTCTTTAATCCGTTAATTGGGTCCCATAAAAAAATTATTGCTTAGTAATAAGTAGTTCCTGAAAAAACAAGAATGGTGACTGCGCACTGAGAGCTGCAAGAAAGCCTATATAGATGACGTTTTAGTCGCTCGGACTCGCTCGGTCGGACAAAAATAGTCATAACTCTGGCAAATATTTACCAATTTCAATGATTCTTTTTTTATTCGAAAGAAGAAACCACTGTATTGAATCTGTATGAATTTTATTACAACCGGATAAGAACTTCCTGGAGGACCATGAACGATGTGGAGGAATTTATCTGGTAAGAACCATAAAACTGATGTTCTCCATTATATTGCTCTGACAATTATGAACCGATTTCGATAATTCTTTTTTTATTCGAGAGAGTAAACTACTATGATGTTTCCATGCAAATTTCATTACGACCGGATATTTTTTTCTGAAGAAACATGAATTATGTAAAACTATGTAGACGATAATGTGATCATAACCTACCTAGATAATTTTACTGTTTTCGATGGTTCAATCTTTATATATGAAAATATCACTAAAAAGTTTAAAATAAAATCTTTTTAAAAAAAAATTTAACCGACTTCAATATCACTGAAAAGTATAAAATAATTTAAATATTATTGAAGTTGGTGCCAAATATACACAGCAGGTACGCTAACACCAACTTCAATAATATTTAAATTATTTTATACTTTTCAGTGATATTGAAGTCGGTTCAATTTTTTTTTTAATAAGATTTTTTTAACGAGGCAATCATTTTTGTCGCTCTCCGCTGAACTTTTTCAAGCAGTAAAATGTCTTTCTTGAAATATGGGCACCATATTTGGAAGGCATACTCTAGTAATGGGCGAATGTAAGTTTTATATATTTTAATAAACAGGTCTTTGGTGATATTGTAAAATGATTTCCTAATCATTATACAGGATGGAGTTCGCTTTTTTTACTAATTCGGCAATATGTGTGGCCCATTTAAGGTCATCGTAATGGTGACACCAAGATCCTTTTGAGTGTTGACAGCTTGGAGAGGAATTGAATCAATTTCATATTATGTATTTGTTTATGAGAGTCATGATTGTTTATTTGTTTATAATCGCAAAAATACAAATTCTTAATGTTAGTGATTGTGATACAAACCTACTTAATTTAGAATAAAGAAAAAAAAAAATTAAATTAAAATTTGATTTTATTGTAGATGGCCGAATTAAGGGATGGTAAAAAGAAACCATCGGGTGAATTTCGCCATTACAATCATCATCTCAGTATAATTCGTTCTTATTCTTATGGCTTGGCACCGACTTCAAACAGTTCAGTAAGTACCAAGATAAGTTAGAAAAAGTCTAATTATTTTTTTCGTTTTTTAGTGTTTGTTAATTTTGCTTGAAGATTATTTTTGAAGGCGGTTGAATATTTTTTTAAAAGCGTTTTTTTATTTGTATAATTGGGTTTATTTTGTATAATTTAAGTTTAATTTTAGTTTAGTATTTTTGAGAAATCTATATTAATAAAAGAGCAGGGTGTTTTCTAGGAATCACGATATAGCAAAAACCATATTACGTACAATCTTGAAATTTGGAACCAACATTATTCAAATAGTCTAGAGTAACGAAACTCTGTACATAATCTCAATACAAAAATTGAATAAACGAATTTTCAGCATTTTTCGATAATCAACCCCTAAGTGGGTCAAATGGGGTCTCAAAGTTTGTATGGAAAACATTTTTTTTTCACCACACATACACAAAATTTTGTCAACGTACTAAACAAAAGAAATTAAGAAACACGTCTATCACAACTTTTTGAAAATCGGCCCTTAAAGGGGTATTAGTATGGTTTGGTGATGGTGAACCACGGAAAAATATTATGCTGCATTGATGAAACATTGCGAATACATTAATCAAACTAAAGCAATCCATGTGCAAATAGTTTTTGAAAATCAACTCCTAAAGGGGTCCAATTGGGGTCCAAAAATGTTTTTCGATCTGCAGTCATAAGACTTAGTTTATGTATTGCACACAAGAATCTAAGAAAACCATTTCCGGCATTTAACGAAAAACAACCCCTAAGGTCATATAATGGGGTTGGAAAGTTTACACGTAGAACTATTTCCATTGAATGTTATAATGCAGCTAGAGTAACGAAACTCGGTACATAGACTCAAAAAAACAATTTAACAAACTTATTTTCACCATTTTTCAAAAATCAACCCCTAAGTGGGCCAAATGGGGTATCAAAGTTACCATGGGAAAAAAATTATTCATCGCATGAACACGAAACTTTATCAGTGTATATCAAAGTTACCATGGAAAAAAAATATTCATCGCATGGATACGAAACTTTACCAGTGTACTGATAAAAAACACATGTATCATATTTTTTTTAAAATCATCCCTTGAAGGGGTTTTAGCATGGTTTTTGAGAATCAAGAGCGGAAAGAAAATCATGCTGCACTGATGAAACTTAGTAAATAAATTGAACAAGTTAAAGCAATTTAATTATTTTGAATATCAACCCTTAAAAGGGTCTAATCGGGTCCAAAAAATATTTTTGTGTCCTAGAGTCACATGACTTATTTTATGCATTGCACACAATAATCTAAGAAACTTATTTCAGGCATTCCTCAAAAAACAATCCCTAAGGTCATTTTATGAGTAGTTGCAAAGTTTGCATGAAGAAGGATTTTAATTTTAGCTATAATGTTGCTACAGTCACAAAACTCATAAAATAAACTCAACATAACAACAAACAAATACTCTGCATTTTTCGGAAATCAACCCCTAACTGGGTCGAATAGGGTATCAAAGTTTGCAAAAAAAAAAACATCACATGGACACAAAACTTAGTCATCAAAAGAAGTTGAGAAACACGGCTGACACATTTGTTTTGAAAATCAACCCTCGACGGGGTTTTAGCACGGTTATTGAGTATGAATTAGAAAAAAAAAATCATGCTGCACTGATGACACTGCAGATGCATTTAAGTAACTAAAGAAATCCATTTTTTAAAAATTAGATTACCAAAACGGATTAATTGGAGTGCAAATCCCAACGGTCACAAGACTTATTTTATGTATTGCACATAAGAATCTAAGAAACCTGTTTCCTGCATTCATCGAAAAATAAAACCCCTAAGATCAATTAATGGTTTCAATGTTTGCATGCAGAAGGATTTCCATTTAAGTTATAAGTAAACTCAACACAACAATTTAACAAACTAATTTTCAGCATTTTTAACGGACTTCAAAAAAGGAGGAGGTTCTTAATTTGTCTGTACATATTTTTTTTTCTATGTATGATCGCGCATGACTGGCAATTATGAACCGATTTCAAAAAATCTTTCTGGTACGGATAGGCTACTCTACTGATTGTGTCCCATTAAAAAAAATACTTACAAATAAGCAGTTCCTGAAAAAACAAAAATGGTAACTCAGAAAAAACTGTAAGAATGCCTAAAAGATTATGTTTTTATCGCTTTTTAAAGATGAAAATGGTCAAACTCTGGCAAATATTTACCAATTTCAAATTCTTTTTTATGCGAAAGAAGGAACCACTGTAATGAATATGTATAAATTTTATTACAGCTGGATAAGAACTTCCTGGAGAACCATGATTGATGTGGAGGAATTTATCTGGTAAAAAAAAAAGAATATATACAGATGATTTGAGAACCTCCTCCTTCTTTGAAGTCGGTAAAAAAACCATGAAACTGATGTTCTCCATTACATTACTCTGACAAATATGAACCGATTTTGATGATTATTTTTTTATTCAAGGGAATAAACTACTGTAATGATTTCATGCAAATTTCATAAGGCCGGATAAAGTGTTCCTGAAGAAAATATACACAGTAGGTACGTCAACCATCAACTTCAATAACATTTAAATTATTTTATACTTTTTAGTGTTGTTGAAATCGGTTCATTTTTTTTGTTGTGTCGTGTGCAATGTTTTATTTGAAAATCAACCCGTGGGACAAATAAGGTACCAAAGTTTGTAAGAAAATATTTCTTCAAAGACTCGAAACTTTGTCAGTCAGTGTACTCATCAAAAAATTGAGAAACACGTCAAACACATTTATTTTGAAAATCACCCTTAACGGGGTTTTAGCACGGTTTTTGAGTATCAAACTTGAAAATAAAATTCATGCTGCACTGATGACACTGCGGATACATTCGTCATATTGAATCCACGCAATCCATGTCATTTTTTTTAAATTAACCCCTAAAAGTGTTCAATTAAATTCCAAAAAATATTTTATTCCTACAGCCACATGACATATTTTATGTACTGCATACAAGAAACCCTAAAGTTTGCGTGATGAAAGATTTCCGTTTAATGCTTTAATGCAACTATGGTAACGAAACTTAGTGAATGAACTAAAGAAAACTGTTGAATAAACTTATTTCTAGCATTTTTCGAAAATCGACCGCTAAGGGCATCTCATCACCAATCACCATCATCAGGGGTTACCAAATGGTATCCACTTAACCGACCGACGACATTTTTCGCGTCGCAGGCAACCGGTGGATGCAAATAGCAAATTGTCGTTCATTGTGGCGGTCTAAGGGGGAGGCCTTTGTTCAGCAGTGGACGTCTTCCGGCTGGTGATGATAAAGATGATGATGATCCACTTAACACCCTCATATGTTTTTTAACGGAATTGCAAAATAAGTACCAACAGTATCTTTTTAAATAAAGAAGTAAATATTTAAGAAATTGGAGCTTGATAGCTTACACAAAAATACAGGCTACATACTTGATTACATCAGGGTTAATAAAAGTGTGAAAATATTGAAATCGATCGTCCGAAGATCGGACCAACAATAATAACTAAGAAGACTTGAGGGTACACCGGCATAATTGTGACATAAGGACGTTCAACATCTCAGTTCTCCCGTGACCATGGGCATGGGTGCTGCAAAGCATTCGAAACGTCGGGATAGTAGAAAAGTTAAAATAAGCCGCGATTAAAGCCGTAAAAAATAGTTTGATTTCAATGTGTAATATTCGCGTAAGTAAAAGATAATAAGCTTATTATTTATTATGAAGCTGGCTTCAAAATACAGAAACGGTAAATATTGTCCTTGAAAACTGGGAATGCACGACATCAAAAAGATTATCAATGCCTAAAGGATTAATGGAAATTCACAAATACATGGACGATGGATTGGTAAGTAACAATTTATTACGAACGTTTTAACTAACACGAATGCTACACATTGAAATTAAACTATGATTTCAATGTGTAGCATTCGCGTAAATAAAAGACTACATTAGTGTAAACAATATTTTAAAAAACCTCGATCCATAATTCAAAACACGTTTGAGTTACAAAGTAAACGCGGGCGAAGCCGCGGGCTACAGCTAGTAAATAAATAAATTATCAAAATTATGTGTATTGTGTATTCTTGGTTGACTAGGACCCCTTTCATACTGCAGTGTGTCGTCGGTCGCGTGCCACGCTGCAGTGTAAAAGAAAACGATGGCGCAGGCTGAGCCCCGCACCCCGGCGTCGAATAGACTTAAGACGGCCCTGCCACTAACCATACGAAAAAAAAAGTAGTGGTGATGTGAATGGGACATGCTGCATTGATGAAACTTTGCTAATACATTTATCCAACTACGACTGTCTAAATATTCATTTTTGAAAATCAACTCCCAAAGGGGTCCAATTGGAGTCCAAAAAATGTGTTTCGACCTACAGTCATAAGACTTAATTTATGTGTTGCAAACAAGAATGTAAGAAACCTATTCCCGCCATTTTTCGAAAAATAACCCCTAAGGTCATTTAATTATGTTGCAAAGTTTGCATTTAATGCTATAAATGCAGCTACAGTTAAGAACACTCAGTTAATAAACTCAACATAACAATTGAACAAACTAATTTTCAGCGTTTTTTAAATCAAACCCTAAGTGGTTGCCTTGGAAACAAGATGCGCAGGTTAGAACCCCGGCTCGCATCTCTTATTTTTTTAACGAATCTTGTGCGAATCGTCTTTGTGCGATTGTTTTTACATTTCGGTGAAGGAAAACGTCGTGAGGAAACCTGCATGTCTGTTTTAGATCTTATTATATTGTAGAACATTTGTACCCGGTCACACTGCATGTGCCTACGTGTTGGAATTTTAATAAGGCGGATTTTCCGCAACTATACGCATCCATAGCCGCCGTTGATTGGTCACCAATGTATGTATTAGATTTAGAGGACTCACTATGCTACTTTTATGATATTGTTAACTCGATTATTGATGACTGCGTTCCGAAAAAGAAGCGAAGTAGTGTAAACTCGAGATATACTTAGCCTGAGTGGTACACTTTTGATATAATTCGCGACATAAGGTTGAAATCAGATCTTCACAAAAGATACAAAGCAAGTCGGTCGAGAACCGATTATAAAGCTTTTGCTCAGTGTAGGACAACAGTCAAAAATAAGATCCAATGTGCGCATGAACAGTATCGGCAGCGGGTTCAAAAGCAGTTTATTTCAGACCCAAAGTCTCTCTGGAACTATATTAAGTCAAAAAGAGGTAGTAGAAGTCCAAAATCTATTATTAAGGACGGAGAAGTTTTGACTAGTGACCAGGCTGTGAGGGAATTTGCCAAATACTTTCATTCCGTGTACAGTTCAGAGCGTGCTGTGTTTGATGTAAGTGCAGCTATAGCAAACGCTGGTGGCGATAACTTGGCCTTGGATGGAACCCTAACTTCGACACATTTACTTTTAACTGGAAACTAGACGAAAAACCTAACAAAAGATTGAGCAAACGGACTTTATTATCTCAGATATCTCAACTGTATGATCCGCTGGGCTGGCTTTCACCAGTAACTATTACCGCAAAACTAATGTTTCAAAGGGTGTGGACAGAAAACCAAGGATGGGTTGAACCGGTATCTATCGACATTCAAAAAGATTGGTAAAAACTAAAAACACAATTACCAGATTTAAAAACAATTATACTTCGTTTATTTCACGAAGACAAGACTGATTTACATGCAGCAGACGAGAGATTATGCTGCCCAAGTCACTGATTTAAAGATATAAATACATATTTTTTAAAATAAAATTCACTATTTTGACTCATTTCTCGGCAATGGCATGCAACCGGTCGCCATCTTCATTACGTGATTTCGTGATGCCCGAGTCACACGTAAATTTACCTCCAGTTAAATAAGTGTTACGTCGCTTAAAAATGCCGTTTGCTTGGTGAAGATGATTTATTTCCACACACACTTAAGAGTACAGCAATATTACAGTCCAGATCGCAGGTATATCACTCGGAGTCCGTTATCACAAGCTTTAGTCGTTCACCTTATCACTTCACTGAATCGCAGATATATCACTCGGTATCGCAGCGTATCGCGTTGAGATTCTTCCGGGATCGCTGCGTAGAACACACTAACTGTTGGTCGGCTCGGCGGTGTATTTTATATAAGACTATGCCTTTCTGGAAGGTTCGCAAGTTGTAAACAAAGTTGTTAAACTTGGGGTGATAATAGCGTTCGTGGAACCAATAAAAATATTTCAACAATAGACTTAAAGTGTAAATACCCTAATAAAACTAACAATTAAACAATAAAGAGTAATAGAAACAATACCGGCTTTCACGGAACTGATAGTAAACATGAAACAAAAGGCTATTGTCTTAAAACTAAAAACGTGGAACAGAATAGAATAGTTTAGTTTATTTCAATAGTTTGAGGGTACTCGTGCGCGCGAGCGGCGGTGGACGAGTTTACGATCAGTCCGTGTTTTATTTATTCGATAATACTAGTAAATTAACAAGTTACACAAAATATATTGCTAAATTAATGTCCTCGACCGTCAAGAAGTCGAATCGTGTTAATTATACACCTGGATGTGCATTACTTTTGGTGCAGTGGACAATTCATAAATCAGCTGTTGAGCGCTGTGACTGTGTATTTGTTGATTGTATCGTTAACGTTAAGTGATCAAGCCCGGACTTACAAGCTATTTGCGCCGTGAAACCTACAATATTATTCTAAAGTTCGTATATAATAAATAATGTCGAAAAGTATAACATCGTGTGGAGGGTGTCAAGGGGTGATTGTAGACAAATTATACTTGTCATGTGGCGGTTGTCATCAACAATATGACTTGCTATGTGCCAATGTTTCTGAGCAGCACTTTTACAATACGATGACAAATGAGCAAAAAGAAGCATGGAGGTGTGTATTGTGTAAGAGCAAGCAGCCTAAATCGGACAACACCAATACGCCAGTTCGTGCCGCTAATGATGGAGTCACCGTACACCGTGGAACCCGTGGAAATATCTTGGCGAGCCCTTTGCACCTGGATGTTTCTATGGCTGAACCAATTTCGCTGATTAGTCATTTAGATTCTTCATCTAATAATATGACAATGGAGATGACGGATACTCAGTCAATTATTTTAGAGTTGCGCTCGTTTAGAGATGAGATGAGAGAGGAGCTAAGAGCCAACAGAGCACAATTTAATTTGTTAAATGAAGCCCTTTCACTGCTCTCGGGTAAGGTCATTGAATGTGAAAGCCGCATTGAAACACTCAATGAAAGGATCTGCTCCCTAGAACATAGTGCTAAAACTACCAAAAGCGATGAATCTCTCTCGAATGCTATTGAGCAGCTAAAGGCCGAATTGAACGATCGAGATCAAGATCTCCTATTGAATGATGTCGAAGTCTCTTGTATTCCAGAAGAGAAGGGTGAGAGCTTACCCCATGTCGTTATGAGCATGGCCAAGAAGTTAGGTGTGGATCTGGGTGATCAGGATATCGTAAGTGTATCGCGAGTGGGCCGCATACCGGATCCTACGGAGACTACCTTCTCGTCGCGCCCCCGTCCCATCGTCTTGCGGCTAGCGCGGCGTGCCGCGCGCGATCAGCTGATTCGCTCGGCTCGGGTGCGCCGAGGTGCCACTACAGAAGGCATGGGACTTACTGGAACCCCGCAACGTTTTTATGTGAATGAGAGACTCACCAAAATAAACAGGTTGCTGTTTCGACGAGCACGTGAGATGGGTGCGCGTCTGAATTGGCGTTACATATGGACGAGGGATGGTCGTATATATGCACGGCGGACTCCAAGTCCGGAGGCCGTACGCTTTCGCATACGGACTGACGCTGACTTAGGCAGGGTTTTTGGTCTTGACTTTGTTAGCTCTAATAATTAGTATATTCAACGATATTAATTGTATGCTGGTAAGAAAAAATAATAAATATGATATATGTAATAATTACGTTGAGTTAAGAGTTCACTATGAGTATGTATTATTGATTTACGATGTCATCTTTTTACTAAACTACCAAACAATTGGGTTCTTTTTAAAATCATTGCTTAAACATAATAAAAATATTTATTACTTTCTGGTACTTTGCATTTTAAATGTTATTTTATCTTGTTTTAATTACTATTTGTCTATCATGTTATATCCCAATTGTAACGATAGTCTTTCGAAAAATATAATACTATACCACTACTCAGTATTGGCCACTAGTTTAAATTTTATTGTTTTAATGTATGCCTCCTTTAATGATACATGCGTACGTATAAACATTGTTAATGTCGCAGTGATGCAATACGGGCTGTGTCGATGCGTAGTGCAGTTACACACTCTTAAATTATCTAGTCATTTATTGATCGTGGTTGATTTTATTATTTATTACTATTATACAGTGTATATACCTAAATCTTTTAATTTTATTATTACTAACAAATTTATTACACTTTATACTAACTATTATTATACTGCATTATTAACACTTTTGCTGCTATTGATATATATAACATATACTTTTATACTTAATAAAAATGAATCCTAAGACAAAGTTTCTTAAGTTAGCGCTGTACAATGCTGGATCATTGAACACGGGTCACGATGATTTTCTTATCGCATTAAATCGTTATGATGCTGATATTATTGCAATCAATGAGACGTGGCTGCCAGCTGGCCAAGAGGCGCGCGCTCCCGCGGCGCCTGGCTACAGACTACGTAATGCCCCGCGTCCGCGACATATGCGCGGTGGAAGAGGTGGTGGTGTTGCATTTTACATCAAAGAAACCATTCGTGTACGTTTCGTGAAACAAACTGATTCCGTAATTGAACAATTGTGGCTATCTACACAAGTAAATGGTTACCGCCTCTTTATAGGAACAGCTTATAGACCGCAATGGATGAATGTCGATGTATTCATTGATGCTCTTACAGATACTATTACAAATTTCTCAAAATACGATTATATAGTTTTATCAGGTGATTTCAATATAAACATGCTTGATAGCTCTAGCACCAATGTTTCAAAGATTAATCAATTTTTGCATTATTTAGATTTGCAGCAGGTAGTAAATCAGCCCACTCACTCGTCTACAAGTTCTGACACCTTAATCGATCTTGTATGCACCGATTGTAATGTTCGTGACGTCACTGTGAACAATATCACAGGATCCCTGGGCCATTCTATGATTAACGTAAGCCTTACACTAAAAAAATCTAAAATTCCACCTAAAACTTTTACATACAGGCCCATCAAGAATATTGACATTATTAAATTCAACGAGGATCTGCAGGCATTGGATTGGGAATCTGTTTCTCGGCTGTCTAACGTGGACAGTATGGTTGATAAATTAAACTCTCTTCTTCTCACGCTTTTTGACAAACATGCTCCAATTACAACAGTAAAAGTGAAATGTAACCAATCTCTGCCCTGGATAACGGATATGATTAAATTCATGATTAGTTTGCGAAATGAGGCCTCTGAAACTTACCGCCAGACAAAATCAGAAGTACATAAACAATATTACAAAGACCTTAAAAGTATTGTTACTATTAGTATAAATAACGAGAAACACGCCTATTTTAACCATTACATCAATTCTAACACAGATAATAGTAAAGTGTTCTGGAAGAATTTAAAGGAAAAAATATTGGTTGATCCGGTCAAGAAAAAATGTCTTCCTGATAACTTTAGTGATCCGAATGCTATTAATGATCACTTTTTAAATATCCCTGGCCCAGAAAAGGTATCTATTTCGTTGTTATCCTACTTTGAGCATCATCGATTTTCATCATCGGCATCACCTTCATCAGTGTTTAGGCTGCATCCTGTCAGTGAGTCTGATATATCTAAGTATATTTTGTCCCTAAAGTCAAATGCAGTTGGAGATGACGGTATAAGTAGAGACATGATACTATTTACTTTGCCGCACAGTTTATCAAGTATCACTGATATTATCAATAAATCTATCATCACTGGTGAAGTTCCACGACAATGGGTTAAGGCATTGGTAACACCCATTCCCAAGGTTGTAAATCCAAGTGATCTGAATGAACTTAGGCCTATAAGCATACTTCCTTACTTATCCAAGATCCTAGAAAAGGCCATCTATGACCAGGTAACAAAATATGTCGAAACCAATGGTCTGCTGCCGGCATATCAGTCGGGTTTTCGGAAGGGCCGGGGCACCGTCACGGCCCTGCTTGACGTAACAGATAATATACTCGCTGAGCAGGACAATGGAAATGGTACCATACTGACCCTCCTTGACTTTTCCCGGGCATTCGACAGTATCAATATTCCATTACTTCTGTCTAAGCTATCATATTACGGATTCGATAACAATTCAATCAAATGGTTCGATAGTTATTTAAGTTTTCGTTACCAAGCCGTTAAGCTCCAAAGAGATGATGGCTCCTTTTCAATTTCAAGCCCCAAATTATTGGCACGTGGAGTCCCTCAAGGCTCTATACTCGGACCACTTCTTTTTATTATATATAGCGCTGACCTTCCTAATGTAATTAAGCATTGCAAATATCATTGCTATGCCGATGATGTCCAGTTGTATTTGCCTTTGAATCCTGCTAATACTACAGATGCGTTGAATGCAATAAGAGAGGATCTAGATGCCATTGCTAACTGGTCTGCTGAAAATGCGCTGGTGCTGAATCCTTCTAAGTCTAAGTTCATGGTTCTGGGAACAAAGAAACAGGTTGAGAAAATTCTAGAAAATAACCCTGTTGTTAAAATTCTGGGTACAAACATCGAACTGGTCACGCAAGCTAAAAACTTAGGTATTACTTTTGATAATCTGCTACGCTTCGAAAACCATGTCTTAGGTCTTGTTAGAAATTGTTTTTACAGGCTAAAAATTCTTTATAAGATTCGCCATTTTTTAACAGAAAAAGCCCGAATCAACCTGTGCGAGTCCCTAATTTTATCAAGGCTCAATTATGGTGATCTTGTATATGGTCCTCGGTTATTGTCTCAAACCCAGCGGTTAATACAGCGAGTGCAAAATGCCTGCTGTCGCTTTTGTTTTAATATTCCTCCGCGTACCCATATTTCCCCGTTTATTAATAATGCATCTATGCTAAATATGGAATCTCGAAGGCGACTACATCTTGCATCTCTAATGTTTGACCTAATAAAATATAAAAACCCGGAATATCTATATAGTAAACTGAAATTCTCTTCTTTTCACCATCAATACGGTGCAGGTGTAGCTCGGTCAACGCGGGCTCCGTTAGCGGCCCATATACACAAGACGGTGGCGTTCAATGGTAGTTTTCGCTACCAGGCGACCAAGTGTTGGAATAACTTGCCGCCTCCTATAAGAAATGCTAGTTCAAAGTTTACCTTTAAAAAGAAATTAAAATTAGCACTATTGGAACATCAAAAACTGTACACAGGGTTTGGTCGTCTTGGTAGTGGTTTCCCATTAATGAGCCAAATACTTTAATATTAATTATCTTTTCTAATTCTGCTTCTGGACATTATTAATAATATTACCTTAAATTATTTATTCTATTTTATTTTTATTACATACTTACATATTACATACTTCTCCAAACGATAAACATGGTATTACATTAGACATCTGTTCGACTCACGTCTGTATCGCTGAGCGCGATCCCGACTATCCTCTGGGCTGTGGCTGAAAATCAGCGCTTTGCTCTTTGAGCAAATACATCGTTGAGCTACTGCCCGTTTGCATCACTGTGACACACACCTTGTCGAAAGTATGACAACTCAAGTTATTGTTTGCTTATTGTATGTATGTTCTTTTTTCACAGTATTTTGTTCTTTTTTTATTATCATGTATGTTTGTGTGTCTTCTGATGCAAATAAAAACCTTATCTATCTATCTATCTATCTATCTAGGACATAGGATACTTTTTATCTCGTAATCTAGCACGGTTCTTTTGGGAGAGGGGATTAAAGTCAAAATGGGTACTTGGTTATACGCTTGGTCAGATTGTATCAATTTTTCTTTATAATATAATAAATATTAGTAAGAGAACACTCATAGAGAGTTGTTATCAAGGTTTTGTAATCGATCGAGTTAAGCAACGTTAGGTAAGGTCATTAAATAGATGGGTGACCGTTTAACGCCATTTGAACTAAACGGGTCCGTGCTTCGGAGAGCAAGTAAAAAGTGGGTCCCAGTTGTTACCCGACTATAAAAAAGAGGTTATGTATTCGATGCGAATGTCTGTTATTAAAAGTTTAGTTAACGTAAAAATAGCGCATGCGGAGCTGCGTGGGTCAGCTAGTAAATAAATATAATTATAACCATACTTTTCTGTGATGTCTTTTTTGTGTGGTATTTGTGAATAGCTAGAAGCTGTCATCGTCTTCGGATTTGGTCAAGAGACGTTAGTCGTATTGTCCTCACGTAAACCGTGTATGGATCATATGACATATGTACCTATACAATGTTACCTATGATGTGTATTCATTGTTTAATCCTCACGTAAATCGTGTAAGGATCATTTGACGTCTAACTACACTGCGAGGCGCATTCATCGTTTAATCCTCACGTGGACCGTGTAAGGATCATTTAACGTTTATCTACACCGCGAGGCGCATTCATCGTTTAATCCTCACGTAAATCGTGTATGGATCATATGACGTCCAACCACACTACAATGTGCATTCATTGTTTAATCCTCATGGACATCGTGTAAGTATCCCGTGTAAGTACCAGATATCCAACTACGATGCAACGTGTACTCACTTGATCCTCATGTAAACCGTGTATGGATCCTGTGACAAAATGCACAATATGTGTTTATTGATTGATCCTCGTGTAAATCGTGTATGGGTCCTATGGCGTGTAACTATCTTACAACGTGTATTATTATTGTTCGATCCTCACGTACACTGTGTATTGTTCCTATGACATCAAAATACCTTACAAAGTGTATTTATTGTTTGATCTTTACGTAAACTGGCTATGGGTCTTATGACATCGAACTACCTTACAATATGTATTATTGTCGGATTCCCCCGTATACCGTGTGCTCCGATGGCATCAAGCTAATACACATAACAATCTTTAATGCATTGTATAGTACTAGACATAATATCAAATTGTCAGGCACATACTGCTAGATATGGATTTTATGAATCCCAGCTAGGTCTGCGCCACCTGAGGAGGTAGCGTATAGACCGAGATATAGCAAAGTATGTATCCCAGAAAGCGTAAATCAAGTAAAAATGTATAAATAATAATACTGATTGTGCCTGAATAATAATATTGCGCATAACTTGCGTATACAAAACATAATCTTGTAAATTACGAGATCTTAATAATCAATCAGATTTAGCACTTTCAAGGACATACTATACTTAGCAATTATTAGGGCCAAGGCCCTGCGTAAAATAAATCATTTATAGAATGCTTAAATTCAGTACCAGTAGTAGTATTAATTCCAGTACGGCGGAAGCTTGCTTAAACCTATATTATGACATTTTTGTAGCTATAGGTAGTAACAATATCAGTTGTGTAAATTTGGCAAGGCAGGGAAATCAAGAAGGTTCAACAGCGTTGCCTGCACAGCTCAAATATTTTAAATTCGTATCAAGTAACAACATCTACGTTAGAACTTTGAAACAAATATTATTGCATACCGCAAGGTCAAATATGATGGTACTTTATTTGTATAACACCTGAAATTAACTAGGTACTCATATTTTGCAATAAATGAATTGAATTGAAAAATGTTACTAACCACAGCGTATACGGTAAAATAAAAAATAAAAATTGAATATTAGTTATTCTTAATTTAATTTCGCACCGAATTTTGCAGAAGATTTTAACGTATGGGGGTGGACAGCCTAGAAGCCGTGAGTTTATCCCTACCACGGGCCTGCGCAGATCCATGCACATCGATGACATCGCTTTCATCATGCCCGCAGTCCAGTAACTACGCAGAAAAACACTACGAGCTGAATAGGCTACAGGTATGCTTTGGAATACTATATTAGTAGCTGCCTGTATTCACAATTTAGAAAAAATCCCCTAAGCCACACACTGCAAACATTGAGCAATGTCTGTGCTACGGCGGCATCCGGCCGCCGACGAACATACAATGACATGTGTATGTACAAATATGAATACATAATTTATTGTAACAACCTCATGCTGGATGTGTACATCCAAACAGTTGTTATCCTGGCTGGGAGTCAGCCCTCGACTTTGGGTTGGCGGTTGAGGTTTCTAGCCACCGCATTAGCCGTCCCGTCAAACATTAGTTTTATATAATAAGTTACAAGATCATTTGATTGATCGATCATAGATGGTAATACAGAATAACATGATAAACTCTAGATGTCTATGTCCACCATCATAATAATTACTCACATCAATTATTGGTTTATGTAATTCTGACTTATTAGCATCGATGTGTGTATTATATTACTCGTATTATAATCGAATTTTACCTAACGTTTCTTCTCACATTTTAACTGCAGTACTGTAATCTAATGGTAAAAGATGTTAATACAGACTTAGAATCTTCAATTTTATGTGAATCGCTTAATGATAGTTGGGCATATTATAGCCTTATAGATGTGATCAGGGTGGTTATACCGCTATCCCTTGATAATTGCTACGCTATCATTTATTTTACAAGACATTATTCTGGTTACACTCACATTACTTTAACTGAAATCAGAATCTATCATTGTTACCCTAATCGACAACAACGATAACAATAATATTATAATAATTACCCAACGAAATAAGGTTCTTCAAAGTAGTAAAGTAAAACTTTTTTTACTATTGCATCAAATATGAAAGTTTATTTGGAATACAAGTTGGCTATTATATTATCTTAGAAAATGAGTGCTCAAAACTGTACAACATTACAAATTTTTCAGCTGCTTATTATGTTTGTTTATGTGCTGTATTTTGTATACATGTTCACTCCAGATTAAGCTTAATCAAAAAAAAAATATTAATAATAATAATATATTTATATTTCTGCACTCTAATCAAATGTTAACCTCTACGTTTCACAATATTTAACAGAAAATATGAATTGTTTCCAACTCATCTACCTTCAATTACTATACCTGCTTATAATTTGAAACATACCTATATATATACGAAAGTGGGAAGTATACATACATGGGTCATCAATATCCTTCGATATGTTTGTTTATGTGTATGATGCGTATATATTATAAATATGGAAACATGCATATCTATTTTCTTTTTCTCCATGTGCACTGTGTCCACTTTACTCTTTTTTTTTTCAACTCTTCTCTTACAGGTCTGCTGGAAGAGATTTCATTTGAAACAAGCAACATCTTTGTTCATTTTTTCCTATTAATTTTATGTAATTGTTTCCTGATTAATGAACCTTGCAGGGCAGGTTCTTTGAATGGGGTTGGAGATCGCATCGCGGTCTGGGTTTAAAAAAGTATACGACTGACAGACGTGGACGGAGTCTTTATTTCCATATTGTTTGAAAATTGGAAACTAAAGATACCGCAGAGAGATGTATATCTCTGCCATTACAGAACAGAAAGTCATTGTCGCGGTATTTAGTATGAACTTGTATATCTTGCATGAAAAGTAAACCAGAAATTTATTAAGTATAGGCAATATGTCTTAATATCTTTAATTATTTTTTTTCGATGCTCTAAACATCCTGCATGTAAATCAGTCTTGTCTTGGTGAAATAAACGAAGTATAATAAGAATCAAACGAACTTACCTTGTGAAGTTTGATGTCTAATTATATGAGTTTATTGAACGAAGACAAGATACTCCCGCCCTCCCTCAATACTCCCGAAAAGTATCGACTCTAAAAGTAATGAAGATGGCGACCGGTTGCATGCCATTGCCGAGAAATGAGTCAAAATAGTGAATTTTATTTTTAAAAATATGTATTTATATCTTTAAATCAGTGACTTGGGCAGCATAATCTCTCGTCTGCTGCATGTAAGTCAGTCTTGTCTCCGTTCAATAAACTCATATAATTAGACATCAAACTTCACAAGGTAAGTTCGTTTGATTCTTAATAAAACTTCAACGATGGATCGGATGTATTAATAAACAAATCGAATTATTGGATCTTGTGACGCCAGCGAAAAGGCTTATTCATGTGTTATTTACACTCGCGTCATAAATGAAACAGGGCAACCTGTATTAAGCTTACTCGCCGCAAAAACTAGGGTTGCCCCGCTGGCGCAAAGGCTGTCCCAACCACGCCTTGAACTCTGCGGCGCATTACTACTGTCGCAGCTGATAAAGAAAATCACAGATGCACTACAAGAACATAACATCAACGTCTGGGCATGGAGTGACTCTTAAGTCGTGCTAGCCTGATTACAAGGCTGAGGCTTCACGCCTCAAAATGGGAAAGATACGTGGAAAATAGAGTACTAAAGATTCGCGAAGTAATACCGGCAACTAATTGGTCATACATTGAATCGAAAAGTAACCCAGCAGATATAGCAACAAGAGGTTTATATCCGACCAAACTATTACAGTCTCCATTATGGTGGACTGGACCTTCCATACTGAAAACTTTCAAGCGAAGCCAGGCTGAACATATAGCGAACTGCTATACTACAAACATCGGCGAAAAACATATCGTGCTAGCCCTGCAACCAAAAGAAAACGACACCATTAATAATATACTGCACAAATACTGCACACTGACACGCGTTGTACGTATCATCGCTTGGATTGCGCGATTTTGTACAAATGCACGGAATAACATAACAATTACAACGAAGAAATCTGATTCCATCCGGCCCGTGCCATTCGATTACCTAACTACGAGGAAACCGGACTGGTTCTTCATCATAATGTTTGCCATCCTTATAATTTTGAAAGTCCTAGTTACTGGATCAAATTGCAACTTTTCGGGAGAGACTGCCCACTCTAATTACAAGACTCGGAAATGATCGTCCTGCCTACTACGACACCGTAGGAAGAGTACAACTGATTCATGACGAGTGGAGATTACTAATGCACTACAATTTAACTACTTACTGGAGTGGCGTGCAAAACATCGAACATTATTTGGAAGATATTTATATTATTGGATATTTTTATTTGACGGGCCCGTTGGTCTAGTGGTCAGACACCCTGCCTGCTAACCGATGGGTCGTGGGTTCGATTCCCGCCAAGTGTCTGGGTGTTGTTTATCTATTTAAGTATGTATTTACAAAAAAATAAGTATTTAAGTATTAGTATCAGTTGTCTGGTTTCCATAGTACAGGCTCTGCCTAGTTTGGGATCGGACAACCGTGTGTGGATTGTCCCAAGATAATATTATTATTATTGATACTGTGAACCTACAATGCGTCAGCTACAGCATGAAATTAAAATACTGAAACATTATAATGAGATCTTAATGTCGCCACATAGAAAATTATCAGGACGCAACAAACGCGGTCTGATTGACGGAATTGGATATGCGGCGAATAGTTTATTCGGCATCCTAGATCAACGATTTGCTGAGCAATATCAAATGGATATTCAAGCAGTGAGAACCAATGAAGACTATCTCTTACAGCTCATAAAAAACCAGACTTCTATAGTCGAAATTGAGAATGATATTTTAAAGCGAACGCAAGAACACATTAATCAACAATTTACTTTAATCAGCAACTTCATGAACGCCACTGAAATAAGAATGGCCAAAATCGAGTCTGCAATAGAAATAACCATGTCAACCAGTTTTTTAACTTCAGCTTCACTTAATGCATACTTAATTATTAGCAATTTGAAAAATATTCAAGAAACATTCTACAACACTCTAGTTGGTATTTATAAGGGTCAAATGGATGTTCACCTTCTAACTCCGGTCAATCTAATCAAACAACTGACGGTGATTTCCGGAAGATTACCAAAAACTCTAACTTTACCAGTCGAAAATATTCAAGATGGAATAAAGGACATTTATAAATTGCTGTATGTGAAAGCTCGTGACATCAACAATTACATTATGTTTGAAATACATATTCCTTTGGCAAGTGATGAAGATTACACTTTATACCAAGTAATTCCACTGCCTCTAAAAAACCTTGAAAACGAGAGCAGCTCTATTATAATAACATCCAAGTACATTGCTGTGAACCTTGAAAAGAACACCTACGTTAGCATGAAGGAAGAAGATTTAAATCACTGCGTCTCACGAAGTAAGGATAGCTTCGTCTGTAATTTAAACTTACCTAGTTACCATTTACATAACAACAATGCGCCCTGCGAAGCCAAATTACTAGGTCATCAAACGACCTCGCTGTGTAATACAAAGAAAAGTACATGTAAATCGGGCTGGATTGAGTTGCATCCAGCAAACACATGGCTGGCATTGTGTTGCGACCTTTGTACATTGCGAACAGTGTGCGATGGTGACATAAGATCGCACACTATTAATACGTCATCAATAGTATCTTTAAAACAAGGGTGTCTACTTTATACCGAAGATTCAACAATTCACACGCACAACAACTACAACAGTAATGCCCGGATGGATTATGGGATACAAGTACCGTTGTTAAATAAATCAATTAATGGAATTATAAACACTCAGCGCCCTCCACAATTGAACAGGTTCGAAGACGGAAGTATAGGAACGGTACAACACCAGCTGGAGTATCTATAACATAAAGAACAACTACCAGTACCAGTTACAACACACGACATTCACCATTATGTCGTTTGTTACACACTTGTGGCAATACTCGCACTTGCTACGAGAAAAACCACACAGGATACGTCTGGTCTACACAAATATGAAGATGTAAAACCGTCTGGAAATACATCAACTAAAATGCGAAGGCTTTTTCGTTCGCGTTCGCTGATGGAGCGGCCAGGGCTGAAGCAGGACGAGGCGCGAGAAGATATACCAGCGTCAGCGGCGGGACGTCGCGAAAACGCATCTACTAAACCAACGCAAACTTCCACTCAGGCGTCCGGCGACGTTAAATTTGATTTCGATTGTTAATTTTATATTTAAAACGGTATTTTAATTTTGTATAACTTTGCTTATTTATATTGCTATACTAGCTGACCCACGCAGCTCCACTATTTTTACGTTAACTAAACTTTTAATAACAGACATTCGCATCGAATACATAACCTTCTTTTTTATAGTCTGTTATAAACTGGGACCCACTTTTTACTTGCTATCCGAAACACGAACCCGTTTAGTTCAAATGGCGTTAAACGGTCACCCATCTATTTAATGACCTTACCTAACGTTGCTTAACCCGATCGATTACAAAACCTTGATAACAACTCTCTATGAGTGTTCCCTTACTAATATTTATTATATTATAAAGAAAAATTGATAAAATCGGACCAAGCGTATAACCAAGTACCCATGTTGACTTTAATCCCCTCTCCCAAAAGAACCGTGCTAGATTACGGGATAAAAAGTATCCTATGTCCCACCTCGTAGTAAGATCTCAAATCATGCCAAGTTTCATTTGAATCCATTCAGTAGTTTCGGCGTGATGCTCAGCCGTGATACAGACAGACAGACAGACAGACAGACAGGCAGACAGACAGACAGACAGACAGACAAAAATTAAAAAAATTACATTTTCGTCCTCAGTATCGGTTATAGAATGCCCTCCAAATATAATTTTCAAAATATCTTCAATGTACAGAATTGGACCTGTTCCAGTTTTATTATAAGTATAGATAGATGACAATATTTTGTAAAACTTATTGTTTGCTTTGTACTGGTGATTCTCACACTACCTAGAGACGTTCATCTCTTCTCGGGTTAGGAGTATGTACGGTTTACATCGTACATTTTTCTTTTATGCTGACATATCACATTTGTCAACTTAGTTTCCACACTTAATATATTAAAACCAGTGTGCGATACACGTCACAGCGACAAACACGCGTCGTGTGCTAATCACCACTCAATAACTCAACTCTAAAAACCTTATAAAATAAACATTACTAAAAGACATTTACCTTCTACACAACTTAACTAACTACAACAAACTCCACTACTGTACAGATCTAACGGACTGTACAGTACAATCTTGAAATTTGGAACCAACATTGTTCAAATAGTCTAGGTGAACAATAAGAACGGATTTTTCGAAATTCCATATTCCATATTAATTCCAGTGGGTCAAATGGGCTCCCAAAGTTTGTATGGATTTTTTTTTGTCACACGGACATGAAGCTTTGTCAGTGTACTAAACAAAAGAAATAAAGAAACACGTGCTTTTGAAATACTTTTCATACTTTTTGAAAATCGACCCTTGTAGGGATTTTTTCAGCATGGTTTTTTAGTATGCACCGCGGAAAAAAAATTCATACTGCATTGCTGAAACTTTCCGAATACATTAATCAAATTATAGCAATCCAAGTGCAAGTAACCATTTTTTGAAAATCAACTCCTCTAAAGGAGTTGATTTTCAAAAAATGGTTACTTGGACAAACATGTTTGGACCCCAATTGGATCCCTAAGGGTCCAATTGGGGTCCAAAAATGTTTCTCGACCTAGAGTCATAAGACTTAGTTTATATATTGCACACAAGAATCTAAGAAACGTATTTCCGGCATTTTTCGAAAAACTACCCCTAAGGTCATTTAATGGGGTTTCAAAGTTTGCACAAAGAAGGATTCCCATTTCATCCTATGATGCAGTTAGAGTAACGAAACTCGGTAAATAAGCTCAAAACAACAATCGAAAAAACTAATTTTGAGCATTTTTGTAAAATAAACCCTTAAGTGGGTCAAATGGGTTCCCAAAGTTAGTATGGAAAAAAAAAATATTTCATCACACGGATATGAAATATTGTCAATGTACTAAGCCAAACAAATTAAGAACGACGTATATCACAACTATTTCAAATTCGCCCCCCCGGTGTTAGCATGGTTTTTGAATATGAATGCATAATAGGCACTAATGCGTCGTGAGTTGTGCCTAGGAAAGACCTCCGTATTTCTTTTGATTTAAAAATATCTACAACGTGAAGTTTTAAGTAAATTCATAATAATCTAATAAGTAACCTTATAACAGAACCGTAGTATTGTTAACAATGTGCTAATATCACCAGGGTGTAAATAAATATGACAAACAACAGTGGATAATAAATCTCATTTTAAAAAAGTAAAACTCAGTGACGGTAGTAAATAAACATCAGATCATTAAGAAATTTACAATATTTTACGAAGAATAGTGTAAGATTGTTTATCTGTTTGACTATAAGTGAATTATGTGTCCGGAATGTGTGAGAATTTCCCATTCCCTATTAAAACTATAACGTCAACCTTCATTTTTAAAAATACGTATAAACTCTTACAAACCATTCGCAATTTTCGCTAACATTTCTAAATTCACAATAGCGCATTTGTAATCTCGCGCATTGTGTGATGAACTGTATAAGTGATCGCGGGTTCAAATCTCGGTGATTCATAGTATCTTTTTGTAGTCAAAATCGTTGAATTAATTGTGGATTGGTAATAATACAGTCCTAACTATGTCGGCGAAAAAAGTGTGCCGGTTGCAACTTCAACTTTAAAAGCAAAGATGGTATTCAATGCCATACTTGTCAACAATGGTACGACTTACAGTGCGTAAATATAACGGAGAAAAAGCTCAAACAAATGAGCGCTGATAGCAAAAAATTTTGGAAATGTCCTGGATGTACGCTTACACTACCGAGAGAACGCAATACCAACACGCCAATTGCTCATCCCGCATTGAGAGCCCGGACAACAATCTTCATGTATCTCCAACTTCTGAAATGAATGTTACCCATCGAAGTAAACAACAGTCACGCCTACATTCTGCCCAAGAAAATAGCGATAATGACAGACCGCTGTCAGAAATCACTAGCGGTACTTTGAGAGAAATGATCAGACATGAGATTAACTGTGCTATACAAGATACGGTAAAACAATTTGTCAATGAACAACTCTCTAAGATTAACGAGCTGGTGGCAAGTTTTCAGAGCTCAATAACATTTTTCAATGAACAGTACGAATCAATGAAAAGTAGTCTAGAAGAAAAATCTTTAAAAATCTTAAAGTTAGAAAAAGAAAACACTTAATGTTGTCTTTTACTTACGCGAATATTACACATTGAAATGAAACTAATTTTACGGATTTTATCGCGGTTTATTTATTGATTTTACTATCCCGACGTTTCGAATGCTTTACAGCACCCATGGTCACGGGAGGACTGAGATGTTGAATGTCCTTATGTCACAATTATGCCGGTGTACCCTCAGGTCTTCTTAGTTACTATTGTTGGTCCGATCTACGCAGTAAGAGCTTACAGTATCTTGAGGCCGTGCAGTATTTTGATTGCTATTGGATTTAATTATATTTATCACAGGATCCCAAGCCGGTGGTAACACCCAACCATCTTCTCTATTGAAATTAGGATGTTTTTTGATTTCAATAGCCTCACGAATCATCCTAGGTAGGAATCGGTGTTCTTTTGCGAGGATTTGAGGTTTATCAAATCTAATATAATGGTGGGTGCGATCCTGAACATGTTCACATACTGCAGACTTCGTACAGCGTCGGTGTTTCACATCAGCTATGTGTTCTTTAACGCGAGTTTTTATTGCACGCTTTGTTTGCCCAATGTAGGAGAGCCCACAGTTACAGTCGAGTTTATAAACTCCTGCATCTTGTAGAGGTATATGGCACTTGACAGGTGGTAAAAACTGACTAATCTTCCTTGGTGGCTTAAAATAAGTTTTGATCGAAGCTCGCTTTAAGATGTAGCCAATCTTGTCTGTAACCCCTCTAACATATGGTAGAACAGCAGGCTGACGCTCGACAGTGGCTGGTTTGACACGTTCTCTATGACGGCGGCGCGGGACTCGGAGCTTGTTGTCATGCAGTACTTGCTTGACATGTTGCAGCTCAGCGCTCAGATGGTCATCATCACAGATTCTGCGTGCTCTCTGAAACAACGATTTTCCGACAGTAGCTGACTGTGTTGGGTGATGGTGAGACTCACCATTCAAGTACCTATCTGTATGGGTTGGTTTTCTGTACACAGTATGGCCCAAGGTGTTATCAGGATTACGTATTATTAATACATCTAAGAAAGCTAGTGAGTTATTTGATTCCAACTCCATTGTGAATTGAATTTTTGGATTGATGGAGTTAAGATGATTTAGGAATACAGTTATTTTATCAGATGGTAGTATTGTGAAAGTGTCATCTACATACCGCTTGTAGAACCTCGGAGTAACAGGTGAAGTTCGGAGGGCTGTCTCCTCGAAGTCTTCCATAAAAATGTCAGCAACTACAGGAGATACAGGCGAGCCCATTGCTACTCCATCTACTTGCTTATAGAATTGCTCCTTCCACAATAGATAGCCCGATGTAAGGCAATGTCCTAATAGCATACTCCTTTGGCATGTTTTTCTCAGCTAGCCTCAAAATAATATAATAATAATAATTATATAAAATAATAATATTGGTGTTTTTACAATTTCAATGCAGTCCACCACAGGTAGGCATGTAAATAAGGACTGGACATCAAAACTGACCATAGTTTCATTGTCAGTAAGACACAGACGTTTAATTTCACTGACAAAATGGTATGAATCCCTAGTGTGCGCTTGCGTGTGTCCTCTTAGTGATGAAAGCACACCCGCTACGTGCTGAGCCAATCTGTAAGTTGGTGTGTCGATCTGGCTCACAATCGGACGTAGCGGAGCATTGGGTTTATGTACTTTGGGCAACCCATACAACTTTGGCGGTTTTGCACAAGAAGGTATCAGTGATTTGACATCAAGATTCAATCTCTCGGAGTTTTTCTTTACAATTTCACTCGTTGTTTTGAGAATATTATTAGTTGGGTCTGTTTTGACCTTTTTGTATGTACTTACATCCGACAAGAGTTGTTGTATTTTGAGATTGTAATCTTCCGTGTCTAAGATGACGGTGGCATTGAATTGACGGTGGTGGTTGAATGGTGAGTCTCACCATCACCCAACACAGTTAGCTACTGTCGGAAAATCGTTGTTTCAGAGAGCACGCAGAATCTCTGATGATGACCATCTGAGCGCTGAGCTGCAACATGTCAAGCAAGTACTGCATGACAACAAGCTCCGAGTCCCGCGCCGCCGTCATAGAGAACGTGTCAAACCAGCCACTGTCGAGCGTCAGCCTGCTGTTCTACCATATGTTAGAGGGGTTACAGACAAGATTGGCTACATCTTAAAGCGAGCTTCGATCAAAACTTATTTTAAGCCACCAAGGAAGATTAGTCAGTTTTTACCACCTGTCAAGTGCCATATACCTCTACAAGATGCAGGAGTTTATAAACTCGACTGTAACTGTGGGCTCTCCTACATTGGGCAAACAAAGCGTGCAATAAAAACTCGCGTTAAAGAACACATAGCTGATGTGAAACACCGACGCTGTACGAAGTCTGCAGTATGTGAACATGTTCAGGATCGCACCCACCATTATATTAGATTTGATAAACCTCAAATCCTCGCAAAAGAACACCGATTCCTACCTAGGATGATTCGTGAGGCTATTGAAATCAAAAAACATCCTAATTTCAATAGAGAAGATGGTTGGGTGTTACCACCGGCTTGGGATCCTGTGATAAATATAATTAAATCCAATAGCAATCAAAATACTGCACGGCCTCAAGATACTGTAAGCTCTTACTGCGTAGATCGGACCAACAATAGTAACTAAGAAGACCTGAGGGTACACCGGCATAATTGTGACATAAGGACGTTCAACATCTCAGTCCTCCCGTGACCATGGGTGCTGTAAAGCATTCGAAACGTCGGGATAGTAAAATCAATAAATAAACCGCGATAAAATCCGTAAAATTAGTTTCATTTCAAGAAAACACTTATCTACATGAATCAGTCAAGGACATCAAACAACGCATGAACCTGCTGGAGCAATAAAATAGATCAAATAATGTCGAACTACAATGCGTGCCTGAACATAAGTCTGAGAACTTGGTTAACACAGTACTTCAATTGAGCAAGGTGATAAGTTGTGACGTGAAACAAACGGATATTCTACATTGCACAAGGATTGCTAAGAAAGATACTCACAGCAAGAGACCACGATCCATACTCATTAAACTTAACAGCCCTAGACTTCGTGATGCTGTCCTCGCTGCAACTATAAAATACAACAAGGCAAACCCTAAAAATAAATTAAACTCGAGTCACCTGGGAATAGCCGCTGATAGCCCGACACTCATATATGCCGTAGAACACCTATCACCGGAGACCGGAGAACAAATCTTTACATGCGGCAGCACGCAAACGGTCGAAAGAGTTGGGCTATAAGTTTGTGTGGATTCGTAACGGACATATCTTCATGAGAAGAGATGAATCATCTGAGAGTAATTTTGTTAACAACTTGGATAAATTAAAAACTCTATCCTAGATTTAAATTTAGAATAACTCATTTTAGCATGCTTTTTGTATATCTTATATAAAATTCAATACCATTAAATGTTATTACCAAAATACTAGGGGTCTCAGATCCAGTATTGCAGAAGTACGCCAACGTATACTTAATAGCGAGTATGATGTTTACGTCTTGACCGAAACTTGGCTTTGTAATAGCGTGTTTGATTCGGAGTTGTTTGACGACAAGTTTAGTGTGTATAGAAGGGACCGTGGAACATCAAAATTTTCTATGCATAAAAGGATGGGTGGCGGAGTCTTAAGGGGGTAACAACGGTAAAATTGCAAAAATAGCCTTTGTTTAAAGAGTTCGATGGATCAATCCGCTATTGCATTAGCTATGAAAATTATATGTTCTTATACCTCAGATCTTCAGGAAATAGTTTTATTGATTAGATATTGGATTAAATATAACGTTTTCAAGCAATATGTATTTAAAAATGTACTACGTTGGATATGAATTGTGTTAGCGTTCAATATCCGTTCATCGGATAGACGTCAAACTTGGACTATAAAAAGCATAATAACCTATTCTACAATTTGTATTGATTACATTTCTTAATTGAAATGAAACTAATTTTACGGATTATATCGCGGTTTATTTTTGATTTTAATTTCCCGACGTTTCGAATACTTTACAGCATTCATGGTCACGGGCGGACTGAGGTGGTAGCTGTCCATATGTCATAGTTGTCTTAGGGTACCCTCAGGTCTTCTAATTATTATTGTTAGTCCGATCTACGCAGAAAGAGCTTACAGTATCTTGAGGTCTTGCAGTGGAATGCTTGTCTTTGGATTTGACTATGTTTATCACGGGATCCCAAGCTGGTGGTAGCACCCAGCCATCTTCTCTATTGAAATTTGGATGTTTTTTAATTTCAATAGCCTCACGAATCATCCTTGGTAGGTAGCGCTGTTCTTTTGCGAGGATTTGTGGTTTGTCAAATCTAATATAATGACGGGTGCGATCCTGAATATGTTCACAGACTGCAGACTTCGTATAGCGTCGATGTTTAACGTCAGCTATATGTTCTTTTACACGGGTTTTTACCGATCTTTTTGTTTGCCCGATGTATGAGAGCCCACAGTCACAATCCAGTTTGTATACTCCTGCATCTTGTAGAGGTATATGGCACTTGACTGATGGTAAAAACTGACTAATCTTCTTTGGTGGCTTGAAAAATGTTTTAATTGAAGCTCGCTTTAAGATATAGCCAATCTTGTCTGTTACCCCTCTAACATATGGCAATACAGCAGGCATACGTTCGACTGTGGATGGCTTGACACGTTCACAGTGACGGCGGCGCGGAACTCGGAGCTTGTTATCATGCAGGACCTGCTTAACATGTTGAAGCTCGGCACCAAGATGTTCCTCGTCACAGATCCCGTGTGCTCTCTGAAACAACGATTTACCGACAGTAGCTAACTGTGTTGGGGGATGATGAGATTCGCCGTTTAGATATCTATCTGTATGGGTCTTTTTCCTATACACAGTATGACTCAAGGTGTTATTGGGATTACGGATTACTAAGACATCTAAGAATGCTAGAGAGTTATTTGATTCCAACTCCATTGTAAATTGGATTTTAGTGTTTATGGAGTTAAGGTGATCTAGGAAAGCAGTTACTTTATCTGATGGTAATATTGTGAAAGTATCGTCTACGTACCGCTTGTAGAATCGTGGCTTAACAGGTGCAGTATTAAGGGCCGTCTCCTCAAAGTCCTCCATAAATATATCGGCAACAATGGGAGATACTGGTGAGCCCATCGTCACACCATCTACTTGCTTGTAGAACTCCTCTTTCCACAATAGGTAGCCAGATGTAAGGCAGTGTCTTAATAGTTCTGCATATCCTACTGGTATGTTTTTCTCTGCTAGCTTTCTTGTTACAATTGAGATGCAGTCTTCTACTGGTAGGCATGTAAATAACGACTGGACATCAAAACTGACCATTGTTTCATTGTTAGTAAGACATAGATCTTTAATCTCACTAACAAAATGGTAAGAATCCCTAGTGTGAGCTTCTGTTTGCCCTCTTAGTGGTGAAAGAACTTTTGCTACGTGTTGAGCCAGTCTATATGTTGGTGAATCGATCTGGCTCACAATTGGACGTAGCGGGACATTTGGTTTGTGTATTTTAGGCAACCCATAAAGTTTTGGTGGTTTCGGACAAGAAGGTAACAACGATTTGACGTCTAGATTCAATGCCTCGGAAAGTTTCTTTATTACATCACTAGTTGCTTTATGTGTGTTGTTGGTTGGGTCTGATTTTACCTTTTTATACGTACTTTGATCCGATAATAGCTCTTGCATTTTGGCATTGTAATCTGACGTATCCATTACCACGGTTGCGTTTCCTTTGTCGGCGCGTAGAATAGTGATCTCGGGTCTGGTACGCAAGTTCTTAAGAGCTATAAATTGTTGTTTTGGAAGATTTAATTTGGGTACGGAACTTCGTCGTAACACGGAAGAGATATCTTGACGTAAACCCTCTGCATCTTCCTTTTTTATATTATTTTTAACCAGACAGTCCTCTACGTTCGCAACTATTTCTTCGTACGGTATCCTTCTAGGCGTAATAGCAAAGTTTAATCCTAATTCCAAAACTTTTACGGTCGATTCATCCAAAGGTTGTTTTGACAGATTGACAACTGCGCGTGATTCATTATTGTCTATGGCGCGAGTAAACTGCGTTTCGTTCGTACGTTGGTGATTCTTATTGACATTTGATTTGGTGGTTAATTTGTTATATTTTTGAATATGTTTATTTTTGCATTCATTGTATTTAGTTGTTTCTCGATTATTTAAAGTATTTATGCAACTGTTATAATCAAATGTCGTCAAAACTGTCTTTATTTCATTGGATGCAATCTCAATATCCCGGTTAATGCGGTATAGATCAAAACGCGTTTGTTGTATAACTGCCCTCAACAACTTTTTACTTGCCTGGTATAAGATCTTTGCGCTTCCTCGTATGTCCTTTTTTGCTGATATCCTGACACACGTAGGAATGAGATGATGGTCTCTGCATCTCTTCAAGAAATTTAAAGATGTTGTATATCTTGCACGTTTAGTCTTGAGATCTTCTAACCGGCGTATTTTGTTTGCGATTTCCAGTCCGTACTGGTTCACATAATGATTTCAGTCCGCCCGTGACCATGAATGCTGTAAAGTATTCGAAACGTCGGGAAATTAAAATCAAAAATAAACCGCGATATAATCCGTAAAATTAGTTTCATTTCAATGTGTAATATTCGCGTAAGTATCAGAAATCATTATACATTTCTTAATTTCATTCATGTTTTACAAGAAATTATAGGAAAACCAAGTACGCGATGCATTTCCCCTTGCAGCGCCCCCGCGATCGCCTTTCATCAGTCTTTCGTGGACTGTTATGGAGGGTGGACGTGCTCGATTTTTTTTGACAAGACAAATTTAATTTAAATGATTTTGAACATATTTTTAATTAAGATATGTTACATATGGTATAATTATAACATTATAAATAATTTCAAATGAAATCTATACTTCTATATTTAATTAAAGATATTTTTATAGTAATACCATATTTTTGGTTCATCATAGAGTATGCGAAAGTATCGTCGCCGAGTATTATGCCTAACTATTAAAGCGTATCAGAGTCATATATGATCTAATTAATTGAAATTGTATTTAATACTGTGTGGGTCGACAAAATGACATACATTATGATATCCTTTACATTATGATTTTTTTTGTCAAAACATTAACGGTGTTATTATTACTATCATGTTGGTTTTTGCAACTTAGCAACGAGTCCAGTACCTGGGTGGTTGGCTTGGTGGTGAGCGACACGCTTACCTACGGACAGTTGTATTGGACAGTTGCTCGTCCTTTGAGATATCTGGATGGTTAAGTTGGAAGGGTACTCGTGTGCTATCTAAGTGGCGCCACTTTATTCTTAGGTTTCTTCCGCTATGTAACATAAGTAGAAAGTCACTGTAGCTGGCAAAATAACTATCGGACCAAAAGGCTATAATTATAGTTTTGGATGACAGGGACAGGAAGAGACTTTTCTATGGGTGGGTGCTTCGATTACTATCAGGTAATACCTTGTTACTTAAGTAACAATAAACTGATGGTGTTGTTGGCAGGCACGAGAAAAAATACCACCGCGTTAAAATGTTAGTTACTCTAAAACCAGATTGCTTATTAGAATCAATGTAAATAAAATAAATAAAATTAAATATCTATTTAAATTTTACATTACCTATGCACCTACCACTATTACCCTCTGCATCATCCAAAGGTAGACTAGCAGAGAATGCCTAAGGCATTAAGTCCGCCTTGTACATATTTAAGTGTGCTAAAGAATAAATAAAATAAAATGTCAAATGCTCCACGTAGTTCAAACCCCGCGATGGGTACGAAGTTACGTTACGTACTCTCGCGGTCACGAACGGTCTATCACCTTTAGGACGACAATCGCTTCCACGTGCCGGCCCAAAATACATGCAGGTGGGGTAAGCGCCGGGAACGTCGTTCAAACTATTAACATTTGAAAACTGAAACTTACACTAAAAAGACTATTACTGAATTCGTGCGTTCAAACAACTGTTTGTTTGCTTGCTGCTACGGATTCTTTTTGGCAGCCACGTATATTGAATAACAACACAGATCCGTTGATATTGTAGTTTGCTACCCTGGCCGCTGACCTTAAGATCTTGGCGTCGCTTCCCACACAGGACAAACATTCATGTGCATGACCATAATCTGTTTGTCTTGGGTCTGAGTCGTTTTTACCTGTACTTAATTAAGGAAAAAGTTAAGTATCTTATCATAGTTTCAGTTCGATGGCCATTACGGAGTCGATCACGGAGCTCATCTACATCATCATCAGCAGCCGAAACGTCCACTGTTGAAAAAAGGCCCTCTCTCCCTTAGAGGGGAGGGATTGCCATAATCCCCACGCCTGGCAGGCGGTTGGGGATCGCAGATAGGTGGTAGGTAATCCAATAAAAAGATGCTGCTGCTCGTCTTCTTGTTTTTCCTTAGTCGCCTTTTACGGACACCCAACGGGAGGAGATGGATGGGTGCTATTATTCTTATCATGGAACTAATTGTCACAATAAAAATAATTTATGATTTTGGGGTCTGCACGACTTGGGTCGACGTTGGGTATCTGGTCTTGAGTAAGGTTGGAAGCTAGCAAGCTTCCAAGAAGTACTTGTGCCCCTCTTAAAGATAATATACGCATTAGAATAGGAAACATTACAATTACACGCTTCTTTATAATACCGCTAGCATCTCATCAGGGCCACTGGCATCCATTGCAGCAACTTAAGTCACTCTCTTTGTCATACTCGAACATCGCAATCAATCATCAATTTGCTTTCAGTTCATTTTTCCAGGAATCAAAAAGCTCAACTATCAAATGGATGTTTATTGGTTAGAGAATTTGGAACTAATTTAGGAAATATGTTAAAAAGGTCCCTTTAAAAAAGAAACTATATTTTGAAGGCTCTGTTAAACGCTTTCGTTTTGACGTGCAGATCAGAAACCTTAGAACCTTGTGCATAGTTTCATTTCAAGTACGCTTACAGTAGTCACGGCAAGACGTTGCGCAGTAGCTATTTTTATGTTTATGTATTCAGAACTCACAACTGTACTTGCGTAATGGTTCGTCAACCCTAACTTCAGACACACAAAAATCCACTATGACTGTGACTGTAAGTTATAAGTAGTACGAATGTATATGGATTCCGAATGGCAGGCACAATGTATTCAGCTGGGTCGAAGTGCGTTCCGGTTGTAACCGGACCTAATAACCACCAACAATAGAATAGAAGTATGTATAAGTTTCACTAGTCAGGCATTGGCCATTCTATAATAGACGGACTGAACCTTTGATATGAAGTTTGGAATATTAAATGCAATAATCCGTATCCTGATGCAACACGTCAACTACGTTACCATTGTAAGTGGTTGGGTTGTCAGATTGTAATTAGGTGGCACGCCAAGGTATACATCAAGATATAAAACAGTGGGTTACCGTTATTAAACTGCATCATTTAATTCTATAACGGAATAGGCAAAATTAAGAAAACTCCATTAGACACATCTGCATATTTTTAGTCTATCATTTTTCAAATGTAATATTCATATTTGCTGGTAGCGCCCTCTACGATGACAACTCTCGGCTGGAGCGGCCAGATTCTCAAGGTCATTGGCGCATGTTACCCCCTTAATTGCAGTGTCCAATAAATTAAAGTCTAGTAGGAGATACGACTGGGAGAGCCATTGTGAAGATCTATGGATCACAATTGAATTACGATCAAAAATGCAAGTTAACGTATTGAACCTATGTGCAGTCTATCTGCCATCGCCGTTAAAAAAAGAAACTTTGGAATATTTCACAGAACACTGCAATGACGTGCTGGACTCGGATTACAGTAGCCACACTTTAATAATAGGCGATTTTAATTTGAGTGGTATTGACTGGGTACAAAGCAATTCGGGCGACTCTTGGTTGGTGGCCTCTGGAAACGATAAATGTTTTGACCTTTTCGTTGATTTTGCTGCTCTAAACAACTTAAAACAACACAATAATATAAGAAATTTTCAAAATAAAATCCTTGATCTTGTATTAACTGACATGGAACAAATATGTATTAGGGTGAATTTCAACAAATGCCATTTTTTTTATCATATCGGTGAACTTTTTCATTTATATTTTTTTTGTATATTTTTCAGGTTTTATGTAATCTGTAGGATATCAAATATCCCCAAATTTAATATCATCAACGTATCATTTAAGACTAAGGAGAAAATTCAGTTTGAATTCTGGTTTCCACCGAAATGACAAACCGGCACCGATTATTTTTTCTGTACACCGATATGATAAGTTTATCCACCGAAATGATGTAAATATTCAGCGATATGATAATCTCCACCTTTGAACATCAAAAAGGAAATAGTTAGTAGGTACCTATATATTTTTACAAGGGTGACTTAGAACTGAAGACCTGAACTGAGGGTATTAAGTAAGTAGATCACATCCAAAGAGAACTGAGTTCTTAGAAATCCAATTAATCATTTTTTTTTTTAATCATGTACCTATTTTATTATATTTACTTTCTTTTTTATTATATTTGCTATAGGTACTTAGAATTAAAATAATAATGTTTATATTAATTATCATTGTCAATATTAAAATGAAGTATAAAAAAAACTCTTATATGTTAAAATTGCACAATACACATTTATTACTGTGGACGATCCAGCTAATTGTTTTGCTGTGTGTACACTTAAAATATTGTAGCTTTCTATGTTTAACTATAATAAGACTAGGAACTTTATATACAATTTAACATTAATCACAACCACACTACAATAATCACAGCTTTAATTATTACTTACTTTAATATTTTTTAAATCTTTGCTCTCAGTACACATCACAGGACGATGGTTCAACCAAAAATGAGATTGACTTCATCATGACGACCAAAAAGCACATATTCAATGATGTATACAATACGGTGATCGCTACCGGTTTTTACCTTGCTGATCACAGGATCAGCAAGGTAAAAACCGGTAGCGATCACCGTATTGTCAGAGGCACATTGAGTATCAATGTCAAGCTCGAGAGGTCCCGTCTGATGAGATCTACGCTCCGTCCAGTATCCGCCCAAATCCATAACACTTTCAACTCGAACTGCACAATCGCTTCCAGTGCATAACCGAATGCGATACTGCGGACGAGATAAATAATGGGTTGGTGCATACTGTCCACGCAGTGGGGTCCAAGTTCTTTAAAGCCCCACGCCACAAGAAACCTCAAAAACTCTACAATAAAACCATTAAGTTAATGGAAAACCGGACTGAGATGAGACTGCAATCTTCAGCTGATATGTTAGAATATGCTGAACTCAATAGACGAATCTCGAAATGCATGCGACACGACTTGCTTTCCTATAATACAGCATGTATTAAGGACGCAATTGAGCGGAACCAAGGCTCTAAAGTGTTCGCAAAGAATTCGTCTATTGGGTGTAACCAAATGACCAAGCTGAAGATTGACGACGGTAGTATCATCTCATAGAAAACGGAAATATTGAGAGAGCTTGAGAGGTTTTACGGACAATTATACACCTCGACACGAGAACCCATTACACCCTGTACCTGTACCTGTGTGTGTCCTGACACCAGAGCTAAATTAAACCGATACTACACTGTTTTCGAGTCATTACGAACCGTCTCGAACGTAGGTTTGACGACTTCCAGCCTCCCGAACACGCCGGGTTTCGAAAAGGCTTTAGCACCGTAGACCACATACATACGCTCCACCAGATTATACTGAAGACCGAGGAGTATAATCGGCCATTATGTCTAGTGTTTGTCGACTACGAAAAAGCCTTCGATTCAATCGAGACCTGGGCGGTATTGCAGTCCCGCCAGCGATGCCACATTGACTATAGGAATATCGAAGTGTTGAAGTGTTTGTACAGAAACGCCACCATGTCGATCCAACTACAGGACGAGAGTACTAAGCCAATCCGATTGCAGGAAGGCGTAAGACAGGGAGCGTCATTTCTCCGAAACTGTTCACGAACGCATTGGAGGACGTTTTCAAGCTCGGACTGGTACGGATTCGGCATCAACATCAATGGCGAATACATCACTCACCTTCGTTTTGCCGATGATATAGTCATTATGGCAGAGTCGCTGGAGGACCTCAATACGATGCTCAGCGACCTCAGTAGCGTTTCCCAACAGGTGGGTCTTAAAATGAACATGAACAAAACTAAGATCATGTCCAATGTCCATGTTGCACCCGTACCGGTAGTCGTTGGGAACGATACACTCGAAGTTGTTGACCACAATGTTTACCTTGGACAGATTGTCCAGTTAGGTCGGTCCAACTTCGACAAAGAGGTCGGCCAGAGAATCCAACTCGGATGGACAGCGTTCGGGAAACTGTGTGACATCTTCTCATCTGAAATTCCGCAGTGCCTGAAGACAAAGGTTTTAACCAGTGTGTGTGGCCAGTGATGACATATTATGGTACTGAGAACTACTGGGTAGTCCCGATGATTTTGGCAATCTATGTATGTATGTATGAGTGTTTGTATGTAGGTATATATGTATGTATATAATGTATGTATTTGTATGTATGTTTGTATGTTCCATTGTTTCTTTGTATACTTAACGAAATGACACGGGATCTACCGATATGATAAAACGACTCACCGAGATGATAAAATGATTTACCGATATGATAAAGCAATCCACCGATGTGCTACTAAACTGTGCGTTGAACATGAATCAAAACACCGATATTAGATATAAGACACCGATTCATTTTATTCTTATTATTTCGGTGTATTTCATCACATTGGTGGTAATAAAGACCACCGATTACAGCGATATGAGAACAGCGACGTGAGAAATAAACCACTTTTTAGAAAATTAGAAAAAATGCATAATATCTAGGATAAATTCAATAACAGTCAATGAAGCTAATTCACTTATTACCTCTGTTAGAACTAAACAACAATAATAAAACTACTCATTACAATAGAAAAATGCAACCACCGATAATATAAAATAATTGTCCGGGAGCAACTGAAATAGCGTACTTACGTTAATTTCGGGAATATGCAGCGATTTGACACACATCCGTCCTGACTGCGCACTAGCACACACTAACGAGGGAAATAAAATTGGGGTGAAGACGCTGTCGGACTCGTCGATGTAAAGTTAGGTTTAAATTACTTTTGTCCAGCGATATGAGAACATTTTTCAGGACAAGTACGTTTGTGCCTCTCAGTAATAATAATCGTTAATTATGTAACAAAATATGTTATATATTAATAAAAAAACTAATATTCTATGAAATAGAATAAGTTATATACTTAACTTACTTATTTTTATTAGTGTATAACCGGTTTTGTTTGTAAAAAAAGTAGAGGGACAGCACCGATTTGAAAAAAATTGAGGTTTATGATTTTTTTTTCTACCTCTGTAATAGTCCTAGGCAAATTATATTTTTGCCACAACCCAATAACTACCTATAGAATACTAAAAAAAATAATTCAGAACAATATACCTTTTTTCAAATATTAATTTCACCGAAGACAAAAAAAATAAGTCATTTGGGAAATTCACCCATTAACGAGTGTCACAGCCCTATAAGAAGTATCGATATATATCATCCACCTTTAGAGATAACACCGAGTTTTCACATAAAATTTAATAATACACCAAAACCAATATCTAGAGCCAATTTCAACAAGGCGGACTATGACCTTATTAACGAATCCCTTGACAGAATTGATTGGGTTACTACATTTAGTTCCTGCAACGACTTAAATCAACTGGTTGACAAATTTTATGTATCGTTCACTGCAGAGGCAAATATGCCCCATGGTTTTCTAACCATCTTAAAATATTACTTAAACGTAAATTCAAACTTCATTGCAAAATTAAAAAATACAATAATCCTCTCGATGTCATAGAATTCAATTACCTCAAAGATGACTGTAATAGACTAATGAAACAATGCTATAAGAATTATTTGTGTAGAATTGAAAATGGTATAAAAAGGAATCCAAAACTTTTTTGGACGCACATAAAAAATCTCCGTAAATCTACTTCTACTTATCCATCACAAATGATACATGAAAACGAAAGTGCTTGTAATACTTAAGATATATCGAACTTATTTGCCAAACAGTTCTCTTCAGTTTACAGTCAGGGTAACCGGGGTGACCCTGAGGCACTAACGGATCAACAGGTCAATAACTCAGTGTCTGAACTTAGTGACTTCTCAATTTCTGTAGAAGCCGTATACCAGAAGCTCACCGGGCTGGACCTTTCAAAGAGTGTTGGACCTGATGGTATTCCACCCATCTTTCTATCACAATGTGCTTGCTTGCTGTCTGAGCCTATAGCATACATATTTAATACCTCACTCAAACTAGGAAAGTTTCCTGCTATATGGAAACAAGCTAGAGTTATACCAGTTTACAAGAATGGTAAGCGACATTTAGTCTCTAACTATCGCCCTATATCGATTCTCTCCACTTTGTCGAAAGTTTTTGAATCTCTTGTCTATCCTGTTTTCTATGCTCATGTGAAGAACCATATATCTGACACACAACATGGTTTTGTCTCAAAGAGGTCGACTGGTACCAATCTTATATCCTTCTTAACTGATTTAGTTACTGCCGTGGATCAAGGTTTACAGGTGGATGCTATTTATGCCGACTTTTCCAAGGCATTCGACAGGGTTGACCATAGTGTACTATTATCGAAGCTCCGGTTATTTGGTTTCAGTTCGGTTATTTTGGATTGGTGTCGGTCATATCTCTGCAGTAGAACATCTACAGTGGTAGTGGATGGTGAGGAATCCAGTCCTTTTCAGGCAACATCCGGGGTGCCACAGGGTTCGAATTTGGGACCTCTGTTTTTTAGCATATTTATCAACGATATATGCGATGTTTTTAAGCATTCTACTCCTTTTCTCTTTGCTGATGATCTCAAGCTAATTCGGACTATACAACACGAAACTGATGCTCATTTGTTGCAGGCCGACATAGAAAGCTTGTCTGTGTGGTGTGATAAAAATAAAATGGCTCTTAATTGCGACAAATGCTGGCATATTTAGTTCACGCGCAAACGCAATAAATTCAAGTCCTCATATAGTGTTCGTGATACACCATTGACCGAGGTTGATGTTATTAAAGATCTAGGGATCCATATTGATAGCGAATTGCGCTTAACGAAGCACATTGACAAAATAGTATCGGCAGCATATGAGGCTCTTGGTTTTGTTCTTCGATGCTCAAAAGAATTTGGAAACCCGTCAACCATCCTTTTGCTTTATAATAGTTTAGTAAGAAGTCGGTTGGAATTTTGCTCTGCGGCTTGGAATCCAGTATATCAGGTGCATGCTAATAGAATAGAAGCAGTACAAAAAAGACTTGTGTGCAACCTTGCACGCAGAGCTGGAATATCTCGGTCGCATAAGTCCTACGAGAAAAGACTTAAATATTTTAATTTGACATCACTTAAGACTCGTCGTACTTTAGCGGACCAAATGTTTCTTTATAAACTACTCAATAATGGACTCGACTGCCCAGTCTTACTGAGTAAAATCACCTATAATGTACCTCGCCGGGTTCCTCGATATCCTTGCCATTTACTCAGCGCTCCTCGAAGTCGCACCAATCTTGGTTTACATTCACCAATTGTCCGATTGTCAAAGGAATACAACAGATTGTCAGACATCTCGGATGACTTTGACATTCTTAGCAACTCAGAAGGTAAATTTAAACATTTTGTAAGAGCACATTGTACGTAAAACGTTGGAAATATTTGGAAATTTTTAATTTATAATAATTAATATAGTAGAATAAAATTACTGAAAAATGGTACCTAGTATAGATATTAATGAATAATGCTATTATGAAAATTAGGCTCGTGCTTTTCATTATAATATTAACAATACTTTACGACATAATAGCTTATGATATAATTATGATCAATATATTTAATTAGTTACCTATTAGCTGTATCTTAATATCAATGAAGGGCTACACTCTCAGTATTAAATTTGATGTTATTGTTATTTTTTTTTTATTGTTTTGTAACCAATTTGTATACGTTCGTTCTGATTAATGTAAATTTCTCACTGTTATTTATGTTTATGAAATTGTTCTTGTCTTTTCTTTAATTATCATTGCATGCTGTGTTCTCCTGTAAGAGTAAATGCACAGTGACCTGATAACGGTAATCGCTTTGTTTGTATGTGACGTGTAATTTATGTTGGAGAACCAAAATAAATAAAATAAAATAAAATAAAATGAAACGCGGAAATAATATGCAATTAAACGTCCAAAAATGCTTCCACGTAAAATTTACGCGAAAGAAAAATTTGATACAGTCTTCCTACTTCATAGGCACCGAAAAATTCAAGAGGTAGATCAAATCCGAGATTTGGGGGTAATTTTTGACCAAAAATTATCTTTTGTGCCGCATGTCGAAAATATAATAAAAAAGGCTTCAAGACTATTAGGGTTTGTTTTAAGAAACATTTCTGGATTTAAAAGCAGTAAAACAAAAATAATAGTTTATAATAGCCTGGTACGTAGTGTCTTGGAGTACTGCAGTGTGGTGTGGAGACCCCATTATGCTACACACCACTTAAGAGTCGAGCGGATTCAGAAAAGGTTTCTCTGGCATTTAGCGTTCGCGGCTAAAATAGCTAAGCAGAAACCTTCGTACGACGCTAGGCTCTCTCATTTTAAGATGGTCTCTTTAGAAACACGAAGGAATATAATTGATGGACTTTTCTTTTTAAAGTTACTCCAGGGTAAGATTGATTGTCCAGAATTATTGTACAAGGTCCAGTTTCGTGCGCCTGCTAGATATCCCCGTGCTACCATTACTCCTTTGCATCCTCCACTTCGTAGGACCGTTCTTGGAGCGAATTCTGCTGTTCCACGGATCTGCAAGATTCTAAACAGTTACAGTGATCTAGTCGACCTCCATGCTGACTCACCAAACAAGTTACGCAATATCTTGCAAAGGAATTAAGTGTCTTATATTTGTATTCTTTTGTCAGTTATGATTGTTTATTGTTTAAGTAATTTACATTTTTCGATTAGTGTTTTTTTTGTTGTTAAAGGTTTAACTTTTATAAATAGTGCATGCGGTGTTCGCCTGTAATAGATTGTTACACTAGACTAAGTATGACTGTACTTCAATTTTAGGTATTGCATAAGTGTAAACAATTGATGGTGAACCAATAAATAAAATAAAAAAAAATAAAAAAAAATATGCTGCATTGATGAAACTTTGCGAATGCATTTATCAAACTAAAGCCATTTATCAAACTAATCATTTTTTGGGAATCTACTCCTAAAGGGGTCCAATTGGGGAAAAATAATTATTTTTGATCTACAGTCACAACACTTACTTATTTATTGCACACAAGAATCTAAGAAACCTACTTCCAGCATTGTTTGAAAAACAGGTCAGGTTAAGGTCATTTAATGGGCTAGGAATGTTTGCACAAAGAAGGATTTTCATTTAATGCTATGATGCAGCTAGAGTAACAAAACTTGGTAAATAAACTCAAAACAACAATTAAACAAACAAATTTTGAGCATTTTTGTAAAATCAACCCTTAAGTGGGTCAAATGGGTTCCCAAAGTTAGTATGGAAAAAAAAAATATTTCATCACACGGATATGAAATATTGTCAATGTACTAAGCCAAACAAATTAAGAAAGAAGTGTATCACAACTTTTTCAAATTCGAGCCGTAAAGGGGTGCATGGTTTTTGAATATGAAACGTGGAAAAAAAATATCATGCTGCATTGATGAACCTTTGCGAATGCATTTATCAAACTAAAGCCATTTATCAAACTAAAAATTTTTTGGGAATCTACTCCTAAAGGGGTCCAATTGGGGTAAAAATAATTATTTTTGATCTACAGTCACAACACTTACTTATTTATTGCACACAAGAATCTAAGAAACCTACTTCCAGCATTGTTTGAAAAACAGGTCAGGTTAAGGTCATTTAATGGGCTAGGAATGTTTGCACAAAGAAGGATTTTCATTTAATTCTATGATGCAGCTAGAGTAACAAAACTTGGTAAATAAACTCAAAACAACAATTAAACAAACTAATTTTGAGCATTTTTGTAAAATCAACCCTTAAGTGGGTCAAATGGGTTCCCAAAGTTAGTATGGAAAAAAAATATTTCATCACACGGATATGAAATATTGTCAATGTACTAAGCCAAACAAATTAAGAAAGAAGTGTATCACAACTTTTTCAAATTCGAGCCGTAAAGGGGTGCATGGTTTTTGAATATGAAACGTGGAAAAAAAATATCATGCTGCATTGATGAACCTTTGCGGATGCATTTATCAAACTAAAGCCACCCACATGGGTGGCTTTAGTTTGATACAAAATGATAAAAAATGATTAGTTATACATATAACTAATCATTTTTTGAGAAACTACTCCTAAAGGGGTCCAATTGGGGTAAAAATAATTATTTTTGATCTACAGTCACAACACTTACTTATTTATTGCACACAAGAATCTAAGAAACCTACTTCCAGCATTGTTTGAAAAACAGGTCAGGTTAAGGTCATTTAATGGGCTAGGAATGTTTGCACAAAGAAGGATTTTCATTTAATGCTATGATGCAGCTAGAGTAACAAAACTTGGTAAATAAACTCAAAACAACAATTGAATAAACTAAATTTCAATATTTTGTAAAATCAACCCCTAAATGTCAAATGGGCTCTTAAAGTTTCTATGAAAAATATATATTTTTTTTCGGCTCACGGGCGCGAATCTTTGTCAGTGTACTGAGCAAAAGAAATAAAGACATACGTATAACACATAAGCTTTTTGAAATCTACCCTTATAGGGGTTTTAGCGTGGGTTTCGAGTATGAAACGCGGATAAAATTCATACTGCATTGATGAAACTTTGCGAATACATTTATCAAACTAAAGCAATTCATGTGTAAATAATCATGTTTCGACTCCCAATTGGGGTCCAAATTAGTGATGTGAACTGAAGTAAACTACGACACTGCTCGGTAACAACTGATTTATTTTCACCTCCACCCTCACATGTTACAATATGTAAATAATTATTATACTACATCTTCCTCCTTAGAAATAATAAGTCTACTTAATAACTTAACTAATGCACGTGTGTATGTAATCTATACAAAATATTTCGACCGCATACAATCAAGGGTACTTACTAAGAAACAGATCATGAGTAGAGCAAACAATTAATTACATGTGATTGTGTTGCTATGATCCCTGATTACAAGCCGAGATAACTTTAATAAAATTGTAAGGGCGCATAGTAACTTGTATCAAATCATGAACTAGTAAAAATATGTACTTTAAATCTTAGTATGTTTCAACCTTTCCTTGGCTACCCTTGCAGCAGCCCTTTCAGTACGAATTGTTCTTTGTGGGTGCGACATGACCTTATCTTCCCCCACTTCTGAGCATGAATCGTAACTTTCGGAATCTCCAGAAGATTGATGTTCGTGCGCCTCGTGGATGACGTCGTCCTCGCCAGTCACACCTTGAGACGTTGTTGGACTTACTGCCGGCGTTATTTTAATAAGGTGTCTCCGGTTCCTGCGTAACACCTTCCCAGCTTTGTTTTTTACGAAGCAGGAGCGGGGCTGTGGTGCGCGATTCACCACCCGTGCATACTGTCTTCGTGGCCCTTCCAGGGTCACCACTTCGTCGCCCGCCTCCAGTTCTGGAAGCGCACGGGGCCGAGTGTCATACCAATCCTTGCTCCGCGTCTGATTTCGAACCAGGTTTTTATAATCTGCTTCGTTATTCCTTTCTGTGATCAATTTCTTTTCGTGACACGGAAGTCTCGTATTAAGCCTTCGACCCATTAACAATTGCGCAGGACTAGCTACGCCATCTCTCGGCGCCGCCCTGTAATTGAGCAAACTTATATAAAAATCCTCATTGGACCGAGACGATTTCGATAATAGTGACTTTATCGTACGTACAGCACGCTCGCTGCGCCCGTTCGACTGTGGATAGTTCGGCGAAGAAGTCGTATGTGTGAATCCCCACTGCTCCGCAAACGTTTTGAACTCTTTCGAAGCGTAAGCGGGACCGTTGTCTGTAAATAATTCTTGGGGTATACCGTGTCGGGCGAATTGGTCCTTCATCGCCAAAATTACTCGTTTCGAAGTAATATCAGTTAGCGGGCAAACCTCAACGAAATTAGAGAAATAATCCACTAATATCAAGAAATACTTGTTATTTACTTCAAACAAATCCGAGCCGACCTTCGCCCAGGGCAGGGCGGGTATGCGGTGCGGCACGGCGGGCTCGCGCTGCGGCCGCGGCGCGTGCTCGGCGCACACGCGGCAGCGGCGCACCGCGCGCTCCACGTCGCGCGCCATGCCCGCCCAGAACATCACGTCGCGCGCTCGCCGCTTGCATCTGTCGATGCCGAGATGTCCCTCGTGCACCCTGCTTATCATTTCCGATCTGAGAGCTCTGGGAATGAACACCGAGTCGTTCACTAATATCACTCCATCCACATACTCTATACATTCTCTGTAGCTCCAATGCGTGCGGACGCACTCCTTTGCATTATATTTGTTATGAGGCCATCCATTCATTATGTACATGATCAGAGTTTGACATTCGTCATCTTGTTGGGTGTGCCGTTTGATAGTTTTCAGACGATCCTCACTGAATCTTAAATTTTGCACCAGAAAACAGGTCTGATCCTCCAGCTCCTCGGATACCTTACTATTTAAAAGATCAGGGAGCGGAGCCCTCGATAACGTATCCGCTACGAACATGTATTTCCCCGGGGTGTATTGAACTTCGAAGTCATAGCGTTGGACCCGTAGCATCATGCGCTGCAGCCTGGCCGGTACAGAATCCAACGATTTTTTAAAAAGTGACTCCAGCGGCTTGTGGTCGGTTTCCACTAACACATCATTTTTTCCAAATATGTACTGATGAAACCTCTCTAAAGCGAAAACGATCGCCAACATCTCCTTTTCTATCTGGGCGTACCTCTGCTGTGTGTCGGTGAGCGTCATCGAGGCGAACTCGACGGGTCTGCCGGCCTGCAGCAGCACGGCGCCGGCGCCGAGCGCCTGCGAGCTCGCGTCCACCGAGAGCACGGCGCCGGCGGGCTCGCGCGGCTCGAACAGCGCCAGCACCGGCGCCGAGCACAGCGCGCGCTTGAGCTCGCGCACCACGCGCTCCTCGCACTCACCCCAACACCATTCGCTGTCTTTCTTTAACAGATTCCGTAACGGCGCTACTTTTTCCGAGTGATTGGGAATAAACTTACTTACATAATTTACCATCCCCAGAAATCTCTCTAATGATGTACGATCGGATGGACTTGGCATGTCGGTGATCGCTCTCACTTTCGACTCGTCTATTTTCATTCCGTCGGCGCTGAAGGTGTGCCCTAAATAAGTTACCTCTCTGACGCAAAACATACACTTTTCTGAATTGAATTTTATACCGACAGCCTTTGATCTCTCAAGGAGACGCTTAAGACGACTGTCATGAATTTCCTTCGTGGGACCCCAGACAATGACGTTTTCGAATCCACGCCATCCAGGCCTTCTAGCAGCTGCCTGACCTTCGCATGGAAAATTTCCGAAGCTGAATTAATACCATATGGTAGACGCAAATACTGATAACGCCCAAAGGGTGTTCCAAAGGTACAAAGGTCTGAACTCCTGTCGTCTAATTGGACCACCCAAAACCCAGATTTGGCATCTAATTTACTGAAATATTGCGCTCCTTTTAGTTTAGTTGCTATTTCTGTTAGAGTTGGTAGTGGGTAATGTTGTCGCTTAATTACTCTATTAAGTGGTCGAGGATCTAAACAGATACGCAAACTGCCATCTTTTTTTGCTGCAATCACGATGCCGTTAACCCACGCTGTGGGATGATGAACCTTTCTAATCACCCCCAATTTCTCCATGCGTATCAATTCCTCCTTAAGTTGGTCGCGCACCCCTAGTGGGATTTTCCTGACAGGGCATATGCAAGGGTTTGCGTTATCTTCTATTTATAGGTATAGTGTATGTACCGGGTACCTAATATTCCCAATCCCTGAAATAAATCTGCATAATTATCCATATTTAGCGAATATACTCTTCTTATTACTCCTAACATTTCTAACGTATATTTTCCCAAAATACTTTCACATTCTTGTTCACATATAACGAATTTTAAATTATATTTGACATTTTTATACATCCACTCGATCATGCAAGAACCTATTATAGACAAATAATTACCACAAAATGATCGAGCTCGCGTATTATCTTGTACAATATCATGAAGTGACAAACCCAATTGCAAATAATTATATTTAGATAATACATTAAGGTCGGAACCCGTATCTAATTTAAAGCAATGATCGATGCCGCTATCACATAAATGAAGGGTTTCATGCCACTTCGAGACGTTCGCACGAACGGCATCTATACAATCGATCGAAGAAATATAAAACAAGTCATTCTCGTCTTCCTCATACTGACAGTCATCATACACTTCATATACCGCTTTCGACTTACGAGCTGGACACTGAATTTTAAAGTGACCCTTACCGCCGCAAATGAAACACTTAGCTTTACGCGCCGCACAACTATCGCCTCCGTCGCAGTCGACCGAAGCGCAGGCCGGGCACGCTCGCCGCCCGCCGGGCGCGCCGCGCCTGCCAGCCACCGTGCCGCTGCCACCCGCGCCGCTGCGCCAGCCGCCCGCGCTGGCCACGCCGCCGCCGGCCGCTGCGCTGCGTCCGCGCTGCGCATCATGTACTGTATGACCGCGGCGTGAACCGCGGCGCCCGCGCCACACTGAGTTGACCGATGCAGTTTTTTCGGACTCGCTTTTGATCCCTTCTATCTGTTTTTCACTGTCGTTGGATATTTCATTGGCTTGACAAATTTTAATCGCCTTGTCTAGCGTCAGATCTTCTGTCCGTAGCAATCTATCGCGTACCGCGGTGTCTATAACGCCGCATACGATCCGGTCGCGCACTAAACTATCCTCCAGCTGTTCGAATTCGCAACGCTGGCTGAGGAGTTTGAGTGCGGTAACATATCCGTCAATGCTCGCCGTCTTCTTGATATCGGGTAAAAAACTTGTATCGAACCATAGTTGTATTTGTTTTTGTTCCAAAATGATGGTTAAATTTTTCAATAACTTTGTTTACATCATCCTTTTGTTCTTCAGAGTCGAATTTGAATGTCGCGAAGGTATCATATCCTTCCGGTCCGATCAGGTTTATGAGCAGACTAGCCTGTACATCACCTGCTTCCTTGTAAACTCCTGATGCTTTCAAAAATACTTGGAACTGGCGTAGCCATTTCCGCCATGCGTCGGCCCGATACGCCGGTCCCCCTTCCAAACATAACTCCGCCGGTGGACGTGCGTGTTCCATTATAATTTATCGTTAACACAATAGATTTTTTGTTGTTATAGATTATTACACAACTCCTTAGAGGAAATACCACTGGAGAGAGCATGATGCGCTAACCCCCCTCTGCCAAATTTTTGTTCATGTCCAGGTCATTTTTTATTTGTGTGCGTATATTTTTGAATGTGTTGCGAGTTTACTATAGTGTGGGTACGCGTGAAAGTGTATCTGTGTGTGTTTACTTCGCCTCCCGCACCCCGCAAAAGTGCCACGAAAAATTTGTTCGGGGAATCGACGCGATACTAGCTCTATTCTTATTACTCTGAGCACAACTCTGATGTCGATAATAGCACGATAATATGTTATTTTAGTTTAATTTCCGCTCCGCTGTCACCATGAAGTAAACTACGACACTGCTCGGTAACAACTGATTTATTTTCACCTCCACCCTCGCATGTTACAATATGTAAATAATTATTATACTACATGAACCGGTTTTAAAGAAACCTAGAAAAAACCGGTTTTTGTAGAAACCGGTGTATACCGGTTTTTTTTATTAAAAAACCGATTACTTTTTTTTCATTTTTGTATTACGTATTCTGTAAGATGGCATGACATTTAGCTAGCGTACCTACCGCGAATAAGAACAGAAAATCAGCATTGTTGCACGATACACACGTTATGGATAATTGTTCAAATACGGTTTAAATTTAGTTTTGACAAAATTATTCATTTACACTTTCGTACAAACACAAATTACCGAATACATATAAAAATAAAACAGAATCATTGAGGCGGCCTTATCGCTAATGAGCGATTTCTTTCAGGCAACCCAAAGGATAACATGAAGGGAAATAATGTAGGTAGAGAGATAATAACAAAAGATCTTAGAAGTTTGTCAAAACCAAGTAGACGAGCTAGCGCGACGCGTGTGCGCCAATCAGAGCAAGGCCGGGCGGTCGATTTCAATGATTATTGTACTGGCCGAGAGCGCCGGCGCGCTCGGTGGCGGTAAAATCTGAACTGGCCCCCTAGACAATGTAACATTCTACAATCGTTATCGCTAATACAAAGTATAACAATGTATGAGAATGACATAAGTCATCGAAAAACCACGTGACAAATTATAGGGAATTCACACCGTTAGCGAATGATGAAATAGATTCGCTATGAAGCGATTGCATCTTGTCTAGGCCCTCTGATCTATCTTCTATAATACCTACTAATAAAACTCAAAGAGCACTTTTTCTGTACATTGAATATTTTTCCAAAATTTCTATGTGGGGATACTATACTATCGACATAGAGGCCAAAACAATTTTTTTTGGAATTATTGTCTGTCTGTCTGTCTGTCTGTCTGTCGTTCTGTTTGTCCAGGTATCATTTGAAAACCCGTGAATGGATTTTGATAGGACTTTCACTGATGTGTTGTGTAGAAGTCTAGGTATAAATTGGTATATAAAACATCACGCTATGTTTCATAGGGGCTAAGCAGTGAAACATTACTTGCACATATTACCACGTAATTTCCTTTGTATGTAAATAGGGTAATTATAGACTGATCAGTTAATCATTAAGATATGTATTATTACGCTATATACAATAGGGACTGAGCAGACATTTAGTTTGCATAAGATATGGCAGTGGCGAAGGGTCAATTTTTGTAAGGGGTAAGCCGGTCCGGTACACCCAGGAAATTTTCATTAGATTTCTGTATTGTTCTAAGTAGTACTTTGCTGATAACAATATGACATTATATCTTTGAAAAGTTAAAATCTGTAAAATCTGTCGTTCATGAAATTTTAATGAAACTCCCCAAGTCCAGGTAGTGTATAGGTATTGTATCACAGTCGCAACAATAAAAGATGCGAACCACTAAAAACTTTCATTATGGAATATCATTAGACAGTAATTTACGATGTTAGCGTTTTACGGTGAAATTGAACATACAATCACTATAGAACTTTAATCTAGCTAAATGTTAGTTACACTATTTATAACTCAGGAACGGCCTAACCGATTCGGCTGAAAATTGGTGGGGAGGTAGCTAAGAACCAGGAAACGGACATAGGATACTTTTTGTCCCGGTAGGTTAAGGTTAAGCAACGTTAGGTAAGAACAATAAATAGATGGGTGAAGCGATTTGTATGAAAGTGTGCATATCGGGTAGGTCTGAGAATAGGTCATACAGTATATTTCATACCGCTAGGTTAAGGTTAAGCAACATAAGGCAAGGTCATTAAATAGATGGGTGAACCGATATGTATGAAATTTTGTGTGCATATCGGGGAGGTCTGAGAATAGGTCATAAAGTATATTTAATGCCGCTGATACCATGATTGACGAGGATATATAGAACGAGAGGAGGGTGCAAGAGAGGAGAAAGAGGGAGAGGGGATTCGAGGAGGGGGTGATGGGGTGAGGGATCGGGGGAGTTAGGTGTAGTAAGGGGGGAGTGAGAAGGAGCAAGTTCGTAGAATAGAGAGGGGGAGAGGGTTCAGAGAGGGGACAACAGGGAGAGGAAGTGGGGGAGTGTAACGGAAACCGAAGCGGGAGGGGAAAGAGAGAGGAGAGAAAGAGCATATAATTAGATTTTTTTTATAAGAGAGAGAGATATGGAGAGATAAATCTAGGGAGGAGGGAGAAAAGGGGAGCAAAATGTAATAAAAGCGCGGGCGGAGCTACGCGGGTCAGCTAGTACTATAATAAAACTCAAAGAGCACTTTTTCTGTACATTGAATATTTTTCCAAAATTTCTATGTGGGGATACTATACTATCGACATAGAGGCCAAAACAATTTTTTTTGGAATTATTGTCTGTCTGTCTGTCTGTCTGTCTGTCTGTCGTTCTGTTTGTCCAGGTATCATTTGAAAACCCGTGGATGGATTTTGATAGGACTTTCACTGATGTGTTGTGTAGAAGTCTAGGTATAAATTGGTATATAAAACATCACGCTATGTTTCATAGGGGCTAAGCAGTGAAACATTACTTGCACATATTACCACGTAATTTCCTTTGTATGTGAATAGGGTAATTATAGACTGATCAGTTAATCATTAAGATATCTATTATTACGTTATATACAATAGGGACTGAGCAGACATTTAGTTTGTATAAGATATGGCAGTGGCGAAGGGTCAATTTTTGTAAGAGGTAAGCCGGTCCACCCAGGACATTTTCATTAGATTTCTGTATTGTTCTAAGTACTTTGCTGATAGCAATATGACATTATATCTTTGAAAAGTTAAAATCTGTAAATCCCGAGCGAGTCCAAACTAGATTAGGAAAAAAATAGGCAAGGGAAAAATACCATTTCATTTCATTTAAAAGCCAGCGGTTAGGTCCGCTGCACCACCAAGGCTATATTTATATGGGGGGTTCATGAAATTTTAATGAAACTCCCCAAGTCCAGGTAGTGTATAGGTATTTTATTACAGTCGCAACAATAAAAGATGCGAAAAACTTAGAACTTTCATTATCGAATATCATTAGACAGTAATTTACGATGTTAGCGTGATTTACATTATGAACAGCGCCATCTATCGGTGAAAGTCGTGTTAGTTACACTATTTATAACTCAAGAACGGCCTAACCGATTCGGCTGAAAATTGGTGGGGATACCTCCCCTTAGAACCAGGAAACGGACATAGGTTACTTTTTATCCCGGTAGGTTAAGGTTAAGCAAGATGGGTGAACCGATTTGTATGAAAGTGTGCATATCGGGTAGGTCTGAGAATAGGTCATTAAGTATATTTAATGCCGCTGATACCATGATTGACGAGGATATATAGAACGAGAGGAGAAAGAGGGAGAGGGGATTCGAGGAGGGGGTGATGGGGTGAGGGATCGGGGGAGTTAGGTGGAGTAAGGGGGGAGTAAGAAGGAGCAAGTTCGTAGAAGAGAGAGGGGGAGAGGGCTCAGAGAGGGGACAACAGGGAGAGGAAGAGGGGGAGTGTGACGGAAACCGAAGCGGGAGGGGGAGAGAGGAGAGAAAGAGCATATAATTAGTTTTTTTTATAAGAGAGAGAGAGAGATGGAGAGTGATAAATCTAGGGAGGAGGGAGAAAAGGGGACAAAATGTAATAAAAGCGCGGGTGGAGCTGCGCGGGTCAGCTAGTATGTACATAAATTTAAAAATAACGATATTATTATAAATACACTAAATAAAAATATTAAATTAAATCTATCTGGAGGGGAAATGTTATTTTTTAATTATTTTTTTTAAGACTAAATTACAACTAGCACACAAAGAATGTGGAACAGAATTTCATAGCCGCACTGCTTGCATAGTAAAGAAAACGTTATAGCAACTAGAATAATGAGTAGGAACTTCAAAAAGAAGTTATACAGTAGAAGGTCAAGGCTTGTCACATGATTCAAGCAACGAATAACGCTCACCAAGCTAAAGAGGAGATTAAAGATTGTTAAGTATACAATTTAGAAAATAAAAAATATGCCAGTCCCGTCGCTGATGGATTGGCAGCCATTCTAGTTGAGCCCGAAATTCCGACGTAACCAATTCCAACATACATCCGTAGTGAAAGATGAAACGAATATACAAATTTTGCAATCGCTCCTCAGTTGGATCTAGAAAACATACATCTGCATAATCGAAAAGAGGTAAAGACTAAGCAAACAAGATTCTTGTCTGACGCGGAAGAAATTTTTGAAGGCGTTTGTGAGGCTGATAAGAGTCAAAGATCTTCTTACTTATCTCTCCAACATGATATTCCCAAGAAAGATTTTAGAATCAAACAGAACTCCAAGAATTAATTTTATTCGAGTATGCAATTGGTACGGAATCAAAAACTAAACTAGAGAGTGAGTTAATTGTCAATCAGATTCATCATGTATCTGCAATAAAATATGAACCCTGAAAATTAGTAGGCTTCACTAACAAGCCAAACGATTTTGCCCACTTACCTCTGCTATCTAAATCTTTATAAAGCGTAACTTCCCCAAGATTATCAATATTGGCATTTTGGCATGACGATAAAGCTACATAGAGCAACATATATATGATCTGCATAGATGATAGTTAGAAAACGCTCGCGATGATATTGATGAAAACGGAAAAGAGGAGAAAGTACGCTACCCACTGGAACACCAGCCTCAAGCCCACATATTATGATGTTTCCTCAAAGCGGACAGATTGGGAGGGCCCACGAAGATATGAATATGATCAAACCACTTGATAGCTGAAGAATAGCTTGGACAAGGATTGTTCAAGGTTAGGTAACAACAGTTGTAACTGAATATCATGATGATATAATTCCTAAGCCCCTCAGTAACCGAGTTCAAAGAGAAAGGAGAACATGAAGACAAAGATAGCTGAGAGAGACAATTTAAAGTGGACTTTACATGATCATGAGTAACAAGCGACTTCAAAAAATGTGCATCAAGATCTAAACATGGAGCATCAATAGAAAATACCAAGTGATCTCAAGAATTTTCATTTAAAACCTAAAAAAAACCTTTAAAAAACCGGTTTATTTTTTAAAGTAATCGATAAAAACCGGTTTTGAAAATTGTAATCGGTTCACATTACTAGTCCAAATGATAAGACTTAATATATTATTAGAAATCCTAAATGAGATTATTAAAAAAAAAAGAGAATCTGTCCAGAAACCATTGTCTCTGGACCACCTTATAGTAAAATAACGCCGTATATACGCCGTACGCTACTGTGAGATAAACATTAGCTCCGTGTTGAAAAATATTTTTAATTAATCTGCATCAGTAATTAGCTCCAGTTTGTTGTTAAAGTGTGGTAGTGAATGTTATGTGACTGTGTTATCGTTATCTCATGTAATTGCCGGACGGAAATATCTAAATAACTAGTTAAGTGAAAAGTTCCACAAACCTACCTATTGCCTAAACTCTCAATTTTGCTGTATTTAAAAGCATACCAAACATATCAAAAAGTGAAATAACTTTTAGTAGCAATACTTTAACATCATTATAAGTGAATTGTTCTAACTTTTTATCAAAACAATAAAAGTGTTATTGTATATTTATATGCCGTTGTAACGCGGTGGTTATAAAGATTTTTCTACCTTCTACCCAGCTTTTAATCTAAAATACGATACTACAAGTCACTATATTGGACATCTGCAGACAGTGTTGTCATAGCCTAGCGGGCGAGAGCTCCGCCATTGATCGTGAGGTCGCTGGATCGAATCACTGCCACGCAACTTTTTTTTTTTTTTCGTGCCTTTTTTGTATTCACTATTCGATTAGAGTATCAGTGCAAGAATTTTCGCTATATAGTAATTTTATAATAAATAGTTTTTTTTTGTCATCGCCGTTTCCAAATACTAAGTAATGGCTCCAACTAATGAATGTGCGGGTTGCCGAAACAGAATTACGAAAAAAGAGTACCTCTGTTGCTCTGTGTGTAAACTGAAGTATGATCTCGAATGCGCCAACGTGTCTAATAGAGCTTTTTGTGCAATGGACAATACAAAACTTACATCTTGGAAATGTCCCGAATGCTGCAATAAGATGCCTAAGAAAGACAACTCTAACACGCCTTTGCGTGTGATTCCATATACTGATGTCAAGGCTCACGAGGAAAGCAGCCATGAAAATTGCAACGTCACTTTGCGCACGAAAAATAAAGCACCAGTTGAGGCCCAAGTAGTTCAGAATTTTGTTACCGAGCCAAAACTTCGGGAAATCCTTCAACAAGAACTAAATCATGCTTTAAATACAACTATGAAGCAACTCGTGGCAGCTGAATTTAAGAATATTAAAGAAAAAATAGATGGATTTCATGAGGCATTGGAATTTTTTAACACAAAATTTGAAGATATAAAAAATAGTCTTGAAAGTAATTCTTTGGTCATAGCTGAGCTTAAAAGCGATAATAATAAATTGAAAGCGACTGTTACGGATCTCACTACTAGAATTAATATCATCGAAACGCACATGCGTCAATCTAATATAGAAATTAACGGTATCCCGGAAAATCGATCTGAAAATTTAACTAACACGATACTTCAACTCTCTAACATTGTTGAATGCCCTCTTAAAATAGATGATATACAACATGCCACTAGAGTTGCCAAGATTACAGCTGATAGTGCCAGGCCTCGATCAGTAATAGTAAAACTTCGTAGTCCTGGACATCGCGATCATATCTTGGCGGCCATTACTAAATTTAATAAGAAGAATTCTGAAAAAAAGTTAAATAGCCAGCATCTCGGAATTGGAGGACCTGAAAAGCCATTATATGTGTCGGAGCACTTGACTCCAGCTTGCAAGTCGCTATTTGCTGCAACCAGGAAAAAAGCACGGGAAATGTCGTACAGATTCACTTGGGTCCGAAATGGACGAATATTTGTTCGCAAATCCGTCGAAGATCAAGCTGTTATCATTAAAAATTCCAGCTGTCTGGACCGTATTGTTTAGTTAGTTAGTTGGTTTTTGTATCATTTGAAACAAACTTTATAACATTTTTTGGTTGTTTTTACGGTACAATGCTTGATATATATTACCAAAATGTACAAGGTCTAAGGACCAAAACTAATGAACTTTTAATGAATGTTCAAACTACTAACTATAAAATTATTGCCTTTACAGAAACTTGGCTCAGATCTAGTATTTCCAATAACGAATTAGTTGATAATAGATATGTAGTTTATCGTAGAGATCGTAATTGTATTCAGGGTTCTAAACAGGATGGAGGAGGAGTAATGATAGCAGTCTCGAGAAGCATTCCTTCATCCAGATGTGAACAGTGGGAATCTGAGGCTGAGGATCTATGGATTAGGTTAACCCTTAACATTGGCCATACAGTCAGGAGAATAGCAATATGTGTAGTCTATCTTCCACCCCCTGTTAAGCTTGAAACACTCAAATCGTTTCTCGATAATGTTGAAAGTGTTATGCACCAGACTGATGATCTCATAATTTTAGGAGATTTTAACATTGGGTATATTGAATGGAGCTCTAGTGATAATTCTAGTTATATGATACCGTCTAATTATAAAGCCTCTCTTGGATACTCTCTTGTTGATTTTTTACACATGAATAGCCTCCTTCAAGTTAATAGTATTAGTAACAGAGACAACAAATTTTTAGATTTAATTTTAACTAACATTTCTGATGCGCATGTAACTAAGCCGTTAAGCTCTTTAAGTAAATGTAATGTGTTTCACCCTAGTTTATTGTTAAATTTACCATATGTTGATGTTGTTTATTTACGTTCTAAATGTTCTACTAGGTATAATTATTACAAAGCCAACTACGCAGCAATAATAAGTGATTTAAAAAGTGTTAATTGGCAGGACAAGTTGGCAATTTGTAACAATGTAGACTCCATGGTGTCTGAATTTTATTTGTCACTTCAAGATGTTATTGAAAAATATGTCCCGAAAATTTCTTCTCGCAGATCAAAATTTCCTACATGGTTCAGCAACGCATTAATTAAACTTTTATCTGAGAAAGAAAAAGTTAGAAAGAAATTTAGAAGGTTTGGCAATCCTCGGGATCAAATTGAATATCACCTGTTGCGTTCTCGCTGTCATAAATTGTATGATAAGTGCTATTCTGAATATAAAAAGAAAATAGAATCTAATATCTCTATTGATCCAAAAGCGTTTTGGAAACACATCAAACATAAACGAGGGAAATCATCGTCAATACCTGCCACAATGAAGCTTGATAGCAAGACTGCGCTGTCGGGGCCAGATGTTGCCAATCTATTTGCTGAACAGTTTTCTTCTGTCTTTTTATCTAATAATACAGTCAGTAAAATTGATCGTAACAGTCAGCATTCACTGAGCCCTAGTAATTCGCAAACTTCCTTAAAATTTGTTGAATCAGAAATCCTGAAATTTATTAAGCGAATGGATCCTTCAAAAGGAGCTGGTCCCGACAATTTACCTCCAACTTTCATTAAGAGATGTGCTCCTGTAATTGCCCTGCCTCTTACTCTGATTTTTAATCGCTCTCTAAATGAATGCAAATATCCCGATGAATGGAAGAAAGCAAGAATAGTTCCAGTTTTCAAAAAAGGGGTTCAATCTGACGTCCGTAACTACCGCCCCATTTCCATCCTGTCCTGTTTCTCCAAATTGTTCGAATCAATGTTGTACCCAATCATATTCAAAGCTGTTGACAACCGCATTTCCGAATTTCAGCATGGGTTCCGAACTGGTCGCTCTACGCAAACAAATCTGATTCCTTTTGTATCAGAATTATGTAACAGCACGGATAAGGGTATTCAAACTGATGCTATATACACTGACTTCAGTAATGCTTTTGACAAGGTTAATCATTCTATTCTCATAAACAAGCTGCGCGAGTTTGACTTGGATAATGCCCTTATAAACTGGTTACACTCCTACTTATATAACCGGCCCCAGTCTGTTGTTATTGATGGTTATGTATCTAAAACCTACTACGCGAGTTCTGGTGTTCCTCAGGGATCACATCTTGTGCAACTACTTTTCCTTATCTTTATTAATGATGTAGCGGATTGTGTGAAGTATTGCAGGGTCTCTTTATTTGCTGACGATCTAAAACTTTATAAGACTATCACATCCTGGTCAGACTCAAGCTTATTGCAGGAAGACTTGAACCGCATAACTACGTGGTGTGAATCTAATGATATGACACTCAACCCTCGCAAATGCTTTCATATAAAATTTACCCGGAAAAAGACACCGATGCAAACACAGTACAAGATCGGCGACATAACTGTTGAGGAAGTAAATGAAATTCGAGATCTGGGTGTATTAATTGACAGCAAACTTAAATTCACATCACACATTGATAGTATAGCAACTAACTCAGCCAAAATGGTCGGTTTTTTGAAACGCAATGTAAAGGAATTCACAAATGATCGTACCAAGATTCTACTTTTTAATTCACTAGTACGGAGTCAACTTGAATACGCAAGTGTTGTATGGAGTCCATATTATGCCGTTCATTCGCAGCGCATTGAGAGCATACAAAGAGCATTTACAAGATACCTAGCGTTTAGTTCTATCGGGTTCTCTCACAGGAATCCCTATGAAAAGAGACTTACTAAATTTAAAATGACTACCCTCCGTGAACGCAGGCGTCTCCATGGTCAATGTTTCTTCCATAAGCTCCTAAACGCTCAGATTAATTGTCCTCAAATACTGCAGAATATAGTTTTAAAAGTACCTCGTCTTTATCCCCGTAGTAAAATTAAACAGCTTTTTTACACTCCGTTTATAAAAACTAACCTGGGCTTACAATCTCCTTTAACGAGAATAATCAATGATTATCACTCTAACCATACGTATACCTGACCTCGATATATTTAATGACAGTCTTTCTATCTTCAAAATAAAAATACTTCAAACCATTTCTGAACTTTAATCAATTCTCCTATCATTCAATTCTCCTATCATTCGTTCAATTTGACATTGACTTTTACTTGACGTCCAACTACCTAACATTTTAATAGAATGCATACTTTTATTAAATTTAATTTAATTTATTTCATTTAATCTAATTAATTATTTAATTCTTATTATGATGACATAATGATGATACCTCATTTATATTTAATGTTTAGTTTTAATTTTAGTATATATTTTTTTTTTTTGGAAATCACTGCTAATGTATAACTTGTTCTGCGAATTTTATGTACGCCAAAATTGTCATATGCATCAGATACTTTTTTTTTCTAATAATAGTTTTAATGTAATTTACTGTATATGATGTGGCTGTGCTCAATAAATAAAAAAAAAACTGAACATACCACTGAAGAATTATTACCACACTCCTGCAGCAGGAATACATTGTAATCACCATGACGCAGCAACTTCACTGAGACTTCCGCACTGTACGAGATCTGAGAAACGAATGACTGCGGTACCGCTAGAGCTGTGACTTATATACGCGTTCGCTGAGCGCGTTCGGCTATCCTACCTACAATTTATTTGATATCGGTTTTTGAAGTCTAACACGGCCTCTCCTGACATGAGACCGTACTCGGGCTCGCTAAATTTTGATGACTTCTAATCTCGCTAGGCTGCGACGAACACGGCCCAGTTTCATTGACTTGTCTTGTCCTGCACAAAACACAGACGAACACAAAGAAGTCGTAAAACATATACAGTCATAGCAGAAAACATTCAGTCATAGGCTTTACTCAGGTCTCTTCCTGCGCAACCGATACCTTGTGCACAACCAGGCTTTACATCGGTCTCTAACAGGTCACCCCGAAACCCACGAATCGTACAGGCTTTACACAGGTCTCTAGTCAGCGTGGGCCCCGCTGACGCAACCCGTCACCCTCACACATTGTGGTCACCTCAAAACCACGTGCACATGGCTTTACATGAGTCTCTCCCACAACGGTGAATACAAACACATCGTGGTCATCCCAAAACCACGTGAATGGCTTTACATGGATCTCCCAACGACTGTTTACACACTTTGCGACAGACGCCGACGTTCCCCGCACGCTTCGGGACACCGTGCACCTCGCAGGATACGGCGTCAAATGCCATCATCCTTCTGCACGCACGCCTCGCAAGCCAGGCCTCAGCACGCCATAGCTAGCACCCACGTGCCTGTATTTCCCTCTGCGAACAGAATAGAACGCAAGCACTTTTCCTTTGGATTTAGGGTCCACAGCACCTTATCGGTGCAGCCCCAACCGAATATATCAGTGACACTAAACAAGGCAACGATGTTTTGACATTTACGTATATCGCATTTAGCCTGTTAGTAAGAATTTACCAACAGTAAAGAACAACAGCACTGTCAGACCCGGGAATCGAACCCAAGACTTAGAGACAACAAAATCATAAACTACCAGATCTGGGTATCAAACCTAAGACTTAGCGATCACAATACCATAGAGATTATTAGTGATCACAATACCATAGACTGCCAGATATGGGAATCGAACCCAAGACTTAGCGACCAAAATACCATAGGGGTATATCAAATAAAGATACAGTTCTCCATAACGGTATGCTACAAACGCATCAAGTATCACATCGGAGGGCATGTGTTGTTCTGCTCACCTCATCGATCATAAATTCCACGCTACTTGTAAATTATTAGCGTATTGCTCCCATATTCTACCCCTGACCAAATAAATAGTTTCAAAAGAACATAACCTCTGCGTGCTTGCCTTTACCAAATAACAGTGTGCAACTTACGCCAGTGCGGCTGTCATTACCACACAGTAAACCCTGCAGCTTCTTTTCTTACGTCGGTGTCTGGCCATCATGGCCGCGGCGTAACGTCAAACACCAGTGTGCTGTGCGGCGACCGACGATGTAAGCGGTAGCCACCAACGCCACCATGTGGGCGGTAACGCCGCAGCGCGACCGTAGTGGGGCTGCACAGCGCCACCTTCGTGTGGCAGCCCGTCGCCACCATGGTGTGGTGGTCACGCCACCGTTAGGGCGGCCATGCCACCGTTGGGGCGGCAGCGCTGCGTTTAGCGACCACGCCACTCGTGCAGCGGCAGCAACGCCACAATGCAGCCACTAATGCCACAAACGCTCTGGCGACTCGCACTTACACATTCTGTGAACGCAACTGCAGAAAACTAATTAAAAATTTGACAGGTAGGTAGTCAAATCAACAAGTACATAGACACAATTAGCACTCGTCAATATATTAGGCCCGTACGACCCACAGCACTATAATCGCTCGGCCTTCCTTCACAAAACATCCAGATCGAACCAGATTTCCAATACGATTATTAGTCATCGACCGAGAAAATAAACAATAAGCCAAAACAATGCTTTACAAATTGTAATAACTGATCAACATTAACAACAAAACATATTTTAACAAAATACAACTTTACTTCCAGATTTATTAGTAATCGCACTTTATTATTATAACTAGCAGTCAAAACTCAAATCAACCCACTGCTTAAAACAATACAAAGCAACAAAATAAATCCATCTAGTTCATTTGTACTAATCTAGCCGTAGCAATAGACTTTGCCGGTCATTAGGTACTTCCTCGATCGAACTCACTATAGACCTAAATAGATTAACTAGCTCGATCGTTCAACCATCCATCGTGTGTCTACTGGACTAACAACAGTACTATTAGAACTATAAGCTGAACTATTAAATTTTGATCGATTGATCTAGCGATCGATCGTAATAATCCTTATCCTATTCGTCTTCCATTACCAACATGAATCGTACAACCCGTGGGCATCATTAATATTTTTTTTTCATAACACGAACTACCCGCATATGTATTTTTTTTTTTCGAGAATAACAAAACCTGAAAATAATGGAAACGAATATAACAAAATGCATCAGAAAGCGAAGCGGATAGGCTAGAATCCGAATCCCACTTCTGATATTAGAAATCCTAAATAAGATTATTTAAAAAAAAGAGAATCTGTCCAGAAACCATTGTCTCTGGACCAACTTAGTAAAATAAAAACTGAACATACCACTGAAGAATTATTACCACACTCCTGCAGCAGGAATACATTGTAATCACCATGACGCAGCAACTTCACTGAGACTTCCGCACTGTACGAGATCTGAGAAACGAATGACTGCGGTACCGCTAGAGCTGTGACTTATATACGCGTTCGCTGAGCGCGTTCGGCTATCCTACCTACAATTTATTTGATATCGGTTTTTGAAGTCTAACAATATATACATTGCACACAAGAATCTAAGAAACCCCCGGCATTTAGCGAAAAATAACCCCTAAAGTTATTTGATAGGGTTGGAAAGTTTACACGTAGAACGATTTCCAGTGAATGCTATAATGCAGCTGGAGTAAAGAAACACGGCATTTAAACTCAACACAACATATTAACAAACCAAGCTTCAGCAACCCCTAAGTGGGGTCAAATGGGTTATCAGTTACTATAGATTTTTTTTTATTTTATCGCATGGACACGAATCTTTGTCAATGTACTGATAAAAATAAATTGAGAAACACGTGCATCACATTTTTTTTTTTAAATGAACCCTTGAAGGGTTTTTCGCATGTTTTTTGAGTATCAAATGTGGAAAGAATATATTGCTGCACTGATAAAACTTTGTGAATAAATTCATCAAGTTAAAGCAATTTATTTTGAAAATCAACCCCCAAAAAGGGTCCAATTGGGTCCAAAACATGTTTTTTGTCTTATAATCACAGAAATTATTATATACAATGCACCCCGTGGGGTGTCCGGGTAAGAATAGCACCCACCCATCTCTTCCCTTTGGGTGTACGTAGGAGGCGACTAAGGGAAATCAGAAGACGGGCAGCAGCGTCTTCTGTTTTAATTCCATCTCTTCACAAAAACTGCGATCCCCAAGACGCCTGCCAAGCGTGGGGATTATTGCAACCCCACCCCCCCCCCCCCCCCCCCCCCCCAAACAATGATAGACACTAATTGCATACGGCCAGTCCCCGGCGGCTCCTCTATTCCTCGCCTTGGTAGCAGGCGGGGTAACGGTCGAGCAGGGGGTGCTAAGAATCTCCGAAAGATGCCCCGCCACCACCCCCACCGAACTTTGGCCCTGGCAACATACAACATCCGCACGATGAGGACCAATGAGAAGATTGTCGAGCTGGAGGAAGAATTGAGCAAGTTGCGTTGGGACATCTTGGGATTATCTGAAATCCGGCGAGAGGGACAGGATACGATAACCCTTGATTCTGGCAACATGCTCTTCTTCCGGGAAGGAGACTGGAAATCACAGAGTGGTGTCGGGTTTCTCGTCCGTAAGTCCCTTATTAACAACGTGATTAAGGTCGATAGTGTGTCGAGTAGGGTAGCGTACCTTATACTCAGAATAACCAGTCGGTATTCGTTGAAGGTTATACAGGTTTACGCGCCGACCTCGGCACACCCTGACGATGAAGTAGAGGCTATGTATGAGGAGATATCAGAAGCCATACATACCTCCAAAACACACTTCACCGTTGTTATGGGGGACTTCAACGCAAAGGTGGGTACACGGAATGGCGATGAGTCGAGAGTGGGGTCATATGGGTACGGGCAGCGGAACCAAAGGGGCCAGCGGCTGGTCGACTTCATGGAGAAGGAGGGACTCTTTGCGATGAAATCCTTCTTCACGAAGCGACCATCCAGGAATAGGACGTGGATAAGCCCCGATGGTTCAACCAAAAACGAGATCGACTTCATCATGACGACCAAGAAGCATATATTTGATGATGTCTCCGTGATCGGCAGGGTGAAAACCGGTAGCGATCACCGCATTGTTAGAGGCACATTGAATATCAATGTCATGCTCGAGAGGTCTCGTCTGATGAAGTCCACGCTCCGTCCGGGAACCGCCCAAATCCGAAACCCCGAAGACTTTCAACTCGAACTACACAATCGCTTTCAGTGCCTATCCGAATGCGAAACTGCGGACGAGTTAAACAATGGGTTGGTGCAAACTGTCCATACAGTGGGGTCCAGAAGCTCTCCAATCAAACCATTAAGTTAACGGAAACCCGGACTGAGATGAGACTGCAATCTTCAGCTGATATTTTATTTTATTTTATTTATTGAAAAGGCACAGCAACAGGTCACAGTCCAAATGTGTAAACAACAATGTTATAGCTAAATTTATATAAAACTGTAGCCCTATAAATGCCGCGCACAGCTTATACAATAATTAAATTTATGCTACTATACACTAGGCTCCCCAAGGCACACCGGCTGCCTACGTACATGTATTAAGTGGCACATGGTTGAAGACCTGCAGGTAGGAGCGCAAACCTTGACTAAATATATCGAGGCTTTTGCATGCATCATTATGGGTTCTACACATTCTAAATAATGGGTTGTGATAAGTTCCTTTGGTACTACAGTAAGGTAATGAAAATAAATGCTGTATACGGTTACTCCCAGAAGTTTTGAGTGCGACATGGCTCAATAGTTCCATTGCATCCCATTTATTGTTAAGTATTTTGTATAGTATTGACAGATCGTTAACTTTGCGTCTAGACTCAAGTGAACCTATACCGAAGAACTCCAGTCTTGCGTCATAGGTAGGTAGTTTACGCCGCATACCCAGTTTAGAACTTATATTACGGAGGAACCGCCTTTGTACTGCTTCTAACCTGTCTATATGAGTAGAGTATTGTGGCGACCATATAACAGCGTTGTATTCCAAAATAGGTCTAACTAGGGCAGAATAAAGTACGAGCACGCTTGAAGTCTTTCGAAACGGTCTTGCAGTTCTAGAGATAAAACCTAGAATCTTATTAGCCTTTGAGATGATTTTGTCGTAATGGTCAGTATAAGATAACTTAGAGTCTAGCCAGACTCCAAGATCCTTCACGAGATTTTGGCGATGTAATAAAACATTATCTATGTGGTATGGATATTGTAATGGGGCCTTTTTCTTCGTAAAGGTTATGACATGGCATTTTTCTATATTTAACATCATATTATTATCGGTGCACCATTCACGTAGCTTGTCAATATTTGTCTGCAACTTGACGGCGTCTTCGAAATTTATGACGTCATGGTATATTTTTATATCGTCAGCATAGGCAAAACAATTACATGAAAAGGACTCAATGAGATCATTTACAAAGAGGATGAACAGAAGGTTTTGAATTGAAGTGGGTTCAAAGGGGAACGAATCGTAGCCATACACTGTTACTAGTTGTGAACGATGAGATAGATAGGAGGTAAGCCATCGCAGGAACACTCCGTGAATGCCAAGATGATAAGCCTTACGACGGAGAATATAGTGATCGATCTTATCAAAGGCCTTTGCAAAATCTGTGTATAGTGAGTCAACCTGAACTTGTCTATTAAATGAGGTATTAATGTCGTGAATGTAAGTTAAAAGATTAGTAATAGTGGAACGGCCTGTTACAAAACCATGTTGTCGACTGCTTATATTGGATTTTAAATGGAAGTACACGTATTTGTAAATAAAGCTTTCAAATATTTTGGCTAAACAATTAATTATGCTAATAGGCCTATAGTTTTTAACGTTTAGTTTTATCTCCTGACTTGAAGATTGGCACTATTTTTGTAATTTTCCACAATTCGGGAAAATAACCTGCAGCTTTGACGGGCCCGTTGGTCTAGTGGTCAGACACCCTGCCTGCTAACCGATGGGTCGTGGGTTCGATTCCCGCCAAGTGTCTGGGTGTTGTTTATCTATTTACGTATGTATTTACAAAAAAAAAGTATATAAGTATTAGTATCAGTTGTCTGGTTTCCATAGTACAGGCTCTGCCTAGTTTGGGATCGGATGACCGTGTGTGGATTGTCCCAAGATATTATTATTATTATTATTTCATTTATTTTAAATATAACTACATTAATTACATTTTTAAATATAGATTATAAAAAAATACATTTAAAAATATAAAAAAACGGCTTCCAACCGGCTGCGGGAACAGGGTCCTAGCAGACGGTGGTTAGGGCTCCAGAGAGAGGAACTTTCTCACGATGCGCGCCGTCTCCAGGAGCACTGCCTTCTGCATCTGGCCCTTGATCCAGCCGTCTAACGTGAGCCTCTTGAGGTGTTTATCGAGGCTCTTGGCCATTAGGCCATGGACGGAAACGACTATGGGTACAATGATTGCCCTATCAATGTCCCACATGTCGACAACCTCGTGCGCAAGATCAAGATATTTACATTCTTTATCTTTCTCCGCTTTCACGAGGTTCTCATCATGAGGGACAGTGACATCTACAATCATTGCACGACGCTCGGTGCGATCTATCAACACAATATCAGATTTATTGGCAACAATAGTCCTGTCTGTGACGATAGATCGGTCCCAGTATAACGTGATATGGCCATCCTCCAGAACTGGTTCTGGTACATACCTGTAGTACGGTACCTCTGACGTCACAAGGCGGTATTTCAAAGCAAGTTGCTGGTGGATTATCCTGGCCACTTGGTTATGTCTGTGCAAGTATTCACCATTTGCGAGACGCGAACAACCGGAAATAATATGCCTCAGGGATTCACCAGGGCGATGACATGCCCGACAAATGTCGATGGTGCCATCCCTTAGGATATATTTCCGGTAGTTGTTCGTCATCACAACTTCGTCCATAATTGCACAGACAAAACCTTCGGTTTCCCCAAAGAGGTCACCGAATCGTAGCCAGGCCACGGAGGCTGAGAAATCTACATCGGGCCCATGAAGAGCCCGGTAGAACCTTCCTACCTCCTTCCTTATTATTATTATTATTAGCTAAGCTTTTATTGTATATAATGCATAATGGTTTCACTAATCCAGCTGTGCAATTTTTTATAAATATAGGAGGAATTCCATCTGGTCCAGATCCTTTTGTAACATCTACTGATTTTAGGGCTTCAGTTATTTCGTTTTCACTTAAAGTTATGGAGGATATATTGCTATTTGATTCAGGAACATTTGGAATGTAGGTATCTAAAGGTGATTTGCTATACACAGAGGCAAAATAATAATAATAATAAACACCTCAAGAGGCTCACGTTAGACGGCTGGATCAAGGGCCAGATACAGAAGGCAGTGCTCTTGGAGACGGCACGCATTGTGAGGAGGTTCCTCTTTCTGGAGCCTTAACCACCGTCTGCTAGGACCCTGTTCCCGCAGCCGGTTGGAAGGTGTTTTTTATATTTTTAAATGTATTGTGTTTTATATTTATATTTAAAAATGTAAAGAATAGTTTTAAAAAAATAAATAAATGGAATAATAATAATAATTCTTTATTTACCATAACTACACAGAAATATTAACAAAAAGATGTTTCATGTTTTACATAGTGCAGTACTTAGATACGATTAACTTTATTTAATTACCTATGGCCCTCACACTAAGCACAGCTTGTATCGTGAGGACCAATAATAAAATCTTTTTAAAAAAAAATTGAACCGACTTCAATATCACTGAAAAGTATAAAATAATTTAAATATTATTGAAGTTGGTGTTAGCGTACCTGCTGTGTATATTTGGCACCAACTTCAATAATATTTAAATTATTTTATACTTTTCAGTGATATTGAAGTCGGTTCAATTTTTTTTAAAAAGATTTTATTTTAAACTTTTTAGTGATATTTTCATATATAAAGATTGAACCATCGAAAACCGTAAAATTATCTAGGTAGGTTATGATCACATTATCGTCTACATAGTTTTACATAATTCATGTTTCTTCAGAAAAAAATATCCGGTCGTAATGAAATTTGCATGAAAACATCATAGTAGTTTACTCTCTCGAATAAAAAAAGAATCATCGAAATCGGTTCATAATTGTCAGAGCAATGTAATGGAGAACATCAGTTTTATGGTTTTTACCAGATAAATTCCTCCACATCGTTCATGGTCCTCCAGGAAGTTCTTATCCGGTTGTAATAAAATTCATACAGATTCAATACAGTGGTTTCTTCTTTCGAATAAAAAAAGAATCATTGAAATTGGTAAATATTTGCCAGAGTTATGACTATTTTTGTCCGACCGAGCGAGTCCGAGCGACTAAAACGTCATCTATATAGGCTTTCTTGCAAGTCTCAGTGCGCAGTCACCATTCTTGTTTTTTCAGGAACTACTTATTACTAAGCAATAATTTTTTTATGGGACCCAATTAACGGATTAAAGAATGGATGGAAGAAAGATTTTTTCAGATCGGTTCATAATTGCCAGAGTTATGCGCGAACATACATAGAAAAAAAAATATATAAATATACAGACGAATTGAGAACCTCCTCCTTTTTTTGAAGTCGGTTAAAAACCAGAGATTACAGTAGATTTAAGTTTGGTCAGAACGATTCTGTGCTGGGCAGAATTTCTGAATACTAAAATAGGACTACTAAAATACTATAACTACTAAAATAATATAAAGGACTACTAAAATAGGTACAATTTGGTCAATTCTACAATATGAGCCAGTGAGTATTCGTTTAGCGTGTGTGTGTGGGTGTGTGTGTGTGTGGGTGTGTGTGTGTGTATGTGTGTGTGTGTGTGTTTATGTGTGCGTATGTGAGCGCGCATGGGTGTGTTTGTGTCAATCTTCTATCTGTCATTATTATTCGTAGTTTCCGCTAGGAATGTTCTTTGTTCGCAATCATTATCTATCACATATCACGAGTACGGACATAAATGAAAATGAAAATTAATGAATTAATGAAAATGAAATTAATATTTTACTTATATATATTTATTGGTATATCATTTGTAGACCATGCTTAACGCCCCAAGAGCCCAAGAGGCTTAAGTGTTACTATTTTATTTATGTTTTTGTATATTTTTTTCTTATAATGATAATAAATAAAAAAAAAAAAAAAAAAAAAAAACGCACTATTTTTAATAAGTTTTCAGTTTCACTATAGGCAAGCTGCAATAAACATTGTTTAAATTTAAGTTAAGCATCTTTTAATGTATTATTTGATACGTCACATTTAGGTGTTATTTTGTTATAAATGTAAGGTGCTAGAAAGTGTGAAAAACGCTGCGCAAATACTGAATTCACCTTGGGTACTGGAACTCTAAAAACTCTTTTGCTTCTAAGGGACTGAAGATTATCATAACTTAAAACTTTTTTATGATGTAAGAGAATAATTCTGTGTATATACAATTGTCTTACAGTCAAAACTTGGGCAAATGTTTTGCATATAATGTCAGAATATGCTGAACTCAATAGACGAATCTCGAAATCCATGTGTCACGACTTGCGTTCCTATAATACAGCATGTATTAAGGACGCAATTGAGCGGAACCAAGGCTCTAAAGTGTTCGCAAAGAATTCGTCTATTGGACGCAGCCATATGACCAGGCTGAAGATCGACGACGGCAGTGTCATCTCATCGAAACCGGAGATATTGAGAGAGCTCGAGAGGTTTTACGGACAGTTATACACCTCAACACAGGAACCCATTGCCAGAACAACTCAGGACACCAGAGCCAAATTAACCCGACACTACACTGAGGACATCCCAGACATCAGCCTGTACGAGATTAGAATGGCTCTCATACAGCTTAAGAACAACAAGGTGCCGGGTGAAGACGGAATCACAACAGAACTTCTGAGAGCGGGTGGAAAACCGGTACTTTTAGTTCTCCAGAAGTTATTTAATTCCGTCTTACTCGAGTTTACTATGCCAGAAGCATGGCACGGGAGTGTGGTGGTTCTCTTCTTCAAAAAAGGTGATAACACCTTAATGAAGAATTATAGACCCATTTCACTCCTGAGCCATGTATACAAGCTGTTTTCGAGAGTCATTACGAACCGTCTCGAACGCAGGTTTGATGACTTCCAGCCTCTCGAACAAGCCGGGTTCCGAAAAGGCTTTATCACCGTAGACCACATACATACGCTCCGCCAGATTATACAGAAGACCTTCTTTTTTTTCAAGAATCTAAGAAACCTATTTCAGGCATACTTAGAAAAACAACCACTAAGGTCGATTTATGGGGTTGCAAAGTTTGCATGAAGAAGGATTTTCATTTAAGCTATAATGGTGCTACAGTCACAAAACTCATTAAATAAACTCAACAAAACAACAAACTAATTTTCAGAATTTTTCGAAAATCAACCACTAAGTGGGTCAAATAGGGTATCAAAGTTTGCAACAAAATATTTTTGAGCCCATGGACACGAAAGTTTGTCAGTGTACTCATCAAAAGAAGTTGAGAAACACGTCTAATACATTTGTTTTGAAAATCAACCCTCGACAGGGTTTTAGCAAAATTTTTGAGTATGAATGCGGAAAAAAAATCATGCTGCATTCATCAAATTAAATAAATCCATGTGTAAAAAATCATTTTTTTAATTAACACCTAAAAGGGTTTACTTGGGGTCTAAATCATGTTTTTTTTTTACCCAACGGTCACAAAATTTATTTTATGTATTGCACATAAGAATCTAAGATACCTGATTCCGGCATTCATCGAAAAACAACCCCAATTATTACCAGGTCAATTAATGATTTCAGAGTTTGGATGCAAAAGGATTTTCATTTAGGCTATAATGCAGCTACAGTCTCGAAACTCGGTGAATAAACTCAACACTACAATTACAGTTTATTAAAACTAACTTTCAGCATTTATCGTATAATATCAACCCGTGGGATAAATGAGGTATCAAGTTTGTATGTAATTTTTTTTCTTCGACACGAAACTTTTGTCAGTCTACTTACTCATCATAAGAAATTGAGCAACACGTATAACACATTTGTATTGAAAATCAACCCTTGACGGGGTTTTAGCACGGTTTTTAAGCATGAAACGCGAAAAAAATTGATGCTGCACTGATGACACTTTGCTTTGATGACATGTTTTTAAATAACCCCTAAAAGCGTTCAATTGAGGTCCAAAAAATATTTTATTCCTACAGTCACACGACATATTTTATGTACTCGTATTGCTTACAAGAATCTAAGAAACCGTTTCCGGCATTCTTCGAAAGATCCCTAAAGTTTGCGTGAAGAAAGATCTCCATTTAATGCTATAATGCAACTAAGGTAACGAAACTCAGTGAATTAACTAATTTCGAGCATTTTCTGAAAATTAACTGCTAAGGGCATTGGTAAATAGCAATGGGATTACCAAATGGATTCCACTTAACAACCTCATAAGATTTAAATGGAATTGCAAAATATGTACAGTATATTTTTGTTGTATTTAATGTTAACAGCGCAGTTACAGTCATGTTTTTTTTTTAAATAAAGTATTTAACATTTGAGAAATAGGAGCTTTGATACCTTACATAAAAAGAAATACAGGATACAGGCTACATACTTGATACCTTGATCAGGGTTAATAAAAGTGTAAACAATATTGAAGTCAATCGTCCGAAGATCGGACCAACAATAATAACTAAGAAGACCTGAGGGTGCACTGATAATTGTGACCTAAGGGCGTTCAACATCTCAGTCCTCCTGTGACCATGGGTGCTGCAAAGCATTAGAAACGTCGGGATAGTAAAACTTAAAAGAAACCGCGATTAAATCCGTAAAAGTAGTTTGATTTCAATGTGTAGCATTCGCGTAAATAAAAGACAACATTAGTGTAAAAAATATTTTATAAAACCCCGATCCATAATTCAAAACACGTTTGAGTAACAAAGTCAACGCGGGCGAAGCCGCGGGCTACAGCTAGTAATCAATAAATATAAAATACTAAATATAAATAAAATCAATAAGTATGAATGTTATCACAACCGGATAAGAACTTCCTGGAGGACCATGAACGATGTGGAGGAATTTATCTGGTAAAAACGATAAAACTGATGTTCTCCATTACATTAAACTAATATGAACCAATTTCGATGATTCTTTTATTATTCGAGAGAGTAAACTACTATGATGATTCCATGCAAATTTCATTAATAAAATAAAATAAAATAAAAAAGCCTTTATTTCTGCTGCTATTTACATAGTAAAGTTATCAACTATTAAAAAATTATTAAACTAAAAAAATTTTGGCAGTCGCCTCCTCGGCGTAGGCCTCCCCTAAATTATTCCACTCGTTTCTCACTCGCGCTTTCTGCATCCAGTTGGGTCCACATTTCTGTTTAAATAGGTCTCTCCATCTTCTTCTTTGTCTCCCTCGCTTCCTTTTCCCTTCCAATGGAACCCATTCCGTTACCTTTTTTGTTCACTTATTATTATCTAATCTACAAATGTGTCCTGCCCAGTTCCATTTTAACAAGCTGATTCTTTTTGTGACGTCCATGAATCCTGTCCTCTCCCTGACCTTCGCATTGCTTACTTTATCAGAAAGTCTTATACCCAGCGCATTCCTCTCCATTTTCCTTTGGCAGATAGCTAACTTTTCCTCATCTTCCTTCCTTAATGCCCATGTCTGGCAGCCATACGTCAGACAAGGCAGTATTACTATATCGTGTAATTTTTTCTTGATATGCATGCTAATGTCTTTGTTTTTTAGAATCTCCCAGTGTGCCCAGTATTTATTCTAAGCTAAGGCAATTCTTCTATTCAATTCCTTTCCCTAGATAAACATAGTTCTTTACGTATTCTACTTCCTCATTATCTATTGATATTTTCTTTATCTCCCCATTAGTTATTATTTTTGTCTTTGATGTGTTTACTGTCATTCCGACTTTCCTACTCTCTGTTGTCAGCTGGTTGATCATTAATTTCTAAGTCAGATGCATTTTCCGCTACTACCACAATGTCGTCGTCAAAACGAAGGTGACTCAGAAATTCGCCATCGATATTCACTCCTTTGTTATCCCATTCCAGTTTCCTAAACACGAATTCGAGTACTGCTGAAAAATTTTTTGGTGAGAGTTGCCTGCCTTACCCCTCTTTGTATTGGGAATTCCGCACCCTCTCTTTCCAATCGTACTTTAGCCCGGCATTTAGAGTATACGGTTTGTATTAAATTGCCATACAGACTGGGGATCCCTTGTTGTGTAAGTGCTAGCCAAATGGTTTGGTGATGTAGAGAATCAAAGGCTTTTTTGTAGTCAATAAAACACATGTATAATGTTCTACCATACTCGTTAGCCTTCTCTATTAACTGTGTAACTACTTGCAGGTGGTCTGACGTGGAGAAGCCCTTACGAAAACCTGCGATTTTAGAAAAGATCTTATAGAGATTCGTCATGAGGCTATAATTTCCAATCTCGCAGCGATCGCCTTTTTTATGTAGTAATATTATTGTAGAGTCGGACCATTGATCTGGTGTTGTACCAGATTGCATGATATTATTAAATAGTTGTTGGAGCGGTTTCAGTAATGAAACGCACAAGCTTTTCAGCACTTCATTAATGATGTTGTTATTTCCCGGGGCTTTCTCGTTTTTAAGCGTTTATATAGCATGCTCTACTTCAGATATTAAAATGCTTGGAGGTTCTAGATCAGCGTACATGTCAGTGTTTTGGCTACCATTTTCTAGTCTTTGCTCGCCAAAACTCGAAGTGTAGAGCTGTTTGTAAAAATTAGTTGCCAGATTTATTATGTCCGGACGTGTAAATATTACTGTTCCGTGTTTATTCTTTAAATTCGCTGTCCATTCAGACTTAGTATTGAGCTTTTTGTAAGCTTTCTTTAGCGCTCCACATTTGTTTACAAAATCTTCGAAGACTTTTTGTCTTTTTAATTTCCTTTCTTGACTAATGTTCCTATTAATTTGTTTGCTTATTTAAAAAATAATATTTAATTATTTTATACTTTTCAGTGTTATTGAAGTCGGTTCAATTACTTTTTTTAAATATTTTTTACATTATACATCTGACGTGTCGATATTTTTATACAAACCTGCAGAGCTTTGGGCTTTCAAAGCTTCCTCCTGATTCTAACAAAACGTGCCTAATGAAATGGGTTCTTAATCCTATTGGTCTAGTGATTAGACACCCTAGCCGCTACCCTCGGCCGTGGGTTCGATTCCCACAAAGTATCTTGGTGTTATTTATCTATTGAAATTTGCTTTTACAAAAAAGTTTATAGGTAGATTTTTAGTATCAGTTTTATTTATTACTAGCTGACCCACGCAGCTCCGCCCGCGCTATGTCTACGTTAACTAAACTTTCAATAATACCTATACATTCGGATAGAATAAAAAACCTCCTTTTTTAAACTTCACTTTGTACTTGCCTTCCGACGCACGGAGACGTTTAGTTCAAATGACGTTAAACGGCCACCCATCTAATTAATGACCTTACCTAACGTTACTTAACCTGATCGATTTCCAAACATTGTTAACAACTGTCTATTAGTGTTCCCTTACAAATATTTATTATAATTATAATGAAAAATTGTTAAAATCGGAGCAAGCGTATAACCAAGTACACATTTTGACTTTAATCCCCTCTCCCAAGGGAACCGTGTCGAATGTCGGGATAAAAAGTATCCTATGTCCTACCTTGGAGTATTAACTCAAATCATGCCAAGTTTCGTTTCAATCCATCCAGTAGTTTCGGCGTGATGCGCAGCCGAGATACAGACAGACAGGCAGACAGACAAAAATAAAAAAAAAAACATTTTTGGCTTTAGTATCGGTTATAGAATGCCCTCCAAATACAATTTTCAGAATATCTTCAATGTACAGAATTGGACCTGTTACAGTTTTATTATAAGTACTAGCTGACCCACGCAGCTCCGCCCGCGCTGTGTTTACGTTAACTAAATTTCAATAATATACTTACATTCGCAAAGAATACAAAACCTCCTTTTTGAAAGTCGATTAAAAACTTGGACCCACTTTGTACTTGGCCTCCGAAGCACGTAGACGTTTAGTTCAAATGGCGTTAAACGGTCACCCATCTATTTAATGACCTTACCTAACGTTGCTTAACCTGATCGATTTCCAAACATTGTTAACAACTGTCTATGAGTGTTCCCTTACAAATATTTATTATAAATAGTATGTATAGAAGATAGATTTACTCGGTGATATAAATAAGGTTTAAGGCCACGGCACACCAAATGCGTAGACGTAAGCGAGCGTGCTTGTGCACGTACAGTGACGTTGTATGTGATTTAATGTCTGGAACGTTATGAGACATGGCTGGCACACCACCTCCGTGACGTACTTTCGCGGTCACAAACGGTGTACCACCTTTAGGACGATAATCGCTTGCACGAGCCGGTCCGAAATACATGCGGGTGGGGTAAGCGCACGTAACGTCGTTTAAACGATTTTGATTGAAAACTGGTACAGCGTTCGATAGATAGTTCCCATACGCGCACGTAGACATGACGTATACCAAACCAGGTGTGTCAAAGGGGCACGGCGTCACTACGACGTGACACGCACACGCAATCGGTGTGCTCAGACTCTTAGTCAAGAAAGTTGCATTACAAGCTATGTCCTGGCTTTTAGTATGGGTGACAGGAAACACAAAACGGTTTTTATTTAAAAACTAGCTGACCCACGCAGCTCCGCCTGCGCTATTTTTACGTTAACTAAACATTTAATAACAGACATTCGCATCGAATACATAACCTCCTTTTGTATAGTCGGTTAAAACTGTGACCCACTTTTTACTTGCTCTCTGAAGCACGGACCCGTTTAGTTCAAATGGCGTTAAACGGTCACCCATCTATTTAATGACCTTACCTAACGTTGCTTAACCCGATCGATTACAAAACCTTGATAACAACTCTCTATGAGTGTTCCCTTACTAATATTTATTATATTATAAAGAAAAATTGATAAAATCGGACCAAGCGTATAACCAAGTACCCATTTTTAACCGGCTTCAAAAAGAAGGTTCTCTATTCGACGCGTATGTATGTAATATTGATGAAAATGCGTAATATTAATATATGTTAGTCTATGTGGGCTTCTAAACAAATTTACCAAATTTTATGAGTGTATGTATGTATGTATGTATGTATGTATGTAGGTTTGTCCACCGATTTCTCAGAAACTACAAGTCCGATTTCGAAAATTCTTTTTGCAATAGTTAGAGTATTATTCAACTTAGGGTAGAGTACAAGTTTCATCAAAATCGGTCCAGTAGTTTAAGAGATATGAACTTTTTATGTTTTCAGTAAGTTACTGTAACGTAGACGTTCGAATTGCGTGATAGTGCTGATACCTATATTGGTAAAAGAAGTCACTAACTAAAAAGTGTTAAATAAACTATTTTATAAAAAATAAAAACCGACTTCAAAGTAAATTATCTAAAAAGCATAAAATAACGAAAATATATTGAAGTCGGTGTCAGCTGGTGATTTGTTAACATGATTAGCTAGCACCGACTTCAATATATTTTCGTTATTTTATGCTTTTTAGATAATTTACTTTGAAGTCGGTTTTTATTTTTTATAAAATAGTTTTGACTTTAATCCCCTCTCCCAAAAGAACCGTGCTAGATTACGGGATAAAAAGTATCCTATGTCCTACCTCGTAGTAAGATCTCAAATCATGCCAAGTTTCATTTGAATCCATTCAGTAGTTTCGGCGTGATGCGCAGCCGTGATACAGACAGACAGACAGACAGACAGACAAAAAATTAAAAAAATTACATTTTCGGCCTCAGTATCGGTTATAGAATGCCCTCCAAATATAATTTTCAAAATATCTTCAATGTACAGAATTGGACCTGTTACAGTTTTATTATAAGTATAGAAGATATAGAAGATAAGCTCTTTTCTTAAGTTTACCAATTATGATAATAAAAAAATTACTCCCAGAATTTGATCTTTACTAGCGACCCTATCAGATGGTAAGTGCATCTGTATTTTTTTTTTCAAAATCAAAACGTTCCATTCCATTCTAGATTTTTTTTAAATCCAATGATGCTGTTTCAGTTTTCATCAAAATCGTTCCCGTTACTCCTTTCGGGATATTTCTTTATAACTTATTGTTACGGATTCGGTCATTCCCGCCCACTTGAAGAATTTACCCTGTCTAAAGGAAATCTGTAAAATCGTAAATAGGCTTGCAACGTGGATCTCGAAACATCCTCTCCTCAATACGAATAGAAATACGTAAGTAGTAGATACTTGTATAATCTATAAAATTTTATTCTATTAATTTCTTCTTTTAAATTATATATATGTCGGGATATGGAAGAACCAAGAAGGCTGGTTTATTCGGAGGCCAGTACCGCGAGTAGACGTCAGGCGGCGTCACTTGCGCGTGCTAACAAAACACAGGGGCCGGCCGGCGCCATCGCCATATTGGGTGAAAAGTAAGTCGCCGTCGCTGGATGCTTTCAGCAGTCCCCTCTGGATTGTGGTCTTTAAAGTAAACGTTGTTACGAATGTGATCTGAAAATAAACGACTGTATAATCTTTCAAGTTATCGTTTGTTATTGGGGAACCTAGGGTCAATACCCGGGTCAGGGATCTGATGTTCCGTGATACGCCAGGAATCAGGGGGTGATGGCCATCTGCCGACATCAGAAGTGGGCATTGAATAATAAAAGGAAAGTTTCATAATGAAAGGAAAGTTTTTCTTGCAGGTCCGTGTTGAGGGTGTTGAGTGACGTAAATCAAAATAGACGGCATTTTTTTCATTTCTGCTGCAAGATATTTTTAATTCATACTCGTGAAATCTGACCCAAATTGAACAAGAGCACTTATTGAAGTATGATGCCACGTTATTTTTAATAATGATGGAGTGTAAAGGTAACGATTCATTATTGATTTTTACACAGGTTTTGTGTGTGTGATATTGTTGAGATATATTACGTTCGTCATATATGCGGAAACCGCATTTTTTTTTAGCAAATAGGTAAGTCTACAAAATATGTTGGATGAAAAAGTAGCAAAAAAAGTAATTATTTCATTACGTTGTCACAACTACGTCAGGGAAAAATCGAAAATGTTGGAAATAAACCGGGCACTAAAATCAGTTTTATTAAATTATCATTCAGAAATGTCTAAAGGAAAATCAATGTGTTTAGTGTCTTTTTTTATGTTTCTTTGTAGAATATATTAGTGGTGGGTATAGTAAGCATATGATGGCAATCAGTCACGGGCTGCCCACATTGTGAATCCAAAAACCAGATCTAAAACTGTTAAGCTGACAGGGTACCATGTTGCGTTCGGGTGATATAATCATCGTGATTGTGTATGCACAGTAAATACAACTTGGTTTCCAGTGAGTAAGGGCGGTTAGTGATACACCTTAAGAGAGAACGGAACAGTCTCTTAACAGTGGCTTAAGTAGCGTCAACGTAGAGATCCACTGCCTGTTGTAAAGACAATCGGTTAAAGTAAAGATTATCAATACTCTATAAGCTTTGAAACAGACAGGCTCCTTTTCCTTGTGTCGGTATAATGTTAATGTTTCCATGCATGACTGCATTAGTATGTGACTATATGGTAGGAGCACGGTCAAGAACGAGCTTGTATGGAGTAATTAGTGCGGGTGGATATAAGGAGAGAAAAACAAAAAGTGATCCTAAATGAAGATAAACTATTTTTAAAAAAATAAAAACCGACTTCAAAGTAAATTATCTAATAAACTATTTTTAAAAAAATTATAACCGACTTCAAAATAAATTATCTAAAAAGCATAAAATAACGAAAATATTATTGAAGTTGGTGTTAGCGTACTTGCTGTGTATATTCTGCACCAACTTCAATAATATTTTCGTTATTTTATGCTTTTTAGATAATTTATTTTGAAGTCGGTTATAATTTTTTTAAAAATAGTTTATTTAGCACTTTTTAGTGACTTATTTTACCAAGATAGGTATCAGCACTATCACGCAACTCGAACGTCTACATTACAGTAACTTACCGAAAACATAAAAAGTTTATATCTCTTAAACTACTGGACCGATTTTGATGAAATTTGTACTCTACCCTAAGTTGAAAGATATTCTAACTATTGCAAAAAGAATTTTCGAAATCGGACTTGTAGTTTCTGAGAAATCCGCGGACAAACCTACATACATACATACATACATACATACATACATACATACATACATACATACATACACTCGTGAAATTTGGTAAATTCGTTTAGAAGCCCACATAGACTAACATATATGAATATTACGCATTTTTATTAATATTACATACATACGCGTCGAATACAGAACCTCCTTTTTTGAAGTCGGTTAAAAAGCATAAAATAACGAAAATATTATTGAAGTTGGTGTTAGCGTACCTGCTGTGTATATTCTGCACCAACTTCAATAATATTTTCGTTATTTTATGCTTTTTAGATAATTTACTTTGAAGTCGGTTTTTATTTTTTTTAAAATAGTTTATTTAACACTTTTTAGTGACTTATTTTACCAAAATAGGTATCAGCACTATCACGCAACTCGAACGTCTACGTTACAATAACTTACTGAAAACATAAAAAGTTTATATCTCTTAAACTACTGGACCGATCTCGATGAAACTTATACTCTACCCTAAGTTGAAAAATACTCTAACTATTGCAAAAAGAATTTTCAAAATCGGACTTGTAGTTTCTGAGAAATCCGTGGACAAACCTACATACATACATACATACATACATACATACACTCATAAAATTTGGTAAATTTGTTTAGAAGCCCACATAGACTAACATATATTAATATTACGCATTTTTATCAATATTACATACATACGCGTCGAATACAGAACCTCCTTTTTTGAAGTCGGTTAAAAATGATAGTATGTATGTACTAACAAAGATAATAAACTAATGTGACTAATAGAATAGTTCATCAATTCATTGATGCTTGCACACTGCAGCGGAGTGACCTTTGGGTTGGTTTAATGGATCAGTGTCTGAGAGTACTAGATGGGGATTGATTTTTCAGCGGGTCTTTATAAGTCTAGTGAAACTCCATATAAAGTTTGAAAAGGTCTAATGTAAGTCACTTTCATAATATCATATTTGGTTGGTGCTTTGGTATTATGATGCATGTTAGAAGACAATAGTTTAGGGTGATACCTAATAGATAGTTGGTTAGCTGTACCGAGTGGACGAACGTTTGTGATTTTATGTCTGAGACAATATACATATTTCCAGTATATTTCCGTCGTAAAAGGTTTTCTGAAAGAAATCATAGCTTGCGGCAAGACCGCCAATTGTATACCTTAATATTAAGAATTTTGTATATGTAATGTTTCTGGCTGTGTGCTGTACAGAGTTATCTATCTCTCTATCTAACTCCATCTGATACCAGTAGTGAAAGTACGGTGGAGTGTGAGTATTCTTCAGAAAGAAGTCCATGGGTCGAACGTATAACGAGATGGGTATATATTATAAGTTCAGCATGTTTTTTGATAAGCGAAGGTGTTAGTTCATTGCGTTATACCCTTGGTTATACCTATTGATAAAATGAGGTTGTATGCAATCTGTGGCATGTCTCTTCTCTGTCAGTGGTATCTACTTGAAATTACGAAGTATTGCGCAGTGAAAAGCCATTGAAGTATATTATAACTTTATTCATTAAACACACATCACGCCATCTTCTTTAAATAAGTAACAGAGACAATCTGCAAAGGGTGAACATAGACTACTTAGACAATTATACAAACGAGTTCCTAACACCCCCCTGCAATATATAGTTTACTTCTAAACCTCAAAGTTCTAAACAAATCTAAACTACACACATCAAAAGTGTCTAGGGATCAAGCATTTTTGGGCAAAAAAATGGGCAGAAGAACAATGGCGTTTCGTGTGCTTTTCTGATGAGTCTCGTTTTGGTATGAGACCGGATACAAGACGTATACGACACTGGAGAACCCCTGGACGCCAACAGCGATTAAAATCCTGCCAGGAAGTCCATCCTTATAGTGGTGGAACCATCATGGTATGGGCGGGTATTTGGATCGGCGGAAGAACTGAGTTGATTTGAATCAGAGGCAACCTCAACGCTCAAATTTATGCTGAGACGATTGTATCAGACGTCATCGTTCCTCTACAAGTGCAAATCGGTCCCTTATTTCAGTTAATGCATGATAATGCACGACCGCACACCGCAAGAGTTGTAAGACAGACTCTCGCCGCAGCTAACATCAATGTCCTGCCCTGGCCTGCTCAGTCGCCAGACTTGAACCCGATTGAGCATGCATGGGATATGCTACAGAGAAGAGCTCTGCCGAATATGGAGGGTATCCAGTCGCAAGAAGACCTTTTTTTGTTGTTGCAACGAACATGGGCGGCCATTCCACAGCGTGATTTGGATGAACTCATTTTGAGTATGCCAAACCGATGTTCTTGTGTTGTTAGTGTTCGCGGTAGAAACACGGATTATTAATTGTTTAAGTTACCCAATAAAATTTTAAAGAAAACTGTTATTTCAGTCTTTTTTTCGAACTTTTGTGTTAGTGGTTCAAATGTCAAAAATCCCTTTATTAGGAAAATGGCAAATTTCTTCAAAGGTGACTTGGTTTATCGTTACTGTGACAAACGAAAACACTTTATTTGATGAATCCTTAAAGAAAATTTTAATTAATATCAATCAGGAGAAAAGTTATTGCAAAAATATATGTTGATCCCTAGACACTTTTGATGTGTGTATAAATTGAAAACATTATAAACTTTTTAAGTCTACCATAAATGTTAACATTTTGACAAACTACTAAAAAAGTTAACATTGACATTGTCAGACTGTTGATGACACAAACAAATAAATAAAATATTATTTTATCAATCTATTGCAGAAATAATTAAATTTAACAGTATTCAAAGGTTTTGTCATAATGTCCGCTACATTCTCTTCACTTTTAACGTAATATAACGAAACAAGGTTTTTGGCAACAATATCTTTTACGAAATCTTCTATACTATAATAAAACTCAAAGGGCACTTTTTCTGTACATTGAATATTTTTCCAAAATTTCTATGTGGGGATACTATACTATCGACATAGAGGCCAAAACATTTTTTTTTGGAATTATTGTCTGTCTGTCTGTCTGTCTGTCTGTCGTTCTGTTTGTCCAGGTATCATTTGAAAACCCGTGGATGGATTTTGATAGGACTTTCACTGATGTGTTGTGTAGAAGTCTAGGTATAAATTGGTATATAAAATATCACGCTACGTTTCATAAAATATACAAATGTTTGGGCTAAGCAGTGAAACATTACTTGCACATATTACCACGTAATTTCCTTTGTATGGGAATAGGGTAATTATAGACTGATCAGCTAATCATTAAGATATGTATTATTACGCTATATACAATAGGGACTGAGCAGACATTTAGTTTGAATAAGATATGGCAGTGGCGAAGGCTCAATTTTTGTAAGGGTTAAGCCGGTCCGGTACACCCAGGACATTTTTGTTTGTTCATGAAATTTTAATGAAACTCCCCAAGTCCAGGTAGTGTATAGGTATTGTATTACAGTCGCAAAAATAAAAGATGCAAAAAACTTAAAACTTTCATTATCGAATATCATTAGACCGTAATTTACGATGTTAGCGTGATTTACATCATGAACAGCGCCATCTATCGGTGAAATTGAACATATAATCACTATAGACCTTTCTATAACTCAAGAACGGCCTAACCGATTTGGCTGAAAATTCGTGGGGAGGTAGCTAAGAACCAGGAAACGGACATAAGATACTTTTTATCCCGGTAGGTTAAGGTTAAGCAACGTTAGGTAAGGTCATTAAATAGATGGGTGAACCGATTTGTATGAAAGTGTGCATATCAGGTAGGTCTGAGAATAGGTCATACAGTATATTTCATAGCGCTAGGTTAAGGTTAAGCGACATAAGGCAAGGTCATTAAATAGTTGGGTGAACCGATTTGTATGAAATTTTGCGGGTAGGTCTGAGAATAGGTTATAAAGTATATTTTATGCCGCTGATACCATGATTGACGAGGATATATAGAACGAGAGGAGGGTGCAAGTGAGGGAGAGGGGAGGGTGATGGAGTGAGTGATCGGAGAAGTTAGGTGGAGCAAGGGGGGGGGGGGAGTGAGAGGGAGCAAGTTGGGAGAAGAGAGAGGAGGGAGAGGGTTTAGAGAGGACAACGGGGACAGGAAGAGGGGAAGTGTGACGGGGACCGAAGCGGGAGGGGAGAGAAAGAGCATAGAATTAGATTTTTCTTATAAGAGAGAGAGAGATGGAGAGAGATAAATCAAGAGAGTATGGAGAAAAGGGGAGTAAAATGTAATTAAAGCGCGGGTGGAGCTGCGCGGGTCAGCTAGTTATATTTTATGTCTATATGTTTACTTCTTCTGGTATTTTCACTATTGTTCATCATGTCCGTATGGATTGAGGAGCCATTTCAGATATTAAAATGAAACTTACACCATTATTTAGTAGTAATGCAGATAATTTTGTAGGCCAAATACTGGAATTTGTAATAAAATATTTAAAAAGTTATATCAATTTAAAAGTGGCTCCTCAGTCTAAACATCTGAACTGAGGAGCCAGCTGGAACTCGGAAAGTATCCAATGAATGTAATTGAAACTTTTGTAATATTTAGTAGTAATTATGTATGTTACCTACAAAAAATCTGGTTTGAGTACTGCTAAAATTCACAAAAGTACATAACTTTTAATATGGCTTTTCAGTCCATACACAATGGCGTGAATTACTACCAAAGTTATTCGTCAATTAATCTGTTTGATTAAATGATCATTTAGTAGTAGGTGAGTTTGAATTTGTAACACAGTAATAAAGTAGTAAGACTCAGTAAAACTTATAAAAAGTCCATTTTATTTGGCTCCTCAATCCAAACGTTCTGCATATATTTATTTGACTGTATCTACCTGAGATCAGAAGGAAATCAAAAACCGGATACACTAACATTTAGTAGAAATTTCTACTAAATATTGAGGTACAATTCAACACTGTACATAATCGCTAACTGAAAATAATAGGTACTTTTATATATTTCCTAAGAATGCGTAAATGAGGGTAACCATCATTTATGAATGAATCCAGGAATTACTTATGTAATAATTAAATTTTCGAATCGTTGAATATAAAGAGAAGAATGCTCTTTAACTTACTACTAAATTAATACCTATGACGAATAAGTGCTTAGAGTGCCATTATCTGAGCCTATAAATTCCTGATACTGTTCTAACTTTTTTTTATGTATATATATTAATTACTATTAGATACTGTAATATATAACTACGTATACATATAAGTATATATAATGTGTATAAGATGTACAATTTAAGATATGTACCAAAGTATGTACACCACTAACTACCCAAATAGTTGTTTCTTCTTTTTAAAGTTCTGGTGTTTGTTTTTTATTTCCTTCTGATCTCAGGTAGATACAGTCAAATAAATATATGCAGAACGTCTGGATTGAGGAGCCAAATAAAATGAGCTTTTTTATAAATTTTACTGAGTCTTACTACTTTATTACTGTGTTACAAATTCAAACTCACCTACTACTAAATGATCATTTAATCAAACACATTAATTGACGAATAACTTTGGTAGTAATTCACGCCATTGTGTATGGACTGAGGAGCCATATTAAAAGTTTTGTAATTTCGTGAATTTTAGCAGTACTCAAACCAGATTTTTTGTAGGTTACATACATAATTACTACTAAATATTACAAAAGTTTCAATTATATTCATTGGGTACTTTCCGAGTTCCAGCTGGCTCCTCAGTTCAGATGTTTAGACTGAGGAGCCACTTTTAAATTGATATAGCTTTTTAAATATTTTATTACAAATTCCAGTATTTGGCCTACAAAATTATTTGCATTACTACTAAATAATGGTGTAAGTTTCATTTTAATATCTGAAGTGGCTCCTTAATCCATACGGACATTTGTTCATCATCTTAATAGCACTTTGGTTATCAACAAATACTTTAAGACAATCCACATTTCCAAATTCACTTGCTAATCCTTTAATAAATAAGACTTCGCTGATGCACATTGGAGCTGATATATATTCAGCTTCTGCTGAAGATAACGAAACAGTCTGTTGTTTCTTCGACGCCTAAAACACAGGGTTTTTGTTGTGATATACGATCATTCCACTTACACTCTTTCTATCAGATTGATCACCTCCCCAATCTGCATCAGAGTAAGCTGTAATTTGATTTTTGTCTGACTTCTCGTATGTAAGTATTTTATCAATAGATCCCTTCATATATCTCAGAACTCTTTTGGCTGCTTCCCATGTGGTGTTTGTTGGTTTATCCATATAACGACTTAAGTATGAGGTTGCATAAGTAATGTCAGGTCTGCTTATCGTCAGGTAAGTCAAACATACAATTAACTCTATAAATGGTACATTATTAATTATTTTTTCTGTTTCAGATATGTTAAAGTTATATTCCATTGGTGTTCGCATTGGTTTACAATCACTCATGCTAAACTTTTGTAATATTTTATTAATAAATTGTTTTTGTGATGTTGTTTCTATGTGTTTGTCTTTTCTTGTAATCTCCAAACCTAAGTATTTATCAACTTTATCAAATCTTTTAACTTTAAATTCTTCAAATAATCACATACTCTGTTTATATATTCTGTTTTTCCAAATAGTAAAATATCATCAACGTAAAGTAATAACCAAACTTTGTCTTCTTTCTTATATAAACAAACATCATATTCTGATTTTTGAAATCCTATTTTCTGACAGAATTCATCAAACCTTTTATACCAACATTTCGATGATTCCTTCAATCCATATAAGGCTCTCTGCAGTTTTAATACAATTCCTTTCTTATCTTCGATTAGCTGTAACCTCTAGGTACTTTGATATATACTTCTCTGTCTAAATATCCATTTAAAAAAGCAGTAGGTACATCTAATTGTATAACATCTAGGTTGTTACATAAGGATTGCTTGAGATAAGCACATCTTTAAAGTAGTCATTTTAGCTACAGGTGAATATAAAAATACATTTTCTTCAATATTGCTTTGTTGGAAACCTCTTGCGACTAGCCTCGCCTTTTTAATTCCATTTTCTTTTGTTCTGAAAACCCATTTCGTGTCAATTGCCTTTTCATTTTCTGGTAACTTCGTTACTGACCAAGTATTCATTTTCTGTGGAGAATCTAGTTCATTTTGAATTGCCTTTCTCCATTCTTTATTATCTATAGCTTCATCAAAGCTTCGCGGATCATCATCCGTCATTAAACAATATACCGAGTATGATTCATAGTTTTCTACATAGTAATCAGGTTTGTAGCCTCCGTGGCGCAGTGGGAAACCGCTTGCTTTGTAAACCGGAGGTCGCGGGTTCGAATCCTGCGGGGGGCAACAAATTTGAGTAGTTGTTCCTTACTGGCTAGGACAATGCAGGCCGATCACCCGATTGTCTGTAAAGTAAGATGATCCATGCGTCGGACGGGCATGTAAAAAGTCGGTCCTGCGCCTATCCTCTCCGCGGCCGTGTCGGTCTTCCGTCCCATCGGATTATGAGAGGTATTATATAAAGGAAGAGAGAGTGCACTTGTGTCTACGCAAGCGCTTGTGCACTATAAGATCTCCTGCGTACATGGCTGATCTTGTGAAAGATTGGCCGCTGTGGTCGTTTCGGCCAGGAGGACATTATATAATCAGGTTTCTTTATTATTCTTCCACTTCGTGTAGTTATAATTTCATTATTATTTTCCTTATTTTCTCTTTGACTTTCTGTTTCCTTTCCTTTTCGTATTCCTAATTCCTTTTCACTATTTGTATCCTCTATTTCTTCATGAGTATAAATATTATTAGGTTGCTGATTGTGTATCGTTCCTTTGTATTCACGTTCTTCTTGTCTCATATATTTACTCTCTTCTTCATTAAATCTCACATCTCTTGATGTAACAATAGTATCATTCTCCATATCCCATAACTTATATCCGTTTTGTACATATCCTATCATTCTTACTTCTTTAGCTCTATTTTCCATTTTTCTACCTCATGGTATATTTACCATCCATGCTTTACATCCAAATACTTTTAATTTCTGTAAATTTATTGGATTCCCAAATATTTTTGCTGGTATATTAAAGTTAATTGCAGCTGACGGTGACCTGTTTAATAGGTATGCTGCACATCGGATTGTTTTACCCCACCAGTATTCTGGTAAACCCGATTCATTTAACATTGTCCTTGTTTTATCATTAAGCGTTCGATTCATCCTCTCTGCGGTCCCATTCTGTTGAGGACTGTAAGGTTGAGTGTACTGTATGTTTATTCCTTTATTCTTACAATATTCTCTGAACCAATTTACTGTATATTCTCCTCCGTTATCACATCTTATTGCTTTAATTCTTATTTCTTTCTCAGTTTCAAAATTTTTTATGTAGTTTACAATTATCTGAGCTGCCTCACTTTTATATCTCAAAAGATATACACAGGTAAAATGTGAATAATCATCTATTATTGTTTGAAAGTATCTATAACCTTCTTTTGTAGGTGTTTTTGTTGGTCCTGCAATATCAGTGTGTATCAAATCTCCTACCTTTTGCGACTTCGGTCTTGTAACTGTTCTAAAAGGTAACCTTGTTGATTTACCTTTTATACAAGCTTCACAGATTTTGTTACATACTGGAAGTGACATAATTTTAAGACCTTTTCAGTTGAGATGTCCTAATCTTTTGTGCCATAAATCATCATCATGATTAGTGTAATTGCAGATTTCTGATGTGTTTATATTCAAATTTAATACATATAACTTTCCTCTTTGTTCTCCATACATCGTGATTCCAAATCTACATACATATCTTTAAATTTCCATGTTGAAATATTACTGCAAATCCGTTATTCATAATTTGCTGAACAGACAAAAGGTTGTGACATAAATCTGGTACTATCAAAGCGGTTATATTAATCCGGCATTTATTATAATATACTGCCTTTTTATTACTTGTTAAATACTGACCATTTGCTACTTTGATCTTTATTTCTGGTATTATTTGTATGTTATGCATAAAATCTTCATATTTATCTTGGATTAAATTTTCAGTTGCACCTGAATCTATTATAAACTGTATTGTATTACATTCACTCGACATAAGTATTTCATTTTCTATATATGCCGAAAAGTCTGTAATATTTCCTTGTGTTTCTGCTACATTTGTTGATCTATGATTATTATACCTTTTGTAATTGCCTCTTGCCATCGTTCTGGTGCCTCTTCCTCGTCTCTGATATGAGGTATTTGGATATCTTTCTTTATAAGTTTCGCAGTGGAAGCGTGCTGGGCCCATAACCTACTAGAAATTACGAAGCATTGCGCAGTGAAAAGCCATTGAAGTATATTATAACTTTATTCATTAAACACACATCACGCCATCTTCTATATATAAGTAACAGAGACAATCTGCAAAGGGTGAACATAGACTACTTAGACAATTATACAAACGAGTTTCTAACAGTATTTTAGGTAACCAACAAGCGTGTTGACATAGCATTAAGTAATTTTACTACTAATTTTACTCACAGCAAGGAAAACTAAATATAATTAACATTAAATTAATCAAGATACTTGTAATACTGTTAAATCTGTATAAGGATGATAAACAGTGCGGCGTAGTGAGAGTGCAATGGTGCAATATTTTATCGTATAAATAGCGTTAATTTTGGTGAAAAGAAAAATGATTTTATAGTGTATCAACAGTGTACCAAGGAACATTTTAGTATTCTATTTTTATACTGTGGGACTTCTCATATTGGAGTGGTAAGATAGTTCATTCAGCAAAATCTGTTAGGGCTATCTTTTGGTGGATCTTTAGTGGCATTACTTTCGAGCTAATACTGATACATGGTTATTATAATCTAAGTCATCGATTCGGAGTGAATAAGAGAGAGGCTACTTAAAAAGCTGGTATGCGACTTAGGTAAACTAGCTTGGATAACGGTATTAGTAGTTTTAAATTCTCAAGTACTATCAAGTGTACCTTATACATATAAGCGCGGCTTACATTATCATGGGCATCGATATACTATACCAACTAGATTTGCTGTCACGAACAAAATGACATCGAAAATGTGGTCGCGGTTACAACTATACACGTACACGCAAAACAATAATATGTTCATACAAAAAGATAACTTACATACTATATAAACTATTTTAAGAAAAATAAAAACCGACTTCAAAGTAAATTATCTAAAAAGCATAAAATAACGAAAATATTATTGAAGTTGGTGTTAGCGTACCTGCTGTGTATATTCTGCACCAACTTCAATAATATTTTCGTTATTTTATGCTTTTTAGATAATTTACTTTGAAGTCGGTTTTTATTTTTTTTAAAATAGTTTATTTAACACTTTTTAGTGACTTTTATTTTACCAAGATAGGTATCAGCACTATCACGCAACTCATACGTTTACGTTACATTAACTTACTGAAAACATAAAAAGTTTATCCTGCCAGGAAGTCCATCCTTATAGTGGTGGAACCATCATGGTATGGGCGGGTATTTGGATCGGCGGAAGAACTGAGTTGATTTGGATCAGAGGCAACCTCAACGCTCAAATTTATGCTGAGACGATTGTATCAGACGTCATCGTTCCTCTACAAGTGCAAATCGGTCCCTTATTTCAGTTAATGCATGATAATGCACGACCGCACACCGCAAGAGTTGTAAGACAGACTCTCGCCGCAGCTAACATCAATGTCCTGCCCTGGCCTGCTCAGTCGCCAGACTTGAACCCGATTGAGCATGCATGGGATATGCTACAGAGAAGAGCTCTGCCGAATATGGAGGGTATCCAGTCCCAAGAAGACCTTTTTTTGTTGTTGCAACGAACATGGGCGGCCATTCCACAGCGTGATTTGGATGAACTCATTTTGAGTATGCCAAACCGATGTTCTTGTGTTGTTAGTGTTCGCGGTAGAAACACGGATTATTAATTGTTTAAGTTACCCAATAAAATTTTAAAGAAAACTGTTATTTCAGTCTTTTTTTCGAACTTTTGTGTTAGTGGTTCAAATGTCAAAAATCCCTTTATGGCAATGGAAATGGAAAATGGCAAATTTCTTTATTAATGCAAAGGTGACTTGGTTTATCGTTACTGTGACAAACGAAAACACTTTATTTGATGAATCCTTAAAGAAAATTTTAATTAATATCAATCAGGAGAAAAGTTATTGCAAAAATATATGTTGATCCCTAGACACTTTTGATGTGTGTACACTCGTGAAATTTGGTAAATTCGTTTAGAAGCCCACATAGACTAACATATATGAATATTACGCATTTTTATTAATATTACATACATACGCGTCGAATACAGAACCTCCTTTTTTGAAGTCGGTTAAAAATAAGGTTCAATAATAATTGCAGACAATTGAGCGACAGCCGTCTCCGTAGCTCTTATTTTCGTGACCACTTTTCGGGTCGTGACAGCAAATCTAGTTGGTATAGTATATCGATGATCATGGGTAAAAGATTGGCGGACAGGTTTTCTCTCTTTTTTTTCAGTAAAATTATTATGGTTGTAGGGTTACAAGGTCATAAAATAATAGATTATCTTCAAGAGTGCGGTACAGAGGTTTCAAAGGTTTCATTTGGGTGTTTGCCAGCGGTAAACTGCCAGCACCAGTATGAACTAAGCTATGGGCTTCCTTGCGGGTATGCTACGAGCATTGCAAGTATAATGACAGATTAAATTATTAATTAATAAAGTTGATGAAACGAAACTTAAGTACAACTTTGTAAAGGAACAATATGTAATGAACGTAGATATGAAGAGAATTAATGTGCTTCTTGATAGGCCAGCGGGAATATTGCGTATCTTTAGCCACCCAAGTGGCTATCAAGCTTCAGATGTCCACCGAACTTTGATGTCAACTAAAAGTGTTTTAGTATTGGTATTTATTGGTCACTCAAGTTAGGCAATACCGAATGAATCGTTTGATAGTTATTTGATGGTCACTTGCTATTGGTGATCATCACTTCAGTTCTTAAACGAGATAAGTAGGGGGCAGTGAGTGTAGTGGTTGGATGCTGGATACTCCAACTGCTCAGTGGTCGTGGGCTTGACTTCCATTCAAGACACATTTTGTGTACATGGGTTGTAAGATTGTAACGTATGCAATGCAATGTGTCTGTTAGTTTGGTGTCCGACTTTGGTATTTGGTGACCGGGTGTTGGTTGTCGCAGGATATAAATAATTTTTTTATCAATTATGCTGGATGTTATGGCAGTATTTGGAAACTTAAAGTTCGAAATGTTCTGTTTCTAAAATAATGTTAAACAGTACGGAAATTAACAGTATAGACTGCAAAAAGGATTATAAATTCTACAGCGTTTATGTTAATACATGCCTTCAGTTTTTCTTGTCTTATGTATTTTTTTTTTGTTTTCAGTGTTTGAAAAAGCGGTGTGATGGGACATAAGTCCAGATCTGAATAAGCAGCTGAGTAAGACCGCGAAATATCTGAACGAGCGATAAAAGCCGGTTTTGTCCTGGTGTAAACGTAATCGGTGCTGGACGTGGTGTATAGTCGGCGTTCATTCATTAACGGGAATTGGTATTGGTATCGTATTAAAACAATCTCGTTTATCAAAGTAATTATGTGAGAGATAGCCCTTGGGGTCGAAAGAGTTAAAGTGGGGTATATTGTTTTACGTCGATAGTTATTATTGTTTTTGCTAGAACCGTTTACATTCAATATTGCTGATGTATCTACTCAGTAAGTGGAACTGTATTGACTACCTCGCGGACTGGTGGTGTCGATGATAATAATAATATTCTGGGACAATCACAGTAATATTACGAGTAAATTGACACGCTGCAGAAAATGGAATTGGGTTTGGGAACAAACGGGCAAAAGTAGTGAAGTAGTAATCTCTTGATTCATCATCATCATCATCATTATCAGCCGGAAGACGTCCACTGCTGAACATAGGCCTCCCCCTTAGAACGCCACAATGAACGACAATTGGCTATTTGCATCCACCGGTTACCTGCGACGCGCACAATGTCGTCTGTCCACCTAGTGGGAGGCCTGCCTACGCTGCGTCTTCCGGTTCGTGGTCGCCACTCGAGAACCTTTCTTCCCCAACGGTTATCGGTTCTTCGAGCGATGTGGCCTGCCCATTGCCACTTCAACTTGCAGATTCTGAGAGCTATGTCGGTGACCTTGGTTCTTCGGCGAATCTCCACATTTCGGATTCTGTCGCGCAAAGAAACTCCGAGCATAGCTCTCTCCATGGCTCGTTGTGTGACTCTGAACTTCTCTAAAAGGCCAGCCGTTAGAGACCACGTCTCAGTACCATATGTCATCACTGGCAACACACACTGGTTAAAAACCTTCGTCTTCAGGCACTGCGGTATTTCGGACGAGAAGATATCGCGTAGTTTCCCGAACGCTGCCCATCCGAGTTGGATTCTTCGGGCGACCTCTTTGTCGAAGTTGGACCGACCTAACTGGATTTCTTGATTAGAAACTAGAGATTGTCACATAGGGATAATTAGTATTGGTAACTCGGATGTGGTGAAGATCAAGCATTGGGTGAGTGTGTCAGTCAGTTCGGCTGTGCGGTCTCCGCGGCATCTGATCTGTATCAAGATGTAGTGATTGGGATTTCCCTACTGGAGTAAGAGATTTCAACAGTTGTACGAAACGGGTGTACGTACCTACTAGTGGAAACGTGGATTATCATTGGGGAACGTTGACGTTCTTACGGCTGTAGTACAGTAGAGATGGTAGAGTAGTAGTTGTTTTTGTAGATTAGTGCGGTAAGACTGTTACAGTGGTCCCTCTTTTGAGGCCAGCTGGGCAAGACTGTTACAGTAGTTTCTTTGTGGAATTAGCTGGGCGAGATTGTTACAGTGGTCTCTTTATGGGGCCAGCTGGGCAGGACGAGTTGTTTTTAACTGATGGAGATGTTGAGTTTGAGAGATGGGGAGCGATGGTACAGTGGTATAGAGACCACTATTGGGACCATCTGGCAGAAATGAGATGGAAGCGGAGAAATATTGAGTCAGCGGTTTACTTAGTAGGCCGTCGGGTTCAAATCATCGGAGAAATGGGGTTATTGGGGGACATAATACTATGAGTAGATGTAAACACTGTCTGTTTTCAGGTGGAATTGAATGAAATGCGTATTCTCAGGAGAAATAACGCACGAGGACGTGCGAATGTCAGGATTGGCCGTGTCGGGATATGGAAGAACCAAGAAGGAAGTCAGGCGGCGTCACTTGCGCGTGCTAACAAAACACAGGGGCCGGCCGGCGCCATCGCCATATTGGGTGAAAACCGTCGCCGTCGCTGGATGCTGAAGAAGCTCCACGCATCCAGAGCCGACACAATCAGGTTAGTGCACTGCATTGTAAGCGCATCTTAATCGGGTTTTGAATGTATAAAAAACCATTTCTAAATTCGTTTCCCCCGTTTGTGTCAAAACAATTCTCAACTTTACATCGGTTTTGGCACATTATTTTTTGGTGCCGAAACCCGGGACTGAGGTCCGAAGTGACTCAGTTCCTTAATTTAATTTTACAATAGTATTTTGGTAATTAACCCACCAAATTACATTTTATTGAGTTATGTAAAACTTTGATAAAGTTTTCTAGTACGTCATATTTCTATCCCTAGTAACCGCCATTGCATTTGTAATATTCATAATAATAAATTAGTACTTATTGCTATCTTTGAAAACATTAAGTTATTTTAGTTAATATTCAATATAAACTAGGTGGTTATCGATTTTGAGTTAATAATCTTAATTAATATTTGTCAAAAAAATATATCGGTATAACCCGACTCATTTACGAAGTCGTCATTGTAGTGCTATACTCCGGTGGAGGCCAGTGCAACTTAATTTAGCCGTGTTCTCACTAAACTTGAATATTGTTTTGTTAATGCACATGTTTTTTCGGTTACATGTAAATTAATACCATTAATTCGGTACATGTTTACCTAAACTTTTGCATTGTACAATAATATTCAAAGTTTACATTCGTTTGTACGTATAAATTCATTTATCTATCCGGTATACATACAACTTATTCGAAACATTTTATTTACATCTTCCATCTGCTGTCTTTTGAAAAAATCCCTACGAACTTTGACGGGCCCGTTGGTCTAGTGGTCAGACACCCTGCCTGCTAATCGATGGGTCGTGGGTTCGATTCCCGCCAAGTGTCTGGGTGTTGTTTATCTATTTAAGTATGTATTTACAAAAAAAAAGTATATAAGTATTAGTATCAGTTATCTGGTTTCCATAGTACAGGCTCTGCCTAGTTTGGGATCGGATGACCGTGTGTGGATTGTCCCAAGATATTATTATTATTATTATTATTATTATTACTTACGTTTAAAATCATACACATAACTCGGTATACGTACATCTATTGTTATTCAACATAATTAGTGAATAAATAATATTTGCCATTCGTTACAAACTAATATCAAAATAAGTGGGTAATTTCAAATTAGTTGCCGCATGAAGTTCACAACGGCTTGCTCGGTGACCCCTACCATTGGTACATAACTCACTTTTCACTCGAAGTAATCGTGAAATCCTACATTTTGTGGCGAGTTTGTTGTGAGTTGTTGTATCGTAGTAGGACCATTATCATTTACCGGCGGCTTGGTTAACATTTTACGTTTATACAACAATGTATAAGTCGAAAAAAGTCCGTGGAACTCTTTCCAAATCTTTTGAAACGAAATCGCTAGTTGGTAAAGATTTGCCCGTGTTGCGTCGGAAGCGTACCATAGCGTTTAATAGACTAACAAAGGTGTTAGAAGTCGCACAATCAGCGGTATCCGATGCTAAAAACTTAGACAAATTTTTAGCATATTTCTCGGATTTAGAAAAAACTGTAAACAATTTTGAAGACGCTCACGCCGACATTCTTAGCATTATTGACAGCGATTCAGAGGATAGTGAGGATGCTATTCGTGAAGAATTTGATTCTAATTATTTTGAAGTTATTGAAATTTATCGACAACTTACTCGAACTTCAAGCAATTTGAACCAACCGTCTTGCAACTCGAATGATATCGTCAGTGTTAAGCTGCCTAAGATTAATTTACCAAAATTCACAGGAAATATTAAATCGTGGCCTGAATTTTATGATATTTTTAATTCATTAATTCATGAAAACCAATCGTTATCCGACACCGAACGCATGCACTATTTGGTGTCATGTCTTTCCGGTGATGCGTTATCTCATATTCGTACCTTTCCTGTGACAGGGTCTTACTATCGCTCTGCGTATGATACGTTGGTTAAACGTTACCATGATAATCGCGACTTAGCGTTTACGTGTTGGAGGGATATGCTAGGTATTAATTTAAAGTTAAATTCGCCGCACGACATTCGCCAATCCTTGGATACGTTTAATGAAATTCTAACCATGCTAACTAGGCTTGGGTTACCAACCGATAAATGGGACTTTGTGTTATGTTATCTTCTCCTTTCAAAAATTGATTCTAAGCTGCGCTGCTCGTTTGAACAATCTTCCTCGTCTTCTGAAATGCCAAGTTTTTCGGAACTTAATGACTTTCTCTATTCAAAGTGTACCGCTCTTATTCGTGATACTCATTTTTCTACACCTATCAAATCAATCGTCCCGAAGAACCATAATATTTCCTCAGTTTTGGTATCTAATACGGATATTAAACCTAGTATCGCAGCACCCTTATTGCCGCCATCGAAAACTGTTGCGCCTACATCTCAAGCGTCATCATCTCAGGGGCCAACATATAAATGCACATACTGCGGCGAGGGTCATTCCATTAGTAAATGCACAGCCTTTTGTAACATGTCTGCCCAAGAGCGATTCGATCACGCAAAACAACATCATTGGTGTTTTAATTGCCTGAAGTCATCTCACACTCTTAAGGAATGCCAGTCTGTGTTCAAATGCCAAAAATGCCACATGAGTCATCACACATTGCTTCATTTAGGCGCGGTGGACTCCAACGCTCCGCCAAGTCAACCTGAAGAACATAAAGCGAATACATGCACTCACGCAAGTATGCTAGGTAGGAACAACGAAAATTCTTTTGTGTTGTCAACAGCGAAAATCGATATTCTTGATTCGACAGGTCATTTTCAGTCTTTTCGTGCACTCATTGATACGGGAAGTCAAGCTCATTTTATTACAGATCGCGCCATTGATCGCTTAGGTTTGGCTCGGACATCAACTTCACGACAAATTCGAGGCTTAGGTCAATCTCTTGCGGACGTGTCAGGTTCCGTTAAATTGCAAATAGGTTAACACCTATTTGCAATACAACAGACCTATTTACAAGACACCACACCTATTTACAAGACAATCTGATTGCTAACGCAATCAGATTGTCTTCAATACTGACGCGCTTAAATTAGCGAACATCTGTGCTAACATGCCGATAGTCAAATTAGATAATTCTACTTAGAAGCATCATCAAAATTTAACATTAGCGGACCCTACTAGTCACGTCCCTGGAAACGTGAACATTCTCCTCGGTGCGGAGATCTTCTCATCAATTCTGCTTCCTGGCTGTATAAGTGGTGCACCACATCAGCCTTCAGCGTTTAATTCTATATTTGGGTGGCTTTTGCTGGGGAAGGTTGGTAATAGTGATCCGAATAACTCGACTATTAATACATTTTTTGCAACGGAGGATGATCTGCTTCAAGAACAAATTCAAAAATTTTGGGAACGTGATAATTCGCCACAGCTTCCTAACAAACTTTCAGCCGAGGAAGAAGATTGTGAACGGATATATCGTAATACTGTTTCTCGTGATACTACAGGAAGATATATCGTCAATTTGCCTCTCAAAGATGAGACCAAATCTCAAACTTTTCCAGGATCACGAGAAGTGGCCCTGAGACGTTTTCATTCACTCGAACGCAACCTTTCGCGTAACCCAGAATTACGTACTCAGTACACCGAATTCATGGCAGACTATTTGGACAGTGGTCATATGAGTTTAGTACCTTCTCAAAAGGTAAATCACGGAAAATTCTACATTCCACATCATTTAATTTAATTTAATTTTTATTTATTTGGGAAACATACGATTACATTTTACTTTTAGACTAAACATTATTTAAAGTTCATAAATCAGTTAAGTTTCCACTTAAAAATTAACAAATATTATTAGTATTGGCATTAATTAAAATTAGTCAATATTAAAACCATCATCATTAGTCCATCATTAGTCATTGTATTTTAAAACCTGACAGCGTAACAACGAAGCTACGCGTTGTCTTCGACGCTTCTGCAAAAGACGCGCGTGGTATCTCTCTAAACGATACTCTCTTGATAGGTCCAAAACTTCAAGCTAACATTCTCGACATTTTGTGTAGGTTTCGCATACATCCTGTTGTCTTCACCGCTGACATGCGGCAAATATCGCCAGATTTTGGTTCGCGAGGAGGATCGAGACTACCAACGCATTCTTTGGCGTTTCAACGATTCGGATCCCCTCCAAGAGTATCAGTTAAATACCGTAACGTATGGTGTTGCATCGGCACCCTACCTTGCGTGTCGTACCGTCTGACAATTAGCTTCTGACGAAGGTTAGCACCTTCGTACTTCGTAGGGTAAATTAGCATTTACCCTTGGCTTATAAGGTTTTAATTAACGACACGTATGTCGATGACGTAGTTAGTGGCTGCTCTACTCTCAAAGAAGCTCTCCAAACTAAATCAGAAGTTATTTTACTTCTTCATCATGGTCAATTTGAACTTCGAAAGTGGGCCAGCAATCAACCAGAATTGCTTGCTGATCTGCTTCCTGAATTTTGTCTCACTGATTCTGTATCATTAGACAAAGAGAATTCTAGTTTCCTTAAGGTATTGGTCTTAAAATGGAACCCCGTAAAAGATGTGTTTACGTTTGAAGTTACACCACTTCCGAGGGCTTGTACAAAACGAAACATTCTTAGTGAACTTGTTCGCATCTTTGATCCGTTACGATTTCTCTCTGCTCTTACGTTTCTTGCAAAATGCTTTGTCCAAAGGTTATGGATTATGAACGTGGGGTGGGATGAAACTCCTCCCGAAGAAATTATTCTACAATGGAAACATTATTCAGAACAAGTTTCGCTTTTGAATACGCTCGAAATTCCCCGTTGTATAGCGGTTTCACAAGTCAAGCAGGCTCAATTTCATGGGTTCTCTGATAGTTCAGAGGCAGGATACGGTGCTGTCATCTATCTTCGCGTAGTGGACTTGGACGAAAAGATACACATATTCTTTATATGTGCTAAATCTCCTATAAAACGTATTTCATTACCACGGCTAGAGCTATGCGCTGCCGTACTTCTAGCAGATCTTCTTAAGTATGTTACAGACCTGTATGGTTCTTTGTTACCAAACCTTGACGTCTATGCTTGGTCAGATTTGATGGTAGCGCTATCGTGGATCAAATCCCCTTCACATCGCTGCAAAACGTTCGTTGCCAATCGCGTCATCCACATTCAAGACGTAGCTTCAAACACTAAATGGGGTTATGTATCGACCAGTGAGAATCCTGCTGATATCGCATCTCGTGGTCAATTTCCTGCTGACCTTATTCATAATGCCTTATGGTGGGCGGGGCCTATTTGGGTCTCGCAATCTTCAAATTCTTGGCCTTCTAGTAACAGTGATTCTGCCGTCCTTCGAGAAAATGATGATGTTCTTTTAGAAGAACGCATTCACACATTACTAGTTCATGATGATCCATCATTCATATATACTTTATTGGCGAAATTCTCCTCGTTGAGGAAAATTCAGAGAATAACAGCGTACTGCATTAGGTTTATTTCAAATTTTGGTCCCACCAATCCGCGTTCGTCCGACTTGTTTATTACTCCTTCCGAACTTTATCGTGCTTTAATGATAATTGTCAAACACGTTCAAGCAATATACTTCAAAGATGATATCACTCGACTGCAAACGGATAAGGTTCTATCCAAACCCATGCGTAAACTCAATCCATTCATTGATAGCAGTGGAGTACTTCGCGTTGGCGGACGTCTTTCTCGATCCGGACTTGAATATGAACATATGCATCCTGCTTTACTCCCTCGTAATTCAGTTCTAACTTATCGAATCATTGAAGCTATCCACCAAGAAAATTGTCATCCAGGCGTCAATACCATGCATTACTTAAATTGGGTCATACTCAGAAAAAGTGTACATATAAAACACAATAAAACGCAATAATATGCAATAAAATACAATAAAATACGATAAAATACAATAAAGTACAATAAAATACAATAAAATAAAATAGCGTGTCCCTTATCATCAGGTGAACGTATTACTTGCCTCATGACCTAATAAACCTAATAATACTTCTAAGTAAGTACTTACCTATATAAAAGTAATTAATTTATCAAAAAATAAATAAAAATTATTTTAATTGATTTATTTAATGTTTTGGTCACTGTCTACGTATTACGTTTCATTGAATTCATTTTTGTTAAAAGAAAAATTACCCCAGACTTAAGATATATTCCCCATTCTTACCTAGCAACACCAGTCTAGTCGGACAATGTACAAATTGTCGTAAAAAACAATCGAGTTTTTATAATAATCCTTCACAGAATCTTAAGTAAGACTTATGAATAGAAAATTAAGTTAGGATCTTTATTAATTTTACTTAGTTAATATTTTCACGATTTGATTACACAATTCGGCATAATGTTTTTTTTTTGCGAGCTCAAACCATCAGTACAGTTCAAGTGATACTAAACAACCAAGTATACCAACTTGATGTTTTGGTGTACCTGAGATTGTCAAAAGGAGAAAAATTACATTTTTTCTTGCGGACTATCTGAAATCTAGTCTGAAGTTTGGAGTAAAGTTGGTGCATTGACATTAAATCCTGGAGCTCTTCATCAGTCAAGATCAAAATTTATTCTTAATGAAGTTCATCTTCGAAAATGCTGCTGCACGAATATAATATACGTACGAATATAATATTTTCAGCATTTTAACTTTATTTTTTTTATTTAAAAAAAAAACTACTTGTTAATTTTTAAAATAATCACTTGATTTTAATACTAGAAGTATTCAGAAATATAATGTTGTTTTATTTTTCTTTAACATAATCATACGTACGATGATATAGGGCAAACACTATAACGAAATCTTATTAGTGGCTTAACTCAAAGTTTTGAAAATGTCACTTAATGAGTTCTTGCAGTAAGCCGACGATATGTTCACCCAAACAAAGTAAAAAGTTTCAAAGCATATTTTTGTAGTTCTGGATATTTATTACCACACACAAATTTTATCCATAACTCTTAATTGGAAACTTCCACATGAAAACTTTACTTACGAAACGTTTACTTGAAAATCACTTAAATATAACAGGGTGTCTAGACAGGCTTTATAGTTAACGAACTCGATAAAACAATAATAATACTCTGTGGACCAAACTGTCAGTTTTCCCGCTTTTCTCCATATATTTCACACCAGCGCCCCTAGCGGTAACTATTATAAATTAGTAAAATGTAACAATATCGTCCATTCCGTGTGACGTAACGCTCTCAGAATACTCAGATCAGGCTCTCAAGTAGCTAACCGTAAGTTGCTGCACCTAAAACAATACTCATTTGAGAAGCTTCGAAGAATATTCGTTTATTAATAAGCGACGATATTAAGATGCTGCCCCCATCTCAAATGCGTATCATATGATATCGTACTTAAGTGTCTACCTGAGACCAGTTTATTAATACGGAACTTAGAGTTTCAAAACACACCGCTGGAGGCGCTGGTGTTGGGGCCACGTCGTTGACGTGGGAGTCACCTATCTATTTCTAAGTAATATACTCTTATCTACAATCGAGCCATCCCGGAGCGGGGGATGCATGGGGCGCGCGACTCACCGTCGACATCGAGCCGGTAGAAGGTGCCGTTGTTGCGCGCTGGCGGCGTGCGGTTGGGGAAGGAGACGCGGCAGCGGTAGACGCCGGCGTCGGTTTCGCGCACGGCGCTCACGTTGATGGAGCCGCGGCCGAGGCCGGCCACGCCGCCGTCGCCGTCGCCCAGCCGCCGCACGCGCCCGCCCCACCGGTCCGCGACGTGCGGCGCGCCCTCGCCGCTGTACCACGAGAATATCACCTCGCCCTGCGCACCACACGCACACGCTAACACACGGACGATAACCATGGCCAACGAGGAAACTACACACATCAAAAGTGTCTAGGGATCAAGCATTTTTGGGCAAAAAAATGGGCAGAAGAACAATGGCGTTTCGTGTGCTTTTCTGATGAGTCTCGTTTTGGTATGAGACCGGATACAAGACGTATACGACACTGGAGAACCCCTGGACGCCAACAGCGATTAAAATCCTGCCAGGAAGTCCATCCTTATAGTGGTGGAACCATCATGGTATGGGCGGGTATTTGGATCGGCGGAAGAACTGAGTTGATTTGGATCAGAGGCAACCTCAACGCTCAAATTTATGCTGAGACGATTGTATCAGACGTCATCGTTCCTCTACAAGTGCAAATCGGTCCCTTATTTCAGTTAATGCATGATAATGCACGACCGCACACCGCAAGAGTTGTAAGACAGACTCTCGCCGCAGCTAACATCAATGTCCTGCCCTGGCCTGCTCAGTCGCCAGACTTGAACCCGATTGAGCATGCATGGGATATGCTACAGAGAAGAGCTCTGCCGAATATGGAGGGTATCCAGTCCCAAGAAGACCTTTTTTTGTTGTTGCAACGAACATGGGCGGCCATTCCACAGCGTGATTTGGATGAACTCATTTTGAGTATGCCAAACCGATGTTCTTGTGTTGTTAGTGTTCGCGGTAGAAACACGGATTATTAATTGTTTAAGTTACCCAATAAAATTTTAAAGAAAACTGTTATTTCAGTCTTTTTTTCGAACTTTTGTGTTAGTGGTTCAAATGTCAAAAATCCCTTTATGGCAATGGAAATGGAAAATGGCAAATTTCTTTATTAATGCAAAGGTGACTTGGTTTATCGTTACTGTGACAAACGAAAACACTTTATTTGATGAATCCTTAAAGAAAATTTTAATTAATATCAATCAGGAGAAAAGTTATTGCAAAAATATATGTTGATCCCTAGACACTTTTGATGTGTGTATATATGAGATTAACATCAATACAGGGTGGATTTTTGAGACGGGACGGGTAAGGGCAGATTAGCCGTTATAACGTTAAAGCTGAAAACGTTCTATAACGGCGATTTTTATTTTTGGCATTTTAACAATTATTCTGCTGAACACATTTTTTACAAAATCTGTGAATGCAGTTCCGAATGTTTTAAAAGGTTATCTATGGTCTCCTAGGAACGTTTTCCTGTAACTATAACGAGTAAGGTACACCTGCCCTTAAAGTCCCGTCTCAAATATCCACCTGTATACAGTATGTACATACATTGACGTACTAAGGTATGTATCAAAAACCCTGTTCAATCACAGGTGTGGGGGGGGAGGTATTATTTGGTGTAACATAAAACATCAAAAATACTTACGAAAATGAACTATAATCACGTTCAGTCGTTTTAACATAATACGATTTGCAATACCGCAACACATAATTAGGCTTATTTCCTCAATTTCTTTGCTAAAACAAGACTGACTGACTTATTACCCGTGTAATAAATGTTCGAGGTAATCGCTATGTTTGCTAAGGCCCCTCTATAGCCGATATTGAATCGCTTTGATTACTAGTTCAAGATACAACCGCTGATATAGTAAGCGGAGGGCGCGGCGGCGCGCGTAATTTATATTATGATACTAGCTGACCCGCGCGGCTCTGCCCGCGTGTATATCACTATAAACCTTTATCTTGAATTACTATATCTATTTCTGAAAGTGTGCTTGGAAAAACACACCCGATTTAATAAAGAAATCCGGAATCATAAATTACCCAATAGAAATCCGAAACCTTTTAATTGAAAAGAGAAGACAAAGACAGAGGTGGCAACGGCCTAGATGTCCACTCAATAAAATAGTTTTAAACAAACTAACAAAGCAGTTAAGTAGGGAAATTAAGAAATTTCGTGATGAATCCACGCATACCTTAATAACCTTACCCAGCTAACGAGTGATCGTGCAACCGATTATTCACTGTGGAAAGCCACTAAAAGTTAAAAAAAAAACCATCATGCAAATTCTATTCAATTAAGGAAAAGAACGGGCAGTGGGCTATAAATAATGAGCAAAAAGCAATTAGATTTGCAAATCATTTAGAAGGAAATTCAACTTCTAAACAAGAAAAAATCCCCAGGTTATGATTTAATCACCGGGGAAGTCCCCAGCAATCTTCCTCGTAAAGCAATAGTAAAACTCACTACACTTATAAACGCTTCGCTTACATTAAAATACGTACCCGATATGTGGAAAGTGGCTGAAGTTTTTATGATACCAAAACCTGGTAAACCACCAAATGAAGCAACTTCATACAGACCGATTTCGCTGTTGCCAATAAAGTCAAAATTATTATATAGCTCTTATTGAGACGTTTAATACCAATTATAGAAGAAAAAGATCTCATTCCTGACTATCAGTTTGGCTTCAGGGCAAAGCACTCCACTATAGACCAAGTTCATAGAATTAGGTACTATTATTTAAAAAACGTTAGGAGAAAAAAACGTTTGCTCTACAGTTTTCCTGGATGTAGCCCAAGCATTCGATAAGGTGTGGCATCAAGGTCTTATTTATAAATTAAGAAAGATGTTACCACAGAATTTCTCCGATATCTTGGAGTCTTACATATCAGAAAGAATGTTCAGAGTAAGACAGGAAGATTCTTATTCTGATCTTACGAACATCAAAGCTGGAGTACCACAAGGAAGTGTGTTAGGTCCGGTCCTGTACTTACTATACAACTGTGATATTCCAAAACTAGAAAACAACACAATTGCAATCTTTGCTGATGACACAGCCATTATGGCTACAGGTGTTACACACGCAGAAGCAGTGGAAAATGTTCAAATTGCCGTAAACACTATATGTAAGTGGACAAAAAAGTGGCGAATAAAACTCAACGAATCCAAGTCAGTTCATATTGATTTCACCAATAAAAAAATCAATCTATCATCCGGTATACATAAACAATCGAACAAATACCCAACAAATACCCTATGAGAATACCGCCAAATACCTTGGCAAGACACTCGATACAAAGCTTCGCTGGAAGGCTCATGTCAAAAAGCAACGCAAAGAGTTAGGCCTTCGCTACAAGAAAATGTACTGGCTTCTCGGTAAACACTCCGTGCTGTCAGTGCAAAACAAAATACTCCTGTACAAACAAGTCCTAATGCCAGTATGGACTTATGATATACAGCTGTGGGCCTGTACCAAACAAAGCAATACAAACACAGTACAACGCTTCCAGAATAAAGTACCTACTCAGAGGAATTGTAAACGCGTCCTGGGGGTCTAGTACGAGTTCCGATAGTTTACGAGCTCGATCAAACTGACAGTTTACTAGTTCTTGACAGTTACCGCTAGGGGCGCTGGTGAGAAATGTATGGAGAAAACTGACAGTTTGATCGAGCTCGTAAACTATCGGAACTCGCACTAGACCCCCTGGTACATTAGAACAAACGACCTCCATCGGGACCTCAAATTTGATTTCGTGGCCAAAGTTATCAAGGATTACGCTGAAGCTCATGAACGTCGGCTTCACAATCACGTGAATGTCGAGGCTATCCAGCTCCTCGACAACACGGACATAGTGAGAAGACTGAAAAGAACAAAACCTTTTGAGTTAGTTTAAGTGTTAAATTAGTGCAGTATAGTGCAGTGTAGAACACATTATCAAAGTGTCTTCGCCTTGATAGAGGCAATAAGAAAAGTGCCATTGGACACATTCTTAATCTAATCTAATTTATTCCTTTAGGTTAAAGTAAAATTGCTGATTAGCCATTAAGCTAGATTGTAATTTATTTGGTGTTACCACAAGGGAACATCATTAAGTAAAAAAAAATGCCCAAACAAGACGTAGTGAATTGATCGTCAGATTTCGTAGCGAACAGTGTCGATTATGAGATTTCGTAGAGAACAGCCATGGGATGGCTGCTGTTTATTTATAATTTGTGTGTTTGTCAGTTTGAGAGTTTTCGCGCCTCTTGGACAGCGCAAGCTGATGAGCCGCTTTCTCCCGGTGGATGGTGGACATCGCGAGCGCGAGGTCATGCTCTCGTGGTGGGTTACGGATTTCATAACGGTTTGGTGCTTTCATTGAGCAAGTTACAACCAGTTATTACTAGTCATTTAATGGTCATTTCAATTTATTAATTGATAATATTTGAAATGAATTTCCTTTTCACAACACTTATCCTTCCCTTTCCCTCCTTATTCGTGAGAACGCAATGGTCAATCATATAAATAATTTAATTAACCAAAATGGCGGCGATGTGGTTCGCCACCCATCACGTCTCGTTTCTCACGGAGGCGAAAAGCGGCCCTTGGGCTCTGCCTACGGGAAAAAGGCGTGATTTAATATGTGAATAACTGATAACTTAAGAGATGGCGTAAGTGTGGTTTGTTGCTATTTATTTGATATTTACAGCAATTGTTGATGTTGATCAAACATTGTCGTGTGATATAATTGTTAATAATTAATTGATAATTGAATAACTGACACTGATAGTTGGAGTTGGTGTGGCTCTGGGGCTGGCGGAGACCACTTGACATGGGATTATAAAACTACGTGGACTTCCCGTCCACGTAGTTTTATAATCCCCTGTCAATGTAATAAAGATACTTTATTATGTCATTGTGTTCACGGTCGAGTGTTTATGGTTTTTTTTCATTTCCGAGATAATTGATTGTAATCGGCGAAAAAAATAGCGCCATTTTCCGATATTTACTATGTTAGTTGATTACAACATGATAGCCATTGTATCAACGATAGTAGGCCGACAGGGAGCGTTTAGTAATTACTCGTATACATGGTATCTCAGAAATGGATACCCCATTTCTATGGCAGTAATGAATGACGCATTGTGTAACCCACAATAATTCAATTTTTGAAAGAAAATAATGAAAAAAGGTAACACTTTTCACTAAAAGTAGTAAAATAAGACACAAACAATTTCTAATTAAAGAAGGCACGCAATCTATAAATAAGGGTTCCTTTTTTACCATTTAGGTATGGAACCCTAAAGACAGTGGCTCAGTAGGAGTAGGCACGATGATGGGGTGCTCGAAACAGTTTTAATTCAAAATAATTATTTTTCAAATTTGATATAGAGTATCAGCAAGTAGACAATTGCAGCTCCCACGCGCATTGCGCGCTATAATCTGGACATGACGAGCTACGGGGCGCAGTGCGGGCGCGGGCGGCGCGACGCGCTGTCCTACGCCCGCTGTGCCACTGCCCTACATACATACCTACTCGTAAATAAGTAAGGTAGGTAAGGTAGGGTAAGATTAACATACTTTTCACACCACCTGCTCGATAATGTTACATTATGTGTCATATAACCTTAACATAAAGTGACTCATTATATCTCTATAGTCTAGCCGGGTAATAATGTTGTAAGGTAAACCCCCAATTATCGACACTTTAAAGATCGCATATGAACATTTTTTTAAATATCTACTTTATTTACGATATTACACGATACTTTCATGCACTGGGTATAAGTCTAGGGTTCATTTTATATTATCTTAAAGTAAAAACGAGTGTGATACTAATAAGTAGATCAATAAATCAAATTAGATTTAGGTTCTTTTTGCCCTAGTTATCGACAATGAAATTCCATATACCGACACCCAGTAATCGACATGATCCAATAATCGTGATCTAGTAATCGACATGTTCTATTTATCGTCATCCAAATATCGACCTAATCCTAACACCATGCCCAAAAAAAACATTAAATAATTTAATCCTTTTAATTATAATAAACAAACAGGGACATGTACATGTGTGTGACAAACTTACCTAAAGTTAAGTTATGACTTTGTAATGCGGTTTTAACAATATTTTGTTATTCAAAAATCCTTTTCTTTTATATATAATCTTTAACTTAAGACAAAAACCCGTTACGTACTTCCACTATTCTTTTTTCACGTCTGAATTATTTTAACTAATCAAATATTTAACATAAATTGTAGATCTGTTTTTAATTGGTATTCATCATCATCACCAGCCGGAAGACGTCCACCGCTGAATATAGGCCTCCTCCAATGAACGACAGTTGGCTATTAAGAGTATAATAAAGAGAAATAAATGTCGTCTGTCCACCTAGTGTGAGGCCCACCTACGCTGCGTCTTCCAGTTCGTGGTCACCACTCGAGAACCTTTTTTCCCCATTGGTTGTCGGTTCTTCGAGCGACTAGCAGATTCTAAGAGCTATATCGGTGACTTTGGTTCTTTGGCGAATCTCTTCATTATGGATTGTGTCACGCATAGAAACTCCGAGCTCTCTCCATAACTTGTTGTGTGACTTTAAGCTTCTCTAAAAGGCTTGCTGTTAAGCGCCACGTCTCGTTACCATATCGTCATCACTGGCAACACACACTGGTTAAAGAACGTTGTCTTCAGGCACTGCGGAATTTCACATGAGAAAATGTCACCAAGGTTCCCAAACGCTGCCCATCCGAGTTGGATTCTTCGGGCGACCTCTTTGTCGAAATTATGCGGTATACAGGTTATATAGCGGCTGCATAGCGGTCAACAACTTCGTGTGTATCATTGCCAACTACTACCGGTACGAATGCAACATAGACATTAGACATGATCTCCATCTTGTCCATGTTCATTTTAAGACCCACTTGTTGGCTTAACGCTACTGAGGTCGCTGAGCATTGTATTGAGATCCTCCAGCGATTCAGCCATAACGACTATATCATCAGCAAAGCGAAAGTGAGTAATGTATTCGCAATTGACGTTGATGCCGAATCCGAACAAGTCCAAGAGCTTGAAAACGTCCTCCAATGCGTTCGTGAACAGTTTTGGCGAAATAAGGTCTCCCTGTCTCACGCCTCTCTGCAATCGGATTTATTTTGTAGTCTCGTCCAGTAGTCGGATCGACATGGTGGCGTTGCTGTAAAAACACTTCAACACTTCGATGTACATATAGTCAATGAGGAATCGCTGGAGGGACAGGATTACCACCCAGGTCTCGATTGAATCGAAGGCTTTTTCGTAGCCCACAAACGCTGGACATAATGGCCGACTATACTCCTCAGTCTTGTATATAATCTGACGGAGCGTATGAATGTGGTCTACGTTACTAAAACCTTTTTGGAACCCGGCTTGCTCGGGAGGCTGACTGGCTGGTTCGTATTGACTTTCAAAAACAGCTTATATGTCTATAATTCTTTAATAAGGTGTTATAACATTTTTTGAAGAAAAGCACCATCATTTTTTTTTTTTTTTTTGTTTTTTTTTTTTTTTTGGGAATGATAGACGCTGTTAACCGCAGATGGCTATTGCAGCTTCACCGGACAATAGGAGGCGAGTGCTTGAAGCGCTCTAGCCTTTACGGCAGAAGTAGCGACGAGCACAAGGGCACCTCAGGGAGGCACGGCCTCGGCTTGGGCTGTCGCTTAAGAGAGGGCTGAGTTTACCACCGGTTCACAACGCGCCCCCACTGAGAAGAACCGGCAAGAAACTCAGTGGGGTGATGCACGTCGTTGCGGTCGCATACGTACGACCCTTCGGCCTCGCCGGCGAGACCAGTGTCTGATAGCTAGTGTAGCATACGGTTGTCGGGGAGGGGTCGGCGCATCCCGGTCCAATAGGACCGTCATGGGGTCAGGAGGGTCGAGCAGTACGTGCCGTGGTCTGCGGCGCGAGTCAGAAGGACTAGCGGCGTAATCGGCGGCGGCGCGGATTAAACTGTTCGCGTGACGGGACGCGGATTCAAAGTAGCGTTTCGACGCTTCTTTGAGGAACTTACGAAGGGGATCTAATTTGAAATCGGAATGCAGATCTACGTTCCGCATGTACCACGGGGCACCGACGGCGCGACGGAGGAAGCGATTCTGGATAACCTGGAGGCTATCGATACGGGTGCGGGCGGCGTGCGCGAAAACTACACTCGCGTAAGTCATGATAGGGCGAATGCAAGCTTTGTATAATGTCAACTTATTTCTAAGCGACATTTTACTCCGCTTGCAGAGAAGGGGATACAGGCGACCTAATACGAAAGCCGCTCGATTGCGGACGGACCTAATGTGCGGGCCGAAAGTCATGCGGGAGTCCAAGGTGACTCCGAGGTACTTAACCTTCCTAGTCCAAGGGATAGGGCGATTGAATAGGGATATTGGGACTAGTCGTCTGTTGGGCCGAAGGCTCCGCGCGGAGAACATATTGGCGGGTCCCCGGGAGAAGACCACCGCGGCACTCTTCTCCGGGTTCACCTCTATGCGCCACGTACGGAACCATTGACCCAGGGCGTCGACTGCGGCTTGAAGAGCACGCGTCAAATAGGACATGTTCCTATGGGAATAATAGAGAGCGGTGTCATCCGCGTAAAGGGCGAGTTGGACTCTGCTCGAACGAGGAATGTCGTTCGTGAACAGGCTGAACAAGAGGGGAGAGAGCACGGAGCCCTGAGGGACTCCGGCCTGTATAGGATGGGGTGAAGAAAACGTACCTTCGACCCGGTATCGAAAGGTACGATTCGAGAGAAAGTCTCGTATGATGAGTACGAGCCTATCGGGGACTCCTAACTGGAAGAGCTTGTATATCAAGCCGTTGTGCCAGACCTTGTCGAAGGCCTTGGCAACATCGAAGAATAGGGCGCCTGTGTAGACGGGCTTGGGCTGGTTGAGCCCGGTCAGGATGTGCTCCGTGAGGCGGTGCACCTGGTGGACGCAAGAGTGTCTGGTTCGAAAGCCAAACTGCTCGTCAATAAGGATATTATTAGAACTGACAAAGTCTTTGAGTCTCGCTAATAGCAAGCGCTCATAGAGTTTGCCGAGAGACTTGAGAAGACTGATAGGCCGGTAGCTCGCAGGGCTGCTGCGAGGCTTACCCGGCTTAGGGATACCTACTACATCCGCGTCTTTCCATTCGGCAGGAAAGACGCAGTGGGACATGGCTGCGTTGAAGATAGTCACTAAAAGACATATCAGATGGACAGGGAGAACCTTGAGAACGCGATTGGAGATGCCGTCGGAGCCCGGTGCTTTCTTCGGCTTAAGGCCTTTGATCAGGTCTTCCACCTCGGTTTGCGTGACCGGGGAGAGGGATTCGGTGGGAGGGAGTGAGGACCTGCGCTCTACTTCCCTATCCACAAGATCGAGGTGCGCCGGATCGACGGGAGCGGAGCTGGGTGTGCACTGACTCTCTAGAGAGTCAGCGAGAACCTCAGCCTTCTCGTCGTCCTCGAACGCGGGTGGGTCGCCTGAAGGGCGGGTCAAGGGGGGCATGGTGGCTACGGTGTCGGTTTTGAGGGATCTCGCGAGCCGCCAGTAAGCCTGGTGTGACGGCGAGATCTCCTCTAGAAACCCTCCCCATCGAGCCTCCCTGAGTTCCGCGATGCTGCGCTTCACGTCCCTCTGCAATGCACGCATGCGGACCCGACTGGCATCGGTGGGGTAGGAGTCGTACGCGCGAATAGCCGCGTTTTTAGCGCGGACTAATTCCTTAATGTCATCGGGCAGCTTGAAGCGCACAGCGTAAAAGTTGTCCGCTTCAAAAAAAAGCACCATCACACCCCTGTACTGTGCTTCTGGCGTAGTACCTTCGAGTAAGACGGAATTAAATAACTTCTGGAGGACTAAACGTATCGGTTTTCCATTCGCTCCCAGAAGTTCTGTTGTGATTCCGTATTCACCCGGAGTCTTGTCGTTCTTAAGCTGTTTGAGAGCCATTCCAATCTCGTACAGGATGATGTCTAGGATGTCCTCAGTGTAGTGTCGGGTTAGTTTAACTCTAGTGTCCTTATATTTTAAACACTTTTTCATTCAGTCAAACCATTTTTGAAAACATGAGGACCATTTGACGGGCCCGTTGGTCTAGTGGTTAGACACCCTGGCTGCTAACCGATGGGTCGTGGGTTCGATTCCCACCAAGTGTCTGGGTGTTATTTATCTATCTAAGTATGTATTTACAAAAAAAAAGTATATAAGTATTAGTATCAGTTGTCTGGTTTCCATAGTACAGGCTCTGCCTAGTTTGGGATTGGATGACAGTGTGTGGAATGTCCCAAGATATTATTATTATTGGTTTTAGGGCATTTTTTTCACGTGCTCGTTATAAGCTATCACGGCCTCTTCCGACCCCGTAAAAGTCATGACAGTAGCCATATTTTCCTCACTGACAGCAGTTGAGGGCCGAACTTCATGAACTTCAGAATGGAGAGAAACACAACCACGATCAAATTCTGCGTAACCACGCATTACGGTGCTCAAATGACGTGCTTTCCACCCAAAAGCATTATGAAGCTCAGCAGACTGACTGCTTCCATCGCCTGTGCCATTTAAAAAGGCGTGTATGTTTTTAGGCGCCATTCCTAAAAACAATGTCGGTTATTGGAACACATGGAAAATCCAATCATCGACACAACAGTCGATTTCTGGAAGCAGTTTGACGATTTAAATAAAAGAACTATATTTTTAAAGTGCTGAAGAAACATAGCTTGGTAATGAAATTCAGTGCAAAAATAACTAAAAAAAAACGATTCGACATTTGTCGAAGTTTGGAACAAGCGAAGAAAAAAACTCCAATTACCGACAGACGTATTTTCATATTTTATTATAACCTCACCACTGTAAAACATTTATTAATAACTAGTCAATTAATGTCCTAATTTTATAAATAAAGGACATTTTCTATACAGCAAAAGAATTAAAAGTTATGAGCAATGAATCTTACTCACCTCCTTAATGATTTTACTAGTAAAACTAGATGTACGATGGAGGATCGCTTGCGGTCGAACCTTATACCGAGCCATTTTCTTCAACATGGCCGAATGTGTAAAACGTCATTTGCAATGACAACTAGATGACCTAACATAACCTAAAAAATTAAAATTGAATGACATTTTAGTACAAGATTAAAAAATAATAAATATTCTCCTCCTTTTCCAATGGGTTTCATACTACTATTATTTTTATGGTTTCAAAAATTATCGACCCTGGTCTACTTGGGTAATGATGTGACTTGAATTTCGAAAGTAAAATATTTTTCTACCACAAAGACTCTTTGAGTATATACCACGAGACTGGCGAGAAAAAAATACATCAGAAAATCGAAACGAGCGCGAGGAGCCGAATTGGAGCCGAACCTTGTTCTAGGTTCTAGAAAAGTTAAAGTCTCTGCTTAGAGAGTGTGTGGTAAGTATTTAAACTGTAAAGCCTCCCTGGTAAAAAAAAAATTTGACGTTCGTAATTCAAATCACATTTTAACGAAGAATTGGCTTCGTCCTGAAAACATAAATGCAAAATGACAATTTAACTTAGAGCATTTAATGAAGAATTGGCTTAGGTCTGGAAATATATACGAAAAATGAAGACAAAATATGAAGACTTGGCTTAGGCCTAGCTACAAATTGATTTATTACGAGATTGCTTATGACGAGGCTGTATTTTTTTTTTTACTCCCTATAAGCCTGTGCTTGACTGCAGTCCCACCTGATGGAAAGCGGCGACGCAATCTAGGATGGTAAAGCACACTGGCTTATTAAAAGCCTATTCACTCTAGCTTTGAAGACACCCAGGTTATAATCGGGCGGAAAAACTGACGCAGGCAAACTGTTCCAGTCCTCAGCTGTCCTTATTATGATTGACGATGCAAATCGCTTAGTTCGGACTGAAGGCACGTTTACCACATAAGGGTGTGTGCGCGCCGTGCGTCTCGTTGTCCGATGATGGAAGGGGGATGGTGGAATCAAGTCATGTAATTCCTGCGCACACTCTCCAAAATGCATCCTGTAGAATACCGAGAGGCTGGCTACTCTGCGCCTGTGCTCCAGGCTTTGTAAATTGGTCTCTACTAACCCAGAGTTACCAATAAGCCTCTTAGCGCGCCTCTCCACTGAGCTGTATGGGCTAGAACCCTTTGCCTTCCCAATTAGGGTCAGCTTGGGGTCAACTAAAGGATAAATAACAAATCACATTATTACCCTAGGGAGTTTAGTACAACATTATTAACCGGCTAGACTATAGGGATATAATGAGCTACTTTAGGTTAAGGTTATATGACACATAATGCAACCTTTGATTATATATACGTATATAATAATAATAAACCCGCAGGGCAGCTAGTGGCGAGCTGTTGGTACGTAGCGACACCACGGACCCGAGTGCTCCAGAGAGTCGGTCAGGGGCCCCACCTCAGCGTGTCGTGCGTGCAGGACTCTCAGCTCTGGCTTGCCTTAATTGGCCGTCCAGAGAGGTGTTGTTAGAACTATATGCTCCAGGGGTGGAAGTGTTAAAGGGCATAACGCCGCGAGTAACCACGGAGAAAGCGCAGCACACCTCTCCACACCCCTGAGTCACTCACACCGGTGTTGCACTCCGTCGTCTTCTGACGGCTATATGGAGAGCTCATCTAGTGGGTGGCAAGTCACCGCTTGCCAAAATATAATTAGTACACTAATTATGGCAAGTGACCCCGGCCTATTGCAATAGCCCAGTATTCAATCCACCAAATGCTCATTAATAAAATCTAAAAATCTTTCCACATACTTACAATAGTCCCTACACCTGTCAGAGTCAACTGCTGTTTATATCTTATTTCCAGCAGTTGATCCTGACAGGTGTGTTCCATACCTACCATTAACTTCTCTCAACAGGCCTCTACGTGTTGGATTCGTCCCCACGCAAGCCTTTTAAAAGGCTGGGTGTAAAAGCCCGTGTTATAAAAAAATCAAAAATAATAATAATAATAATATCCTGGGACAATTCACACACGGTCATCTGATCCCAAACTAGGTAGAGCCTGTACTATGGAAACCAGACAACGGATACAAATACATATATACTTTTTTTTTTGTAAATACATACTTATATAGATAAAACACCCAGACACTTGGTGGGAATCGAACCCAGGGCCGCGCCGCCCCTATGTGCGAAGTGTGCGGCGCACACAGGCGCCAAGACAATAGAGGCGCCGCCATCGAAATTATTTTTGATACACTTACACAACAACATATTCTTTGTAGTGGAGTATCGATAAGTAAGTAGGTACAATAGACGCAAGATATACTTTGTAAATAACAAAACATAATTATACATAGCATTACGAATTTTGCTAACTATGCCAGTTACCGTAGCAAGCGCGGAAAGGTCTTTTTCTAAATTAAAACTCATAAACAATTACCTGCGCTCAACAATGAGCCAGGAAAGATTAACAGATTTAGCAACAATATCCATAGAGGAGGCCATATTAGACCATATAGACATATAGGAAATTATTAAGAATTTCGCAAACAGAAAAGCGAGAAGAGTGGAAATAATATAATTTAAGTATGTTTATATACGGTTTATATTCTTACTACATATTATAGACCCTTGTTGTTTTTTTTTAACATAGCATACGCAATAGTTATATTATCGCAATATTATACGCAGTATTATCAGAAAAGTCAGCTATTTTGTTATTAATATCTAAGTATACAATTAGATATAACATCATAAATAAAGTATGTAATAAAATATTTTTGAAAAAAAAATCGAACGTACTTCAATAACACTGAAAAGTATAAAATAATTTAAATATTATAGAAGTTGGTGTTTGCGTACCTGCTGTGTATATTTGGCACCAACTTCAATAATATTTAAATTATTTTATACTTTTCAGTGATATTGAAGTAGGTTAATTTTTTTTTTTTTAACTTTTTATTTTATACTTTTTAGTGATATTTTCATATAAGTATAAAGATTGAATCATCGAAGACCGTAAAATGATGTAGGTAGGTGATGATCACATTATCGTCTACATAGTTTTACATAATTCATGTTTCTTGAGAAAAAAATATCCGGTCGTAATGAAATTTGCATGGAATCATCGTAGTAGTTTACTCTCTCGAATAAAAAAGAATCATCGAAATCGGTTCATAATTGTCAGAGCAATGTAATGGAGAACATCAGTTTTATGGTTTTTACCAGATAAATTTCTTCACATCGTTCATGGTCCTCCAGGAAGTTCTTATCCGGTTGTGATAAAATTCATACAGATTCAATACAGTGGTTTCTTCTTTCGAATAAAAAAAGAATCATTGAAATTGATCAATATTTGCCAGAGTTATGACCATTTTTGTCCTTAAAAAGCGACATAAAGTCATCTACATAGGCTTTCCTGCGCAGTCACCATTCTTGTTTTTTCAGGAACTACTTATTACTAAGAAATATTTTTTTTATGGGGATTGAAGAATGGATGGAAGAAAGATTTTTTCAAATCGGTTCATAATTGGCAGAGTTATAGAATAGAATAGAATATATTTATATATTTATATATTTATGCTCGAACATATATAAATATATATATATATAGACAAATTGAGAACCTCCTCCTTTTTTGAAGTCGGTTAAAAAAGAGGCGCTTCATAGGTTTCGCACACAGGCGCTGTCCTGATCGAACCCACGACCTGTTGGGTAGCAGACAGGGTCACTAACCACTAGACCAACAGGCCCGTCAAAGAAATAATAAGCAAAGAATATATAATCAAAGAATGCAACATTATCGAGCAGATGGTGAGAAAACTACTATTATTAAATACTGCTAGAAATAAAATAATATCAGTACACTGATTTGCAGCGTTCGCGCCCACACCTACTTACTGCGAGGCGAGACAATAAAATACAAAACTGCTAGATTTAAAATAATATCAACACACCATTTTTTAACGTTAGCGCCTTCTTTTTATCTATTTTTAACCGACTTCAAAAAGGAGGAGGTTCTCAATTCGTCTGTATATATTTTTTTTATGTATGTTCGCGCATAACTCTGGCAATTATGAACCGATTTGAAAAAATCTTTCTTCCATCCATTCTTCAATCCGTTGATTGGGTCCCATAAAAAAATTATCGCTTACGAATAAGTAGTTCCTGAAAAAACAAGAATGACGACTGCGCAGGAAAACTGCAGGAAGGCCTATAAGATGACTTTATTTCGGTTTTTAAGGACAAAAATGCACTGTAATGAATCTATGAATTTTACCACAACAGGATAAGAACTTCCTGGAGGACCGTGAACTATGTGAATGAATTTATCTGGTAAAAACCATAAAACTGACGTTCTCCATTAAATTACTCTGAGAAATATGAACCGATTTCGATGATTCTTTTTTATTTGAGAGAAGAGTAAACTACGATCACAGTGTATAATTTATAGACTGTGCTACCACAGTGTATAAGACTGTGGTGCTACTATGATGATTCCATGCAAATTTCATTACGACCGGATAAATCGTTTCTGAAGAAACATGAATTATGTAAAACAATGTAGACAATAATGTGACATAATCTACCTAGATCATTTTACCGTCTTCGATGGTTCAATCTTTGATTAAAAAATATCACTAAAAAGTATATAATAAAATATTTTTGAAAAAAAATTGAACCGACTTCAATAACACTGAAAAGTATAAAATAATTTAAATATTATTGAAGTTGGTGCAGAATATACACAGCAGGTACGCTAACACCAACTTCTATAATATTTAAATTATTTTATACTTTTCAGTGTTATTGAAGTCGGTAAAATTTTTTTTCTAAAATATTTTATTTCTTCTCTAGAACCTAGAACAAGGTTCGACTCCTCCATATGCATGTAAAAGAAAATAAAAAGAGAAAAGATAAAATAAAAGTATTATTATTTTTAAACTCAAACACATACACACACACACTCACATTATGCGCACCCACATTAAACATTGTATGTATCTATATAGGTATACTAGCGACCCGCCCCGGCTTCGCACGGGTGTAATTGAGAAGAAAAAGAAGTGAATAATTTAGTTACTGCCTTTGATTACAGAAATTCTTCATAAATAATGCTTGTAGCTGACTTTTCGTAACGCAATATGAACAAATTTTGTTTAGAAGTGACGCGTGAAACGCGTGACGCTGTCTCTCCATGGGCAAAGTACTCAACGCTTAGGTTTAAGCCTGCAACGTTGAATCTCTGAGCTTGTGATTTATTAATTGTATTTATAATTTTATTAGAAACTGCAGACGTGTACCGGTGCACAATTTGGGTGGGTTAAGGACAGGAACAGGACACCATTTCTTTAAAACCAATTTATGGAAGCAATACGGGCTTCCTTGTTCGGTTTCATCGTTAAGACGTAAACGGGGATCAACCGGGGAATTCTTACCCACTAAAACCCCCGCGGCTATCACGTGGGCACATTAGTGGGCGGACCTGGGCTATCTGTCGGTATCTGCACCAGCTGATACCACTCAGTGCCTTGACTTTGAACCCGCCGCCGGAGAGGCACATTATAGTTCCCCGGGAACCTGTCACGGTGCTCACGGTTACAGGGGCCATGGGGGAAGCCTTTAATGAGATTTACGGGCCCTGTTGGTGGTCAACCAGGTATGTAGGATTCTTTAGTGTATAAACCCCCAACGGCCGTGCAATCAGCACATAAGAACCCCTTCTTGGGCTATGCGCTTGGACCATGATACGCTCAGTGGCTTGCCTTTGACCCGGGGGCACAATAAAGCCACCCGGGAACCTGTCACCGTGCTCACGGTTACAGGGGTCACGGGGGAAGCCTTCAATAGGTCCCCGGGACTCTGTTGGCAGTCAACCGGGTTATGTTGGATTCTTATACACAAAACCCCCAACGGCCGTTAAATCAGTACATAAGAAGGAGACCTGGGCTATCCGGTGGGATCTGCACCAAGATCCCTCAGAGGCTTGCCTCTGAGCCCGCCACCAGGGGGCACAATAAAACCACCCGGGAAACTATCATCGTGCTCAAAGATACGGGGATCGCGGGGGAAACCTCCAATAATCCCCCAGGATCCTGCGGGCGATCCACTGCGGTATGTGTCCCTCACGGCTGTCCACACAAAAGAGGGGGGCTGCACCGTGTACCCCTCAGTGCAAGGCAAGGGCCTTTGAAGCCGCTGCCGGGGGCGCATTATAGCCCCCCGGGAATTTGTCACCGTTGTAACAGTTAAGGGGTGGCGGGGGAAACATCCAATATGTCCCCGGGATCCCGTGGGGAAGTCGACCTGGGTATTTGGGATTCTTACCCACTAAAACTCCCGTGGCTGTTACATCGGCACATGAGAGGGAAACCTGGGTTCTCGGGTGGGATCTGCACCTGGTGTCCCTCAGTGCCTGGCCTTTGAGTCCGCCGACGGGGGGCAAGCATATTATATCCCAGATTTACCTTATATTATATGGAATGATAATGATACATAGAATGTCTAGTACGTACTTGATTAGGTTGCGTCTTTAGGTTTAGTCAACGTAAGCTAATTAAATTTATTTACTTAGATAAAACTTCTAAATAAATTCAGTTAATATATAAACCTTCAGTGAAAAAAAAAAAAAAACAAAATGATCAAAAATAAAATGTTTAAAAGTACACAAAAAAAATCCCAAAGAGAGATTTGAACCCGGACCCTGCTGTGCTTAGAAGACGCTTCCGTAACCTCCAGACCACGGCTTCTCTCTATTATTCGAATTACTTGATCATTTATTCTTGTATGTCTGCTCAGTCCCTAATGCATATAGCGTGATATTTTACCTTGTATCCAATTGTACAAAAATTAAGTTTCCACTAATAACTAAATCATAACATTATAGAGAAGCTAACCATGGATGCATGATTTTAAATTAAAAAAAGGTATTAAATATAAAAAATAAATTAGAGATAAAAAGTGCTGGAGTTAATATGAGTTAAATATTTAAAACATCGAATCTTAATATAAACAAAAAATCAAAAACAAAGTTTAAAAACACAAAATGAAAAACCGTTCACGGGTAGCGAACCCGGACAGTCCGTGCTTAGAGGACGCTTCCGTCACCACTTGGCCAAGGAACTTTTAATTTATTTTTCGAATTTCGGTATCTTATTCTTGTTATATATTTGTACCACCATCGGTTGAGTAATAATACTCCTTTTTTACCCTGATAAATGATAAATTTAAAAAAGTATGATATACTAATTCAATTAATTTTCTTAACGAATGTCTGTGCAAAATTTCAAGTCAATAGGACCAAGGAATCGCGTTCTCCCATACAAACTTTGCCCCCCTGTTTCACCCCCTTAGAGATTGAATTTCGCAAAAACCCGTCTTAGTGAGCACCTTTGTCCTAAAAGGAACCCCCATGCAAAATTTTTAATTTAAAATCATGCATACGTGGTTAGGTTCTCTCTAATGTTTTGATTTATTAGTGGAAATTTAATTGATATTAGTACTATTGGATCTTATAGGTATTAGTAGTAAGTGGTATCATTTGTTTGTTTCCCAAATATAATAAAATAAAAATAAAATAATGAAAATATATATTATATTTCCAAAATGTCTGTTTCGGTAGGAATACAATATGCATGTATTGTACGTATATGATATAAAAGCCAAAACTTTATTGGAATTATTGTCTGTCTGTCAGGGTTTTTTCCAATTTGGAGGTGCTATCGGATATAGACAGACTCGGATAGCGACTCCAAACCACGCAGCGGTTTTCACCATCGGTTAGATAAAGTAAATAAACTTACATAGCTTACGTTGACTAAGCCTAAAGAGATACAACAGTACAATCAAGTACTAGAGAATTTCATTGATTCCATATTTTATATTATAAGGTAGGTAAATATCCGGGATATAATATACCCCGCCCCGGCGGCGGACTCAAAGGCAATGCACTGAGGGACAGCTGATGCAGATCCCACCGGAAAACCCCTCTCATGTGCTGATGTGACAGCCACGAGAGTTTTAGTGGGTAAGAATCCCCCACAGGATCCCGGGGACTTATTAAACGTGTGGCGCCACCCCTTTAACTGTGACAATGGTGACAGATTCCCGGGGGGCTTTAATGCGTCCCCAGCAGCGGCTTCAAAGGCCCTTGCCTTGCACTGAGGGGTACCCGGTGCAGCCCCCCCGATTTTGTGCGGATACCCGTGGGGGGTTTACAGGGTATGAATCCCACATACCGCGCTCGACCGCCCGCAGGATCCTGGGAGCCTATTGGAGGTCTCCCCCGTGATCCCCATTACTTACATAACTCCCCAACTGAGCACGATGACAGGTGTCTTATTTTTTTTCGTGCCCCCCTGGTGGCGGCTTCAAAGGTAAGCCACTGAGGGGATTTTTTTTAAATTTATCCCTTAACAGGGTTAAAAAGCAGTATTATTACTCAACCGATGGCGGTACAAATATTCTCACTTAGATTTGCTTAGTACGTAAATTAGGTATTGTACACGGATAACTTTAATACATAAGGTAAAATATCACGCTATATGCATTAGGGACTGAGCAGACATAACAAGAATATGATCAAGTAATTCGGATAACATAATGAGAGTAGCCGTGGTCTGGAGGTTACGGAAGCGTCTTCTAAGCGCAGCAGGGTCCGGGTTCAAAACACTTTAGGATTTTTTTTGTGTACTTTTAAACTTTTTATTTTTGATCATTTTATTATTTTTTTAATTTTTCACTGAAGGTTTATATATTAACTGAATTTATTTAGAAGTTTTATCTAAGTAAATAAATTTAATTAGCTTACGTTGACTAAACCTAAAGAGGTACATATGTACTTAACAATCGAGTATTATAGAAGTTCATTCTATATATCATTCATTCCGTATAATATAATTTAAATCTGGGATATAATATGCTTGCCCCCCCGGCGGCGGACTCAAAGGCCAGGCACTGAGGGACACCTGGTGCAGATCCCACCCGAGAACCCAGGTTTCCCTCTCATGTGCCGATGTGACAGCCACGGGAGTTTTAGTGGGTAAGAATTCCAAATACCCAGGTTGATTTCCCCACTGGATCCCGGGGACATATTGGATGTTTCCCCCGCCACCCCTTAACTGTGACAACGGTGACAGATTCCCGAGGGGCTATAATGCGCCCCCGGCAGCGGCTTCAAAGGCCCTTGCCTTGCACTGAGGGGTACACGGTGCAGCCCCTCTCTTTTGTGTGGACAGCCGTGGGGGACACATACCGCAGTGAATCACCCGGAGGATCCTGGGGGCCTATTGGAGGTTTCCCCCGCGATCCCCGTATCTTTGAGCACGATGATAGATTCCCGGGTGGCTTTATTGTGCCCCCGGTGGTGGGCTCAAAGGCAAGCCACTGAGGGATCTTGGTGCAGATCCCACCGGATAGCCCAGGTCTCCTTCTTATGTACTGATTTAACGCCCGTTGGGGGTTTAGTGTATAAGAATCCTACATAACTCGGTTGACCGCCAACAGCGTCCCGGGGACCTATTGAAGGCTTCCCCGTGACCCCTGTAACCGTGAGCACGGTAACAGGTTCCCGGGTGGCTTTATTGTGCCCCCCGGTGGCGGGGTTACAGGCAAGCCACTGAGGGTATCATGGTGCAGATCCCACCGGATAGCCCAAGAAGGGGTTCTTATGTGCTGATTGCACGGCCGTTGGGGGTTTAGTGTATAAGAATCCTACATACCCGGTTGACCACCAATAGGGTCCCGAAAATCCCATTAAAGGCTTCCCCCGTGACCCCTGTAACCGTAAGCACCGTGACAGGTTCCCGGGGAACTATAATGTACCTCTCGGGCGGCGGGTTCAAAGTCAAGGCACTGAGTGGTATCAGCTGGTGCAGATCCCGACAGATAGCCCAGGTCCGCCCTCTAATGTGCCGACGTGATAGCCGCGGGGGTTTTAGTGGGTAAGAATTCTCGGGTTGACCCCCGTTTAAGTCTTAACGATGAAACCGAACAAGGAAGCCCGTATTGCTTCCATAAATTGGTTTCAAAGAAATGGTGTCCTTAATCCACCCAAATTGTGCACCCGTACACGTCTGCAGTTTCTAAAATTATAAATACAATTAACAAATCACAAAACCTAAGCGTTGAATACTTTGCCCATGGACAGGCAGCTATACGTAGCCCTCTCGCGCGTCACTTCTATACAAAATTTGTTCATATTGCGTTACGAAAAGTCAGCTACAAACTGATAAATAATTCCAAGAAATTCTATAATCAAAGGCAGTAACTTTAAATTATTCACTTCTTTTCTTTGTCAATTACACCCGTGCGAAGCCGGGGCGGGTCGCTATCCGGTATACATAAACAATCGAACAAATACCCAACAAATACCCTATGAGAATACCGCCAAATACCTTGGCAAGACACTCGATACAAAGCTTCGCTGGAAGGCTCATGTCAAAAAGCAACGCAAAGAGTTAGGCCTTCGCTACAAGAAAATGTACTGGCTTCTCGGTAAACACTCCGTGCTGTCAGTGCAAAACAAAATACTCCTGTACAAACAAGTCCTAATGCCAGTATGGACTTATGATATACAGCTGTGGGCCTGTACCAAACAAAGCAATACAAACACAGTACAACGCTTCCAGAATAAAGTACCTACTCAGAGGAATTGTAAACGCGTCCTGGGGGTCTAGTACGAGTTCCGATAGTTTACGAGCTCGATCAAACTGACAGTTTACTAGTTCTTGACAGTTACCGCTAGGGGCGCTGGTGAGAAATGTATGGAGAAAACTGACAGTTTGATCGAGCTCGTAAACTATCGGAACTCGCACTAGACCCCCTGGTACATTAGAACAAACGACCTCCATCGGGACCTCAAATTTGATTTCGTGGCCAAAGTTATCAAGGATTACGCTGAAGCTCATGAACGTCGGCTTCACAATCACGTGAATGTCGAGGCTATCCAGCTCCTCGACAACACGGACATAGTGAGAAGACTGAAAAGAACAAAACCTTTTGAGTTAGTTTAAGTGTTAAATTAGTGCAGTATAGTGCAGTGTAGAACACATTATCAAAGTGTCTTCGCCTTGATAGAGGCAATAAGAAAAGTGCCATTGGACACATTCTTAATCTAATCTAATTTATTCCTTTAGGTTAAAGTAAAATTGCTGATTAGCCATTAAGCTAGATTGTAATTTATTTGGTGTTACCACAAGGGAACATCATTAAGTAAAAAAAAATGCCCAAACAAGACGTAGTGAATTGATCGTCAGATTTCGTAGCGAACAGTGTCGATTATGAGATTTCGTAGAGAACAGCCATGGGATGGCTGCTGTTTATTTATAATTTGTGTGTTTGTCAGTTTGAGAGTTTTCGCGCCTCTTGGACAGCGCAAGCTGATGAGCCGCTTTCTCCCGGTGGATGGTGGACATCGCGAGCGCGAGGTCATGCTCTCGTGGTGGGTTACGGATTTCATAACGGTTTGGTGCTTTCATTGAGCAAGTTACAACCAGTTATTACTAGTCATTTAATGGTCATTTCAATTTATTAATTGATAATATTTGAAATGAATTTCCTTTTCACAACACTTATCCTTCCCTTTCCCTCCTTATTCGTGAGAACGCAATGGTCAATCATATAAATAATTTAATTAACCAAAATGGCGGCGATGTGGTTCGCCACCCATCACGTCTCGTTTCTCACGGAGGCGAAAAGCGGCCCTTGGGCTCTGCCTACGGGAAAAAGGCGTGATTTAATATGTGAATAACTGATAACTTAAGAGATGGCGTAAGTGTGGTTTGTTGCTATTTATTTGATATTTACAGCAATTGTTGATGTTGATCAAACATTGTCGTGTGATATAATTGTTAATAATTAATTGATAATTGAATAACTGACACTGATAGTTGGAGTTGGTGTGGCTCTGGGGCTGGCGGAGACCACTTGACATGGGATTATAAAACTACGTGGACTTCCCGTCCACGTAGTTTTATAATCCCCTGTCAATGTAATAAAGATACTTTATTATGTCATTGTGTTCACGGTCGAGTGTTTATGGTTTTTTTTCATTTCCGAGATAATTGATTGTAATCGGCGAAAAAAATAGCGCCATTTTCCGATATTTACTATGTTAGTTGATTACAACATGATAGCCATTGTATCAACGATAGTAGGCCGACAGGGAGCGTTTAGTAATTACTCGTATACATGGTATCTCAGAAATGGATACCCCATTTCTATGGCAGTAATGAATGACGCATTGTGTAACCCACAATAATTCAATTTTTGAAAGAAAATAATGAAAAAAGGTAACACTTTTCACTAAAAGTAGTAAAATAAGACACAAACAATTTCTAATTAAAGAAGGCACGCAATCTATAAATAAGGGTTCCTTTTTTACCATTTAGGTATGGAACCCTAAAGACAGTGGCTCAGTAGGAGTAGGCACGATGATGGGGTGCTCGAAACAGTTTTAATTCAAAATAATTATTTTTCAAATTTGATATAGAGTATCAGCAAGTAGACAATTGCAGCTCCCACGCGCATTGCGCGCTATAATCTGGACATGACGAGCTACGGGGCGCAGTGCGGGCGCGGGCGGCGCGACGCGCTGTCCTACGCCCGCTGTGCCACTGCCCTACATACATACCTACTCGTAAATAAGTAAGGTAGGTAAGGTAGGGTAAGACTAACATACTTTTCACACCACCTGCTCGATAATGTTGCATTATGTGTCATATAACCTTAACATAAAGTGACTCATTATATCTCTATAGTCTAGCCGGGTAATAATGTTGTAAGGTAAACCCCCAATTATCGACACTTTAAAGATCGCATATGAACATTTTTTTAAATATCTACTTTATTTACGATATTACACGATACTTTCATGCACTGGGTATAAGTCTAGGGTTCATTTTATATTATCTTAAAGTAAAAACGAGTGTGATACTAATAAGTAGATCAATAAATCAAATTAGATTTAGGTTCTTTTTGCCCTAGTTATCGACAATGAAATTCCATATACCGACACCCAGTAATCGACATGATCCAATAATCGTGATCTAGTAATCGACATGTTCTATTTATCGTCATCCAAATATCGACCTAATCCTAACACCATGCCCAAAAAAAACATTAAATAATTTAATCCTTTTAATTATAATAAACAAACAGGGACATGTACATGTGTGTGACAAACTTACCTAAAGTTAAGTTATGACTTTGTAATGCGGTTTTAACAATATTTTGTTATTCAAAAATCCTTTTCTTTTATATATAATCTTTAACTTAAGACAAAAACCCGTTACGTACTTCCACTATTCTTTTTTCACGTCTGAATTATTTTAACTAATCAAATATTTAACATAAATTGTAGATCTGTTTTTAATTGGTATTCATCATCATCACCAGCCGGAAGACGTCCACCGCTGAATATAGGCCTCCTCCAATGAACGACAGTTGGCTATTAAGAGTATAATAAAGAGAAATAAATGTCGTCTGTCCACCTAGTGTGAGGCCCACCTACGCTGCGTCTTCCAGTTCGTGGTCACCACTCGAGAACCTTTTTTCCCCATTGGTTGTCGGTTCTTCGAGCGACTAGCAGATTCTAAGAGCTATATCGGTGACTTTGGTTTTTTGGCGAATCTCTTCATTATGGATTGTGTCACGCATAGAAACTCCGAGCTCTCTCCATAACTCGTTGTGTGACTTTAAGCTTCTCTAAAAGGCTTGCTGTTAAGCGCCACGTCTCGTTACCATATCGTCATCACTGGCAACACACACTGGTTAAAGAACGTTGTCTTCAGGCACTGCGGAATTTCACATGAGAAAATGTCACCAAGGTTCCCAAACGCTGCCCATCCGAGTTGGATTCTTCGGGCGACCTCTTTGTCGAAATTATGCGGTATACAGGTTATATAGCGGCTGCATAGCGGTCAACAACTTCGTGTGTATCATTGCCAACTACTACCGGTACGAATGCAACATAGACATTAGACATGATCTCCATCTTGTCCATGTTCATTTTAAGACCCACTTGTTGGCTTAACGCTACTGAGGTCGCTGAGCATTGTATTGAGATCCTCCAGCGATTCAGCCATAACGACTATATCATCAGCAAAGCGAAAGTGAGTAATGTATTCGCAATTGACGTTGATGCCGAATCCGAACAAGTCCAAGAGCTTGAAAACGTCCTCCAATGCGTTCGTGAACAGTTTTGGCGAAATAAGGTCTCCCTGTCTCACGCCTCTCTGCAATCGGATTTATTTTGTAGTCTCGTCCAGTAGTCGGATCGACATGGTGGCGTTGCTGTAAAAACACTTCAACACTTCGATGTACATATAGTCAATGAGGAATCGCTGGAGGGACAGGATTACCACCCAGGTCTCGATTGAATCGAAGGCTTTTTCGTAGCCCACAAACGCTGGACATAATGGCCGACTATACTCCTCAGTCTTGTATATAATCTGACGGAGCGTATGAATGTGGTCTACGTTACTAAAACCTTTTTGGAACCCGGCTTGCTCGGGAGGCTGACTGGCTGGTTCGTATTGACTTTCAAAAACAGCTTATATGTCTATAATTCTTTAATAAGGTGTTATAACATTTTTTGAAGAAAAGCACCATCATTTTTTTTTTTTTTTTTGTTTTTTTTTTTTTTTTGGGAATGATAGACGCTGTTAACCGCAGATGGCTATTGCAGCTTCACCGGACAATAGGAGGCGAGCGCTTGAAGCGCTCTAGCCTTTACGGCAGAAGTAGCGACGAGCACAAGGGCACCTCAGGGAGGCACGGCCTCGGCTTGGGCTGTCGCTTAAGAGAGGGCTGAGTTTACCACCGGTTCACAACGCGCCCCCACTGAGAAGAACCGGCAAGAAACTCAGTGGGGTGATGCACGTCGTTGCGGTCGCATACGTACGACCCTTCGGCCTCGCCGGCGAGACCAGTGTCTGATAGCTAGTGTAGCATACGGTTGTCGGGGAGGGGTCGGCGCATCCCGGTCCAATAGGACCGTCATGGGGTCAGGAGGGTCGAGCAGTACGTGCCGTGGTCTGCGGCGCGAGTCAGAAGGACTAGCGGCGTAATCGGCGGCGGCGCGGATTAAACTGTTCGCGTGACGGGACGCGGATTCAAAGTAGCGTTTCGACGCTTCTTTGAGGAACTTACGAAGGGGATCTAATTTGAAATCGGAATGCAGATCTACGTTCCGCATGTACCACGGGGCACCGACGGCGCGACGGAGGAAGCGATTCTGGATAACCTGGAGGCTATCGATACGGGTGCGGGCGGCGTGCGCGAAAACTACACTCGCGTAAGTCATGATAGGGCGAATGCAAGCTTTGTATAATGTCAACTTATTTCTAAGCGACATTTTACTCCGCTTGCAGAGAAGGGGATACAGGCGACCTAATACGAAAGCCGCTCGATTGCGGACGGACCTAATGTGCGGGCCGAAAGTCATGCGGGAGTCCAAGGTGACTCCGAGGTACTTAACCTTCCTAGTCCAAGGGATAGGGCGATTGAATAGGGATATTGGGACTAGTCGTCTGTTGGGCCGAAGGCTCCGCGCGGAGAACATATTGGCGGGTCCCCGGGAGAAGACCACCGCGGCACTCTTCTCCGGGTTCACCTCTATGCGCCACGTACGGAACCATTGACCCAGGGCGTCGACTGCGGCTTGAAGAGCACGCGTCAAATAGGACATGTTCCTATGGGAATAATAGAGAGCGGTGTCATCCGCGTAAAGGGCGAGTTGGACTCTGCTCGAACGAGGAATGTCGTTCGTGAACAGGCTGAACAAGAGGGGAGAGAGCACGGAGCCCTGAGGGACTCCGGCCTGTATAGGATGGGGTGAAGAAAACGTACCTTCGACCCGGTATCGAAAGGTACGATTCGAGAGAAAGTCTCGTATGATGAGTACGAGCCTATCGGGGACTCCTAACTGGAAGAGCTTGTATATCAAGCCGTTGTGCCAGACCTTGTCGAAGGCCTTGGCAACATCGAAGAATAGGGCGCCTGTGTAGACGGGCTTGGGCTGGTTGAGCCCGGTCAGGATGTGCTCCGTGAGGCGGTGCACCTGGTGGACGCAAGAGTGTCTGGTTCGAAAGCCAAACTGCTCGTCAATAAGGATATTATTAGAACTGACAAAGTCTTTGAGTCTCGCTAATAGCAAGCGCTCATAGAGTTTGCCGAGAGACTTGAGAAGACTGATAGGCCGGTAGCTCGCAGGGCTGCTGCGAGGCTTACCCGGCTTAGGGATACCTACTACATCCGCGTCTTTCCATTCGGCAGGAAAGACGCAGTGGGACATGGCTGCGTTGAAGATAGTCACTAAAAGACATATCAGATGGACAGGGAGAACCTTGAGAACGCGATTGGAGATGCCGTCGGAGCCCGGTGCTTTCTTCGGCTTAAGGCCTTTGATCAGGTCTTCCACCTCGGTTTGCGTGACCGGGGAGAGGGATTCGGTGGGAGGGAGTGAGGACCTGCGCTCTACTTCCCTATCCACAAGATCGAGGTGCGCCGGATCGACGGGAGCGGAGCTGGGTGTGCACTGACTCTCTAGAGAGTCAGCGAGAACCTCAGCCTTCTCGTCGTCCTCGAACGCGGGTGGGTCGCCTGAAGGGCGGGTCAAGGGGGGCATGGTGGCTACGGTGTCGGTTTTGAGGGATCTCGCGAGCCGCCAGTAAGCCTGGTGTGACGGCGAGATCTCCTCTAGAAACCCTCCCCATCGAGCCTCCCTGAGTTCCGCGATGCTGCGCTTCACGTCCCTCTGCAAAGCACGCATGCGGACCCGACTGGCATCGGTGGGGTAGGAGTCGTACGCGCGAATAGCCGCGTTTTTAGCGCGGACTAATTCCTTAATGTCATCGGGCAGCTTGAAGCGCACAGCGTAAAAGTTGTCCGCTTCAAAAAAAAGCACCATCACACCCCTGTACTGTGCTTCTGGCGTAGTACCTTCGAGTAAGACGGAATTAAATAACTTCTGGAGGACTAAACGTATCGGTTTTCCATTCGCTCCCAGAAGTTCTGTTGTGATTCCGTATTCACCCGGAGTCTTGTCGTTCTTAAGCTGTTTGAGAGCCATTCCAATCTCGTACAGGATGATGTCTAGGATGTCCTCAGTGTAGTGTCGGGTTAGTTTAACTCTAGTGTCCTTATATTTTAAACACTTTTTCATTCAGTCAAACCATTTTTGAAAACATGAGGACCATTTGACGGGCCCGTTGGTCTAGTGGTTAGACACCCTGGCTGCTAACCGATGGGTCGTGGGTTCGATTCCCACCAAGTGTCTGGGTGTTATTTATCTATCTAAGTATGTATTTACAAAAAAAAAGTATATAAGTATTAGTATCAGTTGTCTGGTTTCCATAGTACAGGCTCTGCCTAGTTTGGGATTGGATGACAGTGTGTGGAATGTCCCAAGATATTATTATTATTGGTTTTAGGGCATTTTTTTCACGTGCTCGTTATAAGCTATCACGGCCTCTTCCGACCCCGTAAAAGTCATGACAGTAGCCATATTTTCCTCACTGACAGCAGTTGAGGGCCGAACTTCATGAACTTCAGAATGGAGAGAAACACAACCACGATCAAATTCTGCGTAACCACGCATTACGGTGCTCAAATGACGTGCTTTCCACCCAAAAGCATTATGAAGCTCAGCAGACTGACTGCTTCCATCGCCTGTGCCATTTAAAAAGGCGTGTATGTTTTTAGGCGCCATTCCTAAAAACAATGTCGGTTATTGGAACACATGGAAAATCCAATCATCGACACAACAGTCGATTTCTGGAAGCAGTTTGACGATTTAAATAAAAGAACTATATTTTTAAAGTGCTGAAGAAACATAGCTTGGTAATGAAATTCAGTGCAAAAATAACTAAAAAAAAACGATTCGACATTTGTCGAAGTTTGGAACAAGCGAAGAAAAAAACTCCAATTACCGACAGACGTATTTTCATATTTTATTATAACCTCACCACTGTAAAACATTTATTAATAACTAGTCAATTAATGTCCTAATTTTATAAATAAAGGACATTTTCTATACAGCAAAAGAATTAAAAGTTATGAGCAATGAATCTTACTCACCTCCTTAATGATTTTACTAGTAAAACTAGATGTACGATGGAGGATCGCTTGCGGTCGAACCTTATACCGAGCCATTTTCTTCAACATGGCCGAATGTGTAAAACGTCATTTGCAATGACAACTAGATGACCTAACATAACCTAAAAAATTAAAATTGAATGACATTTTAGTACAAGATTAAAAAATAAATATTCTCCTCCTTTTCCAATGGGTTTCATACTACTATTATTTTTTTGGTTTCAAAAATTATCGACCCTGGTCTACTTGGGTAATGATGTGACTTGAATTTCGAAAGTAAAATATTTTTCTACCACAAAGACTCTTTGAGTATATACCACGAGACTGGCGAGAAAAAAATACATCAGAAAATCGAAACGAGCGCGAGGAGCCGAATTGGAGCCGAACCTTGTTCTAGGTTCTAGAAAAGTTAAAGTCTCTGCTTAGAGAGTGTGTGGTAAGTATTTAAACTGTAAAGCCTCCCTGGTAAAAAAAAAATTTGACGTTCGTAATTCAAATCACATTTTAACGAAGAATTGGCTTCGTCCTGAAAACATAAATGCAAAATGACAATTTAACTTAGAGCATTTAATGAAGAATTGGCTTAGGTCTGGAAATATATACGAAAAATGAAGACAAAATATGAAGACTTGGCTTAGGCCTAGCTACAAATTGATTTATTACGAGATTGCTTATGACGAGGCTGTATTTTTTTTTTTTACTCCCTATAAGCCTGTGCTTGACTGCAGTCCCACCTGATGGAAAGCGGCGACGCAATCTAGGATGGTAAAGCACACTGGCTTATTAAAAGCCTATTCACTCTAGCTTTGAAGACACCCAGGTTATAATCGGGCGGAAAAACTGACGCAGGCAAACTGTTCCAGTCCTCAGCTGTCCTTATTATGATTGACGATGCAAATCGCTTAGTTCGGACTGAAGGCACGTTTACCACATAAGGGTGTGTGCGCGCCGTGCGTCTCGTTGTCCGATGATGGAAGGGGGATGGTGGAATCAAGTCATGTAATTCCTGCGCACACTCTCCAAAATGCATCCTGTAGAATACCGAGAGGCTGGCTACTCTGCGCCTGTGCTCCAGGCTTTGTAAATTGGTCTCTACTAACCCAGAGTTACCAATAAGCCTCTTAGCGCGCCTCTCCACTGAGCTGTATGGGCTAGAACCCTTTGCCTTCCCAATTAGGGTCAGCTTGGGGTCAACTAAAGGATAAATAACAAATCACATTATTACCCTAGGGAGTTTAGTACAACATTATTAACCGGCTAGACTATAGGGATATAATGAGCTACTTTAGGTTAAGGTTATATGACACATAATGCAACCTTTGATTATATATACGTATATAATAATAATAAACCCGCAGGGCAGCTAGTGGCGAGCTGTTGGTGCGTAGCGACACCACGGACCCGAGTGCTCCAGAGAGTCGGTCAGGGGCCCCACCTCAGCGTGTCGTGCGTGCAGGACTCTCAGCTCTGGCTTGCCTTAATTGGCCGTCCAGAGAGGTGTTGTTAGAACTATATGCTCCAGGGGTGGAAGTGTTAAAGGGCATAACGCCGCGAGTAACCACGGAGAAAGCGCAGCACACCTCTCCACACCCCTGAGTCACTCACACCGGTGTTGCACTCCGTCGTCTTCTGACGGCTATATGGAGAGCTCATCTAGTGGGTGGCAAGTCACCGCTTGCCAAAATATAATTAGTACACTAATTATGGCAAGTGACCCCGGCCTATTGCAATAGCCCAGTATTCAATCCACCAAATGCTCATTAATAAAATCTAAAAATCTTTCCACATACTTACAATAGCCCCTACACCTGTCAGAGTCAACTGCTGTTTATATCTTATTTCCAGCAGTTGATCCTGACAGGTGTGTTCCATACCTACCATTAACTTCTCTCAACAGGCCTCTACGTGTTGGATTCGTCCCCACGCAAGCCTTTTAAAAGGCTGGGTGTAAAAGCCCGTGTTATAAAAAAATCAAAAATAATAATAATAATAATATCCTGGGACAATTCACACACGGTCATCTGATCCCAAACTAGGTAGAGCCTGTACTATGGAAACCAGACAACGGATACAAATACATATATACTTTTTTTTTTTGTAAATACATACTTATATAGATAAAACACCCAGACACTTGGTGGGAATCGAACCCAGGGCCGCGCCGCCCCTATGTGCGAAGTGTGCGGCGCACACAGGCGCCAAGACAATAGAGGCGCCGCCATCGAAATTATTTTTGATACACTTACACAACAACATATTCTTTGTAGTGGAGTATCGATAAGTAAGTAGGTACAATAGACGCAAGATATACTTTGTAAATAACAAAACATAATTATACATAGCATTACGAATTTTGCTAACTATGCCAGTTACCGTAGCAAGCGCGGAAAGGTCTTTTTCTAAATTAAAACTCATAAACAATTACCTGCGCTCAACAATGAGCCAGGAAAGATTAACAGATTTAGCAACAATATCCATAGAGGAGGCCATATTAGACCATATAGACATATAGGAAATTATTAAGAATTTCGCAAACAGAAAAGCGAGAAGAGTGGAAATAATATAATTTAAGTATGTTTATATACGGTTTATATTCTTACTACATATTATAGACCCTTGTTGTTTTTTTTTAACATAGCATACGCAATAGTTATATTATCGCAATATTATACGCAGTATTATCAGAAAAGTCAGCTATTTTGTTATTAATATCTAAGTATACAATTAGATATAACATCATAAATAAAGTATGTAATAAAATATTTTTGAAAAAAAAATCGAACGTACTTCAATAACACTGAAAAGTATAAAATAATTTAAATATTATAGAAGTTGGTGTTTGCGTACCTGCTGTGTATATTTGGCACCAACTTCAATAATATTTAAATTATTTTATACTTTTCAGTGATATTGAAGTAGGTTATTTTTTTTTTTTTTAACTTTTTATTTTATACTTTTTAGTGATATTTTCATATAAGTATAAAGATTGAATCATCGAAGACCGTAAAATGATGTAGGTAGGTGATGATCACATTATCGTCTACATAGTTTTACATAATTCATGTTTCTTGAGAAAAAAATATCCGGTCGTAATGAAATTTGCATGGAATCATCGTAGTAGTTTACTCTCTCGAATAAAAAAGAATCATCGAAATCGGTTCATAATTGTCAGAGCAATGTAATGGAGAACATCAGTTTTATGGTTTTTACCAGATAAATTTCTTCACATCGTTCATGGTCCTCCAGGAAGTTCTTATCCGGTTGTGATAAAATTCATACAGATTCAATACAGTGGTTTCTTCTTTCGAATAAAAAAAGAATCATTGAAATTTATCAATATTTGCCAGAGTTATGACCATTTTTGTCCTTAAAAAGCGACATAAAGTCATCTATATAGGCTTTCCTGCGCAGTCACCATTCTTGTTTTTTCAGGAACTACTTATTACTAAGAAATATTTTTTTTATGGGGATTGAAGAATGGATGGAAGAAAGATTTTTTCAAATCGGTTCATAATTGGCAGAGTTATAGAATAGAATAGAATATATTTATATATTTATATATTTATGCTCGAACATATATAAATATATATATATATAGACAAATTGAGAACCTCCTCCTTTTTTGAAGTCGGTTAAAAAAGAGGCGCTTCATAGGTTTCGCACACAGGCGCTGTCCTGATCGAACCCACGACCTGTTGGGTAGCAGACAGGGTCACTAACCACTAGACCAACAGGCCCGTCAAAGAAATAATAAGCAAAGAATATATAATCAAAGAATGCAACATTATCGAGCAGATGGTGAGAAAACTACTATTATTAAATACTGCTAGAAATAAAATAATATCAGTACACTGATTTGCAGCGTTCGCGCCCACACCTACTTACTGCGAGGCGAGACAATAAAATACAAAACTGCTAGATTTAAAATAATATCAACACACCATTTTTTAACGTTAGCGCCTTCTTTTTATCTATTTTTAACCGACTTCAAAAAGGAGGAGGTTCTCAATTCGTCTGTATATATTTTTTTTATGTATGTTCGCGCATAACTCTGGCAATTATGAACCGATTTGAAAAAATCTTTCTTCCATCCATTCTTCAATCCGTTGATTGGGTCCCATAAAAAAATTATCGCTTACGAATAAGTAGTTCCTGAAAAAACAAGAATGACGACTGCGCAGGAAAACTGCAGGAAGGCCTATAAGATGACTTTATTTCGGTTTTTAAGGACAAAAATGCACTGTAATGAATCTATGAATTTTACCACAACAGGATAAGAACTTCCTGGAGGACCGTGAACTATGTGAATGAATTTATCTGGTAAAAACCATAAAACTGACGTTCTCCATTAAATTACTCTGAGAAATATGAACCGATTTCGATGATTCTTTTTTATTTGAGAGAAGAGTAAACTACGATCACAGTGTATAATTTATAGACTGTGCTACCACAGTGTATAAGACTGTGGTGCTACTATGATGATTCCATGCAAATTTCATTACGACCGGATAAATCGTTTCTGAAGAAACATGAATTATGTAAAACAATGTAGACAATAATGTGACATAATCTACCTAGATCATTTTACCGTCTTCGATGGTTCAATCTTTGATTAAAAAATATCACTAAAAAGTATATAATAAAATATTTTTGAAAAAAAATTGAACCGACTTCAATAACACTGAAAAGTATAAAATAATTTAAATATTATTGAAGTTGGTGCAGAATATACACAGCAGGTACGCTAACACCAACTTCTATAATATTTAAATTATTTTATACTTTTCAGTGTTATTGAAGTCGGTAAAATTTTTTTTCTAAAATATTTTATTTCTTCTCTAGAACCTAGAACAAGGTTCGACTCCTCCATATGCATGTAAAAGAAAATAAAAAGAGAAAAGATAAAATAAAAGTATTATTATTTTTAAACTCAAACACATACACACACACACTCACATTATGCGCACCCACATTAAACATTGTATGTATCTATATAGGTATACTAGCGACCCGCCCCGGCTTCGCACGGGTGTAATTGAGAATAACAAAATGAATACGTAATTTAAAGTTACTGCCTTTGATTATAGAATTTCTTCATAAATAATGTTTGTAGCTGACTTTTCGTAACGCAATATGAACAAATTTTGTTTAGAAGAGGGCTATATAGGACGTATAGCTGTCTGTTCATGGGCAAAGAACTCAACGCTTAGGTTAAGCCTGTAACGTTGAATCTCTGAGCTTGTGATTTGTTAATTGTATTTATAATTTTATTAGAAACTGCAGACGTGTACCGGTGCACAATTTGGGTGGATTAAGGACAGGAACAGGACACCATTTCTTTAAAACCAATTTATGGAAACAATACGGGCTTCCTTGTTCGGTTTCATCGTTAAGACGTAAACGGGGGTCAACCGGGAAATTCTTACCCACTAAAACCCCCGCGGCTATCACATCGGCACATTACGAGGGCGGACCTGGGCTATCTGTCGGGATCTGCACCAGCTGATACCACTCAGTGCCTTGACTTTGAACCCGCCGCCGGAGAAGCACATTATAGTTCCCCGGGAACCTGTCACGGTGCTCACGGTTACAGGGGTCACGGGGGAAGCCTTTAATGGGATTTATGGGACCCTGTTGGTGGTCAAACGGGTATGTAGGATTCTTATACACTAAACCCCAACGGCCGTGCCCGCTCAGTCCCGGTCAGTCCCGCTCAGTCCCGATCAGTCCCGCTCAGTCCTACTCAGTCCCGCTCAGACCCGGTCAGTCCCGGTCAGTCCCGCTCAGTCCCGCTCAGACCCGGTCAGTCCCGCTCAGTCCCGGTCAGTCCCGCTCAGTCCCGGTCAGTCCCGCTCAGTGTCAGGTGTACCACACCGAACCACTCACACACACTCACACACAATCACACACACTCACACACACACTCACTCACTCACTCACTCACTCACTCACCCACTCAAACACTCACCCACCCCCTCACCCACTCACCCACTCACCCACTCACTCACTCACTCACTCACCCACTCGCCAACTCGCCCACTCGCCCACTCGCCCAATCGCCCACTCGCCCAATCGCCCACTCGCCCACTCACCTACTCACTCACTCGGTGACGGCGTCACATGAGCGCTTTCATAACCTTAACACATTTAACGCTTAACGTTTAACACTTAACGTTCAACACCTATCATTTAACGCTTAACGTCTAACGCGTTAAATGATAACATTTTTGGAAGTCGCATAAGAAGTTTCACTTCAATAAAAAAATAATAAAATGATCAAAAATAAAATGTATAAAAGTACACAAAAACAACCCCAAAGAGAGATTTGAACCCGGACCCTGTGCTGTGCTTAGAAGACGTTTCCGTAACCTCCAGACCACGGCTGCTCTTATTTAATTAATCGAATTACTTGATCATATTATTGTTATTATGTCTGCTGAGTCCCATAAAACTGAATTAGGTTTTCTATATAAGTACATAGGTAAACCTTCAATGAAAAATTATATAACCGATGGTGAAAACCGCTGCGTGGTTTAGGAGGTGCTATCGGATATAGACAGACTCGGATAGTGACTTTGTTTCACACTATGTAACGATACTTTGACTTTGATAGGGACAACACCAGCCAACCTGTAGAAAAAACCCTGACTGACAGACACAATAATTCCAATAAAGTTTTGGCTTTTATATCATACGTACAATACATGCATATTGTATTCCTACCGACACAGACATTTTGGAAATATATTTGGGAAACAAACAAATTATACCACTTATTACTAATAAGTATATCAGTTAGTCAGTGGCGTTCTAAGGGGGAGGCCTATGTTCAGCAGTGGACGTCTTCCGGCTGATGATGATGATGATGATGATATCAATTAAGTTTCCTAACTAATAACTAAATCGTAAACGTATGCCTGATTTTAAATTTAAAAAAAGAATTAGTATAAAAATATAGTAGAGATAAAAATGCTGGAGTTAATATGAGTTAAATATTTAAAACTGTTTAAAACATTGAATCTTAATATAAATAAAAAAAAACAAAAACAAAGTTTAAAAATACAAAAAAGAAATCCGCACGCGGGTAGCGAACCCGGACAGACCGCGCTTAGAGGACGCTTCCGTAACCACTTGGCCAAGGAACTTATGTTTTATCGTTCGAATTAACGTATCTTATTCTTGTTATATATTTGTACCGCCATCGGTTGAGTAATAATACTCCTTTTTTACCCTGTTAAGGGATAAATTAAAAAAAATATGATATACAAATTCAATAAATTTTCTTAACGAATGTCTGTGCAAAATTTCAAGTCAATAGGACCAAGGAATCGCGTTCTCCCATACAAACTTTGCCCCCCTGTTTCACCCCCTTAGAGGTTGAATTTCACAAAAACCCGTCTTAGTGAGCACCTACGTCCTAAAAGGAACCCCCATGCAAAATTTGAGACTCCTAGCACTTATAGTTTCTGAGATTTCGTGATGAGTGGGTTTTTGTCTACTCTTTTATATAATAAGATAAAAGAAAGTCGTGTTAGTTACACTATTTATAACTCAAGAACGGCTGAACCGATTTGGCTGAAAATTGGTGGGGAGGTAGTTTAGAACCAGGAGACGGACATAGGATACTTTTTTTTTTTATCCCGGTAGGTTAAGGTTAAGCAACGTCAGGTAAGGTCATTAAATAGATGGGTGAACCGATTTGTATGAAATTTTGTGTGCATATCGGGTAGGTCTGAGAATAGGTCATTAAGTATATTTTATGCCACTGATACCATGATTGACGAGGATATATAGAACGAGAGGAGGGTGCAAGAGAGGAGTGAGAGGGAGAGGGGATTCGAGGAGGGGGTGATGGGGTGAGGGATCGGGGGAGTTAGGTGGGGCAAGGGTGGAGTGAGAGGGCGAAAATTGGGAGAAGAGAGGGGGGAGGGGTCAGAGAGGGGACAATGGGGAGAGGAAGAGGGGGGAGTGTGACGGGGACCGAAGCGGGAGAGAGAAGAGAAAGAGCACCGAATTAGATTTTTCTTATAAGAGAGAGAGAGACAGAGAGTGATAAATCAAGGCAGAGGGGAGAAAAGGGGAGCAAAATGTAATAAAAGCACGGGCGGAGCTGCGCGGGTCAGCTAGTACTTAAATAAATCTTAGTGCGATCTGGGTGTAGAGACCTGGCAACCTAAAATACAAGCGCCAGCTTAGTTTGGGCTCGAGTACCTCTACTTTGATTAAGTTATTTATAAATTGGTGAGATAGATGGTGAGCTTCGATGTTATAATACTAAGCTCAATAGTTTGCTGCAAGAGTAAAAACATCTGTTTCCAGCTACTATTCGTGCCTTTATCTCTTCGTTTGTCCTATTTTGTGAGGTAATGGATGACATTAACTTAGTTTAAATTCCCACAATTTGCAAAAATTGCAAATTTTCTTTAATTTTTGCACAATTCATTATAGGAAAAGATAGGAAATAAGTTGTTTAAACATAGGCATTCAAGTAAGAAGCCAGTCTGGAAGACTATTTGGTTAATATTAATCGTATAACTTTTTATTCGCATAGTATCAGCCTTACTTCGATGGCAGACGAACGAGGTGAAGTGACGTTGGTCAGCACGCACAGGCGCGGCGCGTATTCAATACAATCCCGGTGATCGGAAATGCGACGAGTCATCGCCATCGCAGGCGATTATAAAAAGAACGCTTCTTTACAAGCTTGTTGATTGTGTCTCTGTCAGTCAAGTCAATGGTCCATAATAGATCACCGTCAAGCGGGCGGCTTGCGGGGGCGGCGCGCGCGGCTCCGAGCGCGCGGCGTTGTTATTCACCTTAAGTAGGTGACTTCATTAAGCCACTTAACGCTAGATCCCGACTTAGGATGAGTCGGTATGAGATCACGACCACACAGATGAGGTATGTAGAACAACTTGCGACTTCTCACAATAATAGTAGGTAGGTAAGGTAAAACCCCCAATCATCGACACTTTAAGGATCGCATATGAACATATTTTTAAATATCTAGTTTATATATGATACTAGCTGACCCACGCAGCTCCGCCTGCGCTATTTTTACGTAAACTAAACTTTTAATAACAGACATTCGCATCGAATACATAACCTCCTTTTTTATAGTCGGTTAAAACTGGGACCCACTTCTTACTTGCTCTCCGAAGCACGGACCCGTTTAGTTCAAATGGCGTTAAACGGTCACCCATCTATTTAATGACCTTACCTAACGTTGCTTAACCCGATCGATTACAAAACCTTAATAACAACTCTCTATGAGTGTTCCCTTACTAAACTATTTATTATATTTTATAGAAAAATTGATAAAATCGGACCAAGCGTATAACCAACTACCCATTTTGACTTTAATCCCCTCTCCCAAAAGAACCGTGCTAGATTACGGGATAAAAAGTATCCTATGTCCTACCTCGTAGTAAGATCTCAAATCATGCCAAGTTTCATTTGAATCCATTCAGTAGTTTCGGCGTGATGCTCAGCCGTGATACAGACAGACAGACAGACAGACAGACAGACAAAAATTAAAAAAATTACATTTTCGGCCTCAGTATCGGTTATAGAATGCCCTCCAAATATAATTTTCAAAATATCTTCAATGTACCTACAGAATTGGACCTGTTACAGTTTTATTATAAGTATAGATTATACGATACTTTCATGCACTAGGTATAAGTTTAGGGTTCATTCTATATTATCTTAAAGTAAAACCAATAAGCAGATCAATAAATTAAATTAGATTTAGGCTCTTTTTGGCCTAGTTATCGACAAGGAAATTCTATATATCGACACCCAGTAATCGACATGATCCAATAATCGTGATCTAGTAATCGACATGTTCTATTTATCGTCACCCAAATATCGACCGAATCTCAACACCATGCCCAAGAAAAGTATTTTTCAGTACACCCATAGCAGGTTAAATATAACATTACACACACACGCTTCACAAATCAATTAACAGTTAACAATATTTATTTTAATTATAATAAACAAACAGGGACATGTACATGTGTGTGGCATGCTTAAAATCATCTAAAATTAAGTAGGTAATGACTTTTTAATGCAATTATAACAATTTTTTTTTTAAAAATCGTAAATGATCTAAACCCGTTACGTACGTCCACTATTCTTTGTCACGTATGAATTATTTTCACTAATCAAATATTTAACATAAATTGTAGAACTGTTTTTAATTAATTGGTATTCATCATCATCATCACCAGCCGGAGGACGTCCACCGCTGACTATAGGCCTCACCCTTTGAACGCCACAATGAACGACAATTGGGTATTATAAATATCGTCTGTCCATCTAGTAGGCGGCCTATCTACGCTGTGTCTTCCGGTTCGTGGTCGCTACTTGAGAACCTTTTTTCCCCATTGGTTGTCGGTTCTTCGAGCGATGCTGCCTACCCATTGCCACTTCAATTAGCAGATTCTGAGAGTTATGTCGGTGACCTTGGTTCTTTGTCGAATGTCCTCATTATGGATTCTGTCACGCAAAGAAACTCCGAGCACAGCTCTCTCCATAGCTTGTTGTGTGACTGAACTTCTCTAAAAGGCCAGCGGTTAAGGACCCACGTCTCATTACCATATTATTATTGTCATCACTGGCAACATACAGTGGTCAATGAAATTTGTCTTCAGGCACTGCGGAATTTCAGATGAGAAGATGTTACCAAGTTTCCCATACGCCAAGTTGGATTCTTCGAGCGACCTCTTTGTCGAAATTGGACCCACTAAATCTATCTACCAAGGCAGACATAGTGATCAACAACTTCGTGTGTATCGTTGCTAACGACTATCGATCGGTATGAATGCAACATGGACATTAGACATATTCTTCGTCTTGTCCATGTTCATTTTAAGACCCACCGGTTGGGTTAACGCTACTGAGGTCGCCGAGCATCGTATTGAGGTCCTCCAGCGATTCTGCCGTAATTACTATATTATCGGCAAAGCGAAGGCGAGGGATGTATTCGCCATTGACGTTGATGCCGAATCCGTACCAGTCCAAGAGCTTGAAAACGTGGAGGACGTTGCGTTCGTCAACAGTTTCGGAGAAATAACGTCTCCCTGTCTCACGACTCTCTTCAATCGGGTTGATTTTGTACTCTCGTCCTGTAGTCGGATCGGCATGGTGGTCGTTGTTGTACACAGCAGGTACGCTAAAACCAACTTCTATAATCTCTGGGGTTGTCGCAACCTCGTCGCCGTAGTCCATGGACGTCTAGGGCACACACTCCAAACGTCCAGCAATTCCGAAGTTGAATAGGTACCAGCCTATACAATTCAAGATTGACTGCCGCACTCAGACTCCGTTAACGAATCATTCGTTTATCGTGTAGATTTCAATACAAAAACTAAATGACTAAGCATAAGAACACACATGACACATTAATTAAAGGATCAGAGTCGCAACGCAACTAAGCATCTACACGTGTACCGGTACCGTGTCCGTGGTGAGGTCAATTTAGAGATTGCTCTGGCTCTTGTTTTGTCACACCTCATAGAGATCACTCTCAGTGATATTACTATTGACTTGCCATTCTTTGCAGACCCATCGACCGCGAACCCTTGCGAACGAAACATCCTTTTATGTTTATCACACTAAGAACACTTACGTCTTTATCCCACTGCAAGTGATAAGGTATCTCGTTGCCGAAGGGGAAGTCGAGGTGGCAGTTCATGACTGCGAAGCCCCCGACACTGGCGTGCAGGTGCTCGGCGTCAAGCGGCAGCAGGCTGGCGGCCGCCGGCGCGAGCGCCCGCAGCGCCCACATCGCCCACAGCAAACACAGCGCGTCACGCATGCGACGGCGCGCCATCGGAACCGTTCCCGACCGCACCGGGGCGAGACGCGGGACTCAATGAATGAACGAATGAGCAGTGAGCACTCCTGCGCGCCCGAGTCCTCCGGCCGGCAGTCCGGCACGCGAGGGCGAGCGGTCAGCGGGCGGGGTGGCGGGGTGGGGCGGGCGAGGCGAGTGATCGTGTGAGGTCCTCGCGACTACTCGCGAGCTGCACCTGCGCGGCCATGACGCGGACGAGGCGAGGCGAGCGCAGCGCGGCCGCGAACAAAGGCAGTGCCGCGCCCGCAGGAAGCGCCGCTAATTCCCTATTCGCTACGGATCACTCCTTTAGTTAGATTAACTACTCAGTTCGTATTGTTCAGAAATACAAGTACATACCTATGAAAAGTGTCTAGGGAACGAGTAACATTTTTAACTATAAAAATCTTTTTAAAAAAAAATTGAACCGACTTCAATATCACTGAAAAGTATAAAATAATTTATATTACTTATTGAAGTTGGTGTCAGCTTACCGGCTGTGTATATTTGGCACCAACTTCAATAATATTTAAATTATTTTATACTTTTCAGTGATATTGAAGTCGGTTCACTTTTTTTTAAAAAGATTTTATTTTAAACTTTTTAGTGATATTTTCTTATATAAAGATTGAACCATCGAAGACCGTAAAATGATCTAGGTAGGTTATGATCACATTATCGTCTACATAGTTTTATATAATTCATGTTTCTTCGGAAAAAATATCCGGTCGTAATGAAATTTGCATAGAATCATCATAGTAGTTTACTCTCTTGAATAAAAAAAGAATCATCGAAATCGGTTCATAATTGTCAGAGCAATGTAATGGAGAACATCAGTTTATGGTTTTTACCAGATAAATTCCTCCTCATCGTTCATGGTCTTCCAGGAAGTTCTTATCCGGTTGTGATAAATTTCATACAGATTCATTACAGTGGTTTCTTCTTTCGAATAAAAAAAAAATCATTGAAATTGGTAAATATTTGCCAGAGTTATGACCATTTTTGTCCTTCAAAAGCGATAAAAAAGTCATATATATAGGCTTTCCTGCAGCTCTCAGTGCGCAGATACCATTATTGTTTTTTCAGGAACTAATTATTCGGAAGCAATAATGCCCTTTAACACTTCCACCCCTGGAGCATATAGCTCTAACAGCTCCTCTCTGGACGGCCAATAAAGGCAAGACAGAGCTGAGAGTCCTGCGGGCCCTCTTCGGTTTCCACTCGACCGACGAAGACACGCCGAGGTGGGGGCCCTGACCGACTCTCTGGAGCACTCGGGTCCGTGGTGTCGTTACGCACCAACAGCTCGCCACAAGCTGCCCTGCGGTTTAAATCCCACCGCGAAATCTATACTTAAAGAGTGGCTACACAGTTACTAACCAGCCTCCAACAAAGGTCAAGTGGTTGGGACGTCCACCGTTGGCGTGCTGGCTACACGGTTATAAACCACAGGCACTAACTTGATATAGTGGCTATGATTCCAGAAAAAATATCGATATGTCGATATTTTATGTTTAGATAGAGAGATATTTTTCCCAGATATTTAATATTTCGATATCTCCTTCGATCGACATACTTGATATTTTACCTAGATATATCGATATAAAAAATGAATTATCGAAAAATTATATTAAAATAAATATTTTTGTCTAGATTACAATATCTTTGTCTTCAGCGAGGGATATAAAGAGTTGGGGCACCCACCACCCAAGTGTCTTTTTTATTTTGACAATGTTTGGACGGTTAAAATTGATATTCTTGTGATACTTAAGTAGATAACTAAAACTTGAAACCGCCTTCTATTCTAATAAATATTCTTTTAAATAATAACGACATTTTTCATTTAATAATCTTACCCGACATATGTTTTAAAAATGTCGATACGATGTTATGTCGACACCTTATTTTTGCTCTTGCACATTTCTAACGTTACACGTGCCGTTGGCGTCCGACCAAGGCCGTTGTAGCTCTAACACCCTTGGATTTCGTTTGACCTTCATAGCTCTAACGGTCTCGGTTGGGAAGCGTCGTTGGCAACGGCAGCTCTAACCAATACGAGATGTAGCAAAAGCAAAGATAAGGTATCGATATAACATCGTATCGATATTTAAATGAAAAATAGTTTAATATTTTTACGGATTATATCGCGGTTTATTTTTTAATTATATTGTATCGATATTTTTAACCACCGATCAAAAAGGAGGGGTCTTATAAAATCGACGTAGTCTGTCCGTGGCATCATAGCGCTCCAACGAGTGGACGAGTTTCAATGCGCGTTTTTTTATGTGAAAGCTAGTTAAAGGGATAGGGTTCATAGCTATGTATCATGAAAATCAGTCCAGCTGTTTAAAGATCAGCTCTTTTCCAAATAGATGTAGGGATACATTAGTTATATAGATAGTAACATACATTTTCTAGTACTTCCATTCGTTCAAAAGTCACGAAATGTACACGTGTTTATCCAGTGCTACTAAAGAATACGTGGTAATCTTGGTCAGGGTTTAATGACACAATCACTGAACCAATAAACGTAGACATACTAAATTTATACTCTCTGGACAGGACATGACGAGTAGGTGTTAGAAATATTGTGAACAGGATCCGATGATGGACGAAGATATTTCTTCAATAAACCTAGCCAATACTTCTCAGTGCCAGTCAGTCAGCAGTCTTGTGCGCCTGCTCGTTGATTTGAAAGATCGTTCCGTACTAGTACAGTTTCGGAAGTGAACGAGTTCACACTAACCGTACGGTACTACCGTACTTAATAGGTAGTTTACAAATGTTTCAGAACGATTGCACCTGTTTATTAACTTCTGTCTTGTAATTTTATTTTAATCTACAACATACAGTATAATTAGGTATTATCAAATGTATGCAATGTATGGAATCTCTAAAGTTCTTTTTGTACCACAACAAGACCCATGTGTACACAATACACCGCCCAACTATCGGTGTTCGACCACCGAATCTATTCGGTGAGCACTGCGCAACGGTTCCTAACCGTTCACCGTTCCTGTAGTACACAAGACTACTAAACATAAAATATCGACATATCGATATTTTTCCTGAAATCATAGCCACTCTATCAAGTTAGTGCCTGTGGTTTATAACCGTGTAGCCAGACACGCCAACGGTGGATGTCCCAAGCTCTTGAGCTTGGTTGGAGGCTGGTTTATAACCGTGTAGCCACGGTGTTAATGAGTGGCTACACAGTTACTAACCACGGTTATAAACCACAGGCACTAACTTGATAGAGTGGCTATGATTTCAGGAAAAATATCGATATGTCGATATTTTATGTTTAGATAGAGGGATAATTTTCCGAGATATTTAATATTTCCATATCTCCTTTGATCGACGTACTTGATATTTTACCTATAGGCCGACCATTTAATACGCGTATCGCCTGAGGGGGTAGAAGGGAGCGAGGGGAGATGTTAGCGGATGGGTGAAAGGGGTGCGCGGAGCAGAGAGCTTACGTCAAGTGCGGCAGTGCGCTGGCTGTGCTCGCAGCGCGCGGTTGGTGTTATTGTTACGGACGCTTGAAGATAAACGCACAAGGTATACGACTGCCAAGATAAATCTCAAGATGAATCGCTCTTCCAGTTTTGCGAACAAAATTAACAAGCAAGCTAAACAAATAGCATACAATGTATATTCCTTTTTTAAAGCCAGAAAACAAGATCATAATTCTACAGAGTATCTTGAAGACGTAAACCTAAACAAACTTGTTGCTAAAGCTACAGGACTTTCGGTGACTACCATATGTAAAATAATAAAAGAAGGAAATGAACTGAAAGATGAACAAAATAATGTAAATTTTAAATCACCAAAAAAAATTAAACAAATCCGAAAGAAAAAAATTGAAGTTGACAGTTTTACAGAGGGCGTTGTTAGAAGAAAAATAACTCAATTTTATACGGTTTATAAGAAGGTTCCTACATTAAAAATGTTGAATGCGAAACTCAGAGAAGAAGGAATTTTAAATTGTGGCCGAGAATATTTGAGAACATTGATTCATAAACTTGGCTTTCGATTTAAGAAATGTCAATCAGAAAGAAAATTACTGATTGAACAACCAAACATCGTATCGTGGCGGTGGCGTTATCTTAATGCGATAAAGAAGCACAGAAGAGATCAAAGAAACATTGTTTACCTCGATGAAACATATGTCAATTCGTCATTAAATGTACCGGCGTGTTGGCAATCCAATGAAGAACAAGGGGTGCTGTCGCATATTGGCAAAGGGCCACGTTTAATTATTGTACATGCTGGTGGACAAGCCGGATTTATCGATGGAGCTCTTTTAATTTTTAAATCCAAAAGCAAAACCGGAGATTATCATAGCGATATGAATTTTGTAAACTTCAGCAAATGGACTAAAGAAAAGCTATTGCCAAATTTACCGCCAAGCTCAGTTATTGTTATGGATAATGCCGCATACCACTCGGTACAAGAGGACAAAAAGCCTACAATGACATCCACAAAATCCACCATGCAAACCTGGCTGCAGACACAATGTTGAATTTGATACGTCTCTAAGAAAATGTGATTTATTGAATTTAATCAAACAACACGCGACAGAAAATATTTACAAAATAGATGAAATTTTAAAGGCGGCAGGTCATGAAGTCTTACGACTGCCTCCATATCACCCAGACCTGAACCCAATCGAATTGGTTTGGGGGATATCAAAGGACAGCTCGCAAAAATTGAAATTGATTCTAATTTAGACAAAAAGAAAAATACACTGGAACAGTTATTTGCCGAATTCTCTGTAGAAAAATGGGTTAACTGCGATAAACATGTACAAACTATTGAAGATGAATATTGTCTGCACGATCGCATCGTTGATGAAGAGATGGACCGATTTATCATTAATTTGCAAGATTCTGACTCCTCAAGCTACACAGACAGTGATGATGATTCAAGCGATATGAATATTAGTGACGAACAGTCCTATAAAATTTTTATCTGTGGTTAAATATTTCTTAAACGGAGTTAATTATTGTTTTATGATTTTGTACCTATGAAGCTATTATAAAATATTTGTAAAACTTAAAAATAAATACTTAAAAAAAAGATACTTATTATTTTATTCTTTACCAACAATGTCTATCTCGAGATAAATCTTTGGATTATTGACTCCGTGTGTAGCGTTACCCGCCCCCGCTCCCTTCTTACCGCGCAGGCGATTCGCGAGTTAAACGTTCGGCCTATAGATATATCGATATAAAAAATGAATTATCGAAAAATAATATTAAAATAAATATTTTTTGTCTAGATTACAATATCTTTGTCTTCAGCGAGGGATATAAAGAGTTGGGGCACCCACCACCCAAGTGTCTTGTCTGTTTTGACAATATTTGGGCGGTTAAAATTGATATTCTTGTGATACTTAGGTAGATAACTAAAACTTGAAAACTGCCAATATTCTTTTAAATAATAACGACATTTTTATTTAATATATCTTACCCGACATATGTTTTAAAAATGTCGATACGATTTTATGTCGACACCTTATTTTTGCTCTTGCACATCTCTAACGTTACACGTGCCGTTGGCGTCCGACCAAGGCCGTTGTAGCTCTAACACCCTTGGATTTCGTTTGACCTTCATAGCTCTAACGGTCTCGGTTGGGAAGCGTCGTTGGCAATGGCAGCTCTAACCAATACGAGATGTAGCAAAAGCAAAGATAAGGTATCGATATAACATCGTATCGATATTTAAATGAAAAATAGTTTAATATTTTTACGGATTATATCGCGGTTTATTTTTTATTTTAATTATATTGTATCGATATTTTTAACCACCGATCAAAAAGGAGGGGGTCTTATAAGTTCGACGTAGTCTGTCTGTGGCATCATAGCTCCAACGAGTGGACGGGTTTCAATGCGCGTTTTTTTATGTGAAACCTAGTTAAAGGGATAGGGTTCATAGCTATGTATCATGAAAATCAGTCCAGCTGTTTAAAGATCAGCTCTTTTCCAAATAGATGTAGGGATACATTAGTTATATAGATAGTAACATACATTTTCTAGTACTTCCATTCGTCCAAAATTCACGAAATGTACACGTGTTTATCCAGTGCTACTAAAGAATACGTGGTAATCTTTGCCAGGGTTTAATGACACAATCACTGAACCAATACTAAATTTATACTCTCTGGACAGGACATGACGAGTAGGTGGTAGAAATATTGTGAACAGGATCCGATGATGGACGAATATATTTCTTCAATAAACCTAGCCAATACTTCTCAGTGCCAGTCAGTCAGCAGTCTTGTGCGCCTGCTCGTTGATTTGAAAGATCGTTCCGTACTACTACAGTTTTGGAAGTGAACGAGTTCACACTAACCGTACCATTCGTTCTATTCTACGTACTACGGTACTTAATAGGTAGTTTACAAATTATTACTACGGATAGTACTACGGTACTTAATAGGTAGTTTACAAATGTTTCAGAACGATTGCACCTGTTTACTAACTTCTGTCTTGTAATTTTATTTTAATCTACAACATACAGTATAATTAAGTATTATCAAATGTATGCAATGTATGGAATCTCGAAAGTTCTTTTTGTACCACAACAAGATCTATGTGTACACAATACACCGCCCAACTGAAGTAGAACTACTATTAACTAATGATATGATAGGTACGTACGTTAACTCCTTTGGAGTGTGTCCGATGTACGATTAAGATTAGCGAATCTATTCGATGAACACTGCGCAACGGTTCCTAACCGTTCACCATTCTTGTAGTACACAAGACTACTAAACATAAAATATCGACATATCGATATTTTTCCTGGAATCATAGCCACTTTATCAAGTTAGTGCCTGTGGTTTATAACCGTGTAGCCACGGTGTAAACTGTAACAGGTCCAATTCTGTACATTGAAGATATTTTGAAAATTATTTTTGGAGGGCATTCTATAACCGATACTGAGGCCGAAAATGTATTTTTTTTTAATTATTGTCTGTCTGTCTGTCTGTATCACGGCTGAGCATCACGCCGAAACTACTGAATGGATTCAAATGAAACTTGGCATGATTTGAGATTTTACTACGAGGTAGGACATAGGATACTTTTTATCCCGTAATCTACCACGGTTCTTTCGGGAGAGGGGATTAAAGTCAAAATGGGTAGTTGGTTATACGCTTGGTCAGATTTTATCAATTTTTCTTTATAATATAATAATATCAGTAAGGGAACACTCATAGAGAGTTGTTATCAAGGTTTTGTAATCGATCGGGTTAAGCAACGTAGGTTAAGCAAGGTCATTACATAGATGGGTGACGGCGCGACTCCGAAGAGGACGGTGACGGGGTTGCGAGCCCTGTCCCATGCCCAGATACCATGATTGACGAGGGTCTATTCAAGGATATATAGAACGAGAGGAGGGTGCAAGAGAGGGGGAGAGGGGATTCGAGGAGGGGGTGTTGGGGTGAGCGATAGGGGGATTGAGATGGAGCAAGGGGGGAGTGAGGGGGAGCAAGGTGGGAGAAGAAAAGGGGGAGGGGGTTCCGAGAGGGGACAACAGGAAGAGGAAAAGGGGGTGTGTGACGGGGACCGAAGCAGAAGGGGGAAAGAGAGAGGAGAGAGAGAGCATAGAATCAGATTTTTCTTATAAGAGAGAGATTTAGAGAGAAATAAATCAAGGGAGGAGGGCGAAAAGGAAAGCAAAATGTAATAAAAGCGCGGGCGGAGCTGCGCGGGACAGCTAGTATAAAATAAAAGAAAAACAGGAACACTGTTTCTCTTAATAATGACATTAATTATTCTGAAGTCTTGCAATACGTTGTTGGGCAATTGTCTTAGCTCTACGATCAGGGTATGGGGATGTAGCTTTCTTTGAGACTATGATGTGGTCGTTATTAGAACCAGATTGATTACCTGCATCACAGTTCTTTTCTTCGAATGCTACATTCTCACCCACACCTTTAGACACGTTATTAGTACTTTGTACAAACTCCTCTTTTTTCAATAATGTTACGTGCGGGTGGGTAATTAAATGCCGATTAACGTAAAAGAAGATTTTATTACACGTACACTCACACTGTATACACACAAGGCACAGTATGCACACAAGGCACAGTAGTCCGAGAGTAGTCCAAAGTCTTCGCAAGGGTCGCTGGTACAATTCTCTTCGATCGCTTCCTTAAGATGTTTCCGCTGTCGCTTGTAAACACAAACTGTCTGGGCGCCTCTATGCGTCGGCTTATATACCTAAATTAACAGAGGGGTGGAAACTTCTAGATCATTCACGTATATACCTACTTCTAGTGTTTTCGCGAAATACAATAGCGGCGTGGCCTTCAAGAATAAACTAACAATAGGCGGGGGCAGTGACCCGTGAGCGAGCGAGCGGTAGGTACTTACACAAGTACTAGGGAACTACTTTCTATTGAGAATTCGAGATCTTTCGGTACGGATCGATAGTAGACCTATTGACTAACAATGCGTTTTGAGATCATTGCAATTAAGTAATAATTAACGGAGTAATTAACACTTTTATGTCCCGGTCGTAACAATAAGTTATCGCCAGGTTTACATTTAATTAAATGGCGCCTATTACGTCTGTACCTAGCCCCAACATTATTTTGTACAATATATGATCGAGGGGTATCTGCATGGCCAACCACAGTTCCCCTACCCCTATTTTTTCCATTGATGTAAATAACTGTATCACCTTTATTTAATGTTGGTAAAACTCTGCAGCGTTTATCATATAAATATTTTGATTTGTTTTGTTTTGCCACCATAGTTTCATACTCAGACTGATCGACAATTCGAGGTTCTAAAAGTTGAGGGTGAACTGGTAGTTGGCACTGCAGCCTTCGCCCCATCAATAGTTGTGCAGGAGAACTCAAACCATCCCTGGGGGTGTTACGAAAATTTAGCAAAGCTAAATTGAAATCTCCATTTCCTCTTATAGCTTTTATCAAAAGTGTTTTGACAGTTTGGACGGCGCGCTCACGGCGCGTTAGGCCTCGTTTACGGAAACGCGGGGCGTCGCGCGTCGCGTGTGGCGTGGCGACTCGCGGCGCGTCGGACGTTTTTATTGTTTACGTAGCGGCGGCGCGTGAAGCGGCGCGTATCATCGCACGCGTAAACACAATCTTATAGCAATATATGATGCTGTTTATAGAGACGCGGGGCGGGAAGAATGGCGGTGCCCGCCGCTGCGCCCGCGGCGGGTACCGCCGCGTGCAACGGCGATGCAACTCACTATTTAACATACAATTTTCTTCAAAAAAAAATCGATCATATCATACTCCATTGCGATGGTGACTACGTCTGTGTTGCATGATTACCAAATAGACTGGCAGAAGGTTCCGCCACAGGCATCGCTTCATCGAGAATCGCCGCTGCGTGCGCCGCCGCGATGAACGCCGCGTGAGACGCGGCGATGCCATCCGCGGGCGCCGCCGTAAAACACGCTCCATTTCAAGCAAACGCGTGTAAAATCGCTTCTCCGTAAACACACTCATACAACGCCCTACATTTGAATTTAGTGCGGGCCGCGCCGCCACACGCGACGCGCGACGCCCCGCGTCTCCGTAAATGAGGCCTTAGCCTGAGGATAGTTAGGGGATGACGTCACGTGTTCAAATCCCCACTCTTGTGCAAACAATTCACGACTGCTATACTGAGTTCCATTATCACTTATCAATGTTTGTGGTATACCATGCCGTGCAAATACAGCCTTCATATTTTCAATAATAACGTTAGAACATATACTGCTTAGTTTACAAACCTCTACTTAATTAGAGTAATAATCAAAAATTAATAAGAAATACTTCTTTTAGTATTCGAAAATATCTGAACCTACTTTGTTCCACGGTAGCTTCGGAATTTCTATGGGTAACATGGGTTCTTTAGATGGTGCGTTTGAGTGCTCCTGGCATATTTTACATCTTTTGACATACAACTCGATATCGCGTGACTTGTGCGGCCAGAATATAACTTGTCTCGCTCGCCGTTTGCACCGGTCTATACCTAAATGCCCTTCATGGACAAGATCTAGCATTTTCCCGCGCAGACTCTTTGGAACTACCACAGAATTGTTTTTTATAATTACATCGTTCACTACAAATATATATTCATCCTTTATCGACCAATAATCTTTGATATTATTCGGGACCTCATGTCTGTGATCAGGCCAACCTTTGTTTATAAAGTTTAACTATGTGCTTAATTCCGCGTCCATTATTGTTTCTTTTTTAATAAGAGTAAGTTTATCGTTTGAAATTGGTAAATTTTTTACAATCATTTCTACTTCATAAAGAACATTTTTACTCACCTCCTCACTATATAGATCGGGTAAAGGCGCACGAGACAACATGTCTGGAATGAACAAAAACTTTCCCGGTACATAATTGACTACTAAGTCATATCCCTGTATTCTCAACAACATAGTTGCAGGCGGGCTGGGACGGACATCAATGGTTTTTTAAAAATACTTTCCAATGGCTTATGGTCGGAATCTGCGATAACACTTTTCTGACCATAAATGTACTGATGATAACGATTAAAGATTATATGTGTGTAAGAGAGTCAGGTGGGCAGGAGGTCAAACACATTATTAATTAACCATCTTCTTTACTCTTTATTAATTAAACCACTGACAAAACCTTGGAGGAAAGCGTCCATTGCGTTCCTTTTCCACAGAGTACACACAGAGTAGAGTAATGTTACACAGAGTAACGCTAGGCTAAGAGCATAGTAAATACTTAACACTCCCCCTCAATTACAAAGTGATGTTTTGTTCTATTTATCCATTACATATTGGTTACACAAGTTTCTAAATGCAAAACACTAACTTGTAATTGCAACTATCATAATACTCAATACAAAAATATTCTTTACTGTGTTTATAAGCCTGTAAGCTAATCAACTTTAAAAAAATATAATACCCAGGGCCGCGCCGACCACAGCGCCTGTGTGCGAAACCTATGAAGCGCCTCTTTTTTAACCGACTTCAAAAAAGGAGGAGGTTCTCAATTTGTCTATAATAATTAATATATTAAAATATATATAATAATATAATAATAATAAGCCCGCAGGGCAGCTTGTGGCGAGCTGTTGGTGCGTAACGACACCACGGACCCGAGTGCTCCAGAGAGTCGGTCAGGGCCCCCACCTGGGCGTGTCTTCGTCGGTCGAGTGGAAACCGAAGGGGGCCCGAAAGACTCTCAGCTCTGGCTTGCCTTAATTGGCCGTCCAGAGAGGAGCTGTTAGAGCTATATGCTCCAGGGGTGGAAGTGTTAAAGGGCATAACGCCGCGAGTAACTACGGAGAAAGCGCAGCACACCTCTCGACACCCCTGAGTCACTCACACCGGTGTTGCTCTCTGTCGTCATCGGACGATCATTTGGGGAGCCCATCTAGTGGGTGGCAAGCCACCACTTGCCACAAAATAGTTATGAATGTAATTATGGCAAGTGACCCCGGCCTTTGCAATAGCCCAATCGCCAGTCCACCAAACGCTCAACCCCATAAACCTAGACTTCTTTTCACATGCTTGCAATAGTCCCTACCACCTACCGAGGTCAACTGTTGTAAGGTCAGCATTGTGGCAGTTGACCCCGGGAGGTGTTTTACACACCATTTACTTCTTCTAAAACGGGCCTCTACGTGTTGGATCCGTCCCCACGCAAGCCTCTAAAAGACCGGGCTAAGCCCGTGAGTAAATAAAACATGAAAATGATAATAATAATATATAATAATAATATATATTATTATTTATATTTAATATATTTATATATGTTCGAGCATAACTCTGCCAATTATGAACCGATTTGAAAAAATCTTTCTTCCATCCATTCTTCAATCCCCATAAAAAAAATATTTCTTAGTAATAAGTAGTTCCTGAAAAAACAAGAATGGTGACTGCGCAGGAAAGCCTATATAGATGACTTTATGTCGCTTTTTAAGGACAAAAATGGTCATAACTCTGGCAAATATTGACCAATTTCAATGATTCTTTTTTTATTCGAAAGAAGAAACCACTGTATTGAATCTGTATGAATTTTATCACAACCGGATAAGAACTTCCTGGAGGACCATGAACGATGTGAAGAAATTTATCTGGTAAAAACCATAAAACTGATGTTCTCCATTACATTGCTCTGACAATTATGAACCGATTTCGATGATTCTTTTTTATTCGAGAGAGTAAACTACTACGATGATTCCATGCAAATTTCATTACGACCGGATATTTTTTTCTCAAGAAACATGAATTAAGTATGTAAAACTATGTAGACGATAATGTGATCATCACCTACCTACATCATTTTACGGTCTTCGATGATTCAATCTTTATACTTATATGAAAATATCACTAAAAAGTATAAAATAAAAAGTTTTTAAAAAAAAATTTTACCGACTTCACTATCACTGAAAAGTATAAAATAATTTAAATATTATTGAAGTTGGTGCCAAATATACACAGCAGGTACGCAAACACCAACTTCTTTAATATTTAAATTATTTTATACTTTTCAGTGTTATTGAAGTACTTTCGATTTTTTTTTCAAAAATATTTTATTACATACTCTATTTATGATGTTATATCTAATTGTATTCTTAGATATTAATAACAAAATAGCTGACTTTTCTGATAATACTGATTTAACTATTGCGTATGCTATGTTAAAAAAAAACAAGGGTCTATAATATGTAGTAAGAATATAAACCGTATATAAACATACTTAAATTATATTATTTCCACTCTTCTCGCTTTTCTGTTTGCGAAATTCTTAATAATTTCCTATATATCTATATGGTCTAATATGGCCTCCTCTATGGATATTGTTGCTAAATCTGTTAATCTTTCCTGGCTCATTGTTGAGCGCAGGTAATTGTTTATGAGTTTTAATTTAGAAAAAGACCTTTCCGCGCTTGCTACGGTAACTGGCATAGTTAGCAAAATTCGTAATGCTATGTATAATTATGTTTTGTTATTTACAAAGTATATCTTGCGTCTATTGTACCTACTTACTTATCGATACTCCACTACAAAGAATATGTTGTTGTGTAAGTGTATCAAAAATAATTTCGATGGCGGCGCCTCTATTGTCTTGGCGCCTGTGTGCGCCGCACACTTCGCACATAGGGGCGGCGCGGCCCTGATTAATACCAATCGATTTTATAAGAATAAGAAAAAAATAATTAAATCACTTATTATCTCCCCCTCAACATGAATTTAGTTTACAATTTCTTCAAACATAAATTCAATGTTGTTCCCTTTGATTATATATACGTCTAGATGTCTAGTAGTCTTGTAAAGTTACGCCACTGGGCGTAGCAGCCTCATATTGGTGTGTGCGTGCAGGCCTCGTTGTACACTCGCGTCATTTGTGGTTGTGTGCGTGTTTGGGGATCTCCAGTTATAAATATTTTTCCCAAAAATAGGAATATAGGCTGGATGGATTCCTAGTGTCATTCGAGACTTGGTCTTATTATGACTTATGGTGTTATTGCGTGTCATTGCGTGTGATTGCGTGTCATTGCGTGACATTGCGTGTCATTGCGTGTGATTGCGTGTCGTTGCGTGTCATTGCGTATCAATGCGTCTTATTGTGTCTAATTGCATGTCATTGTGTCTAACCGCGTCTTACCGCATCTTACCGCGTCTTACCGCGTCTTACTGCATCTTACCGCATCTTACTGCATCTTACCGCGTCTTACCGCGTTTTACCGCATCTTACCACGTCTTACCACATCTTACCGCGTCTTACTGCATCTTGCCGCGTCTTACTGCATCTTACCGCGTCTTATCGCTTATTACCGCGTCTTACCGCATCTTACCGCGTCTTACCGCATCTTACCGCTTATTACCGCGTCTTGTCGCGTCTTACTGCGTCTTACCGCATCTTTCCGGATCTTACCGCGTCTTACTGCGTCTTATTGCGTCTTATTGCATCATAATGCATCTTATTGTATTTTATTGTATCTTCAGTAGATAGGTACAATAAGATAGATTGCGGAAAACAAAAATAATATGCAAAAACATATCGGTCAGTATTTCTATCGTTTTTCATTGTTACACATTTTAATCCCCTGGCCCCTCAGCCCCCTAAAAAACATAGGCAGACGTGTCGCTTACTATCAGGCGAACGTCTTACTTGCCTCATCACCAGAATGAAAAAATACTTCTAAGTACCACTATAAAAGCAATTAATTGACCTAAAAAAATATAATTAAAATTATTTTTATTGATTTATTTAATGTGTTGGTCACTGTCTACGTATTTAAGTACGTTTATTTGATTTTATTTTAGCTAAAAGAAAAATTACCCCAGACTTAAGATATATTCCCCCATTATAACCTAGCAACACCAGTCTACTCGGACAATGTACAAATTATCATAAAAAACAATCGAGTTTGTATAATAATCCTTCACAGAATCTTAAGACTTATCAATGGAAAATTAAGTTAGAATCTTTATTAATTTTACTTAATTAACATTTTCACGATCTGATTACACAATTCGGCATAATGATATTTTTTGCGAGCACAAACCATCGGTACAGTTCAAGTGACACTAAACAACCAAGTCGACCAATTTCATGTTTTGGTCGACATTTCGCGGTCAAGTGTTTGAACATCGAACGTACTATCTAGACGTATATATAATCAAAGGTTGTTCCTTATATAAAATATAATCAATACATATTTATGTTTATTTTATATTATTACCTAAACTATATGTAGTCTACTTATGTATTTATTTATTTATTTACTTTAGAACTTTTTCTTATCAATATTAAATTATATTAAGTTTATTACAAAAATATGCATGCTTATTCTGACATAGTGATTTTGTTAATATATCAGCAATATTATTATTAGTTGGTACATAATTTAATATTATAAGGTTATTTTCTATAGCTTCTTTAACATAATAGTACTTACTTGATATCAATGTGCTTAGTTCGTTTACTGTTTTCATTATTTTTTATCATATTTATTGCACTTTGGTTATTTATAAGAAACTATTACAATTAAATTCACTAGATATGCCTTTAGTATAAATTAGTTCTGATACCGCTTGAGCACCTGCTATATACTCTGCTTCTGCAGTTGAAAGTGCTACAGTAGACTGTTTTTTAGTAAACCATGCAACTAAATTACCACAGTAGAAAATTGCGCATCCACTTGTGCTTTTCCTATCAATCCTGTCGCCTGCCCAGTCAGAATCTGAATAAGCTGTTATATTTTTGACCTCCGTCTTAGTGTATATTAATCCTTTATTTATTATTTTTTTAAGATAACGTAAGACTCTCTTACTAGCTTTCCATAGTTCTATTGTTGGCTTGTCTAGAAATCTGCTTAAAAATGTAACTGAGAATGTGATGTCTGGTCTGCTTGTTAATGATATGTATAGTAGTGATCCAATTAACTCTCTGTAAGGAACATTTATTATTTCTCTATCTGTATAACTTGCATTAAAGTTTACCTCCATTGGTGTATCTATTGGTTTACAGTCTTGCATATTGAACTTAATTAAAATTTTCTTTATTAAATCTGTTTGTTATATTTCAAGTGTATTCTTTGTTCTAGTAATTTCCATTCCCAAATATTCCTTTACTTCTCCAATATGTTTTGTGTTAAATTCCCTTTTCAATATTGCGATAATTCCTTGATCTTTGCCCGTAGTTAAAATATCATCTACAAATAAAAGTAACCATGTCTTATTTTTTGTGTATAAGCAACAATCATATTTTGACAGTACAAATCCTTGTTTTAAAATAAAATCGTGAAAACGTTTGTTCCAACATTTTGGAGCTTCTCGCAATCCATATAATGCTTTTCTTAATTTTAGTACTGTTACGTGCGGGTGGGTAATTAAATGCCGATTAACGTAAAAGAAGATTTTATTCCACGTACACTCACAATGTATACACTATACGGCACAGTATACACACAAGGCACAGTAGTCCGAGTCGCACAGTACTTCTCAGTAGTCCAAAGTCTTCGCAAGGGTCGCTGGTACAATTCTCTTCGATCGCTTCCTTAAGATGTTTCCGCTGTCGCTTGTAAACACAAACTGACTGGACGCCTCTATGCGTCGGCTTATATACCTAAATTAACAGAGGGGTGGAAACTTCTCGATTGTACTCGTAAGTAGGTACCTATTCTATCGTTTTCGCGAAATACAATAGCGGCGCGACCTTCAAGAATAAACTAACAATAGGCGGGGGCAGTGACCCGTGAGCGAGCGAGCGGTAGGTACTTATACAAGTACTTGCGAATTGGAGGGAACTACTTTCTATTGAGAATTCGAGATCTTTCGGTACGAATCGATAGTAGACCTATATACTAACAATGCGTTTTGAGATCATTGCAATTAAGTAATAATTAACGGACTAATTAACACTTTTATCTCCCGGTCGTAACACTACCCCCCTCTTAGTTATGCTCGTCCCGAGCATCATTATCACCATGATAACGTGCCAATCTGTCCAGGTGAACTATCTTAGGTTTGCCTTGGGGTCCCTTCTTGATGCAGTAGGTGACGTCGTTGATCCTCCTAATAACAATCCTTTACACCACACTAACTTAGAATAGAATAGAATAGAATAAATTTTATTTCACACAGACAAATAATACAAAACACAAATAATTTAATAACAGTATTGTATGCACGTCGTCTGTGTGAAACAGGGCTCCCACTCAGCTTAATGCTTTGTTGAGGAACAAGCCACAACACAGCGCTGGTTTTCAGGGGCAAGCCCTAGGTGACCCCACGAACGCAACCCAAGGTAACTCTAGAAACAATACTTAACTTATTTATACTAACTAAGTAAGAATATTTAATACTTTAACTTAAAGCTATCAAGACAAACGGAGGAAAGTAAGCACGCACAACAACAATTAAAATCAATAAACTTACAAACTATCTAAATAATAAAAATAAAATTAAAATTAAATCACATTAACCTGGCGCCAAGAAGTCACAACGCGGCGCGTGACATCAACGCATGACTGAGACGCTCACTCGCTCTAACCCCAGCCATAAGGGCTGACGTTATTATACTGTACGGGACGCTCAAGGTCAGGTGATGTTTACAGCCAATATATTAAAAATTATAAATAAGTACCTACCTAATATTAAACTACATGGCCTAAACAATAAAAAACTTTTTACTACAATAAGATTGGACTATATTACATAAGAACCATGGTGAAGCAACAAACCCAATGCCAAGGCCCCTTAATAGCCGCCTACCACCTGCGAAACGGTATCCAATTAACACAAATAAGTAAGTACTTACCTAATGACAAATTTCAATCCAGATATACTATTTTAGATACCTTTTTGAACTTGTAAGAGATGCTCTTTTAAATGAAACTTAAATGTGTCTTTTGTTTTCAGGGACCTCATTGGTGGAGGTATATTGTCTTCCCTTCATCGAAGCTGTTGGTATTGGCGTTCCAATCGTCGTGGGTCTTCATCCTTTCCCTGGTCACCAGGCTATTTTGCCGTACCCGTTTGTGCATTTCTTCCGGCCCAACAGTTTGCGACTTAGGTTTTCCTTTACTTCCAGTTTGTGATCTTTTTGCGGCACACATCAAACATTTACGGCACCAGTCTTCGACATCTTTACGGCATCGCAGGTTTTCTTGACTCCAAGATGCTTACCAGATACGCCATCGTGAACGTGCCGTAAAAGAGAAGCCACCATAACTCTTGGTATCACTACTTGCATGACTACTTCTTTTCCATTACTGGTCTCCCATTTCCTGCACAGCAAATGGTCTTCTAAGACTAAGCTGTCCCACTGGGCCCAATAACTTTTAGTAGTTGCACTGCAAGCAGATACATTCTTCAATTGGGGCTTGCTCCCACTTTGCTTCCAGCGTAGTATAGGACCAAGATCATCATCCTCTGCTTGTGCCTTCTTCATATTGGTCCCAGTCCACTCGTCTTCTGAGCCCTGCGTCCTTATAATCCTGACTTCTTCTCGGACTTCATTCTTAGAACAGTGCTTGCTGGCATAAGGTCTTCGTATCACATTTTCGACGTTGCTATGTCCATTCCCATTGCGATGTTCCGTTGCATGGTAGACATTCTGCGGTTGCTCTTGCCATCGTACTACTCGACAGTCATCCCCTTGGGGTGCAGCATATAAGGCACTTTTCTTTTTCCGGTTCGGGCACTCCAGCTGTATATGTCCCCTTTTCCCGCAGGTATAACATAGGGGCCCAAAACTCGGACGTCGCGAGATACCGAGTCGACGGACGGCTACAACCTCTCTTACCCTATGTGCCTGCGTATTGACGCGTACACTATGCTATTTAGCTGTCTCCTGAGCCCATGACCTGATGAATTTTATATGTGTGTAAGAGAGTCAGGTGGGCAGGAGGTCAAACACATTATTAATTAACCATCTTCTTTACTCTTTCTTTATTAATTAAACCACTGACAAAACACACAAGCGTCCATTGCGTTCCTTTTCCACAGAGTACACACAGAGTAGAGTAATGTTACACAGAGTAACGCTAGGCTAAGAGCATAGTAAATACTTAACACCTTGCGGGTATGCTACGGGCATTGCAAGTATAATGACAGATTAAATGATTAAGAGTTGATGAAACGAAACTTAAGTACAACTTAGTAACGGAACTTACGGAACAATATGTAATGAACGTAGATATGAAGAGAATTAATGTTCTTCTTGATAGGCCAGCGGGAATATTGCGTATCTTTAGCCACCCAAGTGGCTATCAAGCTTCAGATGTCCACCGAACTTTGATGTCAACTAAAAGTGTTTTAGTATTGGTATTTATTGGTCACTCAAGTTAGGCAATACCGAATGAATCGTTTGATAGTTATTTGATGGTCACTTGCTATTGGTGATCATCACTTCAGTTCTTAAACGAGATAAGTAGGGGGGCAGTGAGTGTAGTGGTTGGATGCTGGATACTCCAACTGCTCAGTGGTCGTGGGCTTGACTTCCATTCAAGACACATTTTGTGTACATGGGTTGTAAGATTGTAACGTATGTATTGCAATGTGTCTGTTAGTTTGGTGTCCGACTTTGGTATTTGGTGACCGGGTGTTGGTTGTCGCAGGATATAAATATTTTTTTATCAATTATGCTGGATGTTATGGCAGTATTTGGAAACTTAAAGTTCGAAATGTTCTGTTTCTAAAATAATGTTAAACAGTACGGAAATTAACAGTATAGACTGCAAAAAGGAGATTATAAATTCTACAGCGTTTATGTTAATCCATGCCTTCAGTTTTACTTGTCTTATGTATTTTTTTGTTTTCAGTGTTTGAAAAAGCGGTGTGATGGGACATAAGTCCAGATCTGAATAAGCAGCTGAGTAAGACCGCGAAATATCTGAACGAGCGATAAAAGCCGGTTTTGTCCTGGTGTAAACGTAATCGGTGCTGGACGTGGTGTATAGTCGGCGTTCATTCATTAACGGGAATTGGTATTGGTATCGTATTAAAACAATCTCGTTTATCAAAGTAATTATGTGAGAGATAGCCCTTGGGGTCGAAAGAGTTAAAGTGGGGTATATTGTTTTACGTCGATAGTTTTATTGTATTTGCTAGAACCGTTTACATTCAATATTGCTGATGTATCTACTCAGTAAGTGGAACTGTATTGACTACCTCGCGGACTGGTGGTGTCGATGATAATAATAATATTCTGGGACAATCACAGTAAGTAATATTACGGGTAAATTGACACGCTGCAGAAAATGGAATTGGGTTTGGGAACAAACGGGCAAAAGTAGTAAAGTAGTAATCTCTTGATTAGAAACTAGAGATTGTCACATGGTGAAAATTAGTATTGGTAACTCGGATGTGGTGAAGATCAAGCATTGGGTGAGTGTGTCAGTCAGTTCGGCTGTGCGGTCTCCGCGGCATCTGATCTGTATCAAGATGTAGTGATTGGATTTCCCTACTGGAGTAAGAGATTTCAACAGTTGAACGAAACGGGTGTACGTACCTACTAGTGGAAACGTGGATTATCATAGGGGAAAGTTGACGTTGTTACGGCTGTAGTACAGTAGAGATGGTAGAGTAGCTTAGTTGTTTTTGTAGATTAGTGCGGTAAGACTGTTACAGTGGTCCCTCTTTTGTTTGAGGTCAGCTGGGCAAGACTGTTACAGTAGTTTCTTTGTGGAATTAGCTGGGCGAGATTGTTACAGTGGTCTCTTTATGGGGCCAGCTGGGCAGGACGAGTTGTTTTTAAATGATGGAGATGTTGAGTCTGAGAGCTGGGGAGCGATGGTACAGTGGTATAGAGACCACTGTTGGACCATCTGACCATCTGGCAGAAATGAGATGGAAGCGGAGAAATATTGAGTCTGCGGTAGGCCGTCGGGTTCAAATCATCGGAGAAATGGGGTTTTTTGGTATAACGGGCTGGTTTCCGCAACTCCACGTCAAAGCGCGTATTTTGCGTGCGGGTGGGAATGAATTTATTCGATCCACCCCAACTCCTCGAGAAAGGCTAGCAGGCGCTTAATAATAATAATAATATCTCGGGACAATCCACACACGGTCATCTGATCCCAAACTAGGCAGAGCCTGTACTATGGAAACCAGACAACTGATACTAATACTTATATACATTTTTTTTGTAAATACATACTTAAATAGATAAATAACACTCAGACACTTGGTGGGAATCGAACCCACGACCCATCGGTTAGCGGACAGGGTGTCTAACCACTAGACCAATGGGCCCGTGCCGTCCGTAATGCCGCTGACAATCTCGCGGAGAGTACTCGGGTTGCCGAAGTACTTAGCCCTGTATGTTGCGACCTCCGGGCAACTCAGTAGCACGTGGGCCGCTGTCTCCTCCTCCTCCATGCACGCTCTGCACAGAGGACTGTCTGTGACACCTATGACAAAAAGGTGTTTATTAAATGATCCATGTCCAGTTATGGCCGCCGTGACTACACGCAATTGTTGTTTTGATAGTCGAAGCAGCTGTTTGGTGATGCTGCCATCGGGGGCCGGAAGCGCCTCTCTGGCCTGCCTGCACTCGCCGTGGTTCGTCCAGGCTTCATTATGTTTGTCCCTAGTGCGCTGTCTTACCTGGGTGCGTAGATGTCAGGATTGGCCGTGTCGGGATATGGAAGAACCAAGAAGGCTGGTTTACTCGGAGGCCAGTACCGCGAGTAGACGTCAGGCGGCGTCACTTGCGCGTGCTAACAAAACACAGGAGCCGGCCGGCGCGGTCGCCATATTGGTTGAAAACAGTCGCCGTCGCTGGATGCTTTTAGCAGCCTCCTCTGGATTGTGGCCTTTAAAGTAAACCGTTGTTACGAATGTGATCTGAAAATAAACGACTGTATAATCTTTTTAGTCATCGTTTGTTATTGGGGAACCTGGGGTCAATACCCGGGTCAGGGATCTGATGTTCCGTGATACGCCAGGAATCAGGGGGTGATGGCCATCTGCCGACATATATAAATATGTATATATGATTATATTGGTTTTAATATTGGTATTTATTATTTATAGCTACGTTTTTCTGTTATATTCTCTTTACTTTCTTTCTTTTTTTTTTGTTTTCTAAGTATCATAATTGTTGCACTAGCTAACTACCTCACTTTTATGTTTCATTCTCTCTTTTTTCCATCCTAAGGTTGCCTGGAAGAAATTGCGAATAGCGATAAGGCCGCCCTTTGTACATATTTAAATTTTTAAGTGTTTTTATGTGCTTTATTTTATGTGTAGGTGAGTTTGTGTACAATAAAGAGTATATCTATCTATACTCCCACCCTCCTTCAATACTCCCGGAAAGTATCGAAAAAATCGGCTCTAAAGTAATGAAGATGGCAGATAGCCGCCGGCTTAGAGAATTAAATTTGGTTTTTAATTCTCTAAGGCCGCCGAGGACCGGTTGCAGGCAAATGTCAGGAAATGAGTCAAAATAATGCATTTTATTTAAAAAAATATGTATTATTATATCTTTAAATGTGTGACCAGGGCAGCATAATCTCCCGTCTGCTGCTTTGTTAACCAACCTTGTCTTCGTTCAATAAACTCATATAATTAGACATCAAACGTCACAAGGTAAGTTCGTTTGATTCTTAATTTTATAAAAGTAAAAGCGTGATGGCTTCTTAGTTACGCTTTCACGTATTTGGCTGAATTTTGGTCGTATAGAGAGAGGGAACTTGTAGGTTAGAGGCTACTTTTTGTCAAAGAATTATTAAACTTGAAGGTCCATTGACCTTACGTTAATTATCTGCTCCAAATGATAATGTCAGATGAGGTTCCAAACATTTATTGACCTGCAAAGCACTGGTGTGTCGTTTACAATACGACTCGTGATTTCACGTTCACTTTGGTATAAAATACATTGTTGGTTTGACTATAATATGTTTCCTTTACGACGAATATTTTACACTACTTGACTCTACCAAATATATACAAAGAATGTGTCAAACACAAGAGACAGCACGGTTCAAAAGCCGCGCTGTTCGGCATTCAAAATACATAGAAAATACGTTCACACGATTCCAAGTGGCAAAGAGGTTCTAGTCGCCACATCAGCCCCCCCCCCCCCCCCCCCCCCGCATAGAGGAAACCCCCCAAACATGGGGCAGGAGCCTGAAGTTAAATTATAAATCTAGGAAACTTAACTTTACGACCGGACCGACTGACAATGGGGGCAGGAGGCGAAAAGGAAGCTGGCGGAGCAAGCTCAACGAACGGGTGATCCGAATCGTTGCTCGACGGAGCACTAGCTGGGCCGTCCAACATTGATCCTCGCGAGGCTGGCAACTCGTGATGCCCTAACTCTAAATCAGCCTCAATAAAAGCAGGCTTAACGCGATCAATGCTAACTGTAACCTCACGCCCCTTAACATCTAAAGTTAAGGTTTTGTCCTTACGCCTAATTACCCTGTATGGACCGGAATACGTCGGTGGTTGTAGTGAACGCCTAACGGTATCGTCCCGTAGCCAGACGTGAGACGCTGATGCTAGTTCTTTGAAAACAAAAATTGCTGGACGTGCATGATTCGAAGCTTCGACTGGACGCATTACTTCCATTCGCTTCTTAAGATCTGATACAAAATCAATGATCGAATCAGGGCTACCCGAGGCATCGGCGGGTACAAGGAGCTCTCCTGGCAAACGTAACGATTCGCCATACACGAGCTCGGCTGAAGAAGATTTGATATCCTCTTTAAAAGCCGATCTCATACCAAGGAGAACAAATGGAAGTGCCTTCGACCACGTTTCAGCATGGCACATTAATGCCGCCTTAAGCTGGCGGTGCAACCGCTCGACCATGCCATTTGCGCATGGGTGGTAGCTTGTGGTACGAATCCTCTTAGTCGCGCAAACACACATAAGGCGCTGACAGAGGCATGATTCGAATTGGCGTCCCTGATCCGTTGTTAAAATACTAGGAACGCCGAAGCGAGACACCCAGCCGTTCACGAAGGTGTCTGCGACTTCTTCGGCAGTGATGGATGTCAACGGCCAAGCTTCCGGCCACCGCGTCAACCTGTCAATCGCGGTGAGGCAATAATTATAACCATTAGAGTGAGGAAGTGGGCCGACGATGTTTATATCTGTCGGACGGACTGCTGAAGTTACTCAGCGGAGACCTGACGGGTTGTCACTTTGCAACGCTGGCAATCTAAACGTGAACGAGTCCATCTGTTACAATCTGCGTTAACACCAGGCCAAACATATCTCTCAGTCACCATGCGTGCAGAAGCCTGCCACCAGGATGGCTAAGGTTATGGCACTTGTTAAATACTGCTTTACGAAATGGTGGCGTTAGGTATGGACGAGCTTTACCAGTCGACATGTCGCAAGTGATGCTTACATTAGTGCCGGGAATTAATACGTCCTCCAGCTTAAGCGAAGAACTCGCGCGAGCGTGTGCTAATTCTTCATCAGAACGCTGTGAAGTAGCAAGTGCTGTACCGTCTGGGTGGCTATGGCAGTGAAACAAAAACAAGTGGTACAAAAAATATAATCATTTAACTATTCTACGAACGTGAAAGGGAGACAACCCTTTACTATTCTACGTATTCTACGACTATTCTATAAATAAAAAAAACAAAAGGGTCCCGGCTAGGTCGTGTGAATAGGCCAGGGTTAGGTCATTTGGTTTGTACTCCCCTGGTCACCAACGTCCCGTCTATTGGTCTGGAGTCTGGACACCAGCAAGAATTAGAAGACAGGAAGTGATCCAGCCCGTACGGTGGACCCTGGAATTGAGACCCCCCGCGTTAGGACACAATCTACATAAGTAGGTCCCGTGTAACGCCACTGCTATGATATATATACTAATACTAGCTATCTAGTTTGTTTGTGGCGGTACATGGAATCCAGAACGGGGCAAATAAAAACACTAATGGAAAGTTTTATAAAGTCACTAACTATTTTATAAGCGAATATTATGTTCACACTTACCCAAAAGTAGGGGAAATCCAGCACTACAATATGTATATAGACAATTACTCTGTATTTTAATTAGTTTTTTAAATAGTACACCAAGATGGCGAGATAAGACTATGTTTAGGCTGTATCGCTCGTCACGGAAACAAGCGACGTTAGTCCAGTGCCGTGGCTCAAAGTTGTCTGCGGGCGCCGCGCGCTGCTGCTGCTGCGGCGCGTCGAGCGACGATATCGCAGTGGGACGGAGAAATAGGGAGAAGGGCGTGTCGATAATCGATAAAATAATAGTAACCCACTATCACCCAAATAAAATAACACTACAGGTACCCCGCTCCCTAAGGAAGGATTTTTGCTGTCTACGAAAAAAAAAATCCGTACCTACTGAACTTTTAGATGAAAGAACTTAATATATGTATACTTATTTACAATAAATTAATTATAATTTAATTACCTACAAGGACAAACTAGAAGTATAAATAAATAATAAACTATTTTATAAAAAATAAAAACCGACTTCAAAGTAAATTATCTAAAAAGCATAAAATAACGAAAATATATTGAAGTCGGTGCTAGCAAATCATGTTAGCTAACACTATCACCAGCTGACACCGACTTCAATATATTTTCGTTATTTTATGCTTTTTAGATAATTTACTTTGAAGTCGGTTTAATTTTTTATAAAATAGTTTATTTAACACTTTTTAGTGACTTATTTTACCAAGATAGGTATCATCACTATCACGCAACTCGAACGTCTACGATATAGTAACTTACTGAAAACATAAAAAGTTTGTATCTCTTAAACTACTGGACCGATTTTGATGAAACTTGTACTCTACCCTAAGTTGAATAATACAAAAACTATTGCAAAAAGAATTTTCGAAATCGGACTTGTAGTTTCTGAGAAATCGGCGGACAAACCTACATACATACATACATACATACATACATACATACATACATACATACATACATACATACATACATACACTCATGAAATTTGGTAAATTTGTTTAGAAGCCCACATAGACTAACATATATCAATATTACGCATTTTTATTAATATTACATACATACGCGTCGAATAGAGAACCTTCTTTTTGAAGCCGGTTAAAAATAAAAGATTAATTATTTGCTTGATTTGTTATCTTCAAATCCTTGATATGCCATATGCCAAGGACCTTGCCTGACATGTCAGCTAGTTCATAGACTAACGGAGATCTTTTTCCGACTACACGACATTTCAAAAATTTTGGTGCAAGTTTTTTACTAAAATATTGATCTTTATCACTTTGATAATATGTTTTCTTCCATACGATATCGTTTATTTCAAATTCAGCTGGTTTACGTCTAAGATTATAACGAGCCGTATTTTTTTGCATGAGCATGCCAAAGATTAGTCTGTACTTCGTTAAAAACTCCTGCCAAATGTCCAATATTCTCCGCATAAATGGTACGAGGAAGAAAAATTACCTCATCCCCAAGATCTGATTCTAAATAGTGAGAACCACACGTTACAAGTTCTCTGCCAAATACGAGAAAAGCTGGTGTATAACTTGTTGCTTCATTGACGGAATTATTAATAGCAAATTGAATTTTTGGTAACTTCACATCCCAGGCTCTGTGATCATTGTTTATTGATGTTGATATGCATGAAATAATGGTTTTATTATATCGTTCTACGGTATTAATCTGCGGAGTATAACGGGGCGTAAAATAAACGTTGGGAATTCTATATTGTAGGAAAAATTTATCAAGGTTTTTACTAATAAATTGACTTCCATTATCTAAAAATATAGTCTGAGGGACTCCGTGAACAAGAAAAACTGAGTCCTCCATATGTTTTATGACTGCCTCCGCATTAGCTCTTCTTAGTGGAAACATTAAACAATATTTTGAGAAGCAACACACAACTACAAGCAAGTACGTGTTTTGCTTTCTACTTTTTGGTAGCGGGCCGATGAAGTCAATGGATATCATCTGAAATGGGCGAGAACATTGCTTGGGTCGACCCATAACGCCTAATGTAGTGTGGTTTGCTGGTTTATAAGCGTTACAGGTTGGACAAGAAGAGACAAATTTTACAACATCTGAGTGCATGCCAGGCCAGAAGTAGTGCAGAGCCAAACGATGGTAAGGCTTGTGAATCCCTAAGTGACCAGCTGTTGGTTCATCGTGATTAGCTGAAATCACTTTTTCACGCAACTCACTTGGAACTACTTCTTTCCAAGCAAACTCGGATGTGAGAAAACATTTATTTTTGGATAGTCTATAAAGCGTATTATTGTGAACCGAAAAATTTGGAAGTCTAGAAGGAAAACTTAAACAAGTGTTATATTTGTCTTTGTACCACTGATCAGTAGTTTCCTGATAATAATCCGATGTACTTATTGAATTAACAGGAACTGCTCGAGATAAAGCGTCAGGAATAACATTATCTACACCGCGACGATGTTTTATTACAAAATTAAATGACGACAATCTTATGCCCCATCGAGCCAGTCGACCCGTCGGATTATTGAGGGATAAAAACCATTTCAAGGCGGAATGATCTGTATATACAAAAAATGGTTGACCGTTATCAAGGTAGCAGCGCCAATGCTCGAGAGCAGTTAAAACAGCTAATGTCTCTCTCTCAGTTATACCATAATTTTTCTCGGCACCGGAAAGAGACTTTGTTAAGAACCTGTCCTAACGCACGGGAGGAGACGCACGGGCGGGGTACATCGCGCCACCGCCGGCAACGTACCTGAGACCGTCGGCTCGCCACTCACGACGCACTGGGCCATACGCGACGGACGACTACTTACTTAATTTTATTTATTATTTTATTTTGTCATTTTCACGGCATTAAACCAGCCCTATTATATACAGTCCGCGATTTTTATTTAACGTCCACTAGGACCCTAACAATGGTCCTTTAGGATCTTCGCCGTCTTTAAAAATAAATTCTTAATTAAAATAAATTAAAAACACGTATCTGGTCTTCGGTAGCGGACTTCAGCAGCGCAAGATATCAGCGGGAGCCTTCTTCGTTCATCTATATCCTGTTGGACATCAATGCGTAGCATTCGCATACCATACGCCCGCAAAGTCATTTAGAGGTCGCCCGCCTTCACGGACTTTGGACCCTACGCGTCGAGTCACATTCAAGATAGAAGAAATTGCAAAAGAACACCATCAGATATGTGCCACAAGTGAACGGATGGTTATTTCGTGAGTCGTTCCAATTTTTTCCATCTATTTCCTATTCTTCGTCATTATATTCCTCCTTTTAAGGCTTTAATTAAGAGTGAAGTTTCAAATTTAAGACCTTCCGTCGATATATCTCAAATTAAAAGGTGCTTTAATCATCAGTTCTTAAAATTCATATCATTTAAAATCATTTATATTTCTTCTAAACCAGTTTAGCAGCCTATAAAAATACGCAAGTCATTGTAAAGGATTACCGGTGCGCGGCTTATCTACGGCTACCGCTTATCGCCCGCCTATTATTCTTTTATGACTCTCAGCTGTTTACCTGCACATCTGGCCTATTATTCTCACCGTTAGGTCATTAGTTCGCTGCATATTTTTATTATCGTTTAACCTGCTCAGTCGGTTTCTCATCTTATCATAACTACATCGCATTGCTGCATTAATTGCACACTTCCATCGCAATGGCTGATGAAAAAATTGAAAAACTTATTAAAAGGCGTAGTTGAATGAAATCTAAGCTGACTATTTTCGGTAATTACCTAAATGTGCTTAAAAGCAGTACCGAACTAAGCGAATTACAGCTATTAGATTTAGAAAGCCGCTTTAAAAAATTTGATGCCTTATATGCGGATTTTGATAAGTTGCAGTGCGATATCGAGATGCTTTCGGAGGACCCCAGCGACGAGGGCGTGGAGCGCGAACAATTCGAGGACCAGTTCTACAAGCTGGTGGCAGCGGCGCGCTGTCTGCTCGGCGCTCGGCCCGCCCAGCAATGCGAGCCTCACGACAGTTCCGTGTCGGGTCACGATGATGCACAGGCAGGTTCCTTCAAATCCAATTGTGTTAGATTGCCAAAAATTGATTTACCAGTCTTTTTCGGTCACTATCAGCACTGGCTTGAGTTCAGAGACACCTTTAGTTCATTGATCCATTCAAGACAAGATATTGATAATATAAATAAGCTGCATTATCTCCGTGCTTCTCTTAAAGGCAGTGCCTTACTTGTAATCGATAATTTAGATTTTAAAGCCGAGAATTATGAGTCCGCTTGGAATTTATTGTGCAGTAGGTACGACAACAAAAGATTATTAGTAAATAATCACGTCCATTCATTATTTAATGTTGAACACATGCAGAAGGAGTCTTGTAGTGCTATTCGTCGCCTTATAGACGTCACAAATAAAAATCTACGTGCTCTTTCAACTTTAGATCAGCCTACTCAACATTGGGACACGCTCATCATTCATATGATGGCCGAAAAACTTGATAGTGTTACCCACAGAGTTTGGGAGGAACACAGAAATACGCTTACTGATCCACCAACTTTCAATATTTTTATTACCTTCCTTAGTAACAGAGCAGACTTACTGGAGACATTGCAAGAAAGTAAAAATAACAGGTCAAACAAATCAGAAACTTATAAATCTAATACAAATTTTCTTACATCTAGCACAAATTATCAAAATAATAGTAAAAATATAAATAAAAGTCCCAATAATTCTTATAAAAAACCTTTAAAATGTCCTATGTGTCACCAAGAGCACTTCTTATTTAGCTGTGAAACATTCAGATCCCTATCTATAGAAAATCGTATACAAAAGGCTAATGAATTAAAAGTCTGTCTTAATTGTTTACGACCGGGACACATAGAAAATAAATGTAATCTTGTATCATGCAAATATTGCAAGAAGAGGCATAACACTCTTTTGCACTTACATGAATCAGATCCTATCCCTGTGGCTGCTATACCAGTAAATAATTTTGCCAATTCCGCTCAAGTAACGCAGTTTACTACTCCTCATGTTTTGCTTTCCACAGCGCTCGTGAAGGTGGTGGACAGCACAGGCGACGTGCACACTGCTCGAGTATTGCTCGACAATGGTAGCACAACCAACTTTATATCACAATCGCTTTGCGGTAAGCTGGGTTTGTCGCGACGTAGTGCAAGCTCCACGGTGACAGGTATAAATAATCATATTTCCTTAAGTACGCAGTCGTGCAGTCTTACTATTATGTCCATCCACGGCGATTATAGACTTACTGTTGACTGTCTTGTATTACCAGAGATCACTAAAGCTTTACCGTCTTCTTTTATTAACATTGATCATCTTCATATTCCCTCGGGAATAGCTTTATGCGACCCATTTTTCAATGTACCTTCGGTTACCGACATTTTGGTAGGCGCTGAAGGCTTCTGGACAGATAATTCCATTGACCTAGGTAAAAATCAGCCTAAGTTATATGAAACGAAACTGGGTTGGCTGGTGTCTGGGTATGTAGCCCATCATGAGTCACACTCTTCATCCCCCGCTTGTCATTACGTGACCGAGGGAGCTAATCCAGACTTATCTCGTTTCTGGGAATTAGATACCGTAGCAGCTAAGCACTCTCTATCCCCTGAGGAACGTGCCTGCGAGCAGAGTTTTTTAACACACACCACGCGTAAGGATGATGGCCAATTTGTTGTTACCATGCCGTTAAAGGAAGACCCTTCCGTCCTAGGCGATTCATTTCAACAGGCTAAATGTCGTTTTTTATCCCTTGAGCGTAAGTTTGCCCGAGACCCTGCTTTCAAAGAGAGGTACGTTCAATTTATGCGCGAATATGAGCGGTTAGGTCATATGAGCGAAAATAGAGAGCCTTTGCAAAATAGTCTGCAACAGGTAACTTGTCATTTACCTCATCACGGTGTCATCCGTGAATTAAGCCTTAGTACAAGGCTTCGTACAGTCTTTGACGCTTCGGCCCCCACCTCTTCTGGGTTGTCGCTTAATGACATCCACATGGTGGGTCCAACTGTACAAGAAGATCTTATTTCCATTTTAGTACGATTTCGCCAGCACAAATATGTCGCCACTGGCGATATCGAGAAAATGTACAGAACTGTTGAAATTTCCCCCTCACAACGCATTCAGGAGAGCACGCAGGGTCACGCGTGGAGCTATACCGTACCGTCAAAAGACAATCCGGCGGATCTTGTTTCCCGCGGGCTGAAGGCCGATCGTATCGGCAGTTCTTCCTTATGGTGGAAAGGCCCCACCTACTTATTAATATATATATATGAATGCCATTGGCCAAAAAAGCCAAATCAAAGCGTGAAACAGGATCTACCCGATGTAGTTACTTGCAATTTTACGCTTTATAACAACGCTAATGCTAATCTTATTTCTAACTTAATTACTAAAAAATCAAACTTTACATAATTAAAAAATACTGTAGCATAGGTATTTACATAGATTTACTTTCAACTGTAGAAATAAAAACAATAAATTATCTGGTCACCTTTCCGTACACGAAGTTTAAAATTTTTTTTTTTCTTTAGTGACGGAAAAAGACTTATAAAGTCATATTTGGCAATTTTTGTTTGCAATTCCGCAAAGGCCTGTCACATCGAACTTGTCACGGCACTGTCTAGTGAAGCATACATCGCCGCTTTAAATCGTTTTGTGTCACGTCGAGGGAAACCCCAAAGCATCACGTCCGATAACGGCACTAATTTTGTAGGCGCTTGTAATGACTTAGATAATTTCCTCAAACAGTCAGAACTCGAGAGTCATATTGCTCAAGAAGGCATTGAATTCAAATTCGTTCCTCCATATACCCCTCATTTCAATGGCTTAGCTGAAGCAGCCGTTCGCTCAACTAAGCATCACCTTAAAAGGTTGCTGCAAACCGCGCACCTTACTTATGATAAGATGGCTACTTGTCTCTCTTTAATTGAAGCCATTTTAAACTCTCGTCCTCTCACTCAGCTTTCCTCAGATACCCTTGACTTTTCTGCTCTAATTCCCTTTCACTTCCTCATTGGACGACCACTTATAGCTATTCCTTACCCACAGATACCAGATATAAACATCAGCCGCCTTGAGAGATTCTAACGAATTCAGCTCATTAAACAGCATTTTTGGCAAAGATTCTCCTTAGAATATGTTGCACTATTGCAACAAAAATTGAAATGGAACGCATCAGACAAATGCCTAAAGGATGGGTCTCTTGTCATCATCAAGGAACGTTCTCTTCCACCGCTACTTTGGTCTTTGGGAAGAGTCATCAAGACATATCCAGGGAGTGATGGTGTCGCTAGAGTCGCCGAAATTAGGACCAAGGGAGGCACCATCCGGAGGGCGTTTAATAATATTTGTCCTCTTCCAGAATATTGAAGTCTTCTTCAGTCTTCAACCCGGGCAGCCTGTTAAGAACCTGTCCTAACGCACGGGAGGAGACGCACGGGCGGGGTACATCGCGCCACCGCCGGCAACGTACCTGAGACCGTCGGCTCGCCACTCACGACGAACTGGGCCATACGCGACGGACGACTACTTACTTAATTTTATTTATTATTTTATTTTGTCATTTTCACGGCATTAAACCAGCCCTATTATATACAGTCCGCGATTTTTATTTAACGTCCACTAGGACCCTAACAGACTTGCTCATGTAAGTAATTGGATGTTCTTGACCATTTATAACCTGGCAGAGCATGGCACCGATACCATAATTACTGGCATCTGTGTGTACCTCAAAAGGTAGTTGGTAGTTCGGACATGATAGTATAGGGCTAGAAATAAGATTTTTTTAAGGGTTTCAAAAGCTGTATTAGCCTCTTCAGTCCAAGTAAAAGAGGGTGCGCCTTTTTTACTAGATGTGAGTCTATTTAGAGGTCCCGCAATACTGCTAAAATTAGGGACAAATCGTCGGTACCATGAGGCAGTTCCTAAAAACCTCTTGACGTCTTTTTTTGAGGCTGGGGTTGGGTAATTTAAAATTGCTTCTACTTTTTCAGGATCTGTACGAAGACCCTGGGAATCTACAACGTACCCCAAGTATTTTAAACTTTTTCGGAAAAATTGTGTTTTTTCAAAATTAATAGTGAGATTAGCTTGTTGCAGTTTCTCAAGAACGCGCTGCAGTAGGGATACATGGCTGTCAAAGCTATCGCTTACGCATATTATGTCATCTAGGTAACAAAAAACCTTTAAATCGAATTCCGGGCCAAACAATTTATCGACTAATCTCTGTTGAGTCGCTGGGGCATTGGTGAGACCAAAAGCCATTGTTTTAAAACAAAAAGTTCCGCGATTCGGAACAAAAAAAGCTGTCTTAATTTTATCCTCCGTATTAATGGGAATTTGCCAAAAACTTTTCGATAAATCAATACTGGTTAAGAATTTGGCGTCTTTAAGGTTGTCTAAAATTTCTGAAATATATGGTAGGTTATAAGCATCCTTAATAGTGACTGAGTTGAGTTTTCTGCTGTCAAGACAAAATCTAGGTAGGCCGTTCTTTTTGTTAACTACTAGTACTGGAGATGACCATGAACTCTCACATGGCTCAATAACGTCTAGCTTGAGCATTTCATCCACTTGTTCGTTTATAATGCGAGTTTTTTCTGGTGACATGCGGTAGTAACGTTGTCTTATAGGTGGAGAGTCACCAGTGTCGATGTTATGAGTGATCAATGCTGTACGACCTAGACCCTTTTTCTCGTATGATACCTCTTTAAATTTTTCAATTACGTTATTCACGATTTCACATTGTGAACTATCTAATTTTTCATAGGAAGTTATATGGCCACCAACATTTTTTAGGAAACTAGAAGTTGTATCGCAATTCGTTATGCTCATAGAGCCAATATACTTGGGGCATAACTGCAATTTTCGCCAAAAATCAATACCAAGAATCAGAGAAGTGTCAATATCTGGAACTATGTATGCTTTCAAAATGTGATTCATATTTTCAAAGGTAATTGGTAAATTTATATATCCTATGCTGCTTAAAGTTTGGCCACCGGCTGCAATAATCCGGATTTTATCATCTGTTTGGACTTTGTAACCAGCCTTAATAAGTTCATTGTGAGAATTATTGCCTAAAATTGATACGGCGGCACCAGAATCTAGCAGGCCACAAGCGTTTATCTCATTAATTTTAATATTAGCAAAAGTTCTTGTATCCTTATTGGGGGTTGTTTGCAGAATTGAAGTTACTGTATATGTTTAAAAAAAATTACCGATGAATTTTAACCAGTTTTTCCAATCATTTTGAGCATAGTAACTACAATTCTGCTTTACAAGTTTTTTTGCTCTTCAGAACCCACGTTGGGCGCCACTTGTAAAATATCACTACAGTGCGGCGTAGTCTGCTTCCAAGGAAATACCCTCGATACGAGACAATGTATCCGCTACGACGTTACCGACGCCCTTGATGTGGACAATGTTTGTGGTGAATTGGCTGATGAAAGATAATTGATTCAGCTGTGCGGGCGGGAGCTTTTCTCTTCGCTGGGCGAACGCGTAAATCAACGGCTTATGATCCGTAAAAATTGTTGCGTGCTGCGCTTCGAGAATATGCCTAAAATGCTGAACGCTCTCATAAACGCCGAGGAGCTCTCTGTAATAAGCTGGCCATAAAGACTGTTTAATGTTCAGCTTTTTGCTGAAGTAAGCGATTGGCTGCCAATCATCTGCTTCGGTACGACGCTGTTGCAGGCAAGAGCCTACGTGAGTGCTCGATGCGTCAGTGAAGAGACCGAGTGAGGCGCTGCAGTCTGGATGCGCAAGGATCTTTGCAGACGTTAAACTTTTATTGCACTCTTCGAAACACGCCAAAAGCTCAGGAGACCAAACGAAAGGCTTGGCGCCTTTACCCTGGATAGCAGCTACTGCGTCTATTAACGGTGCTTGGAATTTGGCGGCAGCTAGAATGAATCGCCGATAAAAATTGGCCATGCCAAGGAATCTACGCAATCTATCCACGCAACGCGTAGCTACCTCCAGAAACCATTTTAACAGCTGACAGCTGTCACGTCTTTTTGACAGTCAGATCGCGCAACGGTTTTTTATTATATACATTCGATAGACGCGCTCTCAACTAGACGCCACTTACTATTCAAATTTAAAACATTATTGTAACAGTTTTAATAAACGCATATTTTTCTAATTCGTCTTGTTTTTATACGAAATAAACGAGAGGAGAAGACACGAAGCCCCCGTTCCTGAATATTTTGTTCCTGTCGAAGCCGGATTCAAGCAGACGTCTACATCATCAGTTCAACGGTCAGGTTTTGGATCCTGTCTACTCCCATCCTTGTCGAATTGTGTTAAAACCGTGTCGTTTGTGTATTACAGATACGATTACTGTGCCAGTGCCAGAGCTATACGAAAACCTGTGTGATTACTGTAAGTACCTTATTTTACTCTTACACATAGGCCTTTAAAATGGGTGGTGACAAATTAGCAATGCCTTCCACGGCTACGCCAGTTTCTCCCTCTAAAAACATTCTAATAGAACTTCAAGACCTCAGAAAACAACGCGGTAATTTGAAAGGTCGGTTAACGCTTTTCAAAAAGTATTTAGATTCGTTACAAGGCATTTCCCTTTCTCCGTTACAAATTAAGGAAATTAAGTTCAGAATAAGTTCAGTTCATGATCATTTTACACAGTTTAACAACATAGAAAACCGGATTGAACTTATTTCCCCGGAGTCTGATATTTCGTCAAACATTGAGTATGTCGAATCATTTGAGGTTTTATATTTTAATACATTAGCCATTGCTGAAAGTATGGTTGAAAGTGGAGAAATTAGTGCAGGTTCTAGTGCTTCTATTTCGAAAGATTTGCATAAGACTAATGTTCGGTTGCCAGAGATTCACCTACCTACATTTAGTGGTTCGTATGACCATTGGCTTGAGTATAGGAATTCATACGTAACGATGATCCATAAACGTACCGATCTAGACGCTATACAAAAATTCCATTATTTGCGTTCATCACTCAGTGGCACTGCATTGCAAGTAATAAGTGCTTTAGAATTTACTGCCACCAATTACATTAATGCGTGGGAATTATTAGAGAACCGATTTCATAACACTAGGCTTCTGGTTAACAATCATGTTAAATCTTTATTTTCTATTCCTTCTTTAAAACAGGAATCTGCGTTACAGATAAGGAAACTTATTGATACCGTTTTAAGAAACCTCAGGGCCCTTAAAACGCTCGATGAACCTACAGAATCATGGGATACGCTAATTATATTCCTGATTGTCTCCAAACTCGACTCATCCACTGAGCGTGACTGGGAAAATCATAAAGGTTCCATTTGTTCCGATAAGTCAAAAAAGTTAACGTTAGAGGATTTGCTTACCTTTCTTAAAAACAAAGCGGATATGTTGGATATGATTAGTGCTAGGCAAAATAAACAGCAGAATAAAACGAGTATAAACACTGAATCTAAGATAAATCATAACAAGCCTAACGCGTCTGTGCATAGTTATGTATCCACTAGTTCTGTCGGATCTAAAGGCAAACCATCTAACGGTAATAAATCGGTAATTCGTTCGTGTCCTTCCTGCAACGGTAATCATAATCTTTATACGTGTTATAAGTTTCTTAACTTATCGGTTAAGGACAGAATTACATTTGTAAACGATAAGCAGCTATGTTGTAATTGTTTACGTGCAGGACATAACATTTCAAATTGTATATTCAGTCCCTGCAAGCAATGTCAACAAAAGCACAATACTTTACTTCACATAACCGGTTTCGATAGCAAAGGTGCGACTGCGCGTAGCGAGCCGTCAGCTGATCATAACTCGCCCGCCATGTTGTCAACCGCGCTTCATTCAACGTCTATAGACACTCATAATGCAGATACATTAGGATATACACATGACTTACAAACGGTGTTGTTATGTACAGCGTTAGTGGAGATAATAGACTCAAATAACCGAATCCATACAGTTCGAGCTCTCTTGGACAATGGAAGTCAACACAGTTTTATTTCGGATAAATTAAGAAAGCGATTATGCCTACCTTTATTACAGTCCACAATACGAATAAGCGGCGTCGCACAGTCTGTGACGCAATCAAATCATTCATGCGATATAACTATACAGTCTAAAGTAAACGAATACAGTACCCAGGTTCGATGCTTTGTCTTGCAGCGTATAACAGACAGTTTACCCTCGACAAGCGTAGATCCTAAACTTATACGAATACCAAATAATATCCAATTAGCAGATCCGTTATATTTCTCTAGTTCCGAAATTGAATTACTTTTGGGTTGTAATTTATATTGGGACTTGTTATTAAACGATAATAGAATTCGATTAGTAAACGGGCCATACCTACAAAACTCTAAGTTAGGTTGGTTGTTATCTGGGCCATTATATACGAGGGGCCTAAGTGCCACGAACTTGAATGAAGTTCAATGTAACTTTATTCAATCGCTAGAAATAGATGAATCCCTTAAACGTTTTTGGGAGATAGAACATGTACCACAGGCACGAAAGGTTCTCACCAATGACGAGCTACTGTGTGAAGATCTGTTTATTAATACGACCAAACGTGAAGCTGATGGTAGGTTTTCTGTCCGAATCCCATTAAAGGAACCCCCAGAGATGCTAGGAGATTCATTTAATTTAGCAAAAAACAGATTTTTGGCATTAGAACGCAAGCTTGAACGGTCACCTAATTATAAGCAAATGTATTGCGAATTTATGCGAGAATACGAAGATCTAGGTCACATGACGTGTATCGATAAATACGATAAGCCTAATTACTTTTTACCACACCACGGAGTGTTTAGGGAAAACAGATCTACGACAAAACTACGTATAGTATATGACGCTAGTGCTGTGACCACGTCGCATAAATCGTTGAATGATATTCAGCTAACAGGACCTGCTCTTCAAAATTACATTTTCTCCATACTTTTACGTTTTCGGCAGTATAAATACGTAGCTTGCGCCGATGTTGAGAAAATGTTTAGACAGGTTTTAATACAGGCAGACCAAAGATCCTTGCAGCTCATACTGTGGCGTGATAGTCCAACCGAACCTTTGAAGGTCTACCAGCTCAATACTGTGACGTACGGAACTGCATCGGCGCCATACCTCAGTATGCGCTGTATACGGCAGTTGGCGTCAGAGTGTGAAGACGAAACCATAGCTCGCGTTATTAATAACGACATATTCGTAGACGATTTAATTACTGGTAGTGATGACCACCAACAGTTACTTAATATCTGCGAGAAAACATCACAGGTTTTGCAATCTGGTTGTTTTACATTACGAAAATGGACATTCAACTGTGGGGTTAACACAACGTCTACTATGTTTGTGGGCGAACACACACAAAACAAAACGTTAGGTATCGGCTGGCATAGCGGTACTGACGAGTTGTATTACGCCACAAATATTAAGGATAATGCTAACACACCAATAATCACCAAACGCATAATGCTATCCTTAATTTCACAAATATATGATCCCTTAGGGTTGCTTTCTCCTGTTGTAATTATTGCAAAAATTCTATTGCAGAAGTTGTGGCTCTGTAAACTCGATTGGGATACTCCTGTGTCAGAGGAGATTGCAGGTACATGGCGTAACTTTATTGACACATTAAAATACTTACAAGATTTAAAGATTCCACGTCATGCAATGGGCGATAGTAAACAAAGCGTAGAACTCCACATATTTTGTGATAGCTCACAGGATGCGTATGGTGCATGTGCCTATATACGTACCTATAGCGACCTTAATGCAGAAGTGTCTGTTAGATTGCTATGCGCTAAGAGTAAAGTTGCACCTTTAAAGTCGATTAGCATACCTAGATTAGAGCTATGCGGTGCGCTCGTAGGTGCTAGGTTGTATAAGAAAATAGTTGAATCGTTAAGATTGACCTTCACCAACGTTTTCTTTTGGACGGATTCAACCATTGTTATTGGTTGGTTGCGTATGTCTCCACATTTATTAAAGCCATTTGTACAAAATCGGGCTACAGAAATAAATGAACTCACTGGTAACTCCAGCTGGTTACATGTTGGTAGCAAGGACAATCCAGCTGACTTGTTATCCAGAGGTTCAAACTTAAACGTTTTAATTAGTTGTAATCTTTGGTGGAATGGTCCATCTTATTTACACTGTAATGATTCAAATTATTTTCATGATATTATAAATAATTCCAATTTAATTAATTCAGATAATTTGCCCGAATTAAAATCTCAATCATTTAATTTTGCCTGCACCTCTAATCATGATTTATTTCAATTCGATAAATACTCGTCGTATAAGAAGCTAAAACGTATTGGTGCCTATGTTCTGCGATTTATTAACAACATACGCAAACGCACCGAACGAAACCAAGAAACCGGTTTATTATCAGTAGACGAGTTGAACGCATCGGAATGCATGCTAGTTGCATTCGCGCAAAGACAGTCATTCCCGGACGTTTATCATAAATTATCAAATAACTTGCCATTAAAAACAAACAGTAAGGAATTAAGTCGTATTTCCGGGCTAAACGTGTTTATGGACGATCATAAGTTGATTCGAGTGGGTGGTAGACTGTCTAATTCCACTAGTTTTGATTATAACAAGAAACATCCGATACTATTGTGTAGTAAACATAAGTTCACAGTGTTATTAGCCAGATACGAACATAAGCGGCTGCTACATGCCGGACCTCAACTTTTGCTTGCTAGTTTGCGAGAGTGTTGGTGGCCGCTGAGTGGTAGAAATCTTACACGGAAAGTTGTACGTGAATGTGTTACTTGCACGCGAATTAAAGGTAAAACATTGTCTCCTATTATGGGTAACTTACCATCTGATCGTTTAGATTGTAGATTTCCGTTCATGCGTACTGGAGTAGATTATGCTGGGCCAATGTTCATACTGAATCGAAAGGGTCGCGGTGCTCGCTTGATAAAGGCGTATATATGCCTTTTCGTGTGCCTAGTAACTCGGGCTGTACATTTTGAACTTGTAGACAGTTTATCTACTAACGACTATATTTTAGCACTTAAGCGTTTTATAAGTCGAAGAGGCAAACCTGAAATTCTTCTATCAGACAACGGTAGAAATTTTGTGGGTGCAGAAAGGGAACTGTCTAAATTTTTAAATGATAGTTCTAATCAAATTATTGATTTTGCCGCCAATGATGGTATTAAACTTCATTTTATTCCACCATATTCTCCCCATTTTGGAGGCCTGTGGGAGAGTGGGGTAAGGTCATGTAAACATCACTTGAAACGTGTAGTTGGCAATGCTAGGCTTACATATATTGAATTTTATTCGGTTTTGACGCAAATCGAAAGTATCTTAAATTCTCGTCCTATATCACCTATGTCCACAGATCCGTCCGACCTATCTCCTTTGACTCCAGGTCATTTCCTCGTTGGCCGACCGTTGACTGCCCCAGCATGCGATAACCTGGTAGATGCAGCGACATCCCGACTCGACCGCTACCAGCGTATAGAGCAACTGCGACAGCACTTTTGGCAGCGATGGGCCAAGGAATATGTATCGGAGCTTCAAGTGAGGACGAAATGGAAGACGCGTCAAGATGATATTTCTTTGGACAGCCTTGTAATTATCAAAGATGACAACCTGCCGCCTCTTAAATGGAGATTGGGACGCATAATTAAGGTGTTCCCTGGAACGGATGGAGTCTCTCGAGTCGCCGACATACGCACTGCAACTGGGACCATACGACGAGCTTTCTCGAAGATATGCCCTTTACCTCTACAGCCAGATGAGACGAAGGACGACTGATGTTGGAAGCCGCTGGTGCTCCCAAGGCCGGGGGTATATCCACGCAACGCGTAGCTACCTCCAGAAACCATTTTAACAGCTGACAGCTGTCACGTCTTTTTGACAGTCAGATCGCGCAACGGTTTTTTATTATATACATTCGATAGACGCGCTCTCAACTAGACGCCACTTACTATTCAAATTTAAAACATTATTGTAACAGTTTTAATAAACGCATATTTTTCTAATTCGTCTTGTTTTTATACGAAATAAACGAGAGGAGAAGACACGTCACACTTCAACAGTCTTGAGGGGAGGGAAATCCACTAAGGCTTGGATTCTGTCGACGGGGGGTCTAGCACCCGCCTCATCGATGTGATACCCCAAAAAGGTAACCTCTTTAGCCCCAAAAACGCTCTTAGCAGTGTTGATAACGACTCCATACTCATGCAACCTTCTGAAAAGAATTTCCAGGTGCTGAGCATGCAGGGAGCTGGAATTTGAGTACACCAGGATATCGTCAACGTAGGCATAACAGAAATCAAGGCCACGCACGACTTCGTCGATGAAACGTTGAAATGTTTGACCTGCGTTTCTAAGTCCAAAACTCATGTATGGAAATTCGAACCCGAATGGTGTGATTATTGCGGTTTTGCAAATATCGGTAGGATTTACCGGAATTTGTTGGTATGCCTTCACTAAGTCGATTTTGTCGTAATTTATTGTTTTCTTCTTTTCTCCCTTGCTTTATGTTTCGAACGGCAAGACACAATATCGCTAATGTCGATTCATTTGTAACAAAACAATGTTTAAAAAAAAAGTGAAAAATGACAAGCCCACTGAGTTTCTTGCCGGATCTTCTCAGTTGAGGCCGCGTTGTGATCCGGTGGTAGCTTTTAAAAAATGACCATTCAAAAGTGCTAGTTTTAAGCCTATTTGAAATAAAGATTTTTGAGTTTGAGTTTGCTATAAATGGTACTTCCAGCAAGGTTCTGGCAGACGTCACCTATGTGCCGAACCGGATATCGGTCCGGAACAGTGCGTGCATTTAAGGCGCGATAATCGCCGCACGGACGCCACGTTGAATCTTTCTTTTCCACCAGGTGTAAAGCTGAAGACCAAGGACTAGAAGATGGCCTGGGTGTCCCAGCCTTGACCATGTCCTCAAACTCTTTCTTTGCTGCGCGAAGCTTCAATGGAGCCAGACGACGCGGCCGCGATGATACCGGAGGGCCATCAGTTGTCTTAATATAATGCACAGTTGCATGTTTAGGCTCCTGAAGTACACCAGGGGGGCGCGTGATACTCGGAAATTTCTGAAGGATCGCTGAGAAAGGCGATTCGGGGATGGAAATAATTTTGACGCTGGACTGGCTAACGTCTTGGAGTTCCGCGAAAGATGACAAACCTGTCGTCCCGTCGCGAAGCTTCCCATGAGTGCAGTCAGGAAGTAGGTTATACTGCGACAAAAAATCTGATACTATTATTCCAGTTTCTACTTCCGCAATTACAAAATTCCAAGATAAACTGCGCCTAAGACCTAAGTTTAAGCATAACGTGACTAAACCGTAAGTTTGAATTTTAGAACCGTTTGCTGCCACTAAATCGTAGGGCTGCGGCTGTCCTTTCAGCTTGCTAACACTATTAACTGGTACGCAGCTTACGTCTGAACCAGTATCCACCAGAAATTTCCTGTTAGTATACCGGTCAGTTACGAAAAGACGGCGACTTGTGGCTGAGCGTTGGGCAGTCGCCAAAACCGGACGCTCTATAGGTTTTCCGACGACTGGTTGCAGCCACCAGCCGCTGAAGGTGGAGGGCCAGACCATTTGCACGGTTGGACGCACTTCCTTCCTTTCATACCGAATCGGTCATGGTAATAGTATAACTCGCTGTTGCGCGAACGTGATCGGTTCCTAAATTTACCTAGTCTACGTTCTCGCGAGCGGCCCCGTTGGTCAACGCTTCGGTTGGTTAAAGAAGCCACTATGCGAATGAGTTCTTCTATCTTATGGTTCAGCTCTGCAATCTGCGGATCGTCGGTAGAGGTAGATGGTAGCGAGGTTGACGCGCAAGCCATGTGTTGATGGCTGAGCATTGATTTCCATCAACTGGTCAGCCAACTCGCTAAGTTCAGGCAAGTCCTGAAGACGCTGCGCCGTGAGCACGGTTTGAAGATATCTGGGGAGTCTGCTCATCCAGATGGTCTTCAAAACATCCTCGGGGAATGTAGTACCTGCTAGGAACCTAAGGTAGCGCAAGAAAGACGATGGCTTGCGGTCGCCGATCTGCTCCTTTCCTTCTCTAGGGGACACCTAATTTTCTCCTCATGGGAGACCGAAAACCTGCGGATGATAGCGTCTCGCAAGGTGTTATAGGGATCCTTTGCTGGGGGAGACAGGATAATATCCTCAACCTCTCTCGAACAGTTCGTATCTAAATGAGCCAATGCATAATGGAATTTCGTTATCTGGTTCACCAAACCGTTGATGCTGAATTCCGCCTCCAGGCTCGCGAACCATAATGCTGGACGGTCCTTGCAGAAGGGCGGGGTACGGATGGACACACGATTTACGACTATACCTTTTCACCTGCCGCCTCGCCATAGTCGCTTTCGCTTTCAGCCATATCAATGATCATAACGGATGGCGCGGAACCCTAAATTTAATTAAATTTGTTTCTAACTGGGTTGGTGTATGTGGAACGCTTTGATTATATATACGTCTAGATACCTATTAGTCTTGTAACGTTACGTTAATAAGCACAACAACCTCATTATTCGTGTGTGCGTGCAGGCCTCGTTGTACACTCGCGTCATCTGTGGTTGTGTGCGTGTTTGGGGATCTCCAGTTATAAATATTTTTCCCATAAATAGCCATAGCGTTGTCGAAATAAAATAGAATAGAATAGAATAGAACAGAATAGAACAGAATAGAACAGAATAGAACAGAATAGAACAGAATAGAACAGAATAGAACAGAACAGAATAGAATAAAAATAAAAGATATGATTTGATTTGAAAAGAATTAAATTGAATTGAATTGAAATTAAATTAAATGGCGTGTCCCTTACCATCAGGTGAACGTCTTATTTGCCTCATGACCAGGAAGAAAAAATACTTCTAAGTACTTGCGTATATAAAAGTAATTAATTTATCAAAAAAATAAATTAAAATTATTATAATTGATTTATTTCATGTTTTGGTCACTAACTACGTATTAAGTTTCATTGAATTCATTTTTGTCAAAAGAAAACTTACCCCAGACTTAAGATATATTCCCCCATTATTACCTAGCCACACCAGTCTAGTCGGACAATGTACAAATTGTCGTAAAAAACAATCGAGTTTTTATAATAATCCCTCACAGAATCTTAAGACTTATGAATGGAAAATTAAGTTAGGATCTTTATTAATTTTACTTAGTTAATATTTTCACGATTTGATTACACAATTCGGCAAAAAGTTTTTTTTTTGCGAGCACAAACCATCGGTAGAGTTCAAGTGATACTAAACCACCAAGTATACCAATTTGATGTTTTGGTGTACTTGATATTGTAAAGTGTTTGAACATCGAACACGCTATCTAGACGTATATATAATCAAAGGTGGAACGACCTAGACCTTTACATAAATTACTTAAATATTCAATTCGTGTAAAAAAAAACCTTAAAATATTTCACCATATGTCAACGCGAAACAAAAGCGATCGACGAAAATTAGCAGGCAGGAACCACGACGAACACGGTGAAAAACGAGCTGATTGCTCGTCGAATTCCAATATGCCGCTCCACGACGAATGTTTTCGTTATTTAAATACGATAAAATAAAATTCCGTTGTCGTATAATGGCCGACGTTAGTCCGACGTAAATTCCGTGAAATAAAACGAACACCGTTTTTGCTTTATTGATAGGTACTGTATTGGTTACCTTATAATCCTCGTGTTAGTTATGTGACTTAACGTCTTACTGTTGCGTGTAGTCCTCTATGGTCCTCTAGTCACCAGGACACAAATGAACTTCGGCGTCACCAATGAAGGTCCATTGACCTCCAAATGATAATGTCAGACGAGGTTCCAAACATTTATTGACCTGCAAAGCACTGGTGTGTCGTTTACAATACGACTGGTGATTTCACGTTCACTTTGGTATAAAATACATTGTTGGTTTGACTATAATATATATTATAGTCGTAAAGGAGACATGTTTCCTTTACGACGAATATTTTACACTACTTGACTCTACCAAATATATACAAAGAATGTGTCAAACACAAGAGACAGCACGGTTCAAAAGCCACGCTGTTCGGCATTCAAAATACATAGAAAATACGTTCACACGATTCCAAGTGGCAAAGAGGTTCTAGTCCATAGATAAAACACTATTCTAGTCGCCACATCCTGTTCCAGAGGGACAACAGGAACCAAAATTCACTTAAGTAGATATATCGTATCAGATGAAACTATAGCGGAGGTTATTAAAATAAGATCTTGCACTTTATCCACCAAAAATGGTTTGATTTTTAACCTTTCTGAATTAGACTTTTCTCGTCTTATATTCTTTCGTCTCTCCCCAAGCTTTCGCCAAGAAAAATGTGTTCCCCAAAGTTTTTATTTTTCCCCATAATGGGGAAAATACTCCCAATCTGGAGACTCTGCCGCCGGACGTCTAGGGCCCACATGACACCCCAGAACTAATTGCTGAGCCAGTAAGTACGTGTCCGTCGCGGGTAATCCGCGATAAGATGGTAAAGGCGTTTGGCGTATTGTTAAAAATAAGACCAATGACATTCGATATCAACTCTTTAATCGGTTCTGTACAAATATTCTTATCCTTAAAATATAAAATAAATTTGGAATACATTGAATGGAAATATATTATCATTACGATACGGAATTGTAAGTTTTATCAAATAGCATAAGACCGCTCGAGAGATCCGAGCGGGCCGCAGCCGTCCAGCACGGCGCACGCATCGCTCTCGCTCACATACTTACTAACTATGCTAATAATGCTTAACATTACAGGTTTAAATGAATACACTAGTTGTACGTGCGGCTCAGCCCTGCATGATGAGGTGCACGAAGTTCTCGTAGTTGATGTTGCCCTGCGAGTCCTCCTGCCCCTGCAGCAGCTGCTCCACCTGCGGCCGACAACTGACGTCACACACACACACACGCACACGCACGCACACGCACGCAATGCTAGGCACAGAGTCAACTAAAATCAACAGTTGTTATATATACCTGTCTCGTAAGGTTGCAAAGGAGTAAGTAGGTATTACATGCGATCTCGGAGGAACATATTTTTTTAAGTTATATATTTTATAGACCCCCGCACTATACTTTTCAGGACTCAGATAGAATATTGTTTGACGATATTAAAAAGCATCGAATGGAAACCGGACGGTTTTAATTATGGGTGACTTTAATCTGTCTGATATTGACTGGCCTTTGAAAAGAATAGATGGCTATAATATGCTACATGGGAAGTTCGTTGAAATGTTAACGGAGACTAGTTTATGCCAGATAACGGAACGAAAGAATTGCAACTGACGTAATATACCTGGATTTCGGAAAAGCTTTTGACCGCGTTCCAATAAAAAGGCTTATAAAAAAACTGGAACATTTCGGAATTCTTGGAAACCTTAAATGGATTGAAGATTTTTTGACGGGAAGAAAATTTCGAGTGAGAGTTGGTGAGCATTTATCTGATCCATATGATGTCCATAGAATTGTTGTGATGTGATGTCCACACTGTTTGGAATATTCTTAACAGATTTAAAACATGTTATTCAATCCGAAATGTTTTTGTTCACATAATGATTTCTGATATTTACGCGAATACTACACATTGAAATGAAACTTCAATTTAATTATTTTTTTAATTTTATAATCCGTAAAATTAGTTTCATTTCAATGTTTTTGTTCGCCGTTGACACTAAAATCATGGCTAATCCACTAATCAGTCATAACATTATACAAGATGATTTAAATAGACAAAAGATTGGCTCATATCACTGAATACGAAAAAATGCACAATTCTGGTAACTAAATATTGGTAACAACAATCCTAAACATACATATTACATAGGAACACACACCTCAAAAATTACAGTGTGTTTCTTCTCAAAATGACCTGGGTGTTACAATAACAGGAAATCTTAAATGGGAAGAGCATTTAATAAAAATAACTAAAAAGGCTAATTCGCTCTTATACATCATTCGGAAGGCGTTTTCTTACATTGACAAAATCTTGTTTATCACATTGTACAAGACGGCCTATATAAGGCATATATAAGGCCCTTATTGGAATATGCTTTTCAAGTTTGGGAGTCCGTACTTTCAGAAAGACATCTCTTTGTTGGAAAAAGTACAAAGACGAACAACAAAAATGGTACCTACTCTCCAAAATAAAGAATCATCTCTGCTGCTCTTAGAAGAATTAGGGTTGACATCACTGGAAGCGCGGAGACAACGTGGAGATCTAATAGAGACCTATAAAATCCTGACAGGACACTACAATGTTCCAGAGCTTGATAAAATGTTTCTACGAAACAGAAATGTAACATTGAGAGGACATTCACTAAAGCTGTCACGCTCCTTAATAAGTGCTAGCAACCCTAGACACCACTTCCTAGGCAATTGTGTAGTGACAATGTGGGACAGTTTGCCCGAGACAGTAATCAGTGCGCCCTCAGTTAATGCATATAAAAACAAACTGGATAAACACTTTAAACAAATTAAACACACATGAACAGTGATATGCACTCATCAGCTTTAAGCTGCTTGTGCATTAACAAATAATAATAATAATAAGTACCTATTCCAGTGCAAACATTTCAATAACAGTGATATTATAATAATTATGAGTTCATCAATCAACCTCTGATGTGAAGGTGCTCGGTCACCAGCGTTACCTGCGCATAGTTTTAGTTTTGAAACAAACAGATTATGAGTGCCTAATGTCCTACACCCTTTTATTGCATGTGTACGTTATCGAAGTTGGTAAGGGGGAGGCCTTTGTTCAGCAGTGGAAGTCTATCAGCTGATGATGATTATCAAAGTTGTGCGTGCAGGGGACTGTAGACAGTGAGATCACCATGATCAAGAGACGAAATAATCAATATCTCATGTGAGGAGCGGCAGAGCACACCACATGCAGCCGTCCACAGGCAGCCGTCCACAGGCAGATGTAGTTAAGGTGAGCGCCTGGCTGATCCAGTCACTAACTTGTTTCGAAAGTATATAATATAAATCGATTTTCTTCCATCACTTATTATATGTATTCACGTGTGATATGCTCATCCTCAATATATGCCAAACAAAAGTGACGTGCCTCCTGTAACCTCGCTGAGAAACCAAATACATAATATTATATTAATTCACCTCATCATCACTTAGCTTCTCTCCAAGCGTAGAGAGCAGGTGGCGCAGCTCAGCCGATGAAATGAATCCATTGCCATCTTTGTCAAAGTGACGGAGACCCTCGATAAAGTCATTGGCGGTGTCCCCACTGCGTGCCTTTGAGATTGCCTGAAAACAATTATTAATGCACTTGTCAGTTCCTATTACCATATATAGACATAATTATACAAGTTAACGATACTTTGGAGTATTGTTTTAGAAAAAAATCATTTATACCTGATAGATGGGTAGAAAAACTTCAAAAGATATTCTCTCATCAGGCTTCAAGTGAAGGGTGCATTTCTTAACGTCCGATTCAGTCGGATTCTGACCGAGAGCTCTCAAGGCGTCTCCAATCTGGGCGACATGTATCTTGCCATCGCCACGGGAATCGAACAACTGAAAGGCTTCCTGGAACTCTGCAGAGACAGAGGAGTAACATATGTATAGTGTTACATGCAACCGAACAACATAATAATGCACAAGTTAGAAGTGATAGAGGCAAATACAGATATGGACACACTCAATGCACCTTCAACGGAGGTTAGCTTCAGCTTCGTCGGCGGCTCGTACATGAACATGTTGCGATGGAGGCGAGCGAGCCACTGCCGCGAGCGAGCGCTGGCTACGCCGCCCCCAAAAGCGGCTCTCGGTTTGCCTTGGTTAAAATACTAGCCATATAAGGAAACTAGGGCGCTTGTAATAGCTGCCGTTTTCGGTAAAGACGTTGATTGACGTGACATGAGTCACCGATTATTCGCCAAGCGGGTCGCAGCTATAGCGAGGCCCTGCAGAGCTCCGCTGGCTTACTTGTCCGCTGTTCATGCCGTGTGTTGCGTGTGTTCTAGAAAAAGTAGAAACTTAACATGAACAATTCACCTAAATGGTAGTTAAGATTTTGACTCACCTGCCAGTTGGTCCTCCGAATATCCGGCCTGTAACAATCACAATTATGAAATTACTTGTAAATTTATATGAATAATGTACATGAAAAACATGATAGTAATTCAAATTTTACCATTGTTATTAATGTGTAGGAATTTAAAATAACAAAGTAGGTATGTAAAACCTCCAACTACACCTATCAAGATGAGTCTGAATGAGTCATAAACAAAACAACACAGGTACATACATTACTAGCTTCATGGGTACATACAAGACCATGAAGCTTATGCCTGATTTACACGTATAAAGTTGTCAAGTAGTTAACTAAATTTTAAGTGACTTAATTTTAAGTATGCGTTTACACGTAGTTTTTACTAAATTTTAGTTAAAATCTTTAGTTCGCCCCAATGGACGGTCGCACGCTCCGTGACGATTTCATAGAACTTTGTAGCGACGGACAACTAATTTATTTTTAGGATTAAATTATATAAACAACTAATACAGATTATTATATTAGAATTTCCTTTTTATAATATATATATGTACTATAATTATAATATTATTTATAGAAAAGTAAATGACTTCGTGTCTTCTTGATTGCTGAATTTGTGTTTGATGTAAATATTTAACCATTTTAATTGTTTATTGCCTTCCATCCCCGTAAGCACCGTGTCTTGTTCCCGGGGGACTACAATGCACCCCCAGTGGCAGGCTCTGAAGGAAATGCACTGAAGGACTCCTGGTGCAGATTCCACCGGAGAGCCCAGGTTTGCCCTCATGTGTCGATGTAACAACCACGGGGATTTAGTGGGAAAGAATCCCATTTACCCCGGTTGACCTACACAGGTCCTGGGACCCATTGAAAAAATCGCTGCTAGAAAAAAAAGGATGCCAGATACAGGCTTAAATTACCCCAAAATTTCTCCGTTGATCTAAAAATTCCCGAGACTATTAGCCAAATAGACTGCCGTATAATTAAGTGATTGAGAGCTATTAGGAAAAGTAAAAAAAAAAACATTTAATTGCAAATATTAATACCTACAGCGTAGTAGGTATTTGAAAATTCCAGGACAATACAAATTCTGGAACAATCCCGTATTTCTGGCAACCTAAATATACGTTGGTACAACGAAAACGACTTTGCTCCTATTATATTTGTATATTATCTATGGTATGATCTATGGCTATACCTTTGCACGCACACCTGCAAAAGTGCATTATACATGTGTGTGTCCAAACGTATCAAGAATAAACCACGCCCACCTACTTACCCGAAAAATAGAAAAGTTTCTATTCTACTTCATAACGCGTACTAAATTTCAACTTGGGACTTTCTACTAAAGTGATTGTTTACACGTAATAATTTACTAAAATTTAGTAATGATTTAGTTACCAACTTAATACGTGTAAACGAAAAATTTTACTTATTCACTTGTGTACTAAATTTTAACTTGGAACTTACTACTAAAGTAATAATAATAATAATAAAAAAAAACCTGTCATCAATGTCAGACGCAATTTTTTTCTCTCTATTACATATTTTTACATTTTTATCAATTTAACAGTATAATATAATTTAAATTTACTAGAAATCACCAGCAATAAACAAATTCATAAAAAATAAACATTCATGCTGAGAATCGATCAAATTTTGCCAACACATCAATTTTTTGGAAAAGCAACATGACAGCCGCACTTTCATACAGATTAAGTAATCATATATATTGGGATTTGAAGAAAACGAATTACATATGATGACAAGAAATAGAGCACACCCAAGACCCCCGGATTCGTCACCCCGCTCCGCCTCGCAGCCGCTGGGCCCCAGCACAGATGGCTTGCTGGCTGCAGTTGCGTCGAGCGGGAGCGACGAATACTTCTCCCCGCCGACGTCGCCACCACCTGTACGTCGTCGGAGAGGCCGGCCGCCGCGGGTTTTAGGATATTTGGAGCAACCGGCTCCGAACAGGGTCCTCGCCTCCGGTGGTGTAGTGCGGCGCATGCGATGGACGTCATCAATTAATGAAAACGTCATGCGCGCCTACTACGAGGATACAGAGAGAGGAACTAACCTCACTGCGTATCGTCTCCGGATGCTGTCTCTGTTTCAGGCGCTTGAGCCAGCTGTCAACGTCTCGGCGCAACGACTGTCTGATCAGGTGCGCGCCATCCAACGTGGTCACATGTTGGATGACGCTGTGCTTGATCGGCTACGCTCGGAGGTGCAAGGTAGCCGTGTCGCCCCCTGTATACCATCGTCGCAAGCTGTGGCCCCAGCGGTTAACATCGTGCCCGCGCCACGGCCCGCAGCTAATAGCGACGATGATAGGGACGACATGACTACCGACGTAAGTACCAACTTAAATACCCAGTTGAGGAGTACTTTGGAGGATGTTGTTCGGGAGTATCGGACCATGCCGCTAAACCTTAGACCTCGCTTGCCCCGTTTGCCTATGCACAAACGAAATAGAGCGCTAATGTGTGCCCTAGATTCACTATTGTCAAGTTACTTTGACAGTAGTGAAGACCTTGCTGATGCACATTCTCTGCTGTACTGCGCGGCCATGACGGCATGTCGCGTAGCTCACGTCAAGTTTCCTAGCACTGACGCAGCTACGCGACCAAGACCTGCTGTACCGGCTTGGCAGTTCAGGATAGAGTGTCGCATTGGCGAGGCTAGGGTACTCATAGACAAGCTCAACTGCTTCAGGGGAATACGCGCCCTAGAGTGATGCGCTTTGTGAGGCGAGCATTCTCGGGGACCGGCATCGATCCCCGGGAATACCTTTCACGTGTCACAGAGCGCATCGACTTTCTGAAGCAGAAAGTTTGTGCATGGGCGAATCGGATACGCAGGTATAAGGCGCGTGTGGACCGATACTCCCAGAACAATATGTTCCAAAGAGACCAAAAGTGGGTTTATAGATCCTGGGAGCGATCTAGTCAGATTGAGGGTGACGGGCGGCGGCCGGATGATAACGCCATGACCACGTTCTGGCGCAACATCTGGTCGGTGCCCGTCACTCATTCCGAGGGTGATTGGATGAGGGATGTTGAGCAAATATGTGAGCCATTGCCAGAAATGGGGGCCATTACCATCAGGCCCCAAGATGTAGCAGATGCAGTCCGTCCTATGCCTAATTGGAAGGCACCAGGACCAGACGGACTGCATAATTTCTGGCTCAAATGGATACGTAGCTCGAATATTTGCTTGGCATCTTTGTTTCAATCAGCCTTGGAATCTGGATCGCTGCCGGAATTTATGACTATGGGAATAACCCACCTGCTCCACAAGACCAGTAGTACCACGGACCCAAAAAACTATAGGCCGATCACATGTCTGCCTACAGTTTATAAAACTCTTACATCCATTCTGAGAGCAAAAATCTACAGACATGTTGAGGACAACTCGATAATGTCTGCATCTCAGAATGGATGTAGGAGTGGGGCCCGTGGTACTAAGGAGCTACTCCTCATTGATATGGCCATCTGCCAGCAGGCTCGCCTGAACCGGAAGGATCTGTCGACGTGCTGGATAGATTATAAGAAGGCCTATGACTCTGTGCCTCATACATGGCTCATGAGGGTGCTAGAGTTGTATAAAGTAAATCCAACTCTACGTACCTTCCTGGCATCGTGTATGAGGCAGTGGAGAACAGTCCTTCTCTATCCAGGATCTCGACGGATCCTTGGGAACGGTGATCCAATAAGGATAGAACGGGGTATCTTCCAGGGTGATAGTCTAAGTCCCTTGTGGTTTTGTCTAGCCCTGAACCCTTTAAGCACTCTCTTAAGGGGTTCAGGGTTGGGCTGTCGGTTGCGGAGAGGTGGTCAGGTCATATCTCACCTGCTTTACATGGAAGACTTGAAACTGTTTGCCCCCACTGAGCTCCAACTGATGGGTTTACAGAGGGTCACAAAAACCTTCAGTGATTCTATCAGTATGGAGTTTGGTGTGGACAAATGTGCAGTTATGCATGTAAAGCGGGGGAGGATGGTTGAGTCTAGAAGCGTACAGCTTTTAGACTCTACCAACCTGAGGACTCTCTCTGCAACCGAAACCTACAAATACTTGGGTATGTCACAGGCGTTAGGCATCAATGAGACTGACATGAAACAGTCGTTGCGGGAACGCTTCCTGGGCCGCCTGAGAAAAGTACTTAAAAGTCTTTTGTCAGGCGGAAACAGGGTGCGAGCCTACAACGGTTGGGTTATGCCAGTCTTGATGTACTCCTTTGGCATACTCAAGTGGACTCAGACTGAACTAGATACCCTGGATAGAACAGTTCGTACACTGTTAACCACATATCGTATGCATCATCCTCGCTCTTCAGTGATGAGGTTGTATATCCCACGGAAATGTGGTGGCCGAGGCTTTTTAAATGCCAAGACCCTGCACAACCGTGAGATATGTAACCTCAGGGAATACTTCCTTCACTGCGGCGGAGTGATGCATACGGATGTGGTTACTGTGGACAATGGACTGACCCCTCTATCCTTAGCCAAAGGGAACTGGCGCAAGCCTGTGGTGCTCATCACTGGCGATCGTGAGGCGGTATGGCAAAGTAAGGAGCTACACGGAAGGTTCTACCGGGCTCTTCATGGGCCCGATGTAGACTTCTCAGCCTCCGTGGCCTGGCTACGATTCGGTGACCTCTTTGGGGAAACCGAAGGTTTTGTCTGTGCAATTATGGACGAAGTTGTGATGACGAACAACTACCGGAAATATATCCTGAGGGATGGCACCATCGACATTTGTCGGGCATGTCATCGCCCTGGTGAATCCCTCAGGCATATTATTTCCGGTTGTTCGCGTCTCGCAAATGGTGAATACTTGCACAGACACAACCAAGTGGCCAGGATAATCCACCAGCAACTTGCTTTGAAATACCGCCTTGTGACGTCAGAGGTACCGTACTACAGGTATGTACCGGAACCAGTTCTGGAGGATGGCCATATCACGTTATACTGGGATCGATCTATCATCAGACAGGACTATTGTTGCCAATAAGCCTGATATTGTGCTGATAGATCGCACCGAGCGTCGTGCAATGATTGTAGACGTCACTGTCCCCCATGATGAGAACCTCGTGAAAGCGGAGAAAGATAAAGAATGTAAATATCTTGATCTTGCGCACGAGGTTGTCGACATGTGGGGCATTGATAGGGCAATCATTGTACCCATAGTCGTTTCCGCCCATGGCCTAATGGCCAAGAGCCTCGATAAACACCTCAAGAGGCTCACGTTGGGCGGCTGGATCTAGGGCCAAATGCAGAAGGCAGTGCTCCTGGAGACGGCACGCATTGTTAGGAAGTTCCTCTCTCTGGAGCCTTGACCACCGTCTGCTAGGACCCTGTTCCCGCAGCCGGTTGGGAGCCGTTTTTTATATTTTTAAATGTATTTTTTTATAATATATATTTAAAAATGTAAGTAATGTTGTTCAATTGAAAATAAATTGAATATTAATAATATAATAATATAATTTATTTATTTCTCACCATTACCAAATAACAAGCATAACAAGTAACAAAACAATCGTTTAAAATTGTAGTATGTAGGTTGTGGATCGCTGGTGCCTGAGGTAGGTAGAATGTACCTGTATTACAGGTCACCAGGTCCCCACATTACAAATATCGTGGAACAAAAGAGCCAGAGCTAGGATACATTTAAAAGTGCATTACATTGGTGAGTATCTTATTAACTAAGTAATAACTTGTAACAGGTCCTCAGTTGTACTATAAGATTGTAAAAGTAACCATTTTTTCAGAACTGACTTCAACTTAAATCGATTAAGGGAATAAAGTGATAAATATTTATGAAGTTTATTATGAAGAAATGGGCCTAGAAATACAAAAAACTTTCGGCTGTAAGCAATTCTGAGAGACGTTGATGGTGCTACTATGCGATTACGTCGATCCATAGGTACCGGGTGCGAACTGAATGAGGGAGTGTTGTTTAATAGCACATGCAAATATAAATAGTTGTCTAACGGTTAGAACTTGGCAGAATTCATACAGTTTGTTTGTGGGATACACAAAGTAAAAAAGTAAAAGTAAAGTAAAGTGGGTAAAGTGTTTGTTTACACGCAATAATTTACTTAAACTTTAGTAAAGATTTAGTTACCAACTTGCAACTTAATACGTGTAAATCAGGCATAATAGGTCAAAAACCGACCAACTTATCTATACCGGTGGCGACATGGTGGCGAAGACAGGAACTAACTTTATTATTACGACAATGACGTGTGGTTTGACAGTTTTGTATAGACAGCAGCGTAGACAGAATATAACAAGACATCTAGCTAGCGTGCCGCCGATAAGGACAGAAAATAACGGAAAATAATCATTCGTACACTTAACACACGTTATGGATATTTATTCAAATGCGCCTATTAAGTAGTATAAACGATATTTCATAACGCAATTCAATTTAAAACTCCAAAGCTAGGTCGTGAACTAGAAAATTTCATGAGTACTCGAAGAAAACGCACCGTAAGATGCGCCAGATTTTGAACACACGCTAAGGGACAAAAAATCATATGCTCTGAGGAAGAAAACAATAGAGGGCTGGACACTTTCTGTCTCATTCACGCAAGAAAAGAATGCATTTATATATATTATACGTGATAGAAAGAAACAGAGCATATGATTTTTTGTCCCTCAGCATGTGTTCGATTTTCCCGCGCCGTGGGTGCGAAACAAATTTGACGTTTGCTCCCACTTTGCTCCGTGACAATTTTATCGTGGTTTTAATATTTATTTTTATTAAATAAATAACTTAAAATTCAATAAAAAAATAACTGTGACATTACTGTGTGTTGTGGAAATCCTATAAGAATCGTGCAGTGCAGTATTATAGGCTGTAAAAGTGACAGTGAACGTAAAATTAGTGGAGTATCGTTTCACAGGTAAACGTGAATTATTATGGCCAATTTAGAGATTACATTTAGAAACTAATACATGTAAACGACTTATTTAGATCTTATTGCTCTAAATTAGTTACTATTTTACTTGAAAGTTACGTGTAAGATCGATAAATTCTTGTTTTTCATCCATAACCTAAAATTTTCAGTTTATTGATCGCCATTATCAGTGTTGCCAGTGTATAAAAGAGAGACTACCATAAATAAGTGGTAAATTATTATTAAGTGCATCATACACGATCCCACATGCTGGGTGCATCGAAGAATTTCTCAGATTTCCCGAATTTATTTTTATGATTTTCTGAAAATATGGATATTTGTATACTGTGGATAGCAGCAACAAAAAGAATTAATTAGGTTGCTAAAAGTTATTCCCGAATGCTTAAATATTCAGAAATAACGTAAGTGCTCAAGTAATTCGTCCAAGGCTGCGCAGGACGTATTCATTCGTTATTTATAGGCACACAATGGTCATTGTACATTTAATCGTGCTTTTACTATATGCATGTTGTTTAAATATATGTATGTATGTTATTGGTTACAATTTATTGGTAAATTTGTCTGAATTATAAATAAATAGTACCGACGTTGAATAGTTTGTTTCATTTACGCCCCTATTATGTACCTATCTCGTTTGACAATTAAAGTGATGATCAATAAAGCAAAGTGACTATTAAATAACTATCAAATGATTCATTTGCCATTGCCTAACTTGAATCACCAATACATACCAAACACACTTTCAGTAGACATCAAAGTTTGGTGGACAACTGAAGCTTGATAGTCACTTTGATTTATTGATCATCACTTCTTTTTTTGTAGGAATAGTACTGTTTCACCGGACAAGAGGACGAGCGCTTAAAGCGCTCCAGCTAGAAAGGTTTGGGTAGCGACTAGCACAAGGGCACCTCAGGGAGGCACGGCCTCGGCTTGGGCTGCCGCTTAGAGAAAATGAGTTTACCACCGGTTCACAACACGCCCCCGCTGAGACGAACCGGCAAGAAACTCAGCGAGGGGTTGCATGCGTACGGATCCCGTCGGCCTCGCCGGCGAGTACATGCGGCGATGTACGGCTGTTCGACGATCTGAGGGACCTGGCCGCTGCCCAATAGGACATGGGTTCGATTCCGAACAATTGTCTGGGTGTTATTTATCTATTTAAATATGTATTTATACAGTTTACAAGTATTTGTAATCATTTATCTGGTTACCTTAAGGATCTGCGTAGATTGAGATCAGGTGGTCATTGGTCAAGCGTAGATTGTCCCAAGATACTAGTACTATAGATTTGTATATTGGAGAAATTTACTAAATCTTACCCGGTAAATGGCCATAGTATGTATTATATTAAGTTATAAGAAAGCCAATTTTTGCCTACCTCTCTGGGAAATAGCATATTATTGTTTTTCTCTCTTAACTTTTTTGTATGAGGCTAATAATTATCTACAGCTCTTAGCCACTTTAATGACCACGTGATATCACTCAGGTGAACAATGTGGAATAGACCTTAGCTACAGCATATATGATATTAAGTGTACATTCACTTTGTAGCCTCCGTCGTGGGTTCGAATCCTGCGAAGGGCAACAAATTTGAGTAGTTGTTCCTTACTGGCTAGGACAATGCAGGCCGATGACCTGATTGTCTGTAAAGTAAGATGATCCATGTGTCGGGATTTGCGATAGGACGTATGCCCGACTCCTGTCCGTCAAATTAAAACGCCGAGATTTGGTAATAAACACTTATAATCAAATTGAGAGAGAACAACTTTTAATACAGTGGAGTAATCGTAATAATTAAAACATGTCTCTGCCATAGATACTAGCGCGCTGTCATCTTTTTGACAGCCCCTTTGGCGTTCAGAAACCGTGATCCGAGATACGCCACACATGCGTCGGATGGGCATGTAAAAAGTCGGTCCTGCGCTTAACTTCTCCCCAGTCGTGTCGGTCTTCCGTCCCATCGGATTATGAGAGGTACCTATTATATAACGGAAGAGAGAGAGTGCACTTGTGTCTACGCAAGCACTTGTGCACTATTATATCTCCTGCGTACATGGCTGATCTTGTGAATGATTGGCCGCTGTGGGCCACAAAGGGTAAAATTTCCCTTACGTGGCAACTCTAAATTTAGTATGTACTTATTTTCTGTCCTTATCGGCGGCACGCTTGGTATGTGTCTGTATTATATTCTGTCTACGCTATGTGGTATCTCCTCTAAGTATTAACCGGTAACCTAACCAAAACATTTCGTTCCCGTTTCGGTTAGTGGTTTTTAACGGATTTCGCACTTACCGGTTAAAGGTTCATGGTCCGGTAATTATAATGTTCCTTCGTGCCAAGCCGTGCACAATGCACACTTACTGAGTAGTCTGTGACAATGCACAAGTGACCGGTTTTGCGAGCGGAACGGCAACAACGCAAGCAAAGACTCACACCACAGACTACTCAGTAAGAACCACGGATTTATATTTACTTCGTAAAAACTGGATAGATCACTTAAATATATTAATATCGCAAATTTAAACTTTATTCTACATTCTTAAGGTTTGTTTTTCGTTGACACAAGTCGAAGTAGAAAAACGAGCCGAGTGAGATAGATCAAAAGTAGATGTGTGTCCTTGTCTGCCCCTTGTCAAGTAAGTTGCCAACGCCAAATAAGATTCTTTTTAGTAGTGTTCGGTAGATTTCTTAAAAGTTGATTACATTTGCTTATAAGTTTTTCGTGTAATAAAACATCGATATATAATAAATCTAGGACGATGAAATGTAATATCATAAATTAGCACACGAACAACATGCAATACTTTTATTAACAATAATATTAGTAACAATTTAACATTATGAAGCTAGCAGCACTAAGCTGTTCAGTGATTGTCGACATTGTCGTAGTAAGTAACCGGTGTCGCGGTGTACTGTTAGAGTAGGGTGACCATTGTTATGTATGGCGTCGCGTCAGTCGTCTCGGATGATGGTTTCCATCATACATTTAAAATGTTTCACTTTGGTTTCCATACAAACGTTGGTTAACTCAACCTGAATTTGGGAATGAAATACAGATATCCGGAAGAAAACGGTACCTAGGTATTACCACAAATTCAAGTAATTTATTGTCTTAATTATGGTAAGTACAGCAGATGTAATATTAAAATAAGTAAAATAAGACTTTAAATTTATTGATTGCAACAAATTTTCAGAATTAATAATTGCTTTAATACATAGTAATTTCATGACTTGCCATTAAATTCCATCCAATTATACAATACAAATAATGATTATGATTAGTATTATGTCACCAAAATAACGATCTGAACGCAAAAATTGACAGATTGACGGAGGTCACGCAGAAGCACCGATGTGGCACCGTCCGTTGTGACCCGATCCGCCGCCAAAAGACCTTAGAAGTGAGAAAAAGAATCCTTCTACATAGTAATGCGTGGACACCCTAAAAGACAGAGATAAACTACTATTTTCAGACCTCTCATTCGGCTCGTGATCTTTAGTCTTAGAGGAAGAAAACAATAGAGGGCTGGACACTTTCTTTCTCATTCACGCAAGAAAAGAATGCGTATAAGTAGGTTACGTGTGATAGAAAGAAACAGTGTATATGATTTTTTGTCCCTCAGCATGTGTTCGATTTTTCCGCGCCGTGGGTGCGAAACAAATTTGACGTTTGCTCCCACTTTGCTCCGTGACAATTTTATCGTGGTTTTAATATTTATTTTTATTAAATAAATAACTTAAAATTCAATAAAAAAATAACTGTGACATTACTGTGTGTTGTGGAAATCCTATAAGAATCGTGCAGTGCATTATTATAGGCTGTAAAAGTGACAGTGAACGTTAAATTAGTGGAGTATCGTTTCACAGGTAAACGTGAATTATTATGGCCAATTTAGAGATTACATTTAGAAACTAATACATGTAAACGACTTATTTAGATCTTATTGCTCTAAATTCGTTACTATTTTACTTGAAAGTTACGTGTAAGATCGATAAATTCTTGTTTTTCATCCATAACCTAAAATTTTCAGTTTATTGATCGCCATTATCAGTGTTGCCAGTGTATAAAAGAGAGACTACCATAAATAAGTGGTAAATTATTATTAAGTGCATCATACACGATCCCACATGCTGGGTGCATCGAATAATTTCTCAGATTTCCCGAATTTATTTTTATGATTTCCTGAAAATATGGATATTTGTATACTTTGGATAGCAGCAACAAAAAGGTTGCTAAAAGTTATTCCCGAATGCTTAAATATTCAGAAATAACGTAAGCGCTCAAGTAATTCGTCCAAGGCTGCGCAGGACGTATTCATTCGTTATTTATAGGCACAATGGTCATTGTACATTTAATCGTGCTTTTACTATATGCATGTTGTTTAAATATATGTATGTATGTTGTTAGTTACAATTTATTGGTAAATTTGTCTGAATTATAAATAAATAGTACCCACGTTGAATAGTTTGTTTCATTTGCCCCCCTATTATGTACCTATCTCGTTTGACAACTAAAGTGATGATCAATAAAGCAAAGTGACTATTAAATAACTATCAAATGATTCATTATTTTGGCATTGCCTAACTTGAATCACCAATAAATACCAAACACACTTTCAGTAGACATCAAAGTTTGGTGGACTACTGAAGCTTGATAGTCACTTTGCTTTATTGATCATCACTTTTTTTTTGTAGGAATAGTACTGTTTCACCGGACAAGAGGGCCTCGCCGGCGAGACCGGTGTCTGTGTGTTGATGTGTTTACGACTCTTGACATCGTTGTCGGTGTTAGTGTTGTGTCATGGTCCAGGAGGACGGACATCGGGTCGGGTGGGTCGAGCAGTACATGCCGCGGACGGCGGCGATGTACGGCTGTTCGACGATCTGAGGGACCTGGCCGCTGCCCAATAGGACATGGGTTCGATTCCGAAGGCTTCCGAACTATTGTCTGGGTGTTATTTATCTATTTAAATATGTATTTATACAGTTTACAAGTATTAGTAATCATTTATCTGGTTACCTTACTAAAGGATCTGCGTAGATTGAGATCAGGTGGTCATTGGTCAAGCGTAGATTGTCCCAAGATAATAGTACTATAGATTTGTATATTGGAGAAATTTACTAAAACTTACCCGGTAAATGGCCATAGTATGTATTATATTAAGTTGTAGTGGCATACATCAATACCTGCATCGCCACGCGCGCGCAGCGCTGCTGTGCGTCCGCGCGCCGCTGCGTCGGCTGGACAACTATTGCGGTACGGAACGCGCGGGTCATATTTATGACTTCGGTCGCGAGCGCATCGCGCAGTAATCGACCAATCCCAGCGCGCGTTTACTGTGTAGAGAGTTCACTAGTGTAAGCATGTAACTATTGTATATATAGGCTATGTTTTCCCAATTAAATATGGGGACTGCCGCAACAGCCAAGGTCCGAATCAAGTGAATATACCAGCAGATCCAAAAGCTTCTTCAAGTCAAGAAATTTTCCTACGGCATCGCGCCTGCACCTGTTTGTGCAGCGAGTGACACCGAAGTCCTGTGCCGCCGGGGAAGGCGCACCCTGAACCCTCTCGCTCCCGGCTAGCCTGGGTAAGTGGGATGTGGTGAAAGGTTTGCCAACCCCCTCTGGTTGCCTGCTGTTGCTTCGCTTCGCGACAATAAAAAGCGAAAAAGATGCCACCACCACCATCACAGAAACCGCCTTCAAAGGCCATATCTAAGCGCCAACCGCAGAGCGTGCTTTCACGCATGCGCGAGAGGGTGCTGCCCCAACCTGAACTGGAACGGCTGCTGCAATCCACATCCATGCAGGCAGGCCGCCCCAGTGCAAGACCCATGACACCGAGCACTTCCGGAGCTGGTGACGAGTTCTTCCTCACCACCCCGCGAGCCTCGCCCATACCGCAATCGTCGCAACCGCCCCCTAGCGGACAAGCGGCGAAACAGACGCCAGTGCTGCCACCATCGCAGCCCGTACCAAGAGCCAGACAAGCCACGCTTGCCAGGCCCGCATTCCCCGCGCCCTCGAGTGCAATACCGAAGACCGCAACAGCTGCGGTCATCAGTTTGAGTCCGCCAAGGTACAGCGTGCCACCACCCAAGATCACGGCCGGAAGATTCCCATCCCCAACTGCGCAACCGCCGCAGAAAAGGGTAGATGCGGAAATCACCCCGCCGTCGCTGGGACTACCGGAGATAATATCTCCGATGCAAACCACTCCGACCAGGACGTCGTACGCCTCCGCAGCCACTCCCCTACCACCGCCCCCGCTCCCTCAGAGGACGGGCGCGACGAGGAAAAGGGAGACGACGCCTGCCACGACTGCCACCGCCGATACAGAAAACGCTGACGCCCCTGCAACGAAGAAACCCGCAGCCCCCCGCTACCCCCCACTGGTCGTGGAGGTGTTTCCGGATTGGGCAAGCCACTTTAAGAAACTGAAAGCCCTCCTTGGGCATACCCCAAACGCACGCCCGTACGGGAAAGGTGTTCGCTTCCTCCCGAAAGCGGACACCGAGTACCGTATCATACAACGGTACCTGACGGAGCTAGAGAAGACCGCCAATATAGCGTGGTTCTCTTACTCGCTGCCAGCGGAACGAAGCCTCAAGGTGGCCATCAGGGGATTGCCACCCAACACCGACGCCGTAGACATCGAAGCCGAACTGCGCGAACTCGGATACTGCCCCGAGTTTGTTCGCCCCATTAACGCCCGCCAAGGGCGACCGGGGTGCATCTTTTTCGCGCAGATCCAGCGGACCCCAGACCTAACTCCGGGTATTTACGACATAGAGGAACTTCTATGCATGCCCGGAGTTAAAATAGAAGCATGGCGAGGGAAAAAGGGGCCCTCGCAGTGCCACAGATGCCAGCAATTCCGGCACTCATCACACAACTGCCACCGGCCCATCGCCTGCGTCCGCTGCGGGGAACACCACCCGGCCAGCGAATGTCCGCGGCCCAGGGAGGAGCCCCCGACGTGTGCGAACTGCGGAGGCCCGCACACGGCGAACAGCGCTAGCTGCCCCGTGCTAAAGAAGGAGGCCCGGAACAAGAAGGCGGGACCCGTCGCCAGAACCGACGCCACACTTGCGACCAAACGCAGTGTGGCGCCGGAAGACAGCGCGCCCGGCTCTCTGATGGCGCCGGCCAATCCCGCCCAAGGGAGACCCAAAAGGCGAGGAAAGCGCCGCTCCAAGAAAAAGAAGCCAACCGTCGCTGCCGCGGCGACGACAGAGCAAACAGTGGCGCCACCGATGCGGCCAAAATCCGCAACGAGCACACAAGCCCCGGCCGCAGCGATCGCACCGCCCTCACGCGGGAAAAGTGCGAAACAGGACGAGGCGACGCCCATGAAATTAGACGCACGCACGGCGACGATAGTAATCGGCATCTTGCAAGAGATACTGACGGCCGTGGTGGAGGGCAAAGATCCCATGCCCATCATCACCGGATGTATACTCAGACTATTTTCCCAATGACCCAATTAAAGGTACTGCATTGGAACGCCGGCGGGCTCTCCAAACAGAAGACCGGGCTATGCCGACAGATACTGCGGCAACGCAACATTGACATAGCCCTTCTATCGGAAACCCACTCACATGCAAGTGACAAGATCAAGATGCCAGGATACCACACGTACAAAGTGGATCACGTATCGCCGGCCGGGACTGCGTATAGGGGATTAGCAGTCCTGGTCAAGCGACGCATCGTTCACCAGCAGCTTCCCGTTCCGGACCTCCAGTCATCCCACGCTCTCGGCGTGGAAATATGCATCGATAGCCAGCCCATCCGTGTGTACGCGTACTACAAGCCGCCGCAGAACAGGCTGGCAGTGGCCGACATTCATACGCTATTGGACTCGCCGCTGCCGACCCTGATCGCCGGCGACTTCAACGCAAAACACACGGCATGGAACTCATCACTCATCAATACCTGCGGACGAAGACTACTGGACGACGCAGAAAGGCAAGGGTACGACGTCCTAGGGCCGGACGTCCCCACACACTACCCGTACGCGAGCGCTCATCAGCCGGACGTTATCGACTTAGCCGTCATCCGTGGCTTTACAGACGTGCCTTCGACAGACGTCCTGGATGACCACATGATCTCCGACCACCAGCCGGTCATGCTCACTATAAACGAGACACCGACGGCTGCTAAGATACCTGCGCCAAAACACCGACAGGACTGGACCGCCTTCGCAAACCACCTGTCTGTGAACACGCCCTCACGCAAAGTCGAAACGCCCAGGGATGTGGACCAACTTGCCGCAGACCTCACCGCCTCTATATCGGAGGCGATGAGAGTCAGCAAGCAAGAGGCCGCCACCGTCAGACGCCCCCCGAACGTCCCAGCACCCATCCTGTGGATGATTGAGGAAAAAAGGAAAAAGAGACGCCTATGGCAACGCACAAGATGCCCGCGCCTAAAGTCCCAACTGAACGCCTTGGCCACCAAGATCTCCGACGCACTGGAAGCGATTGCCACAGAGTCATGGCAACGCACCATCGAGCGAGCGGGAGAGGACTGGTCGGGCATACACAGACTCTGCCGCCAAGTCTCCGGGAAGGCGACTCCGATTAGGCCCTTGCTAGCCGGTGACGGTACCCCACGTTACCGAGCCGAGGACCGAGCGGAGATCTTCGCCAACCACCTGGAGACGCAGTTCTCACCGAATCCCGTGACAAATATAGAACACGCACTAGCAGTCCAGCAGCGCACCATGGACTACCTAAGAACGCCGATAGCCAATGACGACGAGCCGATCATCATTTCCCCCGGACAAGTGCAGCGGACGATACGCAGCACTAAGCTCCGAAAAGCCCCGGGACCCGACCAGATCCCGAATGAAGCCTTACGTCACCTGCCGCGAAAAACCACTGCGGCGGTGACGCGACTATTCAACGGCATCCTACGCACCGGTCACTTCCCCACCTCGTGGAAGCTGGGCCGTATCATCATGCTGCCGAAACCGGGGAAAAACATCTTGAAACCGGCCAGCTATCGGCCAATCACGCTGCTCGCGACGCTCTCAAAGGTGTTCGAGAGAGTGCTAATAACACACCTGCAACCACACATCATTCCACGCGACGAACAGTTTGGCTTCAGAGCCGAACACTCCACCACGCACCAGCTGTTGAGAATCATTCATCACCTGACAGCCGCCTACAACAAGCGCGAGCAATCGGTGATGGTGTGCCTCGACATGGAGAAGGCTTTCGATCGCGTTTGGCACGCAGGACTCCTATACAAAATAACCGAAACCGACACGCCGCGCCGAATCGTCAGGACCCTAGCGTCGTTCCTGCACAACAGGCGCTTCCAAGTGACGGTAGAGGGCGCCCTATCAAACGAGCGAACCGCACGCGCCGGCGTGCCCCAGGGAAGCTGCCTCTCCCCGATCTGCTACGCGTGGTACACGAACGACATCCCGGTCGTCGAAGGTGCCACGCTAGCACTGTACGCAGATGACGCCGCCTACATAACAACATCACTCACAGCGACGCACGCCGCAGTGAAAATGCAGCGCCAACTTGACGCGCTTCCCACATGGCTGGGCGACTGGCGGCTAACAGTCAATGTGGCGAAGACACAAGCCATCATCGTGGGCGACCGCCGTCGTCTCGCACCGCCGCTCAAACTGAAAGACCAGCCGCTGGAATGGAACAACACGGTTAAATACCTTGGAGTGACCATAGACCGGCGGCTCTCGATGCAAGCACACACAAAAAGCGTAGTAGCACAGACGCGAACCACGCGTCACCTACTGCGCCCAGTCCTGAAGTCCCGTCTGCCGCTCCGCGCGAAGCTATGCGTCTATAAGGCGTATGTGCGCACGCGGCTTACATACGCAGCCCCAGCCTGGTACGCACTAACATCGGTGCCCGCAAGAGCCAGGCTGCAAGCGCAACAGTCGCTAGCGTTGCGCACCATCACTGACGCCCCGCGCTTCGTGCGGAACGCCACCATCCAACGGGATCTACAGATGGAAAGCGTCGAAGCCTTCGTCGGCAGACTGACCACCAGACTGTTCGACCGCGCCGTGGGGTCCAGCCACCGCCAGATCCGTGAGCTGGCCCCCTACCATCGGCGCCCACCGGACAAGAGAGCACTGCCACGGGATCTCCTGGCAACAGTGCCACAATGATGCCATCTCACACGCAAGACTACCTAACCGCCCCCAGGCATGCTGATCGCTCGCCGGGCCTCCCCGAACGGGGTCCCACCTGGCGGGCTTGATCTCGCCGGGGGCGAGAACAAAGAATACCCTACCTCTCAGTAGGACGATGACACCAAGGGCCCAAGTGCCCGCCACAGAGCCCCGCCTGTCTTAGCAGGCGGCGTACGACACCACTGCAGGGGACCACAGTCCCGAACAGTTGCCCCGGACTCCCCTAGAGGAGAAGTCCAGAGAAGACCTACGTATTAAATATGGTTTAGGAGCCAGACCGACTACTGCGCTCGGGCCTAAATAATACTCTCGCCACTACATTGCAGCCGCACTACGAGAAGTTCCGCATCCAACCATCGCTTACCAAGACGTGCCGACCACACGGGAAGAATCGCCGGTCTGCCACCAGCGGCAAGCCCCGGTGATTAGTCCCATGGGGCCGGCGCGTGATAAGCCTTGGATCCTGGCCGCGCTGTCGATCTTCACCCGGAACTGACACCATACCTGACTGCACACTCCCGACAAGATGTCCACGCGTCGTCCCGCAAAGACGATCGCGAAGAGACCTGTCGGAAGACCAGTGCAGCAAGACGACTCCGATACACCTACCACCCCGGGTGCAGGCGAGGAGTTCTTCTTCGCCTCCCCGTGGGCATCACCATCCACACCGAAGCCTCAACCCAAGCCACTCCCAACGTGGCTATCGCCCCTTGCAGCAGCCGCAGCCGCTATCAACGCGCAGCCGCCGCGCTACACTACACCGCCTACCTCGATACGAGCGGAGAGATTCCCGTCGCCGCCGTACCAACTGCCTCCCATGAAAAGGAAGGACATGGAGAAAACTCCACCCAGCCTGGACATGCCACTACTAGACGCGCCGCTAGCAGACACCGATGCCATCACGGCGCCGCCAGCACCCTCTACCTCCATGAGGACTGCCGCGACCGCCCATAACACCATGCTGCCGAACACCGACGCCGCGCGTGGCGTAAAAGAAACCATCACTGAAAAACGAGGTCCCGCCCCGCGATACCCCCCACTGATAGTGGAGGTGTTTCCCGATTGGGCGGCCCATTTCCGGGAGCTGAAAAAGCGCCTCGGCCACACTCCCAACGCACGACCCTTCGGGAAAGGGGTGCGTTTCATGGCCAAGTCGGAGGAAGAACACCGTACTATCCAACGGTATCTCTCCGACCTGGAAAAGAAGACCAACATATCCTGGTTCTCCTACTCGCTGCCTGCGGCGCGTAGCCTGAAAGTAGCGATTCGAGGATTGCCAGCGAACACGGAAGCCGCAGAGATTGAGGCGGAGCTGCGTGAGCTCGGCTTTACGCCTGAGTACGTCCGCCCAATCAACGCAAGACATGGTAGAACTGGATGCATCTTCTTCGCACAGATGCAGAAGACCCCAAACCTAACCCCAGGCATATATGAAGTCACCGAGCTTCTGTGTATGCCCGGAGTACAGATAGAAGCCTGGCGAGGAAAGAAGGGACCCGCCCAATGCCACAGGTGCCAGCTATTTAGGCACTCGTCGCACAATTGCCACCGACCAGTCGCCTGAGTCCGCTGTGGCGAACCCCACGCAGCAAGCGAATGTCCGCGCCCCAAGGAGGAGCCGCCGACGTGCGCGAACTGTGGAGGAACGCACACCGCAAACAGTGCCGTCTGCCCTACATTCCGGAAGGAGGCCCGGAATAATAGGGCTAGCACTGTCGCCAAGACCGGCACAGAGCCCGCTGAAAAGCGCACAGTGGCCCCGGAGGAAGATGCCCCAGGCACCCTGATGGCGGCCGCGAACATGCCCCAGGTCGGTACTTCCCGCAAGAGGAAGCGTCGCCCTAGGAGAAGGAAGAAGCCTGAACCACCACCGACCAACCGCACGGTAGCCGTGCCTACCGGATTGAAGCCGTGCCCACACACGGTACAAGTGGCTCCCTCTGCCGCCGCCACTGCCCCCTCGCGGAGGAAGAAGGCGACGCGCGAAGAGGCCGCCACCATGCCGGAACCGCAGCCGGCACTAAGCAAGAACTACCTTCTCATCACCATCAGGATCTTGCAAGAGATACTGATGGCACTAGCAACCAAGGAGGACCCGGTCCCCATAATCCTCAGAAGCCTGGCTCAGCTAGCAACCGCCGGCTGACCAACACCCAGCGAGACAAGTCCGGCACTGGCAAGCTGATCGCACGCAGGGCCTCCCCCCCGCAAGGGGAAGAACCCAGCGTGCTAGATCCCGTCAGCGCCGAGAAAAACACAGTTGAAGACCTCTGGCCCCAGGGCCCCCCCAGTGACACGCCTGTCTTTGCAGGCGGCGAATGAAACCACTGCAAGGGACCGTTGTCCCGTTCAGTTGCCCCGGACACCCCTAGGGGATGTCGCGAGAAGACCTACGTATATTAAATATGGTTTAAGCTTCAGTTACTCGCCTCTTATTTAAGAACCAACAACTCTCGGAAGATCAGAACCAAACATCCCGACATTGGTGACCCCTTCAGAACAAAGCGACCATCAAGATTAAATCCATAATGGCCGAGCAACAGAAAAAGGAAGACATGGTCCCACTGGGCGAGGTAGCCACAGTCTCGCTACAGGCGCGTATTCCACCATTTTGGCGCCAGAGACCAAGCCTCTGGTTCAAGCAGTTTGAAGCCGCCGTCTCCGCACAGAAGATCTCCGAGCAACATCAGTATAATATCGCTGTTACTATGCTTGAAAGAAATGACATCGAAATGGTCAGCGACATCATTCTCATTCCACCGGCAACAGGACAATATAAAGCCTTAAAAAATCGCCTCATCACAGCGTACGAAGAGTCCGAGCATCAACAGCTACAAAAGCTTCTTACCGGACTTGAACTCGGAGACCAAAAGCCCAGTCATCTCCTCCGACGCATGCGCGTTATGGGCGGAAAACTACTGAATGACGACGCGCTAAAAATATTGTGGATGAACCAGATGGCCACCCAAGTTCGCGCCGTCTTGTCAGTCAACACGGAGTCAACACTAGACGGACTAGCAGTCATGGCAGACAAAATTATGGAACAATTTGACAACAACACCGTGGCCGCAGTCTCCACGCCTTCAAGCACAGAGAATGCCAGCGATGCCAGCACACCACTTGAACTCCTATCCAAACAAGTCGAGAGACTGTCCTTAGAAATTGCCGAACTACGAACGTATCAACGAGCACCACGCCGAAGTTCATTTCGCCGACCATTTGGCACGCGTTTTCGTTCCCCAGCTCGTTCAAGGACTCCAAGAGACGCGTCCCGCCCGCCTCTAGACAGCGAATGGCTCTGTCGTTACCACTTCAAATTCGGTGAAAACGCGCGTCGCTGTGAGTCACCGTGTTCAAGAAAGAAGCAGGAAAACTAAAACAAACATCAACCGTGGCGGGCGTTGATGTTCCTAAAGCCAGTCACCGCCTATGCGTCGTCGACATCAAGACTAGAGAGAGATTTCTCGTGGACACTGGAGCAGATATATCTGTATTGGCGGCACGAAGCAAGGAAACACGCGACAGCACTACGTCGTATAAACTGTACGCCGCGAACAACACACCTATACGTACCTACGGAGAGCGAACTCTAGAACTCAACCTAGGCCTACGTAGAAGTTTCAAGTGGTCATTCGTCATCGCAGACGTGAAGACATCAATACTTGGCGCAGATTTCCTACGAAGTCACAAACTCCTTGTCGATCTGCACCAGAGAAAATTAATCGACAGCGTCACTGACATCGCCGTTAACGCCATTCAAGTAATTAACAACGAACCATCTGTCTCCACATTAAGCAGCAATCACGAATACCACGACATCCTCGCTCAGTATCCAGATGTACTTCGACCCATGTCGCTGAAGACTCCAACGAAGCACGACGTGACGCATCACATAGAAACGACTGGACCACCTTTATATTCACGGCCACGTCCATTACCGCCCGATAAGTACAAAGCAGCAAAACTTGAATTTGAAAGAATGATGGAGATGGGTATTTGCAAGCCGTCAAATAGCCCCTGGGCCAGTCCCCTACATGTAGTAAAAAAAAGGATGGCTCACTACGGGTGTGTGGTGACTACCGTAGACTAAACGCCGTGACAGTGCCCGACCGCTACCCTATACCAAGAATACAAGACTTCACTAATCAACTTCACGGGAAAAAGGTCTACTCAAAACTGGACATTAAAATGGCCTACTTTTGGATTCCCATAGAAAAAGAAGATGCACCAAAGACAGCTATCATCACACCCTTTGGCCTTTTTGAGTTTAATTGCATGACGTTCGGTTTACGAAACTCTGGCCAAACGTTTCAACGGTTTATGCACGAAGTACTCCGCGGCCTGGATGACATCGTATTCTGTTTCGTCGATGACCTTCTCATATACTCGTCAGACAGTACATCACACCAGCGTCATCTACATCAAGTCTTGGAACGCCTTAACTCATACGGCGTCACATTGAACATCGAAAAATGCGAGTTTGGAAAAAACAAAATTCAATTCCTTGGATATGAAGTATCTGAAGATGGAATCAGACCTACAGAAGAACGCATCGAAGCCATATCTAAGTATCCAAAACCTCAAACCGTACAAGATCTTAGAAGATTTTTAGGCATGCTAAATTTTTACCGCAGTTGCCTACCACATCAAGCCGAACACCAAGAGGAATTAAATAAACACCTACACAATACGAAGAAGAACGACAAGTCACCGATCACGTGGACACCGCAAGCCGACGCCGCCTTTGACAAATGCCGACAAAGCATACTCAACGCGACCTCGCTGACTCATCCCGTGCACAACGCTCCGCTATGCCTACTCACAGACGCCTCAAATACTAGCATTGGTGCCGTCTTACAACAGAAAATTAATGGGATCTGGAAGCCCCTCGCCTTCTATTCGAAGACTATGAGCGAAACACAGCGACGATACAGTGTTTACGATCGCGAACTTCTGGCGATGTATACAGCTGTTAAACATCTACGAAGATTAATAGAGGGCAACGACCTCACAATATGCACCGATCACAAACCATTGACGTTCGCTCTTACAAGAGGCCCGAACAGCACCGACACGCCGCGAAGAGAGCGACAACTACATTATATCAGCCAGTTCTGCACTAACATCAAGTACCTACACGGCGACAAGAGCCAAGCAGCTGACGCGCTATCGAGAATAGAAGAAATACAGTGTTTATCAAGTATCGACTACGATAGACTAGCGCTTGACCAAGCTAGTGACGATGAGCTAAAAGATCTGAGGACAAGACCCAACTTAAAATTCGCGCCAATACCATTACCCGGGAGCCAACGGCCAATCACGTGTGAGACATCGACAGAAAATATACGGCCATACCTACCGAGGGCTTACCGTTACGCAGCATTCAAAGCGCAACACGAACTCAGCCACCCCGGTGTCAGAACTACACGAAAAATGGTGACAACCAAATTCTTCTGGCCTGCAATGAACAAGGACGTCGGAACATGGACTCGAGCTTGTATCGGGTGTCAACGCGCGAAAGTTCATCGTCATATCGTCAGTCCCCTCGGCACGTTTCCACCGTCGCAGCGATTTGAACATATACACATAGATATCGTCGGTCCACTGCCACCTTCAAACGACTTTCGATACCTCGTCACGATAATCGACCGGAAGACGAAATGGCCCGAAGCAATACCAACGCGTGATATTACCGCGGAGACAGTCGCTCGAGCGGTGTACGAAGGATGGATCTCACGCTTCGGTTGCCCACTACGCGTCACTACGGACCAAGGCCGACAATTCGAGTCTTCATTGTTCAACTCATTAATGAAGAAATTCGGCGTCTCGAGAATACGGACTACAGCATTTCATCCGCAAGCGAATGGACAAGTTGAAAGATGGCATCGCACTTTAAAAGCTGCTCTCATGGCTAGGAGCGCGAGTTCATGTTGGAGCGAAGAGCTACCGACCGTTCTACTGGGTCTGCGTACAGCATTGCGTGAGGACAATAACTTCAGTCCTGCGCTCATGACGTACGGAGCTACCCTGCGCATGCCATCCGATTTCTTCGCAACCAGCTCAAGACCCAGCGTAGTAGATGACGCAGAGTACGTACGCCGTCTCAGCGAATGTATGGCGACACTCGCACCTGCGTACCAGGAGCACAGAACATCGGCCAAGCCGTTCATCCATAAGGATTTACCCTCCTGCACGCATGTCTTTGTGCGAAACGACACAGTTCGAGCGCCTCTAACACCGCCGTACGATGGGCCGTATCAAGTGCTGCAGAGACACGACAAGTTTTTTAAAATCCAGTTGCCCAATCGCACCACAGTTGTGTCGCTGGATAGACTTAAGCCGGCATTCATCTGCAAAGAAGAAGAACATGGGGACACATCGCCAGTGATGCTTCCAACCACTGCGCCTACGCCGCATGCTGTCGCGTCGGCGGCCGGTCGGAGCGACCAAGGACTAACGACATCAGCATCGAGAGAGCGCTATGTTACGCGTTCTGGACGTGTAGTAAAGAAAAATCTACGCTTCGCTTAGGGGGGAATACTGTAGTGGCATACATCAATACCTGCATCGCCACGCGCGCGCAGCGCTGCTGTGCGTCCGCGCGCCGCTACGTCGGCTGGACAACTATTGCGGTACGGAACGCGCGGGTCATATTTATGACTTCGGTCGCGAGCGCATCGCGCAGTAATCGACCAATCCCAGCGCGCGTTTACTGTGTAGAGAGTTCACTAGTGTAAGCATGTAACTATTGTATATATAGGCTATGTTTTCCCAATTAAATATGGTCATTTCCGCTGCGCGCTCCGGTCCCGATCGGACGTGCGCACTCGCTACGCTCTCTCACGCTCCGTGTGTTTGTGCGTTCACAGATTCGCCGCCAGGCGTCACCGCCGTCGCTTCGTGACGGCCCACCGACCCGCCGCGTGTTTGGATTGCCGCGGCTTGCGCCGCCGGCTACCTGCTCGCCGGCCACCCGCGCGCCGCACACCTGCGTCGCGCGCACCCGCCCGTGAGTGACTCTTTGTTACTTGAAAACAGGTTCCTGTTTCCAAATAACAAAGCAGTCATTCCGCGTTTTAAAAACCACGTGTTTTTAGTGGTCGCCTAGGGGATCCTTGCGGTGTTAACGCACCTAGGCGGAGCGTGACCCGAGCGCTCGCCGGTTCCCTTCAGGAAACGGCAACTCGGACGGGATCAAGGCAACCGGCCCTGGGAGTGACCCCCTAGTCGATCTTGATCGTCGCCCTCCCACCCTTCCGCCTCCTATTTCCTATTCCTTGGGTGCTGTTTGGTTTCGAACCGGCTTGCCGGTCTCGTCTCCTCTGCCCCGGGGCTGTTTAGGCTACACACCCTACACACCCACACACACTAGGGCCACACGTTAGGCACTCACCCACTCCCCGCCTTGCCGGCGGGGAGGATCACTCACCCGTGTTCCGTCCGGAGAGTTTCCCTTCGGACGGAAAAATGTCGTCCCCCGCACTCTCCCAAGTGCCTCCCGAATTTGCGGTGAGACTGGTGGAGATTATCTCCGTCAAGTATCCGACGATCTTGACGGAGTTAATCTCGGCCATGAACGCCGCCACCTCGAGCGAAACCCTTTCGCCGACCCCACCCGACCTTCAGTCGCAGCCCACCGATGCGTTTACCGCACCGACCCCAGCGGCGCTTACCCCGCCACCTTCCGCCGCGATTATCTTGCCGCAGCCCACCCCGGCGCACCTAGATGCGCCAACCCAGTTCCCTCCACCGGGGTTCGAGGCCGACCCTCAGTCAGCCTCGGACATGGAGGTCGAACTCGAGTCCGCCAGGCGTCCCTTCTCCTCCTCGGAGGACGAATGGACGCTAGTCCGCGATAAGAAACGGGCGCGTCAACCCCGGGACCAGCGCCCGTCCAAGCACCAGTGCGTTGAGGAGGAGGCCTGTGCGCCCTCCCCAAACTCCCTGAGTGCCTCTCCGTCCCCTCGCACCTCACCCACTCCGCGCGCATCAGCCGCCCCGGTGAGCCAACCCGAAGGCCGCAAGCCCCGCCCTCCTCCTCCTGTAATCATACAGGACAAAGCCGCATGGCCGCGAGTCACTAACGCTCTTAAAGCGAAAAACATCAGATACACCAAGGCCTCGAACACGGCCAACGGCATCAGTGTGTCCGCCATGACGACTGACGACCACCGTCAACTCACGTCCCACTTGAGGAAGGAGAAGATCTCCTTCCATACCTACACCCTCGAAGAGGACCGTACCCTTCGAGTGGTCATCAGGGGAGTTCCGAAGGAATTCGAGCCCTCTCTCATCCTTGAGGACCTTCAGTCCCAAGGATTCCCCGCCCACGAAGTCCACCGCATGGCGAGTGGCCGCGGTCCCAAGGTCCCATACAGTATGGTGACTGTCATTCTCGACCGTACCTCCGAAGGCAAGCGTATTTTCGACTTGTCTCATCTTTTAGACCTTACCGGGGGTTTCTATGTCGAACCCCCCCACAAACGTGGCACTCCCGGTCAGTGCCACAATTGCCAATTGTACGGCCATTCGGCCCGAAACTGTCACGCCACTCCCGACATCCACCTGCTCTCGCAAGCAGGAGACCGCGACCGAGCCTCCCGGCTGTGTCCTCTGCGGGACCGTCGGACACCCCGCGAATTATCGCGGATGTTCGAAGGCCCCAAAGAGGAATCGCCGAGTGGCGAGGCGCAACGGTCTCCGTGCGCCCAGGAATCCAGCGCCTTCAGCGCCCATCTTTTCGGCACCCATTGTGCCCGGACCCTCTACTCCTCCTGCGCCTTCTGCGCAAAAAGTAGTCCCGACAAGTTCGGCACCCTCCGTGCCGCAGGCTCCTCCTGGCCTGCACCCAGGCCCACAAGGCGTCGCGCCTTCTGCGCTCCGCGACCCACGGCTCAACCGTCCCAACGCATGGAACACCCATGTTCCCAGCGCGCCCATGCACCCTGCGACTAGCGCCCCGGCGCCTCACGCCGGGTTCACCCCAGTGCCCTCAGCACAAAACACCCTGGTGTCGGACATCCAACTGATCCGCAACACCATGAGCAATTTCAACATTGCCGCCATCCGCGCCCTCGCGCACAAGCTTCGAGTCGCTAAAAACGACTTCGAACGCACCATGGCCCTTGTCGAGCACGAGAGTGTGCTCAGTTCCCTGTCAGTGGTTCCCACCACCCAATCTTATCCTTGATCAATGGATTTACACCCAAAACGCATCAAGCCCCGCTCCTTGTGCCTGGCGTTTTTCAACGCCCACGGCCTCTCTCCTCAACGCGATCAAGTTGGTGAATTCCTTAGGGATCACCAAGTTGACGTCATGCTAGTGCAAGAGACATTCCTCAAACCCGCTCATAGGAGTCCCAACATCGCCAACTACCATCTCGTGCGAAATGACAGAACTGCCTCCCGCGGAGGCGGCACTGTCATCTATTATAGGAAATCCTTGCACTGCATCCCACTCGATGTCCCTGCGCTCACCAATATCGAGGCCTCGGCTTGCCGCCTCTCTCTCTCGGGTCATCCCCCTGTCACTCTCGTCTCGGTGTACCTTCCACCTGACAAGCAACTTCTCAGAAGTGACATCGAAGCACTTCTTGACATGGATAGCGACGTCATCCTTGGCGGTGACTTTAACTGCAAACACGTCAGGTGGAACTGTCACACCACCAATTATAACGGCGTGCGCCTCGACGCTCTAGTCGATACTCTCGACTTTGACGTCATTGCACCAATGCGCCCCACCCATTTTCCCGTTATCATCGGCCACCGTCCCGATGTCCTAGACATGGCACTTCTAAAGAGCGTAACGCTTCGGTTGCGCTCCTTAGAAGTGCTCCATGAACTAGACTCCGACCACCGTCCCGTTCTCATGGAGCTCGGACCACCTCCCTCACCGGAACCGGTCATGAAGAGCGTGGTGGACTGGCAGCGGCTGAGCACCTGCTTGGCCAATGCCGACACGCCACAGCTCTCTCGTATCCCAGTCCACCTCTCGTCCCCTCAGGACACCGAACAAGCCGTCAGTGCTTTCACTGACAACCTCCAATCGGCCATCAGCCAATCTTCCCGGCAGGTTGAAGCGGTGGACCCTTATGTCCAACGCTTCAAACTGCCGGCCGACGTCAAAGAATTGGTCCGAGCCAAAAACGCGGCTATCCGCGCTCACGACTCCTTTTTTTTTTTTTTTTTTTTTAACCCGGAAAAAATGGCCGACCCATGCCACCACGCCGCGGGCACGGCGTGGTGCAATGTGGGGCTCGAACCCACTAAAACGACCGGGGTGTCCTCATTCCGCTTTTGTGGCGGGCCCCGGGAACGTACGTTGTACTCGTCCGGTTCCCGCCAGCGGCCGTCTGCCTTGCAGCGGACTCTACCTCGTCTGTGGGTGTATAAAGCCCACAGACTCGTCCACGGGTGTATAAAGCCCGCGGACTCCTCAGCCTGGAGGCGTGCCGGGACACTTCGGCACGCCATCCTACATCAGGGCGATTACTGCGCAGGCAGCAGTCCGCCCGTTCCTGCTGCCCGCACGCCCTTTTACGGGGGCATGAGATCGGCGTGGGCCCGTCTCCTACGCCCTGGCCTCCTGCGGCGGCGCGGATCAGCGAGAGGATCACTCTCTCTGATCCGCTCCGCCGCTTCCTTCTGCGACATGACATGTTCGCAGAAGGAGACCACCGCCTCCCATGACCTCTCGCTTCCAACCATGGCTTTGACGACGGTTGGCAGCGACAGGTCAGCCCCCACCACGGCGCGCAGTGTGTTGCGCTCTGCCGTCCACGCTGGGCACACCTCTAGTGCGTGCTGCGCCGTATCCTCGGCGCAGCCACACTCGTGGCATGCCGGGGTCGCTTCCCTTCCAGCTATTTTGTGGAGATACCTGCCGAAGCAGCCGTGCCCCGACAGGACCTGCACGAGCCGGAAGGTGAGCGTGCCGGTTTTTCGATGCACCCAGTCTTTTAAGACAGGGCGCACCGCCGATATGGTCAAGTGGCCAGCGCTGGGCTCAGCCAGCCGCTCTTGCCACTCTTGGAGGGCCACTTCCTGGGTCTCTCGCCGCCAACACTCAACTTCTGCAGGAGGTGCGCCGCCCCGGCTCCGCGTTTCTGCACGTCGCTGGTGTAGCTTGGCAAGCACCTCCGCCTCCAATTCCCAGGGTGGGGTCCCCGCCATCACGCACGCGGCCTCGCATGATATGGTGCGGTATCCGCGTATCACCCTGACTGCCATGACCCTCTGCGCTCTGCGCAGCAAGGTCTTAGTTTGGGCAGTCAGGGTTTCCGCCCACACTGGCGCGCCGTATAAGGCCATCGACTTCACCACCCCGGAATATAGTCGTCGGCAGCTCGAGCTCGGGCCCCCCAAGTTGGGCAACAGCCGCGACAACGCCCCAGCCGCACGGACCAACTTCGGGGCTAAGCCTTTGAAGTGGTCGACGAATTTCCAACGCGAGTCGAGGACAAGACCCAGGTACTTCATATGGGCCCTGACCTCGACCGCGGTGCCACCAACACTAATTTGCGATCCTGAGGGCGGCCTCCTCCGGCGCTCACGACTCCTACCCCACCGAAGCCAACCGGATCCGCATGCGCGCTTTACAGAGGGACGTAAAGAACCGCATCGCGGAACTCCGGGGGGACCGGTGGGACGGTTTTCTCGAGGGTATCACTCCCTCTCACCAAGCCTACTGGCGGCTAGCGAGGGCTCTCAAGTCCGATACGGTAGCCACCATGCCTCCCCTGACCCGCCCTTCAGGCGCCCCTCCAGCTTTTGACGACGAGGAAAAAGCCGAGGTCCTCGCAGACTCTCTAGAGAGACAATGCTCTCCTAGTGTCTCAGTTTCCGACCCACCCCATCGCGATCACGTAGATAGGGAAGTAGAGCGCAGGGCTTCTGTCCCGCCATCCGACACTCTCACCCCGGTCACCCATTCCGAGGTGGAAGACCTCATCAAAGGCCTTAAGCCTAAGAAATCCCCCGGCCCTGACGGCATCTCGAACCGCGTACGAAAAATCCTTCCCTACCACTTGATCTACCTCTTGGTAGCCATCTTCAATGCCGCCATGACGCACGCTATATTCCCTTCGGAGTGGAAAGAAGCAGACGTCATCGGCATTCACAAACCCGGTAAGCCACGTGACGATCCCACGAGCTACCGTCCCATTAGTCTCCTTAGCGCCCTGGGCAAACTCTACGAGCGCTTGCTTTTCGCAAGACTCAAAGAGTTTGTCATCTCGAAGGGCATACTCATACACGAGCAGTTCGGCTTTCGAGCCGGACACTCCTGCGTCCATCAAGTGCACCGCATCACGGAGCACGTCCTCTCCGGGCTCAACCAGCCCAGACCCATATACACCGGAGCCTTATTCTTCGATGTCGCCAAGGCATTCGATAAGGTCTGGCACAATGGCTTGCTTCACAAGCTCTACCTCATGGGCGTGCCAGACCATCTGGTCCTCATCATACGAGATTTTCTCAGGAATCGCACCTTTCGATATCGATTCGAAGGTGCGCGATCCACTTCCCACCCTATTCAGGCCGGAGTCCCTCAAGGCTCCGTGCTCTCTCCACTCCTGTTCAGCCTGTTCACGAACGACATCCCTCGTTCGGACAGGGTGCAACTAGCCCTATATGCGGACGACACCGCACTATATTTTTCACACAGGAATAAGGCTTTTCTGACGCGCACTCTTCAAGTCGCCGTCAACGCCCTAGGCGAATGGTTCCAGAAGTGGCTGATCGCGGTGAACCCGGAAAAGAGCGCCGCGGTGCTCTTCTCCCGGAGCACCAGATCCCACACTGCGGGCCATCCCAGGAGTCGTTTAGGTCAGATCACCCTCTATGGGCGTCCCATCCCTTGGACCAAAAAGGTCAAATATCTAGGCGTCACCCTAGACTCCCGCATGACATTTGGACCGCATATACGGTCAGTACGCAACCGAGCGGCCTTCGTCCTCGGCCGGCTCTACCCCATGATCTGCAGGCGGAGTAAACTGTCGCTTAGGAATAAGTTGACACTTTACAAAACCTGCATCCGTCCCATCCTATCTTACGCCAGTGCCGTATTCGCACACGCGGCTCCCGTCCACATCAATAGCCTCCAGGTTATTCAAAACCGATTCCTTCGACATGCCGTCGGTGCCCCGTGGTACATGCGGAATGTCGACCTTCATTCCGACTTCGGTCTAGTCCCTATCCGCAAATTTTTCAAAGAAATGTCCGAACATTACTTTGAAAAAGCATGCGTCCACCCGAACCCGCTCATCGGCGCCGCTGCCGACTATATCCCCGACCCCGACCCTGGTCCTGGTCCCTCAGATCGTCGACCTACCGTACATCGCCGCCGTCCGCGGCATGTACTGCTCGACCCACCCGACCCGATGTCCGTCCTCCTGGACCTTGACACAACACCAACACCTACACCGACAACGACGTCACGAGTCGTACACACACCTACACACAGACACCGGTCTCGCCGGCGAGGCCGAAGGATCGTACACATGCGACCTCGACATGCATCCCCTCGCTGAGTTTCTTGCCGGTTCTTCTCAGCGGGGGCGCGTTGTGAACCGGTGGTAAACTCACACACTCTCTAAGCGGCAGCCCAAGCCGAGGCCGTGCCTCCCTGAGGTGCCCTTGAGCTAGTCGCTACCTATCTTTCCGGGCTGGAGCGCTCAAAGCGCTCGCCCCTCTTGTCCGGTGAAGCTGTAATGGCCATCTGCGGCCAACAGTACTACTCATACAAAAAAAAATAAAAAATAAAAAAAAAATTAATATGGTTTAAGCTTCAGTTACTCGCCTCTTATTTAAGAACCAACAACTCTCGGAAAGATCAGAACCAAACATCCCGACAAAGTTATAAGAAAGCCAATTTTTGCCTACCTCTCTGGGAAATAGCATATTATTGTTTTTATCTCTTAACTTTTTTGTATGAGGCTAATAATTATCTACAGCTCTTCACCACGTGATATCACCCAGGTGAACAATGTGGAATAGACCTTAGCTACAGCATATATAATATTAAGTGTACATTCACTTTGTAGCCTCCGTCGTGGGTTCGAATCCTGCGAAGGGCAACAAATTTGAGTAGTTGTTCCTTACTGGCTAGGACAATGCAGGCCGATGACCTGATTGCCTGTAAAGTAAGATGATCCATGTGTCGGGATTTGCGATAGGACGTATGCCCGACTCCTGTCCGTCAAATTAAAACACCGAGCTTTGGTAATAAACACTTATAATCAAATTGAGAGAGAACAACTTATAATACAGTGGAGTAATCGTAATAATTAAAACATGTCTCTGCCATAGATAGCAGGATAATCAATAAATATTGTGACAAGTTCGATATACATGCAGACTCATTGGCTAGCATTAAGAATAGTATTATAAGAGAAATGCGCACGTGATTATGTACGATTAATTTTAATCTTGTATTTGTTAGTTTTAGCACAAACAATCTTAATATTCTCCATATTATTGCTTTTGTTATTCATTTTTGGTACTGTTGCTGATTAAAATGTGGTATCTACCTTTAAGTAGCTTATACGCTTGAAATTGTTATTCACGCATTTTTTTTTGTGTATTTTTAGTGTGTAAGCTGTTGGTGGATTAATAAATAAAAAATAAAAAAAAAAATAGATGCTAGCGCGCTGTCATCTTTTTGACAGCCCCTTTGGCGTTCCGAAACCGTGATCCGAGATACGCCACACATAGGGACACGATATCGAATAGAAAGTATCGATACTATACTCATGAGTAGTATCGAAATAAAAGTATCGTACTCGTAAAAGTATCGAACCAAAAGTATCGATACTTCAAGGTATCGAGTACTTTTCTTTACACTACCTCCCGTCCGGAGAGCACTAATTGCCAAAAAAGGACAATAACAGTTCAGTGAAGTGAGTTAGTCAGATTTTTTTTCTATACTGATCCCTACGAGCGTAGGAATCGGTATCGAAAAAAGTATCATACTCGTAAAAGTATCGATATTTCGAAGTATCGAGTAACTTTCTTCTCGCCACCTCTCGACCAGTGAACACTGATGGCCAAAAAAAAATTTATAAGAGTTCAGTGAGGTGAATCAGCAGTCACCAGCAGTCGGCAGTCTTTTTAACCGGCTTCAAAAAGGAGGTTCTGTATTCGACGCGTACGACTATGAAATATTAATAAAAATGCGTAATATTCACATATTTATGTTAGTCTATGTGAGCTTCTAAACAAATGTACCAAATCTCATGAGTATGTATTTATGTATGTTTGTATGTAGGTTTGACCCCGATTTCTCAGAAACTATAAATCCGATTGTCGTAATTCTTTTTGCAATAATTTTAACATATTTCAACTTAAGGAAGTTTTCTTAAAATCGGTCCAGTAGTTTTAAAACTATCGACTGTATAGTATCATACTCGTAAAAGTATCGACACTTCAAGGCAGCGGTTACTTTTTTTCTCGCCTCCTTCCTTCCAGTGAGCACTGATTGCCAAAAAAATGTTGTATGGCAGTTCAATGAAGTGAGTTAGTCAGTTTCTTTCGATACCGATCCCTACGGGCCTTAGGGGTCGGTATCGAAAAAAGTATTATACACGTAAAAATATCTATATGTACTTCAAGGTATTGAGTATTTTTTCTTTGCTCCTCCTATCCGGCGAGCACTGTGGCCAAAAAAAGGTCAACACCCGTCAGTGTCGTCAGTTGTAAGCATAAGTTTTATGAAGGAAATTTTTAAGATTTATCGATACGATACCTGTCAAAAAGTACTCATTAAGTAAAAGTGTGTGCCGACGCATGTGTGGCCCACACATGCGTCGGATGGGCATGTAAAAAGTCGGTCCTGCGCTTAACTTCTCCCCAGTCATGTCGGTCTTCCGTCCCATCGGATAATGAGAGGTACCTATTATATAAAGGAAGATAGATTGCACTTGTGTTTACGCAAGCACTTGTGCACTATAATATCTCCTGCATACATGGCTGATCTTGTGAAAGATTGGCCGCTGTGGTCGTTTCGGCTAGGAGGACATTATTATAACAATCACTTTCGTACTTTTTGCAGACTGTCATAGATTAAGACGATATAATGTAAGAAAAGTAAATGTTGTATCAAAAAAGTGATTTTTGGTTAGGAAAGAAAATATAATTTACAACCACCTCCGTATTTGCTTTACACAAAGGGTCAAATTTCCCCTACGTGGCAACTCTAAATTTCTTAGAGGAAGAAAACAATAGAGGGCTGGACACTTTCTTTCTCATTCACGCAAGAAAAGAATGCGTTTATGTAGGTTACGTGTGATAGAAAGAAACAGTTTATATGATTTTTTGTCCCTCAGCATGTGTTCGATTTTTCCGCGCCGTGGGTGCGAAACAAATTTGACGTTTGCTCCCACTTTGCTCCGTGACAATTTTATCGTGGTTTTAATTTTAAATAAATAACTTAAAATTCAATAAAAAACTAACTGTGACATTACTGTGTGTTGTGGAAATCCTATAAGAATCGTGCAGTGCAGTATTATAGGCTGTAAAAGTGACAGTGAACGTAAAATTAGTGGAGTATCGTTTCACAGGTAAACGTGAATTATTATGGCCAATTTAGAGATTACATTTAGAAATTAATACATGTAAACGACTTATTTAGATCTTATTGCTCTAAATTAGTTACTATTTTACTTGAAAGTTACGTGTAAGATCGATAAATTCTTGTTTTTAATCCATAACCTAAAATTTTCAGTTTATTGATCGCCATTATCAGTGTTGCCAGTGTATAAAAGAGAGACTACCATAAATAAGTGGTAAATTATTATTAAGTGCATCATACACGATCCCACATGCTGGGTGCATCGAAGAATTTCTCAGATTTCCCGAATTTATTTTTATGATTTCCTGAAAATATGGATATTTGTATACTGTGGATAGCAGCAACAAAAAGAATTAATTAGGTTGCTAAAAGTTATTCCCGAATGCTTAAATATTCAGAAATAACGTAAGCGCTCAAGTAATTCGTCCAAGGCTGCGCAGGACGTATTCATTCGTTATTTATAGGCACAATGGTCATTGTACATTTAATCGTGCTTTTACTATATGCATGTTGTTTAAATATATGTATGTATGTTGTTGGTTACAATTTATTGTTAAATTTGTCTGAATTATAAATAAATAGTACCGACGTTGAATAGTTTGTTTCATTTGCCCCCCTATTATGTACCTATCTCGTTTGACAACTAAAGTGATGATCAATAAAGCAAAGTGATTATTAAATAACTATCAAATGATTCATTTGGCATTGCCTAACTTGAATCACCAATAAATACCAAACACACTTTCAGTAGACATCAAAGTTTGGTGGACAACTGAAGCTTGATAGTCACTTTGCTTTATTGATCATCACTTTTTTTTTTGTAGGAATAGTACTGTTTCACCGGACAAGAGGACGAGCGCTTAAAGCGCTCCAGCCAGAAAGGTTTGGGTAGCGACTAGCACAAGGGCACCTCAGGGCGGCACGGCCTCGGCTTGGGCTGCCGCTTAGAGAAAATGAGTTTACCACCGGTTCACAACGCGCCCCAGCTGAGAAGAACCGGCAAGAAACTCAGCGAGGGGATGCATGTCGAGGTTGCATGCGTACGGATCCCTTCGGCCTCGCCGGCGAGACCGGTGTCTGTGTGTTGATGTGTTTACGACTCTTGACATCGTTGTCGGTGTTGGTGTTGTGTCATGGTCCAGGAGGACGGACATCGGGTCGGGTGGGTCGAGCAGTACATGCCGCGGACGGCGGCGATGTACGGCTGTTCGACGATCTGAGGGACCTGGCCGCTGTCCAATAGGACATGGGTCCGATTCCGAACAATTGTCTGGGTGTTATTTATCTATTTAAATATGTATTTATACAGTTTACAAGTATTTGTAATCATTTATCTGGTTACCTTACTAAAGGATCTGCGTAGATTGAGATCAGGTGGTCATTGGTCAAGCGTAGATTGTCCCAAGATACTAGTACTATAGATTTTTATATTGGAGAAATTTACTAAAACTTACCCGGTAAATGGCCATAGTATGTATTATATTAAGTTATAAGAAAGCCAATTTTTGCCTACCTCTCTGGGAAATAGCATATTATTGTTTTTATCTCTTAACTTTTTTGTATGAGGCTAATAATTATCTACAGCTCTTAGCCACTTTAATCACCACGTGATATCACCCAGGTGAACAATGTGGAATGGACCTTAGCTACAGCATATATGATATTAAGTGTACATTCACTTTGTAGCCTCCGTCGTGGGTTCGAATCCTGCGAAGGGCAACAAATTTGAGTAATTGCTCCTTACTGGCTAGGACAATGCAGGCCGATGACCTGATTGTCTGTAAAGTAAGATGATCCATGTATCGGGATTTACGATAGGACGTATGCCCGACTCCTGTCCGTCAAATTAAAACACCGAGCTTTGGTAATAAACACTTATAATCAAATTGAGAGAGAACAACTTATAATACAGTGGAGTAATCGTAATAATTAAAACATGTCTCTGCCATAGATACTGGCGCGCTGTCATCTTTTTGACAGCCCCTTTGGCGTTCCGAAACCGTGATCCGAGATACGCCACACATGCGTCGGATGGGCATGTAAAAAGTCGGTCCTGGGCTTAACTTCTCCCCAGTCGTGTCGGTCTTCCGTCCCATCGGATTATGAGAGGTACCTATTATATAAAAGAAGAGAGAGTGCACTTGTGTCTACGCAAGCACTTGTGCACTATAATATCTCCTGCGTACATGGCTGATCTTGTGAAAGATTCGCTGTGGTCGTTTCGGCTAGGACATTATTATAACAATCACTTTCGTACTTTTTGCAGACTGTCATAGATTAAGACGATATAATGTAAGAAAAGTAAATGTTGTGTCAAAAAAGTGGTTTTTGGTTAGGAAAGAAAATATAATTTACAACAACCTCCGTATTTGCTTTACACAAAGGGTAAAATTTCCCTTACGTGGCAACTCTAAATTTAGTATGTACTTATTTTTCTGTCCTTATCGGCGGCACGCTTGGTATGTGTCTGTATTATATTCTGTCTACGCTAAATTTAGTATGTACTTATTTTTCTGTCCTTATCGGCGGCACGCTTGGTATATGTCTGTATTATATTCTGTCTACGAGCTGTACTCTTTTACTCTTTATGCCAATCGATGGATTTATTATATCTATGTTTTTAGCTTCTTGGGGAAAACCTTAAGCTGGCCACACACTTTCAATAATATTGTCAATATTCTACAACCCGCCCAAATTAACTGTACACCTCGCTGGAATGCGACACATAACCAGCCAGGTGCACACATAAGTCGCACGGGTTGTAGAATATTGACAATATTATTGAAGGTGTGTGGCTAGCCTTAGAGGGAAACCTATTATTAAACGGTTGGCAACCCTGAACGATCAGCGCAGTGCAGGGTTCCCAACTTAGGGGTTTTCCCCCAAATTTAGGGGGGATAAATATGTGATGGGATTTTTTAGGGGTGTTATATTCTTAGGGGTATTTTTAGGGATTATTATAACTTCAATTAACTAATAATAAACAGTGGGCAAATATCTCTAGCTGAAGTTTTCGATAGAAAGAAGAATTTAAAAAAAAAGGTGTTTCTGAATGAAATTATTTATTGATTGTTTAAAATATATTGTCCGTTTAATGATATTTTATACTTTTTAATGTATTATTTATTTAAAATATTATTACTTATTTTATAAATATTTTTTTTTTTTTGGGGGAATCTCTAGAACTTGTGGTGGTTTTAGGGGTTTTTGATTGGAGCTTAGGGGGATACATTTTTGAGAGTTGGGAACACTGGCAGTGAATGGCTATTGGTGAATTGCGGAGCGACGGGCGTCGAAGAAAAGAAAATGGCAAAATGGTGTAATCCATTGATCTGTTTCAAAAGGTTAGCACTTGGTTTTACATTAATACACGTATACACATTTATAAGCGTATAGTAATTGGTTTTAAAATATGTGCTGATTTTTGCAAGTTCGAGTTTACGATTACCGTTATCGCATTGTGTGGCAAGTCAACGACAGACAGGCGACGGCACCGTTCGGCTTTCGCTTTGTTCGCTGATCTCCACGTGCCTTCCGCCATTTAGAGAGGTTTTAGCGCTAGATTCCAGTCAATTGAGGAAATTTTTGTCGTAAACTGTATCCTCTATATCGAATACGGGTTTACGAATGCGTATTTTCAATAATTCATGTAAATTGTTTAAAAATATGAATATGCCGCGAGCCGGCGGCGTGGTCTGGTTCGGCGGCGAGTGGCGAGCGAGGCCGCGGCTGACGACGGTGCGATGTTGCAGGTGAGCTCGCACCGGAGCCTGCAGGGTACGGGGCTGGGACCGGGGCCGGGGCCGATGGCTGCCGGCGGCGAATTCGTCGAAGGCTGGCTCGTCGCGCAGGTGCTGGGAGAAGGTGCCTATGGCGAGTGAGTTATTCGATTATTCGTTATTATTTAATAGATACCCAGAGGTAGGTACTGCGATTATTTGAAAGGTACGTACCTACTTCTCTTCCTTTTTCCGATTGTACTTGTATTATAATCACCTAGGTAAGCAGACACTGCTCACTAGGCTAGGTATTAAACTTGTAGATGGGCCATGGGGCAGTCACCCATTGTGAAGCACTCTGTGTGTATATGTATGTGATCTGGGTAACAAGCTGCTTCCACAATATTTGTTCACTTGATATTATTATGATCCGATGCTGATGTGATGATACGATGTTACATTTAAGTGTAAACAGTAACGTCTTAGTTATTCCTTAAAAAAACCTTTAGTTTTAAATTGTATTTAATATCATAAATCTTAATGAGTTAATAATAAAATTATTAGTGGTAAAACTTTGTGTTTACTTACCTATTGTTATTGCATATACCATTTTAGCTGTGTTGGAGGCTCCCCTACCTTGCATAACACTTGCCCACTTGCATCTTGCAGATAAACATAAGTCATTACTGCATTGTCAAGATTCACTAATTAAATAAAGGTTTCACTTATAATTCACACATAGGTCAATGGCTTTTGTAATCTTATATTGATATAATTTTATGCTATTATGATTGAATATTAATATATTGAAACAAGTTTTAGTTCACTATTTCTGATGCCATCCAATGGTTATATGCAGTAACATAATATGTATATGAACTAAAAAAAAAATGTAATGAAAATATTGAATATGGTGTCCCCATCAGTCACTGGTGTATTGGTATGTGTTAGCACCAACTTCAAAAGTATTTTCATATTGATTTACATATTTGAATTTAGCTTTAAGGCTTTCTTAAAATATCTTGTGTATGATGATACCTACTCTCCTATTTCAAAGATCCATAGAAATAGTGCATTTTTTAGTCTGTTGGCCTAATGATTAAACACCCTGGCCGCTGGCCGCTGCCCAATAGGTTGTGGGTTCAATTCCCACCAAGTGTCAGGGTGTTTTTTATCTTAGTAATTATGTATTTACAAATAAAGACAAGTATTACAGTAGTAGTTGTCTGGTGTCCAGCTCTGACTAGTTTGGGATCAAAATCAAACCGCATGTGAATTGACCTAGAATATTATTATTATTTTTCCCAGAGTTATGTTGTTTTCTTATTTGTGCACATTATAGTCCCATCTCCTCCCGTTGGCTGTCCATAGGAGGCGACTAAGGGAAAACAAGAAGTCTGGCAACAGTGTCATTCTACCTCTGCTTTACCTACCATACCATGCCTGCTAAGCGTGGAGATTATGCCAACCCCTCCCTTCGAAGGGAAAGGCCTATGATCAGCAGTTGATGTCTTTTGGCTGCTGCTGCTGCTGCTGATGGTGATGATGATGATGGTGATGGTGATGATGAAGATGTACATAGTTGATGCTTCACTCAGATTCTATTAATGAGTCCACTATCTGATCCCTCAGTACCAATTTTGTATTGAAACCCTTTTAAGATTTTCAACCTAAAAGGCCAAAGGAGAAACCCATATGGCGCGACTTTGTCACACCGATATATTTCAGCATATGCCATAACTCGTAATGCTATGGGTTTTTATATATTGCTTATAATTAGGCACCGGATTTGTATTTAAATACATATTTTAAATTTCAATAGTTTTTGCTCACTATGTTGTTTTCTTCACAAATCACATTTGGAATGAGAAAATGCAATTTTATTTTCCATATTTTTCCATGTTTTGGCATATTTCAAAGATGTCCATATTTTTACAGAAATGAATATATTTCTGTGAAAAGGGTAGAAAATACGCAGCAAAGTACTTACGATAAGCGTAGGTAAATCACAAAATAAATGTCCATACGGGGTAGGAATCATTTTCGAATGAGCAAAATATTTATTATTCTATAAATTTGTCACATCGCAGTCACGGGTCGTTACAGTAAGCTATCGGCGCTAAATTCAGCGCCTTTTCACCTAATACTTTCCCCGTATTCACCTTTAAAAAATCACTGTCGCGAATAGCGGTCCGTCAGATTCGAAACCGCGACCTCTGGTTTGCACAGCAAGCGGTTGCCCACTGCGCCACTGAGGCTACAACAGGAGGTCAGTCACATACTGCGATGTTTAAAGATTATTTAGCCAGTACCAAGCCTTATTTTGACCAAACAGAACAACCTTGAATTTTCATCCATCCATTCGTTAGGAAGCTGCCACAGACAGACAGAGACATAAGCGTACAAACTTAAACATGCCTTTTTTGCATTGGGGGTTACAAAACATGAGATCCGTGTACTGCAACAACACAAATACTGAAAAGAACTGCCTTATACCTGTAACTTATGGTTATTTTTAACTTCTAGTTCGAGTTCTGATAAGTTACGAGCTCGATCAAACTGTCAGTTTTCTCCATACATTTCACACCAGCGCCTCTAGCGGCTAGCAATAATCATCAAAAACTAGTAAAATGTATGTAGATTGTTCTGATTCTGATACCAGAACTCATACCAGACCACCAGGTTGGCCACTAACCATGCGACAACGACAATATGGCTCGCCCGATCTAATTGATTAATACCAAATTTTATGAGTGCATGTATGTTTATCCAACGATTTCTCAGAAACTACAAATCCGATTGCTCCTTTTTACAATAAGTTTTAGTTTGTTTCAACTTAGGGAAGGGTACAAGTTGCATCAAAATCGGTTCAGTAGTTTAAAAGATAATGGTGCCGATTCTGTTGTTCAACTGACTACACTAAACTACGCTAAAATAATTCTTAATTAAGTTTAGAAAATCATTTATCCTATTCTGTTCATTGAAACTAAATTTAGTCATCACTTAATTTTAATTTTGACAGCTACTAAATTGAGTTGATAGTGAGGTTTTCATTGGTCAAATTATGTTAAGAGAAAACAATTCTCTTGTTCATCTGATTACACTATACTAAATTAAAATAATTCTCCGGCTACAATACTTATATTAATTTTAATATTTATATTATTTTATTTTAATATATAAAAAAGGTGATCCTGCCGATATCAGTAACTACCGTCCCATCAGTTTACAATCAAACATGTACAAATTGTTTGCATCATGTCTAGAAGAACGCTTAAGAAAGTATACAGAGGAATATCAGCCCCCGGAACAGGTAGGATTTAGAAGCAGCTTCTCCACGATAGATCATATCCACACGTTGAACCTGATAATAGAGAAATATGTAGAGCATAATCGACCACTATACCTAGCCTTTATTGACTACGCTAAAGCATTTGACTCTATATCCCATAGTAGTATGTGGAAAGCTCTACATGACTGTGGTGTACCTATAGAAACTATCGAGCTCTTAAAAGATCTATATAGTAAAAGCACAAGCCGTGTGAAATTGGAGAGACAAGGTTCTGAAATCCACATATGTAGAGGCGTTAGACAAGGCGACCCTCTTTCGCCAAGGATCTTTATAACTGTTCTCCAAAACATTATGAAGAGTCTAAAATGGGAGAGAAAAGGTATATACATTGAAGGTGAATTTCTAAGCAACCTTAGGTTTGCCGACGATATAATTTTATTTTCTGAAACAGCATTCCAGCTTGAAGAAATGGTAAACGAACTACATAACATTAGTAGTAAAATAGGCCTGGAGTTAAATACTGCAAAAACAAAGATCATGACAAATCACCGTACATGGCCTATTAAAGTCAACAACATCTCTTTAGAATACGTACAAGATTACATATACCTGGGAAAACAGATATCGTTTAACAAGTCCAGACACCATGATGAAGTTAACAGACGGATATCGATCACATGGAATAACGTTACAAGTGAAAGAACGGGGGTAGATGAAGATATTTCTGCCTCCCGCACGGAGCCGTCTCGCTGAACCAGTCTGGAAGGTGAATTTCTAAGCAACCTTAGGTTTGCCGACGATATAATTTTATTTTCTGAAACAGCATTCCAGCTTGAAGAAATGGTAAACGAACTACATAACATTAGTAGTAAAATAGGCCTGGAGTTAAATACTGCAAAAACAAAGATCATGACAAATCACCGTACATGGCCTATTAAAGTCAACAACATCTCTTTAGAATACGTACAAGATTACATATACCTGGGAAAACAGATATCGTTTAACAAGTCCAGACACCATGATGAAGTTAACAGACGGATATCGATCACATGGAATAACGTTACAAGTGAAAGAACGGGGGTAGATGAAGATATTTCTGCCTCCCGCACGGAGCCGTCTCGCTGAACCAGTCTGCTTGTGACCACGGCTGGTGCAACCCGGCCGAAACGTCAAGCCAAAATATAAGGTAAATCGCGTTAATTCCCGATAAAAATAAAGTTTAACAATGGAACGCGAAAGTCTAAAAGTACACATGGAATAAATTCTGGAGCAACAAAGAAATCCTCAAATCAAACCTTCCTATCAATCTTAAGAAAAAGGTTCTAGATTCCTGTCTATTGCCGTGTCTTACCTACGGATGCCAAACTTGGATATTTAATAATCATACTAAAAACAAAATACAGGTATGCCAAAGGTCAATGGAACGTAGCATCTTAAACTTAAAAAGAAAAGACAAGAAAAGGAGTTCAGACATAAGGAAAACGACAAAAATACTAGATGCTTTGGATCACTGCATGAAACTTAAATGGAAGTGGGCTGGCCACATTGCACGCATGGACAAAAGAAAATGGACTAGAAAAATTTCAACTTGGTCAGGACCATTCAATAAGAGAAGCAGAGGTAGACCAAAAGAGAGATGGGCTGATGAAATAAAGAAAGTAGCTGGCATAGATTGGATCACAAAAGCAAAAGACAGAAAAAAATGGAGAAAAATGGAGGAGGCCTTTACTCCTTAATAATAATTAAAGAACAATAATAATTTGGTAAGTACTATATAATTTATTAACTAATATTTTATCTAATTTCAATTTCTATTAATTTACAATGTTAAAATATCAAATATTATTTTCTTTAATGCATGCATTTATAATGTTAAATTATTTTCATTTTAAGATTTAATTAAGTAAATCAATGTAATTAACATCAATTAAAACAATGAGTGTAACATATTATTTATATTAAGGAATAAATGAGGCTTATTATTATTATTATTATTATTTATTTTAATATTTATCTTAATATTTATTTTATTCTATTTTTAACCGACTTCAAAAAAAGGAGGAGGTTCTCAATTCGTGTGTATATATATATATATATTTTTTTCTATGTATGTTCGCGCATAACTCTGGCAATTATGAACCGATTTGAAAAAAACTTTCTTCCATCCATTCTTTAATCCGTTAATTGGGTCCCATAAAAAAATTATTGCATACGAATAAGTAGTTCCTGAAAAAACAAGAATGGTGACTGCGCAGGAGTACTGCAGGAATGCCTGTATAGATGACTATATGTCTCTTTTTACGGACAAAAATGGTCATAATTCTGGCAAATATTTACCAATTTCAATGATTCTTTTTTTATTCGAAAGATTGAACCACTGTACTGAATCTGTATTAATTTTTAACCGACTTCAAAAAAGGAGGAGGTTCTCAATTCGTCTATATATATATTTTTTTTTCTATGTATGTTCGCGCATAACTCTGGCAATTATGAACCGATTTGAAAAAATCTTTCTTCCATCCATTCTTTAATCCGTTAATTGGGTCCCATAAAAAAATTACTGCTTAGTAATAAGTAGTTCCTGAAAAAACAAGAATGGTGACTGCGCACTGAGAGCTGCAAGAAAGCCTATATAGATGACGTTTTAGTCGCTTTTTAAGGACAAGGTGTTAGCGTACCTGCTGTGTATATTTGGCACCAACTTCAATAATATTTAAATTATTTTATACTTTTCAGTGATATTGAAGTCGGTTCAATTTTTTTTAAAAAAGATTTTATTTTAAACTTTTTAGTGATATTTTCATATATAAAGATTGAACCATCGAAAACCGTAAAATTATCTAGGTAGGTTATGATCACATTATCGTATACATAGTTTTACATAATTCATGTTTCTTCAGAAAAAAATATCCGGTCGTAATGAAATTTGCATGGAATCATCATAGTAGTTTACTCTCTCGAATAAAAAAAGAATCATCGAAACCGGTTCATAATTGTCAGAGCAATGTAATGGAGAACATCAGTTTTATGGTTTTTACCAGATAAATTGAAGAAGAAGAAGAAGAAGAAAAACATTTATTTGTGACACGCATAACACACACGAATAACAAAACAGTAAAACAAAGTACAATTATCAGACATGTCACAAAAAGGTCCTAACTCAGCAATATGCTGGCTGCGGACAACCAGCGCTGGTCTTCCGCTAGGACCTTTTGGGTGACGTCACGTTAACTACGACGTCTATGTACACACAATACAAACAAAAATAAAAAAACAGAACAGATCACAGGAATAGATTATAGTAAAAACAGTGAATTACATAAGAAAACCTAAATGATACATTGTTTTTTTTATTATTATTTTATTTATTACTACGTCTGTGGTACATTCAGAAGCTCGAAATACTTGGAGTAACGGTAACTTAATTTAACGAGCCCAACATTATTTTACCGGTAACAAGTATCATAGACAATTTTATGAAAATCATCACCACTTATATCAACGTTACAGGTAGTACGTATGCAAGGTAAATGCTGTTGAATATCGTCTACGATTCTCGCTTTGATATAACATAAATTAAAATAAAATTAATCCATAACCGACACCACATACAAAGAAAAAAATAAAATTATTTTAGGTCTATGGAATACGGTAAAAATAAAAACATAATATTACTCTGTGATAATATTGTCCATTCTAAAAAGTTGACAGATCAGGTTGACAGTTTATTGTACTCTGTGGATTGTTCAAAACACATACCAAAATAACATGAGTGATTATTACCTAATAGTGTTCTGTATTGATTACACTCAACAAGTTTACTTAACTAGGTACTCAATGTATATTAACTAATGAAAATATTATGAGAAAGAAGCTTTTGCAAACTCTAATCCCAAAGTGCCATTACTATGTGAAGGAAATTAAATTGGTGTCCAGCGAAAGAAGCAATTCCACTCACGGCCAGAGGGCAATAAATCCGAAAAGAAAAACGAATCGTAAGAGATATCATTATTTACAATAAGGTATAACTAGCCAACAGGTTAAATGACACTCATGTCATGTTGTAGTAGTTCCTGTTTTTGCTGTTGGTCGAACATGAAAGTTTTCAAATTAGTCCTAAAACTATCCAAATTTTTCAGGTTGCGTATAGGGGGGGGAATATTATTCCAACACTTTGATGCAGCGTAGCGGAAACTCCCCCTAAAAGCAGCAGTGGAATGTCGCTGGGTAGCAAGCAAAGCAGAACACTGCCTACGTGCGGTCAAGAACTTAAGCTTATCGTAAAGATAAGTAGGCATTTTGTGCTTCAAGACACCGAAAAGGAGGCAAGCCAGATGAAGCTTACGTCTGTGTCTCATCTTTAAAATAAGGCGTTCATTCAAATAAGGTGTGACGTGGCCTCTTCGCGGTATGTTGAAACAAAACCGTGCACACGCATTCTGAACCCTTTGGATAAGTCTTTTAGTTCTAGCTAAAAGCCTTGGACCATAGACAGAGTCAGTATAGTTTAATTTAGATAGAATTAGCGATTCCACAAGCTGTATCCGTACCCTCTCCTTCAGATAGGGTCGCATTCTATACAAAACTTTTAGTTTGTAAAAACAATTTTTTACCAACTCAGCAACATGCCTCTCGAACCTCAAGTTACAATCCATATTCAGACCTAGATTACGAGCTTCATATACTCTCTCTACAGGCTTGTCCATGATAGTGACAGCGCCTGCAGAATCTACCACTGACTGCTGTAATGGGCTGCCAAAAACAATGTATTTGGTTTTATCTGGGTTCAGAATAAGGCAGTTATTTTTAGACCACAAAGCTATATTGGAAATATCAGCATTTAACTTATCTATGGCCTCCCCAACTTCAGTGGGTTTACAAGAGATATAAACTTGTAAATCATCCGCGTAAATATGAAAATTACAATGTTTAATGTGCGTTTTTAAGTCTGCCGTGTATAAGATGAAAAGAAGTGGCCCTAAAATAGATCCCTGAGGGACTCCTCTCTCAATAGTCGCTATACCAGATTTTAAAGAACGACTATCATTACCGTTGAGTTTGACATACTGACGACGCCCTGTAAGATAACTGTTAAACCAGAGAATAGTATTGTGATCGAAACCGTAATAACTCAATTTTGACATAAGTAGATTTATGTTAATGGAGTCGAAAGCGCGTGAAAAATCAAGTAAGACCAGTAATGTACACATACCCTGATCCTGTGCACAAAGTATGTTATCAGTTACATCTAACAAAGCAGTTGCAGTGCTGCGACCTTTTCTAAATCCCGATTTAGTAATTAGATTTAGTTTTTAGTAGTAATTGCTCCACATCGTTCATGGTCCTCCAGGAAGTTCTTATCCGGTTGTAATAAAATTCATACAGATTCAATACAGTGGTTTCTTCTTTCGAATAAAAAAAGAGTCATTGAAATTGGTAAATATTTGCCAGAGTTATGACCATTTTTGTCCTTAAAGCGACTAAAACGTCATCTATATAGGCTTTCTTGCAGCTCTCAGTGCGCAGTCACCAATCTTGTTTTTTCAGGAACTACTTATTACTAAGCAGTAATTTTTTTATGGGACCCAATTAACGGATTAAAGAATGGATGGAAGAAAGATTTTTTCAAATCGGTTCCCTGGAGGACCATAAACGATGTGGAGGAATTTATCTGGTAAAAACCATAAAACTGATGTTCTCCATTACTCTGACAAATATGAACCGATTTCGATAATTCTTTTTTTTAACCGACTTCAAAAAAGGAGGAGGTTCTCAATTCGTCTGTATATATATATATATATATATTTTTCTATGTATGTTCGCGCATAACGCTGGCAATTATGAACCGATTTGAAAAAATCTTTCTTCCATCCATTCTTTAATCCGTTAATTAATAAGTAGTTCCTGAGAAAACAAGAATGGTGACTGCGCACTGAGAGCTGCAGGAAAGCCTATATAGATGACTTTATGGTGCTTTTTAAGGACAAAAATGGTCATAACTCTGGTAAATATTTACCAATTTCAATGATTATTTTTTTATTCGAAAGAAGAAACCACTGTAATGAACCTGTATGAATTTTATCACAACCGGATAAGAACTTCCTGGAGGACCATGAATGATATGGAGGAATTTATCTGGTAAAAACCATAAAACTGATGTTCTCCTTTAAATTTCTCTGATAAATATGAACCGATTTCGATGATTCTTTTTTTATTCGAGAGAGTAAACTACTATGATGATTCCATGCAAATTTCATTACAACCGGATGTTTTTTTTCTGAAGAAACATGAATTATGTAAAAGTATGTAGACTATAATGTGATCATAACCTACCTATAACTTTGTCCATTTTATTATTGGTTTTTTGACAGCTCGACGTTTGAAGTTTAAAGGAACGTGAACATAGTAAGTAAACCAAATAATCGATATCGAAAATGTACATTCAATTAAATATTTTTTTTATTCTGACGACACATGTTAATGTTTTTGGAACGAAGTTCCTTATGGGACGATGCGGAGAGGTACCCTAGCCGGGAAAAAACGTCCGTAACGTGACCATCCGATTATTATTCACAAATATATATCTTATTTTAGTTAACATAAGAAGTTTCACTTCAAAAAATGTATACCCGAATAATTATTTTCTTTATACCTCGAATAGAACTTAAAATTAATATGTACAAGATATCAGCAGTACGTGAGCTACTTCAAATTAGTTAATATAGAATGTATACAAACATATACTTATCTGGCCCTTTTTTTGGGATATGGTCGCGAAGTCCAAAAAAGACAAGCTAAATGCGATTTATGCGTTTTTTAACACGCTTTTATTAGCTTGACCTGTATGTATGTATGTATGTAACTATGATGGTAATGGAATCTTGCGATGCAATTTTGACCCACTTCTACACGTCCAAATAATTTGAAATTTTGCACATGTGTCAAGAACCGGTGACAATACAATAATATGTTATCATCGAGCTGATCTGATGCTGGGGCTCGAAGGTGGATATGGGAACCCTTGGATGGTAACAAGTAAACACATCGAGTTTGGGCTCATTTGATTTATTTTAAAGAGTTCTTTTCACTTTGACCATTAATGCGGACCTGATGATGGAACAGGAAGGTGGGTGACGGAACCCTGGAATGGCTGCTAGTAAACACATCGAGTTTGAGCTCATTTGATTAGTTTTAGAGTTCTTAAAAGCGTGTATTTTTAGTTTTTTAAACTATGAATTTATTTATACGCAACTCGAACGGCTATGCTAGAGTAACTTACTGAAACATTAACCGTCCATATCTTTAAAACTTCTCACCCTATTTTGATGAAACTTGTACTCTTCCCTAAGTTGAAAGATACCAAAACTATTGCAAAAAATTACCACAATCGGATTTATAGTCAGAGAAATCGGGGAATAAACTTACATACAAATGATTCATGACATTTGGTACATTTGTTTAGAACCCCATATATTTAGACTTATTAAGTGAATATTGCGCATGTTTATTAATATTACATACATATGCGTCCAATACAGAACCTCCTTTTTGAAGCCGGTTAAATAAGCATCGTTTTCATAAAAGTATAAAACATAAGTATCGATATTTTAAGGTATCGAGTACCTTACGTTACTGTGACGCGACGTGATAAACGTCTCAGTAACGGATGAAAAAAAGTCGTCACGCTCGCGGTGAAGCGGTGATGGTCAAAAAAAGGTCATCAGTGGTCAGTCGGTGACGTCATTCACTGTTTATGACCTATAAACATAATAATGTAAGTTGTAAAGTTTTAAGAAGGTGCTTTCTAAGATTTATTCGAACCGATACCTGTCAAAAAGGACTCACCAGTATAAGTATCGAGTACCAGAGCATCGGTATCGAAAGGAAAAGCACTCTGTACCGCAGAGTATTGATACTTTTTTCGTGTCCCCACGCGGAACTAGTGCAATCGGGACGGTAAAAAACGCGTCGCTCGTGCCGTCCGCCGGTGGTCGGGCAGACTCGGGCGCGCGTCCTTGATAGTTTATGCACCTCTCGCGTGCGCGGCGCAGGGTCCGGCTGCTGGTGCACGCGCGCACGGGCGCGGCGGTGGCGCTGAAGGCGGCGCGCGGGGGGGGGGGCGCGCGAGGCGGCGCTGCACCGCGCGCTGCGGCACCCGCACGTGCTGCGCTGCCTCGGCGACCGCGAGCACCGCGGCCTGCACTACATGTTCCTGGAGTACGCGCAGGGCGGCGAGCTGTTCGACCGCATCGGTGAGCCCGCCCCGCCGCCCGACTCTTTGATTTAACTTACATTGAAACAGAAATAAAACCGGCTTCGATAGACACCACACTAAAATGTGTAAAATACCTATCATTAATGTTGATGAGGCGCAGTGTAGTAATGTGACGTGGAATCTATAGAAGTCAGCGTATGTTTTTATATTTTATACTTTTAGCAATATTTTTTTGAAGATTGAACTATCATCATCTGTAAGCTATTCTAAGAAGGCTATGATCACTTTTATTGTGTTGTTTTAAAGCGACTCGTTGGCCGTTTTGGGTTGGTCGTTGGAGTGTTGTAGGTAGGAGGCTGTCAGATGACCGAGAAATCCGTGATAGCCCCGGAATTTTGCGTCGGAAGTCCAGAGTCCAGAATAAACAGCCTGGGTGTCTTAAACCACTGTCGTATATTGTATGACTATTTACACATTTTGATTTCAAAGAGGGTGGTCGATAAGAGACTAGAGCGAAACAAGGTCACTGGTTCGAATCCGCCTGGAAATCCATGAAGAAATGATTCAGAAAATTTATTTTTGTTCTCTTGAGGAAAATCTTCAATACGTTTCCGGGACCCTGTGGGGTATGTGGGATTATTACCCACTAAAACTCACGTTTTTTCAGTGAAAAAGCGATTCACTGGCACATACCGGAACTATTCGCTGACGGCCTTGAAATTTAGCAATTAATTTCAAGCGATTATTTTACATGGTACTTATTTGTCAAACGATCGGCTTTCATCGTCATAACGGGCGATAAATAACTACACAAAGCTGTCGCTTCTCGCAGGTTTCGAACCCGAGGTCTCCAGCTTCCAAACAGACGGCACGGTGTTTCCCATTAGAATAATACTAAGCGCGATGTGTCGTGCAGTGTTGCGAGACACGATGGACAGATTGTGACGGTGGTGATTTGTCGGTGATGACGTCAGAGCCGGACGTGGGCATGCCGGAGGCGGGCGCGCGCCGCTACTGGCGGCAGCTGCTGGCCGGCCTGCGCTACCTGCACGCGCGCGGCGTCGCGCACCGGGACATCAAGCCCGAGAACCTGCTGCTCGACCACCGCGACCGGCTCAAGATATCCGACTTCGGCATGGCCACGCTGTTCAGGTAGACGCCCATCCTCGCCGTGCGGTCCACGTTCACTCGTCTAACCCGGCGTTGTACTGCGAGTGTATATATATATATATATATATGCAGACACGGGTCCCGCGAGCGGCTGCTGTCTCGCGTGTGCGGCACCGTGCCGTACGCGGCGCCCGAGGTGCTGGAGGCGGCCGAGCGGCCCTACCGCGCGCCGCCCGCCGACCTGTGGGCCGCCGCGCTCGTGCTGCTCGCCATGCTCGCCGGCGGTGGGTGTCCCTCGCCTCCCACCGCGCCTCACCGCTCCCCGACGCCCCCCACCGCCGCCGCCGCGCTCCGGCTACGAACGCGCGCGGCTCGCCTCTTTGGTATCCTAGCTGTAGGCGTGACCGGCATACCCTAAAGTTACGGTACCGAAGTTACGAGTCGCGCGGCTCGCGGCGCACCACCTGCGGGCGGGGCGCGGGGCGCGGGTCGCGGGGCGGCGGGCGCGCGCGTCACGGGCCCGTCTCCCCGCAGAGCTGCCGTGGGAGCGCGCCGCGCCGTCGGACGCGCGCTACGCGGCGTGGCAGGCGCACCTGGCGGCGGGGGCGGGCGCGGGCGACGCGCCGGCGCGCGGCCCGTGGCGCAAGCTGGGCGGCGGCGCGCTGGCGCTGCTGCGGCGCGCGCTGCACGGGTCGGCGCGGCGGCGGCCCGCGCTGCCCGCGCTGGAGCACCACGGCTGGGTGCGGGGCCGCGACGCAAACGGTGAGTGACGCACGTTCGTTAGTTGTGACATTGAAGCTGACATACTATAGCATGCGCGCATTGTTTAACGGCGCGCGGCCGCGTCAGGTACTAGGTGACTCTGAGTGGCGCAGGTCTCGGAGCCGCCTCGTGCCTCAGCACGGCTGCGCGACACGACGCATGCGGCGACGCGACGCGATGCGACACGACACGACGCGGCATTGCACGGTGCGACGCTTTGGCGATTTAGCTCCGTGACGTGTGAAAGTGCTCATAAAGCTAGATTACCAAAGCACCGCGGCGATGCACGATCGTCTCGACGAGCCACGTCCGCCACGGTGTCATCGTCCGTTATTTGTTCGATGTGATTGAAGTTATTACGCGACATGTTTACTAGTAATAGAATTTTATTTTCTCCTTTGACTACCTAAATTGTATTAATGTACCATTTAATCGAGTAACTATCACAATGCTACACGATGACAGACGTAATAGTTACTTTACTAATAAATAAAGAACTAAACATTTCATTAAATAATATTGGTAGCCACTTAGCAGAACGCGTCTGTAGACAAAACGCCTGCCTACAGACAGACAGCTGCGATGTATTGCCGCTCGATACCGAAGAAATTACTTATTCAATCTCTAGAGCCCTTTGCTAAAATCCTATCTAACGGATCGGATCTTCCAAGTAAAAGAAAATGAGTGTACGTCAAGATTCCACGACATTCTCGCTGGTGTTCCGCAGGGATCAGTACTTGGTCCAGTGCTGTATACCATTTTTACATCTGATCTACCAGAAACCCCAGGTATAGCGGTGGCCACCTTTGCGGATGACACTGCTGTCCTGGCTACTAGTGACAACCCTGTGGAAGCCTCAAGATTACTGCAAAACAGCCTTACAGAAATTGATGTATGGCTTGAGAAATGGCGGATCAAAGCTAACACAGCAAAATCAGTGCACATAACCTTCACTCTGAGAAGAGAATCCTGTCCACAAGTGAGCCTGGGCTCCAGCATCCTGCCCAACAGCGAGACAGTGAAATATCTAGGAATTCACCTGGATCGACGCCTTACTTGGGCCAAACACATCCAAACGAAAAGAGACCAATTAAACTGCAAATACCGGGAAATACAATGGCTTCTTGGGAGAAACTCCAAGCTGTCTGTAGACAACAAACTCCTCATATATAACACGATCCTCAAACCGATATGGACCTATGGACTCCAGCTGTGGGGGTCAGCTAGCAACTCCAACAGAAACAAAATCCAAAGAGCTCAGAATTATATTCTGAAACAAATCTCTAGCTCTCCCTGGTTTATAAAGACCTCGGAAATCCATCACCACCTCCATGTCACCACCGTAAATGAAGAGGTCACGAAAGTTCTCGCTGCCTACAAAAATAGGATTCAAAAACATCCGAACAAACTAGCCGTGCAGTTGACGCTACCAGACTGTGTACAACGCCTCAAGAGGCGCAGGCTACCCAACCTTGAATAGCTGGCCTGGGTCAGCTAACATAGTAAAGAGCAATTCTTAATGGAGAATTAGCTCTACAAGTCTACTGTTTCCAACACATCTGCTCATAGTCTTAAAGACTGATCGCATGATAAATATTATAAAAAAAAAAAAAAAAAAAAATCTCTAGAGCCCAGTAATATCACAGATTAAAATGATTTCCACACTTGAAAGAAAACTATCTCGTATATCGTCGTGTATGTGTAGGGACAATAATTTACAAATTATATCCTGTCCTTGGAGAAAAAATGTTAAAATGACTTGTACTCCATTATTGGAGTCTTGATTACAATCTGCATACCTCTGTTTACTTGTATTACACCTATTTAACGAGTTCACTTTTATTTACATTGAATGGAGCAGAATCCCTGTTATACCTGCCCGGTACCACCGTTTACATTGAATGGAGCAGAATCCCTGTTATACTTGCCCGGTACCACCATTTACATTGAATGGAGCAGAATCCCTTTTATACCTGCCCGGTACCACCATTTACATTGAATGGAGCAGAATCCCTGTTATACCTGCCCGGTACCACCATTTACATTGAATGGAGCAGAATCCCTTTTATACCTGCCCGGTACCACCATTTACATTGAATGGAGCAGAATCCCTGTTATACCTGCCCGGTACCACCATTTACATTGAATGGAGCAGAATCCCTGTTATACCTGCCCGGTACCACCATTTACATTGAATGGAGCAGAATCCCTGTTATACCTACCTGGTACCACCATTTACATTGAATGGAGCAGAATCCCTGTTATACCTACCTGGTACCACCATTTACATTGAATGGAGCAGAATCCCTGTTATACCTGCCCGGTACCACCATTTACATTGAATGGAGCAGAATCCCTGTTATACCTGCCCGGTACCACCATTTACATTGAATGGAGCAGAATCCCTGTTATACCTACCTGGTACCACCATTTACATTGAATGGAGCAGAATCCCTGTTATACCTGCCCGGTACCACCATTTACATTGAATGGAGCAGAATCCCTGTTATACCTGCCCGGTACCACCATTTACATTGAATGGAGCAGAATCCCTGTTATACCTGCCCGGTACCACCATTTACATTGAATGGAGCAGAATCCCTGTTATACCTGCCCGGTACCACCATTTACATTGAATGGAGCAGAATCCCTGTTATACCTGCCCGGTACCACCATTTACATTGAATGGAGCAGAATCCCTGTTATACCTACCTGGTACCACCATTTACATTGAATGGAGCAGAATCCCTGTTATACCTGCCCGGTACCACCATTTACATTGAATGGACGGGTGGCGGGTCACCCCCTTCCCTCCAATATGGTTGAGGGGAGTGATGGCTGCTGCTCGAGTCAACTCGTGCGCGGGTGCTGCTTGGGGGGACTGGTCCGACTACTATCCCTTTGGCTTTTTAGTTTGTTGTACCTACTTTCGTCGTATTTTATTATTTTTTTTCCCTGTATTATTTGATCTTTTAAACGGCAAGACACACTGTCGCTCTGATCTAACTGTAACATGACACACTGTTTAAAAAAAAAAGTGATAAAATGACAAGCCCGCTGAGTTTCTTGCCGGATCTTCTCAGTTGAGGCCGCGTTGTGATCCGGTGGTAGCTTTTAAAAAAAAAAAAAAAAATACATGACCTTTCAAAAGTGCTAGCGTTAAGCCTATTTGAAATAAACTATTTTTGACTTTTTGACTTTGACTTTGGAGCAGAATCCCTGTTATACCTACCTGGTACCACCATTTACATTGAATGGAGCAGAATCCCTGTTATACCTGCCCGGTACCACCATTTACATTGAATGGAGCAGAATCCCTGTTATACCTGCCCGGTACCACCATTTACATTGAATGGAGCAGAATCCCTGTTATACCTGCCCGGTACCACCATTTACATTGAATGGAGCAGAATCCCTGTTATACCTGCCCGGTACCACCATTTACATTGAATGGAGCAGAATCCCTGTTATACCTGCCCGGTACCACCATTTACATTGAATGGAGCAGAATCCCTGTTATACCTGCCCGGTACCACCATTTACAGTGAGCGAATGACAAGCTTAGTTTTGTATTCTCAGGATGCACTAAGTGAAATTTTATATATTAATCCATATAGGAACGGGGACTAAAGTTTTATATAAACCTCAAATAAAGGGCAGTTCAGTGACTTAACCGGTTTACACTTCAGTGTACTCGGGCAGTGTATTTATTTATTTATTGTTTATTAATTGAAACAACAGCTATACAATAACAAATTAGTTTTTACAATAATTGTATAAATAGAGCCAATTAATGTTTCAATTGAAATTTAAAAATATTCAAGCTATCTGCATACCTACCTATATTGAGAGATGCGTGTCTATTTATCATCGATATAATATATAAACTAGAGTTGGTGTCACGGTTCAAAAAATTCAAGTCGTAGCGAGAAATAGCGCCCTTGTGTCGCTATTTCTTTATAAGCCACATCCTGACAAATTTATTTTTGCCGATAAGAGTGTCGCTACTGTCTATATGAAACTGTCAAACTACAAGTCATTATCATTATAAAATCGTTAGTTCACGTTTCCGCCACCAGCACAAATAAGTTTGCAACCTCTGCGACCACATTTTAGATGTCATTTTCTTCGTGAATGTTTATCTAGTTTATATATCGATATCCATATTCATATCATTTATTGCTTTCCACAATGTTCAAGGACAAGGTCTTAAATTAGAGGCTTACAGCTAAGTACAATCGTGGACCCTGTAGGGCACAGCAAAATGTATATAAGTAAAATAGTTAAAACATTGGTGATTATTAATTTTCCAAATAAATTATAAGTATGTCAAATAAATTAAATGTCAAAAAATAAAAATAAAATAAAATTATAAGTTATGATGTCAAGGATTAGGTATATTGAAAATATATATTTTTTTTTTATTCTAATTATTAATAATTCGTGTATAGTGAAAATTAATAATGTGTAATATGCAGGTACATTATAATTAAACATTTGTATGTCAGATTAATTTAATTGTTTGTCATTTATAAATTCGTTAATTGTGTAGTATGCCTTTTCAACTAGTATTTTCTTTAGATTATTTGTCAATTTTTTATCGCTGCTTTCATTTTTTATCCAATCCGGTAATTTATTGAAAATTTTTATTGACATTACATAAGTACTATTTGAATGAAGTTTCATGTGCGAGTGAGGTAACATTAACATATTTCTATATCTGATTGATCGGTTATTTTGTTTATCCTTATGTTTGTCACCACGGGTTATATAAAAATTTGGATATTTCCTAACGAATTTGCATATTTCCAGTATATAGATAGATGGCAAAGTAAGTATTTTATGTTTTATAAATATTGGTTTACAACTGTCGGTTTGTACTATATTAACTATGATTCGAATTAGTTTCTTTTGTAGAATAAAAAGCGAGGGCGCGTCTGTACTATTTCCCCACATTATAATTTTTTTTTTTTATTTTATTTTATTTATTAGAAACCAACAGCGTTATAACAAAAGTATAAATTAAGCTATATCTTACTAATAAGTACGGCCAATAACAGGTTTCCCTAAATTTACCATAAGTTAATGAGCGTTGGTACATATGACAAAGAATATAATTTGGAAAAAATCACTGAAAGTACAATACTAAAGCACAACAATTGTATTATTACAGTTCAGTTTATGCCTACCTATTGCTTAAATTACAAAAGAAAAAAAAATGTTAATTTAGTTATTTCTTAACATGCTAATGACGCGTTTTTTAAATAAGTGTTTTGTACAAGCAAATATATCAATATCACTAAACGATTTATTATATGTACGTGCAATTCGGGAAAGCACTGAGTTCATAGAATAATTAGTATGATGGAACGGTACAACAAATAGTGATGTGTGACGAGTGCGAGTCAAAGGAACCCTATAAGCAACTTTGGACACCAATTCAGAGCAGTCTAAATTACTATGTACGATATCGTACAGCAGACACATATCTAATACGGTGCGCCTCTGTTCTAGTGTTAGAAGATTATGTTTCAAGCAGCTATCTTCGTACGAGTCTGAGGACTTACGGCTCACAAAGTTTAGATGGTTTATAAAAGTTTTTTGAATTTGTTCTAAGCGGTGTTTGTAAATTACATATTGAGGTGACCAAATAGAGCTCGCATACTCGAGAACACTCCTCACGAAAGCAAAGTAAACCACCTTAAGAGCACCTGTATCTGAAAATGGTTTGCAAACTCGTAACACAAAGCCAAGGTTTTTATACGCTTTATTTGTAACATGACTTATATGATCTGACATCACCATCTTTTGATCGAAGTATACTCCTAAATCGCGTATAACTTCAGTTCTATTAATAGACTTTCCTTCAAAAGTATAGCTGTACGTAATAGGTTTGGTTTTACGTGAAAATGTAATGCACTGACATTTTTTTATATTTACAGATATATTATTCTTTGTGTAGTAATCAAAATAAGCGATCAAGATCCTCTTGCATTAGTAGACAGTCGTGTAACGAACTAATTTTCAAAAATATTTTTTTGTCATCTGCAAACATAAGATGGTTTGAGTGTTTGATACAGGCTGTTATATCATACAAATAGACGCAGTATAATAATGGTCCCAAATGCGAGCCCTGAGGGACTCCGGTTGGTACATTAATGAAGTCAGATCGGTATCCACCTAGGATAACTGCTTGAGAGCGACATGATAGGTATGATTGCACCCAACGAAGCAAATCACCGTGTATTCCGAGCGCTTGTAATTTATCTAGCAAGATATTGTGGTCTACACGATCGAACGCTTTTTCGAAGTCGGTATATATCACATCAACCTGACCACCTTTGTCCATGTCCAAAAGAACCTGATTAGAAAAACATGCAAGATTAGACGTGGTGGAACGATTTTTGACGAAGCCGTGCTGTGTATCTGGTATCTGTTGAGATAATACGGGGTAAATTTCATTGTAAACGATCTTTTCTAGTAGCTTAGCTAAAATATTCAACATAGATATGCCCCTGTAATTCTCAATTTCTGTTTTAGACCCCTTTTTATGAATGGGTATGATATGTGCCGATTTCCATTTGGAGGGAAAAGTTCCTTCTCGTAAAGAGCGATTAAAAATTATACATACGGGCAAAGCTAAAGACCTAGCGCATGAAGACCAGAAAATGGCAGGGATACCATCACTACCACCACCTTTGTTTATGTTTAAATTCTCTAAAAGACCTCCCACAATATCACTATTGGTTTGAATATTTGACAGCGCGTGTACTCCAGTAATATAATTATCATCCGTCAATCTGCTTCGTGTACTAGGAACACCAAAGACACTCTTAAAGAAGTCGTTAAATGCGTTACATATTTCATTACCATTAGAAAACTTCTTGCCTCCCAAACTCAAAGTTTTAGGGTAAGAGGATCCTCCCCGTAAGGCCTTAACAAAGGACCAGAATTTCTTAGGGTCTTTATTTACATTTTTTTCGCATTTTGATGTAAAATTTTTAAAACAGACTTTTTGAACACGTCGTTCTCGTGCACGCAACAATGAAAATTCATCATAATCCAAGTGGTTACCGTACTTTTTCCAACGCATGTGCGCCTTAGCCTTTTCTTTAATAATTCTTATCAATGCAGGAGTGTACCACTTAGGATAAGAGCGGAAGTCAGCATTTTGTACAGGAATATAAATTTGTATACAATATTCAATTATTTTATAGAATTCCTCAACAGCTTCATCAATAGTACCGAGTAGAAGAGAACTCCAGTCCTGCTCATAGAAGTAATTATTTATTAACCCATAGTCTGCTTTACCATAATTTGGTCTCGGGGACTTGGACTCATGCAATGGCCGCACCGACAGATCTAGGATGTTTAAAGTGAAACAAGGATGAGCCCTGTCCTCATTAAGGAGTGGATCCGTACACCTATTAATTAGTAAAGGGAGATTTGAGAACGCCAAATCCAAAGTGTTACCAGAGATGTTTTTTAAAGAATTATACTGTGATAGACCGCAAAACTCAAGCTCTTCTAACAAACGTTCGCCCGCGTTCTGTAATTCAACTGAACCCTTTCTTATGAAAGAAGGTAGCCCCGCATCCCAGGCAATACAAGGTAAATTAAAATCGCCTATAAGAAGATAGTTGTCAAAAGGATTAAGTTCCATTACACTTTTAGTAATGCGGATTAAAGTATCAATATCCGAGGGCAACTGTTTTGGATTAGGCGGCACATAAGAAACGCACAAATGCAAATTTACGGTAGCCGATAAAGTACTCGCTGGCACAGTCACCCACAGAAGTTCAGAGGATACACAATGTTCGAGGTCTAACCTCTCAGCTCTAAGATCACGCCGAATCATTAGAAGTACTCCGCCACCCTTTTTTTTACCACTAGCGGCGAAATCGCGGTCCGTCCGAAACACATCATACCTATCATCACACAACTCGCTATCGAAAATACCACCGTGTAACCAAGTTTCAGTAAAAACTATAATGTCGTATTCATTGTTCAAAATGCTCTGACGAAGTTCCATAGTTTTTGTTCCCAGACCGCGAACGTTCTGGTAGTAAATAATTAAGTTACACTTATCCATTTAGAATCGCTATAACTACCAAAGGAATATAACTACCTAACGGTTGTATGCAAAAAGTACTTAGACAGTAAGTATAAACATGCGGTATCTTATTCAATATTACGGAATTCAAATAATAAACCATCATATCAATCTTAATATAATCCCGAACTTCCCGTCTTGCACAACATACAATATTGTATTTTATAAGAAACATTTGAGGGTACACATGTATAAATACGCGAAAAAATATCTCACACAACGGTTGATAACATGCACGGTGCAGTATTATGTATCCACTAAATAATGGTGCATACTTTGTTTCAACAGAAAAATTCACTTGATATACCGAACATAACGTGTACGAATTGATATATTCATATAAGTTTCGATGTGTAACATTACAAAATAAGTACCTAGCTTTCTGGTGTTTTGCTATTGTAGAAAAATGCAACTTAAACAAAATATGAGACAAACATTCTCCGATCTTAATATACATATCTCCCTGTTTGGTTCGCGTATGAACATATAAGTAAATCAGACAATCAGTAGATAGAAAAAAAACAAAAATTAAACTAAATGGATATGATAACTTTCCATATACGTGAATAAAACGGTGCACCGTAATTGCGCGTATAGAAATCCATGGAATGCAACTAATCCAACAACGCTTGAGCTCTGTCAAAGAGTACGCAAATAAAGATGTACAGTGCATAGGCAGAAAGATGTGTCCTTTGTAAACGAATATTTTCATTTTATTTTGATTTTGCATCATGAATACTGAAACTAACAACCAAATAAAACTAAATAGCACTTCACTGTTCAAGAAATTTTTGATATGTCGCTTTCTTCTGATATATGAATAGCTGGTGCTGTGTCGTTTTTTCTCATAAAAATTCTCCCATTCCGTGTCCATACATACTGAATTTTTTTCAGTTTTGCTGATTCCCTGCATTTTTTCAACAGCTGCTTATTGAATTGAGTGAGGTGTTCATTTATATAAATTGGCTTATCATTGCCAGGAATATTTAAATTCTTAGTAGTTAACCGATTCTTTCTTACCCCAGACAGGATGTTCTCCTTCAGAATACGTGATCTTAATTTTACTATAATATTCTTCGGTCTGCCTGGTAGTTTAATTTTTGCAGAAACACGATTTATATCTAGTATGTCCTCCGGAGAGATGTTTACATCGGTAATTTTAGTAATGTTCATAAAAATATCGATAAGTTCCTCGTTCTTGAATTCTGGAAGTCCGACAATTTCCAAATTTAACAGGCGATCTCTTTGATTATTAATATTCATTTCTTTTTGAAGAGATTTATAACTATTGTTCAAAATATCAAACTGGGTCTCGAGATTATCAAATTTTTTAGCTTTTTGATTCTGCAATCTTCTGATTCAGCTCGTCATATTGGTCGCTGTTAAATTGAACCGAAGTTTCTAATGCCCTAACATGTTCGTTCATTTCCTTGTGCTTAAGATTTAATGAATGTATAGATTTTTTTATATCCTGATTTTCTTCTCGAATTGTATTAATATCCGTTCTCATTTCAAGAAAACTTTCCTTAATCTGTGCTAGATCTGTTTTTAAAATTGAATCAAGGTTATTTTTTATTTGGGAAATATCATCTTGCATCTCCACCTTCCAAACATTCAAAGTACTCGTAATTTCGGTAGTAAAAGACTTGAACATAACAAGGAGCTCCTCGTCGTGCTTGCGTTTGCGAACCGCTGTATTACCTGGTCCACCGGAGTTGCTGAGGTCAGATTCCGAACTGGACTGCTTATTACCATAGCTTAGCCATGCAAAAGCGTAGGCGTAGTAAGCTGTAAGTGCTGTTTGTAGGTCGGTAGTTTTTTTGACTTCTCGAAGTGCATATGTGAACTTTGATAGTTTTGATCTTATATTTTTGATATGAGGTTTCCAGGAAATATGTGTGTCTATGGTGAGTCCTAATAATGTAAAATCGTTGACTACTTCGATTTTTGTACCGTTTATGGTGAAGTTAACTATTAACGGAGATTTTTGCCTAGGATAAAAGGTCATAAGTTTGGTTTTTTTATAATTAATGTCAAGGTTGTGCTCATCCATCCATTTAGTAGTTTTATTTAATATGGAGTTTAGTTTTTCATTGAGATTACTGTTGTTTTTGCTTGAAGTAAGCAGGGATATATCGTCCGCGAATAACACGCATGGTTCGTCCATAATTTTGGGAAGATCATTGATGTATATAAGAAATAGGAGACATCCAATGACGCTACCTTGTGGAATAGACGCATTAATAACCTTTTTATCAGATCTTACGGGCATTATTTGCTTCTGGTCGTAATTAAAATGCTCTATTTCCACGTATTGCTCTCTATCTGTTAAGAATGATTTAAACCAACTATGTGTAGTACCGCGTATACCTATTCCATATAGTTTTCCTAGTAAAATGTTAAACTGTACTTTGTCATATGCCTTGGTCATGTCTAAAAGTATTCCTATCGCGTATTTTTTATCATTTATAATATTAATAACTTCTTGTATATATTTAAAGACCGCTAAAGTTGTTGATCGATGTTTACGGAATCCGTTTTGCCCTTCGTCAAACACTTTATATTTTTCACAAAACTTGTACACTCGTTCACACATGGCCTTTTCGTAAATCTTGGAAGCCGTTGGCAAAAGGGCAATGGGCCTGTAATTATTGGGGTCAGTTTTGGAGTTTTTCTTAAACATTGGCTTTATAATAGCTTTTTTTAGTGGATCAGGAAAGATACCTTCATTAAAGGACTGATTTACTAGCACACAAAAGGGAGCGGCAAGTTCATCAGCACATTGTCGAATTAGGGAGGGTGGTAATTCATCTACTCCGTAACTTCTTTTATTTTTTAAATTTTGTATAATTTGGTGAGTTTCTTGAAAGTCTAATGGTCTAATAAAGATAGTATTTTCTGTGGTATGCATTACGGGTAGGCCTTTCGCCTTTTTGCCATCAGGGCGAATGTTCTCACCGATCGATGCAAAGAAGTTGTTGAATTTATTTACTACATGTTTAGGCTCCGATATTATGGTACCATTAATTTCTAATTGGATGTTAGATTTATTTGTAGGTTTTTTTTTATTAGTGCGCTCTTTTATTATATTCCACATAGCTTTAACTTTATTTTGGGACATTTTAATTCTTTTTACGTATTGTTGTTTTTTAGATGTAATAACTGACTGTTTTAATATTTTTTCATATTTCCTATAAAATATATTTATAATTGGGTTATTTGATTTAATATTTAATATTTTTAATAATCGTTTATTTTTTGATGAGATCTTTATGCCTTTGGTTAACCAATGTTTTTTGTAATGATTTTTTAGTTTAATTTTTACTTTTGGAATAGTTTGATTTAGTATTTTCGTTAGTACGTCATTAAAAACTATATAGTTTTTATTTGCGTCATTACTTTTTACTATTATTTCTCCCCAGTTTACTGACCTTAGTGTAGACTTAAAGCTTTCAATGTTACTTTTGTTGTACAGTCGTTTTTCAGTATACCAAGTTGATTGTTTAGGGCGTTGTGGAATTTTAAGTTTTACTATTACCCCACAATGATCTGAAAAACCCAGTTCTTCTACAAATGTATATAAATCTATGTTTTTGAAATTCGTAAATGTATGGTCTAGGCATGTTGATGTAGTTTGTGTTATGTGTGTAGGGTGTTGTACGTGTTGCGTGTAGTTATATTCGGACATGAAGTCTAAAAAAGTGTTAGATTTTGAGTCATTTTTTAAAATATCAATATTGAAGTCACCGCCGATAATTATGTTACGTTTGATATATTTATTATTTATGTAGGTGAGTATTTGATTTAATTGGTCATAGAATATCTTTTCTTCTCTTCTGTTCCAATACATTGTTACTAATAGCAAATTATCGTTAGGTATTTCAATCGCACAAACTTCTAAAATATATTCAAGAGACAGGTCAGCTATGTCAGATCTTTCTATATAGTCTATATGCTCTTGAATTAGGATACAAACACCACCGCCTCCACGATTTTCTCGACAGAATGATGCTGCAACTTTATAGCCACTGAAGTTAATCATGCTTATTTTCTCTATTGAGAGCCATGTTTCACTTATACATATTGCTTGGTATGTCTGATTTTGGTTAACAAATGCTTCAAATATATGTTGTTTGTTGTAAATACTTTGGATGTTTTGGAATAAAATGTTAAAATCATGTTCGTTATTACTGAAATGTTCGGGCTTCCTCACTTTCTCGAAATGTACGGTCGTTATAAGGTCCACTTCGTCTATTGATATTATGTTGCTCGTTTTCAGCTGTGCGTAAGAGGGGCGGGATTGTTTCGTCTTTATAATTGATAGCTTTTCCTTCAATATAGAGTTTATTGTTGCGAATTACAGCGTTGAGTCCTTGTTTACGCGCTACAAGTAATTTATCCTGCAAAATTTTTCTCTCCCTCCGTGCCTCATCATTTAAAAATTCTGAAACATAAAGTCCGGTTCCCTGGAAATACCGGGTATTTTCTGTAATATATTTGGTAATTCTCTTGCTTATGAGTTCAACAACGATAGGTCTATTTCGATTATTATAATAACGTCCAATCCTAAAGGCATCCTCTATGTAGCCGGATATATCCACTCCTATTGTATCCCAAAATAAACAGTCTGTTATGTAGATCCCGTTCAGGCTCTTTATATATTTCAGTTAGTCCGTATAAAACAAATTTCTTGGTATTATTCTCAGGGTGTAGATGTTGAATTTTAGGTAGGGTCCCAGATTGTAGGTTCTTTATTTCGTTTTGTAATAAATAATTTTCTCTATTAAGTATTTCTATTTGGTTGTTGATTTTCTCTATGTCACTCTTTCTTTGCTCGTTTTGTGAAAATAAAGTGTTAGTTTCTTGTTTTATGTCTTCTTTTAACTTTGATATAGCGTTACTGATTTCTGTTTGGATAGTTGCTTTTATTTCTAATACAATAGATGTGTTATTTTCTTTTAATTTTAAGGCAATCATTTCACTCAGATTCTGTAATGTTAATTCGGCTTGTTGATAGCTTTCTAAGTTACTTTCATTGTTCATTGTATCACCCAGTAAACTAACGTCTTCTGTGCATGAACTCACACTGAAAGCTGTTTGACTCGGTTTCCGTCGCAGAGTTACATTTGCTTCCGGCGTTATGTTTAAGCTAGCGTTTATAAGTTGTGGCTTCGCTATCGTTGATATATCGATGCTATTTATGTATGTGTATGTGTGAAATAAAATAAATATTTTTTTAAGTAAAGGTCATCGAGATGTACGAATCTGTCGCTTTAATATAGTCGGTGAGATTTTCAAGACCCGGTCTACGGGTGACGTGCAGTGATGTAACAGTGATGTAATGTGTGATGCAACAGTGATGTAATGTGTGATGCGACGCCGCCAGGGGAGGGAGGCGCGCGCGCGTGGCGCTCGCAGCCGGCGGGGACGGGGGCGGGGTCGGGGGTGGTCGACGGGGAGGGGGCGGAGGAGGGGGCGCGCCCCGGTGAGCAGCTGAGCGCCGCCGCCATGGACGCGCTGCTGAGCTACTCGCAGCCGGCGCACGCCGACGACCTGTTGCTGGCCACGCCCGCACACGACGCGCACGCGGTCAGTACCACACGCACACACACACACACACAGCTGAGCGCCGCCGCCATGGACGCGCTGCTGAGCTACTCGCAGCCGGCGCACGCCGACGACCTGCTGCTGGCCACGCCCGCACACGACGCGCACGCGGTCAGTACCACACGCACACACACACACACACACACAGCTGAGCGCCGCCGCCATGGACGCGCTGCTGAGCTACTCGCAGCCGGCGCACGCCGACGACCTGTTGCTGGCCACGCCCGCACACGACGCGCACGCGGTCAGTACCACACGCACACACACACACACACAGCTGAGCGCCGCCGCCATGGACGCGCTGCTGAGCTACTCGCAGCCGGCGCACGCCGACGACCTGCTGCTGGCCACGCCCGCACACGACGCGCACGCGGTCAGTACCACACGCACACACACACACACAGCTGGCCACGCCCGCACACGACGCGCACGCGGTCAGTACCACACGCACACGCACACACACACACACACACACAGCTGGCCACGCCCGCACACGACGCGCACGCGGTCAGTACCACACGCACACACACACACACACACACAGCTGGCCACGCCCGCACACGACGCGCACGCGGTCAGTACCACACGCACACACACACACACACAGCTGAGCGCCGCCGCCATGGACGCGCTGCTGAGCTACTCGCAGCCGGCGCACGCCGACGACCTGCTGCTGGCCACGCCCGCACACGACGCGCACGCGGTCAGTACCACACGCACACACACACACACACACACAGCTGAGCGCCGCCGCCATGGACGCGCTGCTGAGCTACTCGCAGCCGGCGCACGCCGACGACCTGCTGCTGGCCACGCCCGCACACGACGCGCACGCGGTCAGTACCACACGCACACACACACACACAGCTGGCCACGCCCGCACACGACGCGCACGCGGTCAGTACCACACGCACACGCACACACACACACACACACACAGCTGGCCACGCCCGCACACGACGCGCACGCGGTCAGTACCACACGCACACACACACACACACACACAGCTGGCCACGCCCGCACACGACGCGCACGCGGTCAGTACCACACGCACACACACACACACACACACGCGACTGCTGGCGACGTATGTCAACTTTTGAACCATAGTATCCACTCCTATGAAATTGTAATATTTGACGAACCCCGTGTATAGTGGTCAGGTCAGACACCCCGGACGGCATCGTGTCTGGTCGCCGGCGGGCTGCGATGAGCCCCCGGCGGCGAGTTCAGAGGCAACGAGGGGCTCCCGGTGCAGTTCCCACCGGAAAGCCTAGGTCTCCCCTTGCATGTGCCGATGCGACAGCGAAATCTCCGCGATCTTAGTGGGTGAGAATCCCACGTTTCACGGTTGACCCCCACGGGTTCCCGGAATCTTTTGAAGGTGTCGCTTGCGAAAAATTAAGAAAGGCCCCGGTCACCGACTCATAGATCTCGGGTTCGATTCCCATCCGGGCCCAATGTTCGTTTTCGTGGAAGTGTCGGTATTTTATTTTGTGTTCGGGCGTCGTACGCATTTACAAAACTATTGTAATAATCATTAGCGATTCTATCGTCTCGTCACCATATTGCGGGATTCGAAATCGGACGGCCCGGCGCGGTCCCGGTCCCGGGATAAATATATTTTTTTAGTCGAAGAACACCAAAACTCTGACTGAATTGCGACACATTCGCGGATGCGCCGGCGGCACGAACACTTCGGAACGGGCGTCGTTCAGCACATAAAGTTAATCATACGGACGATCGCCGTTCGTTCGGTTCGAACGTCCGAGTCGGTCGGCGGTCGGCGGTCGCGGGACGCGGATGCTAACGTGTGTTGCGCGGCGCAGGGCGTGCTGCAGCGGCTGGTGCGGCGCATGACGCGCGTGTGGGTGCGCGGCGACGCGGCGCGCGCGCTGCGGGCCGTGGAGGAGGCCGCCGCGGGCCGCGGCCTGGCCGCGCGGCGCCTGCGCGGGCCGCAGCTGGCGCTCGAGGGCGGCGAGGTGCGCCTGCGCGCGTGCCCGCTGCGCCGCGCCGCCGACCGCACGCTCGTGGAGTTCCGTCGCTCGCGCGGCTGCGGGCTGCAGTTCAAGCGGCTCTACGTGCAGCTGCGCGACGACCTGCGCCCGGTGGCCGCCTCGCCGCCGCCCTCGCCCACGGCGGCCGCCTCGCGCGACCGCCCGCGAGACGACGACGACGTCGAGATGCTCTGAGGACGGTCGAAACGCGCGCGTCGGATGACGCTGAACGTCGATATCGATCCGTTCTCTGCGACGGTTTCGCATTCGTGAACGCCGCTATCGGTGAACCGAGGGACCGATATGATGACCCAGATGAATATATTTTTTTATGCGACGTTTGTCTTCGAGATGCGCCTCAGAAATTACGATGAGAAGACGAAGGAACCGCGCTCCGGATCACATGTTTATGAAATAAACGTCGATTATTTCAAATATGTTGTTTTATTGTGATTGTAAACGAGATTGTTCACTGCAATGTTTAATCAAAACCGACGAACGATATGGACGAGTTTATTACCCGACTGAATGTGTGTATTTTTCCTGTATCGAACCCTCCAGGTCTACGAGCCATGTGTGTCATCATCATCATCATCGACGCCAGCAGTCGTCCACTGATGAACATAGGCTCTCACCCTCGGAACGCCAATAGAATCAATGATCGGCAAAAGGGATAAACGATAAAGATAAAACTTACAATAAACATGGTATCATAAATTTAAAGGCCTTAAAATTTAACAAGTAGAATTAACCTATAGGACACGGGACACGTATCACACACATAGTATTGGAAATGTATACAGGATAGTGTTAGAAATGTATACATATTTACGGAGGTTTAGGGAGGATATATATACCTTTTAAAGAACATAAATCAATCATGATAGACATAAAATTATGAAATATTTGTTATGTTTGGTACGAAAAGAAATCCCGTGTGCAACCGTCACTATAAAATAACCCCGTCTGGCACCGATCTTTGCGCAAAGTAGGTGAACAAGAGCACGCGCGGTTGCCAACCTTGGGACCTATTCTGAGCGCTCGAGAGCTCTTATTCTGGTTGAACGTTAATCATAAATTATCTCCGCTGAATTATTTTTCATCAATTGACATAATCCTTAACTGTAAGGTCGTTGGTTTAATACTCAAAGGTAAGGTCACACCTGTTTATGAAGTAACGTTTAATTAGTCCAAAAATTATGGTCGTACAAATTGTTAAATAGACATGATGACTGTAACACAATACCAATACATCTGTGGTTTTAAATATTAGAACAGATTGCACTGATTCCAAAAATGCATCTCATTTTCATAATAATAGAGAGATTTTCGTGATATTTAAGCAAATAAATTACTCAAATACAGCTAATCGCCATTTTGTAATAAACGCTGCTCAGAGTGAATGACGTCAATCCTGCGTAAATAAACAACTGTCATCTCAACTTTTTCTTTCATACAATGATTCACTTTTAACTTTTATACCTAGACAGATGTTTGTTTACACCGCCGCCGTACTGACATCACAACATGGCGCCATGCATCGGCCATCGCTTTGGAACAAAATTCAAACACTTAAAAATTGAAAATATTGCTATTAATTGTAAACTTAATACAAAAATATGATTATTTTCGCCAATAGTAGACCCGTAAGTACATTATAGAGTATTTTTTCAAAATTAGTCATCATGCTTATTTCAATGTGTTCTTTCTAAGGTTCAATTCACACCAAAATGGCAGCAGCCAGAAGAGGCGCGACGCGGGCCGTCAGGCCGTCTCCGGCGGGGTCTAGTACGAGTTCCGATAGTTTACGAGCTCGATCAAACTGTCAGTTTTCTCCATACGTTTCACACCAGCGCCCCTAGCGGTAACTATCAAAAACTAGTAAAATGTACGGGAAAAAACTGATAGTTTGATCGCGCTCGCGGAGCTCGTCAACTATCGGAACTCATACTACTAGACCCTGTCTCCGTCGTGTCCGTCAGGATGACCGGACCACAGCACGGATTCACGTGAAACTTTACCAAGATTTAGTACCTATTTTGTACTATTTTGTACCTATGTTGAAATATTTTGTACCTCAGTAATAACAAAGTTATTTAATAAATAAAGTGGGAAGCCATTCTGACGTCAGGATGGCTTCCCACTTTTTACTTTGGGTACTTACGGTCCACATATTGCTGAAATCTTTGCATAATAATTTAGTACCTTTTTTGTACCTACGATAAATATATAAATACTTAATGTATTCCTTTTAAAAATTACTTTTATTTCATTATAAACAATTATATATGGAGCATCATTCATCTGACATTTGTCTGACATATTATAATGTAACATGTAGTCCCCTATCCTACGAAACAGAGCAAGTATTCAGTATTTTCTTTAGGGTATTCCGACCCCGCTTAGCGTTTCGTAATTCTCCATCACGGCGCACATTCATGCAGTAACAATCATGCGCTACATTCGACCCTCTCTGATGAAATTTAATACATCACATTTGAAACTTCATCAAAATTTAACAACGTAACCTTGTAACGGCGGGCAAATAATATTATTTGAAGTAGTTTTTGAAGTAAGAACTGCAATTTCTTAACTTTTTTCAATCATGATTACATATATTAATATAATATTCTGGGACAATCCACACACGGTAATCAAATCCCAAACCAGGCAGATCCTGTACCCACAGATTCCCATAAATCAGACAAGTGATACTAATACTTATATTTCCTTTTTTTTTGTAAAAACATACTTAAATAGATAAATAACACCCAGACACTTGGTGGGAATCGAACCCATGACCTATCGGGTAGCGGGCAGGGTGTCTGACCGCTAGACCAACAGGCCCGTCATACATATTTATTGTAATAATGACAAAAGAGACTGACAGATATTAAATGTGATCTATTAAATTGGCCCTACTTTAGGTAAGTTTTGCACTTCCGAGGTGCTAGGAAATTTCGAGTGTGGGTCCTAAACGTCCATCAAGTACGGCGGCAAGTCTTTTTTGTAGTCATAAGCACTAGCTTGGCTGCAATCCCACCTGATCGAAAACTTATTAAAAGGATATTTACTCCCTTGAAGACACCCACATTACATTATTATGAGGCGAAGGTTCTTAAAATTTTTTTTTTTAAAAGTTGCGCAGTAAGTTAGTTAATTAGGTGGGCGGAGCTGCACGGGACAGCTAGTTTTATATAAATAAAAGTACATAAATAAAAAAAATATAATTTATAAATTAAAAATTATTCACTATAGAATAGCATTTTATACAGAATATATTATAGAATTCTAGCAATATAGTATATAATCTTATACGATGTAAAGGGCAAATTCTCATATGCTTGTAAACTTAAGGAAATTATTAAAAAAAATATTACTAGATAAAAATCAACAAAACATTTATTTAATAACAACATAAACTAGTACACTTATATTGACTTACAATAACTATGGCTGGCTATGACAGAGTAATTTACTGGAAGCTTAAACAGTCTATATCTCTTAAACTACTGAACCGATTTTGATATCACTCAATCGCAATAGGATTTGTAGCTTCTGAGAAATACGGGGATAAACCTACATACATACGCACGCACACTCATGATATTGGGTAAATTTTGGTTTATGCCCACATAAATTAACATATTAAGTAAATATTACTTATTTTTATTAATATTACATACATACGCGTCGAATACAGAACTACCCATTTTGAAGTCGTTTAAAAGGGAATCCTTATGGTTGTGCATGGTATGACTTCGTCTATCTGTCTGCCACACATATATATTTCAGGAACTACTGGTGCTATCGATTTGTAATTTCGATCGTACTTACCCAACCTCAAAGCAAATAAAAAAACAAAATTATTTTAAATGGAGGTCAAAATGGGTTGTCAAAATTTCAAAGTGTGCATTTTATATCGAGTTCATCGATATGCATCGATAATGACTAAAAATGTTCGTCCCTCGATAGGGCCCAAAAAATCCATGTGTATGCGAGCCCAGAGTTTCTCTGGCCATGGCCAGAGACAGGGAATGGGCGGCGCTTCACTCTCTGCAATGCAGATCCAACTATCGCAACAGATTCTTTCGATAGCTTCGTCAATACTTTGCCACCACACGTAGCTCCTAGAGAAAGATTTATTTATATCTACAAGTTTCTGGCACAACAACCCTATCACACAACCTAATTCTTCATACAGTTTTTTCCAGCGATTGAAGTAAGGCCGAAGAGACATTATTTCATTCTCAGTGGGCCCTTCGTCCCGTATGTATCTTAATACTCTGCTTATTAACTGATCACGGCTTGTTTGCTGTTTTATATCCTTATAATCTAGTAACATGGCACTTTGCGAAAAATGTAAATAAGATTGTTCCTGAACGCAAACGCTTTGTGTAGTTTTAGTCAAAGCTGGCAATCGTGATAACCCATCTGCTCTATTTTCTTTTGACTTTACATATTCTATGTCGTATGTATGTGCTGATAATTTAATAGCCCACCGCTGTAACCGACTCGCAGCCATCGAGGGAACCCCCTGCTTAGGCTCAAAAATTGTCACCAACGGTTTGTGGTCGGTACGCAATTTAAAACATCTCCTATATAAATACTGGTGCAACTTTTCTAAACAAAACACTATAGCCAGCGCCTCGCGTTCAATCTGAGAATAGCGTTTTTCAGCTACGGTAAGTGCCCGCGACACATACACAACCGGTCGCTCACGCGCCCCGCGGCCGTTCACGCATCCGTCCCAAACTGCGGCCAAAGTTTAAGTTCCCAGAGAAACAGGTGGCAGAAGTTGTTATCGTCAATGTTAGAACTAACAAATGTATGGGTTTTACTCCTCTGCCTGGATGCAGGAAAGGGGACTACATGGTTTGTGAAATATAATATGTCAGATGAATGATGCTCCATATATAATTGTTTATAATGTTATAAAAGTAATTTTTAAATGGAATACATTAAGTATTTATATATTTACCGTAGGTACAAAAAAGGTACTAAATTATTATGCAAAGATTTCAGCAATATATGGACCGTAAGTACCCAAAGTAAAAAGTGGGAAGCCATCCTGACGTCAGAATGGCTTCCCACTTTATTTATTAAATAACTTTGTTATTACTGAGGTACAAAATATTTAAACATAGATACAAAATAGTACAAAATAGGTACTAAATCTTGGTAAAGTTTCACGTGAATCCGTGCTGTGGTCCGGTCATCCTGACGGACACGTCTCCGTCGCCGCTCACGCCTTGAGTCTAGTTCGTACTAGCCATTGTTGGGCATAATGAGTAATCATCATCATCAGCTGGAAGACGTCCACTGCTGAACATATAGCACTTTTCGGTCACAGAATCATAAAAGCAGTAACACGTCGCATAGTTTCGTAACTGTTACGAAACATGGTTACTGTGTGGGGTTTGGTCTCTATGTGTGGTAACAGTTCGCACACAATGTGACCTGTCGCCGATTACGCCGCTAGTCCTTCTGACTCGCGCCGCAGACCACGGCACGTACGGCTCGACCCTCCTGACCCCATGACGGTCCTATTGGACCAGGATGCGCCGACCCCTCCCCGACAACCGTATGCTACACTAGCTTGTAGTGTTATTTTATTTGGGTGATAGTGGGTTACTATTATTTTATCGATTATGGCCTTAATAACTCTGAACGACCTTGAGCATTCGAGCCCGCGGAACCCCGCCGCCGACGTCAACGCCATCTAGCAATTTCACTCGGTACTGCTTACACAAAGTCTAAATTTGTCCGAAGAATATGAAAATGCAGAGAGAACAATCATTTTAAGTAGGATATTGCCTATTATTGTAACGCATCACTGAGTCTTATCATGTACACACGATTTAAAGCGTTTTTAATTCCAATGGACGGTTTGCTGCTGGAGCTTACAGTAGGCTATCATGCAAGTGTCTGTGCTTGATGTGTTTTTTTTATATGCACAGTTTAAGTAATTTAAATTGTGTAATATTCAACCTAGTGGTAGTAGGTATGTCTTTATTCAACCTAGTGATGAGAATAGCAAGATGTTCGCCTGATGGTAAGCGAAACGTCTGCCTATAAACAACTGTTATTCTCTTGAGCCCATTAATTTCACCAGCTACAGTGCCATTCACACCGGAACAAGGCAATCTTTACACTATATGACTTTTGACACTGCGATTGTACATTTCTACCGGATGGTCTCTTGCACAAGGGACCTACTATCCTACTAACAACATAGTTTTACAGAGTAATTAGTAGTATTAGTAAAATAAAGTATAGTAGGTAAAAAATATGTTCAATTTGTCATTTTGTAGTGTGTGTATTTGGGAGCGTTTAGTATGAGTGAGCTGAGCATGAACCTATGTCTAAAGAACGTATGAGAATACATGATATGCAATGCAATGCAATTCCGATTGTTTGTTATAGATATTTATGATTCATACAGATCGGATAAAATAATTTGGAGGAACATAAACGATATGGAAGAATTTAACTGGTGAAAACAATAAAATCGACATCTTCCGTTATACCTACTCTAACGAATATGAACCGATTTCAATGAGTTTCTTTATTTGTGACACTAATCTACTACAATGGTATCATACCAAGTTCATCACGACGATTTATGAATGAAAAAAATACTAATAAATTATTTAAAAAAAATAACCCGACCGATTGTAACCGATGGATGCAAATAGCCAATTGTCGTTCATTGTGGCGTTCTAAGGGGGAGGCCTATGTTCAGCAGTGGACGTCTTCCGGCTGATGATGATGATGAACCCGACCAGTATACAGGTCACTAAAAAATATAAAATTATTTGGTGCTAAATTTATACAGTAGGTATGTACGCTCGCGGTCACGAACGGTGTACCACCTTTAGGACGAGAATCGCTTGCACGAGCCGGCCCGAAATACGTGCGGACGAGATAATCACACATAATGTTTGTCAAACGATTTTGATTGAATACTCCGTCCGCGATTGTACGTACAACTAACACCAAATTTAATCATATTTAAAATACTTTATACTTTTTAGTGTGCTGTCTATTGAAGTGCTGTTTTTGATTTTTTTTAATTGTTTTTTTAATGTTCTATTCAATGGCTAATTGAAACCCCCGACCAAAACGAGGGGAGTTATAACTTTGACACCTATGTCTGACTGGAAGTGTCTGTCTCTCTGTATGGCTGGCTGTGGCATCGTAGAGCTCCACCCAGTGGATGGATTTGAATGCGGTTTTTTTAAAGCTAGTTTAAGCGAGATGGTTCTTAACTATGTTACATGAAAATCGGTCCAGCTGTTAGAAGACCATCAGCTCTTTTCCGAGTCGAGGTAGGGATATTTCGTATATAGACATCTTTCATTATTTCTATAAGTCCAAAAGATCTGAAATTTAGTACATATATAAATCCGATAATCTATACTATAATAAAACTCAAAGAGCACTTTTTCTGTACATTAAATATTTTTCCAAAATTTCTATGTGGGGATAGTTACTATCGACATAGAGGCCAAAACATTTTTTTTTGGAATTATTGTCTGTCTGTCTGTCTGTCTGTCTGTCTGTCTGTCGTTCTGTTTGTCCAGGTATCATTTGAAAACCCGTGGATGGATTTTGATAGGACTTTCACTGATGTATTGTGTAGACGTCAGGGTATAAATTGCTATATAAAACATCACGCTATTTTTCATAGGGGCTAAGCAGTGAAACATTACTTGCATATATTACCACGGAATTTCCTTTGTATGTGAATAAGGTAATTATGAACAGCGCCATCTATCGGTGAAATTGAACATACAATCACTATAGAACTTTAATATCTATATCTATACATATTATAAACAAAGTCTTCCGCCGTGTCTGTCTGTCCCTATGTATGCTTAGATCTTTAAAACTACGCAATGTATTTTGATGCGGTTTTTCTTAATAGATAGAGTGATTCAAGAGGAAGGTTTATATCTATAATACATACATAATATAGTAGAGAAACACTGATGATTTTAGAGGTTTCTAATGTGATGTCGTAAATAAACACATATTTTTGCGCTTACGAGAGGTGGGAGAAGAGATAGGGGGTGGGGGTTCAGAGAGGGGACAATGGGGAGAGGAAGAGAGGTAGTGTGACGGGGAACGAAGCGGGAAAGGGGAAAGAGAAAGGAGAGAGAGAGCATAGAATTCGATTTTTCTTATAAGAGAGAGATGGAGAGAGAAATAAATCAAGGGAGGAAGGAGAAAAGGGCAGTAAAATGTAATAAAAGCGCGGGCGGAGCTGCGCGGGTTAGCTAGTAGTAAATAAAATGGTAACCTTCACCAGGGTCTGATGATGATCAGCAAGAAGGTGGAAATAGGATCTAGGCCCCAATAAACGAAGACTCATTCAGTTTGGGCTCGTAGGATAGTTCTCAACGAGTAGTTGCTAGATGAATGGAATTCAGGGTCTGATGATGGAGCAAGAAGGTGGTCACAGGATCTCTGCACCAATAAACGTAGACCTACTGTGTTTAGGCTCGTTGGGCTGGTCTCGATGAGTAGTTGCTAGAAAATGATGATCAGGGTCTGATGATGGACCGGGAAGATGGCCAAAGGATCTCTGCACAAATAAACGTAGACCCACCGAATTTGGGCTCGTCAGATATGTCTCGACGAGTAGTTGCTAGAAAAACGGTGATCATTGTCTGATGATGGAGCAGGTTGGTGGTCACGGAATCTCTGTATCAATAACCGCATTTGGGCTCGTTGCGTACGTCTCTACGAGTAGCTGCTAGAAAAATGGTGATCAGGGTCTGACGATGGAGCAAGAATGTGGTCACGGTATCTCTACACGAATAAACGTAGACCCACCGAATTGGGGTTCCTTGGGTAGGTATCACGAGTAGTTGCTAGAAAATGGTGATCTTTAGATGGGGTCTGATGATAGAGCAGGAAGGTGGTCAAAGGATGAGGTGACGGGCCCGTTGGTTTAGTGGTTAGACTCCCTGGCAGCTACTCGATGAGTTGTGGGTTCGATTCCCCCACGAAGTGTCTGGGTGTTATTTATCTATTTAAGTATGTATTTACAAAAAAAAAAGTATTAATATCTGTTGTCTGGTTTCCATAGTACACGCTCTGCCTAGTTTGGTATCGGATAACTGTGTGTGGATTGTCCCAAGATATTATTGATATTATTATAAAGGATCTCTGCACCAAAAAACGTATACCTACCCAGTTTGGGCTCGTTAGTTATGTCTCGACGAGTAGTTGTTAGAAAAATGGTGACGAGGGTCTGATGATGAAGCAGGAAGGTAGTCACGGGATCTCTGCACCAATAAACGCAGACGCATTGGATAGGTTGCTATGAGTGGTAGGTAGAAAAATAATGATAAGAGTCTGGGGATGGGAGCAAGCAGGACGGTGGTAACAGAAACTCTGCTCCATAAAATGTAGGATCCATCGAATTGTAAATCGATAGTTAAATCTTGCCGAGTAATTACTAGACAGACATCAATCAGAGTAATGGCGCCGGAAACTCATTTTAAGAGTTCGTTCACCCATGTCGGGGTTTATTAAAAAAGTTTAATTTATACTTTAGCCTGAATTAAGTATACACATACATACTACAAAGTCTAGTTAGGTACTTAACAATAACAATAAATATAAAAATATAAAACATTAAAGTAATGAATTTTATCTATATTCATATCGCAATATTTAAATTATAAATGCAAAACTAGTAAGTACTCTAATGACACACTTTATACACATGCAACTCCGTTCTAAAAACATTTTATTTTTTTATACACAAAAAAAATGGGCTGCTGAGGGGCAAGACCGAAAAAAGTGTAACACTGTAACAATGAAAAACGACACCAAAACTGTTAGTTATTTAAAAAGCTGCCTAATGTTTATACAGATTCAAACGGACTTGAACTGTATGTCAACGTATTAAAGTCTCAATTTTCTTATAAATATAGACATGACTGGTTTGATTATTGCATTACAGCTCTCGACTTGCTCTCCTAATAGTATATTTGTTTCTGGCGACGGTACTATATTATGTTTAATTGGCTCAGTGGTATATGAGCTTAACTAAGGTAATAACGTGATGTTAGACGTGGGTACAAATCCTAGCAATTCATTTGCTTTAATGTCTTTTTTATCATCCAGCAGCCGAAACGTCCACTGCTGAACATAGGCCTCTACCTTAGAAGGGAGGGGTTGCCATTATCATCACGCTTGGCAGGCGGCTTGGGGATCACAGTATAGGTGGCAGGTAATCCAATAAAAAGACTGCTGCCTGTCTTCTAGTTTTTCCTTAGTCGCCTTTTACGGACACCCAACGAGAGGAAATGGGTAGGTGCTATTCTTACCCGGACACCCCACGGGGGTCTTTTTATATTTTACTATTCTCATTATTTATTTCATAAATTGTTACAAAAGGAACATTTTAAGCATCTTTATTTTATAATTTTAATGTTTAAATACCCTTTATCTACACTCATATCGTAATATTCATATTATGAACTCAAAACTAGTACTCTAATGACACATTTTATACATAATGCCTCTTTACAAACATCAAAAAGTTTTTTACGGTACACGTGTATCGTAAAAAAAACGTTTGATCAAAACGATGCCGTAAAATCTGCTTAGAAATATATTGTAATAGAGAAACTTTTCTATATCAAAATATTTTTAAGCCAATCTAGTAGGCCGCTATGTCATCTAGTAGTCCGCGATCTAATCCAGCAGGCCACGATACATTCATCGGGAGGGTGGGACCCAGTTGTACGCATGCCCTATGGAGTTATTTGAATGAATTGAGTGCCATAATATTATAGACTGGAATAGAAAGAATAGAATTTTATTCCACACAGATTACATACTATTTGGTACAACAAATTTAACTATAGTATAGAAAGCACGTCGTCTGTGTGAAACAGAGCTCTCTCTGTCTGTATATGTTTTGTAATGTAGTTTGGCGGTATAAAATTGTATTTCATGGGTTTAGATAAAGTAGTGTTTGAAACTGCACATAATTAAGCATTAAAACACTCGTGTTTTAATAACTCCTATTGTGCAGCAGTTTCTAATACTTACTATTAACCAATAATAATAAATAATCATGTCTGATTATTATACATGCAAGTATGTATCATCAAGCAGAGAATAAAAGAAGTCGGTTAATAATCACAAATTGACTTTTTTCATAGACTTTGGAAGTTGTATATCGCAGATATCTTCAAATTATAAAATGTAAAATTATTCAAAAATGGTTGATATTTGCAAATGATCTCTACAAACCCTTAACGGATTGCTGTGATATTTACCAGTAACCCTGTATATACAGAATTCTAAATAATATAAATAGAACATTAAATATAGAACACAAAAATATTATGAACAAAAGATATATTATATACTAGCTGACTCGCGCAGCGCCTCCCGAGCTCTTTTACGTTAGCTAATTTTTAATGTATGATACATTTGCGTTGAATACATAACCTCCTTTTTTACTTGCCCTCCGAAGCACGGAGATGCTTACTTCAAGTGGAATTAAACGGTCACCCATCTATGTATTGACCTTGCCTAACGTTACTTAACCTGATCGATTACCAAACATTGATAACGACTGTCAATGACGGGCTTCTCATTTTTTTATAGTATTAGATACATTTGTGTTGAATACATAACCTACTTTTTTAAAGTCGGTTAAAAACTGGGACCCACTTTTTATTGCCTTCCGAAGCACTGAGACGCTTACTTCAAATGGCATTAAACGGTCACCCATCTATGTAATGACCTTGCCTAACGTTGCTTAACCTTATCGATTGCCACACATTGATAACAACTGTCTATGAGTGGCTCCTTATTTTTAATAGTATTAGATACATTCGCGTCGAATACATAACCTTCTTTTTTATAGTCGGTTAAAAACTGGTACCCACTTTTTACTTGCCCTCCGAAGCACTGAGACGCTTACTTCAAAAGGCATTAAACGGTCACCCATCTATGTCATGACCTTGCCTAACGTTGCTTAACCTGAACGATTGCCAAACATTGATAACAACTGTCTATGACGGGCTTCTCATTTTTTTATAGTAATAATAATATCCTGGGATAATTCACACACGGTCATCTGATCCCAAACTAGGCAGAGCCTGTACTATGGAAACCAGACAACTGATACTAATACATATATACTTTTTTTTTGTAAATACATACTTATATAGATATAACACCCAGACACTTGGTGGGAATCGAACCCACGACCTGTTGGGTAGCAGACAGGGTCACTAACCACTAGACCAACAAGTCCGTCAAAATCAAAAATAAAAGTCAGTATTAAATACATTTGTGTTAAATACATAACCTCCTTTTTTAAAGTCGGTTAATAACTGAGACTCATTTTTTACTTGCCCTCCAAATCACGGAGACGCTTAATTCAAATGGCATTAAACGGTCACCCATCTATGGAATGACCTTGCCTAACGTTGCTTAACCTGATCGATTGCCACATATTGGATAATAACTGTCTATGAGTTTCTCTTTATTATTAATAGTACCTATTAAATACATTCGCGTCGAATACATAACCTCCTTTTTTTATTTTAAAGTCGGTTAAAAACTGGGACCCTCTCCCAAGGGAACCGTGATGAATTACGGTATTTAAGACCGTTCCGAATTCACAAACCGACGTCACCCACCGGCGGCCCCAATGCATTGGCATAGTTTTCTTAGTCTTTGCGTACTTAAAAAGTTAATTTATTTCCAAAAAAATATTTACCGTTACTAATGTATAGATATTAACTAAACTAAGTACTTCTATTAATTTCAATATTTTATAAATGCGCATAAACTCTTTAAAAAATTAAACGAGTTAAACAATATTGCTCCAACACCGACGTGCAGTCCTCCCTCGACAACGCCGCGAAGCGGACTGAATCAAAGCTCGGACGGAGCAGGCATACTTGCGCAGATGTATTAAATTTTGGGAAAAATAGATATTTCTCTAGTAAAATACGGAATAAAAATAAATCTTTCAAGTAAAGACATTCGTATTTTCAAGACCTTTTTTCCTGTGTAAACGCCAACACCATAGCTTGAGCGGTTTTAGAGAACATTTGCAAATTATGACATAAATAGGTCCTTTTTAGATCTTTTTTTCCTAAAAAGTGGTTATCAAAAATAAATTTTTATTCAAGTAAACGTATTTATCGAAACTTTAACTAACGTTTTATATTTTTTCTATACAGATTAAATCAACAGTTTTTGTGAACATTTAACGTAAAATAACAAGAATTCAGGCATTTCACCGTTATTAGCGCCTTATCGACACGCCCTTCTCCCTATTTCTCCGTCCCACTGCGATATCGTCGCTCGACGCGCCACAGAATAGAATAGAATAGAATAGAATAATAATTTATTTGAACACCGCAAAACAATGTAGCACAATTTTAACAAAAAAGAGAAATTAAAAAAAAATAAATGACAAATAATCATACATTAAAAAAAAAAGAAATAAAAATACTATTAGGTATAGCATTTTTATAACTACTTATTATAAAAATACTATTACTTAAATACTAAATAAAAATATAATAGGTAGGTACTCTGTGCCACAAAGAGGCAGGTTCAAATGGGTCCCAGATCAGCTTATTGTCAAGCGTATGCCTGACGCTGGTTTTCATCTGGGCCCTGTGTTCCACGGATGTCATCCAGTGGTATGAACTTAGATATGAATTTACAATTTTTGAAAAAAGAACCAAAGAGAAAAAAAAAAAAAATTACAATTGACATGCGATGAATAAAATAATACAAATACCACTAACTACAAATTGAAACAAAACTGCTACGAAAGTAAACCTGAAATAAACCGCGATATAATCCGTAAAAGCAGTTTTATTTCAATAAATGCTAAACTGACAAATTCACAAATTTAACACAAATAAAATCTAGAGCACTATGCTTGGGGCAATTACTTAACCACATTATATCAACGAAAAATTATAAAAATAATCATTAATAATATGAATAATTATTTAAATAGTAGGTAGGTAGCGAATTACTAAACATTATTGTATTAAAATTAATACTATTAAATATTAGAAGATGAATAATTACAATAATCTCTAAAATAAAAATGATAAATTAATAAAATAAATAATTAAAAGATTGGATACATTAAAATATTCTGAAATATAATATAATTAAATAACCGATAAATTATGAATGTTTACGTCACCGAAATCACGCTGCGCACTTATCAGATGTTCACGCAAATGCTTCCTGAAAGTGATGATGTTGTTTATTTGCCATATGGGGGGTGGAATGTTATTCCAGATTTTGGCCGCAGCGTAACGGAAACTCCCTCTAAACGCTGCAGAATTGTGTCTAGGGGTACACAGTTGCTGCGCACACTGTCTACTTGAACATTCTCTACTACTCGTGATCCATTTGAGCTTATTGTATAAGTAGGATGGCTCTTCATACTTTACAACCCCGAACAAGAGACAAGCCAGATGAAGCTTGCGACGCAGTTTCATTTTGAGCATACAATGCTGGTTTAAAAATGGTGTTACATGATTCCGAGGGGGAACTGAAAAGCAAAACCGGCAACATGCATTCTGTAATCTTTGAATAAGACGACTGGTTCTTGCCAATAGACGCGGCCCATATACTGTGTCGGCATAATTTAGTCTAGACAAAACTAACGTTTCTACGAGCTGCACACGCAGCGCTTCTGAAAGGTAAGGTCTCATTCTATATAAAATTTTTAGCCTGTAAAAACAACTCTGCACTGTACTCGAAATGTGCTTCTCAAACCTTAATTGGCTATCAAAACACAACCCAAGGTTACGAACTTCGTACACCCTTTCAATAGGCTGTCCCATGATTGCAACATTAAGCGATGATGGCAATGCTTCCAATTGCTGCTTAGTACCAAACAACATATATTTAGTTTTTGCTGGGTTAAGTACAAGACAGTTACTTTCTGACCACTCACTTATTCTGATTAAGTCACTATTAAGATCAGCAACAGCAGCTTCGTACATATCCGGTTTAAATGAGATATATAATTGTACGTCATCCGCATAAATGTGGTAGCACACACACACACAACACACACACACAGCCACAGCAGCGCGCGGCGCCCGCAGACAACCTTTGAGCCACGGCACTGGGCTAACGTCGCTTGTTTCCGTGACGAGCGATACAGCCTAAACATAGTCTTATCTCGCCATCTTGGTGTACTATTTAAAAAACTAATTAAAATACAGAGTAATTGTCTATAATATTGTAGTGCTGGATTTCCCCTACTTTTGGGTAAGTGTGAACATAATATTCGCTTATAAAATAGTTAGTGACTATAAAGCTTTCCATTAGTGTTTTTATTTGCCCCGTTCTGGTACAAGCTAAATACGCATATGAATTGTTTTTTTTTATTATTTTTTTTGTATGTAAGCTTATATGTAAATATCTACGAAGCACAACACTACTCTAAGTACGACAAAGGTGCATAAAAATTTTGCAAAATAAAATGACAACCAATGTCTAAGTGTGTTTACAATAAGTTATCGATAAAAATCTGACCCGCACTAGACCTTAGTTATCAGTCAGGAGAACAAAATACGGAAAGAAAAAAAAAAACAAAGCATTACAACATACACACGCACAAAACAAACTACGTAACGAACCAAATTACAGGACACTAAACCCTTTACCACGTTGTAGGCGCCACTTGTACCGTCTGGGTGGCTATGGCAGTGAAACAAAAACAAGTGGTACAAAAATATAATCATTTAACTATTCTACGAACGTGAAAGGGAGACAACCCTTTACTCTACGTATTCTACGACTATTCTATAAATAAACAAAAGGGTCCCGGCTAGGTCGTGTGAATAGGCCAGGGTTAGGTCATTTGGTTTGTACTCCCCTGGTCACCAACGTCCCGTCTATTGGTCTGGAGTCTGGACACCAGCAAGAATTAGAAGACAGGAAGTGATCCAGCCCGTACGGTGGACCCTGGAATTGAGACCCCACGCGTTAGGACACAATCTACATAAGTAGGTCCCGTGTAACGCCACTGCTATGATATATAAACTAATACTAGCTATCTACTTCACAGCTACTTGATAGTTTGTTTGTGGCGGTACATGGAAACCAGAACGGGGCAAATAAAAACACCAATGGAAAGTTTTATAAAGTCACTAACTATTTTATAAGCGAATATTATGTTCACACTTACCCAAAAGTAGGGGAAATCCAGCACTACAATATATATACTTAGACAATTACTCTGTATTTTAATTAGTTTTTTAAATAGTACACCAAGATGGCGAGATAAGACTATGTTTAGGCTGTATCGCTCGTCACGGAAACAAGCGACGTTAGCCCAGTGCCGTGGCTCAAAGGTTGTCTGCGGGCGCCGCGCGCTGCTGCGGCGCGTCGAGCGACGATATCGCAGTGGGACGGAGAAATAGGGAGAAGGGCGTGTCGATAAACGATAAAATAATAGTAACCCACTATCACCCAAATAAAATAACACTACAGGTACCCCCGCTCCCTAAGGAAGGATTCTTGCTATCTGTCTACGAAGAAAAAAAAAATCCGTACCTACTGAACTTTTAGATGAAAGAACTTAATATATGTATACTTATTTACAATACATTAATTATAATTTAATTACCTACAAGGACAAACTAGAAGTATAAATAAATAAAAATAAAAGATTAAGTATTTGCTTGATTTGTTATCTTCAAATCCTTGATATGCCATATGCCAAGGACCTTGCCTGACATGTCAGCCAGTTCATAGGCTAACGGAGATCTTTTTCCGACTACACGACATTTCAAAAATTTTGGTGCAAGTTTTTTACTAAAATATTGATCTTTATCACTTTGATAATATGTTTTCTTCAATACGATATCGTTTATTTCAAATTCAGCTGGTTTACGTCTAAGATTATAACGAGCCGTATTTTTTGCATGAGCATGCCAAAGATTAGTCTGTACTTCGTTAAAAACTCCTGCCAAATGTCCAATATTTTCCGCATAAATGGTACGAGGAAGAAAAATTACCTCATCCCCAAGATCTGATTCTAAATAGTGAGAACCACACGTTACAAGTTCTCTGCCAAATACGAGAAAAGCTGGTGTATAACTTGTTGCTTCATTGACGGAATTATTAATAGCAAATTGAATTTTTGGTAACTTCACATCCCAGGCTCTGTGATCATTGTTTATTGATGTTGATATGCATGAAATAATGGTTTTATTATATCTTTCTACGGTATGAATCTGCGGAGTATAACGGGGCGTAAAATAAACGTTGGGAATTCTATATTGTAGGAAAAAATTATCAAGGTTTTTACTAATAAATTGACTTCCATTATCTAAAAATATAGTCTGAGGGACTCCGTGAACAAGAAAAACTGAGTCCTCCATATGTTTTATGACTGCCTCCGCATTAGCTCTTCTTAGTGGAAACATTAAACAATATTTTGAGAAGCAACACACAACTACAAGCAAGTACGTGTTTTGCTTTCTACTTTTTGGTAGCGGGCCGATGAAGTCAATGGATATCATCTGAAATGGGCGAGAACATTGCTTGGGTCGACCCATAACACCTAATGTAGTGTGGTTTGGTGGTTTATAAGCGTTACGGGTTGGACAAGAAGAGAAAGTAAGAGTAAGTAAGTAAAAGTTTTTGGCAAATTCCCATTAATACGGAGGATAAAATTAAGACAGCCTTTTTTGTTCCGAATCGCGGAACTTTTTGTTTTAAAACAATGGCTTTTGGTCTCACCAATGCCCCAGCGACTCTACAGAGATTAGTCGATAAATTGTTTGGCCCGGAATTCGATTTAAAGGTTTTCTGTTACCTAGATGACATAATATGCGTAAGCGATAGCTTTGACAGCCATGTATCCCTACTGCAGCGCGTTCTTGAGAAACTGCAACAAGCTAATCTCACTATTAATTTTGAAAAAACTCAATTTTTCCGAAAAAGTTTAAAATACTTGGGCTACGTTGTAGATTCCCAGGGTCTTCGTACAGATCCTGAAAAAGTAGAAGCAATTTTAAATTACCCAACCCCAGCCTCAAAAAAAGACGTCAAGAGGTTTTTAGTAACTGCCTCATGGTACCGACGATTTGTCCCTAATTTTGGCAGTATTGCGGGACCTCTAAATAGACTCACATCTAGTAAAAAAGGCGCACCCTCTTTTACTCGGACTGAAGAGGCTAATACAGCTTTTGAAACCCTAAAAAAAAATCATATTTCTAGCCCTATACTATCATGTCCGAACTACCAACTACCTTTTGAGGTACACACAGATGCCAGTAATTATGGTATCGGTGCCATGTTCTGCCAGGTTATAAATGGTCAAGAACATCCAATTGCTTACATGAGCAAGTCTCTTTCCGGTGCCGAGAAAAATTATAGTATAACTGAGAGAGAGACATTAGCGGTTTTAACTGCTCTCGAGCATTGGCGCTGCTACCTTGATAACGGTCAACCATTTTTTGTATATACAGATCATTCCGCCTTGAAATGGTTTTTATCCCTCAATAATCCGACGGGTCGACTGGCTCGATGGGGCATAAGATTGTCGTCATTTAATTTTGTAATAAAACATCGTCGCGGTATAGATAATGTTATTCCTGACGCTTTATCTCGAGCAGTTCCTGTTAATTCAATAAGTACATCGGATTATTATCAGGAAACTACTGATCAGTGGTACAAAGACAAATATAACACTTGTTTAAGTTTTCCTTCTAGACTTCCAAATTTTTCGGTTCACAATAATACGCTTTATAGACTATCCAAAAATAAATGTTTTCTCACATCCGAGTTTGCTTGGAAAGAAGTAGTTCCAAGTGAGTTGCGTGAAAAAGTGATTTCAGCTAATCACGATGAACCAACAGCTGGTCACTTAGGGATTCACAAGACTTACCATCGTTTGGCTCTGCACTATTTCTGGCCTGGCATGCACTCGGATGTTGTAAAATTTGTCTCTTCTTGTCCAACCTGTAACGCTTATAAACCACCAAACCACACTACATTAGGTGTTATGGGTCGACCCAAGCAATGTTCTCGCCCATTTCAGATGATATCCATTGACTTCATCGGCCCGCTACCAAAAAGTAGAAAGCAAAACACGTACTTGCTTGTAGTTGTGTGTTGCTTCTCAAAATATTGTTTAATGTTTCCACTAAGAAGAGCTAATGCGGAGGCAGTCATAAAACGTATGGAGGACTCAGTTTTTCTTGTTCACGGAGTCCCTCAGACTATATTTTTAGATAATGGAAGTCAATTTATTAGTAAAAAACTTGATAAATTTATCCTACAATATAGAATTCCCAACGTTTATTTTACGCCCCGTTATACTCCGCAGATTAATACCGTAGAACGATATAATAAAACCATTATTTCATGCATATCAACATCAATAAACAATGATCACAGAGCCTGGGATGTGAAGTTACCAAAAATTCAATTTGCTATTAATAATTCCGTCAATGAAGCAACAAGTTATACACCAGCTTTTCTCGTATTTGGCAGAGAACTTGTAACGTGTGGTTCTCACTATTTAGAATCAGATCTTGGGGATGAGGTAATTTTTCTTCCTCGTACCATTTATGCGGAAAATATTGGACATTTGGCAGGAGTTTTTAACGAAGTACAGACTAATCTTTGGCATGCTCATGCAAAAAATACGGCTCGTTATAATCTTAGACGTAAACCAGCTGAATTTGAAATAAACGATATCGTATTGAAGAAAACATATTATCAAAGTGATAAAGATCAATATTTTAGTAAAAAACTTGCACCAAAATTTTTGAAATGTCGTGTAGTCGGAAAAAGATCTCCGTTAGCCTATGAACTGGCTGACATGTCAGGCAAGGTCCTTGGCATATGGCATATCAAGGATTTGAAGATAACAAATCAAGCAAATACTTAATCTTTTATTTTTATTTATTTATACTTCTAGTTTGTCCTTGTAGGTAATTAAATTATAATTAATGTATTGTAAATAAGTATACATATATTAAGTTCTTTCATCTAAAAGTTCAGTAGGTACGGATTTTTTTTTTCTTCGTAGACAGATAGCAAGAATCCTTCCTTAGGGAGCGGGGTACCTGTAGTGTTATTTTATTTGGGTGATAGTGGGTTACTATTATTTTATCGATTATCGACACGCCCTTCTCCCCATTTCTCCGTCCGACTGCGATATCGTCGCTCGACGCGCCGCAGCAGCGCGCGGCGCCCGCAGACAACCTTTGAGCCACGGCACTGGGCTAACGTCGCTTGTTTCCGTGACGAGCGATACAGCCTGAACATAGTCTTATCTCGCCATCTTGGTGTACTATTTAAAAAACTAATTAAAATACAGAGTAATTGTCTAAGTATATATATTGTAGTGCTGGATTTCCCCTACTTTTGGGTAAGTGTGAACATAATATTCGCTTATAAAATAGTTAGTGACTTTATAAAACTTTCCATTAGTGTTTTTATTTGCCCCGTTCTGGTTTCCATGTACCGCCACAAACAAACTATCAAGTAGCTGTGAAGTAGATAGCTAGTATTAGTTTATATATCATAGCAGTGGCGTTACACGGGATCTACTTATGTAGATTGTGTCCTAACGCGTGGGGTCTCAATTCCAGGGTCCACCGTACGGGCTGGATCACTTCCTGTCTTCTAATTCTTGCTGGTGTCCAGACTCCAGACCAATAGACGGGACGTTGGTGACCAGGGGAGTACAAACCAAATGACCTAACCCTGGCCTATTCACACGACCTAGCCGGGACCCTTTTGTTTATTTATAGAATAGTCGTAGAATACGTAGAGTAAAGGGTTGTCTCCCTTTCACGTTCGTAGAATAGTTAAATGATTATATTTTTGTACCACTTGTTTTTGTTTCACTGCCATAGCCACCCAGACGGTACAAGCTATCAGACACCGGTCTCGCCGGCGAGGCCGAAGGGTCGTACGTATGCGACCGCAACGACGTGCATCACCCCACTGAGTTTCTTGCCGGTTCTTCTCAGTGGGGGCGCGTTGTGAACCGGTGGTAAACTCAGCCCTCTCTTAAGCGATAGCCTCTTAAGCCCAAGCCGAGGCCGTGCCTCCCTGAGGTGCCCTTGTGCTCGTCGGTACTTCTGCCGTAAAGGCTAGAGCGCTTCAAGCGCTCGCCTCCTATTGTCCGGTGAAGCTGTAATGGCCATCTGCGGCCAACAGCGTCTATCATTCCCAAAAAAAAAAACACAATGTGACCAGAATTTTTTTAGTTACTATGTGTAGTCTCTGTGTTCACACGTAACGTAATCATGTCGACTTATTTTTAAACACTATCGGTCTTATTCATAAAAAGTTATCACACACTTATAGGCTCGCTATAGTATGATTTTCAAAAAGTATTATTCATAAACGCATTTTAGCACTAAAACGTTCTTTAGCTATGTTATAAAGTTATAGAGGGCAGACCTTTGGTTTAATACTCAAAGGGGCAGACCCCTACTATAACAGTGCTTTAAGCGTGATATAAGGTAAAAAATGGCCGACTTTCAACAGCTGATTATTAATTATTAAGGAAATGACATCAGTGTCACATCCATCAGTTCAATTTTTTTCTTTAGTTGAGCCTCATTAGGAAGGCAAAGAGTTCTAGCCCATACAGGTTTCATATCCGTTCAATTTCGTAAGAAATCAAAATAGCAGTATACACACTACAAACTATTACGATTTATTATTTTATTTAGTACTTAACGTTTATTTTATTATTATTGTTATACAATTTAATATATTTTAATATAAGTTAGTTTATTTTAGGATAGTTATTATTACGCGCTTGTTACAACATTACCAAACAAACATTAACAATCAAATAACAATGACAATGATCGATGGATGTATGAAGAATTCCGCATGGGCGTCATAAATACAATAAATAAATAAATATTCCGAGACAATACACACATGGTCATCTGTTCCCAAACTAGGCACAGTCTGTACTATGGAAACCTGATAATTGATGCTTATACTTATATAAGTACTTTTTTTACTGTAAATACATAATTAAATAGATATATAGTAAGTATATGTAGTATAATAATTATTTACATATTGTAACATGCGAGGGTGGAGGTGAAAATAAATCAGTTGTTACCGAGCAGTGTCGTAGTTTACTTCATGGTGACAGCGAAGCGGAAATTAAACTAAAATAACATATTAAATTACTGTACCGTTATTCAAAGCTTATTATGAGAGCGGCACATCCTGTTTCCCGTCGTCTTTGCTCCTATTGGTCAACTTTCTTGTAATTTGACCGGAAATAACATCACCATGGCAGGCGAGAGCAGCAAAGGTTTGTTAAATATGCCCGCTCGCTCCGCTCTTGTTCATTGGCGTCTTATTTCCCGTCACGGACACCTGTCCGAGGCTACAATATTACAACTATTTATGGAATTCAAATCAAATTCTAAATAATTCCAAAGGAATAAAATATTGAACAACAATAGTAGTTTGTTACAAATAGTTGGAAGCCAAACAAACAGTGAGTAAAACACATTTTAACGGTTTTCGCCGTTCGTTTTGTTTCTTTGTTCCTAATGAAATGTTTTATACTAATGAATATTTTGTGGTTTGAATATAGTGCAAGTAAAATTGGGCTATGTAAGCAATATTTTTATAAATAATTATTTTCCATTCAGTCTACCGACAATTTTATTTTGAAAACTCTTAACTTAGTTTTTAATACTTGTGCAGAAATGATATTTTTCGTAAAGTTTATTGCTGGTAATTTGTACGTACGAGATTTCTAAATGGATAAACAACGACTCTTAGTAAACGACCCATAAATCATATTAATAATGCAAATTATTTTCTTTACTATATATGCTCGCCATCGAAAAGTCTTTGCTTGTGGCGGCTTCGTGTGGCGGGTCACCCCCTTCCCTCTAATATGGTTGAGGGGAGTGATGGCTGCTGCTCGAGTCAACTCGTGCGCGGGTGCTGCTTGGGGGGACTGGTCCGACTTCTATCCATTTGGCCTTTTAGTTTGTCGTAATTTATTGTTTTCTTCTTTTCTCCCTTGCTTTATGTTTCGAACGGCAGGACACAATATCGCTAATGTCGATTCATTTGTAACAAAACAATGTTTAAAAAAAAAAGTGAAAAAATGACAAGCCCGCTGAGTTTCTTGCCGGATCTTCTCAGTTGAGGCCGCGTTGTGATCCGGTGGTAGCTTCTAAAAAATGACGATTCAAAAGTGCTAGCGTTAAGCCTATTTGAAATAAAGATTTTTGAGTTTGAGTTTGAGTTTACAATCTACCCGCAGTTTTAAACATTTGGTGAATTATTTTGTAGCAAAGTCCTACGATGATAATACATTTCTTACAGTTAGTTCTAAGCTTTTTTTTCAGAATGATATATATTTCTTTAAATCACATTATTATGCAGACAGTAGCAATACTGTCAATTTACGAAAATCTGAACAGTGAAATAGTGACTCTATTATCAATGTGAAAGGCAGCAAACAAGTGATTTCAGTTAATTAGTATTCCAGTTATACAGACGCACCATTGCGTCCATTTTTATTTTTTTATTGTGTCTTAAAACAAAAAATAGCCTGCTGGACAGTTTTCGTAATCTTTCTGTGTGGGGTAAGTAGTTTATTACAGATATGGTCTGTGTGCCGGAAGATGTAAAATAGTGAAATAAAATACAATTTTAGTAATAAATAAATAAAAATATTTACAAGAAACTGCAAAGGACACATTGCTGAGAGTATCAAGTAACGTAGAGAAGCTATCATGGTAACCAAATGATTAATATTCCACCTTGATCCATAAAAGTGTTCAATTATGTTTGTGTTCAAGAAAGCCTATGGCGTAGGCAATATATATTCTAGCCTACACGAAATTCACAAATCTGGCTAACCCCTTATGGTTACAATAAGTATATAGTGCTATCCCATGGCACAAGTTATTATCCACCCTCGCAGGTTGGGTACACAAATAAATAACCAAAGAAGGGGGGACATGTACAGTGGCTTCTCGAGAGGGTAAGCACCTGGTTTTCAGATAATGAAGTCCACTTCATCGTATCATCGCATAAAATAAATACCCCACCCTCGCAGGGTGGGGTATATATATATACAAATAATTAACCTCCCTCGCGGGGACGGTATATATATATAGGTACATATATTGTTGCTCATCATGAGAGCACATCTGGTTTTTGGAATCCATTTTGACAACCTTGTCAATTTGAAAATGGTTGGCTGAAAGTCTATTTCACCATCAGCGTACTTTCCTTTGCAGGGACTAAACCATTTACTACCCACCCCCGCAGGGTGGGTAAACAAACACTTAACCTCCCTCGCAGGGACGGTACATACATGGTTGCTCATCATGGGAGCACTCATCTAGTTTTGGAATCAATTTTTGTCAATCTTGTCAATAGAAAAATGGTTGCCTGAAGTATATTTCACCATCCGCGTACTTTACTTTGCAGGGACTGAGCAATTTACTGCCCACCCCCGCAGGGTGGGTACACAAAGACTTAACCTCCCTCGCAGGGATGGTACATAGATGGTTGCTCATCTGGATTTGGAATCAATTTTGACAACTTAATTTAAAAATGGTTGGCTGAAGTCTATTTCACCATCAGCATATTGTCCTTTATTGATCCCCAAGCCGCCTGCTAAGTGTGGGGATTATGGTAACCCCTCCCTTCTAAGGGAGAGGCCTTTATTGGATTCAGCTGTGGATGTCTATCGGCTGCTAATGATGATGATGATGATATGGTCCTTTGTCCCTGGACTAAATAATTTATTACTCACCCCCGCAGGGTTGGTATACATAGACTTAACCTCCCTCGCAGGGATGGTATACAAATAGCAGCTCGTGAAGAAAGCACGTAGGTACCTGATTTTCAGGATCATTTTGAATATCGGGGACATTCAAAATGTCTGAAAGTTGTTTGCTAAGTCTATTTTAACATAATAATTTGACGGGCCCGTTGCTCTAATGGCAAGATTCTCGGGCTGCTATCGCCGGGTTCTATTCCTACCAAGTGTGTGATGTTTACCGATATACGTATGAAAAGTATATAAATATGTATTTTATATCAGTTGCCTGGTTACCATTGTACAGACTCTGTCTAGGTTGGGATCAAACGAATGAGTGTGGATTGGCCTGAGATATTAAACAGTCCTTTGCAGGACGGATAAAGGCATTGCTGCTCTGCACAGTTGCGCTTCTACAGAACACACCTCTTATTTACGAATAAATTCAGCCTAGATACTTTAACATAAGTGCCATCGCTTGGCACATCGTCCGTCTTATTATTAACCTCTGTTTCGAAGAGCTTGCACAGAATATGACCCACTCTCGTGGGGGATGGAACACAGAGATTTACTTTGAAAAGATGAATGAAGGATAATGGATGAAGGATGTATGTATAATTGCTATTCCAAATAGCACTTACTCTATGAACATGAATATTTAACATATATTAATATATGTATACTTCTTAATGAGGATTCATTGCATAATTATGGCTCGCAGTCACGTCTTGGATCTTACTCTTGGTCCCCTCTCTTGACAGTCTTGGTATATCAGGACCCACCAAGCAGAAACTACTATAAGTCTACCGAAGTTTCGGACAGAATATTGTAAGAAACTACTACAAATAATGGAGGGAAAGGCCGCCCCAAGTGCCATTCCTGGCACCTTTAGTCCTTCCTTCAAGTTTATTCGAAAACCAACATTTTGTTTTTCTATACTATTACCTCATTACAAAAAAGGAAAGTATGTAATCTTACAATTATATTAGCTGTTTAGCAATAAATCATTGGAAGTTTTGAGGACCTATAATAACATAATGCAATCAAATGATAATGCCTAAAAGATGTATCCAGGAGTTTCCATAATATTAGAAAACTCAATTGTATTGTATGGTAAGTAAACCACTTACCCGAAATTGTAGCAACACTGCATCGCATGCATTTTTATCAGCCAGAAATTCACTACCGACACAATTTTGGTAGTCAAAAGCGTGTAATTTAAATTCCGATCAATATCAGGACAATTACGATTTTATGACACAAAAGTTGCCTTTACCTCCACAAAGAGGGTGGGGGGGGGGTCTCACCCATTCACTTACGGATAATACATTATAAGTATGTACATACCAGATAAAGTTCACTACGAAATAACAAATCAAATACAAATCAATTTTTATTGATTATTTATAATATCCATTTAGAAACAGATGCTCTTGACAGATGAGTACCTAAGTCTATAAATAAATATTTACAATAAATATTTTCGGGACTTCAGAGCAGGTAATAATAATAATAATAATATCTTGGGACAATCCACACACGGTCATCCGATCCCAAACTAGGCAGAGCCTGTACTATGGAAAAAAAAAGTATTTAAGTATTAGTATCAGTTGTCTGGTACAACTGATACTAATACTTAAATACTTTTTTTTTTTTGTAAATACATACTTAAATAGATAAACAACACCCAGACACTTGGCGGGAATCGAACCCACGACCCATCGGTTAGCAGGCAGGGTGACTGACCACTAGACCAACGGGCCCGTCAAACCAACCGTCGGGCAGGTATATCATAAAATATCATCTATGTATAAATCTTTGAGTATAAGGTAAACATAATGTGTGGGTTAACACATACTTAATCGCTGAAGTATTCTGGGGAGTAGACTCGTTTCTTGAACGAGTTTTGATTCATATCTCACAACCTTAGTCTTAGTGGACGTATAGGTGGGCATACTGTCTGTTAACATACAACGTGATCCTGAAAGTGGAAATGTGAAGGACTTGACTTTGCAATCTAAAACATATATACATTGAAATTCACAAAGCACCAGGACCTAGTCTGTAAAATCTGTGCCAACTTTTTCTAATCTAATTTAAAGTATTGGCATCATTTTGGACAGTTTTATAGCAGATTCATACATAAATACTTTAAACATAAGTAAACAATTGTCATTTAACATTATTAGGCCTAAATTATTTGTCTGACGATTGTACAGTCCTACTGATCAGTCCAGTTTTTTACTGGTAATTTCTTGTCACGATATGTTCTTATATCGATTATACTTATCACTCCTCAAGTCTTTTAAATAGGATATGATTTAGTGAATTTCCTGTCCAAGGATAATTTTCATGCAGTAGCTTAGCTAAACATTGCAACAGCACTTGGTAGGATGTAATTCATAGTCGCGTCCTGGAATTCCGTTAATCGGAAAACCACCTGCTTGCAACGCCTGCAGCGTTAAAATAAAATTTGTTTTGCGCTTAAAGCATCAGCGTTAAATACCAAAAACAAATTGTTTGTATATCCCAGTTACGATAGCTGCCGTTGATTGGTTTAAAAATACTAAAATCACCAACATAATCTAGCTTAAATAGTTAGCTATCATGCTTCACAAGCATAGTTAAGTTTTTGATACTAGCTAGCTCCTGGAAATTGGACGTATTTAATACATTTTAGACAGTTTTATGAAATCGAAGTCAAAAGTACATCGCATATAAATAATTATTGATTATCAATTGCCCATAATATTGATTGGAATGGTTGAGATACAGTTCTCTTATCTTTGCTACCCATTTCTAAAAGAAATTCGTAGCAGACTATGTAGATATATAAGTATGCAATTTATTGCATTTCTATTTAAAATTCACACATGGATATTATAATACATTTATGTATCACAATCACATTGGCGTCATGTATACTGGCATCACCAGGCGAAAACAAACACGTCTCATAATAAGCTTTGAATAACGGTACAGTAGTTTAATAGCAGCGTTTTCCCTGAAAGAAAACGCATATTAAAATACTTACCTTATTCAAAGCTTAACTTTTAATCCTGCCTGGTAATTCTTCGACACAATGAACAAGAGCGGAGCGAGCGGGCATATTTAACAAACCTTTGCTGCTCTCGCCTGCCATGGTGATGCTATTTCCGGTCAAATCACTAGAAAGTTGACCAATAGGAGCAAAGACGACGGGAAAAAGGATGTGCCGCTCTCATAATAAGCTTTGAATAAGGTAAGTATTTTTAACCGACTTCAAAAAAGGAGGAGGTTCTCAATTCGTCTGTATATATATATTTTTTTTCTATGTATGTTCGCGCATAACTCTGGCAATTATGAACCGATTTGAAAAAATCTTTCTTCCATCCATTCTTTAATCCGTTAATTGGGTCCCATAAAAAAATTATTGCTTAGTAATAAGTAGTTCCTGAAAAAACAAGAATGGTGACTGCGCACTGCGAGTTGCAAGAAAGCCTATATAGATGACTTTATGGTGCTTTTTAAGGACAAAAATGGTCATAACTCTGGTAAATATTTACCAATATCAATGATTCTTTTTTTATTCGAAAGAAGAAACCACTGTAATGAACCTGTATGAATTTTATCACAACCGAATAAGAACTTCCTGGAGGACCATGAATGATATGGAGGAATTTATCTGGTAAAAACCATAAAACTGATGTTCTCCTTTACATTTCTCTGATAAATATGAACCGATTTCGATGATTCTTTTTTTATTCGAGAGAGTAAACTAAGTACTATGATGATTCCATGCAAATTTCATTACGATCGGACAAATTGTTTCTGAGTTTCTGAAGAAACATGAATTATGTAAAAGTATGTAGACGATAATGTGAAATCATAATGATGTCATAACCTACCTAGATCATTTTACCGTCTTCGATGGTTCAATCTTTATGTATGAAAATATCACTAAAAAGTATAAAATAAAATCTTTAAAAAAAATATTGAACCGACTTCAATATCACTGAAAAGTATAAAATAATTTAAATATTATTGAAGTTGGTGTTAGCTTACCGGCTGTGTAAATTTGGCACCAACTTCAATAATATTTAAATTATTTTATACTTTTCAGTGATATTGAAGTCGGTTAATTTTTTTTTTAAAAAGATTTTTAATATGCGTTTTCTTTCAGTGAAAACGCTGCTATTATCGACATCAGAGTTGTGTAATAATCTATAACAACAAAAAATCTATTGTGTTAACGATAAATTATAATGGAACACGCACGTCCACCGGCGGAGTTATGTTTGGAAGGGGGACCGGCGTATCGGGCCGACGCATGGCGGAAATGGCTACGCCAGTTCCAAGTATTTTTGAAAGCATCAGGAGTTTACAAGGAAGCAGGTGATGTACAGGCTAGTCTGCTCATAAACCTGATCGGACCGGAAGGATATGATATCTTCACGACATTCAAATTCGACTCTGAAGAACAAAAGGATGATGTAAACAAAGTTATTGAAAAATTTAACCATCATTTTGGAACAAAAACAAATACAACTATGGTTCGATACAAGTTTTTTACCCGATGTCAAGAAGACGGCGAGAGCATTGACGGATATGTTACCGCCCTCAAACTCCTCAGCCAGCGTTGCGAATTCGAACAGCTGGAGGATAGTTTAGTGCGCGATCGGATCGTATGCGGCGTTATAGACACCGCGGTACGCGATAGATTGCTACGGACAGAAGATCTGACGCTAGACAAGGCGATTAAAATTTGTCAAGCCAATGAAATATCCAACGACAGTGAAAAACAGATAGAAGGGATCAAAAGCGAGTCCCAAAAAACTGCATCTGTCAACTCAGTGTGGCGCGGGCGCCGCGGTTCACGCCGCGGTCATACAGTACATGATGCGCAGCGCGGACGCAGCGCAGCGGCCGGCGGCGGCGTGGCCAGCGCGGGCGGCTGGCGCAGCGGCGCGGGTGGCAGCGGCACGGTGGCTGGCAGGCGCGGCGCGCCCGGCGGGCGGCGAGCGTGCCCGGCCTGCGCTTCGGTCGACTGCGACGGAGGCGATAGTTGTGCGGCGCGTAAAGCTAAGTGTTTCATTTGCGGCGGTAAGGGTCACTTTAAAATTCAGTGTCCAGCTCGTAAGTCGAAAGCGGTATATGAAGTGTATGATGACTGTCAGTATGAGGAAGACGAGAATGACTTGTTTTATATTTCTTCGATCGATTGTATAGATGCCGTTCGTGCGAACGTCTCGAAGTGGCATGAAACCCTCCATTTATGTGATAGCGGCATCGATCATTGCTTTAAATTAGATACGGGTTCCGACCTTAATGTATCATCTAAATATAATTATTTGCAATTGGGTTTGTCACTTCACGATATTGTACAAGATAATACGCGAGCTCGATCATTTTGTGGTAATTATTTGTCTATACTAGGTTCTTGCATGATCGAGTGGATGTATAAAAATGTCAAATATAATTTAAAATTCGTTATATGTGAACAAGAATGTGAAAGTATTTTGGGAAAATATACGTTAGAAATGTTAGGAGTAATAAGAAGAGTATATTCGCTAAATATGGATAATTATGCAGAATTATTTCAGGGATTGGGAAAATTACCCGGTACATACACTATACCTATAGAAGATAACGCAAACCCTTGCATATGCCCTGTCAGGAAAATCCCACTAGGGGTGCGCGACCAACTTAAGGAGGAATTGATACGCATGGAGAAATTGGGGGTGATTAGAAAGGTTCATCATCCCACAGCGTGGGTTAACGGCATCGTGATTGCAGCAAAAAAAGATGGCAGTTTGCGTATCTGTTTAGATCCTCGACCACTTAATAGAGTAATTAAGCGACAACATTACCCACTACCAACTCTAACAGAAATAGCAACTAAACTAAAAGGAGCGCAATATTTCAGTAAATTAGATGCCAAATCTGGGTTTTGGATGGTCCAATTAGACGACAGGAGTTCAGACCTTTGTACCTTTGGAACACCCTTTGGGCGTTATCAGTATTTGCGTCTACCATATGGTATTAATTCAGCTTCGGAAATTTTCCATGCGAAGGTCAGGCAGCTGCTAGAAGGCCTGGATGGCGTGGATTCATTTGTCGATGACGTCATTGTCTGGGGTCCCACGAAGGAAATTCATGACAGTCGTCTTAAGCGTCTCCTTGAGAGATCAAAGGCTGTCGGTATAAAATTCAATTCAGAAAAGTGTATGTTTTGCGTCAGAGAGGTAACTTATTTAGGGCACACCTTCAGCGCCGATGGAATGAAAATAGACGAGTCGAAAGTGAGAGCGATCACCGACATGCCAAGTCCATCCGATCGTACATCATTAGAGAGATTTCTGGGGATGGTAAATTATGTAAGTAAGTTTATTCCCAATCACTCGGAAAAAGTAGCGCCGTTACGGAATCTGTTAAAGAAAGACACGAATGGTGTTGGGGTGAGTGCGAGGAGCGCGTGGTGCGCGAGCTCAAGCGCGCGCTGTGCTCGGCGCCGGTGCTGGCGCTGTTCGAGCCGCGCGAGCCCGCCGGCGCCGTGCTCTCGGTGGACGCGAGCTCGCAGGCGCTCGGCGCCGTGCTGCTGCAGGCCGGCAGACGCGTCGAGTTCGCCTCGATGACGCTCACCGACACACAGCAGAGGTACGCCCAGATAGAAAAGGAGATGTTGGCGATCGTTTTCGCTTTAGAGAGGTTTCATCAGTACATATTTGGAAAAAATGATGTGTTAGTGGAAACCGACCACAAGCCGTTGGAGTCACTTTTTAAAAAATCGTTGGATTCTGTACCGGCCAGGCTGCAGCGCATGATGCTACGGGTCCAACGCTATGACTTCGAAGTTCAATACACCCCGGGGAAATACATGTTCGTAGCGGATACGTTATCGAGGGCTCCGCTCCCTGATATTTTAAATAGTAAGGTATCCGAGGAGCTGGAGGATCAGACCTGTTTTCTGGTGCAAAATTTAAGATTCAGTGAGGATCGTCTGAAAACTATCAAACGGCACACCCAACAAGATGACGAATGTCAAACTCTGATCATGTACATAATGAATGGATGGCCTCATAACAAATACAATACAATACAAATATTCTTTATTGTACACCAGAAAAGAAAATACAACTTAAAAAGGAAAAATAAAATTGCAGTGTGACAATTTAAGGCGGTCTTATCGCTAAAGCGATCTCTTCCAGACAACCTTGGGGTACAGGACCGAATATGAAAGGGTAGGTGTGTCATACATATTCAGTACATATATATATATATATATATATATATATATATATATAACAATAACATATATAACCATACATATATATATCTATAACATAATATAGAAATGATAAATATACATACCTACTAAACGTATTATGATGATAAATAAACAGAAATAGGAGAAGTTTACTGCAAGGAAAGATAGTGAGAAGTAACCTGAGATTTGAACACATTTAAATTCTGAGCTCTTCTTATATTTTGCGGCAAAGCATTCCAAAGACGACCAGTATGGACAGTGAAGGACTTAGTGTAAGTGTGTATAATGCAAAGGAGTGCGTCCGCACGCATTGGAGCTACAGAGAATGTATAGAGTATGTGGATGGAGTGATATTAGTGAACGACTCGGTGTTCATCTCGGCATCGACAGATGCAAGCGGCGAGCGCGCGACGTGATGTTCTGGGCGGGCATGGCGCGCGACGTGGAGCGCGCGGTGCGCCGCTGCCGCGTGTGCGCCGAGCACGCGCCGCGGCCGCAGCGCGAGCCCGCCGTGCCGCACCGCATACCCGCCCTGCCCTGGGCGAAGGTCGGCTCGGATTTATTTGAAGTAAATAACAAGTATTTCTTGATATTAGTGGATTATTTCTCTAATTTCGTTGAGGTTTGCCCGCTAACTGATATTACTTCGAAACGAGTAATTTTAGCGATGAAGGACCAATTCGCCGGACACGGTATACCCCAAGAATTATTTACAGACAACGGTCCAGCGTACGCTTCGAATGGCGTAGCTAGTCCTGCGCAATTATTAATGGGTCGAAGGCTTAATACGAGACTTCCGTGTCACGAAAAGAAATTGATACCAGAAAGGAATAACGAAGCAGATTATAAAAACCTGGTTCGAAATCAGACGCGGAGCAAGGATTGGTATGACACTCGGGCCCGTGCGCTTCCAGAACTGGAGGCGGGCGACGAAGTGGTGACCCTGGAAGGGCCACGAAGACAGTATGCACGGGTGGTGAATCGCGCACCACAGCCCCGCTCCCGCTTCGTAAAAAACAAAGCTGGGAAGGTGTTACGCAGGAACCGGAGACACCTTATTAAAATAACTCCGGCAGTAAGTCCAACAACTAGGGTTACCAACTCTCAAAAGGACCAACTCGGGAGAATTTAATGAAATCGAATAAAGGGGGGGGGGGGGGGTAGGTGTTAGAATGTTTGTTACGAAAATCTCAATCATTTATTAATTTCTAAATTTAAATGTACCTTGGATTCGAGCAGCATCTAATACTTGTCGGTGTTTTTCACCACAAAATCATAAAAGCTTTTTCTTGAAAAATCTAAGTATTTGTAACTCTACTTTTCAACTTTTAACACAGTCTCTCGATTTCGTAAAGTCAAGCCCAGCGTAAATCCACTCGAATTTCTTCAACGAGCTATGGTTGCATCTCACGCAAAAGTCCAACCTCATTGTGTTGGATTAAGTACTTAATCGATTGTAGAAACACTATGATAAAGTAGTAAAAGCATGTCTATGACTCTTGTATGCCCTCCACTGTAGAGGGCGAGATGCTACTTACTTTATTGTATTGTGTGTAGAGGGTCTGGTGTAGAGGAGGCATGAGAAACCACCGAATTGATCTCCAAGGAATCGACAACGTCGACGGCGAGACGAACAAGAACGAAGGTTTGCACCGGTAGCGACACGTGCGAGCGACGACTGCGTACATAATATTTAGAAAAACCGGAGAAATGATTGCACTCCGGGAGTTCGGGAGATTAACCATTAATACCGGAGTCTCCCGGGCAATCCGGGAGGGTTGGCAACCCTACCAACAACGTCTCAAGGTGTGACTGGCGAGGACGACGTCATCCACGAGGCGCACAAACATCAATCTTCTGGAGATTCCGAAAGTTACGATTCATGCTCAGAAGTGGGGGAAGATAAGGTCATGTCGCACCCACAAAGAACAATTCGTACTGAAAGGGCTTGAAGTGTATGTGTGTACAGACCTTTAGGTTACGTTTAGAATATCGCTTAGTTAGTAGTTTCCGTCATAGTGTATTTTAAGATAGAATAAATCATGACTTGCAAGCAAGCAGACGTGTTTAATTGAAGCTCCAAGCCCCCACCTCTTCATGGCGACACTGCCAGACAGAAGGTCAGGGTCACCAGGTTTTGTCGTCAACCATGTGTAGAGCATCAGTTGGAAAAGAAGATGTGTTCCTGAGCCAGAATGACGCGGTATTAAAGGAAATCGGTCGCCGCATGGACATCCTTCATATAGGCGTATTCCTGGTGGTGGGCATAGCGGTTTTATCACTACTATACTTTGCGGAACGTGCCTACGCAAAGTGCCATCGCCGCTGGATGCAACGCGAGATAGGGCTGACGACGATGCAATGCATCCGGTCATCACTCCGAGCACGTGGCCGAGGACCTGGTGATGAACCGGTTTAAATTGGGTACCTATATCACAGCAGCGTGACATTACGTGAGTTTTTTTTTTTAATTTAAAGTGCAGTGAAAAACATTTAACTATTAAAGTGCCATACTATGTCCTAAAAATACTTTTGAACTTTAATTTTAATTCATTAATGGTGATTAAGTTTGCTAATAGATATCATATTTCATAACTTATAAATTAAAAGTAGCTTCAGCCGTGCACAATCACTCATCGAATATGATACCGCTCGCGTAAACTGCAACGCAGCGCATTCTGCGCAATCCACGTAATGTTGTATGGAGTAAGACTAATATGGATATGCCATAAAATATAATAATGTTTATGTACAAAATAATTATTTTAAAATATGATAGATAGTTTACTGGAATATTACGATGTTTTAATAGAAATAAGAAAATATTTGATCAAGAAAGGCCAAAGTAGGTATACATGTAAAAGTACTAAGTTTAAGTTAAGTGAATCTAAGGATATTTTTGATAAATGTACAATTATTTTTTCGTCTTTAAAAACTAGTACTTAAGGACTCGGAATTAATAGCGTCAGCTATTGAACTATTTAATAAAATCCAGAAGTTATACGACGAAATTGATATTTTGTGTAGTAAATCTAAAATAAAATCAGACAATATGGAGTTTGATTTAAAAGTAGCGTGTAGTTTGATTCCAGCTATGGTAAAGAAGAGACAACAAAGCGACTGATTGACTCCGTCGAGATGTACGCGGGCATGATAGCGGAGGAAAAAGATGGCCTGCGCAGCTCCCGGCTGTCTACGATCATCAGCGCTCGCAACTACAGCAGCCTCAAAGATGCGATACAAGCAGCAAAGGACGAAGATACGCCTCTCGAACAAGTAACAGGTGACATTATGCATGCATCTAAGCAAGGACGAGGATTATATAATACTAGGCGTCCGCGAGGTTACCAATATCAAAGGAATAACACTAATTATGGTCAATATCGTAGCAGTAATTATCGTTATCAAGCAGGACGTAATCATTTTAGAGGTAATTATCACACACCATCGACATTTTATAATGGTCAAAGAGGAAGAAGCCACGGTAATATAAATAATTATCCAAACCGCCGTGGGTCTCGTAATTTGTTTCCGGTAGAAGATAACGAAAAATCGCATGAAATTAACAATACTAACACTTCCGTTATTAGCCCAAACCAGTTTTTTCGATCTTAAAAATATTATTTTATCATTTAATAGTAACGCAAAATATGTAGTTTTTGATGTGAATAATATTAGATACTATTGGCTTGTCGATACTGGTGCTACACTATCAGTTATTAAAAGTGGAGTAGTACCTAATGGAACTTTAGTAAAAAGAGACTATACTTTAATTAATGGTATAGGTGGACAGAAACGTTCACAAGGTTACGTAAACTTAAATTTAATTAATGAAAATAAAATACAATTTCAACATGATTTTCTAATAATTGATAACTTACCATTAAAAGCCGATGGAATATTAGGTTTAGATTTTCTTATTAAATATAAGGCAATAATTAATATAAATACAAACATATTAACGATAAGCATTGGCAAGAATGAATATAATTTGACATTTATAGAGGAACATGATAGAAATAAATATAATTTGTTACTTCCAGCACGTTCCGAATCTATACATTATATTTATGTAGAAAATAAGTCAAATGAAGATGTTATAGTATGCGGGAGAGAGTTACAAAATAATGTTTTTCTTGCAAATTCTATAGCAAGAGTGAAAAATAACAGGATACCAATAAAAATATTAAACGTCAATGAAACGGACATATATTTATAATCTTTTATACCAGATTTACAATCTTTAAGTGACTATAATATTTACGCATTTAATAAATGTGATATTGATGTAGAAAGAGTTAAAACATTGCTGTCCGAATTGAATTTAAACTATTTAAATGAAGAGGAACAGAAGTCAATTGAGTCAATTTGTGCTAAATATTCTGATGTTTTTCACGTAAAAGGAGACAAAGCAACAACTACAAATATTTACGAACAGTCTATAGTTATAAAAGCTAATACATCCCCTATATATACTAAGCCGTATCGTTTACCGCAAGCGTTACGACCCGAAATAAGTAAACAAATTAGTAACATGTTAGAAAATGATATAATAGAGGAAAGCAATAGCGAATGGTCTAGTCCTATTTTATTAGTTCCAAAGAAAAGTTCAGAAGGAAAAGAAAAGAAATGGCGATTAGTAATAGACTACAGGAAATTAAACGAAGTAGTTTGTGATGATAAGTTTCCTTTGCCAAACATTAATGAAATTTTAGATTCTCTATCTGGTGCTATTTATTTCACACATCTAGATCTTTACCAAGGCTATTATCAAATGACCTTGGATTCCAATAGTCGAAAATTTACAACTTTTAGTACTAGTACTGGTCAGTATCAGATGAAACGTTTACCCATGGGATTAAAGTCAAGTCCTGGTGCTTTCAGCAGAATGATGTCTGTAGCAATGTCTGGACTAGCATTTGATAAATGTTTCATTTATTTAGACGATTTAATTGTATTTGGGAGAAATTTAAATGTGCATAATCAAAATTTGATATCTGTATTGGAAAGACTTAGAAAAGTTAATTTAAAATTAAACCCACAAAAATGTGAATTTTTAAAGAAGGAAATTTTATATCTAGGTCATATAGTTTCGGAGAAGGGAGTCTCCCCAGATCCAGAAAAAATAAAAATATTAAAAAATTACCCAACTCCTAAAAATGCAGATGAAGTAAAACGATTTGTAGCGTTCTGTAATTATTATCGTAAAGGAGATGTTCCATTTTGGGCCAACACTATGTACACTACACGAAAAAATAGGAAAAACATAGGCGAGTTTCATAAAAATACTTATAAATTAATTCGAAGCAGAGTACAATTGTACATAAATGATTACTTATGGAGTTATTTAGTATGTCCACCCTGTTTCTAGGGCAGCCATGACAGTTGCGTTTGACGTTGGTTTACTACTTGACAGTTAATGCAATAGGTGACGTTTCGTAATAGATTATTTACGCGTGGAGTACATATTGTTTTTCGGAGTTTTTAGTGATTATTTATGTTTACGGACATTCATTGACTGTTTCTTTCTTGACCCGGGGCTTTACTGTATTGATTATCGCCTGTGATTTGGATTGGTTTTTTAGTTACGTATTTCCGATCCATCATATTACTGTGTGGTGTTGCTACAGTAGTATTATATTCTCTTTGGTGTTGCTCTCGTTGACCAATATATCTTAAATGTACAATAAAACGAACCAATATTAAAAAAAGACAACATTACAAAGCAGTTACTATATTGCATAGTTATATATACATATAGTGTACATGGTGTTGGCCCAGGCTCCATACATTTCTGGAACAACTCCTTTATTGATTCATTTGCGAAAATAACTATGCCCCTAAATAAATTAAGTAGAAAAAATGAACCATTATTATTTATTTGGACAGATGAATGTCAAGAAGCATTTACGTTTTTAAAAAATTGTTTAATATCTCCTCCAATTTTACAATACCCAGACTTTTCTGAGCAAAATGAATTTGTAATACAGACCGATGCTTCTGGTAATGCTATTGGAGCTGTTTTGTGTAATAAAGACTTGCGACCCGTTGCGTATACTAGTAGACCTCTGAATAAAGCCGAAAGGAATTATCCAATATACAACCACTAACTATACAAAATAGAACTACTTGCTATAGTTTGGTCAGTTAAATATTTTAGACCCTACGTTTATGGTCGTAATTTTACAATAATGACAGACCATAAACCGTTAGTGTATCTTTTTGGAATGAAAGATCCATCTAGCAGACTATTAAAATTTAGATTAGTGTTAGAAGAATATGATTTCAAAATTGTGTATGTAAAAGGAAAAGATAATGCCGTTGCAGATGCTCTATCCAGAGTGTGTTTGACATCGGACGAATTAAAGAGAATGCATGAGGAAATTGTGACCGTTATAACTAGAGCTCAGAAGAAAAAGGCTGACGATTTGATACAAAGAAATAAAAATGACATGGATCTTAATAAAACTACCAACAATTGGCCTGATCAACCAAGAGTTGTAGATTTATTAAGGAAACCATATAATTCTGTAGAACTGATGTTGACAGAGAGTTCTAAACTAAATAAGTTAAGGAAGGATAATATGATAGAAGAAGAGTATGAATGTTTTGCTTTTATAGGAAGTAAAAAGTTATTATGCATCAATCTTGATTTTAAGGCACATTACTCGCGAGCCGAATTTGTGCAAAAATTAAGTTTGTTTTGTAACAAGATACGTATCGAAGAAATTTGCATAATAAAAGATAAAGATAATATAGATTTCATTAAAAACATATGTGATGAAATAAAGACATTAAAGGACTGGTCCGGACCAAGAATATGTATATTACGCGGAATAAAACGAATTGTTGACGATAACGAAAAAACGTTCATCATGAATGACTTTCATCTACTACCATCCAGTGGTCATGCTGGAGTACGTAGAATGGTTAATACCATAAAAAGACGATATTATTGGCCAAATATAAATAAAGACGTCCAAGACTTTGTAAGATCATGTGACAAATGTCAGAAATCAAAGTATTTCCGATATATTAAAGAGCCAATGGAGATAACCACAACGGCCTCCTCGGCGTTTGATAAAATATTTTTAGACGTAGTAGGTCCATTAGACAGAGATGAAAATAATTACTGCTATATACTGACTATTCAGTGCGAATTAACGAAATTTGTACAAGCAATTCCTTTAAAAAATAAAGAAACGACGTCCATTGCTGATGCATTCACAAGACATTTTATTTTAAGATTTGGTATTCCAGGTACAATAGCCACTGACAGAGGAACTGAGTTTATGTCAGCAACTATGGAAAACGTATGTAAAATTTTAAATATAGAAAAATTAAATTCGACTGCGTATCATCACCAGTCTATAGGCGCTTTGGAAAACACACACAAAAATTTAGGTTCATTTGTAAGGATCCAGTGTGGTAAGCATACAGATACGTGGAGTTATTGGTTACCATTTTGGTGCTTTGGTTTTAATAATACGGTTCATACGGAAACAAATTACACGCCTTACGAATTAGTATTTGGTAAACTTTGTCGCATACCTTCTACAATAAGTGAGTCTGTAGAACCTCTTTACAATAGTGATGATTATGCATTACAATTGAAATACCGTTTATAGCTAGCTCATGCAGAGGCAAAGAAAAATTTACTTATTAATAAACAAAAAGAAAACAGATTTATGATAATTCAGTAAATTCAATCAAATATGACAAGGATGATTTGATTCTGATAAAAAATGAAAAAGGTCGAAAATTGGACCCTTTGTATAATGGACCATTTGTAGTAATAGAAGATTTAGGGTGTAATGTTAAGATAGATAAAAATGATAAAATAGAAATAGTTCATAAGAATAGAACAAGGCCTTATTACCTATAATGAGTTTTAATTTTAATTTTGTAATAGAGTTATTCACTAGTTAAGATATATTTACTTACATGTTTACTTATTTACGATTTTCTTAAAATTAACAAAAAAAAATCTAATAGATAGATAGATAGATAATTCTTTATTGTTCCACCATCATTAAAAAACACAAAAATACAAGAAAAAAAAAACAGTAAAATAGAATGAAACAATGGGCGGCCTTATCACTAAAAGTGATCTCTACCAGGCAACCTTTGGATGGAGAGGAACTATGAACTGCAAGGCGGGGTTGTTTATACAAACCAATTATACAAGAGAAAAAAAATAAAAATACATAACTATAAACAATAAAATACGTAACAGCAAAATAATATATATATATAAATATTAGTATAAGACATAAATATTATATTTGATAGACACAAATATAAATAACCAACAATAATAAATAAATAAAGGCTAATATCAATATAAAATTCATAAGGACAAATAAAATGCTTTCAAACGATCTTTAAAGATAGGCAGAGATGATGCATGTCTAACAGTGACCGGTAAGGCATTCCACAGACGAACAGCTTCTACTGTGAATGACTTATCGTAAAACGAACTATTATGAGAAGGGAACATAAGAGTGAGATTTTCTGATGACCTCAAACAGTGGGAATCATTGCCGAGAAAAACAAAACGTTCCTTTAGGTAACGCGGAGAAAAAGAATTAAATAGTATATTATAAAGAAGAGACAGGATGTGCGTATTCCGACGAAGACGAATAGGAAGCCACTTGAGCTTAGAACGAAATTGAGAAACATGATCATATTTGCGCAAACCAAATATAAATCGTATACAAAAATTTTGAAGACGCTCAAGTTTATTAAGCTGGTCCTCTGTAAGATCTAAATAGCAGATGTCAGCATAATCAAGAATTGGAAGTAATAGGGATTGAGCTAGAACAATCTTAGTGGCAGTGGGAAGAAAGTTACGGAGTCTTTTTAACGAGGCTGCAGCAGCAAACAACTTCTGGCTAGTAACTTGGAGTTGAGGAACCCAACTCAAGGTGCGATCAATTAAGATTCCTAAATTTTTACACGATTCACTAAAAGGTAATAATTCCCCATCTAAATTGACACTAGGAATCGTTCTCCAGTTTACCCTTGAAATCAATCGCGAACTACCCACTATCATCGCCTTAGATTTTGCAGGATTAACTTTTAAGCCAAATTTTTTGCTCCACTCGGTTATAAGGAAAAGATCATTATTAACTACCCTAATACACTTTGGTAGTTCATCCAATGAAGCACTAGAATAAATTTGTAGATCGTCTGCATATAGGTGGTACGAAGAAGATAGATTTTGCGAGACAGAGTTTATAAAAATTGCGAAAAGAAGTGGAGAAAGGACACCACCTTGAGGGACGCCAGCAGTCGTATCACACCAAGAAGAGAAATCCTCATCCAGGCGAACCCGCTGCCTGCGCCCATAAAGATAACTGTAAAACCAATCGACAACCGCAGGAGATACATTCATTGAGCGAAGTAAGGCCAAGAGAATGTCAAAATCAACCGTATTGAACGCATTACTGAAATCCAGCAATATAAGTACAGTAAGTTTGCCATTGTCCATGGAATGACGTATATCATCAGTGATCTTGACGAGTGTAGTAGTCGTGCTATGGCCCGGGCGGAAACCTGATTGTAAAGGGTTTAAAAGATTGTGACAATAAAGGAATTTACTAATCTGGTCATAGACAAGGCGTTCAAGAACTTTAGAAAGAAAAGGAAGAATAGATATAGATCGAAATTCGGAAAATAATTTAGGACTTGATTTTTTAGGTAGAGGAATAATTTGAGCATCCTTCCAAGCTAAAGAAAAAATGCCACTATCAACAGAATTATTCAGAATATCACAAAGAACAGGAAGGATAATTTCAAGAAGCGGCACAAGCATATTGCGACTGATACCATCATTACCAACTGCGTTTGACGTGATTGAAAGTATGCTCTTCTTGATGTCACTAGCGGTTAGACGACTGAAAACAAAAGGAGAATGGTCCGGAATTGGTAAGGTTGAGATGTAATTAAGAGTGTTGGCTTTAATTGCCCCATATTGATGGGGCAATTAAAGCCAACACTCTTAATTCTCATTTCTCTTCTTCTTCGTCTATTGAGACGAAGAAGAAGAGAAATGGAGATTGAGAGAATTTATATCTAAATTAGTGGGAACGGTATCCTGACGTCCTTTACCAATTCCAATAGACCTAAGAAATTTCCAGACTTTAGCTGGATCATTTTTATCTACAGATTCATGAACATGGTGGCGTAATGCGTTCCTACACACCGTATTGCAGCGATTGCGACATCTAACATATTTTTCTCTGGTAAGATCATTGGGACGGCATTTAAATTTATGTTTGGCACTGGCTTTCTTACGCATCAGTAACTTAATGTCATCAGTAAGCCAAGGAGCAGGAAGGTGCTTCAGTTTAATGGATCGCAAAGGTGCATGCTTGTCATATAATTGCATTAAGATGGAGTTAAAAATTTCCACCTGATCGTTAACCGAATCTGCCTCAATAACCGGGGACCAATCAATGGCGCGAGCATCACTAAGAAATGCATCAAAATCCATACCACTAAAATAGCTAATGTTTGTTTTTTTTTCTTTCACCCCCGGAGGTGAAGTGTATGTGTGTACAGACCTTTAGGTTAGGTTTAGAATATTAGTTAGTAGTTTCCGTCATAGTGTATTTTAAGATAGAATAAATCATGACTTGCAAGCAAGCAGACGTGTTTAATTAAAGCTCCAAGCCCCCACCTCTTCAGGCTGCTGCAAGGGTAGCCAAGGAAAGGTTGAAACATACTAAGATTTCAAGTACATATTTTTACTAGTTCATGATTTGATACAAGTTACTATGCGCCCTTACAATTTTATTAAAGTTATCTCGGCTTGTAATCAGGGATCATAGCAACACAATCACATTCGACGTAGGAAAGCATATTTGCTGTAAGTAGACATATTGTAATTGTTCACCAGAGCCAAAAAACTTTATTAATTTCGGAAAAAAATTAATAGTTTCTGAACTATCCATGATATTGCTACCATTTTTGGAACATTGGTTTATTTAACTGCCAGTCATAATTTGCACTATAAACTTTTTATGTAAAGTTACTATAAGTACGTGTTTGGCTACTTACAGCAAACAGTTTTTTAAATCACATACCTTTAAAACGCTGTAACTAAGAAAGAAAAATGTACGCGTCGATGGAAATATTATAAATTTACAGGCGGGAAATATGCTGTATATAGTACATTTATTTATTTGGGTACTGCAATTCAAGATGTAAGATTAAATTTATAATTATGATAAGATCTAGAAATGCAGTAGGTCAGTTGGTAATGTAATGTTTGGTTGAAATAAAATGTTGTAAATGGTAAAAAAATTACTCTATTGGTGTTGTCAATTGTTGAAACAAAATTTTAAACTTTAGTTATACTACCAGAACTTCGTTTCAACAATACAAATAATTAAAAAAGTATTTTTCTCTTGTATATAAGAGATTTATCACATACAAAAAATTAAAATATACAAAATAAAGACTAAGTGGGAAGTGCCCTTATTTAGGAACGCGAAATAAAAGACATTGTGTCAATGACAATTTCACTTAGGTAGTTTAAATTTTCTGGCAGGCACAGTCGTGTGGAATCTTTGCGACAATAATGAGAAAGCAATAATTGCAGAGATATAACATAAGACTTGGCTTTGGGAATCTATGCGACAATAATGAGAAGGCAATAATTGCAGAGGCATAACATAAGACTTGGCTTTGGGAATATATAATAATAATAATAATATCTTGTGACAATCCACACACGGTCATCCGATCCCAAACTAGGCAGAGCCTGTACTATGGAAACCAGACAACTGATACTAATACATAAATACTTTTTTTTTTTGTAAATACATACTTAAATAGATAACAACACCCAGACACTTGGCGGGAATCGAACCCACAATACAACAATAATGAGATGATATGCGACAATAATGAGAAGGCAATAATTGCAGAGGCATAACATAAGACTTGGCTTTGGGAATATATGCGACAATAATGAGAAGGCAATAATTGCAGAGGCATAACATAAGACTTGGCTTTGGGAATCTATGCGACAATAATGAGAAAGCAATAATTGCAGAGATATAACATAAGACTTGGCTTTGGGAATCTATGCGACAATAATGAGAAGGCAATAATTGCAGAGGCATAACATAAGACTTGGCTTTGGGAATATATGCGACAATAATGAGAAGGCAATAATTGCAGAGGCATAACATAAGACTTGGCTTTGGGAATATATGCGACAATAATGAGAAGGCAATAATTGCAGAGGCATAACATAAGACTTGGCTTTGGGAATCTATGCGACAATAATGAGAAGGCAATAATTGCAGAGGAATGACATAAGACTTGGCTTTGGGAATCTATGCGACAATAATGAGAAGGCAATAATTGCAGAGGCATAACATAAGACTTGGTTTTGGGAATCTATGCGACAATAATGAGAAGGCAATAATTGTAGAGGCATAACATAAGACTTGGCTTTGGCGATGTTTTATTATGATAAACGTTTTTACCTCTTGCGTCAAGTTTGGAAAACTTATCTATTTAATTTTGCAGTGTATATACAAAATACCTAGTCTTGCCATAAATACAAATGAAACAAAGAAAAATTTCTATTGCAAATAACATTTATTAACCGGCTTCAAAAAGAAGGTTCTCTATTCGACGCGTATGTATGTAATATTGATAAAAATGCGTAATATTAATATATGTTAGTCTATGTGGGCTTCTAAACAAATTTACCAAATTTTATGAGTGTATGTATGTATGTATGTAGGTATGTATGTATGTATGTATGTATGTAGGTTTGTCAACGGATTTCTCAGAAACTACAAGTCCGATTTTGAAAATTCTTTTTGCAATATTTAGAGTATTTTTCAACTTAGGGTAGAGTACAAGTTTCATCAAAATCGGTCCAGTAGTTTAAGAGATATAAACTTTTTATGTTTTCAGTAAGTTACTGTAACGTAGACGTTCGAGTTGCGTGATAGTGCTGATACCTATTTTGGTAAAATATATCACTAAAAAGTGTTAAATAAACTATTTAAAAAAAAACCGACTTCAAAGTAAATTATCTAAAAAGCATAAAATAACGAAAATATATTGAAGTCTTGCTGGAAGGACCATTCTTGGTTATTGGACATGGTGTTGTTATGGGGCTGCACTACCTTGTCAAGAATGGTATCTTGATACACTTGTGCCGATGTTTTGATACCTACCTTTTTCACAAAAGTATGGCTCAGTCACTCCTTCATAGCTAATACCCCACCAAACCATCACTGAAGTCGGATAGTGCCCACGTTGCGCTTTGGGAAGCTTCCTTAGAGCTTTGAGCATAAATACGGTAAATTTATTTGTTAAGATGTTGCTCAATTGTATACATTTTCTCATCAGTTCCACATTGCTCTCAACTTCAACACCTAATTCTGGGATAGAAGAGAGACACTGGGTTTTGATTTGCTTACCATCATTCTTAACTGGAAAGTAGGCCTTACAAGCTGCTAAATGCGGAATAGTTTCATCCAAAACATATTCACTCTCAATGGTTACTGTAAAATCTAATTTAGCATGTTTTGTAATACGTGTACATGTTTCGTTGGTGATTTCGCAATCATTGTAATTTGTCTGTTGTAATTTCCGTCCGTAGCCTGAAGCTTGAAGCGGTGGCGGTCAAAGTCTTAGTATGTGGTTGGTTGCAGTCATGTATTTTTCTGGGTTTCGAAAATTTGGAGTTAATTCTTGTTACGGACACTCAGCACACACAGGACTTTTCAAATCTAATGCCACACTTATAATTAGACAATAACAGAATGTCGTACAAGGAATGAAGTAGTGCGGGCGGAGGCGCTAGCGATGAGGTAACGCCGACGCAACTTCAAAGTATTGTCATTTTTTCAATGGCGTAACGGTAGTTTCCCTTTAAAAAAATATTTATCAAAATTTATTATCTCACATTTCTAATAATTTACAGGTTTTTAAAATGCATTATGTGATGTGAGGTTTTAAAGCAAATACGTGATGATTTGCTGTAAATAACAAATACCAAAACTGTAAGATCCATAAACTTGCTGTAAGTAAACGAATGTAAAAATCACATGCCGCAGAAATGCTGTAAGTAGCGTTAAGTTTTTAAATGGGAAGAAGTAAGTATTTGTACAGCAAAAAATGCAGTCTTTCTTTTGCTGTAAGTACAAAATGTCTAAAATGACTAGATTTTGGTCTACATACATCATTTAATCTTGCTAAGAAAAATATAAGTACGGGCGTTTTCAACGGCGTATGTATTTTTTTTTCATCGTAGAGACACAGGACCCGGACCATTCGATGCGGCTTTTTTTTCTGATTCTAATAGTTGTAAAAAGTCACTTTAGGTATTTTGTCTACTTACAGCAAATATGCTTTCCTACGTCGTAATTAATTGTTTGCTCTACTCATGATCTGTTTCTTAGTAAGTACCCTTAGTTGTATGTGGTCGAAATATTTTGTATAGATTACATACACACGTGTAGACTTATTATTTCTAAGGAGGAAGATGTAGTATAATAATTAATTACATATTGTAACATGTGAGGGTGGAGGTGAAAATAAATCAGTTGTTACCGAGCAGTGTCGTAGTTTACTTCAAATAACACCCAGACACTTAGCGGGAATCGAACCCACGACCTATTGGGTAGCAGCCAGGGTGTCCAACCACTAGACCAACACGCCCGTCAAATCGACAGTCGTCATCGTTTCGTAGACAATAAAATGTTTTATAATCTGTAATAATGTCTATGATCACACCTAGGCAGTGTGTAGACACATATTATCTGTGGGCGATTGGGTGTATTCGGTCAATTTGTTGACCAACTTCATTATAATGGCAATACTTTGATTGAAAAACGTTCTATATAGACGTATTAGTTATAGATGGTTTATGAAACGTTTATGAATAAGCAACTTTATAGAACGTTTTATAACCTTATAGAACACTATAACTAATCAGTGCTTAAAACCTTTGATAAGCTTTTTTTTATGAATAAGATCGTTAGTGTTTATGTGTAGTAACGGTGTGGTAACTATGTTACAAGAATAGTAATTTAAAATATTTACTTACACGAAGTGTTGTAACGTTACGACATTGTTACTGGACAATATATTACTAAAATGTGAATAAATAAGTCGTCATAAGACACTGTTTTTCAAACTGTTCCTACAAGTGTAGTGAATAAAATCTTTTTAAAAAAATTTAACCGACTTCAATATCACTGAAAAGTATAAAATAATTTAAATATTATAGAAGTTGGTTTTAGCGTACCTGCTGTGTATATTTGGCACCAACTTCAATAATATTTAAATTATTTTATACTTTTCAGTGATATTGAAGTCCGTTAAATTTTTTAAAAACAAGATTTTATTTTAAACTTTTTAGTGACATTTTCATAAATAATGATTGAACCATCGGAGACGGTAAAATTATCTAGGTAGGTTATGATCACATTATCGTCTACATAGTTTTACATAATTCATGTTTCTTCAGAAAAAAATATCCGGTCGTAATGAAATTTGCATGGAATCATCAGTTTTATATTTGTCAGTGTAATGTAATGGAGAACATCAGTTATATGGTTTTTACCAGATAAATTCCCCCACATCGTGCATGGTCCTCCAGTAAGTTCTTAGCCGGTTGTGATAAAATTCATACAGATTCATTACAGTGGCTTTTTCTTTCGAATAAAAAAAGAATCATTGAAATTGGTAAATATTTGCCAGAGTTATGACCATTTTTGTCCTTAAAAAGCGACATAACGTCATCTTATAGGCATTCCTGCAGTTGTCCTGCGCAGTCACCATTCTTGTTTTTTCAGGAACTACTTATTAAGCAATATTTTTTTTATGGAACCCAATCAATGGATTGAAGAATGGATGGAACAACACGTGGATGCGCGAACATACATAGAATATATATATATATATACAGACGAATTGAGAACCTTCTCCTTTTTTGAAGTTGGTTAAAAACACCAAAATCTATCTTCTATACTATAATAAAACTCAAACAGCACTTTTTCTGTACATTGTATATTTTTCCAAAATTTCTATGTGGGGATACTATACTATCGACATAGAGGCCAAAACAATTTTTTTTGGAATTATTGTCTGTCTGTCTGTCTGTCTGTCTGTCTGTCTGTCTGTCTGTCTGTCGTTCTGTTTGTCCAGGTATCATTTGAAAACCCGTGGATGGATTTTGATAGGACTTTCTCTGATGTGTTGTGTAGATGTAGGGGTATAAATTGGTATATAAAACATCACGCTATGTTTCATAGGGGCTAAGCAGTGAAACATTACTTGCACATATTACCACGTAATTTCCTTTGTATGTGAATAGGGTAATTATAAACTGATCAGGTAATCATTAAGATATCTATTATTACGCTATATACAATAGGGACTGAGCAGACATTAAATTTTAATGATACTCCCCAAGACCAGGTAGTGTGTAGGTATTGTATTACAGTCGCAACAATAAAAGCAAGATGCGAAAAACTTAGAACTTTCATTATCGAATATGATTAGACAGTAATTTACGATGTTAGCGTGATTTACATTATGAACAGCGCTATCTAACGGTGAAATTGAACATACAATCACTATAGAACTTTATTAATCTATAAATATAAAAGAAAGTCGTGTTAGTTACACTATTTATAACTCAAGAATTGCTGAACCGATTTGGCTGAAAATTGGTGGGGGGGTAGCTTAGAACCAGGAAACGGACATAGGATACTTTTTATCCCGGTAGGTTAAGGTAAAGCAACGTTAGGTAAGGTCATTAAATAGATGGGTGAACCGATTTGTATGTTTTTTTTTGTGCATATCGGGTAGGTCTGAGAATAGGTCATAAAGTATATTTCATACCGCTAGGTTAAGGTTAAGCAACATAAGGCCATGTCATTAAATTGATGGGTGAACTGATTTGTATGAAATTTTGTGTGCATTTCGGGTAGGTCTGAGAATAGGTCGTAAAGTATATTTCATGCCGCTAGGTTAAGGTTAAGCAACATAAGGCAAGATCTTTAAATATATGGGTGAACCGATATGTATGAAATTTTGCGGGTAGGTCTTAGAATAGGTTATAAAGTATATTTTATGCCGCTGATACCATGATTGACGAGGATATATAGAACGAGAGGTGGGTGCAAGAGAGGGAGAGGGGCGGGTGATGGAGTGAGTGACCGGAGGAGTTAGGTGGAGCAAGTTGGGAGAAGACAGAGGAGGGAGAGGGTTCAGAGAGGACAACGGGGAGAGGAAGAGGGGAGTGTGACGGGGACAGAAGCGGGAGAGGAGAGAAAGAGCATAGAATTAGATTTTTCTTATAAGAGAGAGAGATGGAGAGAGATAAATCAAGGGAGTAGGGAGAAAAGGGGAGCGAAATGTAATTAAAGCGCGGGTGGAGCTGCGCGGGTCAGCTAGTACTATAATAAAACTCAAAGAGCACTTTTTCTGTACATTGAATATTTTTCCAAAATTTCTATGTGGGGTTACTATACTATCGACATAGAGGCCAAAACAATTTTTTTTGGAATTATTGTCTGTCTGTCTGTCTGTCTGTCTGTCGTTCTGTTTGTCCAGGTATCATTTGAAAACCCGTGGATGGATTTTGATAGGACTTTCACTGATGTGTTGTGTAGAAGTCAAGGTATAAATTGGTATATAAAACATCACGCTATGTTTCATAGGGGCTAAGCAGTGAAACATTACTTGCACATATTATCACGTAATTTCCTTTGTACGTGGATAGGGTAATTATAGACTGATCAGTTAATCATTAAGATATGTATTATTACGCTATAAACAATAGGGACTGAGCAGACATTTAGTTTGCATAAGATATGGCAGTGGCGAAGGGTCAATTTTTGTAAGGGGTAAGCCGGTCCGGTACACCCAGGACATTTACATTAGATTTCTGTATTGTTCTAAGTACTTTGCTGATAGCAATATCACATTATATCTTTGAAAGGTTAAAATCTGTAAATCCTGAGCGAGTCCAAACTAGATTGGGGGGGGGGGGGGTGTTAATGATATTTTAATGAAACTCCCCAAGTCCAGGTAGTGTATAATAGGTATTGCATTACAATCGCAACAAGAAAAGATGCGAAAAACTTAGAACTTTCATTATCGAATATGATAAGACAGTATTTTACGATGTTAGCGTGATTTACATTATGAACAGCGCCATCTATCGGTGAAATTGAACATACAATCACTAAACAACTAATCTATTTTAATAAAAGAAAGTCGTGTTAGTTACACTATTTATAACTCAAGAACTGCCTAACCGATTCGGCTGAAAATGTAGGGAGGTAGCTTAGAACCAGGAAACGGACATGGGATACTTTTTATCCCGGTAGGTAGATGGGTGAACCGATTTGTATGAAAGTGTGCATATCGGGTAGAATAGGTCATACAGTATATTTCATACCGCTAGGTTAAGGTTAAGCAACATAAGGCAAGGTCATTAAATAGATGGGTGAACCAATATGTATGAAATTTTGTGTGCATATCGGGAAGGTCTGAGAATAGGTCATAAAGTATATTTAATGCCGCTGATACCATGATTGACTAGGATATTTAAAACGAGAGGAGGGTGCAAGAGAGGAGAAAGAGGGAGAGGGGATTCGAGGAGGGGGTGATGGGTTGAGTGAGGGGGAGTGAGAAGGAGCAAGAAGAGAGAGGGGGGGAGAGTTCAGAGAGGGGACAACAGGGAGAGGGGAGGGGGAAAGAGAGAGGAGAGAAAGAGCATATAATTCGATTTTTTTTATAAGGGAGAGAGATATGGAGAGAAATAAATCTAGGGAGGACGGAGAAAATGGGGGCAAAATGTAATAAAAGCGCGGGCGGAGCTGCACGGGTCAGCTAGTTTAATAATATAATAGCAATGGAAAATGGAAAATATTGGTATAATGACATAGAGAATTGTTTAAAAGAAGTTTTGTCTCAAATGACCACAGAGTTGCCGACATGCATATTTTTGTCTTTCAACATAGACGACTTACCGATAGCTAAAAGTACAAAAAATGAATTCTGGCCAATTTTGTGTAAAATAGACGGCATAGATGTTGCTCCATTAGTTATAGCAATATTTTTCGGAAGCACAAAACCGTGTTTGGAATTATTTTTGCGTCCATTTGTAAATAAGCTCTTAAAGTTACTTCATGATGGATTACTGGTTCAAAAGCAAATAGTTACCATCAAAATTCGTTGCTTTATTATATGTGATACACCTGCGAGGTGCTTTATAAAAGGTGAGTGCAAAATTAAATATATACGTACTGTACCGGAGCGGAATAATGTAATATACTTATAAGTATTTCGTGATATTTTTTATTTCAGGTACTGTTGGGTTTAACTGTTACCACGGATGCATGAAATGTACAGTAATCGGAGAATACGATAGAAGAGGTCGGCATATGAGTTTTCCCAGAACGGACATGCCTTTGCGTACTGATGATTCATTTAGAAATCGATTAGATCCTGATCACCACTTGCCACCATATTTGCTTGTAGTCGTCATTTTATTTGTATGGTCTCCAAAAGTTTGAGAATTGCTGGAAACAATATACCATTTTGTAAATTCGGTAACTTTATAACTACTTCTGATTTCGCGTCGACATATGTCGACACAGTCTCGTAACTTTGACCAGTTGTGACTTAAATATTTTCTTTAACAAAAATATTTTATCCAATTATTTACCAACTTTATGGTGTATTCTTGGTTCTATAATATATAGTAAGTATTAAAAGAGATTAATCTATTAAAGCAAAAGCTTCCAAGCTCTGGGAATGTAAAGACTTTTCAGAAAAATATTGTTTACATTGTACTTACTACACAGGTGAAATTACATTAATATGATGGCGCGTTGATAAATTTCAAACTATTTCAACAAATTACACAATGAATTTCCTTTCCCACCTCTATTTGAACGATAAAAACCAAGTAATTTAGTAGTAATAAAAACTTATGTTGACAAAACAATGATGGCCGATAACTTTTTCTTCTTATTATTTTTTTTCATTTTAAAACTTCACTTCGCTTAACAAAAAGTGAATGAAAGAACCATGAAAGAACGAATGATTTCTGAGAAGTGGTCGCAGACTAAGAACAATGTTACCACACAGCAACGTAACTTTAAAACCAAATGTTACTGTGTCGACTGTTCCCCATTTTTAGTCGTAGCGACGGAACAAAGTCGACTCGGCGACCAGAAAATGTTACTAGAATCAATCAGTGTCGACACAAAAGTGTCGACTTGTTTCGTAACGGCTACCAAAAAGTGCTATATATGAAGCACAGCAAAATTGTACCTATATTTATGTCTGGCAGTACCGCTGAGCCTACGTACGAATTTCAGGCCTATTTCGGTGTTGCCAGCCTTAAGTAAAATTTATGAAAACAATTTTGTTCGGTTTTAGAAAAAATCGATCAACTACTGACGCGGGAGTCGAATTATTAAAATATATTTACCAGGCTTGGGAGGAATCACATGATGCTCTTGGTGTATTCTGTGATTTATCCAAAGCTTTTGATTGCGTAGATCACGACACGATGGTCAGGAAATTACGCCACTATGGTTTGAGGAACAGAGCTCTAGACCTTCTGACTTCATATTTGAATAATAGAATTCAGAAGGTTGATATAAATGGTAAAGAGATCCCCTAACCCAACCGTAGATCGGTTTCCTTAGGCGTCCCTCAAGGTTCTATATAAGGCCCGTTTCTGTTTTTAATATACATTAATGACTTACCCTACTTCGTGGGGGATTGGGGTAAGTAATATTTGATATAACTACAAAATCTCTAATATTTACAAGATATAACAACTGAATCTATAATTTTATTTGATATAATGATCAGTTGATATAAAAAAATGTGCGTGCGTGGAGTCCCTCCGCGCGGAAGAAGTGAAACTTCATTCTCGCTCTGTCTCTTTCTATTCCACCTCACCGCGCGAGTCAACGAAGTCACTCACTCACTCACCATTCACTCACCCACTCACTCACCCACTCACTCACCCACTCACCCACTCTTCCACTCACCCACTCACTCAGTGACGGCGTCACTTGAGCGCTTTCATAACCTTAACAAATTTAACGCCTATCGCCTATCGTTTAACACCTATCATTCAACGCCTATCGTTTAACACCTATCACATAACGTCTAACGCGTCGGGCAACTTTATTCCCGAACAACATGGTTTTATACAAAATCGCTCCACCACAACCAATTTGTTACTTTTTACAGACTTTATAACTAGTAAAATGACTTCTGGAGAACAGGTAGACTCGGTATTTACAGATTATACGAAAGCGTTTGATCGAATTGACCACTCAATTCTACTTCAAAAGCTGTTGCTGGCAGGAATACATGGCAATCTATTCCGGTGGTTTACTTCATATATCGAGAAGCGATCTCAGGCTGTCGTACTTAATGAGTACTTATCTGCATGGCAAACTGTGCCTTCTGGTGTTCCCCAGGGATCTTTGCTCGCTCCACTCCTATTTAATATATTCATTAATGATATCAATTATTGTTTTCTACATTCAAAATTTCTACTTACGCAGATGACATGAATTTTTTTTAAGGAAATACGTTCTCATAACGATTCTATCCTTTTACAAGAAGATCTTTCTAGAATTGAAAAGTATTGTAATCAGCACAGACTAGACATCAATATTACTGCATAATTACACCCTTATAGGCGTCATAATTACACGGGTAGATTATATAGTTATACTTTAATAAACTATCCAATAATGTTATTTTGAATAAAATAATCTAGGAATACGGTACTCATCTTAAAATTATAATCATATTATACGGTAAGGTTTGACATTTGTTGTGATTCGAACTCGAGATGACGATTCGAATGGTCTTGACCAGTCGAAGCAGTTCGAGCGGCTAGCGTTCGAAATAGGTTGGGCTCGACATGTCGAGAATACAATTACGTGATTTTTAGTCGCCAATAGTTCGAATTCGAATATTTTTTCGAATTCGTGATTGATTCGAAAGTGCGAGAATCGCCTCCCTGGGTGTAATTCATGATTCTAAATTATTGTACGATAAGCATATAGATAATGTCGTTAAACGGGCTAATAAGGCATTGGCTTCGTTATCAGATCATGTTCACAGTTCTCTAGTATTAAAATTATCAAAATATTGTATTGTGCATATGTGCGCAGCCAACTCGAATATTGCTCACAGGTTTGGAGTCCGCAGTATGATATTTATATCCAAAGAATAGAATCCGTACAGCGTAAATTTCTAAGATTCTTACAGTATAAAAGTAAAAAATATGATATTTGTTATGAGGCTAGATGTAGACGACATCATATATTACCACTCCAAATGAGACGGAAAATAGCAGATATTTCTCTTCTTGTTAAAATAGCTCAGTCTAAAATTGATTCACCTCGTCTCCTTGGCATGCTCGAATTACGAGTCCCAAGTAAAACAGTTAAGTAGGCATCCTAAGCTCCTACGCATAGTGTCACTAGGTATAGGAAAAATTCATTCCTAATGCGGTCAGTTAACTACTTGAACGACCTAGCTGACTTTCCCGAGTTGGATTTATTTAATTCTAATCCCACTATTTTTAAAAATACAATCTCTAACGACCAAATTAGATGATTTGTTGTTAACATAGTTTATATTATTTTTATTAGTTCCTTGTTTCTTAATTGTACTTAGTACATTTATAAAACCTGCTACACTGTTTAAGTATAAAAGCTTTTAGTTGCAATATGCGAAAATTTGTTAATGGTTATTTGTCATTTAAATTGTTGTATTCTAGATTTAAGATAGTTTGTTTTCCGAATAAAATAAAATAAAAACAAAATAAGTACCTAATAATAATATTATTATTATTTTGTAATTTCTTCATAGTTGTTAACCTGAGGAGATCTACTCCTCATACCTAGTAAGTGATTGCCACCTGCCAAAATAGCTTAACGATTTCTGGGTGGGCATAATAACCACAAAGGCTTCTAACCTAATCTATCCGAGTCTGATTGCTTGAATCGAGTTGTTAACCATAATGGTATCAATATACATTTTAAACGATAGACCTAATGGTTTTCGATTAAAAAACATTATATCCAATAATATTATACGAAATAAGTTTAAGAATATATAAATGTTATATGTAAAGAAATTATATCAACAGTTGGTATATCTCACGTTTATTATATCATGTCAACGTTATTAAAATGAAAATAGACCAATAACTTTATATGAAATGGGATGCACCCGGGGGATTGTATTGTTCGCGGATGAGACCTACTGATAAGTACCTCTCTTTTATTTAAAGTTAAGCGTAAACTCTATGATTATGACGAAGTCAACAACGTCCTCTCTAAAGGTTGTCCTTTGGTTCAATATTAACAATTTAAAACTGAATGAGAGCAAAAAGAAATGTATAAAAGGAGTTGTTCCAGAAATGTATGGAGCCTGGGCCAGCACCATGTACACTATATGAATATATAACTATGCAATATAGTAACTGTTTTGTAATGTTCTCTTTTTTTAATATTGCTTCGTTTTCTTGTACATTTAAGATATCTTGGTCAAGGAGAGCAACACAAAAAAGCAACACTACTGTAGCAACACCACACAATAATATTATGGACCGGAAATACTTAACTTAAATGTAATATTGACAAGACAACAACTGACTGAGTGAATATACTTGCAATTGAACTTGTTGCTAAATAGCACTCATACGACGGATTCCAATCCAAATCATAGCCGATAATCGATACAGTAAAGCCCAGGGCTAGGAAAGAAGCAATCATTTAATATTCGTAAACTTAATAATCACTAAAAACATCGAAATATAATATGTACTTGCGTAAACAAGCTATTACGAAACGTCATACCTATAGCATAAACTGTCAAGTATTATACTAATGTCAAACGTAACTGTCATGGCTGCCCTAAAAACAGGGTGGACATACTAAATAACTCCATAAGTAATCATTTATGTACAATTGTACTCTGCTTCAAATTAATTTATAAGTATTTTTATGAAACTCTCCTATGTTTTTCTTACTTTTCCATGTAGTGTACATAGTGCTGGCCCAAAATGGAACATCTCCTTTGTAACACCTAATGTAAGACCGGTGGCTACTAGCCACCGGTAGCCACTGGCTACCAATGTGGAAATGAATGGAACATCGTTGGACCTTGACGTTTCGACTGTGTTTCTTGGTATAACAATAGAAGCTAATCTACAATGGGGCTCACAAATTGAGAAATTGTCAGGTAGACTAAGTTCCGCGGCTTATGCAGTGAAGAAAATTTCGAAACCGCTAGATTTGTCTATTTCAGCTATTTCCACAGTATTATGTCTTATGGTATATTACTGTGGGGATCTTCTGCAGAACTCTAAGCTATTTTTATTCTGCAGAAAAGAGACCTATGAGAGCCATTTATAATCTGGCTCCTACCGATTCACTTAGAGAAAAATTCAAGGAAATAGATATTCTAACGGTTGTTTCACAATTCATATTTGAAAATTTAGTTTATGTTCAGAAAATTATTGGATCTTTTAAAAAATATAGTGATATTCATGGTGTTAATACCGCCGCATATGAAGGAGCCTGCTCCTTCAACGCGGCGACCTGACTACCCACCGCCTGGGTGGAGATCCGAAGCTCCTGGAGTTCTTTTATGAGTTCGTCATCTCGTCCTCCGATGCCGGGCTGAGACTGCGCTGCCATCCTCATAACCTCCTCATGTCTTCTGATGTCTTCTTTCAGCTCCTTCATCTCCTTGATGTTCTCTTTCATTAATCTCTCATGTTCTTCCATATTCCTTTCCAATTCTTCCTTTTTGTCTTGTACTTCCTGTGTTTTCTTGTCTTTCGGGTCTTTTATCATTTCTTCACCTCTATTTTTATTCCCAGCTGCGTCCATTTCCTTTACCTGAGTGAGTGGTTGAGTGGGGGAGTGGGTGAGTGGGTGAGTGAGTGGGTGGGTGAGTGGGTGAGTGAGTGGGTGGGTGAGTGGTGGGTGTGTGAGTTTGAGTGAGTGAGTGAGTGGGTGGGTGAGTGGTGGGTGAGTGGGTGAGTGAGTGGGTGGGTGTGTGGGTGAATGAGTGGGTGAGTGAGTGGGTGAGTGAGTGGGTAGGTGGGTGGTGGGTTAGTGAGTAGGTGAGTGAGTGGGTGGGTGAGGGGTGGGTGAGTGAGTGGGTGAGTGAGTGAGTGAGTGAGTGGGTGGGTGATGCGTGGGTGAGTGAGTGAGTGGGTGAGTGAGTGAGTGGGTGAGTGAGTAAGTGAGTGGGTGAGTGAATGGGTGAGTGGGTGAGTGAGTGGGTAGTGGGTGAGTGTTTGGGTGAGTGAGTGGGTGAGTGAGTGGGTGAGTGAGTGACTGGCTGATCGGTGTCGTACGCTGTCGTACAATACAGAGCGAGAGTGGAGTTTCACTTCTTCCGCGCGGAGGGACTCCACGCACGCACATTTTTATTATTTATTTTTCTGTCTTATTTGATCTTTTGAACGGCAAGACACACTGTCGCTCTGATCTAATTGTAACATGACACACTATTTAAAAAATAGTGAAAAAATGAGAAGCCCGCTGAGTTTCTTGCCGGATCTTCTCAGTTGAGGCCGCGTTGTGATCCGGTGGTAGGTTTTTTTGAAGTGAAACTTCTTATGCGACTTCCAAAAATGTTATCACATAACGCGTTAAGCGTTAAATGAATCACCTTAATGCGTTATCGCTTAACGCGTTAAGTGATAGGTGTTAATCGATAGGCGATAGGCGTTTTGTTAAGGTTATGAAAGCGCTCATGTGACGCCGTCACTGAGTGAGTGGGTGAGGGTCAGTAGGTTTCAGTTGGTTTCAGTGGGTTTCAGTGGGTTTCAGTGGGGTTGATTTGAGTTAGTGTGTGTGTGTGTGTGAGTGAGTGAGTGAGTGAGGGACCGACCGACCGACCGACCGACCGACCGACCGATCGACTGAGCGAGAATGAAGTGTCACTTCTTCCGCGCGGAGGGACTCCACGCACGCACATTTTTTTAAAAAACATGACCTTTCAAAAGTGCCTAAAGTGCGTTAAGCCTATTTGAAAAAAACTATTTTTGAGTTTTTTTTTTTGAGTATTCAAATATTTTATTTAAACACAATACATTTCGAGATCCGAGTGGTCGTCTGTGAGAACTGAGTGAGCATACATTATTGGATATATTATCTTGTTTAATCTTTTTACAAATTGCGAAATTGGTTTTTCAAATTGTTTTAGAGCTAAATGACTAGCATTTTTTAATTTTTTTCAAAGTGTGCTCACTCGTTCCTCACACGCACAATCAAATCAGGTACCACCATACCTTGTGTGGACCCCTAGAGCCCTTTAGTCCCCGACTGTACCTACCTCCACGCTACCCCTACGCTCGGTATCTGCGGTCGTAGTGTCATGTTAATAATTCAATAAAACAAGGAGTTTAGTAAGTAAACTGTTTTATTACAAAGTGCTTCAATTAGAAGACCACCGTCACAGTGCACGCGATGGACGCGATGCACGCGATGGAGACTAGCTCCGATGCAATGGTGAATGGATGCAACGCGATGTTGGTTGATTCCGTCGACCGCCGTAATCGCTGTTACATTTTGACTTAAAATCCGTGGTTCAATTGAAAAACAATTAGGTACTTATATTATATCTCTTACGTTTATAACTGCTTATTTAACTACTTATAAGGTATAACTTCTGGTAATATCTAGTTTTCACTGTAAACTGGTTCACTTCATCGTAACGCTCGTGGTGGCATTTGGCTGAGGTAGGTTACAATCAATCATAATAAAAATGGTATATTGGTTTAATTACACTGATATTATAAATCAAATAGGTATTTATTGAAGAAGAAGAAGAAGAAAAAAGATCAATATCAGGCTATTTTTGACGAGGACTCGTGTGATATGTATAGACATTTCAACGTTTGAGCTATATGGATGTATGGACAATAATCCTATGAACAATAGTTAGTAGTAGCTGAGTAAATAGTCTGTGACGCATAGATAGGTACTATTAGATTACCTATATAAAAACTTAAACACTATAAAATAAAGTACAAAACAATTTGAAATGAATTTTGAATTGAATGAAATGAAAATAATTCAAAATTGTTTTTTTTTTCAAAACAATTTTGAATTATTTTCAAACAATAGGTACATGAATGAACATACGCGTAGAACCTACCTACTGTGTGAACCAAAATCAGGTAATAACAGCTCACTAGACGTGTAGCCATGAGTTATCGCGATAACTTCACAACGGCATTCACATTGACGTTGGGCGATAGTTCGAGTGGCGGTACATCAAAGAGATTTAACGCGAGAATTAATGCGTTGATGCAGCCCAATGATACAGTAAAATATCATTGATGCAGCCACACTACGTTTGCACAAAATAATGAGAGTAACGTTTGTCATTGTGCACCGTGAGGATCGGTCGTGTTTCTCTTCAATAATACATGTATATGGAGTGGACTACGAGAAAGTCATTGTGTTTTTCGAAATTGTTGTAATCATTGTTGTGCACTAATTTTGTGACTGTTTTCCGGGTTCTTACGCTTAGTCTAGTACAAGTAATAGATCGAAGGACGTCACGATGGCGCAGATATGATCTCGTTTATAAGTCTGAACATTCAGGCCATAAGCTCTCAGAGTAAACTTGCTGACTTCCCAACTGGGGAATCAAAGATTTACTTGATGAACTCAATTTATTACCTTTAGGTACACGTACAGAATGGTTATTCTGTAAAAAGACTTAACAAACTCAATAGCTGAATTCGTTCAACGAATTTGATATCTCACCGCGGATTCAGTTGGCGTTTGTTAAATGTTTTTACATAATACCACTACTGATACCATCGATATACTGTATCGATGACTGATACTGATAAAGCAGCTAGGTACCGAAGTTATTATTTTAAAGCGAACTTCCTATTTTATAATTCGGACATCGTTGAACTCAACTGAAGCATTATCGAAGGTTTTTATTTTAGTTTCAAATACTTATTAGAATAATCTTGGATTTCTCCACTTTTAAAAGCAGATATTGCCCCTTGGGGTAGCATTAATGGCCCGCAGCGCCCATCGGGGGACGATAAACGCAGGGCGGTCCACTCGGTCTCCGGGCTCCAGGCGACCCCCCGGGGGCGCCACCGCTCGCCCGAGCCTGTGCCCGACGCTCGAGCCGAGAGACCAACCAACGCTGCAGTCTGCTCAAAATGCTACTAACTGTACATTTATTTTGCCTATGAAATAATATTTCGTTGAATAAAATAAACTACGTAATGTATTATTTCCCCCTTAATTAACAAATATTATTCTGTGATTAGGCCGATTATGAAATAGGCCTCACATTAAACATAGTGTGTTACGTACATCATGTGCAACTAAATCTTTTACAATATCAATCACTGCAAAGAGAGCGATATTCTTGCATTTGTAAAGTAATTACACCTATAATTATATGCTGGCCATCGATGTTATATTTATTATTATTAACTATGCCGGCCGGTATTCACTGTGGGTATTCATGATTCAAGTGAAGCGCCGCGCCAGCCGCGCACCGAGCGCATTCATTTAGGATCTGTATTTTATGTCATAATACGTCACCTTCAGGATCTATTTAATTATGCTAATATTACAGTAATATTATACTACTTACTTATTTATTTAGTAATATCGTGATATATATATATATATATATATCAGTTAGAGCAAAATTATGCACTCAAATACTTGTACTAATGATACTACGAGCATTGTCACCCTAACAATATTCTACCTAGAGAGTAGGGCGACGCTACCGCACACGAGGCTATTGCTACTTGTACCGCTATTGGGACTCTACTACATTCGTTACAAGTAGAACGAGCAGCGCGCGGAACACCGGCGCCGCTGCCGCTGCCCACGATGCGTCGCCCACGATGCGTCCGTGAGATTTGGTTCCGTAGTCTACAGAGTTTTAGCCTTATCTAGCAACTCATTGATGAATTTCTGAAACAATTAAAGTGAGTTCCGTCACAAATAAATTAAAACATTCCATGCGGTGGAATCGGTCTATCATTCAGTTAAATATCGAATCTTTAGACCTACTTTGACGGGCCTATTGGTCTAGTGGTCAGTGACCCTGTCTGCTACCCAACAGGTCGTGGGTTCGATTCCCACCAAGTGTCTGGGTGTTTTATCTATATAAGTATGTATTTACAAAAAAAAAGTATATAAGTATGTACCTATTAGTATCAGTTGTCAGGTTTCCATAGTACAGGCTCTGCCTAGTTTGGGATCAGATGACCGTGTGTGAATTGTCCCAGGATATTATTATTATTACTTTAAACAACAGCCCTGTTGGTCGTCTAACCATAACGCCATCACGTCTACTTGATCATCATCAGCCGTAAGACGTATACTGCCAAATGGAAGGCCTTCCCCTTAGATTAGTCTACTGATCAGTATCACCACCAACAACAACGTGTCTGCGATCGTCGCGACCGCCAGGAGCCGGTCGCAGTGCGCAGTGCGCAGTGCGGCTCCATGGACGGCTCCACGCTCGACGACTACCCTCCCTACTCTACTACTGCGTGACTGCGTGTCCCTGTAACGGCGCTGCTTGTCGGTGAGCGCCCCGCCCCGCTTAGTACACCAGGTTTTACTGTATTCTATAATGTACTAAATAATAATACTTAACAAATAATGTCCTCCTGGCCGATACGACCACAGGGGGGCGATTCTCGCTTACTTCGAATCGACTTCGATTTCGAATCTGCAATACGAAGCCTATCTCTACTAAGAAATCTCGTAACTCGAAGTGATTTTCTCGAATCTTGTATTCTGGGCAACAATCGAAGTAAACTTCGAAATAATCTCTATTCGAATGAGGAAATTGTTGCCATTATAAAAGATAAATGTCCCACGAGTCATTCCGTTCAAGTAGTTGATACGGTTTTTTTACCGGATGGGATGTTTTTAGTAGAAAAACATATCTTTAAAGTGGTTCACGTCTATAAAATGGTAGAACGACATTTTGTGCGATTTTTCACATAATTTATCACAAATTAATGAGTAATAAATACACAAAGCTGTGTGTTCTTACCATAGATTTTTATAAATCTATGGTTCTTACTTAGTAGTCTGTGGCTGTATGATCCTAGTACCTTTGCCTGTCTTTCGCCGAAGTAAAATTAAAACAAAAATACCATATGTTTATGTATTTATGTTTACGATTTTGCTTTAGTATGCCCGAAAGGTTATTTATAAAAATATAAGTTTTATTATTGTTGTCCGTATTATATTAATGGCGTTTATGTGATGTTTAGGTGTATATAATCTTGTCGGCATAATGATTTTATCTTAATTGGCTGTCGATCGCAGTATCTCTTAATTAATAGTCTGTGTTGTTGATTGTTTGTTTGGTAATGAATTAAGTTTTAATCAAGTGCGAGGACTTCGTAAAGTGTAGTTGTACTTTAATAAACTCTTGACCAGTCGAAGCAGTTCGAGCGGCTAGCGTTCGAAGTAGGTTGGGCTCGACATGTCGAGAATACAACCTATTTCGAACGCTAGCCGCTCGAACTGCTTCGACTGGTCAAGACCATTCGAATCGTCATCTCGAGTTCGAATCACAACAAATGTCAAACCTTGCCGTATAATATGATTATAATTTTAAGATGAGTACCGTATTCCTAGATTATTTTATTCAAAATAACATTATTGGATAGTTTATTAAAGTACAACTACACTTTACGAAGTCCTCGCACTTGATTAAAACTTAATTCATTCAAAATTCAAAATTCAAAATTTTTTATTTCAAATAGGCTTAACGGCACTTTTGAACGGTCATTTTTTTTTTTTTTTTAAAGCTACCACCGGATCACAACGCGGCCTCAACTGAGAAGATCCGGCAAGAAACTCAGCGGGCTTGTTTTTTCTCTCTCAGCATTTTTTCACATTTTTTTTTAAAACAAAGTTTGTCTTTTTACAATTAGATCAGCACCAGCGACAGTGTGTCCTGCCGTTCAAAATATCAAATAAAATAAAAAATACGACGAAAATACAACAAACTAAAATGCCAAAGGGATAGTAGTCGGACCAGTCCCCCCAAGCAGCACCCGCGCACGAGTTGACTCGAGCAGCAGCCATCACTCCCCTCAACCATATTGGAGGGAAGGGGGTGACCCGCCACACGAAGCCGCCACAAGCAAAGACTTTTCGATGGCGAGCATGACCGATCCAAAATCACAGTGGCACACGTTAAACATTTACCTTCTGCTGTTAAGCAGTGCCTCGTCAGGCAAGACACAAAGCACTTTAACATATTACCAACTTTTGTCACAAGTCGTCTAAGTTAGATACACACCAAGAATAATTTACAAGCTCAAGTGAATTGCCTTACCAAACAAACAATCAACAACACAGATTATTAATTAAGAGATACTGCGATCGACAGCCAATTAAGATAAAATCATTATGGCGACAAGATTATATACACCTAAACATCACATAAACGCCTTTAAGAATACGGACAACAACAATAAAACTTATCTTTTTATAAATAACCTTTCGGGCATACTAAAACAAGATCGTAAACATAAATACCTAAACATATGGTATTTTTGTTTTAATTTTACTTCGCCGAAAGACAGGCAAAGGTACTAGGATCATACAGCCACAGACTACTAAGTAAGAACCATAGATTTATAAAAATCTATGGTAAGAACACACAGCTTTGTGTATTTATTACTCATTAATTTGTGATGAATTATGTGAAAAATCGTACAAAATGTCGTTCTACCATTTTATAGACGTGAACCACTTTAAAGATATGTTTTTCTACTAAAAACATCCCATCCGGTAAAAAAACCGTATCAACTACTTGAACGGAATGACTCGCGGGACATTTATCTTTCTTAATGGCAACAATTTCCTCATTCGAATAGAGATTATTTCGAAGTTTACTTCGATTGTTGCCCAGAATACAAGATTCGAGAAAATCACTTCGAGTTACGAGATTTCTTAGTAGAGATAGGCTTCGTATTGCAGATTCGAAATCGAAGTCGATTCGAAGTAACCGAGAATCCCCCCTGGGGCCAATCTTTTTACCCGACTACGGAACGGAGGGAGGGTTATGATTTTAACAAGAATGTATGTATGTATGTATGTTCATCTGTTCCCGCTTATCCTCTAATCTACTTAACATAACTTGACAAGTGGGGTGTCGTTAGAAGCGTCTTGATTGTCCGCTGGTTATAGGCTATATAATATCACATTATTGGACTGCGATTTTATCCGTAGTCGGGTTTTAGTTTTTATACAAGATGAGGCGGGAGATATCATAGTGCACGCACGTGTGCTCTTAAAGTGCACGAGTGAACTCTTCCTTTACTCTCACGATCCGACGAAAGACCGACAAGGGAAAGATTTTACTCGCCCATCTGATCAGGTCAGGTCAACTTACTTTCAGGCAGTCAGGTGACCGGCCTGCACTGCATTGTACTAGTCAGTAAGGAACAGCTACTTACATAATTATTGTAGGTACTATTAGTACTTACTACCTAAACCTGACTTTATACTCACATGTACATCTTTCTGAGGTTTTTTGGCATCTGCTAGCAAAGCCTGTGAAACAAAACCAAGCATTAATAAGTCATCTAGCTATGGCTATACTAATGGCTCAGCTGTACATAATAATAAAACAATTTAGCAACAACAGATTGGCAGTTGTTTTAAGAATTAATCATTTTTTAACCCCCGACCAAAAACGAGGGGGTTATACTCAAACTCAAAAATCTTTATTTCAAATAGGCTTAACGCTAGCACTTTTGAATCGTCATTTTTTAGAAGCTACCACCGGATCACAACGCGGCCTCAACTGAGAAGATCCGGCAAGAAACTCAGCGGGCTTGTCATTTTTTCACTTTTTTTTTTAAACATTGTTTTGTTACAAATGAATCGACATTAGCGATATTGTGTCCTGCCATTCGAAACATAAAGCAAGGGAGAAAAGAAGAAAACAATAAATTAAGACAAACTAAAGTAAAACTATAAGTTTGGCGCCTATGTTAGACAGATACTGATCAGTGTATGATCTCTTGGTAAACCATACAATATTAAAGTTTTGGAAATGATAAACGATTAAGCTAATAACTGAATTTATTATTAAACTTAACTAAATTAATGAACTGTATGAATAAAATGAAATAGTGAGCACGCGCGGTTTTCTTGCCACCGATATAATGCGAACTGATGTTGAAGAGTTTAATTAGGCCACGCGTGCCAAGCAAAATGCATACGCATCAAATTGTACGGTCGCGCTGCACCGTACATGCTCCCAGGGGAGAAAGATGAATGATGTTTGGTGAATTATGTATGGTCATGAAAACAAGGTGATGGCATTGAGTCCTTAAGTTATTGACAAACTGATTTGAATTTTATGTTAACGACTTAAGAGTCCCTATGAAAAGTTTGCCTTCCTAGGCATTGGAGTAACACTTTTATTTACTCTATGCACCATTGGTATTTCACAATATTGTTGTTCACTACCCTTTTCAGTAATACGCGCACTAACACTAAAAATTCCTTCATTGGTTGGAGGGCTGGATGGCCCAGCTCGGGACTCGGGAGGTTCACCGGGGGCAGGCGCAGAGACCGCTTGCTCGTCCCTGGCCGCCGCCCGGCGTGTTGCCCGCCTGCTCGTCCCTGGCCGCCGCCCGGCGTGTTGCCCGCCTGCTCGTCCCTGGCCGCCGCCCGGCGTGTTGCCCGCCTGCTCGTCCCTGGCCGCCGCCCGGCGTGTTGCCCGCCTGCTCGTCCCTGGCCGCCGCCCGGCGTGTTGCCCGCCTGCTCGTCCCTGGCCGCCGCCCGGCGTGTTGCCCGCCTGCTCGTCCCTGGCCGCCGCCCGGCGTGTTGCCCGCCTGCTCGTCCCTGGCCGCCGCCCGGCGTGTTGCCCGCCTGCTCGTCCCTGGCCGCCGCCCGGCGTGTTGCCCGCCTGCTCGTCCCTGGCCGCCGCCCGGCGTGTTGCCCGCCTGCTCGTCCCTGGCCGCCGCCCGGCGTGTTGCCCGCCTGCTCGTCCCTGGCCGCCGCCCGGCGTGTTGCCCGCCTGCTCGTCCCTGGCCGCCGCCCGGCGTGTTGCCCGCCTGCTCGTCCCTGGCCGCCGCCCGGCGTGTTGCCCGCCTGCTCGTCCCTGGCCGCCGCCCGGCGTGTTGCCCGCCTGCTCGTCCCTGGCCGCCGCCCGGCGTGTTGCCCGCCTGCTCGTCCCTGGCCGCCGCCCGGCGTGTTGCCCGCCTGCTCGTCCCTGGCCGCCGCCCGGCGTGTTGCCCGCCTGCTCGTCCCTGGCCGCCGCCCGGCGTGTTGCCCGCCTGCTCGTCCCTGGCCGCCACCCGGCGTGTTGCCCGCCTGCTCGTCCCTGGCCGCCGCCCGGCGTGTTGCCCGCCTGCTCGTCCCTGGCCGCCGCCCGGCGTGTTGCCCGCCTGCTCGTCCCTGGCCGCCGCCCGGCGTGTTGCCCGCCTGCTCGTCCCTGGCCGCCGCCCGGCGTGTTGCCCGCCTGCTCGTCCCTGGCCGCCGCCCGGCGTGTTGCCCGCCTGCTCGTCCCTGGCCGCCACCCGGCGTGTTGCCCGCCTGCTCGTCCCTGGCCGCCGCCCGGCGTGTTGCCCGCCTGCTCGTCCCTGGCCGCCGCCCGGCGTGTTGCCCGCCTGCTCGTCCCTGGCCGCCGCCCGGCGTGTTGCCCGCCTGCTCGTCCCTGGCCGCCGCCCGGCGTGTTGCCCGCCTGCTCGTCCCTGGCCGCCGCCCGGCGTGTTGCCCGCCTGCTCGTCCCTGGCCGCCACCCGGCGTGTTGCCCGCCTGCTCGTCCCTGGCCGCCGCCCGGCGTGTTGCCCGCCTGCTCGTCCCTGGCCGCCGCCCGGCGTGTTGCCCGCCTGCTCGTCCCTGGCCGCCGCCCGGCGTGTTGCCCGCCTGCTCGTCCCTGGCCGCCGCCCGGCGTGTTGCCCGCCTGCTCGTCCCTGGCCGCCACCCGGCGTGTTGCCCGCCTGCTCGTCCCTGGCCGCCGCCCGGCGTGTTGCCCGCCTGCTCGTCCCTGGCCGCCGCCCGGCGTGTTGCCCGCCTGCTCGTCCCTGGCCGCCGCCCGGCGTGTTGCCCGCCTGCTCGTCCCTGGCCGCCGCCCGGCGTGTTGCCCGCCTGCTGCGTGCTCGCCGCACCACGAACCCAGTACCGATGAGCAATGCAATTCCCGCCACTACATATATTGCAGTGTAGTGGTGTACGTCATGATAAGAAACTCCTTGAACTAGATGCTCATTAGCCTTAAGAGTTTCTATCTGTCCTTTGAGTTCCTGCAGTTGCTTGTCGTGGGAGACAATTTGTGAATGATTTTGTATGAGAGAATCTGGAATGCTGATATTTAGCACTTGGTTGATAGGTTCTGGAATATACAATGTGTTCTTAATATGTACGTCTGTTAATCCTTCATTATGGGAATAGATAGTAAAGTCTTCGGTTTTAATCTGGCAGCCTTGATCGAGCCATATTATTCCTGCTTTCTCTATCTGTCCTGCCAGTGCGCAGTCTTCACATAACACGCGAATATGGCATGTTCCACAACAGAAATAAAAGTATTTATTTAATTTGTTCACTGTAGTCCATTCATTCATGCATGAAGTTATGCTAATCTTGCATTTTCCTGTATCATGCTCGATTTGGCATAAGTTTTCGTCCTTTCTCAAATGATAAATTGGTTTTGGTATGTAACATAGGTAAACATCCGTTCCGTCGTGTTCACATGAATTAATGTCTGTTGCAGACATAGTTAAATATGATTCTTTTCTTAAGCTTACAGCAACATAATCTGCAATGGGACTAATTCGAGCCATGCTGGAGTTTCCAATAGCTCGAGGAATTGGTAATATTTTCATGATTTCGAATGAGTCTCGAGTTAACAGCGGTAGTCGTAATTCAAATATTAAATACTCCTTACATCCTTGCTTTCACTTTCAATAAACGATAAATGTTTCTTAAGTCTGTGTGTAGATTATGAATTGGTAGTGAAAGTTCACTTGTGAGATGACTTGAGACAGTATTTAAAGTTTCCTTTAATTGTTGTGGAGGTAATAAATGAAAATTAAATTTTCCATGATATATGTCTGTTAATGTATCTAGTTGTTTGTAATGTTTCTAACTGTCTCATCATGTTGCTGGCCGCTATCGCTTCTAGGATGAACTCGTTGTTCAGAAGATTTGTTCCAGCATCCGTCTTCAGCATATTCGCATACCTCTCAAGGCTGAATGACAACTGGGTAAGCATCTTGTGTTGCTTATTTATCGTCTCCTCAGTCCGTTGTAGTACGTTGTACTCTACTTCGATGATAGAAGTTTGGTTTTTGATAAGCAAAGCCAAATGATTTTCGTTGTCTCTTGTTAATTGTATGTCTTGCTTGTATTGTTCTGCGAATTTGTCATCAAGTACGCCGAACAGGCTATTAGCCAGATACCCGACACCGTTTATAAGGCCTCTGCGCCGGCGCTTGACCCGGCGCGCACTGGAGTGCTGATTAAGCAACAGCTGGTTGTAGTATTGCAGTTCCGTGTATTCGTGATATAATTGCATTGTTATTACATCGCAATGGGAATCAGGTTTCAATTTGCTACACAGCTGATCTAAATGATTAACGTATTTGGTACATGCAGTAGTTAATTGCCAATATGGATCCATATCATAATAAGAGATAATTTTCCATTCATCCCGAATTAGTCGCATATTGGATATCTTGTCGAAATAGAGCCCTTGATTGTCTCTCAACTGAGTCACATTGTATGAAGCATTGCACGTGGTAAGAATGCTTATAAAAAATAACAATAATGTTGCTAGTGAAACAAAGCTGTAACTTGTGTTTCCTTTCCGGTTTCTTACGCTTTCTACTGGTGTATTGACTGGTACCTGGTCGTCCTTTCTTTCGTGTACTGGTAATATTGAAAGTTTGACAATAGGCCGTTTTAGTAACCCATTTTTCGTTTTAAGTGTGACCACTCTGACAAGGTCATCAGCCCCTTTATGCAACTCGACGACACGTCCCAATGCCCACTTGCCTGGAGGTAGGTTCGCGTCGTTGATTGTAACCACATCATTGAGTTTTATATTGGGTTGTTGATTTTTCCACTTACTTCTTGCTGTCAGCTGACTGAGATACTCTGACCGCCATCGCTTCCAAATATCTTGTACAATCTTCTGGGTAAAGTACCATCTGGTACGCATATCCGACTCTGTTTCTAAGACGTTCATGTTCTGACTGATGTTTATGAAGCTAGATGGAGTTAGAAAATCTAAGTCATTGATATCTTCAGTTAGCGCACATAATGGTCTTGAGTTTAAAATTGCCTCCGTTTCTGCTAAAATTGTTGAATACTCCTCGAAGGTCAGTCGTTGCTCTCCGATGACTCTTCTAATATGGTGTTTCAGACTACGGACGGCACTTTCCCAAAGCCCACCTGCTGAAGGCCATGACGGTGCGTTAAAATGCCATTGTATTTCCATATCAGTGGTTTCCTTGATGAAATCTTGATCAAAGGTCTGTAATATATGTTCTAATTGCAGTTTCAATATACTTATTACAAGCCCCCTGAAAATTGGTTCCGTTATCACAATATATGTGTACCGGAGCTCCTTTCCTTGCAGCCATTCTACGCAGCGCAGCCATGAATGCTGATGATGTAAGATCAGAGACTAATTCCAAATGCACCAACTTCGTTACCATGCAAACGAAGACTGCAATGTACCCCTTTGTGGTCTTGATTCCACGTCCCTTGTTGGCCTTTATCATTACATGACCGGTAAAATCCACCCCTGTATGATAAATGGGTTTTGCAATGTTGCATCTTTGTCTTGGAAGATCTCCCATCAACTGTGTCATCTTATCTGGTTTATGTTTGCGACATGTCACGCAAGTAGAAGCCCATCCCGATCCTGGTATGGGTTTAGCTGTAATAATTGGCTTTTTGATGTAAGGGACTTATTGTTCTGTAATCTATTGATTTCTTCCGTAAACTCTGTAGTTTGTACGTGTATAATAATTGTATATTTCGCTTTATTTATTTCTTGTAGTGTTAAGTATTTTTGCTGAAATCTTTTTCTTTTTTTAATTAGCGTACTGAATCTTAAAACCCAAGCAAAAACTCTTGACAGTTTTTGGAAGGAACTGTATCTTGATAGTAGTTGATCAATAACGCTAACGTCGCTGTTTTGTTTTGTTGTGTAATTTACTTGTTTTAATACCTGATTTACCTTTTTTGCGTCTATTTCGGTTGAGAAAACTTCTAAAGGTTTTTCTTGGTTTGCATTATATCCAGGTAGCCACGATGGTCCATTCCACCACAACGAGTGATTTTTTAACTGTTCGACACTCATCCCACGGCTGGCGCTGTCAGCTGAGTTATCTGTAGATTTTACATAGCGCCAGTTATTTGCAGGCATTATAGCGCATATTTGTCTCACACGATTGGCAACGAAAGGTTTCCATCTTGAAGGGTCACCTTGGAGCCATGCGAGGACTACCATTGAATCCACCCATCCATATGTCCTGATGTGATAATTGCTAAGGCATTCCTGAACCTTGTACATCAGTTTGGCCAATAACAAAGCACCGCTGAGTTCTAACCTTGGTAGTGATACTTGCTTTCTGGTTGGGACTAATCTTGACTTTCCCGCAACTAGTGTGACCCTGATTTCACCACTAGCTAGCCTGGTTCTACAAAAGATTACACATGCATAAGCCTTGTTGCTTGCATCACTGAATCCATGAAGTTCCACTTGATCAACATTTCCTGCGGTTCCAAGCCAACGCGGTATTTGGATTTGATTAATATTTGACATATCTTGTCTGAGGTTCATCCATTCTCTTATAATTTCATCGGATAACCGTTCATCCCATCCGATATTATCTGTCCACAGCCTCTGGAATAACAACTTCAGCCTGGTTGATACTGGTGTTAACCAACCAAGAGGATCATATAATCGAGATATGTCCGATAATATAGTCCGCTTAGTAGGATTCTTAGTTGACGGCTCAATCTGCGATTTAAATGTAAAAAAATCTTGTTGTGGGTTCCATGTAACCCCCAGCGTCTTGGTTGATTCCACTTGTTTGAAATCAAAACACTCCTGGTCCTTGTATCCTGTTACATTTTGTAATAAATCTGGGCAATTAGCTTTCCATTTACGCAAGTTGAATCCACCGGTTCTTAACAAATTAGTTAAATCTTGTTGTAATTTTAACGCTGACTCCACAGAATTAGACCCATGTAAAACGTCATCCATGTAAAATGATTGCTCTAAAACCTGTGCAGCCTCTTTGTATCTATATCTCTCATCTTCGGCCAGCTGTTTTAACGTCATCATTGCCAAAAAAGGCGCAGCCTTGGTGCCGTAGGTGACGGTGCACAGCTGGTACTCTTTGAGAGCTATGTCCGAAGCATCGCGCCATACAATTTTCTGAAGGCTTTGGTCCTTTTCGTGTACCCAAATGCAGCGAAACATTTTTTCTATATCCGCTGTGAAAGCGTAGCGAAATTGTCTCCATTTTAGTAACAAAGATTGCAGGTCTTTCTGAAGATTTGGACCTTTCATCATGAGGTCATTAAGACTACGACCTGATGTGGCTTTCCGTGACGCGTCGAAGACTACTCTACATGCCGTGCTCGTGGACTCATTACGCAATACACAGTGGTGTGGTAAATAGCACTCAGTTTTCTGTTTACCTAGAGATGGTTTCATATGACCTAATGAGTAATATTCATTAAGAAATGATGTGTATTGTTGTTGTATAGTTCTAATACACTGAAACTTGCGTTCCAATTGCCAAAACTGTGCTATAGCTGTATGTTTCGAGGCACCTAATCGCTCTTCAAAATTCTCCTTGAACGGAATTCTGACCTCGTAGGACCCGTCACTTCGCCTGGTGGTAGTTTCCTTGTAATATTTAACGCACTGACTACCTTCCTCTGATAAGGTGGATGATTCTGAAATGTCCTCGATTTCCCAGAACTTCTGCAGATCGTCTATCTGATGTAAAGCGACATTACAATGTAGTGTTTGTACATTTCCGCACAAAATCCATCCGAGACGTGTCTGTTGGGCTATTGGTGCTGATTGGTCTGATTTGCTGATCCCCTCCATTATAATGTGTGTATACACGTCCGCTCCAAGTAACATTTGTACAGGTCTGCTGATGTAATATTCTTCGTCAGAGAGTTGAATGCCCTCTAAGTGGGACCATGTGGGTTTGTTAAATGTGCAACTTGGTAAATTCTTTATGAGTGTACTCATGATGTAAACTTCTGTCTTGAAGGAGAAGTTATTAAATAATGATGAACAAGATATCTCTGTCACTCCCTTGCAACTGCTCTCCTTGGCTCCTATCCCTGTTATAGCTCCCTTACACCGTTTCCTGGGAAGACCCAAAAGCTGTACGGCCTTCTCGGATATAAGAGAGACTTGTGAACCTTGGTCTATTAGCGCCCGCATGGTGTGGTAAGATCCGTCACTTGCTTGAACCTTTACCATGGCAGTAGCTAATAGTATTTCGGTACCCCTGTTGCCCTGTTGCAACACTGAATTCCCACTAGTTGATTTTACGGAGTTATCTGTGTCATCGATAGTTAAATTGCATTTTGGCTTGATATATGCTTCGTGAATAAGCGTATTGTGCATACCTTGGCATTCACGACATCTTTTTTCGGATTGACATTCTTTTACGTGATGTTTATTTAAACAATTTTCGCATAATTTAAGTGTTGCAATTGTATTGCGCTTGGCTTGCGGTGACATATTTAAAAATTTGCTGCAGAAGTAAAGTCCATGCTGTTCTTTGCATAGTGCGCAAATTTTAGTTTGTATAACTGAAGTGTTGCGAAATTCTTGTTAATCTGGTTTATGCGTCGAAAAAGATTGCTTGGAGAAATAATTATTAGATTTAAATGGTTTTGTGGCGTTATTTTGTATGTTACTCGGTTGTTTAAAATGTTCTTGTTTTTTCCTTGAAGACTCTAACGTTGTAAACTTATTTTCTAGGAACATTAAAAACTCTTGCAAATCTGGCAAATTTCTAGGGTTCTTTAGAGATTCTAAGTATTGGTTATGTGATTCCGTATCAATTTTCTGTAGTAAAATATGGACAATCAAGGGATCCCAACTACTCGTGTCCACCCCAAGGTTTTTAATAGCATTCAAACATTCTTGGGTGGTGTCATGAATCCTTTTAATATGGCTTACTGATGGTTGTTGCGCTGTTGGTAAATTTAGTAGATTGTTTGCATGTGACGTGAAAATCATTCTAATATTATTATATCTATGGTTCAAAATGTCCCATGCGGCTAAGTAATTTTCGGAACTAATTGAGAGATGTTGTATCAAGCGCTCAACTTCTCCTCTTAGCTTGCCCTTGAGAAACTGCATCTTCTGAGCACTTGATAAGGAACTGTTATTGTGGATGGTTTCTGTGAATAAGTCTTTAAATGATACCCAAGTTTGATAGGTACCACTAAAGACGGGAATTTCCATTTTTGGGGCCATTGCTCCTTGTGTGAGACTGACCACATTTTGGAATTAATTTTATTTTTTAGCTCTGTGTATGTTATCTCATGCCTTGTATATGAGCTTTCATATTCTTCTTCTGTACCTTCTAACTCGCTATCCAGCTCCCAGTGAAGCGTATCAATCACTGCCCATCGAGATTGCAGCGTACGTAAAGCATCTTCGAACTCCCACTTCTGGGATAGGATATCTAAGTTTATGTTCGAAACTGTACGGGTAAATGCTCTAAAGTTACTTGCCTGTCGTCGTAACATTTCATCAAGATGACTTAATGTGCCTCTAGAGCGTACTGTTTCCTGAACTGTCTGCTGACTATCACCTTGATGTGATACCTGATGTGCTTGCCTTCTAACCGGTGTGATAGGCGGCACCTGACGACCACTTGGTCCTTGGTCTGCTTGCCTGGATGTGGTTGATTCGCCTTGCTGCGAAACGTCGCGCGATGTTGATTCGCCTTGCTGCGGAACCTCGCGTGCTAACCCAGGCGTGCTGATCCAGATGGCTCTTCCCCCGATCTGTTTAAGAAGGCTTGCTGCTGTTCCATGATGAACGTTTTTGTCACTTCTGTACACTTCGTACGCCTTACCATAGTCACCTCTGATGAAATATGGATGAGACCTCTTTTCCTCCGTAGCGAGACGATCGTGATTGAATTGATAGTCCGCCCAGTAAGAATCTAAGGTCTCCAATCGCCTCTTGAAATAGTCGAGTGACTTACGATCTGCTGAGTCTTTTCTGATGTTAGTGACCATCTTGCTTATGGCTTGAAAAAGCTCAGCTTGATCTTCGTGGATAGTTTCCATGTTGAAACCTAGTAAGCAATAAGGGAACGATCTTACTTGGATACTGCCGCTTACGTCTCCTTATCCTTACTGCTCCACTGCGCCTGGATCCCGATTCTTGTTAACCAGCAACCACAGGCAGTCCTTGGTAACCACTACGACTTAATAACACTTGATAGCTCTATTTTTTTTTTTTGGAATTTAAATAAAATGTTTGTGATTTAGAAAAAAAAAACACTTGATTGTTTTCACTTGGTAGTTGTCACTGGTTCGACTCACGCGGTAACGTTCCCGAAAAGTGGCAAATTACGACGCGAGTCCTTGACGGTGAAGGACCATTTAATTATGTATGATCTCTTGGTAAACCATACAATATTCATGTTTTGGAAATGATAAACGATTAAGCTAATAACTGAATTTATTATTAAACTTAACTAAATTAATGAACTGTATGAATAAAATGAAATAGTGAGCACGCGCGGTTTTCTTGCCACCGATATATGCGAACTGATGTTGAAGAGTTTAATTAGGCCACGCGTGCCAAGCAAAATGCATACGCATCAAATTGTACGGTCGCGCTGCACCGTACAATCAGGGTCTGATAATAGCACAGGAAAGTCATTTTAAGAGTTCGTTTACCTATGTTTGCCGGGTTGTTCAAAAATTTTAAATTTATACTTGGTTATACAATTAAACATACTTACTTGTAACGTTTATTTTTCTCCACAATATAGTAAGAATTTACATTTCTATATTATTAGATACCAATGATGTTACAATAGTTTGATGGAGTCAGGAACCCAAACTAGGATACCCTGTGCTATGGACTCCGGACTCGGAGTAAGTAAGTTTTTATTATAAATCTATTAGCTGGGGAGGAATTGATGCTAAATGTGGATTTACTCGAGCGTCGTGGGGTCCTAATAAATTTTGTAGATAAGTTGATAGGAAGAATAAAATGTTATATTATGTTCCCCTTTCTGTGATGGGGAAAGAGACTACTTACAGGTTTTCAAAAATGTAAAAAAAATAATATTACTTGGACATACTCTAGCGTGTCAGATATTGATAGTTTAGATGACCAAACGGATCTCTGATACCAAAGGTATATTCATCTGCCGACTTGCGTGGTGGGGGTGGCAGTCAGGAAAGGTGGATAATTTAATAAAAATAATTTACTCCAACGCGCCAGGGGGGATGTTAAGTGAGCCCTTAAAATGCTCCCATTCAAAAGACTGACGATTCGGTAGTGACGCAAGCTCGTAGTGAATTTCTGAAAATGCAAAAAAAAACGTCATATTGAAATACTCGAGCGTGTCAGATTATATACAGAAGGTTCAGCTTGATTTCCCAGTTATGGTAGCCTAAAATCTGATGATTATATTGAGAGGTATTACTAATCTGACTGATTGAAAAAAACTCTGGTCCTGATAACCTTGATTTATTGTACTTTTTTTTTAATGTAATGTTTTAAATTATAGCATATGTCACTCCCACAACTAAGACGAATCGAATCGAAGTACATATTAAAAGTCAAAATCCATCAAACTGTTTAGGCTGTAGGTCGTGCCAAAGAAATAGACATACATATATACTAAGTAATAGTTACTTAATACATACTAACTAAATATTCACAGTTTATTTACAAATATACTTAAACTAAGATGTTTTTTTACACATACTTACATAAACATACAAACTCTCGAAAAACATAGCCCTCCGGCGGGGCAGTCGGGCAAAACCTAACTTTGAAGCCCGAAAAAACCAGAGCGTCGTTCAAAATATTACTAGCTGAGTGGGGAATACACGAATACATGCCTTACTGCACTCTCTCATCTTCATTGAAGATTTTTATTACTTCGGCTTGTGGAAATCGGCAGATTATATTATTTTTGGATCATTTTCTTCAAAATAACAAAAAATCAACTGCGCTCGAGAATGTCCAGACATCGTTATTTTTTGAGAATTTGTAACCCTCCCACTCCCTTTCGTCACGCTTAAATCGTCAGATTTCCTGAATGCACACCTTTTAGCTTGTAATTAACCCACCTTATGTTAATCTGACTCGCTCGAGTATTTCTGACGATCGATTTTTTTACTAATCTGACGGGCTACCCTACACGCGCGGCTCTATCTAGAGTGCTTATATTTGGTGGAGGTACTTAGCAGGATGCTAGGTATCCCCCTTATGTTAATCTGCCGCGCTCAAGTAAATCCCAAAATCCCTTCTACGGCTACTAGGTATATGAAGTACTTATATTAATTTTGACGCTCAAAGACCGAAACACAATGTCTGTTTTTACAGGTACCTACCTACCTAACCAAATGCAGCAGTGTGGTACATAACATAATAATGTTAAACATAAACTGTAAATATTTATGTTAAACATTATTCTGAATTCATTCAAAGATCAAGAGAATAGGACCATCTGCAAATTGTTTCTGTTCCGCCACTTGCTTGAGCATAGATGGAGCTACTGCCGCGCCGCGCGCCGGCGCCGAATCATCAGCCGTATCAATTATACGGGCCCCAAACTAAAGAGACTTCGTAAGATGTTAAAATCTCACTTAAACTCTCAGGTCGTAGGCCGATCTTTATTTGGGCCCCCCAAAAAATTTGATACAGGGCCCGTATAAGACAAGCTACGCCACTGACACTACTGTCACAAAATATAGCTATATTTTTAACCGGCTTCAAAAAGAAGGTTCTCTATTCGACGCGTATGTATGTGATATTAATAAAAATACGTAATCTTAATATATGTTAGTCTATGTGGGCTTCTAAACAAATTTACTAAATTTTATGAGTGTATGTATGTAGGTTTGTCCGCGGATTTTTTAGAAACTACAGGTACGATTTCGAAAATTCTTTTTACAATAGTTAGAGTATTTTTCAACTTAGGGTAGAGTACAAGTTTAATCAAAATCGGTCCAGTAGTTTAAGAGATATAAACTTTTTATGTTTTCAGTAAGTTACTATAACGTAGACGTTCGAGTTGCGCGATAGTGCTATTTTTAACCGACTTCAAAAAAGGAGGTTCTGTATTCGACGCGTATGTATGTAATATTAATAAAAATGCGTAATATTCATATATGTTAGTCTATGTGGGCTTCTAAACGAATTTACCAAATTTCACGAGTGTATGTATGTATGTATGTATGTATGTATGTATGTATGTAGGTTTGTCCGCGGATTTCTCAGAAACTATAAGTCCGATTTCGAAAATTCTTTTTGCAATAGTTAGAGTATCTTTCAACTTAGGGTAGAGTACAAGAGATATAAACTTTTTTTGTTTTCAGTAAGTTACTGTAATGTAGACGTTCGAGTTGCGTGATAGTTTTGATACCTATCTTGGTAAAATAAGTCACTAAAAAGTATTAAATAAACTATTTAAAAAAAAAAAAAACCGACTTCAAAGTAAATTATCTAAAAAGTATAAAATAACGAAAATATTATTGAAGTTGGTGCAGAATATACACAGCAGGTACGCTAACACCAACTTCAATAATATTTTCGTTATTTTATGCTTTTTAGTTAATTTACTTTGAAGTCGGTTTTCATTTTTTTTTGTAAATAGTTTTGTGCTACTGTTCTCGAGTGTACGCAGTGTACGCGTGAGAGGTGCCTTGTTAACTGAGAGCCGGGCTACACGGTTGCCAACTCGGCGCGGCGGGGCGGCCAAGACAGAGACGTCCCACCGACTTGACCTCGGTCGGATGCGTGTCGGCAACCACATGTCCACCTCCTGCGTGCCTCTAGTCAGTAGTCGCGGGCGCTGTGGGCGCTGTGGGCGCTGTGGGCGGGCGTACCGTGAGGTGCGTGCGGCGCAGCTCGTCGCTGTCCATGTCCACCTCCTGCGTGCCTCTAGTCAGTAGTCGCGGGCGCTGTGGGCGCTGTGGGCGCTGTGGGCGGGCGTACCGTGAGGTGCGTGCGGCGCAGCTCGTCGCTGTCCATGTCCACCTCCTGCGTGCCTCTAGTCAGTAGTCGCGGGCGCTGTGGGCGCTGTGGGCGGGCGTACCGTGAGGTGCGTGCGGCGCAGCTCGTCGCTGTCCATGTCCACCTCCTGCGTGCCTCTAGTCAGTAGTCGCGGGCGCTGTGGGCGCTGTGGGCGCTGTGGGCGGGCGTACCGTGAGGTGCGTGCGGCGCAGCTCGTCGCTGTCCATGTCCACCTCCTGCGTGCCTCTAGTCAGTAGTCGCGGGCGCTGTGGGCGCTGTGGGCGGGCGTACCGTGAGGTGCGTGCGGCGCAGCTCGTCGCTGTCCATGTCCACCTCCTGCGTGCCTCTAGTCAGTAGTCGCGGGCGCTGTGGGCGCTGTGGGCGCTGTGGGCGGGCGTACCGTGAGGTGCGTGCGGCGCAGCTCGTCGCTGTCCATGTCCACCTCCTGCGTGCCTCTAGTCAGTAGTCGCGGGCGCTGTGGGCGCTGTGGGCGCTGTGGGCGGGCGTACCGTGAGGTGCGTGCGGCGCAGCTCGTCGCTGTCCATGTCCACCTCCTGCGTGCCTCTAGTCAGTAGTCGCGGGCGCTGTGGGCGCTGTGGGCGGGCGTACCGTGAGGTGCGTGCGGCGCAGCTCGTCGCTGTCCATGTCCACCTCCTGCGTGCCTCTAGTCAGTAGTCGCGGGCGCTGTGGGCGCTGTGGGCGGGCGTACCGTGAGGTGCGTGCGGCGCAGCTCGTCGCTGTCCATGTCCACCTCCTGCGTGCCTCTAGTCAGTAGTCGCGGGCGCTGTGGGCGCTGTGGGCGGGCGTACCGTGAGGTGCGTGCGGCGCAGCTCGTCGCTGTCCATGTCCACCTCCTGCGTGCCTCTAGTCAGTAGTCGCGGGCGCTGTGGGCGCTGTGGGCGCTGTGGGCGGGCGTACCGTGAGGTGCGTGCGGCGCAGCTCGTCGCTGTCCATGTCCACCTCCTGCGTGCCTCTAGTCAGTAGTCGCGGGCGCTGTGGGCGCTGTGGGCGGGCGTACCGTGAGGTGCGTGCGGCGCAGCTCGTCGCTGTCCATGTCCACCTCCTGCGTGCCTCTAGTCAGTAGTCGCGGGCGCTGTGGGCGCTGTGGGCGGGCGTACCGTGAGGTGCGTGCGGCGCAGCTCGTCGCTGTCCATGTCCACCTCCTGCGTGCCTCTAGTCAGTAGTCGCGGGCGCTGTGGGCGCTGTGGGCGGGCGTACCGTGAGGTGCGTGCGGCGCAGCTCGTCGCTGTCCATGTCCACCTCCTGCGTGCCTCTAGTCAGTAGTCGCGGGCGCTGTGGGCGCTGTGGGCGGGCGTACCGTGAGGTGCGTGCGGCGCAGCTCGTCGCTGTCCATGTCCACCTCCTGCGTGCCTCTAGTCAGTAGTCGCGGGCGCTGTGGGCGCTGTGGGCGGGCGTACCGTGAGGTGCGTGCGGCGCAGCTCGTCGCTGTCCATGTCCACCTCCTGCGTGCCTCTAGTCAGTAGTCGCGGGCGCTGTGGGCGCTGTGGGCGCTGTGGGCGGGCGTACCGTGAGGTGCGTGCGGCGCAGCTCGTCGCTGTCCATGTCCACCTCCTGCGTGCCTCTAGTCAGTAGTCGCGGGCGCTGTGGGCGCTGTGGGCGCTGTGGGCGGGCGTACCGTGAGGTGCGTGCGGCGCAGCTCGTCGCTGTCCATGTCCACCTCCTGCGTGCCTCTAGTCAGTAGTCGCGGGCGCTGTGGGCGCTGTGGGCGGGCGTACCGTGAGGTGCGTGCGGCGCAGCTCGTCGCTGTCCATGTCCACCTCCTGCGTGCCTCTAGTCAGTAGTCGCGGGCGCTGTGGGCGCTGTGGGCGCTGTGGGCGGGCGTACCGTGAGGTGCGTGCGGCGCAGCTCGTCGCTGTCCATGTCCACCTCCTGCGTGCCTCTAGTCAGTAGTCGCGGGCGCTGTGGGCGCTGTGGGCGCTGTGGGCGGGCGTACCGTGAGGTGCGTGCGGCGCAGCTCGTCGCTGTCCATGTCCACCTCCTGCGTGCCTCTAGTCAGTAGTCGCGGGCGCTGTGGGCGCTGTGGGCGGGCGTACCGTGAGGTGCGTGCGGCGCAGCTCGTCGCTGTCCATGTCCACCTCCTGCGTGCCTCTAGTCAGTAGTCGCGGGCGCTGTGGGCGCTGTGGGCGGGCGTACCGTGAGGTGCGTGCGGCGCAGCTCGTCGCTGTCCATGTCCACCTCCTGCGTGCCTCTAGTCAGTAGTCGCGGGCGCTGTGGGCGCTGTGGGCGGGCGTACCGTGAGGTGCGTGCGGCGCAGCTCGTCGCTGTCCATGTCCACCTCCTGCGTGCCTCTAGTCAGTAGTCGCGGGCGCTGTGGGCGCTGTGGGCGCTGTGGGCGGGCGTACCGTGAGGTGCGTGCGGCGCAGCTCGTCGCTGTCCATGTCCACCTCCTGCGTGCCTCTAGTCAGTAGTCGCGGGCGCTGTGGGCGCTGTGGGCGGGCGTACCGTGAGGTGCGTGCGGCGCAGCTCGTCGCTGTCCATGTCCACCTCCTGCGTGCCTCTAGTCAGTAGTCGCGGGCGCTGTGGGCGCTGTGGGCGGGCGTACCGTGAGGTGCGTGCGGCGCAGCTCGTCGCTGTCCATGTCCACCTCCTGCGTGCCTCTAGTCAGTAGTCGCGGGCGCTGTGGGCGCTGTGGGCGGGCGTACCGTGAGGTGCGTGCGGCGCAGCTCGTCGCTGTCCATGTCCACCTCCTGCGTGCCTCTAGTCAGTAGTCGCGGGCGCTGTGGGCGCTGTGGGCGCTGTGGGCGGGCGTACCGTGAGGTGCGTGCGGCGCAGCTCGTCGCTGTCCATGTCCACCTCCTGCGTGCCTCTAGTCAGTAGTCGCGGGCGCTGTGGGCGCTGTGGGCGGGCGTACCGTGAGGTGCGTGCGGCGCAGCTCGTCGCTGTCCATGTCCACCTCCTGCGTGCCTCTAGTCAGTAGTCGCGGGCGCTGTGGGCGCTGTGGGCGGGCGTACCGTGAGGTGCGTGCGGCGCAGCTCGTCGCTGTCCATGTCCACCTCCTGCGTGCCTCTAGTCAGTAGTCGCGGGCGCTGTGGGCGCTGTGGGCGCTGTGGGCGGGCGTACCGTGAGGTGCGTGCGGCGCAGCTCGTCGCTGTCCATGTCCACCTCCTGCGTGCCTCTAGTCAGTAGTCGCGGGCGCTGTGGGCGCTGTGGGCGCTGTGGGCGGGCGTACCGTGAGGTGCGTGCGGCGCAGCTCGTCGCTGTCCATGTCCACCTCCTGCGTGCCTCTAGTCAGTAGTCGCGGGCGCTGTGGGCGCTGTGGGCGGGCGTACCGTGAGGTGCGTGCGGCGCAGCTCGTCGCTGTCCATGTCCACCTCCTGCGTGCCTCTAGTCAGTAGTCGCGGGCGCTGTGGGCGCTGTGGGCGGGCGTACCGTGAGGTGCGTGCGGCGCAGCTCGTCGCTGTCCATGTCCACCTCCTGCGTGCCTCTAGTCAGTAGTCGCGGGCGCTGTGGGCGCTGTGGGCGGGCGTACCGTGAGGTGCGTGCGGCGCAGCTCGTCGCTGTCCATGTCCACCTCCTGCGTGCCTCTAGTCAGTAGTCGCGGGCGCTGTGGGCGCTGTGGGCGGGCGTACCGTGAGGTGCGTGCGGCGCAGCTCGTCGCTGTCCATGTCCACCTCCTGCGTGCCTCTAGTCAGTAGTCGCGGGCGCTGTGGGCGCTGTGGGCGGGCGTACCGTGAGGTGCGTGCGGCGCAGCTCGTCGCTGTCCATGTCCACCTCCTGCGTGCCTCTAGTCAGTAGTCGCGGGCGCTGTGGGCGCTGTGGGCGGGCGTACCGTGAGGTGCGTGCGGCGCAGCTCGTCGCTGTCCATGTCCACCTCCTGCGTGCCTCTAGTCAGTAGTCGCGGGCGCTGTGGGCGCTGTGGGCGCTGTGGGCGGGCGTACCGTGAGGTGCGTGCGGCGCAGCTCGTCGCTGTCCATGTCCACCTCCTGCGTGCCTCTAGTCAGTAGTCGCGGGCGCTGTGGGCGCTGTGGGCGGGCGTACCGTGAGGTGCGTGCGGCGCAGCTCGTCGCTGTCCATGTCCACCTCCTGCGTGCCTCTAGTCAGTAGTCGCGGGCGCTGTGGGCGCTGTGGGCGGGCGTACCGTGAGGTGCGTGCGGCGCAGCTCGTCGCTGTCCATGTCCACCTCCTGCGTGCCTCTAGTCAGTAGTCGCGGGCGCTGTGGGCGCTGTGGGCGGGCGTACCGTGAGGTGCGTGCGGCGCAGCTCGTCGCTGTCCATGTCCACCTCCTGCGTGCCTCTAGTCAGTAGTCGCGGGCGCTGTGGGCGCTGTGGGCGGGCGTACCGTGAGGTGCGTGCGGCGCAGCTCGTCGCTGTCCATGTCCACCTCCTGCGTGCCTCTAGTCAGTAGTCGCGGGCGCTGTGGGCGCTGTGGGCGGGCGTACCGTGAGGTGCGTGCGGCGCAGCTCGTCGCTGTCCATGTCCACCTCCTGCGTGCCTCTAGTCAGTAGTCGCGGGCGCTGTGGGCGCTGTGGGCGGGCGTACCGTGAGGTGCGTGCGGCGCAGCTCGTCGCTGTCCATGTCCACCTCCTGCGTGCCTCTAGTCAGTAGTCGCGGGCGCTGTGGGCGCTGTGGGCGGGCGTACCGTGAGGTGCGTGCGGCGCAGCTCGTCGCTGTCCATGTCCACCTCCTGCGTGCCTCTAGTCAGTAGTCGCGGGCGCTGTGGGCGCTGTGGGCGCTGTGGGCGGGCGTACCGTGAGGTGCGTGCGGCGCAGCTCGTCGCTGTCCATGTCCACCTCCTGCGTGCCTCTAGTCAGTAGTCGCGGGCGCTGTGGGCGCTGTGGGCGCTGTGGGCGGGCGTACCGTGAGGTGCGTGCGGCGCAGCTCGTCGCTGTCCATGTCCACCTCCTGCGTGCCTCTAGTCAGTAGTCGCGGGCGCTGTGGGCGCTGTGGGCGGGCGTACCGTGAGGTGCGTGCGGCGCAGCTCGTCGCTGTCCATGTCCACCTCCTGCGTGCCTCTAGTCAGTAGTCGCGGGCGCTGTGGGCGCTGTGGGCGGGCGTACCGTGAGGTGCGTGCGGCGCAGCTCGTCGCTGTCCATGTCCACCTCCTGCGTGCCTCTAGTCAGTAGTCGCGGGCGCTGTGGGCGCTGTGGGCGGGCGTACCGTGAGGTGCGTGCGGCGCAGCTCGTCGCTGTCCATGTCCACCTCCTGCGTGCCTCTAGTCAGTAGTCGCGGGCGCTGTGGGCGCTGTGGGCGGGCGTACCGTGAGGTGCGTGCGGCGCAGCTCGTCGCTGTCCATGTCCACCTCCTGCGTGCCTCTAGTCAGTAGTCGCGGGCGCTGTGGGCGCTGTGGGCGCTGTGGGCGGGCGTACCGTGAGGTGCGTGCGGCGCAGCTCGTCGCTGTCCATGTCCACCTCCTGCGTGCCTCTAGTCAGTAGTCGCGGGCGCTGTGGGCGCTGTGGGCGCTGTGGGCGGGCGTACCGTGAGGTGCGTGCGGCGCAGCTCGTCGCTGTCCATGTCCACCTCCTGCGTGCCTCTAGTCAGTAGTCGCGGGCGCTGTGGGCGCTGTGGGCGGGCGTACCGTGAGGTGCGTGCGGCGCAGCTCGTCGCTGTCCATGTCCACCTCCTGCGTGCCTCTAGTCAGTAGTCGCGGGCGCTGTGGGCGCTGTGGGCGGGCGTACCGTGAGGTGCGTGCGGCGCAGCTCGTCGCTGTCCATGTCCACCTCCTGCGTGCCTCTAGTCAGTAGTCGCGGGCGCTGTGGGCGCTGTGGGCGCTGTGGGCGGGCGTACCGTGAGGTGCGTGCGGCGCAGCTCGTCGCTGTCCATGTCCACCTCCTGCGTGCCTCTAGTCAGTAGTCGCGGGCGCTGTGGGCGCTGTGGGCGGGCGTACCGTGAGGTGCGTGCGGCGCAGCTCGTCGCTGTCCATGTCCACCTCCTGCGTGCCTCTAGTCAGTAGTCGCGGGCGCTGTGGGCGCTGTGGGCGCTGTGGGCGGGCGTACCGTGAGGTGCGTGCGGCGCAGCTCGTCGCTGTCCATGTCCACCTCCTGCGTGCCTCTAGTCAGTAGTCGCGGGCGCTGTGGGCGCTGTGGGCGGGCGTACCGTGAGGTGCGTGCGGCGCAGCTCGTCGCTGTCCATGTCCACCTCCTGCGTGCCTCTAGTCAGTAGTCGCGGGCGCTGTGGGCGCTGTGGGCGGGCGTACCGTGAGGTGCGTGCGGCGCAGCTCGTCGCTGTCCATGTCCACCTCCTGCGTGCCTCTAGTCAGTAGTCGCGGGCGCTGTGGGCGCTGTGGGCGGGCGTACCGTGAGGTGCGTGCGGCGCAGCTCGTCGCTGTCCATGTCCACCTCCTGCGTGCCTCTAGTCAGTAGTCGCGGGCGCTGTGGGCGCTGTGGGCGCTGTGGGCGGGCGTACCGTGAGGTGCGTGCGGCGCAGCTCGTCGCTGTCCATGTCCACCTCCTGCGTGCCTCTAGTCAGTAGTCGCGGGCGCTGTGGGCGCTGTGGGCGGGCGTACCGTGAGGTGCGTGCGGCGCAGCTCGTCGCTGTCCATGTCCACCTCCTGCGTGCCTCTAGTCAGTAGTCGCGGGCGCTGTGGGCGCTGTGGGCGGGCGTACCGTGAGGTGCGTGCGGCGCAGCTCGTCGCTGTCCATGTCCACCTCCTGCGTGCCTCTAGTCAGTAGTCGCGGGCGCTGTGGGCGCTGTGGGCGCTGTGGGCGGGCGTACCGTGAGGTGCGTGCGGCGCAGCTCGTCGCTGTCCATGTCCACCTCCTGCGTGCCTCTAGTCAGTAGTCGCGGGCGCTGTGGGCGCTGTGGGCGCTGTGGGCGGGCGTACCGTGAGGTGCGTGCGGCGCAGCTCGTCGCTGTCCATGTCCACCTCCTGCGTGCCTCTAGTCAGTAGTCGCGGGCGCTGTGGGCGCTGTGGGCGCTGTGGGCGGGCGTACCGTGAGGTGCGTGCGGCGCAGCTCGTCGCTGTCCATGTCCACCTCCTGCGTGCCTCTAGTCAGTAGTCGCGGGCGCTGTGGGCGCTGTGGGCGGGCGTACCGTGAGGTGCGTGCGGCGCAGCTCGTCGCTGTCCATGTCCACCTCCTGCGTGCCTCTAGTCAGTAGTCGCGGGCGCTGTGGGCGCTGTGGGCGGGCGTACCGTGAGGTGCGTGCGGCGCAGCTCGTCGCTGTCCATGTCCACCTCCTGCGTGCCTCTAGTCAGTAGTCGCGGGCGCTGTGGGCGCTGTGGGCGCTGTGGGCGGGCGTACCGTGAGGTGCGTGCGGCGCAGCTCGTCGCTGTCCATGTCCACCTCCTGCGTGCCTCTAGTCAGTAGTCGCGGGCGCTGTGGGCGCTGTGGGCGGGCGTACCGTGAGGTGCGTGCGGCGCAGCTCGTCGCTGTCCATGTCCACCTCCTGCGTGCCTCTAGTCAGTAGTCGCGGGCGCTGTGGGCGCTGTGGGCGGGCGTACCGTGAGGTGCGTGCGGCGCAGCTCGTCGCTGTCCATGTCCACCTCCTGCGTGCCTCTAGTCAGTAGTCGCGGGCGCTGTGGGCGCTGTGGGCGGGCGTACCGTGAGGTGCGTGCGGCGCAGCTCGTCGCTGTCCATGTCCACCTCCTGCGTGCCTCTAGTCAGTAGTCGCGGGCGCTGTGGGCGCTGTGGGCGGGCGTACCGTGAGGTGCGTGCGGCGCAGCTCGTCGCTGTCCATGTCCACCTCCTGCGTGCCTCTAGTCAGTAGTCGCGGGCGCTGTGGGCGCTGTGGGCGGGCGTACCGTGAGGTGCGTGCGGCGCAGCTCGTCGCTGTCCATGTCCACCTCCTGCGTGCCTCTAGTCAGTAGTCGCGGGCGCTGTGGGCGCTGTGGGCGGGCGTACCGTGAGGTGCGTGCGGCGCAGCTCGTCGCTGTCCATGTCCACCTCCTGCGTGCCTCTAGTCAGTAGTCGCGGGCGCTGTGGGCGCTGTGGGCGGGCGTACCGTGAGGTGCGTGCGGCGCAGCTCGTCGCTGTCCATGTCCACCTCCTGCGTGCCTCTAGTCAGTAGTCGCGGGCGCTGTGGGCGCTGTGGGCGGGCGTACCGTGAGGTGCGTGCGGCGCAGCTCGTCGCTGTCCATGTCCACCTCCTGCGTGCCTCTAGTCAGTAGTCGCGGGCGCTGTGGGCGCTGTGGGCGGGCGTACCGTGAGGTGCGTGCGGCGCAGCTCGTCGCTGTCCATGTCCACCTCCTGCGTGCCTCTAGTCAGTAGTCGCGGGCGCTGTGGGCGCTGTGGGCGCTGTGGGCGGGCGTACCGTGAGGTGCGTGCGGCGCAGCTCGTCGCTGTCCATGTCCACCTCCTGCGTGCCTCTAGTCAGTAGTCGCGGGCGCTGTGGGCGCTGTGGGCGCTGTGGGCGGGCGTACCGTGAGGTGCGTGCGGCGCAGCTCGTCGCTGTCCATGTCCACCTCCTGCGTGCCTCTAGTCAGTAGTCGCGGGCGCTGTGGGCGCTGTGGGCGGGCGTACCGTGAGGTGCGTGCGGCGCAGCTCGTCGCTGTCCATGTCCACCTCCTGCGTGCCTCTAGTCAGTAGTCGCGGGCGCTGTGGGCGCTGTGGGCGGGCGTACCGTGAGGTGCGTGCGGCGCAGCTCGTCGCTGTCCATGTCCACCTCCTGCGTGCCTCTAGTCAGTAGTCGCGGGCGCTGTGGGCGCTGTGGGCGGGCGTACCGTGAGGTGCGTGCGGCGCAGCTCGTCGCTGTCCATGTCCACCTCCTGCGTGCCTCTAGTCAGTAGTCGCGGGCGCTGTGGGCGCTGTGGGCGGGCGTACCGTGAGGTGCGTGCGGCGCAGCTCGTCGCTGTCCATGTCCACCTCCTGCGTGCCTCTAGTCAGTAGTCGCGGGCGCTGTGGGCGCTGTGGGCGGGCGTACCGTGAGGTGCGTGCGGCGCAGCTCGTCGCTGTCCATGTCCACCTCCTGCGTGCCTCTAGTCAGTAGTCGCGGGCGCTGTGGGCGCTGTGGGCGGGCGTACCGTGAGGTGCGTGCGGCGCAGCTCGTCGCTGTCCATGTCCACCTCCTGCGTGCCTCTAGTCAGTAGTCGCGGGCGCTGTGGGCGCTGTGGGCGGGCGTACCGTGAGGTGCGTGCGGCGCAGCTCGTCGCTGTCCATGTCCACCTCCTGCGTGCCTCTAGTCAGTAGTCGCGGGCGCTGTGGGCGCTGTGGGCGGGCGTACCGTGAGGTGCGTGCGGCGCAGCTCGTCGCTGTCCATGTCCACCTCCTGCGTGCCTCTAGTCAGTAGTCGCGGGCGCTGTGGGCGCTGTGGGCGCTGTGGGCGGGCGTACCGTGAGGTGCGTGCGGCGCAGCTCGTCGCTGTCCATGTCCACCTCCTGCGTGCCTCTAGTCAGTAGTCGCGGGCGCTGTGGGCGCTGTGGGCGGGCGTACCGTGAGGTGCGTGCGGCGCAGCTCGTCGCTGTCCATGTCCACCTCCTGCGTGCCTCTAGTCAGTAGTCGCGGGCGCTGTGGGCGCTGTGGGCGGGCGTACCGTGAGGTGCGTGCGGCGCAGCTCGTCGCTGTCCATGTCCACCTCCTGCGTGCCTCTAGTCAGTAGTCGCGGGCGCTGTGGGCGCTGTGGGCGCTGTGGGCGGGCGTACCGTGAGGTGCGTGCGGCGCAGCTCGTCGCTGTCCATGTCCACCTCCTGCGTGCCTCTAGTCAGTAGTCGCGGGCGCTGTGGGCGCTGTGGGCGGGCGTACCGTGAGGTGCGTGCGGCGCAGCTCGTCGCTGTCCATGTCCACCTCCTGCGTGCCTCTAGTCAGTAGTCGCGGGCGCTGTGGGCGCTGTGGGCGGGCGTACCGTGAGGTGCGTGCGGCGCAGCTCGTCGCTGTCCATGTCCACCTCCTGCGTGCCTCTAGTCAGTAGTCGCGGGCGCTGTGGGCGCTGTGGGCGCTGTGGGCGGGCGTACCGTGAGGTGCGTGCGGCGCAGCTCGTCGCTGTCCATGTCCACCTCCTGCGTGCCTCTAGTCAGTAGTCGCGGGCGCTGTGGGCGCTGTGGGCGCTGTGGGCGGGCGTACCGTGAGGTGCGTGCGGCGCAGCTCGTCGCTGTCCATGTCCACCTCCTGCGTGCCTCTAGTCAGTAGTCGCGGGCGCTGTGGGCGCTGTGGGCGCTGTGGGCGGGCGTACCGTGAGGTGCGTGCGGCGCAGCTCGTCGCTGTCCATGTCCACCTCCTGCGTGCCTCTAGTCAGTAGTCGCGGGCGCTGTGGGCGCTGTGGGCGGGCGTACCGTGAGGTGCGTGCGGCGCAGCTCGTCGCTGTCCATGTCCACCTCCTGCGTGCCTCTAGTCAGTAGTCGCGGGCGCTGTGGGCGCTGTGGGCGGGCGTACCGTGAGGTGCGTGCGGCGCAGCTCGTCGCTGTCCATGTCCACCTCCTGCGTGCCTCTAGTCAGTAGTCGCGGGCGCTGTGGGCGCTGTGGGCGGGCGTACCGTGAGGTGCGTGCGGCGCAGCTCGTCGCTGTCCATGTCCAGCAGCTCGTCGATGTCCACCTCCACCTCCTGCGTGCTGCCCCCTCCACCACCCCCACCGGCGACCACCTCCTTCTGTTGACAAAACACACGTCACCTATATGTTCCTGTGGTCAGGTCGACAGTAATTCGGGCTCGTTCGATCATAAAATTATCCGAGTGTGTCTGGAGTTCTGTGAGAGAAAATATGCGAGGTTGTCTACTGTTCTGTGTTGAAATTTATGAATTCACATTTATGAAATTATGTTAATTAATGTAACTGATTTAAATATCGTGTTAATTAAACAATAAGACAAATAAAAGTCCCAAAAGTGGAGGGGTAAAGAGACAGCGACAGCGGTCGCGAATTCGAATTCGATTCGAATGAGGAAATTCTTGATTGTTAGTAGCAATTTATGAACTTCTTGTTAAACCACTTAACGGCCGATGACTCCGATTTGCACGGTTTGCACAAACACGAGCGCGCACGCGCGATCTCGCGTCCACCGCCGACAAATATTCAGCTGCTACTTGCTCAGTACAAAAACGAGTAAACTTACGTATTCGTGAAAGCGTCATGTTAATCAATTTATTTCGTAGATCACCTAAATGTTACTTATTTACGTCTCTGTTTAAAAGTAGATGTTAAAAGGTGCGCGATTTGAACACATTTTACAAGAACAAATTCATAAACTGCAACTACTAATCTAAAATTGTTTCAGCGCAAACGTAAGAATAACCTGAAGATTTTCGAATCGAATTCGAAGTTTGAAACTTATTACCCGACTACGGAACGGAGGGAGGGTTATGATTTTAACAAGAATGTATGTATGTATGTTCATCTGTTCCCGCATATCTTCTAATCTACTTAACATAATTTGACAAGTAGGGTGTCGTTAGAAGCGTCTTGATTGTCCGCTGGTTATACGCTATAATATCACATTATTGGACTGCGATTTTAGCCGTAGTCGGGTTTTAAGTAGTTTTTAAAACTTATTACTTGTTTTAGACATCGACATAATATTTAAACTACTTAGATTGAGTGTTACGGTCCGAAAAATGGCACACAGAAATAGCGCCCTTGTGTCGCTATTTGTTTTCAAGCCACAGGCTCACAAAATTATTCTTGCCGATCGTCGCTACCTATAAGCTTCTTGATGTCGCTACTGTCTAAATGAAACTGTCATGAACACGCCATCTATACTTATAATAAAACTGTAACAGATCCAATTCTGTACATTGAAGATATTTTGAAAATTATATTTGGAGGGCATTCTATAACCGATACTGAGGCCGAAAATGATTTTTTTTTAATTTTTGTCTGTTTGTCTGTATCACGGCTGCGCATCACGCCGAAACTACTGAATGGATTCAAATGAAACTTGGCATGATTTGAGATCTTACTACGAGGTAGGACATAGGATACTTTTGATCCCGTAATCTATAGGCCGACCGTTTAACTCGCATATCGCCTGCGCGGTAAGAAGGGAGCGGGGGCGGGTAACGCTACACACGGAGTCAATAATCCAAAGATTTATCTCGAGATAGACATTGTTGGTAAAGAATAAAATAATAAGTATCTTTTTGTTAAGTATTTATTTTTAAGTTTTACAAATATTTTATAATAGCTTCATAGGTACAAAATAAAACAATAATTAACTCCGTTTAAGAAATATTTAACCACAGATAAAAATTTTATAGGACTATTCGTCACTAATATTCATATCGCTTGAATCATCATCACTGTCTGTGTAGCTTGAGGAGTCAGAATCTTGCAAATTAATAATAAATCGGTCCATCTCTTCATCAACGATGCGATCGTGCAGACAATATTCATCTTCAATAGTTTGTACATGTTTATCGCAGTTAACCCATTTTTCTACAGAGAATTCGGCAAATAACTATTCCAGTGTATTTTTCTTTTTGTCTAAATTAGAATCAATTTCAATTTTTGCGAGCTGTCCTTTGATATCCCCCCAAACCAATTCGATTGGGTTCAGGTCTGGGTGATATGGAGGCAGTCGTAAGACTTCATGACCTGCCGCCTTTAAAATTTCATCTATTTTGTAAATATTTTCTGTCGCGTGTTGTTTGATTAAATTCAATAAATCACATTTTTTTAGAGACGTATCAAATTCAACATTGTGTCTTTGCAGCCAGGTTTGCATGGTGGCTTTTGTGGATGTCATTGTAGGCTTTTTGTCCTCTTGTACCGAGTGGTATGCGGCATTATCCATAACAATAACTGAGCTTGGCGGTAAATTTGGCAATAGCTTTTCTTTAGTCCATTTGCTGAAGTTTACAAAATTCATATCGCTATGATAATCTCCGGTTTTGCTTTTGGATTTAAAAATTAAAAGAGCTCCATCGATAAATCCGGCTTATCCACCAGCATGTACAATAATTAAACGTGGCCCTTTGCCAATATGCGACAGCACCCCTCGTTCCTCATTGGATTGCCAACACGCCGGTACATTTAATGACGAATTGACATATGTTTCATCGAGGTAAACAATGTTTCTTTGATCTCTTCTGTGCTTCTTTATCGCATTAAGATAACGCCACCGCCACGATACGATGTTTGGTTGTTCAATCAGTAATTTTCTTTTTGATTGACATTTCTTAAATCGAAAGCCAAGTTTATGAATCAATGTTCTCAAATATTCTCGGCCACAATTTAAAATTCCTTCTTCTCTGAGTTTCGCATTCAAAATTTTTAATGTAGGAACCTTCTTATAAACCGTATAAAATTGAGTTATTTTTCTTCTAACAACGCCCTCTGTAAAACTGTCAACTTCAATTTTTTTCTTTCGGATTTGTTTAATTTTTTTTTTGGTGATTTAAAATTTACATTATTTTGTTCATCTTTCAGTTCATTTCCTTCTTTTATTATTTTACATATGGTAGTCACCGAAAGTCCTGTAGCTTTAGCAACAAGTTTGTTTAGGTTTACGTCTTCAAGATACTCTGTAGAATTATGATCTTGTTTTCTGGCTTTAAAAAAGGAATATACATTGTATGCTATTTGTTTAGCTTGCTTGTTAATTTTGTTCGCAAAACTGGAAGAGCGATTCATCTTGAGATTTATCTTGGCAGTCGTATACCTTGTGCGTTTATCTTCAAGCGTCCGTAACAAAAACACCAACCGCGCGCTGCGAGCACAGCCAGCGCACTGCCGCACTTGACGTAAGCTCTCTGCTCCGCGCACCCCTTTCACCCATCCGCTAACATCTCCCCTCGCTCCCTTCTACCCCCTCAGGCGATACGCGTATTAAATGGTCGGCCTATAGCACGGTTCTTTTGGGAGACGGTATTATAGTCAAAATTTTATCAATTTTTCTTCATAATTATAATAAATATTAGTAAGGGAACACTCATAGAGAGTTGTTATCAAGGATTTGTAATCGATCCGGTTAAGCAACGTCAGGTAAGGTCATTAAATAGATGGGTGACCGTTTAACGCCATTTGAACTAAACGGGTTCGTGCTTCGTAGAGCAAGTAAAAAGTGGGTCACAGTTTTTAACCGACTATAAAAAAGGAGGTTATGTATTCGATGCGAATGTCTGTTATTAAAAGTTTAGTTCGTAAAAATAGCGCATGCGGAGCTGCGTGGGTCAGCTAGTTATTAGAATAAAACTGTTAGTTCACGTTTCCGCCACCGGCACAAATAAGTCCGCGACCCCCGCGACCACATTTTAGATGTCATTTTGTTAGTGAATGTTTAACTACTTTATAATAATATCGATTATTTTAGAGGTTTAATCGTTTTTCCGTACAAAATGTATGGGAACCGTTTTCTGGCGATTCGTGTCATTTCTAGTACTCATACCTTAATTGTTCCCATAGTATTTTGATCCTTACATCAAATTTTAATGTGATCGATTGACATAAAAATTTAACTACTTACTATAACTGTCCCGTCTCAAAAATCCATCCTGTATACTTTATCTACCTACAGTCCGAATGCTAACTCGAGCAGCTAGGTATTCCAGAGTAACTTACTGCAAACATAAACGGTCGTCTTGTAAACTACTGAACCGATTTCGATGAAACTTATTCTCTTCCCTAAGTTGAAAGATACAAAAACTATTACAAAAAAAGAATTACCGCAATCGGTTACGTAGTTTCTGAGAAATTAAGGGACAAACCTGCATACCTATATACACTCATGTTTGGTAAGTAGGTAGATTTGTTTAGATGTCCACATATGTGAATATTACGTATTTTTATTATTAAAACAATAAAATAAAATAAAATAATTACATACTTATACGTCGAATACAGCTCGTTTTGAAGTCGGTTAAAAAGGAATGCTAGTCGATCCAGCACACGAGTAGTGGTGGCGGGCGGCGGCGGGCGGCGGCGGGCGGTGCGTCCGACCAATATTAACGTGAACATAGTTGAATGGTATGCGCACCGGTGTGTCGTAGAGTTTCTGCAGTTCGTCGTAGAGCCACATCTCAACGGCGAGCCGCTTGCGGATGAGCGCCATCTGGTGGCTGCCGTACTTCGCCGTCAGGAACTTCTCGCGTCGCTCCTTCACCTGCAACGCACACGCAGCTCATGACTTCATCAGTGACAACACTGGCGACTACTGGCGAGTGGCGAGCTCCGAGTGACGCCTGCCCATGGACATATACATTGCAATGCCGACCGTCACCTAAGACATTTGGTACAACTTGGTAGTTAAAAGTCTCATAAATCCATTTTTTTTTCGGGAATTAAGGATTCTGTTGGTCGCAGATGACCATGACGGTTCCAGATTCGTTCCAGAGGAGTATGCTCAAATCGAAACCCAGCAAACGTTCGGAGAGTGTCGCTTTGTAATCGATGCATTCGGTTGGGCCTTTATTTTTTTATGTTCAGGTGAACATCAAATAATGTTAGGACAAATAAACGTTGATTTGATGTGATGGGCGGGCATGCGCTCATATTCAGTTGTAATCACTGATTGGTAAACGATTAGTTGGTTAAACAACGTCAGGCAAAAGGTGACCGTTCAGTGGCATTTCAACTGAGCGTCCGCGCGTCCGGTCCCCGTGATTCGGAGCGCACGTAAACTCGATCCCGTTTGTTGTCATTTAGACAGCAGCGGGTAGCTCGAACATGTAAGCTTCTTGAGCTCGAACAACTCTGACAAAAGGTTTGCCACTAACCATACTATGAAAAGAAATGATGATCACCTCTCCTTTGTCGCTAAAGTTGACGTGCAGCCGGGACTTGGCCGGCGAGCGCTCGGTGGGCGAGAGCGCGGGGTGTGCGGGGTGAGGCACCGCCGCCGGCGCCGCGACGCCGCACTCCATGCCGCACGCCGCTGCAGCCGCGCTGCCGCGGCTCTGGAACACAACACGCGACGCTCGCTCACACAACGTGTCACCACCGACCGCCACCGACCGCCATCGACCGCCACCGCCTTGCTTCACCCTCCAGCTCGACCCTCGTAGTGCACATGACACGCACATGTACGTACACATAATAAACTTTACATTAGGATATCAAGGAAAGTAATCCGGTTGACCTAAATCGCGAGCGTGAGTCGTTGCAAATGGAATGTCCGACCGCAGAAGCCACACAAACGAAAAACAACACGAGTGGCTACACAACTTTGTAAATGAACATGGAGAGCGATATGGCTGAGTAGGCTAGAAGCGTGGTCAGTAGGAGGCGTCCTGCGTCCCACTGCACGCACGCGGGATAATTAGCCAGTTCCTACCTACATCTAGTACATGTTGGTAAAAAGTAAATACTCTGAACCAACTGCATCTTGCCATACATTCCACACGACCCCTAATTAGCACTATAATGTACGCATAAGCTATGGTAGGTATACTTAATTACCTATTGTGTTTCTATAACTTACTATACTACCCCAGAGTATTTCAGTCTTGAGGTCAGATCTTCAGTCTCATTTATAACTTGCACTAAAAGTAAAACGCACTGGACCTGCTCCACAGCAGCAGAGCGGCGTGGCGGCGTGGCGGCGGCGTGGCGGCGTGATGCCGTGGTGGATCGCGGTATACCTACTTACTGAGTTGTTCAAAAGACACACAAGACACTTTGTGAGAGCCCCCGCAGGACTATGCATGTAGGTCATCGAAATACACCTATAGTATCTATAGTATATCGATGATGTAGGTATTTTGGATTAGAATTTGAATGATCTCATGCTTTTCTTGTGATATAAGCGGCCGCATCTGCGTAGCAGACGAGTTGCGCGGCACCACCGGACTCTACCCTCAGAGTAATTAGAATGGAGCTAGTATCGCGTCGGTTCCCCGAACAAATTTTTCGTGGCACTTTTGCGGGGTGCGGGAGGCGAATTAAACACACACATCTGTGTGTGGGTAGTGGGGTGTGGGAAGTGTGGGTATGCGTGAAATTGTATCTACAATTTCACGCATACCCACACTATAATAAACTCGCAACACATTCAAAAAGATACGCACACAAATAAAGAATGACCTGAACCTAAGAACAAAAATTTGGCAGAGGGGTTACCGCATCATGCTCTCTCCAGTGGTATCTCCTCTAAGGACACTGCCACACCGACATGGAATAGGGAACACGTTCAAGCTTTGGCTATTTCTCGAGTAAGTGTGTTATGATGCTAACTAATAAGTAACAACTAACTAACAACTAACCAACACTAACTCCACTACTACTTGTATAACTGCAGCATGTGCTGTGCACATACAGAGACGGACCGCGACCGACGTACCCGCGAGGCGCGAGGCCTGACGGCCTGAGTGGACTGCTGCATGGCGCACTCGCCGACCAACACAAGGAACCTACAGAACATCCTGTCTGCTTACAGTTTCGTGCAATGGTAACGAGTGACATTGTCAGAGTAATTAGAATGGAGCTAGTATCGCGTCGATTCCCCGAACAAATTTTTCGTGGCACTTTTGCGGGGTGCGGGAGGCGAAGTAAACACACACAGATACAATTTCACGCATACCCACACTATAATAAACTCGCAACACATTCAAAAAGATACGCACACAAATAAAGAATGACCTGAACAACAAAATTTGGCAGAGGGGTTAGCGCATCATGATCTCTCCAGCAGTGGTATTTCCTCTAAGGTGACATTATATTTGTTATCCAAAATCAAAGAGATTAAATGGTGGTAATAGAGCGGCCTTTAGGATTTTTTATTCCCAAACACTGTCAACACTTTTTATAATAAATTTCTCAGTAAATATACAAAATGTACTTATTTAAGTACTTACCTACTTAATAAATAAACCGTAGTCTCATCCGGTCTTTTTTTTGTCATAGAAATTAGACACATTTTCTTGTTTACCTATTGCATTTGTTGTAGGTAGCACGTTTCTACTAACATATTACACGTGTAACAAGTATTAAATGAAAATGTTGCTCGCTAAGGCCAGTCTAGTCATAAGTAGAAAAAAAATCAGCGCTTTGCTCTTTGATTGTGACACACACCTTGTCGAAAGTATGACAATTCAAGTTATTGTTTGCTTATTGTATGTTCATTTTTCACAGTATTTTGTTCTTTTTTTATTATCATGTATGTTTGTGTCTTTTGATGCAAATAAAAACTTTATCTATTTATATAACTAAGTAGTTAAATGTCTTTTTTCAAAATCAAATAAAAATCAACGTATGGAAGAACAGATTTGATCGCTCCGTAATGTGAGGTTGGCCATGTTTAAGAAGAAGAAGAAGGTAGTCGATGAAAAGTCTGATGTCTGACTTGATAATTTTTTAAAAACTGGTTTACTCTTATAAGACCAGTTTAGATCTATGTATAGACGAGATGAAGAATTCTTTGATAATATAGTCCAAAAATATTTCTCTGTGGTATAGTTTTTCGCAGTTTTTCGCCCTAAATTACATTATTTTTTGTGCCCACGTAGTTGTTAATCGTTATTGCCGGAGTCAATAAACGTGTATTTTAATAGTAGTGACCGAGTGGCAGTGGCACAAACCTACTAGAGATGTTAGTGGTATGGTAAAATGGACCTCACCTTCACGTAACGGGAAGTAGTTTTAAATTTTAACTGCAATATAACCGGAATGTATTGAATAAATAAGTGATGTCCACTCAGACGAGTGCTTCTATAAATATAGCGAAGCCTTTCATATATTTCAAGAACCATTCAGGATGTAAACAGAGTACCTGATGCACAACGCGCCGCACTCTGACACAATGTTGTTCCTTAGTCCTTGTGCACAGTTACTGTGCACAAGGACTAAGGAACAACATTGTGTCAGAGTGCGGCGCGGGGCGCGGGGTACGGGGCCGTCGCCCGGGCGGTGCGTAGAGGCTTTCATATACAAAACCCCATCACCCGGCGCTCCCCACGCCGGCCCTCAGCCTCACCGTGGACTACGAGCAGTTCTACACACATCTCTCACCGCAAAGAGCGGCTACTACTGATACTCGGGAGCAAATCACACCAAATCTGCACACAGTGTACAAATGATAATCGACTCTTGACGAGGCAGCAACCACATCGCCGAAATGAAAAGGCGTCGTGGTATTACGTAGGTACGCACTTACTTACTTAAATACTAAATGCCACCGCCGCGCCGCGACTCGCGCCGATTAAGGAAAGCAGGAGGCGATCGCACGAATCTCTATTATACAATAAAATATCGAACTAGAGGCTATCGACCTTCGACTCATTCAAGACTATGGCCACAGAATACATCTATGGCGATATCCGTCGTAAATGTGATAAATAAACGAGTTGTGTGAACGTGTATAACTGTGAGTTGACGCCGCCGCCGCAGCGCGCGGCGCATCACCGGCCGGCAGGCGGCGCGGCGGGCGGGCGGCCTCTTCGTCCACGGCACACAGTCGGTAATAAAATACTTTGCGGCCATCGTCTACCGAAATAGAGCCGTTTCAGCGTTCATAAGATATATTATTAGATGACCCGGCTACCAAATATTTGCGAGTCAGTACAAAATATTTACCCCAGACGCGACGACCCAACCGTATAATTTCCATAATACCCAGCCGTAGCGTCACCTTTTTGAGGTGTTGCCAGAATACCAGCGCTGCGTCAGATTTATATGTGGCGCAGAAATATGCTCAGGCAGCATCCTTCTTTTCCATTTCTGACGCCACACAACTTCTGTTTCTTTTCTCTGTTAAGTGTTTTGTTATTGTGTGTGTCAAGCAAATGTTTTTTCTTGCTTTCTTTTGTTATAATTAGGGACCGGATTTATATGTATTTAAAATTCCTAAATATGTACATATAATATGGACTAAAAAAACTAAAATATGGACTAAAAAGCGAAAATACGGTAAAATATGGAAAAATATGGAGTTAAAAATAACCATAAGTTTCAGGTATATGGCAATTCATTTCAGTATTTGTATTGTTTCAATGCACGGATCTCATATTGTAGAAAAGAAAAGATGAAAATGCCCCAATGTAGAAAAGGCATGTTTAAGTTTGTACGCTTATGTTTCTCTGTCTGTCTGTGGCATCGTAGCTTCCTAACGAATGGATGGATGAAAATTCAAGGTTTGTTTGGTCAAAATAAGGCATGGTAGGTACTGGCTGAATAATCTTTCAACGTCGCAGTATGTGTTTCAATAAATTCTATGATGAGTTTAAGTTGTTTTATGAACTGTGCTTTCCCATACGTAACAAAAAAATTATCATAAAAAAAGAAATATTCCATGGATAACCAAGGGGCTTAAACATAGTTGTAAGATCAAGCGAAGACTTGTTATAAATTTTATAAAAATAAGACTGAAGAGAGTAAAGCGGCATTTCATAAATATTCGCGTACACTACGTAAATAGCTGCTCGAGTCAACTCGTGCCCGGGTGCTGCTTGGGGGGGACTGGTCCGACTTCTATCCCTTTGGCCTTTTAGTTTGTCGTAATTTATTGTTTTCTTCTTTTCTCCCTTGCTTTATGTTTCGAACGGCAGGACACACTATCGCTAATGTCGATTCATTTGTAGCAAAACAATGTTTAAAAAAAAGTGAAAAAATGACAAGCCCGCTGAGTTTCTTGCCGGATCTTCTCAGTTGAGGCCGCGTTGTGATCCGTTGGTAGCTTTTAAAAAATGACGATTCAAAAGTGCTAGCGTTAAGCCTATTTGAAATAAAGATTTTTGAGTTTGAGTTTGAAATGTATTACCAAGTCACAAAAAATATATAATACATGTTATATTGAAACATCTAAAAACACATGTAAAGCTGCATGGAGAATCATAAATGAAGACACTACACGAAATTCACGATGTTTCATAGAAGAAATTCGAGTAGACGATAAGGTTGTAGTTGAGCCAAAAGAAATTGCAATAGAATTCAATCAATACCTACGGACTACTGACGGGCCCGTTGGTCTAGTGGTTAGTGACCCTGTCCGCTAACCGATGGGTCGTGGGTTCGATTCCCACCAAGTGTCTGGGTGTTATTTATCTATTTAAGTATGTATTTACAAAAAAAATGTATATAAGTATTAGTGTCAGTTGGCTGGTTTCCATAGTACAGGCTCTGCCTAGTTTGGGATCAGATGACCGTGTGTGGATTGTCCCAAGATATTATTATTATTATTATACCTATTAGAAATCGCCAATAATAACAATACAACTGTTTGCAATACAAATAAACATAGAGTTAAAAATAGTATGTTTCTAATGCCACTAAGCCACTCTGAAGTGAAATGTATTTAATCATGTCTTTAAACGATACTAAATCTGTAGGACATGATGACATATCTACGGAAATACTAAAAAAATGTGTTGACATTATTGTACCCATTTTGACATATTTAATAAACCTAACTTTTGAGCAAGGAACATTTCCAAAGTCCCCTAAAAGATCGATTGTTAAACCCTTATACAAATAAACTATTTAAAAAAAAATAAAAACCGACTTCAAAGTAAATTATCTAAAAAGCATAAAATAACGAAAATATATTGAAGTCGGTGCTAGCACATCATGTTAAGCTAAGATTAGCACGAGCACGAGATAATTTACTTTGAAGTCGGTTTTTTTTTTTTAAATAGTTTATTTAACACTTTTTAGTGACTTATTTTACCAAGACAGGTATCAGCACTATCACGCAACTCGAACGTCTACGTCACAGTAACTTACTGAAACCATAAAAAGTCTATATCTCTTAAACTGTAGCAGGTTATGGGCTTAGCTAGCAGTGGAAGTTTGGGTATAAGAAATAAAATAATATAATAGAAATAAAAGTAAATGGTATATTGTAAAAAGCAAGGGCAGACAAGACTCGATGATAATTATTGTAATAACAGACCAATCGTCACTAGGGTAACGTACCTATTACAAATTGGTTCTCTATATGCCAGGTACATATTTAATACAACGAGTATCTATTATACTCAACACGCTCCCTTAAATTGTACCTTGCATAACACAATTTACACAACAAAACACTAAACTAACAAGGTATAAAATAAACAGCACATTTTAAAAAACACTAAACTAAGTAACGCCTAAACCTTCCATACAAAAATAATGTTTCTGCTTAGGCAACGGTTTTGTTAATATATCGCCAAGCATTAATTCAGTTGGGATATATCGTATCACAATATCTTTATTAGTACGGACAGTTTCCCTTAAAAAGTGATACTTAATATCAATGTGCTTACTGCGGGAATGCAAGACTGGGTCTTTTGATAATGCGATCGCTCCCTGATTGTCCGCATGTAACACTACCTTGTTAAAGTGCGCTAACCCGATTTCAGTTAGCAGACTATTCAAGTATATAGCCTCCTTCATACTCAAAGCTAGACTAACGTATTCAGCCTCGCAGGTTGAAGTCGCAACACATTTTTGTTTCTGTGATTTCCACGAGATTGCTGCCCCAGCTAAAATAAACGCATAGCCTGAGTAGCTTCGCCTATCGATTGTACAATTGCCCCAATCACTATCGCTATACCCAATGACACTATTACCGGATTTCCTGTAGACGAGGCCACGTTCACGGGTCCTCTTGAGGTAACGAAGGATTCTCAATGCTGCTTTCCAGCACCTCTGATCGTATTTATCCACATACTGTCCTAATTTCGCCACGGCATTTGAGATGTCTGGCCTGGTTCCTACGGACAGGTAAATTAAACATCCTATTAATTCCCTGTACGGTATGTTACGATCATTGTCCTTCTCGGTATTCGGTAATTTAAAATTTACCTCCATTGGCGTACAACAAGTTTCTTTACAATTTTCTAGGCAAAATTTTCGTAAAATCTTGTCAACATATTGTGTTTGTGACAACTTAATTGCATTGTCACTTCTGACAATATCTATGCCCAAAATAAATTTAGCAACTCCGTAGTCCTTCATTTCGAACTCTTTTGCTAATTCTGTTTTAAAATTTACTATACAATCTCTTTTCTGACTCGCAATCATAATATCGTCCGTGTAGACACAAACAAAAAACATTGCTCCGCGGTCATCCAGTTCTTTATAATACAAACATGGTTCATTCAAAGACTGCTTTAAATGCATCTTTTTCAGCTTCTCGTGCAGCCTGATATTCCATTGGCGTCCAGCTTGTTTCAAACCATAAAGAGATTTATGTAAACTGCAAACATTACCACCAGCTCTTATATCGTTTAACATTTGTTGCGCTTGGTCTTTGACTAAGTCATCCTCTTCTATGCGCAACAGTTTTATTAAACTTTCTTCTAAGAGTTCAGGTATTTTCATGTATACTTCCTCCTCAAGATATCCATTCAAATAAGCAGTATTTATATCTACTTGATGAATCTCCATATCCAATTCAACTGCCAATGCGGACAATAATCTAACTGTATCAAGCCTCATGACTGGAGCGAAGGTATCGCGGTAGTCAATACCATAACGCTGACTATAGCCCTTTGCAACCAATCTTGCTTTCTTCTTTTCAGTTTTGTCCACATTCAGCTTCGTAGTGAGGACATAGCGACATCCTACTACTTCACGATTCGGAGGTTTCTTCACTATTTTCCACGTTTGGTTTTTAACGAGGCTTCTTATCTCTGACATAATGGCAGCTTCCCATAGCTTTCGTTCATTACAAGATAACGCCTCTTTCAATGACACTTCTGTTGCGGCAGCTACGAAGTCTTCACAGTCAGCAAATTCATCTGATGTAACAGCTGACTCAACATCAGTCTCATTTCCATCTCTGTCATTTCTCTCCTCCTCCTGATCCTGTTCTCGCTCCCTCCTTGGTACGCTGACCATTCTGTACATTTTCTTCGGTCTTCCTACGTGACCTCTTTGGATCCTAGGTCTACCTGGAGCTCTTCTTAATTCTTCATCTTCCGATGGCATCTCAATGTGAGGATCATCACTGCTTGAAGCCAGTGGTTGAGCTGATCCATGTGGGATTGGAATTCGCTCTATAGGAGGTGAAAAAACTGGTGGATTGATTTCCAACTCCACATACCTTTTTCGCTCCGGCTCTTGTGACTTCTCTGTCACAATCATCTGAAAAGGGTCTATAGTATTCTCGTCTTGGGGTTTCTCTACGTTCAAAAACCTTACATCTCTCGCGACAATCAGTTTTCGATCATCTGGCAACCATACTCTGTATCCTTTTTGATCACGTGGGTAACCTACAAATATTCCCCTCTTGCTTCTGGTTGTGAATTTATCCTTATTTGTATCCTTGTCAAGAACGTACACTTTTGTACCAAAAGGTCGCAAATAATCCAACTTCACAGGTCGATCAAAAAACTTTTCATATGGTATTTCACCACCAACCGCACTACATGGGCATCTGTTTCTAATATGGCATGCGGTTACCACCGCATCTGCCCAAAAGCCTTCTGATAGTCCTGAGGATAATAATATGCACCTTGCCATTTCAACTAGTGTCCTATTCATTCTTTCAGCAACACCGTTTTGCTGAGGAGTGTGGGGAATAGTCAATCTTCTACTGATTCCTTCCTTTGACAAGAAATCATCAAACTCCCTATTACAATATTCGCCACCATTATCAGTTTGCAAATATTTGATTCTTTTCCCAGTTAAGTTCTCGACAAACTGCTTGTATATTTTAAAAACAGTAAAAACCGAACTCTTTTTACTTAATAAATATACCTCGCACCACCTTGTACAATCATCTATAAAAGTTACAAAGTATCTTGCGCCTCCTAGGGCTGTATTTTTCATCGGCCCTACAACATCGGAATAAATAATTTTAAGCTTCTCGTTACACGGTCCACCCGAACTGGAGAAAGGAACGGAACTCATTTTACCGCGAATGCAGGTTTCACAATTACGTAACCTATCGACATTTGTCAAATCGACTTTCATGCCCAAATCGCAATGATTTATGAGTTTAACTAAGTCTCTTACATTTAAATGACCTAAACGCTCGTGCCACGCTTGTATATCAACCTCTTTATTCGATATAGCAGCAGCTTCAGCACGCTGTTCCTGAACGTAATATAAATTACCCTTACGATTCGCAACTAACTTAATATTACCCTGAGAATCTGTCACTAGAGCTCTATCGCTCCCAAACGTGACTTCAAAACCCTTATCGGTAATCTTTGCAACTGAAATCAAGTTAGCTCTCAAATCTGGAACGTACAACGTGTCTGGTAGTTTTACTACACACTTAGAGTCATCATTACATGCGAACAACCTTACCGTACCTTTACCTTGTACAAGAGCGCTTTCATTATTTGCTAAATTCAATTTTCCATAAGATGGTTGTAAGGTATCTCCAAAATATGCTTTATTTTTGCACAAGTGACTTGTACAACCACTATCAATGATCCAGTTTCCATTCTCGCAGGCTGCAGCATGACAATCATCTGAAACACAACTAAATGTAACAAAACTAGTATCAATAGCACACGTTTTAGTTTTATTCATCGATACCCACTTCACCGACTCTTGTTTATTGAATTGTTTACATTCCGAAGCTTTGTGACCCTTTCTATGGCACTTAAAACATCTATAGTTGAATTTTGGACTCGCTTCGCAACCCTTATTATCGTCCAACTGTACCGGTTTTTGTCTGGGAGTTTTCTTGTTTAGCCTCTTGCCCTTGACTAACATTATATTCTCCGTGCAAGATCTCCTTGAGCTACTTTCTTCTAGAATTTTAATCTTTAGCACTTCAGGCTTAGGAAACTCATCCCTGGATTCTATTGCACATCTAAAATTCTCATAGCTTGAAGGCAAACTATACAATAACATTATTGATGCTAAATCATCTTGTATTTCAACGCCCATATCGTGCAATCTATCTCTGGCATCAAAGAATCTGCTCAAATGTTCGTGAACATCGTCACCTTCGCTCATCTTACTTAATGTGAGCTGCTTCAGCAAGGTGGCCTTTCTGGCGGGTCCCTTAGAAGCATAAACTGATTCTAATTTCGTCCAGAGCTCTTTAGACGTTTTGCACCCTTTTGCATGTTGCAATTCACTCGGGCTCATCGCTAGTATGATTTCCGCCCTTGCTTTCGAATCATTTGATTCCCATACAGCCGCCTCTGCTATTTCAGCAGGCTTCGGTTTAGTACCATCTACGTATTCCCAAAGATCGTTTTTGATTAAGATCGCTTGTGCTTGGATCTTCCAGGAATGAAAATTATCCCGATCAAGATTTTCAATTCTTACCGTATTCATGGTTGCCTCCTCACGGCTCCACCCACAGCAGAATTCCAACACTTTTTGAATTGCGATCACACGATCTCCTCTAATAACTTCGTACTCTTTTCGTACCCGTTATTATAACTATTTTATTTCTTACGCATAAGCTGGGCCCATAACCATTGTAGCAGGTTATGGGCTTAGCTAGCAGTGGAAGTTTGGGTATAAGAAATAAAATAATATAATAGAAATAAAAGTAAATGGTATATTGTAAAAAGCAAGGGCAGACAAGACTCGATGATAATTATTGTAATAACAGACCAATCGTCACTAGGGTAACGTACCTATTACAAATTGGTTCTCTATATGCCAGGTACATATTTAATACAACGAGTATCTATTATACTCAACATAAACTACTGGACCGATTTTGATGTAACTTATACTTTACCCTAATTTGAAAAATACTCTAACTATTGCAAAAAGAATTTTTGAAATCGGACTTGTAGTTTCTGAGAAATCCGCGGACAAACCTATATACATACATACATATATACATACATACATACACTGATAAAATTTGGTAAATTTGTTTACCAACTTGACACTTGGTAAATTTGTTTACCTACATAGACGTTAGTCTATGTATGCATGTTAATATATTAATATTACGCATTTTTATTAATATTACATACATACGCGTCGAATAGAAAACCTTCTTTTTGAAGCCGGTTAAAAAAGGCGATAAAAAGGATTTGAACAATTATCGACCAATTACCTTAATTCCTATTTTATTTATCTATATTAATAAAGGAGCAGGGTGTTTTCTAGGAATCACGATACAGCAAAAACCATATTACGTACAATCTTGAAATTTGGAACCAAGATTATTCAAATAGTCTAGGTGAACAATAAGAACGGATTTTTCGAAATTCCATACCTAAGTGGGTCAAATGGGCTCCCAAAGTTTGTATGGAAAAAAATTTTTTTTTCCTCTCACGGACATGAAACTTTGTCATTGTACTAAACAAAAGAAATAAAGAAACACGTGTATCACACTTTTTGAAAATCGACCCATATTGGGATTTTAGACTGGTTTTTGAGTATGCAACGCGGAAAAAAAATTTCATACTGCATTGCTGAAACTTTGCGAATACATTAATCAAATTATAGCAATCCAAGTGCAAATAATCATTTTTTGAAAATCAACTCCTAAAGGGGTCCAATTGGGGTCCAAAAAATGTTTCTCGACCTACAGTCATAAAACTTAGTTTATATATTGCACACAAGAAACTAAGAAACCTATTTCCAGCATTTTTCAAAAAACTACCCCTAAGGTTTTTTAATGGGGTTTCAAAGTTTGCACAAAGAAGGATTTCCATTTCATCCTATGATGCAGCTAGAGTAGCGAAACTCGGTAAATAAACTCAATACAACAATTGAACAAACCAATTTTGATCATTTTTGTAAAATCAACCCCTAAGTGGGTCAAACGGGCTCCCAAAGTTTGTATGGAAAAAAAAAATCGTCACACGGACATGCAACTTTGTCAGTGTACTAAACAAAATAAATAAAGAAACACGTGTATAACAACTTTTTGAAAATCGACCCTTAAAGGGGTTTTTGAGTATGAAACGTGAAAAAAAAAACATACTTACTGCATTGATGAAATTTACGGATATATTTATCAAATTATTGCAATCTATGTGTAAATATGATGTTTTGAGAATCAACTCCGAAATGGGTCCAATTGGGGTCCAAAACATGTTTTTCGACCTACAGTCATAAGACTTAGTTTATATATTGTACACAAGAATTAAAGAAACCAATTTCCGGCAATTTTCGAAAAACAACCCCTCAGGTCATATCAAGGGGTTGAAAATTTTGCACAAAGAAGGATTTCAATTTCATCCTATGATGCAGCTAGAGTAACGAAACTCGGTAAATAAACTCAACACAACAATTGAAAAAACTAATTTAGAGCATTTTTGTAAAATCAACCCCTAAGTGGGTCAAATGGGCTCCCAAAGTTTGTATGGAAAAAAAATTTTTTTCGTCACACAGACATGAAACTTTGTCAGTGTACTAAACAAAAGAAATAAAGAAACACGTGTATTAAAACTTTTTGAAAATCGACCCTTAAAGCGGTTTTTGAGTATGAAACGTGAAAAAAAAAAAAAAACTTACTGCATTGATGAAATTTACGAATATATTTATCAAATTATAGCAATTCATGTGTAAATATGATGTTTTGAGAATCAACTCCGAAATGGGTCCAATTGGCGTCCAAAACATGTTTTTCGACCTACATTCATAAGACTTAGTTTATATATTGTACACAAGAATTAAAGAAACCTATTTCCGGCATTTTTTGAAAAACAACCCCGAAGGTCAATATCAAGGGGTTGAAAATTTTGCACAAAGAAGGATTTCCATTTCATACTATGATGCAGCTAGAGAAACAAAACTCAGTAAATAAACTCAACATAACCATTGAACAAAGTAATTTTGAGCATTTTTGTAAAATCAACTCCTACGTGGGTCAAATGGGCTCCCAAAGTTAGTATGGAAAAAAATCATACGGATATGACATTTTGTCAATGTACTAAGCCAAAGACATTAAGAAACACGTGTATCACATCTTTTTCAAATCGACCCGTAAAGGGGTGTTAGCATGGTTTTTGAGTATGAAACGCGGCAAAAAATATCATGCTGCATTGATGAAACTTTGCGAGTACATTTATCAAACTAAAGTAATTATTGTATAAATATTTCTTTTAAATCACCTTTTTAGGGGGTCAAATTGGGGGCCCAAAAAATGTTTTTCGACCTACAGTCATAAGACTTCATTTATGTATTCTACACAAGAGTCTCAGAAAGCCTTTTCCGGCATTTTGAAAAAAAACAACCCCTATGGTCATTTAATGGGGTTGGAAAGATTACACGTAGAAAGATTTCCATTGAATGTTACAATGCAGCTAGAGTAACGAAACTCGGTACATATTGTTTTGTTGAGTCTAACAAAACAATTTAACAAACTAATTTTCAGCATTTTTCGAAAATCAACCCCTAAGTTGTTAAACAGTTTAATCCGCGCCGCCGCCGATTACGCCGCTAGTCCTTCTGACTCGCGCCGCAGACCACGGCACGTACTGCTCGACCCTCCTGACCCCATGACGGTCCTATTGGACCGGGATGCGCCGACCCCTCCCCGACAACCGTATGCTACACTAGCTATCAGACACCGGTCTCGCCGGCGAGGCCGAAGGGTCGTACGTATGCGACCGCAACGACGTGCATCACCCCACTGAGTTTCTTGCCGGTTCTTCTCAGTGGGGGCGCGTTGTGAACCGGTGGTAAACTCAGCCCTCTCTTAAGCGACAGCCCAAGCCGAGGCCGTGCCTCCCTGAGGTGCCCTTGTGCTCGTCGCTACTTCTGCCGTAAAGGCTAGAGCGCTTCAAGCGCTCGCCTCCTATTGTCCGGTGAAGCTGCAATAGCCATCTGCGGTTAACAGCGTCTATCATTCCCAAAAAAAAAAAAAAAGGATGCATTCATGAAAGTAAATAAATCCATATGCAATATTTTTTTTAATTTACCCCCAATAGGGATTAATTGGGGTCCAAATCATGTTTTTTTACCCTACGGTCACAAGACTTATTTTATGTATTGCACATAACAATCTAAGAACAGTGTATCTTGAATTCATCGAAATACAACCCCTAAGGTCAATTAACGGTTTCATAGTTTGCATGTAGAAGGATTTCTATTTGAGTTATAAGGCTATGTATGTTCGCGCATGACTCTGGCAATGATTGCCATAATTATTATGTAACGATTTCAAAAATTATTTCTGGCACGCATAGGCCGCTCCACTGATTGGGTCCCTTAAAAAAAATATTACTTACGAATAAGCAGTTCCTGAAAAAACAAAAATGCCGACTCAGGAAAAAACTGTAGAAATATGATGTTTTTATCGCTTTTTAAGGACAAAAATGGTCAAACTCTGGCAAATATTTACCAATTTCAATGATTCTTTTTTATTCGAAAGAAGGAACCACTGTAATGAATATGTATAAATTTTATCACAACCGGATAAAAACTTCCTGGAGAACCACGATTGATGTGTAGGAATTTATCTGGTAGAAAAAGAATATATACAGACGAATTGAGAACCTCCTCCTTTGAAGTCGTTTAAAAAACCATGAAACTGATGTTCTCCATTACGTTACTCTGACAAATATGAACCGATTTCGATGATTCTTTTTTCATTCAAGAGAGTAAACTACTATAATGATTTCATGCAAATATCATCAGGACCGGATAAAGTGTGCAATGTTTTATTCTAAAATCAACCCGTGGGACAAATGAGGTTGGTATCAAAGTTTGTATGAAAAAAAATATTTTTTCAAAGACACGAAACTTTGTCAGTGTACTCATCAAAAAATTGAGAAACACGTCTAACACATTTGTTTTGAAAATCAACCCTTAACGGGGTTTTAGCACGGTTTTTATTGTATTATTAGACGCGAAAAAAAATTCATGCTGCACTAATGACACTTTGCGGATACATTTGTCATATTGAAGTAATCCATGTAATTTTTTTAAATTACCTCCTAAAGGGGTTCAATTGAGTTCCAAAAAATATTTTATTCCTACAGCCACACGACATATTTTATGTATTGCATACAAGAATCTAAGAAACCGTTTCCGCCATTCATCGAAAAATCCCTAAAGTTTTCGTGAAGAAAGATCTCCATTTACCTAATTCTACAATGCATGCAACTATGGTAACGAACTCAGTGAATGAATTAAACAAAACTATTGAATAAACTAATTTCTAGAATTTTTCGAAAATCATCCGCTAAGGGCGTCTACCAATGAGGTTACCAAATGGTTTCCAATTAACAACCTCATAAGTTTTTTAATGGAATTGCAAAATAAGTACAGTATCTTTATAAATAAAGAAGTAAATATTTAAGAATTCCATTTCTTACACATATAATAATAGCTATATTTAGATACCTATTAGATCAGGGTTAATAAAAGTGTGAACAATATTGTTACATTAGTGTAAACAATATTTTAAAAACCTCGATCCATAATTCGAAACACGTTTGAGTAACAAACTAAACGCGAGCGAAGCCGCGGGCTACAGCTAGTCAAAAATAATCGAGAAAGCCTTGCACAAAAGACTAATTACATTCTTCGATAAATACAACGTCATTAAAAAAGAACAAAATGGTTTCCAAAAGGGAAAATCAACTAACTTAGCCTCGTTCCAACTGGTTCATAATGTTTTAAACAGTATTGACAGCAAAAAAGCGACTCTAGTTTTATTTTTTGACATGTCAAAAGCTTTTGACCTTGTATCGCATGACTTGCTATTACAGAAGTTAGATAATTATGGAGTCAGAGGACCAGCATATCAATGGTTAAAAAGTTACCTACATGATCGTGAGCAATGTGTCGAGATATCATACAAGGGAGGAAATACCAAAGTACAAATACCATACATTTTTGAAATTTGTGTCTTTGTTAAAAATCACCAACACTTGTTCCGTAAAGCTAAGGACGTTTATCAGCGTAGTACAAGACATGGTGATAGGCTGATTCTTGACGAAATACCGAGAACAGCATTATATTCGAAAAACTGCTATTCAATGTGCGTTAAAGTACACACATCAAAAGTGTCTAGGGATCAACATATATTTTTGCAATAACTTTTCTCCTGATTGATATTAATTAAAATTTTCTTTAAGGATTCATCAAATAAAGTGTTTTCGTTTGTCACAGTAACGATAAACCAAGTCACCTTTGCATTAATAAAGAAATTTGCCATTTTCCTAATAAAGGGATTTTTGACATTTGAACCACTAACACAAAAGTTCGAAAAAAAGACTGAAATAACAGTTTTCTTTAAAATTTTATTGGGTAACTTAAACAATTAATAATCCGTGTTTCTACCGCGAACACTAACAACACAAGAACATCGGTTTGGCATACTCAAAATGAGTTCATCCAAATCATGCTGTGGAATGGCCGCCCATGTTCGTTGCAACAACAAAAAAAGGTCTTCTTGCGACTGGATACCCTCCATATTCGGCAGAGCTCTTCTCTGTAGCATATCCCATGCATGCTCAATCGGGTTCAAGTCTGGCGACTGAGCAGGCCAGGGCAGGACATTGATGTTAGCTGCGGCGAGAGTCTGTCTTACAACTCTTGCGGTGTGCGGTCGTGCATTATCATGCATTAACTGAAATAAGGGACCGATTTGCACTTGTAGAGGAACGATGACGTCTGATACAATCGTCTCAGCATAAATTTGAGCGTTGAGGTTGCCTCTGATCCAAATCAACTCAGTTCTTCCGCCGATCCAAATACCCGCCCATACCATGATGGTTCCACCACTATAAGGATGGACTTCCTGGCAGGATTTTAATCGCTGTTGGCGTCCAGGGGTTCTCCAGTGTCGTATACGTCTTGTATCCGGTCTCATACCAAAACGAGACTCATCAGAAAAGCACACGAAACGCCATTGTTCTTCTGCCCAATTTCTGTGTTCAAGAGCCCATTGATATCGAATCCTACGATTGTGCATTGCTATAGGTGGTACCCGTAGCGGTCTTCGGGAATGAAGGTTCACTTCATGCAAGCGGTTTCTGACTGTTTGGTCGCTAATTAAGTTCCCTGAAGAGTGATGAAGCCTCACGGCTAACATCATGGCAGTTATTGTTGGAGCTCTTCGAGTTAAGATTTGAATATATCGGTCTTGTCTCCGTGTGGTGCAGCGATACCGTCCTCCATGGCGCTCAGCCACGGTACCAGTGCTTCGGTAACGTGTCCAAAGTCGACTGATAACACACTGACTTGTATTCAGAGCTAAAGCCACAGTACGTTGCCGGGAACCAGCTTCTATCATTCCCACGGCTCTGAGCATTTCTTCCCTGCTTAAATGACGTCGCCGCTCCATAATAACGTTGGTTTTAATCAGTAGTAGGGAAACAGTAGCACTAATAATGTCTTCAATGCGTTGTATGTTTTTATAGGGAAAATATTGACAGCTGATTTTCATCTTTTACTCGAATTTGATTCACAGTTCCTGATTCAAATTATGAAATGCACCAAAAAGGATCCATATAAATATATAAAATCATAAATTTATTACAAAGCCACATCTCAATCTCAAGAAATCCGCTTAAAAATGCTTGATCCCTAGACACTTTTGATGTGTGTATTTAACCAACTGCCCTCTACATTAAAAAAACTGCCTATAGTTATTTTTTAAAAGGCAGCTTAAGGTATGGCTACTAGATAAAATGTTTTATACTGTGAATGACTTGTTTAAACAAATACAATAAAAAGCAGTTGTAGTCAATAACAATCAAAAATGACATCGATACATAAAAATTAAATATTACTATACATTCTGACATATTTTTTGAAATTTGTATTATATTACTCAATAATGGCACTGTATTATGATATTGACATATGAACTTGATTTATTAAATTAAAAAATTGTTAACTTCACCATTATATTCACATGCCTATTATAGGCTAAATGGAATGGACATAAATTTGTATACATGTACTAGATCTAATTTTGTACTCCATTTAATATGAATAAATATATTTGTATTTGGTTCTTCGGCGAATCTCCTCATTCTGGATTCTGTAGCGCAAAGAAACTCCGAGCATAGCTCTCTCCATAGCTCGTTGTGTGACTCTGAGCTTCTCCAAAAGGCCAGCTGTTAAAGACCACGTCTCAGTACCATATGTCATCACTGGCAACACACACTGGTTAAAAACCTTTGTCGTCAGGCACTGCGGAATTTCTGATGAGAAGATGTCACGTAGTTTCCCGAACGCTGCCCATCCGAGTTGGATTCTTCGGGCGACCTCTTTGTCGAAGTTGGTCTAACTGGATATTTTGTCCTAGGTATACGTAGTGGTCAACAACTTCGACTGTATCGTTCCCAACAACTACCAGTACGGGTGCAACATGGACATTAGACATGATCTTCGTCTTGTCCATGTTCATTTTAAGACCAACCTGTTGGGAAACGCTACTGAGGTCGCTGAGCATCGTATTGAGGTCCTCCAGCGACTCTGTCATAATGACTATATCATCGGCAAAACGAAGGTGAGTGATGTATTCGCCATTGATGTTGATGCCGAATCCGTACCAGTCCAAGAGCTTGAAAACGTCCTCCAATGCGTTTGTAAACAGTTTCGGAGAAATAACGTCTCCCTGTCTCACACCTCGCTGCAATGGGATTGGTTTCGTGCTCCCGTCCTGTAGTCGGATCAACATGGTGGCACTGCTGTACAAACACTTCAACACTTCGATGTACCTATAGTCAATATGGCACCGCTTGAGGGACTGCAATACCGCCCAGGTCTCGATTGAATCGAAGGCTTTTTCGTAGTCCACAAAAGCTAGACATAATGGCCGATTATACTCCTCGGTCTTCTGTATAATCTGGCGGAGCGTATGTATGTGGTCTACGGTGCTAAAGCCTTTTCGGAACCCGGCTTGTTCGGGAGGCTGGAAGTCATCAAACCTGCGTTCGAGACGATTCGTAATGACTCTCGAAAACAGCTTGTATACATGGCTCAGGAGTGAAATGGGTCTATAGTTCTTCAACAAGGTGTTATCACCTTTTTTATTTCTCCAATTACATTGCTTATTTTCTAAAATAACAATAATTAATTGCCTATGTACTGTTTTAGTGCATAAACGTGAAACATATTCCTTTGGTCTCCACACTAGGTAAAACCTGTCTCGTGTCCTGTGGGGACCTGGTACAATTCCAGTAGTTTAGTCAGTCAGAACATATATCCAGAACATATATTTTTGAAGAAAAGAACCACCACACTCCCGTGTCATGCTTCTGGCGTAGTACCCTCGAGTAAGACGGAATTAAATAACTTCTGGAGAACTATAAGTACCGGTTTTCCACCCGCTCTCAGAAGTTCTGTTGTGATTCCGTCTTCACCCGGCGCCTTGTTGTTCTTAAGCTGTTTGAGAGCCATTCTAATCTCGTACAGGCTGATGTCTGGGATTTCCTCAGTGTAGTGTCGGGTTAGTTTGGCTCGGGTGTCCTGAGCTGTTCTGGCAATGGGTTCCTGTGTTGAGGTGTATAACTGTCCGTAAAACCTCTCGAGCTCTCTCAATATCTCCGGTTTCGATGAGATGACACTGCCGTTGTCGATCTTCAGCCTGGTCATTTGGCTGCGCCCAATAGACGAATTCTTTGCAAACACTTTAGAGCCTTGGTTCCGCTCAATTGCGTCCTTAATACATGCTGTATTATAGGAACGCAAGTCGTGTCGCATGGATTTCGAGATTCGTCTATTGAGTTCGGCATATTCCGACATATCAGCTGAAGATTGCAGTCTCATCTCAGTCCGGTTTTCCATTAGCTTAATGGTTGTTTTGGAGAGCTTTTGAGGTTTTGTACGGCGTGGGGTCTTATAGAACTTGGACCCCACTGCGTGGACAGTTTGCACCAACCCATTGTTTATCTCGTCCGCAGTTTCGCATTCAGCGAGGCACTGGAAGCGATTATGCAGTTCGAGTTGAAAGTCTTCGGGGTTCTGGATTTGAGCGGATCCTGGACGTAGCGTGGACTTCAGCAGACGAGACCTTTCGAGCTTAACATTGATATTCAATGTGCCTCTAACAATACGGTGACGGCCCGGTTTTCACCCTGCCGATCACGGAGACATCATCGAATATATGCTTCTTGGTCGTCATGATGAAGTCTATCTCATTTTTGGTTAAACCATCGGGGCTTATCCACGTCCACTTCCTGGATGGTCACTTCTTGAAGAAGTTCATCACAAAGAGTCCCTCCTTCTCGACCAGCCGCTGGCCCCTTTGGTTCCGCTGCCCGTACCCATATGACCCCACTCTCAACTCATCGCCATTCCGCGTGCCCACCTTCGCGTTGAAGTCCCCCATAACAACGGTGAAGTGTGTTTTGGAGGTATGTATGGCTTCTGCTATCTCCTCATACATAGCCTCTACTTCATCGTCAGGGTGTGCCGAGATCGGCGCGTAAACCTGTATAACCTTCAACCACCACAATCCCTACGCTTGGCAGGCGTCTTGGGGATCGCAGTTTGTGTGAAGAGATGGAACTTTAAACAGAAGACGCTGTTGCCCGTCTTCTGATTTCCCTTAGTCGCCTTTTACGTACACCCAAAGGGAAGAGATGGGTGGTTGCTATTCTTACCCGGACACCCCACGGGCAACACACACGCACACATACACATGGATTTATTTAATTTGATGAATGCATCAGTGCAGCATGATTTTTTTTCGCATTCATACTCAAAAATTTGACTAAAACCCCGTCGAGGGTTGATTTTCAAAACAAATGTATTAGACGTGTTTCTCAACTTCTTTTGATGAGTACACTGACAAACTTTCATGTCCATGTGCTCAAAAATATTTTGTTGCCAACTTTGATACCCTATTTGACCCACTTAGGGGTTGAGTTTCGAAAAATTAGTTTGTTGTTTTGTTGAGTTTATTTAATGAGTTTTGTGAGTGTAGCACCATTATAGATTAAATGAAAATCCTTCTTCATGCAAACTTTGCAACCCCATAAAACGACCTTAGCGGTTGTTTTTCTAAGTATGCCTGAAATAGGTTTCTTAGATTCTTGGGTATCAATGCATATAATAATTTCTGTTATTATAGGACAAAAAACATGCTTTGGACCCAATTGGACCCTTTTTGGGGGTTGACTTTCAAAATAAATTGCTTTAACTTGATGAACTTATTTACAAAGTTTCATCAGTGCAGCAATATTTTCTATCCACATTTGATACTCAAAAAACATGCAAAAACCCCTTCAAGGACTGATTAAAAAAAAAAGTGATGCACGTGTTTATCAATTTATTTTTATCAGTACATTGACAAAGATTCGTGTCCATGCGATAAAATAAAAAAAGTCTATAGTAACTGATAACCCATTTGACCCCACTTAGGGGTTGATTTTTTAAAAATGCTGAAGCTTGGTATGTTTATTTGTTGTGTTGAGTTTTTTTTTATTATTATAAATGTTATACGTATGTCTTTATTTCTTTTGCTCAGTACACTGACAAAGATTCGCGTCCGTGTGACAAAAAAATAAATTTTTTTCATAGAAACTTTAAGAGCCCATTTGACTCACTTAGGGGTTGATTTTACAAAAATATTGAAATTTAGTTTATTCAATTGTTGTTTTGAGTTTATTTACCAAGTTTTGTTACTCTAGCTGCATCATAGCATTAAATGGAAATCCTTCTTTGTGCAAACATTCCTAGCCCATTAAATGACCTTAACCCTCAGAGTAATTAGAATGGAGCTAGTATCGCGTCGATTCGCCGTACAAATTTTTCGTGGCACTTTTGCGGGGTGCGGGAGGCGAAGTAAACACACACAGATACAATTTCACGTATACCCACACTATAATAAACTCGCAACACATTCGAAAAGATACGCACACAAATAAAGAATGACCTGACCATATGAACAAAATTTGGCAGAGGGGTTAGCGCATCACGTCATCTCCAGTGGTATCTCCTCTAAGCCTTAACCTGACCTGTTTTTCAAAAAATGCCGGAAATAGGTTTCTTAGATTCTTGTGTGCAATAAATAAGTAAGTGTTGTGACTGTAGATCAAAAATAATAATTTTTACCCCAATTGGACCCCTTTAGGAGTAGTTTCTCAAAAAATGATTAGTTATACATCGGTGGCTTTAGTTTGATAAATGCATTCGCAAAGGTTCATCAATGCAGCATGATATTTTTTTTCCGCGTTTCATATTCAAAAACCATGCACCCCTTTACGGGTCGAATTTGAATAAGTTGTGATACACTTCTTTCTTAATTTGTTTGGCTTAGTACATTGACAATATTTCATATCCGTGTGATGAAAAAATTTTTTTCCAAACTAACTTTGGGAACCCATTCGACCCACGTAAGGGTTGATTTTACAAAAATGCTCAAAATTAGGTTGTTTAATTGTTGTGTTGAGTCTATTACTCTAGCTGCATCATAGCATGAAATGGAAATCCTTCTTTGTGCAAACTTTCCAACCCCTTGATATGACCTAAAGGATTGTTTTTCGAAAAATGACGGAAATAGGTTTCTTAGATTCTTGTGTACATTATATAAACTAAGTTTTATGACTGTAGGTCCAAAAACATTTTTTGGACCCCAATTGGACCCATTTCGGAGTTGATTCTCAAAACATGATTATTTACACATGGATTGCTATAATTTGATACATATATTCGCCAAGTTTCATCATTGCAGTAAGTATGTTTTTTTTTCACGTTTCATACTCAAAAACCATGTTAAAAGGGGTTTTAATGTATTCGCAAAGTTTCAGCAATGCAGTATGAAATTTTTTTCCGCGTTTAATACTCAAAGACCATGCTAAAATACCTACAAGGGTCGATTTTCAAAAAGTATGATACACGTGTTTCTTTATTTCTTTTGTTTAGTACACTGACAAAGTTTCATGTCCGTGTGACGAAAAAAATTTTTTTCCATACAAACTTTGGGAGCCCATTTGACCCACTTAGGTATGGAATTTCGAAAAATCCGTTCTTACTGTTCACCTAGACTATTTGAATAATATTGGTTTCAAATTTCAAGATTGTACGTTATATGGTTTTTGCTGTAGCGTGATTCCTAGAATACACCCTGCTCTTTTAATAATATAGATTATATAGCCTATAACCAGCGGACAATCAAGACGCTTCTAACGACACCCTACTTGTCAAATTATGTTAAGTAGATTAGAAGATATGCGTGAACAGATGAACATACATACATACATTCTTGTTAAAAATCATAACCCTCCCTCCGTTCCGTAATCGGGTAAAAAGTAAACATTGCTATAGACTTGAAACTGATAACATTTCTCGATTCAATATGGAAGTGGATCAACATAGGCTACTTTTTACCGCGGTAAACTATCTTTTTCTCTCGGGTATTTTTTTAAAAGGGGTAAATTCAGAGACCATTTTTTGTTTTTGTAATATGTTGGTATACTGAACCAATTTTACATTTAACGTTCATCAATTCTACGTTCATTCTATATTCGTTTTTGATGGAGGAAGACGTTTCCCCGGAATATTCTTTTTCGCACGTGGACATTTTTTTGGTTTGACTATAGAGTGGAATCGAGAGAATATATTGTTATTAATTGCGTTGATACGTGAAAGACCCGTGATTTGGGATGCTACCTCAAATGAAGATAAATGTAAAATTTCGGATAAACTCGGATGGATTTGTTTAAAAAAACATTGTTCACTGAACAAGTCGCAGCGGACGGGAAATGTGCACTTAACAATGTTCTGTTCGAAAACTGGCGCAGCTGACCCGGCTTAAGAGATAGTTTCGTTTTGGATAGGGACAACCATTTACAGCTGTTTTTTTTTATTATTCGAATTTTTTAATCAGGTCATTCAACCCAACTTCAATATTTTTTTCATACATTAGCTAGTTATTAAATAGACCACTCGATGACAGATTGTTAACGAAAATATCGGGCAGCGTCAAGCCATCCACACTATCCTCACACACAGTGTACAATATAGACTGTGCTATCCTACACACAGGCTCGGCTCGGCCTCCTCGGCGCGCACATACCGTGGTGAATGCGCTATAGGAGTGCCGACACTCGCCGATAATATTTTGCAGCATTCAATCTATCTATCTATCATCTACATCTATTATCTACGATATCTATTCGGTCTGTTTGGTGGCGTTTTATGGTGAGAGAGGAAGAAATAATAATAATGTCAATGGTAAAACCTTATAATAATAATCTAACATTATGTTATCAATGGATTTTTTTAAATTATTTATGTATAACTTTATTAAGAGGTACAAAATTATATTAATTAATATGGCTTGACATTGTAAGTATTAAGCTATAAATATGACATTTTCCAGGCTTGACATTTTAAAAAAAATCCTATATGAATTTGTATATAACTTTGCATGCTACTTAATGGCAAATGTGTATCGCTCGCTATGTTTTTAATATACCATCTTTATAAGCACCACATTTATGCAAATAAATTGAAATTGAAAAAATATCCAAATAAATTCCAAAATTAGATTGTAAGTGAGAAAAAAAATAAAGTTCGGGCGAAGCTGCGCGGATCAGCTAGTGTAATAATAACGTAGCATATTACCTACCACTTATTCAGCAGTATTGCGGTGGCGATGTCGGCCCCGACGGCGACGCGCCCCAGCGACCAGCCTGCACAGCCCAGCTATCACATTCCTACTACACGCCGCACACGGTTGCTCAACGAAACGCGCTGGTCCTACTTCACTGATACCCTGGTCACTGGTCTTTGGTGGCTTGTTATCATTTACAGTACAGACCGACCCCTATGTTGTGGACAACCCTCTCTACCCTCTCTATCGTCAAGGCGAAGTGCTTTGCTTCAATGTTACGCGATTGTCGACGTGTCCCGAGGCGAGCGGTAGTGGTACAGCGACTAACTACCCTGTGTTTCATTCAATACTAGGTATAATATTGTGTTCTATATACCTATTTACTTTAATCGGGTTTAACCCAAGCCGAAATAGTGAAACATCACAATTATAATGGTTCCTGGTTTTTAACCGAATTCAAAAAAGGAGGTTCTGTATTCGTCGCGTATCGTAGCGTATACATATACATATGTAGGTAATATTATTAAAAATGCGTAATATTCACATTATGTTTGTCTATGTGGGCGGTGGGCGTCTAACTAAACAAATGTACCATCATTATTGTAATGTGTTATGAAAGGTAAGTCCCCGTATTTCTCAGAAATTACAACCCCAATTGCAGTTTTTTTTGTATTAGTATTAATTTGGCGCTTGCCTTGGAAACAAGGTGCGCAGGTTCGAACCCCGGCTGGCACCTCTGATTTCTTTAATTAATTATGTGCGAATCGTCTGTGCGATTGTTACTAACTTTCGGTGAAGGAAAACATCGTGAGGAAACCTGCATGTCTGGGAAAGCCTAACTAGCTTTCAAATGACGTGTGAAGTCCGCCAACCCGCACTTGGCCAGCGTGGTGGACTATGGTCTAAGCCCCTCATCTTGAGGGGAGGCCCGTGCCCAGCAGTGGGACATAAACCAGGGCTGGTATTATTATTAGTATTAATTTATTTCCACTTAGGGAAGAGTACAAGTTTTATCGTAATCGGTTCACTAGAGAAGATATGGACTGTTTATGTTGCTGCAAGTGAGTTAGTCTAGCAGTAGCAGCAGCAGCAGCAGCAGCTGTACGGGTTGCGTGAGTTCTTGGAGAGTTACAATGATGAAAATGAAGTGTTAAATTGTTATTTTTTTTTTAAATAAAACCCGACTTCGTAGAAAATTATCTAAAAAGCAATAAATAACAAAAATATATTGAAGTCGGTGCAAGCTTGTTACTTAGTTTTAGTACCAGCTAAAAATATATTTAAAGTCATAACTTTCCTATGTAGGCAGTAACAGCTCAGTGGGAAGCGCTTGCCTTGGAAACAAGGTACGCAGGTTCGAACCCCGGCTCGCACCACTGATTTCTTTCATTAATCATGTGCGATTCATCTTTGTGCGATTGTTACTAGCTTTCGGTGAATGAAAACATCGTGAGGAAACCTGTGTGTCTGAGAAAGCCTAACTGGCTTTCGAATGACGTGTTGACCAACCCGCACTTGGCCAGCGTGGTGTACTATGCCCTAAGCCCCTTCATCTTGAGTGGAAGCCAGTGCCCCACAGTGGGACAAAACAAGGGCTGGTATTATTATTTTATATTATTAACTTTCCTATAAATATCATAATAGTGTTACATTCCTTCGTATTTCACTTAATTACATACTTATTTTATTCTCTACTAGCTGACCCGCGCAGCTCCGCCCGCGCTTTAATTACATTTTGCTCCCCTTTTCTCCCTACTCCCTTGATTTATCTCTCTCCATCTCTCTCTCTCTTATAATAAAAATCTAATTCTATGCTATTTCTCTCCCCTCCCGCTTCGGTCCCCGTCACACTTCCCCTCTTCCTCTCCCCGTTGTCCTCTCTGAACCCTCTCCCTAATCTCTCTTCTCCCAACTTGCTCCCTCTCATTCCCCCCCCCCTTTGCTCCACCTAACTCCTCCGATCACTCACTTCATCACCCTCCCCTCTCCCTCTCTTGCACCCTCCTCTCGTTCTATATATCCTCGTCAATCATGGTATCAGCGGCATAAAATATACTTTATAACCTATTCTCAGACCTACCCGCAAAATTTCATACATATCGGTTCACCAGACTCTCGTGCACGTAACTCAGAGTTTCTCTGATTTTGTTCAGCAAGGCGTTGTGAACGTTCAGGTGAAGATTCTCCCATACGACGTATTCTTGCTGCCCGTGCTTGAGAACTATGTTTAGAAAGTTGAGACCTGCCTCTCTTAGGCATTTTCAAATGTTTAAGAAAATGCTAATAGCGTGTAATATTCTAGCTCTGAAAAAAACTGTTGTTTAGCCGTGAAAAGAACTGTTGTTTAGCCCTGAAAAGAACTGTTGGTGAGCCCTGAAAAGAATTGTTGGTTACCCCTGAAAAAATCTGTTGGTTAGCCCTGAAAATAACTGTCGATTAGCTCTGAGAAGAACTGTTGTTTAGCTCTGAGAAGAACTTTTGCGTAGGTGTAGTTTTAAGAAAGAAATCTAATAAAAATCGCTCGAAAGTTATTAGACTTCGCGCACGACCGCTGCGTAGGGAGCCGACCATAGATGATAGCCGACCTCGCATCTGAGCCGCGCGGGTACCTTTACTCATAAGTGGTTATTACACCTTCCGTTATTTAGGAAGCTAAATGAGCAAGTTTGCCAACTTAGGGGTTCTCCCCCCAAATTTATGGGGAAAAAATGTGGGATGGGTATTGTTCGTTTATTGATTATAATAAATATTTTACCATTTTTAATGTATTATTTATTTAAAAATATTTAATTATTTATTTTATAAACAATATTTTTTTTAAGGGGGAATCTCCAGAAATTGTAGTGGTTTTAGGGGTTTTTGATTGGAGCTTAGGGGGATAAATTTTTGAGAGTTGGCAACACTGTAAATGAGTTAGTCACTGAATTCAGTGAAGTGTAATAAATAGCCACTAAACTCCCCTCCCGCATGCGCATCCCCGCCTTGGTGACGCTCACTTCGCAACGGGCCGTGCAGCAGAAATCGTAATATTTTAATTTCGTCATAACTTCAAAACCAAATGTCCAATTTTAATAATTCAAAGACCAAATATTATCTACATAAACTGTACTTAATGATGAAATTTATTTTGATAAGGATTAATAGCATGAGTAAAATAAATGCGTTTAAATGTAGTCCATACAAAATTCAAGATTTTTAAATAAAAAACTTAGACTATGTAATATGATCTAAGATAAAAAAAATGGTTGTTGGGCCTCACTCGACATAGATAGTGTGCCGCGGACTATTTTGTAGATATTTATAAGATCTACAATTAATTAGAACATTTTATGGTTCTATCTTTTATAGTTTAGGCTTAGGCAGCGTACGCAAAATAAGTAACTTTTCTGGTTGATTTTTTACACCTTGTGTCCGAAAAAACCCAAATATCTTACGGAACCCTATTTTTTTCCAAAATAAAATTTAGCCTATGTTACTCATGGATAATGTAGCTTTCGAATGGTGAAAGAATTTTTAAAAACGGTCCAGTAGTTTTTGAGCCTATTCATTACAACCAAACAAACAAAGCTTTCCTCTTTATAATATTAGTGTAGATAGTGTAGATTAATACGTAGGTGGTAGAACTAGTTTTAACAGAGTTTTCTGTTTAGGAGTATTTTAAAATGAGTGATTATCTTACAATCACACCGTGACCGTAACACATAATGTTGGGCAAGTTTCTATTGTACATTGGTCATTTATTATATGTATTCTGTGATTTAGGATCGTTATCATGCCGATAACGAGGTGCGATCGATATGAACGAGCTGCTCCAACGGCTGAGGTGCAAACCGCGGAGTGCATATTTGTCAGCTGTGTTCAGCAAGTTCTACGTGACTCAAGACGTACAACGACAAAGTAATATAGGTCGCGCCAGTGAGAGAGCGTGGCGGAACATGTTCGCTCGACACCACCGGCCGGGCGCCGGCTGCGGCCACAGTCGCGGCGCACATCTGCGTGGGCGACTCGTGACGCATCACACCTCGGACGAGGTCGTTCGCGTAGGAGTGACGTCAGCGTCAGTGTCAGCGTCCAACACCCTGCCGCCGCCGTGAACGATCACACACATGAGCTACTGAGACATACGCATCACTGACTCGTCGTATACCTACTGTTCTGTTACTGCTTGCATGACTTGGACCTGCAACATATACCCTGCATCTTCTGTTCTTTTTGTTGTTTGTTGTTATATATCTTGCGATCTGTCTATCAATACAGACTATAAGCAGATGAGGTGCATGCAGTTGATTATAGGTACGGTACTTCCCCTAGTGGAGTGAGGTCTTTCTTTTGAGAAGTCAGATTTGCTGACTATCATGGTCGAATATATCCCGCTGCTTTCAGGGATAGTGAGTTGCCCCGCTAGCTGGTTCGGGTGGTTTTGAAGACTAAGCATGTTTTAGCATATATTATATTAGGCAGCATGCATACTTAACTCATTAACCATAACATAAGCATATTCAAAATTGGACCTCTCTTGTTTTGTCAAACCATGGTGCATTTGATATTTGTTTGAGGATGTAGTTCTGTATTCTTTGGATTATCATTACATTGGAGTCACTAGCAGAGCCCCACACTTGTATGCCATATGTCCAAATGGGCTTTAGGATCGCGTTGTAAATCAGGATCTTATTGTCAACTCGAGTTATGAGTTTCTGCCAGTAGCCAATACCTTTGAACTTTAAGTTGATTTCATATCTTTTTGTTTGTATGTGTTTCTTCCAGGTTAATCTGCGGTCTCAGCACATTCCTAGGTATGTGACACTATCGAACTGAGAGTTGAATACCATTTAAAGTTATTGGGGGACAATCTTCTTCTCGCAGGGTAAAAGTTACGGGGACTGAATTGGTCACGCTCGCAGCATTTCTCCATATGGTAAGCCATAACTCCATGTCTTTGAGGCTATTTTGTAATAGTTGCGAAGCTTGGACAGGACATTTACTTGAAGCGATTAAAGCCATGTCATCCGCAAATGTCGCAACTGTAACCTCCGGGCTTTGTAGTAGATCAGATGTGTATAGGGTGTACACGATGGGCCCAAGAACATAGCCCTGAGGCACCCCTGCGGATATTTAATATAGGCCTGACGTACTGTCGCCTTCTTTTACCTGAAATATTCTATCAGTTAGATATTATTTTAAAATTCCATGGAACGTGTGGTAATAGGGATTTCATTTTACTTAAAAGACCCTTATGCCAGACTTTGTCGAAGGCTTGTTGAATATCGAGGAAAGTCGATGAACAATATTTTCCTGTTTCGAAACACTTTCTAATTTTCCTACACACTCTCTACCATGTTCTTTTTGGAATCCGAATTGGTGGTCAGGAATGGTGGACTTTTCTGGAATGAGGAATGGTGGATGATCATAAGTCTACTTACTCAGTAAGATCTTCTCAAACAAATTAGACATATCAGCCTAGGCTGATAGGTCTGTATGAGGTAACTTCATAGGCAGGTTTACCAGGTTCGTTTATCATTATGACTTGGGAGACTTTCCATAGATCACGAAAATGTCGTACTCTCAATGCCTGCATCTTCTAATGTAACCAATAACTCTAGTTTCTACGGCATCTTTTCAGAATAATGTGGGTATTCCATTCGCTATACTATATGCATAGGTAAGTCTATGTCTAAAACGGTTTAGAACCTCTACGAGGGAGGAGGGATTTCGCTTCCCGGTGGGTGTTCTATCCATTGTTTAACGGTCTGTGTTCTGATGAATTGTTCGACATAATGGCCATGACCACTTTTTACCGTCGCACCACTCGCACCTCTCGCCATCATCGGCAGGGGTGAGTGCATCCCGATGTAATAAAAACAATGACGTCCTGTAATTTGCGGTTTCAATGGAGTTTTCTCCCGGGTACACTTAAATTGTGAAATAAACTCTCTGCCGAGGTTCTTCAAAGAATGAGTTAAAAATTCACATACAGTTAAGCAACTCTGCGTTTGAATATGGTGTCGAAAGTGTTGATGTTGGCGAATACATCTGCGATAGTTGATGCTACTGTGGTAATAAATTATTATGGTAAACGCTGTATCACGTTTGTTGTTACTAAAATAATCTTGTGAAACTGCTGTTATTTTAGTTGAAAATGCATTACTATTTTGATGTCGGTCACACTAATTGAAACCTTATGTAAAGTTTTTTTTGGTAGATTTCTGTGGGGAACTGGTTGTTTACAATGCCCTTCGATAGTTCAGTTAGCCCTGATGGCTCCAATTCCCACACATTGTGCGCTGGTTTGGGAACAAATAGCATAAAGATATACCTAGTGCAATCCGTTTAAATAAAACAATTGTATACATAAACAAATAGTCTAATTATTATTTAATTTACATGGACAAGAATGTCGACGGTATGTCCGCCCTTGATGCAAAACAAGTATGTACTTACACGATTCAGCTTAGAACTATAAACACATATTAAACACTATAAAACTTACACTTTGGTTCTAATAACAAAATGCCATCTGACTGACTGTTTACTTTACTTTCATTACTTTATCAATGAACATACATTAAACACTATATTTACAATATCTATGTCCATCTGACTGAATACAAATAATTAGTACAATTACAAAATTTACACCACTTGTATACCTTATTCTATTACGCGTTATCTATAGGTACTTAAACAAACTATTAATTCTTATGTGCCAATCTGGCTGACATTACACACAATGTTTACCTAAATAATATCACTTCTCTACAGACTATTAAGTACTGTGTCGATCTGACTGAGATTGATTAATTAACAATTAATTAATTACTAAAAATAGTCCCTAAAACGCACTGAGATTAGATAATTTTAATTTGTGAACACTTTAACTATATCACTGGTGTTTACTAGATGACGGCTGCTCAGTGCTCGACGACTGCCCTATTTATACCACTTGTGTTTACTAGATGAGAACTGAACGACGACTGCAACTAATCTGCCGTGTCAAACAGTTTTGTATGGTCGCTACTAGGCAATCATAAACAGCTAATACAAGATCATATTATTATGTGTGCGTGATGAGCTCAACCAATCACAGCAATTCCGTTCGCTTGTGGTGGTTTTTTCTACTGATTGCAGCTATTTACATAATAAATATTCAGAAGTTACATTCATGTATGGTCTCAACAAATGTTTACATTATTTTCGTTATATAAAATTAATGTTTTCCCTATAATTTTAAGTAGAATTTAACATGTTAGCCAACCTAATCACTGGGTTGGCGGGCTATATGTGTGCCGTACGTGTGTATCAAGCAGTGAGCGAGCACGAAATATCTCCTATCTCTACTTCTAGACCAGTGATGCAAGTCGCACGACATTGAATTAATTTATTCTTGATTTATTTTGTACTGAATGATAAAAATGTTTAAAAATATGAAATATGTATGTGAAAATGTACTCATGCTCGCTCCCTGGGTCACCTCTTACTACCTACATAAGTCCTGTCCTGCACAATTTCATTTTTGTTTCACCGATTGATTGCTAATGATTGCTTGTGTATCAGGTACACATACATACACAGCACAAGTGTATACACGATGTGCCCCCGCCCCGGTGCGATGTCAGCGAAGTGCCCGGGTGTGAGTTGTGACGACGATACCCCTTCATCGCGGGACCCGTCAATGAGCACAGGGTTCAGGCAACAAGAGAACCACTCATATACTACCATATACTACGCTACCGGTAGGTTAGTGTTTGGCTTGAACCACTATAAGTATAGTAATAATGCGCACATGATACCTGCCCACTTATCGGTAAGTACACCTAATTAATGTTATCTATCATTGAGCGCTACCTACTGATAAACTCCCTGACACTTGTCTAGTTCTTGCAGAATAAACATTATGTAGGTACAAGTATATAATCGAGGCACCGACGACATTCAAATTTATTACTTACCTACTTTTTCGTCAAGATATTATATTACATCATAATAGATATTTATTATTAAAGTCCTTTTCGGTAAGTAGTATGCGAGTAAGTATGTCTATCTCTTTGGCACGACCTACAGCCTAAACGACTTGATGGATTTTGACTTATGATATGTCATTGGATTCGTCTTAGTTGTGGGAGTGACTCATGTGACTAGCCTATGCTTAGCCTATATTTTTTAAAAACAAAATATAATATTTTTTTTTGTTTCCATAGTATGGAAACCAGACAACTAATAAGTACTTTACTTTTTTTTGTATATTTAAACACCCAGACACTTAGTGGGAATCGAACCACAACCTATTAGGCCCGTCAATTGTAGCCATTGTAGGTAAGTACTTATAGACATACTCGTAAGTATAACTATTTGTCCGTAGTCCGTTGTTTATACTTGATCACATAATTGTATAAAGTTCAACCCCTCCCTGGGGCAAGACATGGGCAAGACCCCAGCTTGACTGACTGATATGTTATCAGCTTGTCTAACATCAAGATGGGCGCAAGCTCGTAGTTACGATACTGTGTACCTGAATCAGAGTTATTGACTCTAAATATTACTTAGTAGTAAAACTCACAGTATACTGCACAGTGCACCTGCAGTGCAGTGCTGTGTAGCATCACCGAGTAAATAAACCACTAGCGTACCACTATTTACTAACGCGTAGCGATCATCCGTCGATTAAACCGGAACATAATAATATTACCACAAACCTACATATTTTATGTAGGTACATACGTCACGGACGCGATCACGAGGCCGCAATTGCTTAATTCCGAACCAAATTAACACTTCACCTACGCAACGAGCGAAAATATTATTACCTACCTAACTGTAGTAATGATTTATGTAAGTCCTAAGTATGTAGAATGCTTCTTATAACTTGGGAACGCGTGCAGCCAGCCTGCGTCTGGAGGAAACAATATTTTGTAAGTATATTTATTTATATTACCCGCTAGAGGGGCGGCGCGCGTTGCAAACAAAAGCGGGCTGCCCATCAGATTTCAATTGAATAGATATGTCGACACGTTCAACAACCTTATTGGAACAACCGAACCTCATTATTTTGTGACCGAACTGATCGTGAGCGAAGAGGAGCGTCCATCGCAAGTTATCATCTCAGAAAGCATCCGTACCGAGATAGCGGCCGCGGTCACTGCCCTCGGTGCCTCAGCGGTGGCGGCGGGCGCGCGATGCGCGCTCGAGCGGCTCCTGGACCGGCGCACAGCCGCACACCGGCGGCACCGCGGCTCCGCGTGCACGCAGACGCTTCGTCACTCGACCACGACCACTGATCTCGCAGTAACCACGCGTACGATACGGTATACAGTGAGGCACGTGCACACGCGGGGGCACGCAGACATCGACTGACCCGGCTTGACCGACCGAATGAATGAACGAACGAACTGAACCGAATGAATGAAAATAAAATGGACGTGCGTGACTCTCGTGAGCTGCGAAGTGCGAATGCGAGCACAACGTAGCATAGAATACAAAACGAGAGCAAAACCTGTTCCACCCACATTAAAAAGTACTTACGCCTTTCTCCGTATATCGGAGAAGAGGGCGGAGCACTCGTGTGGTGCACCGCACCGAGCACCACCTCACTGGTTGTCTGGCACGGGCGGGGGCTAGCAGCATGAGAGCAATGACACCAGGGCGGGACAATACGGTGTCATTGCTAGACACGGGACCAGACGTACCTAGTTCCGCTGATGGTAAATAGGCACACAACAACAACGACAAACAAATGTTTTTATTTTCAAGATTATTTCGCAGCCAAGACCAAAAAATGTTAGATCTACTACATTTAGGCTCAATTCACACCAAGATGGCAGCGGGCGGCAGCGCACTTTCAGTGTGAAAGAATTTTAAACTTTATCTACAATACGTAAAAGACCAGTATCGCTTGAAAAACGCGGCCGCCGGCAACCGCAGCAAACTTAAAATCTACTGAGTGAAGATGTTGTAGTGTAACAAGGCTCTGAACACACTAAACTACAGTACTATGTGTGGATGTGGGCTCTTCGGTGTCGATTTTTATAGTAGGCAGTCGTGGCGATTATGGAAAATTATTTTAACAGCTTTGCAAATAAGTAATATGAACACCGCAAAAACAGCGCGGAGTTTTATTAGATAATCACTGTAATAAATATTTTTTGCAATATACCTAATTGACTCGTCAACATCGTTTTATTATATCACATCAATGCTCGTCTACAACCCGAGCCGAGCGTCTCTGGGCGCAGGCACGCGCAGGCACTCGTCATACATTTGATTGTTTATAAACAATAGCACATTTACACTACACACACACACACGGGGCACCGATAATCTTGTTTTCAACGTGATCGGAGTCGACTACTCATGCCTTACGTCGCACGTGTCTATCAAGTGCGCGTGCACTAGTGCACTAATGGTGTCGACTACGAGCTACGACAGTCGTTCAGTCACCGTCCGTATCCGCATCATGTGCCTCCATCGTGCAAACCGGAAGTCACGGGTGGCAACAATTTTGAGTGGTATTTCCTCACTGGTTAGGAAAGTACGATCGGCCTGCATTGTCTGGAAAGTAAGATGATCATGCAGCAACCAATGGGCATGTAAAATGTTAGTTAGTGCTCCGCCTGACCTATCCCCGGTCGTGCCCGTCTTCTAACATCGGATTGTGAAGGTAACGGTAGAGAGAGAGTGCACTTGTTGTCTACGCACTATAAATTACCAAACTGAGATTTAACTGAAATTTAAATGACTGAAACACTATGCACTATAAATTACCAAACTGAAATTTAACTGAATGTCTGTGTGACTATCCTCTCTCTGTCCACCCCAAGCGAGGAAGTTTCGGCTTAATAAATTTGCATCCATTTGGACTATTAATAAAAAAGCGTGTTAAAAATAATATTTTGCTCCAATGAGATAGGAGATACAAAAAAACTCATTCGCACTGTCAATAAATGGAAATGTAGCTAATAGATAAGCGCGATGACCTGAAATCGGTTCACTTAAGTATGATAACCGAAACCTTATCTGTGTGACCTTAGACCAAAATGAATACCAATCATCGAACATGAATACGTCAACATCGCTGGATCCACAGGAGCATCACTTGAACACATAAACGGCACTGGTCGCTCATCACAATATTATGGGCCGGACGCCGGACGCCGGACGCCGGACGCCGGACGCCGGACGCCCCGGGCGCCGGCCAGCACGGAGGGCCCGGCGTCGGTGGATACTCACGCCGCTTCGGAACTTGAAGAACAGCGACATGGGCGTCGGGCTGCGGCCGGCCGTCGCGCCGCCACTGCCGCGCGCCCTCGGCCCTCCCCGCGTGCCGCCCGCCTTGCCCCGCTCGCCGCCCGCCCTACCCTGCTCACACGGGGTCGCCGACCACTGCACCGTAACCAGTGTATAACGCCGAGCCTTCCCTTGGCTTTGTTTCTGAATGATATTTTCAAATGCTTGGGTTATATTTTTATGACTAGCTGACCCACGCAGCTCCGCCTGCGCTATTTTCACGTTAACTAAACTTTTAATAACAGACATTCGCATCGAATACATAACCTCCTTTTTTATAGTCGGTTAAAAACTGGGACCCACTTTTTACTTGCTCTCCGAAGCACGGACCCGTTTAGTTCAAATGGCGTTAATCGGTCACCCATCTATTTAATGACCTTACCTAACGTTGCCTAACCCGATCGATTACAAAACCTTGATAACAACTCTCTATGAGTGTTTCCTTACTAATATTTATTATATTATAAAGAAAAATTGATAAAATCGGACCAAGCGTATAACCAAGTACCCATTTTGACTTTAATCCCCTCTCCCAAAAGAACCGTGCTAGATTACGGGATAAAAAGTATCCTATGTCCTACCTCGTAGTAAGATTTCAAATCATGCCAAGTTTCATTTGAATCCATTCAGTAGTTTCGGCGTGATGCTCAGCCGTGATACAGACAGACAGACAGACAGACAGACAGACAGACAGACAGACAGACAGACAGACAGACAGACAAAAATTAAAAAAAATACATTTTCAGCCTCAGTATCGGTTATAGAATGCCCTCCAAATATAATTTTCAAAATATCTTCAATGTACAGAATTGGACCTGTTACAGTTTTATTATAAGTATAGATATAGATAAATACCTACTTACTTAAAACATTATTATATAGTGTAGCGGCACAGTATAAATAATATTAACTGTGGTAGCGGTACCCGATTCGATATTTAATTGTCGCCATTATCTTAATAGTTGCCACGCCGTGCTTAGCATAGAATGTTGTAATGGGAACATGAAAATGATAGTGTTTTGATTGACAAAAGTGCCTGATTACTCACGTATTAAAAAGGTAAGACACAATAGTGCCTTAAATAGGTAAGAAAAAATCTTTTAAAAGAAATAATGAACCGAATTCAATGAACGAAACGAATATCACTGAAAAGTATAAAATCTATACTTATAATAAAACTGTAACAGGTCCAATTCTGTACATTGAAGATATTTTGAAAATCATATTTGGAGGGCATTCCATAACCGATACTGAGGCGGAAAATGTATTTTTTTTAATTTTTGTCTGTCTGTCTGTCTGTATCACGACTGAGCATCACGCCGAAACTACTGAATGGATTCAAATGAAACTTGGCATGATTTGAGATCTTACTACGAGGTAGGACATAGGATACTTTTTATCCCGTAATCTAGCACGGTTCTTTTGGGAGAGGGGATTAAAGTCAAAAAGGGTACTTGGTTATACGCTTGGTCCGATTTTATCAATTTTTCTTTATAATATAATAAATATTAGTAAAAGAACACTCATAGAGAGTTGTTATCAAGGTTTTGTAATCGATCGGGTTAAGCAACGTTTGGTAAGGTCATAAAATAGATGGGTGACCGTTTAACGCCATTTGTACTAAACGGGTCTGTGCTTCGGAGAGCAAGTAAAAAGTGGGTCCCCGTTTTTAACCGACTATAAAAAAGGAGGTTATGTATTCGATGCGAATGTCTGTTATTAAAGGTTTTGTTTAACGTAAAAATAGCACAGGCGGAGCTGCGTGGGTCAGCTAGTAATTTAAATATTATTGAAGTTGGTGCCAAATATACACAGCAGGTAAGCTAACATCAACATCATCGGTTATTTTTTTTTTTAAGATTTTATTTTAAACTTTTTAGTGATATTTTTATACATAAAGATTGAACCATCGAAGACGGTAAAATGATCTAGGTAGGTTATGATCACATTATAAGTCTACATACCTTTACATAATTCATGTTTCTTCAGAAAAAAAATATCCGGTCGTAACGAAATTTGCATGGAATAATCATAGTAGTTTACTCTCTCTAATAAAAAAAGAATCATCGAAATTGGTTCATATTTGTCAGTGATGTAATGGAGAACATCAGTTTTATAGTTTTTACCAGATAAATTCCTCCACATCGTTCATGGTCCTCCAGGAAGTTCTTATCCGATTGTGATAAAATTCATAAAGATTCATTACAGTGGTTTCTTCTTTCGAATAAAAAAAGAATCATTGAAATTGGTAAATATTTGCCAGAGTTATGACAATTTTTGTCCTTAAAAAGCGACATAAAGTCATCTTAAAGGCATTTCTGAAGGTTTCCTGCGCATTCGCCATTCTTGTTTTTCAGGGACTACTTATTCGTAAGCGATACTTTTTTATGGGACCCAATTAACGGATTAAAGAATGGATGGAATAAAGATTTTTTCAATTTGGTTCATAATTGCCAGAGTTATGCGCGAACATACATAAAAAATATATAACCTCCATAAATATAACATACTTACATAAATATAGAGAACCTCCTCCTTTTTTAAAGTCGGTTAAAAATAGGTAAGAATCGGTAATAGGTAGTATCTTCGTCTTTTTTTTACCCTTGACCAGAAAGAAGGAATGATTTGGCATCGAAGCTAAGTAATAAATGGTTGGATGTTACTGATGTTTTTTGTTACAGTTCAAACCTATTAACCGTTATAGACCCATTGAACTATACTGTTTCTGCGATGTTGAAATAATTTGTTTTTCTTTCTTTCTTTGTAACGTACCTATAAGATGGTGCTACTACCGTATGTTAAGCTTTTATACTTGCGTGTTAATCACTAGTAGGTATATAAGATTTAATCTAAGATGTATTTAGTTACGTAGAATTCAGTAATTACAGAGAATAACACTAAACAATCTTTGCTATTTTATTTATCGTCGCGACATGTTCCATAAGTGCCTCCGTGGGGCATATTATACATGTTTTGAATTATTGTATTTCACTTAAATAATTAGGACTGGGTCACAGTATAACTTTAATATACTTAAGACTTATGTTCTCTGAAAATATATCAACGCCTGCTTCATCATTATCGTCAGCTGGAACACGTGCACATCTGAACATAAGCTTCTGGTTGCCTGCCACTCGCACATAATCGTCGGTCCACGGCCGATGACTATAATCATGCCGAATCCGTTCTAGTCCAAGAGCTACAAGTCTGCTTAATTTCCTGAATTAAATGCTATTAATTCAGGCGTAGTCGTACGACAGATCCATGTGACACTGCCATTTGTGTTGTTTACACCAAGTGATAAGATAATGATTAATTACCGGACTAAGTAAGTCAGACTGACAATAGATAGATGGTCCGGCAGCCAGCCAACAATAAAATCGTCATGGGAATAATGAAACACAGCGCAGCTAGGGTCGTTGGGTAGAGATCCTTACATGGCGGCGGCGGCGGCGGCGGTAGGCGCGCGTGCGCCCGCCGACACACGCCCTACACACAATATGCTCCTCAATGTTCTCTGTATCACTATCCGCCTAAACTTCTACAACACGCTGCTCCCGCTGAGGCCAGCACTGCCCACCTGATACACGCACCTATGCGACACGTGACGTACGAGGGATAAGCCAACTGCCTAAAGTACCTACTAAAACGACGTGACAAAAAATATTTTATTAATTATTATTTACAAATCATATCACATCAGCGATCCTATCCTTCATCATGTCATCCGGTATTCTGTAGGTATGTGTACTGACTACGCATACAAAAGTAGGTACTGCAGAATGCGGTCCTGATTGCATTACACTCGTAGCGGAGCAAGTATCATTTATGAGTAATTTTGGAAATTGCAATCGTGTGTGGGACCTTTGAATGTTAACTTTATAAACGTAGGCTATAACAAAAACAGTAATGTTTTAGATATAGGTAGACACGACGTATTCATGTGTACAGTGAGGTCCACGATGAAGGCTGGTGTGAGTGGTGCCTCTTGGTGTGCCGGGGCGTGCTGGGGCGTGCAGGGGCGCGGCGGTGGCGGCCGGCGGCCGGCGCGTGTAGTGCGCAGCCGCCGCATTATCGACGAGCTGCCCGGCGGGCCTGACGCGCCGCCGCCACGCCACACCGATCGTTCACTCGCCGCGAGCTGAACGCGCGAGCATCGAGCGCCTACGAGTCGTGTATGTACGTGGACGCGCAGCAGGGCCGTGGGCCGCAGCCGTAGGCGATGCGGGCGCGGGCGTGGGCGTGGTGGGTGGCGCTGCTGGCGGGCGTGGCGGGCGCGCGCGAGCTGGACCCGGCCGCGTGCGCGCCGCGCTTCGACGTGCAGCGCGACAAGATCATCCGCACCGAGGAGTCGCGCGAGATGGGCGCGCGCTACCTCTCCGAGCTGGACGTGGGCGCGCGCAGCGAGTGCCTGCGCCTCTGCTGCGAGACGGACGCCTGCGACGTGTTCGTCTACGAGGAGAAGGTACCGACGCGGCTCACGCTGCTCCGTTTTAGGGTTCCGTACGTACGTAAAAGGTGAAAAAGAACCCTTATTAGTCTGAAATAATTACAGGTAACAATGATGTAAATTTTACCATTTTAACACAGTTTTATTAAAATTTAAAACAGGTCTCAGCTTTCTACTTTCATTTAGTTTTCCTCTCCTCTCTATTTGCTACTTATTCGATTTCTATATTTTTATAGTAAAATATACTTAATTATTATTTTTAACCGACTTCAAAAAAGGAGGAGGTTATCAATTCGTATACAGGGTGTAAGGGACATCGTACCGAAAAAAAAATCATAAGACGTCAAATAATGTCCGTTACAACATTACAGTAACCATTTATATAGTAAATGACAAATTACTAACTTATTAATTTTCGAGCATGTAATGAATATATGCGGAATAATGTTTATTTTTCAAATTACATTATATATATTTATTATATAGTTATTATATATAGTTATTATTATATTTATTTATTATATAGTTAATTGCCTATTAATTAATTGCCTATGCACTGTTTTTGTGAATAAAGAATAAATAAATAAATAAAAATAAAATAAAAACACAAATAATTAATTAATTGTTTTTAAATTAAAATTAGGCTTTATTATTATGCCAATAATGATGTTATACTAATTTTATTTAAAAAAAGTGGATTTTTTTTTTGGAAATTCATGAAAATGCCGATGAAAAATTTCAACACTAGGATGTTCAGAATCGTGTTCTGGATCCCTGGTATCGGTTTTCGGTACGATGTCCCTTACACCCGTTATATATACTAGCTGACCCACGCAGCTCCGCGCTATTTTTACCTTAACTAAACTTTTAATAGCAGACATTCGCATCGAATACATAACCTCCTTCTTTATAGTCGGTTAAAAACTGGGACCCACTTTTTACTTGCTCTCCGAAGCACGGACCCGTTTAGTTCAAATGGCGTTACCCGGTATACATGGTCACCCATCTATTTAATGACCTTACCTAACCCGATCGATTACAAAACCTTGATAACAACTCTCTATGAGTGTTCCTGTACGAGTAAGCTTCGTACATTGTCTTTTTTCTGCAATGTATGCATTTTTGCGTTCACACGCTTCTTTCGTGTGAATATATTTTTAGTACTAATAAAGTATTCAACCAAGCTGCACGCGTTCTTCATTGACATGACATATTGACAAAATAACTACTGTGTGAGGTTTATTAATAAATAACCCACACAGTGTTTGGTCCTTCGCCTATGGACCTCGCGCGAACGTGGATAACAGTTTACAGTGACAGTGACATTTTTTGCAAAAAATATTGACAGTTTTTATACATTTTTCGTGACATTTTTTGACAGTTTCTTGCATTTTTTATGACATTTTGACATATTGCAGCTTAATTAAAAAGTGATATTTTGCAGAGAAATTAAAATGACATTTTTGATCGATAGTGATTAATTTTTGCATATCAGTGACATTATATTTTTTATGACAATTTATGACATCGCGAGGTACTTTTGCATATTATTTTTGACATTTTGCATATAATTTTTTGACATTGCATTTAGTGAGTGACATTAAGTGAAGTGTTTTCTTCTTCTGACATTCGGGAAGGATTCCTGGAGGAATCTGACCGGACACACTTCGTGGATTTTGCAGCGTAAGGTTTCTGTCACGAGACCAGCTACAGTTGACAAGTAAGATCGTTTCAATTTATTACTGACAATGGAAGCTATCATAATTCGTCAGAAGGAAATTATCAAAGCAATCGAACAAATTAACATCAATTTTAAGAAAGATCCTGTTAATCGCAAGACTTCGGATTATATTAGCAAAAAATTAGAACTGCTTGATAAGTTATTCAGCGACTTTCAATTCAATCACGAACAATTGCAAACTTATACTGACAAATCTCATGAATATTTTGTAAAAAATATGTACGCGCAATTGAAAGATTATTATGACAGTACGAGGGGTTTGATAGCATTGTATCCTAACACGGGAGAGTCAAGTAGCAGACAAGCTCGTGGTACACAGCCTGATCAAAAAGTATTAGAGCATATACATCAGCAGAAAACGAATTTTCGTGCATTACAGAGAATTATACAAAAGTGTAAGATTGATGACATTTCTGACAAATGGGAGATTGAGGATAAATTACGAAATATACAGTCTCGTTGGAATAATATTGACAGCTTACACTGGCAAATTGACAATGTCTTGGAAGGTTCTGATGATACTTACGAAGACGAATATAACCAGCATGAAAATATGTTCGAAGACATAAAGAAGGCTTTAAATAAAAAGCTTTTGTCTACAGCACACATGCAGCAGGCTACTCCTCAAATAGAGATACCTACTTTTTCGGGCAATTATACACTATGGCCCACATTCCTTGACTTGTTTAGCGAAACTATCCATAATAACAATAACTTATCCAAGTCTCAGAAAATGCAGCATCTTAAAGGCAAGATACGAGGGGAGCCTGAAAAGCTTATTCAGCACTTGCATATTTCGTCGGAAAATTATGACACCGCCTGGAAGATCATCAACCAACGCTATAATAACCACCAATTATTATTCACAAAACAGATCGAAGTTTTTCTTAATCAGCCTAATCTTCAAAGGCAATCATCTTTTGAGTTGAAAAGATTACATGACATTAGCACGGAATCTATTAATGCAGTGCAAAACTTAGGAGTTGATACCTCTTCATGGGGACCTCTACTTGTGCATCTGATCAGCAAGAAATTAGATCCTGACACCTTATGTGACTATCAGCAGGCGAGAATATCTCCGAGAGAATTACCGACATTTCAGGAGCTTATGACATTTTTGGAGACAAAATTCACGGCGCTGGAGCCTATTAGCAGGAAATCTGAGGCATTATTCACTAAAAAGCCTACAAGTACATCTAATCAATCACCTGCAAGAAAAGAAAATTATAAAACATACAATTATAATTATTCTAAACCGACTTATAATCGTGCATATCATACAAGTTTCTCAGGCGCAAAATGCCCACTCTGCAGTATAAATCACGCTCTATTCCAGTGCAAGAAATTTGAGAATATGAGTTCCCGTGAGAAACAAAGTGCCCTGTTAAAGTACAACATATGCAATAATTGTCTCTACGTGCATGAGCGTAACGTTTGCAATTCCACTAAACGTTGCAAAAAGTGTAACCAAACACATAATAATCAATCTATTCTTACGGATTATATCGCGATTTATTTTATTTTTCCCGACGTTTCGAATGCTTTGCAGCACCCATGGTCACGGGCGGACTGAGATGTTGAACGTCCCTGCGCTCTATTTATACTGTCATAATTTTCGGTGTACCCTCAGTTATTGTTGTTGTTTTTATTGATGTACCCTCAATTCTTATTGGTTATTATTGTTGTTGGTCCGACCTACGCAGTAAGAGCTTACAGTATCTTGACGCCGTGCAGTGTTTTGTCTCGTTTTGGATTTAATTATATTTATCACAGGATCCCAAGCTGGTGGTAACACCCAACCATCTTCTCTATTGAAATTAGGATGTTTTTTGATTTCAATAGCCTCACGAATCATCCTTGGTTGTGAGCCAGATCGACACACCAACTTACAAGTTGGCTCAGCACGTGGCAAAAGTGCTTTCATCACTAAGAGGGCACACACAAGCGCATACTAGGGATTCATACCATTTTGTCAATGAAATCAAACATCTGAGTATTTCTGACAATGAAACTATGGTCAGTTTTGATGTCCAGTCCCTATTCACATGCCTACCTGTGGTGGACTGCATTGAAATTGTAAAAAAGAGGCTAGCCGAGAAAAACATACCAAAGGAATATGCAGAACTATTAGAACATTGCCTTACATCTGGCTATCTATTGTGGAAGGAGCAATTCTATAAGCAAGTAGATGGAGTAGCGATGGGCTCACCTGTATCTCCCGTAGTAGCTGACATTTTCATGGAAGACTTTGAGGAGACAGCCCTCAGAACTTCACCTGTTACTCCGAGATTCTACAAGCGATACGTAGACGATACCTTCACAATATTACCATCTGATAAAGTAACAGTATTCCTGGACCATCTTAACTCCATCAATCCAAAAATTAAATTCACAATGGAGTTGGAGACAAATAACTCATTGGCCTTTTTGGATGTATTAGTATTGCGGAATCCTAATAATACCTTGGGCCATACTGTGTACAGAAAACCAACCCATACAGATAGGTACTTGAATGGTGAGTCTCATCATCCCCCAACACAGCTAGCTACAGTGGGTAAATCTTTGTTTCAAAGAGCACGCGGAATCTGTGATAATGACCATCTGAGCGCTGAGCTTCAACATGTCGAGCAAGTACTGCGTGACAACAAGCTCCGGATCCCGCGCCGCCATCATAGTGAACGTGTCAAACCAGCCACAGTGGAGCGTCAACCTGCTGTCCTACCATATGTTAGAGGGGTTACTGACAAGATTGGCTACATCTTAAAGCGGGCTTCAATCAAAACTTATTATAAGCCACCAAAGAAGATTAGTCAATATTTACCACCTGTCAAATGCCACATACCTTTACAAGATGCAGGAGTTTATAAACTCGACTGTGACTGTGGGCTCTCCTACATTGGGCAAACTAAGCGTGCAATAAAAACTCGCGTTAAAGAGCACATAGCTGATGTGAAACACCGACGCTGTACAAAATCTGCAGTCTGTGAACACGTTCAGGATCGCACCCGCCATTATATCAGATTTGATAAACCACAAATCCTCGCAAAAGAACACCGTTTCCAACCAAGGATGATTCGTGAGGCTATTGAAATCAAAAAACATCCTAATTTCAATAGAGAAGATGGTTGGGTGTTACCACCAGCTTGGGATCCTGTGATAAATATAATTAAATCCAAAACGAGACAAAACACTGCACGGCGTCAAGATACTGTAAGCTCTTACTGCGTAGGTCGGACCAACAACAATAATAACCAATAAGAATTGAGGGTACATCAATAAAAACAACAACAATAACTGAGGGTACACCGAAAATTATGACAGTATAAATAGAGCGCAGGGACGTTCAACATCTCAGTCCGCCCGTGACCATGGGTGCTGCAAAGCATTCGAAACGTCGGGAAAAATAAAATAAATCGCGATATAATCCGTAAGAATAGATTGATTGCAATGTCTAGTATTCGCGTAAATAAAAGACAACATTATGCAAACACATAATACTTTGTTACATGACATATTGAATTCGAGTACATCATCGCCTCGGCAACAATACCCGGTACAGAAAAGCGTCACCCACGTGCAAAGTGATGACGACGAAATATTATTGACGACTGTTATACTGCAAGTACGTGCAAGAGATGGTACATTTTTGACAATGAGAGGACTTTTGGACCAAGGTTCCCAGTCAACTCTTATAACAGAAGATGCAGTACAGCGCTTAGGATTGCAACGCCAGCATTTTAATGCTTCTGTTTCAGGAGTTGGCACTCTATCGAACAGGAGCAAGGGCAAGGTCGAACTGACATGCAAATCAAGTTATGACAACTACGAATTTACCACTGACGCCTTGATAATGCCAAAAGTTGTTAACAGTCTTCCGAGTCAAACATTCCAAAAGAAAAACTACGTACATTTACAAAATATCCAATTAGCCGACCCAAACTATAATATAAAAAATAATATTGACATTTTATTCGATGCAAAGGTCTACTCTGACATATTGATGGATGGTATACTGAGAGGACTTCGAGAACAACCAATTGCACAGCAAACGAAGTTAGGATGGATATTGTCAGGATGCGTGACAAAAACATTTAACTGCCATGTGGTTATCAACAACCAGGATGACATCAGTAGGTTTTGGGACATGGAGGACATCAATGACAATAGTGACAGTGACTTGACAAAGGATGAGCAGTTCTGTGAGGACTACTATATCTCCACAACAAGAAGACTACCTAATGGAAAATACGAGGTATCCCTGCCGATGAAACCACACTTTGAGCAATATCTCGGGACTTCGAAGGGCAAAGCAATTGCACAATTTAAGTCGCTAGAGCAAAAGTTTGACAAAAATAAGCAGCTACATCAAGAATATAGCAACTTTATGCGAGAATACATTGAATTAGGGCATATGAAGGAATGTGACAAGAATTCGAAGCAAATCAGCTGTTATTTACCCCATCATGGAGTTCACAAGCAAGAATCAACAACAACAAAATTGAGGATAGTATATAATGCCTCGTCAAAAACGTCTACTGGTTACAGCCTTAACGATTTAATGGAAGCTGGCCCAAAACTGCAAAAAGACATACTAGAGCTATTAATACAATGGCGGTCTTTCAAATATGTTTACTCAGCAGATTGTGAGAAAATGTACAGAATGATTTTATTGCATTGCGATGATCAGAATTTACAAAAGATCGTATGGAGGGAAAACAGCAGTGACATGATTCGTGAGTACCAATTATGCACGCTCACTTACGGAATGAAGGCAGCTCCTTATCTGGCAATGAGAACTATGCAGCAGTTAGCTCGTGATGAGGCAGCAAACTTTCCCCTAGCAGCGAAATTTTTAGAAAATAATTTCTACGTTGACGATTTACTAGCAGGAAATTATACGATTGAAGAAGCAAAACAAGTACAGAAGGAATTAATTAGCATGTTGCAAACGGGAGGATTTAATTTAAGAAAATGGTGCAGTAATTCACCACAACTATTGCAAGAACTCAACAAGGATCAAGTGGATTCAACATTTATAGATTTTAAATATGCAAACTCTACAAAAACATTGGGACTGAGGTGGAATGCCGAAACCGATGACTTTCAATTCCAGAACAAAGTAGATTTTGATATAAATTCAGCACTCACCAAACGAGAGATGTTATCCCAAATATCAAAAATATACGACCCTTTAGGTTGGCTTTCACCGATGACAATAAGAGCCAAACTGCAATTTCAACGTGTGTGGTCGACTGGCATACAGTGGGATGATAAAATATCACATCAATTGCAACTAGAGTTAGTCGAACTATTAAATGATCTGAAAAACATTGACATGTTGACAATACCTAGATGGTTAGGTTGCACGCAAAACTCGATTGAGATTCATGGATTTGCAGATTCTTCGGAAAAAGTATATGCGTGTGCAGTTTATCTAAAAACTAAAAACGAGCAAGGAATCACGACATCTAAATTAATCGCAGCAAAAACCAAATTGGCACCCGGTAATAAGATTGTGACATTACCCAGATTAGAGTTATGTGCAGCTGTTTTATTGACAAAATTAATTAAGAAAATTAAGAGCTCGTTACCTCACGACAACATTCAAATATACGGGTGGACAGACTCAATGATAACACTTGGATGGATCCGCGGAGATATAAACCGTTGGAAATCATTTGTAGCTAACCGCGTGAAGGCTATTACTGACATTATACCTGCATCGTCTTGGAATCATACGAAATCTGAGGATAACGCTGCAGACTGTGCAACAAGAGGATTGACGTTTCAACAGCTTCAGAATCACTCTATTTGGTGGGAAGGCCCTCACTGGTTGAAGAAAGACAACCTTGACATCCAAAACCCAAAAATTTAAACACCGAAAATCGAGTGTAAAAAACAAAAGGAATCGAACGTCGTTCAGTTAAATAGACCACAATTAATTACTGGACTATTAGATAAACACAGTACAATGACACGTGCCTTGAGAGTATTATGTTGGGTATCGCGTTTCATAACAAACGTACGCGATAAAGACCAAGCTATCAAGTGCAATTATTTAACTACTGCAGAAATGGAAAGGGCTCGAGTGTCTATCATAAAAACAATACAGTTGGAATATTTTGATGAGGATATTTCAAGATTGACAAAAGATAAGAAAATTAGTACAAAAAGCAAACATTTTGAAATTGAACCCTTTTATTGACAAATATGGCATATTAAGAGTTGGAGGGAGATTACATCATTCAAACTTGACATATGACTCGAAGCATCCTATATTAACTCCACGTGATTCACATTTGACACACCTTCTTATAAATGAAGCACATAAAGCAACGTTGCATGGTGGACCATCATTGACATTGACATACTTACGAGATAAATATTGGATTATTGGAGGAATGACAGTTATTAAGAAACAAATACGCCAATGTGCTATATGTCGGAGATTTAGTGCAAATAATCAATTCCAGCAAATGGCAAATTTACCAGAATCCAGAGTAACACCGTCAAGGCCATTCACCCATACAGGCGTAGACTTCACTGGATATGTTGACATTAAAGCGAACAAAGGAAGAGGAATAAAAGTGACAAAAGGCTATATTGCAGTTTTCGTGTGCTTTAGCACCAAGGCCATTCACTTAGAATTGGTGTCTGACCTATCCACACCATCATTTTTAGCAGCGTTTAAACGCATGTGTTCGAGAAGAGGTGTACCTAAACATGTGTATTCAGACAATGGTACTAACTTCGTTGGAGCTTCAAGAATATTAAGGAAAGAATATCAAACGGGAATGACAATGGTTAACAAGGAATTTTTGGATGACATTAGCTATATGGGTGTAACGTGGCATTTTAACGCGCCTCTCTGGCCAAGCGCTGGTGGCTTATGGGAAGCAGCAGTTAAGAGTGTTAAACACCACTTAAAGCGAATTATTGGAGAGCAAAAACTGACATTTGAAGAATTCTATAGCTTATTAACATATATTGAAGGATATTTGAATTCAAGGCCACTGTACAGACTGACAGAAAATATAGAAGACGGTTACCTGACACCCGGACATTTTTTGATTGGTGCACCTTTGACATCAGCACCTTTGACAGGCACCGATCAAAATATGTCATTGACAAACCGATGGCAAATGATTGAAAGAATGCAAAAATCATTTTGGAGAAAATGGTCTACAGATTACTTACAGCAATTGCATGCCAGATATAAGTGGAATCATCCAACAAAAAATCTCGAACTTAATGACATAGTACTTGTGAATGAAGACCACTTACCATCATCAAAATGGGCTATGGCAAAGGTCCATGAACTACATCCTGGAAGAGATGGTCATGTACGAGTCGTTACACTAAAAACTCTAAACGGCTTCACAAAACGACCTATCATTAAATTGACTCCTTTACTTAAAGAAGACTCTAAACCTATGACATCTATTGACAGTACCAATGACACCCAGACAAGGACTAGGAGAGCTCAGAGAAGAAAACCTAATTGTCTATTTACAATGCTGTTGCTATTGTTGGCCTTCATAACGCCTTCATATCAGCAAACAAACGTGACAAGCATACCAAAAAATAACATGCTTTATTTTGACAAAATCGCTGATCTTCGTATTATTCAAGACCAATGGAAAATGGTATTATTCTACAATATGACAACCTACTGGGAAAGCGTGAGCAATATCGAACTTTATTTAAAACACCTGACAGAAATATGTAAACAGGAGGAAAAATACACACCGATTGTTTCACAGTTGGAGCACGAATTGACAGAACTTAAACACTACAACAATATTATGACTGGAGCCGCCAGGCTCTATTCAGAGGAAAAATATGGAAAATTGAAAGCGAAGCGGTACCTACTAAAATCGAGCCTTTTGTCTCCGGCGGGGTTTATGGGAAATTGAGCTAACTCAATGGGGCCTAAGTCCAAGAACTCAAGCGCGAGGGTCAAGAGCAATCATGAGACCCTGCGGTTGTGGACTGTATATTTATCGAGGGCTAGTTCGCGGCGCGGCGATAGAAACACAGATCGTTGGCAGCCTAGGAAATAGGTAGGGGGTCATAAGGATGCACGCCTACCTTGGCTGTAGTCTTCCATCTCCTGCTTCTCTGGTCTTATTGAGTGGGCCTGCGGTATGCAGGCCTGCAGATTGTCCTGGGAAGTACCAACGGCGAATGGGACTCCTTGTCACGTACGCACGAGGCACAGCAGTCAAGTTAAAGCACAGCTGTTTGTCCAAATAACACACACTCGCGCCCGTACGGTTGAAGTTAAGGAAATATGTTTCTATCAAGCAATATATAGCGGGAAAAACAATTACGACGACGAAGATTCTTAGGTCTTCACCGCGGCGGTTTTCTTCGAGAGCGTTCTAACAACAACTGTCCATTGGCGAAGGATCGCCAACATAACATGACGACAATGCGTCGAGCAGGACGCCTAGATACAGTAGGCGTGCGTTGGAGGGAAAGGTAAATATACATTAAGAAGGAATAGTGTAATAGGATAAAGGCTGCCAACATAAAACGTTAACTTGATTGGAAATCAACTAATATAGCTGGAAGCGCGCGGAATTTAATTTATAATAAGACAATGGCGTTACCATCCCCCCGGCCCTTAAAGGGTACCTTTAAAGAAAAAATAACTTAAAAGAAAACGCGGAACTACAGAAAAGAATGCGGATATAAAGAAAAATACTTAAACTAATCCTAAATCTAATAAACAGAGAATTACGCGATCATTGATTTGGCAATGGGCACAATCGAACAACTGGGCGCACGAAACTCCCTTTACTTGTCCTAACAGTGACAACACGCGTTGTACCATCCTTCGATGGGTGGACAGCTTCTACTACACCGAGAGGCCATGAAAGAGGTGGTGCGTTGTCAACAATAATAACCACGACCGTCCCCAATTCAATCGGAACTGAAGGTGTAGTCCACTTAGCTCGAGCTTGCAATTGATGCAAATACTCGATGCGCCATCGTTGCCAAAACGATCGGACCATCTTATCCAAGAGCGTATGCCTATCGCGTAAATTTTGAGGTTCTTGATAAGACGCGGGTAATGAAAATAACGGTGCGGTATTCAAAAAATGAGCCGGTGTGAGAGCTGACGGCTCAGTAGGATCACTACTTAGGACTGTGAGCGGGCGTGAATTTACAAGGCATTCCACTTGAGTAACGACAGTTAAAAGCTCATCATAGGATAATAGCTGCTGGCCTATAACCTTAAATAAGTGCGTCTTTACTACTTTTACCATAGATTCCCAGCAACCACCCCAATGAGGGCTAGCAGGCGGAATCTGCTTAGAGTCAATACGACTCTCCGAAAGCTCATGCTCGAGATGCGGGCGATAGTCATCTAGAAACTTATACAGGTCACGAAGATATGAACGGCAACCTATAAAATTAGTGCCGTTGTCAGTGTATAGACACTGAATCGGACCGCGGCGGGAAAGAAAACGTTTAAGCGCGGCTAGAAAATTGACTGTACTCAATTCAGTGGCTATCTCAATATGTAAACAGCGCGTTGTGAGACACGTAAAAATACAAAGCCATGCTTTGCGACTCTTGACGCCTCTACTACGCACTGGCGTATATAGTAAAGGACCTGCATAATCGCAGCCTGTATGCGAAAACGGTTTATCTACTTGATTAACGCGGCAAGCAGGCAAGTCCGCCATCATCGGAAATGATGGGCGAGGCTTGGCTCGAAAACAAGTATTGCACTTGTGGATACGATGACGAATGACTCGTCGCGCGGCGAGTATCCAATACCGATGCCTGAGTAAAGACATCAGATGTTCGGGGCCTGCATGTAAATACTTCTTATGATACGCATCGATTATCATATCAACCACGTGATCATGTTTCGGAAGAACACATGGATGTTTTTGTGAATAATCCATAGAAGCATTCGATAGGCGACCACCGACACGAATGATACCATATTCGTCGAAAAATGGTTTTAACTTCTGTAAAACTGGCGAACAGGGTTGATCGTTTTTTAATTTATGTATGTCATCACCGAAGTGGACATGTTGTAAAGCGAGTAAAACTTTATTTTCAGCGAAATCTAAATCCGAACTACTAATGTATGGTCTACGCGGTAACAATTTTAAAAAACGATAAATGAATACTACAATTCGCAGTAGCTTCGACCAGGAAGATATGCGATTGGCGAGCGCGTAAATTGGCGAATAATTTGTAGTTGAGATCACAGCGTGTGTAAGCGGCTTCAGATCTGGTACGTCCCCTACGTCATCTTTATTAAATTCTGCAATTGGCCATTCTGCTGGATCTTTGAAAGCCCACGGCGGTCCCGAAAACCACCACCACGATTTGCCACGAATGTTTGCCATCGGTGCGGAGAGGAATTAATCCAACAAAGAACGACCTTCGAATCGGTAAAGGCGAATACATTCGAGATCTTATAACGCGACTCATAATTATCAAGCACCTTACGCATCAACTTCGACAACAATACAACAGCGCATAGCTCTAATCTAGCGACCGAAATAGTTTTAAGCGGCGATACTTTCGACTTCGAGCACACGAGTGTGACAGTCCTGGTACTTTCAGTCACAACTTGTAAATATATTACACCACCATAAGCGCGCTCACTTGCGTCCGCAAACCCTAAGAGATTCACGACGCAACCCTGAACAACTCCTAGGTGTCGCGGTATACGTATGTTGTTGAGCGCAGGCAACTCACTACAAAATTGTGACCACAGCTTAACAATGCGTTGTGTAGGCGTATCATCCCAGTCACATTTCAAAAGCCAAAGTTCCTGTATAAGAAGCTTAGCCTGTAATATGACGGGAGCCACTAAGCCTAAATTATCCCATAAGCGCGCGACAACAGATAAAATCGCGCGTTTGGTACATCCTAATTCGGGAGTGTTAACTTTAAAGTGAAAAACATCATCAGACCTGTCCCAATGCGTACCTAATATTTTGTGCGATGCGGAATTTCTATCAATTTCGAGATCCGAGGATGCTCGATGCGATGCGGGAATAGCGCGTAGAACAGCAGCGGAGTTGCTGGTCCACTTCACAAGGTCAAGTTGACCACTTTTAAACAGGTCGATAAGCTGTGTACAAGCGGCGACAGCGGCAGCTTCGTCGTTCTCGGAGGAATCGTCTGCCATTATACTAAAACAGACGTCCATATACGTTGAACTGGAAGCAATAGCAGCAGCGGTAGGAAACTTATTTCCTTCGTCTGCGATCAGCTGGTGTACCACGCGAACCGCATGGAATACACTAGACTTCATTCCAAAACAAACTCTATTAAATTCGTATATCGATATAGGATCTTGCGGTTGGAATCTGAAAAGAATTCTCTGGTACTTGCGATCAGACGCCTGCATTCCGATTTGCAAGAACATCTGACGACAATCAGCGGAAATGGCGATTTTAAAAAATGCCAACCAAATGGAGACCAAAATGGAGACGCCAGGCTCTATTCAGAGTAAAAATATGGAAAATTGAAAGCGAAGCGGTACCTACTAAAATCGAGCCTTTTGTCTCCGGTGGGGTTTTATGGTTTATGGGAAATTGAGCTAACTCAATGGGGCCTAAGTCCAAGAACTCAAGCGCGAGGGTCAAGAGCAATCATGAGACCCTGCGGTTGTGGACTGTATATTTATCGAGGGCTAGTTCGCGGCGCGGCGATAGAAACACAGATCGTTGGCAGCCTAGGAAATAGGTAGGGGGTCATAAGGATGCACGCCTACCTTGGCTGTAGTCTTCCTTCTCCTGCTTCTCTGGTCTTATTGAGTGGGCCTGCGGTATGCAGGCCTGCAGATTGTCCTGGGAAGTACCAACGGCGAATGGGACTCCTTGTCACGTACGCACGAGGCACAACAGTCAAGTTAAAGCACAGCTGTTTGTCCAAATAACACACACGGCTCCATTTTGGTCCTTCGAGCCGGATCTTTGAAAGCCCACGGCGGTCCCGAAAACCATAAAGGATGTTTGACGAGCAAAGCGGGAGACAGACCGCGCGATAAGCAATCAGCGGGGTTCTCGATTCCTGCTATGTGATGGAAACAACTGGCAGGAATATTATCCACAACCTTGGCAACGCGATTTGCCACGAATGTTTGCCATCGGTGCGGAGAGGAATTAATCCAACAAAGAACGACCTTCGAATCGGTAAAGGCGAATACATTCGAGATCTTATAACGCGACTCATAATTATCAAGCACCTTACGCATCAACTTCGACAACAATACAACAGCGCATAGCTCTAATCTAGCGACCGAAATAGTTTTAAGCGGCGATACTTTCGACTTCGAGCACACGAGTGTGACAGTCCTGGTACTTTCAGTCACAACTTGTAAATATATTACACCACCATAAGCGCGCTCACTTGCGTCCGCAAACCCTAAGAAATTCCTCTCCGCACCGATGGCAAACATTCGTGGCAAATCGCGTTGCCAAGGTTGTGGATAATATTCCTGCCAGTTGTTTCCATCACATAGCAGGAATCGAGAACCCCGCTGATTGCTTATCGCGCGGTCTGTCTCCCGCTTTGCTCGTCAAACATCCTTTATGGTTTTCGGGACCGCCGTGGGCTTTCAAAGATCCGGCTCGAAGGACCAAAATGGAGCCGCCAGGCTCTATTCAGAGGAAAAATATGGAAAATTGAAAGCGAAGCGGTACCTACTAAAATCGAGCCTTTTGTCTCCGGCGGGGTTTATGGGAAATTGAGCTAACTCAATGGGGCCTAAGTCCAAGAACTCAAGCGCGAGGGTCAAGAGCAATCATGAGACTCTGCGGTTGTGGACTGTATATTTATCGAGGGCTAGTTCGCGGCGCGGCGATAGAAACACAGATCGTTGGCAGCCTAGGAAATAGGTAGGGGGTCATAAGGATGCACGCCTACCTTGGCTGTAGTCTTCCATCTCCTGCTTCTCTGGTCTTATTGAGTGGGCCTGCGGTATGCAGGCCTGCAGATTGTCCTGGGAAGTACCAACGGCGAATGGGACTCCTTGTCACGTACGCACGAGGCACAGCAGTCAAGTTAAAGCACAGCTGTTTGTCCAAATAACACACACTCGCGCCCGTACGGTTGAAGTTAAGGAAATATGTTTCTATCAAGCAATATATAGCGGGAAAAACAATTACGACGACGAAGATTCTTAGGTCTTCACCGCGGCGGTTTTCTTCGAGAGCGTTCTAACAACAACTGTCCATTGGCGAAGGATCGCCAACATAACATGACGACAATGCGTCGAGCAGGACGCCTAGATACAGTAGGCGTGCGTTGGAGGGAAAGGTAAATATACATTAAGAAGGAATAGTGTAATAGGATAAAGGCTGCCAACATAAAACGTTAACTTGATTGGAAATCAACTAATATAGCTGGAAGCGCGCGGAATTTAATTTATAATAAGACAATGGCGTTACCAATGACTATGACAAACAACCAATTAAGAAGATCAAAACGTGGACTAATAAATGGTATTGGCTACGCCGGAAATTACTTATTTGAAATTCTAGATGACAGATTTGCAGAGAGATACGAAAAAGATATAGAAGCAGTGAAAAAGAACGAAAATCATATGTTCACAATGTTAAAAAACCAGACGTCCATAATAGAGGCAGAAAATAATATTCTCAGAAGAAATGAAGCAATTATGACAAAACAATTTACGTTTATCAACGAACGTTTTAAAAATATGTCTTCTCAGATCGGCACTTTAAATAAAATAATTAATTCATTTGACATCGTGACTACCTCATTATCGGCTAACATTATTCTCTCAAACATAAGACGAATCCAAGAAACATTAATTGACACTATAACTGACATATACCATGGAAAGGTTGACATTCACTTATTATTGCCAAATCAACTTCAACATCAGCTAAGCTTAATATCAAGCCAAATTCATGAAGAATTGACAATTCCAGTTGATGACGTCAGAGACCTATATCAACTTCTCAAAATTCATGCAAGAATAAGAAACAAATACCTGATCATGGAGGTCAAAATACCTTTGCTGTATCGGGACATATTTGAACTTGACAAAATCATACCTCTACCATGGATTAACGGAGATAAAGCTCTTTACAGCATTCCAGCAGCGAACTACATCGCTTTTAATATAAAAAGAGACATTGTTATGCCTATGACTGAAACTGACATGCAAACGTGCCTGAAGGTCAAGCATGATAAGATATTATGTTATGAAAACCACCCTATTTATAACATAAACATCGAGAAGTCTATTTGTAACATTCAATTGACAAAAACTACAAACAAGTATAAACAAAGCTACTGTAGGTCCGAGATAAAACCGTGTAGCGACACTTGGATCAAATTACAGCATCACGGCGCGTGGCTATACTCGTGTTGCCAGGAATGCACCGTGCGCATTTTATGTACACCTGGTTTTGTCACCAAGCAATTAACTGGGAACGGAGTTATCACTATAGTAAACGGATGCATGGTGAAAGGAGATAAGTTTACAATTCATGCACAGTATGACTACGAGAATAAATTGTATTTACACCAAAACTTAGATACACCATACATTACGCAGTCAAAATCGCCTTTGAATGACATAATAAACACGTCGGTATCTGACATAATTATAAACAACATTGAGAATCATGAGAAAGTCTACGATGACATAGCACAACAAGTTGCCGTGCTGAAGTCGCAAGATTTGGAACAAATTAAAGACTCAAGCTCGCACAAGATGGCAATGTATGTTCTGCTAGCAATGATCCTAGTAGCTATGGCCAACTACGGGACCTACAAGGCGTGGAGAAAAAGATTCAGCGGCAACCGGCGTCATGCACAGATGCGCGCCACACCCGAAGAGAGCGCAGCGGCGTCTGCAACAGCCGTCGAGATGGGTTCAACGCTGAGTGTAGATAGGGCTACGTCACCAACGTTTACTAGAGTACACTTTGAGAACTTACCTGAACCTTAGTGCAGTGCAGTGCAGTGCTAATCGATATATTTTTTATATTTTATTGTTATTTTTTTACATTTTATTTGCCTTATTGTTATACATTATTTTTAATTTACCTTTTTACGTTTACGATTTTATATTTGCAATTTATATTTTTTATGACAATGTTTATGCATTTCAAACTGTTTACTTGACATATATTTCTTAGTTGTTTATATACATTATTGTTAAGCCTATTCTTTAACTTTTGACAGTGGCAGTATGTACGAGTAAGCTTCGTACATTGTCTTTTTTCTGCAATGTATACATTTTTGCGTTCACACGCTTCTTTCGTGTGAATATATTTTTAGTACTAATAAAGTATTCAACCAAGCTGCACGCGTTCTTCATTGACATGACATATTGACAAAATAACTACTGTGTGAGGTTTATTAATAAATAACCCACACAGTTCCCTTACTAATATTTATTATATTATTAAGAAAAATTTATAAAATCGGACCAAGCGTATAACCAAGTACCCATTTTGAGTTTAATCCCCTCTCCCAAAAGAACCGTTCTAGATTACGGGATAAAAAGTATCCTATGTCCTACCGCGTAGTAAGATCTCAAATCATGCCAAGTTTCATTTGAATCCATTCAGTAGTTTCGGCGTGATGATCAGCCGTGATACAGACAAACAGACAGACAGACAGACAGACAGACAGACAGACAGACAAAAATTTAAAAAATTACATTTTCGGCCTCAGTATCGGTTATAGAATCCAAATATAATTTTCAAAATATCTTCAATGTACAGAATTGGACCTGTTACAGTTTTATTATAAGTATAGATATATACTATATTTATGTATGTTCGCGCATAACTCTGGCAATTATGAACCGATTTGAAAAAATCTTTCTTCCATCCATTCTTCAATCCATTGATTGGGCCCCATAAAAAAATTATTGCATAGTAATAAGTAGTTCCTGAAAAAACAAGAATGGTGACTACGCAGGAAAGCTGCAAGAAAGCCTATATAGATGACTTTATGTCGCTTTTTAAGGACAAAAATGGTCATAACTCTGGCAAATATTTACCAATTTCAATGATTTTTGTATTTTTTATTCGAAAGAAGAAACCACTGTAATGAATCTGTATGAAATTTATCACAACCGGATAAGAACTTCCTGGAAGACCATGAACGATGTGGAGGAATTTATCTGGTTAAAACTATAAAACTGATGTTCTCCATTACATTGCTCTGACAATTATGAACCGATTTCGATGATTCTTTTTTATTCGAGAGTGTAAACTACTATGATGATTCCATGCAAATTTCATTACGACCGGATATTTTTTTCTGAAGAAACATGAATTATGTAAAACTATGTAGACGATAATGTGATCATAACCTACCTAGATCATTTTACGGTCTTCGATGGTTCAAAATATGTATATGAAAATATCACTATAAAGATAAAATAAAATCTTTTTAAAAAAAAATTGAACCGACTTCAATATCACTGAAAAGTATAAAATAATTTAAATATTATTGAAGTTGGTGCAGCCGGTAAGCTAACACCTTGATATTGAAGTCGGTTCAATTTTTTTTTAAAAGATTTTATTATAGTACAATATTGGTAAGTAGAGTAGGTAGATGATGTAGAGTGGTGTTAGATAATGAAGGCATAAAAACAGACTACAGACCGATTAATTAGAAATTGCACCGACAAAATGGCCATTTTAGTTCTATTTTGACGATTCCATTTGTCCTTGATCGGTATTGATGAAGCAATGAATTAAAATTTGACTTGAACTTGAAAACTTTATTGAAAATAATCTAGTTGGTTGTGATGCCTTCTCTAGAAGTTACGTTATGTAGTAATTTTATTACCTTCACGGTGATAATGCAGCCCAACTAATTAAAATAGTCAACTTATGGTTAGTTATGTCTATGAGACGTCATTTATCTATAGAAACGCAGTAATACGCATCAGTTTGCCTCCAAGAAATTATATAATAGCCACCACCAACAACCAGTTGCAAAAAAGGATTTTTTCTCCTTTTTCGGCTACCGGTTGCAACGGAAGAGCATTTGTCTATATTATTGGTTACACAACAAAACACTTCTGGCGAGTGCAAAATCGATACAGCACAGCGGCCAGCGAGGCAGCGAGGCAGCGCGAGTGCGTCTAAAATACCTACCTTATACACTTGACTTGACAAAAAAAACACTGATAACGTGGCATTATCATATCAACCATAAGCGCGGCTTCTTCCCCCGCATTAGGTAGGTTGGAGACTGCATATCGATACCTCGGGGCTCAAAGGGCGTAACCACCATTTTGGCGAAAATGACTTTTTAATGCAGCCCTACTCAGTTTTTTCTGCTCTATCGATCTGTATATTTAAAATCTTCCAATTCGCCAAAAAATGGTGTTTACGACCCCATTTTTTGTAGAAAATAAAACAGATATTTTTAATTTTTGTGTCGTAACCGCAACCAGGCTATGTATGAGGAGATAGCAAAAGCCATACATACCTCCAAAACATACTTCACCGTTGTTATGGGGGACTTTAACGCAAAGGTGGGCACTCGGAATGGCGATGAGTTGAGAGTGGGGTCGTATGGGTATGGGCTGCGGAACCAAAGGGGCCAGCGGCTGGTCGACTTCATGGAGAAGGAGGGACTCTTTGCGATGAACTCCTTCTTCAAGAAGCGACCATCCAGGAAGTGGACGTGGATAAGCCCCGATGGTTCAACCAAGAAGCATATATTCGATGATGTCTCCGTGATCGGCAGGGTGAAAACCGGTAGCGATCACCGCATTGTTAGAGGCACATTGAATATCAACGTCAAGCTTGAGAGGTCCAGTCTGATGAAGTCCACGCTCCGTCCAGGATCCGCCCAAATCCAGAACCCCGAAGACTTTCAACTTGAACTGCATAATCGCTTCCAGTGCCTCGCCGACTGCGAAACTGCGGACGAGATAAACAATGGGTTGGTGCAAACTGTCCACGCAGTGGGGTCCAAGTTCTATAAGACCCCACGCCGTAAAAAACCTCAAAAGCTCTCCAATACAACCATTAAGCTAATGGAAAACCGGACTGAGATGAGACTGCAATCTTCAGCTGATATGTCGGAATATGCTGAACTCAATAGACGAATCTCAAAATCCATGCGACACGACTTGCGTTCCTATAATACAGCGTGTATTAAGGACGCAATTGAGCGGAACCAAGGCTCTAAAGTGTTCGCACAGAATTCGTCTATTGGGCGTAGCCATATGACGAAGCTGAAGATCGATGACGGCAGTGTCATCTCATCGAAACCGGAGATATTGAGAGAGCTCGAGAAATTTTACGGACAGTTATACACCTCAACACGGGAACCCATTGATAGAACAGCTCAGGACACCAGAGCCAAACTAACCCGACACTACACTGAGGACATCCCAGACATCAGCCTGTACGAGATTAGAATGGCTCTCAAACAGCTCAAGAATAACAAGGCGCCGGGTGAAGACGGAATCACATCAGAACTTCTGAGAGCGGGTGGAAAACCGGTACTTTTAGTCCTCCAGATGTTATTTAATTCCGTCTTACTCGAGGGTACAACGCCAGAAGCATGGCACAGGAGTGTGGTGGTTCTTTTCTTCAAAAAAGGTGATAACACTTTATTGAAGAATTATAGACCTATCTCACTCCTGAGCCATGTATACAAGCTGTTTTCGAGAGTCATTACGAATCGTCTCGAACGCAGGTTTGACGACTTCCAGCCTCCCGAACAAGCCGGGTTCCGAAAAGGCTTTAGCACCGTAGACCACATACATACGCTCCGCCAGATTATACAGAAGACCGAGGAGTATAATCGGCCATTATGTCTAGCGTTTGTGGACTACGAGAAAGCCTTTGATTCAATCGAGACCTGGGCAGTATTGCAATCTCTCCAGCGGTGCCACATTGACTATAGGTACATCGAAGTGTTGAAGTGTTTGTACAGCAACGCCACCATGTCGATCCGACTACAGGACGAGAGCACGAAACCAATCCCATTGCAGCGTGGTGTGAGACAGGGAGACGTTATTTCTCCGAAACTGTTCACAAACGCATTGGAGGACGTTTTCAAGCTCTTGGACTGGAACGGATTCGGCATCAATATCAATGGCGAATACATCACTCACCTTCGTTTTGCCGATGATATAGTCATTATGGCAGAGTCGCTGGAGGACCTCAATACGATGCTCAGCGACCTCAGTAGCGTTTCCCAACAGGTGGGTCTTAAAATGAACATGGACAAGACGAAGATCATGTCTAATGTCCATGTTGCACCCGTACCGGTAATTGTTGGGAACGATACACTCGAAGTTGTTGACCACTATGTATACCTAGGACAAACTATCCAGGTAGGTCGGTCCTAAGGATGTGAGATTAATGGAAAAGAATCGATTAAATAAAAATCGATTTTTCTTTATTCAAAATTAATCGATTTGTCAAAAATCGATTATAATAAATAATCGATTTCTGCGAAAAAATCGATTTTTTTTGTATTATTTAAAAGAACATGCTAAATGCAAAAAATCTGGATGTTATTCATCTATATCAGTATGTACATACTTATCCATTTTCAAAAAAAGTTTATAAATCAGTTTTATTTATAAATTAGATAGGTATTAGCCCATGATAGGTACCAAATCAGGTTTACTCGTAATCGTACTGGCTAAAGTTCAATATAAAACAAGAAATTGAGTAAAGCGTAGTTTTAGACTAACACGAAGTTTAATAAAAAAAATTGAACACATACCTACGTTGTAGGAATGTTATGATTTCTGGCCTATCATCCTATCATCTTGAGGTGAAAATCGGACGTAAAAAGAAATTGGATTTATATTTAATTACGTGTTTGGAGCAACTATTCAAGTAAAACCCTGTTAATTATTGTTTAACTACCGTAAGTTCATTAGATTCTGCTAAAATGTTCTATTCTGCGACATAATCTGCTAAACCCTAAAATGAGGGTTCAATTTTGCTAAAATAACAAAATTCTAAATCTGGTCACACTGCACTGAAACTACTCTACACGCATACATGCATACCCACAGATGGCGCCGTTTTTATTTAATGAACTTAACATAATATGAACTTAATTCTAGATTTTTCACCTAACGAATAGATGACCCTGTTTATAAAATTTAAACTTACTGCAAGATTTTTTCATCCGTCGCATAGATACGAGCTGTTTCTAAAAATCGATTTAAACACGTAATTTATATAATTGATTTACTAAAAATCGATTAATATTATTATAAAAATCGATAATAAAAAATCGATTATAAGAAAATAATAATCGATTTAAATAAAAATCGATAATTTTTTAACATCCCTAGTCGGTCCAACTTCGACAAAGAGGTCGCCCGAAGAATCCAACTCGGATGGGCAGCGTTCGGGAAACTACGCGAAATCTTCTCGTCCAAAATACCGCAGTGCCTAAAGACGAAGGTTTTTAACCAGTGTGTGTTGCCAGTGATGACATATGGTACTGAGACGTGGTCCCTAACTGTTGGCCTTTTGGATAAGCTCAGAGTCACACAACGAGCTATGGAGAGAGCTATGCTCGGAGTTTCTTTGCGCGACAGAATCCGAAATGAGGAGATTCGCCGAAGAACCAAGGTCACCGACATAGCTCTTAAAATCTGCAAGTTGAAGTGGCAATGGGCAGGCCACATCGCTCGGCGAACCGATAACCGCTGGGGAAGAAAGGTTCTCGAGTGGCGACCACGAACCGGAAGACGCAGCGTAGGTAGGCCTCCCACTAGGTGGACAGACGACATTGTGCGCGTCGCAGGTAACCGGTGGATGCAAATAGCCAATTGTCGGTCATTGTGGCGTTCGAAGGGGGAGGCCTATGTTCAGCAGTGGACGTCTTCCGGCTGGTGATGATGATGATGATGATGAACCGCAACCACTGTTAATTATCCTAAACGCGATGGTAATAAACGTCACCGTAGATTATACAAATGCTTTTACGCCTAACAATTTTCACCGATATATTTTTAGTTTTGGGTCGTAAACGACATACCTAGTAACATTATAGTGCTTACGCCCGAACATATCAATTTTTAAAGAATCAGCTTGCCCGATACGCCCTTAATAATGTCTGTTGGTCTAAAATAAAAGGACACATACACCCCAAAAATCAATGGATGTGTTATGAATGATGGTTGTAACCGTCATCTTGCCTACTAATTCAATCAGTTTGTAGACAGTTACTTTGTTTTCTTCAGTTGATTAAATATCAATTACAATTTTATATTATGGACTTTATTAACTTGGCATACCTATTTATCAACTCAGATAACAAATTATACAAATAATTATTGATGTTACCTATACCTAATTACCTGTCTTACCCAAAAACTATTCAATAACACATTTTATTTATAAGTAGGTACTAATATAATAAAGCTGGATGGAACAGCTAGTTCATTATAAAAGGAAAATGATAAATAAAGAACACTTTACATAATAAAAATATTGTTTATCAAACAATCTAGGTATCGCCACAAAATTTAACACTATTAACTAAACATCTTAAAAAAAAAACAAGGAACTCTTGAGTTCAATTATTGTAATTTTTAAGTCTTTTGGTGACCTGTTAGTAGGTGGGTACTTTAAATCTACATAGACCTATGAATACCTAGGTATACCTGTGTAGTTACCTACCTAATAATCAGCCACCAAAATAATAAAAAAGTTTAATTATATGATCTCAAGATTGGTTTATTTATTTGTATTCATACTTTATGTTCACATTGCAAACACAGTTTTGAAATACAAAAAAAACACACAATATTATGTACAATGGTGTACTTAACCTAATATGAGCTCTCTCCCAGCAGGCTCCTATAAGGAAAGAAGAAACAATCAATAGGTAGGAGCAAGTATACAATTAATAAAAATGAAATATAATAATAACACATACATATTATTATATTTATAATAAAATAAATAAACTAATACTATAAAAATAATACATATAAAATATTAAATGAGATCTATCTGGATGGTTAGGTTGTTAGTGCTAAATTTGAAGATAACTAGATTATTTAATAAATTACCTACATAAATAATGTGATTTTTATTTATTATTTTCCTTTTAAAATGAAAACTAGCATGTCATCTTCATCCACGAGAAACGTTTTTGCTTCACCCCCGAAGGTCGTAGCGTGATGTTAAATACCTTCCTCAAGAATTGAACTATCAAATTCAAAAATATTTTTTCAAATCCGACTGTTAGTTTCAGAGATTAGCGCGTTCAAACAAACTCTTCAGCTTTATTATATTAATTTGAATAGTTTTTAGGTAAGACATGACACTAACTACTGGACTAGGTAATACCAATCAATAATTATTTGTATAATTCGTTAACAAATAGCAGTGGCGTGCATACATTTTTATGCCAGGGTAGGCAAAAAAGAAAATTTCTTGGAATAGTTATTAAATAATAGTCATTAAGAAGAGGGTAGGCACAGTCTTTTTGCTTGTATGGAGTGCACGCCACTGATAAATAGGTATGCTACGTTGATAAAGTCCATATAAAATTGCAATTTATATTTAATCAACAGTAGAAATCAAAGTAACTGTCTACAAACTGATAGAATTAGTAGGCAAATTGGCGGTTACAACCATAACTCATCACACATTCATTGATTTTTGGGGTGTAACCGCCCCAAACATGCAATTTTTCGGGGCGTATAGGAAAGCTAATTTTGTTATTTTTAAATTTATCCCAAATATAATATTACTGTGTTCTGCATCAGAAAAAAATAAGACTTTTGGTGTATAAATGGCTTATTTAGGTCAAAAACCAAAAAGTTATGTCAAAAATAAAAATTATTTTTTTGTTTTTTGGCTCTCCTGAAAAGTCGAGTTTTGGTGCTTACGCCCTTTGAGCCCCGAGGTATCGATATCATGCCAGTGGCACTCTCCTTAAAACAGCTGACAAAATTTTAATGTATGGAAACTAGCACACCTTCAGGCAAGGGAAGGAACTAAATTTTAAGATTCTACTATAATTTGCCTAGGTGGCGTTAAAAATGCAGTTTATATATTTTTATTTAATTAGTTTAATATTGTTATTGTATATCTTCAATTTATTTGAGTAAATCTGATACATTTCCTATATTTTTCAAAGATATTATATATAGAAGATAAACATAGTCCGATAAAAAATGAAACCAAAAAAGAAAAACCTATGTGTGAGTGAATTGTTTATGTGTAAAGGAAAAAAAGTGTTGTTAAAAAGTACTACGTACGTAATCGATATCGATGATATTTTGTGTGAATATATACACAATTATCTGTATAATTTAAAATTGATGTTGATTTAAAACAAGTTACTAATAACCTTTAGTATTGCAAATCTCATAATGAAATTGTCAAAGTGGTAAAACAGTCATTCTAAACAAAAATTGTAGTTTATTTTTGCTGTAAACATCGTAAATCGGATCATGAAAAAAAAATGTGTGTGCGTGGAGTCCCTCCGCGCGGAAGAAGTGAAACTTCATTCTCGCTCATTCGATCGGTCGGTCGGTCGGTCGACCCCTCACTCACTCACTCACTCACTCACACACACACACACACACACACACACACACACACACACACACACACACACACACACACACTAACCAACTCAACTCAACTCAACTCTCAAACCAACTCTCAAACCAACTCTCAAACCAACTCTCAAACCAACACTCAAACCAACACTCAAACCAACACTCAAACCAACACTCAAACCAACACTCAAACCAACACTCAAACCAACACTCAAATTAACTCAAGCCAACTCGCCCACACCTATCGCCTATCGTTTAACACCTATCACTTAACGCGTTAAGCGATAACGCGTTAAGGTGACTCATTTAACGCTTGACGCGTTATGTGATAACATTTTTGGAAGTCGCATAAGAAGTTTCACTTCAATAAGCATGCATTATAAATAATAATTATTAAAGTTCAGTATAGGTGAAGGAGCTTCCCCTATGAGATTCTTGAGAAGTATGCAATATTTCTAAATAGTATAAAACCAAAACATTAGGCGGACGTATTGGTCTAACAGTTCAACATCCTGGCTGGCTACCCAATAGGTCATTGGTTCGATTTCCACCAAGTGTCTGGGTTTTATTTATCTATTAAGTATGTATTTACAAATAAAAGTATATGAGTATGTATAAGTAAAAGTTGTCTGGTTTCCATAGTAGAGGCTCTGCCTTGTTTGGGATCAAATCACCATGTATGGAGATCAAAATGGAATAGACCTTCGTCCCAGGTTATTATCATATAGACAAACAATATACTTATATTGTAAAATACATACTTATTGCGAACTGCTAATACGAATACTGCTGCTGCTTTACGAATTGCTAATTCTGTGGAGACGCGTGGAGTGTACAGCTAGATTGTGTTTGTTCCGGGTGTTTACATTATGATGGTCACTATTCTTTGCAAAAGCACTTATGTTTTTCTTTACATACAACAAATTTTCATAAATATATTGTGATACAACCGTTAGAATATCTATTTCTTTAAATTTCTCTTTTTCTTCTTTAAGTTATCACCAGAGAATCAAATTTGCCGACGTAGCTTAACGAATTACCAGACTGGAGTGGCTGCTCATATTTGCTGTAAAACCGATGGTCATTGGGAAACAGTGGTTTTGGAGTAGACACCACTAACCGGAAAACGCAGTGTAGGAGATTCTGTGTTTCTAGGTTCTGATTTTATTTTCTGACTAACGACTTGACATAAATACTTGGTGGCGTATGGGTAAATTAAAGTAAGTAAAGTTTAATCATAATAATAGGTTCACAGGGTATCGATAGCGGTAAAATAACTTTATTTATGTAAGAACAAGATCATCTGTTTTTCAATTGGAACTGCTAACAAACATAATTTATTTAGTGTTATCGTTTCCTAAAGGAACTGGTACTGACTTATATTTTTTTCAGTGTCATACATAAGTACAAGTAAATTAAATAAGGTACAGCCTCTTATTAGGCAACGTTGATGTTGTGACACACTTTGTATAAAACATTTTGCCTCAAAATGTATATCGCAGACAGAAATCAAAATCTTTATCACAGACACTGGAATATTGTAGGGATTCCATCCATCCTAGTCTTTAATCCGCATCTATTTTTGTCTTATCAAAGAATTATTTTGATAATCTGAAAGAATACATTTGAATTATTATTATTATCATATCAATTTACATAAAGAATATAGAGACTGCAAAATATTTTTAGACCGTATAAATATACACTCCTTGAAACTAAAACAAAAAGACGTAGAATTTATATTTGTGCCACTAATAAAAACTATTTGCTTTAATATCGATATCGATACTCATGACGTCAGGACTTTTTCAAGCCCTATTGTAAACAAATCGATTTACTTTTTACACAAAATATCCCGCTATTCTTCATATAAAAGTAATAAATCATGATCAGTTTGAAGAAAAACATGTATTCTACGATATTATTAGGATTTTCAACCAAATTTTCAACCAAAACCATAAAAATATAGCAAGCAAAAATGCAGTCAGGAATAGTAATCAATTACCTGTGAAATGTTTACTTATTCGTTGTATTACGATTTGTAACATCACATGCACTTATTGCACAAGCCACCATAATGGAACAATAATATTTTATATTATAAATTTGAGATCGTGCTAAATTATTATGATTTACTTTGACAGTAAACAGACCGCGAGGCAGCGTTGCAGTGGCTAATGTCAAAAGTGATGCAGAATAAAAAAAAAGAATTTTATCTCTGCCTCTGTTGCACTCGTGCAGTTTGTATTTGATTAGAACTTCTCCTTCCCACGCTATGTTCATCTTTTTGAACGTAGTGAAAAAAATCTTAAATCTATGATATTTTTAGTTAACTTCCATAATGTAATAAAACCTATGCAACAGCCGGCCTCAACGGATGCCTAATAAAACACAAGGAGGTTACCGTATAGGTACTATTGTAAATTTCCTTTGGCGGTTACTATGATAACCTAAGTTATGTCATTTTTTTCAAAATGACTTGTTTCATTGAAGATAAACAGCTTTTATACATTTTATTGAAACTAAATATTTACAGTTTATTTACAAATATGTTTTTGAAGAATTCTGTTTGTTCTGTGTCTAGGTGTTATTTATCTACTTATGTAGGTATGTACTTATTTACAAAAGCTAAAACAAATAAGTCATTATGAACCTAGCATAAGTATTTATATATAATAATATTTATACTACTCGTGAACTATTTCAGGTCCACTACATCATTGTCCTTAACCACAATGGCTTGAATTGGAAAAATTTAATGCAAAGCTGTACTGAAACAAGAAACTCAAGGGGATAGGACTATATAATAAATAGAGTACGATTGTGCTTCTGATATGTTGAATAAAGTTATTGGTTACCAAATAAACTTTTACAGTAAATATCTCTTTGGTTTGCCTTTTAACATGTTCCTTACAAATATTCATGCTTTATTTACCTATACGTAAAGTGATTATTTAAAAAAACGCCATCTGTTGGCACATTTTGGATTCTTGTAAAGTTACGCCATCTTTAGGCGAGGGTAAAATTAGTTTATTAAAAGATGAACCAGAGTGACCCATCTATTCTTAAGTATATAGTGTATTATCTATGCTGCATATTATTGAGTTTTATGCACGGATTTATATTTACTTCGTAAAAACTGGATAGTTCACTTAAATATAATAATATCACTAATTTAAACTTTATTCTACATTATTAAGGTTTGTTTTTCATTGACACAAGTCGAAGTAGAAAAACGAGCCGAGTGAGATAGCACAAAAGTAGATGTGTGTCCTTGTCTGCCCTCTTGTCAAGTAAGTTGCCAACGCAAAATATGATTCTTTTTAGTAGTGTTAGGTAGATTTCTTAAAAGTTGATTACATTTGCTTATAAGTTTTTCGTGTAATAAAACATCGAAATATAATAAATCTAGGACGATGAAATGTAATATTATAAATTAGTACACGAACAACATGCAATACTTTTATTAACAATAATATTAGTAACAATTTATCATTATGAAGGTAGCAGCACTGAGCTGTTGTGTGATTGTCGACATTGTCGTAGTAAGTAATCTGGTGTCGCAGTGTACTGTTAGAGTAGGGTGACCATTGTTATGTATGGCGTCGCGGTCGTCTCGGATGATGGTTTCTATACAAACGTTGGTTAACTCAACCTGAATTTTGGAATGAAATACAGATATCCGGAAGAAAACGGTAGCTAGGTATTACGACAAATTCAAATAATTTATTGTCTTAATTGTGGTAAGTAGATCTTATATGTAATATTGAAATAAGTAAAATAAGAGTCTAAATTCAAATAAATTGATTGCAACAGATTCTCAAAATTAATAATTGCTTAATACATAGTAATTTCATGACTTGTGACTAAATTCCATCCAATTATACAATACAAATAATAATTATAATTAGTATTATGTCACCAAAATTACGATTTGAACGCAAAAATCGTCTCATGCGCCTCACAACATTCAGATTGACGGAGGTCACGCAGGGGCACCGACCGATGTGGCACCGCCCGTTGTGACCCGATCCGCCGCCAAAAGACCTTAGAAGTGAGAAAAAGAATCCTTCCACATAGTAATGCGTGGACACCCTATTCGACAGAGATACACTACTACTTTTGGACCTCTCATTCGGCTCGTGATCTTTAGTAGACTGCGCTGTCCAGTTATAATACAGGTTCGTGGTTTTATGTTTACAGATACAGACACAACAAAAAAGTGGTAATAGACAAAAGATCATTAGTTACCTTGACCTATCTAGTATATTACCTTTCAGATATATTACAGCCTCATTTATCAGTTCAGTAGAAGGAATAATAAATATTCAAATCGCTTCAATATGTTACCATGCACTCTTTCAAACCCACGAATGAGGGTCGTGCTGATACCGAAATTCTGAAGATTTTATAGGTACATTATAATATAGTGCTCAGCCGCGATCCTATCCTACCTAATGATACATGTTATGCGCACCAGCAGTCCCAGCACCCAAATCCTGTAATCGGTGCCGGCGCCGATTACAACACTAGTCCGTCAGTCTCGCACCGCCCTCCACGACATGTATTGTTAGGACCCAATTTTGGACCTATCGTATCTCGACATTGCGCCGATAACATAAATCCCACCGCACAATGCCTCGACAACCGTATGTTACACTATTTATCAGACACCGGTTTCGCCGGCGAGGCCGCAGGGTCCAACGTATGCGACCTCAGCGACGAGCATCAACTTACTGAGATTCTTGCCAGCTCTTCATAGTGGGGGTGCTTCGTGAACCGGTGGTCAAATCACCCCCTCTCTTAGTGCCTCCCTGAAGTCAACTGAGGTGCTCTTGAGCTCGTCGCTCCTCTGCCCATGAGGCTGCTATAAGCGCTCGCCTCCTCTTGTCCGGTGAAACTGTCATGGTCGTCTATGGCCAACGGCGTCATTAATTCCCAAAAAAGTAAAAATGTCTGTGTGCGCAGGGTCCGGGCAGCTGCTACCTGTTCAACTGCGGGCCGCCGGAGGACTTCAGGTGCAAGTTCACAGCGCACAGCAACTTCAGCAGCGGCGTGCTGGCGCTGAGCCGCCGCCTCGCCGAGCTGCAGGACCAGGAACGGCTCGCGCACCACGAGCAGGAGCTCGCCAACCTCAGGTGCGGCGCCGGCTACGAGTACCTACGTCACACAATTCATGCGTACTATGCTGACATATTGAGACCTAATGTTGTCTTTTACTTACGCGAATATTACACATTGAAATCAAACTACTTCCCGAGACCATGAGAGTCCTCCCGTGACCATGGGTGCTGTAAAGCATTCGAAACGTCGGGATAGTAAAATCAAAAATAAACCGCGATAAAATCCGTAAAAGTAGTTTGATTTTAATATTGAGACCTTTCTTGTTGACGAGGAGGAAACCTTAAAGGTACCTGGTCTCCGAGGGGGGAGTGTTGGTACCATGGCGGTTGCCGGCTTCGTGCTCCCCCTGCATCCTCGTTGTTCTTGTGAAGGCGCAGGGCTTACGTATGGCCTGTACCTGGGTACCAAGTACCAACCTTCGATCATAGTATTCTATAGTCTAAGGTACCTACCTACTGTAGTTAATAGTTATAAGGTGGCCTGTTGTGTAAACTGACATTTATTTTGAGTCACAAGTACAATGAAGGTACTAATCAAGTAAACGTACTACAAGGGTTCGTCAGGACCACAATCGAACGCATAACTTTTCACGATTCGAGGCAAAAGGACGGTTGCTGCTAGGGTTGCCAACTTTTTTTGACCAAAAAAAAGTATAAAATGGTTTGGATAGGAAAAAAATAAAGTATTTGGAAGATGAAGTATTTTTCAAATTTGATGTTTTTATTGCTTTAAAAACGTATTTTTGTGTGCTTTTAGCACATGCTATAAATTTTTTGTTATCTTTAAATGTTTCAAAGCTGGTTTGACAATTAATATTTAAATTTAAATAAATAAACAATTCCTTTTAAATTAAATTTATTGACGCTCTATTTCTCTCTTCTCGCCACTTTAGATTCATTGCTGAAAAAACTTTTACTTACTTAACTATTTAATAGTTAAGTACCCATAATGAGTAGGTATTTTGTTTTACGCATCACAGTAAAGGTTGAAAATAAAGTATTTTCACATACTTTATTTGTATGTAAAAGTATAAAGTATAATTACCAAAAGTAAAGTAGGATACGTTATTATAAAGTATGGTTGGCAACCCTAGTTGCTGCATATCGATGGCCATATCCATTAAAATTTGACAACGGTCTGATGTTTGTATCTTTAATGCCTATTGATAGGTAGGTACCTATTATAGGTAGTAGGTACATGAGTACAAAGTGTCTGTGTCCGGCGTGCAGGAGCGTGACGAGCAGCACGGCCAGCACGAGCACGGCGGCCGGCTCGCGCCCCCCGCCGCCCCCCCACACCACGCATGCACTTCCCGAACAACCGCCAAGTAAGTTAACATAATTTATAACATCTCAACGTGATATTATATAGGTACTCAGTGTGTACACGGGTGTTTAGTTTATGAAACGTCATGAAGCAAGTGGGATGATGTGCTGTAGGTTCCAATAGGCCGTGATCCCTCACTACTTGGGGTTCTTTCTCACTCAAAAGAAACCCCTCCTTGAATCCAGGAAAAGAGATACTTAAACTTTAACAAAGGTTCCATTTGAATGGGTCCGTCAGAATATTCTAAATCACGGACGTTAGTATACTTACATACTTATTTAAGTAAGTACTTATGTTTGTATGTACAAATGCATAAGTACTTTGGTTTATTTGAATATTATTATAATATGATTCACCCTCTGTAAGTAATAAAATACCACGCAACAATATCGTGGATTTTTGCAACAGAACACAACACTGTCATCTGTCAATAGCTCGGAGCCACGCCATCGCGTCACATCACAAGGAATCTATCGCGTTAATAACTTAGATCATATAAAAGAAATAGATATGACGCGCGGAACTGACAAATGACGCCGGGCACGAGGAATATGAAAACACAAAGTGCTAGCTATGATTCGACCCGCAGTGATCGCGAGCCACGATCGGGAGCGCACGTCTGGTCACAGCAAAAAAAGACATCGAAACTATGCCGTACTGTGTAGTAAAATATTATAAAAACGCATCAGATAAATTAAGAAAGAATACTAGATTATCATTTCATAGGTAAATGTCTAAAAATAACAGAATTCTAATTAGTTTGGTGAACTTTTTGATCCCACAAATTCGGAACACAAAACCTCACCAAAGTCATACGGTGTTGTCATACTGCACAAATTTTTCTCCCATAAAATATCACATCTTTTGTGGGTAACTTATTTGATATTAGGAACTAAATATTAATAGATAGATAGATAGATAGATAGACAATTCTTTATTGCGCACAAACAAACAGATACAAAAAGAATAAGACACAAATTAATAAAAAATGCAACAATGGGCGGCCTTATCGCTAAAAGCGATCTCTTCCAGGCAACCTTTACCTAATAGATTACTTTTAAAGTTTTTAACCGACTTCAATAAAGGGGGTTCTGTATTCAATGCGTATGTATGTTATATTAATACAATTACGTAATATTAGCGTAATGTTAGTCCATGTGGGCATCAAAACGAATGTACTGTAAATGGTAGTGGCGTGGACTGGGTTATATGACAGGGTAGGCAAAAAGTGACTTCAACCTCATCAGCAGCCGAAACGTCCACTGCTGAACAAAGGCCTCCCCCTTAGAAGGGAGGGGTTACCATAATCCCCACGCTAGGCAGGCGGCTTGGGGATCGCAGTAAAGGTGGTAGGTAATCCAATAAAAAGACGCTGCTGCCCGTCTTCTTGTTTTCCCTTTGTCGCCTTTTACGGACACCCAACGGAAGGAGATGGGTGGGTGCTATTCTTACCCGGACACCCCACGGGGACCTAAATTGACATTAATGAATGATGTGAACACAAAACATTTGATGAGTACCTAATAATTATGTTTTTATTTCGAATAAATATATATTCTATTTCACTTCCACTACTAAGACGACACGTAGGAAGTACCTACGTTAAAATCCATCCAGCCATTTAGGCCGCAGAGCGTCTTAAAGAACCAGACATACTACACAGTCAATAAAAACAATATTAAAGTAAAAAAACTTACAAATATGACTGCGAGTTACTTGTCTTGCTTGTACACATACATTAAGATGATTATAAATATGCCACCTCAAAATATCAAAAAATTAAATGATATTTAGATTCTATGTTTCCAGCTGGCTAACCGATTGTAAATATACTTTAATTAAATCTAAATATTTTAGATTATTTATCGTGTCGAAAACGCGTGAATTTTTAATTTTTCTATACACACTTGGCCAGAACATCAATCACACGTTACCACTTCCATTTTCTACTAAGTAAGTTTTATAATTTGGAAACACAACACATACTGCACCGAAAACAATCGTTATCAATCGTATAATAAAAAAATATAGAATAAAAACCAACAAAAAATGGATGTCATTATGAAATCTTGAAGTTTGAACAAACTAGGTATTTTATAATTTGTAGTATTTTTCATTCATCGAGCACCCATTCTCGCATCCCGATCCCGATCCCGTTCGATGCATTGGGCTAAGATTGAGCTGCTATTGGTCAACATTTCTTTAGTCCTTCCTCCAAGGTCGTCATTGCTGCCGAGAGCACCCGAGCAGACCCGAGCACACCCGAGAGGCACTGTCTATTTTTGCATGGTGTGCGTGACTTTTATACTGTTGGAATCGTCGGCGTGCCTACTGGTGTGTGTAAGTTTGTTAGAAAAAAATCTGTGAATGTGTGGGAATTAAGAGTTTCGATCTTAAAATCTTAAAATTTTGATAGCGGACCTCGCGGTTTGGCGCGCCGGAAATTTAAATCTCCGCGTACCTAAGAACTAGGAATAGTTTAATGCCCGTTTTTCGCAAGCTTTTGCTTATTTATAATGATGAAATAATTCAAAACAAAATGTTATTGAGCAGATAAATTATTTTTGTTATCATGTATTGTTCCGGAAATCACAGGGTAGGCAAACACTTTTTGCCTATATGGACTGCACGCCACTGGTAAATGGTTGTATGTATGTCTGTTTGCCAACGTATTTTTCAGGAACTGCAATTCCTATTTCGATAATTCTAGGGATGAGTGGACATAGGTGTTAATAGTTTTAAACAAGTTATGAGTGGTAAAAAAACAATTCAAGCTTGACGTTTTGCATATGTATATTTATAATTTCTACTTAATGTTATAATTAAATACATATTATTATGTATATATTTGATTGACACCTGCCCTTCAAAATTCTGTCTTGTACCCTAAGGCTGTCTGGAAGAGATCTTTATACCCGGTAAAATATAGCTTGATTCCTGTGACAGCAGTCAATCACGCCTAAACATTTTGTCTCAAAAATATCAAGTTCGAATTATTTTCTAAGAAGTTTATTTAATTATTTGTGTTTGATGTGGGCTGTGCGCATTTACTACTCTACGCGTCTCCACAGAATTGTCAATAGGCTAGATGACTAAAAAAATCTATTTATTTCTATTTAGGTTATCAAAAAATATTGGACACGTACTTTTTCATTTGTCAATAAAACAAAAATAAAATTGTTATTGAAAAAATGCAAGCTAAGTTTCTTGCCGGATCTTCTCAGTGTATGCCACGTTACGATCATGGCCCCCATGAGGCCTATGCCTAACAATTTTGATTTCGAATTCTTACAGATTGAACTATCAAAGTCGTCGAATTGAGAACCTCTTCCCTTTTTTGAAGTCGGTTAAAAATTCAAATTCGTCTATAATAGTCGTTTGCGGGTTATCGTGCCACAGCCAGGCATATGCGACAAACTTAAAACACCTCTCCTCATTTTGCTACTGCTGGTGTTAATTAGCACACAATATTTCGGAGCGACTTCAATATATTTTCGTTAATTACTTTTTAGATAATCTTCTTTAGTCGTTTTCATATTTCTAAAAATAGTTTATTTTATATATTATAATAATAATCATTAGTATCAATAAGTCAAAATTTGAAAGTCCATAAGATAAAGAAAAATACTCGGGAGATTATTTCAGGTACTGGTAACTCTACGCACACACAGGTAATTGTATCCGTACACAGAAATCGCAGCTTAAGGTGCCCATTGACGATACGTCCATCAATCCAAATGGCGTGGACGTCTTCCAAAATTGTTCCGTGAATGTGAAAAACGTTTGCCAATTTATTGGACGACGTCCAGCTTTGGATTTCCAAACGGATTGAAATCCATGCGTCCAATCCAAATGGACGTCGTCCGCGGCCGAATGTCAATGCGAAAAACGTGCGCCACGCCATTTGGAAGACGTCCGAATTGTATGTGAATGGGCAAAACCGCGTCCATTTTTTTGAAATTTTCTTCTTAGTTTATGCTTTGGCGTTGTCGGTGGCACATGTGCTGGATTATAAGAGCTCTGTGGCCGAGTCTATGAAACGTATAAATAAAATCCCCGGATTGCATTAATGTTATCGCAGGCTTTCTGGAATGTCTTTACAAATAAGCAGAGCCTCTGTACTATTATTTCCTATAATAATAATATTCTAGGACAATCTACACACGGTCATCCGATCCCAAACTAGGCAGAGCCTGTACTATGGGAACCAGACAACTGATACTAATACATATATAATGTTGTCTTTAACTTACGCGAATATTACACATTGAAATTAAACTACTTTTACGGATTTTATCGCGGTTTATTTATTGATTTTACTATCCCGACGTTTCGAATGCTTTGCAGCACCCATGGTCACGGGAGGACTGTAAGCTCTTACTGCGTAGATCGGACCAACAATAATAACTAAGAAGACCTGAGGGTACACCGGCATAATTGTGACATCAGGACGTTCAACATCTCAGTCCCCCCGTGACCATGGGTGCTGCAAAGCATTCGAAACGTCGGGATAGTAAAATCAATAAATAAACCGTGAGAAAATTCGTAAAAGTAGTTTAATTTCAATAATACATATATACTTTTTTTTGTAAATACATACATAAATAGATAAATAACACCCAGACACTTGGCGGGAATCGAACCCACGACCTATCGGGTAGCAGCCAGGGTGTCTAACCACTAGACCAACAGGCCCGTCTAAAAATTATTATTATCATCATCATTAGCAGCCGATAGACGTCCAGTGCTGAACAAAGGCCTCCCCCTTAGAAGGGAGGGGTTGCCATAATCCCCACGCTTAGCGGCTTGGGGATCGCAGTATAGGTGGAAGATAAATCCAAAATAAAGACGCTGCTGCCCGTCTTCCTGTTCTCGCTTAATGGCCTCTTACGACACCCAACGAGAGGAGATGGGGGGTGCTATTCTTACCCGGCACCCCACGTGTTTTTCATATAGCGTACGACATTCGAAGTGACTGCGCGTACGTCCAAATGGACGTACGTCAATGTGCGTAGAATATTGAGTGCTTCCATTCGGAAGTATTCCATTTGGAAGCATTCCAAATGGACGTATCGTCAGTGGCTACCTTTACACACACACCGGCAAGGTCAAACCGGCGTCACTTATTTGTTCCGTGCGCGTGGTCTATGTATTCTATATAGTCTAAGGTTAATAAACAAACGGGCTGAACATCATCATCACGTTCAGGTCTCCGACTCCTCGCCGTCGTGCCTGCGACGCATTCATTAAGTAGGTACCTACCATCGTTTTAAAGCCATTCAGATCATCTGAATGATACGCCAATGGGGTCTGGATGTTATATATGATAGCGTCTGTGCGTTTACTATGATTCGCACGCGGCAGGCGGTTGCAGCCGCTACCAGTTCGCGTGTCGGCGCGGCGGCGAGTGCATCGCGGTGTACAACGCGTGCGACGGCGTGCCGCAGTGCGCCGACGGCAGCGACGAGGCGCCCGAGCTGGGCTGCCCGCCGCCGCCGCCGCCGCCAGCCACGCACGCCACGCACGTCACGCACGCCTCGCCGCCGCCGCGCACTGTCAAGCCGCAGCGGGTAGATCGCTTGTCTCCTACCTACTGAGCGCCAAGCCTGCCTATTGCCACAAAATATAGAGAGTACATTGCTGTACGGAGTCATTCGACCTCTCGCTCGGGACTATATTATAATAGCCCAGTCATATTAGGGTTTCACCTCGGAATGAAAGATAATAAGCTGTAAATTGGTATAAACCTTTGTTTTGTCGTTCTAAATGTTGTCTCAAAAGTCACAAGTGCTATCGTGTCCGCGTCTTAAGATATTCAAGGTCAAAGGTAGTAAAAATCGGTTTTTCGTGGATATCTCGCTTTCTATTACTTTAATGAGTTTTGCACTTAGTAGAAAGTTGTAGAGTATAAAATTCTGTACAACTTTTGTTTAAACTTTTTTTTTCATACGATCAACCGTTTTTGCGGTAGACCGCGAAGAGTGCGCCGCGTACGTCATATATGGCCTACTGCAAGGTCAAGCGTGAGTTACGGTTATCAGTACAGTACGTTGTATAAAGTTAATTATTTACTAAAAAAAATATAATTATTAAACAATGCCCATTATATATGTACTTACTAATTATTAATTATTTATATTTAACTATAGTATATTATTAATTTTGAATTATATATTTTAATTATATTTTAAGTTAAAAAGACAGTAATAATAATAATATCCTGGGACAATTCACACACGGTCATCTGATCCCAAACTAGGCAGAGCCTGTACTATGGAAACCTGACAACTGATACTAATACATACATACATACATGTTTATATAGATAAAACACCCAGACACTTGGTGGGAATCGAACCCACGACCTGTTGGGTAGCAGACAGGGTCACTAACCACTAGACCAACAGGCCCGTGTAAGTAAGTATACATATATTTATTTATCATTAAATATAGCATAGGTATTATATACATTTACATGAAATGAAATGAATTGAAATGTGAGTTCAAATATTAAAAGATTTTTGTTTGATTTTAATTATAATAAAATTGTAAATGGAAGCTAGTTATCTTCTTCTTCTTCGTCGTATTCTTCTTGTTGTCGCTCGAAAATGTCCAATTCATTGTCATTATCCTCATTATCGGTCATATTCATCTCCAAACCTTCCAGAATTTCAGGATCGTATGCGCTTTCTTCATCGGGATTACTTGAATATAGTGAAGCGTTGAGGCAAGCTTGTCCATTACACTGGCCACAAGCTAAAGTTAGATCAGATCCAACCGTTTATTTTCTTTTTGACAGCACCAATAGAACGTAACTGCGTCATGTTACGCAAAAGTTCACTTTTAATTGCGAGGTTTTAAAAATATGACAACTGCATAAGTTTGCTCCTTGATCCCGTATAATAATCATCTTTGACAAATTGAGTCCATAAGTGCAGTAGTTTTTTTATAAATTACATAAAATAACAAACTGTTGGGCCGTGCAGTGTGAATGTGTTACATTATTTAATGATAATCAGGGTGCCATGAAGTTGGCACAGAATAGAAACTATCGCTCGCGTACTAAACATATAGACGTGAGGCACCATTTTATTCGAGATATGTACGAACAAGGCGTGATTGATTTGAAATATTTACCGACAGATAGAATGCCTGCTGATGCTTTGTACCACTCAAACCCTTGGTCAAAACATCAGCAGGCATTCTATCTGTCGGTAAATATTTCAAATCAATCACGCCTTGTTCGTACATATCTCGAATAAAATGGTGCCTCACGTCTATATGTTTAGTACGCGAGCGATAGTTTCTATTCTGTGCCAACTTCATGGCACCCTGATTATCATTAAATAATGTAACACATTCACACTCCATTCCAACATTATTCAAAATATCGCGCAAATATATGGCTTCCTTCGTAGCTTCGGAGAGGGCCATATATTCCGCTTCCGTGCTTGACAGAGCTATTGTCCGTTGCTTTCGTGCCTCCCAACTAATTGGTGCACCTGCTAATATAAATGCATATCCAGAATACGACCTACGACAGTCAACCGTATTCGCACCCCAGTCCGCATCAACCACACCAAACAACGGTAAACCAGTCCTTTCGTACACTAAACCATAGTTAGGCGTGCCCTTTAGGTATCTTAACACGCGTTTAGCCGCCTTCCAATGCTCATAATCGTAGTTACTGTTAAATTGGCTAAGATAATTTACAGTATACGCAATATCTGGCCTTGTGGTAACAGCCAAATACATTAGGGCTCCAATCAAACTTTGGTAAGGGTATTTACTCATAACTTCATTGTTCACACATTCAGGTTTATCTAACTTCATATTCACATCCATAGGGGTCATTATAGGCTTACACTCACTCATGCCAAAGCGCTCTAACACTTTCTCTAAGTAAACACTCTGATTCAGATACACTCTGTCATCTTCATCGCGAGTAAAATCAATGCCTAAACAATGACTTATTAATCCCATATCTTTCATTTCAAATGCGTTAGATAGTTGCTTCTTTATATCACATAACCATGCAGTATCATTTGTAGCTAAAATGATGTCATCAACGTAAATACTTAATAACATTATTCGCTCACCTTTATGCGCTGCAAACACACACGGATCTTGAGGTAGTGCCTCAAATCCAACATTCACCAGCTTTCTCACCAGTTCCTTATGCCACTGCAATCCCGACTGACGCAAACCATACAAAGACTTTTTCAACAAACACACACTATTTTCACATTCATTCAGAGCCTTATTCCAGCGTTTAGCTATCTGAATAATCTTCTTGTCACAAATGACTTTTCTCTGTGAACTAATCTGTTGGTTTGCGAGTAATCGTTCTAGAACTTCGCGTAACTGATCAGGTACTTCCATAAATAACTCCTCATCGAGTGAACTGTTAAGGTAAGCAGTCACTACGTCCATTTGATGAATCTCTAGTCCAAGTTCTGCCGCCAATGCAGGAATAAGTCTTATCGACGATGATCTCACAACGGGCGAAGATGTCTCATGAAAATCCTCCCCTGGGCGTTGGGAACATCCTTTTGCGACAAGTCTCACTTTCTTTCCGGTAGATTTAGTATTAAACACGAATCGGCTTCCAATAACTTTACGATTCGGTGGTCTAGGAACTATTTCCCATGTCAGATTTTTTATCTGAGCTAGGTATTCATCCTCCATTGCACCTCGCCATGCAATAATGTCATCTGTCTTTTCTATTTCTTTCCATGTCATTGGTTCAATAGTAGCTATCGCCACTATCACTTCATCTTCTTCTTCTTCTGTCTCACTTTCGTTTACTGGCACGTACTATTTACGTGGACTTCCCACTACGCCAGTACGAACTAATCTTCCTTTTCCTCTTTTAGCTGGTTCTATCAATCTTTCCCATAACACTGTCGAGTTTCTCTTTCTATGAGTTCTACCTCTTCTTTCATCTTCATCTGGTACATACTGATTTTCTAATGATTGTTTCCTCCGTTTTCCATCTCTATTTGCCTTCAGAATTTTTCGTGTCTCTTCAGGTGTATTTAAATCAACTATTATTCCTTCGTCATTGATTTCTTCTTCTTCTTCAAATATCTCTTTATATTCATCTCTGAACGCCGTTTCTTTCATGAAGTTGACGTCACGAGTCACAATTATTTTCCTAATTTTTGGATCATATATTCTATAGGCTTTCGATTGTACATCATACCCTATGAATATTCCCAATTCAGAGCTTGAATCAAATTTTCCCTTTTTGGAACCTTTATCTTTGTAGTATACTTTCGACCCAAACACGTGCATGTACATCACAGTATGTTTCTTTCCTTTCCATACCGTAAATGGTACATCTCCATTCAAAGCTGTAGTCGGGCATCTATTTCTTATGTAATTCGCAGTATTAACTGCTTCAGCCCAGAACGCAGGCGAACTTCCCGCTTGACGCATCATACAACGCGCCATCTCGATAAGCGTCCTGTTCTTCCTCTCAGCGACACCGTTTTGTTGTGGCGTATAAGGCGCTGATAGTCTTTTTTTAATTCCTTCTTTCTTCAAAAAATCATTAAATTCTGAGTTGATATATTCGCGTCCATTATCTGACTGTAGGTTCTTTATCTTCTTATCGGTTTGCTTCTCAACATAAGCCTTGTATTCTTTAAATACTTTCAGGACGTCACTTTTATTCGATATAAAGTATACTTCACACCATCTAGATTTATCGTCAATGAACGTAACAAAATATTTCTTACCGCCAAAAGACTGATGTCTCATTGGGCCACATACGTCCGTATGTACTATCTCAAGTAGTTCGCTGGTGCGATCTCCACTATTACTTTTGGGGAATGGCGTACATGCCTGCTTTTCACTTAAACAGACTTCACATTCTGATAATTTTTCACTATCCTTGAAGCTTAGACCATAAACCAGGCCATCTCTTGCCATTGCCTTCAAATCTCGTTCACTTAGGTGCCCTAGGCGTTCATGCCACATGTTAATAGGCTTTTGTACAACCTCTACGTTATTTGCATCGTTCACGCCATTCTCGCTCATGCGAATATGATATAAATTACCTTTACGGTCTGCACGTAAATGAACATTGTTGTCTTTGTCGATCACAATTGCATCATTCTTTCTAAAGTGAACTTCGAACCCGCGATTCGTCATTTTCGCCACAGATAATAAGTTGGTTCGTAAATCGGATACATAAAACATTTTCTCAATGTCAATCTGGCGCTCTTCGCTACCTGTGTCCACTGATATGCTGACCTTCCCAGTTCCGGTAATTTGCACACTGTCATTGTTAGCTAAATTAAGTTCTTGAGTCCAGTCGTGAAAATCCCTTGATCATACTTTTCTCATTACACATATGACCTGTGCATCCACTGTCGATACACCAAACAGCACTTCTCTGTTCACCCAACATCACCTCTTCGGTGGTGCTCATTAAAATAGTCGTCTTCTGTACATCATCATCATTGTCCCGTTCTAATTGCTGTACACTCTGTTTCTGCTTATTAATGTTGACATTCTTAGTTTTACACTGTTTTGCATAATGCCCACGTCGGCCACAACGGTAACATTCGATTTTGTACTTACTGTTCTGACCTCGATTATCATTTGAATTCTTCTTCTGATAGGCATTTGCACTGGTACGACGAACAAACATAGCTCCCTGGTCAACTACTTTCGATTTGCGGCCTTCAAAGTCTTCAATTATCTTAACTTTTAACACATCAGTTGATGGTAAATCATCTCGCGATTCCATCGCCGTGCGAAACATTGCAAATGAATCCGGCAAACTATAAAGTAGCAAAATAGCCAGTAGTTCATCTATCACTACCAAACCAATTTCTTTGAGCTTCTTGACAGCATCAAAAAAATCCGCAATATGCTTCCGCAGGTCATCTTCTTCCTGTTGGCAACACCCAACAAATGTAGAATAATTTTTATTTGTTATAACGGCAACACTTACATTACATTCTTCTAACTAATCGACTGTGCATGGTGTATAATATAAAATTGCAATAAATCAGTGTGTTTACCAAGAGTGCCCTTTTCATTAAGCTTCCATCGACTTGCCATCCACCAGCCCAAAATCTACAGTCCAACGAAGGCCAGCCTTTCTACATGGTCAATCTACGCCGTAACTTCGATAGAGGGCAAGTTTGACCTCGGCAACACGAGGATAATTTGTCGCGTAAGATCAGCATCGCCTGAAAAGGCATCTTCGCGTCGCGTCGTGGCCGTAAAAATCCACAGAAAAGGGAGATAATTAGAAGCCAGTGTTGTGCCAGTTCCAATTCAAGGTCAGCAAAAGGTCATTGTACCTACGAGTTTGCGGACCTGCCAAGCCTTTGAGTCATTGACATTGGGAAGAATTCACCTAATCGGGATATTTGGAGTCCAATTTCCGCCAGAAATAATAATAAAAAAGCCTGCAAGAAAGTTTGTTCGAGCGGAAGAAGCGAGATCAAGCGACGGGCAAGAGCGGGATAGCAAGAGACGCCAAAGTTCCAGTGTCGACAACCTAGCGCGAGGGAACCTGCAAGCTGTGTACGACGCGACGCATCGATCGTTCGTTCGTCACATCAGCCAGCGCAAGAGCATCATAAAAAAAAAAAAAAAAAAAACTTATCTACTCTATGGTATACACTATCTAATTTCCGGTCAACCATTTTGTCTTTCAATTTTTCTTTGTTCTTTGTTGTAACACGTGAAATCTCATTGTCTTGTGAAATATTAATTTGTATTGTAATTTATCATCATGAGTGATCTAAAATCGCTTAGAGCATCAAGGGGCTACATTAAAGGGAGAATAACGCGATTGTATTCACAAGTATTTAAAGAAGACGATTTGCAGTCATTACTTGCGAAAAGGGAAATTTTATCAAAAGCGTTCTCAGATTACGAAAAATTGAATATGGATATTTTAGCATTAGAGCAAGACGATGATGAGAATGTCGGCGAGGTGGAAGACAAATATGTTTTTATTCTCGCTTCTATTAACTCAGAGGTCGAAAAAAAGTCACCCAAGCCTGCCAGTTCTCACGTGTCACATTCTAATTCTAAAATTAATTTACCAGCAATACAAATTGCACCTTTCACTGGTAAGTACAGTGACTACACACCCTTTATAAATTTGTTTAAATCTGTAGTAAACCAAGATGCAAATTTAGATGACACTGCTAAACTATATTATTTAAGGTCATATTTAAAACAAGAACCATTTGACATAATTAAAAACCTTCCTCTAACGAATGAAGGTTATGTAGAAGCCCTTAGATTATTAGACGAGCGTTACAACAATAAATATAAAATAGTCAGTGATCATATCAATGCCTTGTTAGACATAAGTACTCTATGTAAATCAACACCGCAGAATATTAGGGACTTTGTATCCAATGTTAAACAAATTTTAGCGGCATTAAAGAACTTAGGCACGAATATTGATACCTGGGATGACATTGTGTTATGTGTTTTGATTCGGAAACTAGATACTTACACTGCACGTGCCTACCAATTGGAAAGGGATGCTGCTGTGGAACCGTCCGTCCAGCAATTTTTGAGCTTCTTGGAGAAGAGGGCTCTGGCGCTGGAGAATGCCGAACCCACTGCTTCGACCAAGAGGGCCATAGTGAACGTGACAGCTTCAGCATCACAAATCAAGACTACACCATGCTCTTACTGTAAGTCAGTCGAACATAAGATTTATAATTGCAAGTCTTTTAAACTGTTGTCAGTCAAAGACCGATGTACATTTGCAAATAATAACAAACTATGTAAAATATGTCTAAATCAGCATGCTGGCAAGTGTAGATACCACTTCAAGTGCGGTGAGTGCAAGAAAAATCATAACTCACTCATCCACCATGAAGAGACACCTTCGCCGGTAACGTTAATGTCTGGTAATGACTATAATAATATTTTACTCCCCACAGCTTTAGTTAAGTTAGTAGGACAGGACAACCAGGTAATTCAGGTGAAGGCAATATTGGATTCAGCATCACAAACCTCACTGATAACCACTAGAGTAGTCCAATTGTTAAAATTGACTCCTATGCAGAGTAATATAAATATCATAGGGGTCACAAATCAAAAAAATACTTCCAATTATTCTGTTCCAGTGGAAATTCATTCCTTGACATCACCATACAAAACTTCTATAAATTGTCAAGTTGTAAATAAAATCACATGCAAGCTTCCACAAATAAAGGTTGACACATCGACATTAAATCTACCACCAAACATCTTGTTGGCCGATGAGCAGTATCATACGCCATCAGAAATAAGTCTTTTAATCGGGGCCCATGTGTTTTTCCAGGTGCTACTGCCGCTTGAGCATCCTATCAGTACTAACAGCACACCGCATGTCGTCAACACCAAGTTTGGGCATATAATAGCTGGTGCGTTGCCGCAACCAACAACACAAAATAATAAGGTGACATCTTTGCTTTGTACAACATGTGATTCTGATGTCAGTGAATCATTGACAAGATTCTGGAAGACTGAACAAGTCCCAGAAACATTTAATGAAAAGTTAACTGAACATGAACTCGCGGAAACTATTTTCCAAGAGTCGGTTAAACTAGAAAATAATAATTTTTATGTTGATTTACCTTTAAAATTGCCATTACAGGAAATTAATGAAACTCTTGGCAATTCATTTGATTTAGCTTATCACAGATTCTTAAATTTAGAGAAAAAATTACAAAAAGATCCATATCTACGGATTGAATATCAAAAATTTCTTAATGAGTTTATCACACTAGGTCATGCAGAGTTTGTTGATATTAATTCATACGATTTGGAAAAGGATCCTTTATATTTTTTGCCACATCATGCAGTCTTAAATCAAAATAGTAAAACGACAAGGGTGCGGGCTGTATTCGATGGATCTATGCAAACAAAGAATAAAGTTTCACTTAATGATTTAATGCTTAATGGACCTCAAGTTCAAAGAGAACTTTTTGATATTGTTTTGTTGTTTCGTTTTGGTGACTATACATTTTCAACAGACATTCAGAAAATGTACAGATGTGTTTTGCTTAATCCTCAATTCACAATGCTTCAAAATATTTTATTTCGCAATAATCCTGATGAGAATTTACAATGCTTACGCCTAAAAACTGTTACATACGGGTTAAAAAGTTCAGCATTCTTAGCAACACGCTGCCTCTATGAGCTTACTATACGGTTTGGTGAAAATTATCCTCTAGGTTCATTTATATTAAATAATTGCTGTTATGTCGATGACATCTTGTATGCGGATTCTAATTTACAAAATATTTTAAGTGCCAAGTCTCAACTGCAGGAAATGCTCCGCTTGGGAAACTTTAATGCACATAAGTGGGCTTCAAATGCACCAGAAATATTATATGATATTCCTAATACATGTTTGCAATTTGATGAGCTTGACTTACAAAAAGAGGAATGTAAGATGAAAGCCTTAGGTTTAATTATTGATATTAAAAATGATTGTTTCTCAATCAAGTGTCCAGAATTATATGACACTAACTTAATAACAAAAAAGGATATCTTAAGTTACATAGCACGGTTTTATGATCCCATGGGTTTCGTCAGCCCTATTATTATTAAGGCTAAAGCCATAATGCAGCAGCTTTGGTTAGTCAAGATAGGTTGGAATGAACCTGCACCTGCAAGCATAAAAACGGAATGGCTTAAATTTATTAACAGTTTAACAGAAATGCAGCCAATCCTGTTAAATAGAAATATTCCAGTCCTTGATTCAGCAGTGTCAGTGCAATTGATTGGGTTCGCGGATACGGCGAGCACAGTCGGCTATGGATGCTGCGTGTATCTACGAGTCGTTGATCGGACAGGTAATGTTACAGTATCGTTACTCTGTTCGAAGTCGCGAATAAATCCTATAAGTAAACCACTAACTGTCCCACGATTGGAATTAAATACCACATTATTACTTTCTTTATTAATAAAACGAGTATATAACACGAGTATATAACACGAGTATATAACACGAAGCGATATTCGCCCGAAGAATCCAACTCGGATGGGCAGCGTTCGGGAAACTACGCGATATCTTCTCGTCCAAAATACCGCAGTGCCTGAAGACGAAGGTTTTTAACCAGTGTGTGTTGCCAGTGATGACATATGGTACTGAGACGTGGTCTCTAACGGCTGGCCTTTTAGAAAAGTTCAGAGTCACACAACGAGCCATGGAGAGAGCTATGCTCGGAGTTTCTTTGCGCGACAGAATCCGAAATGTGGAGATTCGCCGAAGAACTAAGGTTACCGACATAGCTCTCAGAATCTGCAAGTTGAAGTGGCAATGGGCAGGCCACATCGCTCGAAGAACCGATAACCGTTGGGGAAGAAAGGTTCTCGAGTGGCGACCACGAACCGGAAGACGCAGCGTTGGCAGGCCTCCCACTAGGTGGACAGACGACATTGTGCGCGTCGCAGGTAACCGGTGGATGCAAATAGCCAATTGTCGTTCATTGTGGCGTTCTAAGGGGGAGGCCTATGTTCAGCAGTGGACGTCTTCCGGCTGATGATGATGATGATGAGTATATAACACATTAAAAATTAAAATAAGAATTGATGATATAATTTTATTTAGTGATTCAAAAATTATTTTAGCTTGGCTAAAGACAGAATTAACTAGATTATTACCGTATGTCGCAAACAGAGTAAAGATAATCAAAGAAAAAACAGACATGTGTACTTGGCGTTATGTCAATACTCAGGACAACCCTGCAGATTTAGTAAGCAAAGGAGTAGATCCACGTGAGCTGCCTGCATGTTCCTTATGGTGGAATGGGCCATCGTTTTTACATTCTAGTAAGTACTCATATGAAGATGGTGGTAATATCGTCCTGCCTGTGGAATTGCCAGAATTGAAGGTGGGTTCGGTATCTCCTAGCGCAGTGGTTTCTTTGGTCACACAAAGGTCAAGCGATTGGTTTCAATATTTTCATAAATTTTCTAATCTTAATAAGAGTATTAGAGTCATGGCTTGCGTATTAAGATTCATACACAATGTCAAACCAGGCAGCACTAAAATACGAGATTCATTTTTGCATAGCTCAGAGTTACAACAAGCATTGATGTTGATTATTAAAGCTGAACAATATATTTATTTTAGTGACGAAATAAATTCTTTAAAATCGAATGAGAATGTCAAAGGTCCCTTAAAACCGTTACATCCCTTTATAGATAATCAGGGTTTAGTTAGAGTAGGGGGACGTTTACAAAATTCAGATTTTTCATATGTACAAAAACACCCTATCATATTACCTAAAGGGTCACATATAACAGAGCATATTATAAGGCATGAACACTTAAGATTGTTACATGCTGCACCTAAATTGTTGTTATCTCATTTAAACCAAAAATATTGGATTGTAAATGGTATAAGAGAAGTAAAAAAGATAACTCACAAATGTATAACGTGTTTCAGATTAAAGGCAAGCACTGCGAAACAGCTAATGGGTTCCTTGCCTCAGCAAAGGGTTACTGCATCCCGGCCATTTGAAAAGGTTGGCATAGATTTCGCTGGTCCAGTAGATGTAAAGAATTCTAGAGTCAGACGGGCATTAATCACAAAGGGGTATGTCTGTGTATTCGTTTGTTTTGTAACAAAGGCTATTCACTTAGAGATTACATCAGATTTGTCGACCGATTCCTTTTTAACGTGTTTTAAAAGATTTATTTCACGACGCGGTTTGCCCAGCGAAGTCTTCTGTGATAATGGGGGATGTTTTAAAGGGGCAAGCAACCAGCTAGCTGCTTTGTACAAGCTGAACACTTCTGTGGATCATCAAACACTGGTGCAAGAGTATGCAGCCCAGCAAGGCATTCGTTTTCATTTTGCACCAAGCTATTCACCAGTGTTTGCTGGACTTGCAGAGGCAGCAGTAAAAAGCATGAAATTTCATTTAAAAAGGATTGTATTAAAAGCCACATTAACCTACGAACAACTAAATTCAATTATAGTAAGGATTGAGGCAGTTTTAAACTCTCGGCCATTGTTACCGATGTCTTCAGACAGCTCTGACTATAGTTACCTCACTCCGGGGCATTTTTTGATAGGTAAATCATTAATGTCTTATCCAGAAACTGATGTTAGTGAAACCAATGTAAATAGACTCAAGTATTGGGAAATATGTAATAATTTAACTCAACAGTTTTGGAATGTATGGCATAAATATTATTTAAATGCATTGCAATGTAGACCTAAGTGGCGAGACGATTTACCTAATGTAAATGAAGGCATGTTAGTCATTCTAAAGGATGCTAATGCACCTCCACTTTTTTGGCCAATGGCAAGAGTCGTTAAAATATTTCCGGGTAAGGATGGAAAGGTTAGAGCCTTAAATGTAAAGACTCCTAACGGTAAAGTATATAACCGTTCCATAAGAAATGTATGTATATTACCTATTAATTAAAATATGTATGTTAGTCTATTATTATTACTGTTTCAGAAAACAATTTGTATTCTATATATTAATATACTCTTTCGTATTTTATAAGAAAATTATTATGTACCTACTCATACTTATCTAATAAAGAATAGGAAGTCCATGTAAAATTTATAAGTGTACTAATTAAGACTTAAATATACAGTTGTACCATGTACCTATCAGCGCAACTGCGGGTGGCGCAGCATGTTGGCAACACCCAACAAATGTAGAATAATTTTTATTTGTTATAACGGCAACATTTACATTACATTCTTCTAACTAATCGACTGTGCATGGTGTATAATATAAAATTGTATTAATTGCAATAAATCAGTGTGTTACCAAGAGTGCCCTTTTCATCAAGCTTCCATTGACTTGCCATCCACCAGCCCAAAATCTACAGTCCAACGAAGGCCATCCTTTCTACATGTGGCTCTCCGGCGGGGAATCGAACCCCGGTCTCCCGCGTGACAGGCGGGGATACTGACCACTATACTACCGAAGACGCATACGTGTCAACACAAGCTTCTTTAACAATGAGGCTTTTCTAGCAGGCCCACTGGACTGATACATAGACTTCAACTTGTCCCATATCGCTTTTGAAGTATCCAAACCGTCTAATGCAACTAATTCACTCGGGCTAACAGCCAACAATATGTCCGATTCGGCTTTTCCGTCCATTTTACACCACTCTGCATACTTCGGATCCGAACATTTTGGCTGGGGCAACGACCCCGATACGTATTCCCACAAGTCATTTTTCTTCAAAATAGCTCTCATGTGAATCTTCCACGTATCATAATTATCGCCAGTAAGTTGTTCTATCTGTATAGAAGCAGCCATAATGAAGTTTCTTCAACTTCAAAGCTTATCTAAGTAACACAATAATTTCACGAAGTATTGTTTATTATTATCCGAGTGCACTAATATCACCACAGTGTGCGTATAATCACCGGTAAAAAATATTGAAAAATGTAGGTAGGCGAACAAATTCGAACGCCGCACAGTGTTTTTTTTACCCCAAAAAAGTGACATCGTTATTTTATTCATGAAATCTACAGAGCTTTCCATTTTGAATGCTAGAGTAGAATACCCGGATATTAATTCGCCTTAGATTCTCCAAAAAAAATTGTTAAAGATTTTCTGACCTTGAGCTCGAAAATTGAAAAAATATGTATATAAAAATAACCGTACACAAATGATAGTTTAATTCGACAAGGGCTTATGAAGCAAATCTGGGCGCATATTAAACCGTCTTTATTTCAGTATAAAAGCAGATATTAACGATACTATCGGGATTTTTCATGTTTTTGGTTATGATTTTTTTCTGACGTTCTACTACTTACTAGCGCCATTCCTACGACTTCTCTTTCCGCACAGACTCGATAGAAAAATGAATCGATATCGTGTCCACTATAATCACTTGGTAACAACACTATAACTGTCAAATTAGATCTGTCAAATAGAATAACGGTTGGATCTATTAAAACAGGTTTACACTTCAGTGTACTCGGGCAGTGTGTTTATTTATTTATTTATTGTTTATTAATTGAAACAACAGCTATACAATAACAAATTAGTAGCCCTGATTTTCTGCATCCACAGCGGGAACCACAACCGTTTTTGCAATTGCAAAATATTATATTTAGTAGTTCGCCTGGTGCTGTAGGCAATAACGTTCTTATGGGCTCCAGGATTTCATTTTCAAGCTTCCAGCCCCATTCTTGAGGTTCTAAGTATTTCCCTAACCACGTTTGAATCTGGTAGTGGACACGATTTATATGTTGATGAGCTGCTACACTTGTTGGTGGAAGTGTTGACAATTGTACAGGTTTATTTAGTTTCGTTAATTTGATGAATTGCGTGTAGCGGAAATGATCAATATTGTCCTCAGATTTTGGAGCATTATATAATGCCTTTTTTTTTTAAAAGATTTTTTAAATAGCGCAGAAGTCGTGTCACAGCCACTAAATGCGTGTAAAAATAGAATGTGTTTTTTAGTACGAGGATTGTATAAGTCATTTTTGGGAAAAGTATAAATTGTCTATGAAAGAAAAATATTAGATTTGACGATAAAATTTGATATTATGACAGCGAGAAAAAATTATGTAAAAACACGATAAATAAAGAAGACATCGTTATAATTCAGAAAAGGTGTATCATTTGGGGACATGAACGGCGTTTGTTCATGGTCCTTCGTCGCAGATAACCAACCTATGGAATAAGCGGTGCACCTATGTAAAAGGTCGGCGATCTCCAACGGCTAGGACGAGCAGTGGAGTCCATAAGGACACCGTAGCAAATTATCAGGAGTCTACAAAGGAAGACTTCAGACGACACCGGTAGTGGTGTAAGGTCAGGGCTACGGTGGGCGGCAGGTCTCCAAAGGAAACGTGGCATAAAGCAGGAGTCCACACAGGAGGACTTCAGACGGCGCCTGGAGCAGGTGCACGTCAGGGCCACGGTGGGCGGTTCGTACGTGTCCAGGAGTCGCGTGTGTACAGAGGTGCAGGCGATGGTGAAGATTAGTCGGTATTCCTACATGTTTTAAGAACGTGCAGCATATGAAATTCAATTGTAATTTTATATTTTACGTATACAAAAGTTAACGTATGTACGTTCATATTTTTTAGTGTGATTCTGCAAAAAAGTAAGTTGACTTGTAATTTTTTGGTGATTCCGCAAAAAATGAAATTGTAATTTTATATTATTCAAATATGGAGTCTTTACTGAATTATCAAATGGATTTGTGTTCACGTATTTTAAAGGCCCAAACTAATTTTAAAAAGAGTCCAAAGGAACGTTTAACTAAAGAATATGCAGAAGGAAGGCTAGAGTTATTGGATCAATTATGGTTTGAGTTTATAGCTGGACACAAAGACTTAATGCGCAATATTTTGTCAAGAGTTGGCAAGTTTGGACTATACCAAGTCCGAAGAATATGATAAAGCTGAAGAAGCTCTTATATCGACTATAAATGCGAACTCAAATCTTTACTAAATATGTCTCTTGGTCAACCATGTTCTTCTGTAAATTCTTATTCTAAACAACCTCAAATTAAACTACCTAAAATAAATATTCCGAATTTTTCTGGTAATTATGCTGAGTGGCCGACGTTGCGAGATTTATTCAATGCTTTAATTCACCATAATAAGGATTTAAATAACGTACAAAAGCTTCACTATTTAAAAGGTTATTTAGTTAGTGATGCAGAACAATTCTTAAGATACATACCCATAACAGAAAACAATTATGATAGGTGTTGGCAATTGCTTGAGGAGCGTTATAATAACAAAAAGTATTTATGTCATCATATACTTCAACGATTATTAAGTCAAAAATGTATTACACATGAATCAGCCAATGATTTGCAGCACCTAATGATTGTCTGGCTGCTTTGGGTAATTTAGGTATTACGGTGGACAGCTGGGACGTTATTATAATCCATATTCTAACACTTAAACTAGACCCGGAATCTAGACGTCAGTGGGAATTTAATATAAGTAACAGCAATTCGTCAGATGAATTGCCCACTTATAATAAATTCAAAGAGTTTTTAACCAATCGCTACCGAGCTATTGAGTTTTTGGATACCGGTTCTAATTTAATCAATAAAGGTCGCATAAACAAACAACGCAATATTTCTATGAATAAAACGAACGCTTTGCATGTATCCAATATTGAATGTCCGATTTGTTCGGAAAAGCATAAACTTGCATTCTGTAAACAATTTGCAAAAGAAAGTATTGACGCACGTAGGGAATTTGTTTTGAATAATAACTTATGCTTTAACTGCTTGGGTACCAACCATTCTGCCAAGTATTGCCGCACTAATGTAAGGTGCCGTATTTGCAAAAGTAAACAGCATTCACTTTTGCATCCCAAAGATATATCTACTTCTGAGATTTCTGATGTCAACGAATGTGGAGACGAACCAGGGGAGAAAGCCTTGCCTCCTCAAACTGTTAACTCCAATAATGACCAGCCGTCAGTGGCATGCTTATCGACAGGAAGGGTATATAATCAGGCTCTGCTTCCGACAGCGTTAGTTAGAGTCATGTCGAAAAACGGTTGTCACACGGTTCGAGCGCTGTTAGACCAAGGGTCACAGTCCTCATTTATTACAGAGTCAACAGTTCGGCGTCTGGGTTTAAAAAAGGTTACTGTCCTAGGACAGATCAGTGGTTTAGGTGAACAGGTATCTACGTCGAAAGCTAAAGTCACCTTCAAGATAAGGTCAAGAGTAGATCCTGAATTCATCATTAATACAGAGGCATATGTTTCACAATCAATCACAGCTCCATTACCAACATGTCGACTCAAGGGAATGGGTCGAACTAAATAATTTGGTATTAGCTGATCCAGAGTATCAAACTCCAATTCGCATAGATTTATTATTAGGAGTGGGCGTTTATAACATGATACTCTTGGAAGGAATCAAGAAAAGGTCAAACGGAGTCCCCTTGGCGCAGGCTACTCGCTTAGGGTGGATTCTATCCGGGCATATAAAGTCATCGGCTCAACCAGTTAGTACAATGGTGGTACATTGTCGTACAGATAACAACGAGCTTCTAAGAAAGTTCTGGGAACCGGAGGCTGAACCGGAGTTGAAAAAGGAGAAGTTGTTTACTGAAGAGGAGAAAAGGTGTGAAGAAATATATGCTCAAATGACTCGACGGAACATAGAAGGACAACACACAGGTCAAGTTCCTTTCAGAACGGATAGTCCCCAAGTGACAAATACTTTAGACATCGCTGAAAATAAGTTTTATTGGTTAGAAAGCAAGCTAAAGAATAAGGAGTTAAAGGAGAGATATTCGGAAGTAATGAATAATTATATTCAGCGAGATCATATGGAAATATTGCCAAAAGAGCAGATAAATAACATAAATGCGATTTACTTACCTCATCAAATGCTAGTACGAGGAGATAGAGAGACTACAAGGGTGAGAGTTATGGCCTGCAAAGGAACAAATAATAAGTCTCTAAACGATAATGTCTTTGTAGAACCTGCGTTACAATCAGATCCGCAGCATGCAACATGCAGCATGCAGCATGCAGCGATGCGTTGTCGGGTTTCACCTAATTCACCTATACGTCTCACGGCAGATATTGCCAAAACGTATCGACAAGTGAAAGTGCATGAATCCGATGTCGATTTTCAATGAATTCTCTGGTGGACTAATAGGGAATCTGAAATAAACCATTATAGGCTGTTAATGATAACGTTTGGGACAGCAACAGCGCCTTATTTTACAGTTAAAACCTTGCGGCAATTGGCATTGGTCGAAGTTAACGAATATCCTATAGCATCTGAAAGAATTATGACAGAATTAAACGTGAATTATTTATTAACTGAATGTCAAACGGATGAAGGTTTCAAGGTTTGTAAGGAAAATAATAAAATCATGGCGAAGGGTGGTTTAAAAATATTGAAGCGGAGAAGCACCAGCCCCAAATACTTACAAGAAACGAAGGCAAGAGAAAGGGATGATGCGACGGAAGCACTAAAAATAAAATGTGATGATAACATGAAAAAACTTAGACTTACCTGGAATCGCCATGACGAACCGTTCTGCTATACAGCGACTGTTCCATGCTTGCAACAACCTGTAACAGAAAGGAAAAGTTTGATTAGATTTTATGATCGTGTAGGCTGAACGGAATCCAATATAATTAAACCAAAGATATTTAGGTTAAGGCTATGGATATTCGACATAAGACGGGATGAGACAGATCCGTATTACAAAATAAAAAAGAGGTTTACTCACCGAGAGAAGTGGAAGGATAAAGTTGACGTTATTGGCAAGATCCAAATGACATAGTAGTTTGAAGTTAAGCAATATTGAGAAAGCAAGTTGGAATTAAATATTATATAAGAATTAACTTACCTTAAGACCGAGAACGTCATGAGTTTATATTATTTCACTCTTGAACATTATGAAACAAAAACTAACAGTTGTTTGAAGAAGAGCAGCATGATTATAAAAGGATATTTTGCATCAAGCCTCGGAGCTTACAGAAGTAATAATAGTTAACTAACGATTTTCACTGATGGATAGACGAGAGAATGACCTCAGCCGAAAATGGATGATGTTGCAGCAAAGGAGGATGATTGTCTATCAAATCGTTGTAATTTGGCAGAATGGTTGCCACTCACTTTAGTACTAATATTTTAACCCAGGTTGTAACTTTAAATACTCTGTTGCTTAATTTGTATTGCTAATTATGCATTTAAAACTTAAATAAGGTAAGTATAATAGGAATTGAATAATTTTATTGTTAAGGACAAATATTACATTTGCCCTTAGTGGGCGGTTATGTATAAGTCCTTTTTGGGAAAAGTATAAATTGTATATGAAAGAAAAAGATTAGATTTGACGATAAAATTTGATATTATGACAGCGAGAAAAAATTATGTAAAAACACGATAAATAAAGAAGACATCGTTATAATTCAGAAAAGGTGTATCATTTGGGGACATGAACGGCGTTTGTTCAAGGATATTGGTCAAAACTTTTAGACGAGTAAGTACCTATATGTATATGTGTCTTAACATTGCCTTTGCCAACTTTTTTAAGGAAAATTTCCTGTTGATGTGATTGAGTACGTCCAATTAAAATAACGAGCAAATCAATATCTTTAATTCCGAGGTTGACCCCATTTTTTACCTAAAATGACTGGGCTATTACTGGACATCATAAACAACAATCTTTGTTTACGACTGTTATTAATTCACCAGAATCTAACTCAGATTTTTATAAAAATATTTAAATTCAAAGGTCTAAGAAATCTACCCGTAGCAAAAGAAGGCACTAGGTAGTTGGGTAAAAACAAACAACTGTTTAGGGTTAAATTCAGAGGCGGGGAGAGGGGGGAGAGGCGGTTGTACTTGACCTACGCAGCCGGCCGGGCGGACGGCGACGGTCTTAAAAGTTCGTTTGTTGGTAAATGTATTATGTTTTTAAAAAGTCAGAACAATAATTGTTGTTTATTATGTTAGTACTTCTAAGAGATTGTTAGGGTTTTAACAATGACCCTGTATAAGGTGCTCGGGGAGGAACTGGTTCGTGTGGGAGGGGATGGGAGATGGGAGAGGGTATATCCTGTGTTACGTCGTTCGCAGGAGAGTGCGGAGGCGGGCGACGATCGCGACGCGCCGGCCGAGGACGCGGCGGCCGAGCGCTGGCCGCACCGCCTCACGCAGGCCCAGCCGCAGCATCGGTTTAACGGCGAGTAACGAGTTCCATAAGTACTTTATTCAGCGAGGGATAATATGAAGTATTTTAGATTTTGATTTATAGCTACCTACACTATCTTTTGACTTGATAGTTTAACTATCAATCGCCAGTAACTTTTTTTGTTATACAGACGGTGCGGCCGGCTCGCACATTTTTAGCCACAAGGGTGGGCTGCTACAGGAGCCCGAGGGCAACGCGCTCGGGGCGCAGTACCCGCCTTTCGAGACGCCGTGGTCGCGGCGCGGCTGGCCGCTGCAGCAGACCGGTAACCCATGGATACCCTCAGACGTTTGTTGGCTAAATTGAAAACCATCGATCGATCGAACGTTGTGTCACGCTGCAGGGATGGAGGGCGCAGCGACGGCGGGAGAGCGCGCCTGGGGCGGCGCCTACCCGCGCCCGCAGTGGCCCGAGCCCGACCCGCGCCGCGCCTGGCCCGTGCCGCAGCCCGACCAGGTACTACCCGCGCCCGCAGTGGCCCGAGCCCGACCCGCGCCGCGCCTGGCCCGTGCCGCAGCCCGACCAGGTACTACCCGCGCCCGCAGTGGCCCGAGCCCGACCCGCGCCGCGCCTGGCCCGTGCCGCAGCCCGACCAGGTACTACCCGCGCCCGCAGTGGCCCGAGCCCGACCCGCGCCGCGCCTGGCCCGTGCCGCAGCCCGACCAGGTACTACCCGCGCCCGCAGTGGCCCGAGCCCGACCCGCGCCGCGCCTGGCCCGTGCCGCAGCCCGACCAGGTACTACCCGCGCCCGCAGTGGCCCGAGCCCGACCCGCGCCGCGCCTGGCCCGTGCCGCAGCCCGACCAGGTACTACCCGCGCCCGCAGTGGCCCGAGCCCGACCCGCGCCGCGCCTGGCCCGTGCCGCAGCCCGACCAGGTACTACCCGCGCCGCGCCTGGCCCGTGCCGCAGCCCGACCAGGTACTACCCGTGCCTGGCCAGGTCATCACTGGGCCAAACCTAATGGGTCCTCTTCACAATCTACAATTATAAACGATTGCTCGCGTGCACAATCATGTGGAGGGCTTATTCGCTTGTAGTCGCCGATCATCGTCTATAATTATAGTGATCGCGGCGACCGGTGACTTGTCGATTTTTCAGGCACGCATCAAAGAGAATTCCCATGTAGTTGTGTGTGGGTGCCCAAACGATCGCTGATCATTAATTCACCGTAGGGTAGTGATCACCTAACTTGTTTAGGTATATTTACTTTGTTCTATTACGATGAATGCTCAAACACCACCATCTTATCTTCTTCTACGTTTTTCACATTTCAACTAAACAACTAGGTAAGTACCTAAGTAAGTAAATAAATTATAATTATTAAAAATCTTTAAAAAAAAAAAATTGAACCGACTTCAATATCACTGAAAAGTATAAAATAATTTAAATATTATTGAAGTTGGTGTTAGCTTACTTACCGGCTGTGTATGTCTGGCACCAACTTCAATAATATTTAAATTATTTTATACTTTCCAGTGATAATGAAGTCGGTTCAATTTTTTTTTTAAAAGATTTTATTTTAAACTTATTAGTGATATTTTCATATAATAAATATTGAACCATCGAAGATCGTAAAATGATCTAGGTAGGTTATAATAATAATAATAATAATTCGCAAGAATCTGCAGTAATTTGCAGACAAACTCTAACAACCATACACTCACAATCAATGATACATTCAGCACATTCATCCACTCAAGCGTCTACTATACATACGAGTCTGTCAAATACACCTGTAAATACCAATAGTAGAAGAACACAAAATCGAAACAACACCTTTCACTTTCATCCAGAAGATATTAAAGAAAAATTTATTGAAACACTAAACCAATTTATGGATACTAATCCTACCACCAGACCATACATACCCAAACAGAAATCATCTAAAAAACTAGGCCAAATAATACATTATATAAACTCACACATTTTGACAGAACATTTAACGGACGAAAATGACTTTCTTACTAATCAAACAATAATATACTGCGCAGCATACACCACAGCTATTTGCAATGGCACTAAAATAAAAACACCTAATGGAAATATACAGCATTATAACAACAACAGAATACCAAAATGGCAGCAAAGACTTAAAAATAAAATTGAGCTACTAAGGAAAGACATAGGCAGAATGACGCAATATATACGGGGTAATAGAAACAGAAAGCTGACAGCATACGTTGAAACCATAAAACACAAATACAGAACACACTCACAACATGAAGAACCCAACCAAACAGACAATCAATATTTAGATACACTCAAACAAAAATTAAATGCAACCGCTAGCAGATTAAGAAGATATATGAATTGTACACACAGAAAAGAACAAAATTCCAAATTTACTAACAACGAAAAGCAATTTTATAGATCACTCACAGTAAATACGCAAAGCACGCAGACTTCACCTGCAATAACACCTGAAGTGACAGAACTACATCAATTCTGGTCAAATATTTGGTCCAACCCGGCACTTCATAACAATCAGGCCGAGTGGATAAAAAAAGATTCCGACAAAATATCTGACACTATAAATGTCATGCAATTTGAACGCATTCCAACTGATATATTTTTAAAAGTATTAAATAAAACACATAATTGGAAAGCGCCGGGAAGCGATCACATTCACAATTTTTGGTATAAAAAATTTACTACAGCTCATCCCATTTTACACCATCATATCAATAATTTTATTGAAAGTCCAGACACAATGCCACAATACATCACCCATGGAATCACATTCATGATACCCAAAGATACAGACTTTCAAAACCCTGCTAAGTACAGACCCATAACCTGTTTACAAACCATATACAAGATTCTTACTGCATGTATAGCGGAACTTATCTACACGCATGTTATAGATAATGGGATACTCGCGGAAGAGCAAAAAGGCTGTCGAAAAAGAAGCCAGGGCTGTAAAGAGCAGCTTACTATAGACTCAGTTACAATGCTGCAGGCTTATAGGGAAAGAAAAGATATCAGTACGATGTACATAGATTACCGTAAAGCCTTTGATTCTGTACCTCATAGCTGGCTTATTTACATATTGCATCATTATAAAATTCACCCACAAATCATAAAATTTTTAGAAGGAAGTATGCAGTTTTGGAAAACTAAACTTAGAATATTAGGTACAGATAGTATCGAAACAGACGAGATCTCAATAAAGCGTGGTATTTTCCAAGGTGATGCTTTAAGCCCCTTGTGGTTTTGCCTCGCTTTAAATCCTCTTTCCAATATGCTCAACCAATCGAACCAAGGATTTGTCATCACAACACAACAAGATACACACACAGCACTTACACACCTTATGTATATGGACGACATTAAACTATATAGCCACACCACACAATCACTTCATGAACTCGCAGATATCACTCAAACCTTCTCACAGGATATTGGAATGGAGTTCGGAATTGACAAATGCAAAACATTTACGGTCATCGCCGGCAATGTTGTTCAAAGAGAATACACCATAGAACTTGGAAATACTATAGAATCGCTCAACCAAAATGAGTCTTACAAATATTTAGGTTTTCAGCAGGCTCGTCAAATTCACCAAAAACAAACAAAAGATGCAATAAAGAAGAAATTCAGACACCGTCTTAATACACTATTAAAATCCAAACTAAACTCTCGCAATATGATAAAAGCTATTAATACATACGCTATCCCAATACTTATGTACACTTTTGGAATTATAAAATGGTCACAAACAGATCTTATCACCTTACAACGCATGATCAATACATCCATGACAACACAACGTAAGCACCACCCTAGATCTTGCACACAAAGACTAACACTACCAAGAACAGAAGGAGGAAGAGGTATTATAGACATCATAAACCTACACAATAAGCAAATAAAAACATTAAGAAATTACTTTCATACACAAGCACACCAGTCCATATTACATGACACAGTCTCACGTGCCGACCAACGACTCACTCCACTTAACCTAAACGACTTTAACCCTCAGCATAATGAACGAATAACTGATGACAAAACCAAGATTGCCTCATGGGAGCAGAAGTCGCTACACGGTAGACACCGACAGGACCTCTTGCAGCCGCACGTCGATAAATCTGCATCGAACGACTGGCTGCGGAGGGGTGAACTCTTCCCAGAGACGGAAGCTTTCATGATTGCAATCCAGGACCAGATAATAGATACCAGAAATTACCAGAAACACATAATACGTTTACCCAATTTTCCAACAGACTTATGTCGACACTGTCATAGCAGCTCCGAGACCATCCAGCATATTACAGGCGCTTGTAAATCAATAGCCCAGACTGACTACAAGCATCGGCATGACCAGGTAGCAGCAATCATTCACCAAAATCTCGCATACAAATGTAACTTCATAACCGAAAAGCTGCCATACTACAAATACAGACCAGAGAATGTTCTTGAAAACAACAACTACAGGATTTACTGGGACCGGACTATTATAACCGACAAAACTATTCATAACAACAGACCAGATATTACATTCCTAAATAAAACCAATAATACAGTATTTCTTATAGATGTAGCTATCTGTAACACACATAATCTCCTCACAACACACACCGATAAAATAGCTAAATATACTGATTTGTCGATAGAAATAAAGACACAATGGCAGGTAAGCACTGTCAAAACCATCCCCATTATCCTATCTAGTACAGGAGTTATCCCCAAAACACTTCACACCAGCCTCACTATTCTCGACATGCATCCATCCACACTTGCACTCGCCCAAAAAGCAGTCATTCTAAATACTTGCCGCATAGTCCGCAAGTTCCTTTCCCTAACTGGACCACAATAGACGCACTTGGCTCTGGCCCGTGCTTATTTCACCTCTCCGGAGAGAAAAAAAAAAGCTTTTAAACAAACATAATAATAATAATAATAACTTTTTATTTCTTTTATTTGTTATGATCACATTATCGTCTACATAGTATTACATAATTCATGTTTCTTCAGAAAAAATATCCGATCGTAATGGAATCATCATAGTAGTTTACTCTCTCGAATAAAAAAAGAATCATCGAAATCTATACTTATAATAAAACTGTAACAGGTCCAATTCTGTATTTGAAAATTATATTTGGAGGGCATTCTATAACCGATACTGAGGCCAAAAATGTAATTTTTAAAATTTTTGTCTGTCTGTCTGTCTGTCTGTATCACGGCTGAGCATCACGCCGAAACTACTGAATGGATTCAAATGAAACTTGGCATGATTTGAGCTCTTACTACGAGTGCTACGAGGTAGGACATAGGATACTTTTTATCCCGTAATCTAGCACGGTTCTTTTGGGAGAGGGGATTAAACTCAAAATGGGTACTTGGTTATACGCTTGGTCCGATTTTATCAATTTTTCTTTATAATATAGGAAATATTAGTAAGGGAACACTCATAGAGAGTTGTTATCAAGGTAATCGATCGGGTTAAGCAACGTTAGATAAGGTCATTAAATAGATGGGTGACCGTTTAACGCCATTTGAACTAAACGGGTCGGTGCTTCGGAGAGCAAGTAAAAAGTGGGTCCCAGTTTTTAACCGACTATAAAAAAGGAGGTTATGTATTCGATGCGAATGTCTGTTATTAAAAGTTTAGATAACGTAAACATAGCGCAGGCGGAGCTGCGTGGGTCAGCTAGTTGGTTCATAATTGTCAGAGCAATGTAATGGAGAACATCAGTTTTATGGTTTTTACCAGATAAATTCCTCCACATCGTTCATGGTCCTCCAGGAAGTTCTTATCCGGTTGTGATAAAATTCATACAGATTCAATACAGTGGTTTCTTCTTTCGAATAAAAAAAGAATCATTGAAATTGCTAAATATTTACCAGAGTTATGACCATTTTGGCCATGAGGGCGGTAACAGCTCAGTGGGTGAGCGCTTGCCTTGGAAACAAGGTGCGCAGGTTCGAACCCCGGCTCGCACCTCTGATTTCTTTAATGAATCATGTGCGAATCGTCTTTGTGCGATTGTTACTAGCTTTCGGTGAAGGAAAACATCGTGAGGAAACCTGCATGTCTGAGAAAGCCTAATTAGCTTTCGAATGACGTGTGAAGTCCGCCAACCCGCACTTGGCCAGCGTGGTGGACTATGGCCTAAGCCCCCTCTGGTCTGCGTTTATTGGGGCCGAGATCCTGTTACCACCTTCTTGTTGATCATCATCAGACCCTAGTGAAGGTAACCTTTATATTTAGTATCTTTGGATTTACATATGTTCTAATTTCAGATCTTTCGGACTAATAGAAGTAATGAAAAATGTCTATTGTGTTGTCTATGGATTGCAATCCGGTGTCATTTTCAGTCCGGCCGGATCCGGCCGAATTCCCATTCATCCGGCCGGATCCAGTCGGATCCGGTTCGATTGATCAAATCAGGATGATTTTCGTTTTTCGTTTCAAAATGAACTGTTAGTAAGTTAATCCAGTGTCATTCTACTTAATACGAGTAGGTATAGATAGTTTATAATAAAGTTAAGATTAGACAACTAACGAGCAAACAAATAAAATCTAGTAGTGTACGTGACTAGTAAAACTTTAACGATATAACGATTAGCTCAGTCTTCCTAGAATTCACTTTCACAGATTAATCAATTATTTTAGTAAGTAAGTAAGTAGGTAACTTTATAAAATCCAATATAAATTAACCTTGCTTGTTTAACTGAAATGGGATCAAAATAATTATTAAAGTATATGAGAATGCTAACTATTGCTAACAAACAAGTGTTACGTGTCGCTGCCGACAACACTCGAATGACTCCGAAGGAGGTTGGTGCCAGCCGGTTGCGCCGAGTGTATAGTTGTCTCCGGCTGTATAGTTCGAGACCGTGTGCCTAGATTATCATAAAAAAATATATGTTTTTGACTGTTTGGAATTGAGAGAAAAAGCGGGAGATTTGGAAAATTATAAAATTGAGAATGTAAAATTGTCATTTAATTTTACACAAGTCTTATATTTATGACACCATATCATGATTTAATGAATCTGTCTATTAGGCGCGTTCACCGCATTTGCCGCGCGAGGCTGCTCGCTCGTGTCCGTCAGGATGACCGGACCACAGCACGGATTCACGTGAAACTTTGCCAAGATTTAGTACCTATTTTGTACTATTTTGTACCTATGTTTAAATATTTTGTACCTCAGTAATAACAAAGTTATTTAATAAATAAAGTGGGAAGCCATTCTGACGTCAGGATGCACAGTGTTTTTTTTACCCCAAAAAAGTGACATCGTTATTTTATTCATGAAATCTACAGAGCTTTCCATTTTGAATGCTAGAGTAGAACACCCGGATATTAATTCGCCTTAGATTCTCCAAAAAAAATTGTTCAAGATTTTCTGACCTTGAGCTCGAAAATTGTAAAAAAATGTATATAAAAATGACCGTACACAAATGATGGTTTAATTCGACAAGGGCTTATGAAGCAAATCTGGGCGTATATTAAACCGTCTTTATTTCAGTATAAAAGCAGATATTTACGATACTATCGGGATTTTTCATGTTTTTGGTTATGATTTTTTTCTGACTCTTCTAGGCTGAAGTAGAAGGTCGGTCTAGGACAGAAAGATGCCTTTGGCTAAGCCCAATAACGCATAAAAATACGACCTCCAAACATCGCGTAGGTTTTGAGAAATATTTTTTTTTGTTCCGAGGTCAATCTTGGGCAATTAGGGTTGTCAAAAAGGTCATAGCTAAAAAAGGTGTCAAGTAACTTCGAAAATGGGGTAAGTAATATTCGATATAATTACAAAATCTTTGATATATCACTCAAACGACATACATCGTCGTCTATTTAGTCTAAAATGCTAAAAACAAAATAATAATAACTTCTATCATAGTTAGTATTACCTGAAGAGTAGATATACCAAGTAAGTGATTAACCCTTGCCAAGATAACTCGACGGAGCCCCACGAAGCGGGGCTCCTATTTCTGGGTGATCATAAAAAAGAATGAACGCTAAAGGCCTTTCTAAGGGACTAACTTGTTAATTTTTGAGCATGTAATTAATAAGTGCGGAATAATATTTATTTTTCAAATTACATTGCTAATTTTAATCAAGCCGCCTGCCAAGCGTGGAGATTATGGCAACCTCTCCCTTCTAAGGGACCTTTGTTCAGCAGTGGACATTTCGGCTGCTGATTATTGCTAACTTTGCACAAATATGTTTTTTTTTTGTTTTTAAATTGAAATTAGGCTTTATTATCATACCAATAATGATGTTATCCTAATTTTATTTAAAAAAGTGGCTTTTTTTTTGGAAATTCATGAAAGTCGATGAAAATTTTCAACACTAGAATGTTCAGAATCATGTACTGGATCCCTGATATCGGTTTTCGGTACGATGTCCCTTACACCACAAAATATAGAGAGTACAGAAGGCAAGCTTCATACAATGGGCGCTCGAGTAACGCACACATAGACAGTGCTCACGGACACGAATTCTTGGTTTATCCCAGTCTAATGCGAACGCGGTTGCTATCCGCCTCAGACAAGCGTCGTACGCATCTTGTGATATTTTTTGAGCAAAGATGGAGTATGAATAATATAATTGTGTGAATTATGGATCATTATCTGAAATAAATAGTATTATTAAATAAGATGGTTATTGCACCTGTTCAGTAAATGGATGTTTAAATTCTATTTTATACGCGGTGAATTGTCGTTTTTTAAGCTACGAGTTGTTTCACAGAGGTAAATAGGTATTTGCTTGTATTATAACTAGCTTGTATTTTTAACCCCCGACCAAAAGCGAGGGGTGTTACTGGTTTGATGTCCGGAAGTCTGTCTGTCTATCTGTCGGTCTGTATGTCTGTCTGTGGATCTGATGATGGAGCAGGAGGATGGCCACGGGAACTCTGCACCAATAAACGTAGACCCACAGAATTTGGGCTCGTCGGGTAGGTCTCGACGAGTAGTTACTTGAAAAATAGTAATCAAGGTCTGATGATGGAGCAGGAAGGTAGTCACGTTATCTCTGCACCACTAAATGTAGATTTATTTATTTATTCTTTATGCACAAAACAGTACATAGGCGGACTTAATGCCAGAGGCATTATCTACCAGTCTACCTTAGGGTGATGCAGAGACAAATCGTGGTAGGTGCAAACAAAACAAGTGAAACTAAATATATAGATAAATATTTTAAAACTCTAATTTAACTTACAATAATTAATATAATACTTATATATTAGAAAATAAAATATCCACCATGTTTAAGCTCGTTGGGTAGTTCTCGACGAGTAGTTGTTACAAAAATGGTGATCAGGGTCTGATGATGGAGCAGGAAGGTGGTCACGGGAACTCTGCACCAATAAACGTAGACCCACGGAATTTGGGCCCGTTGGGTAGGTCTCGAAATACGAATGTCAATACGAAACGATAGTACAACACGTACACGTCTTAACGAGACGTCGAAAGTGTAATAAATTTGAAAGTCAAATCAAACTACTATTACGGATTATATCGCGGTTTATTTAGATTTTACTATCCCGACGTTTCGAATTCTTTGCAGCATGAGGACATGGTCCTCCCGCGTTATAATCGGTAAAAGTAGTTTGATTTGATTTCAATGTGTAATATTCGCGTAAGTAAAAGACAACATTAAATTAGAAAGTGTTAAAAATTTAATTATTTTAGTAATTAACGGATTTTATTTCCGTTCTTCCTGTTTTATTATCACCAATCAATTAAACAACGAGGGTACGAGTGCCACTACCACGATAGTTTTTTCGCATAAACCAGAGTTGACAACCCGAACGCGACCGCCGAACGTAGGTATGAAAAGTGAGGTACATACATGAGCTTGCCTTCTGTACTCTCTATATTTTGTGCTTACACCCCGTATATTTTAAACGATAGAACTAATGTTTTCGATTAGATAAACATTATAATATCCAAATAACATTATACGAAATAAGTTTTAGAATATATAAATGTGCTTTATTAAGAAATTATATCAACAGTTGTTATATCTCATGTTTATTATATCTTGTGAACGTTATTGAAATGAAAACAGACCAAAGAACTTTATATGAAATGGGACGCACCCTTGAAAATGGAAGATCTTCTCGGGATGCAGTTTTTAGATTTTGCGCAAAAACATTCGTAGATATGCAATCTGGTTGGTCCTTCTGCATTTTGCGGATACTTCTGATGGCTGTGAAACACCAGCTATGGCGCAGTCTACAGCTTCGTTTGCTACTTGTTGCGTTTGCTACATGAGGGTTAGCACACTCATGCCCCCTAGCAGTAAGCTCTCCAGTCGCGGCTCGGACGGACATCCCCCTGCAGTTTGGGTAAGCCCCTGCTGAGGCAAAGCAGTGCAATGGGTCTGTAACGGCTCCATGGTGCCTCATCCCCTTTTTTCCGGACCATGTGCGCTGGGTTTTAGCAAAAGCCTATCGAGAGTGGACTGCTTCCCGCACCACACATAATCCGTCATTAGAAAATGTTACAGTCAAACGAACTTTATTACAATACAACCGAAATATTCATAAAATACCAAAAATACAACAAATACGCAGTAATCCACTTTATGCAGATTTATTTTGATTCATTCTGTAGGTTGAATCTGGCTGTTGATAAAGATAATGGTGTTGTATCGAAATAATATTTTTTTCAACACACTTGCTCGTAAAGTGAGCCTTATTACATCGTTTTTGGGGCCATAAACCTAGCTATAAGACACGCGTGCGTAATTACGACATTACCGCACTAGTGCGTGATAGAATTATCCCTATAAAGTTAAATTAGTACCTTACTGCAAGTTCTATGCGAGTAAATAGAGCATTCTTAATTTAATCGGGTGATATATTTTTTTTAAAACCACGAAGAGACAGAGAGAAACCACGATTTTCAGAGGCACAAACCGCCTCTGAAAATCCATATACATTTTTGGAATAAATAAATGTTTTCGTCCTTAATTAAGTCAAATGAACTTTTATTTTTATCTAATTATTCATAATTCATCATAATTTATATACGAACTATTAAAATATTTGCATTTTATACTTAAGATTATAATTTTGAAGTGGGCTGTATGTTCACTCACCATGATTGGGCAAGTGAAAAAAAAAACACGTGCGCCAAATACCATAAGTACATATCAATCAATCAATCAATCATTTATTTTTCACAAATATGGGTATTACACAGATAATATATATTAAAAAGTCTCTCCATATTTTGCCAAGAAAGAAAGCATGCAAACACTACAACATAGTTAAGGGAATCACAAAAATTGCATATTATTCACTGATCTGCTAAAAAATCGGACACTTCGTAGTAACATTTATCTACTAAATATTTTTTTAATTTCTTTTTAAATAAGTTTAATTCAAGGTATTTAATTTCTTTCGGAATCTTATTGTATATCTTAGGCGCAATGCAATAAATACTTTTATATAAAAGAGCTGTCCGAGACGATCTTAGACATGATGTGTTATTATTTCGTCTATTCCTATCGCAGATATCATTTTATCGTGTAAATAATTTTTGATTCATTTTTACAAAAACTGTTGTTTCAAATATATATAGAGAAGGTAAAGTTAAAATTTGGTATTTAATGAAGAATGGTTTACATGAGTCAGTACATTGTAGATTACACACCCTTTTTGCATTTTGAAAATAATGTCCCTATTTGTTGAAAACCCCCAGAAAATTACACCAAATCTTAAAACAGAATAATTTTCATATTTATTTTTTATCGTATTTGTCGCTGTGTACTTAGTAAGTTATTTTGATTTTTCCTCGCAACTGTGTTACGAAACGTAGCATGAAAGACGTTCGTTTCGTTTTATTATTATCAACCAAGTTACCATTCTCCTCTACGGAATGATTCAACATTATAATATTTTTCATGTTCCCAATGGAAAGTGTTAAGTGCAAAGGTCAATTGCAGTGGCAGCCCTAACGAGTTTTTTTAAAATTCATTTTCTCAAAACCTACGCGTTGTTTGAAGGTGGTATTTTTATGGGTTATTGGGCTTGGCTAAATACATCTTTCTGTCCTAGACCGACCTTCTACTTCAGCCTAGAAAAGTCAGAAAAAAATCATAACCAAAAACATGAAAAATCCCGATAGTATCGTTAATATCTGCTTTTATACTGAAATAAAGACGGTTTAATATGCGCCCAGATTTGTTTCATAAGCCCTTGTCGAATTAATCTATCATTTGTGTACGGTTATTATTTTATATATTTTTTTACAATTTTCGAGCACAAGGTCAAAAAATCTTTAAAAAAATATTTTAGACAATCTATGGCGAATTAATATCCGGGTGTTCTACTCTAGCATTCAAAATGGAAAGCTCTGTAGATTTCATGAATAAAATAACGATGTCACTTTTTTGGGGTAAAAAAAACACTGTGGGATGGCTTCCCACTTTTTACTTTGGGTACTTACGGTCCATATATTGCTGAAATCTTTGCATAATAATTTAGTACCTTTTTTGTACCTACGGTAAATATATAAATACTTAATGTATTCCATTTAAAAATTACTTTTATTTCATTATAAACAATTATATATGGAGCATCATTCATCTGACATATTATATTTCACAAACCATGTAGTCCCCTTTCCTGCATCCAGGCAGAGGAGTAAAACCCATACATTTGTTAGTTCTAACATTGACGATAAAGACTTCTGCCACCTGTTTCTCTGGGAACTTAAACTTTAGCTACAGTTTGGGAAGGATGAGTGAAAGGCCGCGGGGCGCGTGAGTGACCGGTTGTGTATGTGTCGCGAGCACTTACCGCAGCTGAAAAACGCTATTCTCAGATTGTACACGAGGCGCTGGCTATAGTGTTTTGTTTAGAAAAGTTGCACCAGTATTTATATGGGACCACAAACCGTGGGTGACTATTTTTGAGCCTAAGCAGGGGGTTCCCTCGATGGCTGCGAGTCGGTTACAGCGGTGGGCTATTAACACATACATACACAGCACATACATACGACATAGAATATTTAAAGTCAAGCCGTGATCAGACAGAGTATTAAGATACATACATACGGGACGAATGGCCCACTGAGAATGAAATAATGTCTCTTCAGCCTTACTTCAATCGCTGGAAAGAACTTTATGAAGAATTAGGTAGTGTGATGTGGGGCCATGAGCTAGGGTGGTTGTGCCAGAAGCTTGTAGATATAAAGAAATCTCTTGCTAGGAGCTACGTGTGGTGGCAAAGTATTGACGAAGCTATCGAAAGAATCTGTCTCGATTGTCGGATCTGCATTGCAGAGAGTGAAGCGCCGCACATGCCCTGTTTCTGGCCATAGCCAGATAAACCCTGGGCTCACATACACATGGATTTTTGGGCCCTATCGAGGGACGAACATTTTTGGTCATTATCGATGCATATCGATGAACTCGATATAGAAGGCACACTTTGAAATTTTGACGACCCATTGCGACCTCTTTTGAAAATAATTCTATGTTTTTTTTATTTGCTTTGAGGTTGGGTAAGTACGATTGGAATTACAAATCGATAGCACCAGTAGTTCCTGAAATATATAGGTGTGGCAGACAGATAGACGAAGACATACCATGCACAACCATAAGGATTCCCTTTTAAACGACTTCAAAATGAGTAATTCTGTATTCGACGCGTATGTATGTAATATTAATAAAAATAAGTAATATTTACATAATATGTTAATCTATATAAACAAAATTTACCCAATTTCATGAATGTACGTATTGTTAATTATAATTTCTAAGTAAAACACTGGAGTACGTGGTACGTCTTTATTCCACCACGCGCACAGATAGATAGAATGAATAGATTTTTTTTTTTTTGGGGGGGACAGACGCTGTTGGCCGCAGATGGCCATTACAGCTTCACCGGACAATAGGAGGCGAGCGCTTAAAGCGCTCTAGCCTAGCGGCAGAAGTAGCGACGAGCTCAAGGGCACCTCAGGGAGGCACGGCCTCGGCTTGGGCTGTCGCTTAGAGAGGTCTGATTTTACCAACGGTTCACAACGCGCCCCCACTGAGAAGAACCGGCAAGAAACTCAGTGGGGTGATGCTCGTCGTTGTGGTCGCATACGTACGACCCTTCGGCCTCGCCGGCGAGACCGGTGTCTGTTTGATCGTGTAGCATACGGTTTTCGGGGAGGGGTAGCATACGGTTGTCGGGGAGGATGAATAGAATATAATGAGTTTCCACCTTAAATACTACTAGACATTTCCCCCCACCACATTGAATGTCATTACACCAACAATTCATAAATGTGTTATGCAAATACTACCTTCCAGATTGTTATTTTTAAAATACATCTCAAACTATTTTGAATTGCATACCCTCAACAAGTTCACAATTATAAAACTACGTCTGCCACAGAACTTTAAATCTGTGATCTTAAAAATAGAGTTTTACAATCACACTAACAGTATGTATGTAGGTTTATCCCCGTATTTCTCAGAAGCTACATGTTTTGTTGATTTTTTTCCTGGTAAATTTTATTTTTTTAATAATTTCCTGATGTTTACAACCATATGAAATGTGATTTATTAAATTCCATTAGAGAGGGTCGAATGTAGCACATGATTGTTACTGCATGAATGTATGCCATGATGGAGAATTATGAAACGCTAAGCGGGGTCGGAATATCCTAAAGAAAATACTGAATACTTGCTCTGTTTCGTAGGATAGGGGACTACATGTTACATTATAATATGTCAGACAAATGTCAGATGAATGATGCTCCATATATAATTGTTTATAATGAAATAAAAGTAATTTTTAAATGTAATACATTAAGTATTTATATATTTATCGTAGGTACAAAAAAGGTACTAAATTATTATGCAAAGATTTCAGCAATATATGGACCGTAAGTATCCAAAGTAAAAAGTGGGAAGCCATCCTGACGTCAGAATGGCTTCCCACTTTATTTATTAAATAACTTTGTTATTACTGAGGTACAAAATATTTTAACATAGGTGCAAAATAGGTACTAAATCTTGGTAAAGTTTCACGTGAATCCGTGCTGTGGTCCGGTCATCCTGACGGACACGCTCGCTCTGTGTGGATGTGCCTGCCGAGCCGAGCAGTGTCGGCTTTTTGTTTTGCTCAAAGGCGCCTCAGTCATTTGCCGCGCGCAGTCTGGACGCTCGCGTATATTGTTTCGTGCCTCGCTCGAGTATAATAAGAGTAAAATATGAATAAAGATCAGTGTTTAAAATTAATATCTCTCTGTAAACACCTTGCAAGTGATCCTAATTATTCTCTTTTTTATAATCCTATTTATAAGGATAAAAGCATCAGCTGCCACCGCAACACGTACGTGTGGTGCCATGATGACTTAATTCTCAACTGAACGAACGAACATAATTGGCTCGGGCTTGCCGCGCGCGGCAGCCTCGCGATGATACCGAGGCTGCCGCGCTCGTTTGGGGATAGTTTCCTCGCGCGGCAAAGGCTGCTCGCTCTGTGTGGACGCGCCTAATGAATAGCACAATTATCACAATAATGAGTGTCTTATAATTACAACTCTTTAGTTTAATCAACTTACGATAAATAATTATTTTAAATATAATTTTAAGTAATAATTGTCTTAGTATTCATTTCAATCAAAATCAGTTTTGATTTTGGAAAAAGGTTCGTAGAAAACAAATAGTGTTAACTGTGTCATCTGCTAGTACGCGCAACGCATTTAAAGTACCTTCTCATGCAACAGCTCTATTATTTTGCCAAAATTGCTAAAACCGGATCCGGTATATTGGTACCGGATCCGGTGAACGTCAAATGATACCGGATCCGGCGACCGGATCCGGTTTACAATCCCTAATTGTATACAAAATATTCCTACCTCGACTCGGAAAAGAGCTGATGGTCTTCAAACGGCTGGACCGATTTTTACGAAACCTAGCTAAGAACCATCTCGCTTAAACTAGCTTTCAAATAAAAAAACCGCATTCAAATCCGTTCACTGGTTGGACCGCTACGAAGCCACAGACAGACATACATACAGACAGACAGCCAGACTTCCGGACATAGGCGTCAAACTTATAACTGTGGAATATAATTTTGTATATATTATTAAAAGGAAAAACTGTCCATCTGTTGTAAAAGATTTATTTTGACACATAAAATTATATGTCTAAAATAGAAGGATGTATATGTGAATACGTCATTTTGGTTATAAACAAGCCAGTATTCTACAACATCCCTCCCTTAATCAAAATACCGCAGAATATTTAAAATCGTATAGTAGTATAGTCCCAAAAATATGACCTTACTGGTTAACTAAACAAACAACAAAAACATTAAACTCTAAGTGAGACCTATACTAGAAATGCACTTCTTATGTGCTGTGCGCCCTAGTGGCTCAGTAAGTACATCCGCTGGTCAGCGACCTCCTCTCTTATAAAATGATACCAAGTATCTATATGCTTGGTCCGAGCATGGTGGACTGGGTTTTTAGCAATTTTGCGTGCACTCTGACTATCGCCTATCCAACCTACCACAAACTTCAGACACGAACCTGCGAAGAAAAATTGCTTCCCTGGTAGCCGAACTTAATGACATATACACCGCTTCCGTCGAGGATAGTGCCACGGTACTCTGCTTTATGCTTTCCCAAGAGATCGGACCACCGGCTAAAGTGAAGTAAAATCCGGTATATGAACGCCGATCAATATTACTATTGGCCCAGTCAGCATCCGCGTAGCCCATCAGGTAATCTCCTGTTTTCCTGTAAGTAATACAGAAATCCATATTTCCTTTCAAATATTGAAGCACTCTTTTAGCTGCGATCCAATGCGACTTGCCAAACTTTGTATTAAACTGACTAAGATAGCTCGTAGCGTAAGCTATGTCTGGTCGAGTGTTCACAGCCAGAAACATCAGACAGACAAATTTTGATAAGGATATTCTGATTGCTCACCATAACACGGTTCCAACTTATTGTTTTGCTAAGGAGTATCCATCCACCGTCTTGCAGTCAGTCATATTAAACCGCTTTAAAACATTTTTAATATAAGTTTTCTGGTTTTATTCCAAATTTAATGTCTGGTGTCTGTAAGATGGCACTTTGGGGGGTTCAGCAGATTCGGTCTATGATGACTTCAAAATTCTTATTAACGAGTTTAAAAAAATCGGTCTAGAATTTAACTTTTCAAAGTGTGAAATCTTTGTTTTGGACTCAGTGTCTGAGGCTCGAAAGAACCTCATTATTAACAAATTTAGTATTTTGGCACCTAATATTAAGGTACTGTCTAAGGAATCTCTGTACCTTCTCGGTGCCCCCGTTCTGGACGAAGCCATACCCAGTTCCGTAGATGAAAAAATTAAAAAATTCCCTGATTCCTCTGATCGAATCTTCAAAATTAACTCACATTTAGCATTCTTTTCATTATGCGTTTTTGCCTTTTTGTGCCCAAATTCACTTATTTTCTTCGCTGTTCTCAACTATTTAAATTTAAAAGTCATTTAACAACCTTGGATGATTTAATTCGGTGTTGTTTAACAAAAATTTTAAACTGTCCTTTTGAAGAGGATCGGGTATGGACCCAGGCTACTTTACCGATTGGTTTAGGTGGTCTGGGTGTCCGCAAAATTTCCGATCTAGCACTCCCGGCATTTTTGTCCTCGGTATATAGTACGGAAACCCTCAGCAGGTCTATTATTGTCTCAGCCTTAGGATCTGTTGAGGTGACGTATTTGAGTGAGGCCAGAAATGCCTGGCTGTTGGCTTTCCCGGGTTCCGACCCTCCAATCTTAACTCACTCTCAGAGACAGTGGGATAAACCACTTTGTAATTCAATTTGGCATTCACTTTTAACATCCAGCGTTAACGATTTGGATCGTGCGCGTTTGCTAGCTGTCTCTGCGAAGGAGTCCGGTCACTGGCTGCAGGCTATGCCATCGTCTCATATTGGTACCTTATTGACCAATACCACACTTAGGCCTCATTTACGGAGACGCGGGGCGTCGCGCGTCGCGTGTGGCGGCGCGGCCCGCACTAAATTCAAATGTAGGGCGTTGTATGAGTGTGTTTACGGAGAAGCGATTTTACACGCGTTTGCTTGAAATGGAGCGTGTTTTACGGCGGCGCCCGCGGATGGCATCGCCGCGTCTCACGCGGCGTTCATCGCGGCGGCGCACGCAGCGGCGATTCTCGATGAAGCGATGCCTGTGGCGGAACCTTCTGCCAGTCTATTTGGTAATCATGCAACACAGACGTAGTCACCATCGCAATGGAGTATGATATGATCGATTTTTTTTTAGAAGAAATTTGTATGTTAAAAAGTGAGTTGCATCGCCGTTGCACGCGGCGGTGCCCGCCGTGGGCGCAGCGGCGGGCACCGCCACTCTTCCCGCCCCGCGTCTCTATAAACAGCATCATATATTGCTATAAGTTTGTGTTTACGCGTGCGATGATACGCGCCGCTTCACGCGCCGCCGCTACGTAAACAATAAAAACGTCCAACGCGCCGCGAGACGCCACGCCACACGCGACGCGCGACGCCCCGCGTTTCCGTAAACGAGGCCTTAGTCTTACAGTTTGTTTGCGGGTGGGTGCCAGGACCAATCTTCCTCATCGTTGTCGCTGTGGGGAGTACGTAGATAAATATGGTCACCACGGGCTGTCTTGCTCGCGTAGCGCTGGCCGTATGTCACGCCATGCCGACCTTAATGATATTATTCGCAGGGGGCTTGTCACTGCCGGTGTCCCTGCCGTACTGGAACCAGTCGGCATTACACGAGATGACGGCAAGAGGCCTGATGGTGTCACTTTAATACCATGGCAACATGGAAAGCCGCTGGTGTGGGATGCGACATGTGTCGACACACTTGTTGCGTCCCACACCCCGGCAACTTGCGGGGCGGCTGGAGGGACTGCTGCGACCGCTAGTGTTGCAAAGCGACGCAAGTATGCAGCTCTAGGTTCGAGCTATATATTTGCGCCCTTTGCGGTGGAGACCATGGGGCCTTGGTCTCATGAGACGCACGCTTTGGTGAAAGAAATTTCTTCCAAATTTATCGAAGTCTCAGGAGACCGCCGGGCTGGTAGCTTTTTCTGCCAACGTATAAGCTTGGCCATACAAAGGGGTAATGGGTCTTTTAGATACCCTTCCCTCCCAGTGCGGCGTCAACTTCGAGGAAGTTTTTTACCTAGTTTAAGTGTACATGTTTGTAAATAAACTGTAAATATTTTGTTTCATTAAATGTCAGTAGTTTTCTGGTTTATTTGAATCTGGTTTAATGAATTACGTAACATTTAAACCTAGACAATATTCCAGATTTCCTAGGTCTTTCAAAGAAAAATACTTTTCCAAATCACTTTTGACAATTTAAAAAGTAATTTTATTTTTATAAAGAAGAATTAAGTCATCTACGTATACAGCCAGTATCACAGTGTCAGTGCCGAAACTTTTTGTGAATACACATGGTTCAGAAGGTGTTTGATTAAAACCTATTAATGCTAAGGTTTCGTTCAGCTTTATGTTCCAGGCCCGTGCTGCCTGTTTCAGGCCATAAATTGACCTTTTAAGCAAGCACACTTTGTTGTCATGACCTTTTTGAATGAAAGCTTGTGGCTGACTCATGTAAACTTGTTCTTCCAAATCGCCATTTAGAGAAACCACATCCATGTGGCGAGTATTATAATTCAGCTCCACAGCTAACGCCAACAATATACGTAAAGAAAAATTCCTTACAACGGGCGAGAAAGTTTCAGAATAATCTACACCTGACACTTGGCTATAACCTTTAGCAACAAGTCTGGCTTTGTACTTAGTTATATTTCCATGGGCATCACTTTTCAATTTGTACACCCATTTACAAGAAATTACAGGTTTATATGGCCTATCAACCAATACCCTAGTACCTCTTTTCATCAAAGAATTATACTCATCTTTCATCGCAGAGACCCAGTTATCACTTTCTTCGCTAGAAATGGCGTCACGATAGGTTATTAGATCAACACTACGCCAGTGCCGTATTCGCACACGCGGCTCCCGTTCACATCAATAGCCTCCAGGTTATTCAAAACCGATTCCTACGACATGCCGTCGGTGCCCCGTGGTACATGCGGAATGTCGACCTTCATTCCGACTTTGGTCTAGTCCGTATCCGCAAATTTTTAAAAGAAATGTCCGAATAAGCGTGCGTCCACCCAAACCCGCTAATCGGCGCAGCTGCCGACTATATCCCCGACCCCGACCCTGGTCCTGGTCCCTCAGATCGTCGAAGTACCGTACATCGCCGCCGTCCGCGGCATGTACTGCTCGACCCACCCGACCCGATGTCCGTCCTCCTGGACCATGACACAACACCAACACCGATAACGACGTCACGAGTCGTAAACACATCAACACACAGACACCGGTCTCGCCGGCGAGGCCGAAGGGTCGTACGCATGCGACCTCGACATGCATCCCCTCGCTGAGTTTCTTGCCGGTTCTTCTCAGCGGGGGCGCGTTGTGAACCGGTGGTCATTCTCTCTCTAAGCGGCAGCCCAAGCCGAGGCCGTGCCTCCCTGAGGTGCCCTTGTGCTAGTCGCTACCCAACTGGCTGGAGCGCTTAAAGCGCTCGCCCTCTTGTCCGGTGAAGCTGTAATGGCCATCTGCGGTCAACAGTACTACTCCTACACAAAAAAAAAAATTGATCATCACCAAAAACATCACTGTCTACAGTTCCCGTCTGGAGGCTTACGTACTCGCTGAGGATATCTCCTGTTAGAACTATCAACATTGTCATCACTCGGTTCATTTGAGGGAACCGGTGATTGAAAACTTTGATCACCTGTGTGTTGACTTTGCTTCTTCGCTATCAATTGCTTCATCAGCAACCACAAAGTCATCTCCTTGCTCCTTTATTATAATCTCAGTATCTTCTGATGGTGATGAGACTTCTTGGTGCAAAGGCTGTGACAGTAAATTAACAACATTTGAGTTAACAACACTGACAGGATCACATTCCAGTCCAGTTAAATTATTTTCGAAGAAAGTGACATTACGTGACTTGAGTAACCTCCTTGGTGTCTCAGAATCTCGGAAAAAATAGCTTCTAGGATCTTCTGAATATCCAACAAAAATATGTTCAGTTGCTTTCATGTCCAATTTAGTTCTTTGACATGAGGAAACATAAACCAAAGCTCTACATCCAAACACCTTTAAATGAGATAAATCTGGTTTGCTTTTATACCACATTTCAAACAGAGTTTTGCCTGTAAGTGCACGATGAGGGGACCGGTTCTTTAAGTAGACACTAGTCTCTACAGCATCCTGCCAATATGCTTTCGAGAGAGACCCATGTGACAACAAAGACCGAGCCTTCTCTGCAATACTACAATTACATCGCTCACTTACTCCATTTTGTTGAGGAATGTACGGCGCCGTCGTTTGATGTTCAATCCCTTGAGATTTTAAATAGTTTGCCAACTCTTTATTGACATACTCGGTGCCGTTATCGGAACGCAAACATTTGAGTTTTGCGCCGGTTTGTCTCTCAACAAGATATTGGAAAGCACAAAACTTAGACTTCACTTCTATCTTAGAAGCCATACAATAAACAAATATAAAACGTGTATAATCATCTACAAAAATAATAAAGCACTTATTACCTTTAAATGAAGTGATTGACATCGGTCCGTGGTCCACACACATCCGTGTGAACTAACTCTAATACTGATGTAGCTCTTTTATACTTCAACCTGTTGAAGGGGTTTCTTGCTTGCTTTCCCTCTATGCAGGGTATACATGGTTGTTTATCCTTCCGCGAACTCAACGCCGTCAGCTAGACCCTTTTTGAGTAGATCCATACCAATACGACAAAGATGTCCTAACCGCCTATGCCAAAGTTGAAACTTGGAGGGCTCGGACTGCGCATTAAAAGCTGAAATTTCTCGCGGAAAATTAACTGAACAATCTAAAGTATACAGTCCACCACTAAACGAACCATGCAATAGAGAATTACCAGTATAAGATACTTACATCATTTTAATTATAAAAATTACAACCATTAATATCAAAAACAATTGACCAACCTTTTTCAACAATTTTCTTTACTGAAAGTAAATTACATTTTAAACCGGGAACATGAACGACATTAGTTATTTTATTTATTAGTGGATTAGCAGTATCAATAAAAATCTCACCAATACCCACAGCTGGCAACATCTCACCATTTGCAATGGCTATCTTCCCACCATCAATGTGTTGGTAACTTCGAAACCATTCACGATGCGAAGTCATGTGTGAAGTCGCTCCTGAATCGATGATCCATTTGTTACTATGATCACCCGGTGCAGACAAAGCCATTTCTAAAACATTCTCTGCCGTGTTAACTTGTCCTGTAGCGATGACAGTCTGTCCTGTTTGCTGCTTACAGTTTTCTTTCTTTTTCTCTTTATTAAGAGGACAATTAGGGCTCTTGTGCCCAGGCCGTTTGCATTTGTAACATATTATGGTCTTCCTTTTGTGTGTAGACCTTAGTGCCGCCTCATCACTGAGCCTTAGACATTTCACTCAATAATTTCGTCTATACCAACTCCGACGTCACTTCTATGTTACTATGTTCTAAGGCCATAATCAATGGTTCATATCGTGGAGTTAAACCACCCAAAATTATTGCAGCAAGAGCGCTATCATCTATGATTTTGCCAATGTCGGCCAGATCCTGTGCGGTTGTCATGACTGCGTTCAAGTATATTCCAATATTTGTGAAATCTGACAAGCAGTACCGATACAAACGTCTCTCCAAAGCCAGTTTTCGACCTAACCCGCGATCCTCATAAGCTCTTTGCAGAGAATCCCATGCTTCCTTTGTTGTTCTTACATGCGTGATAGCAGCACCTTCGACTGTAAGGCATATTTTGGAAAGTGCCTTCTGGTCATTTTTAGCACGTATGTCTAGAGGAGTTTTATCAGTCTCTACATACCCATTTACGGTGCTCCATAGTTCTTCATGCATTCAAAATGCGTGTCATTTTGAATTTCCAGCAAAAGTAACCATCGCGATTGCTCAACATAGGGATTCCTTGAAAACTGGTAACAGCCATAATTATCTTCTTTTAATTAAGATATTTCGTGCTGATACCGAATGTGGAATATAATTTTGTATATATTATTAAAAGGAAAAACCGTCCATCTGTTGTAAAAGATTTATTTTGAAGTGACACATAAAATTATATGTCTAAAAAGGTCTAAAATAGAAGGATGTAAGTATATTTGAATACATTTTGATTAAAAAACTAGCCAGTATTCTACAACAATAACTCCCCTCGTTTTTGGTCGGGGGTTAAAAATATGTATTTACATAATATAAATCCGGTCCCTAATTATAATAATGAGTGACGATGATCCGGCTGCAACTAATGAACGGCCGACGCACAGGAGTCGCCGGCGTACATGGCTCCCAAGACGATGCCAGAGATCCCGGTGGCGTACGCGGGACGACAGCAGACGCTGCGCGACGGGCCCAAGAAGGGGTTCGAGCTGAGCGCGGCGCCCCCGGCACCACCCGCGCCCGTCGCGCCGCCCGCGCGCCCCCCGCACGATCACGTCCAACTCGACGGTGATAAGGTAGCGACGGTTATTTTCATCTGCAACTTGTTGGATTCATCATCATCATCAGCCGGAAGACGTCCACTGCTGAACATAGGCTCAGAATCCTTATCCTATCATACCTTTAGAACGCCACAATGAAGGACAATTGGCTGTTTGCATCCACCAGTTACCTGCGACGCGCACAATGTCGGCTGTCCACCTAGTGGGAGGCCTGCCAACGCTGCGTCTTCCGGTTCGTGGTCGCTACTCGAGAACCTTTCTTCCCCAACGGTTATCGGTTCTTCGAGCGATGTGGCCTACCCATTGCCACTTCAACTTGCAGATTCTGAGAGCTATGTCGGTAACCTTAGTTCTTCGACGAATCTCCACATTTCGGATTCTGTCGCGCAAAGAAACTCCGAGCATAGCTCTCTCCATGGCTCGTCAGAGTCACACAGACTCTGAAAGAGGCCAGTCGTTAGAGACCACTTGTTGGATTACTAATGATAATTATATTTATTTTAAGTAACTTTGACTCAATAGAATTAATTATACCTATAAGACATATAAAAATACACATAATCGAATTACACTTACGCCCGCACCTACAAACGTCAATTATAGTTAATTGTGATTAAGTTATATTTTTTAATGGATTATTTCGACTTTCGTAACCAAATAATACTTAATACGCGGATAATGAGTAGATATATCAATAATCTCGTAATTAATACGAAAAGATAATCATATAAGAGACTCAGTCTCGAAAAAAATAGATTACAAAAATTACTTAATTGCGATTAAAGTTAATTGATGTCTGTGAGTGCGGCAGTTAGCCACTAAAGCCAGGTGAGTAGTCGTTTTAAAAAAATGTCTGTCTGTGCCTTAGTTAGGCAGTAGGTAGGTACTCTATAATCCGACACTGCCCTGCAAAATGTTTGTCGTAATTACCGGGGTCCACTGTATTTTGCATATTACCTGCAGTAAAAGTGATTATTGGTGTATTTTATAACCTATCACTTCCGACCAAAGCGTGGCCCTGGGGTGGATTGACATTTATATTTTTTTCTATACGTTAATCATTGCACTTAGAGGTTTTTTTTAGTATGTATTTATACGTAAACAAATCCACACTCAAATATAAAAACACTAACAAATACCTACTAACAAAACATGGGCGATCAAATTAAAATTGTCACAACTGTACCCATTGTACCCCTGTGGGGTAGCCCTACTAGACCCATGTCATGAGCGCTCCCCCACAAAATATAGAGGCTCGCCCCACTCGTTGGGTGAAGCTATCGTGGTCATCTTTGGCCACCAGTACCTACATAATTTATATTCCAAAAAAAAGAGGTGATAACGTATCGCGTTCCATAACTATAAATAACATCTAAGTGGCATATTATACCGGAGCTGGCAATTGTAAAACAAAACTATATTATTAAACGTAAGACATTGTATGGAATTTCAGACGGTCGTAGTGAGCGGTGCGTCGGCCGAGCCTGCGGAGGCAAAGCGGGCGGGCGAGGGCGTCGCGCACCGCCACTACGCCGCCGACGCCGACGAGCACGACGGACTCAGCGAGCGGCCGCCCGCCGCCGTGCTGCTGCTCGTGCTAGGTACCCACCGCCGCCGGCCGCCCGCCGCCGCCTCGCGCGCCGTGACGAGCTCCGTCTGACGTGTAACCCGTGTGTGGCAGGTGTGCTGCTGACCGCGGCCATGGTCACCATGCTAGGGTGCCGCGCCCGCGCCGCGCGACGCCGCCTGCGCCGCGGCAAGTCGCCCTTCGCGCACGACGCCGACTACCTCGTCAACGGCATGTACCTGTAGCGCGGCGAGTCGCCCTTCGCGCACGACGCCGACTACCTCGTCAACGGCATGTACCTGTAGCGCGGCGAGTCGCCCTTCGCGCACGACGCCGACTACCTCGTCAACGGCATGTACCTGTAGCGCGGCGAGTCGCCCTTCGCGCACGACGCCGACTACCTCGTCAACGGCATGTACCTGTAGCGCGGCGAGTCGCCCTTCGCGCACGACGCCGACTACCTCGTCAACGGCATGTACCTGTAGCGCGGCGAGTCGCCCTTCGCGCACGACGCCGACTACCTCGTCAACGGCATGTACCTGTAGCGCGGCGAGTCGCCCTTCGCGCACGACGCCGACTACCTCGTCAACGGCATGTACCTGTAGCGCGGCGAGTCGCCCTTCGCGCACGACGCCGACTACCTCGTCAACGGCATGTACCTGTAGCGCGGCGAGTCGCCCTTCGCGCACGACGCCGACTACCTCGTCAACGGCATGTACCTGTAGCGCGGCGAGTCGCCCTTCGCGCACGACGCCGACTACCTCGTCAACGGCATGTACCTGTAGCGCGGCGAGTCGCCCTTCGCGCACGACGCCGACTACCTCGTCAACGGCATGTACCTGTAGCGCGGCGAGTCGCCCTTCGCGCACGACGCCGACTACCTCGTCAACGGCATGTACCTGTAGCGCGGCGAGTCGCCCTTCGCGCACGACGCCGACTACCTCGTCAACGGCATGTACCTGTAGCGCGGCGAGTCGCCCTTCGCGCACGACGCCGACTACCTCGTCAACGGCATGTACCTGTAGCGCGGCGCCAGTCGCCAGCTAGACTATCTACTACATTATCTTTGAGCTGGACCGGAGATTGTAACGAGTATCTGCATCGCACCGCGCGCTACCAACTACTAGTTATAAAATTGATCACTAGTTGTTGCGATTGACGAATTAGTTAAGATATATTTATAAGAGAAAAAAAGATATATTTTTTATTATTCACCAGCTATTACATTCTTCAAACGTATACTTACTTAAAATAGCTTGGTTATATTGCATACGTAATCTCTACTATATCAGTAGTTTTTATAACACTTTAATAATATCCTAATAATGTATCGCTCTGTTTGCACGCCAGCTCATGTAATTACTTGCATTGAAACCAAACCAAGTACTTACCTAATCGGTCGTTAATGTAATTCATTTGTCATCGCTGATTGTAGACACTATTATTAATTTATTATATTGATAATATGAGTTTATATGTTAACTGTGTACCTATTTTTAGTTTTTGAATAAAGACCCCATTGTTAAGATTAATTCCTGATACATGTTGTGTTCAATGAGTAGGTAACTGTGGGTGCGTGGGTATTAAAATAAATACAAAATAATAATCAACACTTTAATAATCTTAATCACATAATATAGGTAGGTAATCATTATTATTAACACGAGTCACAATTATGGCTCTACCGCAAATCGTCTTACAGTTGTAGGTAAGTAAGTACCTAAAAAAATCCAAGTTATATTAATAGGATAGGATAACAAAATACAATATTATTATGTGTATTCTAGAAGTAGGTATAAATAATTTTAAACTTCGACCGGTCAGGTCATATTGGACAACAATCACTGTTACATTATCTTCTGCGCCGCAAGTGGCATAAAATCATCACTAATGGAATGGACTGAACCACAACCTAATTTACACAAATCCCTACACATAAACTAATTACTTACTATAATGAGACAACTACGGAAATATACATCATGTATTGGGGCTCAATATATCTACAATACCTACGCGACAGGTCGACATGGCAATCGGGGAAGGGGCACCCCGCAAATGCACACATCCCCCCGCACATCGCCCACGCCACGTGACGCCACCTTACGCGGGCGATGTGCGGGGTTGCGGGGTGTCCCCTCCCCCGCGTCTCAACTCATACCCCAATTGGCATGTCGACCTGTCGCGTACTGTATGTATGTATCCGTCTGGTGCCAATCTCATAGAGGACAACTCCGTAAATGTGAGAGCAGAATCAGTCTCACTCATCTCGTATCGGTTTTAGTTCCCGGTGCCTTACCTACTTAATTTTGCTAACCATGAATTAAATTTTTAATAGCATTACTATGCGTTTCAACTAAGAAGGTGGCCGCCATCTTGCCATTTCAAATATATAATTACTAAAAATGATGTTTTAACAAAAATAGATAGCAAAATTAGACATTAAAATATATAATCAAAACCGGGGCGAATTTTTAATTTTGTGTTTACCCTGCTGCCGGTACAAAAATCGTAAAAATCGAGTGAAGTTCCGCAGTCGCGATCATCATGGCGGCCACATTCTTAATTGAAACGCATAGTAGGAACATGCATGACTAGCCATAAGAAACTTGTGATCAGCAAGATCAGAAATGTCACAATTACTATTATAATTTTTTTTTTTGTTAGCATTGCATACATTCTTCAAGACTTCGTTATTAGAGATTCTAAAAATGAGATTTCATCTGGCGATACGTTGTCACTTGTCGCGTTGGGACGTTGTTTTACGGTTACAGGACTTCAGGTACCTGTTGATTCGACTATCTAGCTAACGTCACTAACGTGTAGTTCGTGGGCCAGGGCACACACTGAGCCAGGCGATACAGGCGGCCCCGGCTGTTATGCGCACTGTTCATCAAATCAAACTATTAATTATTGCTTTGTAATAAATAGTAAGTAAGTATATAACTAAGTAGGTACATAATACGTTGCTGTCAAAGTCTGTCGGTATGTTTGTTCGCAAGTACACAATACAATACAGTTTTCGCTACATACATAGGTATAATTGAGACAAATTCTTGCAGAAGGTTCGTGTGTAGATATACTTATTATAATAAAAACATCACTTAAAAATTAGCGAGGCCAAACACGCGGCGGGTCGCTAGCAACTATCATCATCAGCTTAAAGCCGTCCAATGCTGAACAAAGGCCTCACCCTTAAAAGGGAGGGGTTGCCATAATCCCAAAGCTTGGCAGGCGGCTTGGAGGTCTCTAGTATTAAATATAGCGAACTATGCTCAAAGTTAACATGGTTCGTAATAAAAAAGACTGCACACATATTTAAAGAACTTTCTTTTAAATAGGATGCTCCTTAATTGATTAGGTATGATTATAATACAATACAATGCAAAACAATGCGTTTGTTGTCCGTGGTACCCCCAGTAGTACCACCAGTGGTACCACGGACAATTTTTTTTTGTCCGTGGTACCACTGGGGTACTACGGACAACTCCGTGGTACCACCAGATATATATTAATTAGATTTAAATAATATTTCATTATTTTCGTTCATTTTGTAATCGTTTACTTGTTACCTTAGTTGGACTTTTTGTATTGCATTGAATTACACATGAAATTTCAAAAATTTGATTTTTATATACTAGAACCAGAATATACTAGATGTGGTATTAAGTAATAAAAAAAAGTAAGTAGAAGTACCAGGTTAGCATAAGACTTTTGGAGGAGTCTTCACGTCTTGTGATATCCAGAGTATATCTGGCTTACTAGTTCTGATTGGTGTCGCGAATAAAGAGGTGAGGCCGGGAGGGTAACGGATATATACTTATCACGAGGCGAGATATCCTTGTATCTTGTGCTTCCCTGGTACTTCTGCAATAAATATGTTAGCTACTACTCAATAGGTACCACATTCTCAGTAGGTACATCCTGAACGTAGTTAAAAATTACATTGGACATTGGATTGGAGGTGGACTTGAGGACTCTTCCTTATGCCCTATGCTTCCCTCCCGGGTACTTCTAGTAAGTCTATACATGTTACCTGTAAACCACATTCATAAGGCACAAGATTATGCACCTTCTATTTTATGGTACCCTAGTACTTCCGGTAATAATTTGTCAATTTGATTACTCAAATACCACATCTCTGCTATGTACTAAGTAAACGATTACAAAATGAACGAAAATAATTAAATATTATTTAAATCTAATCAATTTATCTCTGGTGGTACCACGGAGTTGTCCGTAGTACCTCCAGTGGTACCACGGACAAAAATAATTGTCCGTGGTACCACTGGTGGTACTACTGGTGGTACCACGGACAACAAACGACACAATGCATCTCTAACAGAGGTAGTGCACAGCAGAAGATCGCAACCAAATCCACAACGGCACCTGGCGTCGGTGGCGTAGTTATTTACGGTGCTCGTTCTTTAGGAGGCATTGCCTCGGCCCACGTGTTCACACCGGCATAACAATGGACCGGCCGTCGGGCGCGCTGCCAGGGTAGTACGTCCATGGCCGGGGTGGACCAATCAACATAGTCAACATTTTTGCAAAATCAAATTTAACTGTTCGAAAACAGTCAAATTGATTTCGATTCATCGTCATAGTCGTTGCCGTAAGGTATAGATCGAAATCATATTAGTTTTGTTAATTTCTTACGCAACGCAACGCAAAATTACACGCGCACGCTTCATATGAAACTGACTGATTATGAGTCAGGCCTGAAGTGAAAAAACAAAACTAGCAAGTAGGTACACTTGTTTTATTTAAAAAAGTAATTTTAAAAGTCAACCATTCTGTTATTCAGCCCAGTTCAGGGAAAAATGGCGTTCAGTGTGCTCTTTGATTTTTCACTTCAAACCTCTCATAGTCAATTTGTTATTTAGCGTGCGCGGTGTCAACAGCAAAGTAGAGTAGTCCACCGTAGGAGCACCTCGAGGGAGGGTCGGCGATACTTGCGTGCGTCTGGTGCGAGGTGTGCCAGCCCGGGTGAGCGCTGAGCGGTGTACCCTATGCTAATGTTAAAGTTATCATCACCAGCCGGAAAACCTCCACTGCTGAACATGGCTACAATTGGCTATTTGCATCCACGACATTGCATCCTGCGACTCGCACAATGTCGTCAGTTCACCTACCGGGAGGCCTGCTTGCGCTGCGTGTGCCGTCCGGTGCGTGGTGACCACTCGCGACCCCCATCGGATATCGGTTCTCCGAGCCGTAACCGGCAGACTCTGAGAGTTATTTCGATGAGCTATTTAGTTCTTCGGCGAATCTCCTCATTCCGGATTCTGTCGCGCAAAGAAACTCCGAGCTAGCTGTACAACTGATAATGTACCAGAATTATAAAGCTGTCGGTCAACAAAATTATCCAACTCACTAGAGCCACTGACTGGAAAGTCGCCACTGTAGTGCCTATAAATGAAAAAAGGTAATACATTGTTGGCTGTTAACTACAGACCCGTAAACCTGACAAGTGTATCATACAAATGTATGAAACAGATTATAGCCGAGAAACTAAGGAAATTTCTGACTAGAGAACTAAATATACTTGATGAACAACCTGGTTTCATCCCAAAACTTTGAGTAACTACCGCCTTACTATCATGTATGTCAATGAGTGGGTGAGGAATCCGATGTGGTTTACCTTGACTATGAAATACAAATACATTTGACCGCGTACCCATGCGATGTATTATACATATGTAAATTGGAGCATTTAGTAATTCGAGGGAAAGTATCAGGATTTGTGACTTTCTATCAAACAGAACATTCTGAGTACGGATTAGTAAAACACAATCCACAGCTCGTCCGGTGATCATCGGCGTGCTTCAAGGATCAGTGCTTGGTCCTCTGCTTTATACTATATTTGACAGATTTAAAAAGTAAGATCTACAGCTTCAGTTATCACTATTTTCCGTTGACAAAAAGTTTTTTGGAAATCTTTGTACACAATCTCAAGACATACAAAGTGACTTTAACGCCATATATAACTGGAACAAACAATGGTTATTGACACTGAATGCAGCGAAGTGCACCGAAGTGCGTAAACCATACTATCATGGCCTCGAGCAGCTTACACCGGTAACTACGCAAGTGGGAAGTGTTATACCTGGTGTGTCTCACACCAAGAACATTGATGAATTGAAGACCACTATTAACCCTTTGACCGCCAACGACGTCTTAAAGCGTCAATGATAAACTAGGCACCATCACCGACGACGACTTAAGACGTCAAAATATTTGACAGTCAAATACATAAAAAAGGAATTGATTTTTAAACTTGATCTTTACATACATAGACGTATTAACTTTTCCATATTCATTTTCAGTTAAATAAAAGCATAAAAGGTCTACATTTAAAACGGCAGAACCTTTAACATAAACTCTGAAATTTTAACTAAAAAAAGATATGCTCTCAGCGCCATGGACGTCTTAAAGCGTCGACTAGTGATGGGAATGTAAGTGGGTAGATTTTTTTTTTTACCTACCTACAGTAGCCACAACGAATTTTTGTGTATCTGAAGTTAGGTTTGGCGAACCATTGCGCAAGTACAGCCGTGATATGTGCATACAAAATCACAAAAATAGCTACTGCGCAGCGTCTTGCACCCAACTTCAGACACAAAGATTCGTTGTGACTACTGTACCTAGTTAGATTCTCGAAAGTTCTGCCACTTATAATCTTGCTTTAATAGTGAGCATTTGTGAGATCGTTACACTTTGTGAAAAATAATGGATAAACGTAAAGGTAAGTAACTAATTCCCTCCTTCTTCAGATATGCCTACTTGCCCGTGATGAGTTTTAATTATATAAAGATTTATTTGGCTACTATAAAGTAACTAACTAATTACATGGAGATTTGATGGCATCTACACTAATGCCAGGATGTCTTGGGGCATACGCGTCCATATTGAAAATTCTTATTTATTAAAAAATACATACTTTATTTAATTCTTTTTATTATTAAATTATAATAGACTACCAATATGAGTGACTCTAACAACAACATTAATGAACCTATGTATTTACATATATATTTTTCAGATGCGAAGATACCCCGAAAGCCGTCGACTTCGCCAAATATCTTAGAAATGGATACTCAATACATATATGAGACGTCAATGGCAAACGGCGGCCAACAGACAGTATTGGCTGTATCGAATGTCAAATATATAGTAAAGAGGATAATAGAAACATACATTTCTCGCAATTGTTACAGGAAGAATTATCGCACATTCACCCCTGTATGCGCACCCGTCTTTATGTAAAAATATTAAATTTCATAAATAGCTTGAAAAAATATCATAACCAGGATTTGGAGCTCACCGAAACAGAAAAAGAATAAAGGGGTTATGTATGTACATTAATTGTTTAAAGTAATCAATAAAAAGGTATTTGTATTTACGAATTCTATGTTATTCATAAAGTTACCCTACCTACCTTTTCAGTCAACTAACCAAATGTTCTACCTGCAAAATATTTTTCTGATGTTGCAAAAATAGGGTAAATAAAAAAAATATCGACATAAGTGTCAAACATTCCTATTTCCTACGCATTTGTCGTAGCCACGATCGCCATGGACGTCTTAAGGCGTCCGCTTGTGACGTCATATGCGCGTTTTATATCCCTAATAGTGTTGTGACATGCGGGTAGATTTAAAATTTTATTTACTTTAAAATATTAAGTCTACCCACATGTCACAACTAAATTAGAACGTTTAGTCTATTTGCTGCATTTACCATTACTGTGTGTCACGTCGTTTAATTGTAACAAAATGGACAATGAACTACTACGTATATTAGAAGGTTTAGACGAAGATGATGAGGTAGTAATCGAAGACACTTCTGACGACGAAAGAGATGAGCTTGAAGTAAGTGTATATATTCAGATATTTTAGTTCATTGTTCCTGGTACAAGTAAAATGTATGATTAGCTATTTTTGAAGTGAAAACTTCTTTAGCGGCGTTGTGCACTTTATTGTGATGGGGTAAAAATTTTAAACTCGCGTCAGGATACGTGACCTGATGGAAAATTGGCAAGACGTAGTCGGCGCAGGGCGCTTGAGCGAATTTTCGTGTGTGTGTTTGTGTTACAGCGTGCCACGTATATTTTTTCTTTTATAGTATTTTTTTTCATAGGAAGTTTGAAAATTAAATGTATTAATCAAGAGACGCATTTTGTTTCATTTAACAATAACATCAACAATCTTTCTAAATTAATTAAATAATTAATTTATACTTACTATGATATTCGATAACTAAAACTAACAACACTATTAGTTTTAAGTAAATCTGATAAAAAGACTTGTTGCTGCTGCCAATGACGCTTTAAAGCGTCCACTAGTGTTGTCAAAAATCCGATGCTTTAAAAAAAAACATTACTAAAATATTACTTGGAATTAAAATATTTTTATTACTTTCTTGTTAAGGTCTTTAAAACTATAAAGACAATATTTTATTTCTTAATAATAATAGGATTAAACGTAAGTTAACCATAATTTCACTGCAAAATATTTAATATTATTACATTATATCGATCACTGTATACACATCACTAGGCAATCGTACGATAGATGGTTTGAAATATGGTCGCGGCGCTGGGGGCACGGCAGATGAAATTTTGCATGGCGGTCAAAGGGTTAAAGTATGCTTTATGTGATATGGGACCCCCCCCCCCCCCTACTTCAAGCACTACGAAACAAACCTTACGAGCAACGTTTACGTGAACTTGGCCTCACTGCTCTTGAAAGTTGTAGAAATAGAGGAAGTCTTATTGAAACGTATACAATACTCAGTGACCACTACTAGCAAGTGTGCTTATAATATTATAATAATAACAGCTTCCTCCATAACTCTGAACTTTTCTAAAAGTCCAATAGTTAAGGACCACGTCAATGCCATAACGTTATAATTGGCAAAACACACTGGACATTGTTAAAAATGAAAAAAATGGAAGTTTAAGTTATTAATAGATGAATGAATAATATTATTTTCAGGTTGGACTTTTTCTATTTATACAACCTAGGGCACCACCACGCCCGGGCCCTTGTGCAAGGTATCCGGGTAGTAGGTACCACCATACTGTAACATATTCTGCCGCCAAGCAGCTATGTGTAAACATTCTGTGTTCCGGTGTGGAGGTCGCCGTAGCTGGTGAAACACTATGACCCATGAGACTTAATACTAGGTTTCAGGTGAGGGACGTGCGGCAGTGCAGTGCAGCTGTTTAAAGGCAAGCGAGTCGCTTACGCAGCGGCAGACGGTACCAAGATTACATTTTTTGATAAAAATATTGCCTATGTCACTCCCAAAACTAAGACGAATCTAATGACATGACATAATTCAAGAATCATTGAGCCGTTAAGGCTGTATGCCGTACCAAAATAGACATACACATACCATGTGCCTGGTTGTACATGGGACATATTAATACAGGGCGCTCAGTACTTGATTCATGTCCTAAGTATGTTATAAATGAATGTATTTATTTGTTTACAACGTGCCCGGTCAGCTGTCTCTTTCTTTGAAAAAGGCCGCGTGACGTCGGAGAGACATCTACTGCAAGATTGCAAATTATTGTAATTAAGGTTTTCTTTGTTATTTATAGGTAACCTATTTATTTCATTTAGCTTTTTTATATGTTACCTAAAAGTGTTAAGTATGTCCCATGTTCAACCAGTCAGCCAGTATACATATACATACATACTCTGGAGAAACATAGCCCTCCTTTTGGGGCAATGGGGCAAATACTGTTTAACAGCTTATTAAATCTCTTACACAGAAAAACAAGATATTATTAGCAAAAATATAAACGAGTAGTTAACATTTATTCCGTTTCAATATTCGGAATCGTGTTCCCTTACTAACAGTTCGTCACGCGAGCGAGGTCCCCACGCTGCTCGCTAGCTGGATAATATTCATATAAGTATATACACATAGGTACTTTAATGTATTTTAATATTACGATGTAATGGAGATGGAAGAAAGAACGCAGTGTGTGACGACGATCGCGGTATCAAGACATATCAAGGTGCAGCTATGTGAATTTATGCCACACACATACATACATATTCCTATGTAAAGGAGGTAGTAAATAAGGACAACAGTTGAAGGCACTTTTAACTTAAATTACAATTATGTATAACATCCAACTCGCACTATTTGATCAATAATGTCGACTGTAGGCACAGGCTGGTTTTGGAGACGGGACAGTGAGGGCGGGCACCTTCACCGTTATGTTTACAGGAAAACGGTCCTAGGAGACCATCCATAACTTATTGAAATATTCTGAACGGCATTCACAGATTTTGCAAAAGATGCACAGTCATGTGGGAAAAGATGTCGACGATTTCTGTAATTTCTAGTAAGTCAGAGTATTTCCAAAAGTTATGGATGGTTTCCTGGGAACTTTTTCCTGTAGCTATAAAGGTTAAGATGCCTGCCCTCACCGTCTCGTCTCAAAAATCCACCCCGCATCGCACACGCGCACAACGCAAGCGTCGTGCGAACCGAATCGTCTCCCGCACATCGCACACCGAGGATGTCGTCAACCGAACCGTGCTCCTCCGGCGACAACGGCGCCGCCGGCGACAACCTTCGAAAGCGTGCGAGACGTGCGACATCGGTGAGCGACAATTGAAAGTTCTCATGCGAGTTTCATTCGAAGGTCGAGGGTACCGGTCAGAGCGGGCGGCGGTGCGCCAGCTGGCAGTTCTCCACGTACAGCTCCTGCACGAGCACGTCGGCGGCCGCCAGCCGCGCGTGCAGCCGCCGCGCCGCCGCCTCCGCCCGCGCCGTGCGCGCCGCCAGCGCGCGCACCGAGCCGCCCGCCGCCCTCTGCGGCAACACCACCGGCGTTAGTGGACCTGTGCGGGGCTCGCGGGGCCCCCGCGCCCCTAGCGGCGGCGACTCACCGTGAGCTCGGCCGCGGCGTCCGCGAAGGCCGGGTTGTGGTAGTCGCGCGGGCGGCGGCGCGCCTCGGCCGCGGCCTCGAGCGCGCGCACGCGCTCGGCGCGCGCCTCCAGCTCGGCCTCGGCGTCGGCGCGGTAGCGCGCGAACTCCTCCTCGAGGTCGGTGAACTGCGCCTCGAGGCTGTGCCGCTCGTCGATGGTGGGCAGCGCGGCGCGCGCGGCGAACTGCCGCTCGTACTCGCCGATCTCGGCAGCCAGCTCGGCGAGCCGCTCGTCCCCGAGCCGCAGCTCGGCGACGTGCGCCGCCCGCTCCTCCTCGAGCTTGCCGCTCCAGTACTCCTCGCACTTGTCGTACTCGCCCCTCATCTGTTCGAGACCGATCTCGAGCTCCCTGAAACGACGAAAAGTGTATATATTTAGGAACGAAACGTTCCCTTCGCGGTCCCGATGACGATCGATACTGACTTGACCAGGCCGGCCAGTTTCCGTTTCTCCTCTTCGTGTCTCCTCTCGGCCTCCGCTGTTTCTGCGCGCAGCGCGTCGACGGCGTCGCCGGCGGTCGAACCGTTCGACTCCGACGCCGCTTCTGTCTGTGAGGCGGCGTCGACCGCGACGCATTTAGACGAACCCTCCACGTAAATCATCGAGTCCCTGAGCTCGCGAACCCTTCGTCGTAGCGTTCTGAAGTCTTCGACGACGGAATCGATCGACCGGCCATCCGTGTTTATGGGTATGGCGTCGATACTCTCGAAAATATCCCTCAATCTCGAGACCGCCTCGACGTGACCGACGATTCCTTGATCGATGCAGGGCGGTAACGACTCGCAGTCCTAAAAAAAACATAATATGGCATTCAAGCCGAACAATAAGTAACGAAAATTAAACCACAATACTCTCTATATTTTGTGACTAGATACACTGAAGTTTTGGGCCGATCCGATGCGATCTTCAAAAATAATGTTTGTTTAATTAAATGATACAGTCTGAAGGTAATTTATTTATTTAATTTTGATCTAAATAAAATTCCCGATTCATGTAATTAATATAGGCATTTACTTAGATACTTAGGTACCCCTTTTTTCAACTCTAAGTAGGAAAATACCAACCTCCGCACGGTCGTGCGTCAGCAGGGAGTCGAGCTCCGTCGAAAGGACGCCACCGCGCGGGACGTCGACTGCGAGCGTGGCCGGCCGCGCCTCCAACTCGGCGCACAGCTCGTCGTTGCGGTCGCGCAGCGCCTTGTTCTCGTGGCGCAGCTCCTCCAGCCGCGCCGCCAACGCGCCCGGCTCGGCCTCGGCGCGGGCCGCCGCCGCGCCGCTGGCCTGCGCCGCTCGCAGCTCGGCCGCCAGACGCGCGCGCTCGCGCTCGGCCTCGGCCATTCGCTCGTCCGCGGCGAGCGCGAGCGCCTCCAGCTCGTCGGCTCGCGCGGCCGCGGCCGCCGCGTCCGAACGCAAGCGGGCCTCAGCGTCGGCGCGGCGCGCCAGTTCGGCCTCGAGCCGCGCACGCTCGTAGGCCGCGCGCTCGCGCTCGGCGGCGGCGTCGGCGGCCACCTGGCGCGCCGCGTCCGCGTGACGAGCTTCGGCGCGGCGCAGGTTGGCGCGCAGTTCGCTCTCGAGGCGCGCGTGGCTCTCGTCCACCTCCTGCGCAAGCAGCCCGGCGCGCCGGTTCGCCTCGGCGACGTCGTTTCGTAGTTTGTCGCGCTCGGCGACGGCGACCTCGGCGCGCCGCTGCGTCGACTCGAGTCGGAGGCGGTTGAGCGCCAGCGCCGCGACGAGCAGGACGGCTCGAGCGTCGCGGCTCTCGTCGAGCGGCTCGGTGAGCGCGCGCAGCTCGTCGTCGAGCGCGCGCTCCAGCTCCGGCGGCCGGAGCGTGGGAGCCGCAAAGCCGAGATCGTCGAGCAGCCTGCGCGGTCGCTGCACGCCTGCGCGCTCCAGGGCCTCCACCACGAGGGCGGCGGGGACGCCGGCGCCGGACTCGTCTTCGGGACCGCCTTCGGCGTTTCGCGGTGATACCGGCGCGCTCTCGCGCGTCGCCTCCTCCATCGTGGTCGTTAACGATGCGTTCAGACGATCGAAGAACTCACCGACAGTCGTGTCCGTGGCGCCCGCGTCCTCGAATATGCGCTCCACGAGTCGACTGTCGATGCGGTCCATGCTGAGGCCGCGACAGAGCGCTAGAGCCTCGTCTCTGTCGATGCGACGATCGTGTTCGAAAGCGGATCCCGTCTGATCCGCGTGGGTCTGATCGTCGAGGCCCATGTCCTGTCTGCTCTCCATGGCCGAAGCGCTTCGTCTGCACCGTGGACGTCGCTTCGATCTCCGATCCTCCGAGTCGATCCTCGAAGCCGACGAGCTACGAGGACTGGAGGGCTCCTCGACTGCGGACAGGCGCGGCGGTCTCGACCGTCGCCCGTACTTTTTGGATCCGAAGACAAATTTAGGAGCCACTTCTCGGCCGGAGGAGTCGTCGTCGCTGTGCTGCGCGGGCAGGTCGCCGGCGAGGGACGCGCCGCCGCCGCCGCCGCCGGCATCGCCGAGTACGGCGAGCAGCCCGTTGCGGAACTGCGCGAAGGTGACGCGGTCGGAGCGTCGCTCGAACAATGTGTTGACGAGTGCGGCGCCGCGATCCTCCAGCTGCAATGCGTCACACAATTCATGCACTGCGGACCTGTCTAGGGCTTCCTCATTATCTACGTCGAACGTTTTAAATACTGTGTACAGCTGTTTTTCATAACGATTCATAGACGCGCTGTCCATATCTAGGACTAGGTTTGAGGACGACCTCCTTCACCTTTTATGATATCGGAAATCTTTATCTACATTTTAGCTAAGGTACATTAAATTAAATAAAACTTTTTAATATAAAGAACAAGCCATTAGATCTCAATACGACTATGACTTGTCAATCGTGTCATTTGCTTGTTCTGTCAATGTCAAGCTTGTCAAAACAGACGTCACTTGGGAGTAGGGTTGCCAACTTTTTGCGGCTTTAACCCTTTTTTGGAAGCACAGAACACAAATCAGTACAAGTACTATCTATAGAATGCTATTCAATAATGAAGTACTATTCAAGTAAGAACATATAGCCACGAGTAAGAACATCAAAATACATAAATATCAAGTACACGAGAATAAGTACTATACCGTCAGCTTTATTTATCGACATTTGCGCTAGTGACAGATCAAACCCATTACTGCTTATCACTTACATGTCAATATAACTCTTGTAGTTTATCTCTAATTAATTAAATTCACCTGCATGATAGAGGAAAATTTGTCTACGCTTTATTTAAGGGGCCCATAGACAAACGCAGACTCTATTCTCATTCTCTTTCATGGACGTATTATAATACGTTCATGTTCTCTTTATATAATATGTTAAGAAGGCATTTTTTTCTTTATATTTGTAACGAGGAGAGGTGTCGGAGGTTGGAGTGGGGAGCGAGCCGAGTGGGGAGCGAGCTGAGTGGAGAGGAGAGGAGAGGTGTGGTGGGAGCGCAAAGCCGGCGGTATAAAAAGCGGTGCTCGTGGATAGGCTTGGCATTAATATATCATAATTAGAACGGTGGAATTATTGTAATACGTATAATTAAAATTACTGTGATTCAATTCTCAAGTGTATAATTTCTGGCTCCTTTATAGTCAGAAGTGGTATTAGGAGTCCACAAAATCTCACACAATGAAGCGAAGGAAGCCGGGGCAGTACGTTCGATCCAAAAGAATTCGGGAATCTGGAAATGAAGAGAAGTCCGAGGCCCTTGAGGACTGTGAAGTAAGTGGTGACAAATTAACTCTTTCACAGACTCAATTAAAATCTATAATTGATCATGAAGTATTTAAAGCAATGAAAACTGTTATTCATAATGAGGGTAGTAAGGAATTAAATTCAAAAATGTTAATGAATACTGCTAAATTGATACCCGATTTCGATCCCGAAAATCGGGACATGAATGTTAAAAGTTGGATTCGAAAGATCGATCAACTTGGCGAGATTTATTAATGGAGTAATGAGATAAAATCATTTAATTTACAATCAAAATTACAAGGACAGGCGCGTATCTGGTATAACCGTTTAGATTCATACGATCACAGTTGGGAGGAATGGACCTCTTTGTTAAGCAAAGCCTTTCCTCGTTATCATGATTATGCTACTTTATTAGATGAGCTAATGGCTAGGAAAAAGTCCCATACTGAAACTATGACCCAATATTTTCAAGAAAAATTATCAATGTGCTATAGATGTAAGCTTAGTGATCAGGCAGCTGTTTCATGTATAATCCGTGGGTTGCCAATTGAACTTCAAGCTAATGCGCAGGCTTTTCAGTGTGCCAGCCCAGATGAACTATATGAAGGTTTTTTGTCAGCATTCGATAATTATCAAACTACCTCCATAACTCGTACTGGTCATACGAAGCTACCTAATACCTCGAGAGATATTGCTAGTGCTAGCGGTACCTTTGACAAGGATAATGTTCGGAAACCACCCGTTTGCTATCGATGCCGTGAGACTGGCCACGTGGCCCCTAATTGTAGACAACCCGATAAACGCAAATGCTTCCGATGTGGCAAAATAGGGCATCTGGCTAATATTTGTACGTCAAACACTGAACAAATAAAGAAGGTACAAATTTTATCTAACTTGAATGACACCTACAGGAAAATAGCTAAAGTCAATAACACATTTGTGAAAGGATATCTTGACACGGGTAGCGAACTAAATGTTATGGCTGATGCTGCTGCACGGGCCATCAACCTTCCAATCAAACCAAGTAATACAATATTGAGAGGATTCGCAGGAAGCTCTGCAAAACTAATTATGGCATTTAATAACCCACTTAATTCAATAGATTTGATTGAAGAAACGAGCCGTTTAAGTGTGCAGATTGAAGCCGACACCGAGATTCCAATAGGAGACAGCTTAGTGAAGGTGGTGGTGGAGGGAGCTCCAGCTGGCGAGCTGTGCACGAAGCCACGCCAGCACAGCATCGGCGCAACACACTATGCTATCGCCAGTTCGGTTCTTCACGATGGCGCTGGCTACCTGAGAGTCTGCAACATCGGTGAGGTGCCATTGCAGTGGAAGAAGGGCGACACCATCACTCGTGCTGAGCAGTGTGCGATTTTACCGAAGGTTAGTGCGAATTCTATAATTTTGAGGAGTGGAGTTGTGGATAAACAAGATTTATGTCATGTGAATAGTTTTAAATTAGGTGATATAGATGTAGGATACATGAGCCCAAGTGAGATACAGCAATTTCATACATTATTATCGTCCTATTCAGATTGCTTTGCCAGTTCAACCAAAGATATAGGTAATACAGATTTAGGCGAAATGCACATTAAGCTTACTACTGATAAACCCGTCAATAGAAAACCGTACAGGCTAGCGCATTCAGAAAGGGAGGTAGTTGCTCAAAAAAATAGAGGAAATGTTAGAAAGTAATATTATTAGAGAATCTGCATCTCAGTACGCTTCTCCTGTAATACTAGTTCGAAAAAAGAATGGGGATTATAGGCTGTGTGTGGATTATAGAGCCCTCAATGCAATAACTGTAAAAGAAAGATTTCCCTTGCCCCATATAGACGATCAATTATCCAAATTAGCAAAAAAAAGTGTTTTTACGACTTTAGATTTATTTGCTGGCTATCATAATATCAAACTTAGTCCAGACTCTATAGACAAAACAGCGTTTGTTACACCGGATGGTCATTATGAATACTTAAGAGTTCCATTTGGTCTAGCCAACGCGCCATCAGTATTTATGCGGGTAATTCAAAAATTGTTAAAAATGGTGGGTAGTGACGAAGTGGTAGCTTTTATGGACGATATTTTACTGTCTACCGTCAATATTAGTGACGGGTTGTTATTGTTAGAAGATGTGCTGGCCCAGATAAGAAACGCCAATTTAAAACTTAACATAAAAAAATGTTCGTTCTTAAAATCTGAAGTATCGTTTTTAGGACACGATATAAATGCTAATGGTATACGACCCGGTAACCATAAAGTTGAAGCTGTGGTTAATTTCAAAACTCCCAGAAATTTATACGAACTGCGTCAATTTTTAGGCTTATGTAGTTATTTTCGAAAGTATGTTGCACAGTTTGCTACTATAGCCAGGCCTCTAACGAATCTTACAAAGAAAAATTCTGATTGGATTTGGGGTAAGGAACAGGAACAAAGTTTCCAAATCCTTAAGGCTAAGCTTTGTTCTCGTCCGGTTCTCGCTTTATTTGACCCAAATGTACCTTGTGAAATTCATACAGATGCCAGTAAAATTGGTCTAGCCGGTATTTTGATGCAGATTCAGGAAAATGGACAGCTGAAGCCCGTGTTTTATTATAGTAGAGTAACTTCACGTGAAGAATCAATGTATCATAGTTATGAATTAGAGACCCTGGCGGTTGTAGAATCATTAAAGCGTTTTAGGGTGTACATTTTAGGTAAAACCACCAAAATCGTAACTGATTGCACGGCGGTTCGTTATACACTAGAGAAAAAGGATTTGATCCCTAGGATAGCACGTTGGTGGTTGACAATACAGGAGTTCGATATTAAAGTGGAATATCGAGCTGGACATAAAATGAAGCACGTCGATGCATTGAGCCGAAATCCGAATTTTCTCTCTGGTGAAGGTACTATCACCTCCGACGAAATGTCAAAAAACATTATCGAAACTGTCAATGTCAATAGAATTTCTAGTGACGACTGGTTTATGACAGTTCAAATTCAGGACGATAAACTAAAAAATATTATAAATCAATTGTTAAGTGGTAATGCGTGTATATGCTTTTTAGATAATTTACTTTGAAGTCGGTTTTATTTTTTTTAAAATAGTTTTTAGATAATTTACTTTGAAGTCGGTTTTTATTTTTTTTTAAATAGTTTATTTAACACTTTTTAGTGACTTATTTTACCAAGATAGGTAGCACTATCACGCAACTCGAACGTCTACATTACAGTAACTTACTGAAAACATAAAAAGTTTATATCTCTTAAACTACTGGACCGATTTTGATGAAACTTGTACTCTACCCTAAGTTGAAAAATATTCTAACTATTGCAAAAAGAATTTTCGAAATCGGACTTGTAGTTTCTGAGGAATCCGCGGACAAACCTACATACATACATACATACATACATACATACACTCGTGAAATTTGGTAAATTTGTTTAGAAGCCCACATAGACTAACATATATGAATATTACGCATTTCTATTAATATTACATACATACGCGTCGAATACAGAACCTCCTTTTTTGAAGTTGGTTAAAAAGCATAAAATAACGAAAATATTATTGAAGTTGGTGCAGAATATACACAGCAGGTACGCTAACACCAACTTCAATAATATTTTCGTTATTTTATGTTTTTTAGATAATTTACTTTGAAGTCGGTTTTTTTTTTTTTTTTTTTTAAATAGTTTATGGTTCGATATTTTTTTTTGGAAATCCTTAGTATAGTATAACAAAATCGTTGCAAGAAGTACTCATCAAAGTATATGTATAGTATTGTATACATGTCTCGTTCAAACAATAATATCCTCTCCTCTGTGAAATGTCCGCTGAGCGGACATTGACGTTTCGGGACTTTTGAGACATGTCCGCTCAGCGGACATACCAAGGAGGTGTGTTTAGAAGCGATTTCTATAATTGCTACAGTGCAACTTCCTTGGAGCCTTTTAAAAATGGAGTAAGAATGAACTGGGCCTCCCTATCACATAAAATTTCATCTGTCTGTGGTACAATTTTTTTTCAAAAAATTAAACAACCGATCAAATAGCAAAAACAAGTAATAAGTTTTAAAAACTAAAACCCGACTACGGATAAAATCGCAGTCTAATAATGTGATATTATATAGCCTATAACTAGCGGACAATCAAGACGCTTCTAACGACACCCTACTTGTCACATTATGTTAAGTAGATTAGAAGATATGCGGGAACAGATGAACATATATACTTACATACATTCTTGTTAAAATCATAACCCTCCCTCCGTTCCGTAGTCAGGTAAATAATGAATTACTAAAATTATAAAAGCAATTTCTCTAACAAAATTGACATTTGGTACAAAAAACGTTCGTTTAAACATTTTTAATTAAAAGAACTAACTTGATTAAAGCCAACTTTGTCATGTAGGATACCATCACACACAAGGGCAGCTCGTTTTTTTAGGGTTTTCTTTCTCTTTCTCATCACATGTAACCTACATAAACGCATTCTTTTCTTGTGTAAATGAGAAAGAAAGTATCCATCTCTCTAAGGATTCTTCCTCTAAGATTGCAGTACACGGATCTCTTGTTTTGTGCCAACCCCAATGCAATAAAATATTTAAAAAAAAAATTGAACCGACTTCAATAACACTAAAAAGTATAAAATAATCTAAATATTAAAGAAGTTGGTGTTAGCGTACCTGCTGTGTATATTTGGCACCAACTTCAATAATATTTAAATTATTTTAGAACTTTTTAGTGTTATTGAAGTCGGTTCAATTTTTTTTTAAATATTTTATTTTATACTTTTTAGTGATATTTTCATACATAAAGATTGAACCATCGAAGACGGTAAAATGATCTAGGTAGGTTATGACATCACTATGATTTCACATTATCGTCTACATACTTTTACATAATTCATGTTTCTTCAGAAACTCAGAAACGATTTATCCGATCGTAATGAAATTTGCATGGAATCATCATAGTAGTTGACTCTCTCGAATAAAAAAAGAATCATCGAAATCGGTTCATATTTGTCAGAGAAATGTAAAGGAGAACATCAGTTTTATGGTTTTTACCAGATAAATTCCTCCATATCATTCATGTTCCTCCAGGAAGTTCTTATCTGGTTGTGATAAAATTCATACAGATTCATTACAGTGGCTTCTTCTTTCGAATAAAAAAAGAATCATTGAAATTGGTAAATATTTGCCAGAGTTATGACCATTATTGTCCTTAAAAAGCGACATAAAGTCATCTATACAGGCTTTCTTGCAGCTTTCCTGCGCAGTCAACATTCTTGTTTTTTCATGAACTACTTATTACTAAGCAATATTTTTTTATGGGACCCAATTAACGGATTAAAGAATGGATAGAAGAAAGATTTTTTCAAATCGGTTCATAATTGCCAGAGTTATGCGCGAACATACATAGAAGAAAAAAAATATATAGGTATATACAGACGAATTGAGGACCTCCTCCTTTTTTGAAGTCGGTTAAAAAGACATGTATATTTAAGTTTGTCGCCTATGTCTGTCTGTCGGTGGCATCCTAGCTCCAAAATGAATCAATGGACACTTGATTAATTTTTCAAAATTCAAGGTCGTACTGTTTCGTCGACAGAAAAAGTAATTATTTTGCTCATTTTTTTTTTTTTGAAATACCTATGCGGTATCGTAAGTACTTTGTTTCGTATAAGTACATTCATTTGCTACTTTTTTAACCGACTTCAAAAAAGGAGGAGGTTCTGAATTCATCCGTATATTTTTTTCTATGTATAATCGTGCATAACTCTGCCAATTATGAACCGATTGGAAAAATCTTTCTTCTGTCCATTCTTTAATCCGTTGATTGGGTCTCATAAAAAAAATATTGCTTACGAATAAGTAGTTCCTGAAAAAACAAGCATGACGGCGGCGCAAGAAACCTGCAGGAATGCCTAAAAGATGACTTTATGTCGCTTTTTAAGGACAAAAATGGTCATAACTCTGGCAAATATATACCATTTTCAATGATTCTTTTTTTATTCGGAAGAAGGAACCACTGTAATGAATCTGTATGAATTTTATCACAACCGGATAAGAACTTCCTGTAGGACCATGAATGATGTGGAGGAATTTATCTGGTAAAAACCATAAAACTGATGTTCTCCATTACATTACTCTGTCAAATATTAACCGATTTCCATGATTCTTTTTTTATTCGAGGTAGTAAACTCACAGAACAAAAAATCAGTACAAGTACTATAGAATGCTTAAATGCAAGTAAGAACCATAGGCACAGGTAAGAACATCAAAATACATAAATATCAGGTACACGATAATAGGTACTATACCGTTAGCTGTATTTATCGACATTTGCGCTCGTAACAGATCAAACCCATTACTATTTATCACTTATATATCAATATAACTATTGTAATATAACTTTAAATAGTTCAATTCACCTGCCCCGTAGAGGAAAATCTGCCTACGCTTTGTGTAATGGGACCATAGACAAACGCGTACTCTATTCTTAATACTTAACTCACAACTCTATGGAGTAAACTACTATGATGGTTCCATGCAAATTTCATTAAATACGACTGGATAAATTGTTTCTGAGAGTCTGAAGAAACATGAATTATGTAAAACTATGTAGACGATAATGTGATCATAACCTACCTAGATCATTTTACCGTCTTCGATGGTTCAATCTTTATGTATTTTCATACAAAGTATAAAATAATTTAAATATTAGTGAAGTTGGTGCCAAATATACACAGCAGGTACGCTAACACCAACTTCTATAACATTTAAATTATCTTATACTTTTTATTGTTATAGAAGTCGGTTCAATTTTTTTTTTAATATTTTATTAACTCCATATTTGGCCATATTTTCGCTTTTTTAACCGACTTCAAAAAAGGAGGTTCTGTATTCGACGCGTATGTATGTAATATTAATAAAAATGCGTAATATTCATATATGTCAGTCTATATGGGCTTCTAAACGAATTTACCAAATTTCACGAGTGTATGTATGTATGTATGTATGTATGTAGGTTTGTCCGCGGATTTCTCAGAAACTACAAGTCCGATTTCGAAAATTCTTTTTGCAATAGTTAGAGTATCTTTCAACTTAGGGTAGAATACAAATTTCATCAAAATCGGTCCAGTAGTTTAAGAGATATAAACTTTTTATGTTTTCAGTAAGTTACTGTAATGTAGACGTTCGAGTTGCGTGATAGTGCTGATACCTATCTTGGTAAAATAAGTCACTAAAAAGTGGTAAATAAACTATTTTAAAAAAAAATAAAAACCGACTTCAAAGTAAATTATCTAAAAAGCATAAAATAACGAAAATATTATTGAAGTTGGTGCAGAATATACACAGCAGGTACGCTAACACCAACTTCAATAATATTTTCGTTATTTTATGCTTTTTAGATAAAATTATCTAAAAAGCATAAAATAAGCATATATATTAATTATTATCGAAAAAAAAAAAAAAAAAACCGACTTCAAAGTATTTACTTTGAAGTCGGTTTTTTTTTTTTTTTTTTCAAAATAAAAAACTACCACAAAAAAAACGATGTGTGTCGTATGGTGCAATATGCACCAACGGCCCCCGAGGGAGGTGCGTGTTTTCGTTTCTTATGGTGCATATTGCACCAACGGCCCTCCAGGGGTTAAATAGTTTATTAGACCATATTTTCGATTTTTTTAGTCCATATTATATTATGTACTTAGTCTGGATTTTTTAATACATATAAATCCGGTCCCTACTAATGAGTTAATTTTAATAAAGTTCGGAATATGCTCTGTTCAGGTGTTCAAACCTTGCTGAGTTGTATTCAATTTACTCCAACAAAAATGTTTTTGTGGACTTTTATTTTGACTTGTGGGGAAAATTTTTCTAATGATTGTGCAACACCTTGCTTACTCTATGGTTCATATATCATAAAAATAGAATCTGTTTATTTTTTTCTGTGTTGTTGTGTGTTTTTTTGTGTTTTGTTTTGTGATAGAAAGTTGGATTTGTTTATCTACACATCATCACAATGCGCGATAGCGTATTATGATATTATTTATTTATTTCTGAACGTCGTTGTTTGTTAGCTATTTGTTTCATTAAAAACTTGTAGTTATATGATGTATACAGTGAGCTATTATTACTAATGTGTAAAAATCTGATCCCACTGAGTAAGTCAATTGAAGTAGTCACACGTTATTGTTGTTGGGCAGATATTTATTATATGTGCAATTTACTCGGCAGTCAGTCGCGAACCCATTTATTAATTTGTGTGATTCACTCATTCAATTAAGCAAAGTTATCAGTATTAATGACTGACGGGACATAAGTCTGGATGGTATCTCCTATAAGGTGTTGATACTTTATCTACTACTTATTACAGGTTGTTCACGTAATGGAGAAAATCCTAATCAGAGAAGAACATCTGTCTACCAATTCTGAACATATGGGAGAAGAATATCCTCACAAGGCCACTGGGCCTGTCAGCGCGCGCACGCTGTGGCTACTTGTGTGTGGCATGATGCTGCTTGCCGCTGCTTTAGTAATCTTTATTTTTACAGAACCTATAAAGATTTATTCTTATGAAAATGTATCAGTTCATTTATTGAAGACTGTGCACATACACAGAGACAACGAATTTCATCATGCCGTTGAAGATTTGCCACTGAATAGATTACAATCTGCAACTGGCGCAGATAACTTAGTCATATCCTGTTACTACAACTTTCCTAATCAGTATGAATCTAACCAACTGTTGCCATCTGACATTCAGCCACACCTATGCACACATATTAATGTTGGTTTTGGTATTGTTAAAAATAAGGAAATAAAGCTAGATGACTATCAACATGCCACATTGAGAGATATTGTGAAACTTAAACAAAAAAATCCACAGCTTAAAATATTACTGTCTGTGGGGGGTTCCGGCAATAACAGGGGCTTCTCTGAAATGGTAATAGATCATGCTTCAAGAAAAACATTTATCAGGTCTATTAAAAGTATATTGAGAAACTATACATTGGATGGAGTCGACCTCGACTGGGAGTTTCCTGCTCTAAGACAAGTCACAGTCGGTGGGCGAGAACGCCAACATTTTTCACAATTGCTACGAGAAATTAGAATGGAGTACATCAGAGAGAAGCGAAGTTACATGCTCACCATAGCGGCCGCCGCTCCAGAAATTATCGTAGATGTGTCATATGACATGGACCAACTGAATCAATATGTTGATTATGTTAATGTTATGACTTATGATTTCCATTTTTACACGAAGTACACGCCGTTCACTGGTCTTAATTCTCCATTGTATGCAAGAACTACAGAACACATGTACCTGGCCACTCTAAACATCAATTATACTGTAAACATGTATATTGTTAAGGGTCTCGATCCTAGTAAGATAGTAGTAGGCATTCCAACCTATGGTCACACATTCTCGTTGGTGAATGCCAACAATACTCGAATAGGGAGTCCAGCTTCAGGATTCGGGTCAGTGGGATCGTTGGGCTTCATTAATTACCCAGAGGTATGCGCACTAATTAAAAATTTTAGCAAAGATGTGACCGTGAAACATGATAATGATGCAAAAGTACCTTACTTATACAGGAACAAGGATTGGATATCTTACGATACCCCCGTGAGCGTCACGCATAAGGCCAACTACATCAAAGACATAGGGCTCCGAGGCGCCATGATATACTCTCTAAACGCAGACGATCACGAGGGCGTCTGCACGAGCCGGTCCGGCGGCGGTGCTAACTTTCCGCTCACGCGCTCCGTCAAAAACGCACTGTTATCCGTTAATTAATTAATAATATTCCATCACCGATCTCGCGATAACTGGGAAGCGTTACCTGCTTTTTTCTGGTCACGTATGTAATTTTGTACATGGTACAAGTTCTCATAGTTCGCGTGAACGAGAACAAAGCCAGTACGTAGCGTAGTCGGGAGCGGTCCGGCGGTCAGTGGGCGCGCCATCAGGGCCGCGCGGGGCCCACGCAGCGCGGCCGCAGGCTGGCGGTGGCCGGCGGCTCGCGCGCGCGACGCGCTGCCACTGCGGGCGCTGGTGCCGCGAGAGTGCGCGAGCGGCCCGTGCTCAACCACACAGAACACCACGCGCCGCATACATTACCTCCTAATTAACTTTTACGGTCGGAAAAAATCTAGACTGTTGCCTTACATACTGGTCGACGGCGGCGGGGGTTTCCACTTGACCGAATGCGCTTCAACCGTCGTAGTTTGCTTTCCTGCGAAATAACGATACCGTTGGAATGCATTATTATGTTATTTCTTGATTATTAATTTCTACTAGAGAAAATAACTTACGAAAATGACAGCAGGAATGCCTATAAGATGACTTTATGTCGCTTTTTAAGGACAAAAATGGTCATAACTCTGGCAAATATTTACCAATTTCAATGATTATTTTTTTTATTCGAAAGAAGAAACCACTGTAATGAATCTGTATGAATTTTATCACAACCGGTTAAGAACTTCCTGGAGGACCATGAATGATGTGGAGGAAATTATCTGGTAAAAACCATAAAACTTAGAATAAGATAAAACTGATGTTCTCCATTACATTACTCTGACAAATATGAAACGATTTCGATGATTCGTTTTTTATTCGAGAGAGTACATTAATATGATGATTCCATGCAAATTTCATTACGACCGGATAAATTGTTTCTGAGTTTCTGAAGAAACATGAATTATGTAAAAGTATGTAAAGAAACATGAGTTATGTAGACCAGAGGTGTCAAATTCAATTTTCCAGAGGGCCATACATTAAATTTTGAATTCGTAGGCAGTAAACCCTCGTTATTATAAAATTTTATTTAATAGTATATAATATACGGTTGTTAATAATCATATCAAAGTTATAAAAGAGCGTAGCAAAATATTGTGTGCGTATTTTAAAACATCCGTAGAGGAATCGAGTGAAGTCTAAAAGCTCTAAATTTTAGAGCTTTTAGACTTTTTTAGAGTCTAAAAAACATGATTCTTCTTTCTGTGACACATTGCGATCGCGGGCCTTGTTGATACGGCCCAGGGGCCGGATGCGGCCCGCGGGCCGTATCTTTGACATGACTGATGTAGACGGTAATGTGATATCATAATGATGTCATCCTACCTAGATCATTTTACCGTCTTCGATGGTTCAATCTTTATGTATGAAAATATCACTAAAAAGTATAAAATAAAATATTTAAAAAAAAATTGAACCGACTTCAATAACACTAAAAAGTATAAAATAATTTAAATATTATTGAAGTTGGAGCCAAATATACACAGCAGGTACGCTAACACCAACTTCTATAATATTTAAATTATTTTAGACTTTTTAGTGTTATTGAAGTCGGTTCAATTTCTTTTTTAATATTTTATTGTCATGTACTTAGTATAATCTATAATTAGAACATGATTCAAAGATGTTGTTGGTTTATAGATTGATTGGTTCTTTAAGGTACGCGTCCATTGGCCGCATAGAAAGCAAACTAAAATCCGTTGCGTGCCGTGCGTGCGTTGCGTCCGGCGCGTTTGTTTATAAATTATAAATGTTATCATATTTTTATTCATTTATATTTAACGTAATAAAACTCCGCCAACTTGGCCATTTAATTTTACTACGTGATTGTTTTAAGCATCGCCCTTTCTTATTTAAATATTTAATACAATATGTTAATGTAGGTACATATCTCATTAATTAAACAAAATGAAACCACTACTACACCACACTATATAGACACTACAATAATATCTTATTGATTCCCGGGCGGACTGTGTGTTTTCATTTACCTGGGGCCCTACCACCACCTTTATTAGCAGTATTATTATCATCTTATTAAATTATTTAATAATGACTAATGAGTAGAGAATACAATCCCGGGATCCCGGCCGTTTTCTGGCCCCAAAAATCCCGGGACTGCACTTGGCTAATCTCGGGATTTTCGGGATTGCCACAAACAGATCTATTTTGCATTCTGTAGTCCGTTACGCCTTGACAATAACCTTGCCTAGATTATATTAATAGTATTTAATACATAACGACAAAAAACAACCCTTAGATACGCCGTACAATACGTACTACACAGGTACAGTCCTAATAATATGTTTGTCGTAGAGCTTAGAAGGGACTTTCCCGCCGTGGCGGGGCCTGCGGCCGATACCGCACGTCTGGTTGCCCCCCGCACCTGACACCCCGCGGGGAAGAAACAGATGCATTCTTTCGATGATTTCTCCAAATTTTGTATAACTTAACTACCCTCTAATATGTAATTATTTTTGAATTCTTCATAAAATTCCCTACAGATTAGTATCATCATCAGCCGGAAGACGTCCACTGCTGAACAATGGCCTCCCCCTTAGACCGCCACAATGAACGACAATTTGCCATTTGCATCCACCGGTTGCCTGCGACGCGAACAATGATCTCGCTCCACCTAGTGGGAGGCCTGCCTACGCTGCGTCTTCCGGTTCGTGGTCACCACTCGAGAATCTTTCTTCGCCAACGGTTATCGGTTCTCCGAGCGATGTGGCCTGCCCACTGCCACTTCCACTTGCATATTCTACGAGCTATGTCGGTGACCTTGGTTCTTCGGAGAATCTCCTCATTCCGGATTCTGTCGCGCAAAGAAACTCCGAGCATAGCTCCTCCCATAGCTCGTTGCGTGAATCTGAGCTTTGAACTCTGAGATTAGTAAGTAGGTATGTAATACTAATAAAGTTTTTACATATTTTTTTTTAATAAGAGGGAAAAAAAACCGGGATTGAAAAACATGCTCGGGATTGTATTCTCTACTAATGAGTAATGATTAATTTAATTCAATCATGGTGTGGTGATTGAAGATTGATTAGTGTTAGTTTTTCAATCATCACTAATTTAATACATAAAATTACGCCGTTAACAAGTGAACACTTACTGAATGTTGATTTGTTATTCACAAGTTTTAATAAAAGCTCTTGACATAACAAAATGAGACACAAGTTTTACAACAGAATCACTTGTTTTTTTTTTATAAAACAATATCTTAGGTACAATAACAGATTTAATGGAAAATATAATATCCTCTATCCAGGCGCGGTCGCAGCCATAGATTTTGGGGGGGGGTCATATTGGACAGATCGTGGGCGTGGGTTATGTATCTACATATAAATATGTATTTACAACACCTCCCCCCCCCCTTTTTGAAGATGCCCGCTACAACCCCCACCAAAGTTTGGCTGGAGGAAGAATTAGCAAGTTGCGTTGGGATATTTTGGGAATATCTGAAATCCAAAGAGAGGGATGGATACGATAACCCTTGATTGCGGCAATATGCTCTTCTTCCGAGAAGGAGACCGAAAATACCAGGCTGGTGTTGGGTTTCTCGTCCGTAAGTTCCTAATTAACAAAGTCTTAAAAGTCGATAGTGTGTCGAGGAAATAGAGGCTTTGTATGAGGAGATAGCACAAGCCATGCATACCTCCAGAAGCAAACTTCATCGTTGTTATGGCGGGACTTCAACGCGAAAGTGCGCACGTGGAATGGCGATGAGTTGGGAGTGGGGTCGTATGAGTATAAGTGGCGGGACCAAAAGGGGCCAGGGGCTGGTCCAATTCATAGAGAAGGAAGTACTCAATGCGATGAACCTTCTTCAAGAAGCGATCATCTAGGAAGTGGACGTGAATAAGCCCCAATGGTTCAACCAAAAATGAGATCGACTTCATCAATACGAACAAGAATCACATATTCAATTATGTCTCCGTGATTGGTAAGGTTTAAACTGGTAGCGATCACCGTATTGTAAGAGGAACATCGAATATCAATGTCAAGCTAAGGTCTCGTCTAATGAAGTCCACGCTTCGTCCGGCATCTGCTTTAATTCTGGACCCCGAATACACAATCGTCTAGCCCAACATATAATGCATAACTGCGGATGAGTTAAACCATTGGTTGATGTAAACTGTCCACGCAGTAGGATCCAAGCTTTTTAGGTGCCCACGCCACAAAAAGCTTCAGAAGCTCTCCGATACAAACATTAAGTTAATGGAAAACCGGATTGGGATAAGACTGCAACCTTTAGCTAATATGATGAAATATGACGAATCCAATAGACTAATTTATAAATCGCTGCTACACAACTTGCCTTCTACTAATACGGCATGTACTAAGAACACAATTGAGAGAAACGAAGGCTCTCAAGTGTTTGCAAAGAATTCATATATTCGGTAAAGCCGAATGACCAAGCTGAAGATCGAAGATGCTAGTGCCATCTCATCGAAACCGGAAATATTGAGAGAGCTCGAGAAGTTTTATGGACAGTTATACACCTCGACACGGAAACCCATTTCCAGAACATCTCAGGACACCAGAGCCAAACTAACCTGATACCACACCGGGGTCAACCATCAGCCTGTACGAGATTAGAATGGTACTGAAACAGCTTAAGAACAACAAGGCGCCAGATGACAGAATTACAACTACTGAAAGTGGGTGGAAAACCGGTAATTTTATTATTCCAGAAGTTATTTAATTCCGTCTTACGGAGGTATACGCCAGAAGAATGGAATAAGAGTGTGGTGGCAATTTTCTCCAAAAAAAATGTTAAGAATTATACGCCTATATCCTCATGCCTGAGCCACGCGTGCAAGCTGTTTTCGAGAGTCATTACGAAACGTCTTGACTTGAACGCAGGTTTGATGACTTCCAACTGTATTCATACGCTTTGCCAGTTTATACAGAAGACCGAGGAGTATAATCGGCCATTATGTCTAGCGTTTATGGAGTACGACAAAGCTTACGATTCAATCTAAACCTAGGCGGTAGCCAGCGAAGCCACATTGACGGTATATCAAAGGGTTGAAGTGTTTGCACAGCAACGCTACCATGTCGATCCGACTACAGAATGAGAGTATAAAAGCAATACGATTGCAGAGAGGTGTTAAGACAGGGAGACTTTATTCCTCCGAAACTGTTCACGAACGCATTGAAAGACGTTTTTAAGCTCTTGGACTGAAAAAGGGACTTGGCATCGAATTCATATCACTCACCTTCGATAATGTATTCATTATGGCGGGGTTGCTGGAGGACTCGTGCTATATGACCTCAGGAGAGTTTTCTAGCAGGTTGGCCTTAAAATGAACACGGACAAGACGAAGATCATGGCTAATTAATGTCCATGTAGCACCCGTTCCGATAGTCGTTGGGAACGACACACTTGAATTTGTTAACCACTTTGTTTATCCAGTTAGATAAATCCAACTTCGACAAAGAGGTTCATCAACAACAGCAGCCGAAAAACCTTTACTGCTTAACAAAGGTCTCCCTCATAGAAGGGAGAGGTTGCCATAATCCCTCAGTACAGGTTGACCTGTACCTCAACCAACAGAAAGACATTGCTGCCCGTCTTCTTGTTTTCTCTTAGTCGCCTCTTGCGGACACCTAACGGGAAGAGATGGGAGGGTGCTATTCTTACCAACAAAAAGACAAAGAGAACAAAGAGGTTGCCAGAAAAATATTTAGAGGAGCTAAACCTTTCAGCCACTCTTCTAACATGGTTGCTCTCATCCTTGTTTTTCAAAATTATTATGATACCCTATATTTTTGATTTAATTGTTTCGGCGTTTCAAAGAATGAAGTTAAATTTGTCGATTTGACGTGTAAGATTTTGGGATTTTGGGGGGGGTCATGACCCCTACGACCCCCCCTCGGACCGCCACTGCCTCTATCATGAACTTACCCAAGGGTGATGAACAGTTATAGCTTGATATATGTGTTCAATTAAACAATAAATGGAATCACTTAGTTTGGCTTTTTTTTTGTTTAGTATTAAATCAAAAATAATGATTGAATGACTAATGACTGATTTATTTAGTTATGATTATCTTTTTTGGTCATGAATAAATCAATCATGACTAAATTACTCATGACTAATCAATTAATTGAAAAAAATTGTTGATTGACCCAACACTGGGTAAAACACACTGTCGCTGATGAAATGAGTGTAATAAGAAAAACCCTGTTTTAACCCTTTGACCGCCAACGACGTCTTAAAGCGTCAATGATAAACTAGGCACCATCGCCGACGACGACTTAAGACGTCAAAATATTTGACAGTCAAATACATAAAAAAGGAATTGATTTTTAAACTTGATCTTTACATACATAGACGTATTAACTTTTCCTTATTCATTTTCAGTTAAATATAAAGTATAAAAAAATGACATTTAACTCAGCAGAACCTTTAACATAAACTCTGAAATTTAAAGTAAATAAAATCTTTTTAAAAAAAAATTGAACCGACTTCAATATCACTGAAAAGTATAAAATAATTTAAATATTATTGAAGTTGGTGTTAGCGTACCTGCTGTGTATATTTGGCACCAACTTCAATAATATTTAAATTATTTTATACTTTTCAGTGATATTGAAGTCGCTTCAATTTTTTTTTAAAAAGATTTTATTTTAACCTTTTTAGTGATATTTTCATATATAAAGATTGAACCATCGAAAACCGTAAAATTATCTAGGTAGGTTATGATCACATTATCGTCTACATAGTTTTACATAATTCATGTTTCTTCAGAAAATAATATCCGGTCGTAATGAAATTTGCATGGAAACATCATAGTAGTTTACTCTCTCGAATAAAAAAAGAATCATCGAAATCGGTTCATAATTGTCAGAGCAATGTAATGGAGAACATCAGTTTTATGGTTTTTACCAGATAAATTCCTCCACATCGTTCATGGTCCTCCAGGAAGTTCTTATCCGGTTGTAATAAAATTCATACAGATTCAATACAGTGGTTTCTTCTTTCGAATAAAAAAAGAATCATTGAAATTGGTAAATATTTGCCAGAGTTATGACCATTTTTGTCCGACCGAGCGAGTCCGAGCGACTAAAACGTCATCTATATAGGCTTTCTTGCAACTCTCAGTGCGCAGTCACCATTCTTGTTTTTTTAGGAACTACTTATTACTAAGCAATAATTTTTTTATGGGACCCAATCAATGGATTGAAGAATGGATGGAAGAAAGATTTTTTCAAATCGGTTAATAATTGCCAGAGTTATGCGCGAACATACATAAAAAAAAAAAAAAAAATATATATACAGACGAATTGAGAACCTCCTCCTTTTTTGAAGTCGGTTAAAAAGATGTTCTCTCAACGCCACGGACGTCTTAAAGAGTTGACTAGTGATGGGAATAAAGTGGCTAGATGATTATTTTTTACCTAGGTACTTACCTAATTAAATTCTCGAAAGTTCTTACTATCTTGTTTTAATAGTGAGCATTTGTGAGATCGTTACACATAATTTGTGAAAAATAATGGATAAACTAATTCCTTTTGTATGCCTACAGGAATGGTTATGTACATTAATTGTTTAAACTAATCAATAAAAAGGTATTTGTATTTAGTTATTCATAAAGTTAAAATACCTTTTCTTTATCTAACCAAAAATAGTATTTTTTTAAACTGGTGTATGAATAAATAGGGTAATTAAGAAAATATCGACATAAGTGTCAAACATTACTATGTCCTAGACACTTATCGTACCCTCGATCGCCATGGACGCCTTAAGGCGTCCGCTTGTGACGTCATATGCGCATTTTATATCCTTACTAGTGTTGTGACATGTGGGTAGATTTCTAATTGTATTTACCTTAATATTTAATGTCTGCCACCCATATCCCATAACTAAAATAGACCGTTTAGACTATTTGCTGCTGTTACCATTACTGTGGGTCACATTGTTTAATTGTAACATAAAATGGACCCTGATATGCATTTCATTTCATGTAATAATATCATTGACTTAATTGACCGTGATGTTGTGCTGATATATCTGTCTATTATTAATTAAATTAAATAATACATTCATATTATAATAATCGATAGCTAAAATTCACAACACCAGTAGTTTTAAGTAAATCTCATAAAAAGACTTGTTGCTGCTGCCAATGACGCTTTAAAGCGTCCAATAGTGTCGCCAAAAGTTCGATGCTTTTAAAAAAACGTTACTAAAATGTTACTTCGAATTTAAAAGAAAAAGCAACTTTCTTGTTATAAGTCTCTACTTAAACTATAAAAACAATGTTTTATTTCTAAATATTAAAAGGATTAAACGTAAGTTAACCATCAATTCACTTCAAAATATTTAATATTACTACATTCTATCGATGACTGTATATTTTACGTGGCACATCACTAGGCAATGGTACGATAAATGGTTTGTAATATGGTCGCGGCGCTGGGGGCACGGCAGGTGAAATTTTACATGGCGGTCAAAGGGTTAAAACAAAGGAAAAAAATGAGCTGAGCTGAGTCTTGCCGGATCTTCTCAATTGAGACCGCGTTGTGATCCGGTGGTAGCTTTAAAAAATACTGACCATACAAAGACCAAGCGCTAAGTCTATTTGAAATAGCTGACTTCATTTTTTTCTAACAAGTCAGGTGAGGTCAGTCCTTAGATGGAAGACCGCCATTCAAATGCCACTAAACATTTGAATCTATATTACGTAATTAATTATGATTTCCGCGAACGGGTAATTACGAGATGTGTAACCACGTTTCACTTCGAATTTAACACACGAGTCCTGTTGCCTGGCCCTCTAGACAATGTAACATTCTACAAGCGCTAGAGATTAAAAAGTATAAAAATGTACGAGGACATCGAAAAATCATGTGACAAATTATAGGGAATTGACACCGTTAGCGAATGAAGAAATAGAATCGCTATTATGCGATTGCGTCTTGTCTAGTATTAGTGTGATTGTAAAACTCTATTTTTAAGATCTCAGATTTAAAGTTCTGTGGCTGGTAGTTTTATAATTGTGAACTTGTTGAGGGTATGCAACTCAAAATAGTTTGAGATGTATTTTAAAAATAACAATCTGGAAGGTAGTATTTGTAATGTGTTATGAATTGGTTGTTGTAATGACATTCAATAAATGTGATGGGAATAAAAAATCTAGTCATTCTATCTATGCGCGTGGTGGAATAAAGACGTACCACGTACTAAAGTGTTTTACCCAGAAACTATAATTAACACTAGCTAGGCCCTCTGGCCCAGGCGCGGGCGCCGCGCCATCTCACAACATTAGGGATCCACTTCGTTTATCGGGTTGCTCTTTGTCAACTAAACGGACCAAACAAACATAACAATATTAATGTACTTATATCAATACTTATATTGATATGTAAGTACTTACATATAATTTATAAATAGTATAATATCATTTACTAAATATGATCGATAATTAGGTACTTATAGCAGACAGCATAGCAGTTGACATTGAATACCATATAAGTAGTCTATCCTATTAAAGATATGAGCCAGTGAACTACAACTACGAGTAGGTAGTAATGTTGAAATATTTAATTTAGGATACCTTGGGGGAACAATAAAATGGATTTGGTGGATATTTATAAAGTAAAACAAGCCTGAAATATTAAATAGGTAAGTACATATAAATATGATAGTTAAGAAATAAATAGGCACATACCTACCAAACTAGGTAAGTACATTTTTATTTTAAAGTTTAAGCCTGATTTAAAAGGCCTCTGGTGCTGTCTAGTGCTAGATAATAACCTCGCGGGACTGAATTTGTACGTGCCCTTCGAAGGTCAAAATGCTTCTCTCACTTCAAATGCCACTAACCGGTCACCCATATAAGAACTGACGTTGCTTAACCAATTGACTGTGTACTGAACAGCGATTACATGGAAAGATCGTGCATTATGCAGATCGGAATCATCGGTCGTTGAGTGGGTGTTGAGTGGTAAACAATAATGAAAATATATTGGAGTCAGTGCGTATAGCGTTTTAACTACAAAACCAAGCTGCCACCGACTCAATATTTTTTTGCTTATATTGATATGGCATACCTAATTTTATTTCAAGTCTGTTATTTTTCTAAAAATATCTTTATTAAACAACTTATATAATTTTAAGGAAATATTTAGGCAGTAATGCATCGATATATAATCAGTAATGTGATGAATATTTTTGAATTAGGCACAGTCGAGGTCAATAATGTGTATACTCTAGTACAGCCATACCCAACCTGCGGCCCGCTAGCCTTTTCTATGCGGCCCGAATTCTAGTACAGTATTTTTATATTAATAGTAAGTAGTATTTTATTGATATGTGTACAAAAGTAATGCAAAAAATGTCGTGCGAATAAGGTTCGAATGAATAAATGTTCATTTCACTCGCTTTCTCTCCTAAAATAGCGCGCAGAAATGACTTCAATTAGTGAAAAATCCCTTAATTTTTAAATAAATGCTTTATTTATTTTATTTTTATTTTTTTTGTTCATTATTCTTTGGTTCTTTTTTCAAAAATTGTAAATTCATATCTTGAAAACTTATAAGTTCATACCACTGGATGACATCCGTGGAACACAGGGCCCTGATGAAAACCAGCGTCAGGCATACGCTTGACAATAAGCTGATCTGGGACCCATTTGAACCTGCCTCTTTGTGGCACATAGTACCTACCTATTATATTTTTATTTCGTATTTAAGTAATAGTATTTTTATAATAAGTAGTTATAAAAATACTATACCCAATAGTATTTTGATTTCTTTTTTTTTTAATGTACTTATGATTTTTTGTCAGTTTTTTTTAAAAATTCTCTTGTTAAAATTGTGCTACATTGTTTTGCGGTGTTCAAATAAATTATTATTCTATTCTATTTCATATATGCGATTTAATATACTCAGGTAGTTATAATTCAACATACAATTTAGGCTGGATTATTGCGGCCCGCAGACTAAAGCAGAAGCGAGTATGCGGCCCACAGGGTATAGCAGAAGCGACTATGTGGCCCCAGGGGTATAAAAGGTTGAGTACGGCTGCTCTAGTACCTTACCGTACCTTAGGTACATTAGAATTATTTATTTTGTCATACCAACGGCAACGTACGAATAAGGGCTCCCACACATTACTGCGAACTCGCATCGCAAATATCTGCGAGAAACAAATAAATTTTTGTATTGAAAATTCATTTGTTTCTCGCAGATATTTTCGATGCGATGCGAGTTCGCAGTTATGTGTGGGAGCCCTAAGTTACAAAGTATACAACTCGTTAATTTGTACGTAGGTGTCTTCTGTAGTTTCTCCCTAACGAAAAAGGCAGCGGTTACCTTTAATCGACATCAATAAAAGGAGCTTCACAATTTGTCAGTAAGTATATACAAATGTACCCACATGTTTTTTGTATGCATTCGGTGTAAGTACCTACTATTGATTTTTATTTCGAATTTTTCGGTTAAGTACTTACTTACTTACCTATATAAATCCTAAAAAATATGACAAAAAAATACACACATCAAAAGTGTCTAGGGATCAAGCATTTTTAAGCGGATTTCTTGAGATTGAGATGTGGCTTTGTAATAAATTTATGATTTTATAAATTTATATGGATCCTTTTTGGTGCATTTCATAATTTGAATCAGGAACTGTGAATCAAATTCGAGTAAAAGATGAAAATCAGCTGTCAATATTTTCCCTATAAAAACATACAACGCATTGAAGACATTATTAGTGCTACTGTTTCCCTACTACTGATTAAAACCAACGTTATTATGGAGCGGCGACGTCATTTAAGCAGGGAAGAAATGCTCAGAGCCGTGGGAATGATAGAAGCTGGTTCCCGGCAACGTACTGTGGCTTTAGCTCTGAATACAAGTCAGAGTGTTATCAGTCGACTTTGGACACGTTACCGAAGCACTGGTACCGTGGCTGAGCGCCATGGAGGACGGTATCGCTGCACCACACGGAGACAAGACCGATATATTCAAATCTTAACTCGAAGAGCTCCAACAATAACTGCCATGATGTTAGCCGTGAGGCTTCATCACTCTTCAGGGAACTTAATTAGCGACCAAACAGTCAGAAACCGCTTGCATGAAGTGAACCTTCATTCCCGAAGACCGCTACGGGTACCACCTATAGCAATGCACAATCGTAGGATTCGATATCAATGGGCTCTTGAACACAGAAATTGGGCAGAAGAACAATGGCGTTTCGTGTGCTTTTCTGATGAGTCTCGTTTTGGTATGAGACCGGATACAAGACGTATACGACACTGGAGAACCCCTGGACGCCAACAGCGATTAAAATCCTGCCAGGAAGTCCATCCTTATAGTGGTGGAACCATCATGGTATGGGCGGGTATTTGGATCGGCGGAAGAACTGAGTTGATTTGGATCAGAGGCAACCTCAACGCTCAAATTTATGCTGAGACGATTGTATCAGACGTCATCGTTCCTCTACAAGTGCAAATCGGTCCCTTATTTCAGTTAATGCATGATAATGCACGACCGCACACCGCAAGAGTTGTAAGACAGACTCTCGCCGCAGCTAACATCAATGTCCTGCCCTGGCCTGCTCAGTCGCCAGACTTGAACCCGATTGAGCATGCATGGGATATGCTACAGAGAAGAGCTCTGCCGAATATGGAGGGTATCCAGTCGCAAGAAGACCTTTTTTTTGTTGTTGCAACGAACATGGGCGGCCATTCCACAGCGTGATTTGGATGAACTCATTTTGAGTATGCCAAACAGATGTTCTTGTGTTGTTAGTGTTCGCGGTAGAAACACGGATTATTAATTGTTTAAGTTACCCAATAAAATTTTAAAGAAAACTGTTATTTCAGTCTTTTTTTCGAACTTTTGTGTTAGTGGTTCAAATGTCAAAAATCCCTTTATTAGGAAAATGGCAAATTTCTTTATTAATGCAAAGGTGACTTGGTTTATCGTTACTGTGACAAACGAAAACACTTTATTTGATGAATCCTTAAAGAAAATTTTAATTAATATCAATCAGGAGAAAAGTTATTGCAAAAATATATGTTGATCCCTAGACACTTTTGATGTGTGTATATATTCAGGTCTCACAACTTTCCATCCAATGCACTGTGAAAACGCTGTACTGGCGGTTGAGGGACCACCATACCGCAGTTTATAGGCTGTGACCATACCTACTACTACTACTAGAGTTGTGTCCTCCTTGTTGTTAATAAGCTAGAACTTCGGGGCGGGCGCGATATGAGCTCAAGCACTATCTTCACAGTGTGGAGATTATTATTGAGTAAACAAATGATGGGAGTATGGGTAGGCAAGAAGAAATGTAAGATAACAATTCTGTGATGAAATAAACTTACTATCGAAACATGAAATATGTTTATAAATAAAACATTCATTAAAAATAGGAAGCTCTTTTAATATGGCACTATCTTAAAACAGTTCCTAATTAACACTATGCGTAAATATTATATTATTAAAATCATAATTTCTTCGCAGGCATTCGGGCGCGTGTTAGACTTTATCAAATGGCACGAAACAGAGGGTAGTCGATACAGTAATAGTTATTATTTAGTTAGTTCAAGAGACGCCGCGCTTTTTACATCCCCTTGAGTAAGTTTCCTAACCGGCAGTATCTACTACAATATTATAAATAAATCGTACGAGATCAAAAGTACATTGTTACAATTACCAACTATAGACGAACATATTGTTGTAGCAGTTTTAAAGATAGAAGAACTTACAGCACTTGCGCAGGCTAGTGCGGAGTGCACTCTTCCTTTAGGTACTATCAAAATCCGATGGGACAGTAAATTGACAGAACCAGGAAGAGAACAGGCACTTACCGACTTTAACACACCTATTCGACGCATGGATCATATTAGTATTCGGACAATCAGTAAGGAACAACTACAGGAAGTTGGTCCCCGCAGTAATCGAACCCGCGACCTCCGGCTTGTATACCTAGCGTCTTCCCATGGAGGCTATATTATTTTATTTTTATTAATTACCAGCTGACCCGCACAGTACGCCGGCGTTTTTTTGAACGGTTTATGAATTGTATTTTTTTTTTCTTTTAAACCTACTCTAGTCAAATCCAGGTTGATTTAGCGATCAAAACAAAACAAAAAATATTCAAATCGGTCAACCCGTTTCTGTGTTTTAGCGAGACAAACGGATATAAAATTTTTATATAAAAAAAATTATTTTTTTTATTTAGAATTCTAATTTAAATCTAGATTATAATTTTTAAAACATTAGTATACACTTAAGTACTTAGGTACATGTATAATATATGTATTTATAACTAGCCGACCCGCGCTATTTTTTTCAACTGTTTTAATCTCCTCCCCTTGGATTGGCTTCGTCGCATCATGTCCCTTTCGCAAAAAGTCCCTTTCGCTCAAGATCCCCTTCGCATAACGTCCCTTTCGCAAAATGTCCCTTTTATGCAATTGTATAGATTCTATTGCAAACCGAAATAGTTGTTGACATTAATGGATAAATCCAACCCAAATATCATAAAATCAAAAATATACCTATTTTTTTTTATTTATTCGAACAAAGATCCACATCTCTTAGAATAAAAAGTACAACTTGTAGACTAATTATTGTAAATACAGCCAATAAAAGGATTTTCTTTATATTTAATGACAATTTTACTTTATAGTAAGAAACGCTGGGCAAAATTTGAGTGGGTGTCTGACGCATTTAAGAATATAAAATGTGGTGTTGCTTATTAAATATACCGTATCTATTCATATTATTATTTTATTTATATAAATATATATATATATATGTCGTAGTAATGTCATTAGTACAGGTTAACAATTGACAACGAAACGCAAGTATTATTTGATATTTTAGGTTGAAGGTAGAATTGTCATCTTTATCAATTGTAATTGTAGTGAGGTGTCGTAGTGAATTGAATTGTGAGAATCCGAACGAGAGTCAGCGGTCAGCGTCGGGGAGCGGCCGGGGATTGTTCAGAGCTACGTACTTTATTCTTTACCTACTATACTAGAAAGTATTGTTTATGCTCCCGTGTGATATTAATGTAGTGCGGACGTGTAGGCCTTGGTACCTAGGTATGTCTTGGTGTATTTCTATGTACATACCTACTCATGACGGTTGCTGTGTAATGTGAACATGCGTTCGTAGGTGGTGGAGTCTTACTGGCTTGTGTAGCCTACGTCTAATTCCCATAGTGTTAAAGGTCGTGACAGGAAGCTGGTTGGTCAGGGTTGGCTGTGAGGGGAATCGTTAGGTAGGTAGGGCTTCAATGCCCTTCTCCGATCCTTATCTGATTGTTACCCTCGTGGGGCAGGGTTCGTTCGAGTAAAACTTTGTTTGAGAGGTACTAGCAAGTGTGTCGCGTATCGGAGTTGAGGGACGATGATGGATGTCAGTGTCGTCCTGTTTGTATTTCTCTATTCTTATTTTGTACTATGTACTAATTAGTAGATAGATGATATTTTCTCCTTCTTTGCGACATATATATTATATTATATTTATATATTTTATTATATTTACTAAGATAAGATATATCTGATAGGTATATATTTTTTAATATCTATTCATTAAATATTTCTTAGTCGTATTTTTAAATGATAGCTTACCTCCATGAAATAAATCTAACGAACCTAATTGAGAATAATTGAATCTAATTGATTTTGTATTAGACATTATTAATTAATTTAACGTTTCAGTTCATAAGAACTGAAACGTTAAATTAATTACCTAGTAAGTATAATATAGTTATTTATTTATATTTTTAATCACAAAAAACTGGTAAGTAGGTATACATTTTTTATTTATTGGAAAACGCTCAAATAAGGAACATCCAAATACATTTACATATATTTTTGTTCAAAATTCAAAAGTACACACATCAAAAGTGTCTAGGGATCAAGCATTTTTAAGCGGATTTCTTGAGATTGAGATGTGGCTTTGTAATAAATTTATGATTTTATAAATTTATATGGATCCTTTTTGGTGCATTTCATAATTTGAATCAGGAACTGTGAATCAAATTCGAGTAAAAGATGAAAATCAGCTGTCAATATTTTCCCTATAAAAACATACAACGCATTGAAGACATTATTAGTGCTACTGTTTCCCTACTACTGATTAAAACCAACGTTATTATGGAGCGGCGACGTCATTTAAGCAGGGAAGAAATGCTCAGAGCCGTGGGAATGATAGAAGCTGGTTCCCGGCAACGTACTGTGGCTTTAGCTCTGAATACAAGTCAGAGTGTTATCAGTCGACTTTGGACACGTTACCGAAGCACTGGTACCGTGGCTGAGCGCCATGGAGGACGGTATCGCTGCACCACACGGAGACAAGACCGATATATTCAAATCTTAACTCGAAGAGCTCCAACAATAACTGCCATGATGTTAGCCGTGAGGCTTCATCACTCTTCAGGGAACTTAATTAGCGACCAAACAGTCAGAAACCGCTTGCATGAAGTGAACCTTCATTCCCGAAGACCGCTACGGGTACCACCTATAGCAATGCACAATCGTAGGATTCGATATCAATGGGCTCTTGAACACAGAAATTGGGCAGAAGAACAATGGCGTTTCGTGTGCTTTTCTGATGAGTCTCGTTTTGGTATGAGACCGGATACAAGACGTATACGACACTGGAGAACCCCTGGACGCCAACAGCGATTAAAATCCTGCCAGGAAGTCCATCCTTATAGTGGTGGAACCATCATGGTATGGGCGGGTATTTGGATCGGCGGAAGAACTGAGTTGATTTGGATCAGAGGCAACCTCAACGCTCAAATTTATGCTGAGACGATTGTATCAGACGTCATCGTTCCTCTACAAGTGCAAATCGGTCCCTTATTTCAGTTAATGCATGATAATGCACGACCGCACACCGCAAGAGTTGTAAGACAGACTCTCGCCGCAGCTAACATCAATGTCCTGCCCTGGCCTGCTCAGTCGCCAGACTTGAACCCGATTGAGCATGCATGGGATATGCTACAGAGAAGAGCTCTGCCGAATATGGAGGGTATCCAGTCGCAAGAAGACCTTTTTTTGTTGTTGCAACGAACATGGGCGGCCATTCCACAGCGTGATTTGGATGAACTCATTTTGAGTATGCCAAACCGATGTTCTTGTGTTGTTAGTGTTCGCGGTAGAAACACGGATTATTAATTGTTTAAGTTACCCAATAAAATTTTAAAGAAAACTGTTATTTCAGTCTTTTTTTCGAACTTTTGTGTTAGTGGTTCAAATGTCAAAAATCCCTTTATTAGGAAAATGGCAAATTTCTTTATTAATGCAAAGGTGACTTGGTTTATCGTTACTGTGACAAACGAAAACACTTTATTTGATGAATCCTTAAAGAAAATTTTAATTAATATCAATCAGGAGAAAAGTTATTGCAAAAATATATGTTGATCCCTAGACACTTTTGATGTGTGTAGTTATAGGTCCGAAAACGACATTCCGATTTGGTGAAACATTTCTGTTAGGTTAGGTTAGAACATGACTATTAAATATTCCTTCCGTCTATTGTTAGCATGGAAGTAATAAGTACTACGTACAACAGGAATGAGCTCTGTCTCTGCATCTTGCAGCTAAAATAAATAAAATAAAACCTTATGCTAAGGTATTAAGAGTCTTGTTGCGCGCAAAATAAAAATGAAGCCGAGTGAGAGGGCAACTACTGAACGCTGTGTCCCGTTCTAACAGTGACTTAGAGTTGCCAGAGTTGTTGATTTCAATCCTTTCGTTGTTTGTAGAAAAATATGCGATTGATGTAATGTAATGAAAAAAAAAACATTTACTTCTAAAATGTTTCTAAATATAAATAATAATTTATTACCGACATGTTAAAACAATAATATTTGTTGCTACGTGTAAAGCCTTAGTAACGCAAAAATTTTGCGATTGGCGTATAAGTTTTCTTTTATTTGTATGAAATACGTACACCTGACCTGACAACCCCACATGAAATCGCCGACGTCTCGGACGTTAATGGGGAGAATTTGTGTTGTGGAGGCTTGCGGAAGCGAGTATTATCCTTATTGTGGTTTATCTTTTCACAGGCAATAGTTTTAAACATAATTTGTTAGTGAAGAATTACGGTGACCATGCATGATAATCCAATCCTAGTTCAAGAACAAATAATTTAACCCTTTGGAGCCCGGGCCTATTTTTTTTTTGCGGCGTTTTTTAATGATACGATACGAGCCAACGGGCCCCGCCTTTTTAAATACCTATGCTTTTTTCTATTTTTTTCTTTATTAAAATAACTTTGTTTCAATTTCAGATTTCCTAAAGATCCTAATGTTAGGGAAATAACAACAAAGAAACATATAAGGAATAAGCTTTCAGAAGACTTATTACTTATAATATATTATAAGCATTTCACAAGACTTTTATTTAGCAATGTCTGATTTAGAATTAAACTTAACTGTTTTTTTCTTACCTAATTAATTAAATATACCACAATAGGTAGACGTAACACAATAGTATCGTAATTTTATCTCAGTCCAGCTGCATGTCGTGTCCCACAAGGACCAGTAGGTAAGTACCTACCTATATGACGCGAGTGTGAAAAGCAAGCAAAAACAAAACAGGAAATGTATAGTTCCGCAAAGGGCAAGTTTATCATTAGCATCTTCGATTAAAATCCATCTGAAGCAATGATCTGCTGACGTCAGATCACAAATCATTTCTTATAATTATAGTCTTTAAATCATATTTCAATATGGTCACCATCGCCAGAGAGGGATAAGAGGTACAGTTACTGAGCTCTCGTTCGGCATCAATTTTGCGACAACAGCTCATTCCTGTTGTACGTAGTACTTATTACTTCCATGATTGTTAGTTATCAATAAAAATCAAATTAATTCGTATTTTTCATGTTTCGAATTATCATATAGTCAGACTTTTGTTATTTAGGGGGACTTTTGGTCACTGTTTCTAACCTACCGAAATGATTTACCAAATCGGAATGTCATTTTGGGGGACATTTTGCGAAGGGGACATTCTGCGAAGGGGACATTTTGCGAAAGGGACTTTTTGCGAAAGGGACCTTTTGCGACGAAGCGTGACGAAGCCCATTAATCCATGCTTGTACTAAATGGTAACTGTCTCATTCAGTTCTTGCAAATCGCAATACCGCAACGAAAATCTATACTTACAATAAAACTGTAACAGGTCCAATTCTGTACAATGAAGATATTTTGAAAATTATTTTTGGATTTAACCAACACTTAAGCAGATTTTTGTCTGTCTGTCTGTCTGTATCAAGGCCGCACACCGCATCACGCCGAAACTACTGAATGGATTTAAATTAAACTTGGCGTGATTTGAGGTAATACTACGAGGTAGAACATAGGATACTTTTTATCCCGTAATCCAGCACAGTTCCCTTGGGAGAGGGGGTTAAAGTCAAAATGTTACTTCGTTCTACGCGTGGTCATTACATAGATGGGTGACCGTTGAATGCCATTTAAATTAATCATCTCCGTGCTACGAAGGGCAAGTAAAAAGTGGGGCCCAGGTCTCAACCAACTTTTAAAAAAGAGGTTATGTTTTCAACGCAAATGAATGCTATTAAAAAATTAGTTACGGTAAAAAGAGCGCGGGCGGAGCTGCGCGGGTCGGCTAGTTTTATATATATCCTTAAATAATATTTGTCGGATTAATACGCATTAACAAGTTTTGTAGATAGTTGTGCCCGCTACTGCTGATCTATTCCTTACTACCACTACTATGTCTTTGACACAACAAAGGTAGGTAGGTACCCAAACATAATAATAAAACATACAATGTACAAACAATATCTTAAAAACTGTTGCAGCAATTTTCGTTTTACGAACTACTTTACCAACCGGTTGCAAACACCAATAACGCTTTATTATTTTGGTATAAATTAATAACAAGCCCTCACCATACTACCTCTAAGATTGAATGCCCATTTGTCGCGGCGATACCACCCAATGTCCAATACATTGCGTGTTAGGAACGTTCCATCTGAACACCGTACCCATGATCCCGCCCGAGTGGTCGAGATTAGTGCCGTCTATACTGTTCTTAGATCTATAGATATCTAAATTATTGGCTGTGGCGTTTGCAATAACAATGGATTCATCTGTCACTCATTACCCGTACCGAGGCACTGATACTATACTGTGAATGACATCAATCTGAAACATAGCTACTTACTTTACTATTCGAATATATGTTTTTGTATGAATAGCCCGTGTAACTTAGCTGTGTTTTAAATTATTGTCATTAGTCGTTAAAGCCACTCTATCTATATTATACGCCAAGTACTTACAAATGCTTAATACATGTAATTATATACAGCGTGTTAACGAATTAACGCAAAACTCACTATCAAGAACATAAGTACCTACACTACTGTTGATAAAAATACACAAAATTAAATGTTCACTATATTTATTTATCATGCCATGGTATTGACCTCCAGCCTGAGCATCTAACTCTATATTTTATGCTTTAAGAATAAGTATAAAATATAGAGTTATGAACCATCAGATTCGTTATAAAGTTATGATAGGTACTAAATGGTCATCTGCAAATCGGACTATCGGACTCACGCACCGACAGTTACGAATCTAAAAGAAATAGGTATAATATATTTATTTTTTTACTTTGCGATGACATTGAGTAGTAAGCAATATTTAAAATCGATAGTATTAGCAGTTGCTTGAATATATTTGTGTGACAGACAGATAGACTAGGTGCTTATTTCATTAACACGTTGTATATAGACTTAAAAGTAATACATAATAATATGAAACTTGTTTTCACAAGGGTTTTCAGCGATAGACTGGTAAAAGAGTTCAACTTAGCGGCTGTCGGTTTTAAGATGGAAACACACTGCATCGATTTCAAACATTTAGTGTGCTACACTGCGACACGACACTCCCTAATAATGTGTCTCTAACCATAATAAATATCAGTAACCGATACGCTTTTGACGCGTCACAACATGGCACTATTGTTTCTGGCATTCAAGCTTCCAACATTATGAGCATCACTTAGTCTCGCAAATGTCACACAAACGTGTTATTTGTAAGGGTGAACTGAGGGTACCTACTTATTATTACCATAATGTAGTCTAAGCATAATTGGGCTGCTCTTCCTATTCATTCATTCTTACACTGCCTTAAGTTTCTAAAATAGGGCAGATTACTTTAATATTTCTCTCATTGGATGCAGTCACTATTTGGTTGAACTCTTTTTTGTAGTCTATAAATGTAAAATTATAGATCCATTTGATGTGGAAGAAAAATGTTATTTTTATATAGTAGTAAACTTACAATAGCAAAAGCTGTCAAAATATAGCAAGTAATAAAAGCAAACCTACTATCTAACTGTATAATGTGACCAGCATATACAACTCAACATATGTTTTCAGTATGCCGTACGCATCTACATGTATATGCATGTTGATGAACGAAGTAAACATGAATGATAAAATGAGAGAGCAATACAAAATGCAAAATTATGAGTATTGTTTTTAAATGCATTACAGCATCACACATCAGCATCATGTCAATCAATCTAGTGATCAAAGCAGTCTATAATACTTTGTCAGTGTCAAATTATGTAATTTGTTAGTTCTATCAACTATTAACATCATTATTGACACTTGTTCTAGGAATGTTGAGTAAATAAAATGAAACTCCATACATTCTACAGCCACCCAGCCCCCATGGGCCCCAGCCATGCAGCACCGGCACGGGCATGGCGTACCGGCGGGCACCGGTCAGCACAATCCATGGCATATCTCTCAATCATGAGAGGTGCTGCATACTATCCTCAATCACTTATGTTATAAACCTGTTATATTTAACATTGTAGATTTTACACATAATGTAAATTCTTCCATATCACAAACTATAGGTATATATAATACTCTATACTTCTCTATGCATATATATAAATATACATATATTATAATAAAATTATGTATAATAGTTGAGTATCTAAATATTAGGATATGGCAACTTAACAACGACTTATTGTCTAGTGGAATACTCTATCAACTAGTGGTGCAGTGAGTGCATGCATATGCACACCACCTCATTCTATGTAATCAAAATGGGTAGCCTCCTGCAGCTACATCATCACATAATACCCTTCACCTGCTTAAAAGCTCAAATGTCTGCAACTGCACCTTAAAACAAACTACCTACTAGTAAACACCACCCTGAGCCAATACCTTCTACAGTCAAAGTAAGTAATCTAACCTATGACCTAATTAGTCAATAAAACATAGCAGGACGGTTCTGTCAACATATGTGATTAAATATTAAGCAGCAACATGATATGTTTAAAACTCACAGTCATACCAATAATACACAGATGAGATTTAATTTTAGCACTTCATAGTCCCGGTTCCCTCATACACATTGCTGATGCAGCAGAGCAATCATCAATGGTTTGAGATATAATTTGAAATTAGGTCCAAACAATGATATGAGCCAATATTGATGCTGTACCTGCAATAATAGTGACGTGCACACGGCACAATGTTACGTCTGCAGCCAGTGGAACATGAGGCTGTGCACAGTCGGGTAGTCCAGCTCTGCATTGGGTGAGCTCAGGAACTCCTTGAGGCTCAAGGAGAAGTCCCCCGAGAGCGCCTCCTTCAGCTCGGCGGCAGAGTGCGCCGAGTTATCGTCGGAGGCACAGTCGGAGGAGGCGCCTGGCTCCCGCCACTTGTCGTCGTATTTCAGGTCGCACAGGGTCGGGGGCTCGTCGCCGTCACTCGGCTCCTCTTCCAGAACGAGCGAGCGCGACTTGGAGCGCGCCGCGTCGCCGTCCGCGCTGTCGCGGCCGCCGCTACCCTCGTGCTGCCGCCGAGCGTTCTTCAGCGCCCGGTAGCGCCGCGACCGCTCCCTTTGCAGCCGTCTTTTCCTTTCATCTGCTCTTTCCAACTCTTCGGGGGTCTTCTTTAGGGAGTTCTTCCCGAAAAAGTATCTCATGAAAGACTCGTCACAATTCCGTTTCGACAGATAGCTCGCCATCAATTTGTAATAGTACTGATTATCCATTGCTTTGATATGTTTTGTAGTTAAATACTATCTTAACGCAATAAAATTATGTACAATACTTAGATATTCTCGAAATTGCGAAATAAAAATCAACAAAAATAATGAAAACGCGACATTATTCACCATGAATTTACTCTACTCAGTGACAGTGACAACTGACAGCATCAAAGAGAATTGATTGACAGTGACACTGACAAACAGTCGCTCGACCATTTCTCATTTTACTCTTACTGCCGCACCTACAAACGTCAATGGTAATGTTCATTAACCTGTGGCGACTAGAACCTCTTTGCCACTTGGATACGTGTATTTTATGTGTTTTGAATGCCGAACAGCTCGGTTTAGAACGTGCTGTCTGACTAGTATTTGACACATTGTTTGTTGTTATCTAGTAGTGTCAACAGTGTAAACACATTCCTTGTATATAATTAGTGGAGATCAGTCGTGTATATTATTATCATATCGTCACTGTATTTTATACGAATCGCTACCTAGTCGTAGTGTTACGACATCTCAGTGTCTTACAAGAAAATAAATGTTTGGACCCTCAACCGTCGTAACTTATTTCGGAGCAGATGAATAAAGAAGGGTCAACCGACCCTCAAACCCATTTTTTGAAGTCGCTTAATTTCGACACTCGATTAATATAGGTATAATCATGGTATAATAATACTAATATCTTGCAATTGCTATTGACTATCATCGATAATTAATCGATGAAAGCCATCACAGAGTATATTAGGAAGCCATAATTTTATAAATGAAGGAAGATGGTGTCCCCCACAGAACAAAAATCAGTACAAGTACTATAGAATGCTTAAATGCAAGTAAGAACCGTAGGCACAGGTAAGAACCTTTGATTATATATACGTCTAGATAGCGTGTTCGATGTTCAAACACTTGACAATATCAAGTATACCAAAACATCAAATTGGTATACTTGGTTGTTTAGTATCACTTGAACTCTACCGATGGTTTGTGCTCGCAAAAAAAAACTTTTTGCCGAATTGTGTAATCAAATCGTGAAAATATTAACTAAGTAAAATTAATAAAGATCCTAACTTAATTTTCCATTCATAAGTCTTAAGATTCTGTGAGGGATTATTATAAAAACTCGATTGTTTTTTACGACAATTTGTACATTGTCCGACTAGACTGGTGTGGCTAGGTAATAATGGGGGAATATATCTTAAGTCTGGGGTAATTTTTCTTTTGACAAAAATGAATTCAATGAAACTTAATACGTAGTTAGTGACCAAAACATGAAATAAATCAATTATAATAATTTTAATTTATTTTTTTGATAAATTAATTACTTTTATAGGTAAGTACTTAGAAGTATTTTTCTTCCTGGTCATGAGGCAAATAAGACGTTCACCTGATGGTAAGGGACACGCCATTTAATTTAATTTAATTTCAATTCAATTCAATTCAATTCAAATCAATTTCTTTACTATTTTTTTTATTTATTTTTTTATTATTAATTTTTTTTTTTCTTAATTTTTTTATATTTTTACTTATTTTTTTATTATTAATATTTTTTTTTATTTAATTTTTTTATTTAAATTTTTTTTTAATTTTTATTTTATTTTATTTTATTTTATTTTATTTTATTTTATTTTATTTTATTTTATTTTATTTTATTTTATTTTATTTTATTTTATTTTATTTTATTTTATTTTATTTTATTTTATTTTATTTTATTTTATTTTATTTTATTTTATTTTATTTTATTTTATTTTATTTTATTTTATTTTATTTTATTTTATTTTATTTTATTTTATTTTATTTTATTTTATTTTATTTTATTTTATTTTATTTTATTTTATTTTATTTTATTTTATTTTATTTTATTTTATTTTATTTTATTTTATTTTATTTTATTTTATTTTATTTTATTTTATTTTATTTTATTTTATTTTATTTTATTTTATTTTATTTTATTTTATTTTATTTTATTTTATTTTATTTTATTTTATTTTATTTTATTTTATTTCATTTTATTTTATTTTATTTTATTTTATTTTATTTTATTTTATTTTATTTGGACATCAAACAGCTATACATTATATTTAAAAAAAAAGGAATTACACATTTACAAAGTACATATCAATCCACAACGCTATCGCTATTTATGGGAAAAATATTTATAACTGGAGATCCCCAAACACGCACACAACCACAGATGACGCGAGTGTACAACGAGGCCTGCACGCACACACGAATTATGAGGTTGTTATGCTTATTAACGTAACGTTACAAGACTATTAGGTATCTAGACGTATATATAATCAAAGGTAAGAACATACAAATATATTCATATCAGGTACACGACAATAGGTACTATACCGTCAGCTGTATTTATCGACATTTGCGCTTGTGACAGATCAAACCTATTACTACTTATCATATTACATATCAATATATCTTTAAATAGTTAAATTCACCGGCCTCGTAGAGGAAAATCTGCCTACGCTTTGTTTAATGGGACCATAGACAAACGCGTACTCTATAGAGATCCTTCATAAGGTGACCCCTTCCTCCATAGATATAAAAATTTTCACTACTTCCTCCGATCTGTTTCTTTGTGGAGTAATAGTTTTCGTAGAGAGAGTAGCATGGATGAATGAAGTAGTAAGTATTTGGTTGTCACATCTCTACTTTTACCTATAAGCTTACTATTATTGTTGTAATTTTAATTTTAGTTACCATTTATTTTATATCTATAATCAACATGGCGTCATAAGATGGCGTTTTTTTTTTGGGAATGATAGACGCTGTTGGCCGCAGATCGCCATTACAGCTTCACCGGACAATAGGAGGCGAGCGCTTAAAGCGCTCTAGCCTTTACGGCAGAAGTAGCGACGAGCTCAAAGGCACCTCAGGGAGGCACGGCCTCGGCTTGGGCTGTCGCTTAAGAGAGGGCTGAGTTTACCACCGGTTCACAACGCGCCCCCACTGAGAAGAACCGGCAAGAAACTCAGTGGGGTGATGCACGTCGTTGCGGTCGCATACGTACGACCCTTCGGCCTCGCCGGCGAGACCGGTGTCTGATAGCTAGTGTAGCATACGGTTGTCGGGGAGGGTTCGGCGCATCCCGGTCCAATAGGACCGTCATGGGGTCAGGAGGGTCGAGCAGTACGTGCCGTGGTCTGCGGCGCGAGTCAGAAGGACTAGGGGCGTAATCGGTGGCGGCGCGGATTAAACTGTTCGCGTGACGGGACGCGGATTCAAAGTAGCGTTTCGACGCTAAGATGGCGTCTCACTGTCTGATGTCCACGGATTTATATTAGGTTCGTGCTGATGTCAAATTAAACCTCAGAATTAAACTGTCAGCCAGCCAGCTGTCAATAGCTACTGCTGCTGTCACACTTGTCACAGTTGTTTGTGTGCGTGTATTGTATGTATGTAGTGAATTGATTATTATCACGGATTTATATTTACTTCGTAAAAACATTAATAATTGATATTTTAATTATTAATATGATGTATGAGAAAACAGAAACAAAAATACAAAGAGTACTGTAATGCCACAGACGTATTAGGGATTGTGTAATGCCATTCATTGATAATAAAAATGACACATGACAGTGACACTTTTCCGCCATGCCAGTTTTTTGTTATGTGTTGCAAGTTTATGTAAAAATTCTTAAGTTTTACAAGCAAATAAAGCCAAATTAAAGTAAATGGATGGTTGAAAACTGTTTTATGTGTGTTTCCCTATTTTAGAGTATAGTGTACAAAGTCCTAGCCCAGGCTCCATACATTAACATCTCTTTGTTCGGTGGTGTCTATGCTTTGACACTATACAAGAAGCTTAATTTTGCACTACAGTGACCAACCACGTGACCACACGACCATTAAAATCAAAAATTATTTTGTTTGTTTTTAATATGTATTGTGGTCATATTGCCTCCATAATACGTATCTCGTTTGACAACTAAGTAAAGGTGATACTTTTTTTTTTGACGCTCGGGAAATCTTCCAAAGATCCCCGGGAGCTGTGGGGCTCGACCGGGGTATGTGGGATTCTTACCCCCCCTTCAGTGCCTTGCCTTTGAGCTTAGAGGAGATACCACTGGAGAGATCATGATGCGCTAGCCCCTCTGCCAAATTTTGTTCATATGTTCAGGTCATTCTTTATTTGTGTGCGTATCTTTTTGAATGTGTTGCGAGTTTATTATAGTGTGGGTATGCGTGAAATTGTATCTGTGTGTTTTTACGTCGCCTCCCGCACCCCGCAAAAGTGCCACGAAAAATTTGTTCGGGGAATCGACGCGATACTAGCTCCATTCTAATTACTCTGAGCTTTGAGCCCGCCGGTGAGCGCATTGTAGCCCCCCGGGAACCTGACACGGTGCTCACGGGGACGGGGGTCGCAACCCCGCCGCCGTCCTCCTCAGAGTCACCGCCGTACTCAATGAACGTCCTAAGAGCCCACACCCCGAATGGCAAGCGACTCCGAAGGTTGCCCGTTGTTTATAGCCTTAGGGCTCAGGGCTGGAAGGGATGACACCTATGGCAAGCTTAGCAAGTGACCAAATAACTGTCCAATGATTAATTCGGTATTGCCTAACTTAAGATTTTATACAGACAGCATTCTATAGGTCTAGGCAACTTTTTTGCGCATGACTCACTCGCCATCTTCAAGGACTTTGCAAGCGAGAGCGAACCGAACAGTCACTCACTCACCTTACCCACATGAAACTGCTCAATCCCCATCATCTAGCGTTCAGCGATTTACTACAAACCATCTAGAATACTTAGAACTTATATTAAGTCCTCTTTGCTACAAACCTAATGATTAATTCATACTTTAGCTTTATGATTTATTCATACTTTAATTTAGCGCTTGCGGGCTGAATCTCCGACCCCCGTCGTGATCACGTAGATAGGGAAGTAGAGCGCAGGGTTTTTGTCCCGCCATCCGACACTCTCACTCTGGTCACTCATTCCGAGGTAGAAGACCTCATCAAAGGCCTTAAGGCGAAGAAAGCCCACGTCCCGACGGCATATCAAAACATGTACAAATCCGCCCCAACCACTTTGAAGTTGAATAGAGAGGTTCACCTACAGGTTGAAGCAGGCCATACACGCTCTTCGGAGTCGCTGGACGCTCGGGGTGTGGGCCCCTTGAGCGTCCATTGAGTACGGCGGCGACTCCGAGGAGGACGGCGGCGGGGTTGCGACCCCCGTCCCCGTGAGTACCGTGTCAGGTTCCCGGGGGGCTACAATGCGCCCCCCGGCGGCGGGCTCAAAGGCAAGGCACTGAGGGGCCCCTGGTGCAGATCCCACCGGAGAGCCCTGGGGTCCCCCCTCTCATGTGCCGATGCGACAGCCGCGGGGGTTTTAGTGGGTAAGAATCCCACATACCCCGGTCGAGCCCCACAGCTCCCGGGGAACTTTGGAAGATTTCCCACGCGTCAAAAAAAAAAAAAAACGGCCATACACGCTCCTTCGGAGTCGCTGGACGCTCGGGGTGTGGGCCTTAGAACGGCGGCGGGGTGGTTGCGACCCCCGTCTCCGTGAGCGTCGTGGCTGTTACGATGCGCCCGCGCCGCGGCCGGCTCAAAAGCAATTTAAGGCCCTGGCTCCGGCTCCTGATGCAATCCCACCGGAGAGCCCTGGGGACCTAGTATGAGTTCTGATAGGTTCGATTGATAAGTTTTTGATAGTTACCACTAGGGGTGCTGGTGTGAAATGTAGCTCGTACTAGACCCCCTGGTGTCCTCTCATATGGTTTTAGTGAGTAAGAATTCCACTTAAGTTGAGTTTGGCGAACCATTGCGCAAGGACAGCCGTGAGATGACAATACAAAAACACAAAAATATCTACTGCGTAGCGTCTTGCAGCCACCTTCAGACACACAAAGATCCGTTGTGACTACTGTAAGTACCCTGGTTGACTCGCACAGGTCCCAGGGACATTTTAGAGGTTTCCCTGGCGAAAAAAAATCCATACAAGCAATGGTAAAGGGACAGGTTTGCCTGGAGGTCTAATACAGTTGACGTACTCGATCAAATTGACAGTTTTCTCTCGTACATTTTACTAGTTTTTCAGTCACCGTATGAAGACAGTCACAGCTTGATCGAATTCAGCAAATCTGTAGTGTCCACTGTTTGTGTAGTACTGTTGTCTTTGCAGTAACCGCACTTTGCACCACCGTTCACGGTGTCTTCCTTTAAAATTGCTCGCTCGGAAATAAAACGACTACAGTGCAAACATAACATATTTATGACAACGGTCAAAACACTGCGATCCTCGTGCGCTCGACGGCGGCGAGGCCGTCGTCCCACGTGAGCATCGCGTTGAAGGAGAAGTAGAGCGCCACCGCGGACAGCATGTGCCACAGGTCGTGCGAGTCGTAGAACTGCAGCACGCGGCACTCGTGGTTGCTGTGCCGCGAGACGGCCGGCGGCGCCGCCCAGCTCGTGCTGCCCCACATGAAGTAGTAGAGCGCGGGCGCCCAGCAGCCCGCCGCCGCCGCCAGGAACGCCCACGAGTACCAGCGCAGCCGCTCGCCGTGCAGCAGCTTCATGCTGATGTAGAACACCATGTGCAGCAGCGCGTTCACCAGCAGCACGAACAGCAGGTGGCTCGCGAAGTCCGCGCTCTGCACGAACAGCCTGCAACGACGGCGGCGGTCGGTCGAGACGGAGCCGGGGGCGGGGGCGGGTGGCGCGCGAGGCCTCCGGTACGCACCCGTAGAGCGCGAAGGCCCAGTTGACGGCGTTCGCGATGAGCAGCATGACGAGCCGCGCCGTGTACAGCGGCCGCGAGCGCAGCCCGCGCGCCGCCTCCGCCAGGCTCGCCTTGCCTGCGGACACGAGCACGGGCGGTGTGAGCAGGCGGAGCGACCCCTCACCGCATGCCGCAGCGCACCGCAGCCACCTCACCCAGGCGGAACTGGCCCACGTAGTAGATGTTGAGCGAGAGCAGCAGCACGCTGAACACGTGCAGCACCGTGAACACGCTCCAGAACAGCGGCCCGCCCGCCAGCACGCCCCACACCACTGCCACACAACGACACGTTCACTACGAACACTATCGACACTGTCACCGGGTCGGTTGGACGTCTCCCCTTCATGTGCCGATGCGACGGCCGCCGAAGTTTTAGTGGGTAAAAATGCCATAAACATCGGTCAACCCCCACAGATCTCGAGCAACTGTCGAAAGTTTCCCCCGCGAAAACAAAAAAAGATTCGATGTTAATGAGAATGACCGGCGGCGACGTATCGACTCGCATGGGGGGACTCCAAGTTTCGAATAGGTATTTAATACTGCACGTATAACACGTACCGAGCGCTATGAGCACGGCGAGCACGCCGAAGGTGGCGTGCGCCCGCGCGTTGACGTCGGGATGGCGCGCCTGGTAGATCTTCACCATGCTGAGCACCGCCATCACGTACATGAACGCCGTGTCTGCCCGCGAACAACGATCACACTGAACACGCTCTTTTTAACCCCCGACCAAAAACGAGGGGTGTTATAAGTTTGACGCCTATGTCGGGGCGTCTGTATGTCCGTCTGCGGCATCGCAGCGCTCAAACGAGACGGATTTGTATGCGCTTTTTTTTTTTAAAGCAAGTTTGATCGAGATGGTTCTTAGCGATGTTTTATGAAAATCGGTTCAGCCGAAGACCATCATCAGCGATTTTCCGAGCCGAGGTAGAGATATTTCATATACAATGGACTTTTTCATAACTTCAATTAGTCCGAAAATCTAAAATTTATTACATTGTGTAAATCTGATGATACTAATACTATAAAGGAAATGGTAACATGAGGCTGATGATGATAATCAAGAAGCTTACAGGTTACAGGATCTCGGCCCTAATAAACGTAGACCCACCGAATTGCATGAAACATAGCTAAGAGCCATATCGGTTAAATCAGCTTTGAAATAAAACAAATACATTCAGATCCGTCCAATCGTTGGAGCTCTGCCATGCCACAGACTGACATTCGGACATAGGTGTCAAACTTATAACACTCCTCGTTTTCAGTCTGGGGTTAAAATAGCACTCAACAGACAGGCTCGATTATTTATTAGGTCATCATAAACAGTCTTCGGTCTTCACGCGTTCTGCGGTTTCAACGGAGTCGTTACCGAACTGGAAGTTGAGTCCGTTGGGGCAGACGTGGTAGGCGGCGGACAGCAGCGCCACCATCATCATGGAGGCGCCCAGCGACGACAGCAGCCCGTAGTGCGCCGGGATGCCGTAGTCCTGCGCGAGCGAGCGGACACACGGGTGAGCGAGCGCGGTGGGAGCGAGCGAGCGGTGGGAGCGATGGCAGCGGTGACCGACCTCGTGCGGCGGGCGGCGGCGGCGGCGCGCGCGGCGGCGGCGCACCTGCAGCACGAAGAGCGCGCCCAGCAGCAGGTAGCCCGCGTTCGAGAACACGTGGTTGAAGTCCGACAGCGCGCCCGCCGGGTGCGCGCACAGGAAGTTGTAGTAGCAGATGTCCAGCGAGCCCGACACGTTCAGCACCTGCCCGCGGACTCATCATGCTTGCGTATTCATTACGGGATTTCGCCGAGTTATACACGTAGTGACGAGAATTAACTAACGGACTCAGCGAAAATTGGATGTAAGTACACGTACGTTATGTTTGTAATTGTGTCTATACCCAGGAAGGGGGGGGGCCTTCCTTTTATGAATGCAGTAAAATTACAAATGACGTAAAGCCCTGGAGTGAAAGTATTATCAAATGCATCCACCATTTCTTCCCTTTCGACACCCACGTTTCTTGTTGTTGCAATACCACTTGTTATATTGTGATTTAACTAATAAAAAAAAAGATTCTATTTACAATGATTATGCCGCAATAAGAGAGTTCGTGTCCTTCTCGTAGAGCGTGTACAGGTAGCTAGCGGTCGGCTCACCACTCACCACTCACCACTCACCACTCACCACTCACCAGCTGGAAGGCGGCCACGAACTGCAGCACGGGCAGCGCGTAGAACAGCGCGACGGTGTAGAGCGTGTACAGGTAGCTAGCGGTCGGCTCACCACTCACCACTCACCACTCACCAGCTGGAAGGCGGCCACGAACTGCAGCACGGGCAGCGCGTAGAACAGCGCGACGGTGTAGAGCGTGTACAGGTAGCTAGCGGTCGGCTCACCACTCACCACTCACCACTCACCAGCTGGAAGGCGGCCACGAACTGCAGCACGGGCAGCGCGTAGAACAGCGCGACGGTGTAGAGCGTGTACAGGTAGCTAGCGGTCGGCTCACCACTCACCACTCACCACTCACCAGCTGGAAGGCGGCCACGAACTGCAGCACGGGCAGCGCGTAGAACAGCGCGACGGTGTAGAGCGTGTACAGGTAGCTAGCGGTCGGCTCACCACTCACCACTCACCACTCACCAGCTGGAAGGCGGCCACGAACTGCAGCACGGGCAGCGCGTAGAACAGCGCGACGGTGTAGAGCGTGTACAGGTAGCTAGCGGTCGGCTCACCACTCACCACTCACCACTCACCAGCTGGAAGGCGGCCACGAACTGCAGCACGGGCAGCACGTAGAACAGCGCGACGGTGTAGAGCGTGTACAGGTAGCTAGCGGTCGGCTCACCACTCACCACTCACCACTCACCACTCACCAGCTGGAAGGCGGCCACGAACTGCAGCACGGGCAGCGCGTAGAACAGCGCGACGGTGTAGAGCGTGTACAGGTAGCTAGCGGTCGGCTCACCACTCACCACTCACCAGCTGGAAGGCGGCCACGAACTGCAGCACGGGCAGCGCGTAGAACAGCGCGACGGTGTAGAGCGTGTACAGGTAGCTAGCGGTCGGCTCACCACTCACCACTCACCACTCACCAGCTGGAAGGCGGCCACGAACTGCAGCACGGGCAGCACGTAGAACAGCGCGACGGTGTAGAGCGTGTACAGGTAGCTAGCGGTCGGCTCACCACTCACCACTCACCACTCACCACTCACCAGCTGGAAGGCGGCCACGAACTGCAGCACGGGCAGCGCGTAGAACAGCGCGACGGTGTAGAGCGTGTACAGGTAGCTAGCGGTCGGCTCACCACTCACCACTCACCAGCTGGAAGGCGGCCACGAACTGCAGCACGGGCAGCGCGTAGAACAGCGCGACGGTGTAGAGCGTGTACAGGTAGCTAGCGGTCGGCTCACCACTCACCACTCACCACTCACCAGCTGGAAGGCGGCCACGAACTGCAGCACGGGCAGCGCGTAGAACAGCGCGACGGTGTAGAGCGTGTACAGGTAGCTAGCGGTCGGCTCACCACTCACCACTCACCAGCTGGAAGGCGGCCACGAACTGCAGCACGGGCAGCGCGTAGAACAGCGCGACGGTGTAGAGCGTGTACAGGTAGCTAGCGGTCGGCTCACCACTCACCACTCACCAGCTGGAAGGCGGCCACGAACTGCAGCACGGGCAGCGCGTAGAACAGCGCGACGGTGTAGAGCGTGTACAGGTAGCTAGCGGTCGGCTCACCACTCACCACTCACCACTCACCACTCACCAGCTGGAAGGCGGCCACGAACTGCAGCACGGGCAGCGCGTAGAACAGCGCGACGGTGTAGAGCGTGTACAGGTAGCTAGCGGTCGGCTCACCACTCACCACTCACCAGCTGGAAGGCGGCCACGAACTGCAGCACGGGCAGCGCGTAGAACAGCGCGACGGTGTAGAGCGTGTACAGGTAGCTAGCGGTCGGCTCACCACTCACCACTCACCAGCTGGAAGGCGGCCACGAACTGCAGCACGGGCAGCGCGTAGAACAGCGCGACGGTGTAGAGCGTGTACAGGTAGCTAGCGGTCGGCTCACCACTCACCACTCACCAGCTGGAAGGCGGCCACGAACTGCAGCACGGGCAGCGCGTAGAACAGCGCGACGGTGTAGAGCGTGTACAGGTAGCTAGCGGTCGGCTCACCACTCACCACTCACCAGCTGGAAGGCGGCCACGAACTGCAGCACGGGCAGCGCGTAGAACAGCGCGACGGTGTAGAGGGTGTACAGGTAGCGGTCGGAGCGCGCGCCCAGCACGCGGGCGCGCCGCCTCGCCAGCGCCGCCACGTGCAGCCGCGCCGGCAGACCGAACGGCCGCGCCGCCGCCTCTACCGCCTCCGCCTTCACGGACACGACGAACTGTTATGGCTCCAGGGCAGCTTGGAAACTTCAGGACTTTTTGGCAAAAATTCCCACGCTTTTGTTTCCAAATGTGGAGGTGTGTGGGAGTAGCCTATTTTGTCATTGTTCATCGCTCATATCGGTTCCGTGAACTGAGCTATTGTTTTTATTTATTTTATGATGCCGTTTACGACGTGGACGAAACTCGTGCTTCGATTAAATTAACGTTTAATGTTCGTCGTTATGGAAGGCAGTCGTCGAGCTAAATCAGAATCGTCAGGGTAGTTTGATCTGGCACCGGGTTGCTCATTGACCATATGGTACGAAAAAAGCATGCAACTCACTTGAGGGGCAGTCGTGTCGACGATGTATACGCCGTTGACGGCGGGCGAAGCGGGTGATGCGGGCGAGGCGGGCGCCGTATTGGTGGCGGTGGCGGTTGTGCTGGTGGCCGTGCTGGCGGTGGCCGTGGTGGCGGTGGCCATGGTGGTGGTGGCGGTGGCAGTTTCCTCCTCATCCGTGTCGCTGTTGTCGCTGCTGTCGAATGTCGCCGCTACGGAACACGATTATCCACACAAAAACACCACGAGCTTATTATGATAACTGGGATGATATCGATGCTCGAAGAGTCGAGGGGACGTTTTGCGTTATTGGTCATGGGTTAGGATTCTTTTTTTATGTAACTACGACGAGACAGGCAGGGCGTTTCCGTTATGGTAAGCACGCTGCCGATGGATAGTTGCGTTGCTGTGTTTGTTCGTTACTCGATCGAAGACATCAGCGACATGATCGTTGTTTATTAACCCCCGACCAAAAACGAGGGGAGTTATAAGTTTGACGCCTATGTCCGGAAGTCTGTCTGTCTGTATGTATGTAGGTCTGTGGCATCGTAGCGGTCCAACCAGTGAACGGATTTAAATGCGTTTTTTTTTATTTGAAAGCTAGTTTAAGCGAGATGGTTCTTAGGTATGTTTCATGAAAATCGGTCCAGCCGTTTGAAGACCATCAGCTCTTTTCCGAGTCGAGGTAGGGATATTTTATATACAATAGACATTTTTCATTACTTCTAGTAGTCCGAAGGATCTGAAATTTAGAACATATGTAAATCCGATGATACTAAATAAAATAGTAACCTTCACCAGGGTCTAATAATGCTCAGCAAGAAGGTGGTAACAGGATCTCCGTCCCAATAAACGTAGACCCATCGAGTTTGGGCTCGTTGGATAGGTCTCGACGAGTAGTTACCAGAAAAATAGTGATCAGGGTCTGATGATGGAGCAGGAAGGTGGTCACTGGATCTCCGCACCAATGAACGTAGACCCACCGAGTTTGGGCTCGTTAGGTAGTTCTCGACGAGCAGTTGCTAGAAAAATTATGATCAGGGTCTGATGATGGAGCAGGAAGGTGATCACGGGATCTCTGCACCAATAAACGCAGACCCACCGAGTTTGGGCTCGTTAGGTAGGTCTCGACGAGCAGTTGCTAGAAAAATGATGATCAGGGTCTGATGATGGAGCAGGAAGGTGGTCATGGGATCTCTTCACCAATGAACGTAGAACCATCGAGTTTGGGCTCGTTAGGTAGTTCTCGACGAGCAGTTGCTAGAAAAATGATGATCAGGGTCTGATGATGGAGCAGGAAGGTGGTCACGGGATCTCTGCACCAATAAACGCAGACCCACCGAGTTTGGGCTGGTTAGGTAAGTCTCGACAAGCAGTTGCTAGAAAAATGATGATCAGGGTCTGATGATGGAGCAGGAAGGTGGTCACGGGATCTCTGCACCAATAAACGCAGACCCACCGAGTTTGGGCTCGTTAGGTAGGTCTCGACGAGCAGTTGCTAGAAAAATGATGATCAGGGTCTGATGATGGAGCAGGAAGGTGGTCACGGGATCTCTGCACCAATAAACGCAGACCCACCGAGTTTGGGCTCGTTAGGTAGGTCTCGACGAGCAGTTGCTAGAAAAATGATGATCAGGGTCTGATGATGGAGCAGGAAGGTGGTCACGGGATCTCTGCACCAATAAACGCAGACCCACCGAGTTTGGGCTCGTTAGGTAGGTCTCGACGAGCAGTTGCTAGAAAAATGATGATCAGGGTCTGATGATGGAGCAGGAAGGTGGTCACGGGATCTCTGCACCAATAAACGCAGACCCACCGAGTTTGGGCTCGTTAGGTAGGTCTCAACAAGCAGTTGCTAGAAAAATGATGATCAGGGTCTGATGATGGAGCAGGAAGGTGGTCACGGGATCTCTACACCAATAAACGTAGGCCCACCGAGTTTGGATTTGTTGGATAGGATGCTGTGAGTGCGAGAGTGGCAAGCAGGAAAGTGGCAACACGAACTTAGCTCCATTAAATGTAGGACCCACCGAATTATAAATCTATTATTAAATCTTAACGAGTAGTTAGACAGATACTGATCAGGGTCTGATAATAATACAGGAAAGCCATTTTAAGAGTTCGTTTACCTATGGGTTTCTTTTTTTTAATTTTTAAATTTATACTTGTAAACTGTTTATGTTAACATAAGTATACTAACTGGAGTCTCGGCGGCGGCGGCCCGGGGGCGACGACACAGACATGCTTTGTTCCTCGACGTTGTCGTTACTCTCGGGTGCTGCTGGGAAATAAACATCCAGTGCTCACTGGCAGTGGGTACCAACTATCATTATAATAATATATCAAATATCAAAAATAATATATCAAAAGATCGAATTCTTTTCTTTGGGCTTTTAATATGAAACGAGATTACACCTATCATAAAACATCTTGAATAGTATTGTAAATATTTTCATAGTTATATTTCGTTCCATCGTTCTGTACATCGCTCGAAGTATTTATAACCGATGGGGAAGAAAGGTTCTCGAGTGGCGACAACGAACCGGAAGACGCAGCGTGGCGCGCGTGGGCATGTTCCACCAGGAGGGCCGACGACATCGTGCCGGTGGACGCGAGTAGCTAATCGTCGTTCCACGCGAGGGGGGCGCGGTCGTCTTTCGACTGGTGACGAGGTGGTTCCATTATATACACATGCACACTAGTCAGGTACAGCAGTACGTACTGATGGCGAGCACGGCGCGCGGCCCCACGAGCCGCTTGCAGGCGGGCAGGCGCTGCGCCAGCACGAGCGCGCCGAAGCCCACGTAGAAGGCCAGGAACAGCGCCAGCGTCGCCACCACGCCCACCGCGTACTGCGCGCGGGACAGCGACGCCTGCCGACGGGACGACCGCTACTGCGAGGTATCGACCCCCCGGGACGTGCTCTAGCGAGCGTCTGGCGCGACAGAAACTCTGGCGAAGGTCCCAACGGAGCGCCCAGACTCCCCATAATATCGATGAAGGCCACCGGGGAGTGGGTAAAAATCCCACATAACCCAGTCTCCGCCCCTACGGAGACTGGACACCTTTTGAAGGTTTCTCCCGGTCAAAAAAAGGTACGATCTCTTTTACGATATCGTAAAAGAGATCCTGGTTTGGCGTCTTTTGACTTCCGTGACCGAAAAAATATCGGTTGAAATGGTTAACGGTAGGTATATTTGTGGTCGTGCATTAATCACGTGATGTTTTTTTAGCAACTTTTTAACCCCTCCCCCCCTCCTGGTGATATGTGGTGAGGTTTTTAAACTACCCCCCCCCCCCTATCCAAAATCACGTGTATTTTTTTGTAAAAAATTTCAATATAGATTATATTGAAATTTTCGGAATATTATCTTTAAATACAGGTACTTAACTGATTAAATGTTGAAGGGGAAGTCGTTGCCGGCAACGGTGAGTCAAGGCCACGTGCCGCTGTTTGGTTTCGAAATCGTGCATTCAACGAAAAATAAATACACGTGATGTCTCCTTATACCCCTCCCCCCCCTCCTGGTGATATTTCGTAATTTTTTCGGAACCCCTCCCCCCCTTTCGAGCCTCACGTGATTAATGGACGACCCCTTTGATAAATTCACTGCCGAATAATAAAGGTATCGTTATTAACACGCTTTTATTAGCTTGACCTGTATGTATGTATGTATGTATGATGGTAATGGAATCTTACGATGCAATTTTGACCCACTTTTACACGTCCAAATCATTTGAAATTTTGCACATGTATCAAGGACCGGTGACAATACAATAATATGGTATCATCGAGCTGGTCTGATGCTGGGGCTCGAAGGTGGATAAGAGAACCCTTGGATGGCTACTAGTAAACTAATCGAGTTTGAGTTCATTTGATTTGTTTTAAAGAGTTCTTTTCACTTTGACTATTAATGAGGACCTGATGGTGGAACTGGAGAAGGTGGGTGACGGAACCCTAGATTGGCTACTAGTAAACACATCAAATTTGGGCTCATTTGATTTGTTTTAAAGAGTTCTTTTCACTTTGACCATTAATGAGGACCTGATGATGGAACAGGAAGGTGGGTAACGGAACCCTGGAATGGCTACTTGTAAACACATCGAGTTTGGGTTCATTTGATTTGTTTTAAAGAGTTCTTTTCACATTTACTATTGATCAGGACCTGATGATGGAATAGGAAGGTGGGTGACGGAACCCTGGATTGGCCACTAGAAAACACATCAAGTGTGGGCTCATTTGATTTGTTTTAAAGAGTTCTTTTCACTTCGACCATTAATGAGGGCCTGATGATGAAACTGGAATGTGGGTGATGGAACCCTGCAATGGCTACTAGTAAACACATCGAGTTTGAACTCATTTAATTTATATTAAAGAGTTCTATTCACTTTGCCCAATAATCAGAACTTGATGATGGAACAGGAAGGTTGGTGACGGAACCCTGGAACGGCTACTAGTAAACTCGTTGAGTTTGGACTCATTTGATTCGTATTAAAAAGTTCTATTTAGTTTGCCCAATAATCAGGGTTGATGATGGAAATGAAAGGTGGTTGACGGAACCCTGGAATGATTACTAGTAAACCCATCGAGCTTGGACTCATTTGATTTGTATAAAGGAGTTATATTCACATTGCCTAATAACGTGGACCTGTTGATGGACCCGGAAGGTTGGTAACGGAACCCTTGAATACTACTTGTGAAGCTATTGACTTTTAGCGTAATTTCGACTGTTTAAAGGGTAAATACGTAGTGCTTTCTTAAACTCAATCAGATACCTACGCGTAATACCTAGTTTAGTAAAAATATGTTTTGCCACAACCTGCCTACGATTCAAGCTACGAACAAATCAATACTTGGGCTAATTTTCTCCGTAGTTTAGGCGAATATTTCTAAAAAGTATAAAATAAATTACTAGTTTAAAAAACTAAAAATACACGCTTTTATAAGGACTACTGCACTAAAAAGCAATAAATAAATTATTGAAACAGTTCTTTCTTTCTTTCTACCCCGTGCTTGTAATTTATGGATTATACATATTTATGTGTAAAAGCGTGGGGCGCCTTTTCTGAATAACAGCTTAACATTTCTGTCAAATTTCAAGAACCCTAAGTATTTGTATTCACATGACAATCAGCATATGCAGAAAAAAGGCGCCCCACGCCTTTACACATAAATATGTATAATCCATAAATTACAAGCACGGGGTAGAAAGAAAGAAAGAACTGTTTCAATAATTTATTTATTGCTTTTTAGTGCAGTAGTCCTTATAAAAGCGTGTATTTTTAGTTTTTTAAACTAGTAATTTATTTTTTTATAACTCCTAAATCGAAAGCATAAAGGTAAAGATTTTTTTGATGAATAGCCGCCGCCGGCACCGTTGCCAACTCTCACTCATATCATTAACCGCAATATAGTATATTATCTATGATTAACCGCTTTCAATCCCCGGGAGGTGGTCTCGTTTGGAGTGGTAGCATTTGTAACGAAAGATAATGAAATAGGTACTGTTTCGAAACGTTCTTCACCAATCGCCTAAAAAGTTGCTAAAGTTAGTTTTTTTCTAAAATCTAAATCTTATATTTTGTCGCTAAGACATGAGCAAAAGTCGTAATTTCTACCGACACCACACTGGCAACAGTGCGCGAGGCGCGGCTCTCACCTTAACGATGATAGTGAGCGTCTTGGCTCGCTGCGGCGGCGCCGGGAGCTCCTGCTGTGCGGCGGCCAGCATGGCGGCCTGCCACAGCCAGTCGGCGTCGGCGCCCGCCCCCGGGCCGTGGTCGGCGCCGGTGGCTCGGCAGGCGGCGTCGCTGTCCCGCACCAGCGCCACCACGTAGAACCCGCGCGGGTACCGCCTGCGCTGCGGCACACGCATCGCTGACACTCACACAGTACCTACCGTCCTCCCCAGCGAGGGGAGAGTGCAACGTGCCCCGTGAGGAACGCACGATGGACGCCTCAGAGCGATACCGTGCGCCTCTCCCACTAGTCCCGTGTGACCGGAAGGTCGGTGGGGGCACGGGCGGTGCGTTACGTCGTCGTCGCGACGTCACCTGCTAATACCACATATTATGCGCATTTGCACTGGAGCCATTGACAGCATTCAAGTTTCAGCTTCCACTCAGTAGCGGACTAACGGGGGGGCGGAGGGGGCGGTCCGCCCCGGGCCTCGGGTCCAGGGGGGCCTCCAATCTCCAAAAGTTGTTTTCATTTATTGAGGTATTTAAGTCCATACTACGTAATATAGAGTAGGTACATCATGCCTAGATTATTTTAAAGTTCCGGCGCACAAACTCTATTAGTCTTTGACAATGCAACGTTAACCTAGATCTAATTTAGATTGAAATTTAACAACTGAGTTTGTGCGTCGGAACCTAGCCGATATGTCCTCTTCATTAAATATCAAAGACGGCCAGAATATTCTGTGTTGTATGTAGCCGTTTGGAATTGGAGGCCCCATGATGGACGTAACAAAAATACAAACGTAGGTACCTACAATGTGCCACTGGTCTATTCTGCACGCAATTTACACAAAATGCACACTGTTGAATAAAACTATCAATTAGTTATTTGCAAAAGAAGCGTAAAATTGACAAATTAAATGAATCTAGAGTGCAGCCATGTCTGAGTAAAAACATTTTTAAAGCTACCACCGGATTATAACGCGGCCTCTACTAAGATGATCGGGCAAGAAACTCAGCGGGCTTGAATGATTTTTCTTTTTTAAACAGCCTGTTTCTTCCTGTTACAATCAGGCATCAGCGATAGCGTGTTTTGTTAGAACAGACTGTTCTGAGATCCCAACTAAATGCGTGACTTTGGTATTTGGATGCGTTTTAGGTAGGAACTGCCTCCGTCATTCATTAGGAGCAATTACAAGAGTGCTGGAGGTGCGTCACAACCTCAGAACATTAGTTCTGAGGTTGTGACGCACAAAGCCAGTGCGTTCGCGAGCCACGAGGCCTCTTTAAGGCAGAGGATACCTGGTCAGATTTATATTGGGCCTTTGACTTTGCGAGTTGCACCACCACCCCGACGCGTCATCATTGTCTTTTTGGCCTCTTTCTGGGACATGACCGTCAAACAGAAGAATCCTTCACATCGATGCATCTGCCAATATAGTAGATACTGCTGCTGGCAAAGAATGGTCGTGTCCAATCTGGCTGACCAGGATCCGACACTCTAAGTCGGAGAAGTGGAGCGCATGTTTGGTGGAGGTGGAGGAAGCCCGGATCCCATCTAAGTGAGTCCATAGGTTATTTGCTCACCTTTTTGTCGCAGCCAGGCTTCGAAGACTGGCAGGACAACACTGTTCTCCCTTTATTCGTGTACGCTCATCAGAAGGCCATGAGCGTAAGTATTCAAGTGTGTGCCGCGCCTACTGGAGTTATTTGAGCGCGGGAACGCTTTTACCCCGCTGGTGGATTTGAATTCGTTCATTGGCCCTCGTGCCCATTTCCTCCGGGATGTTATGGGCCGGAAAGCGCGCGCATTACGGTACCCTTATAGCGACCCAGACGATCATCTTGCGAGGTGTGCGACGAGTTTGCATCCTATCACTACAGCTATTTAATCTAATTGGTGAACAGATAATGCGTACAGTTTTAGAGGACTGGGAGGGAGGTGTCCGGATTGGTCTCTATTGAACAATCTTCGTTTCGCAGATAACACCACAATATTTTGGGTTCAAAGGAAAAGGAACTGCACGATATCATAAAAAAAAATTGAGCGCATCAGTATAGAGTATGGGCTCCGCATCAACAGGACTAAGACAAAGTTGATTTTCATTGACCGTAGCGAAACCATGGAAAAAATAGACGAGCTGCTGAATAGCGGCCGCGTTACGATCCGGTGGTAGTTTGTAAAAATGATTTTTGTTTAAGTGCCTCCGTGGGGCTTATACATAATAAAGATATTTTGACTTTGACTTTGAGCTGAGCGACCTAGCGTTAGTGCACAAATTTATATCAGTTTAGGCTCACAAATAAGCGATGTTCAAAACTGTGTTCAAGAGGTAATTGGAAGATCCCAGATTTCGAAAACAGCTGTAAAAAGATGTGGAAGAATATTAACCGCACAGTAAAAATAACATTAATGCGTACTCTGGTATTCTCGATATTTCTATATGACTCTGGAACCAGCAGGACAGTAAAGGCTCCCATAATACGAAGTATAGATGCATTCGAAATGTGGCGTTGGCGCAGAATGCTAGACATATCATGAACCACGCGTTGCACTAATGCATATATTCCCGAAGAGCTAAATATCAAGGAGCGACTCCACTATCTGTCTTAAACGCGTCCTGAACTTCTTTGGGCACACGGGCAGGAGAAAACCAGACAGCCTAGAAAGGCTTATCGTAATAGGCCAAGATGGGCAGAAACTATGGGCGGTTACGAGAACTACGCTATAGGGGCGCATACATAGATCTCAAGATCGAGCGGCATAGAGAAAAGTGGTGAAAAAAACCTGTATAAGCCACGTCTCTTAGTCATGAGGTTGCGATAGAAGAAATAATATCACTATAATAATTAATCTATTTAAGGAAATATTCTCTGTAGACACTTAACTTTTTCACCCTGTATAGCCTATGTCTCTATGTCACTGCCACGACTAAGACGAACCTATCACAAGTCAAAATCCACTAAGCCGTTCAGGCTGTAGTCCGCGCCAAAGAAATGTAAGTATGTACGGTATTATATATGTCTACATACATAGGTACTTATACATACATACTCTCGAAAAACATAGCCCTCATTCTGGGGCAGTCAGGCAAAAATACGTCGCTTAAATTTCTGACCGGGGGCCTCTTTAGGTTTTGCCGCCCCGGGCCCCCGACAGGCTTAGTCCGCCACTGCTTCCACTTACTCGATTGTTTGTGTTATTTTTGATTTCTCCATAAAATCTTGTTTTGTATTGGACATTTTTTGTATTTATTCGTATGAAATCTAAAGGAACAGAAATAAGTGAACATAAATAGATTTCATCAGTCATGTCATGGATGTCCGTCCGTCTTATGTCCAAAACCCAAATCCTAACTTTACGCTGAGTTTTCTGAACGATAACTGCATACAGTTAAGTATACCACGACAACTAAAGTTACTAAACAACTAAAGAATATGCCTAGCTAGTATTAAAATGGTATTATATAAATACCGAAAGTTGTACGCCGGCCGAGCGCTGCATCGTCATCCTGAGGGCGGACGTCTCGACGTCTTCCAGCGTCTCTGCTATGGGACACTGAAACATTATAATGTACCACTCGTTTACTGCCACAGATATATATTAATTACTAACCGCCGCACTTACAAACATCAATTAAAATTAATGATCATTAATCCAGTTGTTGAAATGGAATTATTTGTACACTCGCAGACAATTAATAGTTTATTCTCTGATATAGAGAGTAGGGATATCGATTAAATATCTCATACTCATAAAATTCAAACATCGAGAATCGAATAAATTAGATTGCAATAAAAATTACCTAGTAAGAATTAACTATACCTAACTGACGTTTGTGGGTGCGGCAGTAAGTATCTATTTGAATTTACACTAATTTATCGGACTCTGAATGCATTAAAAGTACTTATGGCTTGATAATAATGACACGTTTCTTTATTTAATTTATACTACTTACTTAGTGCTGGTAATCCTATTTTGTGGAAAGCAGAGTAAAACGCAGGCTAGCTAACTATTAGGTACTAAAACTTACTCACTAGACTTGAAGGTTATATTATGGGATACAAGTGGTCTGTGTATGGGGTGTTAGTCATAGGATTGGAAGCATATTGGAAGACAAATATGTTCGCGTACAGGGAATGACTGAATAGTTTAATCTTTCTCTATAGGTACGCGTTATGCATGATGAGGCAAAAATGTTCATGTTCACGACGGTAACGCAATGGTTCATTCGCCATCTCTATTGTAATAACCATTTTAATCATCTATAAAAAAGTTTTAAAAAAAATATTTTATAAAAAAAAGCTGTTTGAAAAAATGCTGTATAGGATAATATATTGAGAATATAAAAAGAAATGTGGCTTTTCAAGTGCTGTGTGTGCTGTGAGTGCAAAAGTAGCACAAGTGTTTCGAAGCAGCAAATTTGGATACATGCTACTGGTAGCAGTGGCCCTAACAATATATTAAAAAATCATAACTAACCGTTAGTTTGCAATTTGAATGTTCGATATGACTGGACTAATCGAGATGGGTATGTATCATAGTGTGGTAGTAGTCACCGTCACTCACCGTGTAGTTCTGCACGGCGATGGTGGCGCACACGTCGTCGGCGGACTCGAGCACGAGGCGCACGCTGTCCTGCTCGCTCGCGAACTGGTAGTAGTGCACGCGCGGCGCGCCCTCGCACACACACACACACACATTACTGTAGCAGCCACTTGGCCGCAGGCCGGCAGGCTTAGTTTAGTTAATCTATTTGATCAAAACGAGCCAACTACTTTTTCAACTTTGTACCTATAAGAAACCGGATTTGCCATGATACCAGAGTAGCATAGGAGACGACCTCATCTCTTGTGCTGTCTAGCATGACCGTTAAGGAGCAGAAATACTTAAATTGAACAGGGAGTCTCACTGAGACGAGAGAGTATAATAATGTTAAAGCCGTCTTTATTCTCAGCGAACATACGCTTCAAAATAGTTGGCTTCCTCACACTGCGGCAGCGATGGCGTGTGAGTATGTGGGATATTATAAATTTTCAACACTGAAATGTCATTAGTGCACCACCGGAGCCGCCAGAAGGACTAGACGGATGAAGTGATCTTTCATGAATGGCGCATCCTCGCATATCTCTGTCGGGTAGTCGGATCGGTGTTCTGCCCCCCTATTAGGTACATATCGCGTTTGACAACTAAAGCGATGATCACTATAGCAAGTAGCAAGTGACCGTCGAATAACTGTCAAATGATTCATTCAGTGTTGCCTAACTTGAGTGACCAATATAATGCCGATGTTAACACTTTCGGTCGACATCAAAGTTCGGTGGACAACCGAAGGTGCAATAGCCCTGCTGGTCGGTTATAATGTGAACGAACGTGCGTGTGTCAGGGCTATTCGAGTGTTACCTGCAGTGTGTGCACGTCGACGGGCCGGTCGAAGGGCAGCAGCCAGCTGCGGTCGGGCGCGGCGCGCAGCTGCACGGTGACGGGGCCGGCGCACGACGTGCCCACGTGCACGGACAGCGCGCCGCGCGCCGCCGCCGAGCCTGCACCGCGCGCCACACACACACGGTCATAACACTACTGCCCTCATACAGCTGCACGGTGACGGGGCCGGCGCACGACGTGCCCACGTGCACGGACAGCGCGCCGCGCGCCACCGCCGAGCCTGCACCGCGCGCCACACACACACGGTCATAACACTACTGCCCTCATACAGCTGCACGGTGACGGGGCCGGCGCACGACGTGCCCACGTGCACGGACAGCGCGCCGCGCGCCGCCGCCGAGCCTGCACCGCGCGCCACACACACACGGTCATAACACTACTGCCCTCATACAGCTGCACGGTGACGGGGCCGGCGCACGACGTGCCCACGTGCACGGACAGCGCGCCGCGCGCCGCCGCCGAGCCTGCACCGCGCGCCGCCGCCGAGCCTGCACCGCGCGCCACACACACACGGTCATAACACTACTGCCCTCATACAGCTGCACGGTGACGGGGCCGGCGCACGACGTGCCCACGTGCACGGACAGCGCGCCGCGCGCCGCCGCCGAGCCTGCACCGCGCGCCACACACACACGGTCATAACACTACTGCCCTCATACAGCTGCACGGTGACGGGGCCGGCGCACGACGTGCCCACGTGCACGGACAGCGCGCCGCGCGCCGCCGCCGAGCCTGCACCGCGCGCCACACACACACGGTCATAACACTACTGCCCTCATACAGCTGCACGGTGACGGGGCCGGCGCACGACGTGCCCACGTGCACGGACAGCGCGCCGCGCGCCGCCGCCGAGCCTGCACCGCGCGCCACACACACACGGTCATAACACTACTGCCCTCATACAGCTGCACGGTGACGGGGCCGGCGCACGACGTGCCCACGTGCACGGACAGCGCGCCGCGCGCCGCCGCCGAGCCTGCACCGCGCGCCACACACACACGGTCATAACACTACTGCCCTCATACAGCTGCACGGTGACGGGGCCGGCGCACGACGTGCCCACGTGCACGGACAGCGCGCCGCGCGCCGCCGCCGAGCCTGCACCGCGCGCCACACACACACGGTCATAACACTACTGCCCTCATACAGCTGCACGGTGACGGGGCCGGCGCACGACGTGCCCACGTGCACGGACAGCGCGCCGCGCGCCGCCGCCGAGCCTGCACCGCGCGCCACACACACACGGTCATAACACTACTGCCCTCATACAGCTGCACGGTGACGGGGCCGGCGCACGACGTGCCCACGTGCACGGACAGCGCGCCGCGCGCCGCCGCCGAGCCTGCACCGCGCGCCACACACACACGGTCATAACACTACTGCCCTCATACAGCTGCACGGTGACGGGGCCGGCGCACGACGTGCCCACGTGCACGGACAGCGCGCCGCGCGCCGCCGCCGAGCCTGCACCGCGCGCCACACACACACGGTCATAACACTACTGCCCTCATACAGCTGCACGGTGACGGGGCCGGCGCACGTGCACGGACGCATCCGGGGGGATCTCCTCTCCTCGATAAGAGGCGACTGAGCGAGAACAGGAAGACGGGCAGCGGCGTCTTTCTTTTGGATTTATCTTCTACCTATACTACGATTCCCAAGCCGCCTGTCAAGCGTAAGGATTATGGTAACCCCTCCCTTCTAAGGGGGAGGCTTTTGTTTAGCAGTGGACGTCTTTCGACTGGTAATGAACCGAACACTCGGTACCACTGGCCGGCGAGTAGGTGCACCTGGCGGATGAAGTCACGTGGATGTTAATTAGACGAGGTTCCGGCGCAATAGCAATTTGCGGGGCTCACACCACCGCTGCTTTCATACGGATCCATTTTATTTGATCGACAAATGATTCCCATACGATTAGATTGTTGCTACGATTTGATTAGATTTGACGTTGGCAGAACCCCGAGACGCTTGCAGAGTGTGGTGATCATGGCAGACAAAGATGGAAGTTTATCTGGAATTGTCTTGTGGGAGTTTGACAAACACGGATTTTTATGATGTAGGACCGTCCTCCAAGTGTTGCAACGACCCTGACGACGAAGTGAGAAGAGAAAATATAAATTCCTGACCGCAGTTGTCACCCAATGCCTCGGTGAGGACGCTGTCGTCGGGGCACAGCGCTCGCTCCATCTCGTACAGCAGCACATCCCCGGAGTAGTACGGCAGCTGCCAGGTCAGCGCGCCTGAAACACAACATATCAATATTGACTACAACAGGACTTCCCAACCGTTAGCGTAGAGGCGTAGAGATATCGCAGGGGGGCGTGGGACGATTGACAGTTTCAAAAATTCGTAACGTTGTGTACAAAGCTATATGGGTAGGTACAAAGTGAAGGGCCAGCTATGGCCCAAGGGGGGGCCTGATGTAGAAAAGTTTCGGAACTCTCACTCCACGGATGAGAGAATCTTCCGAGTATCGTCGGATAATCTTCACGGTGCAACGATTATTTCACCAGCTTATATCGTCGCAACTCGCGTCCATGGAAACGGTGCCTTTCTAGATGTAATCTCAGTTACGTTAATCTATGCTATTTATAATTGTTACCATGTATTACTATGTTCATCATTACTTTGCCTGATTAATAATGTCCTCCTGGTCGATGAGACCACAGCGGCCAAACTTTCACAAGCCCGGCCATCTATGCGGGAGATTACGCAAGCACTTGTGCGTGCACTATATTGACACAAGTGGACATTTTCTTCCTTTTCTCACATAAGTAAGCCGATGCGACGGAAGACCGACACGACTGGAGAGTTTAGTCTTAGCACCGACTTTTTACATGCCCGTCCGACGCATGGATCATGTTACTTTCCAAACAGTCAGGCCTACACTGTCCGATGCGGTGTAAAGGCACAATTTCACGTAGTTGTTGTTCCCGTGGAACCTCGGGTTTCCCGCTGCGCGACGGAGACTACGTTACTAGGTAGGTATACAATTTCAATTCACAATTACTATTACAATACAAGCGACCAAACATTGATTAATAGATAAAACACCATTACTTATTTTTACTAAGACGAAGTTATTCATAATTGCTAATGATAACACCTACCTGTTCTCTGTCGCGCGGTGACGAGCAGCGGGTGCGCGGTGTCGCCTGCGTTCACTCTCACCCACAGCCGGCTCGGCCACAGGCCTTGGTCGCCGGCCTGCAACCAGCCATAGTACTACGTGTCAACAACACCACCACACCACACCGTTCACTCTCAACCACAGCCGGCTCGGCCACAGGCCTTGGTCGCCTGCCTGCAACCAGCCATAGTACTACGTGTCAACAACACCACCACACCACACCGTTCACTCTCACCCACAGCCGGCTCGGCCACAGGCCTTGGTCGCCGGCCTGCAACCAGCCATAGTACTACGTGTCAACAACACCACCACACCACACCGTTCACTCTCAACCACAGCCGGCTCGGCCACAGGCCTTGGTCGCCTGCCTGCAACCAGCCATAGTCCTACGTGTCAACAACACCACCACACCACACCGTTCACTCTCACCCACAGCCGGCTCGGCCACAGGTAGGGTTCCCAACCCTCCCGGATTGCCCGGGAGACTCCGGTAATAATGGTTAATCTCCCGAACTCCAGGAGTACAATCATTTCTCCGGTTTTTCTAAATATTATGTACGCTTCGTCGCTTCGCACGTGTCGCTACCGGCTCGCCGTCGACGTGGTCGATTCCTTGGAGGTCAATTCGGTGGTTTCTCATGCCTCCTCTACACCAGGCCCTCTACACACAATACAGTATAGTATGTAGCACCTCGCCCTCTACAGCGGAGGGCATACAAGAGTCATAGACATACTTTTACTACTTTATCATAGTGTTCCTACAATCGATTAAGTAATCCAACACAATGAGGTTGAACTTTTGCGTGAGATGCAACCATAACTCGTTGAAGAAATTCGAGTGGATTTACGCTGGGTTGACTTCTTTACGAAATCGAAAAAAGTGTGTTAAAAGTAGAAAAGTAGACTTACAAATACTAACAAACTTCGTTTTTTCATGAAAAAGCCTCTCACCCACAGCCGGCTCGGCCACAGGCCTTGGTCGCCGGCCTGCAACCAGCCATAGTACTACGTGACAACAACACCACCACACCACACCGTTCACTCTCACCCACAGCCGGCTCGGCCACAGGCCTTGGTCGCCGGCCTGCAACCAGCCATAGTACTACGTGATAACAACACCACCACACCACACCGTTCACTCTCACCCACAGCCGGCTCGGCCACAGGCCTTGGTCGCCGGCCTGCAACCAGCCATAGTACTACGTGACAACAACACCACCACACCACACCGTTCACTCTCACCCACAGCCGGCTCGGCCACAGGCCTTGGTCGCCGGCCTGCAACCAGCCATAGTACTACGTGATAACAACACCACCACACCACACCGTTCACTCTCACCCACAGCCGGCTCGGCCACAGGCCTTGGTCGCCGGCCTGCAACCAGCCATAGTACTACGTGACAACAACACCACCACACCACACCGTTCACTCTCACCCACAGCCGGCTCGGCCACAGGCTTTGGTCGCCGGCCTGCAACCAGCCATAGTATAATACTACGTTACAACAACACCACCACACCACACCGTACCGCACCTAGCGCCAGCTACTCACCGGGACGAACTGTAGTATGAACTCGACCGTCGAGTTCACGGTGAGCACGTGGGTCTCCTCGAACGACACTCTGTTGATCAATCACACGTGTGAGCTGTGTGAGCTGTCCGCCTGCCTGGCTCGGTCCCATGTTGTTCCCACATAGAATGATGCGATGTATCGACAACTCTCGACACATTGTTATGATCATGAACTAATTTGTAACAAATATCTTGTTTAGATTAAATTTAACCGCCACTCGTGTTTACTGAGGGGATAATAATTAATTCATTGTAAAACTATCCATTTATTAAACTAGTTAATTAATTACTGTGGCGAAAAAAAATCTAAGTTAGAGGCATACGGATAAAAATACGATTAGGTATTTAGTTTTGTAACAACAAATTATTATTTGTTGAGTGAAGAGCTCACTGTTTGGTCTCAACGGTGACGGTGCTGGTGCTGGTGTCGGCGAGCGCGCCGGCGGCGGCGGCGGCCAGCAGCGCGAGGCCCGCGACCAACCGCGGAGCGGCGCGACACATCCTCGTCATACAACACTACACCCTCGTCGCTAGCACCACTCGGAGCGACACTTCCATTAGCCGCGCGAAGCACCGGCCACCGCTGCTACTCCGCGGATTACACTGTATCAGCGGCTTACAGGGAACTGGGCGAAGCCGGCCCGTTATCAGCCGTATCTGACTAGTCCATGTGATAAACCGATACGGATGCGTGATTCATACGACGCCGATAGCGGTTTTGTGTCGGATTTTGAGCGGAATCTATTTTATTAGGTAATCAAGTTGACACAATTAAATACTGCATGAATTACGACACACGTACTGTTTTATACTGGTCATTGGTGCCTACAATGTGATATATAGCAAATTTAGTCTTTGTTTTAATTAGTTTTGTTATTGTTAGTTTGTGTTTAGTGTAGTTTAAATGAACGTACTTAGTTGTTTTAAACGTAAATATGTATGTGTACGTGTTTTTCTATAATTTAGCATCGTCCTTATTTGTAAACTATAGTACCTACCTAGCTAGGTATAAACGAGCACTTGTTGAGAGTGCACTTGCACTCATTGTTCCTTTGCTCTCACCTGACAATCCCATGGGAGTGGGACGGATGAGTGACAAGACCGAGGAGAGGTCGCAGGACCGACTTTGTACAATACATGTACCTATGGAAAATACGACACAAACAAGATTTAAATCCGTGACCTAGGGTTTATGTTTGCGGATGCGCATACTGACGACTACTTCGCAATTATGCGTAAAAAAGTCGCATCAATAATACGCAGGGTGGGGGAGAGCACCAACGGTATCCTCAGGGTGTTTGCGGAGAGGCTGGATGGGCCTACAATGGGCAGGTTTATTAAGCTGCACGTCTTACGTGGAGCTTAATAAACTTTCCAACATAGTGTGTGTGTGTGTGTGTGTGAGTTTGTGTGCGTTATTTATGTGCTTACATGTATCTACTAACATAGTCATATAAGAAATTGTCCTACTAACAAAATATGAAAATAAAACATTTTTTTTTTTTTTTTTTTTTATTTACAAAGCAAGCGGTCGATCCTGCTGCGCCACGGGCGTCACATTGAACTGTAATGTTCTTACCATAATTCCCTCCCAAGTTCGACAGTTTATCGAATGGTGTTGTAGAAGCTAACAACATTAATCATTATGGTAAGTATCACCTGATACCTACCCTACTGGAGCGCTGCTTTTCGAGTGTTTAAGGAAACTAGAAGCTAAGGAAGAAAAAAAAAACAGACACCGGTCTCACCGGCGAGGCCGAAGGGTCGTACGCATGCGACCTCAACGACGTGCATCACCCCACTGAGTTTCTTGCCGGTTCATCTCAGTGGCGGCACGTTGTGAACCGGTGGTAAACTCAGCCCTCTCTTAAGCGACAGCCCACGCCGAGGTGCCCTTGAGCCCGTCGCTACTTCTGCCGTTAAGGCTAGAGCGCTTCAAGCGCTCGCCTCCTATTGTCCGGTGAAGCTGTAAAGGCCATCTGCGGCCAACAGCGTCTATCAATCCCAAAAACAAAAAAAAAAAAAAAAAATAATAAGAAAAAAAAAGTCACGGGTCCGAGTTTGATGAACATTAAAACTGCATCATTGTATTTATGAAAATCTATATAAAAAACATAGGTACCTTATATTATTAGGTATAGGTACCATTCAATGAAATGATGGCAAACTCAAAGAAATGATTCATATTTCAAGTAATGTTTGATTCATACCAGTCTGTATATTCTTCGAAATGAGGTAAGTAAGTAAATTTTTTCAAGAAAATACCGCAGGGCGCTCAGTATTACAGCAAATATTCTAGTTTCAGTTAAGCTTTATTAAGGGTAGGTATTTAAGTATTGTTAAGGTTGCTAGGTAACCATAGTGTTTGGAAGAATGTTCTTATAAATTGTTGACTTTGAATATACAAGAGAATTGTTACAGCATGCTTTACTTTTATCTCGGGTATATCTTATATTTTTGTTATTGCTACATATTGTTGAGAAATCCTAATCACACTGGGTTATCAAGTGAGGTCAACAAAGTAAATCACTACTTCCGTATAATATTAACGACAAAAGCATCGAAAATGTCTTAAAAAATATCAAATATAATCAAAATGTTACAAGTTTATACGGATGGATGATATTTTTTTGGCTTTTACGGATAGATACAAGTACCTAAGTGTATTTTTATTTAAACCCCGACCTAGTTAAAAGAACTCTTAAAATGTCTTTCCTGTGCTACTATCAGACCCTGTGTCTGATTTATAATTCCGTGGGTCCTACATTTAATGGAGCCGAGTTCCTGTTGCCACCTTCCTGCTTGCTCCCATCACCACACTCTGATCAACATTTTTCTACATACTACTCGCAGCAACCTATCCAAATTCTGTGGGTCTACGTTTATTAGTGCAGAGATCCCGTGACCACCTTCCTGCTCCATCATCAGACCCTGATCACCAGTTTTCTAGCAACTACTCGTCGAGACCTATCCAACGAGCCCAAACTCGATGGGTCTTCGTTTATTGGGGTCGAGATCCTGTTACCACCTTGTTACTGATCATCATCAGACCCTGGTAAAGGTTAACATTTTATTTAGTGTCATCAGATTTATATATGTTATAAATTTCAGATCTTTCGGACTAATAGAAGTAATATGAAAAATCTCTCTTGTATTGTATACAAAATATCCCTATCTCGACTCGGAAAAGAACTGATGGTCTTCAATCGGCTGGACCGATTTTCATGAAACATAGCTAAGAACCATTTCGCTTAAAGTAGCTTTTATATTAAAAAAAACGCATTCAAATCCGTTCACTGGTTGGACCGCTATGATGCCACAGGCAGACAGACTTCCGGACATACTTCTGGCCTTTGGCCGGGGGTTAAAACATTACCTACAATCAATAAAAGATTTCTTGACTTCCATAATAGGTGAAATGGTGGTTGTACTCTCGCGGTCACAAGCGGCATATCATCACCTTCAGGACGATAATCGCTTGCACGAGCCGGCTCAAAATACGTGCGGACGGGGTGAGCGCACGTAATGTCGTTTATACGATTTTGTTCGGAAACCGATACACTGTTCGTGTCCACTATAGTACGTTCGGAAACATACCCGCGGAGCGGGGTAAAGAGTAGGTAGTTAGAAAACAAAGAGGGTGTAGCGTGCGAAAATAATTTATTGTTTATATTAAGTATAGTAGTAGTGATATTGGTGCGGCGGCGCGTCAGGCGCGGCGCGAGTACCGCAGGCCCAGCTCGTGCACGACCAGCTCGAGCGCGGCCAGGCACGCGTCCAGCTGCGCGCGCGTGTGCGACGCCGACAGGCAGAACCTGCACACACGCACACACGACATCAGCAGGCGCCCTCGCGGGACACGCATTACGCACGCACATACGAGGCGAGATTTCACCACCACTCGACACTGTTAGTTTAAGTCTTGAGATGTTAATTATGTAAGAAATAGGTAAATTTAAGATCATAACGTCATGCATGCGCGTGCGACGGCTCGCTCTCATAGAATGGCATGCGAGCGCGCGAAGGGAGAATATTTATACCAGGACGGCGGGGGGCGAGGTCACTTAAATATCGCCGCCGCATCCGCGCGCTCCCATTCTAAAGCCAGGCAACGCCGGGTGCGCACGCATATGTCAAGGAATGTGGAATGACCTAACCTAAGACCTAGACATAAGGTAAACCTTGTATGTAATAGGTATGAGAAATAATCAATAAAGATTGGTTAAAGGGGGTGAGGCAGAGAACCTTCTAGAAAGACACTCGAGTAAAGTATAAAAAGGACGCTGATTGGCCGAGGCGTCATTCGCAATTCGCATTTCACAAGTGCAAGAAAACTAAGAAGAAAAAGGAATTCTGCCCCGCCTCCGCTGCCTCCCTACTGTTTCCAAGAGACCGGTGTTTTATTATCAAGCTTCACAAGATCCTGGGAAACCTATCGCCCATATTGTTTGGTCCTTCGAGCCGGATAACTGAAGAAAAGAAGACTAATAATTTAAGAAAAAAGAAGATTTGGGAAGAAAGCTATCGAAGGACTAAGAAGATGCCTGTCACAAGATCGCAGAAGGGAAGCGTCGCGGACACCGTAGAATCAAGACCGAATACAGCGATTCAAAAACCTGCGAATCAAGATCCCAGGGGCTTAAGAGGGGCCGTCAGAAGCACGGAGATCGCCACAAGAAGCACGAACACGGCCAGGACGGCGCGGCAGGGGGAACTTACGCACTCGTCAGAGGAGACTACGGGCACCACTGCGACTACGACCACGACTTCCACCGAGAGTACCGACGTCACGACCGCTACGACGCAAGTAGAAGACGCAAGCACAGTCAAGCCGTCGAAGCGCACCAAGTCAAGACGCTCAGACACTCAGAAGAAGAGGCTCATGGAATTGGAAGCACAAGAGAAGATCTCCGAATTAAAGTTGGAAGAGATACGTGCGTCGCTCGCACTCGCCCAGGCTCGGCTTGAAAGACAGCGGGTCACGGAAGAAGAGGAAGACGAGGCACCCTCCGCGTCGGAAGACGAAGAAGAATGCCCTAGCCGAGTACAAGAATGGTTGGAAGGGCAGAAGAAGGACCCTCCCGCAGAAGACAAGAAGGAAAAAGAGAAGACGCCTGTGGAAAGTGAAGAGATAGGAAGAGGACAGGGCGCTCACAAGGACCAGGATCTTGAGCACCGGGAAGACCAAGAAGAAGCCCGGCCTGCGCGTCAGCCACCGAACGTGGTCGTCACTTCCCTGGCAGCAGCTCTTACCCAAGCGGTGCAAATGTCTAGGTACGCGCCGAAGTACTTGCAGGAACTGCCTACCTTTAACGGACAGTGCGGCGGCTCGCTTTCCGCGCCGCCTACTATGAAACAGAAGCTGTATCAAAACCGAAAATGTATCAAGATTGAGAAGAAGCATCAGGGGGGCAGCCATGGAGGCGGTCAGCAGTCTACTCATCAGCTAGCCGGATCCGGCGACAATAATGGAAGATTCGGAAGACCGGATGCACTGGCGATGAGTGAGATGCAGAAGATGAAGACATTAACAAGACTCAGCGACAGCCCGCGAGACTTATGTATATTCGCCAATAAGGTGGCTAACATAGTGGCCACGATAGAAGCGCTGAAGAAAGTTCACTATCTCTACAATCCGGAGTTAGTGAAGATCATCATCGACAAGCTTACGCCGATAATAAGAAGCAAGTGGTATGACTACGCGGCGAAGAATAAAGAAGACATTCCCGACCTGAAGAGACTTGTGGCATTTTTAAATGAAGAAGCGGACAAGTGCGGCGCCTACGCGCAACCAGAAGATATCGCCATGAACACGACGCCGGAAAAGAATTACAAGAAGAGGTACGAGCGCACTTTCGCAACCAACGAGCATGTCACGAAAGAAGAACACTGTTCCACATGTAAGGGTGACCACCATCAACTGTCTGACTGCAAGCGGTTCAGAGACCTCGACGTTGGCGAGCGTTGGGAGATAGCGAAGAGACACCGCATCTGCTTCCGCTGCCTACGAAGTACACACCGCCGAGGTACCTGCCGAGCGAAGAAGTGCGGAAAAAATGGATGCTCGATGACACACCACTACGAGACGCACCACGGAGGACACCATCACCACCACCTTCTCCCGCAGTACAAGAGATCGTATCGGCAGTGGAACTCGTCAACAACGTCGACCGTATCGGAAATTGTCAAGCATTTCTGAAAATCGCGCCTGTAACTATCACCGGTCGAAACGGCACCCGAGTGAACACCTACGCCTTGATGGACGACGGAAGCACCCTCGTCGGTGAACAGCTGGCGGAGTTACTAGAATTGGACGGCCCACGCGACGAAATGTGGGTACAGGGCCTGAACGAGGCCGTCAAGCACGAAAACAGCAAGAGGGTCGACATCAAGATACGAGGAAGGTACAGCAAAGAAGAATACGCATGCGAAACGCGCGCACAGTACAGCGACTGATGTTCACCAGGCAGAACATAGAAAAAGAAGATCTTGTAGACTGCACTCACCTACGCGACATGGAAGACCAGCTTGTCTACAGGGATGCCTGTCCGAAGATACTCATTGGACAGGACAACTGGGAACTGCTCGTGGCACTCGAAGTACGAACAGGGAAGAAGGATCAGCCTGTCGCCTCACGCACGCGACTGGGTTGGGTGCTACATGGCTGTCGTACGTCATACCAAAAGCCTGTGGCCTTTTGTGGACATACAGTGCTGACAGGCCCGGAAGAGTCGATGGATGGCATGATGAAGAAGTTCTTCGACTTGGAAGCTCTTGGGGTAGAACCAAGAAGACAGAAGAATGACCCAGAAGAGCGCGCCATGAAGATATTACAAGAGAAGAGTCGAAGAATGCCCGATGGAAGGTTCGAAACTGCTCTGCTGTGGAAGGACGATGTCACCATACCGAACAACTACGTAGACGCATACAGAAGACTGATGACGCTCGAGAAGAAGCTCGATCACGACCCGGAATTGAAATCCAAGTATGAAGAACGGGTCAACAACCTACTTACGTCGGGTTACGCGGTCCAAGCGAGCACGCCTGCAGTGCCGGGAAGAACATGGTACCTGCCACACTTCGCTGTATGCAACCCATCAAAGCCGAAGATACGTCCGGTACACCACGCGGCGGCAAGGTCACACGGACGAAGCCTGAATGACATGTTGCTGTCCGGCCCCGATCTTCTGCAGTCGCTACCTGGAGTCGTCATGAGGTTCCGTCAGCACCCCTTCGCGGTCTCAGCGGACATCAAAGAAATGTTTATGCAAATCAAGATCCGAGAAGAAGATAGAGACGCACTGAGATTTCTGTGGAGAGGGGACAACAGAGGCGACACAAGACCAAGAGAATACCAGATGACATCGGTGATCTTCGGTGCAAAGTCTTCACCATGCAAGGAGTTGTACATAAAAGACCGGAACGCAGAATACTTCGAGAAGACCTTTCCCAGAGTAGTCAAGGAAATCAAGAAGAACCACTACATGGATGACTATATCACGAGCTTCCCGACTGAAGAAGAAGCTATCGAAGTATCAAAGAACGTGGACCACATTCATCGTCACTGGCTGGTTTTGTTCTACGAGGGTGGGCATCGAACAAGGAGTCTGTGTTACACTTTAACGCGGACGCGAAGACCACTGCAGTACCCATAGGAGTCGTCGGTGTAGAAAAGACTTTAGGTCTACTATGGGAAGTGAAAGAAGACTGCATCAGCTTTCGCTTCAACGAGAGGAAGACACCATCCGAAGTACTGCGCAGTGAACGACCGCCCACGAAGAGAGAAGCCCTGAGCGTGATCATGTCATTGTTCGATCCGCTCGGCCTGGTCTCACCACTCACGACACTGGCGAAGAGATTACTGCAAGAGACGTGGCGATACGGCACCGGCTGGGATGAAGACATACCAGAAGACCTACAGCCGCGCTGGACAGCGTGTTTGGCCAACCTGCGCGCTGTAACGGAGCTACGCATTCTGCGATGTTACAACGCCGGGCCACCAGTCGTCGCCAGGGAGCTGCATACGTTCGTCGACGCAAGCGAAGAAGCGTATGCGACCGCCGTCTACATACGGATGAGACGCGCCGATGGGTCCGTACACGTCGCACTGGCAGCGAAAAGTCGCGTCGCGCCTCTCAAGCCTACGTCCATACCACGACTGGAGCTACAAGCGGCTCTTCTGGGTGCACGCCTCGCGAGAACGACAGAAGAGGAGCACGATTTCGAGTTCGCGAAGAAGATCTTCTGGAGCGATTCACGCACGGTTCTCGCGTGGGTAAGGGCCGAGCCTCGCGCCTACAAGACGTTCGTCGCACACCGACTGGCGGAGATCGAAGAGCTGACCAAGGTGAACGAGTGGCGCTGGGTACCTACCAAAGAGAACGTAGCCGACGACGCCACCCGTGAGACGCCAGCTGGTTTCAACGCGCAGCACCGGTGGTACCATGGATCCGACTTCCTACGGCGACCAGAAGAAGAATGGCCGGAAGAAGTCCGCACGCCGAGTGAGAAGACCGGAGAAGAAAGGTGTCACGTAGCGCAAGAGCAGAAGACCCATGGATACTTGCCTGCCATCGAAAATATCGCGAAGTGGCAAGTACTTATTCGCGCTACGGCACGTGTCTTGCAGTTTATAGACATGTGTCGCGCAAGAAGACACGTCGCCGCGGCAGCGAAACACAAGAAGACTAAGGAAAACGCGAAAAAGGATCCTACGTGGAACACCAGCAAGACCAGGAAGACGAAAGAGGACATGAATGTGGCCACAAAGAAAACGGAAAAAATAAGGTTCATCTGCCTGGACGCAAGCTACCTTATATGGGCAGAAAAGTTATGGATAATGAAGGTACAGGACGACTGCTACGCGAACGAGAAAACGCGTATTATGTGCAACGCAGCGCCCTCCACGAATGATCGTCTCGTCGCTTTAAGTGTGTACATGGAAGACGGAATACTGCGACTACGCGGAAGGATTGCAGCGGCACAAGACTTGAGCGACGAGACAATCAACCCCGCTGTATTGGATGAACAACATAGATACACGCGAATGTACATACAACATATACACGAGAAGATGTGTCACGGCGGTGTTGAGTTAGTGGTGAACGAACTAAGACAGCGATTCTGGGTGACACGTATACGACCAACAGTGAAAGGGGTGATAAGAAGCTGCCCACAGTGTCTTCTGAGAAGAGCGAAGCCAATGAGCCCTGCGACGGGAGACCTGCCAGCCGCGCGCCTTAGTCATCACGCGCGGCCCTTCTCATTTACGGGACTGGACTACTTCGGGCCATTGGAAGTCACCGTCGGAAGACACCGAGAGAAGCGATGGGTCGCTCTCTTCACCTGCATGACGACGAGGGCGGTTCAACTAGAGGTCGTCACATCGCTCAGCGCGGACAGTGCCATCGCCGCGTTACGAAGATTCATCGCCAGAAGAGGACAGCCGACGGAGATCTGGTCGGACAACGCGACGTGCTTCAAGGCGGCAGACAAGGAGTTGACGGAAGCATTGAAGCAAGCCTGGGACGCGACAGAAGAGGAAGCCGACGCGCGTCACGTCACCTGGCGCTACATACCGCCCGCCTCGCCTTTCATGGGCGGCGCGTGGGAGCGCCTGGTACGCAGCGTGAAGGAAGCCCTACGTGCCACGCTGCACGAGAAGTACCCCAGTGATGAGACTCTGCACACGCTTCTCGTCGAGGCCGAGAACATCGTCAACTCACGGCCGCTCACTCATGTGGCTGTGACACCGGAAGAGCCAGAAGCGTTGACCCCGAACCACATCCTGTTGGGGTCGAACAGTCACGTGTCAGCACCGGGCCAGTTCACCGAGGAAGATCAGTCGGCGGGCAACTATGGAGGCGCGCGCAACGGCTGGCGGACGAGTTCTGGCGGCGATGGGTCGAGGAGTACCTTCCCCTGCTCCAACACCGGCGGGAGCCTCGCACCACGGGCACGGCACCGAAGGTCGGTGACTTGGTCATCGTCTGCGACCCGAACCTACCGCGGAACATCTGGCCCAGAGGAAGAGTGACCAGAGTCTACCCGGGAAAGGACAACGAGGTACGAGTCGTGGACGTCACTACGAGCAACGGGCACGTCCTGCGAAGACCCTGCAAGAAGATCGTCGTGCTACAAATGGGATCGCAAGCAGCGATGGCGGGAGAAATGTGCACGACAGAATAGACTCAGTGCGTGAGACAGTGTGTTTACATGTATATATTCTCATAGGATAGGCATAGAGACATAAGGACATTATATTTTACATGTTTATAGTAGTTTTAACAGTGAATTAGATGTTAAGAAATAGGAATAGGATAAGGTAGTCGTATAAGAATGGTATCTCAACTAGTGAGTACTGTAACTAGTAGAATAAGTTATTTTTTGGATAATAAAATATACTTGTTATTGTGTTTTATTTAAAAGGGAAATGTATAGGATATTGTAATATGCTATGTTAATTATGTAAGAAATAGGTAAATTTAAGATCATAATGTCATGCATGTGCGTGCGACGGCTCGCTCTCATAGAATGGCATGCGAGCGCGCGTAGGGAGAATATTTATACCAGGATGGCAGGGGGTGAGGCAGAGAACCTTGTAGAAAGACACTCGAGTAAAATATAAAAAGGACGCTGATTGGCCGAGGAGTCATTCGCAATTCGCATTTCACAAGTGCAAGAAAACTAAGAAGAAAAAGGAAAAAAAGGAATTCTGCCCCGCCTCCGCTGCCTCCCTACTGTTTCTAAGAGACCGGTGTTTCATTATCAAGCTCCTCAAGATCCTTGGAAACCTATCGCCCATAGTTTCCTTAATTTTTATGATTTCTGACGTATTCTTTAGAATACGTCAGAAATCAATACATAAAAACATAAAATCAAACAATACATAAAATCAATACATAATAATAGGAGAATGCACATTTTAGGTCAAATAAAGTCAACTACGACCTTGAATAAGCTATTGATCTAAATGAATATTTTAGTTACCACCTGAAGCGAGTGTAAGTATACAGACCTGATGCGCGCCGTGTTGAGCGGCGTGGCGGGGAAGCCGACGCCGACGGTGGCCACGCCGCGCGCGGCCAGGCGCTCCACGCAGGCCGCCATCTTGCTGAACGTGTACACCAGCATGGGCACCACGGGCGAGTCCTCGTGCCCGAACACCACCACGCCCATGCCGCGCAGCCTGCGCCCACAGAACGTGTCGCTGAACACCGACACTCACCTGCGGCCCGCGGCCCGCGCGCGAAACTAACGAAGCGGTCATGGGGCATACGAATCCCAACATTGACTTTGCCTATGTGTGTGCGTCGGAATGAATATGTACGCTGGATCGCACATATTACAGCTTTGATTTTGCTTTAAAAGATACATTGCAGACAATAAAATCGTGATCATACCACACGTGGATGTCCGTAAGATGCGACTATGGGAAAACAAGAAGACGGGCAGCGACGTCTTTCTATTGAAATACCTACCATCTATGCTGCACTCCTCGCCTGCCAAGCGTGGGGATTGTGGCAACCCCTCCCTTCTAAGGGGGAGGTCTTTTGTTCAGCAGTGGACGTATTTTAGCTGCTGAGACGTGTCTGTCTGATAAATTGTCTGTATTGTAACTAAAAGCATATGTCGGTATCGTCACGATATGACATGATTGTTATAAAAACATATGCATATTATCATCATTGATATTTCAGCAATAAATCTACAATAATTTCGCAAACTCATCGTACGGGATGTATACCTATCTGTATATGTAGTGAGGTGCGATACCTATACTGAGTATAGGTATCGCACCTCACTCATAATAAACATGTACATCGTTTCGTGTCGTCTTCTATCCGATGCGTTCTCACAATAAAGACGCGTCGTAAACGAGAGGTCGTCTCATTTAATATCGCGTCCCTACATCATCTGCGGTTTTCGCGTATCGTTTCGTGGCATTCGAACGGCACGGTGATCAGTCGTCAGCGTGTACGTACACACATACCTCTGCCTGAAGTAGTGCGTGTTCTCCCGCAGCGTGGTCACGCGGCGGTGGCCGCGCGGCGAGTCGATGGCGCGCATGGCGGCCAGCACTTGGCGCGCCACGGGCGGCGCCATGGCGTGCGCGTACGTGTGCGCGTGCCCCGCCGCGCGCAGCCGCGCCACCAGCCGCGACGACCCTGCGGGGAGGGGGGGGGGGGGGGGGGGCGGGGGGGGGGTCACTGCGAGGGTTCCATCCGGCTGAGGGATGACGACCAGTCAGGCGACGGCGTCGTTTTTATGTATCATCTACCGCCCGTTGCGAGTCACGAGCTCAGCGTCGAGATTACGGCGACCCTTTCCCTTCTGAGGCGATGTCCTAATAGAACGCGATCACGCGATCATCGCGCGAACAAACGACGCGACCATCGCGCTTATGACTGGCGAATGTACTGGCGGGCGGACCGCCAGTCAGGACACTCGTTCGACGTCCATATCCTTGAGATTCATTCGCGCGATAGTCGCGTCGTTCGTTCGCGCGATGATCGCGTGATCGCGTTCTATTAGGACACTCTCTGAGGGGAAAAGGTTTCGTTCGACAGTGGTCGTATTTTGGGCGATGATGACGTATCGTACGCACCGGCGATGTACCCGCCGGCGGCGCCGAAGCTCTTGGTGAAGGTGCCCATGAGCACGTCCACGTGTCGCGGCGGCACGCGCGCGTGGTCGGGCACGCCGCGCCCGCGCGGGCCCAGCGCGCCCACCGAGTGCGCCTCGTCCAGGTACAGCTGCAGCCCGAGCCGCCGCTTGAGGGCCACCAGCGCGCCCAGCGGCGCCACCGACCCCTCCATGGAGTACACGCCCTCCACCACCTGCCGACAACACACTACTCGAGCGGCGCCACCGACCCCTCCATGGAGTACACGCCCTCCACCACCTGCCGACAACACACTACTCGAGCGGCGCCACCGACCCCTCCATGGAGTACACGCCCTCCACCACCTGCCGACAACACACTACTTGAGCGGCGCCACCGACCCCTCCATGGAGTACACGCCCTCCACCACCTGCCGACAACACACTACTCGAGCGGCGCCACCGACCCCTCCATGGAGTACACGCCCTCCACCACCTGCCGACAACACACTACTTGAGCGGCGCCACCGACCCCTCCATGGAGTACACGCCCTCCACCACCTGCCGACAACACACTACTCGAGCGGCGCCACCGACCCCTCCATGGAGTACACGCCCTCCACCACCTGCCGACAACACACTACTTGAGCGGCGCCACCGACCCCTCCATGGAGTACACGCCCTCCACCACCTGCCGACAACACACTACTTGAGCGGCGCCACCGACCCCTCCATGGAGTACACGCCCTCCACCACCTGCCGACAACACACTACTCGAGCGGCGCCACCGACCCCTCCATGGAGTACACGCCCTCCACCACCTGCCGACAACACACTACTTGAGCGGCGCCACCGACCCCTCCATGGAGTACACGCCCTCCACCACCTGCCGACAACACACTACTCGAGCGGCGCCACCGACCCCTCCATGGAGTACACGCCCTCCACCACCTGCCGACAACACACTACTTGAGCGGCGCCACCGACCCCTCCATGGAGTACACGCCCTCCACCACCTGCCGACAACACACTACTCGAGCGGCGCCACCGACCCCTCCATGGAGTACACGCCCTCCACCACCTGCCGACAACACACTACTCGAGCGGCGCCACCGACCCCTCCATGGAGTACACGCCCTCCACCACCTGCCGACAACACACTACGCTGGCGACCGGCCGAGACACGTTTGCCGAATTGCATTATAACATGCAGTGTGACATCATCATTACAACCTAGTTTGCTCGCTAGGTATACGTTTACTACATTTCCATGAGTGCAATCCCTACTTCTTAAACTAGGCGTAACCTGTATCTTAAGAAGTAGTTTTTTTCTTTTCTTTTTTACCTTGGCTCATTAATATAACATGATGCTGTTTAGGTATAAGGAGATAATGATGAAATGTAACGCCAGGTCCGAGAATAAAATTCAGACCTAAATTAAAGCTTAATTTATTTCACGTTTTTTTTTGACGGGGAAACCTTCCAAATGTATCATCAAAGGGCCTCGACCGGGGACGCCTCAGTGCGGCCAGAGCGAAGTGCTTGTGACTCACGATGACGATGTTCCTCCAGCGCCGCTCGGCGAGGGCGTGGCGCGCGCGCCGCTCGCAGTGACGCACGTCGTTGTGTCGGAACACGCGCACGGTGGCGCGCGACAGCCGCAGCCCCAGGATGAGCGACGCGTGGTTGTTCTCGTCGCTGAGCGCCAGCGTGCCCGGGCCCAGCAGCCCCGGCAGCCCGAGCGCGTTGGTCGCGAACCCCATGCCGAACACTATCGCCGCCTGCGAACACGACGACGGTACCGCGTCACGGCCGGACTACAGTCTACTAAACTAAAATTGTTATCATAATATGGCAGTGAATCTTAAATCTGTATGCTCGACGATATATAACAATAACGTGAAAATGTTTTTTTCAACAATAACAGGAAAACGACAACATGAAAAGGCGTGAAACTTAATTGGGACGAAATTGACTTAGTCAGTTTTTTTTGGTACAGTTTATCGTAAGTAATCTGATAAATAAGGGATTGGACTCATTAATCATTCTCCGGTTCCACCGGCAATATTTTGGCTAACAAAAATTCTAAAGCCGACGACAGCTAAATAAAACGAACACTATTGTAATATTGATGGTCACCCGTGAATTGTCCGGTTAAGAATAGCACCCTCCTATCTCTCGTTGGGTATCCGTAAAAGATACCTAAGACCAAGGCACACCAAATGGTTAGACGTAAGCGTGCACGTACACGTGTTACGACGTTGTAATGTCTGGATCCGTATGAGGCATGGCACACCGCTTGCGCGACGTAATGTATAATTGTATACGTAACCGGTGTACCATGTCTCTTATAGTTCCATACATTACAACGTCACAGTACGTGCACGCTTACGTCTACGCATTTCGTGTGCTCTGATCTTAAGAGAAAACATGAAGACAGGCAACGGCGTTTCTATGGATCACCTACCACCCATACTGCGATTCCCGAGACGCCTGCTGTTTCAGCTGCTGATGATCATGATCGTTGTCAGTGTCGCGTCCTCACCTCCACTCCGAGGAAGTTGGCGGTGGTCTCCTCGAGCTCGCGGTGTCAGTGTCGCGTCCTCACCTCCACTCCGAGGAAGTTGGCGGTGGTCTCCTCGAGCTCGCGGTGTCAGTGTCGCGTCCTCACCTCCACTCCGAGGAAGTTGGCGGTGGTCTCCTCGAGCTCGCGGTGTCAGTGTCGCGTCCTCACCTCCACTCCGAGGAAGTTGGCGGTGGTCTCCTCGAGCTCGCGGTGTCAGTGTCGCGTCCTCACCTCCACTCCGAGGAAGTTGGCGGTGGTCTCCTCGAGCTCGCGGTGTCAGTGTCGCGTCCTCACCTCCACTCCGAGGAAGTTGGCGGTGGTCTCCTCGAGCTCGCGGTGCAGCTCCATGTGTCCGAGCTCGGCGCGCGGCGAGCTGGCGGCCAGCCCGTAGCGGCGCGTGGCGGCGCGGACCGCCTCCGCGGTGCAGCCGCCGGCGCCCTCCGCGAAGCCCAGGTAGTTGTACGAGCCCAGGTTGATGCAGCGACGCTCGCGGCCCGTCGCCCTGCACCGCGCACACGCCAATAAATATACAGTGTACAGAAGTCGAGCTGCACATGACGCGCGTGAGGACTTGGAAACGGTGCGGACGTTAGTGCCATCCGCTTCGGACACGCCTCTAGTGGTCTGCTAACATTATTATTCCACTTATTATTGGTTTTATTTCCGTTCTTCCCGTTCTATTCTCACCAATCAATCAACTAGATACGAGTGCCACTACCGCGACAGTATTTTCACATAAGCCAGAGTTGATAACCCTAGCGCGCCCGCCGAGCGTAGGTACTCTTATGAATAAGAATAAATTTAAAATTTTTAAATACCCCCGACTTGGGTAAACGAACTCTTAAAATGACTTTCCTGTGCTATTATCGGACCTTGATCAGTATCTGTCTAACTGCTCGTCAAGATTTTACCATAGATATTAAAATCGGTGGGTCCTACATTTAATGAAGCCGAGTTCCTGTTGACACCTTCCGGCTTGCTCCCATCACCACACTCTGATCAACAATTTTCTACCTACTAGTCGCAGCAACCTATCCAACGAATCCAAATTCGGTGGGTCTACGTTTATTAGTGCAGTGATTCCGTGACCATCTTCCTGCTCCATCGTCAGACCCTGGTCACCATTTTTCTAGCAACTACTCGTTGAGACCTACCTAACGAGCCCAAACTCGGTGAGTCTACCTTTATTGGTGCAGAGATCCCATGACCACCTTCCTGCTCCATCATCAGACCCTGGTGAAGGTTACCATTTTATTTAGTATCATCGGATTTACATATACATATACATTGTATACAAAATATCCCTACCTCGACACGGAAAAGAGCTGATGGACTTTAAACGGCTGGACTGATTTTCATGAACCATAGCTAAGAACCATCTCGCTTAAACTATCTTTCAAATAAAAAAAAAACGCATTCAAATCCGTTCAGTGGTTGAACCGCTACGATGCTACTGACAGACATTCATCCAGACAGACAGACAGACTTACGGACATAGGCGTCAAACTTATAACTCCCCTCGTTTTTAGTCGGGGGTTAAAAATGAGATACATAACACGAGCTTGACTTCTGTACACCGATTATGTATTTTGTACTATGACCGATGTGTCCGAAGACCGTTGGACCGAGGAGCGCTAAGTGAGTGAATGGTGCGGCGAAGCACACGGGAAATCATCCTAGAGTGGTATGGTCACTTCTAGTGAGTGGTTCCAGAGTTATGATCGAACCCACGGCCTATTGGGTAGCCGCAAATTTTCTTGATGTCTCGCGGGGGAAATAGGTCTCCGGAACCTGTGGGGGTCGACCACCGACCTGAGTTTGTGGGATTCTTACCCACTAAAAAGCGATGGAATTTAAGTGCGACTAGTCTTTTTTTCTACCGGGGGAAACCTTCGAAAGGTCCTCGGGACCTGTGCGGGTCAACCGGGGTATGTGAGATTCTTACCCAATAGAACCTCCGCAGCTGTCGCATCGGCACATGAGAGGACACCCGGGCTCTCCGGTGGGATCTGCACCGGGAGTCCCTCAGTACCTTGCCTTTGAATTCGCCGCCGGGGGACGCATTATAGCCCCCCGGGAACCAGACACGGTGGTCACGGGGACGGGGGTCGCAACCCTGCCGCCGTCCTCCTAGCAGTCACCGCCGTACGCAATGGACGTCCTAGGGTCCACAACCTGAACGTCCAGCGACCCCGAAGAGACCAGAGAGTCTTGCCTTAACTCTAGACCGACGGGCTCGTCCCTCGTGATCGAGTACTATAAATAAGTAATGAAGGAAACCCATTTAACCGTTAAGATACGCCTTAAATTTTTTAACCGGTACCGGACTTATTTCTTAATAACTAACCTCACCTTAGTTAGTACCTACGTCATAGCGGTTTGCGCAATGTTAATTAGCGCCAAATCATAAATGTTATGATTAGGGACCGGATTTATATGTATTTAAAATTCCAAAATATGTACATATAATATGTACATATAAAAAGCTCTGTGATAAAACTATTTAAAACAATTATAACTTGCAAAAAAGGATCTATAAACTTACAAACAGTAATTTTCAAGAACAGTTGTAACAAATTAACATCAATGAGTGAAGTTGCTGAGCGTTAAAATTAGTGCAAAAGTAAAATAAACCAATGTCAAGTGGAGTAACAGCTTAACGTCTGAAATCAACAACTGAAATAAAATTGTGCGTGGAAAATAACTAATATTCTAAAGCATTTAAGAAACAGTGATAATAAATAAACATAGTGAGTGAAATAACTCGGCTTTCCAACCAGTGCAAACCCGAAAATCCTTCATTTTAAAAAGTGGACATCGTACATTAATGTAAACATTCCTATAAATGAATAATCAGGGGCATCAAGCTAAAGTATGATTCCAATACATAAACAGTGCTAATAACATTATCCTGTGAAAAGGGAAACATTCAGTGCTGGATTTTACCAAAATTTTAGTGAATTTGTACTATGTCGTAAAAAAATACTGCACATTCAACGCCATCTAGTGATTATAAGCCAATAGATGGTGCCAAGTATTTGTTGTTAAAATCGATATAGATAGACTACCACAGTATACAAGAACTGCACCGAGTATTACAATTATCTCAGAGAGGGCGCTAGTTCCAATCCATATATCAAGTCAACTATCAAGTTCATATAGATTGCACAGAGAGGGCGTTGCTGTCGATCTGTTTACATTACTCTATTGATACAAAATGAGTGAATTATTAGAGGCAATACAAAACCTTAGCAAACAAATGAAAGAAACTGAAACCAGATTAACAGCAAAAATAGATGGACTAGATGAAAAATTATGCCAATTTAATATAGAAATAGAAAGCATAAAAAAGACACAAGAAAATCAGGAACGCCGTTTAGACCTATTAGAAAGAAATGTAAGAATGCGTAACTTGATACTATTTGGTGTTGCGGAAGGAGAGAATTCTTACTTGGAACTGGAAGGAAAGGTTCTAAAAATTATTCGAGAAAAGATAAGCGTAGACCAGTGGTTCCCAAACTTGATTGGGCTCCGACCCACCTAACAAAAACTGCCAAATACGGGACCCACCTCTTGGCTGTCTTAAAAAGGGCATACAATATTGGTAACGCTCAGATCCCCTAGTCTCTGTGTTAATTAATTCGTCTTCTGCCCATTCAGCCATTTCGTCGATACGTCGTGCAACAGTATTATTTGACAGTGGTATGCACTCGATTTCCTTTAATTATTTTTCTCCAAACATTGTTCCAACAGCATCTTTAATCGACGGTAACACTAAGTCTTCCCCAATGGTGTGAGGCTTTCCTGCTCTGGCGATCCATAATAATATAGATAGCGATAAGCTAATGAGGTACGAGGCGTACGAAGCATTTTCAATAATATTAATAAAATGTGAAACAATGTTTTTTGACGATTTCATGTCCAATAATTTTCTTTGAAAAAACTTCCTTTACCTTCATTAAAGTTGTGCCACAAAACAACTCTTCGAAACCTACCTAACGAGCCTAAACTCGGTTGGTCTACGTTTATTGGTACAGAGATCTCGTGACTGCCTTCCTGCTCCATCATCAGACCCTGATCACCATTTTTCTAACAACTACTCGTCGAAACCTACCTAACGAGCCTAAACTCGGTTGGTCTACGTTTATTGGTACAGAGATCTCGTGACTGCCTTCCTGCTCCATCATCAGACCCTTATCACCATTTTTCTAACAACTACTCGTCGAAACCTACCTAACGAGCCTAAACTCGGTTGGTCTACGTTTATTGGTACAGAGATCTCGTGACTGCCTTCCTGCTCCATCATCAGACCCTGATCACCATTTTTCTAACAACTACTCATCGAAACCTACCTAACGAGCCCAAACTCGGTTGGTCTACGTTTATTGGTACAGAGATCTCGTGACTGCCTTCCTGCTCCATCATCAGACCCTGATTACCATTGTTCTGGCAACTGTTCGCCGAGACCTACCTAATGAGTCCAAACTCGGTGGGTCTACGTTTATTGGTGCAGAGATCCCATGACCACCTTCCTGATCCATCATCAGACCCTGATCACCATTTTTCTAGCAACTACTCGTCGAAACCTACCTAACGAGCCTAAACTCGGTTGGTCTACGTTTATTAGTACAGAGATCTCGTGACTGCCTTCCTGCTCCATCTTCAGACCCTGATCACCATTTTTCTAGCAACTACTCATCGAAACCTACCTAACGAGCCCAAACTCGGTTGGTCTACGTTTATTGGTACAGAGATCTCGTGACTGCCTTCCTGCTCCATCATCAGACCCTGATCACCATTTTTCTAACAACTACTCGTCGAAACCTACCTAACGAGCCTAAACTCGGTTGGTCTACGTTTATTGGTACAGAGATCTCGTGACTGCCTTCCTGCTCCATCATCAGACCCTGATCACCATTTTTCTAACAACTACTCGTCGAAACCTACCTAACGAGCCTAAACTCGGTTGGTCTACGTTTATTGGTACAGAGATCTCGTGACTGCCTTCCTGCTCCATCATCAGATCCTGATTACCATTGTTCTGGCAACTGTTCGCCGAGACCTACCTAATGAGTCCAAACTCGGTGGGTCTACGTTTATTGGTGCAGAGATCCCATGACCACCTTCCTGATCCATCATCAGACCCTGATCACCATTTTTCTAGCAACTACTCGTCGAAACCTACCTAACGAGCCTAAACTCGGTTGGTCTACGTTTATTAGTACAGAGATCTCGTGACTGACTTCCTGCTCCATCATCAGACCCTGATCACCATTTTTCTAGCAACTACTCATCGAAACCTACCTAACGAACCCAAACTCGGTTGGTCTACGTTTATTGGTACAGAGATCTCGTGACTGCCTTCCTGCTCCATCATCAGACCCTGATCACCATTTTTCTAACAACTACTCGTCGAAACCTACCTAACGAGCCTAAACTCGGTTGGTCTACGTTTATTGGTACAGAGATCTCGTGACTGCCTTCCTGCTCCATCATCAGACCCTGATTACCATTGTTCTGGCAACTGTTCGCCGAGACCTACCTAATGAGTCCAAACTCGGTTGGTCTACGTTTATTGGTACAGAGATCTCGTGACTGCCTTCCTGCTCCATCATCAGACCCTGATTACCATTGTTCTGGCAACTGTTCGCCGAGACCTACCTAATGAGTCCAAACTCGGTGGGTCTACGTTTATTGGTGCAGAGATCCCATGACCACCTTCCTGCTCCATCATTAGACCCTGATCACCATTTTTCTAGCAACTACTCGTCGAAACCTACCTAACGAGCCTAAACTCGGTTGGTCTACGTTTATTAGTACAGAGATCTCGTTACTGCCTTCCTGCTCCATCATCAGACCCTGATTACCATCGTTCTGGCAACTGTTCGTCGAGACCTGCCTAATGAGGCCAAACTCGGTGGGTCTACGTTTATTAGTACAGAGATCCCATGACCACCTTCCTGCTCCATCATCAGACCCTGATCACCATTTTTCTAGCAACTACTCGTCGAAACCTACCAAACGAGCCCAAACTCGGTTGGTCTACGTTTATTGGTACAGAGATCTCGTGACTGCCTTCCTGCTCCATCATCAGACCCTGATTACCATTGTTCTAGCAACTGTTCGTCGAGACCTACCTAATGAACCCAAATTCGGTGGGTCTACGTTTATTGGTGCAGAGATCCCGTGACCACCTTCCTGCTCCATCATCAGACCCTGATCACGATTTTTCTGACAACTACTCGTCGAGACCTATCCAAGGAACCCGAACTCGGTTGGTCTACGTTTATTGGTACAGAGATCCCGTGACTGCCTTCCTGCTCCATCATCACACCCTGATTAGCATTTTTCTAGCAACTGCTCGTCGAGACCCTACCTAACGAGCCCAAGCTCGGTGGGTCTACGTTTATTAGTGCAGAGATCCCGTGACCACCTTCCTGCTCCATCATCAGACCTTGATCACCATTTTTCTGGCAACTACTCGTCGAGACCTATCCAACGAGCCCAAACTCGATGGGTCTAGGTTTATTGGGGCCGAGATCCTGCTACCACGTTCTTGCTGATCATCATCAGACCCTGGTGAAGGTTACCATTTTATTTAGTATCATCGGCTTTACATATGTTCTATATTTCAGATTTTTCGGACTAATAGAAGTAATTTTATACAAAATACCTCGTACCTACCTACCCTAAATAAACTTTTTTTTTTAAATATTTTTTCTCGACACGGAAAGGAGCTGATGGTCTTCAAACCGCATTCAAATCCGTTCACTGGTTGGACCGCTACGATGCAACAGATAGACATACATACAGACAGACAGACAGACAGACTTCCGGACATAGGCGTCAAACTTATAACTCCACTCGTTTTTGGTCGGGGGTTAAAAAATATCACAAAGTCAAGACACCACCACCACTTCACACGAAATGCATTTCGCCACCTGTCCCGACCCCCGCTCGCTCCTCTCCTCTCGCAGTCATCGGTCGCGCGCGCCCGCGCCGTTACCCCTCCCTCAATGGTGGACCGGCTGTAAGCCCGATCGGTCGGGTTTTCAGGGCCCACTTAATATTCGCTCGCGACCCACCAGTGGGTCGCGACCCACAGTTTGGGAACCTAGGGCGTAGACTGTTCCCAAAATGAAATTCAACATGTAATGCGTATCGGCAAAAAAAAGGATACTATAAGACCTATCAATATTGGCTTTACAACACTTGGAAAAAAGATACAAATAATAAAAAACAAACACAATTTAGAAGGAACAGGACTCTATTTGAAGGAAGATTACTCACCAAAAGTTTTAGAAGAACGGAAAAATCTCCAAGAAGAATTACAAAAAGAATTACAGAAAGGAAATAGAGCAATTATTAAATACAATAAAATAGTGATTTTGCAAAACGGAAAAGAAAATGCACACAGAAATCATGAAAGAATTCACAATAAAAAAACGTCCCCTAGAGGACTCACCTAAGACAAATACAAGTCAAAACACTAAGCATGATGAAAAAGAAAATAGAAAGGCAAAGAAAAATAAAACTACCATAGAAACCAGAAATATTACTCAATACCTATCATACCAAGATAGAAACACATTCCCTAAGACATCGGAATCAACAAACCCTAATAAGGAAACTTAGCAACGAGAGACGCCTCCTCCAATTACAAATATAATAAAAAAGATACACCAATCCTCTCCCAATACGGTTGGTCACCGAGGGAAGAGTAGACCAAAACCCTCTAAAGAAAATGTAGAGCTCGATTTGCGCAGCGCCGGAAAAACAAACAGGAAAGAAAATTACTTATATATGTGCACTCTGAATGTTCGATCGCTAGTGTCGGAAACAAGAATGATCGAATTACACCACTATCTGTCAACAATAAATTGGGATATTATCGGTTTATCCGAGGTAAAGAAAGAAGGAAACGAAATTATCGAATATGAAAATTATATCCTTACATACTATGGTGAAAAAAGTGGTAGAAATGGAGTGGGTTTTCTTATTAAAAAAAATCTTAAGAAATACATAATTGACATCAAACCTTTCTCAGATAGAGTTATAAGATTAGATATTCAGATAAATAACCGCATAACCCATATAATTCAGGTATATGCTCCAACTGAAAACTCTACAGCAGAAGAAATTGAACTGTTCTATAATCAGGTTACACAAGCATTAGATAATACAGGCAATGACATTTACATAATAGGCGACTTTAACTCAAAAATCGGAAAACAAACGGCTGAAGATGATAAAGTCATGGGGCCTTGGTGTTACGGAGAGAGAAACGATCGTGGGTCAAGACTCATCGAATACTGTTTTGAAAATCAGCTGTATATAATGAACACACATTTTAAGAAAAACCTGAAGCGGAAATGGACGTGGCTCTCACCCGACGGTCGTACAAGAAACGAAATAGACTTTATACTGGCCAAAAATAAGAAACTCGTACTGGATACTGAAATAATTAATACAACTTTTTCAACAGATCACAGATTAGTTAGAGCAAAACTTTTTACAAAAACAATAAAACAAAGTCGGCAACAGTTCAGATGTAGAGAACATATTACAAATATAACAGATGAAGACCTATTTAAAAGTACGTTCTCTACAATAATTAAAGATTGTGATATAAACTTTACGAATATTTCTGACGACTACAAATGTTTAATAAAAACAATTAAATGCTCTATGAACAAAATACCTGTAACCGATAAAATAACTAAACACCACGTTATCGATAAAGATATTGATATACTAATTAAAGAGAGAACAGACTTGAAAGCAAAAAGTAAGAAGACCAAAGAGGATAAAATGCGTTTATCATCTTTATATAAAAAAATAAATAGAAAAATTAAAGATAATTATAACGCTTATAAATACAATACAATAGCGAGAGAACTTAGAGATAAAGGATCTATCAAACGATCAAAAAAAAAATTAGATATTTCAAAGAAATGGATTACACACATGAAGAAAAATATTAACAGTAGGACAGAATGCACCAATCGACAACATATTTTAAAAATAGCCACTGAGTACTACAAGGAACTCTACGATGACAAAAAATGTTTACTCTCTAGAAATTGCATAGAATATAACAATAGCAATAAGGAGGAGATAATACCTTTTCTAGAAAGCGAAATTAGGTATGCCATAACATCAGCAAAGTCTCATAAAAGCCCAGGCGAAGATGGATTATCCATAGATATTTTCAAGATACTCGTAGACTCGATAGCACCTGTGATTACTCAACTTTTTAACGAAATTCTATTGCAAAACACAATACCCGAAGATTGGGAAACCTCAGTGATCACTCTATTATACAAAAAGGGAGACCCTCAGAACATAAGCAATTATAGACCCATCAGTTTACTGCAAACACTATATAAGCTCTTCACAAAAACAATCCTTAAAAGAATAGAAAATATTTTACTCTTTAACCAGCCACGAGAACAGGCCGGGTTTCGTCCTTCATACTCTACCATAGACCATATTTTTACACTAAACAAAATACTCGAGCAAACTAGAGAGTATGGAAAACAGCTCTACATAGGATTTATTGACTACAGGAAAGCTTTCGATACTATCTCACACTCAGCTCTATGGAAAACTTTAGAACATCAAGGTATCAACGTTATATATATAAATATCTTAAAAGAAATATATAAAAAGAGTAAGGCTAAAGTCAAGCTAGAGAACAAGGGAGACCCATTCAATATACTTCGTGGAGTAAAACAAGGAGACCCTATTTCACCAAATCTGTTCACAGCCTTACTTGAGGACATCTTTAGAAACCTACACTGGGATGGATTAGGAATAAATATAAATGGAGAGTATCTAAACCACCTACGTTTCGCAGACGACATTGTCATTATTACCGATAATCATAAAGACCTAAACACTATGCTACAAGACCTGGATATAGAGAGCAGAAAATGTGGGTTAGAAATTAACCATAGTAAAACATGTATAATGTCAAATGGAATACAAGCTGAAACAGTTGTAAATGGCAGTTCTATTCAATACATAGAAAATTATACATACTTAGGCCAAAATATTTGTTTACAAAACCAAATAACTACGGAAGTGGAAATAAGAATCAAGAAAGCATGGGGAAAATATTGGGCTCACAAGGATATTTTTAAATCGAAACTTCCTATTTCACTGAAAAGAAGAGCTTTCGATTCAGTAATACTACCTACTCTACTATATGGTTGTCAAACGTGGGCCTTAACAGAGAAGATACTCAGAAAAATACAAGTATTTCAAAGAGCTATAGAAAGGAGTATGTTGGGCCTACGCTTATGTGATAAAGTCAGAAACTCTACTCTAAGGAAAAGAACAAAAATAATAGATGCAACAGAATTACTATGCCGACTTAAATGGAGATGGGCTGGTCATGTTGCCAGGCAAAAAGACGGACGATGGAGTGAAAAAATATTGCACTGGCACCCTAGAGACGCAACACGACCCCGAGGACGTCCTTACCGCCGATGGTCTGACGATATAGATGCAGTTGCGGGCGCTACATGGTCTAGAGACGCACAGGATAGAAGACATTGGAAAACTTTGGAGGAGGCCTACATCCTTAAATGGATGACCCAATTAAAATGATGTATTATTTTGAAATTAAATTAACATATAAATTTAATATAATGTAATCAAATGTATAAATGTTCAATTTCTATTTTGCATGAAAATTTAATTGTAATGTACTTATTATTATTATTGGGAAATAAAGGCTATTTATTAAAAAGCGAAAATATGGCAAAATATGGAGTTAATAAACTATTTAAAAAAAAACCGACTTCAAAGTAAATTATCTAAAAAGCATAAAATAACGAAAATATATTGAAGTCGGTGCTAGCACATCATGTTAGACTAAGACTAGCACGAGCTGACACCGACTTCCATATATTTTCGTTATTTTATGCTTTTTAGATAATTTACTTTGAAGTCGGTTTTTCTTTTTAAATAGTTTATTTAACACTTTTTAGTGACTTTTATTTTAGCAAAATAGGTATCAGCACTATCACGCAACTCGAACGTCTACGTTACAGTAACTTACTGAAAACATAAAAAGTTTACATCTCTTAAACTACTGGACCGATTTTGATGAAACTTATACTCTACCCTAAGTTGAAAAACACTAACTATTGCAAAAAGAATTTTTGAAATCGGACCTGTAGTTTCGGAGAAATCCGTGGACAAACCTACATACATACACACATCAAAAGTGTCTAGGGATCAACATATATTTTTGCAATAACTTTTCTCCTGATTGATATTAATTAAAATTTTCTTTAAGGATTCATCAAATAAAGTGTTTTCGTTTGTCACAGTAACGATAAACCAAGTCACCTTTGCATTAATAAAGAAATTTGCCATTTTCCTAATAAAGGGATTTTTGACATTTGAACCACTAACACAAAAGTTCGAAAAAAAGACTGAAATAACAGTTTTCTTTAAAATTTTATTGGGTAACTTAAACAATTAATAATCCGTGTTTCTACCGCGAACACTAACAACACAAGAACATCGGTTTGGCATACTCAAAATGAGTTCATCCAAATCACGCTGTGGAATGGCCGCCCATGTTCGTTGCAACAACAAAAAAAGGTCTTCTTGCGACTGGATACCCTCCATATTCGGCAGAGCTCTTCTCTGTAGCATATCCCATGCATGCTCAATCGGGTTCAAGTCTGGCGACTGAGCAGGCCAGGGCAGGACATTGATGTTAGCTGCGGCGAGAGTCTGTCTTACAACTCTTGCGGTGTGCGGTCGTGCATTATCATGCATTAACTGAAATAAGGGACCGATTTGCACTTGTAGAGGAACGATGACGTCTGATACAATCGTCTCAGCATAAATTTGAGCGTTACGGGTACCACCTATAGCAATGCACAATCGTAGGATTCGATATCAATGGGCTCTTGAACACAGAAATTGGGCAGAAGAACAATGGCGTTTCGTGTGCTTTTCTGATGAGTCTCGTTTTGGTATGAGACCGGATACAAGACGTATACGACACTGGAGAACCCCTGGACGCCAACAGCGATTAAAATCCTGCCAGGAAGTCCATCCTTATAGTGGTGGAACCATCATGGTATGGGCGGGTATTTGGATCGGCGGAAGAACTGAGTTGATTTGGATCAGAGGCAACCTCAACGCTCAAATTTATGCTGAGACGATTGTATCAGACGTCATCGTTCCTCTACAAGTGCAAATCGGTCCCTTATTTCAGTTAATGCATGATAATGCACGACCGCACACCGCAAGAGTTGTAAGACAGACTCTCGCCGCAGCTAACATCAATGTCCTGCCCTGGCCTGCTCAGTCGCCAGACTTGAACCCGATTGAGCATGCATGGGATATGCTACAGAGAAGAGCTCTGCCGAATATGGAGGGTATCCAGTCGCAAAAAGACCTATTTTTGTTGTTGCAACGAACATGGGCGGCCATTCCACAGCGTGATTTGGATGAACTCATTTTGAGTATGCCAAACCGATGTTCTTGTGTTGTTAGTGTTCGCGGTAGAAACACGGATTATTAATTGTTTAAGTTACCCAATAAAATTTTAAAGAAAACTGTTATTTCAGTCTTTTTTTCGAACTTTTGTGTTAGTGGTTCAAATGTCAAAAATCCCTTTATTAGGAAAATGGCAAATTTCTTTATTAATGCAAAGGTGACTTGGTTTATCGTTACTGTGACAAACGAAAACACTTTATTTGATGAATCCTTAAAGAAAATTTTAATTAATATCAATCAGGAGAAAAGTTATTGCAAAAATATATGTTGATCCCTAGACACTTTTGATGTGTGTACATACATATATACATACATACATACACTCATAAAATTTGGTAAATTTGTTTAGAAGCCCACATAGACTGACATATATTAATATTACATACATACGCGTCGAATAGAGAACCTTCTTTTTGAAGCCGGTTAAAAATAACCATAAGTTTCAGGTATATGGCAGTTCTTTTCAGTATTTGTGTTGTTGCAGTACACGGATGTCATGTTTTTTTACAAAACAACAACAATTGGGGTTACTCCCCAATGCAAAAAAGGCATGTTTGTACGCTTATGTCTCTCTGTCTGTCTGTGGCATCGTAGCTTCCTAACGAATGGATGGATGTAAATTCAAGGTCGTTCTGTTTGGTCAAAATAAGGCTTGGCACTGGCTGAATAATCTTTAACATCGCAGTATGTGACTGGCCTCCTGTTGTAGCCTCAGTGGCGCAGTGGGAAACCGCTTGCTTTGCAAACAGATAGTCGCGGGTTCGAGTCTGACGGACCGCTATTCGCGAGTCATTTTTTAATGGTGTATTTATAAGGTATACGGGGAAAGTACCATAAATTCAGCGACCGTGACTGCGATGTGACACGTCTACAGAATAATAAATATTTTGCTCATTCGCAAATTGTTCCTACCCCGTATGATATTTTTTTCTGATTTTCTTTCTGTTATCGTACTTATGTACTTTGTTTCGTATACATCTATTGGCTACCCTTTTTAACCGGCTTCAAAAAGGAGGTTCTCTATTCGACGCGTAGGTATGTAATATTAATAAAAATGCGTAATATTAATATATGTTAGTCTATGTGGGCTTCTAAACAAATTTACCAAATTTTATGAGTGTATGTATGTATGTATGTATATATGTATGTATGTATGTAGGTTTGTCCGCGGATTTCTCAGAAACTACAGGTCCGATTTCGAAAATTCTTTTGTAATAGTTAGAGTATTTTTCAACTTAGGGTAGAATACAAGTTTCATCAAAATCGGTTCAGTAGTTTAAGAGATATAAACTTTTTATGTTTTCAGGAAGTTACTGTAACGTAGACGTTCGAGTTGCGTGATAGTGCTGATACCTATTTTTTTGTTTGCTAAAATAAAAGTCACTAAAAAGTATTAAATAAACTATTTAAAAAAAACCGGCTTCAAAGTAAATTATCTAAAAAGCATAAAATAACGAAAATATATTGAAGTCGGTGTCAGCTCGTGCTAGTCTTAGTTAACATGATGTGCTAGCAATCTTTGAAATATGCCAAAATATGGAAAAATATGGAAAATAAAAATTGGGTTTCTCTTTCCTAATGCAATAATACAATAATATTGAGCAAAAACTATTGAAATTAAAAATATGTATTTACATATAAATCCGGTCCCTAGTTATGAGCAACTAACAACTAATATGTAATTAAGACAGAAACATTACGCGCATGCGCATGATGCGCATCACTGCCAGGGGCGTATTTACCCTAGGGCCAAGGGGGCCATGGCCCGGGGCGGCAGGCTTCGAGGGGCGGCGCGTGCCGCACCTCGCTTAGCTATCTGCCTCTTTCTTTTTGATTTTATATGATTGAAGGATTAAAAAACCTACATGACTTAACTTAAACTAAAACACATTTGGTTGAACCAGTCGGGAATCCGGGATGTTTCACTTTCAACGTTGTTGCGCGTGTAGTTTTTGTACATATCCAGCGAGAGACGGTGGGGCGGCGTAGGCCACGGTGTTGGTGACTATTTGTTGACCATGTGGTGACCGTCACCCCGCCGCCGCCTGCGCCAGGCATTTTCAATAAAATTAATGAAGTGACAATCTACTTCAATCTTCAATATTAGTTTACCTACTATCTACCTAATGGGACTTTGCTTTTCGTTGGAACTCAAAAATATTTTTTGCATTCTTATTTGGAATTAAATCCAAAATGCGACTAAATGTTAAGCGAATTAAAGAAAAGTTCGTGTGACGCGGTAACCGCCAATTATGCATTTTTGTGTAAATTGGATAAAATGCCCGAAGCCAATGCCGGATTAAGCCAGCGCGGGGCCCGTAGGAAATATGAACGCGGGGCCCTTGACTAGCATAGTTTTTGTTGTTAGAGTAAGGTCATTTAGACGTTCTCAGAAGACAAAATTTTGCTATGTTATGGCATGTCATGAGATGACATCACTCTTACTGACTAAAATTCCATGGTGCCCTCATCCCATTATGGTGACGGGCCCCGTGTGTGCTCGTCCAAGTCCTGCCAGCGGCTATTCGTACGTCTGTGGGTGTTAAGCCGTGGGCGGATGTATAAGGTTCGCAGACTCTCATCTGGTGGCTTGCCGAGACACTTTAGCATTCCATCCTCCGCGAGGGCATTTGTAACTGTGCAGTGCACAGGTAACAGTTCACCCGTTCTTGCTGCCTGCGCTGCCTGGCTACGGGGACATAAGGTCAGCATTAGCCCGCCTTTTGCCCGGCCCTCTGCGGCATCGAGGACCAACGAGGGGATCACTCTCTCTCTCATCCACTCCGCAGCTTCCTTCTGCGACATAACGCTCTCACAGAAGGAAACTACCGCCAACCACGCCCCCTCACTCCCTACCATGGCTTTCACGGCTGACAGCGACGGGTCGGCCTCAATTGCAGTGCGGTGACTACGCTTCGCCGTTGATGCCTGGCACATCTCGAGTGTATGATCCACCGTATCTTCAGCGCACCCACACTCATGGCAGCTCGGGTTCTCTTACCTTACCTTACCTTTCGGGTTTACTTACCTTAGATTGTCTTATAAAGGTACCTGCCGAAGCAAACGTGCTCCGACAGAACCTGCACGAGCCGGAAGGTGAGCGTGCCGTATTTTCGCTGATATGGTCAATTATAGCTGGCATGACTTGACTCCACCACTCATTCAAGCGACCGCACAAGGGCGTCGTCCTGTGCCTCCCTTCGCCACCGCTGAACTTTACGAGGAGGTGCTCCGCCCTGGCTTTGCGCTTCTTTGTTCCGCTGGTAAACTGTGATAACCAACCAGCACTTTCGCCTCCAAGTCCCAAGGTAGGAGGACCTCCACGCCTCACACAAAATTATGCGGTATCTGCGTAGGTATTACCCGAACCACCATGACCTTCTGCGGTCATTGCAACGGGGTCTTGGTTTGGATAGTCAGGGTGTCCTCCCACACTGGCGCCCCATAGCCATACTGCCCCGGTATATAAGTGACGGCAACTATCACTCGGGCCAAACGGATTCGGCAGGAGCCGCGACGGATCTGGTGGTATCTTAGAGCCTCCGTTACTCATCAGAATCGTGTGTTGAAAGAATTGGCGATGTCAAGAGACACCAACACACCGCCCCTGAGACACTGCCTCATCCGACAGAGCCTTGACGCAAAGGATCACGTTTGGCTGACTCTCTCGGAATCCGTATTGGGCATCGGAGACTCGGGCGTTACTTTCTAATAAGAAAGTAGCCAATAGACTATTAACAGAAAACTATTCTAAAAGGTCGGGTTATACGAACAGTTTGAAGCTTAGAGGCTATTTAATATCCTTGGAAAGGACAGACTTAAAGATAATATAGTCATCTAGATATTCCTCTGTAAGTATTGTATTGTCATGTTAACAGCTGGCCTATTAGAGAAGCTTAGAGTCACACAACGAGCTATGGAGGGATCTATGCTCTGAGCTTCTTTGCGCGACAAAATCGACGATTCGCCGAAGAACCAAGGTCACCGACATAGCTCTCAGAATCTGCAAGTTGAAGTGGCAATGGGCTGGCCACATCGCTCGAAGAACCGATAACCGTTGAGGAAGAAAGGTTTTCGAGTGGTGACCACGAACCGGAAGACGCAGCGTTGGTAGGCCTCCCACTAGGTGGATAAACGACATTGTGCGCGTCGCAGGTAACCGGTGGATGCCAGAATAACCACGTTGTCGTTCATTGTGGCGTTCCAAGGGGGAGGCCTATGTTCAGCAGTGGACGTCTTCCGGCTGTTGATGTTATCAACTTGCAAAATCATAATATGAAGCGGCCAATGGTCACTTTTAGAATAACTAGAAAAGAAAGAATTATAATTTTATTTGACTGATATAGACTACTACATATTTCAAATATTTGCTATATGTACGGGGCGGGGCCCGTAGCATTTACTGACTCCTGCTATATGGCTAATCTGGCACTGCCCGAAGCAGAGGGTGAATGCCATAAAACTCAAAGTATACCCGATTGATCTGGCGTGCTTGGTCTATCGAAAAAAAATATGTAAATCTGTACTTAATATTTTAAATTCTAGTTTCTTTTCCCAAACTAATGTATGGGGCGGCAAATCCTAATGGCCCTGGGCGCCAAATTCTTAAATACGCCTCTGATCACTGCTACTATGGTAGCTTGTTATGAGTCCCTAGAATTGCAAGCTGGAAGCGATTTAGTGTACACATAATAGCATATTGTTGTGAACACGTATGACCCGAACAACTTTAACTTTGTCTTGGGAAGTTTGCGGCGAGCCCGCGCAAGTGCGCACGTCGAGCTACATTGCAGAGACTTTGGACGGTTTCGACTTATCTACCATAGCATCTAGAATTCTAGAGCCATAAAATATGGCGAAAAATGTTACATTTGCGCTTTCGAACATCAACTTAGAACGCAATCGAAATGCATACTTAACTTCCAATACTTCAACAAGATATCTCTTGTCAAATACAGATTTTTTCCTAGTTTGAGGATCAGCAGCAAACCTTACTCTTATATTTTAAGTTTTTTTTTTTTGTTTATTTGGTTCACAACTCGAAATATACACTTGATTATCTCTTATGGCTAGCTGAAACAAGAACTTTCACGGTGTAATTTCTAATATCAGTGAACACATCATGCAAAAGATAAAAGCCTGAACAGTGCTCGAAAAACAATTTATAAAAAAAAAAAAAACTAAAAACTCAGAAATAACAAAAAAAAAGAAATTAAATAAATCATGCAAAACAAAATAAATAAAAACCAATATTTAAATAACATTACGCATCATTAATGATTTTGTAGACAGTGGCCCTCGCCGAGGATAGAGAACCAGAGAATATGTCAAACTGTGATTTAATGCCATTGCAATATGAAAAAGATCTGTATAAAGGAGAATGTTGACGAATATTTGTTCTACACCTTGGTAACCTGAAGCACCGTCTATTCAACAATCGGCTTCCTTGTCGTGGGACTTCCAAGTTAACATGCATTAAAAGTTCTGGGCAATCTACCAATCCGTGAATTAGTTTAAACAAAAACATAATATCTGATACTTTACGGCGAACACTTAGGGACTTCATTTTATAAAAAGTTAATCTACTCCCATGGGAGGGCAATACCTTGCATTTATTATTTACAAAAGATAATTGGTGTAAGAATCTTTTTTGAATTCTTTCCAATCTGTTAGAGTGTACTGCATAGCCAGGAGACCATACACAACTATTAAATTCTAGTATACTTCTAACTACGCTTTATCACCATTCTTAAATAAATAATTATTAATTGCCGACTGCCAACTAATGACTGAACACCTTACCTAAAACAATAATGTGTCCAATCCTGGTATTCCTCTAGTTCGTATCGGCTGGTCTAGTGTTAAAACTAGCTATGTTGTCATGTGTCTGTGTGTGTGGGTGTGTACCTGAAGGTCCAGTTGTGGTCGTCGGTGCACCGCTCGCGCACCGTGAGCTCGGCGCCGGGCGCGGAGCAGATGGGCTTGTTGAAGCAGTGTCGCACGCGCCGGTACACGTACCGCGAGAAGAACTGCTCGAACGGGTCGTACAGCGGCGCGTAACCCTGCGGACATACTGTTGCACTTGCACTAGTCCTTCTGGGAACACGTATCGTTTACGAGTGGCGTCGTGTTCCCGCTGTAAGCAACGTGGTAACAGGTATAAGGGCTTAGGGGTCGCTGGACGTTTATGGTCGTGGACCACCGTGCGCGTGTGCACCGTGACACTGGTGCCTGGAGGGCTATAATGCACCTCCAGGCGACGCTCAAAGGCATCAAGGCACTGAGGAGTGTATACAGCAGATCCTACCCGTGACCCCAGTTCCCGTCTTATGTGCGGGTGCGATAGCCGCGGGGATTTTAGAGTGTAAGAACCTCACATACTCCGGTTGACGCCCTCTGGGTTCCGGGTATCTGTTTTCGATGCTTCCTCCTCCGCGAGAAATGAAAAGGTTGTATCAGGGATTATCGGGCTATTCGTCTACGTCGGCGCCGGTTATCTATACTATAATAAAACTCAAAGAGCACTTTTTCTGTACATTGAATATTTTTCCAAACTTTCTATGTCCCCACATAGAAATTTTGGATACTATACTATCGACATAGAGGCCAAAACAATTTTTTTTGGAATTATTGTCTGTCTGTCGTTCTGTTCGTCCAGGTATCATTTGAAAACCCGTGGATGGATTCTGATAGGACTTTCACTGATGTGTTGTGTAGAAGTAGGGGTATAGGTTGGTATATAAACCATCACGCTATGTTTCATAGGGGCTAAGCAGTGAAACATTACTTGCACATATTACCACGTAATTTCCTTTGTATGTGAATAGGGTAATTATAAACTGATCAGTTAATCATTAAGATATCTATTATTACGCTATATACAATAGGGACTGAGCAGACATTTAGTTTGCATAAGATATGGCAGTGGCGAAGGGTCAATTTTTGTAAGGGGTAAGCCGGTCCGTTACACCCAGGACATTTTCATTCGATTTCTGTATTGTTCTAAGTACTTTGCTGATAGCAATATGACATTATATCTTTGAAAAGTTAAAATCTGTAAATCCCGAGAGAGTCCAAACGAGAATAGGAAAGAAATAGGCAAGGGAAAAATACCATTTCATTTAAAAGCCGCTTAGGTCCGCTGCACCACTAAGGCTACATTTGTATAGGTAGGTAGAAATTGAGAATACGAAATTGCTAAATTGTGTGTGTGTAGGGAAAAAAGGGGAGAAAAATGTAATTAAAGCGCGGGCGGAGCTGCGCGGGTCAGCTAGTTCGTCAATAATTTCCGGCAAACAAATGGTCTTGTACCAGTCACTATTCACGGTACGACGATTCTCTAAAGCAACAGTAGCAACGTGTCCAGTTTTATTAAAAAAACTATTTTATAAAAGAAATAAAAACCGACTTCAAAGTAAATTATCTAAAAAGCATAAAATAACGAAAATATTATTGAAGTTGGTGTTAGCGTACCTGCTGTGTATATTCTGCACCAACTTCAACAATATTTTCGTTATTTTATGCTTTTTAGATAATTTACTTTGAAGTCGGTTTTTATTTTTTTTATAAAATAGTTTATTTAACACTTTTTAGTGACTTATTTTACCAAGATAGCTGTATCAAAACTATCACGCAACTCGAACGTCTACATTACAGTAACTTACTGAAAACATAAAAAGTTTATATCACTTAAACTACTGGACCGATTTTGATGAAATTTGTACTCTACCCTAAGTTGAAAGATACTCTAACTATTGCAAAAAGAATTTTCGAAATCGGACTTGTTGTTTCTGAGAAATCCGCGGACAAACCTACATACTACATACATACACTCGTGAAATTTGGTAAATTCGTTTAGAAGCCCACATAGACTAACATATATGAATATTACGCATTTTTATTAATATTACATACATACGCGTCGAATACAGAACCTCGTTTTTTGAAGTCGGTTAAAAAGAAGCAATCATCCGCTTAGATGCACTTTTCATGCGCGCCGCTTTGGTTGGCTTCGGCTCATCTTGAAAGACCCATACGCTCGATTGCTGCTTTTTTTTGGGATCTTAGCAATAAATCCATGTTTCGTCACCTGTTACTATGTCCCCCACCAAATTTGACGCACCTTCGTTGAATCTGGTAAGCATGGAACTGCACCAAGTGACGCGGTCCGTTTTTTGAGCCTCGGCCAAATTTTGCGGGATCCACCGTGAGCACAGCTTTCTCACACCCAAATGTTTGTGTAGGATTGATTGTATTTGACTCATGCCTATGTCTAAGGATGCGCGAATCTCATGGTAGGTCACATGCCTGTCTGTTTCAATCATACGGCGCACAGCATCGATGTTTTTGTTGTTCACAGCGGTGGACGGGCGACCATGACGGACCCGTTGGTCTAGTGGTCAGTGACCCTGTCTGCTACCCAACAGGTCGTGGGTTCGATTCCCACTAAGTGTCTGGGTGTTTTATCTATATAAATATGTATTTACAAAAAAAAAAGTATATAAGTATTAATATCAGTTGTCTGGTTTCGATAGTACAGGCTCTGCCTAGTTTGGGATCAGATGACCGTGTGTGAATTGTCCCAGGATATTATTATTATTATTTTTGATTTTTTATAACACGGGCTTTTACACCCGGACTTTTAAAAGGCTTGCGTGGGGACGAATCCAACACGTAGAGGCCTGTTGAGAGAAGTTAATGGTAGGTATGGAACACACCTGTCAGGATCAACTGCTGGAAATAAGATATAAACAGCAGTTGACTCTGACAGGTGTAGGGACTATTGTAAGTATGTGGAAAGATTTCTAGATTTTATTAATGATCATTTGGTGGACTGAATACTGGGCTATTGCAATAGGCCGGGGTCACTTACCATAATTAGTGTACTAATTATATTTTGGCAAGCGGTGACTTGCCACCAATGATATTTTGCTTGCCACCCACTAGATGGGCTCTCCATATAGCCGTCAGAAGACGACGGAGTGCAACACCGGTGTGAGTGGCTCAGGGGTGTCGAGAGGTGTGCTGCGCTTTCTCCGTGGTTACTCGCGGCGTTATGCCCTTTAACACTTCCACCCCTGGAGCATATAGCTCTAGCAACTCCTCTCTGGACGGCCAATTAAGGCGAGCCAGAGCTGAGAGTCCTGCGGGCCCCCTTCGATTTCCACTCGGCCGACGAAGACACGCCGAGGTGGGGGCCCTGACCGACTCTCTGGAGCACTCGGGTCCGTGGTGTCGCTACGCACCAACAGCTCGCCACTAGCTGCCCTGCGGTTTTATTATTATTATTATAGCGAGATTCGTCACTGAGATTGACACGAACGTGCATGAATTCTGCAAACCAGCTATAAATAGTCGTTTTGCATGGTGCTTCATCGCCAAAAGCAGATTGAAGCCGAGCGATGCTCTGTTGAGCTGTCAAATTACACTTAAAATCGTAGAAAATCATACTACGATAATTTTCTCGAGTTAAATCCATGTTAATGTAAACACGCAATGTTTAAAATGGCGCCACAATGTAAAAGCAATTGACAGTCAGATGAAACATTCTGCATTCTACAGCCAAAGAGTTCCATTTTATAATGTTGTAATTAATTTTCAAATATTGTTTATGTACTGACCAGTAGGTGTAAGTGGCCAGTTCCGGAAACTTTTAGTATGACCTATGTATACTCTCGAAATACATACCCCTCCTCCTGGGGCATTGGGGCAGAAATACATACCCCTCCTCCTGGGGCATTGGGGCAGAAATACATACCCCTCCTCCTGGGGCATTGGGGCAGAAATACATACCCCTCCTCCTGGGGCATTGGGGCAGAAATACATACCCCTCCTCCTGGGGCATTGGGGCAGAAATACATACCCCTCCTCCTGGGGCATTGGGGCAGAAATACATACCCCTCCTCCTGGGGCATTGGGGCAGAAATACATACCCCTCCTCCTGGGGCATTGGGGCAGAAATACATACCCCTCCTCCTGGGGCATTGGGGCAGAAATAACACCATGTGCTTAAAAATGTTGACGTCGCTGCGAATGATTGACACTACGCAGTACAATTACAACTGTTATTGATTAGATAACGAGTTGACTCATCGTTTTATTAATGGTTGTGTGTGGGGTTCATCAATGTGTTCTAATGTTGCCTACAAAAATCACAAGTCGAACATTTTGAACTGCAGAAAACGAACTCCAACCAAAATTAACTTCTTATCGAGACCTATCCAACGCGTCCAAACTCTGTGAGTCTACGGCTCTGTTGCTGTGACCACCACTATAACATCAGACACTGGTGAAGGTTACTGTATTCTATTGTATCATCGGATTTATATAATATACTATGTCTTTCTATCGAATAGAAGTAATGAAAATATCCATAGAATAAGCTAATATCCGTACACCAAGGTTGGTTCCACGAAGAGTTTATGATCTGTAAACGGCTGTACAGATTTCCATCAAACATAGGATAGCTACGCCGAGCTAGACAGTATTTTCACTTAGGTACCTATGGACGTAACAATATTTTGCCTTTTTTTCTAGTGTTTTAGAAACGCAGTAGACATCAATAATTCTGAAATGATATCATCCTAAAACATGCACTGCGAACAGTATAATTTCATCATCAAGTACGATGTTTTTTTATGATAAAGCGAGCAGGTGTGTCTCAAACAGTTCTCAGTCTATAGTGATACAAACGGCACTTCAAAGTGAACGTAAACTGATTTATTAGTACGCTACTAGTAAAAATGTGAAAACTTAATCTTCGCTTCAAATCGTATGTGTAGCCGTACGGAAAATATAGAACAGATAATATGTACCCATGCGCGTGGTTGCGTTCGCTTTATATGCACATCACATAATTATCCAGCAATAAACTACAACTGGTGTTTAGTCATAACCCAAAAGAAAGTCGATGCCATCTAATTTTAATTGTTTGTAAAGTCTTATGTACTTTTGTAATTGAAATCCAGAAGAGATCAGTTAATATTTAAAAAAAAAAATTTAGTTAAATGAATCTTGTAATACCGAGTTTGATTCCAGTAGCCCGATTCTCGTAATAACAAACAGTCCAAATATCATTGACGTTTTGTTGTCGTTCGATCGAAGTCCTATCCAAAATCAGTATTCTCGTATATACCATTTATACGTATTTCGATAGGACTTCAACTCAATTGGATCGAAACTAACCGATTAGTCAACAATTAATTCGAACAACAGATACCTTCAGAGCTAAATTTAAGTTGCATCTTCTGAACTTACAAAAGATGCAATAACTCCTTACCCTAAGGTTTTTACGCTTGAGATAACTTCTGATGAGATCAGCATTTGCATTTTGCAGCGGGTTGCGGAAATCCACCATATACACACATCAAAAGTGTCTAGGGATCAACATATATTTTTGCAATAACTTTTCTCCTGATTGATATTAATTAAAATTTTCTTTAAGGATTCATCAAATAAAGTGTTTTCGTTTGTCACAGTAACGATAAACCAAGTCACCTTTGCATTAATAAAGAAATTTGCCATTTTCCTAATAAAGGGATTTTTGACATTTGAACCACTAACACAAAAGTTCGAAAAAAAGACTGAAATAACAGTTTTCTTTAAAATTTTATTGGGTAACTTAAACAATTAATAATCCGTGTTTCTACCGCGAACACTAACAACACAAGAACATCGGTTTGGCATACTCAAAATGAGTTCATCCAAATCACGCTGTGGAATGGCCGCCCATGTTCGTTGCAACAACAAAAAAAGGTCTTCTTGCGACTGGATACCCTCCATATTCGGCAGAGCTCTTCTCTGTAGCATATCCCATGCATGCTCAATCGGGTTCAAGTCTGGCGACTGAGCAGGCCAGGGCAGGACATTGATGTTAGCTGCGGCGAGAGTCTGTCTTACAACTCTTGCGGTGTGCGGTCGTGCATTATCATGCATTAACTGAAATAAGGGACCGATTTGCACTTGTAGAGGAACGATGACGTCTGATACAATCGTCTCAGCATAAATTTGAGCGTTGAGGTTGCCTCTGATCCAAATCAACTCAGTTCTTCCGCCGATCCAAATACCCGCCCATACCATGATGGTTCCACCACTATAAGGATAGACTTCCTGGCAGGATTTTAATCGCTGTTGGCGTCCAGGGGTTCTCCAGTGTCGTATACGTCTTGTATCCGGTCTCATACCAAAACGAGACTCATCAGAAAAGCACACGAAACGCCATTGTTCTTCTGCCCAATTTCTGTGTTCAAGAGCCCATTGATATCGAATCCTACGATTGTGCATTGCTATAGGTGGTACCCGTAACGCTCAAATTTATGCTGAGACGATTGTATCAGACGTCATCGTTCCTCTACAAGTGCAAATCGGTCCCTTATTTCAGTTAATGCATGATAATGCACGACCGCACACCGCAAGAGTTGTAAGACAGACTCTCGCCGCAGCTAACATCAATGTCCTGCCCTGGCCTGCTCAGTCGCCAGACTTGAACCCGATTGAGCATGCATGGGATATGCTACAGAGAAGAGCTCTGCCGAATATGGAGGGTATCCAGTCGCAAGAAGACCTTTTTTTGTTGTTGCAACGAACATGGGCGGCCATTCCACAGCGTGATTTGGATGAACTCATTTTGAGTATGCCAAACCGATGTTCTTGTGTTGTTAGTGTTCGCGGTAGAAACACGGATTATTAATTGTTTAAGTTACCCAATAAAATTTTAAAGAAAACTGTTATTTCAGTCTTTTTTTCGAACTTTTGTGTTAGTGGTTCAAATGTCAAAAATCCCTTTATTAGGAAAATGGCAAATTTCTTTATTAATGCAAAGGTGACTTGGTTTATCGTTACTGTGACAAACGAAAACACTTTATTTGATGAATCCTTAAAGAAAATTTTAATTAATATCAATCAGGAGAAAAGTTATTGCAAAAATATATGTTGATCCCTAGACACTTTTGATGTGTGTATTAATATAGACAACACTAATTCCAATCGTAGTCTATTGCTATTTAATATATTACCTATTTCTTATCCTAATTTTGTATTCTAATTCACTACAATACACTTATGTTTATACTTATATGGTTTATGTATATTTACCAACATTCTACACTAATTATTATTATTTTGTTACCTATCTATATATTTTCTTCCGTGACTTCACTTATCTGGTCCTATCTGAAAATCAGCGCTGTAGCATCATATTCTTGCTGCAGCAACAAACTTGAGATAGGAGCCATTTTTGACATCGCACAGCTTGCTACCAAAGAGGATCTAATATACTACTTGGAACTGTACTGGCTTAAGGTCACCTAAAGGTCAGTCTCTGTTATGTCCTACTTTGAAGACTTATTGTAAATCTTTCTCTTTTGCACCATTGTATGTCTCTTTTTTATCTTCTGTGTGTTTAATGTTCATTGGGTACCTTGTTTTGTGTATGTCAAAATAAATATTTTTCTTCTTCTTCTTCATTGTTCTGTACGTTTGTTATTCCCTGATATATGTCGTCCTAATCAATTTTTGGTCTTGGTAGGAATCTTGTGAGATTAGCTAATAGTTTAGGTTTTGGGCAACTCGGGGTTAATTCGTTTCCGTTCCCTCCACAGACATACTAATTGTATATTAAGTAAAAGACGTGTTTTTCTCTATTTATTAGTTTATTCTATCTCTCTTACTCTAAGTATATTTACCTTAATAAGACCATTTCGCTCACACTATCTTCTAATTACTCTTTTCACTCACAGCGTTCGATCATATTTTGGTCTCACTCACTCACTCTCAGCTCTCACGCACGATCCGGCTTCTTAGTGCTCCATTCAATATCTCTACATGCTTACTGCTTAGTCGCGTTCCATACCCCATATCTTACATATTTATTTCTATTTCGCCATATCAGCTTCCTTTTTGAATTTCTTGCTGTGCACCCGAATTTAATAGTAAATACGTAAGTCCGTGGCTCATTTTAAAATTATTTTATTACTATGATCCGCACCACAAGAATAAGAAAAGCTAAAATCGTCTCAACTAACCAACGTTTGTTCAACGACTCTTGAATCGCGGAATTTGACTCTTACTCGTTGGAATCCGATCGGTAGTAACGTCATTTTCATACGAGAATACCATTTAGTCAACGTTATAAAACGATTGAACGACAATTATCATACCAGAATAGAAGAAGAAGAAGAAATAAATTTTATTTTTCTCACAACACGTGACGCTACAAAAAATAATATTAAAAAAAATCAAAAACAGATAAGAAACGGATTGTTGCTACAATAGCAAACATAACTCTAACTAGTCTTAAACTTATAGCATAGACGGTATAGACCAAATACGCTCCAACGATAGTTCAATCGAACGACTTTTAAATCGTTGCCGTTGAAGTAAAATCGACGGACGTGAATACGAAAAGTGTTTTAACGACTAAGTCGCTACGTTAACGTTATTGTTTTGATTACGAGAATCGGGCTACTGTTGATGTCGTTGGACACCGCGCGCGCCGTCAACTAACGTAGTTCGACTATAATCACATGGTGGCTGGCAGGAACCGGAACAGAAGAGCCCAATAGGGTTATTCACAAACGTCCGAAGTTTCCGCATCCGAACCGAATCTGATGAAAATGTTTCGGGTGATATTTTGTAAACGCCAAGCACAGATTGGATAGTTTCTATGAAAGTAAATTGTCTTTCCAAATAGAATCGACAAAACACTCATAAATGTAACCTAAGTGTAAACCCTACACGATATTACCGAAAAATTTTCATCGAGATCGGATAAGGAAATTTTAGACAGATGTGAATAGTTACGTGTCTTTGGAGCGATTTTTTCTATAACAGTGAGCTAATGCTAATATCATCTAGGTTTCATAGACTATAACTTATACTATGCACGCCTATGCATATAAAATTAATCATGGTGATAAACAGGGCAATCGCCTGGTGGCATGAGTGTGTAAGCAACACGCCTGCCAATGTGCCGCTGTCCTCTACTATGGACGTCTGCTCGTCATCCGAGTCGTTAACGACTATGTTACTAAATCTCTTGAGCTCATTTATTTCACCAGCTACAGATCTATTTTCACCGGAAAGCAGCAAATGTTTACATACACTACTGCTTGGTGGCAGAACAACTAAGATTGAAGTGGCGCCCACCTAGATGGTCTCAAAGATCTAACTCTTAGTGAACAACATATTAACAAGAAAGCTTTACTAACAGTATTATAGTTTCAATCAAAGTTCATACTTTACTTTAGTGCGTGTTGCGCAAGCCGTCAGCGGCGCGTGGGCCGCAGTAGTGGCATGTTAACAGTTGTTAATTGACCTGATGCCGCCTTTAACGAGGCAACAACGAGCCGCCACCACCGCCACCTACTAGAGCTGGCCATACGCAAAACTATTACATAAAATATTATATGGAATGTGGAAATTGTAAAAAAGAGGGATGAAGGGCTATCCGAGTGGGCAAGGAAGTATTATTTGCCCTCGCTACTTTACTAGCGACACGGCAAGATAATAACAATCAAGCGAGTTAGGAAACTATGATCTTTATTTTATGTGAACCAAAGTTGAAACTACATTGATTCTATGGCGTGTTGTGATATTAATAATATTTCATACAGTATTACTATCGAACAGGATAAATACGATTATTTCCGTCACTAACTGTAACATTTTCGTTATCCTTTAAATGAACCGGCATAAGTATGCACAGTGGCTCCACACACTTCGCTAGAAAGAAATGAGCTCTCTCAGATAAAGGAATGCATAAATTATCATTTAAATAGCAATAAGTAATAAATAATGACTTCGATAGTATACCGCGACCGCAGTGTGGGGCAACACGGCTTAATATTAAAAAATCTTTTTTAAAAAAAATGGAACCGACTTTAATATCACTGAAAAGTATAAAATAATTTAAATATTATTGAAGTTGGTGTTAGCGTACCTGCTGTGTATATTTGGCACCAACTTCAATAATATTTAAATTATTTTATACTTTTCAGTGATATTGAAGTCGGTTCAATTTTTTTTTAAAAAGTATTTATTTTAAACTTTTTAGTGATATTTTCATATATAAAGATTGAACCATCGAAAACAGTAAAATTATCTAGGTAGGTTATGATCACATTATCGTCTACATAGTTTTACATAATTAATGTTTCTTCAGAAAAAATATCCGGTCGTAATGAAATTTGCATGGAAACATCATAGTAGTTTACTCTCTCGAATAAAAAAAGAATCATCGAAATCGGTTCATAATTGTCAGAGCAATGTAATGGAGAACATCAGTTTTATGGTTTTTACCAGATAAATTCCTCCACATCGTTCATGTTCCTCCAGGAAGTTCTTATCCGGTTGTAATAAAATTCATACAGATTCAATACAGTGGTTTCTTCTTTCGAATAAAAAAAGAATCATTGAAATTGGTAAATATTTGCCAGAGTTATGACTATTTTTGTCCGACCGAGCGAGTCCGAGCGACTAAAACGTCATCTATATAGGCTTTCTTGCAGCTCTCAGTGCGCAGTCACCATTCTTGTTTTTTCAGGAACTACTTATTACTAAGCAATAATTTTTTTATGGGACCCAATTAACGGATTAAAGAATGGATGGAAGAAACATTTTTTCAAATCGGTTCATAATTGCCAGAGTTATGCGCGAACATACATAGAAAAAAAAAATATATATATATACAGACGAATTGAGAACCTCCTCCTTTTTTGAAGTCGGTTAAAAAAAAGCGCAACTGGCTTTTGAAATTAAATAAACAGTAAGGTACTCTGAACCACCATTTTAATTAATCTGAAGTCAAAAGTGAAAGCCTGTTGCGCTTTTTAAATATTAAGTCGTAAAATATTACATCACCCAGTCTCCAAAAGACTATCATATCCCCTACTATTATTTAATGTTTAGGTAAATGAAAGTAGTTTTTAAATAGAGTTAACCTTAATCTATAATCGACATAATAATGTTTTAATGGAAACACCACACAAAAAATATGAAAAAATATTGATTGCGTTGCGTTGAATCACAGAAATGCAGTAAACTGGTAACAGAGTACAGTTTAAGTGTGTCAATCCGGTAAATGACTAACTTCTGATTAATCTAAATATTGCTCACAGATGCGGGAATAGTTACCCTACATACAAAATAAAAATCATACCTGAAGGTACCTTCATTTAATAATTTGAGTTTTGAGTACGACCGTCACACATACCGCCCCAGTGTGCGACGTGGGGTTGACGTGGGGCCAATGAACGCCACTGGCAATTAGGTTGCTCTGGATCTGAACTGGACTACACTTATAGTTCTAATACACCACTGCCACTTGTAACGACACATGCCACTTATGTTAACTTGTCTATGTGTAACGATAACATCGAAATCATACGAGCCAAGTGAACACTAGCAATGCAGCCTTTTGTCGCAAATGACTGTTAGGGTTTGCAATTTTGTAGAGATTTATCGCTACTTATTTAATACTTTATTTTAATTGTTTAATATTTTAATATACTGGTAACTACTTTTCGAGTACTGACAGAAGCGGAAGTTAGTCATAGACTCTGCAATTGATTCGTAGCGCCGCCGCCGGCCAATCACGGAGCCGCATTAAAGAGAACTGATGCGGGCTGTGATTGGTCGTGGCGAGTCGTTTGGGGGTTTAGTTTTGGGGTAGGGATTTTTCTGATAAAAGCATGGTCGGTAGTATTGTGAGGGTATTCGAGTGTCAACCACGAGACTGTTAAGAGTTGGAAGTAACTGTTTATTGTGAATTTGATTTATCTAATTTATTGTAGTCGTGTATATTCAGTGTACAAAGTGTGTTGTAATAAAAGTGATTTATATTCTGTGATGATATCTTCTATTATTCTCCTCGGAGCAAGGTCGTCCTTATAGATCAGAAGTGGCTATCGCAACTAACTTCAACAAAACGTAAGTACACGCCCAAATCTACAATTTTTAGACAAGAAGTGTTTTGAATTAAGTAATCTTTGTCTTTTGAATTAGTTTGAATTGATATTTATCTCTACGCGTTGTAGTTTTTCTATATCGGTTTGCTGCTTAAAATTTATCATCGTGCATTGTGATTTCTAAATGAAATTTGGTAATACCTGGAAAAATAAAAATGTTTAAATATTTTTAAAGTACCTACCCTCTATTTTTATGTACAACGCTAATTGAGCAAATCAAACTGTTCGTATATTATATTTTGTATTTTCTCTGTAAGTGATTATCTTGTAATCTTTTGCGAAAATAAATGTCTTAAACCGTATAAGTATAATCCGCTATTTTCTGCAAATAAAAACAGCTGACGGTAAGACGGAGAAATTTCAATAGGTAGTCCAATGATTGACAGATACATCCATACCAATTGTATTCTTATAAAAAAAATACATAGGTATGTAACAGTTTCGGATAGTCTATAACTAATAATATAATTGGGAGATTGTATTTATTTCTTGCATGATATGGAATAATATGGAAGATGATAGCAGTGTCTGTATTGTATCGAATTATATCTGAAGTGCGCAGTATTAGTGTCAGATTGCAGTATTAGTAATGTATTATGGTCTCATCGGTTATTATTGGGTGACCTGATACCAAAATATTCCTACAGTGTATGGCAGTGATTGAACTACATAGGTAGTAATTTTAGCTTGCCTATATAAAATGCTCTCTAATATTTACAAGCTACCGTCATAATACGATACACGTGTAAGTCTGTAACATAATATTCACACAACCTTTTTGTTGCGAGTCGAGCGTGAGCTACGGAATGACTGCCACGAGGATGACTAAGGTGGATCGGAATCAGCGTTCACAATCACGGCGGGACAACGACCGTCGTGGAAGGAGCCATCGCAATCGGTCCGCTGACTGCCGGTAGCACAGAGCCACGTGTCGACGCGGGACAATCTAACAGGTCACGTAGTCCTTCATTTTCAAAAAAAAAATGTTTTCGATATTTTTAAATGCGTTAGGGATGGTGTTGCATCTTCCCAGGACGCAAAAACCTTATATAATATTAGATTTTGGATCCTTTAACTCAACGCATGCATACTTTGTTAAATTAATGATTTGTTTACCAAGTGTGCATCGCTATACGGGAGGGTGATAGAACTATCACTGATTTTGGTACTTTGAAGTTCTAGGATCTGGCCGAGGTCTGGTAGTTCGATTCTATTGACCTGGTAGGAATGGCAAGAGAAATTACTGTTTGCTTTTCCTTTCGAGCAGAACATAGCCGGGTCTTATGTCTTGAAGGGGGGCTACTTAGGAGTCTTAGGACGAAGGAGTAGGTACGAGGTTTATTACGAAGAATTGACACACAATCAACGTGATATTGTAGGGAAAACGTGCGGTAGTGTATTATTCACAGATACAACTATCGAACTTTGAGGTCTGGTTCCCTGGCATCGCGATGCTCATATCCTGATCTGCTCTTGCAATATCTTTGTGGCATTAAATATCATCAGTCCTGTTGCTGACTGTTGTTGACTGTTCCCCAGTAAGTTCCCCAATATGAATTACTGGTGCTGTCCTAAATCTATTAAAATGCATTGCAAAAAGCGACATGTATAGGTTTAATTAAGTCGGAATAGCCGAGCCGTTACTCGAAACTTATGAATGAAGTACGGAAAATAGGACTCTTCACCGCCTTTGTACCTTTTGGCAGTGACTCCACTTTAACGAATGGATATGTTGTGCAAAAATTAGGACTTTGTCTAATCATCTCTCATCGGTTTTACAAAGGACAATGCCCATCTGTGCCCCAGAAATGCCCAGAGAAAGTATATTACAAGATTGCTCTAATAAATAAAATTAAAATTATGTTGTTAATTTTAAATCATATGAAGCACTAGATAAAAAATAATAATAATAAGACGTTCTTGTTAACATTGCAGTACCAGTATATCTAACCAAATTGTTTTCACATACATATTGACATTATACAATGGGGACAGACTAGATAATTCCACATAACTGACATGTTTGTCTGATAACATACATATAAGTATATAAAAGAACACTGATCTGGCTTAGCTTATGTGATCATGAAGTTCCTAGTGAAAAACTAATAGCAATGCTGTCTGTGAACGATAAAGTAAAAAAAAAAACCAGTAGGAAATTATCATGTTTAATGTCCAATATCATAACATTAAATCTAGATAACATATACATACTGCTAAAAAGTTATCTTGTGACATAGTGCAATTTGCATTGCTGACTTTCAGCTCCATACTATGGGCATGGTCCTTTGTTAAGTCTGGGTATGTTATCACCTCAACTATGCATAGACGTTACTGCCCAAGTTGTATCAGGGGGTGGCGAATTGCACGAACATACTTAATCGCTAATAAAAACTTGACTCAGTTGCAATTTCTTGATGTAGGTAATAAATTCTCCTTAACCTGAGTTAGACAAATGAGTGAATGTTCCCTTACGGCTTGATCAGTCGATGTCTTTGGGTTGTACGGCTCAGCCACGGTATTGGCTGATTGATCTACCATTTAGTAGCAGTTATGAAAAAAAAAAAAAAAACGCATTGCAACTGAATAGTACACATGAGAGTAGGAACAGTAACACATATCTAAAGGACGTATCAAGCTAAGTGCGGACGTGTTGATGTTGTGATAGTGCAATCATCAGCCATATGTCGGATCTTGATAGATTTTGTATTTTGTCGTGGGGATAGTGCAATTTTCTGACAAGGTCATAACGGGACCACCGTCAAATGTAGTCACAAGCACAGCATTATAATAATCAGGCTCGTGTGTCTGAAGATAAGCAACGTCTATTAGACATACTGAAACTCTAAATATTGTCGACGTCCCTCCATAATTTAGGACGCGCAAACATCACGAGTTGAATAGTTACCACTCAAACAGGTTGTCCCATCACGAACGCGAAGGCCCGTCTCAAGCTAGTCTTTGCTTGTTCGTAAAAGGGATGGGTCATTTACGATGTGCATAGATTATCGGCTGTTAACTTGAAATTATCTTATTCCTGTCATTGAAGACTAAATGCCTCTACTAGCTGCACAGGCCTGTCGTCGGTATTACCCGTAGTGCTGTTCTCTAAGCAGCAAGGGCTCGAGCTCGATGCTACGACAGTGGCTTGTCAAGTTTTCGTGTTCACTAAATTTGCTTAAGCAACACTACCGCCACGAGGGTCTAATAGTTTAACGGTCAGCTCTACGTTGAGCAGAAATTCGATAGTGAGTACGGATCCCTGCGGCGTTAGGTTCTACGTCTAATTCGGTGCTGGCTCGACGTCTAGCATGCACTGCTACAATAAGTTGGGTTGATAGCTGGGTTCCGATTTCTGAGTAGAGCAAGCATATCGTCGCTTACTATACTATATCATAGACTTTAGCAGAAGCGAAGAACCTCTACTCAGTTGTAAAGTTTAGCTGTGATTTTCTTTCTGCGAAAGTTTAGGGTTATCTGCTAGGTACCGTATTTTAATAATTACCGGTTAGTGAGCTGCATTCCACATTTCTGTACCGGGGTTAATTCTGAGAACCTTTAGTAGGTGTCTATATGTGTAAACTTTGCAAGAGGTCGATTGTTCTGTAACATAGGACTGGTTCTAAAGTGAGCCATGTCGCCAAATAAGCTACCGCGAAATCCCGTAGCCGTCAATGTGGAAGCCTTTTCTGACCAATTTCTGAGTGTAATAACAAACTTTAGTGACTACTGGTTGCACTGTCCAACTGGGAGACCAATCTGTAGGATCAAAAGTATTAACAGCGATTGTGATGAAAAGTGCCTAAATTACATAAATAACTACGTTTTAAAAGACTGTCAAGTATTATGTTATGTACATGGTAATAATAGCAGTATTCGATGGGTAGTTCCAAGGGATGCGGGGTGGCAACTGGTCGTATGAACAGGTATGAACCACGGCGACATTGAATATTTCAGTGTCAAAAGAAGACCTTAGAACTGACAATCCTGGTTCGTCAGAAAATAATGTTAAAATTAATAGATTCATATCGTTTATTACATTCCATAATATTTACAAGGTGGTTATTGGGTGGCTATTTATTAAATTGGTAGCTTAAAGCTAAGTATAATTATGGACCGTGTAGGGCCACAAAAAAAAATGTAAATAAAATTAAAATTATGGTACAATATCGTTGGTATATACGATTAAAGTATTAATAAAATGAGAAGCGATTTATGTATTGGCAAATAAAAAAAAAAGGTATAAACGTTTGCATAGAATTCTCTTATTAAAAAAAAAAACATAACTTAAAAGCGAATTACTCCGCAATGTCACAAAAACAAAAGTAGTGGTGCCGTTTGCATGTTGACCACCTTGGGCCCTTCGTAAGATCTAAGGGAGGTTATACTCACCTACTTGTAGTTATGGGTGTGTTTACCTGATTGATTATACCTGTCAAGAAAACAAACAATCTGTGTTCGTTTTTGAAGATTATAAATTACACAATTGGGGTCGATCAGGGGATCGCTTGGCAAGCGATCGCTGTAGTTATTCTGCATCACATGCTTTCATAAGATTTGAACACTGTTTAGTCGGTGTTGACGGTTAGTTGGAAGGGTTCAATCGTACTATCCTTGAATCGCTAAACGAACTAAACAAAATGATGAGAAAGATTGATTTAGGCTTTTGGGGAGAGTTTGTTGGATACTTAAAAACGCAAAAAAAACATAGGTGTATGTGATTCAGAGGTGTTATTTGGTGCCAGCATGAATGGGATAAAGCTCTATTCTTAACGTGATAGTCTATCAAACTCTCCTTAATAGCGGTTTCCGTTATTCGAAATGGGGTTCAAGATAGGATAGATAAGAGGACAGAAATATAAACCCTGCTTTAACAGTGATGGGCAAAGCAAAAAGCTATAAACGTGGACATATCCACGTTTATAGAACCCTGTAGTCATTAATGTTTTGTGGATTAGCACGCATGCAAAACGAACTATAAACTAGCAGGCCTTGGAACTACATAGGTGAAATAGAAGTTCACGAAAATGAATCTAAAGCTAATGTAGTAGAATAGTAATGATAGTAATTAATTTGAATCCGTAATTTTGTGTGTATAATATGAGATATTAAGAGTAATGTTGCTACAGAAGGTCTTTTGTATCTTTCCAGATAAATCACAAGCAATCGATCGGTTTGTGCGCATCGGCCCACTGCGCCGTCTCAAGTAATCGATCGGCTTGTGCACGCCGTTGGTGTTAATCTGATTTCGAATTGGTAGTCGGGCGGTCATGCATGGTATCGAATCGATCGTGCCACGTTTTGATACGTTCGGTGCCACGACGGTGCGTCTCCACAAGTAATCGATCGGCTTGTGTGAGCCACCACAATGCATCGACCCACTGTGCGGTATCAAGTAATCGATCGGCTTGTGCCGCCAGTTGGTGTTTCGAATTGGTAGTCGGGCGGTCATGTATGGTATCGAATCGATCGTGCCATATTTTGATACGTTCGGTGCCACGATGGTGCGTCTCCACAAGTAATCGATCGGCTTGTGTGAGCCACCACGATGCATTGTCCCACTGTGCGGTATCAAGTAATCGATCGTCTTGTATATCCGCCAGTTGGGGTCTATATGATTTTGAAATGGTAGTTGGGCAGTCCTGCACGGACTCGATTCGATCCCAATCCCATTAAGTAGTCTCACCTGCGCCGTGTGAAGCAATCGATCGGCTTGCGCTGGTGTGCCAGTCACCAGTCTTTCGTGGACCTGAGTAAGTCCATATATGTACATATTGATATTTCGATGTGGTTTCGATTCGTTGTCTAATAAATTAGAATAGAAATAAAAGTGTACAGTTTCCTAACAGCAATTATTGATATATGTACATATTGATATTTTGATGTGGTTTCGACTCGTCTAATAAATTAGAATAGAATGGAATACTAGATGTTTACAATATAAGTGTACAGTTTTCCTAACAGCAATTAGATAAATGATACATTTGTTTTTAATAAAATAAAAGGAATGGAATTATTATGGAATTATCTAATTAACTAACGAAGTTTATAGACTATAGTTTGTACAAATTGTTGATGTTCAATTGATTGTATTAGAATGGACCTTCGTGCTGCTGACCATGTACTCGACACCGATTGTTAGGGTTCCACCTGGGTCGTGTGCGGGGACGCACACGTCGTCAGGATGGTCGATTGTTAGGGTTTGCAATTTTGTAGAGATTTATCGCTACTTATTTAATACTTTATTTTAATTGTTTAATATTTTAATATACTGGTAACTACTTTTCGAGTACTGACAGAAGCGGAAGTTAGTCATAGACTCTGCAATTGATTCGTAGCGCCGCCGCCGGCCAATCACGGAGCCGCATTAAAGAGAACTGATGCGGGCTGTGATTGGTCGTGGCGAGTCGTTTGGGGGTTTAGTTTTGGGGTAGGGATTTTTCTGATAAAAGCATGGTCGGTAGTATTGTGAGGGTATTCGAGTGTCAACCACGAGACTGTTAAGAGTTGGAAGTAACTGTTTATTGTGAATTTGATTTATCTAATTTATTGTAGTCGTGTATATTCAGTGTACAAAGTGTGTTGTAATAAAAGTGATTTATATTCTGTGATGATATCTTCTATTATTCTCCTCGGAGCAAGGTCGTCCTTATATGACTGATTAAACGAAGACGAAGGTTTTTAACCAGTGTGTGTTCCCAGTGATGATATATGGTACTGAGACGTGGTCCCTAACTGCTGGCCTTTTAGAGAAGCTCAGAGTCACACAACGAGCCACGGAGAAAGCTATGCTCGAGTTTCTTTGCGCGATAGAATCCGATATGTGGAGATGCGCCGAAGAACTAAGGACACCGACAAAGCTATCAGAATCTGCAAGTTGAAGTGGCAATGGGCAGGCCACATCGTTCGAAGAATCGTTAACCGTTGGGGAAGAAAGGTTCTCGAGTGGCGACCACGAACCGGAAGACACAGCGTAGGCAGGCCTCCCACTAGATGGACAGACGACATTATGCGCGTCGAAGGCAACCGGTGAATTCAAATAGCCAATTGTCGTTCATTGTGGCGTTCTAAGAGGGAGGCCTATGTTCAGCAGCGGACGTGTTCTGGTTGATGATGATGATGACTATATAAAAACACCGCATTGCGCGGTAGCATCAATCGGCAACAAACGCTTATCAATTTTCTAATTAATTAATTAATTACACAACCCGTAATAATGTGCAGAAAGAAAATGCTAATTATTATACTAATTTGCTATAAACATAACTTATGGCCAGATGTTGGCGATGCTATTACCACGATCCGTATATTTTTACCTTCCTTTTTTAACCGACTTCAAAAAAGGAGGAGGTTCTCAATTCGTCTGTGTATACCTATTTTTTTTAAGAAACTTGAATTTTAAATAAAAACTATAATTATATTAAGTAGTTAATAATACCATTATTATTAGTAAGTGATATAAACATGGAAACAACCATGCATTTACTTGTTCCTTTTGGTAAAAATAAATTCTATTAAAACGAATGCGTAGGTACCGATGAAAGTATGAAACTATTTGGTAATTTACATAGCACAGCCGATCAAGTCACGGCAACCTTTGAACGATTTTGGAATATTAATTTAGCGACTTCACAAACTAATTAGTAGGCACTCGAAAACGAAGAGAGCCTTGCCGGCCGCGTCAATTTTGTTTCCTTAGTTTACATACTTACGATTTCGTAAAAAGTGTAAACACCAAATTGCAATTAGGTACGAGATATTATATAGGAGAAGGATTTACTGTATTAGCAAGAGGGTACAGAGAGAGAGCGAAATTAGAGCATCAAAACTGGAGAACTACCACCACCCAGTGAGAACAGGTTCTGAGAATTTTTAACCGGCTTCAAAAAGAAGGTCCTCTATTCGACGCGTATGTATGTAATATTAATAAAAATGCGTAATATTAATATATGTTAGTCTATGTAGGCATCTAAACAAATTTACCAAATTTTATCAGTATGTATGTAGGTTTGTCAGCGGATTTCCCAGAAACTACAAGTCCGATTTCGAAAATTGCAATAGTGAGAGTATTTTTCAAATTAGGGGAGAGTACAAGTTTCATTAAAATCGGTCCAGTAGTTTAAGATATATAAACTTTTTATGTTTTCAGTAAGTTACTGTGACGTAGACCACAGTATATAAACTAATGCAGTAGTTCGACGCCTTTGATGTTTGAGTAAAAGCCGACACCGCATGGCGTACTCCGTAGCACGTAAGGTTGTCACAGTTTGTTTTTATAAATTACTTAAAATATTATATTATACTAACATACTAAGTAAATTACATTTCTATTAGCGCACGGCATGGTAATGATTTCTTTGTTTATAATTATTTACTTTATTTATTGAAGTTCTTCATAGTAAGAAATACAAAAAGGCATTTCGTGGAGACAATACAAATAGAGTTTTACAATGTTATGTAATATATTGTAATTAATTAATAAATTTCCAAATGGTTTATTATAAACAGCCAACTGAAAAATATTTTCGGTTTGTATATTTACTGGATATGAAATTTCTGTTAATGAAATGTATAAAATATGTCATTCATTTTCGATTTGAAAATGGATTTCATTTTCGTAATTAGCACCCCGAGAAACCACAAAATGACACCAAAAATGTTTTTTCGAAAAAATAAATTATCCGTCATTTTGGATTTCAAAATGGATGCCATTTTCGTAATCAGCACCCCGAGAAAACTCGAATATGACACCAATAAAAAATTTCTGAAAAAATAAAATATTCGCCATTTTGGATTTAAAAATGGATGCCATTTTCGTAATCAGCACCCCGAGAAACCTCGAAAATGACACCAATAATTTTTTTTTGAAAAAAGAAAAAATCCGCTATTTTGGATTTGAAAAAGGATGCCATTTTCGTAATCAGCACCCCGAGAAACCTCGAAAATGACACCAATAACATTTTTTTGAAAAAAGAAAGAATCCGCCATTTTGGATTTGAAAATGGATGTCATTTTCGTAATCAGCACCCCGAGAAACCTCGAAAATGACACCAATAACATTTTTTTGGAAAAAGAAAAAATCCGCCATTTTGGATTTGAAAATGGATGCCATTTTCGTAATCAGCACCCCGAGAAACCTCGAAAATGACACCAATAACATTTTTTTGAAATAAAGAAATATCCGTCGTTTTGGAATTGAAAATGTGTAAAATAATATCTCTCTCACACAGCACAGGTAGTATAAACCATTATAACTGCTTACAAAAAAAAAATACATACATGACGAATTCTTTTTTGAAGTCGGTTAATTAAAACAAATACGAGTCAGCCCTGAAAGTTAAGTCCCGAGGTACTAATTAATTCGGGCGGCAGCAGCGTACGCAGCTCGGGCGCGCCTACCCGCGTCTCACCCCTCACACCCCGCACGATTGCCCTGTCTAGACGGCTTCGTTGGACGACTGTATTGGTTTATAGACTGTGCGTAGACGTTCGAGTTGCGTGATAGTACTGATACCTGTCTTGGTAAAAAATTAAAGTCACTAAAAAGTGTTAAAAAAACTATTTAAAAAAAATAAAAACCGACTTCAAAGTAAATTATCTAAAAAGCATAAAATAACGAAAATATATTGAAGTCGGTGTCAGCTGGTGTTAGTTAACATGATGGGCTAGCACCGACTTCAATATATTTTCGTTATTTTATGCTTTTTAGATAATTTACTTTGAAGTCGGTTTTTTTTTTTTTAAATAGTTTATTTAATTTATGCTTTTTAGATAATTTACTTTGAAGTCGTTGCTTTTTAGTGCAGTACCTACATACCTAAAATACAGTGTCTTGGTTATCTGTTAAATTTTGAATTTATATTTTATGAAAGATGACCTTTCTTACCTTCTTCGCCGCTTACCACAAAACCACGTTTGAAGGAACAATTACCGTTTCTTCAAATGTTGTTTTCAGTGTTTGCCAAGCAGCGAGGAACATGGAACATAGTGGTTATTCTGTAAAAACATTTAACAAACTCGAAAGCTAAATCGGCGCGGATTCGGTTTTCGAGTTTGTTAAATATTCTTACAGAATACCACTACAATAAAAGAATGAAGCGGCCGCCAGGACGGCTATCATATCGGCAGATATATGGCATGAAAAAACCGCAAAATGGTACTCTAACATAATTACAGACGAGACGTTCGCCCGATGATACGCGATACGCCTGGCTATTGCCAGTTCGTCATCTGACGCACTGCCGCTCGTCACCTTGAGACCGGTAATTTCACCAGCTACGATTGTTTTTATACTACCTAGTTTGCAAGCAAGCATGCGGCCCACGCGATGGTAAGCAGTCACCACAGCCGCAGCAGTATAGACGCTAGCAACACCAGAATAATCACTAGCGCGTTGCCGACCCTAAAGACATTGGATATTAAGTCTTGCCGAAACACAATATGTACATACAAAGTGCTCCATTGCAGCAGAATATCTGACGCTGCTGGGGTGGGACTTACCTAAAAGGTCACGTGTATGAGGATCCTACCACCAATCCCACCTAGTAAAGTGAGCAGTTAATATGTGACGTACGTACCTCGCGGTTCTTCTCGGTGGCGACTTTGGGCGTGAAGAGGAGCTGGTTGACGAAGCCGAGGAACATCAGTATGTAGAGGCCGATGTGCGTGAGCGCGGCGGTGAGCAGCGTGCACTTCTCGAAGGAGCCGGGGAACGTGTCGTACTGCGACCAGTCCATCTCCGGCAAGCCCCCGCGCGTCGGGTCGAATCGCCGCTGCAAACACGTGCCATCCTGATACTGTGCCCATGAAATGTCTAAGACATTGAGGTCAGAAAGATCGTAAGAAATAATGCAATCAACACTGGCGTCTACATACAGAACATACCTAGGTACATACATACAGAAATGCAGACACGTTTTGGGAACGACACGGTAGCTCATGATTTTCTTTGTTTTTAATTTAACTCATTAAAAAAGTGGTTATTCTGGCAAAGCAGATTGGTTGCAATAATTGCTAATAATTATTATGATTATGGTCCATTCTGTTCGATAGGCAACCGTCAATAATACTGGAAATGGATACTACATCAGTTCCATTGATTCCATTCATCGATATTAGTTCCATTAGACAAACCATAATAAAAAACGGCGCAATTTACATAATAATAGGTGGAAAAGTTTTAAATCACTACTATTATTAGATTATATCTTGTATGTAATCTATATCTATACTATATTATAAAGAGGTAGGGCTTTTTTTTCGCGTGACTGACTCAACAACGCAGAGCAGAAACTACCAAAACTAGGACTACAAAACTTGGAGAGAAGGTTCATTTTATGGCGTAGGGAACTAATAAAAAAGGATTTTTGGAAATTCGAACTCTAAGGGTGTAAAATAGGGGTTGAGAGTTTGTATGGCATGGCTGTAAAAACATTGCCTTTTGACTTGAAATTTTGTACTGTACTTACTCTTTATCATCACCAGCCGGAAGACGTCCACTGCTGAACAAAGGCCTCCCCCTTAGACCGCCACAATGAACGACAATTTGCTATTTGCATCCACCGGTTTCCTGCGACGCGAACAATTTCGTCGGTCCACCTAGTGGGAGGCCTGCCTACGCTGCGTCTTCCGGTTCGTGGTCGCCACTCGAGAACCTTTCTTCCCCAACGGTTAACGATTCTTCGAACGATGTGGCCTGCCCATTGCCACTTCAACTTGCAGATTCTGATAGCTTTGTCGGTGTCCTTAGTTCTTCGGCGCATCTCCACATATCGGATTCTATCGCGCAAAGAAACTCGAGCATAGCTTTCTCCGTGGCTCGTTGTGTGACTCTGAGCTTCTCTAAAAGACCAGCAGTTAGGGACCACGTCTCAGTACCATATATCATCACTGGGAACACACACTGGTTAAAAACCTTCGTCTTCGTTTAATCAGTCATTTGCGACAAAAGGCTGCATTGCTAGTGTTCCCCAACGGTTATCGGTTCTTCGAGCGATGTGGCCTGCCCACTGCCACTTCAACTTGCATATTCTACGAGCTATGTCGGTGACCTTGGTTCTTCGGCGAATCTCCTCATTCCGGATTCTGTCGCGCAAAGAAACTCCGAGCATAGCTCTCTCCATAGCTCGTTGTGTGACTGAGCTTTTCCAAAAGGCCAGCTGTTAAAGACCACGTCTCAGTACCATATGTCATCACTGACAACACACACTGGTTAAAAACCTTTGTCTTCAGGCACTGCGGAATTTCTGATGAGAAGATGACACGTAGTTTCCCGAACGCTGCCCATCCGAGTTGGATTCTTCGGGCGACCTCTTTGTCGAAGTTGGACCGACCTAACTGGATAGTTTGTCCTAGGTATACGTAGTGGTCAACAACTTCGAGTGTATCGTTCCCAACAACTACTGGTACGGGTGCAACATGGACATTAGATATGATCTTCGTCTTGTCCATGTTCATTTTAAGACCCACCTGTTGGGAAACGCTACTGAGGTCGCTGAGCATCGTATTGAGGTCCTCCAGCGACTCTGCCATAATGACTATATCATCGGCAAAACGAAGGTGAGTGATGTATTCGCCATTGATTTTGATGCCGAATCCGTACCAGTCCAAGAGCTTGAAAACGTCCTCCAATGCGTTTGTGAACAGTTTCGGAGTAATAACGTCTCCCTGTCTCACACCTCTCTCTCTCTAGACTCTTTATCAACAAGTATAAAATTGAAAAATTTAAAAAACTCCCGACTTACCCCCTACTCTTAAAATCACTTTCCTGTGCTATTATCAGACCCTGATCAGTATTTTATTTTATTGGCTTACCAACGATAATTTACACTCAAGCACTTACAAACTTCTTAATTAAAGTATTTAGAACTAGTGTAACAATCACTTAAAGGTATGCACCGCATGCACTTAAATTTGTTATTTAAAACTAAGTATTTAGATAAGGTATAATTATAGGATAAACACTCACGGAACGACTAACAAATACTAGGATAATAAAGAGAAAATTATAACAGAACAAAACAACAAAATCCTTAATAATAACTGTACCTACTGACCAAAAACTATGACTGAATAAAAATAATTACTGAGTTTGTTTAGTTAATTTTTTTAGTAAACTAAGTATCTGTCAAACTACTCGTCAAGATTTAACCATAGATTTAAAATTCGGTGGGTCCTACATAATTATACTGGAGTCAAGCTCCTGTTGCCATCTTCCTGCTTGTTCCCATCACCAGACTCTGACCAACATTTTTTTACCGGCTTCTTAACCGGCTTCAAAAAGAAGGTTCTCTATTCGACGCGTATGTATGTAATATTGATAAAAATGCGTAATATTAATATATGTTAGTCTATGTGGGCTTCTAAACCAATTTACCAAATTTTATGAGTGTATGTATGTATGTATGTATGTATGTAGGTATGTATGTATGTAGGTTTGTCCACGGATTTCTCAGAAACTACAAGTCCGATTTTGAAAATTCTTTTTGCAATAGTTAGAGTATTTTTCAACTTAGGGTAGAGTATAAGTTTCATCAAAATCGGTCCAGTAGTTTAAGAGATATAAACTTTTTATGTTTTCAGTAAGTTACTGTAACGTAGACGTTTGAGTTGCGTGATAGTGCTGATACCTATTTTTGGTATAATAAGTCACTAAAAAGTGTTAAATAAACTATTTTTTTTTAAATAAAAACCGACTTCAAAGTAAATTATCTAAAAAGCATAAAATAACTAAAATATATTGAAGTCGGTGTCAGCTGGTGCTAGTGTTAGTTAACATGATGTGCTAGCACCGACTTCAATATATTTTAGTTATTTTATGCTTTTTAGATAATTTACTTTGAAGTCGGTTTTTATTTTTAAAAACTATTTTAAAAAAATAAAAACCGACTTCAAAGTAAATTATCTAATAAACTATTTTTGAAAAAATAAAAACCGACTTCAAAGTAAATTATCTAAAAAGCATAAAATAACGAAAATATATTGAAGTCGGTGCTAGCACATCATGTTAACTAAGGCCAGCACGAGCTGACCATATACCATATATTTACCATACCATATATTTACCATATATTTCGGACCATGTTTCTTCTATATCGGAATAAGTTCCGCTCATTTTGCAAAAAGATGTGATGTAGCACTGGCTACATAAATATCTGACACCTGACCATAATAATTTGAGTTATTTTATTATTAATAAGTTCATTTGTATATAATTACTATGATTTTATTTACTATACTTGCACAATTTTCAAGAAGTGTCGCTGTGTCGCTATTACGTAAACGTAAATGATAAGTACGGTAGGTGGCGAGAACTAATCAAAGTGAACAAATATCGAAATACCCACTAAATGAAACGTTATAGTTAAATTCTTGTTATTGTATGTATTGTGTATTTGTGTTCTTGTTATTGTTGTTGTTGGCGGGTCTGTTGATGTAGTGGTTTGACACCCTACTAATAGGTCGTGGGTTCGATTCCCACCAAGTGTCTGGGTGTTTTATCTAGATAACTAAACTAGGTATTTACAAAAAAAAGTATATTAAGTATTAGTATCAGTTGTCTGGTATATCCATAGTATTCCATAGTACAGGCTCTGCCTTGTTTGGGATCAGATGACCGTGTGTGGATTTTCCCATACTATTATTATTATTTATCACGTAGAAGCCAATTTACAAAGCCTAGAGCACAGGCGTAAAGTAGCTAGCCTCTCGGTATTCTACAGGATGCATTTTGGAGAGTGTGCGCAGGTATTGCATGACTTGATTCCACCATTCCCCTTCTATCATCGGACGTCGAGACGCACTGCGCATGCACACCCTTATGTGGTGACAGTACCTTCAGTCCGGACTAAACGATTTACCTCTTCGTTTATAATAAGAATTGGAACAGTTTGCCTGCGTTGGTTTTCCCGCCAGATTATAATGTGGGTGTCTTGAAGGTTAGAGTGAATAGGCTTTTAAAAAGCCAGTGTGCTTTACCATCTTCGATTGCGTGGCCACTTTCCATCAGGTGGGTCTGCAGTCGAGCACTAGCTTATGAATAAAAAAAGTTAAAAAAAATATTTTTCTGCTAGTGTGAATTAATAAATCTTCCATTTATATTGATTAACATGGATCGTTTTTTTTAATAAAGAAAGGAGTTGTTGCAAAATGGGCTAGGAATATGTACACCCCCTCAAAAAATCGAGAAAAATCCATAGAATCCGGGAAAAATATAAATATTTCGTTTAAATTACTATTATTGTTGTAATTTTAATCATAATTATCATTTATTTTATATCTATATTCAACATGGCGTCCTAAGATGGCGTCTCACTGATGTCGAATTGAACTGTGAGCCAGCCAGCTGTCAATAGCTACTGCTGCTGTCACACTTGTCACAGATGGTTGTGTGCGTGTATTGTATGTAGTGAATTATAATTATATTATTATATTATTATATTATTGGATTATCATTGATATTTTAATTATAAAAATGATATATGAGAAAACAGAAAACAAAATACAAAGAGTACTGTAATAAAAATACTTATAACGCCATTGAGAATAAAAAATGACACATGACAGTGACACTTTTCCGCCATGCCAGTTTTTTGTTACGTGTTGCAATTTTAAGTAAAAATTCTTAAGTTTTACAAGCAAATAAAGCCAAATTAAAGTAAATGGATAGTTAAAAACTGTTTTATGTGTGTTTCCTTATTTTAGAGTATAGTGTACAAAGTCCTAGCCCAGGCTCCCATCGATATACTATCTAAACAAGATTAGCTGTCACGGCCCGAAAAGTGGTCACGAAAATAGAGAGGCTGTCGCTTATTTCAAATTAGTACGAGCCGACAACAGGATGTATCGAAATTCCTTATTGCGCGTTTATAAACTGTCCAAATAATATAATACTTATCGTAATACTAAAATTGCAGATGGGGAAATTTTTTTTCGTTTCGTTTTCTTATTACTACTAGTTTAAATAATAAATTTAAGTAAGATATCATTATAAATACGAAATAAAAATTATTTATTTGATATTTTCTCCGCTAGAGACTGACAAAATTAATGTTGCCGATAGGCGTGTCGCCACTGTCTATACGAAACTGTTAAACTACACGTCATTACCATAATAAAAAAGTTAGTTCTCATTTTTGCCACCAGCATGGATAAGTTTGTAAGTCAGTACACACACAATGGAAACACACCTGTTTTGAACCTTATTTTATAGTGGTTAAGATTTTCTTTTAAATGAGTACAGTCAAAACAACTACTTTTTTTCGTATAATTTTGGCGGTTTTATTGATTTTTCTTTGTCTCCGATGTAAAGGTTTTATGTGCCAACATTACTGCATACAGAATTAGACTTTATTACTACATGTGAAGGCTGCTATTAGTCCGACGTTCCGAATTATTTAAAACTATTTTCTAGCTACGTGTATAGTTGTGTAAATAAATGTAACCGCGACCACATTTTCGATGTCATTTTGTTCGTGACAGCTAATCTAGTTGGTATAGTATATCGATGCAGGCTCCATACATTTTGGAACATCTCTTTATTACTTGATTGCTTATTATTTCCAAATTCCTGTATTGAGATTCAAATTCTGAACCTATACCTAATCCCTATCTTAATCACAAATATTTTTAAAATCGGTTCTTTTAGTTTCTGAAAATTGCGCGAGTATAGTAAATAAAAACAAAATAATTATATACAAATGAACTTAAAGTGTCAGATATTTATGCTGCCAGTGCTACATCACATGTTTTTGCAAAATGAGCGGAACGTATTGCGATATAGAAGAAAAATTACTCCAAACATTTTGTCAGATGTTTATGCTTCAAGTGCTACATCACATGTTTTTGCAAAATGAGCGGAACTTATTGCGATATAGAAGAAAAATGACTCGAAACATTTTGTCAGATGTTTATGCTGCCAGTGCTACATCACATGTTTTTGCAAAATGAGCGGAACTTATTGCGATATAGAAGAAAAATGGCTCAAAACATTTTGTCAGATGTTTATGCTGTAAGTGTCAGCGTGATGTTTATAACGCAAGACATGCCAGATATTTTTGCATTCTAATAGGTGGCTCATATTTTTGCATCGCATGTGTTGTCAGATAGTTTTGGTGTTCCTTTGATGTCAGATATATCTGCTGCTACATGTATATGCTTTTATAAATGATCACATATCTTTGCCGTCATGTTGAGATCGGAAATTAATGAATGAATCATGAAATTAGATATTTTTGGCGAACTGTCCATGGTAATATATTTATGCTTGTGACTGTACAAGTTTCATCAAAATCGGTCCAGTAGTTTAAGAGATATAAACTTTTTATGTTTTCAGTAAGTTACTGTAATGTAGACGTTCGAGTTGCGTGATAGTGCTGATACCTATCTTGGTAAAATAAGTCACTAAAAAGTGTAAAATAAACTATTTAAAAAAAAATAAAAACCGACTTCAATGTAAATTATCTAAAAAGCATAAAATAACGAAAATATTATTGAAGTTGGTGCAGAATACACACAGCAGGTACGCTAACACCAACTTCAATAATATTTTCGTTATTTTATGCTTTTTATATAATTTACTTTGAAGTAGGTTTTTTTTTTTTTTTAATAGTTTATTTGCGTGACTGACTCAACACCGCAGAGCCGAAACTACCAAAGCTAGGACTACAAAATTTGGACAGGAGATTCATTTTATTAACCGGCTTCAAAAAGAAGGTTCTCTATTCGACGCGTATGTATGTAATATTAATAAAAATGCGTAATATTAATATATGTTAGTCTATGTGGGTTACTAACCGAATTTACCAAATTTTATGAGTGTATGTATGTATGTAAGTATGTATCTAAGTATGTATGTATGTACATATGTAGGTTTGTCCGCGGATTACTCAGAAACTACAGGTCCGATTTCAAAAAATCTTGTTGCAAGAGTTAGAGTATTTTTCAAATTAGGGTAGAGTACAAGTTTCATCAAAATCGGTCCAGTAGTTTAAGAGATATAAACTTTTTATGTTTTCAGTAAGTTACTGTAACGTTAGAGAAGTTCAGAGTCACACAACGAGCCATGGAGAGAGCAATGCTCAGAGTTTCTTTGCGCGACAGAATCCGAAATGTGGAGATTCGCCGAAGAACCAAGGTCACCGACATAGCTCTCAGAATCTGCAAGTTGAAGTGGCAAAACCGCTGGGGAAGAAAGGTTCTCGAGTGGCGACCACGAACCGGAAGACGCAGCGTAGGTAGGCCTCCCACTAGGTGGACAGACGACATTGTGCGCGTCGCAGGTAACCGGTGGATGCAAATAGCCAATTGTCATTCATTGTGGCGTTCTAATGGGGAGGCCTATGTTCAGCAGTGGACATCTTCCGGCTGATAATGATGATGACTGTAACGTAGACGTTCGAGTTGCGTAATAGTGCTGACACCTTTTTTTTTGCTAAAATAATAGTCACTAAAAAGTGTTGAATAAACTATTTAAAAAAAAATAAAAACCGAATTCAAAGTAGATTATCTAAAAGTTACTATAGATATGCCATTAGCGCACGCCAGATGTTCAGCGAGTATCCCCCAACTGGGTTTTGTAGCAGTTAGTCCCACGCCGTCCCGCGTAGTCAATGCAGCATCGTGACGTCTATCATTAAAAATTGAAAATGCCGTCCTGCGTATTTAATATGTGCACAAAACATGTGGACAACCGGGAGAGGAAGTGGGGGAGTGTGACGGAAACCGAAGCGGGAGGGGAAAGAGAGAGGAGAGAAAGAGCATATAATTCGATTTTTTTATAAGAAAGAGAGATATGGAGAGAGATAAATCTAGGGAGGAGGGAGAAAAGGGGAGCAAAATGTAATAAAAGCGCGGGCGGAGCTACGCGGGTCAGCTAGTACTATAATAAAACTCAAAGAGCACTTTTTCTGTACATTGAATATTTTTCCAAAATTTCTATGTGGGGATACTATACTATCGACATAGAGGCCAAAACAATTTTTTTTGGAATTATTGTCTGTCTGTCTGTCTGTCGTTCTGTTTGTCCAGGTATCATTTCAAAACCCGTGGATGGATTTTGATAGGACTTTCACTGATGTGTTGTGTAGAAGTTAAGGTATAAATTGGTATATAAAACATCACGCTATGTTTCATAGGGGCTAAGCAGTGAAACATTACTTGCACATATTACCACGTAATTCCCTTTGTATGTGAATAGGGTAATTATAGACTGATCAGTTAATCATTAAGATATGTATTATTACGCTATATACAATAGGGACTGAGCAGACATTTAGTTTGAATAAGATATGGCAGTGGCGAAGGGTAAATTTTTGTAAGGGGTAAGCCGGTCCGGTACACCCAGGACATTTTCATTAGATTTCTGTATTGTTCTAAGTACGTTGCTGATAGCAATATGACATTATATCTTTGAAAAGTTAAAATCTGTAAATCCCGAGCGAGTCCAAACTAGATCATGAAATGATTCATGAAATTTTAATGAAACTATATATTGACCTATACACTACCTGGACTTGGGGACTGTAATACAATTATTACAGTCGCAACAATAAAAGATGCGAAAAACTTAGAACTTTCATTATCGAAGATCATTAGACAGTAATTTACGATGTTAGCGTGATTTACATTATGAACAGCGCCATCTATCGGTGAAATTGAACATACAATCACCATAGAACTTTAATCTATATATGTATTTAAAAGAAAGTCGTGTTAGTTACACTATTTATAACTTAAGAACGGCTCAACCGATTTGGCTAAAAATTGATAGGGAAGTAGCTTAGGAGCAGGAAACGGACATAGGATACTTTTTATACCTGTAGGTTAAGGTTGAGATGGAGCAAGTTGGGAGAGAGAGATGGGGGGGATAGGGTTCAGAGAGGGGACAACGGGGAGAGGAAGAGGGGGAATGTGACGGGGACCGATGCGGGTGGGGGAAAGAGAGAGGAGAGAAAGAGCATAGAATTACATTTTTCTAATAATAGAGAGAGAGATGGAGAGAAATAAATCAAGGGAGGAGGGTGAAAAGGGGAGCAAAATGTAATAAAAGCGCGGGTGGAGCTGCGCGGGTCAGCTAGTTTATTTATATAATACAGATTTGGTAATAAATATTTTAAAACTCATACTCCGTCGTAAGGGTGTAAAAAAAAACTTAAAAACGTTCTTTTTGGAAAAGTGGGTTCTTGTTACTACCTTTCTGCTCCATCATCAGTCCCTGGAACCTCTGATGCTATCGATTTGAAACTAAGAAAAGTTTTAGATCTTACATACCCAACCTCATTGCAAATGACGCGCCTGTTAGTCTAGTCTAGTAGTTAGACAACCTGGCTGCTACCCAATAGGTCGTGGGTTCGATTCCTACCTAGTGGTGTTTTATCTATTTAAGTACTTATTTTTTTTTTAAAGTATATAAGTATGTATTAGTATCAGTTGTCTGGTTTTCATAGAGCGGGCTCTGCCTAGTTTGGGATCGGATGGCCGTGTGTAAATTGTCCTATATATTATATATACTACAGTAATAACATGAGAATTTTCACCGCAAATTGCTGACGCTATAGGTCTGTCTATAGGCATTAAAGGGGTGCGAGAAATGTGCATAGTTTGACCAAGCTGGTCCAATGAGGATAATGGTTTCGATAATATTATTTTTTATAATCTAAACTGTAATCTTACACCATTGCACACATGCACATGTTAAGGGGATTAAAATTATTCATCTAATTATAATATTTAGATTCCTTACCAATATTTTGAGGCTATGAGGTGGAAGTCTTGACGTATTGATAAATTCAAAAACTGTAATTGGTTTAAAAAAAACTCTAATGTATTGTGTCTTCCGTTAGTTAGCAATTTTTACATGGCTATCTTCTTTATCATATGACGCAACGGAACAATTGCTTGTTATTCTATCTTAACTCATATACACTCACATTTATTAATTTTATAATAGTTTAATATTAAATTTTTCTATGATCTAAGTAATAATATTATATTTCTCAATATTTATAGTATTTTATATTAAGAACATATTACACACTATATCATACATGCAGTGTCACAATAATCACTACTTGTTTTGTGTCTACTATTGTATTATTAGCCTTGATATGTACCCCTAGTTTTAAATTTCTAAACTTTGTTAGCTGTAGCCGTAACAATTACTGGTAGTCGTACCGATGGCCACGATACAGGCTTGCCTAGTGTGGACATCAAAAGCAATGTATTTGGTAGGCAGTTTTAAGAAAATAAATAAATTGAAATTGAAATTCCGTGTCTACACCACGCGTATCCACCACAACCGTATCAATTATTTTATATCCCTTACTGTTAGCTGGTATCCTATCATACAATACAAATCTTATCCCTTCATTTAATTCAGATGAAGGTGCTTTTAAATTAAGAGTATGTGTGGTTCATATGTATTTAATACATACATTAAATCAATGAACAAACAAAATCACCATACAAAGGTTCAATTCTTATTTTAAAGCCTTAAGTGATGAATTTTCATGAAAAATGAAAAAAAGAAATTGTGTGTGTGCTAAATTGTAGGTAGGATATACAGATAGGTACAAAATGTTTTTAACACACATACTTTCATTCCCTATTTTACACCCTTAACTGACGAATTCTGAAAAACACTGATACACGTATCTTATTGTTTTTATTAAAGAGTCTAATTACAAAATTTGTAGCCAAAAGACAATGTTTTTACACCCATCCCATACAAACTTTCATCTTCTATTTTACAACCTTAATTAGTGAATTCTGAAAAACGCTGATACACGTGTCTTATTAATTTTGATAAAGAGTCTAAGTACAAAATTTCAAGTCAAAAGACATTGTTTTTACACCCATCCCATACAAACACTCAACCCCTATTTCACACCCTTAGAGTTCGAATTTCCAAACATCCTTTCTTATTGATTGGTTAATCCATAAAATGAACCTCCTGTCCAAAATTTTGTAGTCCTAGCTTCGGCAGTTTCGTCTCTGCGGTGTTGAGTCACCCACGCGAAACAGTCCCACCTCTTTATAATATAACTTTATTTACACCCTTAACTAACGAATTATGCTAAATGCTGATATACGTGTTTGATTATTTTTAGTAAAGAGTCACAAATTCAAGTCAAGTCGGTTTTTATTTTTTTTAAAATAGTTTATTTAACACTTTTTAGTGACTTATTTTACCAAGATAGGTATCAGCACTATCACGGAACTCGAACTTCTAATTTACAGTAACTTACTGAAAACATAAAAAGTTTATATCTCTTAAACTACTGGACCGATTTTGATGAAATTTGTACTCTACCCTAAGTTGAAAGATACTCTAACTATTGCAAAAAGAATTTTCGAAATCGGACTTGTAGTTTCTGAGAAATCCGTGGACAAACCTACATACATACATACATACATACATACATACATACATACATACACTCGTGAAATTTGGTAAATTCGTTTAGAAGCCCACATAGACTAACATATATGAATATTACTCATTTTTATTAATATTACATACATACGCGTCGAATACAGAACCTCCTTTTTTGAAGTCGGTTAAAAAGCATGAAATAACGAAAATATTATTGAAGTTGGTGCAGAATATACACAGTAGGTACGCTAACACCAACTTCAATAATATTTTCGTTATTTCATGCTTTTTAGATAATTAACTTTGAAGTCGGTTTTTATTTTTTTAAAATAGTTTTTAAATTAACCCTTAGGTAATATGGTATCTTATGATACCATCATGATAATGACAACAAATATAAGACTTCTTTGTTAGCAATAGTTAGCATTCTCATATACTTTAATAATTATTGTGATCCCATTTCAGTTAATAACGCAAGGTTAATTTATATTAGATTTGACAAAATTACTTACTAAAATAATTGATTAATCTGTGAAAGTGAAATCTAGGAAGACTGAGCTAATCGTTATATCGTTAAAGTTTTACTAGTCACCTACACTACTAGATTTTATTTGTTTGCTCGTTAGTTGTCTAATCTTAACTTTAACTACCTATACTCTTATTAAGTAGAATGACACTTGATTAACTTACTAACAGTTTATTTTGAACCGAAAAGCGAAAATCATCCTGATTTTATCAATCCTGCCGGATCCGGCCGGACTGAAAATGACACCGGATTGCAATCCCTATTATGGAGATGACTGAACAATAATGTTTGTAGGTACTGTAATAGATTAAGAGTTTTTGATGACATTATGGATCTGTCTTTTTAAAAGTATTAATATTATTATTAAACTAGCTGTACCCGCGGCTTTGCACGCAGCCAGTAGGTAGGTAATTTTCGCGTTATACTCATGAAATCAAACTCGACATAACACGATCCATCTCCATTCAACTTGATCAGATTCGCTACGACTCGATCGCAGGGCTATTCAGAACCGTCGGAAAGTCCCGTATCCGAATCCGAGAGAAAAGTTTCCGAGGCTGTTCTTCAAACGTTATTCACAAATCCGTAATCGAAAAGTTTTGACAGTTCGATTCGATAACAAGACGATAATTCACGGAAACTATTCCGCGAGCCTTTTGCTGTCGGGAAGGTTAATATTTCACAAGAATATTATGTTTTTATACAAATAAAGTTTACAATAGACTACAACAACAATAATTATAGACACTCACTTATATAAAGAATATTCGCGACTCGCGTAACTAGTAAAATTAAATTGAGAATTTTATTATGGTGCATTCACACTACGCCAGCAAACTACTCATTAACTAAACATCCAAATAGGATCAATAGAGGCAAAGAAACACATTAGCTGGGTTTGTTTGGTAATCTATACATAGAAAAGCAGTAATCGATGGTTAGCTTTCGCCGAAACATCCTTAAAAAACCAACGAATCCCGTCCGTTTGCCCGATGTGTACATTCCTTCCTCCAGGGTGTGTACACGGCACTAAAGGAAAAAATGACTAAGCGTTTACGACGCAAGTTTAGAATTCGCAAAAATGTTATGTCAATAAAACACATTCCTATAAATGACTAAATAAGCCGCAATATATAAATTATGTTATTGCCTATATGATATGTTACAAAATACATTAAAATTTCAATAATAAACATTTATTTAACCACTTTAAAACTTTCTACCACTATAATCTCTTTTACTACCATTCTATAATGGTCTCCGTAAACACACTCATATCGAATTCGTAAACTCCCTTTCCGATAGGAACTGTGAATAGCGTTTGACAATCCGTCGGATCATAATTCGACATGTCATCTGACTTTCCGATCCGAAACGGAATGTTCCCGACATTTATGAATGGCTATGCTGGGCCCGACTCCTTGGGCCCTGTGGGGGTCAACCAGGGTATGTGGGATTCTTACCCACTAAAACCCACGCGGCTGTTGCATCGGCAATCGGCACATGAGTGATACACCAAAGCTCTCCGGTGGGATCTGGACCAGTGGGATCAGTGCCTTGCATTTGAGCGTTCACGGTGCTCACGTGTATGAGGGGTCACAACCCCTCTGCCGTCCTCCTAGGAGTCGCCACCGTACTGGATGGACATCCTAAGTACTAAGGGCCACAACCCGAGCGTCCAGGGACTCCGAAGGAACTCAATCCGACTAGAACCAACCCCGTCTGACCACCCGATCCGACTCGATCAATTTACACAAATTATATCAAAATCATCCTTTATATTTTGCGCGTTACCTTTATATATTGATGCTCCGTCTTGCAGGAACCCTTAATTTTTTCGGGATAAAGAGTACCTACCTTAAATGCAGCTCTTTATCTTAGTTAAGCGGTCAGCGGGGCACCAGTTACTTTGCAAACCGGAGGTCACGGGTTCCAATCCCGCAGGGAGCAATAACTTTATGTAATTGTTTCTTACTGGTTAGGACAATGACGGACCTTTTTGTCTGGAAAGTAAGATGATCCATACGTCGGATAGGCACGGAGGGGCTTGGGGAACATTCGACGATGGCGATTATGTGTAGGTATGTCACATACAAAATATTACTATTTTGATATTACCTAAATTAATTTTTCCATTTTACAACTAAGTATGTATCTACCTACTAAGGGCTCACTACATTTGTTTCACGCCGCATCGCATCGCATCGCATTTATGTGTGGGAGCCCTAATACCGACACCAGCCATTTGAATTATCCGTAAATCTATTGTTCAAGTAACCCTGATCTTGTTTGTAAGCAGAGCTGTCTATACGATAAGTGTCATGCTGCATATCGTGATCTACTTGCTTTTTGTTCTCGCGGGGGACACCTTCAATAGGTCCCGGGACCTATGGGGTCATCCGGGGTATGTGGGATTCTTACCCACGGCTGTCGCATCAGCACATGAGACGGGAGGCGTGGACGCTCCTGTGGGATCTGCACCAGAAAACTGAGGGATTTCTGGTCTTGCTTTTAAGCCCGCCGCCGGAAACACTTTAAACATCCACCAAGCAAGCTGCCGTACTTGTTGGACATCTAGGGCCCCACACCCCAAACTTTCTGAAGGAGCTTTAGTCTTATAGATTGAAGAATGTTGTTATTTTAAGTGGTCAATAACTTCTTATATTTTTTATTAGGTAGTCTTTTGTATTTCATAATCAATGATTCAATGATTTCGATATCTATCACATCAACGTATTTTCAGAGGTTTAGTTTGAGATTTCATGGAACCATTATATTTTTTAACACTATGACGGCATCAATAAATTGAAACCACCACCTTGCGTAACATTGAAAAGCAAAAAAAACCTAAATAATATCTAAATTATTTAAAAATAATAGTTTTAAAAATATAATTTCATAAAAAAAGATAAGATAAAATATAACCGCGAGTGGGATGCGGACCCGAGACCTAAGACGTTTGCTAGAAGCGGATTTTAGTTTGCTTTCTATGATTTTACATAGCGCTGCGTCCATTATCCGCGCCGTCATTTTCCGATGCGGGCCGTCAAAATCATAGAAATCAAACTAAAATCCGTTGCGTGCCATGCGTGCGGTGCGTCCGGCGCGGGCCAATGGACGCGTACCTTTAGTCTTTACTTAATAACTTTTTTTCGAAAGTCAATATTAATTTATTTGTGACATACACTAAGTTCAAATTCAAAAATTCTTTATTATGCATAGGCATAGGCCTCTTACATATTGTCATTTTTACAACTACCACCGGATCGTAACGCGGCCTCCACTGAGAAGATCCGCCAAGAAACTCAGCGGACTTGTCTTTTTTCAATGATATAATAAAAAACAATATTACAATATATATATATATATCTTCTTATTATATAAAAGAGTAAGCAAAAACCCACTCATCACGAAATCTCAGAAACTACAAGTGCTAGAAGTCTCAAATTTTGCATGGGGGTTCCTTTTAGGACAAAGGTGCTCACTAAGACGGCATTTTGCGAAATTCAACCTCTAAGGGGGTGAAACAGGGGGGCAAAGTTTGTATGGGAGAACGCGATTCCTTGGTCCTATTGGCTTGAAATTTTGCACAGACATTCGTTAAGAAAATTAATTGAATTTGTATTTCATATTTTTTATAATTTATCCCTATAAAGGGTAAAAAAGGAGTATTATTACTCAATCGATGGCGGTACAAATATATTACAACAATAAGATACAGTAATTCGAAGGTTAAAACAAAAGTTCCTTAGCCAAGTGGTTACGGAAGCGTCCTCTAAATACGGACTGTCCGGGTTCGCTACCCGTGTGGGTTTTTTTTGTATTTTTAAACTTTGTTTTTGATTTTTTTATTAACCGACTTCAAAAAAGGAGGTTCTCAATTCGTCTGTATATATATATTTTTTTTTCTATGAATGTTCGCGCATAACTCTGGCAATTATGAACCGATTTGAAAAAATCTTTCTTCCATCCATTCTTTAATCCGTTAATTGGGTCCCATAAAAAAATTATTGCTTAGTAATAAGTAGTTCCTAAAAAAACAAGAATGGTGACTGCGCACTGAGAGTTGGAGGAAAGCCTATATAGATGACTTTATGGTGCTTTTTAAGGACAAAAATGGTCATAACTCTGGTAAATATTTACCAATTTCAATGATTCTTTTTTTATTCGAAAGAAGAAACCACTGTAATGAAACTGTATGAATTTTATCACAACCGGATAAGAACTTCCTGGAGGACCATGAATGATATGGAGGAATTTATCTGGTAAAAACCATAAAACTGATGTTCTCCTTTACATTTCTCTGATAAATATGAACCGATTTCGATGATTCTTTTTGTATTCGAGAGAATAAACTACTATAATGATTCCATGCAAATTTCATTACGATCGGATAAATTGTTTCTGAGTTTCTGAAGAAACATGAATCATGTAAAAGTATGTAGACGATAATGTGAAATCATAATGATGTCATAACCTACCTAGATCATTTTACCGTCTTCGATGGTTCAATCTTTATGTATGAAAATATCACTAAAAAGTATAAAATAAAATATTAAAAAAAAAAATTGAGCCGACTTCATTAACACTAAAAAGTATAAAATAATTTAAATATTATTGAAGTTGGTGCCAAATATACACAGCAGGTACGCTAATACCAACTTCTTTAATATTTAAATTATTTTATACTTTTTAGTGTTATTGAAGTCGGTTCAATTTTTTTTTAAAATATTTTATTTATATTAAGATTCGATGTTTTAAATATTTAACTCATATTAACTCCAGCACTTTTTATCTCTACTATATTTTTTATATTTAAACCTTTTTTTTTAATTTAAAGTCATGCATACGTGGTTAGCTTCTCTCTAATGTTATGATTTAGTTATTAGTGGAAACTTAATTGATTTTTGTACTATTGGATCTTATATAGTAATAGTGGTATCATTTGTTTGTTTCTAAAATATAATAAAATAAAAATAAAATAATGAAAATATGATTCCAAAATGTCTGTTTGGGTAGGAATACAATATGCATTCATTGTAAGTACGTATGATATAAAAGCCAAAACTTTATTGGAGTTATTGTCTGTCTGTCAGTCAGGGTTTTTTATACAGTTTGGCTGGTGTTGTTCCCTATCGACGTCAAAGTATCTTTACATAGTGTGAAACAAAGTCGCTATCCGAGTCTGTCTATATCCAATAGCACCTCCTAAACTGCTGCATCGGTTAGATAATTTTTCATTGAAGGTTTTAAGTTTTATCTAAGTAAATAAATTTACATAGCTTACGTTGACTAAACCTAAAGCGATACATAGTTAACAATCAAGTAGATACTAGAGAATTTGATTAATTCCATATATTATATGATATGTATCAGGGATATAATATACCCGCCCCCCGCCGGAGGACTCAAAGGCAATGCACTGAGGGACAGCTCATGCAGATCCCACCGGAGAACCCCTCGCATGTGCTGATGTGACAGTCACGGGAGTTTTAGTGGGTAAGAATCCCCCATAGGATACCAGGGACATATTAAACGTGTCCCCCGCCATCCCTTTAACTGTGATAACGGTGACAGATTCCCGGGGGGCTATAATGCGCCCCTGGCAGAGCGGCTTCAAAGGCCCTTGCCTTGCACTGAGGGGTGCCCGGTGCAGCCCCATATTTTGTGCGGACAGCCGTGGGGGGTTTTGAGGGTAAGAATCCTACAAACCGCGGTCGACCACCCGCAGGATCCTGGGAGCCTATTGGAAGTCTACCCGTGATCCCCGAAACTTTGAGCACGGTGACAGGTAATTTTTTTATTGTGCCCCCGGTGGTGGGCTCAAAGGCAAGCCACTAAGGGGATCTTTTTTAAATTTATCACTTAACAGGGTTAAAAAGCAGTATTATTACTCAGTGATGACATATGGTACTGAGACGTGGTCTCTAACGGCTGGCCTTTTAGAAAAGTTCAGAGTCACACAACGAGCCATGGAGAGAGCTATGCTCGGAATTTCTTTGCGCGACAGAATCCGAAATGTGGAGATTCGCCGAAGAACTAAGGTTACCGACATAGCTCTCAGAATCTGCAAGTTGAAGTGGCAATGGGCAGGCCACATTGCTCCAAGAACCGATAACCTTTGGGGAAGAAAGGTTCTCGAGTGGCGACCACGAACCGGAAGACGCAGCGTAGGCAGGCCTCCCACTAGGTGGACAGACGACATTGTGCGCGTCGCAGGTAACCGGTGGATGCAAATAGCCAATTGTCATTCATTGTGGCGTTCTAAGGGGGAGGCCTATGTTCAGCAGTGGACATCTTCCGGCTGATGATGAAATAAATTTAATTAGCTTACGTTGACTAAACCTAAAGAGGTACATACTTAACAATCAAGCACTAGAGAAGTTCATTCTAATATATCATCATTCCTTATAATATAAGGTAAATCTGGAATATGCTTGCCCCCCGGCGGCGGACTTAAAGGCCAGGCACTGAGGGACACCTGGTGCAGATCCCACCCGAGGACCCAGGTTTCCCTCTCATGTGCCGATGTGACAGCCACTGGATTTAGTGGGTAAGAATCCCAAATAACCAGGTTGACTTCCCCCGGGACATATTGTATGTTTCCCCCGCAACCCCCTTAACTGTGACAACGGTGACAGATTCCCGGGGGGCTATAATGCGCACCCGGCAGCGGCTTCAAAGGCCCTTGCACTGAGGGGTACACGGTGCAGCCCCCATCTTTTGTGTGGACAGCTGTGACGGACACATACCGCAGTCGATCGCCCGCAGGATCCTGGGGGGCCTATTGGAAGTTTCCCTCGCGATACCCGTATCTTTGAGCACGATGATAGTTTCTCGGGTGGCTTTATTGTGCCCCCCGGTGGCGGGCTCAAAGGCAAGCCACTGAAGGATCTTGGTGCAGATCCCACCGGATAGCCCAGGACTCCTTCTTATGTACTGATTTAACGGCCGTTGGGGGTTTAGTGTATAAGAATCCTACATAACCCGGTTGACCGCTAACAGGGTCCCGGGGACCTATCCCGGGGGCTTCCCCCGTGACCCCTGTAACGGTGAGCACGGTGACAGGTTCCCGGGAGGCTTTATTGTGCCCCCCGGTGGCGGGGTCAAAGGCAAGCCACTGAGGGTATCATGGTGCAGATCCCACCGGATAGCCCAAGAAGGGGTTCTTATGTGCTGATTGCACGGCCGTTGGGGGTTTAGTGTATAAGAATCCTACATACCCGGTTGACCACCAACAGGGTCCCGTAAATCACATTAAATGCTTCCCCCGTGACCCCTGTAACCGTGAGCACCGTGACAGGTGTCGGGGAACTATAATGTACCTCTCCGGCGGCGGGTTCAAAGTCAAGGCACTGAGTGGTATCAGCTGGTGCAGATCCCGACAGATAGCCCAGGTCCGCCATCTAATGTGCCGACGTGATAGCCGCGGGGGTTTTGGTGGGTAAGAATTCCCCGGTTGACCCCCGTTTACGTCTTAAAGATGAAACCGAACAAGGAAGCCCGTAGTGCTTCCATAAATTGGTTTTAAAGAAATGGTGTCCTGTTCCTGTCCTTAATCCACTCAAATTGTGCACCGGTACACGTCTGCAGTTTCTAATAAAATTATAAATACAATTAACAAATCACAAGCTCAGAGATTCAACGTTGCAGGCTTTAAACCTAAGCGTTGAGTACTTTGCCCATGGACAGACAGCTATACGTTCTAACTTTCCTTTCACGGGTCACTTCTAAACAAAATTTCAGCTACAAACATTATTTATGAAAACATTATACTTAGGTATAATCAAAATTATTCACTTCTTTTTTTCTCAATTACGCCCGTGCGAAGCCGGGGCGGGTCGCTAGTATATTATATAAAAGAGTAAGCAAAAACCCACTCATCACGAAATCTCAGAAACTACAAGTGCTAGAAGTCTCAAATTTTGCATGGGGGTTCCTTTTAGGACAAAGGTGCTCACTAATGGCCGGTTTCTGAGGTACTTTTATCGATAGTTTATCTATTCGTTAGCGCTATTGGTTCGATAACTTGACACATTGCGTTTCCGAACCTCAAATTGTCACATAAAGTCCGTTTAAACTTGGCTCAATTTAACTGACCAATGTGTGCAGTTTATCTATTCGATAACTTTATTTGACGATTTCAACCAATGATATTATTGTTTTCAACATCAAAATTGACGTTTTTGAGGTTGACGCTGCTGCAGCGTGCGCGCGCAGGGTGCCCGCGGAAAATTTAATTTTTGTATGTCACTTTGTTTACGCAGCACCAGCGCTACCAGAGTTAACGGCGTTTGGTGACACTACTTACGGTGAATTTAATTGATTATTACTTAATTAATATCATTCTTGAGAACTTATTTATACCGGAAAAATGTTAATAAAAATAAGAACTGGTAATATTGGCTATATAAAACTTTAAAATCAATTTTTAATTTGATCTGAGAAAAAGACCCATCTAGCGTCGAATTATTGCACTGCTTATCGGTCTCATAGTTATTTAATGCCTTTCGGTGTACTCAGAAACTCAGTGACAGTTAAACTAACTTTATCTTATAAATAACTTTATTGAACCAATAGCTAATGAACAGTTAACTGAGATCTTCGGAAACCGGGCATTAGACTGGATTTTACGAAATTCAACCTCTAAGGGGGTGAAAAAGGGGGTCAAAGTTTGTATGGGAGAACGCGATTCCTTGGTCCTATTGACTTGAAATTTTGCACAGACATTCGTTAAGAAAATTAATTGAATTAGTATTTCATATTTTTTTTAATTTATCACTTAACACGGTAAAAAAGGAGTATTAATACTCAACCGATGGCGGTACAAATATATAATAAGAATAAGATACGGTAATTCGAGAAATAAAACAGAAGTTCCTTGGCCAAGTGGTTACGGAAGCGTCCTCTAAGCACGCACTGTCCGGGTTCGCTACCCGTGTGCGGATTTTCTTTTTGTATTTTTAAACTTTGTTTTTGATTTTTTTATTTATATTAAGATTCGATGTTTTAAATATTTAACTCATATTAACTCCAGCACTTTTTATCTCTAATATATTTTTTATATTTAATGCTTTTTTTTTAAATTTAAAATCATGCACGTGGTTAGCTTCTCTCTATGGCTGCTGCTCGAGTCAACTCGTGCGCGGGTGCTGCTTGGGGGGACTGGTCCGACTTCTATCCATTTGGCCTTTTAGCTTGTCGTAATTTATTGTTTTCTTCTTTTCTCCCTTGCTTTATGTTTCGAACGGCAGGACACAATATCGCTAATGTCGATTCATTTGTAACAAAACAATGTTTAAAAAAAAAAAGTGAAAAAATGACAAGCCCGCTGAGTTTCTTGCCGGATCTTCTCAGTTGAGGCCGCGTTGTGATCCGGTGGTAGCTTCTAAAAAATGACGATTCAAAAGTGCTAGCGTTAAGCCTATTTGAAATAAAGATTTTTGAGTTTGAGTCTAATGTTAAGATTTAGTTATTAGTGGAAAGTTAATTGATTTTTGTACTATTGGATCTTATATTAGTAATAGTGGTATCATTTGTTTGTTTCCCAAATATAATAAAAAAAAATAAGATAAAGTAAATATATTTCCAAAATGTCTGTTTGGGTAGGAATACATATGCATGTATTGTACGTATGATATAAAAGCCAAAACTTTATTGGAATTATTGTCTGTCTGTCAGTCAGAGTTATTTCTACAGATTGGCTGGTGCTGTTCCCTATCGACGTCAAAGTATCTTTACATAGTGTGAAACAAAGTCGCTATCCGAACGAGTCTGTCTTTATGCGATAGCACCTCATACATCACGCAGCGGTTTTCAGTATCGGTTAGATAATTTTTCTTGAAGGTTTTACGTTTTATCTAAGTAAATAAACTTACATAGCTTACGTTGACTAAACCTAAAGAGATACATAGTTAACAATCAAGTACTAGAGAATTTCATTAATTCCATATATTATAAGGTAGGTAAATATCCGGGATATAATATACCCGCCCCCCGGCGGCGGACTCAAAGGCAATGCACTGAGGTGTCCATCAGTGCATTGTCAGTGGGCTCATGCCCACCGGAGAACCCCTCTCATGTGCCGATGTGACAGCCACGGGAGTTTTAGTGGGTAAGAATCCCCCACATGATCCCGGGGACATTAAACGTGTCCCCCGCCACCCCTTTAACTGTGACAACGGTGACAGATTCCCGGGGGGCTATAATGCGCCCCCGGCAGCGGCTTCAAAGGCCCTTGCCTTGCACTGAGGGGTACCCGGTGCAGCCCCATATTTTGTGCGGACAGCCGTGGGGGGTTTAGAGGGTAAGAATCCTACACACCGCGGTCGACCGCCCGCAGGATCCTGGGAGCCTATTGGAGGTCTAACCGTGATCCCCGAAACTTTGAACACGGTGACAGGTAATTTTTTTATTGTGCCCCCCGGTGGCGGGCTCAAAGGCAAGCCACTGAGGGGATCTTTTTTAAATTTATCCCTTAACAGGGTTAAAAAGCAGTATTATTACTCAACCGATGGCAGTAAAAAATATTCTCACTTGGATTTGCTTAGTACGTAAATTAGGTACTGTAGACGGATAACTTTAAAACATAAGGTAAAATATCACGCTATATGCATTAGGGACTGAGCAGACATTAACAAGATTATGATCAAGTATTTCGAATTATAGAATAAATAAGAGTAGCCATGGTCTGGACGTTACGGAAGCTTCTTCTAAGCACAGCAGGGTCCGGGTTCAAATCTCTCTTTGGGTTTTTTTTTGTGCACTTTTAAACTTTTTATTTTTGATCATTTTATTAAGTATTCTTTTAATTTTTCACTGAAGGTATATATATTAACTGAATTTATTTAGAAGTTTTATCTAAGTAAATAAATTTAATTTGCTTACGTTGACTAAACCTAAAGAGGTACATACTTAACAATCAAGTACTAGAGAAGTTCATTCTATATATAATTTCATTCCAATATAAGGTAAATCTGGGATATAATATGCTTGCCACCCGGCGGCGTACTTAAAGGCCAGGCACTGAGGGACACCTGGTGCAGATCCCACCCGAGAACCCAGGTTTCCCTCACATGTGCCGATGTGACAGCCACGGGAGTTTTAGTGGGTAAGAATCCCAAATACCCAGGTTGACTTCTCCACGGGATCCCGGGGACATATTGGATGTTTTCCCCACCACCCCCTTAACTGTGACAATGATGACAGATTCCCGGGGGGCTATAATGCGCACCCGGCAGCGGCTTCAAAGGCCCTTGCCTTGCACTGAGGTGTACACGGTGCAGCCGTGTGGAATTCTCTGTCTTTTCTCTGGACAGCTGTGGGGGACACATACAGCAGTCGATCGCCCACAGGATCCTGGGGACCTATTGGAAGTTTCCCCCGCGACCCCCGTATCTTTGAGTACGATGATAGTTTCTCAGGTGGCTTTATTGTGACCCCCGGTGGCGGGCTCAAAGGCAAGCCACTGAGGGATCTTGGTGCAGATCCCACCGGATAGCCCAGATCTCTTTCTTATGTACTGATTTAACGGCCGTTGGGGGTTTAGTGTATAAGAATCCTACATAACAAGGTTGACCGCCAACAGGGTCCAGGGGACCTATTGAAGGCTTCCCCCGTGACCCCTGTAACCGTGAGCACGGTGACAGGTTCCCGGGTGGCTTTATTGTGCCCCCCGGTGGCGGGTCCTAAGTCAAGGCACTGAGTGGTATCAGCTGGTGCAGATCCCGACAGATAGCCCAAGTCCGCCATCTAATGTGCCGACGTGATAGCCGCGGGGGTTTTGGTGGGTAAGAATTCCCCAGTTGACCCCCGTTTACGTCTTAACGATGAAACAGAACAAGGAAGCCCGTATTGCTTCCTTAAATTGGTTCTAAAGAAATGGTGTCCTGTTCCTGTCCTTAATTCACCCAAATTGTGCACCGGTACACGTCTGCACTTTCTAATAAAATTAAAAATACAATTAACAAATCACAAGCTCAGAGATTCAATGTTGCAAGCTTAAACCTAAGCGTTTAGTACTTTGCCCATGGACAGACAGCTATACGTAGCCCTTTCACGCGTCACTTCTAAACACAATTTGTTCATATTGCGTTACGAAAAGTCAGCTACAAACATTATTTATGAATAAATTCAATAATCAAAGGCAGTAACTTTAAATTATTCACTTCTTTTTTTTTCTCAATTACACCCGTGCGAAGCCGGGGCGGGTCGCTAGTATAATATATATAAGAGTACTGCAGTTCAAGCCCACGCAGCTTTATCCTCCAGGTAATCCGAGATTTTATAATAGCCTTTTTTTAGACAAATGGCTCTTAATGGTAGTTTTAAATTTGTTTATTGGTAGATCTCGTATATCCTGGGGCAGTTTATTATAAAAACGTACACCTTGGCCCATAATAGGAATTGCTAATTATGTGGAGAAGCGTGGAATGTACATTAAGATTGTGTTTGTTCCGAGTATTTATATTATGTTGATCACTAACCATTGCGAAAGCACTTATATTCTTTTTTACATACATCAAGTTAAGTAAGTCTTGGATATATTTACTTTAAGATTATTAAAATATTATTATTTTAGTACCTTGTATTTAATTTTCGCTATTTTTCAAAATGCAGAGCGCTTACAGTTAGGTCATTGTTCCACTAAAATAAATTGAAAAAATTATGAAATATAAAGGAACAATGCCGTGAAGGCATAATATTAATAAATTTAAAAAACATAAATTGTTATGATATACGTACATTAAATGATAAACAAACAAATAATAATATAACAAATGATACAAAAAAATTAGCAAATAAAATTAAAACAGCATAGAGTTTTCAATAAATTTTATACTGTAACAAAAAAACGTTATAATTGTGCTTCATAATAAAGTAGGCGATGAATAAAATAATGAATCTAGAAAACGCTTATATTTATTCCAATTTGATTTATAGAAGCATTATCAAAAACTAAATTAGGTGTATAAAAATTTCATTAATTGTCAGTTTTCATGGGTTTCTAAGGATAGAGCAGTTGTCAAATTACAGTTGGGTCAATGGCCTAATTACTTCCATCTAGTGGATTAATTGGTAATTTCACTACTACTGTCTATTTTGCATTCGATAGTTTGTTACTTTTTAAAGTGTTTGCTGTATAAAAGTCAATTTCACTATTTTTTGCACTTGCATCATTGTAATTCTAAAGGTTGAATGACATAGGTGTCAAACTTGTAACAGCCTTCCTACCTAAAAGACTGGTGGTGTTTCCACTTTATATGGCCAAGCTTATAAGCTAGCAAAAAAGCTACCAGCCCTAAGGTCCCCTTCATGACACTTCGATAATTATGTTTGGATGAAATTTCTTTCACCAAACCGTGCATCTCATGAGACCAAGTCCACCTCAAATTTCCCCATACATTCAGTAAAGCATTTAGTTTGGTATAGTAATTGTTGGTCAAGTGGAATGACTGGCCACTACCCAATAGGTTGTGGGTTCAATTTCCAGCAAGTGCCTGGGTGTTATTTTTCTATTGAAGTATGTGTTTACAAAAAAATTATTAAGTATTAGTATTAGTATCAGTTGTCTGGTTTCCATAGTACAGGCTCTGCCTAGTTGGGATCAGATTACTGTGTGTGGATTGTCACATCATATTATATTATAAGGGCCCAAAATTAATTATGTAGCCAGATCTACCGGCCGGTCGGAGATTTGTAAATTATAATAAACCTTTAATGATTTTAAATTTAAAGTTTAGTATATTTAATTAAAGGTCAACAAAAATATATCAGTTAATTATATTTTTATAAATCATTATATTTGTAAAGTATAGATTTTTAAACCATATAATTATAATCTACCTACCTCTACACAATTATGTCACAATACACTGAAATCAATTTGCTTTTATTGGTATAATTATAATAAACTGGCTTCTATGGAAATGTGTATGTCGCATAATCACGACCGTGATAAAGTTAGATATAAAATATATGATAAGTTTCATTAATTCAGGAAGGAAGCCCGAAGGGACAGTAGACATGTAGACCTGTACCAGGTGACAGATCACTGCGCTAACCAGTGCAACTCGTCTCTGTACACAGACTGCAGTCATGATGGGGCGTGTCGGAGAACATGCACCACTAAGAATAAAAAATCGTGTGTAAAGTTTAGTAGGTTAGAAATAAAATGTTCGTTTCTACTTACAGAGTCGCCATTGTCTTTATGTGTCGATTTCACGTAACCATTGTTAAGATTGCCCACTGTTCCATTTATTATCTGTCCTTCTGTTCCATTAAATGCCTGTATTTTTTTCCTCGAGATTATTTCGTTCGCATTAACACAACCGTTTCCCGCTGTCGCCGCCATCCTTGTGTGCAAAGAGGATGTGGTGTTGTGTGTTAGTGTTGCCAGGCAGGTGTAATTTCAAAATATCAGGAGAATTGAAGCCGAAAAATCAGGAGATCAAACAAAAAATCAGGAGACAAGGAGGTTAGATACACATGGAGGATGCAACGCAAAGAATGTCTGGAAGACAAGAAATTTGGCCTTGAATCAATTCAGTTATTTTTTTGTCTCTTTCATTAGGGTGACCACGATGGATCTAAGTTTAGGATAAATACTTACGGATTACGTATTTAACGAAAAAAAATAAAACGTAAGATAGGAATATCATATAAAACGTATTTTATAGTAGGTAAGGGCAGCGTTCGGGAAATCGTGTGCTGTCAGTGATAACTTAAAGCACAGAGACTTGGTTGTTTACTGTCGGCTTATTAGAAAACCCGAGCAAGCAATGGAGTTAGCTATGCCTAAGCATATTCATCCATCCTCCATTGTCTGTTCATTTCTGATTTTATCACGTGGCGAAACCTTATAGTTTCGTAGAAGAGCCGTATTTGTAGTAGAGTACCCCTATAGCTTTGAAAATATTAAAGTTGAAATGACAGTGGGCGGGGCACATAGATGGAAGAACAGATGGCCGTTGGGCAGAAAGTTTCTAGATAACGACCACGAGCTGGAAAGTGGTGTGTAGGATGGCCCCTCACAAGATGGACCGATGTTATCACACGCGTGGCAGGAACCCGGTGGATGCGTGGCCGAGTGGCGAAAGACCGTTAAGTTTCGACGTCATTGGGGCAGGCCTTTGTCTAGCAGTTGACGTCATTCGCCTGATGAATGCATGGATAGATTTTATAGAAATGAAAAACAACAATATGGTAAATCATTTACTAACATTCAGAATATTTATTATGGCTTGTATAATGGAGAACATTTTACATGGAAATTTCGCTAGTGTTGGTAAGCATTTAATCACAATCCTAAATTAAAATAATCAAATACACGGATGCGGTAAAAGCGTTTGCCAGGACTGTACATTTCTCCTTGAATTCATGTATAATTGTTGTCATATTTCTATAAATGTTGAGTCAGTCTTTACTGATGCCATTTCCTACGAGGAAGCAGAAAATTCTATATTTTATTAAATTAAATTGCACTCATAATTCATGTCTCACATTCATATACTCACACACACACACACCCACACACACACACACACACACACATACACACACACACACACACACACACACACACACGCTCACGCAGAAGCACTCACATATTACTGCAACCATTTTTACATATTTTTAACCGACTTCAAAAAAGGAGGAGGTTCTCAATTCGTGTGTATATATATATTTTTTTTTTTATGTATGTTCGCGCATAACTCTGTCAATTATGAACCGATTTGAAAAAATCTTTCTTCCATCCATTCTTCAATCCATTGATTGGGTTGGGTCCCATAAAAAAATTATTGCGTAGTAATAAGTAGTTCCTGAAAAACAAGAATGGTGACTGCGCACTGAGAGCTGCAGGAAAGCCTATATCGATGACTTTATGTCGCTTTTTAAGGACAAAAATGGTCATAACTTTGGCAAATATTTCCCAATTTAAATGATTCTTTTTTTATTCGAAAGAAGAAACCACTGTATTAAATCTGTATGAATATCATTACAACCGGATAAGAACTTCCTGGAGGAACATGAACGATGTGGAGGAATTTATCTGATAAAAACCATAAAACTGATGTTCTCCATTACATTGCTCTAACAATTATGAACCGATTGCGATGATTCTTTTTTTATTCGAGAGAGTAAACTGCTATGATGATTCCATGCAAATTTCATTACGACCGGATATTTTTTTCTGAAGAAACATGAATTATGTAAAACTATGTAGACGATAATGTGATCATAACCTATCTAGATAATTTTACGGTTTTCGATGGTTCAATCTTTATATATGAAAATATCACTAAAAAGTTTAAAATAAAATCTTTTAAAAAAAAAATTGAACCGACTTCAATATCCCTGAAAAGTATAAAATAATTTAATTATTATTGAAGTTGGTGCCAAATATACACAGCCGGTAAGCTAACACCAACTTCAATAATATTTAAATTATTTTATACTTTTCAGTGATATTGAAGTCGGTTCAATTTTTTTTTAAAAAGATTTTATTTCTCTTTTTTCTCAACGGTATATTATTAATGTTTTTCATATAACTGTTAAATAAAGCATACATGGCTATAGAAGAGCGGATCCTTTAAACACAACTATTATTATGCTTAACTGAGGGATCCGACCTTGTATGTAACTATTTCAAAGTAAGCTAATGAAATAAACATTTTTGTTATTTTTTTTTAATTACCATAACCAAAGTTCACCTTAGTCAAAGTTGAAACACAATCACATGAATGTGATATATAGAATGGTGCAGCACTATTTAGAAGGTGTCCTGGTCTGTCTGGGTCATAGTCCCTCTGTTTTAAAGTATAAGCTGCTGCTAATGTAAGCTGACAAATATCCTTGATTAATTTATCCTTTATTTGGTAAGTACATTATTTCCTTTTGCAACATCTTTCGGGAAGCTGAAATATAAATCTATATTAATAAAAGAGCAGGGTGTTTTCTAGGAATACGCGAATACACGATACAGCAAAAACCATATTACGTACAATCTTGAAATTTGGAATCAACATTATTCAAATAGTCTAGGTGAACAATAAGAACGGATTTTTCGAAATTCCATACTTAAGGGGGTCAAATGGGCTCCCAAAGTTTGTATGGAAAAAAATATTTTTTTCGTCACACGGACATGAAACTTTGTCAGTGTACTAAACAAAAGAAATAAAGAAAGACGTGTATCACACTTTTTGAAAATCGACCCTTATAGGGGTTTTAGCATCGTTTTTGAGTATGCAACGCGGAAAAAAAAATTCATACTGCATTGCTGAAACTTTGCGAATACATTAATCTAATTATAGCGATCCAAGTGCAAATAATAATTTTTTGAAAATCAACTCCTAAAGGGGTCCAATTGGGGTCCAAAAAATGTTTCTCGACCTACAGTCATAAGACTTAGTTTATATATTGCACACAAGAATCTAAGAAACCTATTTCCAGCATTTTTCAAAAAACTACCCCTAACGTTTTTTAATGAGGTTTCAAAGTTTGCACAAAGAAGGATTTCCATTTCATCCTATGATGCAGCTAGAGTAATGAAACTCGGTAAATAAACTCAACACAACAATTGCAAAAACTAATTTTGAGCATTTTTGTAAAATCAACCCTTAAGTGGATCAAATGGGCTCCCAAAGTTAGTATGGAAAAAAAAATGTTTTCGTCACACAGACATGAAACTTTGTCAGTGTACTAAGCAAAAGAAATTAAGAAACACGTGTATCACAACTTTTTGAAAATCGACCATTTATGGGGTTATAACATGGATTTTAGTATGAAAAACGAATAAAAGAGTTAATGCTGCATAGTGAAACTTCGTGAATGCGTTTATTAAACTAAAGCAATCTATGTGTAAATAATATATTTTTTATAATCAACTCCTAAAGGGGTCCAATTGGGGTCAAACAATTTTTTTCAACTTACAGCCATAAGACTTAGTTTATATATTGTACACAAGAATCTAAGAAACCTGTTTCCTGCATTTTTTTAAAAACAACCCCTAATGTCATATCAAGGGGTTGCAAAGTTTGCACAAAGAAGGATTTCCATTTCATGATATGATGCAGGTAGAGTAACGAAACTCAGTAAATAAACTCAACACAACAATTGAACAAACTTATTTTGAGCATTTTTGTAAAATCAACCCCTAAGTGGGTCAAATGGGCTCCCAAAGTTATTACGGACTTTTTTTTTCATCACACGGATAAGAAATTTAGTCAATGTACTAAGCCAAGGAAATTAAGAAACACGTGTATCAAATCTTTTTCAAATTCGACCTGTAAAGGGGTGTTAGCATGGTTTTTGAGTATGAAACGCGGAAAAAAGTATCATGCTGCATTGATGAAACTTTGCGAATACATTTATCAAACTAAAGCAATGATTGTATAAATAATCATTTTTTGAAAATCAACTCTTAACGGGGTCCAATGGGGGTGCAAAAATGATTGTCGACCTACAGTCATAAGACTTAATTTATGTGTACACAAGAATCTAAGAAACCTGTATCCGGCATTTTGCAAAAAAACAACCCCTATGATCATTTAATGGGGTTGTAAAGTTTACACGTAAAACGATTTCCATTTAATGCTATAATAGAGCTAGAGAAACGAAACTCGGCACATAAACTCAATACAAAAATTGAATAAACTAATTTTCAGCATTTTTCGATAATCAACCTCTAAGTGGGTCAAATGGGATCTCAAAATTTGTATGGAAAACATTTTGTTTTCACCACACATACACGAAATGTCAACGTACTAAACATAAGAAATGAAAAAACACGTGTATCACAACTTTTTGAAAATCGACCCTTAAAGGGGTTTTAACATGGTTATTGAGTATACAACGTAAAAAAAAACATACTTACTGCATTGATGAAACTTTGCGAATATATTTATCAAATTATAGCAATCTATGTGTAAATAGTTTATGAAAATCAACTCCTAAAGGGGTCCAATTGGGGTCCAAAAATTTATTTTCACCATTTTTCAAAAATCAGCCCCTACGTGGGTCAAATGGGGTATCAAAAATACCATGAAAAAAAAAATATTCATAGCAGACGGACACGAAACTTTATCAGTGTACTGATAAAAAACACGTGTACCACATTATTTTTTTAAATCAACCCTTGAAGGGGTTTTAGCATGGTTTTTGAGTATCAAGCGCGGAAAGGAAATCATGCTGTATTGATGAAACTTTGTGAATAAATTGATCAGGTTAAAGCAATTTAATTATTTTGAAAATCAACCCCTAAAAGGGTCTAATTGGGTCCAAAAAATATTTTTTTGTCCTACAGTCACAGGACTTATTTTATGCATTGCACATAATAATCTAAGAAACTTATTTCAGGCATTCTTCAAAAAACAATCCCTAAAGTCGGCACGCAGTCCGTATTTTTCGGAAATCAACCCCTAACTGGGTCAAATAGGGTATCAAAGTTTGCAAAAAAATATTTTTCATCACACGGACACAAAACTTAGTCATCAAAAGAAGATGAGAAACACGTCTGACACATTTGATTTGAAAATCAACCCTTGATTGGGTTTTAGCACGGTTTTTGAGTATGAATTCGGAAAACCGATGACTGATGACTCTGCGGATGCATTTATGAAATTAAAGAAATCCATGTGCAATTTTTTGTTATTTGATTCCCAAAACGGATTAATTGGGGTCCAAATCCTTTTGTTTTACCCTACGGTCACAAGACTTATTTTATGTATTGCACATAATAATCTAAGAAACCTGTTTCCTGCATTCATCGAAAAATAAAACCCCTAAGATCAATTAATGGTTTCAAAGTTTGCATGCAGAAGGATTTCCATTTAATTTATAATACAGCTACAGTCACGAAACTCGGTAAATAAACTCAACACAACAATTTAACAACCTAATTTTCAGCATTTTTAACGGACTTCAAAAAAGGAGGAGGTTCTCAATTTGTCTGTACATTTTTTTTTCTATGTATGATCGCGCATGATTCTGGCAATTATGAACCGATTTCAAAAAATCTTTCTGGTACGGATAGGCCACTCCACTGATTGGGTCCCATAAAAAAAAATTACTTAGGAATAAGCTCCTGAAAAAACAAAAATGGCGACTCAGAAAAAACTGTAGAAATGCCTAAAAGATGATATTTCTATCGCATTTTAAGGACGAAATTGGTCAAACTCTGGCAAATACGAGTATTTACCAATTTCAATAATTCTTTTATATGCGAAAGAAGGAACCACTGTAATGAATATGTATAAATTTTATCACAACTAGATAAGAACTTCCTGGAGAACCATGATTGATGTGGAGGAATTTATCTGGTAAAAAAAAGAATATATACAGACGAATTGAGAACCTCCTCCTTCTTTGAAGTCGGTTAAAAAAACCTGAAACTGATGTTCTCCGTTACATTACTCTGACAAATATGAACCGATTTCGATGATTATTTTTTTATTCAAGGGAGTAAACTACTGTAATGATTTCATGCAAATTTCATTAGGACCGGATAAAGTGTTCCTGAAGAAAATATACACAGTAGGTACGTCAACATCAACATCAATAACACTTAAATTATTTTATGCTTTTTAGTGTTGTTGAAGTTGGTTCATTTTTTTGCTACACATTGAAATCAAACTATGATTTCAATGTGTAGCCTTCGCGTAAATTAAAGACAACATTAGTGTAAACAATATTTTAAAAAACCTCGATCCATAATTCTAATCACGTTTGAGTAACAAAGTAAACGCGGGCGAAGCCGCGGGCTACTGCTAGTATTATTAATATTTCTATCAAGGCTTAAGTACTTTCCAGGCAGAATTTTGATACATGTTGACTTTTTATCACGTAGCGTATAATTATACCTAACCATAACTATTATTATGAAGATTTTCATAAATAAATCTGAATACTACATCTGAGTCTAGTTTGCTTAGTACTAAATATATAAAAATAATGTCTCGAAATTATATTGTATTTCCGTTGGTACAAGTTGCAAATTATATTTTACGTCTGTGGTGGCTACTGGCTATGGGTCCTCTTATGAGTGCAAAATATTCTATTTTTGATTTGACTTTAAAACATTAAATACTCATACTTATGTAAAATTACGTACCCTTCCAGACTCAGAAAATCTTAAGTTAAGTGTTAGTGGTCACCCTACTGATGAAAATGTTTATTTAAAATTAGATGATTATTAGAGCATAATTGACAGAATAAAATAGGATATCATTTATATATCGCCACACAACACTAAAATTAATCAATATTGACTTTTTATTATGATTCAAAGGTAAAAATGTATGATTACATTAAATACGGTTATTATCGCAAAAATACACTAACCGGTGAAACTTATTGTCCGAATTTGGCTTCCAAACACTTCTGCAATTGTGTACAGCATGTTACATTGTTTAAATAGCGAATCTAATGAGAATACAGTTTTATTTGATATTTTAAAAACCCGAAGTGGTAGAAAACATATTACGGAGCGGCCATATTGTGTTCAATGAGAGTTGCCATAATGGTAAAACGGCAGCTACCAACAATCAGGGTAGTGAAGGGCTGGTTTAGGAATATGATTTCTATATAATTTATTACTGACGTCCATAGACAGTACTCATGTTGACGTGGATGTAATTTTTCTTATAATTCATGTAAAGTCTGTCAGGAGAACCCCGACGGACGTTGCGAAATCTTGGCTTATCACAATTCTCACAATCGGGATTGGGATTTTTTGTGTTAATCATAGCAATTTTAGTAAAAGTGTGAGAGAGATAAAAAACATAACTGAGGATGAATGAACCTGTCTTCAATAATTTGTTGTTGCTAAAAATCCATGTATATATAAGATTCTTGTCAGGAGATCATGATTTTAAGTATAAATCATAGATTTAAGATTTTTTTCACTACGTTCAAAAAGATGAACATAGCGTGGGAAGGAGAAGTTCTAATCAAATACAAACTGCACGAGTGCAACAGAGGCAGAGATAAAATTCTTTTTTTTTATTCCGCATCACTTTTGACACTGCAACGCATTGTCATTGCCACTGCAACGCTGCCTCGCGGTCTGTTTACTGTCAAAGTAAATCATAATAATTTAGCACGATCTCAAATTTATAATATGAAATATCATTGTTCCATTATGGTGGCTTGTGCAATAAGTGCATGTGATGTTACAAATCGTAATAAAACGAATAAGTAAACATTTCACAGGTAATTGATTACTATTCCTGACTGCATTTTTGCTTGCTATATTTTTATGGTTTTGGTTGAAACTTTGGTTGAAAATCGTAATAATATCGTAGAATACATGTTTTTCTTCAAACTGATCATAATTTATTACTTCTATTAGAAGAATAGCGGGATATTTTGTGTAAAATGTAAAACGATTTGTTTACAATAGGGCTTGAAAAAGTCCTGACGTCATGAGTATCGATATCGATAATAAAGCAAATAGTTTTAATAGAACAAATATAAATTCTACGTCTTTTTGTTTTAGTTTCAAGGAGTTTATATTTATTCGGTCTAAAAATATTTTGCCGTCTCTATATTCTTTATGTAAATTGATATGATAATAATAATAATTCAAATGTATTCTTTCAGATTATCAAAATAATTCTTTGTGACGAGGATGGGTGGAATCTTTTCTTGACGAGGATGGGTGGAATCCCTACAATATTCCAGTGTCTGTGATAAAGATTTTGATTTCTGTCTGTGATATCCATCCATATCATAGGTTCTACAGCCAATATGAGCAGCCACTCCAGTCTGGTAATTCGCTGACCTACGTCGGCAAGTTTGATTCTCTGGTGATAACATTTCTTATTCGATCCTTCACAACAAATAATTTACTTCGTGTTCATTTGGTTTAAATAATATTAAGATGTTACCAGATAAAACGTGCTCTATTACTGTCGTCACTAAGAAGCTGAAGTATATATTTACAATAAATTTTTATGAATGCTGAAATAAGTAAGGTAAGGTGCTAACATACTTTACTGTCGGACAAACAAACTGTATTTTTCTGACTTACTTTTATGCCCTACCTTTAAGACAGTACCGCCACTGGTACATTAACACTATAAGCTTATATAAAACAATGAATACATTAGCATAATTGCATATACAATCGAAAACAGGGGTGTAAAACCTTTGAATTGTTTTTTTTTTATCGACATCAAAACCTCATTGTCACTATGAAATAGTTCAGCTATTAAAGTAAAAAGAAGGAGCAAACCCAAACTCTCACAAACTTTCCTTTAAACAATATAGGAAGCTTTCGAAAGAATGCTATATGCACATTTATAAATGCGTATGTATCTCTGTCTCTCTGTTGTCATCAATTTTCTTAATTGTATACGTGGGTAAAAGCGCGGTACGTCGCTAGTAGGGTTATTACAATTAGTTTTTCTAGGTAGCAACTAATAATTATTTTTTAGCACCTAGTTAAAGCCGATACCCGCTTTGAAAATGTTTAGAATATCTGACTTGGGGCAAGACTAACATACGTTTGTCTTGCCCCTGGTAAACTGATAGTCTTCCCCCACTTTGACATTTTTATATTATGGTTTTATTTTGTTAAATATTAAGGAAACTTATTTGTTTTATGTGATAATAACAAGATAATTTTAAACTCTATGTTGGTATGATGCTACTTACAGCAAAGATATCTCAATTTAACATTTAATATCACAAATTTTTTAATGTTTTTTTCAGATCCACCAACTAGCCTTTTTTTTCTTACAGCTGACATTTTAATTGTGTGATATTGACCAAATAGTTCAGCAGAAGTGACAACTGTGTTTTGAGCCGAGAACCATTTCATGATAACTGTTTTATCGACAAGTTAAATTGGAAAAAAACGCAGAATTTTTCGAGTTATTTGAAAGTGACAGTCTTACCCCGGTGACAGTCTTAGGTGGGGACCTTACCTTATGTATTTTACAATAGAAGTATATTGTTTGTCTTTATAATAATAACCTGGTACGATCCACACATGGTGATCTGATCCCAAACAAGGCAGAGCCTTTACTATGGAAACCAGACAACTTTTACTAATACATACTCATATACTTTTATTTGTAAATACATACTTAATAGATAAATAAAACCCAGACACCTGGTGGAAATCGAACCACCAGCTGGCTACCCAATAAGCCAGCCAGGATGTTGAACTGTTAGACCAACACGTCCGCCAAATGTTTTGGTTTTATACTATTTAGAAATATTGCATACTTCTCAAGGATCTCAGGGGATACTCCTTCACCCATACTGAAAAACGTTAATAATTATTGTTTATAATGCATGCTGATTTGAGTAATTTTATCATGCGTAACGATAACTTATATATATGATCTAATTTACGATGTTTCAAGCAAAAAGAAACTATTTTTTTTGTTTAGAACGACTGTTTTACCACTTTTGACAATTTATCATTATAAGATTTGCAATACTAAAGGTTATTAGTAACTTGTTATAAATCAACATCAATTTAAAATTAAACAGATAATCGTGTAAATCTTCACACAAAATATCATCGATATCGATTACGTACGTAGTACTTTTTAACAACACTTTTTTTCCTTTACACATAAACAATTCACTCTCACATAGGTTTTTCTTTTTTGGTTTCATTTTTTATCGGACTATGTTTATCTTCTATATATAATATCTTTGGTATAATTATCGACGACGACGGGGGGGGGGGGGGGGTGTACTATGAAACTTGATCAACCGACAAACAAATGGTCTTACCAAATACTAAACATAAAGTAGATTCCCAAAAATGACGAAAAAGAGGAAAAGTTAAAAACCAGAGATTTCTATAATAGGTTTTACAGGTCCGACTAGTCTTCGTTTTGTGTTAGATTTAAAAAAAAAGATTTTTTTTTACTAATATCTGAAGATAGACAATTTCTATAAATCAGGAGATTCACCCCTAAAATCAGTAGATCAGGAGATACACCTCAAAATCAGGACACCTGGCAACGCTGCTTGTGACCTTGTGTGTGTTGGTTGTGTGTGTTGTGTGTGTTATTGTACGGATTGTACCCACCTCACACTTCACTTCACTATTTCAGAATAAAAAAAATCCTGGCCTCCATCGATTAAAGTCGATGATTTTGCCAACAACAGCATGTTTATCCCATCCTCAGAGTAACCATTACAAGTCACATAGGTACTGTAAAATGTACATAGGTCATGTTGAGAAAATTTTGGCATTCTGCCGCGCGCTCCGGTCCCGATCGGACGTGCGCTGTCACTACGCTTTCACGCTCTCTGTGTTACAGATTCGCCGCCAGGCGTCACCGCCGTCGCTTCGCGACGGCCCACCGTTCCGCCACGTGCCTGGACTGCCGCGGCCTGTGCCGCCGGCTACCTGCACGCCCGGCCACCTGCGCGCCGCGTACCTGCGTCGCGCGCACCCGCCTGTAACTCTTTGTTATTTGAAAATAGGTTCCTGTTTCCAAATAACAAGCAGTCATTTCGCGTTTTAAAAACCACGTGTTTTTAGTGGTCGCCTAGGGGATCCTTGCGGTGTTAACGCACCTAGGCGGAGCGTGACCCGAGCGCTCGTCGGTTCCCTTCAGGAAACGGCAACTCGGACGGGATCAAGGCAACCGGCGGCCCTGGGAGTGACCCCCTAGTCGATCTTGATCATCGCCTTCCCAACCCTTCCGCTCCCTATATCCTATTCCTTGGGTGCTGTTTGGTTTCGAACCGGCTTGCCGGTCTCGTCTCCTCTGCCCCGGGGCTGTTAGGCTACACACCATACACACCCACACACTAGGGCCACACGTTAGGCACTCACCCGCGTTCCGTCCGGAGAGTTTTCCCTTCGGACGGTAAAATGTCGTCCCCTGCCCTCTCCGCAGTGCCTCCTGAATTCGCCTGCCATTCGATGCCACGTGACGATCCCATGAGCTACCGCCCCATAAGTCTCCTTAGCGCCCTGGGCAAACTCTACGAGCGCTTGCTTCTCGCGAGACTCAAAGAATTTGTCATCTCGAAGGGCATATTCATACACGAGCAGTTCGGCTTTCGAGCTGGACACTCTTGCGTCCATCAAGTGCACCGCATCACGGAGCATGTCCTCTCCGGGCTCAATCAGCCCAGACCTATATACACCGGAGCCTTATTCTTCGATGTCGCCAAGGCATTCGATAAGGTCTGACACAATGGCTTGCTTCACAAGCTCTACCTCATGGGCGTGCCAGACCGTCTCGTTCTCATCATACGAGATTTTTTCAGAAACCGTACTTTTCGATATCGAGTCGAAGGTACGTGATCCACTCCCCACCCTATTCAGGCCGGAGTCCCTCAAGGCTCTGTGCTCTCTCCACTCCTGTTCAGCCTGTTCACGAACGACAGCCCTATACGCGGACGACACCGCACTATATTTCTCACACAGAAATAAGGCTCACCTGACGCGCACTCTTCAAGTCGCCGTCAACGCCCTAGGCGAATGGTTCCGTAAGTGGCTCATCGATGTGAACACGGAAAAGAGCGCCGCGGTGTTCTTCTCCCGGGGTACCATCAGATCCCACACTGCGGGCCATCCCAGTCGTCGTTTAGGTCCGATCACCCTCTATGGGCGTCCCATCCCCTTTACCAGAAAGGTCAAATATCTAGGCGTCACCCTAGATTCCCACATATCATTTGGACCGCATATACGGTCAGTCCGCAACCGAGCGGCCTTCGTCCTCGGTCGACTCTACCCCAAGATCTGCAGGCGAAGTAAACTGTCGCTTAGAAATAAGTTGACACTTTACAAAACCTGCATCCGTCCCATCCTAGCTTACGCCAGTGCCGTATTCGCACACGCGGCTCCCGTTCACATCAATAGCCTCCCGGTTATTCAAAACCGATTCCTTCGACGTGCCGTCGATGCCCCGTGGTACATGCGGAATGTCGACCTTCATTCCGACTTCGGTCTAGTCCCTATCCGCAAATTTTTCAAAGAAATGTCCGAACTTTTACTTTGAAAAAGCGTGCGTCCACCCAAACCCGCTAATCGGCGCCGCTGCCAACTATATCCCCGACCCCGACCCTGGTCCTAGTCCCTCAGATCGTCGAACTGCCGTACATCGCCGCCGTCCGCGGCATGTACTGCTCGACCCACCCGACCCGATGTCCGTCCTCCTGGACCATGACACAACACCAACACCGACAACGACGTCACGAGTCGTAAACACATCAACACACAGACACCGGTCTCGCCGGCGAGGCCGAAGGGTCGTACGCATGCGACGTTGTGGCGTACGGCGCGTTGTGAACCGGTGGTAAACTCATTCTCTCTAAGCGGTAGCCCAAGCCGAGGCCGTGCCTCCCTGAGGTGCCCTTGTGAAGGTCACTACCCAAACCCTTCTGGCTGGAGCGCTTAAAGCGTTCGCCCTCTTGTCCGGTGAAGCTGTAATGGCCATATGCGGCCAACAGTACTACACCTACAAAAAAAAATAGGTCATGTTGAAAGATTGTTCATCCAGTACAATGCCTTATTTTGACCAAACAGAACCAAACAGACCTTGAAAATTTAATCGACAATCCATCCATTCGTTTGCTCAGCTCTGAGATTCGTTTAGATCAAGGAGGTTAGATAAGATTCTTGGTTTAGATCAATGTTATTAGACACCATATATCTTCATGTTAGACACAGTCAACTGTGACAAGTGTGACAGCAGCAGTAGTTATTGACAGCTGGCTGGCTAATAGGTGGCTAATAGTTTACTTCGGCATCAGTCAGTCAGTGAGACAGCATCTTAGGACGCCATGTTGAATATAGATATAAAATAAATGATAATTATAACTAAAATTACAACAATAAAAGTAATCGAATTTTTTTATATTATTCCCGAATTCTATGGATTTTTCTCGATTTTTTGAGGTGGTGTATGTACACCAATATAATAATAATATTTTTTTTTTTTTTGTGAACAGAAAAGCAGTTGTTGCAAAATGGGCTAGGACTATGTAGTCCTATATAAAAAAGGTCTAACGGAACAGATTTAAAAATGAACATATTTCTATAAACGTGTGAATTGTGAAACAAGCAGTAAAAGAGTAGGATGTTTAGATATAATTATTATATTTTAGGCCCTCGAGAAATATGGTCAAGACAGCCCAAAGCTCTGCGGGTTTGGATACAAATATTGACACGTCAGATGTTTATTGTAATAGTTCTTTAGTTAGTAAAAAAGACTGTGTTTTTATTTATTTGCCAATAGTAGGATTATAGCAGTTTTTCAAAAAGTTTTGCAGTATTTAGCGATGTTTTTTAATGAGTAATTTAAATCAGGTCACACCGGTCGGTATTTTCGTAAAATTTAATCTGGTCACACTGAGCAGATAGCGCAGATAGAATCAGTGTGACCAGATTCAGTATTTTAATACTTTTTCAGTATTTTTTAACGTCGATTTGAATATCAGTAATTTTATCGGTATTTTGCTGGAAGTCAATATTTTTGAGTATTTTTTGTAGAAATAGAATAAAGTAACACTGTAAGCCGTTGTTCTAGCGAATATTGATGTTCAGGGCCTTTCCCAAATCTATTTTATATATACAATAAAGAGCATTTATCAATAACTTAAAGACAAGACATTACAGGGTGCCGCGTTGTATTCTTATTTAACTACACAATGCATAATCAAATAAACAGTCTAGATTTTCAGTTTTTAGTTGTATGAATTGGCAGTTAGGTCCTTCCATAAGCATGAACTAATTTTGCGTATGAACAAAATCTTGGGACCACCAAAAAACACTAGTTGCGCATTTTTTTTTTAATTTTACTGGATAATTTTAATTGATTACAGGTAATAAATACTGATGTATATCTTTTCGGAAAAAAAAGGTAAAACAATGTTGACAAGTAGCACTAAGTTAAAAGAATGTTGAAAAAAACTTTGATAAACCAAACTTAGGTGTGCGGTTTGGTCTTTGGAAGAGGAAGATGAATAGAGGAAACTAACTTTCCTACGTCAAAAATGAACCGGAACCCCCGGTGTGCACCGAGGTTTAATCAGTATTTTTTTCAGTATTATTTCGAGGTGGCCTCAGTCAGTATATTTCAGTATTTTTTCGAGGAGGCCTTGGTATTTTCGTAAAATTTAATCTGGTCACACTAATAGAAATTGACAGAATTCGTTTCGTCAGAATGAATCAGAAAGTCAATAATTTCGTACAATTTTCTTGCTTTTCATAAAAATATTATTTATACGTGTGTTGTATTGTATGTTATCATCTTTAATACTTATCTAGATTTTTTTTCTTAAGGTTAGTCAGTCCTATAAGCTTTAATTGAATTTCGACCATACAAATACGGTCTGCAAGCGGCGCCGCCCCCGCTGCACCGGCGATGAGTAATCCCGTTCATTTTTCTTGCTGAGTGACGTCGTGCAGCGGCGACCGGCACACGACTCGCGGACCGCCCGCCCGCAGTATATCTCGTCTCGGCGAGGAAGCACGATAGGACCCGCCCTCGGCGTTCGCACCCTCGCATTCGCGCTCTCGCCGCACCCTATCGATCACTCCAATTTTTTTAAATCTTTCGCATAAAAGAATCATGGACGGCGCCGATGCTCTTCTCGGGGGCCTCGCGAGCGGCGACGCCGCGCCCGCCGCCGAGGCGCCGCACATCGAACCCACCATGAAGCGCGATCAGGACTCGACGGACGACTTCGAGCACCTCGACCGCGAAGGCAGGCGCGAGACCGGCGGCGAGTCACCGCAGCGACTCTCCGCCGCCGCCACGCGCAGCTTCCTCGACATGGAGCGCCAGCCCACGGGCGAGCCGCCGCGCGCCCCGTCGGCGGACCATATCGCGGACAAGTTCACCGACAGCGAGTCGGATGCCGACACCGCCGGCGAGTCGCCGCTGCACCGGCCCGAGCCGCCGCGGCCCAGCGCGCCCGCCGAGCCGCGCGACCCTACGCCCGCGCTGGTGCCCGCGCCCGCCCCCGCCCCGGCTCCAGTGAAGCCCGCCGCGGCACCGGAGCCCCCGAAGGCATCGATCGTCCCGGAGCCCCCGAAGGCATCGATCGTCCCGGAGCCCCCGAAGGCATCGATCGTCCCGGAGCCCCCGAAGGCATCGATCGTCCCGGAGCCCCCGAAGACATCGATCGTCCCGGAGCCCCCGAAGGCATCGATTGTCCCGGAGCCTCCGAAGCCATCGATCGTCCCGGAGCCGAAACTCGAACCGGAGCCACAGCGGGTGGAACCTACACCGACGCCGCCGCCGAAGCCGGCATCGCAGCCCAAACGCGAAGTGTCCAGGCCCACGGCACACGTCATCGAGGCTGAAGTTATCTTCTGTCAGATGGGACTCGGTAAGTACTGCTACGGCGTTCTCTTTCCTGGTACCTATATTTTAATTTAGCAGTGATCAATGATATTGGCAGTGAGGTTGACAAAATAAGTGTAGAAATCATCTAAATGAGAACGACTAATTTACAACCTAAATACTCTGTAAACCTGCAGACTGACAGACTTGTTATTAGTCTTCCTGAGGAGTCGGCGTCGATGAGTGGATGTGGCACTCTGTGCGCCATGATGAGTGTTTAAAACGATCTCGTTTAGAATCGTGCTGCGCGCCGTAGACCGTGAAAAATCTGTTCGCAGGTGAACAAAAGCCACTCAGCACTCGGCGTCTACCAATACGAAAGCTGCGCTCTACATGTACTAAATCATTAACTGTGTTTTGACCCTTGCATTAAATCTAAAAGCGAATAAGAAAGGAAATTAATCCACATATGAACCGATGTGTGTAATGTTGCACTAGAGACGTGGTGTAATATTTTTTCTTGCGTGACTCATAACGCGGAACCTAGTTACAAAACCACGACTCCAATAGGTGCATACATGTCGCAAACAGCAACAATATAATCGGTACGCGAGTTCGGAGACGGCGGCGTGGGGCGCGGTGTGGGTCGCGACAGAGGTGGCGGCGGAGCGGCAAGAGCGTTGACCGCGCCGCACCGGGTAACGGCACCCTGGAGCACGCGCCGCTCACCGCACGCGGAAGGAAAGGATGTCCGACCTGTCGACTTGCCGTCTGCCTCGGCACCTCGTTCAATATTTATACTGTGCCTCGTTGTTCATGTGCCCAGAGCCACCCGTTCACGCGGGTCGCGGTGCACTATCACACTGAAATTGCAGAAATCTAATTGATTTAGATTGACTATCATTAGTTACCATGTTTGAGAGCAAAACCACAATAATTAATATTTACTTTCGGCACCGATTAATTGGCACGCTCATTGTGAATTGCCACCGGGTGCGGTGTCGTGTGCGACGGTTCACTTATTTCAAGTTCCCACCCAATACGCAAAATAAGAAATGTCATAACGCCGCTAAATGTCAAGACCTCTTTGTTTGAGACGGGAAACGATGGGAAACTTTCAAACAAAGCAATGTAGAACGCCGCGCAGCTTGTGCACTTCCGTGAACCTCGTGAGTCGTGACTCATCATCAAAGAATTGCACATCATCACAACTTTACAACATCGATGAGCACCGTGTCGTCGCGTTGATAGCAATAACGTTAATAATGATTAATTTTTTTTTTTTTTTCAATATAGTCACCATTGACTTAATATTGACATCATTATATTACTGAGTGATTTTTATGATACAGACGATCTAAAATTGAACGATTATGACGACATCGTTAGGTAGCTAATAATCATTTAAGTTTTTATCTTTTCTCCGGTACCGCAAAAGCCAACTTTCTCGTTAGGACTTGTCATGTTAGTAGAAGGTCATTATTGATTTCTGTAACTCGGAAGTTTTATTTCGCAATAATTAATAAATTACCCGACTAATAAATCATCACCGCCGTGGGCGGTCCGGCGCGGCGGTTCTATTTACGATAATTCCTATCGAGAGTAATCGTGAATCTCATAGGATGAATTTCATAGATAAACTTTTATAAAACGGCGTTGGGCATGATTTGAGCGTCATTTGCGATCGCGTAGTTACGTTGCGGCGGCGCCGAGGGTCGCATGGTATGCAAAGCGCGACGCCACCATCGCTAATTTTAGCATCACTGAAGCACACCGCAGGCCGTTCACAAGTTGAATATCTGCGGAGCCGGGTTCACGTTGCAAGCTCAGCGCTCCTGCGTTTCTTCGAGGAACACTCATGTAGCCGCGTGTGACTCGCGCCGTGATTTGAATCATCACAGCCTCCCAAAGACTAACTACTTTTGTGTGAATTTCATTGTGCATCGCAAGTCACAACATGGGATCCGAAAGAGGTGAATTGGTTTCGAGCATGGATAAATTTTCGAGTAAGTATCTGAGTTTATGTATTTGGGAACGTTCCGGATACCGGTTGCTTGGGTCAGCTTAGTTTGCTATTGTTCCTTCTAATAAATTTTCCTTCGGTGGTGGGTATGGTCGATTGTTATTAGGTTACATTCCTATAATAAATCCGTAGGTTTTAGCTCGAATTCGTCATTAAAATGACGTCAATGTGACATCCGTTGTTAATTTCGCTGCGTTTCGTTAATAGATTACTTTATATTATTTGAGTATTGTTCTTGAAATATGTATGTATTTTGTCGTTATAATATTCCTTAAATGCCTTCCAGCGGGTTACTCGTTCAGTGTCAGATGTGTATCATGTACACACTGCGTTTGTGCATGTTGTCTTATTTCTGTTCACAACGATCTGTTCGTCCGAATCGACCTCGAAATAGGTACCGACCGAGATGATGCAGTTTCATTCGCATAATGTACACATATATGTATACAGATTCGATAAATACATTTATCATTTAGTTTATTACTTCTGCCTCCTCTTCTTGTTGTAGCCCCTATACTTAGTACATTTCGGGATAAACAGTTATTGTTTCACTTTCTTAACATTCCTTCTATTCACGATACGTGCCGTAACCTAAATATTACTCCAACAAATAATTACATTTATTATAATCAAATCTTTTCATAATAATCACATTGTCAACATTACCGTAATTATCTTCGAAAATAATTGGTACCAGGCTTCAAGGAAAGATTCCTTTGTAACAAAATGATTTTGTTGATCAGACACCATGATTAAAAAACATATTTTTAAGTGGACGTTGGTATAGTTCTGTCTACGGAGTGACTAGCGCTGTTACTCCTATGGCATTATACGTAGCGATACCATAAATACTAAGGGCTTCTACTAAGCGATCAATGTGCCGCACATCATGTGCCTTTATTGAAATTAGCTCAACGTACTTCCATTGGAAAACAGTAAGCACAGTTAAAGCTTTAAAGTGGCACACGCTCTCTTTTTTGACCTAATTTCAATCCCTTCTGAAGTACCAGAGCCCTTTGTTTTGTTCACGACTACTGGAGTGCCTCCCTCCTGTCACCTCACTCACTGTCACTTGTTTTTACGCCGCGTCTAAATGGTGTTCTTCTACTGTACCTCAATTTTCCAAAGAAATTATAAAGACTACAATTGTTACAGAAATCGTTAAAACTCTGATAAATACAAATATGTCAATACAATATTAAACATATTGTATTTCTGCCTCTTTGAAAACCTTTTTGATGCTGATAACTTGTCTAAAGTCGTCTAGCTACACAAAGATTACAAATGACACAGTGTATCTCCAGTTGCGTAATGAACGACACGATGGCCGATGATAATCATCGATCGCAACTAACTTTCCTAATGCTATCATCTTTAATATTACACGACGTGCGTATTATGATTTGTCCTAATAATAGACGATCAGGCCAAGCTTTCATTCAGCTGTGTCATAAAATGTCGTGAGGAGCAATAATGGAGACGGGTGTAATGTTTTGCGACTACTGGCGATAATTTGGGGTTTTCCCTGAATTCTGGAATAACTCAGACATTGGAAGGCTAATGGCTATATTTCGGCGTGTCGTAGTCGTAGGGCAGTGGGGATTAGGCGAAGGGTGGTCTCGATCGATACCCGCTAGCCGTTCGTCGGTCGCCCGCCACGCAGACATTCCGTCTGCTCTCTATACTATTCCTATAAACTAAGCTATAAACGGATGGAGTTGTTGCTAACCTACGACCATGTGATACCGGCGGCGTTGCGTTGGTACTGTTATTGTCAATCAATCAATCAAATATCCTTTATTGTGGTACATAGGTGAGAAAAGATGTTACAAAAAAATACTGAAATCTGCTAAGACCCGCCATATTGGCATACAATAATAAATTAATGTATTTACAGTTTGTATCCATAGTACTTAGTTTATTCCATAGTCTACAAATTATTTAATATACCTAGTCAATCATTTATGTAATATTAGTGAGATAAAAAATAAAATTATAATAGCCATGTCAATAGTAAGTACTTAATTCAATTTGTCATTTAAATATTGATTTACATTATAATATGTCTTATTTAATAATAATAATTTTAGCTTATATTTAAACATTTGTATATCAGAACATTCCAAAATATCAGTAGGGAGATGATTGTAAATTCTTGGTGCCATACAATATACACTTTTATTAAACTGAGCGGTTTGATTTCTCGGGAAACAAATTTTCTGGTTATGTCGCTTACTTTTATAGTGATCGTACATTGTTATATATGTCCGGACAAATACACATAGTTCATAAATATAAATACATGGTAAAGTTAAAAGTTCCAAATCTTTAAAGTACGGCATACAACTGTCTGTTGGTTTGAGCTTACAAATTGCTCTCAAGCACTTCTTTTGAGCTTTAAATGCCTTTTCTTTATCGACAGAGTTTCCCCAGAAAATTGAGAAATTGAGAATTGTGATCGATTTCTAGATGAATTGTTACTAAAGCGACATCGCGTGAGTCAAAGCTTTGTATTTTGAATTGCAAGAGATTCCAGTTATTATATTAGGGCAGGTAAGAGACTCATGGGAAAATCTATTTATTAAATTAACAACCTGTTCCGTATTTTGCCGATGTTGCATAGGGTACAGTTTATTATCCGTTATTTAATTATTTCCCTTTAGTTTGTAAACTAAGAATGATGCCGTGATGTGGAAGTCGGGTATTGCATAGTTACAGATTATCACTTATTAGTACCTTACCTATTATGTTTTCGTGTTTCTTAACAAGAAAGACAGAAGAAACGGATAAATAAATTATTTCTGTATAAACCCTAGATTATGCAGTGTTCTACTAGGTAAGTAATAATTTCGGAGGCGTATAAACCACAAAAAGGCACTTGGTATTGTATTCATGATCTAGCTAATGGTTATAATTTGCAACGATTGCACCAGGCACCAGCTTGGAGCTGTACATTATCATCTGGCGTAAGATACCTATGCTACTCCTAAATGACAGCCTACGTCTAGGAAGAGCGTCGCAGCCACAATATGTGTTGCATATAAGTATCAACAATACCTACTTAGCCTCATCTGTAGAGGTGCCCATTGGTCCCAAAATGTCTCGTGAGCAACTATTAGGTGCCTTATTTGTGATCTATTTAGGTATAATAATTTAACCCCACACCCCCACACCACACCTTGTGCTAGATAAAGTTTTAGAGTGGTTTAGGCCTGACGCTTCCCTACATTCCTTTTTGTGTTCTTTCCTAGCATGCGCATATAGTGCTTGGTGGAATTACCAAAAATGGTTCAGGGCCAACCAAATATCTTCCAGGCTGATCAAGCCTGTAACACTTTCTTTAACCAGTTTCGAGACAACTCTGAAGGAGTTCAGAGCCTTCAGAGCTGCCTGACTGAGAATGTAAATGGTTTTACCTTTAATATTTTTTCCTTTGCATTTCTTTAATGCTCGCAATTATGGCATAAGTTTCCGCTTGGAATACCAATTCATAATGCTCTGACTGCACTGCAGTTTTTGGAATAAATCCCTGCCCTTGTACCTGATCCCATTTTAGAACCGTCAGTGTACCATATGAGTTATCCCACCAACCGGTCTGAGTCCCCTTGTCCACTCTTCCCTTGAAGATATGTGTACTCGGTACCTCCAATTAAACACGTAGTACACTGGATTTATCTTATCACAGGGCATGTCCGTTAGATCGTCCAGTTATTCCATCCAATAAGGTGTGTTTTGTACAGGGATTGTTACGATTCCAAGGTCCCGCTTTTGCAAGTCTGTATAGCGACTTCCTTACCTCTGTTTGTATATAAGTGTATAGAAAGGTTAGTTCTAGTATCCACTCAAGAAAAAGGTTTAGGAGAGAAATAGGTTTTACAAGATATCACCTAAAGTGTTCACATCGGGTTCTCATACGGAAATTTCCGACAGTTGTGAATGGTGTTTAATCTGGTTTTGTTAAATGACGCAGTAATTTGACTTAAAAATTGCTAGTAGCATGAATCAAGCTGTGAAAAAGTGATGTTATCTCGATCCAGCCTGCCTTGGTATCTGTTAAAGTAAAAGTATGTAACATACTTCACTTTTTCTATCACAGTTTTATCTGCGCACTCACAATCATTTACTGTACAATCTCCATTAGAAACGAGGACAGTCAGTAGTGCTACCGTACCTATAATTTAGGAAAACGATTAGCTGTAAGTACAGGTAGAGGTGACGTCATCACATTATAGTATCGCGATTCGCAACGGGGTATTTTTAACCGTGGCGACACGGCTACAACACAACGACGCTCACGTTACTCATGTTTGATTTACTATGTACGAAGTAAGTACAATATTCAGCAGGTTTGCTTGCTCTTTGGTGCTCTAAGCCTTGGTACAGCAGGGATAGGTACCTTTTTTGGTAGCAATAGTTTAACACCTGATTATCTAATTTTCATCTGAAAATAAACAAACGCTTGAGAGGCATGAAACCGAGCATTTCGTTAAAAAAAAAAAGTAGTTTAAAACACTAACGCTACGTAACCTCAAATGCTAATAATATATAACGGAAATAATATCTCCCTGTAATTGCAACTGCAATAATGTTAAAGCAAAAAAAGTGTGAATACTATAATAAGATTGACATTGGTATGGATCGTAATTTATACCTACCCATCAGGAAAACAAAACTTCCAGAATTGAAAAAAGTTTAAAATTAGGTTTTTACAATAAATGGGAAAGTCTACATACGAAGCTTAACCGACAGACACACAAAGATCAGTAGTCACTCACTATTGGCATTACTAGTGGTACCTATCTGCCATCGGATCGGCCATCGGATGACGACATGCTTGGTGAACTCATCAATAAGTCAAGGTGTAGCTCCAAAACGAAGCTTAACCAACATAGCATTATACGTGGTCTAGCCATCAACGTTGGATTGTTATTAGATTGCTGTATGAAAAGCTACTAAATATCTTAGACTATATGTATAGCGTTTGGACCTCTAGAAATTTACTTCAGAATGATTAATTGACACAGTGATAATAACACTGGTATCTTCGAAGCATACTGGAACTGCCCATAATTTATTAAAGTTTCCATTATCAAAAACAGAAATTGGATGTCTTCATTTATTCGATGTTGTAAACACATAAGTACTTATAGAAAGAACGTTCTACTGACAGATTGTTTGTTCGCTGGCTATCATATACAAGTACCTACCTAGTTTTATGTATATTATGTCTCTATCTGGCTACACTTTATTTACGCAGTTAGCTTGTCGTAGTATCTATATCCAGTAAGTTCCTTGGGTATATTACATTATAGTATAGTAATCATTGTTCTGCCTTGTCAGCAGTCAATGTCGATCGGCTCGTGGTATTCGGCGCAAGGTTTTGTTTTATACTTGAGTTCTTCTCAATCAATCCGATTTCGATTCTTATTGCTTTTTGTGCAAAGGTATTTGATGCGTGAAGGCAATGATTGACATTTTTGTCAGCCTCGCATTTCATTGTTTTTATGGTAGGTACATCGATCAAATAACTCAGTTAATTAAGAACCAGGAAAATAGTTTTTCTCGATCTACAATAGTAAGAATTGTTCTGTACCAGTAGGTATTAACGCTACACGACGCGTCCAATCGAAAAGTTTATTCAAGAAAACTAATTTTTTCTACCCATATTTTTTTAAGTAATTTACACTTTCATTTTGTATCACATTTCAGCGGAAACTTTTTGTATATCATACATGTATACACTTCTCATTAGTATGTTTGTCTAGTACTTAGCAGCATCTATTATGTAAACGCCCCGGCCGCAGCATTGTCGGCTTAAGTACCGCGTCACCATGGCTGACATGAATCATTGTATGTATGTAACGTATTATAATCATACATACAAAAGATAAGTTATTTTACGTGTTGATCGCTGGATGGCTCACAATTTACTATATTAAAAAATCTATACGGTCATACTGATATTTTGCGCCATTTAAAAGAATTAGATACCTAGTAGAACCTCTCGTTATATTATATGACATCAAAAATGTAAAAACGACCGCGTTCCAAACTTTAGTAACTATAAGTTGCTACAATTTCTGAGTGAAGGAAATGTAATGTTGTGCGGTTCATAATAATTGGGCTCATAGCAAAAGTAGTAAGTACCGGACAACTTGCAGGGCGGTGGTAGCGCTAGTTGAGTGTATATCTCGTAGCGCGTAGGCAACACAAGCCACCTAACCGGCGCGGCGCGGCTGCCGGTGACCTGCGGACCATGCGCCGAGTAAACAACGCGACGTAGGTACTCCAGCCCGTTATCTCGCCCTGTAAATACTTCATATCATACCGTATCTCTCTCCATATAGTACCAATATGTACATGACTAACAATGACTAATAACATTCATTTTACACACTAACAAGTGGTTTGAGCATAAGCTGAGACTCCAGATACTAACGGCATTGTATGCATGCGTGTGGGGTGCGGTGTGGTGATGGTGCAGCATGTCGGGGGTGACGGCAGGCGCTGGCCGTGGTTGCAGCGCGCGCATGCGCGGGCGCGGGGGGTGGCGGTGCGGCGTGGCGGGGGCGGCGCCGCGGCGCGGGGTGCGCCCGCCGCCAGTATCGACGCTAGAGTCCGGCGCGGCGCGCGCTCCGTCCGCCGCTTATATTTCGCGCTCTCGTTACGTAAAGGGTCAGCATGCCGGACTCCGTGCCCTCCCTCTGCAGCGTCCTCGACCCGAGTAAGTGCCGCCCCCCGCGCCGGCTTCGCTTCGCCCGCTTCCCTCTCTGTCTGTCGCGACTAACCCGCTAACGCGCAGCCTTCTATTCCAGATGCCTGGTTCGACCCCCAGAGGCTGCACCCCGAAGGTGAGTGATCGTCGCGGGTGGAGGGCAGAAATACGCTTAGGTGGCGAGCCGCCAACCGGGCCGCCCGGGCCACGCGGCCCTGCGGCCCTGCGCTCGCCGCTGCGCCGCCAATATCCTAACCTAATGTTCACGTGAGCTCAGTGTTAACCCGCTCTAGTGTCTCCTACTCCTGGTCGATCGTGACGGGACCGGCGGGGACCGTGGTGTCTGTGGACGGGGGTGGCCGGGGCTAGCGTTCACCTGGCGCGGTGCTCTTCTCCCCACGATAAAATCGCACTATTTATCTCACACGTCGTCGCGTCAGTGACAGAACAATAATAACTCGGCGTCGAGTCAAGGTCCGACGAGACCGACCCAAATAAATGTATACCTACGCGTGTCTGTGATTTGTCGTTGTTAATTAACATTAAACCCTATCGGCCCTCGCCGAGCGCTGCGAATAGGTACGTCTAACCTGAGGGTAACCGAGAAACCATTCAGCTGCCATTGACCACTCCGCATAGTTAAAATTCCCGTCCATCGTCTGGTGTATTTATATCCCTCTTGTATGGCAGCAGAAGGTGCAAATCTCCGCCATGCGTAATTGTGTTTCGTCACGAGCGCGACACTTGCCGAATTTTATCAGTGCGTTTGATAACTCTTTATGATACAACGTTGTTGTGTTTTAGAGGAGATACCACTGGAGATAGCATGATGCGCTAACCCCTCTGCCAAATTTTGTTCATATGTTCAGGTCATTCTTTATTTGTGTGCGTATCTTTTTGAATGTGTTGCGAGTTTATTATAGTGTGGGTATACGTGAAATTGTATGTACTTCGCCTCCATTACTCTGAGTGTTGTGTAGTTGACATTAATACTCGTATTCCAATGGTCCCGAATGTCCCCCGGCGCCGCTGGTGCGCATGCGCGCCGGCCTGCTGTTCCCTGCTGTTCCCTGCATGCAGCACAGCACGAGCATCGAGCACATGATTCGCTCGCACACTGCTGCTGCTGCCAAGATGTATTTAAACTAATTTTAGAGACATTGAGGCCGATAACGATGTGATTTATAACGACTTAACTTCAACGGGTCACGTTCTTTGATTCAAGATTTCTTTTACCTCATCATGATTTCATTTAAACAATCATATTGCCGTTCAGTGACTGCGCTTTACCAAATATGAAACTTCATCTAAAGCATATAATTATTCACGTGACCAACGATTGAAATTAAGTGCTGGCAATCAGTTTCAAATGCCAAGAGCAAGTATTGTTCTCCGTACAAAATTTATTTCTGTTACAGAGTTCAGTCAATGTCCAGCCCAGACGCATTCTATCCTGTTTTGCTCATTTTAAGCTATTCTCCTCAACGCGAGATCGAAAGCTAGTCAGTCCTCTGAGTCATTCAATTTCTAACACCTATGGTTGTTCTAATTAAATTAGAAGCGAATGCTCTAGAATCGTCGTGTGCTCATGTATCGCTATAGATAACCACCACATGCGGCGTCGTACGTGTATTGTAACGGAAGGTTGGTTTTTCTTTGTTTTCCTGTTGTCGCCGCGAAAGAAACCTGATCCGATACCGGAGGCCGCGAGTACGTGTCCTATGTCCAGTCCAGATATACACAAACACTAGAATCGCAACTGTATGAGTGCACGTGAGGAAGCCCCCGCGCCTATTATGATATGCACACGGACAGTACTTCGTACAGGCGCAAAACACACGCGGTTTTGTGTATTTTCTATTTATATATGTATGTTCGTCTGTTTATGTTATTTCTGTTTTTCTATTCCCCTCGATTTGTCGTTACACCTATGGCATGGTCTTTCTTAAGGCTCCCATTTCTCTAAAGCATCACTGACCTTCTCTTTCGTTACTACTATCAATTTTAAGTGATCTTGACCCGTCCATCATACATGATGACTTGGCTAGATCTAAATATTTTTCTATTTGCTCCAAGAGGGATTTTTTGCTATACTTCTAAACCACAGTAATGTTTTACACGCCAAAACTGAAAGTAAAGTTACACAAAATACGCTATTCACATTCGTGACAATCTACACATACTAAGCTCAGTTCAGACTGACTGACACTGGGGGTGACTCACTCGACAATAAGGCACGTGCGCATGGTTCAAGTGGGGTTGGCAGGCTTCCTATAAACTTCCCTTTCGAAATCGTCAGATATTTCATGCATGATACCAACCAATTCCAAGCCAATGTACTTCTACTCCTGTGCAATTAATGTGATAATGATAAAAATATGAACATGAAATGTTTAAGTATGGTATGTAATTAGGACTCGGCAGTGCACAAACACTGAATTACCTTTCTGACTGTTCCTCGGTTTGACATCGAGGTATCGTTTGACCAAACTATACTATTCTCCATTGACACATTTGGAACTTTATACAATCCAGTATAACAATACAATGTAAGTTTTCTTATAGACTGAGCTGAGACCAAGGTCCATCCACTTCATAGCCATCGAGTGTGTTCGCTAATGAACATTGACTCACTCTCTACTTGCATTAATTTTTGGGCTATCAATACATGAAGCTTGCCTAAATTAATCTTTTCCTGAGGCCACGTCTCTACATTCTTATTAATTTCGCCTTGATCTAATGGCTACTTACTAATTGTATTTACTTCTGCCTGCGTCATCTCACTGTTGTAACTCATTATAGTTGTTGTTCTTATTCCTTGAGTTTTGGAACTTAACGGTCAATAATTATGTAAACTTTCGTGTTCCATTATACAGTATTATTTTAACGCGATTTCATCAGCTTTTAGGAAACACGCTATTATGTGTGTATAACAGAGGCTATTTGAAAATCTGTATGGGTGATGAAAGGCCTACACTATGTTTCCCAAAATTCTTCCGATAATCCATAGGATGCATCTCAGATGTCAGACCAACGTGCCTTAAGCCCACCCCAATCAATACCGCCCATCTTTCGGCATCCACTGCGTGACTACTCTGACCCACCCAATAGTCCGACTTTATTCGTCATACGTGCACATATGTTCCGTGTAATACTACTTCAGCCATTTTGCCCACATCGTCGACGCTTGTTTTAGAAATCAATCAATAGACTGGTCCTGCTAATCCATTATTCCCCTCCAGATTGTGAACCCAAGGTGTAGCATCATTGAGTAGATGGGCTGTTTCCCGTGACACATTCGCGCTCTTGCGTCTACATCGAGTAGCACTCGTGTGATAAGCGCTGATATCACAACAAACTACATGTAAATACGGTCACGTACTAGTAATATTATTTATTTAGTCATGATTCTTGGGCGGCTGTAAGGTAGACTTATTCAACCTCCAGTCATTGATAAATTTTAATATAATTATCCCAGATCAAACGGTGATTCATTGAACGGTTCAAGTATCGTTTATATTCCTTTGAGCAAGGATATTATCGCTTTGGATAAATTGGAGCCTGGAGAATCTCAAGTGTTATGAGACTGACAGTACCTACAGAACATTATTGCACGGTATATCGGTACATGTAATCTTGTTAAGTGGAGAAGGGGACTAGGCGTTTTCAGCGAGCCGCCTTTCACGTCCTGCTTTGATGTAGTCTGGTTAAAAGTATGTTACGATGGAACTATGTAATAGCTAGTATATTAAATTATGAGTTAGTTTTTTGGTAAAACTAACAATATCTCCAGTTAGGCGACATCATTTAACATTCGTCAGTGCAGGTTGGTGCAGGGTAAATTTATGAGCCGTGGGTCGAAGATTGCATCTCAAAGGACCATGGGCACTTTAGTATTCGTATGAACACTGTTCCCACTTTTCAAAATTGTGCAACACTGATACAACCTATGTCATGAAAGCTCTTGGCGTGTACTTTATTTCACTGTATGGCAGCTATGTTCAAATCGAGACTATTGTAGTTTTTAAACGAATACGAAGAATGTTTTGATGCTTTCCCAGCTGCTATGTAGAATGGTCTACAGCCAAAACCTGTTTGGTTATTCACAACTGTCAGAATTTTTAGTCAGATCAGATTTTTTTTGTCGGATTGTTTTATTTTTTATTATTAATTTTAAAGAGACTTACAGACTAATAACAGGTGTATAGTTACAAATTAAATTACATAAATTGCTACCAACAAGTCCCTACAGATTGATACAATAATGTGCGATGTTAATCCGATAAAAACGTTTCTGGTGATGCCTTGTAAATGCTATGCACAAATCCGATAGTTTCTGTGATTTCATCATCTTGACAAAACACTTGGTTGATGGATTCGTAAATAGGGTTTACAAGACATCATCGAAAATGTTTTCATTACATTCTGATACGGAAATTTCCGACAGTTGTGATCTCATTTAAAGGACGGTGCACTTGATTGTGGTCCTTAGTTACATTCTTGGTCATCGATATTTTATCGAAACTTGCTTGATGTCGTGCGTGGTGCGTGGACAAAGAGGGATTAATTAGGTATAACTGTTTCGTTTATCTTGGTTATTTTCCGTAATGTATTCTGTTGTTTACTGTCGACGGTGACTGTCCCGATGCAAAAGATGGCGCGTATTTCTATACCAACTGATACACTGTTCCCAACTTCATGCACTTATTGCTTCAAGTAGGTGGGGCCACGTAAAAATATTATCAACTGTCCATATTTAGAGAGCTAAGTTTATTAGTAGGATTAGAGAAGCTAAATAGACACTGTGGACGGTTTATGTATAAGAATGCGGAAGCCGCGGCGGGGTGGGATTGTTGTTATTTTTACCAACGCGGCGGCGGCAACGACGCGCCGACCGAAGCACAGACAGACCGAGGCGCGCACTTCTATTGTATTACTTTACTCGCACATATTTCCTTTCATCTACTCGACCTCACATCCCGACCCAGGTGATCATCTTATGATAAATCTTCTAAGCTAATGACATGAGAAAGTACTGGTGTTTTTTCAGCAACTTGCTAGATTTCTTCCTTGCCGACCGCAAGAAACTCAGCGGGCTTGTCAAATTAAATCAACTCATGTCTTTTAGTGGTTATGTTTTGTTTTTTTTACTCATATCTGTTTATGCATTAAACTTATAAAATGCATGGACAAGTATTGCAGTTTAAGCCCACACAGCTTTATCTTCCCTTCCAAGTAATCCGAGATCTTCTAATTATGCCTTTTTAGACAACAACGTGAATTTAATTATGTGGCTAGGGTATCAACGGGATACGCTGCAATGCAACGTCATGTGTAATAATTACAGCTATGCGGCTTACTGGTTACTGTACGCGAATTAATTTCGCTAACATATTTTAATTAAAAGCATGTAAAAATTATGAAGGTAGTAGAAATACTTTCTCCGCATTTGCATAAGAAAATGATATTGTAAATAATGTGCATTTTATTCATACATAGACCAAATAACATAATTAATAATAATAATAATAATATCTTGGGACAATCCACACACGGTCATCCGATCCCAAACTAGGCAGAGCCTGTACTATGGAAACCAGACAACTGATACTAATACTTACATACTTTTTTTTTTTGTAAATACATACTTAAATAGATAAACAACACCCAGACATTGAATAAAAATTTACATGAATTGAAGCAATAATCACTGATGGTCCCGACTGTTCCAATTATCGAGCAGGAAAACCAAGCTAAGTACTCCAATACATTAATGCACAACATAAATAAATTAAAAAAAACACCAATTAATTAGTTATAATAATATTTCATTTATTAATAATATTTCATTATTTTCGTTCATTTTGTAATAGTTTTTTTATATCACTGAATTCCAATCAACACATTAATATTAGTGCAATATAAACAGCAATCAATCCAAACTTTAGGTACCTTTCACATTAAAGTATAGCAGTGTTTACTTATTTCAATCAGAGATGGCGTAGGTACGAAATTTTAGATATTATTTTTATTTATGTCCAGTGTGTGTTATATTGAATTTTCTGTAACACGTCATAATAATACAACTAGCTTACGATATTATAGACCCTATGATGAATCTATGAACGCCTTATTTGAAAATATCGGATCATTTAAAATTACTACCCTAAATTACTACCTTTTGTTTCACTTTTTTACGTTTTGTGCCATATGGATATAAATTACTAAAAATATACCTTCTTACTGCAAAGACGTATCAATCGACACCTCATTTGTCAAAATCGGCTAAGTAGTTGTTGAGTTGCGATCTAACTTACAAACACTACATACAGGTATACATACATAGATTGTTAAAATCACTACCCTTCCTTCTCCTTAGTTGGGTAAACATATGTGTAGGTGCATGTGCCCAGTGCTTGGTGTGTGGCTATTAATAAAATAAGTACCTACCTGTTGTCTGCAATCTGTTATCACAGTAGGTACCGCGGTGACGAATGTTATTGATTGATGGCATTGACCGAGGCGGGCGCCGCGCCGGGGGCGGGCGATGCGGGCGCGCGGCGCGTTCCCTGTATGCACATCATAGATAAGAGTATATTACTTAGAAATAGATAGGTAACTCCCACGTCAAAACGTGCCCCCCAACACCAGCGCCTCCAGCGGTGTGATTTGAAACTCTAAATAGCCTGGGTATTTTTTATAAAAAAAATAGCTAAAACTTTGTAGTATCCGATATAAAGCACGCGGTCGTCAATCGTATATGCATAAGTAGGTATTATAGGCATAAAATAAAAAAAGATTTCATACGGGCTGGGATTCGAACACGCGCCCCAAGAATTCGTATTAAGTTAATCCCAAGTCCCAACCTATTTACCGATACCGCTATAAGTCTTATGATAACAGTTGCATAATACTAATCTACTATCTTAGTTTCATTTCTAAAGTAAGCCGAACAGAGAAAACTTGCAAATCACGCCGCATGAGGGTGCTACTGGTAGCTTTTCCCATTTCTTCTAAGATACCATACCATGGTGCACATAAACTACCTCTCAAATCTAATAGGCATGATGACTGCAACACAATACCAATGAATCTGTGGTTTTGAATATTAGAATAGATTGCACTGATTCCAAAAATGCATCTCATTTTCTTAATAATAAGAGAGATTTTCGTAATATTTAACCAAATAAATTAATTATAACAGCTAATCGCCATTTTGCTGATCAGAGTGAATGACGTCAATCCGGTATAAATAAACAACTCTATTGCGAATGAAATAGATGTATTCAATTGTACTCTGAGTGAATTCCCAAGAATAGCATTTTAAGTAATATGTTATGGTTATGATAATATACTTATATGAAATTATGAAATTGCAGCTATCACATTAGGTTTAATCCTGTCAAGATAGTTTGTACATGCTGAAATAAATAAATAAATACACTCAAACTGTCATATCAACTTTTTCTTTCATACAATGATTCACTTTTATACAGGATCTACAGACAGACGTTTATTTATACCGTAGTGACGTCACAAAATGGCGCTATGCACCAGCCTGTTGTTTTGGAACGAAATTCAAACTCTATTTTAAAAATTGAAAATATTGCTGATAATGAGCATCATGCCTTTTAAATGTTAGAAAAAGTACAAGAAAATGAACTCTTTATCTGGCTAACGCTTAACTGTACAAACACACTGGAAACGGCGCCGGCGCGGGCGGCCGGCGGGAGCGGATGCGGGAAGAGCGGAGAACGCTTATTCCTACTCGTAAACACACTTCGCGGGGCGCCTCAGCGTAAACGCGTAGTAGCATTATCATGTCTGAATTTTAAGATACGCTTTTTTTTCTAAAACCAGTCTCCATGACTTAGATTGATTACAAAAAGGCGAATTTTAAACGTTATATATGCAAGATTAAGCAGAGCGGGAAACAAGCTGAGAGAATAGAGTAACCAAATAAAGCCGAGCGCCTGCCGATTTGCTCTCGCTTCCGACGCGCTCTGAAATTTATTGCTATTGAAACATCTACAGCCTTATTAATAAACTATGATTAGCGTCAGAACAACTTTACTCCAAGACTTACGCAAAGATTAGGCAATTATGGTATTAATAAACTAGTAGTAAGGACGGAGTTAACTAATCAAAATGTAGTCCCGGAGTAAAAGTTACTCCGCGGAGCCCCATGGTTTAACATTTGAGTAAGCATAGATTTGTATTGTATTTCTAACTTCCATTGAGATAATTATAATATACTAAACATAACCTAATTGTATAAACCTCGCAATATCCCTGACTAGCTGACCCACGCAGCTCCGCCTGCGCTATTTTTACGTTAACTAAACTTTGAATAACAGACATTCTCATCGAATACATAACCTCATTTTTTATAGTCGGTTAAAAACTGGGGCCCACTTTTTACTTTCTCTCCGAAGCACGGACCCGTTTAGTTCAAATGGCGTTAAACGGTCACCCATCTATTTTATGACCTTACCTAACGTTGCTTAACCCGATCGATTACAAAACCTTGATAACAACTCTCTATGAGTGTTCCCTTACTAATATTTATTATATTTTATAGAAAAATTGATAAAATCGGACCAAGCGTATAACCAAGTACCCGTTTTGACTTTAATCCCCTCTCCCAAAAGAACCATGCTAGATTACGGGACAAAAAGTATCCTATGTCCTACCTCGTAGTAAGATCTCAAATCATGCCAAGTTTCATTTGAATCTATTCAGTAGTTTCGGCGTGATGCTCAGCCGTGATACAGACAGACAGACAGACAGACAAAAATTTAAAAAATTACATTTTCGGCCTCAGTATCGGTTATAGAATGCCCTCCAAATATAATGTTCAAAATATCTTCAATGTACAGAATTGGACCTGTTACAGTTTTATTATAAGTATAGATTTACACGCTCAACTGCATATTACATTACTGAAATGGTAGAATGATTTGGCTGGAGATGCAGTAGGCTTTATACCACCTCACTTGAAAGTTTTAGCTGCAAAAAGGACTTGGGCTCGTGGAGAGGTAAATAAACTGTCTCAATAAACTAAACTATTAGGCTAGTTATGTAGGCTACAGCCGGATGATTCAGAAATAACTTAGAACAGATTTTAAAACTAATTTTTATTAATTTAAATTACATTTTTAATATCTAATTTAAATATGTAGTGACCGCTTCGATGTTAGAAGCTAAGTGAAGAGCCGATTCCGTCGCTATGGGTCCATACAATGGATCTAGTTGTGCGCCGTCAGCTGGTTTTCGGTACACATGCTGGATGCGTCCATACAATAGCCCTTCTGTTCTTGGATAGGTTGCATTGTCAGCAAGTTTTGCATTACACGCGCCGGCTCGTGCTTGAGGCCCACCGTGGTTTCTGCTCTTACACGCGTTTTTTGAGGTGCACTGTAGTTTCTTGTTAGGGACGGTGTGTAACAGGCTAGATCCCCGGCCTACTTGTTATATACTTTCTTGATTTATCTATACTTATAATAAAACTGTAACAGGTCCAATTCTGTACATTGAAGATATTTTGAAAATTATTTTTGGAGGGCATTCTATAACCGATACTGAGGCCGAAAATGTATTTTTTTTTATTTTTGTCTGTCTGTCTGTCTGTCTGTCTGTCTGTCTGTCTGTCTGTCTGTCTGTATCACGGCTGAGCATCACGCCGAAACTACTGAATGGATTCAAATGAAACTTGGCATGATTTGAGATCTAATTACGAGGTAGGACATAGGATACTTTTTATCCCGTAATGTAGCACGGTTCTTTTGGGAGAGGGGATTAAAGTCAAAATGGGTACTTGGTTATACGCTTGGTCAGATTTTATCAATTTTTCTTTATAATATAATAAATATTAGTAAGGGAACACTCATAGAGAGTTGTTATCAGATTTTGTAATTGATCGGGTTAAGCAACGTTAGGTAAGGTCATTAAATAGATGGGTGACCGTTTAACGCCATTTGAACTAAACGGGTCCGTGCTTCGGAGAGCAAGTAAAAAGTGGGTCCCAGTTTTTAACCGACTATAAAAAAGGAGGTTATGTATTCGATGCGAATGTCTGTTATTAAAAGTTTAGTTAACGTAAAAATAGCGCATGCGGAGCTGCGTGGGTCAGCTAGTAGATAATATTCTGCTAATAAAAAAACACAAATTCTAAAACCACTATCTTGAATTCAACAAGAGAAATACAGAATATTATGATGTAAGAGAAATATAGAATATTATGATGTAAGATAAATATAGAGTGAAAGTTGTGATTGTCAAATAAAAGTGTCAAATATCAAAATTTACCTAACTGCCAGTGTCTTTTTAGTCATTTTGTTCATTTTTTTTACTTTTAATTTCAGTGGGTTGCCATAACATACACCTTAGTCTCAGTGTAAGAATTGTATTGTTAGTCCGAACCTACTTCGTATTTATTAATACCGTTATTAAGACGTAGCTATTACGTGACTAGTCTAGAATTAACTACTTCCGATGTAGCTTTGGAGTAAGAGAAAAATAAGCGATTTTTATTAATAAGACAGCTATAGTATAACGTTTGCATATTTTTCTGTAATCGCAAAATAATAATTATGTCAACAACTGTTTTTTTCGGGAGTTTGCCATTATCCTTTGCGATTACTTATTAGGAGGCATCTGAAACTGATATTTTATTTTTTTAACCTACTTCAAAAAATGTGGGCATCTAAACAAATGTACCATGAGTTGATGTATGTATGGAGGTTTGTCCCCGTGTCTCTTAGAAACTACAAATCCGATTGCGGTAATTTTTTTGCAATAGTTGTCTTTCAACTTCTTTTTCTACTTTACTTTTTTTACTAAGTGGTAGGTCACTTGTGTACGGAACCGTCCAGGTAGGTACAGTGTCAGATATTCTGCCGCCAAGCAGCGGTGTGTATACATTGCAGTGTTCCGGCGTGAAGGGCACTGTAGCTGGTGAAATTACCGGGCACAAAGACTTAAAATCTAATGTCTTAGGGGTCGGCAACGCGCTAGTGATTCTTCGGGTGTTGCTAGCGTCTATAGGCTGCGGTGACGCTTGCTTGCCACCTTGGTAGTATAAAAAAATAAAGGAAAAGTACAAGTTTCATTGAAATCGGTTCAGTTCCTTAAAACATAATATGGACTATTTATGTTTCCAGTAAGTTACCCTAGGAAAGCCGTTCGAGTTGCATGATAGTTTGGTAAGCATTTGGAGAGTTATAATGATGAATAATAGTGATTCGCATTTTGCTTGTAGTTTTATGACTTCACGAGCATGTTCCCAGAAAAGGTAATCAGATACATTTTGGTTTACGCACATGTTTCATGTCGTAAGTACCTACTGCTCATACCTTGATAATATGGGTCAGAAAAAGTGTTAATTATACTAGGTATTTACTATTTTTAGAAAAAATAATTGAAATACTTCGAAGAAAATTATCGAATAACGAAAATACATTGAAGTCTGTGCTAGCATACATGGCGTGATAGCTAACAGCAGCACCGACTGGCACTGACTAATATAAGTACTTACATATTTTCGTTATAATACTTAGTGATTAATGCTATCTCGTACATATATTAACACATCAGGTTTTCCTCAGGGAAGCATTCTAGGGCCCCTTCTTTTCTCGACCTCCCAAGTGTGACCACGGAAAAATGTACCTATACTATTTAGTAGTTTTACCAGATAACAATTAAATTGTTAACCACGAAAAGTACGTATATCAAATACTTGAAATTATTATAAATTGGCTCAATATAAATATTATTAAAAATAAATCTAACGAAAACTAATTACTTACATACATTGAAATAAAACTATTATATCGCGGTTTATTCTAAACTAGCTGACCCACGCAGCTCCGCCCTCGCTGTGTTTACGTTAACTAAACTTTCAATAATATACATTCGCATAGAATACAAAACCTCCTTTTTTAAAGTCGGTTCAAAACTTGGACCCACTTTGTACTTGCCCTCCGAAGCACGGAGACGTTTAGTTCAAATGGCGTTAAACGGTCACCCATCTATTTAATGACCTTATCTAACGTTGCTTAACCTGATCGATTTCCAAACATTGTTAACAACTGTCTATGAGTGTTCCCTTACAAATATTTATTATAATTATAATGAAAAATTGTTAAAATCGGAGCAAGCGTATAACCAAGTACACATTTTGACTTTAGTCCCCTCTCCCAAGAGAACCGTGCCGAATGTCGGGATAAAAAGTATCCTATGTCCTACCTCGGAGTATAAACTCAAATCATGCCAAGTTTCGTTTCAATCCATCCAGTAGTTTCGGTGTGATGCTCAGCCGAGATATAGGCAGACAGACAGACAAAAATATCACACCGGTCTCGCCGGCGAGGCCGAAGGGTCGTACCCATGCGACCTCAACGACATGCATCACCCCACTGAGTTTCTTGCCGGTTCTTCTCAGTGGGGGCGAATTGTGAACCGGTGGTAAACTCAGCCCCTATTGTCCGGTGAAGCTGTAATGGCCATCTGCGGCCAACAGCGTCTATCATTCCCAAAAAAAAAACATTTTTGGCTTTAGTATCGGTTATAGAATGCCCTCCAAACATAATTTTCAAAATATCTTCAATGTACAGAATTGGACCTGTTACAGTTTTATTATGGTTACGTTCAATCCGTTTTAAAGTAGGTACGGATTGTTGTTATGGGGAAACCCTACACATATAAACAGGGCATTATAAAAAATGAAAAATGTTCGCGGGGTTGGACCTTCAGAGTCATGTAGAAAACTACAGGCGCTTACTTTGGTATCCATATATACATAAAACATTTTCTTTGAAGTCTTAAAATAATAATAATAATATCCCGGGATAAAAAAAATGGTTTATTATTAAGTAGAAACCTTGAACTAAAATTAGCTTGCTTTCTTTTAGTAAAATATTATTCGAATCTCATAGGAGGTTGGTTCATGTCAAGCAATTATGAGTGGCATATATTTATAGCGGACAGTGGACATAGCCACCTCGCTACTCGTCCAACCAACCACGCCGCTATAGCGCTCGCACCGGCCTCGCCGTTTTTTTTTTTTTTATAACGAAAGCCTTTCTATAAATACATACGCACTCTCGGTTTCTTTTGCGTGCCGAGTCTAAACTTGTTTCATTATTGATGGAATGTTATTATGATCGAGTGGTCGAGCCTCGCTGCACTAATGAATAGTGTTGGTCTGCCTTTGCGCGAAATTTGTACTATATATGTATATCAACCACGAAATGTTTAGGGTAGAAGGTTTCGTTCAATATTTGCAAGTCTTTAACAATCGCTTTGTAGCAAAGAGAAATAATGTTAGTCATGAAATTCGAAACCACGCCGTTCACGAATTGTAAAATAATATCTTCGCTTCCGATGTCAGCAACTGAATTTTCATAATAATATCGAATGTCTATGGAAATCAAACCATTTTTATTGTTACACTAGCTGTCCAGCGTAGCTCCGCCCGCAAAAGTTTCTAATTTTTTGCCTAAATTCCTTAATTTTTTTCTGTAAACGCACCAAAAAGGAATTAGCGAAATTTGTCCGGCCGTTCTTTCGTGATGCCGTGACCAAGAGATATAGGGATTCATTTTATATATAGATAGATTCTAGTAGGTATACTTACAGATACATAATATTTAGGACATTGCGTGTATGTAAACTGTAGGTAGAACCTACCTTCTACCTTCTGTAGGTAGAAGGTAGGTATAGTACCTAATAATTAAAACATTAAAACTTGTATATGGTGAGCCATGCATGACCCCGCCTGTTGACATGGTGGTACCTGGTACAATATCATTTAGGCACGCGAGTAGGTCGAAGCTGAGCTTAAACGTGGGTGGTGGTCATACCTGCGAGCTTATGTCATGCTATTGATTCTTTCTAGAATTAGTTGTCATTTCTTTATTTAATTTATTATGCAATATAAGAATTTGCTTTTTAACCTATTTATAAATGACGTATTAAAATCGTTTCATAACTCAGATGTACTCTTATACGCAGATGATGCAAAAATTTTCAAAGTCATTAAAAAAGAACAAGATTGCCTGGACTTGCAAAATGATCTGAATAACCTATCTGACTACTGTGTTGCTAATAGTCTCTTCTTAAATACTGATAAATGCAGTACCATCACATTTACAAAAAAAAGGAAACCTATATCATATAACTACATGATCACAGGCAATATCTTAAAACGTGTTACTGAAGTGAATGATCTTGGAGTTCAACTCGACTGTCAACTGTTATTTGATAAACATATAAATAAAATAACTGCTAAAGCCTATAGAATGCTTGGCTTTATTTTTCGCCAAGCAGCTGATTTTAAAAATGTTAATACGTTAATTACGCTATATAACTGTTTGGTTCTGTCTCAGTTACAGTATGCCTCAACGGTTTGGAATCCTCAATATAGAATTTATATTGATTCAGTGGAAAGTATACAAAACAAATTTGTCAAAAGATTAACATATAAATTTGGTTCCTCTAGTGTCAATCTGATATCTTTGGAAACTCGTAGAAAACACAAAGACGAGATCTTTTTATATAAAATAATCAATAATTTATCTGACTCCCCATATTTATTACGTAATATTTTCTTTAAGTGTCCACGTGCTGGTTCCCGGTACAAGCCTACATTTTTTACTCATCCATGTAAAACAAATTATTCTAAGAATCGTTTTATTGTAAGAGCATGCCGTAATCATAATATTTCTTTCAACCACTTAGACTTCTTTGCGCATAATTATAATTGCTACTTGAAAAGGTTAAAGTCGGTTCACCCACCCAATTCTTAATTATTACATAACACATTCCCAATTAATAACATTTAACTTATTTTTTTTCTAAATTTCTCAAATGTTTGTTTGATTATTAGCACTATAAATATGTTCACTCCATTAATTCAATCATTAGTAGAAACTTTGTTGGCTAGACGTTTTAATTGTATGTTCCATATTATGAACTGTTTATGCTGTTTGTTTCTCTTATCTAAATAAATAAAAAAAAAAAAAAAAAAAAAAGAAATGGACAGACAGTTACCTATGAATTCTTACGAATAATTATAATAAGGCCAATTCCATCTATCCTAATTTTAACCTTAACAAATATTTAGTTTTCTAGATTGAGTAAAAGTTCTATTATGCTTTTGGGAGATGCAAATTGTTCGTGCTTTTAGGGTATTAATAGATAGTTATATTTTGTATTTTTTTTGTTTAAAAGCCAAATAATTGTATCCCACGTTAACGACCTCTTCGGCATTCAGTATAATACAAATATAGCTCCATGAGTCACGTTAACATTAACCTTCGATAGCAACTCCATACCTAATTCAGTTCCACCAGACAGACGTCTTTATGTTTGAGATAACTTAATGCAAGCGCGTTATGGGAGCTATTTTCATTCTAGAACGCGATACGGCACTCGTTAATCTTCAAGTTCAGTGGTCGTTAAACTGTAGTTTTACCTCAATTTGCCTCAATCTCGTGCGTTGGAACTCGACATGAGCGAGTCGACCGGTGATGAGCCACCGGCACCGTCGGCGTCGCGCCGATAAAGGGAAATGCGATAGTACGGGTCGGTCGGGGTGACCGGTCGCCGGTCGTCGTCGGTCGCCGTATCCTCCGCGTGGCAGAGCGGGTGACGTGTGTAGAAAGGCCCGTCCGCGTGGCGGAGCGAGCCCGCGCGCCCGCCGCCCGCGGCTCACTCCGCCACCATGGCCCGCCCGCGACACTCGCCGCGACGCTCCGCATTCAACGAGGACCTGCCACCCCGCGGACCAGGTATTACACTGTTGCGACACCCCTCCACCGCCTCCACGTCGACACCGCGAGCCGACCGAGCCCCCGGCCGCCGTGTTCCATTAAGGAAATCTTGTTTTGTAGTGAATCGGTGCATCGCCCTGGCCACCGAGAACGGACGTCGTCGTCTCACGGGGTAACATATTGTTGTAAATACGGTGTTCGTTTCGCATCATATGTTAACTTTCTTTCATGTTTCGTTGAATTTGTGTATCATAATAATGTTATCGGTTTTCGTCGCTTACCTGTTAGAAATTTAAAATCGTATGTCGTTCTTTACTCATAGATAGTTACAATATGTTTACGTTATTAGTACCCGTTTTAAATTCGATCGTGATATTAAACTCTCCACTCCCTGTGTGGCGTCACCGCAGCGGCTAACGGTAAACTGTCCGACGGTGCCATTCCATTCCCTTCGGTGGAATCACAGAATAGTGTGTGTAGAATCGATAATGCATAAAGTTCAAGTTCCAGTCAAAGGTATCAAAAGTTAAAATCTTCGTCTGGTCTACCAATCAAAGTCCTCGACGTTGAAACAAATTAGAACCTCCGTAGTCGCGTCTAACGAGTTTTACTCGTCGACCGCTTTCACTACAAATAAGAGGAAGTTGAATAAATAATAATAACATTTTATTTAATTATGTATTTGTTATATTGATTGTAGCTGTTTTTCTTTTTTTATCTTGTTATTTATATAGGTATGTATTTTTATACACACTGCGCCCTATCTTTTTCTTTCACCGTTTCTCTCCTGGGCGTGTTGGAAGAGATTTCTATAGAAATAAGCTCTGCCTGTGTACCTGTATTCTCCTATACTTCTCTAACCATGTTTGTGTGTACATAAATTTATAAATAAATAAATAAAATTAATAACGTAGGCTCCAGAGTTATTGTATCGCGGTGGTGCACGTGTGAGCGTGTATGAGTACATACACACAGTGAGAGTGACGCACGGGCATGGTGTTCCAGTGGAGTCGCTGATCTACTGGCGGTCGGCGGCGCCGAGCGCGCTCGCGCTGGGCGCGGGGCTGGCGCTGCTGGTGGCGCTGGCGAGCTGCTCCGTGGTGTCGGTGCTCGCGTACGCCTCGCTGGCCGCGCTCTCCGCCGCCGTCGCATTCCGCATATACAAGAATGTGCTGCAGGCCGTACAGAAGACTAACGACGGACACCCCTTCAAGTGAGTGCATCGCTCCGGCGGATCTCGCCGAGCACCCGCGGTTTACTTCTATTAGGTGGTAGGTTCCCTGTGCAAGGAACCGTCCAGACAAGTACTACCGCAGTTTGAGATATTCTGCCGCCAAGCAGCAGTGTGAACATTGCTGTGTCCCGGTGTGAAGGGCACTGTAGCTGATGAAATTACCGGACACAAAAGACCTAATATCTAATGTCTTAAGGGCCGATAACACGCTAGTGATTTTACTGCTGTTGCTAGCGTTTATTGGCTGCGGTGACTGCTTACCATCAGGCGGACCGCGTGCTTGCTTGCCACCTTGGTATTAAAATAAATATTACTGAACCAACTGGCAAGGCATGACTGCGACAATCTGTTAAAGTCAAAATATCTGTGTTACGACTAAGTAACATTTATTTGCGTAGAAAACAGGTTAAGAATTCAAGAAGGGTTGGGCCCTAAGGATATCCTTACACGAAATATTTTTACAAACTACCACCGGATCGTAACGCGGCCTCCACTGAGAAAATCCGGATGATTTTAATTTTATAATGGTTATCTGTTCATTCAACTTGAGACCTTGGTCGACTGCCAAGTCACTATGGTAGCCATATAAAGTAAGTGACAGTCTCATGCTATATTATATTAGCGTGTACGTAAAAATAATTAGCTACTAAGTAAGGCCATGTTATTTGGTATAATGTGCGTTAGACACTAATGCAGGGCCAATATACTTAGATCATATTTGGCATCAGTCAGTTTCTTTGTTCTGTCTGTTTCTTTTATCATTATTACAATAAATATGTTATCGTAATTGAAAAAAGTAAAGAAATTGTGCAGTTCTAACTTGGAAAATATTAATAATATTTTATGGCCGCCGTTACAAGGTTGCGTTGTTAAATATCGCTAAACTGTCAAATGTGATCTATTATATTGGTCCTACTATATAACTATATATTATCGTGTGGCAGCTTTATGAAGAAATACAAATGATCTGCGACTTTCCAGCTTTGATACTCATTTGTATGTCTAAATATAAATAAACGATCTCTACATTCAAAAGCAAAACGTCATACAGTGGAGTAGATAATTTATTACTCTAATTGGCAACATTGGAACAATAATCTCTTAAGGCTATCCACATTACGTCGTGCTGAACTACCACCTGCTGTTTTACCACTTCTAATCCTTTACAATTTTCTTCTATCCTTTATGTTTTTTTCTGACATTTCATCAATTCTTATAAATATTTAAATTGTTTGATCTAAATGGCAATAAACATATGCGGTTGCAAAAATCAATTGCGTGCGCCGCACTTTACCCTCGCCTAGAAATATTGCCATTTAAAGCAACTAACTTTAATTTTCGTAAGTCATCAACTAACGGCAATTTATCAAAAGTAGTAGTAAAATGTTCAATACGATAATGTGAAGAATTTGCACCTAAGAGATTATTAGTACTTATTTTAAATTAACCCTATATACATATAAATTGAATTAAAAGATTCATTGGTTTAAACAGATCAGCCTGGCTCTACTTTCTACTACTCAACTGTCTCAAACCTTGCGATTGTGTTTGAATAATTCAAACATAATTTTTGTGTAACGAATACATGTATGTAGTTTCAAATGATAATGTCAGGGCTAACTAACGCATGAATACCTACGTGCACACCAGTCAGCGGTTTGGAACAAGTGCTACGTAAACGAGAATTATAAAAACATATTTTATGTTAAAGGCATTTAAAAGGACGTACTTATCCACTACCTACCCGGTGACTTTGTTTATACAAGTGTGACTACTGACTAGAACTTGCGCAACATTCTGTCGTTGTTTATAGGCTCGAGCAACACATTGCTTTTAAGTCGGCCATAAAAGATTTAATTTCATTAAGCTTGCGTTTTTTCGCCAGTAATATCTTATTATTATATTAGTTTGGAAAAAATTCGTGCAACTATACAAAATATGATCTGAATAATTTTATTTAAAGGAAAACATGGACACAATGGTGGCCTTTGAAAAGGAATTACTTTTAAAGAGATTTATCGTAGTTCATCATCTGACATTACTTTTCTATGAAGTTTAATTAGAAAGAATCGCTCAACTACTGACGCGGGTGTTGAATTATTGGTATATTCTTTGATTTCGTAGACCACGACACGATGGTCAGGAAATTACGCCACTATTGTATAGGAAGAAAACTCTTGACTTACTGACTTCATATTTGAATTCAGAAGGTCGATATAAACGGTAAGACATCTCCAGGATCTGTGGTTTCCCTGGGCGTCCTTCAAGGTTCAATATTAGGCCAATTTCTGTTTTTAATATAATTTTAATGCCTTTTATTCTTGGTGTTAAATTAACGACGACGACTTAGCAGAAAAGGCTGCAAAACTGGAATGGGACTGTACATGTCACGTCTACCTCATGTGGGATGAGGAAGCGGGCCCAATGAGCGACATTTGTTCAGTATCGAGAACCGAATTGATTACACTATACTTTAAATATAATAATAATATGTTAATTATAAGTCGGGGTAGGTATATGAGCGTTTGCGTCATAACATTAACGTCACTTTAGTACAACAGTTAAAAATTTAGGCATTTATATTGACTCGTAACTTAACCTGGAATCCACAAATCCGGGAGATCAGTCGCAAACTTTTTGCGTCTGCAAGCAGTTTGAGAAGATTACGAAATTTTCTTCCTACTACCACTAAAATTGCACTTGCTCAATCCCTTCTCCTTCCGATACTTGACTATTTTGATGCCAGCTATCTTGATCTTACACAAGAACAGCTAAACAAACTTGAGCGACTCCAAAATTTCTGTATAAGATTCATATTTGGTCTTCGCAAATATGATCATGTCTCTGAGTTTCGTACTAAGCTCAAGTGGTTACCCATTCGATTTCGCCGGAATGCTCACATACTATATCTTCTTTATAGTATTCTATTTAATCCGATTACACGATTTTTAAGGTAAGAGTACCTTAAAAATCGTTTCATTTTTAGTCATCATCAGAGAACTTGATGTTGGAAATGCCAATGCATTCCACAAACTTCTTTGATAAATCCTTTTCCGTACAAGCTGTTCGTTTGTGGAATGCATTGCCTGTTTCAATAAGATGTGCTCAATCCTTGCTGTCTTAAAAGAAAACGACAAAATCCTCCCGGGTTACGCTCACGATCGGCGATACGGCCGGGTCGTCGTCTGGCGCACGGGAGTGCATATGTACCTAACGTTGGTCGTGGTCGTGTGGCAGGTGGCTGCTGGAGAAGGACGTGAGCGTGCCGGCGGAGCGCGCGCAGGCACTGGCCGCCGCCGGCGCCGCGCACCTCGGGGCCGCCCTGCACGAGCTGCGCAGGTACGTGCCGCCCGCCCTCTAGTCTAGCGTGTGCGGGAGCGGGACGGGAGCGTGCCGGCGGAGCGCAGGTACGTGCCGCCCGCCCTCTAGTCTAGCGTGTGCGGGAGCGGGACGGGAGCGTGCCGGCGGAGCGCAGGTACGTGCCGCCCGCCCTCTAGTCTAGCGTGTGCGGGAGCGGGACGGGAGCGTGCCGGCGGAGCGCAGGTACGTGCCGCCCGCCCTCTAGTCTAGCGTGTGCGGGAGCGGGACGGGAGCGTGCCGGCGGAGCGCAGGTACGTGCCGCCCGCCCTCTAGTCTAGCGTGTGCGGGAGCGGGACGGGAGCGTGCCGGCGGAGCGCAGGTACGTGCCGCCCGCCCTCTAGTCTAGCGTGTGCGGGAGCGGGACGGGAGCGTGCCGGCGGAGCGCAGGTACGTGCCGCCCGCCCTCTAGTCTAGCGTGTGCGGGAGCGGGACGGGAGCGTGCCGGCGGAGCGCAGGTACGTGCCGCCCGCCCTCTAGTCTAGCGTGTGCGGGAGCGGGACGGGAGCGTGCCGGCGGAGCGCAGGTACGTGCCGCCCGCCCTCTAGTCTAGCGTGTGCGGGAGCGGGACGGGAGCGTGCCGGCGGAGCGCAGGTACGTGCCGCCCGCCCTCTAGTCTAGCGTGTGCGGGAGCGGGACGGGAGCGTGCCGGCGGAGCGCAGGTACGTGCCGCCCGCCCTCTAGTCTAGCGTGTGCGGGAGCGGGACGGGAGCGTGCCGGCGGAGCGCAGGTACGTGCCGCCCGCCCTCTAGTCTAGCGTGTGCGGGAGCGGGACGGGAGCGTGCCGGCGGAGCGCAGGTACGTGCCGCCCGCCCTCTAGTCTAGCGTGTGCGGGAGCGGGACGGGAGCGTGCCGGCGGAGCGCAGGTACGTGCCGCCCGCCCTCTAGTCTAGCGTGTGCGGGAGCGGGACGGGAGCGTGCCGGCGGAGCGCAGGTACGTGCCGCCCGCCCTCTAGTCTAGCGTGTGCGGGAGCGGGACGGGAGCGTGCCGGCGGAGCGCAGGTACGTGCCGCCCGCCCTCTAGTCTAGCGTGTGCGGGAGCGGGACGGGAGCGTGCCGGCGGAGCGCAGGTACGTGCCGCCCGCCCTCTAGTCTAGCGTGTGCGGGAGCGGGACGGGAGCGTGCCGGCGGAGCGCAGGTACGTGCCGCCCGCCCTCTAGTCTAGCGTGTGCGGGAGCGGGACGGGAGCGTGCCGGCGGAGCGCAGGTACGTGCCGCCCGCCCTCTAGTCTAGCGTGTGCGGGAGCGGGACGGGAGCGTGCCGGCGGAGCGCAGGTACGTGCCGCCCGCCCTCTAGTCTAGCGTGTGCGGGAGCGGGACGGGAGCGTGCCGGCGGAGCGCAGGTACGTGCCGCCCGCCCTCTAGTCTAGCGTGTGCGGGAGCGGGACGGGAGCGTGCCGGCGGAGCGCAGGTACGTGCCGCCCGCCCTCTAGTCTAGCGTGTGCGGGAGCGGGACGGGAGCGTGCCGGCGGAGCGCAGGTACGTGCCGCCCGCCCTCTAGTCTAGCGTGTGCGGGAGCGGGACGGGAGCGTGCCGGCGGAGCGCAGGTACGTGCCGCCCGCCCTCTAGTCTAGCGTGTGCGGGAGCGGGACGGGAGCGTGCCGGCGGAGCGCAGGTACGTGCCGCCCGCCCTCTAGTCTAGCGTGTGCGGGAGCGGGACGGGAGCGTGCCGGCGGAGCGCAGGTACGTGCCGCCCGCCCTCTAGTCTAGCGTGTGCGGGAGCGGGACGGGAGCGTGCCGGCGGAGCGCAGGTACGTGCCGCCCGCCCTCTAGTCTAGCGTGTGCGGGAGCGGGACGGGAGCGTGCCGGCGGAGCGCAGGTACGTGCCGCCCGCCCTCTAGTCTAGCGTGTGCGGGAGCGGGACGGGAGCGTGCCGGCGGAGCGCAGGTACGTGCCGCCCGCCCTCTAGTCTAGCGTGTGCGGGAGCGGGACGGGAGCGTGCCGGCGGAGCGCAGGTACGTGCCGCCCGCCCTCTAGTCTAGCGTGTGCGGGAGCGGGACGGGAGCGTGCTATACAAAGAAACTCCGAGCATAGCTCTCCAGCTCGTTGTGTGACTCTGAGCTTATCCAGAAGGCCAACTGTTAGGGACCACGTCTCAGTACCATATGTCATCACTGGCAACACACACTGGATAAGACATAATTTAGCGCTAATTAAACAACTTCTATTTCAAATGTTTATTTGTTAAAGTTTAACGAGTTCAAATTAATCAAAATACATGATGTCGGTGAGGACGCTGCACTGATAAGGCACAATCTTAAATGCAAAAGCAAATATTTTTTGTTGTTCTGGTTTTAGGGTTCCATACCTAAAAGGTTATTTTTAACCCTCGACCAAAAACGAGGGGAGTTATAAGTTAGACGCCTATGTCCGGAAGTCTGTCTGTTGGTCTGTCTGTATGCATATATGTCTGTCTGTGGCATCGTAGCGCTCAAACCAGTGGACGGATTTTAATGCGGTTTTTTTTATTTGAAAGCTAGTTTATGCGAGATGGTTCTTAGCTATGTTTCATGAAAATCGGACCAGCCGTTGGAAGACCATCAGCGATAAGGCCGCCCATTGTTGCATGTTTTATTCATCATTACTCCTGGCGTCATAATTTTAAAGTGAGACTATACTAAATCGAGTGACATAAAAGGGATTTATCTGCACATTTCAAAACACATTTTTATGTTGGTTTATGTCACTTGGTTTTTAGCTTATAGTAAAAAATGCCAAAAATAAAATACCGTCGTAATAACAAGTAGTGGGTTCCGACCACTCCTACAAATAGTGTGTAAAGTGGCACTTTTGTTTTGTCTCCAATTTTTTTATTTTGTTTCGATAATATTAACGAGAATAAGCTATCATTAGTATTGATGATGTCGTATTGGATCAAATCCAATATGAACAGAACCTTGATGTGTCACTAAACATTGGGAACGCTGTTTCTAGTTTCACGACTTTTGATAGGAACGTCAAATAATCGCATGACACGACACCGCCCGCCGCCGTTTGGTATTACATTGTGACGCGCAGCTTCCGATGTACTTGCATTCAACTAGTTCTGAATTATTTGACATCATATCTAAATTTGAACGCGGACCGCCTTTGATCACATTATTGGCGAATGGAGGCCAGCCGATGCAAGAGACATGCAAACAAAACTTTTGCCGACAATAAAGCGTCATTTTGCGCACATTTATTTTAGGAATCTTACATTTTTCGTCAATTATTGTAGCTGTATGTTCATCTTAAATATAGTGTATTGTTACCCCCCGCCAAACACTTGGTATAGTTAATGTTGGTCATGTTTGTTTCCAGGTTATTCCTAGTTGAAGACTTGGTGGACTCTCTCAAGTTCGGCGTGCTGCTGTGGTGCCTCACGTACGTGGGCGCCTGCTTCAACGGCATCACGCTCATCATACTCGGTCAGTCATTATCATTAGTCCTATGTTGTGTGTATGTGTATGTTACTTCATTCTTTATAGTTTACGTAAATATACTCTCCCTATTCCGATCTCTGATTATGATCGAAGACCGACACTTATCTTTGGCACTGGTTCGGGGTATTTGATTGAATAAAATAGCACTTAGCATTTATAATTTATGCTTCAACTAAAATATTGTAACCCAGATACGAAGACATGGAATGTGAGAGAATTCAAGTGGAGGCCTGGAAGTGAAATAAAACGAATCATGACAATCCAATTCTCCTCTCTTACGCGAGGGTTCACGGTTTTTTTTATTATATTGCCCTATTGGGGCCCAGATGTCTCACTTATAATTATCCCTTAAATAAACTGAATTACGACTAATGTCGATTCATTTGTAACAAAACAATGTTTAAAAAAAAAAAGTGAAAAAATGACAAGCCCGCTGAGTTTCTTGCCGGATCTTCTCAGTTGAGGCCGCGTTGTGATCCGTTGGTAGCTTCTAAAAAATGACGATTCAAAAGTGCTAGCGTTAAGCCTATTTGAAATAAAGATTTTTGAGTTTGAGTTTGTCCATCCAGAACAAAAATTTAAAAAATCTGTATGGGTTTTTATGACGCTCAGCTCGCCCGCCGCGGTATCGATTCATCCGCTCTACTGGCATTTTATTTATACACGTAGTAGGCCGCACACCCACATCCACACAGGATTGGACCCGATTAAAAAACCTCTACAATCAAACTTAGTTATGCGGTTTGTTTCTTTTTTGCTGGCTGAGGTGATAGACGAATAGTAAAAAACAACATTAATACGTCTAAAGAAGGTATGGAACCGTCGGTGCGCATGTCGAAAGTGTATACATGTAATGATTTGATAATATAATGTATTGCAGGATGGATAGCGTTGTTCACGTTGCCGAAGGCGTACGAGATGAACAAGGCGCAGGTGGACGCCAACCTGGAGCTCGCGCGCGCCAAGATCAACGAGATCATGACCAAGTAGGTGCCGCATGCCGCTGCCACCGCCTGCCACCGCCTGCCACCGCCTGCCACCGCCTGCCACCGTGACACCTTGCCCCACACTGGCCATTCCTCCACTTACCTATGCCATAGTGTTTGATCTGAATAGAGTGCTAGCAAATATGTCCGCTGGTGGCATTGTATTGTAAACGTCTTATTTTGATCAGCCCTGTTGTGTAGTTCTTTACTATTAACTGCTGAAAATCGTTATAACCGAAAAGTAGTAGTTTGTAGATTTGATCTCGACACCGATGAATAATGTACGTAGGCCATCACTACTCACCGTCTACAATTTATTTACTATTCATTCTCCCAACAAATACGATTTTTTCTTCATAAGCGTACACTGATTTTCGTAATTTAGTTTTTTTATTCAGATTTTTGGAGTGTATCACGCTTGCACACAGTGTTATTAACCAATTCGTATTCCGTATTTTACACATTATATCGCGGTTAATTTTAATTTTGCTGACGTTTCGAACACTTGCATCATTCATCCGTGGTTGCGAGAATTCCCGTTAGTCTTTTCAGTGTGTATTCGCGTAAATCAAAATCATCAACCTTATCCAGTAACAGTTTCGTTTCAATACAGAACTGCCACAGTCCGAGTCTGATAATGAATAAAATATGAGATAATGACTCATAAATTGACTCTGCGTGCGGCAGTAAGAAGGTACTTAGTAGTTTAAGTTAAAAACTGCTTGCTTTGCAACCTGGAGGTCGCAGGACTCGCAGGTTCATCCTGCGGTTGTGTGTATGTGTTCTTTACTGGTTAGGAAGATGCCGGCCGATCACCTGATTGTCGGGAACATAAGATCATCCATGCGTCGAATGAGCATGAAAAACGTCAGTCCTATGGCTGACTTCTCCCCGGTCATGTCGGTCTTCCGTCCCACCGGATTATGAGAGTAAAAGGAAAGTGCACTTGTATCTACACAAGCATTTGTGCATTATAATATCTCCCGCGAAGATGGACGGTCTTATGAATGGTTAACCGCTGTGGGCCGCTGTGGGCGTATCGGCCAGGACATTATTTTAAGAAGGTCCCGATTCGAATTTCATTTTAAAATATAGACCAAATGCGGTTCAGACTGGTAGTATAGTAGGAGGCAGGCGATCTCACTCAACGACGATGTACTTATTTATCAGAGTGCGAGCAGCGGTGCCGCTGGGCAGGAAGTCTGAGAGCGAAAAGGACAAGTAGAGGAGAGGCGCGCGCGAGTGAGCGAGACGGCGACAGGCCCCCGCCGCGGGGCACGCATCGAACGCAGCTGTTTCTTAGCGCCGGAGTACTTCACTCACTGTTTGTTATATTTATTATTATTGTACTATTATTAAATAAAGATAACTACTTTACATGTAAAGCTTTATGGACGAGTCATGCGGAGATTATTGTATTTGCTTTTTGAAGTTTTAAATTAAAATAACTGTCGAACCGATGTTGCATTTTTATTTGGACTGAACAACTTCTTTGCGAATAAAATCTTTAAAAAAAAGAATTGAACCGACTTATGCCAAATATACATATCAGGTACGCCAACACCAACTGCTATAATATTTAAATTATTTTATACTTTTCAGTGATATTGACGTCGGTTCAATTTTTTTTAAAAAGATTTTATTTTACTTTTTAGCGATTTTTTCATATATAAAGATTGAACCATCGAAAACCGTAAAATGATCTAGGTAGTGATCACATTATCATCTACATATTTTTACATAATTCATGTTTCTTCAGAAAAAAATATCCTGTCGTTATGAAATTTGCATGGAATCATCATAGTAGTTTACTCGAAATCGGTTCATATTTGTCAGAGTAATGTAATGGAGAACATCAGTTTTATTGTTTTTACCAGATAAAATCTTCCACATCGTTCATGGTCCTCCAGGAAGTTCTTATCCGGTTGTGTACTTATAAATCATTTATTTCAAATAGCACTATTGAACGGTAATTTTTATTTTATTTTTAAGAAGCTACCACCGAATCAACCGCGGCAAGATCCGGCAAGAAACTCAGCGGGCTTGTCATTTTTTCACTTTTTTTAAACAGTTGTCATGTTACTATTAGATCAGCATCAGAGACAGTGTGTCTTGCCGTTCAAAAGATCAATTAGGAAAGAAAACAAAAAACGACGAAAGTACAACAAACTAAAAGGCCAAAGGGATAGTAGTCGGACCAGTCCCCCGCGCGCAGCACCCGCGCACGAGTTGACTCGAGCAGCAGCCATCACTCCCCTCAACCATATTGGAGGGAAGGGGGTGACCCGCCACAAACAAAGACTTCGATGGCGAGCATGAGCGATCTAAATCACAGTGGCAAACAAAATTTAACTTTTTTTAAGAGAGTTTTAAAGAGTGATCGCGGAACTCCATACATATGGCTTTGCTACACTGGACACTGAACTTAAAGGAGATACCACACCCAGGGCCGTCTTTACCAGGGGGTGCAAGGGGTGCGGTGCACCCGGGCGCAGGGCGCCCGGGGGCGCCTGCCGAGCGCTGAATATTTAGATATTTCATTGAACTTAACGCCATTGCACAGTTTCATATATTTGTTACGACGAATACGTATGCGCAAAATAAAATATTTAAAAAAAATAGTCATCAACAAAAATCATTGTTAACCTAACCTAACCTTTTTTTTTTTTTTTTTTTTTTTGTTGACGCTGGGAAAAATGCGTTACGCATACCCTCTCGTTGTTGGGGGACGAGAGGGTTATGTGGGACTCCCCCGGGTATACCCACTAAACAACCCAGCGGCACTCCCGCATCGTCTTCATGGAGGGGAACTGGGAAACTGGCAGAGCCTTATCATCCAGTCCCCCGCCGACGACCGCCCGCCTTTACAGCGGGCCCCGCACGCCCCTCCCTACGAGGAGGGGCCCGGAAATGACCGCGAGTGCTCGGTCATTCCCGCCGACGGTAGTGGTGAACAGTGCAGTGCAGGAGAAGGCGCCCCCGCGCCAGTCTCCCGCTATTCACCACCGGGGAGGAGGAGACGCTGATCGTACAGCCGTCTCACTCTTCCCCTTCTCCGCCTGCGGAGCGGCGCCGCGAGGGGATCGTCCTCCCGCGCGCGCTCCGCTGCCTCTTTCTGCGAGATCACGTCCTCGCAGAAAGAGGCGACCGCCGACCAGGCCGCCTCGCTCCCCAGCATGGACAGAACCACGCCGGGCAGCGAGAGGTCCGGCCCCACCACCGCAGTCAGACCGCGGCGCGGCTCAGACCAGGCCGGGCACACCTCGAGGGTGTGCTGTGCCGAGTCCTCCGCCGCGCCGCAGTCGTGGCACGCGGCGGCCTCCTCCCTCCCAATCCGATGCAGGTACGACCCAAAGCATCCATGCCCGGTCAGCACCTGCACCAGACGGAACGAGAGGAAGCCGTGGGGCCGCTCGAGCCATCCCTGAAGGACTGGCCCGAGCGCGTCCAACGTTCGGCGGCCGAAGGTGGCAGAGGCGAGGTCCTCAGTCCAATGGTGGACGATTGCGGCCCTCGCCTCCCGCCGAACGGCCTCCCGCTCCTCCGCGGCGGGGGGCGCATTGAGCGCCCTACGCCGCGCCGTCCATTCATACACCCTAGCCAGCACCCACGCCTCGATCTCCCAAGGAGGGGTGCCGGCCAGGGCGCACGCCGCCGCGAATCCCACCGAACGGTAGGCCCTCGCCACCCGCTGTGCAATGGCCCTTTGGGGCCTGCGGATGGCGGCGGCGTTCTCCCTCCTGTGGAGGGAGTCCGCCCAGATAGGGGCCCCGTAAAGGGCCATACTTTTCAGGATGCCGGCATACAGCTGCCGGCATCGGGCCTTCGGCCCTCCCAGGTTCGGGAGGAGCCACGAGAGGGCCCCCGCTGCCTTCAGCAGGCGCGTCGACAGCCCGCTGAAATGCGGGCCGAAGCGCCACCTGCTGTCCAGCACAACCGCTTTCACCGCTATTTCGACGCCCGCTACAACAATGCGGGCGTCCGGGGGGACCCGCTGCCGAGGCCCGTGGAAGAACACGGCCTCGGTCTTATGCAGGGCCACCGTCAGCCCTAGGCGGCGGATCCTCCCTGCAATTTACCGACCTCGTCGAGCAGAACGACGGGCCGGTATGCCGAGGGGGAATCCACCGGGCGTCCCTCCTTCCGAAGGAGGCACAGTCGGCCCTCCTTCCACGGTTTCGGGAACCTCCCAGTCGCAAGACACGCACTGAAGAGGTCCCGAAACCTTTCCTCCATTTGGGTGGCCGCAATGGCCACCACCGCTGCGGGGACGCCGTCCGGTCCGGGGGCCGTCCTCTTCCCGTGGAGGCGTAAAGCCGCCGCGCGGAGCTCCGCCACCGCCACTGGAGGGATCTCCTCCTCCGGCGGGGCCACCCCCCGCGGGGGGTGCATCACTGGAGGGGCGAAATCGGTCCTGCACGGAAACAGGGACCGAACCACCCCATCCAGCAACGCCGGCTCCAGGGTCTCCGTCAGTGGGGGGCCACAGGGGCGCAGTTTATTCCGCGCCGCCTTGTATGGCCTCCCAAATGGGTCCCCGTCGAGACCCTCCAGCATCTCGGCCTTCGCCGAGTCGTCGGCGGCACGCATCTCCGACCTGAGGACCTCCTTGGCCTCCACGTACGCGGCGTAGAGGAGGTCCTCGTTGGCGAGGTCGCGAACGCTGCGCCGCCGACTCCGCGCGTAGGCCCTTCTGGCTGCCACGCAGGCGGCCCGGAGCCCCGCCAACTCCTGCGTCCACCAATAAACGGCGCGACGAGGAGGCGGGCGGCGAGACCGAGGCATGCTGGTGTCGCACACCTCGGTCAGGGAACCCCGCAATTGGACCGCTGCGGCGTCCACGTCCAGGACTTGGACAGGAGGCGCGAGCCAGTCCTGGACTAACGCCGCCTCCTCAGCCGCCTCGCGATCCAGGCGGGTGAGGGACCACCGCGGGAAGGGGGACTGACCCGAGTGGGCTGTCCCCCGAGGGCTCCCGGTGGAGACGTCGAACCGCACGTAACGATGGTCGGACAACGTCTCCACCATCTCCACCCGCCAGTTCAGGACGCGGGCGGCCAGCACGGGGGTGGCGAACGAAACGTCCACCACTGACCCTCCCCGTTGCCGCACACACGTCTGAACTGTCCCTCTGTTTAAGAGGGACACGCCTGTCGACGCCGCCCAAAACTCGACGGCGCGACCCCGGACGTTGCAAGTCGCGGCCGGGTTGCCCCAGGCCGCCGACTTGGCATTCAGGTCGCCCAACACGGCGACCTGGCGTGGCGCCGCCCGACCGACCACTGCGGTGAGGACCTCGAGAAAGATCTCGAAGTCCGCAAGGGGTCGGTTAGGGGAGAAATATACGCCCACCAGGGCTATCTCTCCCCACGCGGCGGCCACGTATCCCGGTCCCCTCTCTAAGAGCGAGAGGGGTGGGGAGTCCGTGGAAGACCGCGCAACCAATGCCACTGAGCCGTCCGGATCACCCAGCCACCTGCCAGGGACCGAGTACGGCTCAGCGACCACCGCTACGTCCACCAACCACTCGGCCACGGTCTGCATCAGCAGATCCTGGGCCGCTCTGCAGTGGTTGGTGTTGGCCTGAAGGATGCGATGTTCGGCCCTATCCATTAATCGGACATCGCACCCCCCTCCGCAGCCGCCGATGTACTGGGCACCGGATCGGCGGTGGCAACGGCAGGCCGGGTCGGCGCCTGCACTTTGCCCTTCTTGGGGGAAGGCTTGCAGCTCTTCCCCTTCATTACATGGTCCGCAGGGCGGCCACTGGCGGCGCACACGGCACAGTGCGGCGTGGTGGCCTCGCAAGCGGCGGACTTGTGTCCGTCCTTGCCGCAGCGGTAGCATGTGTCCCTCCTTTCTTCCTTGGAGGGACACAGGGCCCGGGTGTGTCCAACTCCGAAGCACTTGAAGCAGCGCAACGGCGACTCTTCAAGTGCTCGGACCACACCCGTGCTGAACCCGACAAGAAGCCGTCCCTTTGCGAGGACGGCTTTGGCGGCGGCGACCGGGCACTCAAGGCGCATGGTGCCCATGCCGCCGCGGCCGGGTCTGATACCCCGACCCTGAACTGCTGCGGCGCTGCAGCCTCCAGCCGCCGCGACCGCCGCCACCACCTCCTCCTTGGTGACCGAATCATCTAGATCGGACACCTCCAGGCCTGCGGACTTCACAGGCCTGACCACCTTGGCCACGTCCGCGATGACCTCCTGCAGTTTTACTGCGAAGAGGTCCGCATTGGCGTTGCCCTTGGCCCCCGGGAACTCGAATATTCGAGCCCCGGTTTGGGTTTGGCGGCACGCGATCTTGTCGATCCCCAGTTGGGAGGGATCGGCGTTGGCGCGCGCCCGCGTCATTATCGACGCGTAAGTTTCACCGCGCTCCTCAGCCTCCGCGGTGAGCGTCACCACGACGGCAGCGGATTTGGGAGCAACCAATTTGGGTTTGCTCCCACCGGCGGGGGCCCGTTTAGCTGCGGGAGCAGCGTTTGCGGGTTTGGGGGCCGACTTTTTGCCTTTCCCCTTCCCCTTTCCCTTGCCCGTGGACTGAGACGGGCCGGGAGGGGCGGTGGCGGGGATGGCAGGGACGGCCGTCGCCTTCTTCTTGGCCTTGCCCTTCTTTCCAACCACCTTCGTCCACTTTGGCTGGTTGGACGGGGTGGTGGAGGGTAGGAGGGCGTCCTCTGGTTGAGAGGACGGCGCCGGCTCGCGCGGCTTGACTGCCGCGGGCGGCCGCTCGCGCGGCTTGCTTGCCGCGGGTGGCCGTTCGTCCGCCGCAAGTGGCGGGCGAAGCCGCTTTTCCGGCAGGAGCCGGTCTTCTATACCTGCGAAGCAGGCACGAGTGAAGGCCCTTTCCTCCATCACGACCTTGCGGATGATATCCTCAAGGTTGGAGGGGGGGAGGGCCTCAGCCGCAGGTCTCGGCTCGGCTTGTTGAGGCCGGGCCGTGGCTTTAACCGCGGGCCTCGGCTCGGCTTGTTGAGGCCGGGCCGTGGCTTCAGCCAGCTTGTGGTGTAGCTGGCTGACCTCCGACTGCAGGCGATCCACTTTCGCCTGCAGCTGCCGCGTCTCGTCGGTGGCTGTTCGCGCCACCAACTCCGCGACGATGCCGCGCATACTCGCGGCCCTGCATTTGAGGGCCTTTTGAAAGGTCCCCTTCAGGTTGGAGGACTTCGAGGCGACCTCCACAATCCCCTCTTGGTCCTCCACCGCCATCCGCTCCAGTTCCGCGACTGAGTGGTCCGCGTATAAAACGCGGGACGCACCGTACCCGGCCTTGGCTCGGGCGGCGAGCGTCCGCTGCTCCTTGGCAGCGACCGCCTCTTCGAGGTCCTTCTGGACCTGCTCCCGCTTCGCCAAGTCTAACTGGCGCCCAGCGTCCGCTAAACCCACGTCGTGGGTGTCGGCCACTGCCGACTTTTTTGGCCGAAGCTTCTTCTTCGGCTTCCCCGTGGAGTCTGAGGAGCCCTCGGAGCAATCCTTTAAGAATCGCTTCCGGCCCCTAGACGACTCCTCGGCCATCGACATGGACGAACCGGCGTCCGAGTCAGACACCTCGTCCGTCCACCCACCAAAAACACTAGCCGCAGAAGGCGCGCGGCTAGCCTCCGACGCTGAAGCGCCATCGGCTGGTTGGCCCTGAGAAGGGCCTTTTTCCAAATCGTCCCGGGAGGGGCCCTTAGAAGGGCCTTTGAGGAACCTCCCGGACGAATCCCGCAGGGGTTTAGGCATCCCGCAGGTATCGTAATCGTCCGCAGTAGATTACGACGTACAGCGCACTTTAGCCGTTCACTGATCTGCCACTCCGTTACGGTGGTCAGATCAGGACGTTGCCCAGGGAACACGACGAGGACGTAAGCGCTGTGGGGGGTTCCCCCTAAAACCTAACCTAACCTTTTTTTTTTTTTTTTTTTTTTGTTGACGCTGGGAAAAATGCGTTACGCATACCCTCCCGTTGGGGGACGAGAGGGTTATGTGGGACTCCCCCGGCTAGCCCGGGTATACCCACTAAACGACCCAGCGGCACTCCCGCATCGTCTTCATGGAGGGGAACTGGGAAACTGGCAGAGCCTTATCATCCAGTCCCCCGCCGACGACCGCCCGCCTTTACAGCGGGGCCCGCACGCCCCTCCCTACGAGGAGGGGCCCGGAAATGACCGCGAGTGCTCGGTCATTCCCGCCGACGGTGGTGGTGAACCGTGCAGTGCAGGAGAAGGCGCCCCCGCGCCAGTCTCCCGCTATTCACCACCGGGGAGGAGGAGACGCTGATCGTACAGCCGTCTCACTCTTCCCCTTCTCCGCCTGCGGAGCGGCGCCGCGAGGGGATCGTCCTCCCGCGCGCGCTCCGCTGCCTCTTTCTGCGAGATAACGTCCTCGCAGAAAGAGGCGACCGCCGACCAGGCCGCCTCGCCCCCCAGCATGGACAGAACCACGCCGGGCAGCGAGAGGTCCGGCCCCACCACCGCAATCAGACCGCGGCGCTGCTCAGACCAGGCCGGGCACACCTCGAGGGTGTGCTGTGCCGAGTCCTCCGCCGCGCCGCAGTCGTGGCACGCGGCGGCCTCCTCCCTCCCAATCCGGTGCAGGTACGACCCGAAGCATCCATGCCCGGTCAGCACCTGCATCAGGCGAAACGAGAGGAAGCCGTGGGGCCGCTCGAGCCATCCCTGAAGGACTGGCCCAAGCGCGTCCAATGTTCGGCGGCCGAAGGTGGCAGAGGCGAGGTCCTCAGTCCAATGATGGACGATTGCGGCCCTCGCCTCCCGCCGGACGGCCTCCCGCTCCTCCGCGGCGGGGGGCGCATTGAGCGCCCTACGCCGCGCCGACCACTCGTACACCCTAGCTAGCACCCACGCCTCGATCTCCCAAGGAGGGGTGCCGGCCAGGGCGCACGCCGCCGCGAACCCCACCGATCGGTAGGCCCTCGCCACCCGCTGTGCAATGGCCCTTTGGGGCCTGCGGATGGCGGCGGCGTTCTCCCTCCTGTGGAGGGAGTCCGCCCAGATAGGGGCCCCGTAAAGGGCCATACTTTTCAGGATGCCGGCATACAGCTGCCGGCATCGCGCCTTCGGCCCTCCCAGGTTCGGGAGGAGCCATGAGAGGGCCCCCGCTGCCTTCAGCAGGTGCGTCGACAGCCCGCTGAAATGCGGGCCGAAGCGCCACCTGCTGTCCAACACCAGGCCCAGATATTTTATCTGGGCCTTCACCTCTACTCGGACGCCCGCTACAACAATGCGGGCGTCCGGGGGGACCCGCTGCCGAGGCCCGTGGAAGAACACGGCCTCGGTCTTATGCAGGGCCACCGTCAGCCCTAGGCGGCGGATCCTCCCTGCGACTAGGGATCCGCCAGCCGAGGCCAAATTGGCCGCCTCCCTAAAATTCCCCCCTCGGGCAGTGAGGAGAGTGTCATCCGCATAGCAGATGACACTCGTGCCACGAAGGAGGGACCCGCGCAGAAGCCAGTCGAAGGCTATGTTCCACAGGAGTGGACCTAGGACCGACCCCTGTGGAACGCCAGACTCCGCCCTGTACCGCCTCAATCTGGCAGACCTGTCTACGAGGAGGACCGCTCGGTCCTCCAAGTAGTCTGCCAAGACGGCCCGCAGATATTGAGGCACTCCGCTATCACGGAGTGCCTCTAAGATGGTCGAGTGGGGAACGGAGTTGAACGCGTTGGCGATGTCGAATGACACCGCCAACACTCCGTCCTCTGCCTCGAACGCCTCCATCACTTGGCCCTTCAAAAGGGCCAATGCGTCGACCGTCGAACGCCCCTTCCGGAAACCGAATTGGGCGTCCGACAGGTCCGGCCCCACCTCCCGCAGGAGGCCATTGACCCGGGTGGCGATGATCCCCTCAAACAATTTACCGACCTCGTCGAGCAGAACGACGGGCCGGTATGCCGAGGGGGAATCCACCGGGCGTCCCTCCTTCCGAAGGAGGCACAGTCGGCCCTCCTTCCACGGTTTCGGGAACCTCCCAGTCGTAAGGCACGCACTGAAGAGGTCCCGAAACCTGTCCTCCATTTGTGTGGCCGCAATGGCCACCACCGCTGCGGGGACGCCGTCCGGTCCGGGGGCCGTCCTCTTCCCGCGGAGGCGTAAAGCCGCCGCGCGGAGCTCCGCCACCGCCACTGGGGGGATCTCCTCCTCCGGCGGGGCCACCCCCCGCGGGGGGTGCATCACTGGAGGGGTGAAATCGGTCCTGCACGGAAACAGGGACCGAACCACCCCATCCAGCAACGCCGGCTCCAGGGTCTCCGTCAGTGGGGGGCCACAGGGGCGCAGTTTATTCCGCGCCGCCTTGTATGGCCTCCCAAATGGGTCCCCATCGAGACCCTCCAGCATCTCGGCCTTCGCCGAGTCGTCGGCGGCACGCATCTGCGACCTGAGGACCTCCTTGGCCTCCACGTACGCGGCGTAGAGGAGGTCCTCGTTGGCGAGGTCGCGAAAGCTGCGCCGCCGACTCCGCGCGTAGGCCCTTCTGGCCGCCACGCAGGCGGCCCGGAGCCCCGCCAACTCCTGCGTCCACCAATACACGGCGCGACGGGGAGGCGGGCGGCGAGACCGAGGCATGCTGATGTCGCACACCTCGGTCAGGGAACCCCGCAATTGGGCCGCTGCGGCGTCCACGTCCAGGACCTCGACAGGAGGCGCGAGCCAGTCCTGGACCAATGCCGCTTCCTCAGCCGCCTCGCGATCCAGGCGGGTGAGGGACCACCGCGGGAAGGGGGACTGACCCGAGCGGGCTGTCACCCGAGGGCTCCCGGTGTAGACGTCGAACCGAACGTAACGGTGGTCGGACAACGTCTCCACCATCTCCACCCGCCAGTTCAGGACGCGGGCGGCCAGCACGGGGGTGGCGAACGAAACGTCCACCACTGACCCTCCCCGTTGCCGCACACACGTCTGAACTGTCCCTCTGTTTAAGAGGGACACGCCTGTCGACGCCGCCCAAAACTCGACGGCGCGACCCCGGACGTTGCAAGTCGCGGCCGGGTTGCCCCAGGCCGCCGACTTGGCATTCAGGTCGCCCAACACGGCGACCTGGCGCGGCGCCGCACGACCGACCACTGCGGTGAGGACCTCGAGAAAGATCTCGAAGTCCGCTAGGGGTCGGTTAGGGGAGAAATACACGCCCACCAGGGCTATCTCTCCCCACGCGGCGGCCACGTATCCCGGACCCCTCTCTAAGAGCGAGAGGGGTGGGGAGTCCGTGGAAGACCGCGCTACCACTGCCACTGAGCCGTCCGGATCACCCAGCCACCTGCCAGGGACCGAGTACGGCTCAGCGACCACCGCTACGTCCACCAACCACTCGGCCACGGTCTGCATCAGCAGATCCTGGGCCGCTCTGCAGTGGTTGGTGTTGGCCTGAAGGATGCGATGTTCGGCCCTATCCATCAATCGGACATCGCACCCCCCTCCGCAGCCGCCGATGTACTGGGCACCGGATCGGCGGTGGCAACGGCAGGCCGGGTCGGCGCCTGCACTTTGCCCTTCTTGGGGGAAGGCTTGCAGCTCTTCCCCTTCATTACGTGGTCCGCAGGGCGGCCACTGGCGGCGCACACGGCACAGTGCGGCGTGGTGGCCTCGCAAGCGGCGGACTTGTGTCCGTCCTTGCCGCAGCGGTAGCATGTGTCCCTCCTTTCGTCCTTGGAGGGACACAGGGCCCGGGTGTGTCCAACTCCGAAGCACTTAAAGCAGCGCAACGGCGACTCCTCAAGTGCCCGGACCACACCCGTGCTGAACCCGATGAGAAGCCGTCCCTTGGCGAGGACGGCTTTGGCGGCGGCGACCGGGCACTCAAGGCGCATGGTGCCCATGCCGCCGCGGCCGGGTCTGATGCCCCGACCTTGCACCGCTGCGGCGCTGCAGCCTCCAGCTGCCGCGACCGCCGCCACCACCTCCTCCTTGGTGACCGAGTCATCTAAGTCGGTCACCTCCAGGCCTGCGGACTTCACAGGCCTGACCACCTTGGCCGCGTCCGCGATGACCTCTTGCAGTTTTGCTGCGAAGAGGTCCGCATTGGCGCTGCCCTTGGCCCCCGGGAACTCGAATATTCGAGCCCCGGTTTGGGTTTGGCGGCACGCGATCTTTTCGATCCCCAGTTGGGTGGGATCGGCGTTGGCGCGCGCCCGCGTCATTATTGACGCGTACGTCTCACCGCGCTCCTCAGCCTCCGCGGTGAGCGTCACCACGACGGCAGCGGATTTGGGAGCAACCAATTTGGGTTTGCTCCCACCGGCGGGGGCCCGTTTAGCTGCGGGAGCAGCGTTTGCGGGTTTGGGGGCCGACTTCTTGCCTTTCCCCTTCCCCTTTCCCTTGCCCGTTGACTGAGACGGGCCGGGAGGGGCGGGGACGGCAGGGACGGCGGTCGCCTTCTTTGTCGCCTTGCCCTTCTTCTTTCCAACCACCTTCGTCCACTTTGGCTGGTTGGACGGGGTGGTGGAGGGCAGGAGGGCGTCCTCTGGTTGAGAGGACGGCGCCGGCTCGCGCGGCTTGACTGCCGCGGGCAGCCGCTCGCGCGGCTTGATTGCCGCGGGTGGCCGTTCGTCCGCCGCAAGTGGCGGGCGAAGCCGCTTTTCCGGCAGGAGCCGGTCCTCGATGCCTGCGAAGCAGGCACGAGTGAAGGCCCTTTCCTCCATCACGACCTTGCGGATGATATCCTCAAGGTTGGAGGGGAGAAGGGCCTCAGCCGCAGGTCTCGGCTCGGCTTGTTGAGGCCGGGCCGTGGCTTTAACCGCGGGCCTCGGCTCGGCTTGTTGAGGCCGGGCCGTGGCTTCAGCCAGCTTGTGGTGTAGCTGGCTGACCTCCGACTGCAGGCGATCCACTTTCGCCTGCAGCTGCCGCGTCTCGTCGGTGGCTGTTCGCCCCACCAACTCCGCGACGATGCCGCGCATACTCGCGGCCCTGCATTTGAGGGCCTTCTGGAAGGTCCCCTTCAGGTTGGAGGACTTCGAGGCGACCTCCACAATCCCCTCCTGGTCCTCCACCGCCATCCGCTCAAGTTCCGCGACTGAGTGGTCCGCGTATAAAACGCGGGACGCACCGTACCCGGCTTTGGCCCGGGCGGCGAGCGTCCGCTGCTCCTTTGCAGCGACCTTCTCTTCGAGGTCCTTCTGGACCTGCTCCCGCTTCGCCAGGTCTAACTGGCGTTCAGCGTCCGCTAATCCCACGTCGTGGGTGTCGGCCACTGCCGACTTTTTTGGCCGAAGCTTCTTCCTCGGCTTCCTTGTGGAGTCCGAGGAGCCCTCGGAGCCATCCTTTAGGAACCGCTTCCGGGCTCCTCTAGTAGACTCCTCGGCCATTGACATGGACGAACCGGCGTCGGAGTCCGACACCTCGTCCGTCCACCCGCCAAAAACACTCGCCGCAGAAGGCGCGCGGCTAGCCTCCGACGCCGAAGCGCCATCGGCTGGTTGGCCCTGAGAAGGGCCTTTTTCCAAATCGTCCCGGGAGGGGCCCTTAGAAGGGCCTTTGAGGAACCTCCCGGACGAATCCCGCAGGGGTTTAGACATAGTCTTAGACCCGCAAGGTATCGTAATCGACCGCAATAGATTACGACGTACAGCGCACTTTAGCCGTTCACTGATCTGCCACTCCGTTACGGTGGTCAGATCAGGACGTTGCCCAGGGAACACGACGAGGACGTAAGCGCTGTGGGGGTTCCCCAACCTTTTTTTTTTTTTTTTTTTTTTTGACGCGGGGGAAATCTTCGAAAGATCCCCGGGAGCTGTGGGGCTCGACCGGGGTATGTGGGATTCTTACCCACTAAAACCCCCGCGGCTGTCGCATCGGCACATGAGAGGGGGAACCCCAGGGCTCTCCGGTGGGATCTGCACCAGGGGCCCCTCAGTGCCTTGCCTTTGAGCCCGCCGCCGGGGGGCGCATTGTAGCCCCCCGGGAACCTGTCACGGTGCTCACGGGGACGGGGGTCGCAACCCCGCCGCCGTCCTCCTCGGAGTCGCCGCCGTACTCAATGGACGCTCAAGGGGCCCACACCCCGAGCGTCCAGCGACTCCGAAGGAACCTAACCTAACCTTTTTTTTTTTTTTTTTTTTTTTTACGTGGGGAAATCCATTACGGATACCCGCACCACCACGGGGGTAGCGGTGCGGGTTATGTCGGACTACTGACAGACTGTCAGCTACCGACTAAAACCCCACGGTGTCCTCAACCCGCTGTGTCGACGGGCCCCGGGAACGTACCTGGTACTCGTCCGGGTCCCGTCAGCGGCCGCTCGCCTTCCGGCGAGCCCTTCCTCGTCCGCGGGTGTAAAGCCCACGGACCTGTCTGCGGGTGTAAAAGGCCCGCAGACTCACAACCAGGTGGCGTGCCCGGACACACCGGCACGCCATCCTCCGCGAGGGCGATAGATCGCAGTGCGCAGGCAGCAGTTCCCCCGTTCCCGCTGCCCGCACTACCTCGCTACGGGGGCATCAGGTCGGCGTTGGCCCGCCTTCTGCGCCCGGGCCTCCTCCTGCGTCGCGGGTCAGCGAGGGGATCGCTCTCCCTGGCCCGCTCCGCTGCCTCCTTCTGCGACATAACGCACTCGCAGAAGGAGACCACCGCCAACCACGACCTCTCGCTGCTCACCATGGATTGAATCACGGCGGGCAGCGACAGATCGGCCCCAACCGCGGCGCGCAGCAAGCTGCGCTCCGCCGCCCACGCCGGGCAAGCCTCGAGTGTGTGCTGCGCCGTATCTTCGGCGCAGCCACAGTCGTGGCAGCCCGGGGTCGCCTCCCTTCCGGCAATCTTGTGCAGATACCTGCCGAAGCATCCGTGCCCCGACAGGATCTGCACGAGCCGGAAGGTGATCGTGCCGAACTTACGGTGCACCCAGTCCTTTAGGACCGGGCGCACCGCCGCTATGGTCAGATGGCCGGCGGTTGGTTCCGCCAGCCGATCTTCCCACCTTGCGAAGGCAGCCTCTTGTGCCTCCTGTCGCCATCGCTGGACCTCACCGGGAGGTGCTCCGCCCCGGCTACGCGCTTCTGCGCGCTGCCGGTAGACCGCGGTCAGCACCTCCGCCTCCAAGTCCCAGGGTGGTACCCCTGCCAGCGCGCACGCGGCTTCGCACGATATGGTGCGGTATCCGCGTATCACCCTGACTGCCATGACCCTCTGCGCTCTCCGCAGCAGGGTCTTAGTTTGGGCAGTCAGGGCTTCCGCCCACACTGGCGCGCAACCTAACCTAACCTTTTTTTTTTTTTTTTTTTTTTTTTTTTTTGACGCGGGGGAAATCTTCGAAAGATCCCCGGGAGCTGTGGGGCTCGACCGGGGTATGTGGGATTCTTACCCACTAAAACCCCCGCGGCTGTCGCATCGGCACATGAGAGGGGACCCCAGGGCTCTCCGGTGGGATCTGCACCAGGGGCCCCTCAGTGCCTTGCCTTTGAGCCCGCCGCCGGGGGGCGCATTGTAGCCCCCCGGGAACCTGTCACGGTGCTCACGGGGACGGGGGTCGCAACCCCGCCGCCGTCCTCCTCGGAGTCGCCGCCGTACTCAATGGACGCTCAAGGGGCCCACACCCCGAGCGTCCAGCGACTCCGAAGGTTGCCCATTGTTTATAGCCCCGGGCTCAGGGCTGGGGAGCGAGACGTTGGGCGGCCGCTTGTGGCGGCCTGCGCCTTCGTCGCCGAGCGGGATCAGCGCGTTCGCGTTCCCGCTCGGCGGCCTCCTTCTGGGACATGACAGTCTCACAGAAGGCAGCCATCGCTCCCCACGCCGCATCCCCGGACAGCAAGACCGACACTACGCTGCCCAAGGAGAGGTCCGATCCGATGACTGCGACCAGGTCTCGACGCTCCAACGACCACGCGGGGCAAGCCTCCAGCGTGTGTTGGGCGGAGTCAGACTGGTCGCAGTGGAAGCATCTCGTCGTCGCTTCACGTCCGATCTTATGCAGATAATCACCGAAACAACCGTGACCGGTGATTATCTGCGTAAGCCTATAGGTGAGTCGTCCGCTCCGTCGCTGTATCCAGGCTTCGAGATACGGCAGGAATGCCTCAACGACGCGTTTGCGCGCTATGTGCTCCGGCTGGAGCCGCTCGCGCCACGTCGTGAGTGCGTTGTGTCGTTCCTGCCGCTTGATGGATTCGAGCGCCACCGGCTCGCCTCCGCCACTCTGGCGGGCGATGCGGATCCGGTCATAGACCCTCGCATACATGCCCGCCAGGATGTCTAAGGGCGGAAAGCGTGCCAGTATGGTCGCCGCCTCAAAGGACACCGTTCGGTATCCTCGTGCAATCCGCAGTGCCATCCTCCGCTGGACGCTGTAGATTTTTGTTCTACAGCGTCGTATGGCCAGCCTCGGCGCCCAAATGGGCGCCCCGTAGAGGACTACGGACTGCACGACCCCGGCGTAGAGGCGGCGAACTTCCTCGCTCGGCCCCCCAAGATTAGGGAGCAGCCTATGTAAGGCCGCTGCAACCTTATCGACTCGGGGGACCAGGCGCTCGAAATGCTCCTCGAAGCCCCAGCGACTGTCAAGGGTGAGGCCAAGATATTTCATGTGCGGCCCCACCCTGACTTCCGACTCACCCACACGGACGCGCAAGTTGGGCGGTGGCTCCCGGCTCCTAGGTAGGCCGTGGAACCACAGCGCCTCGGTTTTCTGAGGCGCTATCTCCATGCCCAACTCACGTATTTTCGCGACGACGATTTCCGCCCCAAGCTCGGCGAGCTCTTTGGTCCTCTCGAAGGTGTCCCCACCGGCCACGATCAACGTGTCGTCCGCGTAGCAGACGACACTTACGCCGGCGGGGAGATCGACGCGCAGAACCGCGTCGTAGGCGAGGTTCCATAGCAGGGGGCCTAACACTGACCCCTGCGGAACCCCTCGCTCTACTTCCCTCCGGATCCTCGTACCGTCTCGATCCACGTACAGGATGTACCTGTCGCGCAAGTAGTCCCTGATCAGGGCCTGCAGGTAGGGAGGCACACCATGGTAGACCAGTGCCTCCCAGATCGCATCCCAGGGCAGGGAATTGAAGGCGTTGACAATGTCGAGTGACACCGCCAACGCCACGCCACCCCGGGAGACCGCCTGATCCGACAGGGCGCGGACGCGAGTTATCGCATCCACGGTCGAACGGCCCTGTCGGAAGCCGAACTGGCTGTCGGCCAGATCGGGACCGACGCGCGACAGATGCCCGCTGAGACGAGAGGCAACTATTCTCTCGAACAGTTTGCCAACCTCGTCCAGCAGACATATGGGACGGTACGCGGAGGGAGAATCCGCGGCTCTGCCTTCCTTCTTTATGAGGACCAAACTAGCCTCCTTCCAGGCCCTGGGGAACGTAGCTTCACGGAGGCAGCTAGTGAATAGCTGCCTCAGCACGTCCCCCAGGGCAGCCAGGCTCAACACCAGCACCCTACCCGGAACACCATCGGGTCCGGGCGCGGTGTTTCGGGCTCTCAAGCGGCCAACGGCCCAGTCCATCTCCTCTATGGTCACCCCCAGATCGTCGCGCCATTCGGGCAACTGAAGGGGGTGGACTGAGGGACTTGACCGACCCGCCGGGAACAAGGTGTCTACCACGTTTCCCAGCAAAGCCGGATCGAGAGTCTCCGTCACCGGGGGCATCCATGGGCGTAGTTTGCCCAGCACCATATGGTACGGGCGCCCCCACGGATCCTCGTTGAGTCCCTCGAGGAGTTCGTCCCAGGACTGGTCCCTGGCGCTCTTGATGGCGTTTTGGAGCGCCTTGGTGGCCACTCGATATGCCCTGTAGAGCCTGGCTACCTCGTCGGCTTGAGCTCGCCTTCGCCTTCTCGCCCTGGTGAACTCTCGGCGGCTTCGCCAGCAGACCTCGCGCAGTTGCGCGATCTGCGGCGTCCACCAGTACACCGGGCTACGCTTGGGGCGGCCGGCTCGGGGCATCGACGCGTCGCAGATTTGCGTCATCGTGCCCCGGAACCGGTCTGCTTCCACATTCGGATCGGATCGGACCTCATCGGCGCTTTCCGGCCATGCCGCGACGTCGGCCGCCGCCTCGAGCATGTCTACGTCGAGGCGCTTCAGGGACCAACGTCGCGGGGGGCTGCCTTCTCGGCGGCTGGAACCGCGGGGACGGCGGCGGATGGCCACATCGAAGAAGATGTGGCGGTGGTCGGACAATGTGACCACCTCTTCCGCTACCCGCCATCCCGACAGTTTGCCGATGGCAGAGGGAGTCGCCCACGTCAGGTCGACGATCGACTCCCCCTGCCACCGCACGCACGTGCTCACTGACCCCCGATTGACTAACCGGAGGTCGAGCCCAGCCGCCCAATCGAGCAACGTCTCTCCTCTGATGTTGTCTCTGGGGGAGCCCCACGCGGTAGCGTGGGCGTTGAAGTCCCCCAGGACGATCAGCGGACGGGGTAGGCAACGGCGAATGCAGTTCCCCACCCGATCCAGGTACACCTCGTAGTCGGCGAGGGACCTGTTGGGAGAGACGTAGCAGCCCACTATGGCCATGGTGCCCCATTCGACGGCGACGAAGCCCTGCCCCCTCTCCAGTAGGGTGCAGGGTGGGACACCCTCTCCTCCTCCCCAGTAGACCGCCACGGAGCCCAGGTCGTCTCCGAACCACCGAGGGTGGTCCGGGACGCTGTGGGGCTCCGCGACCGCCGCGATGGCAACCTGACGCTCCACAACGGTCTGCATGAGCAGGTGCTGAGCGTTGCGGCAGTGGTTCAGGTTGCCCTGTAGAAACCTAACGTGGGGAGTGAACGTTAGGCCTCCATGTCCTCCGGCGGGCTGGAGCCCGCTGCGCTGGCCGGGGCCGCGGTTGTCGCTTCGTTGGAGGGGGCGGGAGGGCCTTTTTTGCCCTTGCCCTTTGGCGGGGTGCACTTTTTAGTGCCCAGCCGGTGGTCCGCTCGGCACCCCTTGTCTGTGCACAAGGGGCACTTCGGTGTGCGCACGGTGCATGTGCTTGCCCTGTGGCCCTGCTCGCCACAAGTGAAGCACCGCGCACTCCGGTTTTCACCACCATTAGGGCACCTCCTTCCAACGTGCCCCCTCTCCAGGCACCGGAAGCACCTCAACGGCCTGGCTTCCAGTGCCCGCACGTGCGACAGGCCCCAGCCAACGGTCACCTCCTTTGTCGCCACCAGCTTGCGCATGGCGGCGACGGGGACCCGGGCCCAGGCCGTGCCCATGGCGGTCTCCTCGCGGCGGATCTGTCCGACGGAGATCTTCTCCGCCGAGCATCCACCCGCCTCCGCCAGCGATTTTGCGACCTCCTCGGGGGTGATTGAGTCATCCAGGTCGGTGACCCGGATCTCCCCCGATTTGGTCGGGCGGGCAATCTTCAGCGGGAAGTCCGCGAGTGCCTCCTGCAGCTTCGCGGCCAGCGCGTCCGCCTGGGTTTCGCAGTCGGGCCCTTCCAGCTCCATGAGGAGCCCGCCGGTGACCGCTCGCTTCAGGCGGACGTTTGTGATGCCCAGGTCGCTCAGGCGCACCCGGGACTTCGCCGCCGCCGTGACCGCCGCATAGGTCGTGTCGGACCCCTCCGCCACCGTGATGGTTATGGCAGCAGAGTTAGGGGCCCGAGGAAGCGCAACCTTCTTCTTTTTACGCCTCCCTTTCGATGGACGAGCCGCCACCGGCTGTGGGCGGGCCTGAGCCGCCACCCGCGGAGGCTTTTGTCTCCTCGCCACCGTGGCCCAGGATTGTTCCGCCGACTGCGCAGTCGGCCGCTCAACTGGAGCGGCAGTCGCAGCAGGCGCGGGAACCGCCGGCAGATCCGCCACTGGAGGAGGTTTTTTCCCTCCTCTCCGCCTCCTTTTCGGCTTTGGAGTCGAGGCAGCGGGTGCCGCCACTTGCTGGGGCGGCGGAGGCAGCTGGGATCCCGACCTCGGCACTACTGGTGCTGCCAGGGAAGGCTGCACAGGCTGGGCCGGCCGCGCTCTGAGCGCCCTCACGGCACTCGCAGTTTGTGGCTGCGCAGGTGGCCCGGCCACCTCGACAGTGGCAGCCACTGCATTGCGCGCGTCCGCCGCGAGAGGAGGCCTCAGACGCTTCTCCGGCAGAAGCCGGTCCTGAAGACCCGCGACTCGCGCATCCATCATGCTCCCAACCTGGAGCAAGACGGAGCGCGATATCTCCTCGGCGAGGGTCCTCTGTTCCCGACTGAGAGGGTCCGATGCCGCCTGTGCAGTTGCAGCAGGCTGTGGGCAGACCGCCGGTGAGGCCGCCTGTGACTGCAGCCTCTCTACCGTCGCCTGCAGTTCACCGAGTTGCTTGCGCATCTCGGCCATCTCCTTCTGCAGGCTCTGGTTTTCGGCATACAGCCGACCGTATGACTGCCGCAGCTTGTTATTCTCTGCGTGCAGTCTCACGCCTTCATCAGCGAGGGCCTGGTCTCTGATCGAGTCAGCCTTCTCGCCGATGATTCTCGCCGCATCCTTTAGGGCCTTCTGGCAGGTCCCTTTCAGGTTGCCAGACTTTGCGGCAACCGTGGCAACAACGGACTGCCTCCGGATTGCCTCACTCGTGTAGGCCACGCTGGGGCCCAGTGAGCGAGATTCTTCCGCCTTGGCTTCATCCGCCTTGGCAACTTCCGCCTGTGGGGGCGGTGAGCCTGGACGTGAGCGGATAAAACGCCCGCGTTCGTCTCGTCTTGGGATGCCCAGCGATGATGAGCGTCTTGTGGCGCTTCCGCGCCCCCTCCGCGCCTTCGGCACCTTGGGCTCCGGTGATCCGGAGCGACCCTGCTGGGCCCTGTGCAGGCGCTTCTGACCCGCGACACCTGGTCGGATGTCGAGTCCCTCGTTTTCGGAATCGCTGGTGTCAGAAACCAGCGATTCGGGACGTGAGCCTCCGCTCATTGCGTCCGACTGGACGGATTTGGGATTGGGTTTTTTATTTAAATTCTCCATATTAGTCCCACGATTACCGGGTTTTTGAATTCCACCAAGAGCAGTGACCCGAATGCTTTGGTGGCCCTACTTACGCCTGGAGGTCGGGAGGTATCCAGGGTTGGACATTAATGGCTGGTGTCCCGCCCAGCCGCTCTCACGAGTAAACCGACGCCACGTTTCCCAACGCCGGAAATTCGGGATTTTTTATAGAGGTTTTACTCCTCGCGGCCCGGCCGGTTAAGGCAAGGCCCCCGGCCCCTTTCGCAAGGGGTTACGGTCTACGCACAGCCTTTCGGTTGTGCCCACTTCCGCCTCATGTAGGTTTAATCAAATAAATAGAAAATCAAAATAATTTAAAACAATAAAATCAGAATAATTAAACACAATAAAATCAAAATAATTTAAAACAATAAAATAAAACTAAAATCAAAATTCATCTAAAATAATCAATAATAATTTAAAATAAATAATAAAACAATAATTAATTTAAAATCAATGTAAACATAAAATAAAATGATTAAAAGCCAAAAGGCATAAAACAAAACAAGTTAAACCTAACAATATCCCAATAGGGACAACCGTCTCGACGTCGCTAGTGCCGCTCCACAGTCTACTCCGATGAGCAGAGAGGTACCGGGAACGACACGGCGACATCTGGCCTTTCGGCCTCCGTCACATATCATGATGCTGCGCCACAGTCCTCTCCGAAAGCCAGAGAGTACCGGGAGCAGCACGTGTGACGCCGTCTCCGTAGGCTATTCGCCACCGAGCAACAGACTTCCGAGGGAAACTCAGGAAGCTGTTGCCCGATGCCCAGGGTACACCACGCGGAGGTTGCCTACACCGTACCCCCCCTCCCCATTTTTTTTTTTTTTTTTTGTTGACGCTGGGAAAAATGCGTTACGCATACCCTCTCGTTGGGGGACGAGAGGGTTATGTGGGACTCCCCCGGCTAGCCCGGGTATACCCACTAAACAACCCAGCGGCACTCCCGCATCGTCTTCATGGAGGGGAACTGGGAAACTGGCAGAGCCTTATCATCCAGTCCCCCGCCGACGACCGCCCGCTTTTACAGCGGGGCCCGCACGCCCCTCCCTACGAGGAGGGGCCCGGAAATGACCGCGAGTGCTCGGTCATTCCCGCCGACGGTGGTGGTGAACAGTGCAGTGCAGGAGAAGGCGCCCCCGCGCCAGTCTCCCGCTATTCACCACCGGGGAGGAGGAGACGCTGATCGTACAGCCGTCTCACTCTTCCCCTTCTCCGCCTGCGGAGCGGCGCCGCGAGGGGATCGTCCTCCCGCGCGCGCTCCGCTGCCTCTTTCTGCGAGATCACGTCCTCGCAGAAAGAGGCGACCGCCGACCAGGCCGCCTCGCCCCCCAGCATGGACAGAACCACGCCGGGCAGCGAGAGGTCCGGCCCCACCACCGCAGTTAGACCGCGGCGCCGCTCAGACCAGGCCGGGCACACCTCGAGGGTGTGCTGTGCCGAGTCCTCCGCCGCGCCGCAGTCGTGGCACGCGGCGGCCTCCTCCCTCCCAATCCGGTGCAGGTACGACCCGAAGCATCCATGCCCGGTCAGCACCTGCACCAGGCGGAACGAGAGGAAGCCGTGGGGCCGCTCGAGCCATCCCTGAAGGACTGGCCCGAGCGCGTCCAATGTTCGGCGGCCGAAGGTGGCAGAGGCGAGGTCCTCAGTCCAATGATGGACGATTGCGGCCCTCGCCTCCCGCCGGACGGCCTCCCGCTCCTCCGCGGCGGGGGGCGCATTGAGCGCCTTACGCCGCGCCGACCACTCGTACACCCGAGCCAGCACCCATGCCTCGATCTCCCAAGGAGGGGTGCCGGCCAGGGCGCACGCCGCCGCGAACCCCACCGAGCGGTAGGCCCTCGCCACCCGCTGTGCAATGGCCCTTTGGGGCCTGCGGATGGCGGAGGCGTTCTCCCTCCTGTGGAGGGAGTCCGCCCAGATAGGGGCCCCGTAAAGGGCCATACTCTTTAGGATGCCGGCATACAGCTGCCGGCATCGCGCCTTCGGCCCTCCCAGGTTCGGGAGGAGCCACGAGCGGGCCCCCGCTGCCTTCAGCAGGCGCGTCGACAGCCCGCTGAAATGCGGGCCGAAGCGCCACCTGCTGTCCAACACCAGGCCCAGATATTTTATCTGGGCCTTCACTCCCACCTCGACGCCCGCTACAACAATGCGGGCGTCCGGGGGGACCCGCTGCCGAGGCCCATGGAAAAACACGGCCTCGGTCTTATGCAGGGCCACCGTCAGCCCTAGGCGGCGGATCCTCCCTGCGATTAGAGATCCGCCAGCCGAGGCCAAATTGGCCGCCTCCCTAAAGCTCCCCCCTCGGGCAGTGAGGAGAGTGTCATCCGCATAGCAGATGACACTCGTGCCACGAAGGAGGGACCCGCGCAGGAGCCAGTCGAAGCCGATGTTCCACAGGAGTGGACCTAGGACCGACCCCTGCGGAACACCAGACTCCGCCCTATAGCTCCGCAATCTGGCCGACTTGTCTACGAGAAGGACCACTCGGTCCTCCAGGTAGTCGGCCAACAGCTCCCGCAGATATTGAGGCACTCCGTGATAGCGGAGTGCCTCTAAGATGGTCGCGTGGGGAACGGAGTTGAACGCGTTGGCGATGTCGAATGACACCGCCAACACTCCGTCCCCTGCCTCGACCGCCTCCCTCACTTGGCCCTTCAAAAGGGCCAATGCGTCGACCGTCGAACGCCCCTTCCGGAAACCGAATTGGGCGTCCGACAGGTCCGGCCCCACCTCCCGCAGGAGGCCATTCACCCGGGTGGCGATGATCCCCTCAAACAATTTACCGACCTCGTCGAGCAGAACGACGGGCCGGTATGCCGAGGGGGAATCCACCGGGCGTCCCTCCTTCCGAAGGAGGCACAGTCGGCCCTCCTTCCACGGTTTCGGGAACCTCCCAGTCGTGAGACACGCACTGAAGAGGTCCCGAAACCTTTCCTCCATTTGGGTGGCCGCAATGGCCACCACCGCTGCGGGGACGCCGTCCGGTCCGGGGGCCGTCCTCTTCCCGCGGAGGCGTAAGGCCGCCTCGCGGAGCTCCGCCACCGCCACTGGAGGGATCTCCTCCTCCGGCGGTTCCATCCCCCGCGGGGGGTGCATCACTGGAGGGGTGAAATCGGTCCTGCACGGGAACAGGGACCGAACCACCCCATCCAGCAACGCCGGCTCCAGGGTCTCCGTGAGTGGGGGGCCACAGGGGCGCAGTTTATTCCGCGCCGCCTTGTATGGCCTCCCAAATGGGTCCCCGTCGAGACCCTCCAGCATCTCGGCCTTCGCCGAGTCGTCGGCGGCACGCATCTCCGACCTGAGGACCTCCTTGGCCTCCACGTACGCGGCGTAGAGGAGGTCCTCGTTGGCGAGGTCGCGAACGCTGCGCCGCCGACTCCGCGCATAGGCCCTTCTGGCCGCCACGCAGGCGGCCCGGAGCCCCGCCAACTCCTCCGTCCACCAGTAAACGGCGCGACGGGGAGGCGGGCGGCGAGACCGAGGCATGCTGGTGTCGCACACCTCGGTCAGGGAACCCCGCAACTGGACCGCTGCGGCGTCCACGTCCAGGACTTGGACAGGAGGCGCGAGCCAGTCCTGGACTAACGCCGCCTCCTCAGCCGCCTCGCGATCCAGGCGGGTGAGGGACCACCGCGGGAAGGGGGACTGACCCGAGCGGGCTGTCACCCGAGGGCTCCCGGTGGAGACGTCGAACCGAACGTAACGGTGGTCGGACAACGTCTCCACCATCTCCACCCGCCAGTTCAGGACGCGGGCGGCCAGCACGGGGGTGGCGAACGAAACGTCCACCACTGACCCTCCCCGTTGCCGCACACACGTCTGAACTGTCCCTCTGTTTAAGAGGGACACGCCTGTCGACGCCGCCCAAAACTCGACGGCGCGACCCCGGACGTTGCAAGTCGCGGCCGGGTTGCCCCAGGCCGCCGACTTGGCATTCAGGTCGCCCAACACGGCGACCTGGCGTGGCGCCGCCCGACCGACCACTGCGGTGAGGACCTCGAGAAAGATCTCGAAGTCCGCAAGGGGTCGGTTAGGGGAGAAATACACGCCCACCAGGGCTATCTCTCCCCACGCGGCGGCCACGTATCCCGGTCCCCTCTCTAAGAGCGAGAGGGGTGGGGAGTCCGTGGAAGACCGCGCTACCAATGCCACTGAGCCGTCCGGATCACCCAGCCACCTGCCAGGGACCGAGTACGGCTCAGCGACCACCGCTACGTCCACCAACCACTCGGCCACGGTCTGCATCAGCAGATCCTGGGCCGCTCTGCAGTGGTTGGTGTTGGCCTGAAGGATGCGATGTTCGGCCCTATCCATCAATCGGACATCGCACCCCCCTCCGCAGCCGCCGATGTACTGGGCACCGGATCGGCGGTGGCAACGGCAGGCCGGGTCGGCGCCTGCACTTTGCCCTTCTTGGGGGGAGGCTTGCAGCTCCTCCCCTTCATTACATGATCCGCAGGGCGGCCACTGGCGGCGCACACGGCACAGTGCGGCGTGGTGGCCTCGCAAGCGGCGGACTTGTGTCCGACCTTGCCGCAGCGGTAGCATGTGTCCCTCCTTTCTTCCTGGGAGGGACACAGGGCCCGGGTGTGTCCAACTCCGAAGCACTTGAAGCAGCGCAACGGCGACTCCTCAAGTGCCCGGACCACACCCGTGCTGAACCCGACATGAAGCCGTCCCTTGGCGAGGACGGCTTTGGCGGCGGCGACCGGGCACTCAAGGCGCATGGTGCCCATGCCGCCGCGGCCGGGTCTGATGCCCCGACCTTGAACTGCTGCGGCGCTGCAGCCTCCAGCCGCCGCGACCGCCGCCACCACCTCCTCCTTGGTGACCGAGTCATCCAAGTCGGTCACCTCCAGGCCTGCGGACTTCACAGGCCTGACCACCTTGGCCACGTCCGCGATGACCTCTTGCAGCTTTGCGGCGAAGAGGTCCGCATTGGCACCGCCCTTAGCCCCCGGGAACTCGAATATTCGAGCCCCGGTTTGCGTTTGCCGGCACGCGATCTTGTCGATCCCCAGTTGGTTGGGATCGACGTTTGCGCGCGCCCGCGTCATTACTGACGCGTAGGTTTCGCCGCGCTCCTCAGCCTCCGCGGTGAGCGTCACCACGACGGCAGCGGATTTGGGAGCAACCAATTTGGGTTTGCTCCCACCGGCGGGGGCCCGTTTAGCTGCGGGCGCAGCGTTTGCGGGTTTGGGGGCCGACTTCTTTCCTTTCCCCTTCCCCTTTCCCTTGCCCGTGGACTGAGACGGGCCGGGAGGGGCGGTGGCGGGGACGGCAGGGACGGCCGTCGCCTTCTTTTTCGCCTTGCCCTTCTTCTTCTTTCCAACTACCTTCGTCCATTTTGGCTGGTTGGACGGGGTAGTGGAGGGTAGGAGGGCGTCCTCTGGGTTTGAGGACGGCGCCGGCTCGCGCGGCTTGACTGCCGCGGGCGGCCGCTCGCGCGGCTTGCTTGCCGCGGGTGGCCGTTCGTCCGCCGCAAGTGGCGGGCGAAGCCGCTTTTCCGGCAGGAGCCGGTCCTCGATACCTGCGAAGCAGGCACGAGTGAAGGCCCTTTCCTCCATCACAACCTTCCGGATGATATCCTCAAGGTTGGAGGGGAGGGCCTCAGCCGCAGGTCTCGGCACGGCTTGTTGAGGCCGGGCCGTGGCTTTAACCGCGGGCCTCGGCTCGGCTTGTTGAGGCCGGGCCGTGGCTTCAGCCAGCTTGTGGTGTAGCTGGCTGACCTCCGACTGCAGGCGATCCACTTTCGCCTGCAGCTGCCGCGTCTCGTCGGTGGCTGTTCGCCCCACCAACTCCGCGACGATGCCGCGCATACTCGCGGCCCTGCATTTCAGGGCCTTTTGGAAGGTCCCCTTCAGGTTGGAGGACTTCGAGGCGACCTCCACAATGCCCTCCTGGTCCTCCACCGCCATCCGCTCCAGTTCCGCTACTGAGTGGTCCGCGTATAAAACGCGGGACGCACCGTACCCAGCCTTGGCTCGGGCAACGAGCGTCCGCTGCTCCTTGGCAGCGACCGTCTCTTCGAGGTCCTTCTGGACCTGCTCCCGCTTCGCCAGGTCGAGCTGGCGTCGAGCGTCCGCTAAACCCACGTCGTGGGTGTCGGCCACTGCCGACTTTTTTGGCCGAAGCTTCTTCTTCGGCTTCCCCGTGGAGTCCGAGGAGCCCTCGGAGCAATCCTTTAAGAATCGCTTCCGGGCTCTAGGCGACTCCTCGGCCATCGACATGGACGAACCGGCGTCCGAGTCAGACACCTCGTCCGTCCACCCACCAAAAACACTAGCCGCAGAAGGCGCGCGGCTAGCCTCCGACGCCGAAGCGCCATCGGCTGGTTGGCCCTGAGAAGGGCCTTTTTTCAAATCGTCCCGAGAGGGGCCCTTAGAAGGGCCTTTGAGGAACCTCCCGGACGAATCCCGCAGGGGTTTCGACATCCCGCAGGTATCGTAGTCGACCGCAAAAGACTACGACGCACAGCGCACTTTAGCCGTTCACTGATCTGCCACTCCGTTACGGTGGTCAGAATCAGGACGTTGCCCAGGGAACACGACGAGGACGTAAGCGCTGTGGGGGGTTCCCCAACCTAACCTAACCTGTGGTAACACAGGTTAGGTATTAGTTTTTACTTGTATTACGCTTTCGGCGCTTGTCACACCGCTCATGGTGTGCAAGCTAAAATGACTCTTATTAGTACACAAATAACAATTTTATTTCATACAAGACGCGCGCGGCAAAATCTCTAATCCAAAGAGAGTGTATATAACCTTTGACACATTGCCGCCCGGTCGCCCGCACTTGAAGCAAAATGATCTCTAAGTCAATAAATTGTAAGTCGTAAATTCATTTGAAATGGGTGCGCGGCGCGGCACCTGTGCGTCTGTCATAGGCGAGTAATTGCGTCCTTTGACATAGCCGTCCGGGCACTCGCACTTAAAGAGAAATGATCTCTAAAAAATCACTACAATTAGGTGTAAGTTTATTTGAATATACAGCGCGGCGCGCGGCGCCTATGCAAGTGTCGGTCAGTGATTGATCTGATTTCTTCTTTTTAAGTAATTAAATTCGTTAGCTCATTTCATTTGCGACGACCGCCGAATTAGCACGGAAGATTTAGTGGAGAAATTCATTAATTTATATGTATAGTGTAACCATAGTGTAAGTTGTAATTGTAAGTGCATGGAAATTCATGGAATAAATGGAATTTCTTCGTCATAAATAAGAGAAAAAATATCAAGGTGTCAATTTTATTTTTTAAGTGTTAGGTAGCATGCAGATCTCGACCATCCTCATCCAACTAATACCTAGGCGCCTACCGACTAGCTGTTCGTCGGCCCAGCGGTGGGCTGGAGGGGCGTCCGAAGCTACGTACGTTCGTTCGTTCGTGGACAGTGGTTTCCATTCGATAACTCGTCGGTTAACATTAAAATACAATACATAGGTACAATACCGATACCTAAAAGTACTCATACCTAGCTAGAAAAATACATCATTATAAGTATATAATCCAAAATTGATATAAAAATAAATGATTTAATTAAAATCTTTGCCAACTCAAAAGCAAGAAAAATTGAGTTTGTTTGATGTATGTGACGAAATTACGTGTTTGGGGGCGCCGAACACAGGAACTCCAATAAAATATTTGATTAAATTAATAAAGTGGTATACTTAATCTTCCACAATAGTTATTAAAATATATATAATCTTAGTATCTATCCTTAAAGTCTATGCGGCTGTTCCCACCGATCTTAGGTAAGGGAAAGCCATCTCATGAAGCCGTGACGTCATGAGCTCGGTGTCCGATGCGCGGCAAATGTCCCACGGTCTAGGTATATGCTGACGAGGCATACTGGCTCGTAACAAGCAATTAAATAACAACATAAACGAGAGTTGGATTGCTGATGTTTTTCGCCATTACAATCATCTCAATATAATTCGTTCTTATTCTTTTGGCTTGGCACCGACTTCAGTTCAGTAAGTACCAAGATAAGTTAGAAAAAGTCACGCATTTTCGTCCTTGGAATTAAAAATTCTAATTATTTTTTTAGTTTTTTAGTGTTTGTTAATTTTTGTTTGAAGATTCTTTTTGAAGGCGGTTGAATATTTTTTTAAAAACGTTTTTTATTTGTATAATTGGGTTTAATTTGTATAATTAAAGTTTAATTTTCGTTTTGCATTTTAGAGAAATAAAGAAATTGACTATCAAAATTACGTGGATTGTGTTTTCTTGGTTGACTAGGACCCCTTTCATACTGCAGTGTGTCGTCGGTCGCGTGCCACGCTGCAGTGTAAAAGAAATCGAGGGCGCAGGCTGAGCCCCGCACCCCAGCGTCGAATAGACTTAAGACGGCCCTGACCACACCGCACGAATGCACGATTCACCGCGTTCGACTGCCGTAATTGCATCGGCCATTTGCTTTGGCGCATCGTCTTTTCTTGGCGCCATCTAAACAAAATGAAAAATTCACATACGGGCATGTATCTCATACATGGTAATCCTCATTTTATTTAAGATTTATAAAGACTAACGGTCTTATTCATAAAAAAAGCTTATCAAAGGTTTTAAGCACTGATTAGTTATAGTGTTCTATAAGGTTATAAAACGTTCTATAAAGTTGCTTATTCATAAACGTTTCATAAACCATCTATAACTAATACGTCTCTAAAGAACGTTTTTCAATCAAAGTATTGCCATTATAATGAAGTTGGTCAACAAATTGACCGAATACACCCAATCGCCCACAGATAATATGTGTCTACACACCGCCTAGGTGTGATCATAGACCACGAAGATATAGGGTCAAAGTGGAGCCCAAACTCCAAATAGTTGATTGAGGCATACGCTATCCCTTACATTGAGGCCGGTTCTCTCTTTCTAAGTGGTCCAATGTGTGGTCCATGTAATAATTTAAATTACCCGAGAAATGGATACCCTAATATAGAAATGCTCTACTTCAACATCAAAAGATTGTTTTCCACCCGAAAACATAAAATACGATGACAATCATGTCTAATAATGTTTTTTTTTGGTATTGTTCTGCGAGTACGATTAGAATAATGCTCTATTGTGTTTTCGCCAATTGTACTCAAATGCAATTTTAAATACCGATTTTAAGGGTTCGTATTTTGTGGCAACACTGGCACTTATTGTCAGCATGAAACTGTCTGTCATTTAAATCGATCCAACATTTAAATACCATAATTTCAAGATAAAGTGAATTAAACTAATAAGAATGGTGATAAAATGTGTAGTACTTAGTTGCAAAAATATGTTGTACCCCTTAGATGATACCGAATATCACTCGTAAGTCCGATTTGTTCAATAATGTACCTACCGATGATCCCTTTGGATTATGCACCATATTTTCGATCAGTTCTTCTTTCGATAGGCACATAACACGTTTTCAGTTCGTTTGTTAGTATTGGGTTTAACTTTCTATTAATTTGTAGTTGAATTATCTAATTTAAAATATTTTACATTGTTTTCATAGAGTAACCATGGTAAAGATTTTTTGAAGACTTTCCGTTTTGGGGATTTTTTTACCGCCACTTTATGATAAAAAATATACGATGTAGGTATTTAGTTCAAAGGATTGATATGGAAAAAATATTGTATGTTCAAGTGTGTATGTAGTTTTAAACATATTATTATAATATATTTATAGGATAGGCATATAAAATTCGTTCCTGCGCCTGACCTCTCCCCGGTCGTGTTGATCTTTCGTATCACTAAATTGTGAGAGGTAAAAGGAAGAAAGAGTGCACTTGTGGCTACGCAAGCATTTGTGCACTGGCTGATGGCTGATCTTGCGAAAGATTGGCCGCTGTGGTCGTATCGGCGAGAGTACCTATATCATTCTATAAATATACATATAATCACGCCTCTTTCCCGTAGGGGTAGGCAGAGACCACTTCTTTCCACTTGCTACGATCCTTACATACTTGTTTCGCTTCGTCCACTTTCATTATTCCCTTCATACATGCTCTTCGATTTAGGGTACTCTTGACCTGGCCTTTTTTCAAGACGTCCCTGATTTGGTCTTGAAACGTCCGCCTAAGTCTACCCCTTCCAACACTTTCATTCACACCCGCCTTATACACTATTTTCGTCAATCGTTCCTCATTCATTCTCTCGACATGACCAAACCATCTCAGTTTCCTTATGTCACTATTTATTAACCTGTCACTATATCTGTCACTATACATACTGTTTTATTTACCCGTGGTCAATATTAATACATTTTTTTATATTCTTGTAGATTTCCTAAAGATATTGAGCGAAGGAATATTATGACTATCCATTCGAAAAGAAATTTTATGAAGCTGCAATGATCTGCAGTTGGTCCAATGGAAACCTAAATTTACTGCAAATGCTTTTTCTATCGTCTAATGTGTGGGTTACAAGCTGTTTTAGTTGTTTGCATATAATGGAAAATGCTATTCAATATCTTGTGATTAATTGGAGATCGTTAAACGTACTGAATAAATGATCTTGTAATACAATTTCTTTTTATCATAACTTCATATGCTTTTATTTTCACAACCATTAACTTATTATTTATTTATTACTTGATTGTCTGTAAAGTAAGATGCTCCATGCGTCAGATAGATATGTAAAATGTAGGTCCTGCGCCTGGTCTCTCAACGGTCGTGTCGGTTTTTCGTCCCGTCGTATTTTGAGAGGTAAACGGAAGCAACTAGACATATTTAATCGGTTTAAACTTAAAGCTTAAACAAACCAAGTAAGTCGTATGCGACTAAATTAAGATGATGTCCTGATTTTTCATGAAACATCAAGGTTACCCTCTTAGAACGAGAGATCCGACCTCCATGAAAGGGATAGCGTTGACCTCAGGCATGTATTTGGGAGTGTTGCCTCCACTTTGACCCTATATCTTCGTGTCATAGACATTATTACAGATTAAAAAACATTTTATTGTCTACGAAACGATGACGACCACGAAGATATACCTATATCTTCGTGATGACGACTGTCGATTTGACGGGCGTGTTGGTCTAGTGGTTGGACACCCTGGCTGCTACCCAATAGGTCGTGGGTTCGATTCCCGCTAAGTGTCTGGGTGTTATTTATCTATTTAATTATGTATTTACAGTAAAAAAAGTACTTATATAAGTATAAGCATCAATTATCAGGTTTCCATAGTACAGGCTGTGCCTAGTTTGGGAACAGATGACCATGTGTGTATTGTCTCAGAATATTTATTTATTTATTGTATTTATGACGCCCATGCGGAATTCGTCATACATCCATCGATCATTGTCATTGTTATTTGATTGTTAATGTTTTTTTTGGTAATGTTGTAACAAGCGCGTAATAATAACTAACCTAAAATAAACTAACTTATATTAAAATATATTAAATTGTATAATAATAATAATAAAATAAAGGTTAAGTACTGAATAAAATAATAAATCATAATAGTTTGTAATACTGCTATTTTGATTTCTTACGATCTTCTTGATATGAAACCTGTATGGGCTAGAACTCTTTGCCTTCCCAGTGAGGCTCAACTAAAGAAAAAATTTGAACTGATGGATGTGACACTGACACAAATGTCATTTTCTTAATCAGCTGTTGAAAGTCGGCCATTTTTTACCTTATATCACGCTTATAGCACTGTTATAGTAGGGGTCTGCCCTCTATAACTTTACAACATAGCTAAAGAACGTTTTAGTGCTAAAATGCGTTTATGAATAACACTTTTTGAAAATCATACTATAGCGAGCCTATAAGTGTGTGATAACTTTTTATGAATAAGACCGTTAGTACTTAGATACTTAACAAAAACTCGATTTGAATGCAGTTAGAATAGTTTGGTTGTCACACATGTCCAACACTGGTTTTATTGAATCCACATTTTCAATTCAGTCCCCTCGCTTTCAACGATTCCAAGAAACTTCGGTCATCTCCCAAAATATGTGTTCGAATTAGTTTGTTTTTCATAACTTCAAAGCAAGACAATATACATTCAGGAAATAGAACTTACCAAAAAAAATCTCCCTAACCACTTCCATAGTAAATTTCAATTAAATAAAATTATATTAGTAGGTACTACTAGGTTGCCTGGAAGAGATTGCTTTTTAGCGATAAGGCCATCTTTGTACATCTTCGACCGTCTTCGACGTATTGTTCAATTTACATGTAATTTTTGGTGTACGGTAAAGTGTATTTATTATTATTATTTGTTTTTTATGATATCACGGGCTTTTACACCCGGACTTTTAAATGGCCTGCGTGGGGACGAATCCAACACGTAGAGCCCTGTTGGGAGAAATTAATGAAATGGAACACGCCTGCCAGAATCAACTGCTGAAAATAAGATTTAAACAGCAGTTGACTTTGGCAGGTGTAGGGACTATTGTAAATATGTGATGAGATTTTTTTAGTGAGCATTTGGTGGCCTGGACACTGGGCTATTGCAAAAGGCCAGGGTCACTTGTCCTAATTATAATTAGTATACTTACTAATTATATTTTGGCAAGCGGTGACTTGTCACTCACTAGATGGGCTCTCCATATGGCCGTCCGCTAGAGACGACGGGGTATCGACGGACGAGGGGTGTCGAGAGGTGTGCTGCGCTTTCTCCGTAGTTATGGCCTTTAACACTTCCACCCCTGGAGCATATAACTCTAACAACTCCTCTGGACGACCAATTAAGGCAAGCCAGAGCTGAGAGTCCTTCGGGTCCCCTTGGGTTTCCACTCGGCCGACGAAGATACGCCTAGGTGAGGGCCCCAGACCTGACAGACTCTCTGGAGCACTAGGGTCTGTGGTGTCGTTACGCACCAAAAGCTCGCCACAAGCTGCCCTGCGGGCTTATTATTTATTATTATTAATTGATTTACATTCAATCGTTTTCCTGTGTTATGGTAACAAACGGGCAGACTGATATAAAAAATATTGGTGTGACAGACAGACGAAGTCTCACCTTTTAGGTCTGTTCTTAGAGGAGACTAAAGTTCTGTTGCTTAATTTATCCTCTAAGTTATTTCTAGCCTCTCTGGGCCTATTTTGGTGGAAAAATAATAACTTTTCGACCGCTACTGTTGTAATATACTTAGTAGATTTTAGGATTGTACATAAATAGAATAGTACCAGTGGTAATGAGTGAGTAATAAGCAACATAACTCACTTGTATCATAGTAAGTATATAAACCTACTATTGTTTTTTCCTTGCAAATTTGTTAAAAAACGTCGTATGAAACTCGTGAGCTCTGCTCATTAGACACTCGGCTGAATTAGGCCCTCGCCACTCGCCTAGGGCTCTGGTCACAGCTTCCCACAGTCGGATTGCTACCCACAGCACACAGTCTCGTGTATAATCGTGAGTTGGAGCGAGTTGGGGTGAGTTGGGGCGAGTTCGGGCGAGTTGGGGCGAGTTGGGGCGCGTTGGGGCGACTTGGGGTGAGTTGAGTTGAGTTTGTGTGTGTGTGTGTGTGTGTGTGTGTGTGTGAGTGAGTGAGTGAGTGAGTGAGGGACCGACCGAACGACCAATCGACTGAGCGAGAATGAAGTTTCACTTCTTCCGCGCGGAGGGACTCCACGCACGCACGCACATTTTTTTTCTATGCTTGACGCTCATTAGAGCACAGAAAACTGGGTGCGTTCCAGCGCCCACAACGATCACGCTCACGACCGTAGTTTTTCCCGTTCCCTATTCTTATCTATGTATATATGCATAGTATATCGTCGTTTAAATGGAAAAATGTCATTTTTCAAATTTTTTGGAAAGTATGTTTATTACTTCAAACGAGTCTGCTATCGACATTATTTTATATGGTTAAAAGACATTTTATGAAACTACACGTTAAGATCACTAGATGTCGCAAGTGTCATTTCTGTACTCTGTGGTCTTCCGCCATTTTGATTGTTGAAAAACGTCCGTCGCTCTGTCATTTGCAACACGGCCACGAACCTGAGTACATGTGCGTTTTTATAGAAAAGTGACATCTCTCAAAATAGTGTTTGGATACGATTGTAAAAGGTAAGAAATATTTATAGAAACACGTTTTTTTACGAGAATGACGTTTATTTATATAAATTTAACTATAATTGGGATGGTACCTTTTATAGAAAAATGGCATTTTCATAAATGTGACTACTGGCTGTGAAATTAAGTTACTGATACATGTCATTTTTGTACATATGACATTTTTCTATAGGTATAGTTTTTGTACAATTAGTAGCATGAAGTTCATCAGAAAAATGTTTCAATTTCAAATGTGTCTGTAAATGTTTAGAATAATTATTTTTTGTATGTTTTTTTTAAATATGACTTTTATCTGTTGAAAATACACGCATTTAATAACATTAAAGTTATTTTACACAAAATTATTTTAAAGACAAATTGAATAAAAAAATATTTTGTTTTAACCTTTGGAACGAAAATATTGATGAAAAACTTTTTTGTTTACTTTTAGGATGAAGCGTGGTGAAAAAATGATCAAAATGATTTTATCTAAGGAATCTTCTGATGAGAATCCAGTGACCTTTAATTCGGTTCAGTCCAAGTCTAACCAAGATCCTGATATTATGATCTCTACTGTGTCTAAATCCATAAAAGCAGTTAATTCAGAGCCAGAGCTAATTTCCCAAGGCCATATCTCAGCTACAGAGAATATAGATCCAGCAAATAAAGTACCTACATCTAAATTGTGTGAAATAACAGACGTCGAGCCACCGCAAAAAAAAAAACCATACGCACCCCTTTGATTACTTTAAACAGCAATGAGATTCCTGATCCTATTAGCAACAATTATTTTACGGATCCACAAATTATTCCATACAATATTCCGAATGTTCAACCTGGGCCGAGTAGAATTATTGTGGAGTCTGCTGTAAGTGATTCAGAATCAGAAACACTAACTAATGTTCTACTTTCTAACCATACCAAGACTTCATGCAATTTAATAATATCGGAATCGGATATTTCCTGTGAGGATGATGACGATATTTCTTCCAACTCCATACCTGACAGTCAAAAAGACTTTTCGTCTGACGATGTAGATAATGACCCCGATTTTTTACTACGCGAAGATCTTGCGTTATCATCAACATCTTTAGAAGATGAAAACCCTAGTATGAATGAAAGCCAAGAAGATACAATTGAAGATGGAAAAGAGAAAGCAGACTGGCAGAAAAAGAAAAGCTGTTCCGGAAGAATGGAGAAAAATGTATATATCGACATCGAAGTCACGAAAACAAATGCAAGAAAGACAAATAAAACCAACATGCACTGAAAAATATAAACTGAAATGTTATGACAAGATTAGTGAGGAAAAGCGGCAACTTATTTTTATGAATTACTGGAAGATGGGAGATTTAGAGAAGCAACGTCAATTTATCAATAAACATGTAACTGCAATAAAACCGAAGTATCGATATATTCGCGAAGGAAGTACAAGAAAAGATTATAACCATGCATTTAATTTTGAAGTAGACAGAGAAACTATTCGGGTTTGTAAGACTTTTTTTAAAAATACCCTGGGAATAACCGACAGACCGATAACAACAGTAATTTCAAAGCAAAACTCTATAGTTGGGGGTTTTCTGAACGAGGACAATAGAGGGAGGCATGGCAAACACAAGAAGCTTGATACTGCAATTATTGATGGGATTAAAGAACATGTCGATTCAATACCTAGAATCGAAATCCATTACTGTCGAGCCAGTACGAGCCGGGAATACATTGAAGGAGGTCTCTCTATTGCACAATTACATAGGGACTATGTTACAAAATGTCATTCGAAAAACGTTCCTCACGCTGATTATCAAATATATTACAATATATTTACCAAAGAGTACAATATTTCGTTTTGGTCTCCAAAAAAAGACCAATGTGAGGATTGCGCAGCTTATAATAATGCAGAAGATAAAGAGCCATTAAAAACCAAATATTACTCTCATCTTGAAGAAAAAGATTTAGAGAGAAAAGAAAAAGAGCTGGATAAAGAAAATGCCAATGAAAAGTGTATAACTGCTGTCTATGATTTGCAAGCCGTGATGCCGTGTCCAAGAGGTGATGTTTCCAATTTTTTTTTATATTTCACAACTTAATGTTCTCAACTTTACCATTTACGAACTTGGATCCAAAGATATTAACTGCTACGTCTGGCACGAAGGTGAAGGATCAAGAGGAGTCCACGAAATAGGTTCATGCGTTTTAACTTATTTAAGAAGCTTACAAGAAAAAATAAAAGAAGATTTTGAAGTTATAGTTTATAGCGACAACTGTTGTGGACAACAGAAAAATAAATTTATGATTGCGATGTATATCTACGCTGTAATTTCTTATAAAAGGCCACTCACAAAATGAGGATGATTCCGCGCATTCTGTAATTGAACGAAATAGTAACTAGGTGCAGTAACGTAAATAGGTGCAGATTTCAGTGACCTCGAAAGTCACTGAAATCTGCACCTATTTACGTCCCGGAACAATATGTAATATTGATTAGAACAGCCAAAAAAAAAGGAAATCCATACAGAGTCCATGAACTAGACCATGACAGCTTCTTTGACATTAAAAAAATTGCAGACGGCGTTGGAGCTAATTACACAATGAATGAAGATAGAGAAAAGGTAAAGATGGGGGATATTAAAGTTGTCAGAGTGGAGAAAAAGTTCAATGATCGATTCTTTTACAAGTGTTCGTATAAAGAAGACAGCTTCAAAACCGTCGTGATCAAAACTCGGGCAACCAAGAAAAAAAAAACGAACTTGTGTTCTGAATTACAGCCGCTTTACTCAACAAAATTGGTTGTGTCTGGAAGTAAGAAATCCGGTATACTTACACTTATAAATAAAAATATTATACCTAGATTTTATAAAAACTTTTATGAAAATCTGTAACTGAATGATCTCTCATTGTTATATTTTATTTGAAACGTTACTTATTCAGTTTTTACTTTTTTTATTTTGAAATATGCAAAATATTACTACTATACAAAATATTACTACAAAATATACACTATTAAGAAAATTTATAATGGTTGTTTGTTAGTGATCAAACGAACTTACCTGTACGTGAAGTTCGATCATAATTATACGAAGAGCCTCGTCCGAAAAGATTAATATAATTCACAACGTAGTAACGCACAGTGACTACCACTATTTAGCACTATTTTTAGAGAAATTTTATCCTTATAGTTATTTTTTATTTCTAAGGTAGAAATATTTTTTCTTATTTCAACACTAACACTCCCCACCTAAACGATTCTGCATCCGCCTCTCCACCTGTATTCATCCTCATTCAGTTTAGAGTCCTTGATCAATTTTAATATCTGATATTTCCTGGACGATACAGGGTTTCCGGGATGGGCGGGTTACACCTAATCTTTTCGGACGAGGCTCTTCGTATAATTATGATCGAACTTCACGTACAGGTAAGTTCGTTTGATCACTAATTATACTAGAGCCTCGTCCTCAAGATTAATATAATTCACAACGTAGATGTTGAGAGAAAGTGAGGGAAATATCAAGCAACATAAAAAATATATTTAATTTTATGTGTATTTAACAAATAATAAATTAAACATTCTAATGTTAACTTATGACAATCAATCTAATCAAGAGAGCATATTGCCAAAGCCAGTGCAAGTATAGATAGTTGGGAAATATTATTTTCCTAACGTATGGAGATTACCGCTCCACCCTTTGATGTATCGTAGGACATCAATACTGATACCTGACTTACAAGGCGTAGAGGCGGAAGCGTGACGTATGTTATGGTAAAAATAGAGACATCTTTACTTAGTAGGTAACACTAGACCAACTCTTCATTATATTTCACAAACACTATTATAATGTTCTCAATTGTTCAGTTTTCTGAATATGTGAAAACCAGATTAAATAGCATATTTGGGGTCTGTCATTGCGGAATGAAAGCAACCATTTGGTTGCTCTAATCCTACTGAGAAAGTTTTAATAAGTAATGCAATTTTACCTATAATTTTATCGTTTACTATATTTTACTACAGATTTTAGACAACGTTTTGCAATCTGTGTTATCACAAAAGCAATCAAAATATTGCATTTTTTGGAAATCTGTTACAGAAAGAGATATGAAAAAACAAAAGTTTCTAGATGTGCGTAGCGTTATAACGTGTAAAGACGCTTTTAATTTTTGGCCTTAGTGAATCTGATTCTATCAACGTCTGATGTTGGTCCAACAAAAAGAAATAACGCAGATGTGTCACTGGTATTATAAATATATGTTAAAAATTCTATGATAATAATTGGATGATTCAAAAATATTAAAACTATTCTGGACACAATAGGTAACCGTTTAAGGCAAACTGTTTCAACGTGTTATGTGAGAGTAATGCCAGCATAATCTCTATTATTTAGCGAAAAGCGGGACTCCAGTAATGAAGTTTAAATAATCCCCGATAACCAGAGTAATCTGTTGGGGTTGCTGGTTGGAGGTATTGTAATATCATTAGCATTTAATGATATTACTTCAGAGACCAGTTACTTCACTTATAATGAAAAACCAGGCCTATGCTGGCCAATTTGGTATGACCAAAATGTCTTCAGCTTTATGGCTACTTGAGAGAATATACAACAAACGCATCGATGCGTATGCGTCAGGTTCTCTATGTCAGGCAACATACACGATGTTTTTTTTTTTTTTTTTTAAACTTGGGCTGCCTTGAGATCAATACGAGGAACTTGAAACCTATCTCTATTTGGTATGCTACATTAGAGAGTGATCATTCGGTATTTAAGTATGATAATCTGGATTCTTTATCAGTCAGTATATTGACTTATTTTATATATACTACACTACAAATATTTTACGGAGCCCACACCACTACCATATGTGTTTTGACACTTTGATAATAGGAGAGTATCGTATCTCTCCACACACGGTTTATATAACTCAAAGCAGTAGTATATACTTATCCGTAACAATATTTGATAGTACGAAAAACTGAAAGAATATACTGCTAAAAGTGTCATAACTTATGTGAATTGAGGATTCTCTATTAAACCAATGACTTAGTGGTTCTCCCATTACATGTGGCACCCTATCCCACCGTTGAGGTTTCAAACAATATATCTAGCACCTACTTTACGGACGGACGGTGTCTTACTTTACGGACTTACGGAGTACATAATGCTGTTTAACTACCAGTGTATATCTATAAATATTGACTGAGGTAGCAATATATACTTATTATAATTATTGTTATTCCTAAATAATGAAGGAAATTTATACCGTTCGAATGATTTCGCATAAAGCTGAAACTAGTAAACATATTAAATAGGTTAGCAGTTTCCTTACTTTACAGTGTTTGAACTTTGAAAATGATTCTATTTTACTATAGATTTTTAAACGAAGTGTTATTTTTCTGTGGGAAAACCTAATTGCCATATTTGAGTACTAATTATGTAGCTGAAATATTTGCAAGATTTAGAGGGTACTCTGACATTTATTTTCATATTATGAGGTTTTCTTTGATTCTCATATTTTGCACGCTTGCTTATTAAGTATAACTACATAAAACAAATATGTAAGTATATATGACATAAAACGACATGAGCATAGTCGCTTAATAACTGGCTTCATTAGCTTGGTAAAAATGTACAGCCCTGTACAAAAAACCAAAGGGTAAATTCAACAACTTTTTCGTCTATCATAAAACGTAAGGTCTTCTAGAGCTAGGGTGGTTGGGAACAAAGAAATGTTTACCCTGTTAATGGGATTACCATACAACTATCTTTATATATTAGTTTAATTGCTGTTAAAATGCAGCCTTTATGTTCCGTGTAAACCACATGGTACCATTAGGTTTGGGACACACAAAAACACATGAATACAAATTAATCGCGGGTAGATGCACATTCGGATAAAGCTCCAATCGATAGTAATATTCTTTTTCTGTTTTGCCAGAACAGATAACAACCACGTATTCAAGAAATGATAGTCTGATCGTTAATCATCATAGACCCATTGCACATAAAAATTAGCAATACTACCAGCATAACGCAGCTCGTTTAACGGTGATGAGTCTGCTTAGAAGGATGATTATAGCTGCGAGGGAGGGTTCCTCGCTTTGGTACTGCTGGTGTTACAGGCGAATTGATTCCTTGCAGGCACATCAGCTGCCTGCGGCTGTGGTACCCGTTTTTGCAGTCTGTATCTGGATCCGTTAAGATCTTGTCCGGACAGATATTTATAAATCCTACTTATTGATAAATATCGGAGCGCGAAATTGCGTTTGGGTATAGTTTCTGCTTGCTGAATATCACAATACTACGGTATGCATCCTGATTCCTTATATAGTTAATTTGACAGAATAGATAGATAGATAGACAATTCTTTATTGCGCACAAACAAACAGATACAAAAAGAATAAGACACAAATTAATAAAAAATGCAACAATGGGCGGCCTTATCGCTAAAAGCGATCTCTTCCAGGCAACCTTTGAATATTGCGTATTAAGAATTTAATCGGTTACTGTAGCCTAAATCTCAGGACATATATATATTTTTAACATTTACTTAACAAACAAACCGGTTGTTGCCATGTGATGAAATCATGTGGGCAACATCAGTTTATCTCCAGGCCATTTGTAAGACCAGCTTCCAGAATTTCTAATATTTCTGATATATATATATAAGTGTAAAAGAATATAGTATTATATATAAAGTATATACGGAAGTGTATAAGTAAGCCTTACAATTGATTACCCAAATAAATATAACCTTTACTAAAGGAAGGCTAATGATTGCGGCGATATAGTCCCGCAGACTATTCTGGTGCAAACAGCTATAGCAGACAATGCGGCGGAATAGTCCTACAGACTACCCTGATGCATTTCAAGAGACAATGTGGTGGAATAGTCCCACACACTAACCTGATGCATTTCAAGAGACAATGCGGTGGAATAGTCCTACAGACACGGACGGGCCCCATGGTCTAGCGGCCAGACACCCCGGCCGCTAACCGATGGGTATATTTTTTTTCATTTATTTATTAAATAATTCATAAACACAATTATGACCTTGGCGCTCATAAACCACCATGGGTTTGTCCGAGCGTCGGACATTCCTCATTCGAAAAATATAGATATGAACTAATTATTTATAACAAATTAAAACACATCATGCACAATAATACAATATTGACGGTAGTTTTGTAAGTAATGCCAACGCACAACCGCGTTCGGTAGCGCGGCGGCAGCGTTCGCATTGTACTTGCAATTTATTCCATCAATACACAGCTTGACCCCTATGGGTCGTGGGTTCGATCCCCAAAGTGTCCGGGCGCTATTTATCTATTTAAGTACATATGTATTTACAAAAAAATAAATAAATATGTATATAAGTATTAGTATCAGTTGTCTGGCTCCAACAGCACAGGCCCTGCCCAGCCCGGGATCGGACGACCGTGTGCGGATCGTCCCAAGATATGATTACTATTCAAGACCATCCAGATTCATTTCGACAGATAATGCGGCGGAATAGTCCCACAGACTACCCTGATGCACTTCAACAGATAATGCGGCGGAATAGTCCCACAGACTACCCTGATGCATTTCAACAGATAATGCGGCGGAATAGTCCCACAGACTACCCTGATGCATGTCAACAGATAATGCGGCGGAATAGTCCCACAGACTACCCTGATGCATTTCAACCGATAATGCGGCGGAATAGTCCCACAGACTACCCTGATGCATTTCGACAGACAATGCGGCGGAATAGTCCCACAGACTACCCTGATGCATTTCATCAGACAATGCGGCGGAAAAAGTCCCACAGACTATCCTATGATACATTTCAACAGATAATGCGGCGGAATAGTCCCACAGACTACCCTGATGCATTTCCATAGGCAATGCGGCGAGACAGTCCTACTGACTACTCTGATGCATAACATATAACACTACAGAAAAGGAAATCATTGTAGCAAATATAAGAATAATAAAACTTACATCGTGGACATCTTGAGATCAATGGATGGACGTAGCGAGGTGAATCTCGATGCCTGGCTCGAGGATGAAGAACTAATTGAAAACTGGTAAAGTTTTCCACAAACGTTCACTTCACTTGTTTTTATAAATTTAATTTTTGTTACATTATTACATTACTTGCTATAAACTCTTAATTTAGTTCACTACCGTGGGTATAGTGCGAAGTGGCCGAGCACTGAATTGCGAATGAGGATGAATACAGGTGGAGAGGCGGATGCAGAATCGTTTAGGTGGGGAGTGTTAGTGTTGTCATAAGAAAAAATATTTCTACCTTAGAACTAAAAAATAACTATAAGGATAAAATTTCTCTAAAAATAGTGCTAAATAGTGGTAGTCACTGTGCGTTACTACGTTGTGAATTATATTAATCTTGAGGACGAGGCTCTAGTATAACTAAGATTGAAACTTTATAATCTTTTGGAATATTCTTACTCATGTCTAAGATTTATAAAAAAACTTTTATGAAAATATGTAACTGAATGATCAGTTCTCTCATTGTAATTTGTTGAAACGTTACTTACTGTTGTTTTTTATTGTTGATTTTGAAATAATTTATCATTTAATAATACTTACTATTTATAATTACTGTCGTCTAAGTTTGAAACTTTATATTTTTTTTTTGAATATTTTACTCATGTTTAATTTTTATAGAAGAGGCTCTATTTAATTTTTAGAAATAACTTTTGACTGACAAGAGAAGAGACTAATATTTTAGTTCTACACACATCAAAAGTGTCTAGGGATCAAGCATTTTTAAGCGGATTTCTTGAGATTGAGATGTGGCTTTGTAATAAATTTATGATTTTATAAATTTATATGGATCCTTTTTGGTGCATTTCATAATTTGAATCAGGAACTGTGAATCAAATTCGAGTAAAAGATGAAAATCAGCTGTCAATATTTTCCCTATAAAAACATACAACGCATTGAAGACATTATTAGTGCTACTGTTTCCCTACTACTGATTAAAACCAACGTTATTATGGAGCGGCGACGTCATTTAAGCAGGGAAGAAATGCTCAGAGCCGTGGGAATGATAGAAGCTGGTTCCCGGCAACGTACTGTGGCTTTAGCTCTGAATACAAGTCAGAGTGTTATCAGTCGACTTTGGACACGTTACCGAAGCACTGGTACCGTGGCTGAGCGCCATGGAGGACGGTATCGCTGCACCACACGGAGACAAGACCGATATATTCAAATCTTAACTCGAAGAGCTCCAACAATAACTGCCATGATGTTAGCCGTGAGGCTTCATCACTCTTCAGGGAACTTAATTAGCGACCAAACAGTCAGAAACCGCTTGCATGAAGTGAACCTTCATTCCCGAAGACCGCTACGGGTACCACCTATAGCAATGCACAATCGTAGGATTCGATATCAATGGGCTCTTGAACACAGAAATTGGGCAGAAGAACAATGGCGTTTCGTGTGCTTTTCTGATGAGTCTCGTTTTGGTATGAGACCGGATACAAGACGTATACGACACTGGAGAACCCCTGGACGCCAACAGCGATTAAAATCCTGCCAGGAAGTCCATCCTTATAGTGGTGGAACCATCATGGTATGGGCGGGTATTTGGATCGGCGGAAGAACTGAGTTGATTTGGATCAGAGGCAACCTCAACGCTCAAATTTATGCTGAGACGATTGTATCAGACGTCATCGTTCCTCTACAAGTGCAAATCGGTCCCTTATTTCAGTTAATGCATGATAATGCACGACCGCTCACCGCAAGAGTTGTAAGACAGACTCTCGCCGCAGCTAACATCAATGTCCTGCCCTGGCCTGCTCAGTCGCCAGACTTGAACCCGATTGAGCATGCATGGGATATGCTACAGAGAAGAGCTCTGCCGAATATGGAGGGTATCCAGTCGCAAGAAGACCTTTTTTTGTTGTTGCAACGAACATGGGCGGCCATTCCACAGCGTGATTTGGATGAACTCATTTTGAGTATGCCAAACCGATGTTCTTGTGTTGTTAGTGTTCGCGGTAGAAACACGGATTATTAATTGTTTAAGTTACCCAATAAAATTTTAAAGAAAACTGTTATTTCAGTCTTTTTTTCGAACTTTTGTGTTAGTGGTTCAAATGTCAAAAATCCCTTTATTAGGAAAATGGCAAATTTCTTTATTAATGCAAAGGTGACTTGGTTTATCGTTACTGTGACAAACGAAAACACTTTATTTGATGAATCCTTAAAGAAAATTTTAATTAATATCAATCAGGAGAAAAGTTATTGCAAAAATATATGTTGATCCCTAGACACTTTTGATGTGTGTATATTGAAAAACTATGGATAATTTTAAGTTTAAATTCATTGATCTCAATATTGTTGCCATTGATTTATCCAATAAGTAGGGGTTACTTTCAAGATAAAGGTTTTTTTAGTAGATGATTAGTAAATATGTTTAAGTAATTGTGGACTTCTTTAAATACTTCAATTTATAAAACAATTTACTTGATAAAACCATTTTTTCTCCTATAACGTGTTTAATTTTTTAGAAAATCCGTGACGCAAATCTTGTTTATTTATGTAGAAAAATGACATTTCTTGCTAAATATGCCATTTTCAATAAATTTACTAAAATAACTACACAGTCTTAATCCGTATCTAAATACCTTTAAAATGATGCATAACACATATAGAAATAAAACATTAAAAAAAAATGAGTGGTAATGAAATTAAAAACTTTAAATGCCTTGTATTGTAAAATTTGTTCTTTTTGAATAACGCCACTTTTCTATTCAACCGACGATATATGCACTTGCTTGTGAGCGTTAATGTGGCGTTAAGTCGTAACTCAAGTGAAATGGATTATAGAGCGTTTTGAGCGTTAAATACAATACAAATGGCGAGTTGTAAAAAGAAAGCAAAAGATTTAAGAGGTTAGGTTATAATCTGTTAGCCTTGAAAATAAACTTTAATAATTATTGCTTAAATCGATTTAATTATGTATTAAGTAAGTATATTGAAAAAAAAATACTTAATTTAATTTTTTATACTTATTTAATATTAGTGGTGTATTTAATTCAAATGTAATTAAAATGTCTTTTGCTGCAGAAACATTAACTTCTACTAAAATATCTCTTTCCGCATGAAATAACGTAAGTTTCACGGTCGCCATCTTTGATGCTTTGAGTTTTGAAAATGCCGCTAATTTTCTCAACGATCACTACGACTATAATACGATCCACCCAGGCCGTCGACACTGCCTAGAAATCGATATTTGTATGGAGTTATGAACGTACTTAATAGAAATAATGGCACTAATTAGGTAGGCAATATAAAGTTACCAAATTAAAATGACTGCTAATACATATTGGCTTCAACCGGCTTCAACTGTATGAAGTTCTGTTTTAATTTGGACGTATTATATTATAATACGAATTTGTTATTTTTTTTGTTGTCTAACCTGTGGATGTAACTTGACATTTGAAAATTTTATTCTGGTTTGAATTTTGGCGGCTAATAAGTTATTATATTATTTACATTTATTTAAGCCTTAATGGGCGTTGTGTTAATATTATGGGTGGTAAATCGTTAAGAAAATGTGAAATATGTGGTGTTAGGCGAGTCACAAAAAGGTTTTCTGAGATATTTTTGGCCAGATTTCCACATGACCCGGCAAGGTAAAATTTTATGATAAATTAATATAAAAATGTAAATATTTCGTGTGGTGTTGCAGTTACATTACTTTTGAAGCCTATTTAGTAGTCGATCGCAAGTTTTGTAATGGAATTATGAATTTATTCATAAAACTTAGTTGTTGAACAAAATAAATAGTGATGTACATATTATATACTGATAAGTCCATAAATATCGATATTTTTGCCTGACTAGCCCAGAAGGAGGGCTATATTTTTCGAGTGTGTGTATGTATGTTTTTATTTGTAGTTGTTTTTTGTGCTTTTATAATATTATGCTTTTTTCTTCAGATGGGTGAAGTTAATTGGAAATGAAGACTTGTTGTATTTATCCATACAAAGATATGGCACAACGTGTTATCAGGATTAAGAATTACTAATACAGCATATAAATAAGCATATCTAGTATGATGACTCCATTGTGAATCGAATTTTGAGATTAATGATCGTAAAGCATTCAAAAATCATAAATATTTCTTTATTTTATTTGTAAAAATTGCTTAATTTTACTTTGAAAACATAGTTATTGTACATAGGTAACTTTGCGTGAATTAAACTTAACAATAAACACACCCGTATATTGTGTTCTTTCATTTTCATCGATATCGATAGACAAACATACTAATGGGTGGCAAGCCCTAGTGGTATAAAATATTAAAAAAAAAATGGCAGGTTGGCCAACTGGTAGCCATTAAATTTTATGTTTGTTAAGTTAGGAAAAGTACGTTCATGATTCGATTCAGGGGCTTGTATGGGAGTGCCGACTCTTATACGTAGTGTTAAATCCTCTTTGGATCCACCTTTTCAGATGGGGCGTCGCCCGCCGCGTCCAAAGAGGATGTCCGCGACGTGAGCTTCGCGTGAGCGTATAGTGCGTTTCACGAATGTGTTCCCTTCGGGATTAAGTTGGTCATCCTGTTCACGTGTGTCAAAATGTTTTTGTTTTTCCCGTAGACAGAATATAATACAGACATATACCAAGCGTGCCGCCGATAAGGACAGAAAAATAAGTACATACTAAATTTAGAGTTGCCACGTAAGGGAAATTTTACCCTTTGTGTAAAGCAAATACGGAGGTTGTTGTAAATTATATTTTCTTTCCTAACCAAAAACCACTTTTTTGACACAACATTTACTTTTCTTACATTATATCGTCTTAATCTATGACAGTCTGCAAAAAGTACGAAAGTGATTGTTATAATAATGTCCTCCTAGCCGAAACGACCACAGCGGCCCATCTTTCACAAGATCAGCCATGTACGCAGGAGATATTATAGTGCACAAGTGCTTGCGTAGACACAAGTGCACTCTCTCTTCCTTTATATAATAGGTACCTCTCATAATCCGATGGGACGGAAGACCGACACGACTGGGGAGAAGTTAAGCCCAGGACCGACTTTTTACATGCCCATGCATGTGTGGCGTATCTCGGATCACGGTTTCGGAACGCCAAAGGGGCTGTCAAAAAGATGACAGCGCGCCAGTATCTATGGCAGAGACATGTTTTAATTATTACGATTACTCCACTGCATTATAAGTTGTTTTCTCTCAATTTGATTATAAGTGTTTATTACCAAAGCTCGGTGTTTTAATTTGACGGACAGGAGTCGGGCATACGTCCTTTCGCAAATCCCGACACATGGATAATCTTACTTTACAGACAATCAGGTCATCGGCCTGCATTGTCCTAGCCAGTAAGGAACAACTACTCAAATTTGTTGCCCTTCGTAGGATTCGAACCCACGACGGAGGCTAAAAAGTGAATGTACACTTAATATCATATATGCTGTAGCTCAGGTATATTCCACATTGTTCACCTGGGTGATATCACGTGGTGATTAAAGTGGCTAAGAGCTGTAGATAATTATTAGCCTCATACAAAAAAGTTAAGAGATAAAAACAATAATATGCTATTTCCCAGAGAGGTAGGCAAAAATTGGCTTTCTTATAACTTAATATAATACATACTATAGCCATTTACCGGGTAAGTTTTAGTAAATTTCTCCAATATACAAATCTATAGTACTAGTATCTTGGGACAATCTACGCTTGACCAATGACCACCTGATCTAAATCTACGCAGATCCTTTAGTAAGGTAACCAGATAAATGATTACAAATACTTGTAAACTGTATAAATACATATTTAAATAGATAAATAACACCCAGACAATTGTTCGGAATCCTTCGGAATCGAACCCATGTCCTATTGGGCAGCGGCCAGGTCCCTCAGATCGTCGAACAGCCGTACATCGCCGCCGTCCGCGGCATGTACTGCTCGACCCACCCGACCCGATGTCCGTCCTCCTGGACCATGACACAACACCAACACCGACAACGATGTCAAGAGTCGTAAACACATCAACACACAGACACCGGTCTCGCCGGCGAGGCCGAAGGGATCCGTACGCATGCAACCTCGACATGCATCCCCTCGCTGAGTTTCTTGCCGGTTCTTCTCAGCGGGGGCGCGTTGTGAACCGGTGGTAAACTCATTTTCTCTAAGCGGCAGCCCAAGCCGAGGCCGTGCCTCCCTGAGGTGCCCTTGTGCTAGTCGCTACCCAAACCTTTCTGGCTGGAGCGCTTTAAGCGCTCGTCCTCTTGTCCGGTGAAACAGTACTATTCCTACAAAAAAAAAAGTGATGTTCAATAAAGCAAAGTGACTATCAAGCTTCAGTTGTCCACCAAACTTTGATGTCTACTGAAAGTGTGTTTGGTATTTATTGGTGATTCAAGTTAGGCAATGCCAAATGAATCATTTGATAGTTATTTAATAGTCACTTTGCTTTATTGATCATCACTTTAGTTGTCAAACGAGATAGGTACATAATAGGGGGGCAAATGAAACAAACTATTCAACGTCGGTACTATTTATTTATAATTCAGACAAATTTACCAATAAATTGTAACCAACAACATACATACATATATTTAAACAACATGCATATAGTAAAAGCACGATTAAATGTACAATGACCATTGTGCCTATAAATAACGAATGAATACGTCCTGCGTAGCCTTGGACGAATTACTTGAGCGCTTACGTTATTTCTGAATATTTAAGCATTCGGGAATAACTTTTAGCAACCTAATTAATTCTTTTTGTTGCTGCTATCCACAGTATACAAATATCCATATTTTCAGGAAATCATAAAAATAAATTCGGGAAATCTGAGAAATTCTTCGATGCACCCAGCATGTGGGATCGTGTATGATGCACTTAATAATAATTTACCACTTATTTATGGTAGTCTCTCTTTTATAAACAGGCAACACTGATAATGGTGATAAATAAACTGAAAATTTTAGGTTATGGATTAAAAACAAGAATTTATCGATCTTACACGTAACTTTCAAGTAAAATAGTAACTAATTTAGAGCAATAAGATCTAAATAAGTCGTTTACATGTATTAGTTTCTAAATGTAATCTCTAAATTGGCCATAATAATTCACGTTTACCTGTGAAACGATACTCCACTAATTTTACGTTCACTGTCACTTTTACAGCCTATAATACTGCACTGCACGATTCTTATAGGATTTCCACAACACACAGTAATGTCACAGTTAGTTTTTTTATTGAATTTTAAGTTATTTATTTAGTATTAAAACCACGATAAAATTGTCACGGAGCAAAGTGGGAGCAAACGTCAAATTTGTTTCGCACCCACGGCGCGGAAAAATCGAACACATGCTGAGGGACAAAAAATCATATACACTGTTTCTTTCCATCACACGTAACCTACATAAACGCATTCTTTTCTTGCGTGAATGAGAAAGAAAGTGTCCAGCCCTCTATTGTTTTCTTCCTCTAAGGTTTTTCCACATTTGTGTTCACAGATTCGCCGCCAGGCGTCACCGCCGTCGCTTCGTGACGGCCCACCGACCCGCCGCGTGTTTGGACGGCTACCTGCTCGCCGGCCACCAGCGCGCCGCACACCTGCGTCGCGCGCACCCGCCCGTGACTCTTTGTTACTTGAAAACAGGTTCCTGTTTCCAAACAACAAAACAGTCATTCCGCGTTTTAAAAACCACGTGTTATTAGTGGTCGCCTAGGGGATCCTTGCGGTGTTAACGCACCTAGGCGGAGCGTGACCCGAGCGCTCGCCGGTTCCCTTCAGGAAACGGCAACTCGGACGGGATCAAGGCAACCGGCCCTGGGAGTGACCCCCTAGTCGATCTTGATCGTCGCCCTCCCAACCCTTCCGCCTCCTATTTCCTATTCCCTGGGTGCTGTTTGGTTTCGAACCGCCGGCTTGCCGGTCTCGTCTCCTCTGCCCCGGGGCTGTTAGGCTACACACCCTACATACCCACACACTAGGGCCACACGTTAGGCACTCACCCACTCCCCGCCTTGCCGGCGGGGAGGATCACTCACCCGTGTTCCGTCCGGAGAGTTTCCCTTCGACGGAAAAATGTCGTCCCGCGCACTCTCCGCAGTGCCTCCCGATTTCGCGGTGAGGATGGTGGAGATTATCTCCGTCAAGTATCCGACGATCTGGACGGAGTTAATCTCGGCCATGAACGCCGCCACCTCGAGCGAAACCCTTTCGCCTACCCAACCCGACCTTCAGTCACAGCCCACCGATGCGTTTACCGCACAGACCCCAGCGGCGCTTACCCCGCCACCCTCCGCCGCGATTATCTCGCCGCAACCCACCCCGGCGCACCTGGATGCGCCAACCCAGTTCCCTCCACCGGGGTTCGAGGCCGACCCTCAGTCAGCCTCGGACATGGAGGTCGAACACGAGTCCGCCAAGCGCCCCATCTCCTCCTCGGAGGACGAATGGACGCTGGTCCGCGACAAGAAACGGGCGCGCCAACCCCGGGACCAGCGCCCGTCTAAGCACCAGTGTGTTGAGGAGGAGGCCTGTGCGTCCTCCCCAAACTCCCTGCGTGACTCTCCGTCCCCTCGCACCTCACCCACTCCGCGCGCATCAGCCGCCCCGGTGAGCCAACCCGAAGGCCGCAAGCCCCGCCCGCCTCCTCCTGTAATTATACAGGACAAAGCCGCATGGCCGCGCGTCACTAACGCTCTTAAAGCGAAAAATATCCGTTACACCAAGGCCTCGAACACGGCCAACGGTATCAGTGTGTCCGCCATGACGTCCGACGACCACCGTCAACTGACGTCCCATCTGAGGAAGGAGAAGATCTCCTTCCACACTTACACCCTCGAAGAGGACCGTACCCTTCGAGTGGTCATTAGGGGAGTTCCTAAGGAATTCGAGCCCTCTCTCATCCTTGAGGACCTTCAATCCCAAGGATTCCCCGCCCACGAAGTCCACCGCATGGCGAGTGGCCGCGGTCCCAAGGTCCCATACAGTATGGTGACAGTCATTCTCGACCGTACCCCCGAAGGCAAGCGTATTTTCGACTTGTCTCATCTCTTAGACCTCACCGGGGGTTTCTATGTCGAAGCCCCCCACAAACGTGGCACTCCCGGTCAGTGCCACAATTGCCAGTTGTACGGCCACTCGGCTCGTAACTGTCACGCCACTCCCCGATGCGTTAAATGCATGGGGGACCACCCGACATCCACCTGCTCTCGCAAGCAGGAGACCGCGACCGAGCCTCCCGGCTGTGTCCTCTGCGGGACCGTCGGACACCCCGCGAATTATCGCGGATGTTCGAGGGCCCCAAAGAGGAATCGCCGAGTGGCGAGGCGCAACGGTCTCCGTGCGCCCAGGAACCCAGCGCCTACAGCGCCCATCTTTTCGGCACCCACTGTGCCCGGGCCCCCTGCTCCTCCTGCGCCTTCTGCGCAAAAATTAGTCCCGTCAGGTTCGGCACCCTCCGTGCCGCAGGCTCCACAAGGCGTCGCGGCTCAACCGTCCCGTGCCCCCTGCTCCGCGTCCCAACGCATGGAACACCCATGTTCCCAGCGCGCCCATGCACCCTGCGACTAGCGCCCCGGTGCCTCACGCCGGGTTCACCCCAGTGCCCTCAGCACAAAACACCCTGGTGTCGGACATCCAACTGATCCGTAACACCATGAGCAATTTTAATATTGCCGCCATCCGCGCCCTCGCGCACAAGCTTCGAGTCGCCAAAAACGACTTCGAACGCACCATGGCCCTTGTCGAGCACGAGAGTGTGCTCAGTTCCCTGTCAGTGGTTCCCACCACCCAATCTTATCCTTAATCAATGGATTCACACCCAAAACGGATTAAGCCCCGCTCCTTGTGCCTGGCGTTTTTCAACGCCCATGGCCTCTCTCCCCAACGTGATCAAATTGGTGAATTCCTTAGGGATCACCAAGTTGACGTCATGCTAGTGCAAGAGACATTCCTCAAACCCGCTCATAGGAGTCCCAACATCGCCAACTACCATCTCGTGCGAAATGACAGAACTGCCTCCCGCGGAGGTGGCACTGTCATCTATTATAGGAAATCCTTGCACTGCATTCCACTCGATGCCCCTGCGCTCACCAATATCGAGGCCTCGGCTTGCCGCCTCTCTCTCTCGGGTCATCCCCCTGTCACTCTCGTCTCGGTGTACCTTCCACCAGACAAGCAACTTCTCAGAAGTGACATCGAAGCACTTCTTGACATGGATAGCGCCGTCATCCTTGGCGGCGACTTTAATTGCAAACACGTCAGGTGGAACTGTCACACCACCAATTATAACGGCGTGCGCCTCGACGCTCTAGTCGATACTCTCGACTTTGACGTCATTGCTCCAATCCGTCCCGATATCCTAGACATGGCACTTCTGAAGAACGTAACGCTTCGGCTGCGCTCCTTAGAAATGCTCCATGAACTAGACTCCGACCACCGTCCCGTTCTCATGGAGCTCGGACCACCTCCCTCACCGGAACCAGTCATGAAGACTGTGGTGGACTGGCAGCGGCTGAGCACCTGCTTGGCCAATGCCGACACGCCACAGCTCTCTCGTATCCCTGTCCACCTCTCGTCCCCTCAGGACACCGAACAAGCCGTCAGTGCTTTCACTGACAACCTCCAATCGGCCATCAGCCAATCTTCCCGGCAGGTTGAAGCGGTGGACCCTTATGTCCAACGCTTCAAACTGCCGGCCGACGTCAAAGAATTGGTCCGAGCCAAAAACGCGGCTATCCGCGCTCACGACTCCTACCCCACCGAAGCCAACCGGATCCGCATGCGCGCTTTACAGAGGGACGTAAAGAACCGCATCGCGGAACTCCGGGGGGACCGGTGGGACGGTTTTCTCGAGGGTATCACTCCCTCTCACCAAGCCTACTGGCGACTAGCGAGGGCTCTCAAGTCCGACAAGGTAGCCACCATGCCTCCCCTGACCCGCCCTTCAGGCGCCCCACCAGCTTTCGACGACGAGGAAAAAGCCGAGGTCCTCGCAGACTCTCTAGAGAGACAATGCTCTCCTAGTGTCACAGTTTCCGACCCACCCCATCGCGATCACGTAGATCGCAGAAGCAGAGCGCAGGGTTTCTGCCCCGCCATCCGACACACTCACCCCGGTCACCCATTCCGAGGTGGAAGACCTCATCAAAGGCCTTAAGCCTAAGAAAGCCCCCGGCCCTGACGGCATCTCGAACCGCGTACTAAAAATCCTTCCCTACCACTTGATCTACCTCTTGGTAGCCATCTTCAATGCCGCCATGACGCACGCTATATTCCCTTCGGAGTGGAAAGAAGCAGACGTCATCGGCATTCACAAACCCGGTAAGCCACGTGACGATCCCACGAGCTACCGCCCCATAAGTCTCCTTAGCGCCCTGGGCAAACTCTACGAGCGCTTGCTTCTCGCAAGACTCAAAGAATTTGTCATCTCGAAGGGCATACTCATACACGAGCAGTTCGGCTTTCGAGCTGGACACTCTTGCGTCCATCAAGTGCACCGCATCACGGAGCACGTCCTCTCCGGGCTCAACCAGCCCAGACCTATATACACCGGAGCCTTATTCTTCGATGTCGCCAAGGCATTCGATAAGGTCTGGCACAATGGCTTGCTTCACAAGCTCTACCTCATGGGCGTGCCAGACCGTCTGGTCCTCATCATACGAGATTTTCTCAGGAATCGTACTTTTCGATATCGAGTCGAAGGTGCGCGATCCACTTCCCACCCTATTCAGGCCGGAGTCCCTCAAGGCTCTGTGCTCTCTCCACTCCTGTTCAGCCTGTTCACGAACGACATCCCTCGTTCGGACAGGGTGCAACTAGCCCTATATGCGGACGATACCGCACTATATTTCTCACACAGAAATAAGGCTTTCCTGACGCGCACTCTTCAAGTCGCCGTCAACGCCCTAGGCGAATGGTTCCAAAAGTGGCTCATCGCGGTGAACCCGGAAAAGAGCGCCACGGTGTTCTTCTCCCGGGGCACCAGATCCCACACTGCGGGCCATCCCAGTAGTCGTTTAGGTCAGATCACCCTCTATGGGCGTCCCATCCCTTGGACCAAAAAGGTCAAATATCTAGGCGTCACCCTAGACTCCCGCATGACATTTGGACCGCATATACGGTCAGTACGCAACCGAGCGGCCTTCGTCCTCGGCCGGCTCTACCCTATGATCTGCAGGCGGAGTAAACTGTCGCTTAGGAATAAGTTGACACTTTACAAAACCATCCTAACTTACGCCAGTGCCGTATTCGCACACGCGGCTCCCGTCCACATCAATAGCCTCCAGGTTATTCAAAACCGATTCCTTCGACATGCCGTCGGTGCCCCGTGGTACATGCGGAATGTCGACCTTCATTCCGACTTCGGTCTAGTCCCTATCCGCAAATTTTTCAAGGAAATGTCCGAACATTACTTTGAAAAAGCTTGCGTCCACCCGAACCCGCTCATCGGCGCCGCTGCCGACTATATCCCCGACCCCGACCCTGGTCCCGGTCCCTCAGATCGTCGAACTACCGTACATCGCCGCCGTCCGCGGCATGTACTGCTCGACCCACCCGACCCGATGTCCGTCCTCCTGGACCATGACACAACACGAACACCAACACCGACAACGACGTCACGAGTCGTACACACACCTACACACAGACACCGGTCTCGCCGGCGAGGCCGAAGGGTCGTACGCATGCGACCTCGACATGCATCCCCTCGCTGAGTTTCTTGCCGGTTCTTCTCAGCGGGGGCGCGTTGTGAACCGGTGGTAAACTCACACTCTCTAAGCGGCAGCCCAAGCCGAGGCCGTGCCTCCCTGAGGTGCCCTTGAGCTAGTCGCTACCTACCTTTCCGGGCTGGAGCGCTCAAAGCGCTCGCCCTCTTGTCCGGTGAAGCTGTAATGGCCATCTGCGGCCAACAGTACTACTCATACAAAAAAAAAAAAGGCCAATCTTTCACAAGATCAACCATGTACGCAGGAGATATTATAGTGCACAAGTGTTTGCGCAGACACAAGTGCACTCTCTCTTCCTTTATACCTCTCATAATCCGATGGGACGGGAGACCGACACGACCGGGGAGAGGTTAGGCGCAGGACCGACTTTTTACATGCCCATCCGACGCATGGATCATCTTACTTATCAGGTGATCGGCCTGCATTGTTCTAGCCAGTAAGGAACAACTACACAAGTTGCCCCCCGCAGGATTCGAACCCGCGACCTCCGGTTTACAAAGCAAGCGGTTTCCCACTGCGCCACGGAGGCTACATACATTTTCCACATTATTCGCTAATTAAACGACAAAATCATGCCTAAAACATAGAGAAGTAGTGAAAGATAACTATCTAGAAAGATAAAAAGGTTTTGTGCGCTTGAAAATCTCACCAAAGGACTTTAATTACCTTCGAACAAGTATGATCCTGAGTTGCCGCCATTTCAGTTAGGTAAAATAATGTTACCAGGGCTATGTTTTAATTCCATGTTTTTCCAAAATCATCAATGATCAAAATTATAAATGGTAAACGATTTATGTCCTCAAGTTATTGACACGATTGTATTTATCCGTTACAATTGGCCACAACAGCCAAGCCAAACCTTATGAGAGCATAAAATTATGATTTCTGTCTTTAATTTTATGTATTTAACCATAGATTTAAGATTTTTTTCACTACGTTCAAAAAGATGAACATAGCGTGGGAAGGAGAAGTTCTTATCAAATACAAACTGCACGAGTGCAACAGAGGCAGAGATAAAATTCTTTTTTTTTATTCCGCATCACTTTTGACATTAGCCACTGCAACGCTGCCTCGCGGTCTGTTTACTGTCAAAGTAAATCATAATAATTTAGCACGATCTCAAATTTATAATATGAAATATCATTGTTCCATTATGGTGGCTTGTGCAATAAGTGCATGTGATGTTACAAATCGTAATAAAACGAATAAGTAAACATTTCACAGGTAATTGATTACTATTCCTGACTGCATTTTTGCTTGCTATATTTTTATGGTTTTGGTTGAAACTTTGGTTGAAAATCGTAATAATATCGTAGAATACATGTTTTTCTTCAAACTGATCATAATTTATTACTTCTATAAGAAGAATAGCGGGATATTTTGTGTAAAATGTAAAACGATTTGTTTACAGTAGGGCTTGAAAAAGTCCTGACGTCATGAGTATCGATATCGATAATAAAGCAAATAGTTTTAATAGAACAAATATAAATTCTACGTCTTTTTGTTTTAGTTTCAAGGAGTTTATATTTATTCGGTCTAAAAATATTTTGCCGTCTCTATATTCTTTATGTAAATTGATATGATAATAATAATAATTCAAATGTATTCTTTCAGATTATCAAAATAATTCTTTGTTATGACAAAAATAGATGCGGATTAAAGACGAGGATGGGTGGAATCCCTACAATATTCCAGTGTCTGTGATAAAGATTTTGATTTCTGTCTGTGATATCCATCCATATCATCGGTCCTACAGCCAATATGACCAGCCACTCCAGTCTGGTAATTCGTTGACCTACGTCGGCAAGTTTGATTCTCTGGTGATAACATTTCTTATTCGATCCTTCACAACAAATAATTTACTTCGTGTTCATGTGGTTTAAATAATATTAAGATGTTACCAGATAAAACGTGCTCTATTACTGTCGTCACTAAGAAGCTGAAGTATATATTTACAATATATTTTTATGAATGCTGAAATAAGTAAGGTAAGGTGCTAACATACTTATACTGTCGGACAAACAAACTGTATTTTTCTGACTTACTTTTATGCCCTACCTTTAAGACAGTAACGCCACTGGTACATTAACACTATAAGCTTATATAAAACAATGAATACATTAGCATAATTGCATATACAATCGAAAACAGGGGTGTAAAACCTTTGAATTGTTTTTTTTATCGACATCAAGACCTCATTGTCACTATGAAATAGTTCAGCTATTAAAGTATAAAGAAGGAGCAAACACAAACTCTCACAAACTTTCCTTTAAACAATATAGGAAGCTTTCGAAAGAATGCTATATGCACATTTATAAATGCGTATGTATCTCTGTCTCTCTGTTGTCATCAATTTTCTTAATTGTATACGTGAGTAAAAGCGCGGGACGTCGCTAGTAGGGTTATTACAATTAGTTTTTCTAGGTAGCAACTAATAATTATTTTTTAGCACCTAGTTAAAGCCGATACCCGCTTTGAAAATGTTTAGAATATCTCACTTGGGGCAAGACTAACATACGTTTGTCTTGCCCCTGGTAAACTGATAGTCTTCCCCCACTTTGACATTTTTATATTATGGTTTTATTTTGTTAAATATTAAGGAAACTTATTTGTTTTATGTGATACTAACAAGATAATTTTAAGTAGCATCATACCAACATAGAGTATGTTGGTATGATGCTACTTACAGCAAAGATATCTCAATTTAACATTTAATATCACAAATTTTTAAATGTTTTTTTCAGATCCACCAACTAGCCTTTTTTTTTCTTACAGCTGACATTTTAATTGTGTGATATTGACCAAATAGTTCAGCAGAAGTGACAACTGTGTTTTGAGCCGAGAACCATTACATGATAACTGTTTTATCGACAAGTTAAATTGGAAAAAAACGCAGAATTTTTCGAGTTATTTGAAAGTGACAGTCTTACCCCGGTGACAGTCTTAGGTGGGGACCTTACCTTATGTATTTTACAATAGAAGTATATTGTTTGCCTTTTTAATAATAACCTGGTACGATCCACACATGGTGATCTGATCCCAAACAAGGCAGAGCCTTTACTATGGAAACCAGACAACTTTTACTAATACATACTCATATACTTTTATTTGTAAATACATACTTAATAGATAAATAAAACCCAGACACCTGGTGGAAATCGAACCACCAGCTGGCTACCCAATAAGCCAGCCAGGATGTTGAACTGTTAGACCAACACGTCCGCCAAATGTTTTGGTTTTATACTATTTAGAAATATTGCATACTTCTCAAGGATCTCAGGGGATATTCCTTCACCCATACTGAAAAACGTTAATAATTATTGTTTATAATGCATGCTGATTTGAGTAATTTTATCATGCGTAACGATAACTTATTTACATGATCTAATTTACGATGTTTCAAGCAAAAAGAAACTAAATTTTTTGTTTAGAACGACTGTTTTACCACTTTTGACAATTTATCATTATAAGATTTGCAATACTAAAGGTTATTAGTAACTTGTTATAAATCAACATCAATTTTAAATTAAACAGATAATCGTGTAAATCTTCACACAAAATATCATCGATATCGATTACGTACGTAGTACTTTTTAACAACACTTTTTTTCCTTTACACATAAACAATTCACTCACACATAGGTTTTTCTTTTTTGGTTTCATTTTTTATCGGACTATGTTTATCTTCTATATATAATATCTTTGTATTTAACCTGTATAAATCGCAAAATATAAATTAGGGTACTGAGTATTTACGTAATTTTGGACTAGTGAATACATCCGTGTGATTTCTAATAGAGTTTATTTTCCCTATATTGAGGGTAAATATTTTTAAATTTAATGACAACACCTAATTCAATTGTACCAACTTAATCCCGAAGGGAACACATTTGTGAAACGCACTTTATGTCAGGACTTTTTATGTGACGTTTTCGCCTGTGGTTTTCGCCGCGACTAAAGGAGCATTTTGATCGTTGTGGGCCCTAAGTGGAACGCACCCAATATACAGATAGTCAACGCCTCTTGCAACGCCTGAGGGCAACGTTAGGCAAAGTTGAGAATCCCTGGTTTTTGACTTTGGAAAACCTTGTGTGTATTCACTTCACACTTCACTTCGAAAAAAAAACATGGCCTTTTTGCTCCAAGGGTTTTGCCAACAACAATGTGTTTATCCACAGGGTAGTGATGCGGTAATGACACTATTACGGTGAAAAAATATATATATAATTTTGCCTCTAAGAATTTTGCAAAAAGAATAGAGCTCGATTAGTAACAAAATGGGTAAATAAATAAGAATGGAATATAAAATAAAATTGATCTTATTCTGTTATGTTTATACCACAGAACACTTATTTTTAGTTTAGTTTATACCTAATAAACTCACTATTAATCAATATCAATCACTTTATTATTAATTTACAAGCGTGTACAAGATTCCACCTTTTTTCCATAGTCTATATTCATAGAGTCGATCTTCATAGCAGGCATAGACAAGACAATCTAAAGTACAGAACACATTAACCATAATATAAAGGTACGACTATCTCAGAGTAACTCTGAGTATTCTTTATCCTAATATTATTTAGCTGAAGAATCCAACTCGGATGGGCAGCGTTCGGGAAACTACGTGACATCTTCTCATCAGAAATTCCGCAGTGCCTGAAGACAAAGGTTTTTAACCAGTGTGTGTTGCCAGTGATGACTTATGGTACTGAGACGTGGTCTTTAACAGCTGGCCTTTTGGAGAAGCTCAGAGTCACACAACGAGCTATGGAGAGAGCTATGCTCGGAGTTTCTTTGCGCGACAGAATCCGGAATGAGGAGATTCGCCGAAGAACCAAGGCCACCGACATAGCTCGTAGAATATGCAAGTTGAAGTGGCAGTGGGCAGGCCACATCGCTCGAAGAACCGATAACCGTTGGGGAAGAAAGGTTCTCGAGTGGTGACCACGAACCGGAAGACGCAGCGTAGGCAGGCCTCCCACTAGGTGGACCGACGACATTGATCGCGTCGCAGGCAACCGGTGGATGCAAATAGCAAATTGTCGTTCATTGTGGCGGTCTAAGGGGGAGGCCTATGTTCAGCAGTGGACGTCTTCCGGCTGGTGATGATGATGATGATGAATAAATTTGTATAAAACTTAGGACGAGTTATTAGGTAGAGTTAATAAATAGGAAAGGTTTATCGGACGCGGAATATCACAAGGGAGCAAATCATATAAAAGGACAACCAATTTTGAACAATTGAAGAAAATGTGCTCCAGAGTACCCTCCTCAAGACCACATTCGCTTAAAGAATGATTTCGAACTCTTAGCAAGAAAAACAGGCAGACGTGACCGAGGCGGAGACGAATAATAACAGAAGTAATCCACTTCTCATACTTTTTGAATTTAAAAAACCAGGATTTATTTGGAATAAAGGGTTGAATAGAGTTTGAATATGAATATGAACCAGAAAATGGTATGGCAATACCATTTTCATAAACAGCTGACCGTCAGTCATACCACGGTCTGTCACTGCTGTCAGTAACGTCAGTGTCACCCACCCACCACAACACACTGTATTGAAATGTCATGCATGCACTTTATCACAGACGGATGCTACGCACTTTATGCAGCAAGAAGAAATAATGTTATATTGTACTCTGTGATAATGTTTTTAAGTGTAGGAATTTGGAGGAAGAGCTCAAAAATTTGCTTACAATATAAGTTAATATAAGTTGTGATTTAGTTCCAAAGAGACTGTCAATGTTCAGTATTGTTTGTTGTAGTTAATTCCTGTAAATTGTTATAAACAGCAGCGAAGATAGAACAGAAGTGAAGGGTGATGTAATGTAAGGTTTCCAGTTCGAGGCTCCTTTTAATATTCAGCAGTGTTTAGTATTGTGACTTCGAACAGACATTGGCGACATACGTGCATATATAGGTCCTGATATGGCGAATATTGCAAGGTTTGTATTATAGACATTTTACACGTGCGCAGTATTTGGGTCAAAAATTGCACAACTCTTGGCGAGTTTGACGACTACGAATGATTCTATTTCAGCCAACAGAAGTAGTTCTTTAGATTATAATGCAATGCTATTTGAGTGCATTGCAAATTTTGTAAACAGTATTTTTAATTTTTGCCTGAGTTCTGTGTAAACAAATCATACCCAATTTAAACATAATAATAAATATTATTAAATGCAAATGAACCTCGTTTTTTTGCAATTTAGTGTGAAGCGGGACATTCAGTTGATGGTAGACAACACTCTGGCTTATAGTCAGCTGCACTGCGCCCCTACTCGTCCCCTGAGTAATTAGTTATTAAGTCACTAGCGCCCAGTAATTTCACCAGCTACAGTGCACTGGAATACAGCAATGTGTACACATTGCTGCTTAGCAGTAGAATATTGGACTATGTCAAGAATGTCAGATAAAATCTGACATATACATGGTCCATTGTGAAAGGGGCCATCCAGGTCCCTAACCACCTAATTAGAGCTCTGATTCATTTAAAGGGGCTCTAGGTATGTTCATGTTTACTTGCAGGTGAATGACCTACTTTCTTGCCTGCTATACCTATACTTGCAGTTAGCACCAGTTTTCCTTGTAGGTACAGTGTTTGGTAAAATAATATTACATTAACTTCATCAGCAACTATTATGTTGTGGGTCACTGATATTATAAGTAAAAAGAGGTTTACTTATAATATCATTTCCATAAAATATCATTTACTTATAATATCATTGGTGTGGGTTGTTTGTGCTAGAGTTGTTGATTTTTTTTCAATGTATGATTAACAAGCGGGACAACCTGTGTATTGGCTGACTGTTTATCAACCTTCATCATCAATTATTATACTATTCTTTTTATTCAGTTGAACTTTATAATAATGTTTTAGTACCTTATCTGTAATTCATTATAGAATATAATCTTTCCATCTATTGCTTTCACTTTTTAATAAATAATTCATAAATACTGTATGATGAAACTATAAATACCTATCTGTTTGTAATACATGTTTAGTTATTTAATTTTAGAATAGGCTGCAATCTGTTTTAAAACTGAATAGTACACAAATGCTGATTGAGCAGTCATACAATGCATCACATCTATTGCATTCCCACTTATCGCAGAAACTGATAACACACATGACCTTATCTATAAGCTTACTTTAAGAACAATGTATGGAACCTCTTTCCTTTTAAAGAGAATTAATCATTTTATTGTGCTAAGATTTCTGAATTATGCTGGTACTATGATCCAGACAAGCTTGTGAAGCTAATTACAGTGAAACAATCATGGGCTGTTTGAAGTGGACACCTAATCTCTGTGCAGAGTGGCATGGTGCAGTTGACATAAAGATAAACCATTCCTTTGCACTTAATATTTCAGTTGCACCCTAAATATCACAGTCGTAAAATACAGAATCAGTAATATTTTTATTTTATTCAACATAGTGACACACCTGCCTATATATATGCAACTACATTGAACTGCCACTTCTCACCTGAGACATTCGATATTCAGTCTCTTGTGTCCAGTAATTTCACCAGCTAGGTACAGTGTCATTAACATCAGAACAGAAATGGTTACACATTGCTGTGTTCTTGGTGGCAGAATATCTGACACTGCGGTGTTACTACCTACATTGCACAGAGTATGGTTAGTAACATTGTTGTCATCCATGCTTGCTTCCATCCATTTTACATTACCTACATATCACATTTTTATCAATCAATATTATATTGCTTTCAAGTGATACAAAGACCAGCTTCTTTCTGTATTTCTTCAATGTGCATTATGCATCCAAACAATCTCAAATGTCATCATGCCTGCTCAATTAACACTAAATAGACATTGCATTTGATGACAGTCAACATAACCATTGTTTATTGTGCTACTACTTAATATTTACCATACTTTACGAGATTTGAAAACTAGAACATTAAACTGCGCCACCAAAGGTGCTCAGTAAACATTTGAGATATGTTTTGTTGCCTCTTGACGTTCTAGACACAGGTTATTGCACTGGCCGAGGCATGCGACACGTTTGAGAAGTTATGATAACGATTGATGGGAGAGATGAGTTCTGTTGGTTCAATTCCAAACCTCATCTAAGTTGGGGCGAGTGACAAACGAGTAACTTATCTGTTATGGTCACTAGTTATGGGTCTGGCACTTTTCTGGAACATTTATAGACAACATTAAAATATGGTGGAGCACCTCTAAATACATTGCGATAACCTGAGCGCTTTGTCGGGAGATCGGGCTCACACAGTGACTGTCGCAGCTGACCGCCGCTCGCGGTGGCCTGCGATGGGGCGCCGCCGCCGCCCTGCGACGCCCTCGCACCGCACCCCACGCCACCTGCCACACACAGGTAGGTGACGTTATCCCCACTCATTGTGCTTTTATTGGGATATACACAAGGCATTTCTTTTCTAATTTAGCTTCGTGTTTTTAATTTAAAATGGTGTGATATAGACGCTAATGGGTCGGTCATTCATTTATCAAATCAACTTGATAGCTTAAACTATACACTTTTTATGTTCAAAGTTTCAAACCAAGAATAGATGTAAGAGAAGTGCGATTCAAACATAAAGGCGGCCGTGAAGTTAGGCTCAACTCGCTGCGCGTGCGCAGTAACCAATTTAATAAGTTCCTCAAAGAAGCGTCGTAACGCTACTTTGAATCCGCGTCCCGTCACGCGAACAGTTTAATCCGCGCCGCTGGCGCCGCCGATTACGCCGCTAGTCCTTCTGACTCGCGCCGCAGACCACGGCACGTACTGCTCGACCCTCCTGACCCCATGACGGTCCTATTGGACCGGGATGCGCCGACCCCTCCCCGACAACCGTATGCTACACTAGCTATCAGACACCGGTCTCGCCGGCGAGGCCGAAGGGTCGTACGTATGCGACCGCAACGACGTGCATCACCCCACTGAGTTTCTTGCCGGTTCTTCTCAGTGGGGGCGCGTTGTGAACCGGTGGTAAACTCAGCCCTCTCTTAAGCGACAGCCCAAGCCGAGGCCCTGCCTCCCTGAGGTGCCCTTGTGCTCGTCGCTACTTCTGCCGTAAAGGCTAGAGCGCTTCAAGCGCTCGCCTCCTATTGTCCGGTGAAGCTGCAATGGCCATCTGCGGCTAACAGCGTCTATCATTCCCAAAAAAAAAAAAAAAAACAATTTAAGGTATCAGGGGGGTAATGCTGCGGTGAGAGGCCGAGGCACCTTGGATGAAGGACTAAAGTTACTCTGACTGACTGAGCCTCAGTCAGTGAGGGCACCGCCCCGCCCGCCACCCGCGATTATACCGCAGCAGATGATTTGAATGTGTGAGTTTCCCATCTGTACGCTGCACACATCCACGCTATTCGGGTTACGTACTGTCGAGTCGAGCTCATAATCATCTTTATAGTTTTGTTGGTGTTATTTATTCTATGTTGTTAATTCTTTGTAACTCTAGACTCGTACCACTGGCTCACCACTACACCAGCCCCGAGCGCGGGCGTGCCCGCGCTCGGGGCTGCACGGACAGGACGTGTCCTGTCCGTGCATTTTCACTTGTCACCAGACCGACTACCCCTGACATCTCCGCTTCTCAACTGGTGTACATGAGACAATGTATATATCTATTAGATAGATACAAAACACTACAGTAACCTTTGATTATATATACGTCTAGATAGCGTGTTCGATGTTCAAACACTTGACAATATCAAGTATACCAAAACATCAAATTGGTATACTTGGTTGTTTAGTATCACTTGAACTCTACCGATGGTTTGTGCTCGCAAAAAAAATCTTTTTGCCGAATTGTGTAATCAAATCGTGAAAATATTAACTAAGTAAAATTAATAAAGATCCTAACTTAATTTTCTATTCATAAATCTTAAGATTCTGTGAGGGATTATTATAAAAACTCGAATGTTTTTTACGACAATTTGTACATTGTCCGACTAGACTGGTGTGGCTAGGTAATAATGGGGGAATATATCTTAAGTCTGGGGTAATTTTTCTTTTGACAAAAATGAATTCAATGAAAGCTAATACGTAGCTAGTGACCAAAACATGAAATAAATCAATTATAATAATTTTAATTTATTTTTTTGATAAATTAATTACTTTTATATAGGTAAGTACTTAGAAGTATTTTTTCTTCCTGGTCATGAGCCAAATAAGACGTTCACCTGATGGTAAGGGACACGCCATTTAATTTAATTTCAATTCAATTCAATTCTTTTCAAATCAAATCAAATATTTTATTCTATTCTATTCTATTCTATTCTATTCTATTCTATTCTATTCTATTCTATTCTATTCTATTCTATTCTATTCTATTCTATTCTATTCTATTCTATTCTATTCTATTCTATTCTATTCTATTCTATTCTATTCTATTCTATTTTATTTCGATAACGCTATGGCTATTTATGGGAAAATATTTATAACTGGAGATCCCCAAACACGCACACAACCACAGATGACGCGAGTGTACAACGAGGCCTGCACGCACACACGAATAATGAGGTTGTTATGCTTATTAAGGGGGTAACATGCGCCAATGACCTTGAGAATCTGGCCGCTCCGGCCGAGAGTTGTCATCGTAGAGGGCGCTACCAACAAATATGAATATTACATTTGAAAAACCATAGACTAAAAATATGCAGATGTGTCGAATGGAGTTTTGTTAATTTTGCCTATTCCGTTATAGAATGAAATGATGCAGTTTAATAACGGTAACCCACTGTTTTATATCTTGATTTATACCTTGGCGTGCCACCTAATTACAATCTGACAACCCAACCACTTACAGTGGTAACGTAGTTGACGTGTTGCAACAGGATACGGATTATTGCATTTCATATTCCAAACTTCATATCAAAGGTTCGGTCCGTCTATTATAGAATGGCCAATGCCTGACTATTGAGACTTATACATACTTCTATTCTATTGTTGGTGGTTATTAGGTCCGGTCACAACCGGAACGCACTTCGACCCAGCTGAATACATTGTGCCTGCCATTCGGAATCCATATACATTCGTACTACTTATAACTTACAGTCACAGCGGATTTTTGTGTGTCTGAAGTTAGGGTTGACGAACCAATGCGCAAGTACAGTTGTGAGTTCTGAATACATAAACATAAAAATAGCTACTGCGCAGCGTCTTGCCGTGACTACTGTAAGCGTACTTGAAATGAAACTATGCACAAAGTTCTAAGGTTTCTGTTCTGCACGTCAAAACGAAAGCGTTTAACAGAGCCTTCAAAATTTAGTTTTTTTTTTCTTAAAAAGGGACCTTTTTAACATATTTCCTAAATTAGTTCCAAATTCTCTAACCAATAAACATCCATCTGATAGTTGAGCTTTTTGATCCCTGGGAAAATGAACTGAAACCAAATTGATGATTGATTGCGATGTTCGAGTATGACAAAGAGAGTGACTTAAGATGCTGCAATGCATGCCAGTGGCCCTGATGAGATGCTAGCGGTATTATTAAAGAAGCGTGTAACTGTAATGTTTCCTATTCTAATGCGTATATTCTCTTTAAGAGCGGCACAAGTACCCGAATCTTGGAAGCTTGCTAGCTTCCAACCTTAATCAAGAGCAGATACCCAACGTCGACCCAAGTCGTGCAGACCCAAAAATCATAAATAATTTTTATTGCTTCCGTGATAATAATAATAGCACCCACCCATCTCCTCCCGTTGGGTGTCCGTAAAAGGCGACTAAGGAAAAACAAGAAGACGAGCAGCAGCGTCTTTTTATTGGATTACCTACCACCTATCTGCGATCCCCAACCGCCTGCCAGGCGTAGGGATTAAGGCAACCCCTCCCCTTTAAGGGAGAGAGGGCCTTTTTTCAACAGTGGACGTTTCGGCTGCTGATGATGATGTAGATGAGTTCCGTGATCGACTCCGTAATGGCCATCGAACTGAAACTATGATAAGATACTTAACTTTTTCCATAATTAAGTACAGGTAAAAACGACCCAGACCCAAGACAAATAGATTATGTTCATACACATGAATGTTTGTCCTGTCTGGGCATCGACCCCAAGACCTTAAGGTCAGCGGCCAGGGTAGCAAACTACAAAGTCAACGGACCTGTGTTGTTATTCAATATACGTGGCTGCCAAAGGAGTCCGTAGCACTGTTTGTTTGAACGCACGAATTCAGTAATAGTCTATTTTAGTGTAACGTCATATTATGTACTGTCGTGGACACGAACGCTATACCAGTTTTCAATCAAAATAGTTTGAACGACGTTCCGGGCGCTTACCCCACCCGCATGTATTTTGGGCCGGCACGTGCAAGCGATTGTCGTCCTAAAGGTCGTGATACACCGTTCGTGACCGCGAGAGTACGTAACGTAACTTCATCTTGAGTTCTGTACCCATCGCGGGGTTTGAACTAGGCGGAGCATTTGACATTTTATTTTATTTTATTTATTCTTTAGCACACTTAAATGTGTACAAGGCGGCCTTAATGCCTTAGGCATTCTCTGCCAGTCTACCTTTGGATGATGCAGAGGGTAATAGTGGTAGGTGCATAGGTAATGTAAAATTTAAATAGATATTTAATTTACATTGATTCTAATAAGCAATCTGGTTTTAAAGTAAGTAACATTTTAACGCGGTGGTATTTTTTCTCGTACCTGCAAACAACACCATCAGTTTATTGTTACGCAACTTAGTTAAGTAACAAGGTATTACCTGATAGTAATCGAAGCACCCACCCATAGAAAAATCTCTTCCTGTCCCTGTCATCCAAAACTATAATTATAGCCTTTTGGTCCGATAGTTTTTTGCCAGCTACCAGTGACCTACTTATGTTACATAGCGGAAGAAATCTAAGATTAAATTGGCGCCACCTAGATAGTACACGAGTACCCTTCTAACTTCACCATCCAGATGTCTCAAACGACGAAAGCAACTGTCCAATGCAACTGTCCGTAGGTAAGCGTGTCGCTCACCACCAAGCCAACCACCCAGGTACTCGACTCGTTGCTAAGTTGCAAAAACCAACATGATAGTAATAATAACACCGTTCTTGTTTTGACAAAAAAAAACATAATGTAAAGGATATCATATGTCATTTTGTCGACCTACACAGTATAAATACGATTTCAATTAGTAAGATCATATATGACTCTGATACGCTTTAAAAGTTAGGCATAATACTCGGCAAAGATACTTTCGCATACTCTATGATGAACCAAAAATATGGTATTACTATAAAAATATCTTTAATTAAATATAGAAGTATAGATTTCATTTGAAATGATTTATAATGTTATAATTATACCATATGTAACATATCTTAATTAAAAATATGTTCAAAATCGTTTAAATTAAATTCGTCCTGTCAAAAAAAATTCGAGCACATCCACCCTCCATAACAGTCCACGAAAGACTGATGAAAGGCGATCGCGGGGGCGCTAAAAGGGGAAATGCATCGCGTACGTGGTTTTTCTATAATTTCTTGTAAAACATGAATGAAATTAAGAAATGTAATCAATACACATTGTAGAATAGGTTATTATGCTTTTTATAGTCCAAGTTTGACGTCTATCCGATGAACGGATATTGAACGCTAACACAATTCATATCCAACGTAGTACATTTTTAAATACATATTGCTTGAAAACATTATAATTAATCCAATATCTAATCAATAAAACTATTTGCTGAAGATCTGAGGTATAAGTACATATAATTTTCATAGCCAATGCAATAGCGGATTGAGCCATCGAACTCTTTAAACTAAGGCTATTTTTGCAATTTTACCGTTGTTACCCCCTTAACGTAACGTTACAAGACTAATAGGTATCTAGACGTATATATAATCAAAGACAGTAACGTTATCTGTTTAGTTAGAATAATGCCACGTGGACGATATAACATTTTGAAAGGCAAGCGACGAAAATGTTATGTAACGATCCGCAATAGGCATGATGACTAATTTTGAAAAATTATTCTATAATGTACTTACGGGTCTACTATTGCCGAAAATATTCATAATTTTGTATTAAAGTTACAATAAATAGCAAAATTTTCAATTTTTAAATAGACTTTGAATTTCATTCCAATACAAAGGCTGGTGCATGGCGCCATTTTGTGACGTCACCACGGTATAAATAAACAGCAAAAACAGCAAATAAATAACATAAACATAATTTTATTGAAGAAAGAAAGTTGAGATGACAGTTTGGCAGTTGTTTGTTTATACCGGGATGACGTCATTCACTCTGATGGTGTTTAGTACAAAATGGCGATTAGCTGTATTTTAGTAATTGTTTTATTTAATAATCACGAAAATCTCCCTATTATTATGAAAATAAGATTCATTTTTGGAATCGGTGCAATCTGTTCTGATATTCAAAACCACAGTTTCATTGGTATTGTGTTGCAGTCATCATGCCTATTTATGAAAAACGAGACTTCGACTGGCAAGTTTTTGTCTTTTAACGGAAATAGAGCCTTGACCTGAAAACGTCGTTTTCGTTATTGGCAACATTGTATTTAAAAATTCGCATCATCATTACATAGTATGAAACAAAGTCGCTCCCGTTGTTTGTACGCTTAGATCTTTTAAACTACGCAACTGATTTTAATGCAGTTTTCAGCAATAGCTAGAGTGATTCAAGAGAAATGTTTATATGTAGTATGCGCGGGTGGAGCTGCGCACTCGTATAGGTATCTATCTAATCTATACTTATAATAAAACTGTAACAGATCCAATTCTGTACATTGAAGATATTTTGAAAATTATATTTGGAGGGCATTCTATAACCGATACTGAGGCCGAAAATGTTTTTTTTTTAATTTTTGTCTGTCTGTCTGTCTGTCTGTCTGTCTGTCTGTCTGTCTGTCTGTATCACGGCTGAGCATCACGCCGAAACTACTGAATGGATTCAAATGAAATTTGGCATGATTTGAGATCTTACTACGAGGTAGGACATAGGATACTTTTTATCCCGTAATCTAGCACGGTTCTTTTGGGAGAGGGGATTAAAGTCAAAACGGGTACTTGGTTATACGCTTGGTCCGATTTTATCAATTTTTCTTTATAATATAATAAATATTAGTAAGAGAACACTCATAGAGAGTTGTTATCAAGGTTTTGTAATCGATCGGGTTAAGCAACCTTAGGTAAGGTCATTAAATAGATGGGTGACCGTTTAACGCCATTTGAACTAAATGGGTCCGTGCTTCGGAGAGCAAGTAAAAAGTGGGTCCCAGTTTATAACTGACTATAAAAAATGAGGTTATGTATTCGATGCGAATGTCTGTTATTCAAAGTTTAGTTAGCGTAAAAGTTGCGCAGGCGGAGCTGCGTGGGTCAGCTAGTGGAAACATAAGAATCGATCCGAAGAGGTCGTTGGCAACTAGAAGCAAAGTCCACCAAAACGATCTAGATACCTAAAAAGTCCTATCAGCAGATGTAGACTGACATAATTGTCTTATTTTGTATATTAATTAACTTCAAAAAAACGATCTACTTAATTTATTGTCAACTTGAATGTACATGCGTAAAGACGCAATGCACGAACTTCACAGAGCCGCCTTTATGTTTGAGTCGAACTATAACTACCTACCTAATGTAGTTACTCAAACCGATTTTAAATAAATCCAAGTTCCTTAAGGTCAAGAGTTTCAATATATTGTTGTGCGAGTTCACTGCCTATAATATTAATGTCATCAATCTATTGTTTATAGATTGTTTACTAGACATAAGTAGTTTATAATAGATTGTTTATTAATACATTAATTAATGAAGAATTTAAACGGGTTCTGTAATTTGCACGGGTTTCGCAGCAACACTAGTAGTTTCACCATTCCAGAAACCTTCTGACATAATATGTAGCGTTCATAGAATAGTATACTTCTAACTAATACTATTGAAACAACTAAGTAAAGAAGAATATATCAAAATTATATTTTTGATTTTTTGATTAGTAAAATCTTCCACATTGTATCAGTTTTAGGCCAATGCTAACCAGGCAGTCACGCAGTCCGCACCGTGTACGACATCCGCTATCCGCAAAACTTTGCCTAACATCAAAATTAGTGAGCAAGATGTTGTAATTAATCTATTCTTACGGATTATATCGCGATTTAATGCTTTGCAGCACCCATGGTCACGGGCGGACCATGGGTACTGCAAAGCATTCGAAACGTCGGGAAAATTAAAATAAATCGCGATATAATCGGTAAGAATAGATTAATTACAATGTCTAGTATTCGCGTAAATAAAAGACAACATTAAGATGTTGTATTTAAGTTAGTTTGTTCAATGTTTTAATAATTTGTATCTTTTTTTTCTAATCTAATTGAAACACAAAACACACAAACAAATTAACATACTTATTTATATTTTTGTCTTTGATTATATATACGTCTAGATACCTATTAGTCTTGTAACGTTACGTTAATAACACCGTGGCTACACGGTTATAAACCAGCCTCCAACCAAGGTCAAGAGGTTGGGACATCCACCGTTGGCGTGCTGGCTACACGGTTATAAACAACAGGCACTAACTTGATAAAGTGGCTATGATTCCAGGAAAAATATCGATATGTCGATATTTTATGTTTAGTAGTCTTGTGTACTACAGGAACGGTGAACGGTTAGAAACCGTTGCGCAGTGCTCACCGAATAGATTCGCTAATCTTAATCGTACATCGGACACACTCCAATGGAGTTAACGTACGTACCTATCATATCATTAGTTAATAGTAGTTCTACTTCAGTTGGGCGGTATATTGTGTACACATGGGTCTTGTTGTGGTACAAAAAGAACTTTCGAGATTCCATACATTGCATACATTTGATAATACCTAATTATACTGTATGTTGTAGATTAAAATAAAATTACACGACAGAAGTTAGTAAACAGGTGCAATCGTTCTGAAACATTTGTAAACTACCTATTAAGTACCGTAGTACCGTACGGTTAGTGTGAACTCGTTCACTTCCGAAACTGTACTAGTACGGAACGATCTTTCAAATCAACGAGTAGGCGCACAAGACTGCTGACTGACTGGCACTGAGAAGTATTGGCTAGGTTTATTGAAGAAATATCTTCGTCCATCATCGGATCCTGTTCACAATATTTCTACCACCTACTCGTCATGTCCTGTTCAGAGAGTATAAATTTAGTATGTCTACGTTTATTGGTTCAGTGATTGTGTCATTAAACCCTGGCCAAGATTACCACGTATTCTTTAGTAGCACTGGATAAACACGTGTACATTTCGTGACTTTTGGACGAATGGAAGTACTAGAAAATGTATGTTACTATCTATATAACTAATGTATCCCTACATCTATTTGGAAAAGAGCTACTGTACTGTTCTTTAAACAGCTGGACTGATTTTCATGATACATAGCTATGAACCCTATCCCTTTAACTAGCTTTCACATACAAAAACGCGCATTGAAACCCGTCCACTCGTTGGAGCGCCATGATGCCACAGACAGACTAGGTCGACCTTATAAGACCCCTCCTTTTTGATCGGTGGTTAAAAATATCGATACAATAAACCGCGATATAATCCGTAAAAATATTAAACTATTTTTCATTTAAATATCGATACGATGTTATATCGATACCTTATCTTTGCTTTTGCTACATCTCGTATTGGTTAGAGCTGCCGTTGCCAACGACGCTTCCCAACCGAGACCGTTAGAGCTATGAAGGTCAAACGAAATCCAAGGGTGTTAGAGCTACAAAGGCCTTGGTCGGACGCCAACGGCACGTGTAACGTTAGAGATGTGCAAGAGCAAAAATAAGGTGTCGACATAACATCGTATCGACATTTTTAAAACATATGTCGGGTAAGATTATTAAATGAAAAATGTTGTTATTATTTAAAAGAATATTGGCGGTTTCAAGTTTTAGTTATCTACTTAAGTATCACATTCTTGTGATATTCTTATGAATTTTAACCGTCCAAATATTGTCAAAATAGAAAAGACACTTGGGTGGTGGGTGCCCCAACTCTTTATATCCCTCGCTGAAGACAAAGATATTGTAATCTAGACAAAAAATATTTATTTTAATATTATTTTTCGATAATTCATTTTTTATATCGATATATCTAGGTAAAATATCAAGTATGTCGATCGAAGGAGATATCGAAATATTAAATATGTCGGAAAAATATCCCTCTATTTAAACATAAAATATCGACATATCGATATTTTTCCTGGAATCATAGCCACTCTATCAAGTTAGTGCCTGTGGTTTATAACCGTGTAGCCAGCACGCCAACGGTGGACGTCCCAACCACTTGACCTTTGTTGGAGGCTGGTTAGTAACTGTGTAGCCACTCTTTAAGCATAACAACCTCATTATTCGTGTGTGCATGCAGGCCTCGTTGTACACTCGCGTCATCTGTGGTTGTGTGCGTGTTTGGGGATCTCCAGTTATAAATATTTTTCCCATAAATAGCCATAGCGTTATCGAAATAAAATAAAATGAAATGAAATGAAACGAAACGAAACGAAATGAAATGAAAATAAAAGATTTGATTTGATTTGAAAAGAATTGAATTGAAATTAAATTAAATTAAATGGAGTGTCCCTTACCATCAGGTGAACGTCTTATTTGCCTCATGACCAGGAAGAAAAAATACTTCTAAGTACTTACCTATATAAAAGTAATTAATTTATCAAAAAAAAAAATTAAAATTATTATAATTGATTTATTTCATGTTTTGGTCACTAACTACGTATTAAGTTTCATTGAATTAATTTTTGTCAAAAGAAAAATTACCCCAGACTTAAGATATATTCCTGCATTATTACCTAGCCACACCAGTCTAGTCGGACAATGTACAAATTGTCGTAAAAAACAATCGAGTTTTTATAATAATCCCTCACAGAATCTTAAGACTTATGAATGGAAAATTAAGTTAGGATCTTTATTAATTTTACTTAATTAACATTTTCATTTTCGATTTGATTACACAATTCGGCAAAAAGTTTTTTTTTAGCACAAACCATCGGTAGAGTTCAAGTGATACTAAACAACCAAGTATACCAATTTGATGTTTTGGTGTACTTGATATTGTCAAGTGTTTGAACATCGAACACGCTATCTAGACGTATATATAATCAAAGATTTTTGTGCTGTTCTTGGTGATAAAATAAAATAAATAAAAATTTTGAAATGGCCGAAAATTATATAAGCACATGGGTTGTTGCACTTAAATACTATAATCGAATGTCAAAAACTATCAAAACATTATTTTACAACTATTAATATGTAACTTGATAATGTTTGGTACCATGCACAGTATGTTTTTTGACCCAAAAATCGAACATCGTCGTTTTATTCGCTTATTGGATGGAACAGATAATTCTGAAGCCAAGAGTAAAACTCCCGTGTGCCAATTATATACTTACCAAATAGGAACAAAAAAATATTTTTTTGGTATAAGTGCATACTTACATACATACTCTCGAAAAACATAACCGTCCGCCGGGCATTCGGCCAAATAAATATGTACAAATAAAAAGTGACAACCCTAATACCAAAATAATCAGAAAAACTTTAGAAGTGTGTAAATCCTAGATCTTAGGAGATTTGGCTGTGTGTTTTTTTAGGAATTGGTATGGCTTTCAATATTATGTGGAGAGAAAATGGAATGCCAATACGTTAAGATAGAGCAATGAAAATTAAAAACTATAAACATTATAATTTCTCTCTAAGTAAGTATATAAAAAAGTAGTTTTTTTTAAATACCATATAAAATATGGCTGTAATAAACTTAATAAAGGAAAAGGAAAAAATAACGCGTAATTTTTTTGTTAAGTGTATTTAAGTAAATTATGAAAAGTCCAGAAATATCGAAAATATTTTTAGGTTCGTATTTGGTAAGTAAGTGGTATATAATTGACACACGGGAGTTTTACTCTTGGATTCAGAATTATCTGTTCTATCCAATAAGCGAATAATGTCCGATTTTTGGGTCAAAAAATATACTGTGCCACGGTACCAGTCGTTGTAGTAGTCGGTGGACATGACAAATGTTTTCAATAAATTCAATTGAATAAGGTTGAGCAGTCGTCAATCGAAGAGTTGACTACGTTTGCAGCTGGAGGTTCTCGTAAATAGCGACATGACACTAGTACTTGCTAGGTGTAGCTTAAAATCGCGATAACCATTAACATTATGTAGGCTTCTGGGACAATTCTACGTTTTATTTACATATGCAGATAAATTTTAAGCGAAAAAGTTATTACAATTTAAATGCTTTTTCCCACAGCCGCGGTTCGCACTCAGTTTAGTAGTGCTTGTATGGTCTCCATGAGCGGCCGTTTTGGAGGCCAGGCAAACAATTACGTGGTCTCGTCCGTTTGGCTCGCTCGAACTTTGTGTTAATGAGTTTGCTTCAGTATTTTATCTAATTCTTCACGAGTTTAGTGGAAAACAAATCTGCCTCCTTCTTTCAAATATTACCACAATGTAAGTTCAATACATAATATTTTTTTTCGTGATGTATTTTATGTTACAAGACGTTAAAATATGTCTAGACATTTCTTTCATCATCAGATGGGAGACGTCCTCTGTTAAACAATGGCCTCCCCTTTTCTTCCTCTGTTGAACACCACAATTGTCCGCGACTGAGTACTATTATGTATTCTGTGGCGACTGTCACAAAGTTGTCGCTTCTCCTAGTAGAAGGCTATACTTCTAACTTTCTACTCCATAGGCCATATCTTATCGGTTGATCGGTTCCTCGAGCAATATAGCCTGCCCATTGCGACTTTAACTTGCAAATCCTAAGAGCTATGTCGAGGACTTCGGTTCTTCGAAAAGTCATATGACAGGAATCAATGTTTTGTTAATTTTAAAGTATAAGACAAAAATCCTGGTTGCCGCAAATTGGCTAGAATGTGTTTCTAATAAGTTTACACGTTTGAAGAAAAAACAGCTGACACTTAATTACTGAATTCTAAACATGTGTATCAAAAATGTACCGCCGCCTGTATCTTGTTACCGTGCATACATTACAATACTGTCATTATTTTATATAAAATCTTTTAAAAAAAAAATTTAACCGACTTCAATATCACTGAAAAGTATAAAATAATTTAAATATTATTGAAGTTGGTGTTAGCTTACCGGCTGTGTATATTTGGCACCAACTTCAATAATATTTAAATTATTTTATACTTTTCAGTGATATTGAAGTCGGTTCAATTTTTTTTTAAAAAGATTTTATTTTAAACTTTTTAGTGATATTTTCATATATAAAGATTGAACCATCGAAAACCGTAAAATTATCTAGGTAGGTTATGATCACATTGTCGTCTACATAGTTTTACATAATTCATGTTTCTTCAGAAAAAAATATGCGGTCGTAATGAAATTTGCATGGAATCATCATAGCAGTTTACTCTCTCGAATAAAAAATGAATCATCGCAATCGGTTCATAATTGTCAGAGCAATGTAATGGAGAACATCAGTTTTATGGTTTTTACCAGATAAATTCCTCCACATCGTTCATGGTCTTCCAGGAAGTTCTTATCCGGTTGTGATAAAATTCATACAGATTTAATACAGTGGTTTCTTCTTTCGAATAAAGAAAGAATCATTGAAATTGGTAAATATTTGCCAGAGTTATGACCATTTTTGTCCTTAAAAAGCGACATAAAGTCATCGATATAGGCTTTCCTGCAGCTCTCAGTGCGCAGTCACCATTCTTGTTTTTCAGGAACTACTTATTACTAAGCAATAATTTTTTTATGGGACCCAATCAATGGATTGAAGAATGAATGGAAGAAAGATTTTTTCAAATCGGTTCATAATTGACAGAGTTATGCGCGAACATACATAAAAAGAAAAAAAATATATATATACAGACGAATTGAGAACCTCCTCCTTTTTTGAAGTCGGTTAAAAATAACGACGTCGTTCTTAAGTCGTTCTCAAACCAAATATCAAGCAATTGTTCAGTTAGTCGCGAAGGGACCGAGGGCCGCGGCGCGGTGCAGGCAGCGTGGCTGGTGCTGGCGTGTAGACGTGCATCCAAGACGCGGGCACACATCGTGACTAGACAATACATACATTACACATTTAATCAGTTGCTAGTTGTTATCTTTACGTTATCTTTTATTGCTACGATCATTGAAATGTTTTCTTTAAAAAAATGCTAATATCGTTTAGTGTTCCTCGTTCATTACTAGCGCTCCATACGTGTGTCGATAACGGCGATCATTAATAATACTGACATTTTGCAAATTCGTTGCTTGAATGATTGCCTTGAATTATTTGGATATATTGGCAGTTCGGTCCTGTTCGTTCGGCGCCAGGTTAAAGCGCAGTAAGGACTAACGGGGTCATCGACTGCAGGTCGAGGGAGGAGCTAGAGAGCGCGCCGTGTCTGGACAGAGGGGACTCCGTGGCCGTCAGGATGCTGGGTGGCCGGCGGCGCGTGACGCTCGACGTGCTGATGACGTGCTGGGGCGTGGGCACGTGGCTCGGCGTCAACGGGCTGTACGTGCAGCTGCCGCTGCTGGTGGAGCGGCTGCCCGAGCGCTGGGCGCTGTCCTCCTTCATGGTGCTCGCCGTGCAGCTGGCCAACGTGGGCATCCTGCTGTACGGCGTGCTGCGCCGCGTCACTCCGCGCGTCACCGACGCGCCCTACGTCTATGGACTGTTGACCGTGGGGACCGCGGCGCTCGTGCTCAACGCGTTCCTCTACGACAGGACGAGTGTGGTCGGAGGCACCGAGCGGTCCGTGGCCTTCCTGACGTTGACGTTCTTCGCGGCGCTGGTCGGATGCACCAGTTCAGTGTTATTCTATCCGTACTTGAGACATTTCCGCGACGTGTATTTGGCGACTTATCTCGTCGGGGAGGGGCTCAGCGGGTTCCTGCCGAGCATCCTGGCGCTCGTGCAGGGCGTCGGCGGCGAGCCGACGTGCGTCCCGGCGGCGGACGGCGGCGCGCCGGTGGCGCACTACCCGCCGCCGCGGTTCGACACCACCGTGTTCCTGCTGCTGCTGGGCGCGCTCTCGGCGGTCAGCCTGCTCGCCTTCACCACGATCAACAACTGGAGGCGCTTCGACTCCGAGAAGGTGGCGCCCGCGGCCGCCGCCAAGGTCGAGGAGGCGAGCGCGGAGCGCGCGTCGCTGACCGGGTCGCGGTGGCTGGGCGTGCTCGCGCTGATGGCGGTGCTGAACGCGCTCAACAACGGCGTGATGCCGTCGGTGCAGTCGTTCTCGTGCATGCCGTACGGCGCGCGCGCGTTCCACCTGGCGGCGACGCTGGGCGCGATGGCGGCGCCGGCGGCGTGCCTGGCGGGCGTGTGGCTGCGGCCGGCGCCGGCGCGCGCGCTGGCCGCGCTGCTGGCCGCCAGCGCGGCGCCGCTCGCCTACATCCTGGCCACGGCGCTGCTCAGCCCCGCGCCGCCGCTGCAGCACCAACTAGCCGGCGAGGCGCTCGTGGTGAGTACACACGCATACACTTACACACATCATTACTAATGCGTTTATCGGTATAGAGATCAATGTGGTGTGTGGTGTGGGTGTGTTTTTCTCAATGTGGACAATCAGTAGCCATTGCTACTGATTGTCAACATTGAGAAATAAAGACATTTTATGAAACTTTTCAATAAACAATTTCGTATTCGATTTGATAAATGTAACGTCTATCGAATCCAATTCAAAATTGTATTATAAACTGTATTGTCAGTAACTTATGTCTCGGCAGTCACTATATCTAAAATATTTCTTCAGTACCCTATGGTAGACTGTTAGAAAATGCCTAAGGCATTAAGTCCGCCTTGTACTTTATGTGCATAAAGTTAAATAAATAAAAATAAAATAATTATATCGTTTACCCGCGCATCGCGTTGGCAACCTCCGGTTCCGACGTCATCTACACGAGTTCGGTGGTAATGAAGGGCCAGCACTCTGTAGGTTTGTTTTACACAATTATCCACTCATCGCATTAAAAACGAAGTACTTACCTAGAGAGGTAGGGTACAACCGCGGGTACAACATAACTGAAAACGCTCGTAATGTACTATGTTCACTTCTGCTCACTCATAGGGAAATATCGGGTTCAAAAATATATACGTAACATTGTCATAAATACATATATGTTTACGTGCGATATAATTATGCCGGTTGATCTCTTAGGTTATCATGATTGTAATTTATTAGCAATTAACTAACAAATTACTCTTCGGAGTTCGACTTTGGCCTACCGAACCGAAATGTTTATAATAAAATATACGTACCGTACACAGCATTTGAATGTAATGCTAATATAGAAGAGACGCTTTTGCGAGCGGTATTTAGGCAGTTGATCATGCTCAGTTCAAACAATTAATGGAAAGTGTTTCCAATTTGGAAACGTTAGTTACGTTAGCTTAACGTATACGGAATCCGTATCTGGTTCATCAAATCTATATCTATATGAAATACTTACATTGACTAACGCAAAAGTTCGATTCTTTCCCTAATGGGAAATATTCCGTAGTTTTGAATGCCACATCACGCGGTTGTCAGAGACCGCGGGGTGAGGGTAAAACCTAAGAATGTCATGCGGAATGCAGCTATGTTCGGAAATGCGCACGTACCGAACATCCCGAGCCAGTGCGATGGTACTCCTTCGATCATATAAAGTGGTACTCCTACAAAATGGATGCGAGAGCTGCATCCGCATGACGTCATTATGTTTATTCCGCGTTGTCTCTCCGAACGCGCAGGGTGGCATTCGAAACGTACGTAAGTATGTCCACGGAATGTATTCCGTGCAGAAAAAAATGGAAGGCTGGCAGTAGTCAACGCATTTTTATATACACAGCATAAATACTAGAGAGAGTATAAATAGAGTACTCACTACTATGTCTGATCAATCACAGAGGGTATTGGCGACACCGAACGCCATACAATTATACGTTTATAACTTTTATATAACTATAAATATCTCGTAAATGTTTTTTCCTGAACTGTGCCAGCACTGCATTATATGCACCTAACAAATCTGACAGGGGTTTTTAAAAACCTGAAGGTATTTTTTTTGCATTTACAATTGCTGCATCCGAGTGCCGGATTCCGCATGTAAACGAATTCGGCTAAACCTTATTACACTGTTCTAAAGGAGTTGTTCCAGAAATGTATGGAGCCTGGGCCAACATCATGTACACTATATGTATATATAACTATTCAATATAGTAACTGTTTTGTAATCTTATCTTTTTTTAAAATATTGCTTCGTTTTATTGTACATTTAAGATATCTTGGTCAAGGAGAGCACTGAGCAACACCAGAGAGAATATAATACTACTGTAGCAACACCCCACAATAATATGATGGATCGGAAATACGTAACAAAAATGTAATTTTGACAACTGACTATACCTGCGATTGAACTTGTTGCGGATTCCAATCCAAATCACAGGCATTAATCAATACAGTAAAGCCCGGATCAAGAAAGAAACAGTCAATGAATGTCCACAAACATAAATAATCACTAAAAACTCCAAAATACATTATGTACTCCACGCGTAAACAATCTATTACGAAACGTCAACTATAGCATTAACTGTCAAGTAGTAAACCAACGTCAAACGCAACTGTCATGGCTGCCCTAAAAACAGGGTGGACATACTAAATAACTGCATAAGTAATCATTTTTGTACAATTGTACTCTGCTTCATATTAATTTATAAGTATTTTTATGAAACTCTCCTATGTTTTTCCTATTTTTCCATGTAGTGTACATAGTGTTGGCCCAAAATGGAACATCTCCTTTAGGCTTAGAGGAAGAAAACAATAGAGGGCTGGACACTTTCTTTCTCATTCACGCAAGAAAAGAATGCGTTTATGTAGGTTACGTGTGATAGAAAGAAACAGTGTATATGATTTTTTGTCCCTCAGCATGTGTTCGATTTTTCCGCGCCGTGGGTGCGAAACAAATTTGACGTTTGCTCCCACTTTGCTCCGTGACAATTTTATCGTGGTTTAAATATTAAATAAATAACTTAAAATTCAATAAAAAACTAACTGTGACATTACTGTGTGTTGTGGAAATCCTATAAGAATCGTGCAGTGCAGTATTATAGGCTGTAAAAGTGACAGTGAACGTAAAATTAGTGGAGTATCGTTTCACATGTAAACGTGAATTATTATGGCCAATTTAGAGATTACATTTAGAAACTAATACATGTAAACGACTTATTTAGATCTTATTGCTCTAAATTCGTTACTATTTTACTTGAAAGTTACGTGTAAGATCGATAAATTCTTGTTTTTCATCCATAACCTAAAATTTTCAGTTTATTGATCGCCATTATCAGTGTTGCCAGTGTATAAAAGAGAGACTACCATAAATAAGTGGTAAATTATTATTAAGTGCATCATACACGATCCCACATGCTGGGTGCATCGAATAATTTCTCAGATTTCCCGAATTTATTTTTATGATTTCCTGAAAATATGGATATTTGTATACTTTGGATAGCAGCAACAAAAAGAATTAATTAGGTTGCTAAAAGTTATTCCCGAATGCTTAAATATTCAGAAATAACGTAAGCGCTCAAGTAATTCGTCCAAGGCTGCGCAGGACGTATTCATTCGTTATTTATAGGCACAATGGTCATTGTACATTTAATCGTGCTTTTACTATATGCATTTTGTATAAATATATGTATGTATGTTGTTGGTTACAATTTATTGGTAAATTTGTCTGAATTATAAATAAATAGTACCGACGTTGAATAGTTTGTTTCATTTGCCCCCCTATTATGTACCTATCTCGTTTGACAACTAAAGTGATGATCAATAAAGCAAAGTGAATACTAAATAACTATCAAATGATTAATTTGGCATTGCCTAACTTGAATCACCAATAAATACCAAACACACTTTCAGTAGACATCAAAGTTTGGTGGACAACTGAAGCTTGATAGTCACTTTGCTTTATTGATCATCACTTTTTTTTTGTAGAAATAGTACTGTTTCACTGGCCAATAAGGCGAGCGCTTAAAGCGCTCCAGCCAGAAAGGTTTGGGTAGCGACTAGCACAAGGGCACCTCAGGGAGGCACGGCCTCGGCTTGGGCTGCCGCTTAGAGAAAATGAGTTTACCACCGGTTCACAACGCGCCCCCGCTGAGAAGAACCGGCAAGAAACTCAGCGAGGGGATGCATGTCGAGGTCGCATGCGTACGGGTCCCTTCGGCCTCGCCGGCGAGACCGGTGTCGGTGTGTTGATGTGTTTACGACTCTTGACATCGTTGTCGGTGTTGGTGTTGTGTCATGGTCCAGGAGGACGGACATCGGGTCGGGTGGGTCGAGCAGTACATGCCGCGAACGGCGGCGATGTACGGCTGTTCGACGATCTGAGGGACCTGGCCGCTGCTCAATAGGACATGGGTTCGATTCCGAAGGATTCCGAACTATTGTCTGGGTGTTATTTATCTATTTAAATATGTATTTATACAGTTTACAAGTATTTGTAATCATTTATCTGGTTACCTTACTAAAGGATCTGCGTAGATTGAGATCAGGTGGTCATTGGTCAAGCGTAGATTGTCCCAAGATACTAGTACTATAGATTTGTATATTGGAGAAATTTACTAAAACTTACGCGGTAAATGGCCATAGTATGTATTATATTAAGTTACTAGCTGACCCACGCAGCTCCGCCTGCGCTATTTTTACGTTAACTAAACTTTTAATAACAGACATTCGCATCGAATACATAACCTCCTTTATTATAGTCGGTTAAAAACTGGGACCCGCTTTTTACTTGCTCTCCGAAGCACGGACCCGTTTAGTTCAAATGGTGTTAAAGGGTCACCCATCTATTTAATGACCTTACCTAACGTTGCTTAACCCGATCGATGACAAAACCTTGATAACAACTCTCTATGAGTGTTCACTTACTAATATTTATTATATTATAAAGAAAAATTGATAAAATCGGACCAAGCGTATAACCAAGTACCCATTTTGACTTTAATCCCCTCTCCCAAAAGAACCGTGGTAGATTACGGGATAAAAAGTATCCTATGTCCTACCTCGTAGTAAGATCTCAAATCATGCCAAGTTTCATTTGAATCCATTCAGTAGTTTCGGCGTGATGCTCAGCCGTGATACAGACAGACAGACAGACAGACAGAAAGACAGACAGACAGACAGACAGACAAAAAATAAAAAAAATACATTTTCGGCCTCAGTATCGGTTATAGAATGCCCTCCAAATATAATTTTCGAAATATCTTCAATGTACAGAATTGGACCTGTTACAGTTTTATTATAAGTATAGATAGTACCGACGTTGAATAGTTTGTTTCATTTGCCCCCCTATTATGTACCTATCTCGTTTGACAACTAAAGTGATGATCAATAAAGCAAAGTGAATACTAAATAACTATCAAATGATTAATTTGGCATTGCCTAACTTGAATCACCAATAAATACCAAACACACTTTCAGTAGACATCAAAGTTTGGTGGACAACTGAAGCTTGATAGTCACTTTGCTTTATTGATCATCACTTTTTTTTTGTAGAAATAGTACTGTTTCACTGGCCAATAAGGCGAGCGCTTAAAGCGCTCCAGCCAGAAAGGTTTGGGTAGCGACTAGCACAAGGGCACCTCAGGGAGGCACGGCCTCGGCTTGGGCTGCCGCTTAGAGAAAATGAGTTTACCACCGGTTCACAACGCGCCCCCGCTGAGAAGAACCGGCAAGAAACTCAGCGAGGGGATGCATGTCGAGGTCGCATGCGTACGGGTCCCTTCGGCCTCGCCGGCGAGACCGGTGTCGGTGTGTTGATGTGTTTACGACTCTTGACATCGTTGTCGGTGTTGGTGTTGTGTCATGGTCCAGGAGGACGGACATCGGGTCGGGTGGGTCGAGCAGTACATGCCGCGAACGGCGGCGATGTACGGCTGTTCGACGATCTGAGGGACCTGGCCGCTGCTCAATAGGACATGGGTTCGATTCCGAAGGATTCCGAACTATTGTCTGGGTGTTATTTATCTATTTAAATATGTATTTATACAGTTTACAAGTATTTGTAATCATTTATCTGGTTACCTTACTAAAGGATCTGCGTAGATTGAGATCAGGTGGTCATTGGTCAAGCGTAGATTGTCCCAAGATACTAGTACTATAGATTTGTATATTGGAGAAATTTACTAAAACTTACGCGGTAAATGGCCATAGTATGTATTATATTAAGTTACTAGCTGACCCACGCAGCTCCGCCTGCGCTATTTTTACGTTAACTAAACTTTTAATAACAGACATTCGCATCGAATACATAACCTCCTTTATTATAGTCGGTTAAAAACTGGGACCCGCTTTTTACTTGCTCTCCGAAGCACGGACCCGTTTAGTTCAAATGGTGTTAAAGGGTCACCCATCTATTTAATGACCTTACCTAACGTTGCTTAACCCGATCGATGACAAAACCTTGATAACAACTCTCTATGAGTGTTCACTTACTAATATTTATTATATTATAAAGAAAAATTGATAAAATCGGACCAAGCGTATAACCAAGTACCCATTTTGACTTTAATCCCCTCTCCCAAAAGAACCGTGGTAGATTACGGGATAAAAAGTATCCTATGTCCTACCTCGTAGTAAGATCTCAAATCATGCCAAGTTTCATTTGAATCCATTCAGTAGTTTCGGCGTGATGCTCAGCCGTGATACAGACAGACAGACAGACAGACAGAAAGACAGACAGACAGACAGACAGACAAAAAATAAAAAAAATACATTTTCGGCCTCAGTATCGGTTATAGAATGCCCTCCAAATATAATTTTCGAAATATCTTCAATGTACAGAATTGGACCTGTTACAGTTTTATTATAAGTATAGATAAGAAAGCCAATTTTTGCCTACCTCTCTGGGAAATAGCATATTATTGTTTTTATCTCTTAACTTTTTTGTATGAGGCTAATAATTATCTACAGCTCTTAGCCACTTTAATCACCCCGTGATATCACCCAGGTGAACAATGTGGAATAGACCTTAGCTACAGCATATATGATATTAAGTGTACATTCACTTTGTAGCCTCCGTCGTGGGTTCGAATCCTGCGAAGGGCAACAAATTTGAGTAGTTGTTCCTTACTGGCTAGGACAATGCAGGCCGATGACCTGATTGTCTGTAAAGTAAGATGATCCATGTGTCGGGATTTGCGATAAGACGTATGCCCGACTCCTGTCCGTCAAATTAAAACACCGAGCTTTGGTAATAAACACTTCTAATCAAATTGAGAGAGAACAACTTATAATACAGTGGAGTAATCGTAATAATTAAAACATGTCTCTGCCATAGATACTAGCGCGCTGTCATCTTTTTGACAGCCCCTTTGGCGTTCCGAAACCGTGATCCGAGATACGCCACACATGCGTCGGATGGTCATGTAAAAAGTCGGTCCTGCGCTTAACTTCTCCCCAGTCGTGTCGGTCTTCCGTCCCATCGGATTATGAGAGGTACCTATTATATAAAGGAAGAGAGAGTGCACTTGTGTCTACGCAAGCACTTGTGCACTATAATATCTCCTGCGTACATGGCTGATCTTGTGAAAGATTGGCCGCTGTGGTCGTTTCGGCTAGGAGGACATTATTATAACAATCGCTTTCGTACTTTTTGCAGACTGTCATAGATTAAGACGATATAATGTAAGAAAAGTAAATGTTGTGTCAAAAAAGTGGTTTTTGGTTAGGAAAGAAAATATAATTTACAACAACCTCCGTATTTGCTTTACACAAAGGGTAAAATTTCCCTTACGTGGCAACTCTAAATTTAGTATGTACTTATTTTTCTGTCCTTATCGGCGGCACGCTTGGTATATGTCTGTATTATATTCTGTCTACGCCTTTAGGCTTCTAAATGAGTTAGTCACTGAATTCAGTGGTGTAATCGCTTTTAGCAAGTTAGGATCCTAAATTCAGAAGCAAGGATGATTTCTAACTGATGATAATCATAATTAGAAACGCATTTAGGAAGGTGGAATCGCATTTTAAATGGTGAATATGATTGTGAGGTGTGCGTTGTGTGTGTGTTGCAGGTGGTGTCGTGGGTGTGCGTGTCGGGCGCGGTGTCGTACGCGCGCATGTGGGTGTACGCGTGGGCGCGGCGCGGCGGCGCGCGCGGCATGCGCGCGTGCGGCGCCGCCACGCAGCTCGGCTCCGTGCTCGGCTCCGTGGCCATCTTCCTGCTCGTCAACTACACCGCGCTCTTCGTGCAACCGCCCGCCTGCCCCGCGCCCACCATCACCTAGACTGGACAATACCACACAATACACTATATACTAAATATAATTGACTATTTATCGTTGAATTTTATATCTATGCAGTTTTATTTATACGACCAGCTAGCTTAGTCAGCATTTTTTTTCGAAAAACGTGCGCACTGTGTACATTGAGATATTATTTATTTAGTACCTTTGCCTTTGTATAGTTCTGCGTGTGGTCAGCCCACATCTCGTATTGCGAGATTATAGCGCTCTATCAACAAAACATATTCTCACTAGAACAGACATATAATATTATAAAAAAAAAAACAAATTAAAATAAATTTATTTTTAAAAAAACATTGAACCGACTTCAATAACACTAAAAAGTATAAAATACTTTAAATATTATTGTAGTTGGTGTTAAGTACCTGCTGTGTATATTTGGCACCAACTTCAATAATATTTAAATTATTTTATACTTTTTGGTGTTATTGAAGTCTGTTTTTTTTATATTTTTACTATACTATACTTTTTAGTGATATTTTCATGAAACATCGAAGACGGTAGTATGATTTAGGTAGATTATGATCACATTATCGTCTACATAGTTTTAAATAATCCATGTTTCTTCAGGAATAATTTATCCGGTCGTAATGAAATTTGCATGGAATGTCTCTCGAATAAAAAAAAGAATCATCGAAATCGGTTCATATTTGTAAGAGTACTTAATGTAATGGAGAACATCAGTTTTATGGTTTTTACCAGATAAATTCCTCCACGTCGTTCATGGTTCTCCAGGAAGTTCTTATCCGGGATTCATTACAGTGGTTCTTTCGAATAAAAAAATAATCATTGAAATTAATTAAATATTTGCCGGAGTTATGACCATTTTTGTCCTTAAAAAGCGACAAAAACGTCATCTTTTAGGCATTCCTGCAGTTTTTTCTGAGGCGCCATTCGAGTTTTTTCAGGAACTACTTATGCATAGAGTGAGTCACGAAAGAGTTCCCTTCGTGGTTAAATTTAAAAATATTTACGCTCAATATAGGGAAAATACACTCTGATATAAATCACACGGATGTATTCATTAGTCCAAAATTACGTAAATACGCAGTACCCTAAATTATATTTTGCGATTTATACAGGTTAAATACATAGAATTAAAGACAGAAATCATTTTATGCTCTCATATGGTTTGGCTTGGCTGTTGTGGCCAGTTGCAACGGATAAATACAATCATATCAATAACTTTTATTTTATTTTATTTTATTTTATTTTATTTTATTTTATTTTATTTTATTTTATTTTATTTTATTTTATTTTATTTTATTTTATTTTATTTTATTTTATTTTGCAATCAATCTATTCTTACGGATTATATCGCGATTTATTTTATTTTTCATTGCCTTACATCTGGCTATCTATTGTGGAAGGAGCAATTCTATAAGCAAGTAGATGGAGTAGCGATGGGCTCACCTGTATCTCCCGTAGTAGCTGACATTTTCATGGAAGACTTTGAGGAGACAGCCCTCAGAACTTCACCTGTTACTCCGAGATTCTACAAGCGATACGTAGACGATACCTTCACAATATTACCATCTGATAAAGTAACAGTATTCCTGGACCATCTTAACTCCATCAATCCAAAAATTAAATTCACAATGGAGTTGGAGTCAAATAACACATTGGCCTTTTTGGATGTATTAGTATTGCGGAATCCTAATAATACCTTGGGCCATACTGTGTACAGAAAACCAACCCATACAGATAGGTACTTGAATGGTGAGTCTCATCATCCCCCAACACAGCTAGCTACAGTGGGTAAATCTTTGTTTCAAAGAGCACGCGGAATCTGTGATAATGACCATCTGAGCGCTGAGCTTCAACATGTCGAGCAAGTACTGCGTGACAACAAGCTCCGGATCCCGCGCCGCCATCATAGTGAACGTGTCAAACCAGCCACAGTGGAGCGTCAACCTGCTGTCCTACCATATGTTAGAGGGGTTACTGACAAGATTGGCTACATCTTAAAGCGGGCTTCAATCAAAACTTATTATAAGCCACCAAAGAAGATTAGTCAATATTTACCACCTGTCAAATGCCACATACCTTTACAAGATGCAGGAGTTTATAAACTCGACTGTGACTGTGGGCTCTCCTACATTGGGCAAACAAAGCGTGCAATAAAAACTCGCGTTAAAGAGCACATAGCTGATGTGAAACACCGACGCTGTACAAAATCTGCAGTCTGTGAACACGTTCAGGATCGCACCCGCCATTATATCAGATTTGATAAACCACAAATCCTCGCAAAAGAACACCGTTTCCAACCAAGGATGATTCGTGAGGCTATTGAAATCAAAAAACATCCTAATTTTAATAGAGAAGATGGTTGGGTGTTACCACCAGCTTGGGATCCTGTGATAAATATAATTAAATCCAAAACGAGACAAAACACTGCACGGCGTCAAGATACTGTAAGCTCTTACTGCGTAGGTCGGACCAACAACAATAATAACCAATAAGAATTGTGGGTACATCAATAAAAACAACAACAATAACTGAGGGTACACCGAAAATTATGACAGTATAAATAGAGCGCAGGGACGTTCAACATCTCAGTCCGCCCGTGACCATGGGTGCTGCAAAGCATTCGAAACGTCGGGAAAAATAAAATAAATCGCGATATAATCCGTAAGAATAGATTGATTGCAATGTCTAGTATTCGCGTAAATAAAAGACAACATTATGTGAACCAGTACGGACTGGAAATCGCCAATAAAATTCGCCGGTTAGAAGATCTCAAGACAAAGCGCGCAAGATATACAACATCCTTAAATTTCTTGAAGAGATGTAGAGATCATAATCTCATTCCTACGTGTGTCAAGATTACTGCAAAGAAGGATATACGAGGAAGCGCGAAGATCCTTAGAAAAGCAAGTCATAAATTATTAATCACGGTGATACACCAAACACGTTCCGATCTACATTGCTTAAACCGGGAAATTGAGACGTCATCTAATTTAATAAAGGCAGTATTGACGACAATTGATTATGATGATTGCATAAATACTTTAAATAAACGAGAAACATCGAAATATAATGAATGCAAGAATAATCATATTAAAAAGTATGAAAAATTGATCAACAAATCAAATGTCGAAAATAATTCAATACCAAGTGACGGAGCGCAACCATTCACTCAAGCCGCTAGCACCACAGTTAGTGAGTCACGCGCAGTCATCAATCTGTCGAAACAAACATTAGATGAACCAACGATACAAGTACTCACGAAAGGCCTGAATTTTTCAATTGCGCCAAGAAGGATACCATATGAAGAGATAATATCAAGCGTAGAGGACGTTCTGGGTAAAAATAACTTAGGGAAGGAGGATTCGGAGGCAATTCGTCAGGATGTTTCATCCCTGTTACGACGGAGTTCTTTGCCCACACCAAATCTTCCCAAAAACCAATATGAAGCATTAAAAAACTTACGCACCAGATCTGACATCACCATACTACGCGCAGACAAAGGCAATGCTACCGTCATCTTAGACACCGACGATTACAATCTAAAAATACAACAACTGTTATCGGATGTAAGCACATACGAAAAGGTCAGAACAGACCCAACTAACAAAATTCTCAAAACAACGAGTAATATCATAAAGAAAAACTCCGAGAGATTGAATCTCGATGTCAAGTCACTGATACCTTCTTGTGCAAAGCCGCCGAAGTTGTATGGGTTGCCCAAAGTACATAAACCCAATGCTCCGCTACGTCCAATTGTGAGCCAGATCGACACACCAACTTACAAGTTGGCTCAGCACGTGGCAAAAGTGCTTTCATCACTAAGAGGGCACACACAAGCGCATACTAGGGATTCATACCATTTTGTCAATGAAATCAAACATCTGAGTATTTCTGACAATGAAACTATGGTCAGTTTTGATGTCCAGTCCCTATTCACATGCCTACCTGTGGTGGACTGCATTGAAATTGTAAAAAAGAGGCTAGCCGAGAAAAACATACCAAAGGAATATGCAGAACTATTAGAACATTGCCTTACATCTGGCTATCTATTGTGGAAGGAGCAATTGTATAAGCAAGTAGATGGAGTAGCGATGGGCTCACCTGTATCTCCCGTAGTAGCTGACATTTTCATGGAAGACTTTGAGGAGACAGCCCTCAGAACTTCACCTGTTACTCCGAGATTCTACAAGCGATACGTAGACGATACCTTCACAATATTACCATCTGATAAAGTAACAGTATTCCTGGACCATCTTAACTCCATCAATCCAAAAATTAAATTCACAATGGAGTTGGAGTCAAATAACACATTGGCCTTTTTGGATGTATTAGTATTGCGGAATCCTAATAATACCTTGGGCCATACTGTGTACAGAAAACCAACCCATACAGATAGGTACTTGAATGGTGAGTCTCATCATCCCCCAACACAGCTAGCTACAGTGGGTAAATCTTTGTTTCAAAGAGCACGCGGAATCTGTGATAATGACCATCTGAGCGCTGAGCTTCAACATGTCGAGCAAGTACTGCGTGACAACAAGCTCCGGATCCCGCGCCGCCATCATAGTGAACGTGTCAAACCAGCCACAGTGGAGCGTCAACCTGCTGTCCTACCATATGTTAGAGGGGTTACTGACAAGATTGGCTACATCTTAAAGCGGGCTTCAATCAAAACTTATTATAAGCCACCAAAGAAGATTAGTCAATATTTACCACCTGTCAAATGCCACATACCTTTACAAGATGCAGGAGTTTATAAACTCGACTGTGACTGTGGGCTCTCCTACATTGGGCAAACAAAGCGTGCAATAAAAACTCGCGTTAAAGAGCACATAGCTGATGTGAAACACCGACGCTGTACAAAATCTGCAGTCTGTGAACACGTTCAGGATCGCACCCGCCATTATATCAGATTTGATAAACCACAAATCCTCGCAAAAGAACACCGTTTCCAACCAAGGATGATTCGTGAGGCTATTGAAATCAAAAAACATCCTAATTTTAATAGAGAAGATGGTTGGGTGTTACCACCAGCTTGGGATCCTGTGATAAATATAATTAAATCCAAAACGAGACAAAACACTGCACGGCGTCAAGATACTGTAAGCTCTTACTGCGTAGGTCGGACCAACAACAATAATAACCAATAAGAATTGAGGGTACATCAATAAAAACAACAACAATAACTGAGGGTACACCGAAAATTATGACAGTATAAATAGAGCGCAGGGACGTTCAACATCTCAGTCCGCCCGTGACCATGGGTGCTGCAAAGCATTCGAAACGTCGGGAAAAATAAAATAAATCGCGATATAATCCGTAAGAATAGATTGATTGCAATGTCTAGTATTCGCGTAAATAAAAGACAACATTATTTTATTTTATTTTATTTTATTTTATTGGGGAAAACAAACAGTTATACATTATAATATCAGTACACAATATGCATGCAATGTATAGACAAATGTACAACCAACAACATTTTCCACGGCTTACATATAAATAAGATTAAAGGTTATTCTAGGGACAGGCTCGATGTTACAAACGTAGCTATAACTGTTGATAATATATAAATATATAGCTGAATAGCTAACTTGAGGACATAAATCGTTTATTTATTATTTTGATCACTTATTTACTTGGGAAAAACATGGAATTAAAACATGGACCCTGGTAACATTATTTTACCTACCCGAAATGGCGGCAACACAGGATCTTACTTGTTCGAAGGTAATTACAGTCCTTCTTTGGTGAGATTTTCAAGCGCACAAAACCTTTTCATCTTTATAAATAGTTATCTTTCACTACATCTCAATGTCTTAGACATGATTTTGTCGTATAATTAGAGAATAATGTGGGAAAACAAAAACATTATGACATACGCGATCGTCTCTGACAAACAGGATGACCAACTTAACCACGAAGGGAACTCTTTCGTGAAACGCACTTTATGCAATATTTTTTTATTTATTTTTTATGGGACCCAATTAATGGATCGGTCTACCCGTACAAGAAAGAATTTTTCAAATCGGTTCATAATTGCCAGAGTTATGCGCGAACATACATAGAAAAAAAAATATACAGACTAATTGAGGACCTCCTCCTTTTTTGAAGTCGGTTAAAAATGTACTTATACAAATGATCAGTCCTAAAATCAACATTTTTCTTTGCGCTCGTAGTATCGTAACGTTACGAATTATTACCTCGAAATCAATTGTTTTACTGTGTTTCTACATGAGAACAATAGCACACAATAGCGAAGCCTTGTCCCTTGTTGATAACTGACTGACTCTGTAACTACCGAGAAAAACACGCATTATGAATGCGGTCCGAATCCTGCACAATTAAGGTTTTCGCACAAATCGGCACGCACCGTACCTAAGAAGAGAGACAATATGGCGGTCCATCCGTCAATTCCGTCATTACCTCCTCGCTGAGATGCGGTGATGCCAACGCCACTCAGGCATGGTCAGCTCAGCAGTCCACATAATCACACACTACGACTGAAGTGCTAAATACGTCGTCAATTAACTAAACTCTTGTGATAGTCGTACACGGAAAAGTACTTACCTACCTGCAGTGCTTTTTCGTCTAACGGTGGCCATACATGTTCAGTTATACCTGACAGGTTTGCCTGTGTAGGTAAACTGGAGCGTGTATGTCGCCCAACTGTGCAGCTTTCCAGGCCTTTCACGCTCCGGTTTACCTGTATACAGTTTAACTATACAGGCAAACCTGTCAAGTATAGGCACTTAAACGTGTATGGCCAGCTTAATGTTAGAAAAATGTTTACTACCCACAACGGCGTTAAATTTCTGTTTTAAAACAGTAGCCATATGCGATCAAATAAATCCTTCACGGCTACGTATAGAGATACACTGGGCCTGATTGTCTTCAATTATTGCTGATTGAGGCTCGTTGTTTGCGATGCAATTCAATCGGCGGTCGTTCCTAATAGCGCTCCAAGATTACTTCACAAATACTGAACTGTCCACTAATCATCGCAAATGTACTATGATAAGGCGAATGTTTAATCTTAAAGATAGAGTGTTAAAATAAATTAATTACCTAACTACAGACAATTGAACAAATTGGTCATCACATCAATAATCATGTCTGCAAGTCATACCAGCTAGCTGTCATGCTTTTTAAATCTTTATCACTTTAAATACTGATAGACTAATCCAAACAGATAATATTATTATGTTTATTAGGTAGAGAGGGGATAAACCGCATTGAGGTAAGTATATAAGTAAGTACATAATAATATCATGGGACAATCCACACACGGTCATCCGATCCCAAACTAAGCAGATCCAATCTATGGAAACCAGACCACTGATAATACTTACATACACTTAAATACATTTTTTTATTGTAAATACATACCTACTTAGATAAATAACATCCAGACACTAGGTGGGAATCGATCCCACGACCCATCGGGCAGGGGTAGCAGCCAGGTTGTCTAACCACTAGACCAACGGGCCCGTCATACGAAATAATACCTCAATAGTCAAGTAGGATTCTGACCGACTAAAACCCCGCGGATATAGCATCGGCGCATCACAGGGGAGACCTGGGCTCCTGTGGGATCTGCCCCAGGAACCCCGCAGTGCCTTGTCTTTGAGCCCACCCGCTGAGCGGGGGCCCCGTCCCCGTGAGCAATTCATTTGTGATCCGGCCCCGCTTACAAACAAGGTGCTCACTGGGACGGGGCTCGCAACCCCGACGCCGTCCTCCGAGTCGCCGCCGTACTCAATGGAAGTACTAGGGCGCACACCAGGCGTCAGTGCCTTGCCTTTGAGCCCACCCGCTGAGCGGGGGCCCCTTCCCCGTGATCCGGCCCCGCTTACAAACAAGGTGCTCACTGGGACGGGGCTCGCAACCCCGACGCCGTCCTCCGAGTCGCCGCCGTACTCAATGGAAGTACTAGGGCGCACACCAGGCGTCAGTGCCTTGCCTTTGAGCCCGCCGCCGGGGGGCGCATTGTAGCCCCCCGGGAACCAGACACAGGGACGGGGGTCGCAACCCCGCCGCCGCCGCGCCGTAACGTCTTCCTCGGAGTCGCCGCCGTGAGCCGTACTCAATGGACGTCCTAAGGGCCCAAACCCCGAACGTCCAGCGACTCCGAACTATAAACTACTCTATCTCAAGTCTATGTGATTATAAAATATTATTTTTAAGATTTATTACCTTATTATTATTTATTACCTTAGGTGCGAACATAAAATATCTAAAAACACGTAAACACGATACGCACTCCTCTTAAAGACTGTACAAAATCTTAAAAAAAAAAAATTGAACCGACTTCAATATCACTGAAAAGTATAAAATAATTTAAAAATTATAGAAGTTGGTATTAGCGTACCTGTTGTGTATATTTGGCACCAACTTCAATAATATTTAAATAATTTTATACTTTTCAGTGATTTTGAAGTCGGTTCAATTTTTTTTTTTAAAGTTTTTATTTTAAACTTTTTAGTGATATTTTCATATAAGTATAAAGATTAAACCATTGAAAACCGTAAAATTATCAAGGTTGGTTATGATCACATTATCGTCTACATAGTTTTACATAATTTATGTTTCTTCAGAAAAAAATATCCGGTCGTAATGAAATTTGCATGGAATCATCATAGTAGTTTACTCTCTCGAATAAAAAAATAATCATCGAAATCGGTTTATATTTGTCAGAGTCATAGATAAGAATAGTATATAGTCAGAGCTTTGAGTATTAAACCAACCGGAGAGGCCACTGTCAGGCGTTCCCCTCTGTCAAAGTACGAGAGCACCGGTCATACCCGTTATATAAAACTAGTTGACCCGCGTTGCACGCCATTCAACAAATCCCGGTGCGCGCGGAACGACGTAAGCTAAAAATGCCGAATGCCAGCGCGTTTTCGTGTAAAAAAATATAAGACTTATCTAGTGTACCCAAGGATAACGTTACTTTCCATCTGTAAATATTATTTCGTTTATAAATGATCAAATAATGCACTAAATTTGCAAAAAACTAAAAAATATTATTAATCAATAAGTGTTGCCACTAAATCGTACAAAAGCGTAACGAGCGTAATTTTAAAAGTTGAATGTACTGACATTAGTTTATGACTTCTATTTCACGTAAATGATTGTTAATACCATTTATTTCTGTAGATGCATAATTAATTAATTAAAGATTACTGTTTGAAATTCAGTATCTTTACTTGAATTTTCTACATATTTTTTTACTAAACACTTTAAAAATTATCGATTCTATGAAACTGTATGTTTATGTTTGGGTGTACTTAATTATTATAAGATATTTACGGTCGTCACTTTTATTCCGAATACTTTTATTTATTTTTAAATACATTGGCCACACCGCAGCAAAGTTAGCGCTGGGACAGCTCTTAATCAAATATCGATATCGACTATCAGTATGTTATTCTGACTATTTATTAATCAGATATCCAAAAGAGTTTGTGTAGTGTACCGTATGCCGTGTCACTTTTTAGCCGACTTCAAAAAAGGTGGAGGTTTTCAATTCGACTATATATATATTTACATTTACGTATGTTCGCGCATAACTCTGGCAATTATAGACCGATATGAAAAATTATTTTTTGTACGGATAGATATTCCTAAAAAAAAACAAGAATGTCGCGTCAGAAAAATTTATAATAACGCCTTAAGGATGAGACTCGTCGTTTTTAAGGAAAAAATGGTCATAACTCTGGCAAATGTCTTTCTTTCACACTGAAAGTGCGCTGCCGGCCGCTGCCATCTTGGTGTGAATTGAGCCTAACTTCAAATATGAACCTATTTCGATTATTCTTTCTTTATTCGAGAAAGTTAACTACTATAATGATTCCATGCAAATTTCATTACGTCCTGATAAATTTTTCCTGAAGAAACATGAATGATGTAAAAAAATGCAAATAAGTATACTCCGTAGGTACGCTAACACCAATTTCAATAATATTAAAATTATTTTATGCATTTTAGTGTTATTGAAGTCGGTTCAATCTTTTTATATATTTTATAAAATGATCATAAATTCTTTGGAATACATCTATACTCCTGCTTTTTGTGGTGTATCTATACTGACATCCAATCCTCTAGATTTGTTAGGTCTCAATTTATCCTCCGACCTTAATTTCGGACGATCCATTGAGTCAAAAGTCAAAATCTCTGCTAAAAAACTTGGTATCTTGAATAAGGTGAGGCGGTATTTCACAAAGGAACAGCTGTTGAATCTTTACAAAGCTCAGGTTCGACCCTGCATGGAGTACTGTTCTCACCTGTGGGATGGCTCTGCCAAATATCAACTTGACTCTTTGGATTCGCTAGACAGACGCGCTCGCAGGATAATTGACGATAATGACCTAACAAATGAAAAACTGCAACAATTGGATCATCGTCACCTAGTTGCATGCTTATCGGTTTTTTACAGATTGTTCCACGGTGAATGCGCTCAAGCACTTTTTGACCTTGTACCACCATCCCCATGGGCGCTGGCAGCAGGGTGCAAGGGGGTGCACTTGCACCCCCTTGCACCCTGCTTGTCACGGAAGAATATACATAGAAAAAATACATAAGTACGCTTTTGATTAGCGAAACATACTCAATCAAATACCCGCGTGTTTTGAATTTGACATTACATTTATTTACATCATATACATGTATAATTCTATAGTTTAAGTTAATAGTAAAATGTGTAGATGCAGATGCACCCCCCTGAAAGTAACTCTGGCGGCACTCATGACCATCCCCTTTCTTTTACCGGACTGCCAGGCGGCGGCAGGGTCTCCACCGCTTTAACGTTGACACTCCAACTAGCCGAACTAAGCGTTTCGCTTCTTCTTTCCTCATGCGTACGGCCAAGCTGTGGAATACCCTCCCGGACAACGTTTTCCCTGATAAATATAACTTGGGTGTTTTCAAGTCTAGATTGAACAGGCATCTTATGGGTAAGCGCGGTCCATCCTAGACCACATCTTATCTTCACTTACCATTATGTGAGATTGTGGTCAAGCGCAAGTAAACCTATCGCATCGCTGACGCATCGGCACATGAAAGGAGACACCCGGGCTCTCCAGTGGGATCTGCACCAGCAGCCCGTCAGTATCTTGCCTTTGAGCCCGCCACCGGGGGATGCATTATAGCCCCCCTGGAACCAGACACGGTGTTCACGGGGATAGGGTCCCCGCCGCCGCACAGTGGACGGAAAAACGAGGTTCCCTTTCATAGGATTATTTAAAAATGAAATATTTTATTTGATACTTTCAAGTATACAGTTTTGTCAAGTACATTAAAAAATTGAATAAATGAGTAGTTACCGGTTTTTTTATCGAGTCTATACCATCAAAGAATGACTTTCTATATTTCAAATGTATGAAAATGGAATTAGTTTTCCTCATAACTTTTTTCTGTCTAGGATTGTAAAGCTGAAACTTTTAGGTATTGTTGCCGAGCCTATTAAAAAACCGAACTTCCCCGTTCAAAAGATATGAATCAATTAAAAATGCATATTTACTCAATGCATAATTAATGCATTTTATTTATATTTATTTATGACTAGCTGACCCACGCAGCTCCGCCTGCGCTATTTTTACGTTAACTAAACTTTTAATAACAGACATTCGCATCGAATACATAACCTCCTTTTTTATAGTCGGATAAAAACTGGGACCCACTTTTTACTTGCTCTCCGAAGCACGGACCCGTTTAGTTCAAATGGCGTTAAACGGTCACCCATCCATTTAATGACCTTACCTAACGTTGCTTAACCCGATCGATTACAAAACCTTGATAACAACTCTCTATGAGTGTTCCCTTATTAATATTTATTATAATTATGAAGAAAAATTGATAAAATCGGACCAAGCGTATAACCAAGTACCCGTTTTGACTTTAATCCCCTCTCCCAAAAGAACCGTGCTAGATTACGGGATAAAAAGTATCCTATGTCCTACCTTGTAGTAAGATCTCAAATCATGCCAAGTTTCATTTGAATCCATTCAGTGGTTTCGGCGTGATGCGCAGCCGTGATACAGACAGACAGACAGACAGACAGACAGACAGACAGACAGACAGACAGACAAAAATTAAAAAAAAAAAAATTTCCGTCTCAGTATCGGTTATAGAATGCCCTCCAAATATAATTTTCGAAATATCTTCAATGTACAGAATTGGACCTGTTACAGTTTTATTATAAGTATAGATACTCTCTTTTTTTTGTGATTTTTTTAGATATTCTTTTTTATTTTAATATTTTTCCTGTATTTGTGTGTCAACCAAGAAAACACAATCCACGTAATTTTGATAGTCAATTTCTTTATTTCTCTAAAATGCAAAACGAAAATTAAACTTTAATTATACAAATTAAACCCAATTATACAAATAAAAAACGTTTTTAAAAAAATATTCAACCGCCTTCAAAAAGAATCTTCAAACAAAAATTAACAAACACTAAAAAACGAAAAAAATAATTAGAATTTTTAATTCCAAGGACGAAAATGCGTGACTTTTTCTAACTTATCTTGGTACTTACTGAACTGAAGTCGGTGCCAAGCCAAAAGAATAAGAACGAATTATATTGAGATGATTGTAATGGCGAAAAACACCAGCAATCCAACTCTCGTTTATGTTGTTATTTGAGATGGCTTTCCCTTACCTAAGATCGGTGGGAACAGACGCATAGACTTTAAGGATAGATACTAAGATTATATATATTTTAATAACTATTGTGGAAGATTAAGTATACCACTTTATTAATTTAATCAAATATTTTATTGGAGTTCCTGTGTTCGGCGCCCCCAAACACGTAATTTCGTCACATACATCAAACAAACTCAATTTTTCTTGCTTTTGAGTTGGCAAAGATTTTAATTAAATCATTTATTTTTATATCAATTTTGGATTATATACTTATAATGATGTATTTTTCTAGCTAGGTATGAGTACTTTTAGGTATCGGTATTTTACCTATGTATTGTATTTTAATGTTAACCGACGAGTTCTCGAATGGAAACCACTGTCCACGAACGAACGAACGTACGTAGCTTCGGACGCCCCTCCAGCCCACCGCTGGACCGACGAACAGCTAGTCGGTAGGCGCCTAGGTATTAGTTGGATGAGGATGGTCGAGATCTGCATGCTACCTAACACTTAAAAAATAAAATTGACTCACCTTGATATTTTTTCTCTTATTTATGACGAAGAAATTCCATTTATTCCATGAATTTCCATGCACTTACAATTACAACTTACACTATGGTTACACTATACAAATAAATTAATGAATTTCTCCACTAGATCTTCCGTGCTAATTCGGCGGTCGTCGCAAATGAAATGAGCTAACGAATTTAATTACTTAAAAAGAAGAAATCAGATCAATCACTGACCGACACTTGCAAAGGCGCCGCGCGCCGCGCTGTGTATTCAAATAAACTTACACCTAATTGTAGTGATTTTTTAGAGATAATTTCTCTTTAAGTGCGAGTGCCCGGACGGCTATGTCAAAGGACGCAATTACTCGCCTATGACAGACGCACAGGTGCCGCGCCGCGCACCCATTTCAAATGAATTTACGACTTACACTTTATTGACTTAGAGATCATTTTGCTTCAAGTGCGGGCGACCGGGCGGCAATGTGTCAAAGGTTATATACACTCTCTTTGGATTAGAGATTTTGCCGCGCGCGTCTTGTATGAAATAAAATTGTTATTTGTGTACTAATAAGAGTCATTTTAGCTTGCACACCATGAGCGGTGTGACAAGCGCCGAAAGCGTAATACAAGTAAAAACTAATACCTAACCTGTGGTAAAACAATGATTTTTGTTGATGACTATTTTTTTTTAGTATTTTATTTTGCGCATACGTATTCGTCGTAACAAATATATGAAACTGTGCAATGGCGTTAAGTTCAATGAAATATCTAAATATTCAGCGCTCGGCAGGGACCCTCTGGACCCTTGCACCCTCTGGTAAAGACGGCCCTGTAGACAACAAACCTATATGACTAACGATCTTGACGAAAAGCGTACATATTCATAACGTATGCACAACACACAATGCGATATGAATGACTGATATTTTATATTTGCGAGAATATAGGTAGCTAACACAAGTTCTTAAAATACATGGGTTTCACGTAAATATTTGTACGGCTGAAATGCCGAATATAGTGATCTGGCATTTCAGCCGTAAAATTATTTAAAAAAAAAACCGGTAACTACTAATTTATTCAATGTTTTAATGTACTCGACAAAACTGTATACTTGAAACTATCAAATAAAATATTTATTTTTAAAAAATCCTATGAAAGGGAACTTCGTTTTTCCGTCCATAGTGCGCCGTCCTCCTCGGAGTCACTGCCATACTTAATGGATGTCCTAGGGCCCACGCCCCGTACGTCCAGCGACTCCGGTAATGACTACTGTCTACAACAACCGAGACCGAAGCACAGGGAAGCTCAGTTCAAATGTTCAAGAAAATTCAGACGACGGCTATCTATGTATTGGCCTTACTTGACATTGCTTAACCAACGTTAGCTTATGTCAAAAATACAACATATTTAGCAAAATGTTTTTCCCTTTTTGGCCGTTAAAATTTTATCATAGGAATGAGTAAAGATATTTATTTCTTTTTATTGCACAAAGTTGTTTATAGGCAGACTTTTCATAATATAAGAGTAAGAATGCAGCTTAGGTATTTCTTGAAGTTTCAGACTTAACCATACTGACTTATCCTAATTAATCGGATTTTGACGACAACCCAAGGTTCTTTTCCTATGATCCTAAATCTAATAAAATCTTTTTAAAAAAAAATTGAACCGACTTCAATATCACTGAAAAGTATAAAATAATTTAAATATTATTGAAGTTGGTGTTAGCGTACCTGCTGTGTATATTTGGCACCAACTTCAATAATATTTAAATTATTTTATACTTTTCAGTGATATTGAAGTCGTTTCAATTTTTTTTTAAAAAGATTTTATTTTAAACTTTTTAGTGATATTTTCATATATAAAGATTGAACCATCGAAAACAGTAAAATTATCTAGGTAGGTTATGATCACATTATCGTCTACATAGTTTTACATAATTCATGTTTCTTCAGAAAAAAATATCCGGTCGTAATGAAATTTGCATGGAAACATCATAGTAGTTTACTCTCTCGAAAAAAAAAGAATCATCGAAATCGGTTCATAATTGTCAGAGCAATGTAATGGAGAACATAAGTTTTATGGTTTTTACCAGATAAATTCCTCCACATCGTTCATGGTCCTCCAGGAAGTTCTTATCCGGTTGTAATAAAATTCATACAGATTCAATACAGTGGTTTCTTCTTTCGAATAAAAAAAGAATCATTGAAATTGGTAAATATTTGCCAGAGCTATGACTATTTTTGTCCGACCGAGCGAGTCCGAGCGACTAAAACGTCATCTATATAGGCTTTCTTGCAGCTCTCAGTGCGCAGTCACCATTCTTGTTTTTTCAGGAACTACTTATTACTAAGCAATAATTTTTTTATGGGACCCAATTAACGGATTAAAGAATGGATGGAAGAAACATTTTTTCAAATCGGTTCATAATTGCCAGAGTTATGCGCGAACATACATAGAAAAAAAAAAAATATGTACAGACGAATTGAGAACCTCCTCCTTTTTTGAAGTCGGTTAAAAATACCTTACACCTATTTAACTTTCACCAAAAATATTATCGGAACTCATCGACAATAAAATATCGATAGTGTCATGCACTATCCTCGTTTACTTAAAATTGACGTCATCTCGTGTACAGACAGTGTTGTCACTGTGTGTGAATTTACTTGTGTGCGTATAGATTATGTTAGTGTTTGATAATATTGTAGTGTGCCTGCGTAGCGACGTGGCGAAGAATGCATTAGTAGTAGATAGTATTTGTGTGAGTTACCTCGTCCCCCGCGCAGAAAGTGACAGACTTTTTCTCATAGCGAATAGTGCGCGTGTCGTCTCCTTTTGGTTTAATACTCAAAGAGTCAGAGTAATGTAATGGAGAACATCAGTTTTATGGTTTTTACCAGATAAATTCCCCCACATCGTTCATGGTCCTCCAGTAATTTGTTAGCCGGTTGTGATAAAATTCATACAGATTCATTACAGTGGCTTTTTCTTTCGAATAAAAAAAGAATCATTGAAATTGGTAAATATTTGCCAGAGTTATGACCATTTTTATCCTTAAAAAGCGACATAAAGTCATCTATATAGGCATTCCTGCAGTTGTCCTGCGCAGTCACCAGTCTTGTTTTTTCAGGAACTACTTATTACTAAGCAATATTTTTTTTATGGGACCCAATTTACGGATTAAAGAATGGATGTAAGAAAGATTTTTTCAAATCGGTTCATAATTGCCAGAGTTATGCGCTAACTTACATAAATAAATATATATATATAAGTACAGACGAATTGAGAACCTCCTCCTTTTTTGAAGTCGGTTAAAAAACATCGATAGAGTAATTAGGATGTCGATGGTAAAAAAGTAAAAAAGCTTTGCGTGACCTTACAATGTGTAATGTGTTTGAATATCACAACTATTGTAAACTTTTATGAACAATATTTTTTTATTACTTTTAAGTAAGTAAGTACCTACACGGAAAAACAATTGCATCTGTCGACTGTACCTGATTCATCTAATTATGACAAATTGTGTATAACTATGTATTTATAGAACATTATTTCATCAATTTTCGTTATTAATGTTTCTCCAAGGTTTCTTTACGCTGCTGAATGTGAGTATAATGAAGTCTGTTTAGCTGGCCAATTTGATTGCGTCTGATTTGAGTACACTCAAACGCTGGCATACAGACGAGCTCGTGCCAGTCGGCAAAATGGACATAGCACACTTCATTGTAACATATTTCACCGCCAAGAGCCTTTCCATGATCACAGTTTATACTTGCTGGACACCAGGTAATCTTACCGAACAAGTATTACAAATATACTATTCTTATCTAAGACTATCTGACCCACGCAGCTCCGCCCGCGCTGTGTTTACGTTAACTAAACGTTCAATAATATGTATTCTATGTATTCTATGCGAATGTTCGCATAGAATACAAAACCTCCTTTTTTAAAGTCGGTTAAAAACTTGGACCCACTTTGTACTTGCCCTCCGAAGCACGGAGACGTTTAGTTCAAATGACGTTAAACGGTCACCCATCTATTTAATGACCTTACCTAACGTTGCTTAACCTGATCGATTTCCAAACATTGTTCACAACTGTCTATGAGTGTTCCCTTACAAATATTTATTATAATTATAATAATTATAATGAAAAACTGTTAAAATCGGAGCAAGCGTATAACCAAGTACTTACACATTTTGACTTTAGTCCCCTCTCCCAAGGGAACCGTGAATGTCGAGATAAAAAATATCCTATGTCCTACCTCGGAGTATTAAAAATCAAAATCAAAATATCTTTATTATGCATAGGCCTCACGAGGGCACTTACATATTGTCAATTTTTTAAAACTACCACCGGATCACAATTAAGCAACTAGTATCTAATCTGTGGTATTAACTCAAATCATGCCAAGTTTCGTTTCAATCCATCCAGTAGTTTCGGCGTGATGCTCGGCCGAGATACAGACAGACAGACAAAAAAAAAAAAACATTTTTGGCTTTAGAATCGGTTATAGAATAATTATAGAATTATTATTATAGAATAATCCAAACGTAATTTTCAAAATATCTTCAATGTACAGAATTGGACCTGTTACAGTTTTATTATAAGTATAGATTAGGCTAAAAGAGGAAACCTTCGTGTTTCAGGTATAGGGCGGTAGTGTGTCTCAACTGGCTCTGGGTAGGCGATATCCATTCGAGTTCGTTTTTCGGTAGTAGGTACCTAGCCCGGATTATTTCGTTCGAACAGTCCGTATCGTGTTTTTTTTATTATTTTTTTTGTTAAAAATTTGGGGCTACCACCCATACCTAATAACAGATGTGTAGGGATGTAGGTATATGTACCTGTTTCTATGTATCAGTACATGGGTATACGGCAAATATTAGGTGCAATTTATCCCAGGAAAAAAATTATGGCGTTGGCCCAAAGCCATAATTAAGTGTACAGTGTACTCTTAGAGCATGTTGGCGAGCTGTGGCGTTGCGCTCGAGACGCCGGGGTAAGGCTCAACGTTCACCAGGACTTCACCCGCTTGCCGGAGATGGTGCCGTCTGGCTCGGCTCGCGAGGGCGTGCTGCTCGACGTGACGTGTCCGGACGCCGCGCGCGTGCTGTATAAGGTGATCAGAATTGTAAGCCAATGAAAGCTAGTCCGGTATGCCGGCTGATCGGCTTAGCACGCCGTGTGTCGCTGCTTCGAACCTCACCCCAGTCGTGGCAGAATCATTGTGATCTCCTTGTTAGCCTCAGTGTCCAGGCATCTCCTATTAATAAAGGACCCAAACTGTTGTAAAAAACGTATATGTATGGTAAAATTGAATGAAACTTTGTTCCTAGGCATCGTCGACCCGCGCCTTCAACTACCGCCACTCCTGGATTCTGCTTCATAACTCCTCATACAACAGACTCATTGTAACTGACTATTTAGCAAATGTCTCCATTCTGCCTGACGCTGACGTCATCTGGTCTTCTCCCGACAACCTAGTGGACGTATATAGAGTGAAGGTAGACCGACCGTACATGCTCACCGACCTCGGCTTGGCTAGAAACTGTACACGGGAAGACCTGACTGCATTATGGGCTCGTTTGCCCACAGCTGTGAAGAGGCGAAAGAATTTAGGAGGGGTGTACTTAAAAGCTGTTGTGGTGGTAAGTGGAGACATTCAAGTTACCTGGTCGATGGATCATACCTACTGGCATCAGCGGAACGCACTGTTGTACCTACATTAGGGTGTATTATGGATGTAAAACATCTTGTAGAGTTTGGAAAGACGGAAACGGTGTCAGTCAGTGTGCGTACAATTGGTTTTACTTCCACTGCTTACTGTCTACTGCTCGTTCTGCCCAGGGTTGTTTTCCTATTACGGTAATGTTCTATGTGGAATTCCTGGGCTGGTGGCTGATGAAGTTCTACTTCCAGTCCCTTTGGCCGTTCACCTGATGGTGAGCGACGTTTATAGACACACACACACACACACACACACACACACTGATGTTTACACTGCGCTATCATCGTAAATATTAGTAGTACAGCAATGTTTACACACTGCTGCTTGGCGGCAGAGTATGTGACACTGCGGCGGTACCTATCTGGACGGTCCTTAACACTAGGCAGAGCCTGTACTATGGTATCCAGACAACTGACAAAAACTTATTTACCTACTTAGTAGTTTTTTGGTAAATACCTACATATTCAAATAAATAAATAACCCAGACACTTGGTGGCAATCGAACCGCGACCTATTGCTGCCTATGGAGACTACTCCATAGGCAGCAATAGGTCACGGTTCGATCCGCGGTTGGCCTTGTTCTAATAGACACCCTGTCTATTAGAACAAGGCCAACATACCTGTTAAATAAAACCATTATCATTTAAATACATAGTCGTTTAAATACATAGTCATGCATGTAGCTAACCCAGCCGCAGCACTTCAAGGGCTGGTCGGACCTGCGAGACCGCCAGATTGACACCTACCCTAAGGTCACATATCCTCTGATGATGCTGACCACGCAAGACTTGAACTATCGGTGAGTCTAAAGAGATTCACACGCAGTTTGTGCTTATTTATTACCACACTATACGTAGATCCATAGTCTAAGTATATCTGTAGTTTACACTGTGTACGTATCTATATAAAGTGTTTGAATACGGAGCTTAAACTACGACCCGTGATGTCCTATTACCGGACAAGGGTCTCCACTTCTCAACATGCATGACAGATGAGAGGGCTTAGTCATACAATAATCAAAAATGTGCACAGTCATAATGATGATTGCATGTTTTTAATATTATAACAAATAGGTAATGTAAGTACTTACTTAAAGTATTTATATACGTCAAATACTTCACAGTATAAACTGGTACCCAGTACAAATTGAAGGTGGTCCAGTTTACCAGTGTTATAGTGGTTTATTTAAAATTAAGACTCCTTGTCATGATGTTGACATTTTTAACATAGGTACGAGATGTTTAACAGTACCTACCGCTGTGCTAAAAGATCATGTCGAATGATGAAAATTATGTACTTATTACATATTTGTACAAGTGACTTTCAATATGACACGATAACGTTAATATGTACTTATATATGTAAAAACTACAAAGCATAATCTTTGTTTGTTTTGTAATATAAGTTAAGCCGAACATGCTTATAACCCTCTAGTAGCAGTAGTCCGGTTGTTAGTCCGGTTGACCGGACTACTGCTACTAGAGGCTTATAACGACCAGTACGATCAAAGACTTTGTTATATTAAAACAAAGAAATTGGAACTTAGATTTCTGTGTTTGATTATGACGCTTATCTATGTAGAGATGTCCCCCCCCCCCACAACACAACGAAGCGCTTGTTCAAACCTGGAACAGCCTAGACCTAGAGCTTGTCCGGGGATGTACACGTGTAAGGCGAAATCCTTGACATAAGACTCGATCGCTCCTTCGGAGTCGCTGGACGTCCGGGGTGTGGGCCCAAGGACGTCCATTGAGTACGGCGGCGACTCCGAGGAGGAAGGCGGGGGGTTGCGACCCCCGTCCCCGTCAGCACCATGACTGGTTCCCGGGGGGCTACAATGCGCTCCGCGGCGGCGAGTTCAAAGGCAAGGCACTGAGGGGCGCCTGGTGCAGATCCCACCGGAGAGACCTGGGTTAGAACCAGGATGTCCTCATGTGCCGACTTTTTTTTTTATATTTTTTTTTGTCTTGGTCCAGTAGGGCCGACATTGAGTCTGGGGATCTAATGACGCCAACCATCCCTTTGTTTTATAACATTTGTGTGTGATTGCGTGTGCGGCGCAGGCTGGCCGCGACGCAGGTGGACTCGTACGGGTCGGAGCGCAACGGCTCGTTCTCCGGGCTGGCGGGGCGGCTGCAGCGCGCGCGCGCCGAGCTCGGCGTCGCCTCCATGTTCATGCGCGCCGACCGCATGCGCGCGCTGCACTACGTCGCAGAGACCGTCACGCTCACGTACACAGCAACAGATATTATTAGTTCTCCGGTAACCGCCGCGTGACGCTGCGGGAAACCGCTTGCTTTGCAAACCGGAGGTCGCGGGTTCTAATCCCGCGGGAAGCAACAACTTTGTGCAGTTGTTCCTTACTGGCTATGTTGGCCGATTACCTGATCGTCTGGAAATTAATATGATCCATGCGTCGGCTTGCCATCTAACAAGTCGTTCCTGCGTCTGACCTCTCGCCGGTCGCGTCGGTCCTCCATCCCGTCGGATTGTGAGTCAAGGAATGGAAAGGGCAACTGTGTCAACATAAGCACGTACGAATTGATAAAAGGTAAATAGATCTTGGCTAAAAGATATCATTAATAAATCGTATCTACCTAAGTACTTACTTTGTATATACCTGTTCAGCAATGCTTAACGAGCAAGATGGTTGGTGCATTCGTCATATTATCACCACTTTGTAATGAGATGAGATGATTAATGTACTTACGTATACCTATTAGGTAACTAATGTTTCAAACGTTAAAAGTTACAATGAATGTTATATTATTTTTTTATCGCGTATTCAACGAACTGATAAATCAGTCCGACTGACATGATATTACATATTGGCATCTCTTTATCTTTCCATTGAAACTGAATGTTTGAAGAAAGTGGTAATTCAAAGTATGGCACTGTATTTTTCCGGTATCGCGACGACCGAGTCCCATGTCAACGTTCATCGATTGCTCGATACGTTGCTAATGAATGATGCGTGGTGCGTTTGCAGCAGCGCGTTCATATTCCGTCAGCCGGCGCGGTCGGCGGTGTCGAACGTGTTCGTGGCGCCGTTCAGCGGCGGCGTGTGGGCCGCGTGCGGCGCGCTGGCGGCACTGGCCGCGGCGCTCCTGGCCGCCATGTGCCGCCTGCACGCCGCCGCCGGTGCCGGTGCCGCGCACCTCACGCTGCCCGACGCGTGCACCTTCGCGCTCGCTACCATGTGCCAACAAGGTTAGGCTCCCTTGAAGCTAGATCAGCGGGCCTATTACGGGTTTCGATAGTTTACGAGCTCGATCAAACTTTCAGTTTTCTCCAGTTTACTAGTTTTAAATAGTTACCACTAGCGGCGCAGGTGTGAAATGTCCATACATTTCATATTTACTCCATAGCATGGATAAATGAACTAAGTTATAAGATTAGTTCATTTATCCATGCTCCATAGTAAACTGACAGTTTGATCGAGCTCATTAACTATCAAAACCCCTACTAGACCCCCGGCTATGTTCATTCACGATTTAAGTCGGTTATTATTATTATACACGCAGCGTTCGTATAATGCATTGCGAGTGCAATATAATAATGTGTTTAGAGCAATGTTTAAACTCTCGAGGTACTGTCAACGCAAGTTTCCATAATTCGCGTGTGCGTGAAGAATCGCACTCACGCACACATACACGACCAGCGACGGCCGGGCTGCGCCCCCACCATTGGCGCAGGGCTTCGGGACTCGACGTTCGGCACGCGATCTGTGCACATCCTATTATATTTACAGCATAATTACTTAAGTATATCAATAAATATCACAAAGATACAAAGCTCGACTTTTCCTTGGAAGACCTTAAGACTACCTCGGCGGCCACATTGATCCTACGGCCGGATTTCTGCCAGAAGTGGAGTGACGAACCAGCAGCGACGCGGAGGTTGGACAAAGGTCACAGTGAATTACGGGCGATCACTATCGACACGACAGCATTGGAACAAGTAGGTGACAAGGAGATAACGCCAATAATCCTATCTTTCTATATTTTTAATCCGAGTCATTTGTGTCAGTGTTGCTGTACAATTTCCAATTCAACAATTAAATTCAATCTATATATAAAAAAAACCTTGTTAGCTACCTATTGCTCCGATAAACAAGTGTTTTAATTTCTATAAACCAATTCAATTTAAGCAGTTATGCAGTAATTAGCTACCTATTGCTAAACTATTTACAAAACAAGTCACCAATCAGTAATACATACCTATTTGTATTAAGTACAAGTTATATATATTTTTACCATCAACTAATCAATCGAAAGTTCCACTAATCTATTAGTAGTTCTTATCTATACAAATCAAAACAATCCAATTCCAATAATACAATCTATTTACAAAGTTAAAACGCAATCATTATCCCATAAATTAATGCTTGTGTTTATTTACAATAACTAAAATACTAACGGGCGTTAGTTAACAAACAAAGGCCATCCCATTTTTAGTGCTATTATACATAATAATTAACATTGTTATTACGATAACAATTCTGTTACAACACATTTAATATTTCAGGTAGTCCGACTACTTGCATCAATACTCTGTTCACTAAATAATAGTGCGTCTTTTAGGGTGCAAAAAGTTTTATTTTATATTAACTGTTTTCATTTTATTTACAGTTAATTGTTAAGTATGGCTGAAGAACAAACATTAATAAAAAGAAGAGGTAATTATAAGGGTCAATTAACCTCATTTAACAATTATTTGAATACTTTACCGCAAACTTTAACTAACGAAAACAAGTTAGAATTAGAATTACGTGTATCTAAACTAGAATCAGTATATGACAGCTTTAATGAGGTTCAAAATGAAATAGAAATTATATCCTCAAATCCGAGTGAGCAACTAAAAGAGCGCGATGCTTTCGAGTGTATATACTTTAAGGCGATCGCACAAGGTAAATCGAAGTTAGGAATGTCGAGCGGCAAGCCAACTCAACGTGTGGAATCCGATTCCGGCAGCGTGGTACAGCAGACAAGAGCGAATGTGAGGCTACCGGTGATCCAGCTTGCCAAGTTTAGCGGCAACTATAGTTCATGGCTTGAGTTTCGAGATACATATTTGTCGCTTATACATGACAATCCTGACTTATGTGAAATAAACAAGTTTCATTATTTACGATCCTCGTTAGAAGGCAGTGCATTATTAGTCATTAAATCTATAGAATTCTCGGCATCTAATTATAAGACAGCTTGGCAACTGATTTGCGACAGATTTGACAATAAAAAAATGCTTAAGGCTAATCACGTGAAATCTTTGTTTAATATTTATGCTATACAGAAAGACACTTCTTTTAATTTGAAAAGGTTAATTGATTGTTTTGTTAAGGATTTAAATTCATTAGCAACGTTAGGTGAACCGACAGATAAGTGGGATATCTTGTTGATTCATATGCTTTCTAGTAAGTTTGACCAGACCTCTTTGTGGGAGTGGGAAAAATTCAAGGCAACACATGATAAACAAGATTTATCTTTTGATGATTTACTCAAATTTACACGAAACAGAATTGAACTATTAGAGACAATGGAACAAAGTAAAAATAAATATATAAAACCAATAACACATAACTTAGCTACTACTACCACTATAGATAAAAAATACAAATGTCCTGTCTGTCACTTTGACCACTACATATATTATTGTGAATCATTTTTAAATTTATCAAACAAAGAAAGGGAATCTAAGGCAATTAAATTAAATTTATGTTTGAATTGTCTTAGGCCAGGGCATCTTACTAAAAGCTGCAATATGAGATCATGTAAAAAATGCCATAAAAAACATAACACATTGATATGCCCGAGTTTTACGCGTAGCGCGGAGAACGATGTTAGTTCTCGCGACGAAGTGGCCTTATCATGCGCAGCCGTGTCACCGCAGGGACTGCTGTCAACTGCATGTGTAAGCGTGAGTGGCGCGGACCAAGAACATCGCGTGCGCATCATGCTGGACTCAGGTAGCACGTCTAACTTTATTACCGAGCAATTATGTCACATTTTACACTTACCGGTAAGAAATGTCGTCACAACGATAAATAGTTTAAATAATAATGTGTCAATCGCAAGAAAATGTTGTGATGTGACCATTAAATCGTTACATTCAAACTATAGCATAACAATTACATGTATTATTATTTCCCAAATCACCAATCCATGGCCAAGTGTACCTATTGATAAGCGAGATATACACATACCTAAATCTATATTACTATCTGATCCTGATTTTTACAAGTCTTCTAGCATAGATATTTTATTAGGAAATGGGGTGTTTTGGGACTTGATAGAACCAAAACAAATTAAATTAAAATCACAAAACATTACACTACAACAATCGAAGTTAGGGTGGATTCTTGGTGGATCTATTGTTTCAAATTCATCAGCCCTATGTAATTACTCAGTTTCTCATGCATTAGATGATCAACTCGCAAAGTTCTGGGAATTGGACAATCTTACCTTATCTACAAACAAACATCTAGATTGGTCTTCAGAGGAAGTCCAATGCGAAGAATATTTTACAGACACTACGTCTCGCCTACCTAATGGCAGATTTTGTGTGACAATTCCATTAAAATCTCCACCAAGCGTTTTGGGAGATTCCTACAAATTAGCCAAATCACGATTTACACAATTAGAATAGAAATTTCGGACCAATACGGAATTTAAACATCAATATACTAATTTTATTCATCTATATCAAGATTTAAGTCACATGAGAGAATCGAGTCATACTACGGATCAAATAAATTATTTCGCTCCACATCATGGAATCGAACGTAACGGTAGTCTGAGCAGAGTCGTGTTTGATTGTTCGGCGAAGACTTCAACGGGTTATTCGTTCAACGAATTGCAAATGGTTGGGCCTAAAATACAAAACGACTTGTTTGCGATATTATTGCGATTTAGACAACACAATATTGTATTAACTGCAGACATCGAAAAGATGTATCGACAAGTTGAAGTAAATGAGTCACAGCGATGTCTGCAGCAAATACTTTGGCGTGACGATCCGAATGAACCATTGAAATCATACGAATTGAACACCGTGACTTACGGCACTGCTTCTGCTCCGTTCCTAGCGATACGCTGTTTAAAACAATTAGCCTATGAATGTCCAGATCCAATAATCCGAGAAGTAATCTCAGAAGACTTCTACGTCGATGATCTCATCACCGGCGCTAGTAATGTCAATGAAGTACTGTACATACACGCCGGCGTAACCAAGCAACTTAATAGTGGTTGTTTCCCGTTGCGAAAGTGGTGTTCTAATAATTCCGAGGTTTTAAATACTGTAAAGGACATAGATAACGGTACGAATGATCGCTTAGATTTATGTCCCGGTAGTGTATCAAAGATTTTAGGCATTCATTGGGATTATAAAACAGACAGTATCAGTTTTGACATTCAATTAAAATCACACACAAAAATAACAAAGAGAAATATCCTATCAACTATATCTCAATTATTTGACCCATTAGGTTTAGTCGCACCTTCTATTGTGCAAGCCAAAATAACATTACAGAAGTTGTGGTTGTGCAAGATTTCTTGGGACGACGAAGTACCAAAAAATACACAACGCGCATGGTCACAATTTATACATACACTAGCGACCCGCCCCGGCTTCGCACGGGTGTAAATGAGAAAAAAAAAGAAGTGAATAATTTAAAGTTACTGCCTTTGATTATAGAATTTCTTCATAAATAATGTTTGTAGCTGACTTTTCGTAACGCAATATGAACAAATTTTGTTTAGAAGTGACGCGTGAAAGGGCTACGTATAGCTGTCTGTCCATGGGCAAAGTAGTCAACGCTTAGTTTTAAGCCTGCAACGTTGAATCTCTGAGCTTGTGATTTGTTAATTGTATTTATAATTTTATTAGAAACTGCAGACGTATACCGGTGCACAATTTGGGTGGATTAAGGACAGGAACAGGACACCATTTCTTTAAAACCAATTTATGGAAGCAATACGGGCTTCCTTGTTCGGTTTCATAGTTAAGACGTAAACGGGGGTCAACCGGGGAATTCTTACCCACCAAAACCCCCGCGGCTATCACGTCGGCACATTAGATGGCGGACCAGGGCTATCTGTCGGGATCTGCACCAGCTGATACCACTCAGTGCCTTGACTTTGAACCCGCCGCCGGAGAGGCACATTATAGTTCCCCGGGAACCTGTCACGGTGCTCACGGTTACAGGGGTCACGGGGGAAGCCTTCTATAGGTCCCCGGGACCCTGGTGGCGGTCAACCGGGTAGGTTATGTAGGATTCTTATAATTGGAATGTAGGTTTCTTATACACTAAACCCCCAACGGCCGTTAAATCAGTACATAAGAAGGAGACCTGGGCTATCCGGTGGGATCTGCACCAAGATCCCTAAGTGGCTTGCCTTTGAGCCCACCACCGGGGGGCACAATAAAGCCACCCGAGAAACTATCATCGTGTTCAAATATATGGGGATCGCGGGGGAAACTTCCAATAGGCCCCCCAGGATCCTGCGGGCGATCGACTGCGGTATGTGTCCGCCACAGCTGCCCACACAAAAGAGGGGGGCTGCACCGTGTACCCCTCAGCGCAAGGCAAGGGCCTTTGAAGCCGCTGCCGGGTGCGCATTATAGCCCCCCGGGAATCTGTCACCGTTGTCACAGTTAAGGGGGTTGCGGGGGAAACATCCAATATGTCCCCGGGATCCCGTGGGGAAGTCAACCTGGGTATTTGGGATTCTTACCAACTAAAACTCCCGTGGCTGTCACATCGGCACATGAAAGGGAAACCTGGGTTCACGGGTGAGATCTGCACCAGGTATCCCTCAGTGCCTGGCCTTTAAGTCCGCCGCCGGTGGGCAAGCATATTATATCCCAGATTTACCTTATATTATATGGAATCATATATAGAATGAACTTCTCTAGTACTTGATTGTTAAGTATGTAGGTTTAGTCAACGTAAGCTAATTCAATTTATTTCATCATCAGCCGGAAGACGTCCACTGCTGAACATAGGCCTCCCCCTTAGAACCCCACAATGAACGACAATTGGTTATTTGCATCCACCGGTTACCTGCGACGCGCACAATGTCGTCTGTCCACCTAGTGGAAGGCCTGCCTACGCTGCGTCTTCCTGTACGTGGTCGCCACTCGAGAACCTTTCTTCCCCAACGCTTATCGGTTCTTCGAGCGATGTGACCTGCCCATTGCCACATCTAGCATTGAGCACTTCTTATCGAAACAGGCAATGCATTCCACAAACTAACAGCTTGTACGGAAAAGGATTTATCAAAGAAGTTTGTGGAATGCATAGGCATTTCCAACATCAAGTTCTCTGATGATCTTAAAATTATATATTATATATTTACTTAGATAAAACTTAAAACCTTCAATGAAAAATTATCTAACCGATGGTGAATACCGGTACGTGGTTTAGGAGGTGCTATCGAATATAGACAGACTGGGATAGCGACTTTGTTTCACACTATGTAAAGATACTTTGACGTCGATAGGGAACAACACCAGCCAACCTGTAGAAAAAACCCTGACTGACAGACAGACAATAATTCCAATAAAGTTTTGGCTATTCTATCATACGTACAATACATGCATATTGTATTCCTACCCAGACATTTTGGAAACATATTTTCATTATTTTATTATTTGAGAAACAAACAAATGATACCATTATTACTAATATAAGATCCAATAGTACAAAAATCAATTATGTTTCCACTTATCTAAATCATAACATTAGAGAAAAGCTAACTATGCATGATTTTAAATTAAAAAAAAAATAATATAAAAAAATATATTAGGGATAAAAAGTGCCGGAGTCAATATGAGTTAAATATTTAAAACATCGAATCTTAATATAAATAAAAAAAACAAAAACAAAGTTTAATAATACAAAAAAAAAATCCGCTCAGTGGTAGCGAACCCGGACAGTCCGTACTTAGAGGACGCTTCCCTAACCACTTGGCCATGGAAGTTATATTGTGTCTTTCGAATTATCGTATGTTATTGTTGTAATATATTTGTACCGCCATCGGTTGAGTAATAATACTTCTTTTTTACCCTGTAAAGGGATAAATTATAAAAAATATGAAATACTAATTCAATTAATTTTCTTAACCAATGTCTGTGCAAAATTTCAAGTCAATAGGACCAAGGAATCGCGTTCTCCCATACAAACTTTGCCCCCCTGTTTGACCCCCTTAGAGGTTGAATTTCGCAAAACCCCGTCTTAGTGAGCACCTACGTCCTAAAAGGAACCCCCATGCAAAGTTTGAGACTCCTAGCACTTGTAGTTTCTGAGATTTCGTGATGAGTGGGTTTTTGTCTACTCTTTTATATAATAAGATTATTACAATTAAATAAACTAACTATTCCAAGACACGTTATTATTAAAGGCTATACAAAGTTACAATTACACATATTTACAGACGCTTCTGAAGAAGCGTACGGAGCGTGTGCCTACATACGATCTGTTTCCGATAATAATGAACCTAGTATTCATCTATTATGTTCCAAAAATAAAGTGGCACCTATTAAACCACATACAATCCCACGTTTAGAACTTTGCGGGGCTTTAATAGGAGCCAGGCTCAGCGAAAAAATTGTTAGTTCTATGCGATTACAATTTAATGAAATTTACTACTGGACAGACTCCACCATTGTCCTTGGTTGGCTCAATACACCTACAAATAAATTGCAGACATTTGTTCGGAACCGAGTTTCTGAAATACAGTCCGCTACTAATATCGATTCATGGAGGTTCGTTCCTACAAATTTAAATCCGTCTGACCATCTGACGCGTAATTTAAGTGCTGGTGTATTGATAGACTGTGAACTATGGTGGAAGGGGCCACAATTTCTTAAAAATGATGTAGCTTTATGGCCTACATTTAATTTGAAAAATAACAACCAATCATTACCAGAAATAAAACAAGAAGTATCTTGTATTGCTACCCAGTTAGTTGAACCATGGTTTCCATTTAACACATTTTCGAATTTTTCACGTATGCAAAGATCGATGGCGTATATATTACGGTTCATTAACAATTCACAAAAGAATAAAAGTAAAATTATTGGGCCTTTGACGATCAATGAGCTACAAAAAGCTACACATACATTGGCTCGCTTGTCACAACAGGAATCATTCTCTAATGAATATAAAATCTTAGAATCAAATAAAACATTATCTAGTGGCAATTCATTACTATCACACTCCTTTTTTCGATAATAATTTAAAACTTTTAAGAGTTGGGGGAAGACTTCACAATTCAGATATTTACACATTCAATAAAAAACATCCAATATTAATACACAAAAATCATATATTTGCTAAACTTTTATTTAGTCAGGAACACAAAATTTTATTACATGCAGGTCCACAGCATTTATTATATTCGACACGCGAAAATTACTGGACAATAGGCGGACGAGACTTAGCGCGATTTGTATCTCGAAACTGCACCATGTGCAATCGTTACCGTGGAAAAACTATAACTCCTATAATGGGGAACCTCCCAAAGGAGAGATTGAATGCTAGTTTTGCGTTTCAGTACACTGCCTTAGACTACGCAGGTCCCGTTATGATTGCCAACAAAGAAGGCCGAGGCTGTAGACTTTTAAAGTCTTATATTTGCGTATTTGTGTGCTTCACCACGAAAGCCATACACATTGAGTTGGTTAGCGATATGTCTACTATTAAGTTTATTGCAGCGTTGAAGAGGTTTATTGCTCGTAGAGGTAAACCCTCATATATTTATAGTGACAATGGCTCTAATTTCGTTGGGGCTAACAATGAGCTAAAAAGGATGATTACAGTTGATGGCAAAAATATATGTGATACCCTTGCTCAGCAATCTATAAAATTTAGTTTTCTTCCTCCATACTCGCCTCACTTCGGTGGGTTACACGAAGCGGGTGTTAAATCTATAAAATACCATTTAAAACGAGTAATAGGTAACTCTAATTTAACTTTTGAACAATTATATACAACACTGACTCAAATAGAATCCATTTTAAATTCCCGTCCTCTCAGTCCATTGTCTTCCGATCCTCACGACCTATTACCCCTCACCCCTAGTCATTTCCTCGTTGGCAAATCTTTGACGTCTCTGCCAGAACCAGACTATGCGGATGTTCCATCACACCGGCTCAACCGCTACCAACGTGTCGAGCAACTGCGGCAGATGTTCTGGTCCAGGTGGCACAAGGAGTACGCCACAGAATTGCAAGCCCGTTCAAAATGGAGGTCTTCCCAAGGATCATTAACCGTCGGAGACCTCGTTCTAATCAAAGATGAGCATCTTCCTCCTATGAGATGGCTTTTGGGAAGGATTATGAAGATCTACCCTGGTACAGATGGAGTTTGCTAGGGTAGCCGATATCAGAACTTCTTCGGGGACACTGAGAAGATCGTTTTCCAGGATTTGTCCACTACCGGCATCCAGCTCTACGAAGATTGAAGCTATGACGCTTCAATGAGGGGCGGCATGTCAACGCAAGTTTCCATAATTCGCGTGTGCGTGAAGAATCGCACTCACGCACACATACACGACCAGCGACGGCCGGGCTGCGCCCCCACCATTGGCGCAGGGCTTCGGGACTCGACGTTCGGCACGCGATCTGTGCACATCCTATTGTATTTACTGCATAATTACCTTAAGTATATCAATAAATATCACAAAGATACAAAGCTCGACTTTTCCTTGGAAGACCTTAAGACGACCTCGGCGGCCACAGGTACTGTAGTGCCTCTGGCATGTTTTGTATAGCGCGCACAGACGGGTTTGCGGCTGTTATTCGTAAGCGAATAGCATCTTTAAGGCAAAGAGTATTTAATAGTACCCATAATACACTGAAAGCAATTGCTTACAGCAATTGACTCATCTGTGCAACGCTTCTGGATTTCAATGATTTGATCTGATTAGAAATTTAGCATAAGCTCAATTATGTACTGCTAATATGAGTATTTTGTACTTGAAATAAACGTTGATTATTATTATTATTGTTTATTTAAATATTTATCACGGGTTATACCCGGTCATTTTAGAGGCTTGCGTGGGGACGGATCCAACACGTAGAGGCCCTTTTTAAGAAATAAATGGTGTGTAGAATACCTCCCGAGATCAATTGCTAAGATGGTGAAAAAATGGCAGTTGACCTCGACAGATAATAATAATAATATCCTGGGACAATTCACACACGGTCATCTTCATCTGATCCCAAACTAGGCAGAGCCTGTACTATGGAAACCAGACAACTGATACTAATACTTATACACTTTTTTTTGTAAATACATACTTATATAGATAAAACACCCAGACACTTGGTGGGAATCGAACCCACGACCTGTTGGGTAGCAGACAGGGTCACTAACCACTAGACCAACGGGCCCGATGTAGGAACTATCGTAAGTACATGGAAAGATTATATAAGTCTATGTTGTTGAACATTTGATGGGCTAGGAGCTAGGCTATTGCAAAGGCCGGGGCCACTTGCCATAATTACATTCATAATTATTTTGTGGCAAGTGGTGGCTTGCCACCCACTAGATGGGCTCCCCAAACGATCGTCCGATGACGACGGAGTGCAACACCGGTGTGAGTGGCTCAGGGGTGTCGAGAGGTGTGCTGCGCTTTCTCCGTAGTTACTCGCGGCGTTATGCCCTTTAACACTTCCACCCCTGGAGCATATAGCTCTAACAGCTCCTCTCTGGACGGCCAATTAAGGCAAGCCAGAGCTAAGAGTCCTGCTGGGCCCCTTCGGTTTCCACTCGGCCGACGAAGACACGCCGAGGTGGAGGCCCTGATCGACTCTCTGGAGCACTCGTGTCCGTGGTAGATATTTATTATTATTATTATTTACCTATCATCGGCAACCTTACTCAACGGAACATAAAGCCACTCGTAAGTATCGTTAGTTTGCTGCTATCTTCGATGAGAAGTGCCGACCCTTTAGGGCCTTAGGTCCCCGCTGTAGCATTTGTTACATGGTTCTCCAGGGTTCCACGTGACCCCGACGGTGACATCAGTGCGCATAGTGATGTTCTGCACGCTGCTGACGTCACTGTTCGTGTTCACGGCGTACTCGGCGACCGTGGTGGCCATCCTGCAAACGCCCAGCGACGCCATCCGCACGCTAGACCAGCTGGCGAACTCGCCCATCGCGCTCGGCGTGCAGGAGACCACATACAAGAAGGTGTACTTCGCTGTAAGGACGATGTAATTCTCTGTGTCTTTCAAAATGTCACGCGACGTCTGGGCTGTCTTTAAGTTTGCTGCGAGTGAAACAGATTGGTTCAAGGGTTCTCGAATGTCCGTGCGCAGGAGAGCTCTGAGCCGGCGACGCAGCGGCTGTACCGGCGCAAGCTGGTGCCGCTGGGCGAGCGCGCCTACCTCAGCGTGGTGGACGGCATAGCGCGCGTGCGGCGAGGACTCTTCGCCTTCCAGGTGAGCACACACCGCACTGGTGCACCTGCTGTACTACTCTAAGCAGCTGCGTGTAAACATTGCTACGTTCCGGTGTGAAGGCACCGTAGCTGGTGAAATTACCGGACACAGGAGACTTAATAACTACTGTCTCTCTCAATGCAGCTGTCTATAGGCAGGCGTGTCGTTACGCTATGACATACAAGTCTAAAACGGAAAAGGATCGCAACAAACGGATTTTAGAAGGGATTTCTCAATTCGTCTACCTGTATAGTATACGTTTGTCTTATTATTTGTGTACTACATGAGCTTTAGAGTGTTTCATTAGCACTATTTCAAATAAATATAACACAACGCACTGAGGCGGGGGTTAGTCTCATGAAAGCAAAAACAAACGCAGTATGGTATGCAGGTGGAGAGCAGTCCGGCGTACGATGTAATAACCAAGACGTTCACGGAGCGTGAGAAGTGCAGCCTGCGGGAGATCGAGGCCTTCAAGCTGCCCACCGTGGCGCTGCCCATGCGCAGGCACTCCGGGTACAGGGAACTCTTCGCTACCAGGTACATATTTATGTACCACTGCTGAAGTCCAACTTCTTACATCGCTAGTATCAGGTATTTTGCGGTGGCAGTCACTTTCCGCGTGTGTTGTGTGTTATTGATTTCTGCATTGCACCCCTCTATGAAGCTAGGTCATGGGATACTCATCCCAACTTACCTGTCCGGTAGTTGTGGTATAGTATACGGGTATGCGACCTCGGCTTCCCTAGCTATTACTGTCCCATTCCTTGCCCTCCTGGGCGGTAATATCCTACTTTTCCTATTTCCCACTCTAACTTGCCAATCTTCCTTTTCACAACACCTATCCTTCCCTTTCCCTCCTTATTCGTGAGAACGCAATGGTTCATCATATAAATAATTTAATTAACCAAAATGGCGGCGATGTGGTTCGGCACCCATCACGTCTCGTTTCTCACGGAGGCGAAAAGCGGCCCTTAGGCTCTGCCTACCCCTACGGGAAAAAGGCGTGATTTTATGTATGTATGTATGAAGCTAACTATCTATAAGTATTCTGCGATATCGTCAGTTTGGGATTTCGCGTTCCAATTCCAATTTACTAGTACATTAGATATTACATTGGCACCATCATTCCTAAATTTTGGTAATGTTAGTTTGGGTCTAGGTCTAGATTGAACTACGGCTGAACAGCGTTTTATATCTACTGAACGTTCTTTATATAGGTACCATCCTGCAAGACTGTACATTTTTCATACCAGCATTTTACTGGTAGAATCAAATCAGCTCTATGTATCGCACTATCTGTAATTTCTCGTGTAAACATTTCATTCGCAAATAAGCGTTTGAGTTTGCGTGGGCCTTGGAGCGGCGGATGCGGCTTAACCGATTCGGATACCCTCTCTCTGCCAGCAGTAGTGTCTTTGTTAGCGTGTAAGACCCCTCCCGTTTGGACCTCTGGCAAACGGCGGGGGTCAGAGTCTTGTTACGGCGTCGATGTAGGCCACCAGGGAAGATTTGTTGGGTTAAAATCCCGCATAACCCAGCCATCTACGGAGAACGGGTACCTTTTGAAGGTTTCGTAGTCGACACCAAAAAAAAATTGATAAGGGGAGAGCCGGTAGTCGAGTGGGGTTGGATGTAAGGTAGCGTGTGTGATTCAGGCTGCGGTGGCAGCGCGAGGTCGGGCTGCTGGGCCGTGAGCGGCGGCGCTGGCTGCGCGGGCGGCCGCGCTGCGAGGCCGGCGCCGGCGGGTTCCTCACCGTCGGCCTCGCGGACGTGATGCCGGCGCTGCAGGTGCCAGGCTCTTATACCGATTATAATATGATACTAGCGACCCGCCCCCGACTCGCACGGGTGGAATTAAAAAAATATATACAGAAAAATTTAAAATTAACCTTTGAGTCAGCAATTCTATAGTCAAAGCAGTGAGCTGTTATAGGTACATAGTAATAACAACTCACTGCTTTGACTATAGAATTGCTTCTAAATAATGTTTGCAGCTGAATTTTCGTTACACGCAATACGAAAAATATTTTTGTTTGGAAGTGACGCAAAGGGCTACGTATAGCTGCCCATGGGGAAAGCACTCAACGCTTAGGTCTAAAAGTCCATTTATATCTGCAGACACAGTGTGTTTCAGATGTCTGTCAAGCTGACCTTAGCCTTCGGACTACGTTTAACGACTGCCGTCTAGATGGTTAGAATGCCACTAAACGCGGTCAGCATACGACTGACTGACTGATCGTTTGCCCAACAGTGATTGTAAATGGCTATGAGCCCTTGACTTAAAGGATCACTGTCTAGATAACAACCACAGAGACGCTCACTCATCTACGACTCGATCTTAATTTTCAGACAATCAATAATAATAATGTGACCTCCAGTTTGCAAAGCAAGGGGGTTCTTTGCACAAAAGAGGCTTCACACATCACTCAGTATTTAGGACATCATGTCTTGAATAATTAGAATCTTGGACGTGCAGGTGTTCCCGTATAATGTTTGGTTAAAACCTCGTAATATTTGTTATCTAGGTACCAATTGTACCTACCATCATGTTTCCATGCGTATTGTATAGGTATGTATATGTGTACCGCAGATGTTGTCGGCGGGCGCGGCGCTGGCGACGCTGCTGCTGCTCGCCGAGCTGCTCCACAACACTACATGCCGCTTCATATAGAGTGCACGCGCAATTAGTTTAGGAAATAAAGGCCGGTCAAGTGCGGGTCGGACTCGCGGACCGAGGGTTCCATACCATCTATGGACGTATTGAAGTTATTTTATTATTAACTAGCTGACCCACGCAGCTCCGCCCGCGCTGTGTTTACGTTAACTAAACTTTTAATAACAGACACTCGCATCGAATACATAACCTCCTTTTTTATAGTCCGATAAAAACTGGGACACTTTTTACTTGTGTAAGAGGCATGACGATTATTTAAATCTTTAGCATAATATTATATAGAACTTCTATTTAGATCACGGTAAAACATCATAAATCACAAGTATTGAGAATAATAATAAATCACTTACAAGTTTTTATCTTCAAACCATATTGATATCCTGACGAGGGTAGACCGTTGACTGTTCCGTGACCGACTTATTCGTCAACTCGTCGTCGTCGTGAACCTCGCGCGTGCGCGCGAGTTGGCACCTTCAGATTATACCTACTTTTTTAGGGTTCCATACCTAAAAGGTAAAAAAGGAACCCTTATGGTCTGACTTCGTCTGTCTGTCTGTCTGTCACAAACCTATATATTTCAGGAACCACTGATGCTATCAATTTGAAACTTGGAATAGTTTTAGATCTTAATTACCCAACCCCATTGCAAATGGAAAAGATATATTTTTTCTTTTACTTTTTTTATAATGGGGGTCGAAATGGGTCATCAAAATTTCAAAGTGAGACTACTATATTGAGTGGGGTATCATATGAAAGGGCTTCATTTGCACATCTCAAAACAGATTTTTATTTTGATTTATGTCACGCAGTTTTTGGCTGATAATCAAAAATTTTTTTTTTTTTTTTTTCCTTTATGATGATCCCATTCGGTTTCAACATATAAATTACAATCTAGCCTTGAAACTAATGAGTAATATTATTATAACCTAAACGAATAAAGTAAATTAAATTAAGAATGTGTCCAATAGCACTTTTCTTATTGTCTCTATTAAGGCGAAGACACTTTGTTATTGTGTTCTACACTGCACTACACTGCACTAATTTAACATATAAACTAACTCAAAAGGCTTTGTCCTTTTTAGTCTTCTTTCTATGTCCGTGTTATCGAGGAGCTGGATAGCCTCGACATTCACGTGGTGATGAAGCCGCCGTTCATGTGCTTCTGCATTGTCTTTTATAACTTTGGCTACGAGGTCCACTTTGAGGTCCCGATGGAGGTCGTTAGTTCTAATGTACCAGGGAGCGTTTACAATGCCTCTGAGTACTTTATTTTGGAATCTTTGTATTGTCTGTATATTAGTTTTTTTGGTACAGCCCCAGAGCTGTATACCATAAGTCCATACCGGCATTAAGACTTGTTTGTACAAAAGTATTTTGTTTTGCACAGACAACGCAGAGTGTTTTCCAAGCAGCCAGTGCATTTTCTTGTAGCGAAGGCCTAACTCTTCGCGTTTCTTTTTAACATGAGCCTTCCAGCGAAGCTTTGCGTCAAGTGTCATGCCCAGGTATTTCGCGGTATTCTCATAAGGTATAGCATGATTGTTTATATATACCGGGTGATAGTTGGACCTTTTATTGGTAAAATCAATGTGAACCGACTTCGATTCATTAAGCTTTATGCGCCACTTTTTTGTCCAGTTATAGATCGAGTTCACGGCCATTTGAACATTCTCCACTGCTTCCGCATGTGTGGCTCCTGTAGCCATGATGGCCGTGTCATCAGCAAAAGTTGCAATGGTGTTGTTTTCTAGTTTTGGGATATCACATGTGTATAAGAGGTACAGGACCGGACCTAAAACACTTCCTTGTGGCACCCCTGCTTCAATTTTCTTAAGATCAGAATAACAATCTTCTTGTCTTACTCTGAACATTCTTTCTGTCATGTAAGATTCCAAGATATCACAGAATTGTTTTGGCAACATTTTCCTTAGTTTATATAAGAGACCCTGATGCCACACCTTATCAAATGCTTGGGCTACGTCCAGGAAAACTGTAGAGCAAACTTTCTTCTCTTCTAATGTTTTTTCAATTAAGTTGGTAATTCTGTGGACTTGGTCTATTGTAGAATGTTTTTCCCTAAAGCCAAACTGATAGTCTGGGATAAGATTTCTATCGTGTATGATTGGTTTCAACTGTCTCAATAGGAGCTTTTCAAATAATTTTGACATTATCGGCAAAAGTGATATCGGCCTGTATGATGTTGCTTCATAAGATGGTTTACCAGGTTTTGGTATCATAATAACTTCAGCAACTTTCCACACATCAGGTACATATTTTAGTCTAAAGGAAGCATTTATAAGTGAGGTAAGTTTCACTATTGCTTTTCGTGTCAGATTACTGAGAACTTCCCCAGTAATGAGATCGTAGCCAGGGGATTTTTTCTTGTTTAAGAGTTTTATCTCTTTTTGGACTTCTGTTGGTGTAGCGAATCTTATATCTACATCATCTTGTGTTGTTACATCCAAAACGATTTCTTCAGTATCTGGTTTATTTGGTTGGAATGTGTTTTCCAAATGCTGTGCAAATCTAATTGCCTTTTGTTCATTATTTATAGCCCAGTGCCCGTTTTCTTCTTTAATTGGAGGAATTTGAGTAATGGGTTTTTTTAAGCTTTTTGTGGCTTTCCATAGTGAGTAATCTGTTGCACGATCACTCGTTAGTTGAGTGAGATAATTGTGCATAGATTCATCACGAAATTGTTGTATTTCCCTACTTAATTGTTTTGTAAGGTTATTCAGCAGTGACTTGTCAGGTGGATATCTTGTTCTTTGCCACTTTTTCCTTTGTCTTCTCTTCTCAGCTATAAGACGTCGGATTTCTGTTGGATAATTTGTGGTCCTGTATTTAGTTTTTATAACAGGCGTATTCTTCCAAGCACATTGTTGAATATCTGTTATAAACTTTCTTACTTCTAAATCTACTTGCTGTGGGTTTTTTAAGGGCACTTTTAGGATTATTACGGCATCCAAATCATGCTTAAAGCTTTCCCAATCAGTATTTTTGTTGACTAGAGTTGGGTGATTTTCTCTATATTTTATTTCTTCATTAATAGTTAACATAATTGGTGAGTGATCTGAACTCATATCGTAACCTTCCTCGATAGAGAGAAGGTTCGATGAGATGTTTTTGTAAATAAAAAAATCGATCAGGTCCGGGATTTTGTTTCGGTCAGTAGGCCAATAGGTTGGCTTACCCGTTGATATGACATCACATCTCATATTTCTTATTGCGCTTAGTAATTCTTTTCCTTTAGATGTAGTAAGTCTAGACCCCCAGTGGATATTTTTCGCATTGAAGTCACCTCCAAGTATGAATCTGTTACCAAGTTGTTCTAAGAAACGTTCATACTGCGTTGTTTTTATTGAGTACCTCGGTGGACAGTATATAGCTGATATAGTAACCGGGTAATGTTTTATTTTAACACATACAGCCACGGCTTGAATTTCACGGTCTTCGTGTTTAAATATCTCGTGATGGTAAATATTTTCCTTTATTATGATAGCGCTGCCTCCCCTAGCTTTGTTGTCTGGGTGCAATGCATGATATATTTTGTATCCTTTCATTTGGATGTAACATTCATTTGTAAAGTGCGATTCAGATATAAGGCACACATCGATGTTTTCTGTGTTTAGGACGACTTCTAGCTCATGATGATGCTGGCGTAGTCCATTAGCATTCCAGGCCATAATTTTTAGTGTGGTAGTCATTTTTGCTTGGTAATAGCTACTTTGGTGCTATGTTCCAATTTCTTTAGTCTTTCGTCGAATGATGTTATGACGTTCAAGATTTTGTTAAGCTTTTCATCTAGATTAGATGTTTGTTGTGTCTGGAGATGTTGTTGTGACTGAGATTTTGACTGGCTGCCCTTTGTTATCTGAGCAAAAGACAGATTTTTGGTGACGGGTTGGCTCTGAACTTTTTTAACGGTATTGCTACGCGGAGTCTGCTGGGTTGGGGCTTTAGGGTTCTTTACTGCTTTATTTTTTAAATTCTGCAGTTCTTTAGCTACTATGCATCCTCGATAGCTAGCGGGGTGTGCTTCGCCACAGTGGACACACTTTGGTTTAGTGTCTGCAGGTTTTCGGCAGTCTTTTGTCAGGTGCTTGCCAGTACATTTTACGCACCTGGGCTCTTTAGAACAGTATTTTTGAGTGTGTCCGTAAGCTTGACACCTTTTACACTGAGGGATTAATTTGGATGCTTTAATTGGTTGTACGTCTACTTTACATCCAAGAATAGATTTTATATTATATATTTTGTTGATATCCTCACCCTTATCAAATGACAGCATGAACATATTGAGGGGTTCTTTCGTCCTCCAATTTAGCTTGTTTGTTGCGTTTTGAATCATGTATCCTTTAGACGATAAATCTTCGACTATCCTGGCAGGATCACATGAGAAATGCAAGTTTTTAGCCATTACTCTGATTGGTCTATCTTGTTTATTCTCGTACGAATGCCAGAGGCTGTTGCTTTCTAACAGCAGCTTTGTAATGGCTCTATACGAGTCCTCACTGTTAGCGTTAACCTTAACGGTGTCTCCGCTTCTCATTTTGATTAAAAACGAGTCACTAGGCACGCTTGACGTTAGGCAATCGTAGAATTTTTGGTAGTTTTTGACTTGTTCTACGATTATTGGCGGCGGCTGGGGAGCCTTTTTAACTTTAGGCGTCTTTTTATCAGTCTCGCTGGAGCATTCTCCATGTTGTTGCAGTGGTGACAGTGATTGATTCAGCTTCCTTTTCTTACGACTCTGCTGACGGATCCACTCAGTTTCCTTAGCTAGTTCCTCTTCGTCTGTCTCATAATGGACTTGTTCGGAGGCACTATCAGTTGTGGTAAGTTTGGCTGGAGGCACATTCTTGCTCTCTTGATAATACTCCAGTTGCTGCTGAAGCTTCTCTATTTGACAGTGTAATTCTTTAACTAGATTTTGTAATTTCTTACATTCCGCTTGTTCCTCCGCAAAGCGCTGGTACAGGATATGCTCATTTTCTGTTTCAAGCCTTATTCTATTTTGCGAATCCATTTTTAAAATATAACTTCGCGTTAACAATGTTCACACATATTGTTTTGATTCACAACACATGACGATATCTGGGTCATCGCGGTTACCGGTGACGATTACTCGCGACAGTGTTTTTGCTGCGTCGGCGCTTAACCCGAGTACGGACTAGGGCAAGGACAACACAGCCGTTCTTCGCGGATGCCGAACTAACACTCAAAAATGTCAAAAAAAATACCGTTCCCCCCCCCTTATCTCCGAAGTTTGTGGAGGGAAAAATCTGAAATAATTATGGGTAATACATGTCTGTCTATATTTTACAGGAAAAATAAAATGATCTTTCTAAATAGTACAGTTTTTTAGTAATCCTAAAAAAACCTCGACAAACAAACTTAGTTTTGCGGTTTGGTTTTTTGCTGTCTGAGGCGTTAGACGAATAGTAAAATAACTTTAATACGTCCAAAGATGATATGAAATCCTTGTTGCGGGAGCCCGACTAGCACTTGACTGGTTTTTAAAGTATAATACACTTTACGAAGTCCTCGCACTTTAACTTCATTAACACACAAACAATCAATAACAACCGAACTAAGAGATACTACGATCAACAACCAATTGGGATAAAATCACTATGCCGACAAGATAGTATATCTCAACATCACATAAACAACTTTAAAAATACGGAGAACAATAAAATTTAACTTTTATAACCTTTCGCGCATACCAATGAGTATATATGGCGCATACTACAAACTTTGCTGCAAACAAAATCGTAAATATTAAGTAATCCTATATTCTGTGAACATATGGTATTTTTATTTCACCTCGCCGAAAGACAGGCAAAGGTACTCATACCATACAGCCTTGTTTATTTTTGCCACATTTACATCGCAATTCGCCAATGAGTCGAGGTAGGGATATTTTGTATACAATAGACATTTTTCATTACTTCTATTAGTCTGAATGATCTGAAATTTAGAACATATGTAAATCCGATGATACTAAATATAATGGTAACCTTCGCCAGGGTCTGATGATGATCAAGAAGAAGGTGGTAACAGGATCTCGGCCCAAATAAACGTAGACCCATCGAGTTTAGACTCGTTGGATAGGTCTCGACGAGTAGTTGCTAGAAAAATGGTGATCAGGGTCTGATGGTGGAGCAGGATGGTGGTCACGGGATCTCTGCACCAATAAACGTAGACCCACCGATTTTGGGCTCGTTAGGTAGGTCTCGACGAGTAGTCGCTAAAAAAATGGTTATCAGTATGATGATAGACCAGGAAGGTGGTCATGGGATCTCTGCACTAATAAACGTAGACCCACCGAATTTGGATTCGTTGGATAGGTTGCTGCGAGAAGTAGGTAGAAAAACTTTGATCAGAGTCTGGTGATAGGAGCAAGCAGGAAGGTGGCAACAGGAATTCGGCTCCATTAAATATAGGACCCACCGAATTATAAATCTATGGTTAAATCTTGACCAGTAGTCACATAGGACAGATACTGATCAGGGTCTGATAATAGCACAGGAAAGTTATTTTAAGAGTTCGTTTACCTATTAAATTTATACTTTTAGTACAGTTACTAAAGTACAAATAAAAGTAAAGCATACCGTAATAATTGTGTTCTATATTGAGTCAAATTACAAGAACCATCTTCCAAACACCTTTATGGTTGCCTAGCAATCTTAACAAATATTTATTTTGAAAAACATGCCATGGTTATTTTTTAATAGGGGCTGAAATGTGGTCTCAAAATATCAAAGTGAGGCTACTATATCGAGTGGGGTATCATGAAAGGACTTTATTTGCACATTTTTTATTTTGGTTTTTGGTAAGTATGTAGTTATTGTTTTTTTTATACGACCAAAAGCGACCAAGCTAGTTATTTTTTTTGGAAATCTAACAAAATTCAGTAGATACGCATATTCTATACTAGCTGACCCACGCAGCTCCGCATGCGCTATTTTTACGTTAACTAAACTTTTAATAACAGACATTCGCATCGAATACATAACCTCCTTTTTTATAGTCGGTTAAAAACGGGGACCCACTTTTTACTTGCTCTCCGAAGCACGGACCCGTTTAGTTCAAATGGCGTTAAACGGTCACCCATCTATTTAATGACCTTACCTAACGTTGCTTTACCCGATCGATTACAAAACCTGATAACAACTCTCTATGAATGTTCCCTTACTAATATTTATTATATTATAAAGAAAAATTGATAAAATCTGACCAAGCGTATAACCAAGTACCCATTATGACTTTAATCCCCTCTCCCAAAAGAACCGTGCTAGATTACGGGATAAAAAGTATCCTATGTCCTACCTCGTAGTTAGATCTCAAATCATGCCAAGTTTCATTTGAATCCATTCAGTAGTTTCGGCGTGATGCTCAGCCGTGATACAGACAGACAGACAGACAGACAGACAGACAGACAGACAAAAATAAAATTTTTTACATTTTCGGCCTCAGTATCGGTTATAGAAAGCCCTCCAAAAATAATTTTCAAAATATCTTTAATGTACAGAATTGGACCTGTTACAGTTTTATTATAAGTATAGATAGTTATTTTAATTAGTAATAACAAGTTAGGATAGACACGTCTCTTTATTTTTAACAATGACAAAATGTACTGACAAGACCTTCTAGATATAAATACATATCTTACGCTATGCTCTATAAAAAGTGCGAACATGTAAAGTTATAATAAAATTATCAAATCTTAATACTTTTGCTATCTGGGGTATTAGATTAATTGTAAAATAACTTTAATACGTCCAAGGATGGTATGGAACCCTCGGTGCGCGAGTCCGACTCGCACTTGACCGGTTTTTTTGTCGTCAACTCGCTCGTATGCTCATATGCTCGCTATGTACAGTCAACAACAAAAACGTTTTAATATATTTAATATAGGCACCTACCTGTTTAAGACACTTATTTATACAATATGATTTTGAAATAGTAGCTATATTAATTATAAAATTAAAAAAACAACAAAAATTTAAAACCGCGTATTTTCATAATAATAACAATAAATACTATTCAAGTCAGCGGAATCAAAATAGCAAATAAAACAAAAAAAAATAACCATATCACAAAATGTAAGTGAAACAAAGTCCCTTATTATCCGTTTGTTGTCCGTGGTATCACCGGTAGTACCACCAGTGGTACCACGGACAAAAATAATTATCCGTGGTACCACTGGGGGTACCACGGACAACTCTGTGGTACCACCAGAAATAAATTAATCAGATTTTACTTGGTATCTGGGTTGGAAGTACTAGGGTAGCATAAAACAGGAGGTGCATAATCTTGTGCCATGTCTTGTGTGAGCGAATGTGGTTTAGAGCTAAGTACCACAGGACTTATGGAGGCCCTTCGGAGTCGCTTGACGTTCGGGGTGTGGGCCCTTTGAACTTCCATTGAGTACGGCGGCGACTCCGAGGAGGAAGGCGGCGGGGTTGCGACCCCCGTCCCCGTGAGCACCGTGACAGGTTCCCGGGGGGCTACAATGCGCCCCCTGGCGGCGGGCTCCAAGGCAAGGCACTGAGGGGCCCCTGGTGCAGATCCCACCGGAGAGCCCTTGGGTCCCCCCTCTCATGTGCCGATGCGACAGCCGCGGGGGTTTTAGTGGGTAAGAATCCCACATACCCCGGTCGAGCCCCACAGCTCCCGGGGATCTATGGAAGATTTCCCCCGCGTCAAAAAAAAAAAAGTCTTATGGAGGAGTTCTCACGTCTTGTGATATCCAGAGTATGTCTGGCTTACTGGTATTGATTGCTTTCGCGAATCAAGAGGTGAAGGCTGGGAGGGAACGGATGTATCAAGAGGTGAGATATCCTTGTATCTTGTACTTCCCTGGTACTTCTGCTATAAATATGTTAACTACTACTCAATAGGTACCACATGCTCAGTATATCCTGGACGTAGTTAAAAATCACATTGGATTGGAGGTGGACTCAAGGACTCTTCCTTATGTCCTATGCTTCCCTGGTACTTCTAGTATAAACATGTTAGCTTAAAACCACATTCATATGCTCATAAAAGATAAGGCACAAAATTATGCACCTGCTATTTTCTGCTAACCTAGTATTTCTGGTAATAATTGGTCAATTTTATTACTCCAATTTCTACCAAGTACTAAGTAAACTATTACAAAATAACGAAAATAATGGAAAATTATTTAAATCTAATTAATTTATCTCTGGTGGTACCACGGAGTTGTCCGTAGTACACCAGTGGTACCACGGACAACAAACGTTATTATCATCTAAATATAATAAAATTATTATAAGTATTGGGTTAATTATTACTTACTAATAAAATCGATCATAGTCTGAGAACTCTCGAAATCACAGATCACGGTTTGTTTATATTAGATTTATTAAAACGTTTTTGTAGCTGACTGTGCAAAAATACGTAAAAAGTAGGTAAAATCGGAGGGTGCCAAGTCGCGCGCACGCGCGAGATGAGGAATAAGTCCCGTGACCGCTGTATGAATGTCCTTGTCTCAGCTTGCACCTCATTTATATAGGCGCACCGGCTGGGGTGCTAACACTTGCTCTCCGAAGCACGGACCCGTTTAGTTCAAATGGCGTTAAACGGTCACCCATCTATTTAATGACCTTACCTAACATTGCTTAACCCGATCGATTACAAAACCTTGATAACAACTCTCTATGAATGTTCCCTTACTAATATTTATTTTAATTATGAAGAAAAATTTATAAAATCGGACCAAGCGTATAACCAAGTACCCATTTTGACTTTAATCCCCTCTCCCAAGGGAACCGTGCCATCCCAAATCATGCCAAGTTTCGTTTCAATCCATCCAGTAGTTTCGGCGTGATGCTCAGCCGAGATACAGACAGACAGACAAAAAAAACTAAAAATACATTTTTGTCTTTAGTATCCGTTATAGAATGCCTTTCAAAATATATTCAATGTACAGAATTGGACCTGTTACAGTTTTATTATAAGTATAGATGTAACACTTCAGATAGCAAGAAAAAAAACCGCAAACTAATGTTGTTTGTTAGGATTTGTTAGGGTTACTAAAAACTGTATACTATTTATAGAGATCATTTTATTTTTCCTGTAAAATATAAATAGATATGTATTAAGTACCAATAACTATTTTAGATTTTACCCTCCACAAACTTCGGAGATAAGGGGGGAGAACGATTTTTTTTGTCATTTTTGATTATTAACCAAAAACTACGTGACATAGACCAAAATAAAAATCGGTTTTGAAATGTGTCAAATGAAGCCCTTTCATATGATACCCCACTCGATGTAGTAGTCTCACTGAAATTTTGAGACCCCATTTCGGCCCCCATTAAAAGGAATAAAAGAAAAAAAAAATCATTTGTGATGAGGTTGGGTATTAAGATTGAATAAAAACAAGATATTTTGTAGTTTACTGGAAAGTGTACATCAATGTAAAAAAGTGGCCATTTGCGAAGTGGACCAGTTGCGAAGTGGACGCTTTGCGAAGTGGACGCTTTGCGAAGTGGACACTTTGCGAAGTAGACAATATGCGAAGTGGACCATTTGCGAAGTGGACCATTTGCGAAAACGTCGAGTTGACAATATGCGAAGTGGACCATTTGCGTCTAAACAGGTATAAGTAAAATCTAAAAATATTCCAAGTTTCAAATAGACAGCGTCAATGGTTCCATATACGAAAGAAATCTTAGACTTTTTAGCGAAGAAACTACATAAACTTAAAATTATCATCGGTGGTGATTTCAATATTAATATTTCAATATTAATATTTTAAGAGAAAAATAAACACTCGACAACGCTGCTTAATAATATGATAGAATATAATTTTACTCAACTAATAAAAGACCCAACACGCGTTACAAAAAATTCTTCAACTTGTATTGATTTGATATTTGTAAATTTCAATAAAAACCTAGTCAAAACAACAGTTTGCGAAAATGGTTTCTCGGATCATAAGAGTACCGTGATAACCTTAAAAGAAATACCGCAAAATAAAATATTAATTTGGCAAATAGAAAAAAGAATATTCAATAAAAATAATATGGAAAAATTCAAATCACAACTAAAAAAAATAGATTGGTACAGTGTCATAAAACCGGAGCAATTGATTAATGAAAATTACAACTCCTGCCACACAATTCTACTGAAAATTTTAAATAAATGTATACCAAAAAGAAAAATTAAAATAAAAACTCAGACAAGAAGACGTTGGCTAACCAAAGGTATAAAAATATCATCTAAAAACAAGCGACTGTTAAAAAGTTTAGTTACCTATACAAATAGTCCCATACTTTTAAATTTATATAAGACATATGAAAAGATCTTAAAAAAAGTTGTCACTAAATCGAGGAAAATGCAATGTATAAATGAAATTAATTCATCAGATAATGTAACAAAAACAATGTGGAAAATCATAAAAGAAAAAACAAACAAAAACATAATTAAATCTAAACAAAATTTAAAATTACATATCCATAACACTCTTACGTCCGATTCGAAGCTAGTGGCGAATGCATTCAATAAATTCTTTGCATCAGTCGGCGCACGGGCGAGCCGTCCGAACGACGTGCGAGCGCGTGGCCGACCGGTGCAAAACCCCACACCGAATAGCATATACCTGTGGCCAGTTACAATCCAAGAAACCTATGCCATCATAAAAAAGCTTAAAAATAAATGTAGCTACGGGATCGATGAACTACCGCCGATATTATTTAAATATTGCGCAGACATTCTGCAGCTACCGTTCTGCCTATTAATTAACCAATCGTTTGCTGAAGGATATTTCCCTGACCTCCTCAAAAAATCTGTAGTCAAACCGATTCATAAAAAAGGTATCAAAACAGACCCAAATAATTATCGACCCATCGCGTTGCTACCAACAGCATCAAAAATCTTTGAAAAAGCTATGTATAACAGACTTTATGCTTTCTGTGAAAAATATATGATTTTCGACGAAAGTCAAAATGGATTTCGCAAAAATCGATCGACGATATCAGCGACATATAAATATATTCAAGAAATTCTGAATACGCTGAACAACAGAGAATATGCTATTGGAATTTTAATTGATATGACTAAAGCTTATGATAAAGTACAATTTGACATCTTATTAAATAAATTACATGGTATAGGTGTACGGGGATTAGCACATAAATGGTTTGCTTCATATCTGGACAACCGAGAACAATACGTAGACATTGAGCACTATGACCATGAAACAGGGAAAATTACCTTTAATAGATCTGACGTAATAATCATGCAAAACTCAATCCCGCAGGGTAGTGTTCTGGGCTGCCTATTATTTTTAATTTATATCAATGACCTACCTAAATGTTTTAATCGAAACTGTGTGTTATTTGCGGATGATATTTCGATACAACTCTCCTGTAAAAGTAGTAACAATATTAATACTGAGCTTAACTTATTACTAAATGGAATAGTGGATTGGATGGACGAACATAACCTGGAGATCAATTTTAACAAAACCAAAATTATGCAATTTAGACCGTATCAAAAAACCGGTTTGGATATAAATTTCTCATACAAAAATATTAATCTAGAATGTGTCCCAACATTCACTTTACTGGGTATTGATATCGACACAAATCTAAACTGGAAATCACATATAAATAAATTAAAATCAAAGCTATCTAGGTTCACGTACGCTCTGAGAGAATTAAAAAAAACTACAGATATTAAAACTGCAATCATCGCCTATTATGCTTATGCTTACGCTTGGATCAAATATGGGATAATATTGTGGGGAAACTCAACTGATACGCAAGACATATTTATTCTTCAAAAAAAATGCATACGAATTATTATGAATATTGAGGAAACCGACAGTTGTAGGCCCTATTTCATTAATTATAAAATTCTAACCTTCACTTCGATATATATTTTAGAAGCGTGCCTATTCATTAGAAACAACCCAAATTTATATAAAAAAATCATTGACCAGCCAAGACGCTATCCCAGTAGATATAAATATAATCTATGCGTACCACAGTCAAAATTAAATCTACATAGCAATAGTCCAAACGTCATGACAGCTAAAATATATAATAAGTTACCTGACAAAATAAAAGAAATAAAAAAGACAAAATTATTTATAAAAGAATTAAAAGACCACCTTATTGACAAATGTTTTTATTCATTACCTGACTTTTTAAACGAAAAATATTAAAATTAGCAAATTTCGGTCTACTCCCTACCATCTCAAATTGCTGTGCCATACCTGGGTCTATATGTTTACGCAACTATTTTAATGACATCCAATTAATGTACATATAGAATGCAATAAATGAATATGAATATGAATATGAATACCTATATCTAAGTGTCACAGACAGACTGACGAAGTCTCACCATAAGGGTTTCTTTTTTACCTTTTAGGTATGGAACCCTAAAAACGACCTGCAACTATATACCACTTATGTAGATATCTAGATTGAATACAATAAAAACAGATGCCATTAGAAAATTCGTTTTTGACTTTTGTTTCTATGAGTTTCTACGTTGAGTTTCGACGTGGCGCGGTGAAGGTTTGGCAACTTTACTCGCTATGCTCTTATATGCTCTATGATATGAGTTCGCCGGTTTTGTTGCTATTCTAGCTCAGTCTTGATTACAGCGCTACCTATCGCATTATACGATAGATAGCGCTGTAATCAAGACAGTATAGAAGTATACCGTCACAGGCCCTTGTCTGTTAGTAATGTTTGTGCGTGTAGCGACTACCAAATAATGCGATAGACTGCGCTGTAATCAAGACGATACACGAACATTCCTGAATCGCGTTAGTGTAGTTTTAACGCCACATGTAAATATCATCCTAACATTAATTTTTATGATTCTCTCTCTTATTTAATTTTAGGTTGCCTGGAAGAGATTGTAAAGCCGCGTCATGTATATACTGTATATAGCAAATCTTTAATAATGTATCGTTTTACCACTAGGTAGTTACGAACGAATTAAAATTATCTAACGTCTTTTTAGGTTTTATTTAAAACTAGCTGACCCACGCAGCTCCGCCTGCGCTATTTTTACGTTAACTAAACTTTGAATAACAGACATTCGCATCGAATACATAACCTCATTTTTTATAGTCGGTTAAAAAATGGGACCCACTTTTTACTTGCTCTCCGAAGCACGGACCCGTTTAGTTCAAATGGCGTTAAACGGTCACCCATCTATTTAATGACCTTACCTAACGTTGCTTAACCCGATCGATTACAAAACCTTGATAACAACTCTCTATGAGTGTTCCCTTACTAATATTTATTATATTTTATAGAAAAATTGATAAAATCGGACCAAGCGACCCGATAACCAAGTACCCGATTTGACTTTAATCCCCTCTCCCAAAAGAACCGTGCTAGATTACGGGATAAAAAGTATCCTATGTCCTACCTCGTAGTAAGATCTCAAATCATGCCAAGTTTCATTTGAATCTATTCAGTAGTTTCGGCGTGATGCTCAGCCGTGATACAGACAGACAGACAGACAGACAAAAATTAAAAAAATTACATTTTCGGCCTCAGTATCGGTTATAGAATGCCCTCCAAATATAATTTTCAAAATATCTTCAATGTACAGAATTGGACCTGTTACAGTTTTATTATAAGTATAGATAGATAGAGCAATTTTGGTTCGCTATACAGTTTCTGTCTATAATATAATCAGTGTGTACTAAAGATAGCTCAGTTGTACTAGTTTGACCTAGGTGACCTAATAGACTGCTAGGGGTATTCAAATGAAACCTGGTTAACAGTTTGTTCTCAATGTATTCAATATTTGATCACAAAAATAAACCTTAATTACATTGACTATAGCTTACACAGAAAAAACTTTAATAGCGTGATCTAAAACTATGGGGCTCTATAAAAAATATTTGTAATTTAAAAGTTAATAAAAAGGATCCGATCGAATTGCTATCCTTAGAAGGTGTTAATGACTCAAAAAAATCCTTAGATATATGTAACAAATATTTCTCAACAGTTGGGCAAAATTTAGCAAATAAGATACTAACAGACCTTAACACACATGAAGACTTTTTGACATCAGGAGTAAAGAATAATAACTTCTTTGTTAATTCCTTTTTCATGATACCGACTGATGAGGCTGAAGTGAATTCTCTCATAAATCAATTACATGTGGATAAAGCTCCGGGGGTAGATGGCCTAAACAATTTATTAATTAAACAAATTAAAGATGCAATTATCACACCTTTAACGATATTGTTTAACATGAGTCTAGAACAAGGAATCGTCCCTGAAACTTGGAAAATAGCATCTATTTGTCCTGTGTACAAAGCTGGATCTCGAGATAATCCAGAAAACTACCGTCCTATATCTTTGCTAAACGTATTCTCAAAATTATTAGAAAAAATTGTAAATAAGCGCCTAATACAATATCTTAACAAACAAGGGCTCATATCTCCCAAACAGTTTGGCTTTAGACAGGGTAAATCTACTGACGATGCAGTCATGCTTCTGACTTCCATTATATCTGCAAATCTGGATAAAAAAAGATGCTGTGCAGGTGTATTTCTTGACCTTGCCAGAGCTTTTGATACTGTTTCTATTCAAATGCTGTTAAAAAAATTAGAAAACATAGGGATAAGAGGCTCTCCTTTGGACTGGTTTCGCAGTTATCTTCAGAACCGGAGGCAGTGTGTGAGGGTCTGCGATGAGGTCAGTAGTTTAAGAGATACTCAGTTTGGAGTTCCGCAGGGTAGCATTTTGGGGCCTACGCTTTTCATCTTATATATTAACCCTATTTTTAATCTATCTCTGCACCAAGCAGAAATGATATGTTATGCTGATGATACCGTTGTCCTATTCTACGGTAACAACTGGGAAGAAACTCATCTACTAGCCGAAGAAGGCATGCGAAAGGTATTCCATTGGCTCCAAAATAATCTTCTAACTATAAATACCCAGAAGTCCAAGCTAATATGTTTCCATAAGACCTTAGGTTCATCACCACCAACTTCATTAAATAACTTAAAAATGCACTCATGTCAAACGAAGGTTAAAAATTGTTCCTGCAAAGCTATCACTAGATCAAAAAGTATTAAATATCTTGGCGTGATCATTGACGAGAATATGAACTTTAAAGAACATATCCACTGTCTTTCGGGTAGAGTACGAAAAATCATAAACATTATGAAACAGCTACGTGATATTGCTTCTTTCAGAACTCTCAAAACCGTCTATTTTGCCTTGTGCCAGTCGCTCATAAGTTACTGTATCTCAAGCTGGGGAAGTGCTCATAAGACTACCATGTTAGAATTGGAAAGGGCTCAAAGATCAGTTTTAAAAACTATGCTTAAAAAACCGTATAGATACCCGACTACAGAAGTGTATAAAGAAAGTTCGGTGTTAAGTGTACGCCAATTGTATATTTTAAAAATATCTATTCTAATGCATAAAAGCGTTCGTAGACTTGTCAATTATGAGAATATGTTAAAACAGCGTATATTTAAACTACCTACAATTAAAGTCAAATCAACTTTTGCGCAACGTTTTCATCCTTTCATTGGGAATTATGTTTATAATAAGATTGTCAATGTAGCAAACATCAAAATGTGCTCGCTCCAAGAGGCTAAGTTAGCAATTTTTACATGGCTATCTTCTTTATCATATGACGCAACGGAACAATTGCTTGTTATTTATTAATTTTATAATAGTTTAATATTACATTTTTCTATGATCTAAGTATTAATATTATGTTTCTCAATATTTATAGTATTTTATATTAAGAACATATTACACACTATATTATACATGCAGTGTCACAATAATCACTACTTGTTTTGTGTCTACTATTGTATTATTAGCCTTGATTGTACCCCTAGTTTTAAATTTCTAAACTTTATGTTAGCTGTAGCCGTAACAATTACTGGTAGTCGTACCGATGGCCACGATACAGGCTTGCCTAGTGTGGACATCAAAAGCAATGTATTTGGTAGGCAGTTTTAAGAAAATAAATAAATTGAATTGAATTGAAAACTATACTAGCGACATCTATCCAAGATTTCAAAAAACTTACTAATTAAAACATTAATTGTCTCGAACATGCCTCCCACCAAGGACATTTTGTGCCAAAATGTACTTTACGAAAAGTGCTTTCTGAACTTCATCTTGTGCATTCAAAAATAATAAAAACATAAACTTCAACAATGCTCTATTACAAGTTGATCTCCGTTAGTAACGCATAAATTTGGTTGTAAAACGAGTAAATAACAAATTAACTATAAAATTAAATAAAAAAGTTAGAATTAACAAATGTAAAATTAAGTTTGCACTATATTTAAAACAAAAGTTAAGTTCATGCAAAAACAATAAACAAACAAATGTATATAAAAAAAAAATTTCATAAAAAGTTTGTGCTATGGTTTAAAACGAAAAAGTAAATTTTCATGCAAAATAATATAAATAACAAATGTATAATGACAAAAACATAAAACTAAATTTGTACTGATTTAAAACGTAAATGTAAAAGTAAAAATTATAATCTAACAAATGTATAAAAACAAACAAAATATCATAAACTTCAGCCTTATACTGGTAAAATACAGAGTTTAGAAGTTGGTCTCTTTATCACAGATGATTTGGTTTGTAATGTGACCACACGAGTAATATTATCATGACCTGGATGCTTCTCTAACACACGACCTAATAACCAGCGACTAGGAGGTAAGTCGTCTTCCTTTATTAAAACAATGTCACCTATTTTCGGTTCTGGTAATTTAGATGTCCATTTATATCGGTTTAACAAGTTTGAGAGATACTCTTGAGACCATCGTCTCCAGAATATCTGTAGCATTCTCTGAATAAATTGCCAACGCGTTAAAAAACTGACACTAGACATCTCGTAACTGTTATCTGGAACACTAATTAATGGCTCTCCTATTAAAAAGTGTCCAGGAGTTAATGGCAATAATTCGCTTGGATCGGTACTATTAATGATACTCATGGGTCTTGAATTTAGACATGCCTCCACTTGCGTCAGAAGAGTGCTCATCTCTTCATAAGTCAGGCATGAGTCACCAATAACTCTTTTAAGGTGGAATTTTGTAGCCTTTACACCGGCTTCCCATAGCCCACCAAAGTTAGGGGCGCGCGGTGGTATAAAATGCCACTCGGTTCCATTGACTTCTAAAATTTCAGATATAGATTTTTGGACTGAAACTAGTTGCTTTAATTCTCGGTTAGCGCCTACAAATGTGGTTCCATTGTCACTCCATATCTGTGCACAATGGCCACGGCGTGACACAAATCGCCTAAAGGCAGCCAGAAATGCTTGTGTACTCATGTCGGTAACTGCTTCCAGATGGACAGCACGAGTCGCCATACACACAAAAAGGCAAATATAGCCTTTGTGCGAATGGTGTCCTCTACCCTTTGTAGTCCTAATGTTTACTGGTCCAGCGTAGTCGACCCCACTGTGAAGAAAGGGTCTAGCGGGAGAACATCTTACTGCTGGCAGTGAGCCCATCATTTGGGTTTGAACGTTAGCCCTTTGTTTCACACATGTAACACACTTACGTACGTGCTGTTTAACTAAGTTTCTGGCTCCTACAATCCAGTATGCTGACCTGAGATAATTCAGCATTAATTGTGGACCACCGTGTAATGTTTTATCGTGTGCGTCTGCAACTAACAACTTTGTTAAATATGCTTCCTTTGGTAACACTATCGGATGCTTAGTACTCTCATCCAAAGGAGCTTTATGAAGTCTACCACTAACTCTCATAATGCCGTGGCTGTCTATATAAGGGCATAGCGATCTTAATTTGCTAGCCTTGCTTTTTAATAAACCTTTGTCCTTTAATTGAGCATATTCCTTAGCGAATACCTCCATTTGTACTTTTTTAATGCACACATGCAATGCTTCTTCTATTTCTTTCTTTTGTAAATATATTGTTCTATGTTCTAATCTATTTCTTATTAAAAATCTACGACAGTATGCAACAACCTTTAGCATTCTGTGCAACGAAGAAAATCTTTCAAATATCGATTCATCAGCAACAGTCACAAAATGAACCTTGACGGCTTCCTCTAGATCCGTTTGCAGGTCCTTTTCCTTCTGATAAGCTATGGTCTTCTGTTTTAGAAATTCTGGACCCGAAAACCAAAGCGAATGGTTAGCCAATGAGTCCGGTGACATGCCTCTCGAAGCGCAGTCAGCAGGGTTGTCCTTTGAAGACACATGAAACCACTGAGATGGACTAACATTAGAAATAATTTTGGCGACGCGATTCCCAACAAAGGTTTTCCACCTACTTGGGTGGCTATTTAACCATCCAAGCACTACCTTAGAATCCGTCCATGCTCTAATATTGATCTTATCTATATTGAGTACTTCTGCAGTTTCGTGCAGTAGTTTTGCCAACAAAACTGCTCCGCATAGCTCAAGGCGAGGGATGCTTACTTGCCGAACTGGAGCCACTCTGGTCTTAGCAACAACCAGTGAAACATTAACTTTGCCATTGCCATCTATACTTCGTAAGTAGATTACAGCAGAAAAGGCCGATTTTGATGCATCGCAAAATCCTTGGAGCTCTATCACAGCATCGTTGGACGAAGAACCCAGCCATCGTGGAACCTGAATTTTGATAAGTTGCGATAACTCATAACGATAAGTATTCCATTCAGTTATTAAGCTTGTAGGTAATTCTTCATCCCATCCGAGACCGGTCAACCAAAGTTTTTGAATGAATATTTTCGCTATAATAATGCAAGGTGCAATCCATCCTAACGGATCAAATAATCTTGCAATATCTGACAATACTGATCTTTTTGTTACAGGTGCAGCAGCTGCGGGCGGGAGATTCACCGTGTACTGAAATTGATCTTCTCTACGATTCCAGGTAAGACCCAAAATTTTTATATTAGTATCTAGTTTTATATGTATTTCTGTATCCTTGTTGTCCTCTATATCATTATCCTTTGATCTACTATCCTTTGAACTATTTTTGTACTTATTTTCCTGTACTCCTTCTTCCCTAGTTTGATCTCCATTATTTTCCTGTATTATATCCTTGTGTTCTATTGTGTTTATTAGTTGTAGCATATTGATATCATTACTATTCCATTTTTGTAATTCAAAGCCTCCTTTATTCAATAAACTAGTTATATTCTCATACAATTCTATTCCCTCTTCAACACTATGACAACCAGTCATTAGATCGTCCATATAAAAGTTACTTACTACTTTATCTGCTGCGAGTGGATATTTCGAACCTTCATCCTGCGCGACCTGATGCAGTGTTTTGACAGCTAAATATGGCGCTGACGCCGTCCCGAATGTTACCGTCAACAATTCAAAGTCCTGGATTTCTTGTTCTGGACTACTCCGCCAGACTATGCGCTGAAATATAGTGTCTTCCTCAGCTATTCGAACCTGTCGGTACATTTTTACAATGTCCGCCACAAGAGCGATGGGATAGACTCTCCATTTCAATACTATATGTCGCAAATCTGTTTGCAATGTCGGACCTATCATCAAAGTGTCATTTAATGATACTCCATTCTTATTTTTCTCAGAGGCATTGAAAACAACACGAACCTTTGAGGTTGTTTTGTCCTCTCTTATGACTGCGTGATGCGGGAGGTATACGGCTTCATCTTTCCTTTGATCTTCCTTCCTTACTATTCTCATATGTCCTAGTTCCAAGTACTCTTGTATCACGTCAGTATATTTTTCTTTTAAATCTTGGTTTCTATTTAACCTTTTCTCTAAAGAGTTTAATCTTGCTACAGCAATATCCCTTGTACTTCCATATTTACACTCAGGATTTTCCTGACGAAAAGGCAGTTTAACGATGTATCTACCGTCTTCTGCTCTTTTCGTTGTACTCTCATAAAAGTCTTCGCATCTTTGTTCTTCTTCGGTAAGTATTATTTTTGTTGTACACTCTTCCATTTCCCAAAATTTTCTTAACATTTCATCGCTGTATATTTGTGCATGCATTACGCTAATAGTTCCTATGTTAACTTTATCTAATTGATTTGATTCTTTTTCAGAACCACCAACTACACCGGAAAGAATCCATCCCAGGGTGGTGCATTGCGCAATCAATGTGCCTGATGGACTCTTCTTCATACCTTCCTTCAAAATACAGCTGTATATATCTGCGCCAAGGAGGACGTCAATTTTATTACATCTTCTATACTGAGGATCTGCTAATGGCAGGCTTGCTATGTCTATCCATTCAATAGATTGTATGTTACGTTCAGGAATATATGAAGTAATATTATTTAAAACATAAGCATTTAGTTTTATTTGGAAATCTGGATTTACCCTTGATCGTATGACTAAATTGACCATACTTTTAATGCTTAAAGTGTTATTATTTCCTAACCCAACTATTGACGCTTTAACTGGAATCTTTTTTAATCTTAGGTATTGGACTGTAGATTCAGTAACAAAACACGCCTGCGAACCTTGATCGAGCAAGGCGCGAATGACTTGGAACTCACCTGTTACAGACTCAGCGTTTACAAGAGCAGTAGCTAGTAAAACTTGCTTGGTTTTCATCACCTCGCCGGTAGATAGACAAGATACTATAGGATTGTCTGAAGTACTATTCGCGGCAATAGCAGGTTGACCCGAAGTGTTCTGTGTTATTTCGGCTGAAGCGTTGAGATGTAATAACGAATGGTGCTTTTTATTGCACACTTTGCACGTGGTCGGCTTCTTGCAATCGTAAACTCTATGATTACTACTCAGACAATTAAAGCAAATGTTGTTCTTTTTAACAAAATCACGGCGAAAGTCTACAGTTTGTTTTGAGAACCCTTTGCAAAAACAGAGCTTGTGACCTTCGGAACAATATTCACATTTAAAAGAGCCATTAGTAACTAGAAACGATTTTGAAGTACGAGGTTGTGAACTAATGCCATGTGCTACTGTCTTTTTTGATTCTATGCATTCAAACGCCCGAAACCGATTTTCCATAAAAACTTTGAACTGTTTAAACGTAGGCAATTCATTAGAGTCCCCGTTAGAAATATTCAACTCCCACTGTTTACGTGTTTCAGCATCTAATTTGTACGTAACTATATGTATGATAATAATGTCCCATGTGCTCACATCAATGTCCATATTTGCTAATGCATTTAAGCAGTCAGAAGTGGTGTCCAGTAGTTCCTTCAAAGCGGTTGCCGATTCTGAATTCATGCGTTTTTGCCCGAACAATCTTTTTAAAATACAATTTGCAAGATATCTTTTATTGTTATACCGGTTTTCTAGTAAATTCCAACACTGATTGTAGTTAGCTTCAGTTATAGGTATATACCTTATCAACTGCTCAGCTTCTCCTGTTACAAGACCTTTCAGATAATGTAATTTTTGTACATTATCTAATGATTGATTTTTGTGTATTAGTGCTTTAAATAAGTCCCGAAAAGTTGTCCATTCTGAATATTTTCCGGAGAATATTGGAATGGACACCTTCGGCAACTTAACTGATTGTGCGGAACTATTGGAAGCCTTTCCCTGCGTTTGTTTACCTGCATAAAGCTCATTAATCTTTGTTTTTAATTGAGATTTATAAGTAAAATACAGTTCCTCCGCGCTATCATACATTTCTTCTGTCACGTAAACTGATTTCTCAATTTTATCATAAGCACTAATTTCGTATAATTTTGCATTATTATCCATAAAAGATGGCCACTGTTTTTCTAAATTTTCCAATCTCGCCTCAACATATTCGAGAGTTAGTCTGTCCTTTGGACTCTTTTTGAAATTAGATAAACTTTTTTCCAATGAATCTTTTAAACCTTTCTGTACATTTATTAAACTTTCCATTTTGTTATATAAACTTTTAATCTATTTTATGTAAAAATAACAGCAAAGCTAGAAATGTTTTAATATGTCAAAACAAATCTTTAATAACAATTGTAAACTAAGTATTAAAATAAACTAATTTTATAAACTCAAACAGTAAACTTTTACAAGTGTTTTTAACAAAATTAAAAATCGGGCATGGATTCCCCGTTCCGTCGTTTTTCTGTAAATTATTCTAAGTCCTTAATCTATGCATGCAAAATTTTCTAAGTCCCAATTATCTTCCAAATTGTTCAAAGTTAAATTGCTCGTTAGAATAAAGTTCATAATTGCTTAATCTTTTCTTCAGAATAATGTTTTTTACTGTTGAACTATTAACATTGAAAATTGTACTCACTGTTGCACTCCACTCACTACATCACAGTGTTGTACTGCATCACCTCTTGGACTGGACCTCAGCAATGACGCCACGCCGCCGTTTCACCGGGTATGACGCCAAACTTCGCCGCTCCCAATTTGTCTGCTTGCTCCACTCCCAGTTTGGCAGCTCACTCCGCTCCCAGCTTGGCAGCTCACTCCGCTCCCAGATTGACTGCTTACTCCACACAACTTCACTCCTAGTGCGCAACCGTACGCACACCCATCCAATACCGCAACCACAGATACGTCGCTTGCCGCGATCGATACCCAAAGTCGTCAGTACCCGTACCCTTGCTGCAGCGATCCACTGCGGGTCCGGGGGATGTCCTATTCTAGTCCCTAACTAAAGGGTCCGGAACGAATGGACCAAAAAATGTGTACTAAAGATAGCTCAGTTGTACTAGTTTGACCTAGGTGACCTAATAGACTGCTAGGGGTATTCAAATGAAACCTGGTTAACAGTTTGTTCTCAATGTATTCAATATTTGATCACAAAAATAAACCTTAATTACATTGACTATAGCTTACACAGAAAAAACTTTAATAGCGTGATCTAAAACTATACTAGCGACATCTATCCAAGATTTCAAAAACTTACTAATTAAAACATTAATTGTCTCGAACAATCAGTAGTGTACGTAATAATTTTAGGGTGTTTTCTGGATGGTCCCAGGAGCGACATGAGAAGCGGTAATAAGTCTAGTGTGGTCAATAGATTCACTAGGTTTTCAAGTGCTGTGCATACATAGTTACGTATTAAAATAAAACGTCAATAAAATCTATCGTATTATTAGATGACTATCGATATGTACAAAAGTGAGTCTAGTGTTGGTGTGAGCGACGGCAGCAGCTGGCAGCAGCTGGCAGCATGGGCTGGCTAGAGCAGCTGCACGGCGAGCAGCACTAGCAGCGTGAACAGCAGCGCGGCGCACAGCGCGCGGTCCAGCAGCAGCGCCGCCGCCGCCCACGCGCCGCTGCTCGACGACTGCCCCTCCTGCTACCAGATACTAATTATTAATAATTAATTAAATTACTCATGTGTATTAATATTCATTCATTCATTAGCAGACGATAAACGTCCACTGCCAAAACAAACAAAGGCCTCCCCCTTAGCAGAGAGGGGTTGCCGTAATCTCCGCGCTTGGCAAGCGGCTTGGGGATCGCAGTATAGGTGGAGGACTAATCCAAAAGAAAGACGCTACTGCCAGTCTTCCTGTTCTCGCTTAGTCACTCTTACGACACTCAACGAGAGGAGATGGGGGAATGCTATTCTAACCCGGCACACCACGGGTGAATATGAGCTACTCCAACTAATTATCCAAGGAATAAGTCAGAGAGATCGCAAGCCGGTAGAGCGGAGAACATTTTGGTTGCAAAATCATGAACAATAGTTTGGCCCTACGGCGTTTAGAGCTGTGCCAAAGGCACCATGCAATGCTAAAGTGACAAACCTACAATCAACTGTTAGTTATCGTTATAGTATCAATCGTAGATGTTTTTACTGACATATAGTTTTTTTTCTTCAAAAAGAGAATTTGTTAAAGTCTAATTAAGTCTCTCATCCTCATAGCCGAGCCGCGAGAGCGTGCCGTCTTTTTCTTCGCCGGATTGATTGGAGCACGGCCTCGTTTTCACTCCGCTTGCGGAAGACTTGGATTTGGACTTGGAAATGGACGTAGGGGTATAGGACCCCTGCGTCCATTTCCGCCAAGATGTCGAAGGGGTAGTAAGCGCGCCAGAATTCGTCGATATTTTTTTGTTTTCGCGGGGGAAATCTTCTAAAGGCCGCCTGTCGGGGCTTATCCGGGGTATGTGAGATTCTTACCCACTAACTAAAACTCCCGCGGCTGTCGCATCAGCACATGAGAGAGGACCCCGGGCTCTCCGGTGGGATGTGCACCGAGAGCCCCTCAGTGCCTTGCCTTTGAGCCCGCTGCCGAGGGGAGCTTTAGAGCTCCCCGGCCACCAGACACGGTGCTCACGGGAACGGGGATCTCGACCCCACCGTCGTCCTCCGCGGAGTCGCCACTCAATTAACGGGGAAATAGGTAGGTTGAAGAACCTATTGAAGGTTTCTTCCACGGCAAAAAAAGGATGCAAGTGTCGTTAGTTTCGTCAAGTGAATGAATATTGTGTACTGACATGCGCGGGCGTGAGCCTGCACACGCTGGAGAGCCGCGAGAGCGCGGCGCGCAGACGCGGCGGCGGCGGCGCGGAGACGCGCGCCACTAGCACCACCAGCGCCGCCCCCGCCGCCGCCAGCGCGCCCGCCGCGCACAGCGCGCACATCACCGCGAACACGCGCGGACACGACGCGCCCGCCGGCACGCGCGCCGCCGCGGACGTCAACCTGAACATAGACACACTTGTTTACTGAAAGAGTGTGTCACGAGCACAGAATAAAAATCAGTACAAGTAATAGTACTTGTACTGATTTTTGTTCTGTGCTTGAAAGAATGCTTATAAGCAAGTAAGAACCAGGCACAGGTAAGAACATCATAATACATAAAACTCAGGTACACGACAATAAGAACTATACCGTCAGCTGTATTTATCGACATTTGGAACTCGTAATCAAATAGTTGCACAACATTATACCTTTATATTTAGTACACGACAGTTTTCCAACGTGTTCCCGTTTCTCTTTTAAAGCTCCTAACAATGACAATGGTCCTTCGAGCCGGATTACTAAGTTTTTGTCTTTATAGCTTTAAAAGAGAAACGGATCATTGTATGGGAGTCCACTCAAGCTTTTGCTCAGTGGTGTTGGCAGTAGTACGAAGAGACGAAGACTGCAGATGATATTTGTTTTTTGTGTGACAATGACAAGGAAAATATTGCTATCATAAAAATTAAAATGTAATAGTTTATTTTAAACTAGCTGACCCACGCAGCTCCGCCTGCGCTATTTTTTTACGTTAACTAAACTTTGAATAACAGACATTCGCATCGAATACATAACCTCATTTTTTATAGTCGGTTAAAAACTGGGACCCACTTTTTACTTGCTCTCCGATGCACGGAACCGTTTAGTTCAAATGGCGTTAAGCGGTCACCCATCTATTTAATGACCTTACCTAACGTTGCTTAACCAGATCGATTACAAAACCTTGATAACAACTCTCTATGAGTGTTCCCTTACTAATATTTATTATATTATAAAGAAAAATTGATAAAATCGGACCAAGCGTATAATCAAGTACCCGTTTTGACTTTAATCCCCTCTCCCAAAAGAACCGTGGTAGATTACGGGATAAAAAGTATCCTATGTCCTACCTCGTAGTAAGATCTCAAATCATGCCAAGTTTCATTTGAATCCATTCAGTAGTTTCGGCGTGATGCTCAGCCGTGATACAGACAGACAGACAGACAGACAGACAAAAATTAAAAAAAATACATTTTCGGCCTCAGTATCGGTTATAGAATGCCCTCCAAATATAATTTTCAAAATATCTTCAATGTACAGAATTGGACCTGTTACAGTTTTATTATAAGTATAGATAGGTAGGTTACTAGGAAGGTTCCTACATAATGCGCTCACAAATTTTCAATCCAGCCTGAAAAGCAGGGAGCGACGAGCTCAAGAGCACCTCAGGGAAGAACGGTTTCAACTTAGACCGTTGTAAAAAAATAATTTTCTTGTTAGAATAGAGGATTGGCTCTACCGCCGGAGCAAAACGCGAAACTCAGTGGGGAGATGCTCGTCGACATCGTATGCCAGCGAGACCTGTGTTCGTTAGCAAGTAGTGTTCCACTTCGTCCTCACCATAGCGCGGCGGTGAAGGAGGCGCAGGCGGCGAGCGGGTGTCGTCGCTCGGGCGGCAGCGCGGTGGCGGCGGCCAGCATGGCGGCGGCGGCCAGCAGCGCGGCCCCCGCGGCCGCCGCGTGCGCCGCCGCGCGCCTCGCCACGCGCACGCGCCACGCCGCCACGCTGGCCGCCTCCGCCTCCGCCTGCGCGCCGCGCGCCCGCCGCGACGACGAGCCCACGATCGACACCATCTCCCACGCGCCCGCCTCGAACACCACCGCGTGCTGCACACATACACACGTTGTTGCCAGCTGTTTCAGCGCCAGCGGATCAGAGGGCCGTAGCCAAGTTGTCATTCTATAGAACGAAAACAAATGTACGGGAATGGTATTCGATAAGTCACCTGAAGAGATATGTTATACGCACGCATACATTTGTTTACTATTCTCTAGCGTTCCGTATTGTAGAATGACAACTTGGAAGGGGGCTGTGTCGTTCCAAACTGCATATCATTGTAGTGATGGTCAATGACCACAAAAGAAATATTTCTTTTGTGGTCATTGCAAATGTGATTGCACAAATTAGAATTGAATTAATTTGGTATGGGTCGCTATGGAAGCAACTCTTTGGGATATTTTCTCTTTACAGGTAATATAACTTGAATCTTTACAAACATAGAGTACTTAAAATAGGCAGCTAGTGTGCTTACTAAATAATAATAATACTTGTAGTTTCCATTGCGAGGTAAGTTTGTATACTATCATAAACTCGGAGTAATAGTTACCGTGCTTAGCTAATAATAATCTATACGCTTGATTTACACTTCTCATGAAAGAAAGAAGCCAAGGGAACAGAAGAGAAGCGACGAAAGTATAAGCAAATTTAATTTAGTAAATTACAAAATCTCGAGTGGCAAGTTACCGTAACATCGCTAATGTCCAAGACGAGCTCGTCGTCGGTGAGCGTCCGGGAGCCGAACTGGAAGGTGGCGGCCTGCTCGTCGCGCGGCCAGGCGCGCAGCTCCATGGCTAGCGGCGCGGCCACGTCGACGCGGCTCAGCCAGGTGACGGCGCCGGCGGCGGACAGGCGCGCGCGCACCGCGTCCTCGCCCACGTCGCGCGCGGCCGCCGCGTTCAACAGCGCCACGTCCGGCAGCCACAGCCGCTCCGCCGACGTCAGCACGTACTCCGTGCCCCACTCCGACGCGTTCCACCCGAGACGCGGCTCCACCCACGACTGGACGTTATGTTTAACATTAAAGATTAGGTATTATATCAAACATTCGGCAGAAAGAATAACATCTCTTCTAAGGCACTTCGCTGGAATATGACGTCACAGCACCAGGTGCACAGTTAACTCGCACGGGTTGTAGAATATTGACAATATTATTGAACGTGTGTGACGACAATTTCATACAAACCTATAGTAACGGAACACTATAAAACCTGCTTTTGCTGCTTGCTGCTTTTATGCAATGATGAATATGTAACTTGTAAATAATCTATATTTACTGTAGTAGGTCGTAGTGTCAGATATTCCCACACTAAGTAAACTGCAATTTGCATTTTGTTTTGGTTGATAAATGTCAATGCAGTGCAACTGTCCATGGTCCATGGGTAGGCGGGTCGCATACCATTAGTCCTGTTAGTCTTGTTACTAAATATTTGTAAAAAGTATTACTTCAATATATACAAGATTAGCCAGTTAGTAAATGTGTAGTGAGGCATGGTTACCAGCTTGAGGTCTGCGAGCAGGCGCATGGTCGACTGCGCCTCGTCGACGGTGGCGTGGCGCACGTCCAGGCTGGCCAGCACGGCCACCCTGGCGGCGGGCGGCGTCTCGCGCTCGTACTCCGCCAGCAGCGAGTCGATCTGCGCCGACAGCGCCGACGCGTTGTACTCGCCGCGCGCGCACCCCACTAGTAAAGACACAATCACTTGTGGGACCATGGCAAAACATGAAGCCCGCTACAAATTGTAGCAGACTGGGGAATTACTAATCTATAGGATGGTAAAGTATTCAGATTACCCGCCGCAGGTACGCAGGTTACCCGCCGTGGGGTGTCCGGGTTAGAATACCACCCTCCCATCTCCTCCCGTTGGGTGTCCGTAAGAGGCGCTAAGGGAAAGCAAGGTGACGGGCAGCAGCGTCTTTCAAGTGGATTACCCACCCTCTATACTGCGATCCACAAGTCGCCTGCTAAGCGTGGGAATTATGGCAACCCCTCCCTTCTAAGGGGAGGCCTTTGTTCAGCAGTGGGAGTCTTTCGGCTGTAGCTACTACGCAGGTTGTCCAACTCTTATACAGACGATACTAACCCCCCTACTATTGCATGTTTCAGGAGGTCGATATTTTTTTTTTGGTCATTCTGAAAAACTTTCAATATGTCCATGCGGGTGTCAACCAGGATTATTATTTGTGACACTGAAATCCATGAAGCTGTCGCATGAGCACATGACCTCTCATGGTCAGGTTTTTAGGTGGGATCTGTCTGCAGCAGGTACCCTTCAGTAGATATCCTGCCTTTGTCTGAAATATTGTATCTGCTCATGTTATTATTATTATTATTTATTAAAAATATCGGACAACAAAGATCCATTATGTTAGTAAAACCTATTCTAAAACTTACGCTATGTTAGTACTTAATAACTAGTTGTGATCTGGTCCTCTAGGTGAGTTCCCAGATCAGTGGGCTGTCCGGTCTTGTTGCTATCGCATTCAGGCTGCTGCTGGGGCTGCCTCGCACCCTAGATACAAGTGACGCCGACTTTTTGCGCCAGATGGCATCAAATCCATCTGTACGCGCATTATGCTTGTGTTTCGGAAACCGGAAACGGACGAACCGGAAGTTCAGATTGGAGGCAGGGAATCCCCGTGCCAAAACGCGCGTCAAAACAATAACTTATTATCAGCTTTTGGATTGGGTTTTTTGCACTTCCTGTTTACTGCGTAATTTCGTATGAATGTCGACAGTGAAATAAGTAGGTAACTACTTACCTTCGATCATCTATAGTCTAAGCTACTTACGTATAATTTAAAAAAATTAAAACATCCCATCGTCGGGGAAGGAACTCTTAAAATGCATCTAACCTTATCACCATTACCATTTGTCGAGGAACTACTCGTCGAGACCTATCCAACGAGTCCTAATTCAGTGGTTCTACGTTTAAGGGAGCAGAGTTCCTGTAACCAACTTCCTTCTCCATCATCGGTCCCTAATCACCTCTTTCTACCAACTACTCGCCGCGACTTATCCAACGAGTCCAAACTCGGTAGGTCTACGTTTATTGGTGCAAAGATCCTGTGAACACCTTCCTGCTGCATCATCAGACCTTGATCGACATTATTCTACCGACTACTCGTTGCGAACTATCCAACAAGTCAAAATTCGGAGGGTCTACGATTATTGGTGCGGATATCTTATGTGACCACCTTCTTGCTCTATCATTATTTTTATACCAACTACTCGAGTCGTCGAGGCCTATCCAACGAATCCAAATTCTGCAGTGGGTCTACGTATATTGGTGCAGAGAAGAAGTAGGTCATTAGGGTCTCATGATGGAGCCGGAATGTGGTCACAGGATTTCTGCACCAATAATCGTAGACCTATTGAATTTGGACTCATTGGATAGGATTCGGCGAGTAGTAGGTCGCTGACGCACAGGGTGGGGCTCTGTACTACTGTACGTCCTTATTAATTGCAACCCCGAGGCGGGTGATGGACGACGCGGTCCATCCCTACATCCTCAAGAACACCGCGAGTGTCGGGGGGAGCTTGCTTTCTTTGCTCCTCAGAGTCTCTACACCAAAGAACTTGTATATATGTTGCTGTACACAGCGTCGATGAAGGCCACCGGGGAGGTGGTGTTTTTAGGGTTCCATACCTAAAAGGTACAAAGATCTACAGTGGTCACCAGTGAAGACAACAATTTGACCGTCAGCGAGTCACGGGGAAATTTAAGATTGTTACATTAACCTTGTAAAAGATGGGATGCAATGCGTATAAGATTTTTGCACAAACTTGCAATGGTGCAATAGAGAAACAACGCCACAGTACTCACAGTCCTTGATTATGGTTAGGACAAAGGGATGGCTTAGTCACTCACCCATATAAATTATTATTAGTTTCCCCTTATCAAAGCAACAAGCGTGCGACTATCGGCCACGCCTGTACCCTTGTTGGAATCAAGGGTGTCCAAATAAAGTTCAGTTAGTTCAAGTTTGATCAATAAACTATGGAAAAACATCGACAATTGTAGAGGAATGATCACTTACCGTAGAGTCCGAGGAATAGAAGGAGCAGCGCTGCAGCCGGGGACGCCATTGTGACACGACTGTCGCGGCGCTGGACGCGCCCGGCGCCGCGGGACGCTCCAGTGACTACAAACCTGCGGCTTGTTTTAATATCTACAATAATACTACAATATTTACTAAATGGTAGGTTCTTTGTGCAAGGGACCGCCCGGGTAGGTGCCACCGCAATGCCAGATAGTCTGCCGCCAAGCAGCAATGCAGCATTGCTGTTTCGGTGTGAAAGGCATTGTAGTGTAATGAACGAAACGAACGACGACGAACGACAGTGAACTAAAGTAACAAATATCATTATATTAAAAAAAAAACTTTTTGTGAGTGGGTGGGGTTACAAGGCCGACATGTACCTGCAGGGTTATCGATTATTTACTGGACACCCTGTATGCAGAATGAAGCTGCTCAACTAACGAGAACCTAGAAGTTCATTCAAAGTGATCTACATCTAGATTCTCTATATTTCATCCTACTTACATATACATAAATTATCTGTTTTCGGAAAACAAACCTCTGGCTGGACCTGCCAGTTTACGCACATTATTACACATATGTAGACACTAGCAATTTCCTGCGGCTTCGCCCGCTAATTTTTTTACAGAGTTTACCAACCCCTAACACACCCCCAAAGGTTGTTTTTGAAAATTCGCGAAACACGTATTGATTTATTTTATTTAGAGAATCTTTTCAGTAAATTTAAGGACAATTGAACCATACAATAAAAAGTTTCATACAAAAGAAAACACCCCATTTAACTCCTTTAGGAGTCGAATTTTCAAAAATCCTTTCTTAGTGAATGCTTACGTCATAAGAAGAACCTACTGTCCAAATTTCAGCTTTCTAGGTCCAGCGGTTTGGCCTATGCGTTGATGAATCAGTCAGTCAGTCAGTCAGTCAGGATAAGTAATGTTATATGTATAGATAATGATAATATCCTGGGACATCATTACAAAGATTTTACACATCAATATATCAGGCACAATGGATCCAGCAGGGTCGAAGTGTGTTCCGGTGGTTATTGGGCCCCATTAATAGCCACAGTAGCATATTCCAGGTACTTACCCATGTCCAAATCTCATTATCGGTTTTTACAAAGTTCACTCATAACTGATATATGTTTCTGTGATTGTATTAGTAGCCAAATGTTGTGCGCGCGCGGTGGCAGGCAGCGCCGGCTCCGCGTGCGTGGGCGCGCTATCTCGCCGCTCGCCGGTATCCGCCGAGGCAAGGACAGGCGCCGCAATAGCTCACACTGTGCCACAGCTTTATTGCATTTATATTAATAGAATAATTCATTTTATGCTTACATTCTAGACTACAGCGATAGTGGTTATAATAACTATTTACAACATAAAGGATCGCTGAAGCGTGTTGTTTTTAAATCGTGGTGATTTAAGTCTACTATTATTGTAAAGGAAAATCAAAATTTAGAAAAATGTTCGTCCAGTGCCTGAGACCTTTAAATGAAATCCGTTTCTACCTTGTGTCTGTCAGTAGGTTTCTGTTAAACATAATATGATTCCACTCACATTCACGTCCAAATTCATTCCTGCCATTCGGCATGGTTTGAAAAAAGGTTTTTTTCTCAATTTTATCTTGTAGATGACGATTGACGATCCTGCCTGATAGTACGTATTGACCTTTTTTTTGACTCGCGGGGGAAACGTTCGATAGGTTCTGTGGGGTTCAACGGGGTATGTGGGATTCTTACTCACCGGCTGTCGCATCGGCACATTATATTATAGGGGAGACCAAAACTCTACGGTGGGCTTTGCGCCAGGAACCCCTGAGTTCCTTGTCTTTACACCAGCCGCGGCCGCGCCGGGGGGTGCATTGTAGCCCCCCGGGAACCAGACACAGTGCTCAAGGCGACGGGGGTCGCAACCCCGCCGTCATCCTCCTCGGAGTCGCCGTCGTACTTAATGGACGTTCCAGGGCCCACACCCCGAACGTTCAACGACTCCGGAGAATACGTATTGACTTAAATAAACCAGTAGGTAAGCTGTGAGCAACAACACACATACATGTTGCTCCCTGCTGGATCTGAACCCGCGATCTGTAAAACAGTGAGACCACTTCGATTGTGATGAGCTTCGATTGGCGGTTGCAATCTTCCAAAACCCATCAAATCCTTATTATAACTTTATATAGACTCGGTCCTTGTTCATGGATGGAATAAAATAATGAAGAACACTGAACAGTTTACAAAATTGCACAGGAACTTTATTGTGTGATTTTCATACAACTATATTTGATAACACTAACAAACAGGAGGTAAACAAACAAGTATTCATTACAATTTTAGATCCTATTTTATAAAATTTTTAATAGGCCTATAGGAAAGGGCAAAATGAACAATGGAATATCAGTTAAATTCATGAACATAAATATTTATAATAAAGCAAAAACAACATACCTACAACAAAACATAACACGAGCCCATGGCGTTATCGCAACAAATAGGTACCTAGACACACATTATTGACTAATAACAAGCTGAAAATATAAGTACAAACAAAACGTACTCAGCTGTGAACGACGACTGGCTGGGTGGATGAAATGTCATCTGTGGATATTTACCTACATGCACATCGATATAATAAATATCAATGTGCATACATACTCGTACATGGTAGTCGTGCCACTACCTCGCACATACACCTGCGGAATGCAACTATAACAATAGATGAGCGGAGTGGTCCTTCGACTCTATAGCGCTTGTAACGTTGAACTATTGTACGAGGTATTGACAGTAAAGTTATTGAAATATTAATAGTAAACTTAAAAATTAATATACATAATAATAACTTTTTAAATTACTATCAACCCGGTGTTGACACCCGTGAGTTTATTTACAACATACATAATATCTGGATGTATTTACTACTGTTGTTTTATGTATACACATACATATATGTAGATTAACATAAAATAAAACACTCCAGATCCTGGAGTAGAACGTTATTAATGTTTTTTATCCTATGTAAATCTATGGTACCTATGTAAGGTACATACAACAACCGTAGTAAATACAATAAGTACATTTCAAGTAGGTACTCTGATTGTCATGCGTGTAAGATACATTTGTATGCCTGGGCCCCATTGAATTAGATAATATTTATATGCACTTTGAAAATATGTACCTATGTACTATAGCTAATAATTTGCAATGATTGTTTTAACTTTAGATTACTTATTTTAAATATGAGGTTTAAATGCCTACCTAGGCACTACCTAGGTAGGATGTAGGTAGCTATACATACGTAAACTAACATGTCACTTAAATACTTAGTATAGGTACTCTAGTTTTTCAAAAAATCCATATTTGCACTTATACATAGTAGGATAAAATTAATTTAATCAAATTATGATTAACCTTTATTATATTAACTATACCTACCTACTTATCTCTTCGTTGCATATAACATAGGTACATTCTATAAATGGAGATTCGCAAGTGTAAAAAATAATGTCAAAACTTCTCTAATAAGATAAATGAATTATAAATGAAGATAGGTACAGAGGTACTATAGGTATATATGTAGGGTAGCTTGACGATTTATTTTAATATCAACTTTTCTCTTAGAACATTAAACTTGCCTTGACTCTCAGGCAAAGCCTTCGGTAAAAGGTAGGTAACTTAAACACCGTCGATTCAATAACGTCATGGTTACTTAAGTTTTTGTAATATAAGATACTTATTATATAAGTATAACTATTAAATAAATCTTAAAATTATTATTGATGCCATTTGAGTGTATTTTGCACGTACCTAGCTACTAAAATATCAAATATCATGGATTTTGCATATCCATTTGAATCCCACATACCCCAGTTGACGCCTACAGGTCGGGACCTGTGCCCTGTACACGGGGGGGGGGGGGGGCGTGCTTTTGAAGGTTTCCCCTCGAAAACAATAAATAAGAGGTGAAAACAAAAAAATAAAAGGCTAGTGATTTAGCAAGCGGCGAATGCCCGTGACCATGATCATTGCGCTTGTTGTGGATGCTTTCAAGTAAATTTGATATTTTCAACAATCTAGGTACACAGGTATGCTAAATTTACGCATTACAAAAAAGTTAATCTGCATATAAGTACCAACACTTATACTGAAAAGTAGTTGCGTCCAAAATGATGGCGTTATACAATATCTCACAAGAGTGCCGTCTCCATAATCATTATTATGCAAATGCTTACTTAATCTATTAGTATTGATGCAATATGACCATAGAGATAATAATTTTATTAACTGGTTCATGTGCTACATTCATGTTTGTATTTTATTTATTATCTACGTATACACATCGTGGCATGGTCACCACCGGCCACCGTACACGTGTATTCAGTGCGCGTTGGGCGGGTGGTGGTGCGCGGCGCTGGGCGGCAGGTAGTGCCAGTAGGGCGGGGCGTCGCCCGCCTGCGCCTGGCACGCCGCCGCCAGCCCGCCCCAGCTGAACCTGTACGCGTACCGCTTGCCGTGCACCTACACATAACTACATATGAGTTATACATAATACACATATCCGTTGTGCATATTACAATACACGATTATATAGTAACCAAGACGTGACTTGCCAGTAACTTTTTTAGTGAAACTCAAAACGTATGTAGTATTAGTGAAGTAAAATAACTTCGCGTTAAATGAGAGGTCAAAAAGTTATTTACGCTAATGAATGGAGGCAGAATACAGAATATTTCCGCCCACAGATACGTCTAAATGTTTGTCTGACACCGCCGGTGCGTGGCGGATGCAGGAGTTATGATGTTCGCAACATGTGTGAACACATTATTTTAAACAAAACGTCGGTCTGTTTCTTTTTGTTAAAAAAGCAATTTATTATGCGATGTTTAGTGGCTATTAGTTGTCTTCCCACGCGTGTTACACTTAGGTAGGTACTGCGTTAGAGTGTTCATCGTGCATACAACCGGGATGGAAATGTGTTCAATTCCAAGTACTCCAAGTAGGTATAAGGTATTAGAGAAGGTATAAGAGGTATTATATATATTAGAGAATAAACATTTTTGATAATATAAATTTAATCGATGCCTTTTTAATAAAGCAAGGTTTACGAGGCCGATAATGGATTATCATATATCTATATTTCCATATTCTTCATATTCGTAATTATACCAATTTTAATAGAAACTATTATTTTCAAGGCATGTGACAAAATTTTAATAGAAAAAGAAGTATTCCAAAACAAAATATATTTTCGTCCTAAGGTAGCTAATAGCAGTAGTCAAATCATTATATCTAATTAATTTCTTATCGTTTGTATAAATCAAATCAAATCAAAATCAAATATTTTATTTATTTACCTGAATACATTTTTTTTATACTACCAATGTGGCAAGCAAGCATACGGCCCGCCTGATGGTAAGCAGTCACCGCAGCCTATAGACACTAGCAAAACCAGAAGAATCACTAGTGCGTTGCCGACCCTTAAGACATTAGATATTAAGTCTTTGTGTCCGGTAATTTCACCAGCTACAGTGCCCTTAATACAGAAAAATTGATAAATTTATGTTCTAGTCATATGAATTCAGAACGATACTTTTGTGATTTTATGATAATGTATGTTGATGAACTGACCTTGCTCATGATATTCTTGTCATAGTAGTACCGCAGTGCCCTGGAGAGCTTGTCGTAATTCATGTTGGGCTTCTGCTTGCGCCGGCCCCAGCGCCGCGCCACCTCGTCGGGGTCCGACAGCCTGAACTCGCCGTCGCCGGGAGGACCCTGCGCCGACATTAATATATGAAATTAATATATGTAGGCCAATAACTTGAACATAATGTTCTAACTAGGTATATTTAATAAATACTTTATTGACAATTTAGAAATAGAGCCATAATCTTCGAATACCAGGCCTTGAGGTTAACGTTCAGCATACTAGAACGCTAAACGCTATATTAGTACTCGTATATTCGCAGTGTACGGAAAAATAACATGTTATAAGTAAAATACTACTTATACTTACATGAATTTTGTGTCTGGACGAATACTATTTTAATTAACTATTTTATAACCTTTCCTTTATTGGCACGGCAGTGTAAGGGTAGCAACAAAGCCGTGCTCTACATGCGCAGGTCAATCAAATAATGCATGTCCTGGCCCGTGGGGGTATCACCCACGCGTTGTTTAATAATAATAATATTCTGGGACAATCCACACACGGTCATCTGGGGGGCGATTCACGCTTGCTTTGAATCGACTTCGATTTCGAATCTGCAATTCGAAGCCTATCTCTACTAAGAAATCTCGAAACTCGAAGTGGTTTTCTCGAGTCTTGTATCGGCAACAATCGAAGTAAACTTCGAAATAATCTCTAATCGAAGAAGGAAAATGTTGCCATTATGAAAGATAAACGCGCGCGAGTCATTCCGTTCAAGAAGTTGATACGGTTTTTTACCGGATGGGATGTTTTAGTAGAAAAACATATATCTATAAAGTTGTTCACGTCTATAAAATGGTAGAACAACATTTTGTACGATTTTTAACATAAATTATAATTCGAAGTAAGCGAGAATCACCCCCCTAATGCCAAACTAGGCAGAGCCTGTACTATGGTAACCAGACAACTGATACTAATACTTATATACTTTTTTTTTGTAAATACATACTTATAAGTACGTATTGATAAAACACCCAGAGTTTGGTGGGAATAGAACCCACGACGGGTAGCGGCCAGGGTGTCTAACCTCTAGACCAACAGGCCCGCCGTGTCGTCACGTTTATAGTACCTATGCATACGAGGCCTACCTTTTAAGTTCTGTCGTTTCTATATTTCCCGGCAATTTTGAATTTGGAACTGTTCTATATTCGAATGTGTTTAAATTTCGAATCTCAAAACAGTTGAAAGTATTAGGATTAATGCTATTGTTTAGTAACAGCGTCGATTGGAATCTGTCAGGTTACGTACGAAAATGAATCTTTCTAAGGAAAATCTTCGTGCAATAATGTTCTACAACTTTAGAAGAGGCCTGACACGGCTTCAGTGTTTTGAAGAGCTAACATCTGTGTTCAGTGATGAAGCTTCCATGTCTGCGGACTGTCGAACGCTGGTATTTAGAATTCCAGCGTGGACATACGTTAGTGACAAATCTCGCGAAGGACGTCCAAAATCCGCCTTCACTGATAACATCATTGCTGTGAGACAACTACATAATTATCGAAGATCGTCATGTGACGTATCGAGAGATAGAGGCTCTATTAGGCATCTCAGGGACAACCATTCAGAAGATCTTGCATGAAGCGCTTGGTGTGAGAAAGCTAGTTTGCCGTTGGATACCGCATCTGCTTTCCGACGACCACAAGGCGGCCCGCGTCAGATGGTGTAAGAAAACTCTGCAAAGATTCAACCGAGGAGAGTCAAATCACGTCTACGACATCATCAGTGGTGACGGATCTTGGATCTATGCCTACGATCCTGATTCCAAACAACAATCTACAATCTGGGTCTTTCAAGACGAGCCAAAGTCAACTAAAGTTGTTCGTTCTCGAAGCACTTCAAAGAAGATGGTGGCCACGTTCGTTGGAAAAACCGGCCATGTTGCGACTATTGCACTTGAAGATCGTAGAACGGTTAACGCAGAGTGTTATACCACAGTTTGTTTACCACAAGTCATCGCCGAACTTCGAAAATCTAACTCAAAGCGACGCATCATCCTGCACCACGACAACACAAGCTCACACAGCGCTCGTCAAACGATTAAGTATTTGAAGCAGGAAAAAGTAGAAATTCTTGACCATCCGCCATACACTCCTGAGCTAAGCCCTAACGATTTCTTTACATTTCCTAAAATTAAGAAAAGTCTTCGTGGTCAAAGGTCCCAGTCCGGTGAAGAAGCAGTCGACGCTTTCAAGTCAGCCATTTTGAACACCCCCACTTTAGAGAACAATAAATAACTGGTTTGAACGAATGGAAAAGTGTATTAAGCTACGTGGTGAATACTTTGAAAAACAATAAAAAGTACACTATAAGGTTCTAGTTGTGTTTTTTTCTTCAAACGACAAAACTTAAAAGGCATCCCTCGTACTATTGTAGTAGGGTAGGGTAGGGTCGTACCTCCCAGCAGATGCCTGGCGCGCCGGCCGCCAGCTCCTCGAGCAGGAACTGCCACAGCTGCACCTGGCCGCCGCTAGAGCGAGCGCACGAGCTCAGCGCACCGTACTATTGTAGTAGGGTAGGGTAGGGTCGTACCTCCCAGCAGATGCCTGGCGCGCCGGCCGCCAGCTCCTCGAGCAGGAACTGCCACAGCTGCACCTGGCCGCCGCTAGAGCGAGCGCACGAGCTCAGCGCACCGTACTATTGTAGTAGGGTAGGGTAGGGTAGGGTCGTACCTCCCAGCAGATGCCTGGCGCGCCGGCCGCCAGCTCCTCGAGCAGGAACTGCCACAGCTGCACCTGGCCGCCGCTAGAGCGAGCGCACGAGCTCAGCGCACCGTACTATTGTAGTAGGGTAGGGTAGGGTAGGGTCGTACCTCCCAGCAGATGCCTGGCGCGCCGGCCGCCAGCTCCTCGAGCAGGAACTGCCACAGCTGCACCTGGCCGCCGCTAGAGCGAGCGCACGAGCTCAGCGCACCGTACTATTGTAGTAGGGTAGGGTAGGGTAGGGTCGTACCTCCCAGCAGATGCCTGGCGCGCCGGCCGCCAGCTCCTCGAGCAGGAACTGCCACAGCTGCACCTGGCCGCCGCTAGAGCGAGCGCACGAGCTCAGCGCACCGTACTATTGTAGTAGGGTAGGGTAGGGTAGGGTCGTACCTCCCAGCAGATGCCTGGCGCGCCGGCCGCCAGCTCCTCGAGCAGGAACTGCCACAGCTGCACCTGGCCGCCGCTAGAGCGAGCGCACGAGCTCAGCGCACCGTACTATTGTAGTAGGGTAGGGTAGGGTAGGGTCGTACCTCCCAGCAGATGCCTGGCGCGCCGGCCGCCAGCTCCTCGAGCAGGAACTGCCACAGCTGCACCTGGCCGCCGCTAGAGCGAGCGCACGAGCTCAGCGCACCGTATGGCTCTGCAACACAAAACACTCGATAACACCTTATATATTTATTGAAACATATACATACAGTTTTTGGTAAAAAATCATGAACGTTAGTTGGTGTTGGTGGTTGGCTAGGCAGGCTAGGCAGGCTAGGGCTGCGTTGCTGCTAGATAAAACAATGTATTATTTATTATAGCAAGGACATGAAACATATTGTGGGCCGTGTGCATAGCCAACAATATCAAGAATAATGTCACATGGATGTTCAGGCAGTGGTTGCAGGCATTGTAACTTAAAATAAGATACTTCTCCATCAGTTTCCGTCAGAGTGAGAGCCCTAATTTGTAATGATCTTATGAATTACATTGCGCGCTTATATCTTGCCCAGCAAATAAAAATGGATCGAATGGGGCACTAACTAAACAACAACAACGGCGGCACCAGTATTTTGTGACGGCGGTTCTAAGTAACAATGTCGAGCGTAGAGTTCACAGAACACATATACTTAAGTACCATACTAGAGTTGCGTGCAATCGTGGGCGGGCGATCTTGTGCAGGAGATAGTCCGCTCTGAAAGATGTAGCATTCCGACCCGGGACATTGTCCATCTTACAGAACAAACCGCTTACAGCGCATATAATAATCAATGATATGGTACGTGATCCTGCGATGAATTACGTAGCGAGTGTTGAGTGTTGGTATCACCGCTTAACATCATTTGAGATGCGTTGAACAAAATATAAAAATACTTCAAATTAAATCAGTTTTAGTAAATAGTGACAAACAAGCTTTACTTGACTAACCGTGGTACAGATGCTGGAATCGCCGGTGATCCGTGGTACTGAGCCACAACATGGCCGTGCTCTCTACCGCCGGCTCCTCATCACAATATTACACTTTTATTGATTGCATGCACACCACTACCTATCTTATCACATCATCATAACTCTGCACTCATTGTGCATCATTTATAATTCACTACATTTGGTAAACTGTATTAAATTAATCTAGGTACTACAATCATCAAGCTCCTCACTTTTTTAGTAATTCATTATTTATGTATTAAATTTGGCATATCAAAATAAAAAAATAGTTTCTAAGTAAATATCTAAATAAAGTTAAACAAAATTCTTCTTTTAGTAAAATTTTAATAGTTACATACTTATATGCTTTAAAAGTAATGGGAAAACTATTTATTTACATATATGTGCTTCAAACTAAATATGCAAGAGTAATTTTTTGCACAGCAGTTTAATAAATAGATATTTAAGCCGGATATGCGGCCGGATGCGGCACCGGAAGCGCGCGAGTGTCGACGGAAGCAATCGCAGGGCGACGCCCCCTCCCGCCTTGTGACTCGTGGAGCGGGCGGGGGCAAGTGTCACCGTGTACTGATGAGACTTTAGATGGGATTGAACGCGATAAAATACAGCACAGCGGCGGTGTCAGGATTTGGAAATACTCTCCCTTGTAAGTTTGTCAAATATATTTGTGTTTATTTTTTCTATTGTAGATACAGATGGTGTCGTACATTGATTAAACAAAAAATCGGTTGGTTTTTAATTAGATATTCAGTATGTATTTAATAGGTAAATAATTAAGTGGTTTTGAACATGATTACATTATCCCACGTTACTCGTATACATACATCAAGTAATCATAACCAGAGGACCAGATCACAACTAGTTATTAAGTACTAACATAGCGTAAGCTTTAGAATAAGTTTTACTAACATAATGGATTTTTTTGTCCGATATTTTTAAATAATAATAATAATAAGTAATCATGCAAGTGTATCCGATTGCTTTTAAATTAAACACTTCCTAAGTTTGGGAATCTGCGTGTAAAATATTAGTATGGAAGTTAATTTACGTTGGTTAAAGCGCGAATTTAGGCAATGTTAGTTATTATTACATGGAGCTAGGAGTAGCACCATTCACCTAGGCTAGGTCGCTACCTACACAATAATTGTAATTGTTCATAATTTACTCTCATCTGAATTCGGATGTTAGTGGGATAACTCTGTAATAATATTCATCCATGTCTTGCTTACTTAGGATATATTTTAGTGTGTGTTGTCTTTTGTTATTTATTTGATCTCCAGCGGCCAGCGGGGTAGCCGCCCGCTGCTATTTTATTGCTCGCACTGCGGGGGTAGGGCACTGTGTGAAGGGGTAGCTTAACCTGTCAGTGTAATGAACGCGTCACGCTGCCACGTAGACACAGTTGAGCCCACGTTGAGCCACACGCGGACTAATATGGATGTATATGCGTATCAGTTTTTATTGCAGTTTTGTAGTGATTAAAATAGGTATGTTCACAATTAATAATTATTACTAGGATTCAGCAACCATGAAAACTACTATTAGTTACCTATAATATTAATTACCTACTTACTCGTAATACAGACTAATCCTTGTTCTCTGAGCTCTGAGCGTTTGCCTGTGCCTTTGTCTAGCTAGATACGACTCTTTGACCTCCGAATGCTACATGACTCAAAAGTGAAAGACTAAAACCGTTACTAGTCCCATGCCTGTAGACATTTCTCTAGCTTTTCCCATCTAACTCTTACGTCTTTCGTATAACTACAACATTGATTGCTATCTAATATGAAAGCTTCTCTCCGGTTGCTGTCTTGAAGTTCATAACACAAGGCTTTTACCGCAATCAAGTCGTACCATGGCACCACGGCCGTAATGTTAAAATATCACAGGCAGAGATAGAACGGTGGGTCGGATTAGATCGTTGCATAATGCATGCGCGCGCCCCAAGCTGGCATAATGTCACCCCGCGGGGCGCGCAGTATTGCCCGCGTCTGAGCCCGCGTCCCGGGCACATGGTAAGCCGCTAGCCGCCCCGACGACCCCACGGTTGAAACGGTATCTAATAGAATAATTAAGTTTAAGTACCGTTCACGTTTAATCTTGATTTTGTTTTATTGTGTGTTATTGAATAAGTTATTTTTAGGAATTGTTTACACTAGATATACCCATGTATACTTACTTACATAAATCGATACTTTTTTTAAATAATTAATAGCGACCAGCCTATTTGACGGTTCTAACCTAAGTAAGTATATGTTTTAAGTAGTTATCTTCTGGAAGCAATTCTCTATAATTTATTGTGAAGATTTTAACAAAATCCATGATTGTAGTTTAGTACTGTTCTCTAGCTGTCTTGTGTATTTACTGCTATTTACAGCAGTAAATAGCAGTAAATACACAAGACACTCATAACGTATTTGTTTTACTTTATATTATTTAGTTAGATGTTAACCCTCAATGTTTGTTAATATTTTATACTAGCCGACCCGCGCAGCTCCGCTTGCACTCTTTTTACCTGAGCAAAATTTTAATAGCATCCTTTTGCGTTTAATACACAACCTTTGTTTAAAGTCGGTTAAAAACTGGGGCCCATTTTTTACTTGCCTTCCGAAGCACGCAGATGCTTAATTCAAATGGCATTAAACGGTCACCCATCTATGTAATGTCCTTACCTAACGTTGCTTAACCTGATCGATTACCAAACATTGTTAACAGCAGTCTATGAGTGTCTCCTTATTATTATTTATTATAACTGAACTGAAAAATGGATAAAATTGGATCACGCGTATAATCAAGTACCATTATGACTTTAATCTCTTCTCTCAAGGGAACCATGCTGGATTAAGGGATAAAAAGTATCATATGTCCTACCTCGGAGTATTAACTCAAATCATGCTAAGTTTCGTTTAAATCCATCCAGTAGTTTCGGCGTTATGCTCAGCCGAGATACAGACAGACAGACAGACAGACAGACAAAAATAAAAAAAATACATTTTTGGCTTTAGTATCGGTTATAGAATGCCCTCCAAATATAATTTTCAAAATATCTTCAATGTACAGAATTGGACCTGTTACAGTTTTATTATAAGTATAGATTTATTGAGTATTGCTACGAATAAACAATTTTTCTTCTTTCTCAGATATAAATGCAATCAAATTGTTTATGGACACACACAATGTTCTGGGTGAGAATCGTACCCACAACCGCATGCGTTGGCGCTTGGCTAGGGTAGCGGCTACCGTCATCAACTAGCCCAAAAATCTAAACATTAAAACAATATTTATTATGTTTATTCTTTCTTTTCCTTTCGCTTTTCATATTTACCTAATGAGAATCAAACCGCAGACTGTCATCAACACAGCCTAATGTGACGTTAATCAGTTCTTCCCACATCAGCATACCTAATATAGGGTGTAACGGAAATGCATTAAAAATAATTTGCAAATTAAATCAAAAGGAAATTACTCAAACCGATGCTCTATATTTCGTTCGCAGTACCAGACACAAGTTCTAACTATGTACACGAATAAGTCTAATAATATTTGAATTATTGTCTAAAATAGCAACTATTCGTATTTACGAGAAAAACTTCCGTGACGCAATCCCATAAACGCAGGTACCGGTTAATAAATTAAATAAGTGGGTGTTGGAATAACCCATATTAATATTAATTGCTTAACAATCTTCCACAAATTATTTTACAAGCTGCCAACTCGTAGTTATTAGATCAGTTTTGCGGTCACAACATAAAGGTCCAATTTACGTCCACCTACCACCTACATGATTATTTTGAGTGTACGGGAAAAGGCCGCGGTACGGGTCGGGTACGGTCCCACACGCAGCGGACATTAATTACAGGGGACGTGACGGGCTCTTCTCAGAAAATCGCAGGTGGCGCACGTTATAAGCGGAGAGCGGTTACTACGTTTATGGGTTGCTCTATGATATATAGGTAGCTAATCATTTAAATAAAGTAGGTAATAGACCAGTTTAGCTTATAATATGACCAAAACGAATAAGCATAAGTACTGCAACTTTATTAGTTGTTCTTCTACTAAATGCGTCTAAAAAACTATGTAAATGAAGAATCTACGTTCGGGGTATTATTATATATTGCACGAGTGATTGCGTAGATACAAGTAAACTATTTTTTACTATATTTCTACCTTTATTTGTTCTTAAAATCCTGAATGGGATGGAAGGCTGACACGATCGGGAGGAGTCAGGCTCAAGAGCGAATTTTTACATGCTCATCCAACCCATGGACCATTTTAGATTTTAGACAGCCGGTAATCGGCCTGTATTGTCCTAACCAGAGCCTATACCATAACCTCTAATAGCAATATTATTTTCACTTTACTTTCACAATGGAAAGTGACAGAGTTATAAAGTACGTGAGGTGATGGTACAGGCCAAGTTTGAAACAACTAAGTAGGTATACAAAGCCGTGCCTCGAAGACTCGAGTCCGCGACCCCCGGCTTGTAAAGCGAGCGACTCTTCTGCGCCATGGAGACTATAAAATAATATTTTCGTATTATCAAACCATACTACGTATAATAATATATTTATTACTATCGCTTTTAAAACCGAACCGTAAGTCAAGTAGTTGCACCTATATTTTTATAACTATGCTATGAATAAGTTTATTCAAAAATATAGTTTATCAAAAAGATGTATATTTTTCGTTACAATTTAAAACAGTTATCATAAAAATAATATTTTAACTCGTAAGCCTTTGACAGAGTCCACGCGCAGTCGAGTATGGCTCAATAGGCGGAGCGATGGGTGGGTATTACGTTAGCACCGCCCTCGCAAGGAGTAAGGAGTGAGAATGAAATCTACACTCCTCAGGTTTCAGCCACGTTTAGATGTTGACGTGCACGCAGCACGCAGCACGCAGCACGATAGTAGGTGGTAGGTACTCGGTTTATTAGGTTAGGTCATCGGTGGCTTGGAGGACATAACACTTAACCTCTAGCTTGTGTATTGTCTCGTTGAAGGTTATTCCTGATATAACTATGTCTACCTGCCTTTAGGACTTTTTATTAGTTTTATAAGGTGCAATGAGTTTTTTTTTAACGAATATACACATTGAAATAAATCTGACTGGATTTATGGCGGTTAGTTGTTTGTTCTTACTCAACAACACATTGGTAAAGTAATAATAAAAATCAAACATAAACTGCGATACAATTAAATTAAGTAAGTATATAAAAGAACGGTAAAACGGTATATGTTTTTAAATCCGGGTTTATGCAATATCTACATTAAAATCTATCTTAAACTCAAATGACATTTAAAATAACAATTAAGTAGGTACCTAATTAAAATTTACAGAACCATCAGCGAGTAAGTTAACCTAGCGTAGCGTAGCGGTTCGAGTTGCGTTATAGTGCTGCAGGCTGGTAACATGAAACTCACTAAAAAGTGATAAATAAACTACTAAAAAAAACGACTTCAAAGAAAATGATCGAAAAAGCATTTCGGAAATTATATTAAAGTCTGTGCCAGCTGGTGCTGTGCTTAGCACAAATAATTCTAAGCCTTTATTTATATATTTGGTTGTCTCACCATTCGTAATAATGAACGCAGTCGGGCCAGTAGCTAACACCGGCTAGTCGCTAGTCGCTAGTCGCTAGTCGCTAGTGTAGTGCAGGTTCACACGTGCCACATTCCGTGTGGGTGATTCAGCAGAGCCGCGGGAATGTGAAAGCACAGGAATCCGGTCTGGACAGCGGGTGATACGCGGATCTTCATGTAGCATTATAATATAATTGTATCTGTGGAGGTTTGGGTCCGAACCAAACAACTTCCATTATTTTATTTTTAACCGACTTCAAAAAAGGAGGAGGTTCTCAATTCGTCTGTATATATATTTTTAACCGGCTTCAAAAAGAAGGTTCTCTATTCGACGCGTATGTATGTAATATTAATAAAAATGCGTAATATTAATATATGTTAGTCTATGTGAGCTTCTAAACAAATATACCAAATTTTATGAGTGTATGTATGTATGTATATGTATATGTATGTATGTAGGTTTGTCCGCGGATTTCTCAGAAACTACAAGTCCGATTTCGAAAATTCTTTTTGCAATATTTAGAATATTTTTTAACTTAGGGTAGAGTACAAGTTTCATCAAAATCGGTCCAGTAGTTTAAGAGATATAAACTTTTTATGTTTTCAGTAAGTTACTGTAATGTAGACGTTCGAGTTGCGTGATAGTGCTGATACCTATTTTGCCAAAATAAACGTCACTAATAAGTGTTAAATAAACGACCAATTTAAAAAAAAACGACTTCAAAGTAAATTACTTATCTAAAAAGCATAAAATAACGAAAATATATTGAAGTCGGTGTCAGCTCGTGCTGGCTAGTCTTAGTTAACATTATGTGCTAGCACCGACTTCAATATATTTTCGTTATTTTATGCTTTTTAGATAAGTAATTTACTTTGAAGTCGGTTTTTTTTTAAATAGGTCGTTTATTTTTCTGTATGTTCGCGCATAACTCTGGCAAATATGAACCAATTTGAAAAAATCTTACTTGCATCCTTTCTTTAATCAGTTGATTGGGTCCCATAAAAAAATATTGCTTACGAATAAGTAGTTCCTGAAAAAACAAGAATGGACCACGCAGGAAACCTGTAGGAATGCCTATAAGATGACTTTATGTCGCTTTTTAAGGACAAAAATGGGCATAACTCTGGCAATTATTTACCAATTTCAATGATTCTTTTTTTATTCGAAAGAAGAAACCATTGTAATGAATCTTTATGAATTTTATCACAACCGGATAACAAGTTCCTGTAGGACCATGAACGTTGTGGAGGAATTTATCTGTTAAAAACCATAAAACTGATGTTCTCCATTACATTAAGTACTCTGACAAATATATTTACAAAAAAAAGAACCGCCTTCAAAATGCAACTAAAAAGCCTGAAAGAATTTCTAAGAATTAGTGGTTTTTTTTTCTCCATTACATTACTCTGACAAATATGACCGATTTCGATGATTCTTTTTTTATTCGAGAGAGTAAACAAACTACTATGATGATTCCATGCAAATTTCATTACGACCGGATATTTTTTTCTGAAGAAACATGAATTATGTAAAACTATGTAGACGATAATGTGATAATAACCTACCTAGATAATTTTACCGTCTTCGATGGTTCAATCTTTATGAAAATATCACTAAAGTGTATAAAATAAATCTTTAAAAAAAAACCTACTTCAATAACACTGAAAAGTATAAAATAATTTAAATATTATTGAAGTTGGTGCCAAATATACACAGCAGGTACGCTAACACCAACTTCTATAATATTTAATAATTATTTTATACTTTTCAGTGTTATTGAAGACGGTTCTATTAAAAAAAAAGGCTTTCTATTTGATTTTTACACGATGTTTATTGCTTCGAGTGATAAATTAGTAGCGTCATTAGAATTATTTAAAACCACTTAGGTATAATAGTAGTAGGCTACTACTCGAAATTCATACAATCTGAAAATAAACTAATTATAGAAAAAATTAAAGACAGTTTTATTTTTTCTAAAAATGAGTAAGTAGTTTATTTTACACTTTTTAGTGACTTTCATGTTACCAAGCAAGATATATATTATTTATGCAGTAGTTACGTGGGCTGTATCAATTCAGTTAATATAAGATTATACAAAAAGTATATCTGGCTACCCTTCCTGAAAAGTCGTGAAGTCAAAAAAAAGACAAATATAATTGCGAGTGAGTGACTATAATTCATCATAACTAGGGACCGGATTTATAAGTAATTATTTAAAATTCCAAAATATTAATGTACATATAATATGGACTAAAAAATCGAAAATATGAAAAAAATATAGAGTTAAAAATAACCATAACTTTCATGTTTTGTAAACCCCTATGCAAAAAAGGCATGTTTAAGTTTGTACGTCTATGTCTGTCTGTGGCATTGTAGCTTCCTAAAGAATGGATGGATCAAAATTCAATGTCTTTCGGTTTGGTCAAAATAAGGCTTTGTGTTGGCTGAATAATCTTTTAACAGCACAGTATGTTACCGGAACATACTTGCACACTGAACTGACGGACCGCTATCCGCGACATTGATTTTTGATTGATGTATTGATAAGATAAATACGGGAAATGTACAATAAATTCATCTCCGATAGCTTACTGTAACGACCCGCGACTGCGATGTGAAACGGTTACAGAATAATTTTTACAAAAAAAAAGAACCGCCTTCAAAATGCAACTAAAAAGCCTGAAATAATTTCTAAGAATTAGTGGTTTTTACATCTACATTGTTGGACTTGGACTACAACATATTATAAATACATATTACTATCAAAGACGGCGCCAAACTGGAATACAGTTAGGTACCTACTCCCCTTGTAAGTATTTGCTAGACGTTATATAGGCGCCGACTTCGATAGTAATATGTATTTATAATATGTTGTAGTCCAAGTCCAACAATGTAGATGTAAAAACCACTAATTCTTAGAAATTATTTCAGGCTTTTTAGTTGCATTTTGAAGGCGGTTCTTTTTTTTGTAAAAATTATTTTTATTTTATTCTTTTTAGTGGTTCCCTTGGAGTATTGTTAGGTTAACTTTTAACAACTTATATTTTTAACCGACTTCAAAAAAGGAGGAGGTTATCAATTCGGTTGTATGTTTTTTTTTTATGTTGTTACCTCAGAACTCTGTCGTTTACGAACCGATTTGGAAAATTATTTTTTTAATTGAAAGGATATGCTTCCAGATTGGTCCCATTTTTTGCAAAATCATGTTCTGATAATGGGAACCATGAGTAACTGAGGGAACTCCTTAAATATTATAGGCATACATATAGCGTATTTAGTATTTTTAGAAACTAGTCAAGCATTTTCATTCAGAAAGTATCATTTGGTGAAGTGGATCTGATGAAGAAGGCCATAGATGGCCACCGGAATTCTGTAATAAAACAATACATCCTAGCCGTGCCTATAAACGTAGAAGTACCGAATTTGGACTCGTTGGATAGGTCTCGACGAGTAGTTGCTAGAAAAATGGAGATCAGGGTCTGATGATGGAGCAGGAAGGTTGTCACGGGATCTCTGCACCAATAAACGTAGATCCGCTGAGTTTGGGCTCGTTGGGTAGCTGTCGACGAGTAGTTGCTAGAACAATGGTGGTCAAGGTCTGATAATGGAGTAGGAAGGTCGTCACGGTATCTCGGCACCAACAAACGTAGACCTACGGAATTTGGACTCGTTGGATAGGCCTCGACGAGCAGTTGCTAGAAAAATGGAGATCAGGGTCTGATGATGGAGCAGGAAGGTCGTCACGGGATCACTGCACCAATAAACGTAGATCCGCCGAGTTTAGGCTCGTTGGGTAGCTCTCGATGAGTAGTTGCTAGAAAAATGGTGATCAGGGAAAACATTAAAATACTGAAATACATGAGTAGTTATTTAGTTGCAATATTGCATCTCAACTCAACGTCGCTATGGCCGCTGACCGAAAGCTGACCACTCGCAGCACAGCATTGCACGTGTGTGCGAGTGGTTTGTCTGAGCTGGAAACCAAAATCCAAAAATAGAAGAAGCGAGTCCTTTGCAGTGGACAGTATTGGCTGATAAGATAAAAAGTTGCGACGTGGTAAAGGTAAAAATATATACTCGTGAAAAAATATATAGAAAGAAAATATAAAAAAAATGCATATATGTCACCGACACATTAGTAGGTACTTACTTAGGATAACAAAACCTCTTGTTTTTGTGAAAAAATGTGAGGTAGTTATTGCTACACCATAGGATGTAGTGCAACCGAGTGCAGCGCTGGTATTCTGGCTGGTAAAATAACCACAAACTTTAAAAATATTAGGGAGATGATTTCCATACCCCAACTTCCGAAGGTGCATAGGTACCTTAGTACCTACGCATTTACATATTTTGCGGTTAGGAAAACATTATTTTATTTAATCAAAAAAATTAACATTTTGTTAGGTAGGTGTACCTAATTTTTAGACTTGTTTCCATGTTTGTGTAAAGGTCAACCAAGGAGACCACTGTCTTGGTACCATCTAAATTGTTTTATTTAGGTAATTTAACGAAACCGCGAGTAGGTAGATACGATAGGTACGATCTAAGCTGTTTTCATTTAGTGCTAATTTAAATTTATAAATAAAATTTACCAAAAAAAAAATTGTTAACGAAAACAAATGTACCTAAATAGACCAGCTAGGCTATACTTAATAAAATCTTTTTAAAAAAAAATTGAACCGACTTCAATCAATATCACTGAAAAGTATAAAATAATTTAAATATTATTGAAGTTGGTGTTAGCGTACCTGCTGTGTATATTTGGCACCAACTTCAATAATATTTAAATTATTTTATACTTTTCAGTGATATTGAAGTCGGTTCAATTTTTTTTTAAAAAGATTTTATTTTAAACTTTTTAGTGATATTTTCATATATAAAGATTGAACCATCGAAAACCGTAAAATTATCTAGGTAGGTTATGATCACATTATCGTCTACATAGTTTTACATAATTCATGTTTCTTCAGAAAATAATATCCGGTCGTAATGAAATTTGCATGGAAACATCATAGTAGTTTACTCTCTCGAATAAAAAAAAAATCATCGAAATCGGTTCATAATTGTCAGAGCAATGTAATGGAGAACATCAGTTTTATGGTTTTTACCAGATAAATTCATCCACATCGTTCATGGTCCTCCAGGAAGTTCTTATCCGGTTGTAATAAAATTCATACAGATTCAATCCAGTGGTTTCTTCTTTCGAATAAAAAAAGAATCATTGAAATTGGTAAATATTTGTCAGAGTTATGACCATTTTTGTCCGACCGAGCGAGTCCGAGCGACTAGAACGTCATCTATATAGGCTTTCTTGCAACTCTCAGTGCGCAGTCACCATTCTTGTTTTTTTAGGAACTACTTATTACTAAGCAATAATTTTTTTATGGGACCCAATCAATGGATTGAAGAATGGATGGAAGAAAGATTTTTTCAAATCGGTTAATAATTGCCAGAGTTATGCGCGAACATACATAAAAAAAAAGAAATATATATACAGACGAATTGAGAACCTCCTCCTTTTTTGAAGTCGGTTAAAAACTTATCGGTATATTTAAATAATCAAAGTATATTAAATAAGTAACTACACAAATATGTGCGTTAATTAATTTAATATCTTCCTAGCTCTCTATTATGTCCTTAGCGGTGGTGTGGTCGCAGCCAGCGGGGGCGGGCTAAGATTTGCAAGTCAATATGGCCGGTCGGCGGTCGCGCCCCATCACGCCCCGTTGATGGGGTCGCTGAGTCGCTTGTCATAACAATGTCAAGGGGCTTTGCCGTGATAAACAACACTCCATAGTAGTCCACAGACATTACACAGCTCCTGATATTGGAGTTCATAAATATTCTTATGACATTACACATTTTTCATTTCATTTGATCTATTATCTCCTAACGCACTTAGTCCAAGTAGTAAGAATCGATCCATTTTAGATTACTTATCTGGAATTATGTGGTTCAAAGTCAAAGTCAAAATATCTTTATTATGCATAGGCCTAACGAGGCCACTTACATATTGTCAACTTTTTTACAACTACCACCAAATCACAACGCGGCCTCTACTGGAAGAATCGCTATGATGATACCTAGTCAGTACTATAGCTTTTTCCCCTTAACCTCCAATACAGAACCTCCTTTGGTTCTGTATTGGACGCGTAGTTATGTAATATTAATAAAAATGCGTAATATTCACATATGTTAATGTATGTGGCCTAAACGAATGTAGCAATTTGCATGTGTACCTATATATTTATGTATTATGTTTGTATGTATGTATAGGTTTGTCCCCGTATTTTATGTAATATTAAAAAAATACGCGACCATTAAATTATTGTAGATATGTCTTATTACAAGTCAAAGTCAATAGTCAAAAATCTTTCTCGTAAAGGCCCCACGGAGGCACTTACACAAACATCATTTTTTATGAACTACCATTTTTAACTTGCAATTCAATAAATCTACGCTGCGTCGACAACTGGTTTCACAACTTAACGAATAGTTTATAAACAATTAATTTCAAAAAATCATTTTTAGTCAATAATGGTTTTTCACGTTACACATTAAACCTCTGGACAAAGTTTTGTTTTCGGGCATTCCAACTTCACCTCATTTTAATAAATACGTATTTTTTAACCGACTTCAAAAAAGGAGGAGGTTCTCAATTCGTCTGTATATATATATATTTTAACCGACTTCAAAAAAAGGAGGAGGTTCTCAATTCGTCTGTATATATATATATATATTTTTTTTTTTCTATGTATGTTCGCGCATAACTCTGGCAATTATGAACCGATTTGAAAAAATCTTTCTTCCATCCATTCTTTAATCCGTTAGTTGGGTCCCATAAAAAAAATATTGCTTCCGAATAAGTAGTTCCTGAAAAAACAATAATGGTGACTGCGCAGGAAAGCTGCAAGAAAGCCTATTTAGATGACTTTATGTTGCTTTTTAAGGACAAAAATGGTCATAACTCTGGCAAATATTTACCGATTTCAATGATTCTTTTTTTATTCGAAAGCAAAAACCACTGTAATGAATGTGTATGAATTTTATCACAATCGGATAAGACCTTCCTGGAGGAACCTGAACGATGTGGGGGAATTTAATTGGTAATAAAATCGTTTAAAAAAAATTGAACCGACTTCAATATCACTGAAAAGTATAAAATAATTTAAATATTATTGAAGTTGGTGTTAGCTTACCGGCTGTGTATATTTGGCACCAACTTCAATAATATTTAAATTATTTTATACTTTTCAGTGATATTGAAGTCGGTTCAATTTTTTTTAAAAAGATTTTATTTTAAACTTTTTATTTATTTATTTTATTTATTTTATTTATTCAAACAAAAATCCACAGCTCTTAGAATAAAAAGTACAATTTGTAGACTACTTGTAAATACAGCCAATAAAAGGATTTTCTTTATATTTAATAACAATTTTACTTTATAGTACGAAACGCTGTAGTACAAAATTTGAGTGGGTGTCTGACGCATTTTAAAATATAAAAATAAAAATATACAAATGTAGTGTTGCTTATTATATTATGTATATACTAGCTGACCCACGCAGCTCCGCCTGCGCTATTTTTACGTTAACTAAACTTTTAATAGCAGACATTCGCATCGAATACATAACCTCCTTCTTTATAGTCGGTTAATAACTGGGACCCACTTTTTACTTGCTCTCCGAAGCACGGGCCCGTTTAGTTCAAATGGCGTTAAACGGTCACCCATCTATTTAATGACCTTACCTAACGTTGCTTAACCCGATCGATTACAAAACCTTGATAACAACTCTTTATGAGCGTTCCCTTACTAATATTTATTATATTATAAAGAAAATTTGATAAAATCGGAAAAAGCGTATAACCAAGTACCCATTTTGAGTTTAATCCCCTCTCCCAAAAAAACCGTGCTAGATTACGGGATAAAAAGTATCCTATGTCCTACCTCGTAGTAAGATCTCAAATCATGCCAAGTTTCGTTTCAATCCATCCAGTAGTTTCGGCGTGATGCTCAGCCGAGATACAGACAGACAGACAGACAGACAGACAGACAGACAGACAGACAAAAATTATAAAAAATACATTTTCGGCCTCAGTATCGGTTATAGAATGCCCTCCAAATATAATTTTCAAAATATCTTCAATGTACAGAATTGGACCTGTTACAGTTTTATTATAAGTATAGATATGTTATAAAGATATACATATATGTGTTATTTATATATAATTATATCATAATATTTACTAAAATTAGATATATCTGATAGGTATTTATTTCAAATATAATTTAATATCTACTCATCAAATATTTCTTTGTCGTATTTTTAAATGATAGCTTACTTCCATGAAATAAATCTAACGAAGGAAAGTTTTTGTTATAGGATCTTATGAGGCGGATAGCTACAGAGTTTTGGGCATAATTAGTACATGATCTTGGTATCGCGAATAATGAAGTATGTCGAGTTCGAGTTCTGGGAACGTTAAAACACAATATCTTATTAACAAGTTCAGGACAGTCAACATTGTTATTACAAAGATCTCTTAAGTACATCACCTCAAGAAAAGAACGCCTATCTTCAAGTGACATAAACTTATGAAATTTACAGCTTTCCATGTAGTCCGCAAATGTATTTCTATTCCTATAACTTAAATGTTTTAGAAATTTTACTTGAATTTTTTCAATTTTTTGCTTTTAGTGATATTTTCATATATAAAGATTGAACCATCGAAAACCGTAAAATTATCTAGGTAGGTTATGATCACATTATCGTCTACATAGTTTTACATAATTCATGTTTCTTCAGAAAAAAATATCCGATCGTAATGAAATTTACATGAAATCATCATAGTAGTTTACTCTTACGAATAAAAAAAGAATCATCGAAATCGGTTCATAATTGTCAGAGCAATGTAATGGAGAACATCAGTTTTATGGTTTTTACCAGATAAATTCCTCCACATCGTTCATGGTCCTCCAGGAAGTTCTTATTCGGTTGTAATAAAATTCATACAGATTCAATACAGTGGTTTCTTCTTTCGAATAAAAAAAGAATCATTGAAATTGGTAAATATTTGCCAGAGTTATGACCATTTTTGTCCTTAGAAATCGATAAAAAAGTCATCTATATAGGCTTTCTTGCTGCTCTCAGTGCGCAGTCACCATTCTTGTTTTTTCAGGAACTACTTATTACTAAGCAATAATTTTTTTATGGGACCCAATCAATGGATTGAAGAATGGATGGAAGAAAGATTTTTTCAAATCGGTTCATAATTGCCAGAGTTATGCGCGAACATACATAAAAAAAATATATATATACAGATGAATTGAGAACCTCCTCCTTTTTTAAGTCGGTTAAAAACCATAAAACTGATGTTCTCCATTACATTACTCCGACAAATATGAATCGATTTCGATGATTCTTTTTTTATTTGAGAGAGTAAACTACTATGATGATTCCATGCAAATTTCATTACGACCGGATATTTTTTTCTGACGAAACATGAAATATGTAAAACTATGTAGACGATAATGTGATCATAAGCTACCTAGATCATTTTACCGTCTTCGATGGTTCAATCCTTATGTATGAAAATATCACTAAATACATAGTTTAAAATAAAATCTTTTTAAAAAAAAACTAAACCGACTTCAATAACACTGAAAAGTATAAAATAATTTAAATATTATTGAATTTGGTGCCAAATATACACAGCAGGTACGCCAACACCAACTTCTATAATATTTAAATTATTTTATACTTTTCAGTGTTATTGAAGTCGGTTTAATTTATTTTTTAAAAGATTTTATTCTATGTATGTTCGCGCATAACACTGGCAATTATGAACCGATTTGAAAAAATCTTGCTTCCATCCATTCTTTAATCCGTTAATTGAGTCCCATAAAAAAAATATTGCTTACGAATAAGTAAGTAGTTCCTGAAAAAACAAGAATGATGACTGCGCACGACAACTGCAGGAATGCCTATATAGACGACTTTATGTCGCTTTTTACGGACAAAAATGGTCATAACTCTGGCAAATATTTACCAATTTCAATGATTCTTTTTTTATTCGAAAGATTGAACCACTGTAATGAATCTGTATGAATTTTATCACAACCGGCTAAGAACTTACCGGAGGACCATGAACGATGTGGAGCAATTTATCTGGTAAAAACCATAAAACTGATGTTCTCCATTACATTACTCTGACAAATATAAACCGATTTCGATGATTCTTTTATTATTCGAGAGAGTAAACTACTATGATGATTCCATGCAAATTTCATTACAACCGGATATTTTTTTCTGAAGAAACATGAATTATGTAAAACTCTGTAGACGATAATGTGATCATAACCTACCTAGATCATTTTACCGTCTTCGATGGTTCAATCATTATTTATGAAAATATCACTAAAAAGTATAAAATAAAATCTTTAAAAAAAAAATTGAACCGACTTCAATATCACTGAAAAGTATAAAATAATTTAAATATTATTGAAGTTGGTGCTAATTATACACAGCAGGTACGCTAACACCAACTTCTATAATATATAAATTATTTTATACTTTTCAGGGATATTGAAGTCGGTTCAATTTAAAAAAAAAAAGATATTATAACATTTAACCATGGTATTTTTACCAACTGTCAAATGAATTGAAGAAACAGTGAAACTAGTTTTACTTATACAAAGTTATCCAACCTCGCTAGCCGAGCCGGCGCTAGACGCACCCTGAAGGGTTATTCCTGAAATTTCTCGAAATATGCACTCACCTTTTGGTAGAGTCCTTTTAAATTTATGTTAATTTATCGTTGAAATAAAAAGTTTCATAAATAATAAACAAACTTTACTCACTCTATTTAAACATTGCGAAACCTTATTGGTGGAATGTTTTTTCACCACCATATTAACCAGCCAATAATACTTATTTATAGCAGACAAAAAACAAAATAAAGTTGTTTTTAATGACCGCTGATGAAATTAATTATGTTGCTGGTATACGGATTATAAATTGGTAATGTCATCCGAGTCAAACAAAATGTATGCAGTCGTTGTTTCGTAAAAAAATAACTTTTTATAAAACCCACATGTTACCTACAATGTAGAGTCGCCATCATTTTATCAGTAGGCACAAATCATTGATACAGAATTTATTTAATGTTTAATTTTACAATGCAGCAGGTAATGTTTCTTTTATCCGTTTGGATTTTTTTAATTATTTAGATAGGTATTAAAATTAACACTAAGGGGTGCACTAGCTAACTAGGCTTGGTGGGAGTTAGAACATTTTGTGTTTGAGTTTTACTGTTCATTCATTTATTTGATAGATGGTGAAAATACTCTGGTTGAAATGATAAAACACGTATACGTAATTGTAATTAAACACGTTTATTTTAATGTCAAAAGAGGGTGATAACTTATACCTACTAACTAATACCCGCACACTAAGTCTGGGTGCCGGACACCGCCGGACACGATATGGCCATGATACGTTTGAGTTTTCTTTATTTATTTAAATCACAATTCGACATGTATATACCAAGGTACATACTAGAGCAGGTAGTGAAGAAAAGAGAAGAGGCCACAACACAAAATAAAATATACATCTGCTGGTGTTGCCAACATCCGATACGTTCAGCAAGGCCCTGGTCCATGGTACCATGGTACGGCCCGGTCTAGATCTTGGGCAGATTCTATTAGACCAATAATCCTGACATCATGCATTTATAAAGGTTTTTCAGCAACGGTACTTAGCCTGAAGGGCCCGCTGGCCCAGTGGTTAGATACCCTGACCGCTACTCAATTAGGTCGTGAGTTCGATTCCCACCAAGTTTCTGGCAGTTATTTATCTATTTAAGTATGTATTTAAAAATAAGTATAGAAGGATTACTTAGTATCAGTTGTCTTATTACCATAATACAGGCTTCGCCTAGTTTGGGATCGATGAGATGATCATGTGTGGATTGTCCCAGGACATTATTAAGCCGCATAAATAAACTTATGGACAAAAATCAGCATACAGAACAAGCTAGCTTTAGACGAGATTTTTTAACGATTGATGTCATCCATGCGCTAAAAACTGCATGCGCATATATTATTAGTTATAACTAACTCTGATCATTCAGTACTTTCCTTAAGTACAAAAAAAAATTGGATAGAATTAAAAGTAAATGATATAGTTACATAGAACAATAAATGACATAGGAGACCAGAAAAAATATTGTACAGAGTAATGAGTGATAACGTGGGAGAGACGAAGTATTCGTAGGTTTGACAATTTTGTACTTAGTTTTTACAATGATAATACCTAACAGGATAATACGCGAGGTTTAGATGTACGACCCCGTTGCCAAAAAAATGATGGTTCTAAGAATGATAAAAATCTCCTAAATTAAACGTTGAATGTGTAACAATTGCGCAAGTCTCCCACGACGCGGGAGCACGCCCGCGCCGCCGCCGCCGCCGCCGCCCGCCGCCGCCGCCGGCGCCTAAAATTACTCAGTACCAAAACGCTCTAACCACGTGCGGCACTCGCAATCAAAAATAGACATTATTACTCATACACAATAAGACTTTAATAGGTTAATAGCACCAAGATGATAATGAGTCAATCCGGAACATCGTGAATCACAGTTCCGCGTAAATATTGATTCACTTCCGCAGTAGAGACAAGTGGTAAAGAATACTAGATGGTACTCTAGTGTTTGCGCATCTTGTGCAATGCAACGGTTAGTCAGTTTGAAGGTCATAACTAATGGGATCACATTTTAATGTACGAATCCGGCTCGCTGCTGTTTGTTGCTTAATCAGTGGGTGAAAGTTAGGTCCGAGAATGAATTACTTCATACGATTTTTAGTGGAACGGTTTAACCCTGTAGCTATGTAAGTGTTTACGTATGAGGATAAAAATGTTACTTGGAATTACCAATGTCACTTACAGGGTTATTAAAATCTACTTTTTTGTCCATTAAACTTTTTTAAATTACCCTGATCCTATCTAATTCATTGTACGAATATCTTTTTACAATATAGGAAACGGAAGTTAAACTTATCGGGGAAAAAAGTAAAAAAAATGGTTTAAGTATGTAGATACTAGTAACGCAGTGTGCTCGATGCCTCTAGAGTCTAGCACGTATGATGACCATCATCTCCTGACTGCTGACTTCATTGGGTTTAAGAGTTCAAACACAACACGGATATGAGTTGCCGAACAACAAAAAACAAAAGATTACTACTGTTGCTCCATTTTCGGCATATCAAAGTTAATAAGAATTTAAACATTTCACAGTTGAGGTTGAGGCAACGATTCACAGGAGGTACCGCGCTATTCACACGCGACCCTCAAACAGCTGTCATCCCAGCAGCAGCAGCAATGAATATATATACCAGCGGCCTTCGGACGTGCGTGATCCTGATCTGTGTCGCTACAAGTTATTGAACTACATATCGGTCCACCTGTTACAATAAACAAGTTCGTTATATTTTCAGGATCACAGTGTATAAATACAGAGGTAGAGGTGTCTTTAGTTAAATTAACTAATTAATGTAATATGACATTGACGGTCCTATTGGTCAGTGGTTGGTCGCTGTCCGCTACCCAATAGTTCGTGAGTTCGATTCCCAACAAAGTGTCTGGTTGTAATTTATCTATTTAAATACTCTTACATAACTACCATTTACAAAAAAAAAATCATCATCATCATCATCAGCCGGAAGACGTCCACTGCTGAACATAGGCCTCCCCCTTAGAACGCCACAATGAACGACAATTGGCTATTTGCATCCATCGGTTACCTGCGACGCGCACAATGTCGTCTGTCCACCTAGTCGGAGGCCTGCCAAAGCTGCGTCTTCCGGTTCGTGGTCGCCACTCGAGAACCTTTCTTCCCCAATGGTTATCGGTTCTTCGAGCGATGTGGCCTGCCCATTGCCACTTCAACTTGCAGATTCTGAGAGCTATGTCGGTGACCTTAGTTCTTCGGCAAATGTCCACATTTCGGATTCTGTCGCGCATAGAAACTCCGAGCATAGCTCTCTCCATGGCTCGCTGTGTGACTCTGAACTTCTCTAGAAAGCCAGCTGTTAGAGACCACGTCTCAGTACCATATGTCATCACTGGCAACATACAGTGGTTAAAAACCTTCGTCTTCAGGCACTGCGGTATTTTGGACGAGAAGATATCGCGTAGTTTCCCGAACGCTGCCCATCCGAGTTGGATTCTTCGGGCGACCTCTTTGTCGAAGTTGGACCGACATAACTGGATAGTTTGTCCTATACGTAGTGGTCAACAACTTCGAGTGTATCGTTCCCAACAACTACCAGTACGGGTGTAACATGGATATTAGACATGATCTTCGTCTTGTCCATGTTCATTTTAAGACCCACCTGTTGGGAAACGCTACTGAGGTCGCTGAGCATCGTATTGAGTTCCTCCAGCGACTCTGCCATAATGACTATATCGTCGCAAAACGAAGGTGAGTAATGTATTCGCCGAATCCGTACCAGTCCAAGAGCTTGAAAACGTCCTCCAATGCCATTCCATGTCCAGTCCATGTCCAGTGAACAGTTTCGGAGAAATAACGTCTCCCTGTCTCACACCTCGCTGCAATGGGATTGGTTTCGTACTCTCGTCCTCGACATGGTGGCGTTGCTGTACAAACACGTCAGCACTTGGATGTACCTATAGTCAATGCGGCACCGCTGGAGGGACTACAATACTGCCCAGGTCTCGATTGAATCGAAGGCTTTCTCGTAGTCCATAAACGCTAGACATAATGGCCGATTATACTCCTCGGTCTTCTGTATAATCTGGAGGAGCGTATGAATGTGGTCTACGGTACTAAAGCCTTTTCGTAACCCGGCTTGTTCGGGTGGCTGGAAGTCATCTAACCTGCACTCGACACGGTTCGTAATGACAATGGCTCAGGAGCGAGATAGGAATATAATTCTTCAGTAAGGTGTTATCACTTTTCTTGAAAAAAATCACTACCACACTCCTGTGCCATGCTTCTGGCGTAGTACCCTCGAGTAAGACGGAATTGAATAACTTCTGGAGGACTAAAAGTATCGGTTTTCCACCCGCTCTCAGAAGTTCTGTTGTGATTCCGTCTTCACCCGGCGCCTTGTTGTTTTTAAGCTGTTTGAGAGCCATTCTAATCTCGTACAAGCTGATGTCTGGGATGTCCTCAGTGTAGTGTCGGGTTAGTTGGGCTCTGGTGTCCTGAGCTGTTCGGGCAATTGGTTTTCGTGTCGAGGTGTACAACTGTCCGTAAAACCTCTCTTTTTTATATATTTTTTTAACTATATTTGTATCAGTTGTCTGGTTATCATAGTACACGCTTTGCCTAGTTTAGCAAACTAGGAAGGGCCCGTCGACAAATTATAATATCTTTCCATGAATGCCTAATCAAATCAATCAGTGCGCGCGACCACAGGCGCGAGTCAATTGTCAGTAACATTGTGATTCAGTAGCACGGTGAGTAACCGCGGCGTCCGCCAACTATGTGCGGCATCTCGCCGACACAGGAATCTCAATAATTATCATCTTTACAAAAACAAAATTTGGGGCGAATGACTTGCGCCGTATTTGTGTCATTAAATTAATTCACAGAGCTTTAAATCAAAGGCAAACACAGAAGGCCTAATTATTGAACTTCAAAAAAATGTCGTGATCTTAACAATAAAATCTCTTTGCTGTACTACCAGTGAATATAATGTTTATAGTAATTATGTCATCGTTTTTATGCGCTTTATCAATAATTCTACTCAAGTTTCGTATTGTTAATGAAGGAGAATGTTCACTACACTACATTGACAAGTTTTGGTAACATTTAGGGCAGTTTTTAAGGTAGATATATTCTCTCTCCGTCGTTTCCGTCGCTCTCCCTGTTAAATAGTTTTTAACCGACTTCAAAAAAGGAGGAGGTTCTCAATTCGTCTGTATATATTTTTTTTTTTTTTTTTTTTTTATGTATGTTCGCGCATAACTCTGGCAATTATTAACCGATTTGAAAAAATCTTTCTTCCATCCATTCTTCAATCCATTGATTGGGTCCCATAAAAAAATTATTGCTTAGTAATAAGTAGTTCCTAAAAAAACAAGAATGGTGACTGCGCACTGAGAGTTGCTAGAAAGCCTATATAGATGACGTTTTAGTCGCTCGGACTCGCTCGGTCGGACAAAAATGGTCATAACTCTGGCAAATATTTACCAATTTCAATGATTCTTTTTTTATTCGAAAGAAGAAACCACTGTATTGAATCTGTATGAATTTTATTACAACCGGATAAGAACTTCCTGGAGGACCATGAACGATGTGGAGGAATTTATCTGGTAAAAACCATAAAACTGATGTTCTCCATTACATTGCTCTGACAATTATGAACCGATTTCGATGATTCTTTTTTTATTCGAGAGAGTAAACTACTATGACTTTTCCATGCAAATTTCATTACGACCGGATATTATTTTCTGAAGAAACATGAATTATGTAAAACTATGTAGACGATAATGTGATCATAACCTACCTAGATAATTTTACGGTTTTCGATGGTTCAATCTTTATATATGAAAATATCACTAAAAAGGTTAAAATAAAATCTTTTTAAAAAAAATTGAACCGACTTCAATATCACTGAAAAGTATAAAATAATTTAAATATTATTGAAGTTGGTGCCAATACACAGCAGGTACGCTAACACCAACTTCAATAATATTTAAATTATTTTATACTTTTCAGTGATATTGAAGTCGGTTCAATTTTTTTTAAAAAGATTTTATTTTGTCGTATGGTTAGTGGCCAACCTGGCGTCAGAGTTTACAAGCTGCCCTTAGGCCACTGACTTAGCTTAACGACTGCTGTGTAGATGACAACAGCCGGGACCGACTTCTAACGTGCACCGTCCGAAGCACGGAGACGCTCTGTTCAAAAGCCACTAAACGGTCACCCATCTAGGGACTGAACTTGCCTGACGTTGCTTACCCAACTGATCGTTTACCGAACAGAGGTTACAACAGCAGGCTTAGCACGATTTGCCAAGACTTCGTAATCTTGACAGTTCGGTGTGGAGTATGACGTAGTTATCGACCTAGCTAATACCGAAAATGACGTTTCTATGTCGATATCTACGTCATACTTCACACCGAACTGTCAAGATTACGAAGTCTTGGCAAATCGTGCTAAGACTGCAGGTAGTTAACTACTTATCTCCTATACAAAACGAGGCTAACTAATGATGAATAAGTTCAACTAAATGTTGTTTTTTTTCTTCCTTTGCAGACAGATTTGGACACGTCAAAAACATATTAAGAATATTTTTTATCAAGATTTTTAGTAAGTATAAGCTATGCGTCATACTTCCATTTATTGTACAAGCTAACCTAAATTACACACACATTTGATTAGATGTTTTCACTGTCACTAGTCAACTATAGTATCGACATTGATTACTTAATCCCAACAGGCAGCCAGATTACCGGTCATAATAGCATTGCGTATGTGATCCATTAAGATTAACAGTTTTGGGGCAGAATCGACTGTTTTTCACGTCCCCAGGGTGATCGTCCCGATCGACCATTATCCCCGGTATTAATAAAAGGGTGGAATGACGGTTGAGAGCGTTTATTCCTACTGCTGACTGCAGCTGTGCAGTATTCCGGCCTGATGGAAAGCGATAATGCGAGCGATAGTCGCTATAGTAAAGTTTATTGATGTGACAGCCGCATGGATTTCAGTAGGTACAAATCCCGCGTACCCCGGTTAAACTCACGGGTCCCGTTAAAAAAGGGTGCGTTTAGATAGAAAGAGTACAGCAACCAGGCAGCGGCAGCGCCGAGGCATGCTGGTAGTCGGTGCAGGTGATTTCTAAAACTGCGGACTAAGCAAGCGTTGCGCCGACCTTCAGACTCGCGCCGCATACCACGGCACGTATTCCTCGATTATTATTGACTTTAAATTTGTGAACCAGCCCTACCGTGAGTGTCCACGTTTCGGTTCCGTATATCATGACAGGTAGGAATCACTGATTGAAGACTTTTGTCCTCAGATTCTGTGGGATGGGCGACGAATCTTCCTTATATACCTTCTCGACGTAATTTCCCAAATGCTATTCTTCTATTGGGTTCTTTCTCGCGACAAGGCGACGTGATTTCCCCCAAATTGTTCACAAATACATTAGAAGATGTGTTCAAGACGCTGGACCGGAAAAGTCGTGGAATAAAAATCGACAGTGCATCTCACACTTGCGATTTGCGGATGACATCGCCATTGTGGCTGAAAAGTTGCAGGTTTTACAACAGATGCTGAACAGCCTAGCTGATTCTTCTCAATATATCGGTCTCCGCATGAAATTAAATAAAACCAAGATAATGCTTAATAAACATGTTACACCGGAACCGATTTCAGTACACGGCATTGATCTCGAAGTTATTCAGAAATATGTCTACCTCGGGTAAACTTTGCAGTTGGGAAAGAACACCGATGCATATGAGATTAAATTGCAATATTTGCAACGCAAATAAAAACTAAGACGCAATTCGAAATGTAGGCGTCCGTGGTTTGTGCATCGCATAGTTCGGTGTTCACTGACCCAACGCCGGAAAGGTCATTCAGAATGATCAGTCACCACTTGTGTCCGATTACTAAGACCGTGATAGCCTACGTATTTATAACTGTTACTCACAGCTGTAAGCCAAATTTATAATTATAACTTAACATGTCAAGGTTTACTATTATTACCTTGACCGGAATTTCATCTGATGATAAGAGGATCATAGAACATACGAAATAGTAATCGATAAAAGCATACTACGATGGTGTCTAACTCACTAATACTCGTACATAGAACTAGCCGCCCTAGCACCGGAAACTGTAGCCCCAGTCGTCCCCAGTCAGGCTATTGTGTTTTATTAGTGTTATAATAGTTTTAGTAGTGGAACTAATAAATTTAATCAATTCGTGAAATCTTATTAAACAATAAATTATATTTATTTAATGGCAATAAATTACAAAATATCTCATCATCCGGTAATTACGCGTTACGGTCCAAAGTTTTATTTCAGCGAAAAATGGCTGAGTCAGTCGTAGGAGATGAATGGACCGCGGCGCGGTGCGCGCACGCACGGCACGCGGTGACTCATTGCGCATTCATTCATAAGTTTTTGGCGCGCTTTCTAAGTTTAACTATGATATTTACCAACAGATGGCACTGTTTTTAATAATTAATCAATTACAAATAATGTATGTATAACGCATAGAATTTCGTTCCTGATTCCGGTACTTTTTAAACGAGAAAACTTATATGCTGACGCGTGTCACCTGCTGTTCGTATATCGTACTGCAGATTGGATAAGCCTGCAGGCAGCGTCATGCACATTGAACGATAGGCAGTATAGGGTATGGCCACTACAAGATATACCTACAGTTCCTTGGTCATAACTAAATTGCTTCAAAAAAATCAGTGTCAAATCTTTTAGTCCTCCTCCATTGAGATCGCATACGTACGACTGTTCGACCTCGCCGGCGAAACCGGTGTCTGATAGCAAGTAGTCGGCGCAATGTCGTGATCCAATTGAACCACCTACCGTGGACGGCGCACGAGCCAATAAGGCCCCGCTGCACGTACCCAGGTACACCGCCCTTACCACCCTAGTTGTACAAATTGCTACGTGTAGCCAGTGTGCAGGTACTCACGGTGTAGTCCGACGGCGCTGGTGGTGGCCTGGTGCTCCGGCAGCGGCGAGGGCGGCGGCTGCCCGGTGACGCCGGCGTGCGCGTGCCGCACGTACGCGTGGTAGATGCGCGCCGCCTGCTCGTTGCCATCGCACACCTGCATACACACACACAAATTAACAATACAACTAAGTAACTATGGAGTCTATGAAGTAGAGTATATGAAGTCTAGACCAGAATTCTATTCTTCAGAGTTGCTGGACGTACGGCGGCGACTCCGAGGAGGACGGCATCGAGGTTGCGACCCCTGCCGGGGGGCTACTGCACGCCCCCCCGGCAGTGGGCTCAAAAGCAAGGCACTGAGGAGTTCCTGGTGCAGATCCCACCGGAGAGCCCTGGTCTACCCTCTCATGTACCGATGCGATAGATATTTGTGTGGTTTGTATTTTTCCCCGCCTTAAGTTTAAAGCTAAACCTAGCCTCCTTCTGCAGACCACGTCATCCTCAAATGGTAACAAGATGAGGTTAGAATCAAACTTTAGGTCTATTACACCAATCCACAATGACTTGGTGAATGTAGCCATTTTAGCTTTTGAGGTGATCTCAGTAGACTATCAGTGGATATTTTAGATGATGACAAAATGGACTGTCATCGTGTGCCTCACCTGGAGCCAGTTGTCCTCAGTGAGCGCCAGCAAGGCGTGTCCGGTGTCGGGCAGCAGGTGCTTCCGAGGAGCTTGCACGCTGAATGTCTTCGCCACCCAGCGCATACAGCGCACCACGTCGCGACGCTCCCATTTTCCAGGATCTAATATACAGATACATGTTTTTTACTAACTGCTACTAGGTAGATAGCTGTTCTTCGGAGTCGCTGGACGTTCAGGGTGTGGGCCCTAGGACGTCCATTGAGTACGGCGGGGACTCCGAGGAGGACGGCGGCGGGGTTGCGACCCCCGTCCCCGTGAGCACCGTGATAGGTTCCTGGGGTCCACAAAGCGCCCCCTGGCGGGCTCAAAGGCACGGCACTGAGGGGCCCCTGGTGCAGATCCTACCGAGAGCCCTGGGGGCCCCTCTCATGTGCCAATACAACAGCCGCGGGGTTTTTAGTGGGAAAGAATCCCACATACCCCGGTCGAGCTTCACAGCTCCCGGGGATATTTTGAACGTTTCCCCCGCGAAAAAAAAAGGTTCAAAGCTATATTTGTTGGTTTTGCCTTGTTACAGTTTTGTACTCTATCTACAAAAGATTTCCTATTTTATTGGTCGCGTTAAGTCGCGTACACCGAAATTGGTTCTTAAAGTTACTGAAACAAATTATTTATAGTATAAAACTTCAAACGCTACGACTGAATGAGTTGAATACACCGTCAATCTCTACTTATTATCTAGCTCTATTACAAGAATCATTTCAAATGCACTTTAAAATAACAAATATTATTCTGGGACAATACGCAGACGGTCATCTGATCCCAAACTAGGCAGAGCCTGTACTATGGTAACCAGGCAACTGATACTTAACTAGCATGAAGGAATAAAGAATTAATAACAACGTGTTGTGCAAAATAGACTACTTTGGATGAGTCGTGGCAATTGGCTGTGACTAGTCCGGTTGGAAATGTTTATGAGAAATTGAATTTTTGCCCACTAACCGGTGTGTAATGTCTATGTTATTCCATTCCATTCCTCTTAATCGGAATTATAGTTTCGATTCGATGACCAATAATTTAGAAAGAAATACATTTATCTATTCTTCACATCTTATGTCACTTACCTAGTAGTAGTACATCCTATTAGTAGTACATCCTATTAGTAGGACACTTAATTATTATTAACTCTATGTGGTTGCAAGGTTTTTCACTCAGCATTGTGTCGTTATTCCTATTTGGCGCAATGACGCCGGTTTTTAAGATATTACCACAATCCACAATTCAGGAATAATATCGTCATAAATAATGTATATAGGTAGATAACGAATGACGTCAAAAGCGCTCCCCTTCTTTGAGAAATTCACTAAAGCGGGTGCTGTGACACAATAAATATTTAGATTTCCGAAAACTGGGGACACATGCCGAACACGCGAGTTATAATCAATATTGATAGACTCGTCGATCGTCGTCGATAGATAGCTCAGTTTAGTGTCTTTCAGGGAAATAGCCTTATCTATGTACGGATACAGAAGCGACTGTTACGCCAGTAATCTTGGCCGATTAAATACGGCGCCAGCAATATTGGTTTTTGACACACTTTTTGACTTACGCATTCCATAATCGAACATTCTTTTTATGATGTATCGGCATTTTATATTTTGATTCGCTATAACGGAGCCTTAGGTGCAACAAGATTGCGAAGAGCTTTACATTAAGTCTAAATATAGCTTAAGAAAATTAAATCATATGAACCAATAAGTCAAGTAAAATACATTTAGGCTACTGTCAATTTCCATACCACACATCTGTCTAACTAAGCAATTTATCAGGAAAGTAAAAATCGAAAATAAATTCATTTATGATCGGTAAAATTAGGTTCGTCTCAAAAAACTTTTCCTTTTAAAGACGTCATGTAGAGCCAACACGTCATTAATTAATTAGTAATTTAATTATGGTTTTATTTACGTTCAGTTGCAAAAGGGCTAGGCCTAGCACCGTATAAATATTAAAAAAAATAGATTCTTACAAATATTCTTTTTCCTGTTTAAGTTTAATTACAGGCCCGTTGGTCAAATAGTTAGCCACTAGCCGCTACCCAGTAGGTCGCGGGTTTGATACTCACCTTGTGTCTGGGTATTGTATATCTATTCTTTATATATATAATTCTACTGTACGTGTGTATGTCACTGAACTCCTCCTAAACGGCTGGACCGATGTTGATGAAATTTTTGGTGTGTGTTCAAGGGGATTCGAGAATGGTTTAGATTCACAAGTGAAAGAGCGCGAGTTGAGCTGCGCGAGTCAGCTAGTTTGAGTACTTATATATTTACAAAGTAAATTTATAAGTATTTGTATCAGTTGTCTGGTTACCATAGCACAGGCTCTGCCTAGTTTGTGATTATATGACCGTGTGTGGTTTGGCACATTTTTTTTATCACTGCGTGTTTAAAGATTAATCCGGGTTGCTTGTTGCTTAATTTAAGATTGGACATTATTGGACAGTACATTGGTTGCAGCATTTTGAAGCAGAGAATAGCCACTTAAAAGTAAATATCACGATACCCCTAGAGCAAAGGGAGCAAGCAATATATCTGAAGTAGGTATTTTACAGCCGGCTACGGCTGGCCGGTGCTCGCCTGCATCCCATCTGATGGAAAGTGTCAACTCACACGTGGAAGGTAAGCGCACTAGCTTATTAGAAACCTATTCATCGTGTTCTTAAAAACACACATATCAAACTAGACTAAAATGTAGGTAACTTAATCCACTGCAGGCACAAAAATATGTCTTAATTTCTCGGTGTTTCAGTTCTTACTCTTGCGACAACAATCAAAGCGCTTCCCAAAAGTGAAGAAACGTCTCGTCGCCGGCTGATATGGATGTAATTGTGTATGTGTGATATGCACATTTTGCAAAATGTATAACAGAATATTGTAATGCTGGCTATCCTGCACCTGTGCTTGGAGCTATGACTTTGATCCTAACCAAACAAAGTTAACGAACGCTTCTCCACCAGTCTAAAGCTAGATTAGGTGGTATTTTGCACAACACCTTCCTTGCGGCCATTTTGGCTCTGAACATACTTTATACTGGTCAAAGTTAAGGTTTAAGACAATCTCAAGTCCAAGCAACTGCTAATCTAGCGGTACAATTTGCTGCTGGTTTGAGTTTTTTATTTTTTTTGGGAATGATAGACGCTGTTGGCCGCAAATGGCCATTACAGCTTCACCGGACAATAGGAGGCGAGCGCTTAAAGCGCTCTAGCCTGCTGGTTTGAGTTTGTACCTGCGTATGTCAACGGAGCAATAGCTGCATTTTCAGGACAGGATATGATTGATTACATTAAGACATCCTATAATATACACACATCAAAAGTGTCTAGGGATCAAGCATTTTTGGGCAAAAAAATGGGCAGAAGAACAATGGCGTTTCGTGTGCTTTTCTGATGAGTCTCGTTTTGGTATGAGACCGGATACAAGACGTATACGACACTGGAGAACCCCTGGACGCCAACAGCGATTAAAATCCTGCCAGGAAGTCCATCCTTATAGTGGTGGAACCATCATGGTATGGGCGGGTATTTGGATCGGCGGAAGAACTGAGTTGATTTGGATCAGAGGCAACCTCAACGCTCAAATTTATGCTGAGACGATTGTATCAGACGTCATCGTTCCTCTACAAGTGCAAATCGGTCCCTTATTTCAGTTAATGCATGATAATGCACGACCGCACACCGCAAGAGTTGTAAGACAGACTCTCGCCGCAGCTAACATCAATGTCATGCCCTGGCCTGCTCAGTCGCCAGACTTGAACCCGATTGAGCATGCATGGGATATGCTACAGAGAAGAGCTCTGCCGAATATGGAGGGTATCCAGTCGCAAGAAGACCTTTTTTTGTTGTTGCAACGAACATGGGCGGCCATTCCACAGCGTGATTTGGATGAACTCATTTTGAGTATGCCAAACCGATGTTCTTGTGTTGTTAGTGTTCGCGGTAGAAACACGGATTATTAATTGTTTAAGTTACCTAATAAAATTTTAAAGAAAACTGTTATCTCAGTCTTTTTTCGAACTTTTGTGTTAGTGGTTCAAATGTCAAAAATCCCTTTATTAGGAAAATGGCAAATTTCTTTATTAATGCAAAGGTGACTTGGTTTATCGTTACTGTGACAAACGAAAACACTTTATTTGATGAATCCTTAAAGAAAATTTTAATTAATATCAATCAGGAGAAAAGTTATTGCAAAAATATATGTTGATCCCTAGACACTTTTGATGTGTGTATTTGTAATTTAAATTATAATTATGAATAGGTAGTTCTATACTTAATCTATGCTTATTTTTTATATCAAATGTCTGGGGTCTCTACCTACTGTATCTCTACTTTGAGGTTCGTTAGATAAAAAGCTTTTTTAATTAACCGACTTCAAAAAAGGAGGTTCTGTATTCGACGCGTATGTATGTAATATTAATAAAAATGCGTAATATTCATATATGTTAGTCTATGTGGGCTTCTAAACGAATTTACCAAATTTCACGAGTGTATGTATGTCTGTATGTATGTAGAGTTGTCCGCGGATTTCTCAGAAACTACAAGTCCGATTTCGAGAATTCTTTTTGCAATAGTTAGAGTATCTTTCAACTTAGGGTAGAGTACAAATTTCATCAAAATCGGTCCAGTAGTTTAAGAGATATAAACTTTTTATCTTTTCAGTAAGTTACTGTAAAATAGACGTTCGAGTTGCGTGATAGTGCTGATACCTATCTTGGTAAAATAAGTCACTAAAAAGTGTTAAATAAACTATTTAAAAAAAAAAAACCGACTTCAAAGTAAATTATCTAAAAAGCATAAAATAACGAAAATATTATTGAAGCTGGTGCAGAATATACACAGCAGGTACGCTAACACCAACTTCAATAATATTTTCGTTATTTTATGCTTTTTAGATAATTTACTTTGAAGTCGGTTTTTTCTTTTTTATATAGTTTTTGAAGATGTCGCGTTCCTATCTGTGCTTATCGAAGTTAGTTATTCTTGTTTTAGATTCGTTTAATAAGATTTATTTGTTGTTGTTTTTCCTCATTATATCCTAGTGCTTGACTGAAATCCCACCTGATAGAAAACTCTACCTATAAATTAATATGAAACGTAATATTCATATATCATTCATTAGTAAGTATTTTTTCCGCAGGTACTTTTTAGGCCTAAACTCGGAAATGGCGTCGGTAATAATTACCTACCTAATTATTTTGTTAACCTGTTCCTATTCATAATTATAACTATTACTTACTTAGATAAACAGTGTACCTACATTTGTTATGATGCCAAGGAGCGTAAATATATATTTGTTACAGTTTTATCATATACTTAATATAATCATAATAATATTCTGGGACAATCCACACACGGTCATCTGATCCCAAACTAGGCAGAGCCTGTACTATGGAAACCAGACAACTGATACTAATACTTATATACTTTTTTTTTGTAAATACAAACTTATATAGATAAAACACCCAGACACTTGGCGGGAATCGAACCCACGACCTATTGGGTAGCAGCCAGGGTGTCTAACCACTAGAACAACAGGCCCGTCAAGTCATATTATGTAAGTTTATATCCCATAATACTTAGACTAGGTAACGTAACCAAGGTATACTTAACCACCAAGGTAACTTTCATATTTAAGGAAATTTTCACGATAATTATTATTAGCCCAATTCTAATTCCTGTCATGGATATAATCTATTAAATAATTATTTTATCATATTATTGTTCTAAATTAGAATAGTAAAACTAAAAACTATATCTAGGTCTAAGTAAGTCAAGTCATACATTGATAGAATAATAGTATTCTATATCTACATCTACACTAATAATATTATAAAGAGGAAAGATTTGTATTTTTGTATGTCTGTAATGAATAAACTCAAAAACTAATAGATCGATTTCAAAAATTCTTTCACCATTAGAATGCTACATTATCCCTGAGTAACATAGGCTATATTTAATTACTTACTAAAAACAAAAATATCCACCAGTGCGAAGCCAGGGTGGGCCGCTAGTGTTTATATGTTCATAATAAAATATATATTAATCTTACAACCGCATAATCGATGTAAATCTCAACAATAACTGTTGGTAAATAATATGTTTCCTCAAATCTATACCTATCTGTCAACAATTTGTTCACCTCAAAATCCACTATTTGCTTTTTCACATATTTTACCACAGCCGGAGCGAGTGAACTCACTCGGTTCACTTGGATCCTTCCATTACCACATCCAAGGTCAGATCTGCCATTCAAAACACAAACACACACACACACACAATTGACGACACTGGTGGAGTGCACTAGTGCAGGTGGTGCCTGCAGTTACCAGCGGGGACGGTGTCGTCTTCGTCGGAGTGATCGGAGTCGCAGCCTGCCGGCGGCGCGGTCGGCGCGGACGGCGCGGGCGGCTCGGGCTCCATGCAGGCATGTCGGGGCGCCAGGGTGGCAGACACCAGCTCGCGCGACACCACAATCGGCACTAGGGGACGCGCGCCGCGTACACGCAAGTTTTTATTCGCGACACCGCGTCACCGGCGTGACGTAGGCGATTCGTCAGCGCGATCTCGGTGACGAGGAAAACGCTTTCTGGGAAGCTGCGCCTGCGACTCGACGCGCGCCGCGATGCGCACGCACCCCTACTACTTACGTGAATGAACTCTATGCCCCTACTACTAAGTATCGATGTCGTGGGCTAAAATTTACTAACTAACTGCCGCACCTTCAAACGTCAATTATACAGTTAATTATCTTTAATCCTTTTTTTTTAATCGGATATTTTCGGCACTCGAAGCCAATTAATACCCAATACTCTGATAGTGAGTAGAGATATCAATTATATGTGGTTGGTATACGGTATCTACCTATTCCTATTATACGTCTCTATCTGATAGAGCTGTCTCAACGGATACACCTAGTATGTTAAACGCTATACAAGTCAGGCGTTTATTATAAAGGTGAGTACTACGGCCAATGCTAATTTGTTTGTTGGGAATTTAGATAATTTCATTTAAGTATTTATTTTTCTGGCATTTTTTTAGAATGGCATAGTTCTGCATACCTCCATGATCTCGCGGTAAGTACTAATGGCAAATCCCATCTCTAAATCCAAATTCATTGTGAAAAATTGCCGAGTTCTTAGGTAATCACACAAGTGATATTACCGAGATATAGTTAACACCTTCTAGCGATGCCAAAGTCGATGCTCCTAGGATCTGTCTACCCTTAGATCCTACCATCTCAGAGAAAGCTATTACTTACCTAGTGCATCCGAATAACGTCATAGCATGACCAGCTCAGCCAGGGTTTAGCAATAAAAAATAGATACAAAAGAGTGTAGGTAATGAGATTGTCGTTCGATAGCTGTAAAAAGCTCAATTTGTGAATACGGCGCGATGCCCGTGAGAACTACTTAATTATTATTGCACCATTCTGACTTCCGAGAAACGGAATACGAAAGACAGACATACAAATATGTCTGAGAGCTGACGGTAAGTATAGCTTAGCAAATGCATTACTAGATTTAAAATACAATGACTGATGTGGAGACAATGATATTATTCTCATGCTACATAGCATATTCTAGTTACCTATCTATATACTTGTGCAAGGTACCGTACCGGTAGATAACACACACCTAGCCAAGCCAGAAATCATTAGGCTAACTTCTGAAATGAGTAGCGACAGTGCAATGTAACTGTTTCTTGGCGGGCTATCGCTCGTTGCATAAAATAGACAGCGTGGCCATGCAAATGCAGAAAGTCTGTTGCGTACGCTATCATCGTCACTTTGATAGAGATGGTTCATAGCTATGTTTGTCAGGTAACTATTATTGGCATCAACTACAACGCAACGATATACCTAGGTACGCAAAGCAGTTGATTTGATAGAGATGGTTCATAGCTATGTTTGTCAGGTAACTATTATTGGCATCAAGTACAACGCAACGATATACCTAGGTACGCAAAGCAGTTGATTTGATAGAGATGGTTCATAGCTATGTTTGTCAGGTAACTATTATTGGCATCAAGTACAACGCAACGATATACCTAGGTACGCAAAGCAGTTGATTTGATAGAGATGGTTCATAGCTATGTTTGTCAGGTAACTATTATTGGCATCAAGTACAACGCAACGATATACCTAGGTACGCAAAGCAGTTGATTTGATAGAGATGGTTCATAGCTATGTTTGTCAGGTAACTATTATTGGCATCAAGTACAACGCAACGATATACCTAGGTACGCAAAGCAGTTGATTTGATAGAGATGGTTCATAGCTATGTTTGTCAGGTAACTATTATTGGCATCAAGTACAACGCAACGATATACCTAGGTACGCAAAGCAGTTGATTTGATAGAGATGGTTCATAGCTATGTTTGTCAGGTAACTATTATTGGCATCAAGTACAACGCAACGATATACCTAGGTACGCAAAGCAGTTGATTTGATAGTGAATAAAAGAGGAGAGCCGAAGATCTGGCTCAATGGCTTACGTTGGCCCATGTCCAGCCGTGGACTGATGCAGGCTGATAGTGATGATGATGAGGATGATGGTGATTTTGATCAATTAATGGACTACAAATTACGCGGTAAAATCTCAGATTTAAGTTAAGTACTTCTCTTCATCTTCATTTTATTAGGTACTATTTTTGATGGAAAAAATAATGGGATCACGAGAAAACACTCCTATTTATTTGTTATGCTTAGACAATAATAACATTTTGGGACAATCCACACACGGTCATGTGATCCCAAACTTGGCAGAACCTGTACTATGGTAACCAGACAACTGATACTAATACTTTTTTTGTAAATACATACTTATATAGATAAAACACCCAGACACTTGGTGGGAATCGAACCCACGACCTATTGGGTAGCGACCAGAGTGCCCAACCACTAGACCAACAGGCCCGTCAGGATACATAAATATAATTATAAACATACGTAAGTAGGCAATGAATTCAGGACCAGATAATTTTAACGTTAATCTTATTGTGTGTCAAGGCTAATAAAATTACAGACAACGTAAACCCGCAATATGTAAATAGATACTGCGTGCGGGAAAACCCCCCAGTCGACAATCCTTTGTTAGTTTTTTATTTGCGTCGTGCCAAGTGCAAATCAATCTTTATTTTCTTGATTAATACGGAAGTCAGTACCTACGTATACTGGGTGGCCCGGGATGGGTATATCAAGCCAAAACGGTGCACGGTGCGTGCATGTAAGCATCAGTTTTGATCGGTTGAGTCGTTTGTTAGTGGCCAAGCTGGGTTACTGAAGCTACTCTAGGGCGTCTGACTTGGCTTACCGACTACGGTCTACAACTTGTCTACAACAACCGACACTGACTTTCTACGTGCCCTTCTAAGCAAAGAGACGCTCAGTTCAATTGTCACTAATCCTGACACGCGCCCATCTATATATGGACCCATTTTTGCAAACAAGAACTAACCCACAGCAGGTTGCTTTCCAGAAAACGAGACTTTTATAAACAGAGTTTGCAAAATGCACACATAGTGAATGAATACTTGTTAACCTTATGCAGGACACTGTAGCCTATCTAGAAATATCAGATTTATACATTTCTAAAGTTCTAGTGTAAAGTAAATCGTTAAAAACCTGGTTGGTTCTTTCTTGCAAAAACATGTTTATTTGCTTAGTTCTTTCTTGCAAAATGGATGAAATATTTAATTGTTTAGATGATTCCAAAAATAAAGTAATTCTCTATAATTAAGATACTTTTTAATGCCATTTATTAGATAAAGAATCATTTTTATATAACAAACACAAAAAAATAGTACAATGGTATCAAGAACATCACCATTATCGCCTTTTACCTCAAAATCGATAGGCCTGGTAAAGCCGTCAATATCGTCTTCTATGTTGCTACTTTTCAGAGTTTTGTAGAAATTTTGTGCGTCTTTTGGTATAAGGTGCATAATACTTTTTATATCTGTTAGTTTAGCCTCAGATATGGCTTTGCACGTAGGCCAAAGTAAATCCATATCACTTGTAGTTATCAAGGTTTATATTAAAAAAGAAGAAGAACTACCGAACAATACCTATGCCATGTCTATAGACATGAGAACAGCTTATAAGCTGTTCTCAAGGGTCATCACGAATCGTCTTGCGCGAAGACTTGACGAATTCCAAACTCCATAGCAGGCCGGGTTTCGAAGCGGGTATAGCACCATAGACCACATACACACGGTAAGGCAGATTGTGCAGAAGACTGAAGAGTACAATCGGCCCCTGTGCTTAGCATTTGTGGACTATGAGAAGGCTTTTGACTCCATCGAGACTTGGTCTATTCTGGAGGCCTTGCAGCGCTGCCACGTTGACTGGCGATACATCGAAGTGATAAGATGCCGCGGCGCGACGATGACCGTGCAAGTACAGAACCGGCGACCTGAACATGTCTATTTGCGTCGAGGAGTGAGACAAAGGGATGTCATATCCCCGAAATTGTTTACTAACGTCTTAGAAGATATGTCCAGGACGCTGGACTGGGAAAAGTGTGGCTTTAATATCAACGGCAAGTTCATCTGTCACTTGCAATTCGCGGACGATATCGTCATTATTGCCAAACCGCTGGAAGACTTGCAACGAATACTGAATGGCCTGGCTGACTCTTCTCATCGCATCGGTCTCCGGATGAATTTAGATAAAACAAAAGTAATGCTGAACAAGCATGTTATTCCGGGACCGATTGCCGTGAATGGGATACCTCTTGAAGTTGTCCAGGAGTATGTGTACCTAGGACAGACGCTCCAACTAGGTAAGGACAACTTTGAGAAGGAAATCAAGAGAAGAATACAGCTGGGCTGGTCAGCATTTGGAAAACTTGGCCTTGGTTATCAAACATTCTACTAGCGCCAAAGTGTTGCGATTTGAGTAACAGTCACGCTTTCTTCGACTGTAGTACCCACCATATAAAACTTTTTAATTATGATCCTCCCTGATCTGGTGGTAATCAATTTCAATTATAGACGCATGACCGTGTCATCCATTGCAAACATCGATACAATATTCAGATTGCAAATGCTAGAAGGAATTTTGTTAGTCTTATTAGCGACAATGGATGGTAGCAAATGCTTGAACTTAACCACCATGTAGGTATGCAGTGGCGTGCACTGAAAGCAGGCAAAAATATCTGCGAGTTGTTTATGCCTTATGCTATTTGTTCGTGTTCCAGCACAAATATCCTTAAACTAACCAATATTACCAACATATCCATTTACATTAAAAAAAATTACGTTAATTCATGTCCAAACTAAGATATTTTTAAATTAAGACTGTTTAGAGAAATCCTCGGGTAGGCAAAGTATTTTTGTCAGTATGGAGCCGCTGAATAAACTTATAAATGTTTTAAAATGCAAATTAATATGTCTATAGTATTTGCTTGAATATGGATATTTTAAATGGTGTAATAACATACTTAAAATAGGTTAAACAAGCCGAATACATTTTTTTGCCTACCCTCTGTGCACGCCACTGTAGGTATGTATTACTATATCCTTTCGAGGGTGCAAAAAAAAACAGAGATAATCATTATAATATTTTTTTAATAGGTACTCAACAATATGCATACAACAGCTTAAAATAATACACCCTATATTTAATTAATCTAGTACGAGTATGTTTATTAATAATAGGTACTGAACACTCAACAAGCATATTATGAAATATACAGTATCTGTTTAATTATGGAGTGAGCTGAAAAAATTAATATGAATACTGCTACTAAGATGTTACAATAATAATTCAATCACAATTTATTTATTTTCCACTACAAAATACATTGCCTATGATGTCCACACTGGGCATGTCTGTATGACCACAAGGTCATCAACATGATTTCCAGTGTTGTAATTACCAGAATAGTTGTAAATAATTAAACCTTAGGCAGAAATGCATGAATTAAAAATGCATTTGACCGCCCAAGGTTTAATCAGATATGAAACAAGACTTGAACAGGACAAGATATCATAATAAAGCCTGTAGATCTTAGTGAACAAAGAGTTTATTTTATTTTACTTTATTAGGGAAAACAAACAACATCACATAAGAGTCTGACTTAATGAATATGGTTTAGAGCACAAAGAGTTTACAAGTTAGTAATTAACTTTATGTTCAATAAATGAATACTTTGAAAACCTAATTAATACATGAGTTATTAGGACCAACTGCACTAAAAAGCAACAAATAAATTATCAAATCTGTCTACTCCGTATTTGTAATAAAGAATAATATTTTATTTATAAAAATACTAAGAAGGTTTGATGTATTTCCTCATCAGCAGCCGAAAGACGTCCACTGCTGTAATAAGGCCTTCCACTTAGAAGGTAGGGAGTTGCCATAATCCCCACGCTGGCCAGGTGTCTTGGGGATCACCTTCTTTCATGTGAGTATAGGTGGTAGGTAATCCAACAGAAAGACACTGCTGTCCATATTCTTATTTTCCCTTAGTTGCCTCTTACGGACACCCAACGGGAAGAGATGGGAGGGTACTGTTCTTACCCGGACACCCCACAACACTAACCAGTATAGTACTATTTGAAGCTTAGGTACTAAGCTTCAAATAGTACTATTTTGGTTTTCCAGTTCTTTGTAATTCTTCTGTTAAAACCTAACATTCTGGTAGATTTGTTCATAATAAGGTTATAGTGATGAACAAAACTAAGTTTTGTATCTAGGATAACAGCCAAGTCCCTCATCTCAGACCCTGTCTCAATTCTCTCACCATGTATGTAATGAAGCATCCTTAATGTAAACAAATCCAAGTTTTATTAGGTACTTAGGTGGTTTTCTTCAGCCCCCAACACAGTTTCATTTGATCTTTGGATAAGCCTGGTTTGATTATCAGTGCACCTCTGGAATTTGTATCCAAGATGTCTTTTTATTATTCTCCACAAAGTTGTTTTGCTGCCTTCAAAATTTAATTCGTTCCTTGCTTTCATTAAAATTTTATTTAATGTGGGCACTTCTTGATCCACCAAGTAAAACGAGTTTATGATATTGTTTAGAGCACATAAATCGAAGTCATCAGGGGCCAATGTTCGGCCTCGAGGTTTTTTTTTCGGCGTGGGAATTTTGCCTGTTCCAGTAGCCTCAGCTTCGACGCCTTCGCGTCTTATCCGAGCAACAGTATTCTTGTTGACTCCCGTGGAAAGAGCGACTCTCTCAGTCAGCCTAGCACTTGCTTGTAAAAACTCAGTTAATTGAACATAGAGGTTTTGAGATAAAGGAATGTTACCATCAGGAGTCACTGCTAAGCTTACCAGATTCAGATTACGGAGAAGTTCGAGAGCCTTCAATTTATCACCTTCAAAAAACTTGTTCACATTGTACACAATATCTCGCGCTCTTCCGTCGAGTACCACTCCTTTCTTATTACTCATTATTTATATTTATTATTATTAGTTCAGTAATTCAGTTCTCTTTCTCCCAAACTTAAATATTTACGATAGCAAAACCAGCAAAACTAACTAAATTAATGAAAAAAATTAACAAAGTAAACAATAAACATAACAAAAACACGGCCGACACCACAGAGTATTATAGTATACGGGCCGACACTAGATTATATACTCATTGACGGCCGAGTCTATTTTAATTATTGAACCATAGAGTAAAGCAATGTGTTGTGTTGCAATCATATAAAAATTTTCCCCCCAAACTCAAATCAGAATACCTGACAAAAAAAAACATTTTTGCTGGAGTGATTTTAACACCCTGCGAGATTTTAAAAGAGCGTAAAAAAGCATTGAAAATAATTTACACATAAAAAAGCACGTTATAAAAGGGCCACGATTAACATCAGCCCAGACTATTGCAATCGATCAAATTTAAATTGGATATCATACAATTTTCTATAAATTTCATAGGTACCGTAGAATGGGGTGAATAGGCACAACTTTCAATTTCTACACTGATTTACTTATATATTTTATATGCAAGCTAATAATAAAACATTGTGAAAATAAATGGTGAGTCGCGCTGTAATTTACCAATTATTTATGCTAAAACTTAGTAAAAACATGTCAGTTATTTGTAAATTAAGAAAAAGTAGGCGTTTTCTATTTACCTAGATACTGGGGTCAAAAGTTACAAGAGAGGGGTGAATGGAGAAACAACGCCAGGGCTGTCAACATATTTTTTATTATTTAATAAAAATCACAATGAAGTATAATAACTGTATATCAATAACTAAGTATATATTTTGTGTTATTATTAAATCAGTTTTCAATATATACCTCTTTATAACATAATATTATCTAAGTACTGCATTTATTTATTGTATTATAAGTGTCTTATCGTAAGTCATTTCAGGAACACATATTTAAATAATTCTAGTAAACTAACATGCAAATAAGTTTAAAATAGTAAAAAATATGCTTCAAATTTTAACATAATATATTAAAAGTTCTGAGTGAAAGCGAAAAATATCCTTGTAATATTTTTTATATTAGCATTAAAGTTATTAATAAGTTTAGCAAAGCCGTTTAAGTTAAAAAAAGATATCAAAATTTCTCATTTACTACAGAAAAATACTTAAAATGGTTTGGGGATGCAACGGCGGCGGTGCTAAAGGGAGGATCCTCCGACCGAGCGAGGTGTGATGCTCGGTCAGGGCCGAAGCCCCCGACAGTTGTTGTCGGGATGTTGTATATATAGTGAATGTCTTCTGAAACTTCACTTGCACGATTCAGAAATCGGTGGCGCCATCTATCTTCTTATATGTGAACTATTCGCTTCTTGCGTCGCTGTAACACATGTGGCGCCATCTGGTTATGTCCAGTCGCCACATCACTCCCCCCCGAAGACTGGAAGTCGATGAACGGTCTTCTTGTGCCAGCTTGTCCTTGCGCTCCAGTCGCTATGCCAGTGTGCCAGTGGATACAGTTCCAGTGAGTCGGAACTGAAGCTGCGTCGTCCTCTGTGAGTCGAGGTATGCAGTGAATGGCTGGCGGCTGCTAGACGTACCGGTGAGAGGAATGTGCTCTTCTTACAAGAACCGGCCGTAGTGCAGGGGTGCTGTGCCACGTTGAGGCCGAAGGTAGACCAGGCTTGCATCTGCAGCTGCAATGCGGTGGTCGTCCGATGAGGCCGGGGTACTGGCTGGCTTGTGACTCGCTGGTTGTTGCTGGAGAGTTGCTGCTGTGGGGAGAGAGCGATGACGAATCTGCGCTGTTGTCCGGATCTGAAGGCTGCGACGATGTTCTGTGCGGAGTCACCAGTTTAGCGATGGAACGCCGCTGGATGGATGGTTTTCTAATAGTTATTTTGTAATTTTTTAAATATATATAGGTACACCTACATACTTGTGATGAACTATTCCTCGATAGACAGCCTTAAAAAACGTGTTTCTATTAACCCCTTTCTCGTTTCTATTAACCTCTCTCTCGTATCTATACACCTCTTTCCTCGTGTCTAGGGTCAATACCCTAACGTCGTTTCTATTTACCCCTCATTGGTATCTATTTCCCTCGAATTCGAGAAAAAGGACCAGCATCCTGATTTTAGTGGAAAAAATAATGAAATGATTGAATTATGACACTCAACTTTGTATTCCTAAAAGATTAGAAACTTAACTCTCGAAATATACAAATTCACTAGGATAAAACAGCAAAAAACTTGATGTTTAGCAAAAAGTTTTACACACCCCAAAGTCACTTGGACAGACACGTTCACTTTCACGAAGATATAGGTTGACCCTATATCTTCGTGTTCACTTTACCCGCCTTTTTCTTCAATTCAGTTAACTTGACGTAAAATTGTGGCTTGCCAGCACAAATGCAAAAATCACGCTTCACGGGGGTGAAGGAGGTGCAAGACGCGAGGCTACATGTACCACCCCCCACAGCCCCGCACCTCGCCCAGACGGATAGTGATTGACGCGTTCGATGCCGTTGTCGATATTAATAATGTCATTGATATTAAATTATTGGTGTTTACAAATAAAAATATCAGCTTAGGACAATTTGAATGGCAAGTTGATTTAATTAATGAACTGATAAAATATATATACTTAAGTTTATTTGATGGCCCCTTGGTATATTTGTGTCAGTTGTCTGGTTAGGTACCATAATACACACTATTTACTATAGGCTTTACTTGGGATCAGATGGCTATGAGATATTCACTATTTTTGTCCCCCGATTTCCCATACTATAAATCCGATTGTGGTAATTCTTTTTTAAATAGTTGTAGTTCTTCTAAATTAGGGAAGAGTATAAGTATCATTAAAATCGGTTCAGTAGTTTTAACGATATGAACTGTTAATGTTTTCAGTAAGTTACTCTAGTATAGCCGTTTGAGTTACGTGATAAGGTGAACGCAAGTTAAATGATGATTAATAGTGAATCGCATTTAGCTTGTCTTTTTTTTGACTTTACAATCATATTCCGAAAAAGGAGCCAGAGAAGTATATATTTTTGTATATGTCGGAAACACATTTAACATCCTTTTTTTTTAAACTTTACATGATCACCTGAACACAGAAACACAATCTCACTCATGCACACTAGAATAACACACGAGGAAACTACCGGCATAAGGTCTCGAATACGCACTGAAGCCTTACCTACCTACCTAGAGTGGCCTCCACCTGCCCCTTACAGCCACCCCTGACCGACCGCTTCCTATCTCGACCTTCTATCAACCTAGTAACCAAACCCACCGGAATGTAGATTGCAACCTCTAGATGAATGGACTACACGAGCCAGAGAGGACAACTCATTGCACAACTACTCAATATGAAATCTCACAGGAAACTATCACAATCTAAACCAACAGCTGCAGTATGTTAGCTCACCAACACCGACCTTCACTGTAGACTCTCTTCTGTCTTACCGATTCCTGTTTTCATATCTGTCAACTGTAACAATCACTGTAACCGTCTTACCCAACGAACCTCATATAAAGACCACAACACACACTAACACACACACATAGACACACACTACTGTAACAATCTTGCCCAGCTGGTCCCTCTAGGAGGCCACTGTAACCGTCTTGCCCAGCGAACCTCACATATGGACCACAACACACATTCACACACAGAGACACACATTACTGTGATAATCTTGTTCAGCTGGTCCCTCAAGGAGGCCACTGTAACTGTCTTACCCAGCGAACCTCGCATATGGACCACAACACACATTAAGACACACACTGGTGTAACAATCTTGCCCAGCTGGTCCCTCAAGGAGGCCACTGTAACCGTCTTGCCCAGAGAACCTCACATAAGGACCATAACACACACACACACACTTAACAAATAATCCCACACCAACTAAGGCTTCCCTTTGATCATCTCATATGACAGAGTGAACTTGATAACCTGACATCTTGCTATATCATCATCTCGTATGATGGCATAACCCTCCACACACACACACAGTGATGTTCGACCTCATGCAAACCACCAGTGGCTATGGCGTCCCTTCGACCAGCTGTTTGTCATCTCATATGACAGCGTGGACCGGACAACCTGGCACCTCATCATGTCATCATCTCGTATGATGACTTCACCCTCCGCACACACAGTGATGTTCGACCTCATGCAAACCACCACTGGCTAAGGCGTCCCTTCGACTAGTTGTCATCTCATATGACAGCGTGGACCTGACACCCTGGCACCTCATCATGTCATCATCTCGTATGATGACATGATCCTTCACGCACACAGTGATATTTGACCACATCCAATACAAGCAACCCTGTACGAGACCACCGACCAGACCGTCACGACATCCCAAACTAGATCACTCAGGACAAATCACTCCCTTCGGGGTCACCGCACCAACTATCTCAAGATCCCACACTACTACTCGCAATACTCTCTACGGGATCATCACTCTGACTGTCACATGATCCCAAACTAGACTACTCGCAACACAAACTACTCTCTACGAGATCACCATGCTGACTCTCACGAGATCCCAAGCTATATACGACTCACAGCACGAACTACTCTGTAGACTAGACTGTGTTCATTCTACAAAGTACTTAGCTCTCAATATCCACTGATCGTTTCCCGAATAACTGAACGTAGACTCTCGTCCGGATCCTCACGCTGGACTCAATGCTACACCTCACTGATTCACTAGGAAATATCACGATAGACTCTCCATTATAATTTACGATCATCATCAAACATAACCATACTACTTTTCCAACCATCACACTTGTTATGTCATTGTCAACCAATCACCCGAACTAATGTCATGGCGTCACGTCAAACATGACAGTTGACATCTCGTAATAAAGATGTGCCGGCATATACATTCTATATTAACTGATTTGATGTAGTGGCCTACGTAATACGACTATAAACGACGACGATACGACTTCGATATATTTTCGTTATTTAATGCTTTTTAGATCACTTTTTTCTTTTAACCACATCTTTTGTTTGTACGAAAAAAGTTCGCGTGAACTTGCGACAATTGTGTGATCGCGTTCTATCCATCGCCCTAAAATACCGCTGTGAGCTCTAGTTGCGAGTCTGATAATTTCATTGTTTTGCTAATAAAAATGGTTAAATGTGCAATAAAGTCTTGCAAGTCCGATACTCGGAAATACAATAAGGACCGTAAAATTAATAAATTAGTAACGAAAAAAATAATATCATATTCACGGCAATAGGTACCGTTAGCGTACTTATCGACATTGCGCCTGTGACAGATTACACCCATCACTACTTGTCACTGGGTTAAACTGCCTACGCTGTGTTTAACTTGGAGGAAGGAATAAAACCACTAGTAGTACCCCCAGTGGTACCACGTACCACTAGTAGTACCCCCAGTGGTACCACGGACAACTCCGTGGTACTACCAGAAATAAATTAATTCGATTTCAATAACATTTTATTATTTTCTTTTATTTTGTAATCGTTTACTTGGTATCTGGGTTGGAAGTACTAGGGTAGCATAAAACAGGAGGTGCATGATCTTGTGCCTCGTCTTGTGTGGGCATACGAATGTGGTTTAGAGCTAAGTACCAGGTTAGCATAGGACTTCTGAAGTTCTCACGTCTTGTGATATCCAGAGTATGTCTGGCTTACTGGTTTTGATTGTTTTCACGAATCATGAGGTGAGGGCCGGTAGGCCGGTAGGGTAACGGATGTATCAAGAGACGAGATATCCTTGTATCTTGTACTTCCCTGGTACTTCTGCTATAAATATGTTAACTACTACTCAACAGGTACCACATCCTCAGTATATCCTGGACGTTGTTAAAAATCACATTGGATTGGAGGTGGACTTGAGGACTCTTCCTTATATCCTATGCTTCCCTGGTACTTCTAGTACAAACATGTTAGCTTTAAACCACATTCATATGCTCATAAAAGATAAGGCACAAAATTATGCACCTGCTATTTTATGCTAACCTAGTATTTCCGGTAATAAATGGTCGATTTTATTACTGAAATTTCTACCAAGTACCAAGTAAATAAGCTACTACAAAATAACGAAAATAATGGAATATTATTTAAATCCAGTTCATTTATCTCTGGCTTGAGCGCTTAAAGCGCTCACCCTCTTGTCCGGTGAAGCTGTAATGGCCATCTGTGGCCAACAGTACTACTCCTTCAATAGAAAACCTATTCATTGCTCTGGTTCTAACATACATACATTGTAGCTTCCAATGTGTCACTGTATATATTATAGCCTCCGTGGCGCAGTGGAAAATCGCTTGCTTTGTATCCTGCGGGGGACAACAAATTTGAGTAGTTGTTCCTTACTGGCTAGGACAATGTAGGCGAATCACCTGATTGTCTGTAAAGTAAGATGATCCATGCGTCGGATGGGCATGTAAAATGTCGGTCCTGCGCCTAACCTCTCCCCGGTCGTGTCGGTCTTCCGTCCCATCGGATTATGAGAGGCATAAAGGAAGAGCGAGCGTACTTGTGTCTACGCAAGCGCTAGTGCACTATAATATCTCCTGCGTATATGGCTGATCTTGTGAAAGATTGGCCGCTGTGGTCGTTTCGGCCAGGGAGGCATTTTTTTTATCTAACATACATAAATTATAGGAAAATGTAATGATAAATAAAAACAAACTTTTATTAAATTATTTAATATAATAATATATTGGCCTTTTCGATAACATTTGTACCCATTCTGTAGTTCCAAACAGCTGTTGCAGAACGTATTCGCAGAGGAAACACATTTTCATTGATGTCCATGGGTTCCGCACTGGTAAACTGGCAACAATGTATACACTTATTAGACTTATGAATTGCAGTACCTACGTACCATTCTATGATAGACATTATCAAATGACGTATGACAGGCCATATTAACGTTTTTCGAAAAGTGTATACTTCGCCTATGTCAGAATCCATCAAGCCATTTAGGCTATAGACCGTACTAAAGAAATATGTGACATACATACGTCCACACTCGAAAAATATAGCTCTCCTCCTTAGGCAGTGAAGGCGAAAATGTATACAAGTATCCGTATCAGTTGATTTGATACCATGGTACAGGCTCTGCATAGTTTAGGATTAGATGGCCGTGTGTGGCTCTCCCAGGGTATAACTGTAAACAATTTATAAGTACTTTACTAATTCCTAAATTTGGATTCATTCCATATAACTTTAGTTCGTAATAAACATTTTAACTTTAAATTAATACATAATGTTAATTAAGCTCACAACGGACGGTGATTCCGTTCTGCACCATGTTTAACACGGGAACCGCTTAAGCATGATCACGCGTCGACCGTTTAATAAGTATCGATAAAAAAAATCCCATCACTATGATAAAATTTTATAACCTAAAAGGTTAACTATTCTGATCGAAATATCTCAAAATACTACGCATTTCGCAAATATGCTTTATCCTTCGATGATAGTTAATGTATTTAAAGAGTTTTAAAGGAGTTATAACGCTTTGTCATTCGCACTTTTATTGTAAAATCATGAAATGTACTTACCGATGAAAACTTACATATTCAACTTCATTTCGCTTTCGCCCCGTAAGGAATCGACATCCACGCACAACACACGACATATACAAGTTGTTTTTATATGAATACTAATGTAATTATTATAATAAACACATTTTTTTTTCAAATCAAAACATCATCGAGAAAGTAAACAATGCTGTCAATTTATATGACTAAATTAAAGAGTCTATCACTATAAGTTCCACCATAGACAAATATTGACTTTTAAATTTTGTAGTATTCGAAAGTAGTATTGTGGTCCCATCGGTCCATTGACGTTTAAAAAAAGTGTACGGCTGAAAAAGTGGGACGTGACAAACATTATCTGTCTCATTTTTTCTAATGCTCATTCCCCATAAGAGTAAACGAGATAAATATTAATTTTAGTTAACGCTTTTAGCTTATTTTTGAGACCCTCTCTGTATTACTCTGTGGTGTTTAAGGGGGTCATAGACAAACACGTACTCTATTCTTAATACTTAATTCTATGCACAGAATACATCCCTAAATTTTTTTTTCCTAAATCTCGGGAGTAAAACACCCAAGTTGGAAACCCTGAATTCATGGTATTCATCGTATTCATCGTATCTGTCAATATATAGTTATCTGTGGTATCTGTCAATCAAAGTGAGCTAAGCATAGGCTAGCCATACACGCTCAATATTATTGTCAATATAGTGCATATTGTCAATAATATTATGTGTGTGCGTGTATTGCGGTATTGATCAATATTATTGTCGATTTCCAGATATTCTGATTTTGTCGCGACCAAAGATATTATAAAAAATAAAAAAATAAAAATGTTTTATTTTCAGGCGCTAGGCCCATATTTTGTTAGTAGTACAATTTCTTATATGACTATGTTAGTAGATACATGTAAACACATAAATAACGCACACAAACACACATACACACTATGTTGGAAGGTTTATTTAGCTCCACGTAAGACGTGCAGCTTAATAAACCTGCCCATTGTAGGCCCATCCAGCCTCTCCGCAAACACCCTGAGGATACCGTTGGTGCTCTCCCCCACCCTGCGTATTATTGATGCGACTTTTTTACGCATAATTGCGAAGTAGTCGTCAGTATGCGCATCCGCAAACATGCCTGACGCACTACAGTAAGGTGGAAGCCTCAACAGCATCCTGAAGGTATTGTTATATTGAATACGCAAGGCATTGTCAGAAGTCTGGGTATGATTGGCCCAGAGGCTGCTGGTATAAAATGTTTGGCAGTATGCCTTGAACAGTGTAATTTTCATGGAACTGTGCACTCAGCAAACCTACGAGCCACCATATTACCCCTCACAGCCAATGCCCTGCGTTCCCTTTCCATATCAGTGTCATCTTTTAAGTCTTCGGTCACAATGTGACCCAGATACTTAAACTGAGACACTCTCTGTAATAGTGAACCGTTAAGTTTTACAGAAGGGACATGCCAAGGACTTTTATTTCTACCTCTGAAAACCAACAGTTCGCTCTTCTTAGCATTGTACTTCAGCCCATGCTGATCAGCATATCTTTCACAGATTGTGAGCAATTTTCTTATTCCACAGATTGATGGGCTCAGCAGCACCATGTCATCAGCATAACTTAAGTTATTTAAACAAACATCATCAATATGGCATCCTACATGAGTGCTACATGAGTGTATTATATATAGAAGATAAACATAGTCCGAAAAAAATGAAACCAAAAAAGAAAAACCAATGTGTGAGTGAATTGTTTATGTGTAAAGGAAAAAAAGTGTTGTTAAAAAGTACTAAGTACGTAATCTATATCGATGATATTTTGTGTGAATATATACACAATTATCTGTATAATATAAAATTGATGTTGATTTAAAACAAGTTACTAATATAACCTTTAGTATTGCAAATCTCATAATGAAATTGTCAAAAGTGGTAAAACAGTCATTCTAAACAAAAAATGTAGTTTATTTTTGCTGTAAACATCGTAAATTGGACCATGAAAATAAGCATGCATTATAAATAATAATTATTAAAGTTCAGTATAGGTGAAGGAGCTTCCCCTATGAGATTCTTGAGAAGTATGCAATAATTCTAAATAGTATAAAACCAAAACATTAGGCGGACGTGTTGGTCTAACAGTTCAACATCCTGGCTGGCTACCCAATAGGTCATTGGTTCGATTTCCACCAAGTGTCTGGGTTTTATTTATTTTATTTATTTATTTATAAACTCTTTATTGCACACATAAATAGTAATAAATGTACAAGTTTAGCAAGTATAAAAAGTACAATGGGCGGTCTTATCACTCATGGCGATCTCTTCCAGACAACCTTTGAATGGACAGAATGAAAATATATTAAATGCAATGGGCAATCGTGGTGCAACAAACTATATAAGTAAACTAAACTTAAACTACCTTCTTAAATAAGAATATAATTTACATACTAATACTTAAATAATTTCTAGGATATACTAATACATAACATATTATATATAAATACAAATTAGAAACAGATACTGACAGAATTAAATTAGAATTAATAATACAATTAGAATGAAAGGGACAGATAGTGTTCCTTTAAAAGAGATTTGAAGGAAATGACAGGAGTTGCTTGTCTTATTGGTGTGGGTAACGCATTCCACAAGCGTACGGCTTTAACCATGTAAGACTTATCTAAAAATATTGTGGAATGCGGTGGTATTTTCAACTCGAGAGTTTCAGATGATCTCAGGGATCGCGTATGTGTCTCATGTAAGAAACTAAAGCATTCTTTAAGATACGACGGAGAAGAGGGATTGAAAAGAATATTATATAGTAGTAAGAGAATGTGAGTATTCCGGCGATAGCGAATTGGCAACCACTTGAGCTTATCACGAAATACTGAGACATGATCATATTTACGAAGTCCAAATATGAATCGTATACAGAAATTTTGGAGACGCTCAAGTTTATTAAGTTGTACTTCAGTTAGATCAGGATAGCTGGCATCGGCATAGTCAAGAATTGGAAGAAGAAGAGACTGTGCAAGAGTCGTCTTAGTGGAAATTGGAAGGAAGTTACGAAGTCTTCGTAAGGATGCTGCTGAAGCAAAAATTTTGCAACTGAGCTCCTTCAACTGATGATCCCAAGATAAAGTTTTGTCAATGTAAACGCCTGGATTTTTCACAACATCCTTGTATGGTATAACGGTTCCGCTAAAAACAATTTTAGGAAGTTGCAGCCAGTTAATTTTAGAAACCATTTTAGAACTGCCAATGATAGTGACCTGGGTTTTCAAGGGATTAATTGTAAGACCATGTGCTTTACTCCATGTACAAATCTGAGATAAATCTCTGTTTACAACATTAACAGCTTCCGTCAGATCTGCAAATGGCGCTTGAAAATAAATTTGAAGATCATCTGCATAAAGGTGATAGGATGAAGATAGTTGTTTAGAAATAGAGTTTATAAATATTGTGAAGAGTAAAGGGGAGAGAACGCCGCCCTGAGGTACACCAGCAGATGTTTCACACCAAGAAGACAGTACATCTTCTATTCGAGTGCGCTGCCGGCGGCCGAACAGGTAACTTCGAAACCAGTCAAGCACCGTTGGAGATATGTTCAGAGAGCGCAATATGTGAAGTAAGACATCAAAATCAACTGTGTTAAATGCATTGCTAAAATCTAGTAAAACAAGCACTGTCAGTTTGCCGTTTTCCATACCGGTGCGGATGTCATCCGTGATATGAACCTGGAAAGGCTGAAGTAGTACTATGACCGGGACGGAAACCTGATTGGAAAGGATTTAAAAGATTATTTGCAGTAAAGAATTTACTTAGCTGATTAAGGACTAACCGTTCAAGGACTTTAGATAGAAATGGAAGAATAGATATGGGACGAATTTCTGAAAAGGTTGAGGGATTTGGCACCTTGGGTAAAGGGGTGACTTGAGCATCTTTCCATATAGTCGGAAAGACACCACTGGATAGCGAAAAGTTTAATATATTGTTACGTGCGGGTGGGTAATCAAATGCCGATTAACGTAAAAGAAGATTTTATTCCACGTTCACTCACTCTGTATACACTTTACACACAGTATACACACAAGGCACAGTAGTCCGAGTCGCACAGTACTTCACAATAGTCCAAAGTCTTCGCAAGGGTCGCTGGTACAATTCTCTTCGATCGCTTCCTTAAGATGTTTCCGCTGTCGCTTGTAAACACAAACTGTCTGGGCGCCTCTATGCGTCGGCTTATATACCTAAATTAACAGAGGGGTGGAACTCTCTCGATTGTACTCGTATGTACCTACCTATTCTATAGTTTTCGCGAGATACAATAGCGGCGCGACCTTCGAGAATGAACTAACAATAGGCGGGGGCAGTGAACCGTGAGCGAGCGAGCGGTAGGTACTTACACAAGTACTAGGGAATTACTTTCTATTGAGAATTCGAGATCTTTCGGTACGGATCGATAGTAGACCTATTGACTAACAATGCGTTTTGAGATCATTGCAATTAAGTAATAATTAACGAAGTAATTAACACTTTTATGTCCCGGTCGTAACACTACCCCCCTCTTAGTTATGCTCGTCCCGAGCATCATTAGCTCCATGATAACGTGCCAATCTATCCAGGTGAACTATCTTAGGTTTGCCTCGGGGTCCCTTCTTGATGCGGTAGGTGACGTCGTTGATCCTTGTAATAACAGTAAAGGGTCCTTCCCAACGGGCTTGTAGTTTCGGAGACTTCCCTTTTCTGCGAAGCGGATTGTGAAACCACACTAGCGTTCCTTCATCGAAACCGTTGGTATTCGCATTTCGATCGTAGCGGGTTTTCATCCTCTCGCTGGTCTTCAGACTGTTCTCCCGCACTCTCTTGTGCACTTCGTCCAACTGATTTTGAAGATCGCGCACATAGTCCGTAACGGGCTTAGGGCTGTCAGGTGGGGTACCCGTTATTGCGTCCACCGGAAGTCTCATCTCTCGCCCGAAGTTCACCTTGGCTGGCGTGTTTCCCGTACTATCATGTACTGCAGAACAATAGGACATTAGGAACAAAGGGATGTACTGATCCCAGTCCCTTTGATGTTCATCCACAACCTTGGCCAAGTGATTCTCTAAAGTTTTGTTAAATCTCTCAACCATTCCGTCTGATTGCGGATGTGCTGGTGTCGTACGGGTCTTGTGGATTCCAAGAAGTTTGCACATTTCTTGAAATACGGCAGATTCAAAGTTACGTCCTTGGTCAGAATGAATTTCCATGGGTACACCAAATCGACATATCACCTACTGGACCAGTTTCTTGGCTACCGTTATTGCTTCTTGGTTGGGTGTTGCGAACACCTCAGGCCACTTACTGAAGTAATCCTGCACTACTATTATGTACTTGTTCCCATCGTCAGTCTGTGGAAATGGCCCAGCTACATCAATCGCGATGCGCTCCCATGGTGCCCCAACGCTATACAGCTTCAGCTGTCCTTTACTTCTGGTTTGCGGGCCTTTTACCGAGGCACAAGCAGTACATTTACGGCACCAATCTTCGACATCTTCACGGCATCGTAGCCAGTAGAACCGCTGTCTGACTTTAACGAGGGTTTTCTTGACTCCAAGATGACCACCAGAGACACCATCGTGGACGTGCCGTAGAAGAGGGGCCACCATGATGCGTGGTATTACCACTTGCAGAGTGATTTCCCTTCCGTCGTTGGACTCCCATTTCCTGCACAGCAGATTGCCTTCCAGAACCAAGCTTGGTTGGGGACAGCTTGGTTCTGGTAGTGCAGGATTACTTCAGTAAGTGGCCTGAGGTGTTCGCAACACCCAACCAAGAAGCAATAACGGTAGCCAAGAAACTGGTCCAGTAGGTGATATGTCGATTTGGTGTACCCATGGAAATTCATTCTGACCAAGGACGTAACTTTGAATCTGCCGTATTTCAAGAAATGTGCAAACTTCTTGGAATCCACAAGACCCGTACGACACCAGCACATCCGCAATCAGACGGAATGGTTGAGAGATTTAACAAAACTTTAGAGAATCACTTGGCCAAGGTTGTGGATGAACATCAAAGGGACTGGGATCAGTACATCCCTTTGTTCCTAATGTCCTATTGTTCTGCAGTACATGATAGTACGGGAAACACGCCAGCCAAGGTGAACTTCGGGCGAGAGATGAGACTTCCGGTGGACGCAATAACGGGTACCCCACCTGACAGCCCTAAGCCCGTTACGGACTATGTGCGCGATCTTCAAAATCAGTTGGACGAAGTGCACAAGAGAGTGCGGGAGAACAGTCTGAAGACCAGCGAGAGGATGAAAACCCGCTACGATCGAAATGCGAATACCAACGGTTTCGATGAAGGAACGCTAGTGTGGTTTCACAATCCGCTTCGCAGAAAAGGGAAGTCTCCGAAACTACAAGCCCGTTGGGAAGGACCCTTTACTGTTATTACAAGGATCAACGACGTCACCTACCGCATCAAGAAGGGACCCCGAGGCAAACCTAAGATAGTTCACCTGGATAGATTGGCACGTTATCATGGAGCTAATGATGCTCGGGACGAGCATAACTAAGAGGGGGGTAGTGTTACGACCGGGACATAAAAGTGTTAATTACTTCGTTAATTATTACTTAATTGCAATGATCTCAAAACGCATTGTTAGTCAATAGGTCTACTATCGATCCGTACCGAAAGATCTCGAATTCTCAATAGAAAGTAATTCCCTAGTACTTGTGTAAGTACCTACCGCTCGCTCGCTCACGGTTCACTGCCCCCGCCTATTGTTAGTTCATTCTCGAAGGTCGCGCCGCTATTGTATCTCGCGAAAACTATAGAATAGGTAGGTACATACGAGTACAATCGAGAGAGTTCCACCCCTCTGTTAATTTAGGTATATAAGCCGACGCATAGAGGCGCCCAGACAGTTTGTGTTTACAAGCGACAGCGGAAACATCTTAAGGAAGCGATCGAAGAGAATTGTACCAGCGACCCTTGCGAAGACTTTGGACTATTGTGAAGTACTGTGCGACTCGGACTACTGTGCCTTGTGTGTATACTGTGTGTAAAGTGTATACAGAGTGAGTGAACGTGGAATAAAATCTTCTTTTACGTTAATCGGCATTTGATTACCCACCCGCACGTAACAATATATTAAACTTTTCGCTATCCAGTGGTGTCTTTCCGACTATATGGAAAGATGCTCAAGTCACCCCTTTACCCAAGGTGCCAAATCCCTCAACCTTTTCAGAAATTCGTCCCATATCTATTCTTCCATTTCTATCTAAAGTCCTTGAACGGTTAGTCCTTAATCAGCTAAGTAAATTCTTTACTGCAAATAATCTTTTAAATCCTTTCCAATCAGGTTTCCGTCCCGGTCATAGTACTACTTCAGCCTTTCCAGGTTCATATCACGGATGACATCCGCACCGGTATGGAAAACGGCAAACTGACAGTGCTTGTTTTACTAGATTTTAGCAATGCATTTAACACAGTTGATTTTGATGTCTTACTTCACATATTGCGCTCTCTGAACATATCTCCAACGGTGCTTGACTGGTTTCGAAGTTACCTGTTCGGCCGCCGGCAGCGCACTCGAATAGAAGATGTACTGTCTTCTTGGTGTGAAACATCTGCTGGTGTACCTCAGGGCGGCGTTCTCTCCCCTTTACTCTTCACAATATTTATAAACTCTATTTCTAAACAACTATCTTCATCCTATCACCTTTATGCAGATGATCTTCAAATTTATTTTCAAGCGCCATTTGCAGATCTGACGGAAGCTGTTAATGTTGTAAACAGAGATTTATCTCAGATTTGTACATGGAGTAAAGCACATGGTCTTACAATTAATCCCTTGAAAACCCAGGTCACTATCATTGGCAGTTCTAAAATGGTTTCTAAAATTAACTGGCTGCAACTTCCTAAAATTGTTTTTAGCGGAACCGTTATACCATACAAGGATGTTGTGAAAAATCCAGGCGTTTACATTGACAAAACTTTATCTTGGGATCATCAGTTGAAGGAGCTCAGTTGCAAAATTTTTGCTTCAGCAGCATCCTTACGAAGACTTCGTAACTTCCTTCCAATTTCCACTAAGACGACTCTTGCACAGTCTCTTCTTCTTCCAATTCTTGACTATGCCGATGCCAGCTATCCTGATCTAACTGAAGTACAACTTAATAAACTTGAGCGTCTCCAAAATTTCTGTATACGATTCATATTTGGACTTCGTAAATATGATCATGTCTCAGTATTTCGTGATAAGCTCAAGTGGTTGCCAATTCGCTATCGCCGGAATACTCACATTCTCTTACTACTATATAATATTCTTTTCAATCCCTCTTCTCCGTCGTATCTTAAAGAATGCTTTAGTTTCTTACATGAGACACATACGCGATCCCTGAGATCATCTGAAACTCTCGAGTTGAAAATACCACCGCATTCCACAATATTTTTAGATAAGTCTTACATGGTTAAAGCCGTACGCTTGTGGAATGCGTTACCCACACCAATAAGACAAGCAACTCCTGTCATTTCCTTCAAATCTCTTTTAAAGGAACACTATCTGTCCCTTTCATTCTAATTGTATTATTAATTCTAATTTAATTCTGTCAGTATCTGTTTCTAATTTGTATTTATATATAATATGTTATGTATTAGTATATCCTAGAAATTATTTAAGTATTAGTATGTAAATTATATTCTTATTTAAGAAGGTAGTTTAAGTTTAGTTTACTTATATAGTTTGTTGCACCACGATTGCCCATTGCATTTAATATATTTTCATTCTGTCCATTCAAAGGTTGTCTGGAAGAGATCGCCATGAGTGATAAGACCGCCCATTGTACTTTTTATACTTGCTAAACTTGTACATTTATTACTATTTATGTGTGCAATAAAGAGTTTATAAATAAATAAATAAAATAAATAAAACCCAGACACTTGGTGGAAATCGAACCAATGACCTATTGGGTAGCCAGCCAGGATGTTGAACTGTTAGACCAACACGTCCGCCTAATGTTTTGGTTTTATACTATTTAGAATTATTGCATACTTCTCAAGAATCTCATAGGGGAAGCTCCTTCACCTATACTGAACTTTAATAATTATTATTTATAATGCATGCTTATTTTCATGGTCCAATTTACGATGTTTACAGCAAAAATAAACTACATTTTTTGTTTAGAATGACTGTTTTACCACTTTTGACAATTTCATTATGAGATTTGCAATACTAAAGGTTATATTAGTAACTTGTTTTAAATCAACATCAATTTTATATTATACAGATAATTGTGTATATATTCACACAAAATATCATCGATATAGATTACGTACTTAGTACTTTTTAACAACACTTTTTTTCCTTTACACATAAACAATTCACTCACACATTGGTTTTTCTTTTTTGGTTTCATTTTTTTCGGACTATGTTTATCTTCTATATATAATACACTCATGTAGCACTCATGTAGGATGCCATATTGATGATGTTTGTTTAAATAACTTAAGTTATGCTGATGACATGGTGCTGCTGAGCCCATCAATCTGTGGAATAAGAAAATTGCTCACAATCTGTTCGGTCTGGTCGGAAATTAGTGATGTCCAATATTTAAAGATCTAAATCTCGATATTGAATGATTTGAAATTGATCCACAACCAATCATTTTATAAAATAAAAAGTATTATATTAAACTCAGACTAAACTGAGGTAGATTCAACATAAACAGTAGGTCCGCCGTCCCTATTTCAAAGTAAATCGCTACTCTGCCCACGTCTACACGGATTATATTATGTTGATTGTAAGATAATATTTTATATTACGTATTTAATTATTTATTTAAATAAATATCAATAAAATTGAGTGCCGAATATGAAAATGTATGCGGTTTGACAGGTTCCGGGACTTACGCCTTAGTGCTGCCACCTGGTGCACGTCATTTTTGAACACCCTCATTGTGTTATTCATAGTCATTCATTCGTCGCTTCGTATCGATGTCGTACGTACTGAAAGCTCTCTGGTGTCTTTTCTTTAACGACTTTGCTTTCGATTTTTGGTTTTGTGTTTGCTTTGTGATTTGGACCGTGTTTTCGATTGGACTGACGACTTATTGCTACGATCTAAGGATTTTGATACTCTCGATTAGATTTCAATTGAAGTGTATGTGTGTATATAAGGTAAGATTTTATAAGATTATTTTAGTTTAAAGTAATTTAAGTAAATTGAAAAAAAAAATTATGATAAAGTAAAAAAAATACATTAATCAATAGAAATATACAACATTCAATACACAAAAAATTCAATTCACATACATGCACTACAGGTTCTTTTTTCCATCCATTTTTTTACATGTAGTTTTACTAAGTGTTGACGATTAAGTCTCCAAAGCTATTATACATTTGCACTGTCGTGCACTCATTTGTTTCAATGAGCATTATTTTATAAGCTTGAATATTTAATTTATAAATTATGTCAATACTTTTTATTAGTAATTACAACAAGTCAATAAATCCATTTATTTCGTTTGAGTCCAAAATATAAATGGGTAATTACCCGGGTGGAACTCACGAGTGGGTTAAAACCCATTATAAATCAGTTCGCTCCACACACTGGATGGCTTGACAAAATGTATATAGATTTCACTCTGTTGAACCATCCAGTGGGTTGAGCTCAATTGGTGATAATCTTCGGAGTCTCTGCACGTTCAGGGTGTGGGCCCTAAGACGCCCATAGAGTATGGTAATGACTCCGGCGGGGTTGCGACCCCTATCACCCCACGTCCCCACAGGTACCAGGTACCTTTTAAACTTTTTTCCCGTGAGAACAAAATAAAATGGGTGACTTTATTACAAGAATTATAAGTAATCACTAAATGTGTTTTTAGTGCTTGAAGATGAGCGAACCTCGTCCTGGGCCATCTGAACCTACATCGTCAAAAAGGAAGAGACGTAACTCCCCGACAATTTTGAGTAGTCCCATGAAAAAAAGGCCAAGACCTACACAGTTAACTTCCAACGAAAAAAATATTGCAATCAATATTTATAAATTTGTAGCGAAAGCTATGCCCACATATCCGTATAAGTCGGAGGTTTCGCAGGCTACTGCGGAAGTAATGGGCATTTCTAAAAGAACTGTGGAGAGAATTGTACATGAATACAAAATAACAGGAAATGTAGTTTCACCTCAACACAAAAAGAAAGGAAATCACTGTTCTTCACTAAAAACCTTGGACGATTTTACAATTAGCGCCATTAGAAGAAAAGTTCACCAATTTTACTTTAGCAACGAAATTCCGACTGTAAAAAAAGTATTGGTGGAAGTTAACAGTGATGAAGATCTTCCTTCATTCTCTCAAACCACCTTTTATAGACTTTTAAAGAGTATGAATTTCACGTACTCGAAAAGAGAACGAAAAAGCATTTTAATTGACAGACCAGATTTGATGGTATGGAGGCGGACATATTTGCTAAAAATAAAGGATTATAAAAACCAAAACAAAAAAATTTACTATACCGATGAAACATGGGTCAATGAAGGTTAGTTGTTTGTATGTCATGATGAGGTTTAATAGTGCAGTGTAAACTCCATGTAACGTCATTCGATTTAACGACTAACTCTGTAAAGCGTCGAAGTTACTTAGCTTTAATTTTTTTTAGCTTGCCTTCCATACAATGATACACTCCATATAGCATTACACCCACTCTCAATAACGACAACAATTAATGAAAAGTGCCTTTTAAGTTAATGTTGTCTTTTATTTACGCGAATACTAGACATTGTAATTAATCTATTCTTACGGATTATATCCTTTGCAGCACCCATAGTCACGGGCGGACATGGGTGGTCATGGGTGCTGCAAAGCATTCGAAACGTCGGTAAGATTAAAATAAATCGCGACATAATCCATAAGAATAGATTAATTACCTTTTAAGATGCCAAAATTAGTAAAAACGCGCAGCTGTGCACGTTCTTTTGTCGCTTTATTATCGTTGCCCGTAATAAACTTGACTGTCGGCATCATGCATACCGAAATTTCTAAGTAATTCGATCTTTTGTTTACAAATTCGGATTGCTTGCACGTGTAGACTATTGTTGACCATGACTATTATGCAGGAGTCATAGATTATGTATACCTTATCATATTCTTAGTTGCCACAAGCTCAAACTGTTCACAAACTGCAGGTAAACATGGTTTTTCTGCGTGGGTTTTTTTATGTACATAACTAGTGAATATGTAGACACTAGTCTGAATAAACTTTTTCTTTTTATAATTCAGATTTTTCTCGTTCTACATTTAACGACAACTCTTTATAACGCCATAAAATGCACAGTCCCTTCAGTGCCGTTATATAATGTTTACACTGTGTTTGTATTATTTTTGTTGTATTTATTTCTATGAGTCATGAATGCCTTAATAAAGTTATACATAATTGTATAATTTAACATGCTTAGCACTAACTTCAATATATTTTCGTTTATTTAATGCTTTTAGATAATTTTCTTTGAAGTAACTTTTAATTTTTTCTAAAAGTAGTTATATTATTTTTGATATTTTATCCTATTAATAACACATTTCTTTCAGGTCATACAGTAGACTACGTTTGGGTTGACAACTCAATTGAGTGCAATCGTCAAGCATTCCTCAGAGGCCTCTCGACGGGTCTCAAAAATCCAAATAAAGGAAAACGACTAATAATAACCCACGTAGGCAGTGAAGATGGATTTTTGGAAGGAGGCGAATGGATATTTGAAGCTAAAAAATCTGATGGCGACTACCATGGGGAAATGGATGCTCATAATTTTGAAAATTGGTTAGTATTTTGCAGTTTTAGGATAACATCAAATTCTTCGCTGCCATTTTAAAATATATTTGTATTTCCTAATGAACCACGGTGGACCGATTTCCTAATGACCACCGGTGTGGACGGTCTTGTTGATTAGCTTACTGTCATAGTATTCAATACAACACGGAAATAAATAAGGAATATTTTGTTAATTAAATGACATTAACTTAGATTCTTCTTTCGTTCCAGGTTTGGCAAAATTTTAGAAAAAATTGAACCGGGGTCTGTTATAGTGATGGATAATGCGCCTTACCACTCACGAAACATAGAACTTGTGCCAAATATGAGTTGGAAAAAAGCAGATATTAAAGCATGGTTACGAAATAAAAACATTTCGTATGAAGAAAACGAAATAAAAGCTCAATTATTATTAAAATTTGACAAATTGAATTTTCAAGAAAAAGTAGTAGATAACATGGCGGCTAAGAAAAATGTAACTGTTTTGCGGCTACCACCCTATCACTGTGAACTCAATCCAATTGAATTGATTTGGGCTCAGATTAAATCATACGTGGGAAGAAACAATAAAACATTCAAAATGGCTGAGGTGAAAACGTTACTTCGCGATGCTTTGGCATTAATTGGAGCAAATGCATGGAAAAAATGTATAGAACATGTGCAGAAGGAGGAAGACAAAATGTTAAAATTGGATGGCATAATAGATGCAGCAAGTGAAACACCGCGATTTATCATAAATGTAACCGGGACGAGCTCCAGCTCAGAATTTGCTTATTCCTCAGAATAAATGTCTTAAAAATCTCTAGTTTTATGTTTTCATAAAAATCGATTTAAGAGATATAAACTTTTATATTTTTACGCACGCATTTCCATCAGAGTTAGTTTGCAGCTTGTGGCCAAAAAGATGGAAGTTACAAAATGGTTCGCAAAAATCCCAAATGCTACCCTTTGACGTATTATATTCAATCTTCTAGAGAATAAGTAAAATTGTTGTACACTCAAATTAACATTTTAATACTGACGAATTTGTTAATTATTTTGAATTAAAGGGTTTCGAGTTGTTATTTGTTTAAATAAAGGTGAAATTATCAATAAAAATAATTCACAGTAATAATGTATTCTTTTTAATCCTACCGTTGCTGACATAAATATCGATACTGTAATGGATTTATCCTCAGAGTAATTAGAATAGAGCCAGTATCGCGTCGATTCCCCGAACAAATTTTTCGTGGCACTTTTGCGGGGTGCGGGATACGAAGTAAACACACACAGATACAATTTCACGCATATCCACACTATAATAAACTCGCAACACATTCAAAAAGATACGCACACAAACAAAGAATGACCTGAACATATGAACAAAATTTGGCAGAGGGGTTAGCGCATCATGCTCTCTCCAGTGGTATCTCCTCTAAGGGATTTATCATACATCTATGATGTGGTCAGATTCACTCGTTCATGAGGCGTCACCTCCCTAATATTGTCGATGGTTGCAATACCGCCATGTTTATTTACTTTTTACGACGGAATACTTGAATTCGAGTATACCGTATAGGACATGTACAGTAAGTCATGGTAAGAAAAGGCATCGGCTGAACACTGACCATGTTTAGCAACATGTTGGGAAGAGGAAACTAATATGAGGTCCAGTAATGATGGAGTGCAATTGGGAAGGTGATGAGTGGCATTGAGTGGAAGAATAGATAAGTTATTGGATTCTACGACAGAAGAAAATGATGCAGAACGAGAGTCATTTTTTAGAATGCATGTGTTGAAGTCACCCATAATGATAGTATGCCTGTATAAAGACACCAACTTCTCTAAAAGATTGTCAAGGGAGGAAAAGAAATTAATGCGTAAAGAGGGACAGTAGTAGACACCAAGAAGGACTTTGGTGTGGTTCATCTCGACCTCTACAAAGAGATGTTCACCAGCGTTGACTGGTGGTGGCTGTGGCGACATATCAACAATTGTGTAAGGAATATGTGATCTAAGATATATGGCAACACCGCCACCACCGCCAACCGCACGATCATTCCTAATAAGTTGGTAGCCGGGCAACGTGTAGGATAAAGTAGGTAGGCATGGTTTTAACCAAGATTCTGAAACAAGGATAGCGTGAAGATTAGTACAGTCAAAACTAGCCAGCATATCAGGAAAATGAGCCGGGATACTCTGAGCATTGATATGAATAACATTGAAATTCCTGGGAACATCTGAAAATTGTGAGTTGAGCGTGTCAGTTGAGGACGGGATACTCACAAAGCTATCATCATCATCACTGCTAAAAGACAAATAATCATCTGAATCCGAATTGGATATATCAGACATTCAACAAGATATTTCAGATTGGGCCTACGTATATTAATGAAAAATCTCTATTTAAAAGTAACTGAAAACAAATAATATTATAATACTAGCCGTTAATTATTAAATAAAACAAGTATAATATTTATATATATATATATGGTATATAAGTATGTAAATAATAAAATTATATAAAACTAACAAACAAATGTATGTAGTAATTGTTCCACCTACCGGTTGTGTTGAATTAAAGTAACGAAAATACATAAAATGAAATCAATACAACCTTAGACTAAATGCATGACAACATTAAAAACAAAAAAAGTAAAATATATTACACAAACATATTCAGGAAGTGTTCGGCTTCACTGATCACAATAGAAGAAGAAAATAAAAGTTCGTCATGATCTTGGAAAACCAAAGACCAAGAAGATTATAAGCAAGAGAACATATATAAGAACATATTTACTTACCATTTTATAAAGGGTTGGGTTATAAAGGCTTGTGCAAAGGATATTCTATATCATAGTCATCATAGATATATAGTAAGACTAAATAAAATCAGTATTTTGTGAACCCGAAACCAACGCTTACAACAGACGCACTACTTTTTGGCAGCAGTACGTTTTAACTTTGTGGTAGTGCTCTTCACAGCTGGAGCTTTTCCGACGTCCTTATTTGCAAGCCTCTCGAGGTCTTGAAGAGAAGATATCCGCTGACGCGCACCATCAGATGATAACACGTAGATGTTGCCTTCTCTGGTCCAGCAGTGGGTTATACCCAACTTCTCACGCGCAGCCATGAAAACACTGTAACGTGCTTTTGTAAGGAACTCCGATATAGTTATGCCTGTGCCTTTGAGTTTGGTTTTCGCGAACCACAGTTTATCGCACATATTTAGCTCCCGAAGTTTTAATAGTATAGGTCTTGGCTTATTAGGAATAGATAACCTACCCATTCTATGGCACCGCTTTAAGTCACAGAGAGCAAAGTTATTTACTTTAAGACGATCTCTGGCAACACTTACAATAACATCTGCAGTAACTTCATTCTTCTCTTCGGCCACACCATGCAGCAATAATATTTTCCTACGTCCACGCATCTCTAGCCGATCAATATTGTGAGCCAACATTTCCACCTGCTGCTGTAAACTATTCAACGCTTGAGTGATGAATGCTTTAAATGCAGCAAATTCCGTGGCCAAACCTGTGGTGGTACTTGTGACTTCAGCAGGTCACCTTCAAAATCAGCCATCCTTCTATGAAATGCCGACATCATTTCATCTAACGTCACTTTGATTGAGTCCATTATGAATAATTTTAGGTACAGATGTAGGTACCTATAGGAGAAAACACTTTCCCGGTAGGTGTATGAATTTATAGATAATTATTTATCATTAATATTGGCAAATAACAATTCTTTTGAATTTATTTGAAAAAAATAATAGCGAGTCAAAATAATACGTCTGCACACCATTTATCTACTAAGTATGTATTTACAAATAAAAGTATATGAGTATGTATAAGTAAAAGTTGCCTGGTTTCCATAGTAGAGGCTCTGCCTTGTTTGGGATCAGATCACCATGTGTGGAGATCAAAGTGGAATAGACCTTCGTCCCAGGTTATCCGTTCGGAGCCCGGGCCTATTTTTTTTGCGCGGTTTTTTCTTGATACGATTCGAGCCAACGGGCTCCGAGTTTTTATTATCATAAAGACAAACAATATACTTATATTGTAAAATACATACTTATTGTGAACTGCTAATACGAATACTGCTGCTGCTTTACGAATTGCTAATTCTGTGGAGACGCGTGGAGTGTACAGCTAGATTGTGTTTGTTCCGGGTGTTTACATTATGATGGTCACTATTCTTTGCAAAAGCACTTATGTTTTTCTTTACATACAACAAATTTTCATAAATATATTGTGATACAACCGATAGAATATCTATTTCTTTAAATTTCTCTTCTTCTTCTTTAAGTTATCACCAGAGAATCAAATTTGCCGACGTAGCTTAACGAATTACCAGACTGGAGTGGCTGCTCATATTTGCTGTAAAACCGATGGTCATTGGGAAACAGTGGTTTTGAAGTAGACACCACTAACCGGAAAACGCAGTGTAGGTTCTGATTTTATTTTCTGACTAACGACTTGACATAAATACCTGGTGGCGTATGGGTAAATTAAAGTAAGTAAAGTTATAATAGGTTCACAGGGTATCGATAGCGGTAAAATAACTTTATTTATGTAAGAACAAGATCATCTGTTTTTCAATTGGAACAAACATAATTTATTTAGTGTTATCGTTTCCTAAAGGAACTGGTACTGACTTATATTTTTTTCAGTGTCATACATAAGTACAAGTAAATTAAATAAGGTACAGCCTCTTATTAGGCAACGTTGATGTTGTGACACACTTTGTATAAATCATTTTGCCTGAAAATGTATATCGCAGACCGAAATCAAAATCACAAGACAGACAGACAATGGAATATTGTAGGGATTCCATCCATCCTAGTCTTTAGTCCGCATCTATTTTTGTCTTATCAAAGAATTATTTTGATAATCTGAAAGAATACATTTGAATTATTATTATTACATAAAGAATATAGAGACTGCAAAATATTTTTAGACCGTATAAATATAAACTCCTTGAAGCTAAAACAAAAAGGCGTAGAATTTATATTTGTGCCACTAATAAAAACTATTTGCTTTAATATCGATATCGATACTCATGACGTCAGGACTTTTTCAAGCCCTATTGTAAACAAATCGTTTTACATTTTACACAAAATATCCCGCTATTCTTCATATAAAAGTAATAAATTATGATCAGTTTGAAGAAAAATATGTATTCTACGATATTATTAGGATTATCAACCAAATTTTCAACCAAAACCATAAAAATATAACAAGCAAAAATGCAGTCAGGAATAGTAATCAATTACCTGTGAAATGTTTACTTATTCGTTGTATTACGATTTGTAACATCACATGCACTTATTGCACAAGCCACCATAATGGAACAATAATATTTTATATTATAAATTTGAGATCGTGCTAAATTATTATGATTTACTTTGACAGTAAACAGTCCGCGAGGCAGCGTTGCAGTGGCTAATTATTAGGTGGTGGTAACTCACCAACCACCTAATAATTTACGAGTTCGCAATGGAAATAAATGCAATAAATTTAGATGTAAATTTATTCACAATTTAACAATTATCAAGGATCAAGTTTTATATATAGTGACAGAGAACATCTAAACTTCAAAAATGAAAATATGAAACATAGGAAATAAAATAGTTTGTATTACATAGGTACTTATATGAAACCTATTTTCTTTCCTAACACTCCTCCTTAATTTCATTTCTCTAGACCCATTCCTCTTGCACACCATTCAAACTTACCTTTCAACAAAGGCTTCGTCAAAACATCTGCCACCATTCGTGTCGTCTCCACATATTCTAACTCAATATGCCCATGCTCAACTGCTTCTCTCACAAAGTGGTGGCGTACATCGATATGTTTCGTTCGTTGATGATGCACAGGGTTCTGCGCAATAGCAATAGCAGATTGACTGTCACTATAGATTTTTAATGACATCTCAGATGTTCCTGTGATCTCAGCAATAAACCTCTTCAGAAATATTGCTTCTCTGGCAGCTTCACACATAGCTACGTACTCTGCCTCTGCAGTAGAGAGAGCTATTGTTCTTTGCTTTCGGCTCTCCCAGCATATTGCTCCTCCACTATACAGGAAAACCATTCCTGTGTATGACCTTCTGTCATAGCATGTGGCATGACTAGCATCTGCATACCCCAATACCTTATTTGATTGTACCTTCTTGGTGTACTTCAATCCAAGATTTTTAGTACCCTTCAAGAATCTGAGTATTCGTTTTGCAGCTATCCAGTTTTCTTCGGAATAGCAGCTGTTAAACTGACTCAGGTTGTTCACGGCATGTGCTATATCTGGTCTTGTGCAGACAGATAAATACATTAATGAACCAATCAAATTTTGGTAAGGAATCCATCCATCCGACTTGTGATCTGGCCCTGGTTTCTGCAGTTTTTGCCCAGGTACTGAAGGCGTTGATGCAACCTTGCAGTCAGACATGCCAAAAATCTTCAGTATTTTGTCGACGTACTTCTCTTGGTCAATTTTTATTGCTGTGTCATTCTGCGTAATATGTATTCCCAGAATGAACTCTGCTTTTCCGAGATCCTTCATCTCAAACTTTGACATGAGATCCCTCTTCACTTTGCGCAGCTCCTCTGTATTGTTCCAAAAAATTAACAGATCGTCAACATACACTGCCAATATAATGACACTCTTGCCATCCAGTTTTGTGTACACGCAAGGTTCATTTTTAGATCGAATGAAACCTAGTTGTAACAACTCATTATTCAGTTTGTTGTTCCATGCTCTAGGAGCTTGCTTCAATCCATACAGTGATCGTTTGAGTAAACACACATAATCTGGTCCCTTTTCTTCAAACCCTTCCGGTTGTTTCATATAGACCGTCTCTGATAAGTCTCCATTGAGAAATGCTGTCTTCACGTCCATTTGGTCCACGTTCAAGCCATTGTCAGCAGCCAATTCTAATAAAACTCTGAGTGAACTGTGTCTGACAACCGGCGAAAATGTTTCATCATAATCGATTCCAAACCTTTGGCTGAATCCTCTGGCAACAAGACGTGCTTTATACCTTCTATTACTCCCCACCTCGTCTTTTATTCTAAATATCCATTTAGAATCAATGACGTTACATTTCGTCGGTCGCTTGACCAAGACCCAAGTCTTGTTTTTATTTATCGCGTTCAGCTCCTCCTGAATGGCTGCTTTCCATTCATTACTATCACTCCTAGATAGTGCTTCTCGAACTGTAATGGGATCTTGATCCAATTCAGCTGCTTGGTACAGCATATAATCCGGAAACTGCTTAGGTTTTCTATCTCTTAGTGGGTACCTTCGTCCAGTGTGTTCAGAAACTTCTTCGTCGAGAGTTGGAACTGACTCACAGTCTTCAAACTGGTCCACCTCGACTGCCTCCGGATCCTCACTTAGTTGACTTAGTCTGTCCTGTTCCACTCTAAGAACTGAATCTACTTCATCCTGTACTACCTCAGTATGAATCTCTGTTTCATCATCTTTTGTCTCTGGTGATTGCAGAATCTCAGACTCTTCTAAGTTCCTTACAATACTTTCTTCTTCAGTCTCTTTAGACAGTTTGAGTATCTCCTCTGGATGCTCTTCTAAGTTCGACTGCTTATGATGATGGTTTTGATTTTCAAAAAATATCACATTTCTTGCTTTGAATACTTCGTTGGTAGTAGGATCTATAAGTCGATAAGCTTTGGCATCATCACAAAAACCTGTGTGAATCAGTTCTCTACTTTTAGGATCCCATTTTTTTCTCTTTTGTTGAGGAATGTGCATGAAAGCTTTGCATCCGAAAGTTTTTACCATGCTTAAATCACATTTCCTCCCTGACCATGCCTCTTCTGGCGTCATATTCTTCACTGCTATCGTTGGTGATCTGTTTTTCAAAAAAACTGCATGATGGACAGCCTCTGCCCAATAACATTTAGCCAAATCAGAACCTTGAAGCATGCTTCTTGCTTTCTCACAAATTGTTCGATTTGCTCTTTCTGCGACACCGTTTTGCTCTGGTGTGTATTCCACCGTAAGTTGATGCTGGATTCCGAAATTCTTTAAGTAGTTATCCATTCGCTTATTGACGAATTCCGTGCCATTGTCGGTGCGTAAGATCTTCAGTTTCTTACCACTTTGATTTTCGGCAAACTCCTTAAACTCTAAAAATTTTTCGAACACTTGACTCTTCTGATTCAAAAAATATACAAAAGTTTTACGCGTAAAATCGTCAATAAATGTCAAAAAATAACGAGCTTTGCTGACGGATGGCACCTCCATAGGTCCGCATACGTCGGAGTGCACCAAACCTAGCACTTCCTTTGCTCTCGTAACATCCGTTTTTATAAACGGTTGTTTTGTTTGCTTCCCCATTAGGCAGGATATACACTCAAGTTTAGTTAAAGTGTTGGGAAAACTTACCCCTGTCGCCATTTTATCTCTTAGTAATTTGAGGTTTTTCATACCAAGGTGCCCCATCCTGCGATGCCATAGTATCAACTGGTCACCTTCGGTTTCTGATGCTAGTGCAGAACCCTGTGAACAGCATTTGATTTTATAAATGCCTCGTTCTTCCACACCTTTTACAACAGCTTTTCCCTTAACCTCACATTCATCACTTTTAAAAATGTCGCACCCTTTTTCTGTGAACACCACCACGTGTCCCTTTTTCACGATCGCATTCACACTCAGTAAGTTAGATGCTAACTTAGGCACATAAGTAACATTTCTGATAGTCAAACCTATTGACTCACATTCTACCGTTCCTTCACTTTCACCCAATACCTCATTACCATCTGCACATATTACTCTCACAGGCTTCGGAGTGTTCTTTAAATCCTTAAACCAAGATCTACGATTTGACATATGTGATGACCAGTGGCGTGCAGTGGGTTATATGACAGGGTAGGCAAAAACCTACTTGAACCTAAATTGACATTAATGAATGATGTAAGCACAAAACATTTGATGAGTAGGTACCTAATACTTATGTTTTTATTTCGAATAAATATGTATTCTATTTTACTTCCACTACTAAGACGACACGTAGGAAGTACCTAGGTTAAAATCCATCCACCCATATAGGCCGCAGAGCGTCTTATACAACCAGGCATACCTACATAGGTACACAGTCAATGAAAACAATAATATCCACCTCCATTCTTGTAGTCGAGTAAAAAAACTTACCAACATGACTGCGAGTCACTTGTCTTGTACACACATGCGATTGTTAATATGCCACCTCAAAATATAAAAAAATTAAATTATATAATTTAGTTTCTATGTTTACAGCCGGCTAACCGATTGTAAATATACTATCTAACTATATATTTCAGATTTTTTATCATTAAAACTTCGCGTGTTAAGTGACGCGAAGTTTGGCCATTTTCAATTATTTATCTTTTAATTTTGTAAGAAGGTGTCGAAAACGCGTGAATTTTTATTTATTTCTATACACACTTGGCCAGAACATCGATCACACGTAACCACTTCCATATTCTACTAAGTTTTATAATTTGGACACTAATATAATTTTTTATCGAACATACTGCACCGAAAACAATCGTATTATAAAAATTTATAGAATAAAAACCAACAAAAAATGGATATCATTATGAAATATTGAAGTTTGAACAAACTAGGTATTTTATGATTTGTAGTATTATTCATTCATTCGTCTCATTCGCATCCCGTTCGATGCATTGCTATTGGTCAACATTTCTTTAGTCCTTCCTTCAAGGTCGGCATTGCCATCGAGAAGAGACAGTGCCTATAGCGTCGCATGTGTGCGTGACATTTATATTGTTGGAATGGTCGGCGTGCCTACTGGTGTGTGTAAGTTTGTTAGAACAAAATTTGTGAATGTGTGCAAATCGAGACCCGGCCTTTTAAAACCTTGATTAGCGGGCCTCGCGGCTCGAACGCGCGAAGTTTAAATCTCCGCGTACCTAGGAATAGTTCAATGCACTTTGCTCGTTGCCGCACGCTAAGCTGATTTCAAACTTTGATTTGAATTTGTTTATTTATATCGATGAAATAATTCAAAACAAAATGTTATTGTGCACATAAATAATTTTTGTTATCATGTATTGTTCCGGAAATCACAGGGTAGGCAAACACTTTTTGCCTATATGGACTGCACGCCACTGGTGATGACGCTCCAGAGTCTATGATCCAATCATCTGACTGTGGTCTCTCCGACATGCTGAATACGTAAGCGTTCCTGGCTTCCTTTTTCTGCTTCGGATTGTCTGGACACTCCTGTGCTTTATGTGACCCGTCACAAATGAAACACTTGACCTTTGGCTTGGTCTTCTTCTTAGGTGTGTTTTTCACCTTGTGTTTATTTGTTAGTAATGCTGATGTTGGTTGTTTCGTACTGGAGCTTGTCAAAAAAACTTCTTCCATTTGAAATAGCTTATTTTTAACATAATCGGTGGTTAAATCAATGTTACTATTCTCTATTGCCAATCTCATAGGTTGAAACTCTGGGGTAAGACCTTGAAGAAGTAGAGCAGCTAATAATTCGTCATCAACCTCCTTCCCTAAGTCTAACAGCTCTTGTGATGTTGTAATTACAGACGTCACATAGTCTCGAACCGTTGAGAATTGCTCCAATTTCAAGCTCACTAGCTTAAATAGTAGCCGGCAACGATTGTTCAGACCTTTATCTTCAAACGCGTTCTTTAATGCTTCCCAAGCATCTTTAGCCGTTTTAGCTTTACGCACATGAACCAAACAATGAGGTCTGACCATCAAGCAAATCTTTGCTCGAGCTCTCTGATCCTTTCTCATACCTGAAACATCCGTGGCTGCGGGTGTAACGCTCGTGTACTCCCACAAATCATCATGTACAAGATATAACTCCATCATGAACTTCCACGTGGCATAGTTGCTGTTGCCGTCCAATTTCTCCATTGATGGCAGGCCACTACTACCCGAAGGTCCATTATCTTGCATCATTGTTGAATTCTGAGAACTCATATTACCATTTTCTCTTACAGACATTTCAGTAGATATTACTTACATGCTGCGGGCCATTACCTATTAGGTGGTGGTAACTCACCAACCACCTAATAATTTACGAGTTCGCAATGGAAATAAATGCAATAAATTTAGATGTAAATTTATTCACAATTTAACAATTATCAAGGATCAAGTTTTATATATAGTGACAGAGAACATCTAAACTTCAAAAATGAAAATATGAAACATAGGAAATAAAATAGTTTGTATTACATAGGTACTTATATGAAACCTATTTTCTTTCCTAACACTAATGTCAATTGTGATGCGGAATAAAAAAAAAGAATTTTATCTCTGCCTCTGTTGCACTCGTGCAGTTTGTATTTGATTAGAACTTCTCCTTCCCACGCTATGTTCATCTTTTTGAACGTAGTGAAAAAAATCTTAAATCTATGGTCGCGACAATATCGGGGGGAGGCAGGGGTATTGTCAATAATATTGACGTTTGCGAGCGCGCGGCATTATTTTAGTTGAAGAAACAATTTCTAAGCAAGCAGACGTTCGTGTTTTTGTTCAAAATGGAGGACGAGAACAATAAAAATATTGTAGATTCTATTCCCATAGACAGTAAAAATATTGTAGATTCTATTCCCATAGAATCTACAATATTTTTACTGTTCTCGGTGGGAACCCAAAACCAATATTTATCCAAATTTATAAAACATTCCTCGTGGGATATGCGGGTAAAAATAGCACTCTTACCTATCTTCCCGTTGGGTGTCCGTTAGAGGCGACTAAGGGAAAACAAGAAGACGGGCAGCAGCGTCTTTCTATTGGATTACCTACCACCTATACTGCGATCCCCACTCAGAGTAATTAGAATGGAGCTAGTTTCGCGTCGATTCCCCGAACAAATTTTTCGTGGCACTTTTGCGGGGTGCGGGAGGCAAAGTAAACACACACAGATACAATTTCACGCATACCCACACTATAATAAACTCGCAACACATTCAAAAAGATACGCATACAAATAAAGAATGACCTGAACATATGAACAAAATTTGGCAGAGGGGTTAGCGCATCACTTAGAGGAGATACCACTGGAGAGAGCATGATGCGCTAACCCCCTCTGCCAAATTTTTGGTCATATGGTCAGGTCATTCTTTATTTGTGTGCGTGTATTTTTGAATGTGTTGGGAGTTTACTATAGTGTGGGTATGCGTGAAAGTGTATCTGTGTGTGTTTACTTCGCCTCCCGCACCCCGCAAAAGTGCCACGAAAAATTTTTTCGGGGAATCGACGCGATACTAACTCCTTTGGTACTTTCTCTGAGGCGCATCATGATCTCTCCAGGATCCCCAAGACACCTGCCAAGCGTAGGGATTATGGCTTAGAGGAAGAAAACAATAGAGGGCTGGACACTTTCTTTCTCATTCACGCAAGAAAAGAATGCGTTTATGTAGGTTACGTGTGATAGAAAGAAACAGTGTATATGATTTTTTGTCCCTCAGCATGTGTTCGATTTTTCCGCGCCGTGGGTGCGAAACAAATCTGACGTTTGCTCCCACTTTGCTCCGTGACAATTTAATCGTGGTTTTAATATTAAATAAATAACTTAAAATTCAATAAAAAACTAACTGTGACATTACTGTGTGTTGTGGAAATCCTATAAGAATCGTGCAGTGCAGTATTATAGGCTGTAAAAGTGACAGTGAACGTAAAATTAGTGGAGTATCGTTTCACAGGTAAACGTGAATTATTATGGCCAATTTAGAGATTACATTTAGAAACTAATACATGTAAACGACTTATTTAGATCTTATTGCTATAAATTAGTTACTATTTTACTTGAAAGTTACGTGTAAGATCGATAAATTCTTGTTTTTCATCCATAACCTAAAATTTTCAGTTTATTGATCGCCATTATCAGTGTTGCCAGTGTATAAAAGAGAGACTACCATAAATAAGTGGTAAATTATTATTAAGTGCATCATACACGATCCCACATGCTGGGTGCATCGAAGAATTTCTCAGATTTCCCGAATTTATTTTTATGATTTCCTGGAAATATGGATATTTGTATACTGTGGATAGCAGCAACAAAAAGAATTAATTAGGTTGCTAAAAGTTATTCCCGAATGCTTAAATATTCAGAAATAACGTAAGCGCTCAAGTAATTCGTCCAAGGCTGCGTAGGACGTATTCATTCGTTATTTATAGGCACAATGGTCATTGTACATTTAATCGTGCTTTTACTATATGCATGTTGTTTAAATATATGTATGTATGTTGTTGGTTACAATTTATTGGTAAATTTGTCTGAATTATAAATAAATAGTACCGACGTTGAATAGTTTGTTTCATTTGCCCCCCTATTATGTACCTATCTCGTTTGACAACTAAAGTGATGATCAATAAAGCAAAGTGACTATTAAATAACTATCAAATGATTCATTTGGTATTGCCTAACTTGAATCACCAATAAATACCAAACACACTTTCAGTAGACATCAAAGTTTGGTGGACAACTGAAGCTTGATAGTCACTTTGCTTTATTGATCATCACTTTTTTTTTGTAGGAATAGTACTGTTTCACCGGACAAGAGGGCGAGCGCTTAAAGCGCTCCAGTCAGAAAGGTTTGGGTAGCGACTAGCACAAGGGCACCTCAGGGAGGCACGGCCTCGGCTTGGGCTGCCGCTTAGAGAAAATGAGTTTACCACCGGTTCACAACGCGCCCCCGCTGAGAAGAACCGGCAAGAAACTCAGCGAGGGGATGCATGTCGAGGTCGCATGCGTACGGATCCCTTCGGCCTCGCCGGCGAGACCGGTGTCTGTGTGTTGATATGTTTACGACTCTTGACATCGTTGTCGGTGTTGGTGTTGTGTCATGGTCCAGGAGGACGGACATCGGGTCGGGTGGGTCGAGCAGTACATGCCGCGGACGGCGGCGATGTACGGCTGTTCGACGATCTGAGGGACCTGGCCGCTGCCCAATAGGACATGGGTTCGATTCCGAAGGATTCCGAACAATTGTCTGGGTGTTATTTATCTATTTAAATATGTATTTATACACTTTACAAGTATTTGTATACAAGTATTTGTAATCATTTATCTGGTTACCTTACTAAAGGATCTGCGTAGATTGAGATCAGGTGGTCATTGGTCAAGCGTAGATTGTCCCAAGATACTAGTACTATAGATTTGTATATTGGAGAAATTTACTAAAACTTACCCGGTAAATGGCCATAGTATGTATTATATTAAGGTATAAGAAAGCCAATTTTTGCCTACCTCTCTGGGAAATAGCATATTATTGTTTTTATCTCTTAACTTTTTTGTATGAGGCTAATAATAATCTACAGCTCTTAGCCACTTTAATCACCACGTGATATCACCACGTGATATCACCCAGGTGAACAATGTGGAATAGACATTAGCTACAGCATATATGATATTAAGTGTACATTCACTTTGTAGACTCCGTCGTGGGTTCGAATCCTGCGAAGGGCAATAAATTTGAGTAGTTGTTCCGTACTAGCTAGGACAATGCAGGCCGATGACCTGATTGTCTGTAAAGTAAGATGATCCATGTGTCGGGATTTGCGATAGGACGTATGCCCGACTCCTGTCCGTCAAATTAAAACACCGAGCTTTGGTAATAAACACTTATAATCAAATTGAGAGAAAACAACTTATAATACAGTGGAGTAATCGTAATAATTAAAACATGTCTCTGCCATAGATACTAGCGCGCTGTCATCTTTTTGACAGCCCCTTTGGCGTTCCGAAACCGTGATCCGAGATACGCCACACATGCGTCGGATCGGCATGTAAAAAGTCGGTCCTACGCTTAACTTCTCCCCAGTCGTGTCGGTCTTCCATCCCATTGGATTATGAGAGGTACCTATTATATAAAGGAAGAGAGAGTGCACTTGTGTCTACGCAAGCACTTCTGCACTATAATATCTCCTGCGTACATGGCTGATATTGTGAAAGATTGGCCGCTGTGGTCGTTTCGGCTAGGAGGACATTATTATTACAATCACTTTCGTACTTTTTGCAGACTGTCATAGATTAAGACGATATAATGTAAGAAAAGTAAATGTTGTGTCAAAAAAGTGGTTTTTGGGAAAGAAAATATAATTTACAACAACCTCCGTATTTGCTTTACACAAAGGGTAAAATTTCCCTTACGTGGCAACTCTAAATTTAGTATGTACTTATTTTTCTGTCCTTATCGGCGGCACGCTTGGTATATGTCTGTATTATATTCTGTCTACGGATTATGGCAACCCTTTTCTTCTAAAGGGGAGGCCTTTGTTTAGCAGTGGACGTCTTTCAGCTTCTGATGATGATGATAAAACATGGGATTCTTTCCCAGAAATATAGAATCATATTTATTTTCGTCAAAAACTATTATCAATGTACATAATAGTTTTTGAAGACTGCTATTTTTTAAAATTATGTTCTGCTGTAACTCGTAGTTCTTTTTTTTTTTTTTTTTTTTTTTTTTTTTTGGGAATGATAGACGCTGTTAACCGCAGATGGCTATTGCAGCTTCACCGGACAATAGGAGGCGAGCGCTTGAAGCGCTCTAGCCTTTACGGCAGAAGTAGCGACGAGCACAAGGGCACCTCAGGGAGGCACGGCCTCGGCTTGGGCTGTCGCTTAAGAGAGGGCTGAGTTTACCACCGGTTCACAACGCGCCCCCACTGAGAAGAACCGGCAAGAAACTCAGTGGGGTGATGCACGTCGTTGCGGTCGCATACGTACGACCCTTCGGCCTCGCCGGCGAGACCGGTGTCTGATAGCTAGTGTAGCATACGGTTGTCGGGGAGGGGTCGGCGCATCCCGGTCCAATAGGACCGTCATGGGGTCAGGAGGGTCGAGCAGTACGTGCCGTGGTCTGCGGCGCGAGTCAGAAGGACTAGCGGCGTAATCGGCGGCGGCGCGGATTAAACTGTTCGCGTGACGGGACGCGGATTCAAAGTAGCGTTTCGACGCTTCTTTGAGGAACTTACGAAGGGGATCTAATTTGAAATCGGAATGCAGATCTACGTTCCGCATGTACCACGGGGCACCGACGGCGCGACGGAGGAAACGATTCTGGATAACCTGGAGGCTATCGATATGGGTGCGGGCGGCGTGCGCGAAAACTACACTCGCGTAAGTCATGATAGGGCGAATGCAAGCTTTGTATAATGTCAACTTATTTCTAAGCGACATTTTACTCCGCTTGCAGAGAAGGGGATACAGGCGACCTAATACGAAAGCCGCTCGATTGCGGACGGACCTAATGTGCGGGCCGAAAGTCATGCGGGAGTCCAAGGTGACTCCGAGGTATTTAACCTTCCTAGTCCAGGGGATAGGGCGATTGAATAGGGATATTGGAGCTAGTCGTCTGTTGGGCCGAAGGCTCCGCGCGGAGAACATATTGGCGGGTCCCCGGGAGAAGACCACCGCGGCACTCTTCTCCGGGTTCACCTCTATGCGCCACGTACGGAACCATTGACCCAGGGCGTCGACTGCGGCTTGAAGAGCACGCGTTAAAAAGGACATGTTCCTATGGGAATAGTAGAGAGCGGTGTCATCCGCGTAAAGGGCGAGTTGGACTCTGCTCGAACGAGGAATGTCGTTCGTGAACAGGCTGAACAAGAGGGGAGAGAGCACGGAGCCCTGAGGGACTCCGGCCTGTATAGGATGAGGCGAAGAAAACGTACCTTCGACCCGGTATCGAAAGGTACGATTCGAGAGAAAGTCTCGTATGATGAGTACGAGCCTATCGGGGACTCCTAACTGGAAGAGCTTGTATATCAAGCCGTTGTGCCAGACCTTGTCGAAGGCCTTGGCAACATCGAAGAATAGGGCGCCTGTGTAGACGGGCTTGGGCTGGTTGAGCCCGGTCAGGATGTGCTCCGTGAGGCGGTGCACCTGGTGGACGCAAGAGTGTCTGGTTCGAAAGCCAAACTGCTCGTCAATAAGGATGTTATTAGAACTGACAAAGTCTTTGAGTCTCGCTAATAGCAAGCGCTCATAGAGTTTGCCGAGAGACTTGAGAAGACTGATAGGCCGGTAGCTCGCAGGGCTGCTGCGAGGCTTACCCGGCTTAGGGATACCTACTACATCCGCGTCTTTCCATTCGGCAGGAAAGACGCAGTGGGACATGGCTGCGTTGAAGATAGTCACTAAAAGACATATCAGATGGACAGGGAGAACCTTGAGAACGCGATTGGAGATGCCGTCGGAGCCCGGTGCTTTCTTCGGCTTAAGGCCTTTGATCAGGTCTTCCACCTCGGTTTGCGTGACCGGGGAGAGGGATTCGGTGGGAGGGAGTGAGGACCTGCGCTCTACTTCCCTATCCACAAGATCGAGGTGCGCCGGATCGACGGGAGCGGAGCTGGGTGTGCACTGACTCTCTAGAGAGTCAGCGAGAACCTCAGCCTTCTCGTCGTCCTCGAACGCGGGTGGGTCGCCTGAAGGGCGGGTCAAGGGGGGCATGGTAGCTACGGTGTCGGTTTTGAGGGATCTCGCGAGCCGCCAGTAAGCCTGGTGTGACGGCGAGATCTCCTCTAGAAACCCTCCCCATCGAGCCTCCCTGAGTTCCGCGATGCTGCGCTTCACGTCCCTCTGCAAAGCACGCATGCGGACCCGATTGGCATCGGTGGGGTAGGAGTCGTACGCGCGAATAGCCGCGTTTTTAGCGCGGACTAATTCCCTAATGTCATCGGGCAGCTTGAAGCGCACAGCGTAAAAGTTGTCCGCTTCAACCTGCCGGGAGGACTGGCTGATGGCCGATTTGAGATGATCGGTGAAAGCGCCGATCGCTTGGTCGGTGTCCTGAGGGGACGAGATTTGCGCCGGGAAGCGGGCAAGATTCGGAGAGTCGGCATCGGCTAAACAGGTGTTTAGCTGATGCCAGTCCAGAACGGTCCTAGTGACCGGCTGGGAAATGGGTGGCGGACCTAGTTCCATTAGGACCGGTCGGTGGTCAGAATCTAGCTCATGGAGAACCTCTAAGGAGCGCAACCGGAGGGTCACGCCCTTCAGGAGGGCCATGTCTAAGATATCGGGGCGATGATTGACATTATTGGGATAATGGGTCGGGCGCATAGGTGCGATGACGTCAAAGTCGAGAACGTCGACCAAGCCGTCGAGGCACCTGCCGTTGCCGGTGGTGACGTTACAATTCCACCTGACATGCTTGCAGTTGAAGTCGCCGGCCAGAATGACCGCGTTGTCCAGGTCAAGGAGTGACTCGATATCACTCCTGAGGGGCCGCTTATCAGGTGGAAGATAGATAGAGGCGATAGTGACAGCCGAATGGCCGGAAAGAGAGAGGCGGCAAACCGAGGCCTCTATATTAGTGAGCGCAGGGGGATCGATAGGGATGCAGTGCAGGGCCCTTCTGTAATAGATGGCAGTGCCACCTCCGAGGGAGGTGTCACGGTCATTTCGCACAAGATGGTAGTTGGCGATATTCGGACTCCTATGAGAGGGTTTCAGGAGGGTCTCCTGCACCAGCAAGATATCAACTTGGTGACTTCGCAGGAAGTCAGCAACCTGATCTCTTTGTCGGGAGAGGCCATGCGCATTGAAAAATGCGAGGGAAAGGGAATGGGGTTTTTGCCTACTCTGGTGTAAATCCATTTACGGGCCTACATTTGAGTTTACGGGGGACAGGGCGTAGTACACGTCCTCGAATTCGGCGATAGCTTGCACTCTATCGCAGGGGTTCTGTGCGCACCGAAGGCGGCTCGCGAAAAGGCGGATTCTATCGATGTTAATACCATCGATAGAGCGTCGGACCAATTCGAAGTCCGAAGCGAGGCTGGACGCGTGCGCTGAAGGCGCAGGCGCGGCCGGTTGCTTGGCGGGGACGCTCGTTGCTTTAGGAGCAGCGGCGGGGCGGACGTATGGCAGTGTCTTATCCCACGCATTCGGTGGACGCACTGCGGGCTGGGATGCTGAGAGCGGTCGCGGCGCAGAGGGCGCGGGGACGCGGGGGGCCGGAAGCGGCTGCGTAAGAGGCGCTGAGGGCGCCTGGGCCTGAGGCGCTGAAGGCGCGGGCGGGTAGGACTCCAAGGGTGGAGGGGCGGAGGCCCTTGGTGCATAGGGCACCGAGGGGCGGGGGGGAGCGCGGAGATTGTTGCGCCTCGCCACCCGGCGGTTCCTCCTCGGGGCCCTCGGGCAGCCGCGATAGTTCGCGGTGTGCCCGATGGTCCCGCAGAGGACGCAAGTAACTCGTAGTTCATTTATTATATTGAAATGATTTAGCTTAGGTAATTTTGTCAACCATGATTAATTCATCGTTTCCTTCTGGATTGCTTTTAAACCGACTTCAAAAAAGGAGGAGGTTCTCAATTCGTCTATATATATATATTTTTTTTTGTATATGAAACGTGTGCACACGAATCCGGCCACTAAACGACAGTCAAATTATACCACGAAATATTGACAATAATATTGCCTAGTGTGCGGGGCTCATTATTGACGAAAAATATTGTCAATATTGTATTGACAATAATATTGTACGTGTGTGGCTAGCCATAGATAAGAGTATATTATATTACTTAGAAAGAGCTAAGCAATGAGCTAAGTAAAGTAGGTAGGTACCTACCTACCTAACAACTGAAAAGGAATCAAAAAGGGTTTGATATTTCGGAATTTTCATGTCTAACGATGGTTATTTACGGTTTATACATCGTGAGTAAATCGGGTGGTCTCATATTTAACTATGATCATAATATTCCCCGGGTCGAAACTGAGAAAACCTTCGGCTACCCACTGGACATCAAACTGCAGTATGAAAATAAGAAAGTTGTAGTCGCTTTCGGTCAAAGAGATGGAATAAACGGTAAGCTCTTCTGAGGTAATTGAAGAAAATGTAGATTCGTCAATTAAAACTCTCGTTCCATACACTGTTTTCTTTCTATTTAGGTACCTACTAATAAAAATCATACAATCAAACAAAAACCCAATTCTTATTTTATTTTAAATTTGTATAATAATTATTAACAGTTCACACACCAATGCCTTTAGCAATAATTTAAAAAAAAAAGATGAGGGCAAACTGAAAGAATTTACTGTTTTTATTATTTTATTCAAATTATACATATTTTGGCAATGAATCTTGTTGTGATAACAGTTGGTGATTGCCAAACCTTTCCTGAGTGATTTACACTCTTCTTTTTGTCATATTAACATGTACAATCTAAAATACTAAAATATTCAGGAAGCTATATCCATACAGCACACAATTTTCATTGATTTGCAGTTGGTCATGTATTGGTCTCAGTGAATGGATCACCGGTGAATGGCCGCACCACAGAGGATGGGAAAGATATATTTGATCTAATAGAAGCAAAAGTAAGTTCATCTATAGCTGTTATGGTTTTGAATTAGTTCAATATACAATTAAGAAATATGATTGTCTGGAAAGTAAGATGATCCATGCTTATGTAAAGTCGGTCCTGAGGCTGAAGTCTCCCCTACCTATAATATCTCCCATGTAGATAGCTGATCTTGTGAAAGATTAGCCACTGTGGGTGGTGGTATCGACCAGGAGGTCATTTTCTTGGATACATTACATTATATAGTTCATCATTTGCATTCATCATCGCAGAGTGTTTTCTTTTGACAAATACTATGTAAAGTAGTGTTTGCTTGCTGCTCACAATCATTTTCATTTATAGGAAAACTACCCACTAAGTTTGAAGTTTGGCCGTGCCAGAGCCACCACAAATGAGAAGATAGTGCTGGCGAGTATGTTCTACCCGCTGTTCGCTCTCGCCAGCCAGCTCAGCCCAGTGCCTAAGTGCTCAGGCATAGAGTCATTGATGGCAGACACATTCAAATTATCTTGCTTTCAGACATTAACAGGTAAATATGATTTATTTGTTTATTACAATCAGTATTTTCATAAAGATCATGTTAACAATACACACATACTTGCAAATTACAATAATATTTTTCTGTTCAGTAATGGACACTACAAACTAGTCAGGCATTGCAAATTAAAAATCTTCTTTTACCTTTCGTCTTGCATCATAGACAACTGTTTATCTCAAAAACTGTGTTCTTTTGAGTTATACAACCACTATAATTTGAATCTTATCATTTATGTACCCTTGCTGTAGTAAGTGCAAGGCGTATAGAAAAGTGGTACCTACCTGATATCATAACAATACAGGCTGAAGATGGTATTAGATCCAAAAGTAATGACACATTGTCAAGAAAATTGCTTCTCATCAAGCATAGGCTCAAATTTTGAACTGTATCTGGGACAGACAGCATCAGCAAAAAATCTTACAGTTTTCTGTCACCCCTAGGTTTAATAAAAAAAGTACCATTAAATTTCACAAAGAAATTATTTCCAGGTGTGAAGTTCATAATAGTGACAGATCCAAACATGCAAGGTTCCGAAGTGGTGCTCAAACGGATATACGAGCTGTACTCGGACTACGCGCTCAAGAACCCGTTCTACTCGCTGGAGATGCCGATCCGCTGCGAGCTGTTCGACACGTCGCTGCACACGCTGCTGGAGCTGGTCGAGAAGTCCGGCACCGCCAACTTATAGTCTGCTGTTATTATATTATTGTTGAATGTATGTACATATTATAATTATGAATTTAAGGAAATTATTGTACCGCTTGTAATGTTAAGTTTTCTTATTTAACTCTTAATAATAGACTGACAATAAGCAATTTTATTTTATTGGAGCACATGTCTCTGCTTAAGGTATAATATCAAAAAATATAAAAGTTGCAAGTGACACAAGACAACCAACTCATAACAGATGCCTGAATAGATTCTCATAATTTACAGCATTTGGACTAAACATACTTTTAAATAAAAGTCAAGAAACATACTAGAGAGTAGAGAGCCTAGTTTGGTGTCAGTTGAATTGCTCCAGGATATTATTATTTACATATCATACATTTGAATGCTCTAAGCTGACTGCAGATGGATAGTCGTCAAATCACTAAACCTCTAAGAGAGACAGTCATACAGAGTACAAGTATGCAGTAATTTCAAAAGAAGCTATGTAGGTATCTTTTCAATCGGAGTGGTTTTTATGGGAAAAGTCAATTTCGAGGTCATTATTATTGCATTAATTTTGGGAAACCGGCGCAGGCAAACTGTTCGTCCTTAGTACAGTTCATAATATGATGTTATTGTTTGTTTCATGCTAGGGTTATACAGATGACATTTAGAAAGTCTAAGAAAGTATATTGGTTTGGAAGAAACTAACAATGTCAAACAAGCTTTATGAGTTCTAGTGCACAAATTATCGTCATAATAAAACAAACTAGTTATCAGTCAACTCTAAGGCCTCATTTACGGAGATGCGGGGCGTCGCGCGTCGCGTGTGGCGTGGCGTCTCGCGGCGCGTCGGACGTTTTTATTGTTTACGTAGCGGCGGCGCGTGAAGCGGCACATATCATGGCACGCGTAAACACTGACTTATAGCAATATATGATGCTGTTTATAGAGACGCGGGGCGGGAAGAGTGGCGGTGCAACTCACTATTTAACATACAATTTTCTTCTAAAAAAAAATCGATCATATACTCCATTGCGATGGTGACTACGTCTGTGTTGCACGATTACCAAATAGACTGGCAGAAGGTTCCGCAACAGGCATCGCTTCATCGAGAATCGCCGCTGCGTGCGCCGCCGCGATTAACGCCGCGTGGGACGTGACGATGCCATCCGCGGGCTCTGCCGTAAAACACGCTCCATTTCAAGCAAACGCGTGTAAAATCGCTTCTCCGTAAACGCACTCATACAACGCCCTACATTTGAATTTAGTGCGGGCCGCGCCGCCACACGCGACGCGCGTCGCCCTGCGTCTCCGTAAATGAGGCCTAAGCTCTCGACACAAAGTACACACGGCGACACCTCTATCTAGACTGTTTGGACTTTGAACTATTAGAAGTTGAATCGTCTAAGAGGGTACAATAATTATGTTGTTGTTATTCCGTCCCCCGAGGCGCGCATGTCCCGTCCAAAGGGACGCCAACAATTCTCTGTATTATAATGTTGCGTAGTTATCGTTATATAGGGTGTCGAACTTCAGGTGTAGCCGTGTGTACTACTACTTTCCACAGACCACATAAACGAAGTAACCTAAAATATGTGAACAACTATGTGTGCTCTTCGCCGATGACGTCTCTATACTCTTCAAAAGCCCTACAACCAACTTAGATGATTCCCACATAATAAAAACCTTCAAAATCATAAGAACCTGGCTTCATAACCACAACTTGGAAGTGAATATGAAAAAAACCAAAATGATCCAATTTAAACCTTATCAAAAGCAAAACATAAACTTAAAACCATTAACCACAACTATTGGTATTGAGGAAGTCAATGAATTTAATCTTTTAGGACTAACATTGGATACGCATTTAAATTGGAAAAAGCATGTAGAAAAAATTAAATCAAAATTATCACAATTTGCCTATGCCCTGTATGTACTTAAAACTAATACAAACACTAAATGCGCTCTATCTGCTTACTACGCCTACGCCTACGCATGGCTCCGCTATGGAGTCATCATGTGGGGACATAGTACAGATGCAATAGATCTATTCATCGCCCAGAAAAAATGCATCCGAATTATATATAATATAAAACCAAGAAATAGTTGTAGACCTCACTTCATAAAAGAAAAACATCTCACCTTGCCTTCAATGTATATTTTGGAAGTAGCCTTATTCGTCAGGAAACATTTAAGCTTATTCGAATTTGATACAAATGTAAGACGTAAAAATAAATTAACCCTACCAAGACCAAGATTAGAAATGTTTCGAAACAGTCCACAGTACCGCAGCATTCAAATTTATAATAAGATACCTAACGCAATAAGGGATTTAAACACAGATAGCGCCTTTAAATCGAAGCTTAAATTATTTTTATTGCAAAAATGTTATTATAATATAAAAGAATTTATGGAAGATAAATGTAACTTTTCATATAATTATTGTACTCCCTCTTTGCGACACCCTGCCAGGGTATGTACATATTAGTATAGTTTTAGGTAACTTAACCTTTAGCTTAAGACTGTATGTACAAAACGCAAATAAATGAAATGAAATGAACCAATCTATATTATAGGTGGGATAATTAAATAAAAAAAAAACATTGTTTACAATAAAAAATTTATTGATATAATTATTTATTTAACAATTCAAATGGGGCGTCACCCCGCCCCCGCGCCCCGCGGTCGCGACCGTTACATATCTAGTGAACCATATCGTTATAATTACAGAACTCTCCATCCTTTGTACTTGCTACAAACACACGCACAGACACGCGACATTATTGCCTGAATATTTGGTACTGAGCCTAACTCCGCGCACATGTGGACATCCGTACTACGAGGTACCACATTGCAGAGCAGCCGGAAACATCTGACAGCTCTGTCTGAGATTTTATATTATTTAAATATCATAAACTTCATATTGTGTCTAATGAAAGATCAGAATACTAGAAAGATATCAGCTGTTTTAGAAGTAGGTACTCGTGTGTACGAATATGGCGTTATGTGAACTATAAAATCTTAAATTAGTAATCTAAAATTATAAAACTCAATCAAAAATAAAATACAATACTAAAGAGCAATGATAATTATTAGTGCGGCGCCGGCGCGTCTGCCTCGGAGTTCGCACGAAGCGCGTGTACTCGGCTCTTGATTATATTGGACGATTTAATGCCCTAATTATACAAAATTAAATATATACTCGCTCATAATGTTAGTTTCAAAACATACCGAGTCTCATTTTATATTCTCGAGTAGACAAAGATATAGTGCATTATACAAAGTTTGAGTTAAATTATTATACAGGTATAATCTTACATAAAAGAATGGGAAAACTTCACACATTTTGAAACAGAAATGTACCGGCCAGACGACTTCAAGAGTCCAATGGGCGGATCATAAGTCGAGTAGGGCAGCTAATTGTACCAAAACACTCGGAGTATAACGGCTTCGTCAATGTGTAGTCTCGTTAGAGATTCAATGGTCGATATAAAAATAGAGCCGTAAGCGATCACCGCTACAAAATATACCCTCTGCTCGCTATATCTAATCGCCTGCCCGTGTATGCACACCGCAGCTATAGGCGCGCGGACACTACTACAGCTTCAGTATACATTACAGACACGTGTAGCCATGTAGTTGGTGCACCAACCAGCTAGCACGGTAATGTATTGCGTCCGCCGCAGTATACCCATCGTCGGCTATGATGGTTATTTTACGTTTATTCAAGTAGCAAGTGCGGATGACAACTGTTTATGTTGTAAATAAAATACCAGTGTACCTGAAATGGCCGCAGGCCTTGCATGCTTCACAACTCTTGACAGATCAGCGAGCTACATGACGTAGTTTTCAACTTAAAAATATATATTGGGTGCAATAAATGATGCAGTTAAATAACTTTGATTATAATTGAGTCATATTCAACACCACTGTCAAAACCTGTAAGCCATTTGAAGCCAGCTGCACTCGCTACTTAGTAAATTAACCAGTTTAACATGTAGAGTGAGCGCTAAAAGTTGTAACATTTATACATTGATGTGTAGGTACTGCGGCTGCATATCAACACGTGCTGGCTAAGACTTAATTAATTTAACTGAAGAGACTTAAATAATTTAACCTAGCTGTTTGGAGAGCGCGCGAAACGGAGAGAGCGCGTTGCACACTCCTACGTCACTACACCCTTAATTTACATAATATAAATAATTCTACGTTATACTCTATTGAACTAAACAAAAATGTAATTTTTGTGGTTATTTCACTATGATAAAATATATAATTTATCGATAAATTAACAGTTTACACGCTCAGACAGATAGTCTGTGCGTTCTGAATAAGTATATTTTTTTGAAATCGGTTTTGAACCGAAAAATTAGTGATAAAATCTGGCATGACTACCATAATACCGTGGCCAATCTCCAAATCAATCTAATATCTTTTATTCTCCATATAAATTTTGTTATCCTAACCTCGATATGATTGCGTCATGGTGTCACCGCGCCGCCCCGCGCCGCCCCACGCCGCCCCGCGCCGCCCCACGCCGCCCCGCGCCGCCCCACGCCGCCCCACGCCGCCCCAGTATCCTGTATCCTTATGTTACGTCACTACACCATCATCCTACCCTACGTTATAACACAACCTCGTCGCTCGCATACATCAATAGCACATCGACTAGAATAATAACCTCTGCAATGTCATTTTTAGAAGTGAAATATTTCACTAGGATAAGAATAAACGAGGATAAGATATGATATAGAATCGTTATTGGTGCTTGGTGTTCTAGTGGTTGTGTTATTGTCCTCGCTGCGAGCCGGGCGACGCTCTCTCCGCGCCGCATTGTTAGTCACGACTTGAGTATATACTCCCCCACACATCGCAACGTCACACGATACATTATAATCACGCTGCCACCGTCCAATACGATATTAATTAGTACCCTGATAGTGCTGTCACCCTGCTGTAAAAAAATGTTTACATACATATTCTAACACTAATATATTCACTAACAAATGTTCGGAATTATTACATTATGTTAGATATTGTTAATATTTCAATGCCCCTACAACGATGGAAAATGTTGGCAAACATTTATAACATGACATCGGCTGGCAGTTTAGATTTACGGATCGAGGCGTCAATGTTAACAAATAAGAAATAATGTTTTATTTGTTACAAATTGTTTACTAATGTTGTAACAGCAGTGCGGAACACCATCAGGTTTACTATTGATGTGTGGTTATAATGTATCATGAAAAGTTTATTAATTTCGATTTAAACTTATCTACACCGTTACCGCGCAGTGGCTGTCAAACTAAGTCTAAATTAGTTCAGTCGTCAAGCTAGTGTTAATTACTTATCATGTAAGTACATTTGTCAAAGTGACGTCGCTGATACTTGTATTATTTGACCAATTAACCAAGGCCAATCATATTTGCAATGTGCCTGTATTTAAACACTTATGTCAGCATTAATCGCTTGGTTAAGCTTGGTGAGACCAATATTACATCTTAGCAAAATATTCGTATCGTGTTCCGATGATACTAGCTATTGGGGTGATATTTTCCTAACTATCGCCCGCTTAGTCAGTTTGCTAGTAATAAAAACACCGAACTCCCAGATACTGGCATACACAGAACACAAATTGTTGAATATTCGATGTTTACTACGTGGCCAACGATTCGGAATAGTTAATTGGTACAAATAACAAGACTAACTGCCGCACCTTAATCAATCACTAACATCAATTATAGTTAATTATCATTAAGTCATTTCTTCAATCACTTCCGATACTCGAAGCCAAGTATTACTAATACGCTTTCAGTAAGTAGAGACATCCATCTAATCACATAAACGGCTCTGAGTCAAAATAATTAGATTTTAAAAACTGGCTTGGACTGGGTAGCCATACACCATGCCATACTGCCAATCGGCCAATTGGCATGATACTGCCCATTGGATAAAGGTGAACTGAACCGTGTGTGGCCGTAAATAGGCTAGATGACTAAACATTTTTATGTATGTACTCCGTCATTTAGATGACACGTATTTTTTCTTTTGTCAATTAAACAAATAACCGGTCAAGTGCAAGTCGGACTCACGCAACGAGGGTTCCATACCATCTTTGGACGTATAAAAGTAAACTACTATTACGGATTTTATCGCGGTTTATTTTTTGATTTTACTATTTTTTTTTATGATTTCAATGTGTAATATTCGCGTAAGTAAAAGACAACATTACGTATAAAAGTAATTTTACTATTCATGTAACACATAGCAAAATAACCCAAACCGCAAAACTAAGTTTGTTTGTCGAGGTTTTTTTAGAATTACTAAAAAACTATACTAATTAGAAAGATCGTTTTATTTTTCCTGTAAAATATAGATAGACATGTATTACCGATAATTATTTCAGATTTTTTTCCTCCACAAACTTCAAGGATAAGGGGGTATTTTTTTTGTCATTTTTGATTATCAGCCAAAAACTACGTAACATAAACCAAAATAAAAATCTGTTTTGAGATGTGCGAATGAAGCCCTTTCATATGACACCCCACTCGATATAGTACTACTCACTTTGAAATTTAAATGACCCATTTCGACACCATTATAAAAAAGTAAAAGAAAAAAATATTTTTTTTTATATATTTGCGATGAGGTTGGGTAAGTAAGATCTAAAACTATTCCAAGTTTCGAATCGATAGCATCAGTGGTTCCTGAAATATATAGGTCTGACAGACAGGTGAAGTCGCCTGTATACAATTTTTACTGAGGCGTGACGTCACGAGCCCCGACTCCCGAACTCTAACTCTATTGATTTGTTAAATAAAAAAAATACATATCCAACATTTTTTTTTAATCTAAACGACGGACTGCTTAGAATTATTATTATTTTTTACCCAGTCATCGTCCCCATCGGCGTGGCTCATGCCATTACCCGGCCCCACACGGTCACTTCTACATCGCGTCATGCCAATCGGCAGTGCGGTGTGTGGCTATCATTAATGATAGTGAACGCTAACTGACGTTTGTGAGCGCGCGGCATTAAGTATAACATCATACATTGGTTGACGTGTGTGACGTGGCGATGCCCGCGCCCGGTGTGTGGGCGGTGGGCGGTGGGCGGTGTCGGGGGGCGTCAGTGGAAGCGGCGCCGCGCGCTGCGAGCCAGCCGCGCCGCCACGCTAGCGCCCGCGCTCTGCTGACGACACGATACGACATACACGCTCACATACACCATAAGGAACGTTCTAGTTATATAGTGTGTTAAACACCCCGTCTGATCGTAAACGAACAACCCACTAGTAGCGGTACCTGCGCGGCGCGGCGGGTGTACTAGGAGTGATGCGAGCGCGGGCCCCACAGCCGCAGCGAGTAGTCGTCGGAGGCGGAGACCAGCACGTCGTGGTGCACCGGGTTCCAGGACACGCAGTTGACGCAGCGCGTGTGGCCCGACACCACCGCGATCGGCTCCTCGCCGTTGATGTGCCAGATGTACACCTGCGCGCCGGAGAACGTACATCAATAGAGCTCGCACTGTATGACAGACCTCCGTGTGGGCCGATGCTGCGAGCAACAATCATCTCGACAAATGCAGTGTATCGTACATTTTGGTCCTTCGAGCCGGATAAGGCGACGAACATAATATTAATTTGAAACTGTCAGCAAACGAGTTAAATCATGAAATGCGTGTGCATGGTGCGGCACGTACCTTGTTGTCCTCGCTGCCGGACGCGATGAAGTCGTGGTGTGCGCCGCCGAAGCACGCGTGGATGGTGAAGTGGCCCTGGCTCAGGCCGCGGAAACGACGCACCAGCGCACGCGCACCTATACCACCGATAAACAGGAACCAATCACTCGTTGACCTTGTGCTGAGCAGCGTATACACATCAACCTGTCACTACGACCTATAATCGATCCAACCGTTTTTCTTTTTGACAGTTATAGTGTTGTGACCAAGTGATTATAGTGGACACGATATCGATTCATTTTTCTATCGAGTCTGTGCGGAAAGAGAACAGTCGTAGGAATGGCACTAGTAAGTAGTAGAACGTCATTCTATTATCACTTTGGTTACATTGACACGTAATAATAATCTTCCTAAATATTAGAGCGGGGTTTTTAAAATGTTCTATTACTTACCCCATTTTTTGTCTATGGGTAAGCAGTAGTATTTTTTCAAGGTAGCTCACTCAATGGTCCACCGCCATTTTGTGTTTGTCACTGTCATCTGTCACTGGCAACAAGACGCCCGTGCTAGTCATTGTTTGCTGAGTTTTGTATTGTTTTTTAAGCGAACTATAAAATGCCGAAAGGATCAGTGCTGAAAGGACAGACGAGAGAAATGGTGATCAAGCTTCGTAATTACTTTAAAGCAGAGTATCAAAATGGCGGCCCGCTTTTACCATTGTCGTAAGTGCGAGAGCGCGTTGCGGCCGCGTTAGGTATTAGTGCACCTATGGTTACAAAAATTACTACGCAATACGAATAAGCTTCGTACGCCGAAGAAAAAACGCCAACCACGTCGTGTGACATCGGTTGACAACTTTAACGCAGACGCTATACGCCGTCATATATATAACTATTACTTACGTAAAGAAGTTCCAACACTTAAAAAACTTGTTGCTTCTTTGCGTGAATGTGATTTGTTCCGAGGCCAAAAATCGTCATTGGCAAAGGTCTTGAAAGAAATTGGATTTACTTATAAAAAATCGGACAAACGCAAAATATTGATGGAGCGTCGCGACGTCGCTTTCGCTCGTTGCGAATTTTTGAGCGAAGCCAAAAAAATTGCAGATTGGTCAAATGTTGATTTCACTGACGAAACTTGGCTGAATGCGAACCACACAGTGTCTAAAAATTGGACTGATGACACCGCTGCTTCCACTAGCTCAGTGCCGATGGGAAAAGGAGAACGCCTAATCATTTGCCATGCAGGGTCTATGAAAGGATTCATGCCAGATGCTTTGTTGGCCTTTAAATCCAAAAAAACAGTTGAGTACCACGAATAAATGAATTCTGAGGTTTACGAAAGTTGGTTTAAGGAAATGATGCAATCATTGGAAGAACCGTCAGTCATTATTATGGATAACGTATCCTATCACTCACGCCAAATTGATAAAATGCCGACCCAGTCCGACAAAAAACAAGTAATCATTGACTGGCTTCAACGACATGGCGAAAATGTTGATAACTCCTTACTAAAAGTACAATTACTAAATATATTACGAACAAAAAACACTTCCCAAAACGATATGTGATCGACGAAATAGCTGCAGAACATGGTCATTGGGTTCTTAGACTTCCACCCTATCATTGTCAATACAATGCCATTGAATTAACATGGGCTCAAGTAAAAGGACACGCCGCTCGAAATAACACAAAACCCAAATTCATGGCAAATAAAATACTTGATTTGTTAAAAAATGCATGTGTGGAACTAACTGCGGAAAACTGGCAAAATGTAATTCAATAAACACAAGAAACTATAATGGCAGATTGGGATAAACACGTGGCGATAGATTATATGAATCAACAATTAATTATAAATGTCGGCGATAGCTCGAGTGACAGCGACGATGAATTTGATTTTGATTAATCTATACTTATAATAAAACTGTAACAGGTCCAATTCTGTACATTGAAGATATTTTGAAAATTATATTTGGAGGGCATTCTATAACCGATACTGAGGCCGAAAATGTATTTTATTAAATTTTTGTCTGTCTGTCTGTCTGTCTGTATCACGGCTGAGCATCACGCCGAAACTACTGAATGGATTCAAATGAAACTTGGCATGATTTGAGATCTTACTACGAGGTAGGACATAGGATACTTTTTATCCCGTAATCTAGCACGGTTCTTTTGGGAGAGGGCATCGATATACTATCTAAACAAGATTTGCTGTCACGACCCGAAAAGTGGTCACGAAAATAAGAGCTACGGAGACAGCTATCGCTCTATTTCAAATTAGTACGAGCCGACAACAGCTGGCGTAAGACGTGTCAAAATGTCTTATTGCGCGTTGAAAAACTGTCCAAATACTCGTCGCAACACTAAAATTACAGGTGGAATATCTTTTTTTCGGTTAGTAATCTTATTACTACTAGTTTAAATACAAAATATAAGTAAGATATCACTAAAATCCGAAATAATAATTATTTATTTGACATTTTCTCCGCTAGTAGTTCGCCATTTGCCAAGCCACAGGCTGACAAAATTATTTTTGCTGATAGAGAGTGTCACTACCGTCTATGCAAAACTGTCAAACTACACGTCACTACCACAATAAAAAAGTTAGTTCTCATTTACGCCACCAGCATACATAAGTTGGTAAATCAGTACACGAGCGTTACGTAGTTCTCGAACAAAGAATGCATGGAGTTTCATTGTTATAAAATTGTGCAATTTTTTTCACTGCGTAAAATAGAAAAAGTGGTGATGAGATGTGTGTAAGTTTGTATTATTATACTATTAGAAACCCTAAATAAGATTATTTAAAAAAAGAGAATCTGTCTAGAAACCATTGTCACTGGACCACCTTAGTAAAATAAAAACTGAACATACCACTGAAGAATTATTACCACACTCCTGCAGCAGGAATACATTGTAATCACCATGACGCAGCAACTTCACTGAGACTTCCGCACTGTACGAGATCTGAGAAACGAATGACTGCGGTACCGCTAGAGCAGTGACTTATATACGCATTCGCTGGGCGCGTTCGGCTATCCTACCCACAATTTATTTTATATCGGTTTTGGAGTCTAACAATACCATCATTTGAAAACTCGTTGGTCTAATGGTTAACCATCCTGGCCTCTATCCAATAGGTTGTGGTTCAGATTGCCACTTTTTCTCTGGGTGTCATTTATTTAGATAAGTATGTATTTTCAAAAAAGTATATACGTATTTATATTAGGTGTCTGGTTACCATAGTACAGACTCTGGACAGTTTTGGATTACACGGCAGTGTGTCCTCAAATATTATTATTACTTTACAACAAGAACGTGGTTGCTCCGTGTATTAAAAAATTAATAGTTCTTCGACGGGATATCGTTTTGATGAATGTGAAGAAAATTTAAGTGCTATAGAAATCATAAAAAATAAATCTATACAGCACAATTTTGATAAATACCAGATAAATTGCAACGAACTCATTCAAAAATTAGAACAAAACCCAATTCCGGAAATTGTTTTCCAAATAGTAGGTTACATTTCTGGTTTTGTGGTAAGTAGTCTAGTAAAAAAGCTTAGGTGCGAGGACTGCAAAAGAAAATTATGGGCAAAAGAAAAATTATGGTTCCACAAACTAGTGGATTTACGAGATATGAATGGCTTATTTTATTGTGCAAATGATGTATTTGACATTTGCATGAACACTGAACGCGTTATACGCAACTGTGTTCGTTTAAGTGGTGGTAAAAATATACACAAGAAATATGACAAAATATTTATATCTGTTGCAGTTTTAAAATTATATATTAATAAAGATGTTTTTGTCGGAGAAAATGAGCATAACCATAATTAACATTGATTTACTGAGATTAGTTGTAGAAAAAATCATCGATGTAAGACTGTATTATGTTTGTAAAAAAGAAACCGCTCAGACAAAAAATTATTCAAAAAGACAGATTTATAATAAATTAAATTTGTTTAAAGGTAATTAACATTTCTTTTTTCAGACAACTGATACTAATACTTATGTAATTTTTTTTTGTAAATCCATACTTAAATAGATAAATAACACCCAGACACTTGGTGGGAATCGAACCCACGACCCATCGGTTAGCAACCAGGGTGTCTAACCACTAGACCAACGGGCCCGTCAATTAAATATAAATATAAAATATAATGTCAAATACATTGTCACTAAACTTGATTAATTATTAATGTTCAGTGTAGATAAATTAGACTTAAAATAAAATAAAAACTTGAAAGCGTTAAATATGCCATGTTTAGTACCGACTTCAATACTATTGTCATTATTTAACGCTTTTTGTAACATTTGTAACGCTTTTTGTAAAATTGTACCTAACGAAACCTAATTATTTTAAGTCTATGCATAATAAAGAATTTTGAATTTATATGTATGTCTTATTTCATCCAGTCGTTCTCTTGACCAATCAAATGAAGCGAAGACGCTTCATTTGATACGCATGTTAATCTGTTGGCGGTCGACGCGTCATAGTGCTTATGCAATCGGAATCATCGGCCGTTGAGAGCTTAATGTTGTAACAAATAAATGCAGATATACTACTAGAAAGAAATAACAATCATTCTGGAGAAGTTGGGTACAAAGTAATGCTTTCTTTTATGGCTAGCATAACATTATACGTAACTTACCATATTTTTATATTACGGTTATTCTGGAAAAAATAAACGTAAGCAACTCCATACCTTTCCTTAGCTTACTGTACGTCTATGCGTTCAAAAACAATGGAACTCAATGGAAGCACACAACTCTCAGCTCCAAAACTGTGTAAGTGCCGAATTGTCTGCAATTATTATTGAACCTTATTTTATAGTTCGTAAGTTATCTTTTTATATGAACATATTATTGTTTTGCGTGTACGTGTATAGTTGTGTAAGTATATGTAACCGCGACCACATTTTCGATGTCATTTTGTTCGTGACAGCTAATCTAGTTGGTATAGTATATCGATGGGAGAGGGTATTAAAGTCAAAAGGGTAGTTGGTTATACGCTTGGTCCGATTTTATCAATTTTTCTTTATAATATAATAAATATCAGTAAGGTAACACTCATAGAGAGTTGTTATTAAGGTATTGTAATCGATCGGGTTAAGCAACGTTCGGTAAGGTCATAAAATAGATGGGTGACCGTTTAACGCCATTTGAACTAAACGTCTCCGTGCTTCGCAGGGCAAGTACAAAGTGGGTCCAAGTTTTTAACCGACTTTAAAAAAGGAGGTTTTGTATTATATGTGAATGTATATTATTGAAAGTTTAGTTGACGTAAACACAGCGCGGGCGGAGCTGCGTGGGTCAGCTAGTAAATAAATAAAAGTAAAAGTCACAATAATTGTTTCATATCATTTCATACCAATCTATATTTATACTACATTAGAATGCTACATTATACCCGTGTAAAAATAGTTAATAAACAATATCGATATCTCAATCGTAACATCACTATGTTGATAGCCATAAAACGTAAATTTTTAAAAACGTTTGTTATTTTATGTAATTTATAAAAAAACTACTGCACTTATGGACTCAATTTGTCAAAGATGATTATTATACGGGATCAAGGAGCAAACTTAGGCAGTTGTGATATTTTTAAAACCTCGCATTTAAAAGTGAACTTTTGCGTAACATGACGCAGTTACGTTCTATTGGTGCTGTCAAAAAGAAAATAAACGGTTGGATCTATTATAGTGGGTAGCGGCCAGGATGTCTAACCACTGGACAAATAGTCTGATCAATTGTTTTGAATTAGATCAAGCAACTCCTAGATTTCCTCGCAAATAACCTAAACTGTTACCGCCATACGCATTCTATGCATTTAATTGCAATATTTCTAATTTAGCTTTGTTATAAGTACGCACGGTATGACAGGTATACATACCCTCTCTTTCCCACCATTGTGAATCCGCTACCCTGCCACTACGCATCTGTCATCGGAATGACACGGTCGTCGTCCTAATTGATTGGCAATTAACCCCGCGAATAACGCGTCGCTGTGTAATTACTGCACAAAGACATTCCCGCGAATACGTGATATAATTCATATAATACGCACATTCTATTGTAATATCAGACTCAATAGCTCAGCAGTGTTCAGTGACTTTTGTGAAGCCTGTGCCGTGTGGTTGGAGTCCCGGGACGAGCTAAGCTGCAGCTGAACGTCAGGTGTGTGGAATTCCTTTTATTTTCTTACCAATGAACATCATCCCGCTGTAATACCGTGTGATACCAGTCCATCCTAGCGATTTAAAAACTACAGTCCACCCTTTTTAATGTTTTGATTCCCGCCATAAAGCCTTAGGGCACATAACGCTTCCCGCAGTGTAAAATATAAATCTTTGGCGCTAATACTAAACTCTGATTATTTATAACACAGAGAAGTAATTACAAATTAAATTAAAAAGAGTATTGTGTGTGTATGCCTGTTTTTCTTTACAAGATCAAAATCGGAACAATAAATGTATTTAAGTAATTTATTTATTCAATTTAATTGATCGTTCCAATAATAATGTATTTTACAGAAAAAATAAACTGTGTATATTAACTACCTATACGTATATTGTCCCGTGGGGTGACCGGGTAAGAATAGCACCCTCCCATCTCCTCCCGCTGGGTGTCCGTAAGAGGCGACTAAGGGAAAACAAGAAGACGGGCAGCAGCGTCGCTCCATTGGATTATCTACCATCTATACTGCGATCCCCAAGCCGCCTGCCAAGCGTGGGCATTATGGCAACCCCTCCCGTCTAAGGGGGAGGCGTTTGTTCAGCCGTGGAGTTCTTTTGTCTGATGTTGATGATACGTATACAGTACTCACGTATGTCCCACAGGTGCACGCCCTGGTTGGCCACGTTCAGCAGCAGCAGCGTGTCGGCGGCGTTCAGCGTCATGGCCATCACCGCGTGCTCCTCCTGGACGCTGCCGCCATACATGCATACATACATACGTCAATACTGCACGCCAGGGAGCGCGCACTGACTCAGCAGACTACAGAAGGCAAGCTCATGTATGTACATACTATCGCGGACAACAACTGTGTACCAGTTCCCAATCAAAATCATTTAAACGACGTCACGTACGCTCACCTCGCCCGTACGTATTTTGGGCCGGCTCGTGCAAAAGATTGTCGTCCTAAAGGTGATACACCGCTTGTGACCGCGAGAGTACCTCATTTTGCATACCTGCGCTCGGCGGTCGCGCTGACGTTATCGACTCTGGTTTATACGAAAAAACTAACGTGGGTAGTGACACTCGTATCTAGTTGTTTGATCGATTGTTCAGAATAAAACAGGAAATAAATTAATTCAATCTTTGCACAAAAAAACATCACAAAACGCATGTCTGAAACGGATGATACTCGCGCTTTCACAGTTCCCAACCGTTCCGAGATGTCATGTCCGCGATGTGAGCGATGTGTATGTGTGCGTCGTGCGTGGCTTGCCTGCTGTACTCTGATTATGTCGCGAGGTGTTCGTGGGCTCACAGGTTGCGGTCGGTGAGGTCGGTGAAGTCGTAGGCGCGCACGCGGTGGTGCGTGTCGGCGGCCAGCACGGTGCGCCCGTCGCCGCGGCAACACACCGCGTTCACACGCACGCCGTCCCAGCTGTTCAACAACGTGCCCTGCCAACGATGTAATGTTATATACTAGATAAACATTCACTAACAAAATTACATATAAAATGTGGTCGCAGACTTATCAGTGTTGATGGCGAAAACGAGAACTGACAGTTTCATTATGATAATGACAGTTTCATATAAACAATAGCGATAAAAATCACCCGCCTGTGGCTTGAAAAGAAACAGCGCCACAACCGTCTCGGGTGTTATTTCTGTGTGCCACTTTTCGGGGTTTAACACCTAATCTATATTAACTATTATATCAATATTAATTGTAACATCGATTCCTACCTAGGATGATTCGTGAGGCTATTGAAATCAAAAAACATCCTAATTTCAATAGAGAAGATGGTTGGGTGTTACCGTCGGCTTGGGATCCTGTGATAAATATAATTAAATCCAATATCAATCAAAACACTGCACGGCCTCAAGATACTGTAAGCTCTTACTGCGTAGATCGGACCAACAATAATAACTAAGAATACCTGAGGGTACACCGGCATAATTGTGACATAAGGACGTTAAACATCTCAGTCCTCCCGTGACCATGGGTGCTGCAAAGCATTCGAAACGTCGGGATAGTAAAATATAAAATAAACCGCGATAAAATCCGTAAAAGTAGTTTGATTTCAATGTGTAATATTCGCGTAAGTAAAAGACAACATTAATATTTGTACTACACTCATTTACAAAAAAAAAAACGGATGGTTTTAATAATTTAAACATATTACTAGCACGTTGGTATTTACCAATCGTGTTAAAAAAAATTGTCCAGAAGAGTGTCAGTCGGTTAAACAACGTCAAACAAGATCAGTCCATAGACAGATGATGGTTTAGTGTTATTTGAAGTGAACGTCTCTGTGTTTCGGAGGACACATAAAAAGTCAGCAGCCGTTAAACCCAAGCAAAGAGCTAAAGGCAGCTTGAACCACTCTCGACACCTATAGTTTGGTCATTGACCATTCATATTCATCATTTTACAGGTAGTAGTAGACATAAAAGTAATTGTGGATCAGGACAAAAAATATACCTGGGTCAGCAGGGAGGAGGAACACCATATTTATACAATCCGATAGACTCGCTAAAGCACTCACGTCGAGGCCGCAGTGGTAGAACTGTCCCCGCGCGCCGCCGCAGACGAACTTGTCACCGGTCGCGTGCCACGCCACCGCCGTCAGAGAGTCCTCCTGCGAGTGGTTCATCTTCAGGTGGAGCTGCTCCGTCTGTACACACCACAACAACACTTGCACACGTCACGGACCAAGCACACGCCTCCACCGGGACTCGAGTGGTAAACGGTACGGTGGTTGCGGCCACTGACCTCCATGTTCCATATCCAGAGGTCGGGGCAGTCCTCGGGCCCGGCGGCGATGAGGTACCGTCCGTCCGGGCTCCACGACAGGAACGACACGCCGTACGTGTGCCCGTCCAGGGACTTTCTGCGCACACGCCGCAGTGGCGACATTAATTATAGCGTTAGATTTTTCATGGTTATTTCTGTCTTTAAAATGTTTTCTTTAATTTTTGGTAACTCTAAAAATCTTTGAATTGGAAGGATCAAACTATAATAACAGAGCTAAAAAAGATTGTGTGAGTATTAATTAAGTTTTAACAATGTAATACGTTTACAAATACCTGAAGGAGAGTCGCTTGGCGACAGGATCGAAGTCCCATATCATAACGGTGTAGTCCTTGGAGCCTGACGCGAGCTTCGAGCCGTCCGGTGACCACTTGCAATACCATACTTCGTCGCAGTGCTCGTTCAACACCTGAGTCGCAACAGACTTCCTATTAGCTTTAAGAATTATTTTTACGGCTTTACGTCAAGCTTTCGATAAGGTAAATCATGTAATTTTGTTCAACGTCTTTTGTGAATATGATTTTATAAAACCTTATTACGAATATATATTCTTTAAGAAAGTCATCAAAATAAAATAAAATGAAAATAAACATAGAAATACCCCACACACTAACAATAATCATCAGGTCACTCCAAGGATCCATTTTAGGACCCATATTATTAATCATGCTTTATGGTGTCAACGTCGATGATTGAATAGTGTGGTGCGTTACAAGTGTAGTACGTCACCTGCAGCGAGTGTATCGGGAACCGGTCGGCCGAGCAGTGGTGGTCGGCGAGCAGCGTGAAAGGTATGTCGTCGGCGGAGTCGGCGGGCGGCTGCGGCGCGGCGTGGAAGCGGCAGCGGCGCGCCTGGTGCCTGGCGGCCTGCGCCAGCAGCGCGCGCAGGCGGCCCGGCGCCATCATGAGCGCGGGCGGCAGCACGGCCTGCACGCGCGCCAGCACGGCCAGGCGCGAGCGCGCGCCGCCGCCGGGCCAGTGCGCGCGCGCCTGCAGCTCGCCCGCGTCCGCGCACATCATGAGCGCGGACAGCCGGTGCACGCGCGCCGTGTCGTACTGCAGCGGCGTCAGCTCGTTGCGCAGCACGTGCAGCGCGTCCAGCACGCGCCCCGCCTCCAGGTGCTCCAGGTACTTCTGCTCCAGCACCACGAACTTCATCTCCTGCATCGACCGAGCGACGCGCACCGTTATTGATACATAGTCGTGATCACTATATTTATACATGTGTAGAGTAGAAGCCTCATGACGACGAGAGCCGATCCATCGTGACACCAGACAGATTAAAAGAAACCATACTCAATACTGGAATGAATGCTTCTGATTAAGTATGCAAAAGTTAATAAAACTTATCTATATAACAGTATTTTTCTTTTTACTTTAATGCGTTCTAATTTAGAAGTTTTGCAAAGAAAAGAGAGAGACAAAAGTCATAAAGTAACCACGAGAATAATCATCCTGCCTATTAACCACCTCATCGAGCCTGAACTACCTAAACGATTCCATTTTAAAAGTCTAGATATCAGGAAGATGGATAGATTCAGCTAGAAACACAGATTGCGTCAAGAGATTCAGCTAGCAGTGGTGTGTGTGCGGCACTGACCGCCAGGTTGTGCGGGTCGACGTGCGGCGAGTCCCGCAGCAGGTCGTGCAGCGCGCGCAGGTCGTGGTCCGCCTTGACCCAGTCGCCGGCGAGCACGTGCTGGCGGAACGTCGCCGCCGCCGGGTGCTCCAGGTGAAGGCCCGACTCTTCCATCAGCAGGGCCGCGCTGCGTCTGCACACAACAACAAAATCTCATTGAACTCCATACCTCAATATGGGTTCCAAAAACATCAATATGGGTATCAAATGAAAGGTCTTAACGAAACGAGCTGAAATATATATGTATAATACATATGTATGTAAACCTATTATGTAGATATGTATAATGTAATTTAGGATGTTCGTAGTTCGTATAAAAAACCCGATTTTATGCTTTTATAATTTATACTTGTTTTAATTCGTTTTAGAGGATTGTTGTAGAGTAACAAAAAACCTAACCTAATTTTATGACTACGAATTTGAACAATTAGCAATAAGAAGAAAGCAAAGACGATAAGACTATTTAATTTTTTGGTGTTCTTGCAAACATCTAAAATCGCGCGAGATACCAGTAAAACGACTATGCCACTGCATGCAAGAGAAGTCGCGCTGCTAATGGTATGACACTATCGTATTGAATGAAGTCAACCCTCTACGTGTAACGATGTAATTACAGTGCTTGACCGTTATCTCGCCTGGTGGTAATTGGTGTTGCAGCCGTGTAAGGAACCTGCCACTAGCTTATTAAGAACACTAAAAGCCCGGCCCTGTTTTAAGATGTGTTTCAGCAGTTATTTTCAACATTATCAGCAGCCGAAAGACGTCCGCTGCTGAACAAAGGCCTCCCCCTTAGAAGGGAGGGGTTGCCATAATCCCCACGCATGGCAGGCGGCTTGGGGATCAAGATTTAGCAGTTATGTCAGAGAATATTAAACCGAATTTAAAGAAGGTTTTTCTGTTATAAGAACAATATCCCATTCCCGTGGCAATGTCTTACACACTATTTCACTTGAGCAACTACTTTGACAAGTGATTCTGATAACACTTTTAAAAGTGCACATTAAAGAGACTGCTCCGTTTCAGCTTGACCGCAAATGTACCGCAAATAATATAATATTCTTACTTACATACCGCAATGATTGGACTAATGTTATCTAAGACAAAGCAATCACAGCTACGGCACTACGGTATATACATTATGAGTACATTCTGAAAGTACATTGTAGTTTAACTGCGGCCGTGACGCGGGTCTCGGTCGCGGCTGAAGTCGTGAAGGCGTTGTTGGATACGTCAACGGTGCAGCCTTCGCCGCACTGGGCAGATGTACATAGGTCATCAGATTACGTTTCACCTCCTCTAAGCGTTTCACTGTTGTATTTTCCTTGTCGTTAGCTGGATACAATCATTTAAGCCCGTTTATAAATTGATACTTTCTCGAGATAAACTCAAGATTCTTGCTGTATTGTAAACCCGTATTGATGTTGAAGTTCAAGTCACGGGTCAAGAACACTTAGCCGTCCTTACATGAATATAATAATCTCAAGAGGGTCGGGATCGATTCACAAACCATCGTGGACCCAGCTGTCGGATCTCATTCGTAGTCCCACTTTGTTTGTTTGCAACATCGATATAACGTTTGTAAAATAAATAATATAATCTCAATTTATGTTTACAATGATAATCGTGACGACATTATCTAAGCTCTGCTGTTGTTTAATGTGCATGCTCCTTGTCCAATTAACTATTTGGAATAATAAATAACCTGGATATAAACACGGGATATACAACAATCTTAGCACGGTTGATCTAAGGCAGTATGTATCTGTACGGTGCAAGCTTCGTGCATTACGTTGCGCTGTGTCATCATTCACGCCGAGATGCAGTATTGCAACGATTTCACAGTCAGTCCACGTTTGATAGCCAATCGGTTCGCGTGTTCTCATAACCATTAACCATTTCATACCATTTAGGGTTAAGTGCTTATAATAAACCATTTATCTGTACTTAACTCTTTCTATTATTTACATACCATTGTAAATACTTCTGTACGGCTACCAGATCGTACAGTAGCTATGTAGATTATTTATTTTTATTTATTTAATTAACTTCATACACAGAAGGCGATGTCTTAATAGACCGCGTATGCGCCGCAACACAAGACTTGGCGCAACCTACATGTTATATCAGGGATTTAGAAAGCTATGTAATATAATACTTCAGATTTGACGATAACTTCTTTTTATACGTATTACTTATTCCTAGATCCAACAGAATTAAGTATAAGAATTCTGAAATTTGGTCTGAAGAATTTGACGGGCCTGTTGGTGGTTAGACACCCGGGCCACTACCCAATAGGTCGTGGCTTCGATTCCCACCAAGTGTTTTATCTATATAAGTATGTATTTACAAAAAAAAGTATACATACATATTAGTACCAGTTGTCTGGTTTCCATAGTACAGGCTCTGCCTAGTTTGGGATCAGAAGACCACGTGTGGATTGTCCCAGAATATTATTATTATTCTAAGAAAAATACTTATTAATGTAAGTATTTTTCAACAAACTGAATTTCAATAAATATGTATCAATAACACATACTGCAGTGAGTGAGTATATAATTATATTATACCTTGAAAACATGGCAATTATAGGTATACCTACGCCTTTACTAGAAATAACAGCAACACCCCTTGTGTTATTGTTATTTCCTACGAAGTCCTGTGGAGAACAAACTTTCTTAGTCAGTGAAATTGTGACTGGTGTGTATTTAAGAATTTATTAGTTTTATGAAAAAGTACTTGTTCCAGCCGTCCATCACCTATGCGATTAGTTTGTGTGTTGCAAATATTTCTTAAATTTGCAACACCAACGAAAATAAATATGCATACACACTTAGAATAATAACGCCTACACAGACGTTACGTGCATTTGCACACCTCGTTGCAGCGTCCCGCACGCCTGCCAACAAACTATACATATATAGGACCTATACATTTTATACATTACTTTTTCGATTCGACATCATGTAGTCATAATGCTGTCTTTTATTTACGCGAATATTAGACATTGTAATTAATATATTCTTACGGATTATATCGCGATATATTTCTCCCGCCCGCCGGTGACCATGGGTGCTGCAAAGCATTCGAAACGTCGGGAAAATTGAAATATATCGCGATATAATCCGTAAGAATTTATTAATTACAATATCATGTAGTCATCTTGTAGTCTGGATTTTGACTTTATCTTCAGGATTTGATGCCAAAGACATACAAATAGGCAAACAAACATAAACATCAAACTTCTTACTAGCACCTCTTCTTTTCGTCGGCTATTAAAAAGGTCTTCAATCGAAGTTATGCAACTCAGTAAAACACAAAACGGATCAGTTAATACCTTAAAGAACTAAACAAACATAACCATAGTTAGTAAGATAATGTGGAAAGATAAGGTCATATACCCAGATGAACCAACCAACAGTCAGTGAAGAAGGATTCGCAACTTTCGACCACGGTATGGAAACAGCAGAATGGCTCGGGTCTCCCACTAGCTCGCTAGATGGCAGACAACATGGTCACATAAAGCCATTGGAATCAAACGCCATCGTGGAAAATACTATAAGTAATCATATTATTTATTCACCTGTCCTATACAACTAGATTATATGTAGAGGATAGGTTTAGTGACAGTTATGGACCCTATCGGGCACTCTGATAAGGTAATGGGGACGCTTATAATCAGCAGTGAGCGCAGTGAACATGTGTTAGAGAAGGTAATAAGTCCATCACTCATAGCTACGACTGCTGTAACGCCTGAAATAAAACCGAGCAAAATCTATAATTTATTCTATTCAGTCACTATTATAAGCTGGCAGAAGTGCCTTTTTACGGTCTTACGATGCCACCAGTAAAATTATGTAAGTAAGTATTTAATATGACCATGATCGAACTTCAGCGCCTGGCGCAGAGTCGTGCTTTTCCATGCTGTGAGTCGATCAAGCGCCGGCATATACCTATACCATTTTATATTTCCCGGCATAATAATGTTAGACATTATTTTGTGCTACCAGTGTCTACCGCCTACCATGGCGATAGGGAATCGGCTATGTCTACCGTCATCCTACTTGTACAGGTTTTTTTTTTGTATGAGTAGTACTGTACTGGGCCACAGATGGTCGTAACAGCTTCACCAGGCTTGAGAGCACTCCAGCCAGAACGCTTGAGGTAGCTGCTAGCCCACGTCCATTGAATACGGCGGCGACTCCGAGGAGGACCGTGGCAGGGTTGCGGCCCCCGTCCCCGTGTCTGGGTCCCGGGGGCTACAATGCGGCGGCGGGCTCAAAAGCTCTGAAAGGCTCCTGGTACAGATCCCACCGGAGAGCCCGGGTCTCACCTCTCATGTGCCGATGAGCTCTCGGGGACATTTTCAAGGTTCCCCCGCGATAAACAAAAGTTTCTAGCTCAAGGGCCCTCAAAGAGACATGCGGTCTCGGCTCGGGCCGCCGAATAGAGAAAATGAGTTTACCAATTGTTCACAACGCGCCCTGGGGGAGGAGAGGGGATGCATGTCGAGGTCGCATGGCTATATGTATTCTGTGCCCGTGTCTGTGTGTTAATGTGTTTGCATGACGTGGTTCGTTGTCGGGGCTGTGTCGTATCTGTACAGACCTCTACTTGTAGAGGGAGGCTACAAGAAGCCAACCACCGTATACCGCAGTATTAGATAATCTGCTGCAAAGCTGCAGTGTGTAAACATTGCTGTCTTGAGTATAATTAGTGTCAATATGTCATGTGACAACCTGGTATTGGCAGGCACCTAGGCTATCGCTTACCATCAAGCGAACGTTTGTAACTTGTAATTCCTTTTAAAAAACTGCGCGATAATGCGTTTGACAAATTTGATCCAACGTTCTGACATAATTTATCTAGTTATCTCTACAACACATAAAATAAATAGGTACACAAGCTGCTATTTTACTGCAGCAAAAGATAAACGGTTACAATCGGTACGGATTGTAAGCATCGGACTATGAGGATGATATAATAATAAGATCCATAGTAGACACTAGACAATTATACAGGGCCCACGGGCTACCCTTCATTCATTTGGGCCCCAACTTTTTTTATACAATTCCCGTTTAAGGCAAGCTACGCCACTTTACTATTAGCGTAAGCAATCAGCGATTCTGTAGTCGCATCACAAGCTGCATCTCGCAACTCTACGAAAACATATGTACTCTCTGCTAGATGCTTAAAATTTAACCTAAATAGGTAATATGGTATCTGGGTGATAGATATAGCATTGCTGGTTTAGCCAATCTACGTAAAAAGAGCTTACAGTGTCTTTGGGTTTCTAGCATTATGCTTGGCTTTGGATTCCAAAAAGGACAATAAGTAGTTTAGTATTCGATACAAATATTTGTTTTCATAAATTCATAAATGGTACACAAGTATTACATTTGCTACTAGTTGAACTAGGTACATAAATTACCTTCGGAGTCGCTGGACGTTCGGGTTGAGTACGGTGGCGACTCCGAGGAGGACGGCGGCGGGGTTGCGACCCCTGTCCCCGTGAGCACCCTGACTGGTTCCCGGGGGGCTACAATGCGCCCCCCGGCGGCGGGCTACAATGCGCCCCCCGGCGGCGGGCTCAAAGGCAAGGCACTGAGGGGCCCCTGGTGCAGTTCCCTCCGGAGAGCCCTGGGGTCACCTCTCATGTCCCGATACAACAGCCGCGGAGGTTTTAGCGGGTAAGAATCCCACATACCCCGGTCGAGCCCCACAGCTCCCGGGGATCTTTCGAAGACTACCCCGCGTCAAAAAAAAATAAAGGTACGTACTTAAATTAATATTTTCATCATCATCATCATCAGCCAGAAGACGTCCACTGCTGAACATACGCTTCCCCCTTAGAACATCACAATGAACGACAATTGGCTAATTACATCCACTGGTTACCTGCGACGCGCACAATGTCGTCTGTCCACATAGTGGGAGGCCTGCCAACGCTGCGTCTTCCGGTTCGTGGTCGCCACTCGAGAACCTTTCTTCCCCAACGGTTATCGGTTCTTCGAGCGATGCGGCCTGCCCATTGCCACTTCAACTTGCAGATTCTGAGAGCTATGTCGGTGACCTTAGTTCGTCGGCGGATCTCCAAATTTCGGATTCTGTCGCGCAAAGAAACTCCGAGCATAGCTCTCTCCATGGCTCGTTGTGTGACTCTGAAATTTTCTAAAAGGCCAGCCGTTAGAGACCACGTCTCAGTACCATATGTCATCACTGGCAACACACACTGGTTAAAAACCTTCGTCTTCAGGCAATGCGGTATTTCGGACGAGAAGATATCGCGTAGTTTCCCGAGCTGCCCATCCGAGTTGGATTCTTCGGGCGACCTCTTTGTCGAAGTTGGACCGACCTAACTGGATAGTTTGCCCTAGGTATACGTAGTGGTCAACAACTTCGAGTGTATCGTTCCCAACAACTACCGGTACGGGTGCAACATGGACATTAGACATGATCTTCGTCTTGTCCATGTTCATTTTAAGACCCACCTGTTGGGAAACGCTACTGAGGTCGCTGAGCATCGTATTGAGGTCCTCCAGCGACTCTGCCATAATGACTATATCATCGGCAAAACGAAGGTGAGTGATGTATTCGCCATTGATGTTGATGCCGTATTATAGGAACGCAAGTCGTGTCGCATGGATTTCGAGATTCGTCTATTGAGTTCAGCATATTCCGACATATCAGCTGAAGATTGCAGTCTCATCCCAGTTCGGGCTTCCATTAACTTAATGGTTTGATCGGAGAGCTTCTGAGGCTTATTACGGCGTGGGGTCTTAAAGAACTTGGACCCCACTGCATGGACAGTTTGCACCAACCCATTGTTTAACTCGTCCGCAGTTTCGTATTCGGCTAGGCACTGGAAGCGATTGTGTAGTTCGAGTTGAAAGTCTTCGGGGTTTTGGATTTGGGCGGTTCCCGGACGGAGCGTGGACTTCATCAGACGGGACCTCTCAAGCTTGACATTAATATTCAATGTGCCTCTAACAATGCGGTGATCGCTACCGGTTTTCACCCTGCCGATCACGGAGACATCGTCATGATGAAGTCGATCTCATTTTTGGTTGAACCATCGGGGCTTATCCACGTCCACTTCTTGGATGGTCGCTTCTTGAAGAAGGAGTTCATCGCAAAGAGTCCCTCCTACTCCATGAAGTCGACCAACCGCTGGCCCCTTTGGTTCCGCTGCCCGTACCCATATGACCCCAATCTCAACTAATCGCCATTCCGCCATTCAATTAATATTTTACTACATATTAAAATTAAATGTACTCTCGCGGTCACGAACGGTGTACCACCTTTAGGACGACAATCGCTTGCACGAGCCGGCCCAAAATACGTACGAGCGAGATAAGTGCACGTAACGTTGTTCAAACGAGTTTGATTAAAAACTGGTACACCGTTCATGTCCGCGATAGTACATAGACAGTATACATAGCCTTAAATAAAACCATTATCAGTACACACCATAGCTATACTATATAAACAACCACAATGGCAACACAAGGCATATATGTAAGTATATAATAGTTGTGTGATTATCAAACAAGGTCAATGGCCTTCAATTTTTGTTTACTTGACTATGATCAAGTAATATTGTTAAGTAAGTTAAATGGATATAGATTATGCTGATACCCAAGCTAATTAGCAACACTTGTTGATTTAAACCAAATTAATTGCAAATAAAATGTAAGTACAATTTTATGCAATGGAAAAATAATAAGGGTCAAGATTTATTATTACCACATCATGCTATCAAAATGATCACAAAAAAATACTATTTATAATTAAATAAATAAATTATATACATGACAGTATTAGATTTTTAATACATAAGATTTATTTTTTTAGATTTTATATTTTATGTATTTAAATGATTTTCGTAACTAACAAAGTGTATTATACATCATTTAAAAGCTTGCTGCTGAACTGAAAGATGTCTCTAAATATAACTTGAAAATTATTTCCTAAACATTAGCAGAGCTGGCAGCCCTGCCCTGCAGGTGTCCTACTATACTTGACTATAGACCAACAGCATAGTAATATCTGATTCCTTTCCTCACATCCTCACTCTTTATGGTAATCTAAATGATGCTTGTAAGTTAGTTAGCAAAATTGTTATCTATTTTATATATATTTAATATAGTAAAATATTGTTAGGTAGCCAGTGGTGATCATCATATTCATATCATCACGTAACAATCTGATTTTGAAAAAGGTTGAGAATGACCGTGTTACAGTCTCAGAAAGAAAACAAATCTTTTAATTTTATGATTATTTTCTGCTTCAGATGTACTTTGGAAACTTATTAAGGTTTCATGTACACTGCCAGTTACTGCTAATTTTTTCTATGAATATCTTTTTGAGTTAAGCTGTAGCAGCTGTACCCAAGTCAACATTGTTGCTTTACCAAAAGATAAAACACACTTAATATGTAAAAATATAATTTTACAGCTATTTAGGTACTTTATTTGGAAGCTGATAGGTACTTCAAGTATTGGAGTTTAACTTAGTTTTGTGTAAACAGCTGATGCTTACCAATATTTGCAGGTTATTGTTGTGAGGTTAATAATGCATGTGTCATTATTGTTTCCCTAAAGTAGAAAACAATGGCAATGCCTATAGCAGATGTTAGCTTTTCAGTCAGGATTTTAAACCATTTTCACAATTATATTATTATAACTGTATGTTGTTGTTGTTATAATTATTTTAACTGTATGTTCTCTTTTGGTGTCCAATAAAGAATATTTGTATTGTATTGTATATTTTAAAAGTGAAAAAATTCTAAGTGAAAAAGGTGAAATAAAGATTGGAAGTATTTATCATTGAGGGTGAAAGAAATAGGTTTTTAACTTACACAAACAAAGACTAACAATAATTACTGCTTATAATAAACACTTAAACCTTGCTGATAAGGTGCTCATTATAAATATATATTATGCAATGACTTTTCAAAAAATCCCACTGGCTCAGTGTTAACAGTACAATTAGAAGCAACAAAAGATTGACAACCTAAATGCCAGATTGTATATTTGTATGTAATGGTTATTGTAGAAATACATGTGAAAGTGAAACAAACAAAGACACTCATCTACTTCAAAAGGTAAATAAAGTAGAAATATTAAAAGAATAATCAGCAGCACCCTGAAGCATGCTCCTGCAGTTAGTGAGAGTTAGTGTTCTATGGGAAATCACGGAGTGGCTAAGGAAGCCCCATTCACACCTTGTAGGGCTAACTACGCATACACAAGGTCTCTATGATTAAGCTAGTGCACTTTACAGACCATGAGCACTACTGGAAAGGATAATGAGATAAAATAGGTACTCACTCGAGTCCAATAGAGATGAGATGCTGGCCGATGAGGCGTACAATCTCCTGGTCGGTCTGGGTCATGCGCAAGCCCGGCGGCTGCAGGTCACCATTGTGGGGCGCCGCGTCCCCGTTCACATGGTGGGGCGGCGCCCCGTTGGTGCAGGGCTGGTGCATGTCTGCGGGGGGGGCGGGCGGCGACAGCCTGCGGGTCCGCTTGCGCGGCGGCCGGTGCCCAGCGCCCTCGTCGCCCGAGTCAGTGGAGGCCAGGCTGGCCCGCTGCGCTGCGCCCGCACGCCGCGCTCTCCGGAGCGCCGAGATCACAAGCGCGCCCGCCGCATCGGCCTCGACGCCGTCGCTCAGTGACGTCACACCGTCCGCTACGCACCACCCGCGCTCAATACACCATCTCCCTTTGTTCGTCGATGTGAAAACGTTGATCCTGAGCAGATCCGATGCGTCACCGTTGCCTCGACTATCTTCTTGACGCAATTAGAAAGGAGCCACTTGGTCAGTTACGAAAACTCTCGTTCGATAATCGAATTCGAAGCGTTCGCGATGCGTACACAAAAATCAGCTGAAAATGATACGTACGACAGCTGTCTTACTTTGCAATGCAACATCGCCCTTCATTGGGTTTCGGATGACGTTCGTGTTTTGTTCGGTTGCCCATCGGGCGAAATCGTGTTTGTTTGTAGGTTCCACAGACAGATTAGATACTGGCTGGTAGTAGGTTCTCAGTCAGTGTTGCCAACTAGAATTAAGGAAAAGTCGCTAGACCGAAGGTTCAAAAGTCGCCAGATAGTATCAACAAATGATGTCACAAAGACTTAACTAATGTCGGGTCGGCAACGCGCTAGTGATTCTTCTGGTGTTGCTAGCGTTTATAGGCTACGGTGGCTGCTTACCATCAGGCTTGCTGGCCACCTTAGTAATATAAAAAAAAAAATCGCTAAAATAATTTAGCAGACTTGACGAATTTACTGCCGCACTCACAAACAACAACTAGTGTTAATTAACAATAAACCATTTTGTCAATACGGATTATTTCGACCCTCGAAGTATTAATTCACTTCCTGTGTCGTAAAAATCATATTCATGCACTGTAATAATAACGTAGTGAAAAATTTTATATCTATGGTAATAACTGATGAAAATTAACTTTAATTTACGTTTTAGAGTGCGGCAATTAAACGCCATTAAATAAAATCATTCATTCAGATAATTACGTAACTATAAAGGCCAAACTCTCCTATTCACTCCAAATATAGTAGATTTATAAAAAAAACGATTCTTATCGTATTCAACATAATTTGACAAAATGGTTAATTGTTAACGCTAATTATGGCTCATTTTATTAGCAAGAACTTCGTAGTCATGACAATGATAAACGTTAAAAACATTGATTTAGCATTTTTCACCTGGTTATAAACCAATACACCGGAACTAAACAATTTAATTATATTTTCCGGAAATAAGAAATTCCTACCTGCATTCACAAAAATGTACCATTCACGGTCCTACGCGGTGGCTAGCGTGCAGGACTCAGATTTATATGTGCAAGATCGTGACTAACACTTTTGTGACATGCCGTCCGCCACGCAGGGCCGGGAATGGTCCGACAAAGTTAAAAAACGGCTACATAAAAATGTTATTATTGAAATAAAAATGGATCCTCAATCCTCATTAGAAAGTCGCTAGAAAAGTCGCTAATTATTTTAGTCGCTAAATAAAAATAAAATGTTTTTGATGTCAAAATGTCGCTGAATCTAGCGACAAAGTCGCTAAATTGGCAACACTGAGTCAATGTCATAGATTTCTTTCTTTATGGTCATAGATGTCAATCATGATGAAATTAGACAGCTGACAGTTCATGACAAAAAAAATACAAAAAAAAATTGAAAGGAAATAAACGAGGAATATTGTTCTGTGGAAAGGATATATAAATATTAACAAAAATTGTTAAAATTGTATGTAATAATGAATATATATATTTTTAAATTAATTCTACTTTACATGTTAGTGCAATCTACAAATCTACAGCTTCTTATTAACGTTAGAAATCAGGTGAATTCACTATCAAATTACTACCATGTATTTATTTGATAATCCGGTCAGTTTTGTGGAGGTTTTAGTTTTTTCTATTATTAGTAAGTAAAGTACATTGTGAACTGCAATTTAACCCGGACACAATTCTACAGGGTGGCGATGTTATGCAGGAGAACATAACAGCGAATGTGTCTGAAGACACTATTGCCCTGGAATTCATGAGGCTCGATGGCGTGTTTGTATCGCAGCTCGTTGACTTCACTAACGTGAGTATCACTCACGGATTAATTATTTATTTTTTAGTTATAAAAATACCTAAGTATGTAACATGTAGCTTTGTTTGTGTTATTGAAAATATATTGAAGTTGGTGCATAGCATATTAACTATATAATCAGCGGCAGCTGACACCTTTATTTTTTCATGGGTAAGAAAGAATCCCACATACTCCGGTTGGCCCCCATAGGTCCCAGTGACCTAACAGATTTCCCCCATGACAACAAAAAAAAAGCTTTTAAGAAATATTGTCCTGTTTATATTGTAGACAAATTACCTTTGGATCATAGTTTACAAAACATCACATAATAAGATTTAAAAATTCTGCTACTAAAAGGTATTTATATCTCTACTTAGGAAGTGGAAGCCATGAAAGTCATTATACCAGGAGAAGAGGAGCTCGGCCAGATGGGGCATCAAACCCTCTGCTTTTTAACACATGCAGCACAGGCTGACTTTATAGCTCCTGATGCTATGGCTAAATTGAGACAGGTATTTGTAACAATAACTAAAGTACTGTTTATCCCTTCACTGGTATGCTGTTAACATGAGAAAGATTTGAAGACACTTTGGTTGATTTAATTATTCAAAATAAATTAAAAATAAATATAAGATATGAGAAGAAGAAACATGAGGTAAAAAATGAGGGATGCATCTCTGGTGTTAACTTCACCAAGATATAGGCCAAACTTAAAATGTATAAGAAGGTTAGGTGATATTTGTTACTAAACTCATAACTTTTACATGTAACATTTTATTTCAATATTATAACCCATGTCATATTGCGGTGTGCGCGAACACTACACTCGCATAGGACATGATAGGGTGAATGCAGGCTTTGTATAATATCAACTTATTTCTAAGCGATATTCTAAGGGGGCCATGCCAGGCCTACGTCACTCCATGTACTTACGCGCTATAATTACCTACCGCCCGGCCCAGCGGTCACGGGCCCTTTGCGGACCAAATTCAGTGCGGTTTTCGCAAGCGAAGTGCATGCGCGTTGTTCAATTTTTAACCGACTTCAAAAAAGGAGGTTAAGTTATTTTTCACTTTTTAGTGTGGTGTCTATTGAAGTTGGTTTATTTTTTTATAAACATTTTATATTCGTTCCATTTGTTTGTACGCGTACCTACGATGCCGTCTGGTGCCTTATGTGCAGTAGATGGGTGCAAATCAAATAAAAGAAGGGATAAACACCTAACATTTTTCCATGACCTCTATAATTATGTTTTAGATGTATTATTGCACAGTCAGCACCAATTTATAAAAAAAAACTTTTCACACCACCTGCTCGATAATGCTCCATTATGTGTCATATAAACATGATATAAAGTACCTCATCATTATACCCCTATAGTGTAGCTGGGCAATAATTTTGTAGTAAACTACCTTGGGTAATAATGTGATTTGAATTTCGAATGTCCTATCAACACTTATCACAAGGTAGGTATAATACCACACCTTAAGCAGGGTGTTGCACGAAAAAAACATTTTAAAATCGAACACTGGGTTGGGAAAGGAAATCGCTGCAAATAGCTATGTTGATATTATTTTACTTCTAGCAGTATTTATGTTTTATTGCCGCGCAGTTACTAGAATCCTTCGTTATGCTCGCGATTCCATTTACCCGCCCGCGACATAAAACACTTCTTTATCCCCTTGTTGAATAAACTACTAATAAACGATACAATTTTAAACTACCACCTATAGTCAGAACATATTCAGTTCTCAATAAAATAGTTATTTATAAATAGTATTCACAAATAATTATTTGTTAATTTAATTTTATCGAAGAGGCAGCCCTGCGATTGCTGTGGGATCGCGCGATACGAAGCAATCACAATTGTACGCTTGAGTATTTAGGCACATTTTAGCATGCAGCGGTTGCTGACGCGACAGAGTAGGCTATTATAGCAGTAGGTATTGGTAATTTTCTTCCGAGTGAAGTATCAGTTCCTTATTAATCTGTGGCCATGCATCGATTGTATGTTCAGCAGTGGATGTTTGTCCAATATTATAATTTCACTTCAGGAAAAAGATGTTTCTTGTGATAGTCTTTAGACCATGGTCCCCATGTGTACCAGTTCATATATGCATATTGTATAGAAAAATCCGGGAACTATTCGTGTCGCCGAAGAGGACCGCGGGTGGCGGCAGAGCACGGCGACGGCGTGGGCGGGGCGCGGCGCGCGCCTGCTGTCGCCGGCGGCGGCGCGCCACTGCGCCCCCGCGAGGGACAAGACGTTCCTGCGCGCGGCGGACTTGGCGCGCTGGGCGCCTAGACCTGGTCATTATATATGTCGCATATTATATACAAGCGAAGACAATATATTTCTTTTCAATCTATTACGAGTCAAGCAAGACGTTTGCCTACTGATAAGTGACACACCTGCTTAAACAGAGTGTTAATAAAGCCCTGTCGCTGCGGGTATTATTCGGTGTCGCAATACAATCATACGTATATCACCCATTTGTACCACACAACCTGATTTATACAAGCAATGCGAATAATCCCCATACAAAAGTTAACACACTGTATACATTTCGAGACATCAGATATTATATCTCCTGTATCTGGTAATTTTAGCAGCTACAGTGCCCTTCAGACCGGAACACAGCAATGTTTACACACTGCTGCTTGGTGGGAGAATATCTGACTGCAGCGGTACCTACCTGGATGTCCCCTTGCACGAGGGACCTACCTAGTAAAATACTTTTTACCTACAAATACTATAATATGAAAACCATTTCATGACTTGATGCATCCTGGTTGACTAGTTTCATTTCATTTCTTCAGCCAATTATTTCTGGATGCATAATCATCATGCTCTATTTAGGATTCCCTTGCCAATATTACATTAATATACATGCATGTTTCATACAGGCATGGAACAGTCGTCATATATTTCGTCAGTGACTCCGTTCCCGGCGCACGCGTTGTCGGCAGATGCTGTGGATGGCAAGCCCGCGGTAGGCGCTTGTGTCTCCGAAAGTGATGGAACTAAAGAGTGCATCTGTCATTTAGAGGTAAATTGTCATAATGTTATTATTTTTTTATTAAGAAAGATGACCTATTAATTGCATTTGAAATTTAACGTTATAGTACTTATGACAGAAAGACTTTCTAGCTGGCCTATGACCTCTGTATACCTAATTTATGTAGAAAAGTGTCTGCTTACTAGACCATACCATGGCACTATGAACATAGGTATATAAGGTATGGAATTGAAATGATAGAGACTACTATACACCCACAACAAATTTTGCTTGTACTCCTATCATACCTGGCATCCAGACTGTCCACTGTACCACAAATGAACAAACGGCTTTAGTTTTCTTGTAAGCTGCATCTTCTCTTTTGGTATAGAAGAATATTTGTATTATATGTACGATGACATGTTAATTCACCAATTCACTTTGTTACACACACACACACACACACAAAGCGGAACGGCAACGTCAGATTCTCCTAGCATCCAAGACTTGTTTAGGATCATGAAGCTATATGCATGCCAATGGTAGATTCTCTCAATATATATATATTCTAATAATAAAAAATAATAATAATAATAACTCTGCAGGTCTGCGTTAACTGGTATCCTTGTGGGCTGAAGTATTGTAAAGGCAAGCCACAAGGTGGCCTCAGTTACCGCTGCGGCATCAAGACTTGTCACCGTTGCTACCGCTACCACTTCTACGTGCGGCAGCGCGACGGCTGCCCCAACTACACCTGACAGAGCGAAGGCGGGCCACAGATGTCGGCACCGTGCCCCATTATTCTAGTCCTTCTTATGATAATGACAGTTTTTATACATTTTTATAATGATAATTATTATAATCCGATCCCATCGCCTCCATGTCCATAATAATAAACCATGTCCATAGGAGGCGACTAATGGGAAACAAGAAAACTGGCAGGAAGAAGCAACATCTTTCTATTGTAATACCTACCACCTATACTGTGATCCTCAAAACGCCTGCCGAGCGTGAGTATTATGACAACCCCTCCCCTCCCTTCTAAGGGGGAGGTCTTTGTTCAGCAGTGGACGTCTTTCGGCTACTAATGATGACGATGATGAATTATCATAATGTTACTCATGATAATATAGAGCTATCTGGGTAAATTATTATTAAGTTATACTGTTAAGATAATAAAGTGGGTCTTTCTAAATGCTATTTATTTACATATTAATAATTACTCATATTAATAGTCTGTTATCTAGTGACACAAGACTACCAATACACAAATTGTTTTAAACTAAGGTTTCCTCTATTGTTTAATGGCATCCTGGGAAGGGTTCATGTCGATTCTTTCTTAGTACAAACTGGATCTTCCTCTCCATATCCTCATTGTAAATAGCTTTGCATCTCTCATGGTTTATGCGTCTTCTGGTCTGCAATTTTTTATAATAAAACAAGCATTAATAATTTCGTAATAGCTGATACAATGTTTTGTTAGTCTTCTCCAAATTGTCCTATAGGATTAAACTTAATCAAAGTGTTATACCAAAGTGACATAGCTCAAAGGATTAGCCAGCTAAAGTAGTACTTATTATAAATTTATATTGCTCATTTTCTAAGTGAACTATTCACATATTCTTATACGAGTAATAAACATCTTTAAGCCAGTGGCAGTGCACTAGTCATATTTGCTGCAGAACCGATAACTGTTAGGTAAACTGGTTCTAGATTGGAGACCACAAATGAGAAGCATAGCACAGGACTCCCTGTGACTAGGCGGAGCAACAATATTCACAGAACACTAGATGGAGACAGATCAGGCTCAGTGGTGTGCCTTGGGGGAAGACCACGTTGAGCAGTGGACTGATGAAGCAATATGTAATGATATCCAGGCAGTGTCTGTTCTGTGGTAACCAGACAAACTATACAAATACTTATATGCTTTTTTTCATAAATACATAATTAAAGATAAATAACACCATATGATAGGTATAAGGTGGAAATCAATCCCACAACCTATTTGGTAGCAGCTAGGGGTTTGGTAACAACCCCACCAGAAAATTTATTTATTTATTTTATTAATTTTAAAGAGACTTACAGACTAATAACAGGTGTATGGTTACTAAAATTAAATTACATAAATTGCTACTAACAAGTCCCTACAGATTGATACAATAATGTGCGATATACACTATAACCAGTGTTGTACTACTGTTTTAACATTAATTATATAATTAAAAATCCTCTTTTGCTAATAAGCGTCTTGCTGTATTTACATTAGTGCAAAATAAGTCGATATTTAGTAAGTCGATGTAAGTTATTGAAGTTACGTGCACTTCTAAGTAGGAAGGTATTACGTCTGTATGTAGTTTTAATAAAAGGTACATGTAGCAATGGCCTGTGTCGAAAACCAATTTGGTTAGTGCAAATTGATAGTTTTGCAATAGATTTGCAATTTTCAGCAAAAAACAAATATCATTGATATAACGTCTACGCTCGAGTGGAAGGAAATGATATTTTTTACAGCGATGATTGTAATTTTCCGAGAACTGTTGAGCCTTAAAATCTAAATATCTTAAAAATTTCTTTTGGATACCTTCAATACGTGACTTATAGATCTCGTATTGAGGGTTCCAAACCTGTGATGCATATTCTAAGTGGCTTCGCACAAATGAGCAATATAGGATTTTAACTGGTTTTAGGGAGCTAAAACAGGCGGTAGTCCTTATAATAAATCCTAGAGCTCTAGATGCTTTGTTCACAATATCATCAATATGCTGATCGAATAAAAGTTTGCTATCTTGTATAACTCCTAAATCTTTAATAGTGTCAACTTTACTTATAGGCTGATTATATATAGAATAAATTGAATCTATTTTATTTAATTGGCGCGTGAAAGTTATATGGGCACATTTAGGGAAATTAAGTTGAAGCTTATTATGGGTACAATATTTCTCAAACCTATTTAGATCTTCTTGTAACAGTTGTACGTCAGATACATTTCGCACTGCTTTATGAATCTTCATGTCATCAGCATAAAGAAGAATATACGAATGTTTAAAGCAGTACTTAATGTCTGCAATAAATAATACGAACAGTAATGGGCCCAATATTGAGCCCTGGGGAACTCCAGAAGGTATAGAGCGCCACTCAGATGTGTATCCCAGAAGTACAACGGCCTGTGTTCTATTTTCAATATATGAAGAAAACCATCTGTATAAATCTCCATGTATACCAAAATAAGCGGCTATTTGGCGAATAAGAAACTGCTCTAATCGATCCGCTCCAATTTCAAGTGGGCGTTCCTCTGCACCCTACTTACCATAAACAACAACCAAAGTTTTTCTCTTTAAGGCTTAGTAAGATTATAAATTTAATAATAATCATTGTAGGTACGAACCTGGAACGGTTTCTCGTAGAATCGCGTGAGCCTGTACTGCTCTAGAATGCCTTCTTTTCCTAGGATTCTGTTCACAAGCCGACAAGCATCATCCACATTATTATCCTTAACAAATACTGTCCGCGCTATAAAGGATGGATGGCGATTAGATAATAGACTTAAAGTGAGGAGCATTATGCACAAATACGGTAAAAACTATAAAAATTAATAACAAATGGGCAATTTTCTATTTATTTTGCGGTTTCGTTCGTAGCCGACCGAGTCTATTTTGATGATTTTGGGCCCAATGATATAATGATTGCCATAGAGTATAGCTAGGTGTTGCAATCATATTAAAAATTTCCCCTTAAACAAGTCAGAATACTAAAATCCCCCAAAAACATTTTCCTAAACTCTGCAAGATTTGAACAGAGCATATTCCGAAGTTTATTATTTTATCAAAGGATAATTTACAGATAAAAAAATGTGCTTGCGTGGAGTCCCTCCGCGCGGAAGAAGTGAAACTTCATTCTCGCTCAGTCGATCCGGTCGGTGAGTGAGTGAGGGACTCACTCACTCACTCACACACACACACACACACACACTCACTCAACTCAACTCAACTCGACCCAACTCGCCCCAACTCACCTCAACTCGCCCCAACTCACCTCAACTCGCCCCAACTCACCCCAATTCACCCCAACTCACCCCAATTCCCCACTCAGTTTCAGTTGGTTTCAGTGGGTTTCAGTGGGTATCAGTTGGTTTCAGTGGGTTTCAGTGGGTTTCAGTGGGTTTTAGTGGGCTTCAGTGGGTTTCAGTGGGGTTCAGTTGGTTTCAGTGGGTTTCAGTGGGTTTCAGTGGGCTTCAGTGGGTTTCAGTGGGTTTCAGTTGGTTTCAGTGGGTTTCAGTGGGGTTGAGTTGAGTTGAGTTTGTGTGTGTGTGTGTGTGTGTGTGTGAGTGAGTGAGGGACCGACCGGATCGACTGAGCGAGAATGAAGTTTCACTTCTTCCGCGCGGAGGGACTCCACGCACGCACATTTTTTTATCTGTAAATTATCCTGTGTGTGTGTGTGTGTGTGTGTGTGTGTGTGTGTGTGTGTGTGTGTGTGTGTGTGTGTGAGTGAGTGAGTGAGGGACCGACCGACCGATCGACTGAGCGAGAATGAAGTTTCACTTCTTCCGCGCGGAGGGACTCCACGCACGCACATTTTTTATATTTTTGAAGTGAAACTTCTTATGCGACTTCCAAAAATGTTATCACATAACGCGTCAAGCGTTAAATGAAGCACCTTAACGCGTTATCGCTTAACGCGTTAAGTGATAGGTGTTAAACGATAGGCGATAGGCGTAAATTTGTTAAGGTTATGAAAGCGCTCATGTGACGGCGTCACTGAGTGAGTGGATGAGTGGGTTTCAGTGGGTTTCGGTGGGTTTCGGTGGGGTTCGGTGGGGTTCGGTGGGTTTCGGTGGGTTTCGATGGGTTTCGGTGGGTTTCGGTGGGTTTCGGTGGGTTTCGGTGGGGTTCGGTGGGGTTCGGTGGGTTTCGGTGGGTTTCGGTGGGGTTCGGTGGGGTTCGGTGGGGTTTGGTGGGGTACGGTGGGGTTCGCTGGGGTTCGGTGGGGTTCGGTGGGTTTCGGTGGGTTTCGGTGGGGTTCGGTGGGGTTCGGTTGGGTTCGGTTGGGTTCGGTTGAGTTAGTGTGTGTGTGTGTGTGTGTGTGTGGGTGGGTGTGTGTGTGGGTGGGTGTGTGTGTGTGTGTGTGAGTGAGTGAGTGAGGGACCGACCGACCGACCGACCGATCGACTGAGCGAGAATGAAGTTTCACTTCTTCCGCGCGGAGGGACTCCACGCACGCACATTTTTTTTTTTCAATTAATTTCTAAATAACATATTTTATTTATTCACAATACTCCTAGGCACCTAAGAAATCCCCTACAAACTCTTTTTGAAGTGAAACTTCTTATGCGACTTCCAAAAATGTTATCAAATAACGCGTTAAGCGTTAAATGATAGGTGATAGGCGTAAATTTGTTAAGGTTATGAAAGCGCTCATGTGACGCCGTCACTGAGTGAGTGGGTGAGTTGGGGTGAGTTGGGGTGAGTTGGGGTGAGTTGGGGTGAGTTGAGTTGAGTGTGTGTCTGTGTGTGTGTGTGTGTGTGGGTGTGTGTGTATGTGTTTGTGTGTGTATGTGTGAGTGAGTGAGTGAGTGAGTGAGGGACCGACCGAACGACCGATCGACTGAGCGAGAATGAAGTTTCACTTCTTCCGCGCGGAGGGGTCCACGCACGCACATTTTTTTTCCTAAGTCTAGGGCTAAAACCATGAAGCTATAATAATATGGCTAAAACCCTAAGTTGGAAACCTAGTTCGTGATCATGCTGGAAATAGACCATACTTATTTGCCATAGTTACGGAAACGCGATGATCAAGATAGTTTGTAAGGCGGCGATCTTCCTCCAAGGCGGCGATGATGATGATCTCAGATGATGATTGATTCAATATAACTTATTAGTTTAATCCAAAGAATATATTATTTCTTTTGGAAACCTAGTTAGTTTACCTCTATGGTTAAAAAAAAACAGGACCAAGGTACTATATCATTTTAACATTTTAATTAAATCTATGGTCATTTCCAAGATCTCTGATTGTTGCGATTATTTGATTATTGTCAAATAAAATTTAATCATTATTATTTTCTTATTTGAATTAGCAATAATGGCTATGAATGATAGCGAAATAAGATCGCTAATGACTTTTTCATCAAAATCTGAGGGCAGTACTGCAGCCCTGATGAGGACCCGATGGCGGAACGTCCCGCTGCACGACCGTTGCTCCATGACCGATATGGTGAAGATAAAAGACGCCTTTCAAGCTGCGTACAGGAACAAACTGCTATCGAACGAATTTAGAAACTTGCTGAAAACCCTTTTGAACGTGGAGTACGATGATGATGAATATAAAAAACTTTTTATGAAGGTACCTATAAACAAGATTTTGAGTGGTAGTCTAGGTTATTGAGATAATATGAAGGTTGGTACCTACTCTAAATTACCTTAGAATTTTATTGCATTCCAGAGGGTGCCCTGGGACCCTCTATATCTATCTATCAATTACATCTAATTCTAATCCGTGGTACCATTTCCTTAGGTAGGAAAATAATCTTCCTACATACCTACCTACTGGATTTTTAAATTTACTGCTTGACTGATGTACAGTGTGGTACTTGAAACCCAACGCTTTAGATCAACACAAATCGCAACGGCGAGATCGATTGGGACGAGCTCGTATCACACTTGATCCTGGGCTACTTCGGCAACGACGCGGAGAACCAGCGCGAGTCGCTGCAGCCGCCCATCATGGGGCTGCCAACCGTCATGCGCTCGCAGCACCGACACCCCATATCCAGGATATGCTTCTGTCCCGATGTCGGCAAGGTGATAGAGAGAACCCTAAGGATTCGTACACGCCTAGAATTATCTCTTAGCAGTTATATAAGCATTAAATTATACATCACAGGACCGCAGTACGGATCCAATGCAAGGCACATACCTGACGGCAAGTCGCGACGGCATGATCAATTGGTGGTCGCTGGACATGTCGCTGCTCAGGACTGCCTATTCCTCTAGTCGTTAGTAGTTCCCTCTATCGAAATATCAGCTCCATTCATTACCACAAGACGCACTTAATTGCATGTAATTAAATTTAAAAGTATGCGATAAATAGTTTCCATAACTATTAACTTACTGTTTACTGCGAACTGATTTTAAAGAAACACAATATTCTAAGAGTTTTCATATTAGAAGTTGCACAGTCCTCGTCCCTCCAGCTCATTTGAAGGTGCGCACCACCTGGGTGACGGACATGGTGTGCATGCCTGACGTGAACATTATCGTGACCAGCTCCACGGAGCGCGACCTGCGCTTCTACGACTGCACCGCCAAGACCTTCACACTCAAGATCGTCATCACCAGCTGGGAGTACATGGCATGGCCTATTCCGTTCTTTATGTCATACAAAAATTATTCACTTACAGCGGTCTGCTGAAGCAGACTCCTTCGCTAAGTAGTTCGAATTATGTTGCTCAGCTTGTGAATCGTACATTGCTTAAAGAACCGTAAATGTCTTGCTTTATATTGAACCGAAACTAGCGTCTGTTCAGGCCACTTTTGTGTTCAATTAGATTTTCAAGTAGATTCGTCTGCAGATCTGCACAATGTACTACCACTTCCATGAGGACGAAAACGAGAAGTGCATGCTGATCTGCGGCGACGTGGGAGGCAACGTCCGCGTGCTGCTCTTCTCCCCTATTGAACGCGGGCCCTTCCGCAACGAGGCGGGCCGCGCGCTCATACAGCTCCGACACGTCGATCTACAGCGGAAGGTACCATATCAACAACTTAATCATCAGCAAGACAAGGTCTCTGAATTGTTCAGATGAGAAACCGCGTAACACTTAACAAAGGTGCACAATAAAAAAAAAAAGTTGGGTGTCCGTAAGAGGCGACTAAGGGAAAACAAGAAGACGGGCAGCAACGTCTTTCTGTCTGTCTATTACCTACCATCTACGAGGGATGCCTTTTAAGTTTTGTCATTTGAAGAAAAAAACAACTAGAACCGTATAGTGAACTTTTTATTGTTTTTCAAAGTATTCACCACGTAGCTTAATACACTTTTCCATTCGCTCAAACCAGTTATTATAACATTTATTCCACTCTAAAGTTCAAAATGGCTGTCAAGCGTGGGGATTATGGTAACACCTCCCTCCTAAGGGGGAGGCATTTGTTCAGCAATGGACAACTTTTGTCTGAAGATGATGGTGATGATGTTGCATTGTACCTTGTTGAAAACTGGATTCTCAACTTTACATGACCTGAGAAAAGCCTGTGACATGACATACACGATGAATTTATAAGGTTTTCATTATGCTTTAGAGCTAAGTACTTTCTTAAAATAGTCTACGTATCTCCATTAATCCACAAAACAGATTTTGTGAATGAGATTTAACTATGCGTAGCACTTGGCTTATTCAGCTTTCTACACATAAACTTTTGTTATGGGCTGAAGCCCCATCTGCTGGCGGAGATGCGCCTGGTGGAGTTCAGCCGCGTGCACTCGGAGTGGGTGCGGCAGGTGTCGTTCTACGCGTCGCTGCACTGCGTGGTGTCGTGCGCCACCTGCACCGACTCCCTGCTCATGTGCGACATACAGGGCTCCAAGACATACAACATGTTCCGGGTCGAGAAGGTACAGCATTGGTACATGTTTATATTTTTCTAGTCACCTATTTAAGCTTAAAGTGATAGCTCAATTTAGGCTAACGTTTGGCTGCAATCGATAGAAAGCGGTGAGGTAGTTGGGGATGACTAAGCACACTAGCTTATAAAAAACCTGAAACTAAACCCTTGCAGATAGGAAAACCGATTGGGATAACTATTTCAGTTCTTAGATGTACGCAAAAGAGAAACTTCTCTCTGGATTTACTGACTGACTGCCACTTTTAAACTGTAGAACTGCAGTCCCCATCAAGATTGATGACGCATCATCATTAACGTCGATAGTACTCTCAGGGCACTTTATCTTAGGGCATCCACTGCTTCGCGTTCGACGAGGAAGCCCACATCCTGGTGACCGGAGGTCCGGACTGCATAGTCCGCGTGTGGAACCCGTTTGTTCCGACCAAAGCCAACATCGCATTTCTGGGGCACCACGCCGGCATCACGTGCATCGTGTTGCAGAATCGGGGGCAGACCATCTATTCCCTGTCCAGGGACCGTGTTATTAAAGTGTGGGATGTGCAATTGCAGACTTGTGTTCAGGTGAGAGAAAATAAACATCTGATGCATACACACACGAACACACACTAAACAGTCTCTGGTTAAGGTTGATACGCCGCTGTGGCAGAAGTTATTCTAAGATAAATTTTAATAAGGATTTTGAGTCAAAACATCTGTAATGATTCTTCATTTCTGAGTGCTCGATTTGTAGCATTAGGTATACTTTTTAGTTAAATTCAAGTAAGTACCTCAATGACAGTAGAGGTCTCCAAATCGGCGCCCACGCGTGAGAATATCTCACGTAGGTGCTAAACTATCACCACCCCCAACTACTACTACTACTAGGTGATGAGGGTATGGTATTGACAACACCAACACAGTGTTCCCCTTCAGAGCTATATAGACATACCGCCGCAAGTGGGCGAGCGCACGCCGATATCGGCGGTGTACAACCGCGCCACGCGCGAGTTCATCCTGGCCGCCATCAAGATCGCGGTGGTGGTGCTCGACGAGAAGCTCAACCCGCAGCACACGGACGGGTTCACGCACTCGCGCGCCGTCGCCAAGGTGCTCTACAACCCGCTCTTCAAGGTGGTCATCACTTGCGGCATGGACAGCATCATCATCAACTGGGATCCCGTTACAGGTTGCATACACTTAGAGCGCTTGTAGACGTCCGTTTTTTTCACCGGACAACGGACCGTGTTTTTTGCCGGATACGCGGTGGCGTATGATTTATAATGAGTATGTGGACATGCACCGGACATCAGTTCGGCGAACAATTTACGCCGGATGCACCACCGCTTCCCCTCGGCGTGACGGACACCGGTCCGGTGTAAGAAAGAGTGGTCATCCACGCCAGTGTATTGGTGCGTGTTGACGCTGCCGGACGTATTGCCTGTTTTCTGTAAATTGTGTGCCGTCTACCTGCGTGCTTTTAAAAATGGGTGATATTGACATGGAATTGTTAATAAGTTTGGTTGAAAATAGGCCTGTACTGTGGGACAAAACCCAAGAGTGCTATAAAAATAGACAGTCGAGTTTTGCCGCTTGGAGGGAAATTTGTCTTGCGTTAAATGAAGGTTTTGAAACGTTGTCCGAGAAAGAATAAAATGATTTTTTTTTCTTATTATTCGACATTTCACACATCTCTGACAACCAGTTCAAAACTAACGCATATAGACGGCAGTCCAAGGTAACATTAATCCGGTAAAAAAATATATGTATACAAGGATAGCCGTTTATTGACGGTCCGTTATCCGGTGAAAAAAACGGACGTCTACAAGCGCTCTTACTGCCGCAACCACAAACGTCAATTAACTTTTTCTGTTAAGTAATTATGATTAAAAATCAGCAAGTTGAAGTGGCAACGTGCAGGCCACATCGCTCGGAGAACCGATAACCGATGGGGAAGAAAGGTTCTCGAGTGGCGACCACCGCGTGGCCTCCCACTAGGTGGACAGACGACAGTGTGCGCGTCGCAAGTATCGGTGGATGCAAATAGCCAATTGTCATTCATTGTGGCGTTCGAAAAAGGAGGCCTATGTTCAGCAGTGGACGTGTTCCGGCTGGTGATGATGAAGATGACGAATTATGATTATTTTTGATGATTGAATACGAGATAAATGATATGCCTACCCACTATAAACGTATTAAGTAGATATTAGCTGGCTTCGAGTGTCGAAATAAACTGATTACAAAAATGTCAATTAACAATAATTGACGTTTGTAAGTGCGGCAGTTAGTGATCTATTTTTAGTTTCGGTAGACGATATTAAGTATGTTGAAATCCCCCTCTCTCTGTGAAACTATAGTTGCGTCACCATTAATAGCCAATACATTCACTCTGATACATTTCTGCTTATCTCATAGCAGCAGCAGCGCGTACTACTTAGTTTGTTTATCGTTCGACGTCGACAGCACTAGAAGTACCGAATCTTCAAAAGAAGCACAATGTTAGAATGGACGTTACAATACGGCTTTAGGTAAGCGCAACGTGATGATCCGCGATGCGCACACGCGGCTGTTACACGGCGAGCTCATCCCGGTGGAGATCACGGCGGCGTGCTTCGACCCCGGCTACCAGCTGCTGCTCACTGGGGCCAGGAGCGGGGAACTCAAGGTAGAAGCCATACCATGACACCGATTCTGGTTGACGTCTAGCAGACTCGGCAGCCTAATATTCTGTAATCCTTATAGGTGTGGAACTTCAACACCGGCCTATGTTTAAGGCTGATGATGATCGAGCATATGTGCGAAGTCACTAACTGCTTCTGGGTTGAAGGGAGGTGAGTTGAATGACGCTCTACAATCGCCAGACTTCACTGTGGACTTTGTTTAAAGGAATCATCGTCAAGAAAGTCATCTAAATTGAAATGCTCGATGTCAAGAAACAAGTAGGTAAACTTAGAATAATTATTCTAAGTAGGTAAATATACTTAATAGCTCCCCATTCTTATCGATTTTATCTTCAAGCTTTCTTATCTAAAATAATGCTTTTATCCTTTATTCTATACTAGCTGACCCACGCAGCTCCGCCTGCGCTATTTTTACGTTAACTAAACTTTGAATAACAGACATTCGCATCGAATACATAACCTCATTTTTTATAGTCGGTTAAAAACTGGGACCTACTTTTTACTTGCTCTCCGAAGCACGGACCCGTTTAGTTCAAATGGCGTTAAGCGGTCACCCATCTATTTAATGACCTTACCTAACGTTGCTTAACCAGATCGATTACAAAACCTTGATAACAACTCTCTATGAGTGTTCCCTTACTAATATTTATTATATTATAAAGAAAAATTGATAAAATCGGACCAAGCGTATAACCAAGTACCCGTTTTGACTTTAATCCCTTCTCCCTAAAGAACCGTGCTAGATTACGGGATAAAAAGTATCCTATGTCCTACCTCGTAGTAAGATCCCAAATCATGCCAAGTTTCATTTGAATCCATTCAGTAGTTTCGGCGTGATGCTCAGCCGTGATACAGACAGACAGACAAAAATTTAAAAAAATACATTTTCGTCCTCAGTATCGGTTATAGAATGCCCCCAAATATAATTTTGAAAATATCTTCAATGTACAGAATTGGACCTGTTACAGTTTTATTATAAGTATAGATTTGTTGGCTCAGATATGATTTTGATGATGCTATGATTGACTATCACTTTCTATCGCTTTGCTTTAAGTCTTTTACAATACACGGTACCTGGGATATTCGGCAGCACAGAACAAAAATCAGTACAAGTACTATAGAATGCTTGCTTGCTATTAGAATGCAAGTAAGAACTCGTAGGTACGGGTAAGAACATCAAAATACATAAATATTAGGTAAACGACAGTATGTACCATACCGTCCGCTGTATTTATCGACACATGCGCTTGTGACAGATCAAACTCATCACTACTTATCACTTACATATCAATATAACTCTTATAATATAACTTTAAATTGTTCGATTTTCATGCCTCGTAGAACAAAATCTGCCTACGCTTTGTTTAAAGGAACCATAGACTAACGCGTACTCTATATACTATTTACTCTGAGTTCGGCAGGGTCTCTTGAGAGAGCTACCTTATCTCAGTACCTACATTGCATGGCAGGATATTAGCGGTCGGTTGGAATCGCCACGTGACGGAGTTCGAAGACACCGGCATGGCGATGACCGGCAAGAGCTGGGAGACGCGGCACACGGACGACGTGCTGGCGGCCGCCGCCAGGCCGCCGCTCACCCTGGCCACCGCCAGCTACAACTCCGAGCTGCTGCTCTGGAAACTTGAAACCGGACAGCCCTATAGGTGATCACCTCGAACCATGTTGGCTAAAAATAGGGAAATTTACACAGATCTGGAAGAAACGGGATTTATCGCTACCGAAAATAAATGTCCATAATTGCTATCATTCAGGCGATTTTCGTGTACGGAGCCGACGCTGCGCATTAAGATGCATTACAACAAACGCGACGCTGCAAAGATGGCCGCCTCCGCCGGCGGGGACTCCGGCGCCGGGAAGAGGGCCAGCTCCGTCGGCCGGAAGATGAGGCCAGTGCACCGCGATAGTTATTATAGACTGATGAATATGTAGAGCGGCAAGCGGTCCAGCTATATCTGTGGTGTCGGTTGCGCGTGCAGCATGGCGAGCGCGCCCCGCGAGTCCATCAGCTGCGCGTCGGCCATGAAGAAGGCGTACGCGCGGCGCGTGTCCACCGTGTCGATGCCGACGCGCGTGCAGAACATGCGCCACCTGGCCGTGCACGCCATGATCTTCCTCACCACGCGGCCCTGCGCCATGCACGTCGGTGCGTACGCCCACAGCCCGCAGCCCATAGCATGCCTTGCTCGCCTTTCACTTCCATTCGTTACGAAATTTCACTGCTTTATCCATTGTTACGGTCAGACGTAGCCCATAATACCCGCTTGCTTATAATGACTCGTCGCCTTAATGTTTATCTGGAAAGTTCGCTGCAGATGGCTCATTGCGCCGAAAGCTCGACGTAGGTACCTATGACTCATGCATTTTGGGGCAAGGGAGATTGCACCGTACCGCTTACCACACAAAATAGGCTGACAAATAGATATAAATCTGTATCCATCTCACGCGATCACGAGATCTTTCGATACATTACTGGGCCGCAATACCAATGCATACGGTGATTCGGTAAGTTATGTTGTAAATAATCCATCACAATACTTACTTACTGCCGCACTCACAGACATCGATTAACTTTTGTAATCTATTTATTTCGACTCTCCGAGTCTCTTATGATTATCTTTTAGTATTAATTACGAGATTATTGATATATTTACTCACTATCCGCGTATGAAGTATTATTTGGCTTCTAAAGTCGAAATAATCCATTTACAAAATTTGTCTTAATCACAATTAACTATAACTGACGTTTGTAGGTGCGGCAGTTAATTAGTTAACAGCTGTATTTAAATAATCCTCGAATTCAAGCCCGAGTTAGCGGAAGCGATGAAGCTTTGTACCTACTTGCAGCGTCACTATTATTGGCCCTGGAGAACGGGCAGGTGCAGTGCTGGTCGGACCACCCGGCCGGGGGGGTACCAGGGCACGTTCCAGGCGATCCACACGGCGGGCGACTACGTGGCCGCCTTCGCCACCGACGTGGACAACGACTACTTATTCACCGGGACCACCATCGGCTACGTCAAAGTGTGGCTCATTGCAAACTACTTGAGGAATGAGCCGGTGAGCGGAAGACATGCAAGACTCTTACCCGGTGTAATGGGTCAGAGTGATATAACCGATGTTTCCCTCTACTATACGTAGGATTACCGGATGGCCGGGAAATCAGAGGCCGTCCCGAAATTTGGCGTCGGGTACCGCGTCATGTAATGACAATGTACCTACTGTCCTGGAATTTTCGAATAGTACGTTTAAAAGATAATCGGTCAAGTGCGAGTCGGACTCGCGCACCGAGGGTTTCACACCTTTTTTGGACCTATTAAAGTTATTTTACTATACGTCTAACACATCAAATAGCAAAAAGAAAAACAAACCACGAAACCAAGTTTGTCGGTCAAGGTTTTTTAGGATTACTAAAAAACTGTAGGTACCTAAGTACTACTTAGAAATATCATTTTATTTTTTCTGTAAAATATAGATAGACACTCCACAAATTTCGAATATAAGGGGGATCGGTATTTTTTTTACATTTATGATTATTAGCCAAAAACTGAGTAAGTAACGTAAACCAAAATAAAAATTTGTTTTGAGGTGAGCAAATGAAGCCCTTTCATATGATACCCCACTCGATATAGTAGTCTCACTTTATTTTGATGACACATATCGACGGTCCCATTAAAAAAAAAAAAAAAAAAAAAAATGACCGGGTAAATCCCGTGCAACAAAAAACATGGAAATAATAATAATATTAATTTGCGACGAGATTGGGTAAGATCTAAAACTATTCCATGTTTCAAATCGATAGTATTAGTGGTGCCTGAAATATACTAAGTATAATTGTGATAGACGGACAGACGAATACACCCTAGTATGAAACCCTAAAATGAACATGCACATCATGAAAAAACCTTTTATGTAAAAATAATAGGTGGGTACCTAACCCACCTATTAATTTTACCATATTATTATCACCTACCACTACCCATCTCACCAATTTTTTTTTGGTAGTACCTATCCTTAACCTTTCAAGTATTATTTATGAATTTATAATAAGTAAATGTTGTTTTCAATGGGGCGATCAATAAGCGCCTTGATTAGTCCCGGAAATTTTAGATCTATAGAGATTATGTCCAGTTAATATTAAGCCCGTATCTGGCAACTCTAACCATACGTCTCTGTGCAGGTGCACGTGAACATGCCGAAGCTGCGGCTGCAGTTCCCGTTCCTGTGGCGCGACCGCATCGAGGGCCGCGCCAAGCGCAGCGCGCGCGACCAGCCCGCGCCGCTCCTGCTCAACAGCTACCGCGCGCACCTGCGCTGCATCACCTGCATGGCCTACATCGACGAGCTCCGGCTGCTGCTCACGTGAGCCTGGCTCTCGCACGTGCTATGCTAATTCTGTATTGTCATTGTCTTGACCCGTCCGGTCTCTGTCCCGACCCGATGTCCGTCCTCCTGGACCATGACACAACACCAACACCGACAACGACGTCACGAGTCGTAAACACATCAACACACAGACACCGGTCTCGCCGGCGAGGCCAGGTTGAGTTTCTTGCCGATTCTTCTCAGCGGGGGCGCGTTGTGAACCGGTGGTAAACTCATACTCTCTAAGCGGCAGCCCAAGCCGAGGCCGTGCCTCCCTGAGGTGCCCTTGTGCTAGTCGCTACCCAACTGGCTGGAGCGCTTAAAGCGCTCGCCCTCTTGTCCGGTGAAGCTGTAATGGCCATCTGCGGCCAAAAAAAAAACTTAATTATAATAATGGCTTCCTGGCTCAGCCATCTACGCGGAAGATAGTGCACAAGCGCTTGCGTAGACACAAGTGCACTCTCTCTTCCTTTATAACTCTCACAATCCGATGGGACGGAAGACCGACACGACCGGGGGAGAGATCAGGCGCAGGACCGACTTTTTACATGCCCATCCGACGCATGGATCATCTTACATTACAGACAATCAGGTGATCGGCCTGCATTGTCCTAGCCAGTAAGGAACAACTACACAAGGTTGTTGCCCCCCGCACGATTCGAACCCCCGACCTTCGGTTTGCAAAGAAAAGGTTTCCCACTGCGCCACGGAGGCTACAAAACATAGATAGATACAGATGTAGGAATCCATAGATCAGCCTGCGTACCACCTTCATAAATAAGATGAACTCTCGCTTGTGACAGTGGAAGCTCGGACTATAGCGTTCGGGTGTGGCGGCTCTCTGGCGAGTACTTGCAGACGCTCGGCAGCTTTCTGCCGTGGACGTTAGAGGTCACCAGGTTCCCGCCGGACGTCAAGAAAGTTGCCAGCTTTACTACATTCAAGGTCGAATATACAAAATATTTATTACGAACCAGCTGACCCACGCAGCTCCGCCTGCGCTATGTTTACGTTAACTAAACTTTTAATAACAAACATTCGCATCGAATACATAAACTCCTTTTTTATAGTCGGTTAAAAACTGGGACCCACTTTTTACTTGCTCTCCGAAGCATGGACCCGTTTAGTTCAAATGGCGTTAAACGGTCACCCATCTATTTCAAAAGTCAAAAGTCAAAAGTCAAAAATAGTTTATTTCAAATAGGCTTAACGCTAGCACTTATGAAAGGTCATGTATTTTTTTTTTTTTTTAAAAGCTACCACCGGATCACAACGCGGCCTCAACTGAGAAGATCCGGCAAGAAACTCAGCGGGCTTGTCATTTTATCACTTTTTTTTTTTTAAACAGTGTGTCATGTTACAGTTAGATCAGAGCGACAGTGTGTCTTGCCGTTCAAAAGATCAAATAATACAGGGAAAAAAAATAATAAAATACGACGAAAATAGGTACAACAAACTAAAAAGCCAAAGGGATAGTAGTCGGACCAGTCCCCCCAAGCAGCACCCGCGCACGAGTTGACTCGAGCAGCAGCCATCACTCCCCTCAACCATATTGGAGGGAAGGGGGTGACCCGCCACACGAAGCCGCCACAAGCAAAGACCTTTCGATGGCGAGCATGACCAATCTAATATCACAGTGGCACACGTCTAACATTTAACTTCTGCTGTTAAGCAGTGCCTCGTCAGGCAAGACACAAAGCACTTTAACATATTATTGATGTCATCAATTAATTGACTAGTGCAGCAGCCATCAGTTATCCAACACTTTATATGGTGTTACAAATTGTAAGCCTTAAAATTCAAAGCTTGCATGAGTCAGGCAGTTCAAGCCCACGCAGCTTTATCCTCTAGGTAATCCGAGATTTTATAATAAGCCTTTTTCGACAATCGGCTTTTTATCAAAGGTTTAAATTTATTCAGTGGAAGATCTCGGATATCCTGTGGCAGTTTGTTATAGAAGCGTATACTTTGACCCATAAAAGATTTGCCTGTTCTGTGGAGACGCGTGGAATGCAAAACAAGATCGTGTTTGTTCCGGGTATTAACACCATGAATATCACTATATTTTTTAAAAGATCCAATATTTTTCTGAACATAAACTAAATTTTCAAATACACACATCAAAAGTGTCTAGGGATCAAGCATTTTTGGGCAAAAAAATGGGCAGAAGAACAATGGCGTTTCGTGTGCTTTTCTGATGAGTCTCGTTTTGGTATGAGACCGGATACAAGACGTATACGACACTGGAGAACCCCTGGACGCCAACAGCGATTAAAATCCTGCCAGGAAGTCCATCCTTATAGTGGTGGAACCATCATGGTATGGGCGGGTATTTGGATCGGCGGAAGAACTGAGTTGATTTGGATCAGAGGCAACCTCAACGCTCAAATTTATGCTGAGACGATTGTATCAGACGTCATCGTTCCTCTACAAGTGCAAATCGGTCCCTTATTTCAGTTAATGCATGATAATGCACGACCGCACACCGCAAGAGTTGTAAGACAGACTCTCGCCGCAGCTAACATCAATGTCCTGCCCTGGCCTGCTCAGTCGCCAGACTTGAACCCGATTGAGCATGCATGGGATATGCTACAGAGAAGAGCTCTGCCGAATATGGAGGGTATCCAGTCGCAAGAAGACCTTTTTTTGTTGTTGCAACGAACATGGGCGGCCATTCCACAGCGTGATTTGGATGAACTCATTTTGAGTATGCCAAACCGATGTTCTTGTGTTGTTAGTGTTCGCGGTAGAAACACGGATTATTAATTGTTTAAGTTACCCAATAAAATTTTAAAGAAAACTGTTATTTCAGTCTTTTTTTCGAACTTTTGTGTTAGTGGTTCAAATGTCAAAAATCCCTTTATTAGGAAAATGGCAAATTTCTTTATTAATGCAAAGGTGACTTGTTTTATCGTTACTGTGACAAACGAAAACACTTTATTTGATGAATCCTTAAAGAAAATTTTAATTAATATCAATCAGGAGAAAAGTTATTGCAAAAATATATGTTGATCCCTAGACACTTTTGATGTGTGTATGAATTGTGAAACAACCGTTAGAATATCTATTTCTTTGAATTTTTCTCTAAGTGAATCGGTAGGAGCCAGATTATAAATGGCTCTCACAGCTCTTTTCTGCAGAATAAAAATGGCATTAAGTTCTGCAGAAGATCCCCACAGTAATATACCATAAGACATAATACTGTGGAAATAGCTGAAATAGACAATTCTAGCGGTTTCAACATCAGTTAAGCGTCTAATTTTTTTCACTGCATAAGCCGCGGAGCTTAGTCTACCTGACAGTTTCTCAATTTGTGGGCCCCATTGTAGCTTAGCGTCTATTGTTATACCAAGAAACACAGTCGAAACCTCAAGGTCCAACGATGCTCCATTAATTTCCACATTGGTAGCCACCGGTCTTACATTAGGTGTTACAAATTTTATACACTTAGTTTTGCTCTCATTCAGTTTTAAATTGTTAATATTGAACCAGTGGACGACTTTAGAGAGGACGTTGTTCACTTCGTCATAATCATGGAGTTTACGCTTAACTTTAAATAAAAGAGAGGTATCATCCGCGAACAATACAACATTAAGTTTATCCCCCACGAAGTAGGGTAAATCATTAATGTATATTAAAAACAGAAATGGGCCTAATATTGAACCTTGAGGGACGCCTAAGGAAACCACAGATCCTGGGGATCTCTTACCATTTATATCAACCTTCTGAATTCTATTATTCAAATATGAAGTCAGAAGGTCTAAAGCTCTGTTCCTCAAACCATAGTGGCGTAATTTCCTGACCATCGTGTCGTGATCTACGCAATCAAAAGCTTTGGATAAATCACAGAATACACCAAGAGCATCATGTGATTCCTCCCAAGCCTGGTAAATATATTTTAATAATTCGACTCCCGCGTCAGTAGTTGATCGATTTTTTCTAAAGCCGAACTGTTTATCATGAATAAAATTGTTTTTATTAAAATGATCTAATATTTGATTTAATATAAGTTTTTCATAAATTTTACTTAAGGCTGGCAACACCGAAATAGGCCTGAAATTCGTAGGCTCAGCGGTACTGCCAGACTTAAATATAGGTACAATTTTGCTGTGCTTCATAAGGTCAGGAAACTCTCCACTCATAACACAGCTATTAAATATCACTGCTAATTGAGGGGCAATTACTTCAATTATTGATGCTATTACTTGTACAGAAAGTCCCCATATATCAGCTGTCTTTTTCTGATTAAGCTGTTTGAAAGTATTTATAATATCATTAGCAGTAACAAAACAGAATTGAAAGGCTGTGCCACACTCTGGTATGTTTTCTTTTAATAAAATTTCAGCGGAAATGGACGACGAATTCAGAGTTTTCGTTATATTAATGGGAACATCAGTAAAAAATCGGATTAATGGGAACATCAGTATTTAATGACCTTACCTAACGATGCTTTACCCGATCGATTACAAAACCTTGATAACAACTCTCTTTGAGTGTTCCCTTACTAATATTTATTATATTATAAAGAAAAAGTGATAAAATCGGACCAAACGTATAACCAAGTACCCATTTTGACTTTAATCCCCTCTCCCAAAAGAACCGTGCTAGATTACGGGATAAAAAGTATCCTATGTCCTACTTCGTAGTAAGATCTCAAATCATGCCAAGTTTCATTTGAATCCGTTCAGTAGTTTCGGCGTGATGCTCAGCCGTGATACAGACAGACAGACAGACAGACAACAGACAGATAAAAATTAAAAAAAAAAATGTTCGGCCTCAGTATCGGTTATAGAATGCCCTCCAAATATAATTTTCAAAATATCTTCAATGTACAGAATTGGACCTGTTACAGTTTTATTATAAGTATAGATATGTAAACATACCACTTCCACGCCATTTCTCTGAAGATCAACTACCGGCCAATATCACTTCTGAACGTGAAGGTTAGTTTGAGCACAGTGTAGCTGAGCTTACGATAGAACAGAGACGGAGTATTATAAAAACCTAATAATGAAGTGATAATAAATAAAATAATAATAAATAAACTTTATTGAAAACATCACTAATTACATAATAGTCCTATCTCCTGAACTAGGGTGTTAACCTGTATCTCAGGAGATAGTTCCTTCCCAAGTACATGAACCTTATACTATAACTTACAGGTAAGACAATATGAAAGTTTAAAGTAATGATGGAATTTTATACAAAAACAAAATTAGGAACTTATTAATGTTAACAGAAACGTAAAAATCTCTTGTCTGTTGGATATAATGAAAATGGCATGGCATGGAATATAATAATGTTTGTTTCAATGACGTAATAATGTGTGATGTATATGTGGGTGTATGCTGTGGAGGGGGATGTATGATGTGTGTGGGATGTGTGATGTGTGAGGTGTGTGTGGGATGTATGTTGTAAGTCAGTATAATAGCAACAGACACATGAGATGATAGCATCGGTGTGCGGGCGCAGGTGTGGCGCGGCGGCGAGGTGTCCCGCTTCGTGCCCGGGCAGGCCGTGGTGGACCGCCTGCGGGACATCACGGAGGGCGAGCTGCGCCGCGGCACGTTCGGCGCGCCGCCGCCCGACCCGCTGCTCGGGCACTACTTCGCGCTGCCGCGGCGGCCCGACCGGCAGGACCGCATCCAGCTGGACGACTCGCTGCCCACGGTCGGTGCACCGCGCCACTACACCACCACACACTACACACTACACATCACTGCCGCGGCGGCCCGACCGGCAGGACCGCATCCAGCTGGACGACTCGCTGCCCACGGTCGGTGCACCGCGCCACTACACCACCACACACTACACACTACACATCACTGCCGCGGCGGCCCGACCGGCAGGACCGCATCCAGCTGGACGACTCGCTGCCCACGGTCGGTGCACCGCGCCACTACACCACCACACACTACACACTACACATCACTGCCGCGGCGGCCCGACCGGCAGGACCGCATCCAGCTGGACGACTCGCTGCCCACGGTCGGTGCACCGCGCCACTACACCACCACACACTACACACTACACATCACTGCCGCGGCGGCCCGACCGGCAGGACCGCATCCAGCTGGACGACTCGCTGCCCACGGTCGGTGCACCGCGCCACTACACCACCACACACTACACACTACACATCACTGCCGCGGCGGCCCGACCGGCAGGACCGCATCCAGCTGGACGACTCGCTGCCCACGGTCGGTGCACCGCGCCACTACACCACCACACACTACACACTACACATCACTGCCGCGGCGGCCCGACCGGCAGGACCGCATCCAGCTGGACGACTCGCTGCCCACGGTCGGTGCACCGCGCCACTACACCACCACACACTACACACTACACATCACTGCCGCGGCGGCCCGACCGGCAGGACCGCATCCAGCTGGACGACTCGCTGCCCACGGTCGGTGCACCGCGCCACTACACCACCACACACTACACACTACACATCACTGCCGCGGCGGCCCGACCGGCAGGACCGCATCCAGCTGGACGACTCGCTGCCCACGGTCGGTGCACCGCGCCACTACACCACCACACACTACACACTACACATCACTGCCGCGGCGGCCCGACCGGCAGGACCGCATCCAGCTGGACGACTCGCTGCCCACGGTCGGTGCACCGCGCCACTACACCACCACACACTACACGTGGTCATTCGTTATTGCGGTAAAGAAATCATCATGGGCCTCGCATTAGGCGGGTAGGTACCCGCCTAATGCGAGCGATGTCGGTCATTACCTAATAAAACTCCGTCGGTTCTTTCCGCACCTCCGCATTATATGGGCAGGTTCCGGGAACGTACCACTGCACCCAATCGTCCGAGGCCCGCCAGCGGCTCTATCAATCGTAATAACGCTCCATTCCCCAGATCCCCCTGTACACGCAGCTGCGCATGGCGTCCACGCAGCCGGTGCGGCGGCCGCCCACGCCGGAGCTGGTGCGCGAGACGCGGCTGCGGCACGCCAACCGCACCAAGAAGGCGCACTTCGAGGGCGCCGCGCCGCCGCCGCAACACTGACCGCATCGCTTATACTACGCTATACCATGCCCACACCGCTGCCGTCGTGCCTCGCAAATATACCTACTATGCAAACGAACTGGGCCCATAGAGCGTGGGGATTTAAACCGTGCATACGTAATCGTCCTCCTGCGCGATCTAGGCTTGGACCCCAACTATGGTTACCAACTCTCGAAAGGACCAACTCGGGAGAATTTTATGAAATCGATTGAGGGGGGGGGGGGGGGTATGTTGGAAGTTTTGTGACGAAAATCTCAATCATTCATTAATTTCTAAATTTATATGTACCCAGCATCTAATACTTGTCGGTTTTTCAACACAAAATCATAACTTGAGAGGTTAAGCTTTTTCATGAAAAATCGAAGTTTGTTAGTATTTGTAACTCTACTTTTCTACTTTTAACACACGTCTTTCGATTTCGTAAAGAAGTCAACCCAGCGTAAATTTACTCAAATTTCTTCAACGAGCTGTGGTTGCATCTCACGCAAAAGTCCAACCTCATTGTGTTGGATTACTTAATCGATTGTAGGAACACTATGATAAAGTAGTAAAAGTATGTGTATGGATGTGTATGACTCATGTAGAGGGCGAGGTGCTACTTACTGTACTGTATTTATTATATTACTGTGTAGAGGCTCTGGTGTAGAGGAGGCATGAGAAACCACCGAATTGACCTCCAAGGAATCGACAACGTCGAAGGCGAGACGAACAGGTTTACACCGGTAGCGACACGTGCGAGCGACGAATGCGTACATAATATTTAGAATAAAGTCTTTTTAAAAAAAATCGAACCGACTTCAATATCACTGAAAAGTATAAAATAATTTAAATATTATTGAAGTTGGTGTTAGCTTACCGGCTGTGTATATTTGGCACCAACTTCAATAAAATTTAAATTATTTTATACTTTTCAGTGATATTGAAGTCGGCTCGATTTTTTTTAAAAAGACTTTATTTTAAACTTTTTAGTGATATTTTCATATATAAAGATTGAACCATCGAAAACCGTAAAATTAGCTAGGTAGGTTATGATCACATTATCGTCTACATAGTTTTACATAATTCATGTTTCTTCAGAAAAAAATATCCGGTCGTAATGAAATTTGCATGGAAACATCATAGTAGTTTACTCTCTCGAATAAAAAAAGAATCATCGAAATCGGTTCATAATTGTCAGAGCAATGTAATGGAGAACATCAGTTTTATGGTTTTTACCAGATAAATTCCTCCACATTGTTCATGGCCCTCCAGGAAGTTCTTATCCGGTTGTGATAAAATTCATACAGGTTCAATACAGTGGTTTCTTCTTTCGAATAAAAAAAGAATCATTGAAATTGGTAAATATTTACCAGAGTTATGACCATTTTTGTCCTTAAAAAGCACCATAAAGTCATCTATATAGGCTTTCTTGCAGCTCTCAGTGCGCAGTCACCATTCTTGGGACCCAATCAATGGATTGAAGAATGGATAGAAGAAAGATTTTTTCAAATCGGTTTATAATTGCCGGAGTTATGCGCGAACATACATAAAAAAAGAAAAATATATATATACAGACGAATTGAGAACCTCCTCCTTTTTTGAAGTCGGTTAAAAACCGGAGAAATTATTGCACTCCGGGAGTTCGGGAGATTAACCATTATTACCGGAGTCTCCCGGGCAATCCGGGAGGGTTGGGAACCCTAACCCCAACTCATGTCAGTGTAGTAGATACTTACTAATACGTGCGTGCGCGATGATGAGGCAATGTCTGATTATTAATTTTCTTGACCGATAGGTTAAAACCAGTGGATTTTAAAAATAGTGTATTAACATTGGGGTAGTCACACTATATTTCTTTTTGTACGGATAGGCGTTACTGGTTATACTTATAGCAAATCATGTTGAGTTGTGCTTTGTAATTGTTTTATTAAAATAAAATTTTATTTAATATTAAATATAATGTTTTTATTGATATCACATATTAACTAGGAACATAATTATATCTAATTATAATTAAAGTACGTATCTAAATAAATATATTTGCGTTAAAGTAGTAGTAATAGTAGTAATGTGTCTTAAAGCAATAAAATGATGATTTATATCGAGTGTACCTAAAGTGTTTCACTGTCTGCTCCTGGACTTGGTGTGCTTGGCGGTTCTGAATGCCGACTCCTTCGAATGCATCAGATTGCTTAAAATCTCTTGCAAGCGGTCGTACTCCTCGCACACGACGGGCAGCGGGTTGCCCTCGATCAGCACTCTCACCAGTCCTTTACCGAATTTGCTCGCCTCAGAGATCGAGCTCTGGTAAATCAAAACTTGCAGAAGCTTCACGACGCTCGCGTACCCTAAATTATTATAGCACAGATTGAGGCCGCAAAGACTCCAGTTGCCAATAGAGTGCAGTTTTTGATCGTGGGACGCGGTCTCTTCTGAGTCGAAGGGGTCCACGCAGTCCCCGAGCAGTTCGTTAGTCATGGCCCCCGCTCTCGCAGCGTACCCGTCGAAATTGGACAACCGCGCTTCGGTGGCAGACTTCTTGAGCGGTCGCGTGCTCGCTCTCCTCTGAATCCTGCTTCGCTGCTCCCTCATCACCTCGCGGAAACATCTCTCGTACACCTCCTTCTTCTGTTTCAGGTGACGCATGATTCTGATACCTTTGTCTATTATTTCATCCTCGGCCATTACAAATTCGGTGAGACTCCTAAAGACATGTTCGGCACCGACGTCTGTGATTAGATTGTCGGCGAGATTGAGATATCGCAGCATGCGGTTGCTGCGTAGCATCTCGCCGACGGCGCGCGCACCATCGTCACCGATAGCGTTGGACGAGAGATTTAGGATGTGGAGAGTTCTGGACGCGTGAGTCGGATAGTTCAACTTAGAACAAATGGAAATACAGTTTTCGTCGTCGAGGTCGCAGCGCGCGAGCGACAGGTGAATCAGGTGCGAGGGCTGCTCCAGCAGTACCGCGTAGTTCCGGTTCACGACGGGCGAGCCGTCGAGACACAGCTCGGTGATGCGCGAGGTCTCGAGATACTTGGAGATCTCGTAGAGTGTGATGTCGTCGAGAGAGCTCCACTGCACCAGAAATTTGTTAAAGTGCTGCTGGAATGGTAAACACAGGCCGATGACTTTGACCAGCAAGCAGGGCAGCTTGGGCTCGTGCTCGATGTGTATCTCGACGAGCCGGTCGCACGCGTCCTTCATCACGATCACTCCGATCTCGTCGTCCTCCAGTGTGAAGCTCAGCGGTGTGGGGGTCTCCTCCAAAGTGCTCGACTCAGGCACGAGTGGCTGATGGCGAGGTGATAATTTGCTTTTAGCTGATTTCCTCGGTGTGTTCACTTTGCTCACGTAATCCTCTGGAAAAACAAAATAATAAGTTACCAAAAAAAACCACTTTCATATGAACACTACGCCCTATGGAGTCACCGCGCAGGCAGGCGGGTCAGTGATCATACTTGCATCTATTGCTATCGACACAGTGACAAAGGATCCTTTTACTTGTGTTGTTTAATAACGTCGTAGAATTGCGGACAGGCACTGGTAATATTGATTCTGATCTTATACAACATTCAGGAGAAAAATAAACTATTTAAGTAAATGGAGCTCGCAACTAGATAATTAGGTACTTAACTTGTATTTGAATGTCGATGCGAACATTGAAGCTCGCGCCGAGATTCTTGCACGCATACGGCACAAAGGAAGGTAGATCCTGTGGAGTGGGGGGCAGCAACGAGTGCCGAGGCCCACTGTTAGACTCCATATATTATTTCACTTTTTATTTGAAAATTAGAAAATATTCCAGTAACAAATCTTTTAAATCTGATTCTCAACAAGTTCTGTAAAATGATTGGTCAAAGAGGATTATACTTACTTGTGCTTAGTGACTGACATATTTTTTAATTTTAATGATGAAAGCAGACTGTAATAATGAAAGAAAAGTTTTTATACGTGCAAAATCAAAATATATTATTATTAAAATATAGAAATACATTATAGAAAAATAAGAATGTCACCACTAACGTTAATAAGTACCTACTTCAAACTACGACGTTAGTAGTTAAGCTAGTTTACCTGAATCGTATAAGGGTAGATAATATTGTAGTGTAGTATAGACGTATTTAGGTTACAATCTTATATATAAGTCGAAGTAATTAATAATAAAGAAGATTCTATCGAGAGACGTTGTTTTAATAACAGCCACCTCCCCTCATGGCGATCCTGCCAAACTTGGGTGACGTGACGTAACCGCGCGCGGCGTATTCGCGTTCTTAAATTATAATACTTTTATCTCGCATAATTGCGTTGCATTTTTTTTATCGTGTATTATTGAATTCGTGGTTAATAGAAGGACATTAACTGGAAAAATGTGCCGATCAAATGTCGAAAAGGACACAGTTTTCATTAACCAAAATGCTGCGGGTTCGAACACGGCGCATGTAGAGGAGATGAAACTGCACATGTCGAACATTAGCATCCTGCTCGTCATAGTTTGTGTGCTATTGGGACTTTTTATAACGTACTTTGTGTGGAAACAATATAAAAAATGCCACAGCTCCTGGATTAATGATATGATCCTACAAAACAATTTAAGGCGTTCGTTTAGCCGCACCAGATCCAATCGGGATGAAGCACAAATATAACATTTTCGCGTGTGTGTGTTTGTGATAAAAGTGGAATAACCTATTAAAAAAAAAACATTATTAATATCAATACTTACGTAAATAAATAAACTTTAGTATCGTAGGAATAAGTAATGTGTTCGCGTGTCATTATCGTAAAAATAATTAAAACAAATACTATTCAATAAGTGTGAACATTATTATGAACTCTAAGTTTAGATTTAAAAAAATACTTAAATGTTTAAAATGCGTTTAAAATGCGTATTACTAATACAAAATATAATATATAATATAGTATATGCGTATTATTAATATAATTCATTCATTTTAATAATTGAACTAGTGACCTAATTAAATTGCACGCGAGTTCGACGAGTATCACGTTACGGCCTGTAGCCCCTACCATGGTAACTCACTAAAGGAGTCCGGTATGTATTCTGATAACTTTATATTATTAATCCATTATCTTTATTACCAATGGAAAATGAGTTTTTAAAATGTTTAGATCAACTTAAATTAATAAAAAGATATTTAATTAAGAAAGGTAAATTAAGATTTAAGGGTAATGTTATTAAAAATAAATTATCCGAAACAAAAATTATATATGAGAGAAGTGAAGAATTATTTCAATTATTGAGTAGAAAACAAGGATTGAAATCTGATATTTTGACATCTTTATCTTCATTAAAATATGAAATAAAGTCTTGTTATTTACAAATTATTGAATTGTGTTCTGAAAATAAACAGGATAGTAGTAGTAGTGATAGTGATTATTGTGAAACAAGCCAAAATCGAATATTAATCATGGAGTTCGATTTAAAAACGGCATGTAGTTTGATTCCTGTAATGAACGGCAATGAAAATAACACCAGAAGTATCATTGATTCTATAGAGATGTATGCGGAAATGTTATCAGAAGTAGGAAAAAAATTACTTATTACGTTTGTCTTGAAAAGTAGATTAACTGAAAATGCGAAGCTACGCATGTCTAGTGACTACATATCTACAAACGATCTTGTCAGAGATTTACGTAACACTCTGTTACCTAAAAAATCATTTACTGCAATACAATCACGTTTACAAAATTCAACACAAGGCTGGCGTACAGTCGACCAGTTCGGTACTGAATTAGAAAAATTATTTACCAATCTGACAATATCGCAAGCAGATGGAAATTCACAGTGTTATGATGTTTTAAAGCCTCTTAACGAAAAATTGGCAATTAAACGTTTTGCAGACGGATTGAGAGATTCTCGATTGAGTACAATAATTGCTGCACGTAACTACGATAGTTTAAAGGATGCAATCCAGGCAGCAAAAGACGAGGAGTTGACAGCCGCATCGAGTTCAGCGGGAGATGGTGAGATCATGCAGTTTTCACGTCGTGGTAGAGGTAAGTCATATTTTAATAACTCTTACCAAGGCCCTTCTTATCAGAACTCACGAGGAGAACGAGGTAATTATCGCCAGAATTTTGGCCAGAAAAATAACATCAGAACAGGTAATTTTAACAAAATTCCTAATAAATATTCAGAAAACTATAATACTTTTCGAAGACCAACCGAGAGGTCGTTCTTTCATTCCAGACGAGGTCATTTTAACAACATAAATCGTGGACGTGGTTACCAATTGTCGACCGAAACTCGTTCGAGTTTTCAGACTCGTGGTAGTGGTAATAAACATCGAGTATTTTATAATGATCCAATACGTAATAATGAAACTACGGCAACAAATACAAACGAAATGCAGTTTTTTCGATCTTAAACATAACATTTTAGCATTACATGGCAAAGCAAAATTTTTAACATTTTACATTGGCAGTAGAAAATACTTTTGGTTAGTAGATACCGGTGCATCATTATCCGTCATAAAGTATGATTCATTACCTAGAAACAGTCACGTAATAAAAGATGATACTATCATAAACGGTATTGGGGGTCAGATTCAATCATCTGGATTTATTAATCTCAACTTGACTCATCGTGATGACCAACACTTTGTTGAATTTGATATAAAGTTACATGTTTTTAATAACATACCACTTAAGGCGGATGGTATATTAGGTTTAGATTTTCTGTGTCATTATGCGTCAAACATAAACTTACAAACCAATATGATAACCTTATCTAAATATGGAATGGATTATCATTTAAAACTCTGTGACACTATAGATTATACAAATGATGTGTTACATATCCCAGCGCGAAGTGAATCAATTCACTCTTTATTTTTAAATGTTGACTTAAAGGAAGATTGCGTTATCCATAGCAAGCAGTTAGCGGAAAATGTTTTTCTTGCTGGATGTATAGGGAAAATAAAAAATAACAGATTACTTGTAAAAATTCTAAACACCAATGAACATGGTGTTACTTTACCAATGTTTCAACCGGAGATATATTCAATTAAGGATTATGATTTATGCGATTTTAAATCAACAAGTAATAATTTAGAACGTGCAAAAACATTATTAGATATTTTAAAATTAAATCATCTTAATTTAGAAGAACGTAAGTCTATTCAAGAATTATGTACGAAGTATTCAGATGTTTTCATCTTACCAGGTGATAAATTAACAACTACAAATGTATATGAACAATCGATTACTTTAAAACCAAACACAAGTCCGGTCTATGTTAAACAGTATCGATTACCTCATTCTTTGAAAAATGAAGTAAATAAACAAATTCAAAAAATGATTGACGATGATATTATAGAGGAAGCTAAGAGTGAGTGGTCAAGTCCAATTTTATTAGTACCAAAGAAAAGCTCAAGTGATAAAAAGTGGCGATTAGTTGTCGATTATCGAAAACTAAATGACTGTATTGTAGATGATAAATTTCCGTTACCAAATATCACTGAAATTTTGGACTCACTATCAGGATCAGTATACTTCTCACATTTAGATCTTAATCAGGGGTATTATCAAGTGGCTTTAGATAAGCATAGTAGAGAGTATACTGCATTCACTACAAACACGGGACAATATCAAATGAAGAGATTACCAATGGGACTAAAAACAAGTCCAAGTGCTTTCAGTAGAGTCATGTCTGTAGCTATGTCAGGGTTGACTTACGATAAATGTTTTATATATTTGGACGATTTGGTAGTATTTGGCAGAAATTTAGATACCCATAACAAAAATTTGACAGATGTTTTAGAAAGACTGAGAAAAATTAATTTAAAATTAAATCCAGAGAAATGTAATTTCTTAAAAAAGGAAATTCTCTATTTAGGACATTTAGTATCAGAAAATGGAGTCTTACCAGACCCAGCAAAAATTGAAGTTTTACAAAAATATCCTATACCAACTAATACGGATGAAGTAAAAAGATTCGTTGCATTTTGTAATTATTATAGGAAGTTTATTAACAATTTTGCAGAAATAACATATCCTTTAAATAAATTAACCAGAAAAAATGAACCATTCTTGTGGACTACTGAATGTCAAAGTGCATTCGATAAATTAAAACATGCTTTGACAACTCCACCTGTATTAGAATTTCCAGATTTTTCTGATAATAATGAATTTATTATTCAAACAGACGCATCAGGTACAGCAATTGGAGCAGTTTTGTGCAATAAAAATATGAAACCAGTAGCGTATGCTAGCAGACCACTTAATAAAGCTGAGCTTAACTATCCAACTATTCAGAAAGAGTTAGTTGCTATTGTGTGGGCTGTGAAATACTTTCGAACTTACGTTTACGGTAAATTATTTACAATTATGACTGACCATAAGCCTTTAATATATTTATTTTCAATGAAAGATCCATCTAGTAGGCTTTTGAAATTTAGACTAGCTTTAGAAGAATATAATTTTCAAATCATGTATATTAAAGGAAAAGATAATAGCGTCGCAGATGCATTATCCAGAATAACTATAACATCAGATACCTTAAAACAAATGAATGAAGAAATTATTACAGTTATGACTAGAGGGCAGAAAAGACGTTTAGACTTAGATGAACAGTTAAGGACATCTAATTTTAGTAAACCCGATGAAACGTGGCCTGATCAACCACCAGTAGTTGAGGTACTAAAAATGCCAACTGATTCTGTTGAAATGAGTTTTATAGGAAATGACGAATTAAATAAGCTAAGAAGACAAAATAATGTAGATGAAGAAAAAGAATGTTTTATTTACAGTCATCGTAGAAAAATCTTATTTATTAATCTTAATTTTAGGGCACAATTTACGCGAGTCGAATTTGTGACTAAATTAGGAGAATTTTGCAAAGATATGAATATAAATGAACTATGCATAGTAAAAACGAAAGAATATGAGAGTTTTATTAAAGACTTATTAAAGGAAAAAAAAATACTAAGGATTGGACCGGTCCACGTATTTATGTATTAAGAGGAGTTAGAAGAATTAATGATGAAGAAGAAAGAAAATATATTTTGCACGATTTTCATCTACTACCTACCGCAGGTCATGCAGGTGTACGTAGAATGACTAATAATATTAAGAGAAAATTTTATTGGCCAGGCTTAGACAAAGATGTAAAAGAATTTGTAAGTAAGTGCGTTAAATGTCAAAAAATGAAGCATTGTAGGTATGTCAAGGCGCCCATGGAGATAACTACAACAGCTTCATATGCATTTGAAAAGATATATATTGACATTGTAGGTCCTTTAGAAAGAGACATAGAAGGTAATTCTTATATTTTAACACTGCAGTGCGAATTAACTAAGTTTGTAGAGGCATATCCTTTAAGAAATAAGGAAACGGTAAGTGTAGCGAAAGCATTAGTTAATAATTTTATTTTAAGATTCGGGATACCAAATACCATTGCGACTGATCGTGGAACAGAATTTGTGTCTTCAGTAATGGAACAGGTATGTAAAATTTTAGGAATAAACAAATTGACATCTACAGCATATCACCACCAATCTATAGGTGCTCTAGAGAATTCACATAAAAATTTAGGTGCATTTTTGCGTATACAATGTGATGGTCAAAAAGATACATGGAGCCAATGGCTACCATTTTGGTGTTACAGTTTCAATAATACTGTTCATACAGAAACAAAGTACACGCCATTTGAATTAGTATTTGGTAGAGCTAGTGTAATACCATGTAGAATAAGTCAATATATTGAACCATTATATAACCCAGATAGTTATCCTTTAGATCTTAAGTATAGGTTACAAGTAGCATATCAAGATGCACGTAAAAATTTACTCTTAAGTAAACAAAATCGTAAGATGTATTATGATAAATATATAAATAATATAACATATAATAATGGACAATTCATATTAGTTAAAGATGAAACAGCAAATAAGTTAGAAACTAAATGGATTGGCCCTTTTATTGTTTTAGAAGATTTGGGTCCAAATGTTAAAATTCTAAAAGATAATAAATCCTATGTTCTTCATAAAAATAGAACAAAATTATTTGTTACTTAAACTATGAAAAAAAAATGTATGTACCTATTTAGCATTTTTTTTTCTCTTTCACCCCCGAGGTGTAGTGTAGTATAGACGTATTTAGGTTACAATCTTATATATAAGTCGAAGTAATTAATAATAAAGAAGATTCTATCGAGAGACGTTGTTTTAATAACAGCCACCTCCCCTCATGGCGTGCCCCAACGTTTGGCGATTATGGTCCGAGTCAGTAGTGAGTTTAGCAGAAACCGATGGTATGGGTCGCGACCCACCAGTGGGTCGCGTCGCGGTAGAATATTGAGTGGGCCCTGAAACATAAGATAACCCAACCGATCTGGCTAACAACAGGACGGCCAATGGGGGCACAGTTGGCGGGTGTATTTTGAAAATGTCAGGAGAATTATATTAAAAAAAAAAATGTGCGTGCGTGGAGTCCCTCCGCGCGGAAGAAGTGAAACTTCATTCTCGCTCTGTCTCTTTCTATTCCACCTAACCGCGCAACGAAGTCAACGGAGTCAGCGGAGTCAGCGGAGACAGCGGAGTCAGCGGTGTCAGCGGAGTCAACGGAGTCAACGAAGTCACCCACTCACTCACCCTCTCACCCACTCACCCACTCTTCCACTTACCCACTCACCCACTCACTCAGTAACGGCGTCACATGAGCGCTTTCATAACCTTAACTAATTTAACGCCTATCGCCTATCGTTTAACATTTATCATTTAACGCTTATAGCCTATCGTTTAACACCTATCATACAACGTCTAACGCGTTAAATGATAACATTTTTGGAAGTCGCATAAGAAGTTTCACTTCAATAAAAAATGTGCGTGCGTGGAGTCCCTCCGCGCGGAAGAAGTGAATCTTCATTCTCGCTCAATCGATCGGTCGGTCTCTCACTCACTCACACACACACACACACACACACACTCACTCACTCAACTCAACTCACTCACTCAACCCACTCACCCACTCCACCCACTCACCCACTTACTCAGTGACGGCGTCACATGAGCGCTTTCATAACCTTAACAAATTTATCGCCTATCGTTTAACACCTATCATTTAACGCCTATCGCCTATCGTTTAACACCTATCATTTAACGCTTAACATCTAATGCATAACGTCTAACGCGTTAAATGATAACATTTTTGGAAGTCGCTTAAGAAGTTTCACTTCAAAAATAGTTAGGTACTTTGCAACAAACTCTCGGTCAGTTCACGTAGTGAGGCGAAAATTTTCTTCCTTCTGACCACAGAGACTAGGGAATCTGAGCATTATCAATATTTTGTGCCCCCTTTTCAAGATGGCCAAGAGATGGGTCCGAATTTGGCAGTTTATGTTAGGTGGGCCGGAGCCTAAACAAATTTGGGAACCACTGCCTTAGAGCCGTTCCACACGGTGCGGTGCGGCGCCGGACTACAAAACATCTCACCGCACTCGAGATCACACGGGCAGTGCGGCGTCGTAACGTTCTTACAGCGGCGTTTCTGCTTACACCCTTTTCCGCCTTGTCTCAAGTCCGATGTGCATACCGTGTGGCATATAACAGTCATTTTAATATGTAGGAAACCGCACCGGTCTCGCCGACGACATGCATCCCCTCGCTGAGTTTCTTGCCGGTTCTTCCCAGTAGTGGGGGCGCGTTGTGAACCGGTGGTAAACTTACTTTCTCTAAGCGGCGGCCCAAGCCGAGGCCGTGCCTCCCTGAGGTGCCTTTGTGCTAGTCGCTTCCCCAACCCTTCTGGTTGAAGTGAAGCTGTCATGGCCATCTGCGGCCAACAGTACTACTCCTACAAAAAAAAGGTCAATTCACACCAACCTCGCGCCTTATCTTGAGCCTAGTTCACACACATACGCAGCGCTATGTAATTGCATTGTATGTGTTACAATGCAATTACATATCGCTGCGTCCATTATCCGCGCCGTCATTTTCCGATGCGGGGCGTCAAAATCATAGAAAGCAAACTAAAATCCGTTGCGTGCCGTGCGTGCGGTGCGTCTGGCGCGTGCCAATGGACGCGTACCTTAAAGGTGGTAATGTCTGGAACTTTATTAGATACTAGCTGACCCGCGCTGCTCCACCCGCGCTTTAATTACATTTTGCTCCCCTTTTCTCCCTACTCCCTTGATTTATCTCTCTCTCTTATAAGAAAAATCTAATTCTATGCTCCTTCTCTCCCCTCCCGCTTCGGTCCCCGTCACACTTCCCCTCTTCCTCTCCCCGTTGTCCTCTCTGAACCCTCTCCCTCCTCTCTCCCCCCCCCCTTGCTCCACCTAACTCCTCCGATCACTCACTCCATCACCCTCCCCTCTCCCTGTCTTGCACCCTCCTCTCGTTCTATATATCCTCGTCAATCATGGTATCAGCGGCATAAAATATACTTTATAACCTATTCTCAGACCTACCCGCAAAATGTCATACATATCGGTTCACCCATCAATTTAATGACCTGGCCTTATGTAGCTTAACCTTAACCTAGCGGTATGAAATAAAATATAGATGGCACACCGCCGCCTGCGTGACGAACACGTGCACGTATTGCGCGACAAACCGGGTGCGTTCCTACGCAACGTGTCGTGCAGTAATGAAGTTGTATCCAATGGCATTCTCTATTGGACGTCATACCAAGCAAGTTCGAACACGCACGCGCGTGTACACGGCGTCACTACGACGTGACACGTGCACGTGCTGCACGGGCATTCGGTGTGCTCTGTACTCTTACAGTAATTACTATACATCACCTATTATAGCAATAATGTATATTGAAGCGTGTCGGGATGGTGAATATCTAGCACGTAAGGCTATATACTAATGTTATTAAATAAAAAGTATTCTCCGTGTCTGTAAATATCATCATTTAATCATCAGAATTACTAAAATATACATTCAAATTGATTGTAGTAGTTGAGCGGCATCGTATCATCGTGTAGTGTAGTGTAGGGTAGGGTATGTTGTCGCGGCGGCTAGTTGTCCCCCCCCCCGCTTGGCGCCGCTCAGCACGATGTAGGGGGAGTGCGTCTCGCGCTGCTTGTCTTGAAGCATCTGCAGCGTGCCCAGCGGCGTGTCCGTGGAGCTCATCTTCTTCATCAGCTGCCGGAACAACGGACGATCTTACTTCATTTATCTTTTTAAATAGTGTACATTAACCAGCCAGCAGAAGTCAGTCAGTCATATTCCTGATTTAGCCATATCTAAACATACGAGTATATGATTGCATATATTGACATCAGAAACAAATTTCTAATTAATCAAAAATTCCTTCCCTTTGCGGCGACCACTTGGAAGAAGTTTTTTAACCTAGTTTATGTATATTTGTAAATAAACTGTAAATATTTAGTTTCAATAAAGTCTTACTGCCGCACTCACAAACCTCAATGAACTTTAATCCTAATTGTCACTTTTTAAATTCTATTTATTTCGACTGTAGGAGTCGTTTATGATTAATTTCAATTATTGAACACGAAATAATTATTATATCTACTCACTATCAGCGTAATAAGTAAAAATGGGCATCGAGTGTCGAAATAATCCGATTACAAAAAATGTATTAATTATCATTAACTTTAATTGACGTTTGTAGGTTCGGCAGTTAGTGTTCATCTTAATGTTTATCAAAAAATATTTTTGTTTTACTTCAGAAGTTTTTGTACTCTAGAAGGCGTCACATAGAATTTAATACAATGATATTTTACTAAAGATATGTTATATCCCTACTAACGCACGATAAAAGTTGTGTCACTTGAAGTTAGCTATACCGAATGTGTTTAAATTTAGAATCTCAAAACAGTTGAAAGTATTAGGATTAATGCTATTGTTTAGTCACAGCGTCGATTGGAATCTGTCAGGTTACGTACGAAAATGAATCTTTCTAAGGAAAATGATCGTGCCATAATTTTCTACAACTTTAGAAGAGGCTTGACACGGCTTCAGTGTTTTGAAGAGCTAACATCTGTGTTCAATGATGAAGCCCCATGTCTACGGACTGTCGAACGCTGGTATTTAGAATTCCAGCGTGGACATACTAGTGTTAGTGACAAATCTCGCGAAGGACGCCCAAAATCCGCCTTCACTGAAGATAACATCATTGCTGTGAGACAACTAATTCTCGAAGATCGTCATGTGACGTATCGAGAGATAGAGGCTCTATTAGGCATCTCAGGGACAACCATTCAGAAGATCTTGCATGAAGCGTTTGGTGTGAGAAAGCTAGTTTGCCGTTGGATACCGCATCTGCTTTCCGACGATCACAAGGCGGCCCGCGTCAGATGGTGTAAGAAAACTCTGCAAAGATTCAACCAAGGAGAGTCAAATCACTTCTACGACATCATAAGTGGTGACGAATCTTGGATCTATGCCTACGATCCTGATTCCAAACAACAATCTACAATCTGGGTCTTTCACGACGAGCCAAAGTCGACTAAAGTTGTTCGTTCTCGAAGCACTTCAAAGAAGATGGTGGCCACGTTCGTTGGAAAAACCGGCCATGTTGCGACTATTGCACTTGAAGATCGTCGTGAACGGTCAACGCAGAGTGGTATACCACAGTTTGTTTACCACAAGTCATCGCCGAACTTCGAAAATCTAACTCAAAGCGACGCATCATCCTGCACCACGACAACGCAAGCTCACACAGCGCTCGTCAAACGATTGAGTATTTGAAGCAGGAAAAAGTAGAAATTCTTGACCATCCTCCATACAGTCCTGACCTAAGCCTAAGAAATCGTTAGATTTCTTTAAATTTCCTAAAATTAAGAAAAGTCTTCGTGGTCAAAGGTTCCAGTCCGGTGAAGAAGCAGTCGACACTTTCAAGTCAGCCATTTTGAACACCCTCAGTTTAGAGTGGAATAAATGTTATAATAACTGGTTTGAGCGAATGGAAAAGTGTATTAAGCTACGTGGTGAATACTTTGAAAAACCATAAAAAGTACTATAAGGTTCTAGTTGTTTTTTTCTTCAAACGACAGAACTTAAAAGGCATGCCTCGTATAGCCTATAACCAGCGGATAATCAAGACGCTTCTAACGACAACTTATTTGTCAAATTATGTTTGACTAGAAGATATGCGGAAACAGATGATACATACGTGTTAAAAATACCAGAAGACTCAAAACTGATATTCTAAATTATGTTAATAGTAATAAGCAGTGGCGTGCACAGAGGGTAGGCAAAAAAATGTATTCGGCTTGTTTAACCTATTTTAAGTATGTTATTATACCATTTCAAATATCCATATGCAAGCAAATACTATAGACATATTAATTTGCATTTGAAAACATTAATATGTTTATTCAGCGGCTCCTTACTGACAAAAATACTTTGCCTACCCTAGGATTCCTATAAACAGTCTTAATTTTTAAAAATCTTAGTTTGGACATGGATTAACGTATTTTTTTTTAATGTAAATGGATATGTTGGTAATATTGGTTAATTTAAGGATATTTGTGCTGGAACACGAACAAACAGCATAAAGCATAAACAACTCGCAGATATTTTGCCTGCTTTCAGTACACGCCACTGGTAATAAGCCAGTGGCTAAGCATAAGGAGTGTCACTTTGAGAGCGAATATATCGCCACATGGTGAAGATGAACACGGGAGGCATGTAAATTGTAATCTTGTCATCACTCACCCCCTCCTGCACGGCTTTCTTGATGCGCTTCTCCTGCTTGTTCTTGCCGGGGCCCTTGCCGTGGAACTTGTGCGAGAGGTAGCGGAACGCCTCCTTGGGGCAGAGCGGGCGGCCGTCGTCGTCCACGTACTCCAGCTTGATGTTGGGCCGGAAGCTGGCCTTCTCGCGGAAGTCTTGCAGCGGGCCCGAGTGGCCGCCGCGCTCGCGACGACCGTACTTGTCGTCCTCGCTGGGCGCAACATACAACATATCACATGAGTCATGATGGAGTAGTGCTTGGGGGCGGGCGCGGCGCCCGCGCGCTCCAGGTAGCCCTTGCTGAGCGGAGCGGCGTGCGGTGTGTGTGGGTACTCACCCGTAGGTCTTGTCCTCGATGGAGTAGTGTCGGGCGGTGAGCAGGTGGTGCAGCTGGTGCTTGGGGGCGGGCGCGGCGCCCGCGCGCTCCAGGTAGCCCTTGCTGAGCGGAGCGGCGTGCGGTGTGTGTGGGTACTCACCCGTAGGTCTTGTCCTCGATGGAGTAGTGTCGGGCGGTGAGCAGGTGGTGCAGCTGGTGCTTGGGGGCGGGCGCGGCGCCCGCGCGCTCCAGGTAGCCCTTGCTGAGCGGAGCGGCGTGCGGTGTGTGTGGGTACTCACCCGTAGGTCTTGTCCTCGATGGAGTAGTGTCGGGCGGTGAGCAGGTGGTGCAGCTGGTGCTTGGGGGCGGGCGCGGCGCCCGCGCGCTCCAGGTAGCCCTTGCTGAGCGGAGCGGCGTGCGGTGTGTGTGGGTACTCACCCGTAGGTCTTGTCCTCGATGGAGTAGTGTCGGGCGGTGAGCAGGTGGTGCAGCTGGTGCTTGGGGGCGGGCGCGGCGCCCGCGCGCTCCAGGTAGCCCTTGCTGAGCGGAGCGGCGTGCGGTGTGTGTGGGTACTCACCCGTAGGTCTTGTCCTCGATGGAGTAGTGTCGGGCGGTGAGCAGGTGGTGCAGCTGGTGCTTGGGGGCGGGCGCGGCGCCCGCGCGCTCCAGGTAGCCCTTGCTGAGCGGAGCGGCGTGCGGTGTGTGTGGGTACTCACCCGTAGGTCTTGTCCTCGATGGAGTAGTGTCGGGCGGTGAGCAGGTGGTGCAGCTGGTGCTTGGGGGCGGGCGCGGCGCCCGCGCGCTCCAGGTAGCCCTTGCTGAGCGGAGCGGCGTGCGGTGTGTGTGGGTACTCACCCGTAGGTCTTGTCCTCGATGGAGTAGTGTCGGGCGGTGAGCAGGTGGTGCAGCTGGTGCTTGGGGGCGGGCGCGGCGCCCGCGCGCTCCAGGTAGCCCTTGCTGAGCGGAGCGGCGTGCGGTGTGTGTGGGTACTCACCCGTAGGTCTTGTCCTCGATGGAGTAGTGTCGGGCGGTGAGCAGGTGGTGCAGCTGGTGCTTGGGGGCGGGCGCGGCGCCCGCGCGCTCCAGGTAGCCCTTGCTGAGCGGAGCGGCGTGCGGTGTGTGTGGGTACTCACCCGTAGGTCTTGTCCTCGATGGAGTAGTGTCGGGCGGTGAGCAGGTGGTGCAGCTGGTGCTTGGGGGCGGGCGCGGCGCCCGCGCGCTCCAGGTAGCCCTTGCTGAGCGCGAGCCGCAGCGCGCCCGCCACGCCCGCGCCCAGCGCCGGCTCCGCCTCCAGACCCACCGACGACCCTGAACCGATCGTCAACCGGACGCTGAGAATTGATTGGCTCGCACTAAAGCACCTATGGATTCCTTTCGACGATGTATTCAGGTAATAAGAGGCAGCCGGAGGCGACCTGCCGGCGCTATCGCTTCTGCAATACGATAGGCCCAGGTGAAGCTGGTCTACCAGTGACCTCTCACTGATCAAATTTGCTGGAGCTTAACAGCGATCTATCTGCGTGTAGTTACGGAAATTACCCCAACCACCAGCAAGACTTGACGCCGAATATCAGCAAGACTCGGCAAAGGCTACCAGCAACGTCCGTAACTTAACTCTGGACTGCCAGCAAGACGCGACACAAACCCTCAACAAGACTTGACGCCGGCTCCCAGCAAAACTTGAGGCCGAATATCAACAAGACTCGAAACTGGGAACCAGAAAGACTCCACACGAACTTCCCGCTGTTTATACTAGCCACACTTGACGCCGCACCGGCTGCCGGATTTCTAATGGTAATCCATGAGAGCGCGTTTATAGCGATCGCTACATTAGAGAACCTTACCGCGCCGTATACCGTGAGGCACAGACGACTTGTATACTTTATCACGTGATTTTAGAACTATCTATTTTATACAACATTGTTAACAGATTGAAATATCCTTTTAGTGTATTCAACTGACTACGTGTATACAGGCTACATTTTTCAAGCGGGCGTAGATGGCGAATTTCGAAACCCTAAGGAATAGTGGAAAAATACTAAATGGAGTCACGAGCCACGGGCCCGATTTTGATAAAAACTACATCATTGGACTTTTGAGAAATCAATATTCCTAGCTGGGCATCGATATAATATATAAACTAGATTTAGTGTCACGGTTCAAAAAGTGGTAGCGAGAAATAGCGCCCTTGTGTCGCTATTTCTTTACAAGCCACATCCTGACAAATTTATTTTTGCCGATAGCAGTGTCGCTACTGTCTATATGAAACTGTCAAACTACAAGTCCTTATCATTATAAAATCGTTAGTTCACGTTTCCGCCACCAGCACAGATAAGTTTGCAACCTCCGCGACCACATTTTAGATGTCATTTTGTTCGTGAATGTTTATCTAGTTTATATATTATATCGATGTAGCTGGGACACAAACCCGTATAATAAGGTGATAAAAAAAATACCGGTCAAGTGCGAGTCAGACTCGCGCACCGACGGTTCCGTACCATCTTTGGACGTATTAAAGTAATTTTACTATTCATGTAACACCTCAGATAGCAAAAAAACCAAACCGCAAAACTAAGTTTGTTTGTCGATGTTTTTTTTAGGATTACTAAAAAACTGTACTTTTTAGAAAGATCATTTTAATTTTTCTGTAAAATATATAACCCATAATTATTTCTGATTTTTCCCTCCACAAACTTCGGAGGTAGGGGGGGGGGGGCTAACGGTATTTTTTTGACATTTTTGATTATCAGCCAAAAACTACGCCAAAATAAAAATCTATTTTGAGATGTGCAAATGAGCTCTTTCATATGATACCCCACTCGATATAGTAGTCTCACTTTGAAATTTTGTCGACGTATTTCTAAAAAAAAAATAAAAAACATAAAAAAAGTTAAAGCAAAAATATATTTTTTTTCATTTGCGATTTATGCGGGTAAAAAAGATCTAAAATTATTCCAATTTTCAAATCGATAGCGTTAGCGGTTCCTGAAATATATATGTTTGTGACAGACAGACAGACGAAGTCTCACCATAAGGGTTCCTTTTTTACCTTTTAGGTATGGAACCCTAAAAACATGAAAAAATCATGTAGCAGATTGCAGATTTCACGAAGACAATCAGCTCATTATGCATTACTCAAATCAATGAAAAACTACTTTTATTTACGAAAACTGAAACCAAAAACTAGGAACTAAAATTGACGTATCTTGTCGATTATGAAGAGTGAGTAGTAGTATTAATGCAACCAATGATATTATACATCATTGGTTGCATTAATGGACGCTGCATACACCAAAAACAATCACTCCCCCCTCGCACTTCTAACTTTGTAAAGCTTTACTTTTATCGGTATGAATTCAAAAACTATATAATACATTTATATGTGATTAACACACTGTCGCATCGAAAGCTTGCACGCGATTAAATCGGCATTCTGTATACATATATTTGACATGAAACAAGGAATGTTTAGTGAATGCAAATCAAGTGAGATGAGAGATATGATATAGCCTCACCGGCGGCCAGGTCGGGCGGGTGGTCGGTGGCCACGTCGACGCGGCTCCAGGCGCCCGCGCCGCCCTCCGCCTCCGCCTCCAGCTCCGTGTCCTCGCGCTCGTAGTCCTGCACGACGCACACCATCACATCTACTTCATCCTTACTCAATCTGGCGGCTGAGATCCCACTGCCTCGGCGCTTACGCTACTGACACTATTTCTCTGAGACAGAATCCATGTCTTTTTTAATATTTATAATCTAGTGCTCTCAACCAGACACGATTGCGGCACCACTTACCATCGAGTGAGACAACAAATATTCCAGTATTTTTCATCTTGCTTAATAGTAGACTGCAATAGTAGACATAGTTTGTTATGAATCAGCAGTGGGAAATACAGACTAGCAAAGGAGCCTGTGAACTGCACCTATCGCTAAATCTTTTCAAATTTCGCCACATATTCTTGTCGTCAATAATTGATGCTTTTAATTATTTTTTTTTTTAATTATATTTAGGAAGACCTATGGCTAATGTAATCGATTGGTAATACTATAGAAATATAAAGCTATTTACAGGTCTTCACGGATATACAACAATATTGTAACAGAAATCGTGAGAACTAGAAATAGATTTAATATAATCATGATTTATGTGAAATTTTCTAATAATAATTAACAATAGTCCTAAAGCACTTCCTTGCGGTACTCCAAATTAATTGATATTTCTTCACTGTAACAATCGCAAACACTAACGCATGGTCTCTCATCGGTAACGTAACCACAGAATCATTTAAGAAAATGATATTCGACTTCCAAATTTTCAACATTTTCTATTAGGAGCATCTATTGATACAGTTTCAAAAGCTTCTTCAAGATCAAGTTAAAAAATTAACGAATTTAAACATACTTCAATCAAAAAGGAGGTTCTGTATATAAGCAATGTGATACGTCAAGTTATATCATTGAATCCATCTCACCATGATCTCAGCCCGCTGGTCGCGGTTGCCGGCCAGCCCGTAGGTGGGGATGTCCCCGAGCGTGCGGCAGAACTCCGCCGTGGCGTCCAGCACCATCGTCTCACCCTCTGCTATTTGCTCGGGTATCGGTTCTTCTTTCACGCTCTCCAGAATTTCCTCCACCTAATCATATGAGAGTAATCTTTGTAAACAGGTTGTCCTGCCAATATCAATATGATTTTCAACGCCAAACACCGATTTAGAATGTTAAATATTACAGTATGTTGTTTTAAGTATATTGTCTTTGTTTTTACTTGTAAGCAGATCGGACATCTACGCAAGAGTTGTAGTAACAATTCATGAAATTCAATTTCAACTGTAACAAAACTGTTCAACTCTCATGAGACAATTCAATATAATGAGTTCGGTATAATGAGACAATTCAATATCATTTCAGACGTATATACTTCTGAAAAACGCATGAGTATTATATTTATTTTATTCGTTTACATGCACTAAGTATTAGAATCCATTATAGACCATACCTTGGGAACTTTGTTAGCGGCCTGTTCTGCCAGCTCAGCTTGGCGCAAGCGTCGCGCGCGCGCCAGGGCCGCCTGCAACTCGTTGTCGGGCTCCGTCTCCTCGTCGTCCACCGCGAAGGTTTGCGACAATTCTTCCGGCTTCACCTCTGGATATCATCACAAATCATATTACTAAAATAGCAAGTAAAAGTAATATCCATACATTAATAATTGGAACAGAGAATTTAGTTGAAGGCATAACTAAAATTCATGGCAGCCTTTCACACTTTCCACATCACCATCATTACCAGCCAGAAGACGTCCACTGCTAAACATAGGCCTCCCCCTTCGAACGCCACAATGAACGACAATTGGCTATTTGCATCCACCGGTTACCTGCAGCGCGCACAATGTCGTCTGTCTACCTAGTGGGCTACGCTGCGTTTTCCGGTTCGTGGTCCCCACTCGAGAACCTTTCTTCCCGACGGTTATCGGCTCTCCGAGCAATGTGGCCTACCCGTTGCCGCTTCAACTTGCAGATTCTGAGAGCTATGTCGGTAACCTTGGTTCTTCGGCGAATCTCCATAGCTCGTCGCGTGACTCTGAGCTCATCTAAAAGGCCAGCTGTTAAAGAACTTCACACTTTCAACGTATATTAATCGTTACTTAAACAACATGTACCGGTATCGTCGGTGTCGAGCGGCGCCATGCCGGCGTCGTAGTCGTCGACGTCGATGGGCTCCTCCTTGGGCCTCTTGCGCATCTTGCCCTTGCGCTTGGGCTTCTTGAACTTGGCCTGCACCTCGTGCTCGTCCAGGTAGTCGGCCGCCACCCGTCGCTGCGGCAGCTGCAGTGACTCCAGCCGCTTGTCGCCGCCGCCTTGCAGTCGCTCTTGTCGCTAACGATGTTTATGATACGTCGATAAAAGGTTTCCTTTCAAGCCACGTTGTCTTGCAATGCCGAAATTACTTTTGTACTTTAAACTAGCGCAGGTGTCCGAAACCTAAAGTTAGCGAGCGGTGAAACTGCATTAGTCAATTATAAAAACGACACTGACGGGCCCGTTGGTCTAGTGGTTAGTGACCCTTAGTGGTGTGTAACCGATGGGTCGTGGGTTCGATTCCCACCAAGTGTCTGGGTGTTATTTATCTATTTAAGTATGTATGTTCAGGACGACCACAAGACGACGTTTACGAAAGGACAAAATAGTGTTTGTGTTACAGAGTGTTGTGTTTTATAGTAATATATAGTTAAGTTTTATAACTCTGCGATAGTTAAGAGCCTAGATTTAATTTCCTAATAAATTATAATATAGTTTTGTGTATACGCTCACTATCCCGAGGAGGGGTGAGCTGAATCACTTATAGATAGCCTAGCCTAGGTCTCATAGTACTTGCTATTTGTAATTAGCGTAGGGTAATAGTATGATCGAAGTACCCACATGCCCTAGATTTGCTAAGCACATATATGAACAGCAAATAGTTATTTGCAGCTAGGTCCCAAATCTAGGAACCAACTCAGGACCTAGATCTGGGTCCGCCTTGGTGGGTCTAAGTGCCTAAACAGCACTGCTGTACATATTTCCATAGTTATAGGCAAATGTTCTATCGCATATCATGTTTTCTAGGGTTTTTGCTATGACCTAGGCCCCTAGGTGGTCTAGATCATAGGTATACAGATAGTACACATCGCAGGCTACCTATCGGTACTATTTGTGGGCATGTGGATGCTACGGGCAAGGCGCAGGGGAAGCGACAAGCAGCCAAGACATAGTCATCGCGCCCCTACTTACAGTATTTATCGGCCTGTAGTTCCCTAACAGAAATAGATAGATAAACCCTATGTACACCGTTAGAAAGCTGCTTACACGCACTTTCTAATGGTATAGGTATCATGTATGTGTCTAGAATAGCCTAAGTAGAATAAGTGAAAATGTACAGTACAATGAACGTTAGTGGCTGCCTCGGTGGGGCTCTCGTTACGGTAAAGTTCCCTGCAAGGATAGTAAATGCGCATTCGGCGCCACTGTCGGTGAACAAGCAAGCGGTCGACGCGGGAACTTAAAGCAAGATATAAATAGTAGAAAAGAATATTCAGTACGAAGAGCGCCACCGTCGGAGCCACTATCAAGCTTGCTATCGAATTGGGAGTTCTTATTTCACGGACACCTTGTAACCAACCTACATTGTAACCAACAGCGTCAACACTCTTCGGCGGGTTCATACCGTACCAGCGATAGCTACAGACACACAGGACGTCAGTGGCTCGTGCATTCGGGTCCGCCCGTCCTGCACAATGTATTTACAAAAAAAAATGTATATAAGTATTAGTATCAGTTGTTTGATTTCCATAGTACAGGCTCTGCATAGTTTGGGATCAGATGACCGTGTGTGGATTGTCCCAAGATATTATTATTATTATTACACTACTGTTGCAATGATACACTTTGTAAGTACAGTATTTTCCGCTGATACGCTGCCCGCTATTTGTGTACTACATCGAAGCGTGTCTCACCAGCAACTCCTTGAACTTCTTAGCTTGGAACGCGTCCTCGTCGCCGATGAAGAAGCCTTTATGTTTCTCCTTGGATGTTTTGTCTATCTCCTCATCGTACTTGGACAGCACCGGCTTCTGGTAGCCGAGGGCGGCGGCCTCCAGGTCGGCCTCGTCATCGTACGCGCGGTAGCCCGCCTTGGCCTTTTTGGCCTCCTCCAAGTTCTGTGGGACATAATTAGTTGATGCTGCAAAACTAAGAAAAGCTTTACCAATGTGGTATACGATGAATTCGGGATGTTGGGAAGAGATCCCTAATACATTAATTGTTGTTCACATGGAGAGTGGAACAGGAAACGAGCATCAGTGTGTCGGTGTACCTTCTTGTATCGCTCGTCGTCGACGATGTTGACGTTGACGAGCACGTCCTCGGAGTCGTCCGCCAGCACGTCCTTGTCGGCCAGCGTCAGTACCACCTCACGCTCGTCGCCCAGCTGCACAACGCATACAACTTTTAATTTTATAATTCAGATAACACGCCCGTAAGGATTACAGGACGTATTTAACCACAAATCTGGTCGATAAATAATAATAATATCCTGGGACAATTCACACACATTAAGATAAGTTAGTAAACTGAAAATGACATGCAGTGAAAGGAAAATGGCTACGGCCCATACAAAAAAAAAACCGGTGTAGTGTGAGTCGGACTCGCGCGCTGTGGGTTTCATACCTTCTTTAGATCTATTAAAGTTATTTTACTACTAGCTGACCCACGCAGCTCCGCCCGCGCTGTGTTTACGTTAACTAAACTTTCAATAATATACATTCGCATAGAATACACAACCTCCTTTTTTAAAGTCGGTTAAAAACTGGGACCCACTTTGTACTTGCCCTCCGAAGCACGAAGACGTTTAGTTCAAATGGCGTTAAACGGTCACCTATCTATTTAATGACCTTACCTAACGTTGCTTAACCTGATCGATTTCCAAACATTGTTAACAACTGTCTATGAGTGTTCCATTACAAATATCTATACTATAATAAAACTCAAAGAGCACTCTTTTTCTGTACATTGAATATTTTTCCAAAATTTCTATGTACACACTAATATATATATACTATACCAGTGGTTCCCAAACTTGATTGGGCTCCGACCCACCTAACAAAAACAGCCAAATTCGGGACCCACCTCTTGGCTGTCTTAAAAAGGGCATAAAATATTGGTAACGCTCAGATTACCTAGTATCTGTGTTAATTGATTCGTCTTCTGCCCATTCAGCCATTTCGTCGATTCGTCATGCAACAGTATTATTTGACAGTGGTATGCACTCGATTTACTTTAATTCTTTTTCTCCAAACATCGCTCCAACAGCATCTTTAATCGATAACACTAAGTCTTCCCCAATGGTGTGATGCTTTCCTGCTCTGACGATCCTTAAGCTAATGAGGTACGAGGCGTACGAAGCATTTTCATTAATAAAATGTGAAACAATGTTTTTTGACGATTTCATGTCCAATAATTTTTTTGGAAAAAATCTACTAGTTTATTCGCAAAATGGGAATGCTTTGTTTCTATATGACGTGTCAACTTACTTGGTCGCATACTTTCGTTCGCTAATATTTCGTAACAAATCACACATAGAGGACGCGGATTTAGCGTATCATTATTCCAAGTGAATCCTAGTTTCAGATATTCAGGGTCATTTCCTTACAACTTCCCGTCGTTTCGATTCTTGTGAACTCGTTGAGGGAGCTTGGAAGTCAACTTCAGTGCTACTTCTGTTATTTATAAGAACAACTTCCGTCTTTTCATCACTTTGTTCACAATCTAACGGCGGCGGCGACTGTTTTTTTGTTATTCGTTTTAACCACTTTTCCATGATTATCTTCAAATTTTGATTATTGTAAAATATTGACTTTAAAAAGATTATAAGGGCGTAAACTAACGAACACAACGCAACGGGTAACAAGTATAAATTTAAACTTTTAATAAACCCCCGACTTAGGTAAACGAACTCTTAAAAAGACTTATCTGTACTATTATCACACCGTTAAGATTTCACCATAGATTTTTAATTCGGTGCGTCCTATATTTAATGGTGCCGAGTTCCTATTGCCACCTTCCTGCTTGCTCCCATCACCAGACTCTGATCAACAATTTTCTACCTACTAATCGCAGCAACCTATCCAACGAATCCAAATTCGGTGGGTCTAGGTTTATTAGTGCAGAGATCCCATGACCACCTTCCTGCTCCATCATCAGACCCTGATCACCATTTTTCTGGCAACTACTCGTTGAGACCTATCCAACGAGCCCAAACTCGATGGATCAAAGTTTATTGGGGCCAAGATCCTGCTACCACCTTCTTGCTGATCATCATCAGACCCTGGTGAAGGTTACCATTTTATTTAGTATCATCGGATTTACATATGTTCTAAATTTCAGATATTTCGGACTAATAGAAGTAATTTTATACAAAATATCCCTACCTCGACACGGAAAAGAGCTGATTGTCTTCAAACAAATAAAAAAACCGCATTCAAATCCGTTCACTGGTTGGACCGACAGACAGACAAGACTTCCGGACATAGGCGTGAAACTTATAACTCTCCTCGTTTTTGGTCGGGGGTTAAAAAATATCACAAAAACAAAAGACCCTGAGACCAAAAGAGAAAGAGCCTGAGTCGGACGACTCAGGCTCACCACTTTACACGAAATGCATTTCGCCGCCTGTCCCGATCCCCGCTCGCTCCTCTCCTCTCGCAGTAATCGAACGCGAGCGCCACCGCGCCGGGCGCGCGCGCCCTTTTGCACCCCTCCCTCAATGGCAGACCGGTTGTAAGCCCGATCGGGTCGGGTTTTCAGGGCCCACTTAATATTCGCTCGCGACCCACCAGTGGGTCGCGACCCACACTTTGGGAACCTAGGTACTATACTATCGACATAGAAGCCAAAACAATTTTTTTTGGAATAATTGTCTTTGTTTTGTTTTATTATAAGTATAGATTCGTCTAACACCTCAGATACCAAAAAACCCAAACCGCAAAACTAAGTTTGTTTGTTGTTTTTTTTAGGATTACTAAAAACTGTACTACTTAGAAAGAACATTTTATTTTTCCTGTAAAATATAGATAGTCATATAGTCACCCATAATTATTTCAGATTTTTTCCCTCCACAAACTTCGAAGATAAGGGTGGGGAACAGCATTTTTTTGTAATTTTTTATTATAAGCCAAAAACTATATGACATAAAGCAAAATAAAATTCTGTGCACATGAAGCCCTTTCATATGATACCCCACTCGATATAGTTGTCTCACTTTGAAATTTAGATGACCCACTAAAAATAAAGAGATGAAAAAATATTTTTTTAATTTGCGATGTGGTTGGATAAGTAAGATCTAAAACTATTCCAAAATTCAAATCGATAGCGTCAGTGGTTCCTGAAATATGTTGGTGTGACAGACAGACAGACAGACAAACAGACGAAGTCTCACCATAAGGGTTCCATGTTTACGTTTTAGGCATGGAAACCTAAAAAAACCAGGTGTGGCTGCGGCGGCGCGCCTCCTGCTCGTCCTCGTCCTCGTCCTCGTCCGGCATCGTCAGTACAGTCAACTCACGGCGTCGATGTCGTGCGCGACGCGCAGGCCGCGCAGCTGGGCGGCGGTGTAGCTGCGGCGGCGCGCCTCCTGCTCGTCCTCGTCCTCGTCCTCGTCCGGCATCGTCAGTACAGTCAACTCACGGCGTCGATGTCGTGCGCGACGCGCAGGCCGCGCAGCTGGGCGGCGGTGTAGCTGCGGCGGCGCGCCTCCTGCTCGTCCTCGTCCTCGTCCTCGTCCGGCATCGTCAGTACAGTCAACTCACGGCGTCGATGTCGTGCGCGACGCGCAGGCCGCGCAGCTGGGCGGCGGTGTAGCTGCGGCGGCGCGCCTCCTGCTCGTCCTCGGCCACGAGCGCGCCCACGCCGAACACCTCGTCCATCTCGTCCAGCATGGCCGCCTGTATTACGAAAAGTTTGTTACTTAATTTTTAACGCTCTGTATGATTCTACGAAGACATGAGCAATATTCTCACCCGCTTGGCGGCTTCGCGTTTCTGTTTATCGATTTCCCTGGACTTTTTAACCCAGGCGGCGGCGTCCTCGTCGTCTTCGTCGTCGGCCAATAGTGTAGTCTGAAGACGCTGCTCCAATTTGCGTTTCTCTTTCCGAACCTCCAGCCTCTCCCTGATCTTTTCTGACTTCTTCTGTTGTGACAGGTTGGCAGCCGGTTTGTGGTAGAATTCACCGAGGTCGTCTTTGAACTTTCCATCATCTGAAATGTATAATTTTTATACACACTCTCGCTTCGAGTCCATTGCAGTGTAAGTCTAAAATCTGGGTAATGAAATGGTCTATGATCTTCCAAAAGATCAACTCACCGGCAGGTTTCTCGGCGACTTCGAGTGGCTTCAGGCCCAGCTTGGCGCGAAGTTTATTGGTCTCTTCGATGGATAGGCTCTCTTGTGCACCACCACCAGTTGTTATTGGGGACTTGTCACGTTCACGCACGTCACTCTCCAGTGTCTCGCCTCTGAAAGATGCATCAATCAGACAATTTAATATACCAAGACAGTGATTTCAAAAACAAGTTATAAAAACATATCCTAACAAATAATACCCGCCCACTATCAGGCAGAGTTGTGAACAAGTCACCTACGTGGCATATAAAACATTGGCAAATCTGAAGTAATGTTCCAGTTATTTGCATGGATTATAAGAATGTGTGCTGCAATGGGATGCACCCTCCTATGTCCTCGCGTTGGTTAGGTGTCCATAAGAAGACGAGCAGCAGCATCTTTCTATGGGATTACCTACCACCTATACTGCGACCCCCAAAATTATGGCAACCCTTCCCTTCTAAGGGGGAGGACTTTGTTCAGCAGTGAACGTGTTTCGACTGCTGATGATGATAACAATGTTCCCTCACTTGTGTAGGTCGGCGGGGTGCGGGTCCCTCTGCGTGCGGGCTGGTCGCGCGCGGTCCTGGCTGGTGCTGCGGCTGCGTGCGGCAACTGCGCCATTGTCTTTCTGCAGGTGGGAATCAACTGGCACTTCCTCAACTGCAACAAAACAGTGCAAACATTTCACGAGCTGCTAATAAAGCTACCAGCTCATTATGCTAATAGATTTACTTATACATAAGTAGTAGATTTTTAAAATATTCTAAAAACTTCATAGATGACAGTGCTTGTGGAAATTCACAAAAGGAATTCATAATTAACATTCTTTATGCTGGACCTAGCTACTGAGACAGTTTTAAACATACTTGAATTAGTTTATGGCTTTTAAGGGAGTATAATTTATGCGTTCACGATATTTTGTCGCTGTTGCGAACGCCATGATCACAGGATAACTATTAATAATGTTAATTAATTCTGGCAGAAAATCAGTAAGTCAATTAGGCATGTTGAGGAATACTTTGTCTAGTCTTACTAACTACTACTACTTCTACTTACTAATTGATGTAAGTAAGTCGGCATATAGAGTTAATTTGTATGTATTAGCTATGCAAGTATGCACCTACATTTATGTTTCTCTTAGTTTCAATTACTATACTGTGAATTATTTGGGAGTAATATTAGTGGCTGCATGTATACTATTTTTTTATTTATTTTATTACACCTACTTTGTTTTTATTTTTGCAAAACATCAAACTATCATAAATACCATATATTTAATATATTTCTATTATAACAACTCAGTCTAGTATACAAACAACAGGACCTCTTATGCAAAGTCCATCAGTTTTAGTTTTAATTATAGACCTATTTGAGGTACCCATCAGTTAAAAGTACTCTAATAGAGGTAGGGCATAGCAGGAATACCTACTCAAAATTGAAGGCAATTGGATATTGCCTGGGGAAGTATATAGTAGGTAGTAAAGCCTGCACAAATGTTTTATCAAATACCTTTGATTGGTGTTGGGTTCCTGCAGTGAGTATGGTCACAAAATAATCAGTGTACAGAAGTCAAGCTACATACGACGCGCTCGAGCAACGCACACCGATGTCTACCATCGCTCATTGGCACAATATCTCGGAACGGTTGATAACAGTGCCAGGGCGAGTGCCATCCACTTCAGACACGCGTCTTGTAAAACGCGTGATGTTTTTTGTGCAGATAGTATTATTTTATTTATTATTGGTTTTTATTTCCGTTCTACCCCTTTTATTCTCAACCATCAATCAAACAACTATGATATGAGTGCCACTAAAAAAAGTAGGGCCAATTTAATAGATCACATTTGACATTTTATCAAAATTTAACAACATAACCTTGTAACGGCGGGCATAAAATATTCCAAGTTAGTTACACACAATGTCAAATGTGATCTATTAAATTGGCCTTACATTACCACAATAGTTTTTTCGACCACCGAGCGTAGGTATTTTGTTTTGTTAAAAACCTAGTGGGCATCCATACATGGCTCTTTTGCGCAGGGAATTTAGCCACTTCTAATTAGGTTGCACGTGAAATAAGTTAGTTAAATTTGATTTTCATTTTAATCCTGGTTCTGGTGTTACTTATGGACGCAACATGATGAGGCGGTGGAATGTGAGCGACTGGCGAAGCTCGCACTTGGACTGCGGTTACTCAAAAATGCTATTCAACAAATGCCTTGAGTGCCCGTGGTCGCTACAGCTTGTTGTGGAGCATTAGCTAACTAGGTACACTAACTAGAAAGAACATTTGCTCAGTAAATAACAGCAAGATTCTTTGATGGTTCTCATTTACCTGGGGTTTATTTATATGGATACATACAAATTCAATGTGTATAATTATTTAATAAATTAACTAATTCCATAGTTTTAATAAATGAACTAATTACAGGTTAGCAAACTACATTTCTAAACTATGTGAGTTTTGACTTCAGTTATATGTAGTTTCGGGGATATGAGTAATTAGTTTCGAAACTACTTATTTTTGTAACTATGTAGTTACTTTGGTATACAGTAGAGCAGTTAGTTTTGCATTTGTGTAATTGTAGTATACTACAGAATAATAAAGTTTATTATTATTGAATTTAGAGATGATTTATCCTATCCATCTTATTGTTAAACTACACTAGTTTCTGCTATCAATAACAACTGCTTTCCACCAAGTGGATGCTGGGTCTCCAATGGCTTGTTTCGTGTTTAAAAAAAGGTTGGCTATAACAAAAGTTGAAGGTAGATAGCATAAGCAAATGACGATGTTTAAAATTCTGATTGGATATAACAGTTAAATTATTTGATACATAAATGTTGTGAAGTGTACTTAAATTAGAACAATAATTATTATTTGATAATTATAAAATATTATCAATCATGAGTGACCGGACGTATAGAATCTTGTTCTAATAAAAAACAATTTGAAAATTAAGACCTAATTAAACTTAATAACAATTTTAAGTCAGAACAGGATCTCCTGTTCTTTTTTGTATGTAGATTATTAATTTATCAGAAACTAGTACCCAGTAAACGCAGTATATCCACTTTAATCAAAAGTTACCAATCCACACTGGTATTCTGTAGCAAGGGACACACTAGAGTACCCACCTTAGGGCAGCAGCGCGCGGACACGGTGGACCATCTCGAATGCCACCGAGTCTGAAATAACGAGCACACTTTGCCATTACAAAGTCAGATTAAAAACGCACCGGCATCGTTCATGAGTCCCTCATGCTTGCTACCAATCACATTTGTTTAAGGAATGGACATTTGACAACAACAGACAGAATCATGTTTTCGGCATGGCACGTGTAGGTAGGTATAGGGAGACATCAACGACGCCTGGCGCATTGTTTATAATTTTACAAAAAAGTGTAACTAACCGTCTGGGGAGCGGTCCCGCTTCCGATCTTTGTGTTTCCGATGCCTTTTGCGCTCACGTTCCTCGGCCTCCAGAGGTGATCGGGACCTACTCCTGTGCTTCTTCTTTTTAGACTCCTTTTTATGTTTCTTTGACCCCATTATGTGTAGTTTTTTTGCGGCAAGTCCTAAGTTTACAAACAACTGACTCGGATAAGTAGGTATAAGCTTTCTTCTGATTCAGAAGATACTTGAGGAAATTAATTAAAATCTGCGTGACATCATTATTCACAAAAAAAAAACAATCATCAATCAGCCATTTTGTTTTGAATTGATTATGTCAAAGTCAAATTTTGTGTCATGTCACTTAAGTACTGTCAGTCAGATGAACTTTTTTTTTGTTTAAAACATATGTAACTTGGCACAAGACCTTTAAGCCAAAACAATTCTAAAAGTTCAGTGATATTCTATCTTTTGATCGAGTGCTCGCGAGTCGCAATATATACGTAAAATGGTCTCAGCAACAACTCAATCCGAGGCGAGCTAGTCGCTCCTCGCTAAGCTCGCCATTCTGGCTGGCTGGGCTGCCTTATGCGCTCGTATGAGTACCTGGTATTAGCTGAGAGAATTTATGTTTAATTCTCTAGCTATCATGTATGGGCATCTGCAGCAGTACACCTCATTAAAAACTACGACGACTGTATGTATGTTAATATTCAAGGTAATATCTGGGTATGGATGTTTCTGTTACTCTAGCGGTTAGCTTGCTTTTGGTGGTTAGATACCATAGCCGCAACCCAATAGGTGGTGGATACGATCATGAAGCAATATAAACTTGATATAAACCAATGTATAACAATGTCTTCCTGTACTTTAAGGTTATAAAGGAGTTTTCTTTCTCGTACTATTAAATTGTAGAATGAACTTCCTGCCGAGGTTTTCCCGAGTAATTACAGCATACAGTTATTTAAGTTAAAATAATTATACAAGATTCAACACAGCAATGTGTCAAAATTGCTGCTTGGCAGCCAGCAGTTTCAAACAGTGGTGGTATTTATATACTTACCTGTTCGGTTCCAGATAATTGTATCTATGGAATCCGCCACAATTGTAAATTATATCTAGATTTATTATACAGAATGTAAAGAAACTGGTGTCCGATCCAAAAGGGGCGTATTCACAAAGGTTTGTACATAATAGGAAAAATATTAAAAAAAATATTACGGCTACCCCAAAAATGCTATCGTTTTTTAAAAATTGGAATTATTATAATATTTTCCCCGAAACTTCCCGATATCTTCAACAGCTGGTAGCACTTGTTTGTAGAAGGCAATGACTTCTGTTACAAGTCAGGTGCGTTGACCGCCTTTGATCAACTGCCGTCGTAGGCACACAATAAATAATATTCGTACATACCGTAGGTCAGGAATGACACCACCGTCAAACTACAGAAGGTCCATTCAGTTCACAAAACACTCATGCAGTAAATGCATCAGACCATTCCTTAGAACAAATGTACGTGTTATCATCATAAGTAGTTTAATTTTGTATGGAAATCTAAACTAGGACTGATATCCGAAACGGTGAAGAAATTAAAAGTTAAATTAAAGTACCATTTTAGTGTCTTACAGTATCGTTAACTATTTACATAAAAGCAAATGTCAAAAGAAACATATTACTACAGCCACTATTCACCACCTATGTTGGATTCCATCTAAATCAGTCCAGTTTATTCTCCTTATCATTTTCTTACTGGCTCTCATAATTATAGCCACCGTACTAGTACTTTAACACTAGGTCGGTACCTAGTGTTAAAGTACTAGTACGGTAGGCGAGGAAGTCTAATAGTAATTAATTCATATCCCTCTAATGTAAAACTGGACCTTCTGCATCCTATTTTACTGTGACAGATTTTATTACTCAATCGGCACACTGATAATAGGCACAAAGGCACAAAGGAACCATCCTTTGTGCTATTGTTCGCGGGCCCGCTAAAAAGCGCCGCGTCGCTGTTTCGGCGAACGCAAATGCGGCGTTTCGCTTTGATCAACATTTATGTACCTATGTGGCACGTGTCGCATAACGCATTCTTTGCTACTCATCAATTGATTAGTCTTGCGCGAAGATTGCTTCCGGTCGGACGTCCGCAAATGTCTTACTGAAATGCGAAGTACTTTAACGCGTTGATGTGCTTCCGTCGAAATAATTGTAATTAAGCAGCAGCACGTAGGGAATACGAGGTCTGTTTTTCAGTGCGATTAGGTGTGCCAGTGCCATCGGTACGTGTTGGACTCGGAAATGAAGGACACCACAACCAAAGTGTACACCCGTTATTAAGTTAGTTAAAACGGCGGATTGCGGTGAAATAAAATAATGTGAATGCGATGTGGAATTAAATAAATTTCTGCATATCGTTTGAGTGTGTGTGTCTATTTGAGTGTGAGTGCCTCGTGCGTGCTCCGGTGGCGGCGCGCGCGGCACCGACCGAGATACCAACGAAGGTAGCCCTCTGTTGTAGACCATATGATAGTAGGGCTCACTTCACAGTATTGTAAGATCGAATTGTTGTTACATAAATTCCAGTAGCCTTATGTAAGATACTTTATCTCTAATTTTGTTAGTGCGGGAAGAGTTTTAGCTCCAGGTCCGGCAAAGATGTTTAACCTATTAGTTTTTAGGTAGCAGATTGTGCCCTTAAATAGCAAAAGGCTCACCTGCTACCGCGGACGGAAATGGCATAACAAGCAGGTAGGTACTTACTCCGTCTGCCTCTTAAGTAAGTAATAATAGGCGTGATAGATTATTTTGATTACCTACACGTCGACTTCATCTATGAATAGAGCGTTACGATCCTTTGAACTGCCGCGCCCGCCCCGGCCACCGCGCGTGCGCGCACAGCTGGCAAGTCGCCGGTCTGTTTGTGAAAGTGTGATTGACCTCAGGGCGGTATCAACGGTGTTGCCATGGGTAAGTTATGAGGAAAATTATTTAATCAATTAATTTAAACGGGGTAAAATTTTTATTAAATATACAAAAAAGGATAGCACGTATGTGGCCTTATTATGATACCAAATAATACCCTTATTGATCGGACACGAGTTTCTTTACAATCTGTATATATGGTGGCTGTGCAAGTGTGTCTAGTCCAGGTGGTGTCACTTAGTAAGTAATGGTGGTGTACCAATCCCCTAAAGATAATTTAATAACACCCTGATGATTTATAATAACACCTAAGCACTGTGCGGCGTTATTTATTCTACTGCTAAGCTGCTTTGGGTCCGAAGGGCACTGTAGCCGATGAAGTTACCGGGCTTAACTATGTACTACTACTATGAGACTTAATATCAGTGACGAGTGGCAGTAAATGCAGCTTTTTATGGGCAATCGTGTGGCTTACCATACGACAAACTTCCTACTTGTTTCGTCACTAATCAATTATTTTAACAATTATCTTGCCAGCGCAGTCACAGTTAACAGATAACAACCTGTGATAACGACATACGGATATGACGGACGCGGCACAGTTTCTAGAAGCTTTAACTAAGGAAATATTGCAATAAAACCACAGAATAAATATAATAATTTTTAATTTGTTTATTTAAAAAAACTTATAATTACGATCAATTTATATATACATAATTATTTTCATTATAGATTATTTTAGATTTCGAAATATATTGCATCTGTTGTACACACACAACACGATCATTAGTAACTGCAAGTGGTTGTTACAGTAGCAACTACATACTTTGTGGATACGTAATTACTTGCAGTGTCACAATTTACGGTAAGATGTGTACTTGAAATGGAGAAACTACCGAGATTATTAAAGTTCCACATTGAAATATCCGGAATACTCTAAGGCTCAATTCATATCAAGACGGCAGCGGCCAGTAGCGGCCAGAAGAGCCGCAGCCGGCAGCGGCGTGAAGTGGCTGCGCGCGGCCGCCCGCGCCGCCGCGTGCAGTCGCGAGAGTCTAGTTCGTACATTCTACAAGGACACTCCACCCCACAAGCCGCGCGTAGCCGCCGGCGGCCGCTTACGGCCGCTACCGGCCGCTAGCGGAAGCCGCGCGGCTTCTTTGAGCTTTTCAAGCGATACTGTTCTTTTACGTATTGTAGATAAAGTTTAAAATTATTTCACAGTGAAAGTGCTCGCCGGGCCACTGCCGGCCGCTGCCATCTTGGTATGAATTGAGCCTAATATTCAATATTATTTTATGAGAAATTAATAACCATAAAACCGACTTTACGACGGAGGTAAGTAAATACATAGGAATATTATTTTAAGGCCAGAATAAACTTAATAGTATTTAACAACAGAGGAAATATATTTGTAGCGGATATTGTAACAAAACAAAACACGTACATACTTGATTTTCAATATTAAATGCATAATACAGTTTAGAACTAAACAATATCTTCTTATAGCCTCCTAACGGATTAAAAAGAAAGCATAGACTAGTATTAAAAAGAATAAGTAGAAAAAATAATCCAGAGTAATGCATATTTTTGAAATATACAGTTTGTAGATTATCATATGTAAGATGTACAGATATACAAAAATATACATAAATTCATACGGTGAAGATTCAAGACCGTCATTGTTAGAATAGGACAATAGTTAGCACCACTGCTGCGCAGGTGTTGTAACTTAGGCTTTCGCTATCTCGCCTCCAGAACCAATAACAAACACATCCACACTAACCTTCGACTGTTCGAATCAAGGCTAATCTTACTTATTTACAATAATTTCATTTGCTTGCATCCAATAACACACACGTTGCCATCATTGTAAAAAAACAGTCTCAACTTACGCATTATATACACATTAAAAACAGTAATCTTAATTTCTAATACAGCGTCTGAGACATCGCCCCATATGACCACCAAGTATCCTAAAAGGGAATTACATAGGTTCTGTGACCGTTAGTGACCGGTAAGTTGTTAGAATAATATTTTCATGGTGCTCACCATTAGCAGAGTCCACACCTAACAAATGAGTGTCCGTCCATCATCATCAGCGTCATGTGTTTAATAAAAGTTCCAAGCTGGTCACGCGCCCGTGTCCTGTTGTTATATATCACGCTTGATCCGCTTTGGACAGGTAGGGCAGACTCAGACTGAGGCGCGTACTACCTTGACGTAACTCCCTGTCGGCGTATGTTCGGCCGAGGCGGGCTAAACTACTAATAAAATCGCTCGGTGCAGACTTGGCTATTGATCTACCACATCACTCTGTTTACAAGTGGTAAGGGGGTGGAGAGGTCTGTGAAGATATGTACTATAAGTTATGTAAAACTAGATCAATTGCCTTTTTATGGAAGAAGTGTCTTAAAGTCTAAACAATATGTATAACGTTTTAACAAAATAGCTATGATATCTTGTTATGTTTTTATATTATAACAATATCTTATTACGTTACATAGACTATATTATTGATAACATTCATAGATCTGCTTGTCCTTATCACATTACATAGTATTGAAATACATCACAACAATATATTGCATTCAAAATATTTTGGCACAAATATAATTAAATATAGGAAGACGATTTTATATATGCTTATTACTATTATAATATACTACACTATTCGGAGCTTGGTGCTCAAACTAAATAGGTTTACTTCATAATGACAGTCTTTAACTTAATGCAATGTAGTTCTGGTTTTAAAATAATGTCAAATATGGAAATCTTTTGAAAAGTTATGAGGTGATTATAGATTTACTAAAGACTATCAATCCACGAATACAATGCAGCCATTCATACATTTGTTTAAAAAGTCATTGATATTATGTAGTTCAAATTATTACCATTAAAAATATATAGTGGACAATGGAGAACGTACGGTAGTTTACAGTGTGAAAAAATTGTTGATTATGTTTAATTTACCTACATTAATTTCTTTTATATATTTAATTAAGGGTCTGGTGTATCAAAAAATAGGTTTTATAGAGACTAAGAATTCCTACAGTAAAAATTACTTCACGAGATTACATTCATGTCTGTTCCCCCAGCACTGAACAATATAGGCGGTCATTTGTATACATTGTTGGCAATTAACGTTAAAATTTGATTTTACACCATTCGGTTCGCAATAATTAATCATTTCATAAGTTGTTTGGAAACAATTCATAGATATGTACTTCATGGTCCTTCGAGCCGGCGCATAATGGATTAACAGTACGATCACACACTAGCGGTATTCCGAGTACAATTGTTTAAGTATTTTTTATTTGTAATTAGGGGCAGCGCTATTTTACATATAAGGGACCAATTTTATCACAATTAATAGATATTTATGTCAATGGATTCATGCTGTTCTTTACTGTGACCGACCGTGCCGAAGAGTATGAGTCGGCCATAACTCAATAGTGTGAGTTATTTTTAGACATATCTTTTTTCACTTTACATACTAAGGTGGGGTAGGTATCGTATAGGCAAGTTCCGAGCATTATGATGATGTAACTCCCCGATCGGTGACGCAGCTACGACGCCGAGCCAGCGGTGCTCCGGTGTGAGCCAATCGGCCGGCAGCTATGCGCGGTGTGGCATGTGGCACGTGGCGGGTGCGGTCAGACGAGCGCGTGCGCAGCCACGATGCGCAGCGGCGCGGGGCGCGCGTGCTCCCCCCCCGCCCCCGGCCCCTCCCACGCGAGCACCGCGCCGTCACCGTAGCACGCGAACAGCAGGGACGAGTCGCTGCTGTAGGCCAGCCTGCGGACCGTGCCACGCCATTGTACACACTCTCATGTTGATATCGAGACATGACTGCACGCGTCATACTAGCGTGCACTGCAACGTTCCAAAATGAGACAATATACGATTTTTTTTTCCGATGTTTTGCACACCCAATATGGGTAAACTACAGAGCTCATTATTGGAACAACATCTACCGTGTACTATAAATTACCTGTGGTAACAAAATAAATAATCTAAAAAAAATGTTATAAAGGAATTAATAGTCGCCAATCGAACGCTGGTTCTTTTAAATCTATGAAAAACTTACCGTTACCAGGTGAATCCCGATGCACAAATAGAAAGACAGCAGGAGGACGCCCATAAATACTGCCTAAGGACGGGTAGAAATACAGCAGGAGGATGGGTAGAAATACAACAGGAGGACGGGTAGAAATACAGAAGGAGGATGGGTAGAAATAAATCAGGAGGACCGGTAGAAATACAGCTGGAGGACGGGTAGAAATACAGCAGGAGGATGGGTAGAAATACAGCAGGAGGATGGGTAGAAATAAATCAGGAGGACCGGTAGAAATACAGCAGGAGGACGGGTAGAAAAAACAGCACGAGGATGGGTAGAAATACAGCAGGAGGATGGGTAGAAATACAGCTGGAGGACGGGTAGAAATACAGCAGGAGGATGGGTAGAAATACAGCAGGAGGACGGGTAGAAATACAGCAGGAGGATGGGTAGAAATACAGCAGAAGGATGGGTAGAAATAAATCAGGAGGACCGGTAGAAATACAGCAGGAGGACGGGTAGAAATACAGCAGGAGGACGGGTAGAAAAAACAGCAGGAGGATGGGTAGAAATACAGCTGGAGGACGGGTAGAAATACAGCAGGAGGATGGGTAGAAATACAGCAGGAGGACGGGTAGAAATACAGCAGGAGGATGGGTAGAAATACAGCAGGAGGATGGGTAGAAATACAGCAGGAGGATGGGTAGAAATAAATCAGGAGGACCGGTAGAAATACAGCAGGAGGACGGGTAGAAATACAGCAGGAGGATGGGTAGAAATACAGCAGGAGGATGGGTAGAAATACAGCAGGAGGATGGGTAGAAATAAATCAGGAGGACCGGTAGAAATACAGCAGGAGGACGGGTAGAAAAAACAGCACGAGGATGGGTAGAAATACAGCAGGAGGATGGGTAGAAATACAGCTGGAGGACGGGTAGAAATACAGCAGGAGGATGGGTAGAAATACAGCAGGAGGACGGGTAGAAACACAGCAGGAGGATGGGTAGAAATACAGCAGGAGGATGGGTAGAAATACAGCAGGAGGATGGGTAGAAATAAATCAGGAGGACCGGTAGAAATACAGCAGGAGGACGGGTAGAAAAAACAGCACGAGGATGGGTAGAAATACAGCAGGAGGATGGGTAGAAATACAGCTGGAGGACGGGTAGAAATACAGCAGGAGGATGGGTAGAAATACAGCAGGAGGACGGGTAGAAATACAGCAGGAGGATGGGTAGAAATACAGCAGAAGGATGGGTAGAAATAAATCAGGAGGACCGGTAGAAATACAGCAGGAGGACGGGTAGAAATACAGCAGGAGGATGGGTAGAAATACAGCAGGAGGATGGGTAGAAATACAGCAGGAGGATGGGTAGAAATAAATCAGGAGGACCGGTAGAAATACAGCAGGAGGACGGGTAGAAAAAACAGCACGAGGATGGGTAGAAATACAGCAGGAGGATGGGTAGAAATACAGCTGGAGGACGGGTAGAAATACAGCAGGAGGATGGGTAGAAATACAGCAGGAGGACGGGTAGAAATACAGCAGGAGGATGGGTAGAAATACAGCAGGAGGATGGGTAGAAATACAGCAGGAGGATGGGTAGAAATAAATCAGGAGGACCGGTAGAAATACAGCAGGAGGACGGGTAGAAAAAACAGCACGAGGATGGGTAGAAATACAGCAGGAGGATGGGTAGAAATACAGCTGGAGGACGGGTAGAAATACAGCAGGAGGATGGGTAGAAATACAGCAGGAGGACGGGTAGAAATACAGCAGGAGGATGGGTAGAAATACAGCAGGAGGATGGTTAGAAATAAATCAGGAGGACCGGTAGAAATACAGCAGGAGGACGGGTAGAAATACAGCAGGAGGATGGGTAGAAATACAACAGGAGGACGGGTAGAAATACAGAAGGAGGATGGGTAGAAATAAATCAGGAGGACCGGTAGAAATACAGCTGGAGGACGGGTAGAAATACAGCAGGAGGATGGGTAGAAATACAGCAGGAGGATGGGTAGAAATAAATCAGGAGGACCGGTAGAAATACAGCAGGAGGACGGGTAGAAAAAACAGCACGAGGATGGGTAGAAATACAGCAGGAGGATGGGTAGAAATACAGCTGGAGGACGGGTAGAAATACAGCAGGAGGACGGGTAGAAAAAACAGCACGAGGATGGGTAGAAATACAGCAGGAGGATGGGTAGAAATACAGCTGGAGGACGGGTAGAAATACAGCAGGAGGATGGGTAGAAATACAGCAGGAGGACGGGTAGAAATACAGCAGGAGGATGGGTAGAAATACAGCAGAAGGATGGGTAGAAATAAATCAGGAGGACCGGTAGAAATACAGCAGGAGGACGGGTAGAAATACAGCAGGAGGACGGGTAGAAAAAACAGCAGGAGGATGGGTAGAAATACAGCTGGAGGACGGGTAGAAATACAGCAGGAGGATGGGTAGAAATACAGCAGGAGGATGGGTAGAAAAACAGCTGGAGGACGGGTAGAAATACAGCAGGAGGATGGGTAGAAATACAGCAGGAGGACGGGTAGAAATACAGCAGGAGGATGGGTAGAAATACAGCAGAAGGATGGGTAGAAATAAATCAGGAGGACCGGTAGAAATACAGCAGGAGGACGGGTAGAAATACAGCAGGAGGATGGGTAGAAATACAGCTGGAGGACGGGTAGAAATACAGCAGGAGGATGGGTAGAAATACAGCAGGAGGACGGGTAGAAATACAGCAGGAGGATGGGTAGAAATACAGCAGAAGGATGGGTAGAAATAAATCAGGAGGACCGGTAGAAATACAGCAGGAGGACGGGTAGAAATACAGCAGGAGGATGGGTAGAAATACAGCAGGAGGATGGGTAGAAATACAGCAGGAGGATGGGTAGAAATAAATCAGGAGGACCGGTAGAAATACAGCAGGAGGACGGGTAGAAAAAACAGCACGAGGATGGGTAGAAATACAGCAGGAGGATGGGTAGAAATACAGCTGGAGGACGGGTAGACATACAGCAGGAGGATGGGTAGAAATACAGCAGGAGGACGGGTAGAAATACAGCAGGAGGATGGGTAGAAATACAGCAGAAGGATGGGTAGAAATAAATCAGGAGGACCGGTAGAAATACAGCAGGAGGACGGGTAGAAATACAGCAGGAAGATGGGTAGAAATACAGCAGGAGGATGGGTAGAAATACAGCTGGAGGACAGGTAGAAATACAGCAGGAGGACGGGTAGAAATACAGCAGGAGGATGGGTAGAAATAAATCAGGAGGACCGGTAGAAATACAGCTGGAGGACGGGTAGAAATACAGCAGGAGGATGGGTAGAAATACAGCAGGAGGATGGGTAGAAATACAGCAGGAGGACGGGTAGAAATACAGCAGGAGGATGGGTAGAAATACAGCAGGAGGATGGGTAGAAATAAATCAGGAGGACCGGTAGAAATACAGCAGGAGGACGGGTAGAAATACAGCAGGAGGATGGGTAGAAATACAGTAGGAGGACGGGTAGAAATACAGCAGGAGGATGGGTAGAAATACAGCAGGAGGATGGGTAGAAATAAATCAGGAGGACCGGTAGAAATACAGCAGGAGGACGCGTAGAAAAAACAGCACGAGGATGGGTAGAAATACAGCTGGAGGACGGGTAGAAATACAGCAGGAGGATGGGTAGAAATACAGCAGGAGGACGGGTAGAAATACAGCAGGAGGATGGGTAGAAATACAGCAGAAGGATGGGTAGAAATAAATCAGGAGGACCGGTAGAAATACAGCAGGAGGACGGGTAGAAATACAGCAGGAGGATGGGTAGAAATACAGCAGGAGGATGGGTAGAAATACAGCAGGAGGATGGGTAGAAATAAATCAGGAGGACCGGTAGAAATACAGCAGGAGGACGGGTAGAAAAAACAGCACGAGGATGGGTAGAAATACAGCAGGAGGATGGGTAGAAATACAGCTGGAGGACGGGTAGAAATACAGCAGGAGGATGGGTAGAAATACAGCAGGAGGACGGGTAGAAATACAGCAGGAGGATGGGTAGAAATACAGCAGGAGGATGGGTAGAAATAAATCAGGAGGACCGGTAGAAATACAGCAGGAGGACGGGTAGAAATACAGCAGGAGGATGGGTAGAAATAAATCAGGAGGACCGGTAGAAATACAGCAGGAGGACGGGTAGAAAAAACAGCACGAGGATGGGTAGAAATACAGCTGGAGGACGGGTAGAAATACAGCAGGAGGATGGGTAGAAATAAATCAGGAGGACCGGTAGAAATACAGCAGGAGGACGGGTAGAAATACAGCAGGAGGATGGGTAGAAATACAGCAGGAGGACGGGTAGAAATACAGCAGGAGGATGGGTAGAAATACAGCAGGAGGATGGGTAGAAATACAGCTGGAGGACGGGTAGAAATACAGCAGGAGGATGGGTAGAAATACAGCAGGAGGATGGGTAGAAATAAATCAGGAGGACCGGTAGAAATACAGCAGGAGGACGGGTAGAAATACAGCAGGAGGCACAGACCCGAGCAGCGGCGCGCGAGCGTCGGGCGCGGGGATGTGCCGCAGCGCGCGCAGGTCCCAGGAGGAGTAGAGGCGCGCGCCGCCCCCCTGCAGCCCCACCACCAGGCTGTTGACGTCACGTCTAGAGAGAGACAGCAGGAGGCACAGACCCGAGCAGCGGCGCGCGAGCGTCGGGCGCGGGGATGTGCCGCAGCGCGCGCAGGTCCCAGGAGGAGTAGAGGCGCGCGCCGCCCCCCTGCAGCCCCACCACCAGGCTGTTGACGTCACGTCTAGAGAGAGACAGCAGGAGGCACAGACCCGAGCAGCGGCGCGCGAGCGTCGGGCGCGGGGATGTGCCGCAGCGCGCGCAGGTCCCAGGAGGAGTAGAGGCGCGCGCCGCCCCCCTGCAGCCCCACCACCAGGCTGTTGACGTCACGTCTAGAGAGAGACAGCAGGAGGCACAGACCCGAGCAGCGGCGCGCGACCGTCGGGCGCGGGGATGTGCCGCAGCGCGCGCAGGTCCCAGGAGGAGTAGAGGCGCGCGCCGCCCCCCTGCAGCCCCACCACCAGGCTGTTGACGTCACGTCTAGAGAGAGACAGCAGGAGGCACAGACCCGAGCAGCGGCGCGCGAGCGTCGGGCGCGGGGATGTGCCGCAGCGCGCGCAGGTCCCAGGAGGAGTAGAGGCGCGCGCCGCCCCCCTGCAGCCCCACCACCAGGCTGTTGACGTCACGTCTAGAGAGAGACAGCAGGAGGCACAGACCCGAGCAGCGGCGCGCGAGCGTCGGGCGCGGGGATGTGCCGCAGCGCGCGCAGGTCCCAGGAGGAGTAGAGGCGCGCGCCGCCCCCCTGCAGCCCCACCACCAGGCTGTTGACGCTGGCGCCCTCGGGCGCGTTCGAGTAGCACACGCTCGTCACGCGCTCCGACACCTTCACGCTGCCTGCCGGACGGACATACACGACTGATGTAACAAATATCCGAGTGACCCTGTGTCAAAGGTGATCGCTGCACTGCAACTGACCGCAAGAGACGAGGCAAAGTCACGGCCACAACACATAGAGCACTGCGACCAAACTCACCAAAAGTGGTGTCATTGGTTCGTATAAGATCAGACTGACCCGATTTTAAAAACTGGATTGACCCCTCATGCACTCCTGTTTTAACACATACTCAAAGAACTCTGTATCAAGCAACATCTTTCAACAACTGTGGTTCTGAAGATGCAAACACGTATTCTAAAAACGTTACGTCATATGGAGGACTTTGTCATGCAGAACAAGGGCAGCCGTGCCGATCCATCGAACTATTGGCCGATTTCAATAACCTCCATACTCTGTAAGATTATGGAGCGTATATTGAACTCCCGCCTCATGGCATACCTAGAACAGAATGATCTCCTCCACGACCGGCAGTACGGGTTTCGCCGAAATCGGTCGACTGGGGACCTTCTAGTGTATGCCACCCATTTATGGGGCGAGGCCCTCGAGAAGAATGGGGAATCGCTCGCCGTTTCCCTGGACGTCTCGAACGGACCCTGGACGTCTCGGACGTCGTCCGACATCCTTGGAATACACCGACCGCCTTCAGTTGTTGGGAGTTGAAATTTCCTCAAACCTCAACTTTGGGCGGTTCATTGAGTCCAAGGCCAAGGTAGCTGCAAGGAAGCTAGGTGTCCTTGCAAAGGTCCATCGGTACTTCACACCGGAGCAGCTTTTGATGTTATATAAAGCGCAAGTCCGATCGTGTGTGGAGTACTGTAGTCACATATGGGCTGGTGCTGCGAAATGCCATCTTTCAGCTTTGGACTCAGTGGAGAGGCGCGCTAAGAGGCTTATTGGTAACTCTGGGTTAGTAGAGACCAATTTACAAAGCCTGGAGCACAGGCGCAGAGTAGCCAGCCTCTCGGTATTCTACAGGATGCATTTTGGAGAGTGTGCGTAGGAATTACATGACTTGATTCCACCATCCCCCTTCCATCATCGGACAACGAGACGCACAGCGCGCACACACCCTTATGTGGTAAACGTGCCTTCAGTCCGAACTAAGCGATTTGCATCGTCATTCATAATAAGGACAGCTGAGGACTGGAACAGTTTGCCTGCGTCAGTTTTTCCGCCCGATTATAACCTGGGTGTCTTCAAAGCTAGAGTGAATAGGCTTTTAATTAGCCAGTGTGCTTTACCATCCTAGATTGCGTCGCCGCTTTCCATCAGGTGGGACTGCAGTCAAGCACTGGCTTATAGGGAGTAAAAAAAAAAAAAGGTGGAAGTCTAGACCGCGCGATTGCGACTGATTAGTCGACTATGCGATGGGCCGACCAAATGTGTTTAGGATGACGGCTAAAAAGTACAGATGGCATGATGTGAAGCGCTGGACATCTACTCCCAATAACATTAGCGCATTAGCTTAGCTTTCAACTGAGAAGAGATTGGCAGAGATTCAAGACTATAAGCGAGCTAGTCACTCATAAGGATGATAAAATGATAATAAAATGATAAATAGAGATAATGATAAATAGGGTCGATCAAGGATGATAAATAAAACTGCCCGAGTTGAATGCTATAAATGCACTGATATATATTGATTTGTAACACCGATGGCTTGGTGACTCGCATACATGTTGCGTAAACGACGAATAAGCAAATTGTACAGTTTGACTGTAAGACTGTTAGGTAAGACTAAAACTATTGCCAATGAAAAAAAATATGAATTTGTGTGGGTGAAGCACGGGAAAATTCATATAAGGAAAGACACTTCGTGCAAAACATTTATCATAAAAAATGAAAGGGATTTAAACAAAATTATCTAAAACATATCCTATACGCTTGCTTACTTTCTTATATTTCCTTGTATTTTTTTGTTAAAAATAATCTTATACTTTTATTTTTGTGTAAAATGTTTACTACCATGCATTGCTAATGAGCTCGACAACAGCCTTTCTTTGTATTCGTGACAGCTGTAATTGTACCCCATATTGTTTTGTTTATATTAAAACTGCACCGCATAAAAATACATCAGTCCTGCTTGCACTTGTACGCACCATGCATTATTGCTCTCTTTCTTGCAAACCTGTTTACTTTTATTTACTGGAGCTGGAGTATTATATTTGTTGATAAGTCATTCGCTTACCTATCTCATCTACCCACTGCACAAGCTTATATTGAAATTGCAACGTATTTATAACTTATTAAAATTTAAAGCACCTGTTATTACGTATTATACTGATTCTAAATCAATTGTTGTACATGCTTCAAATGGCTAATAATAACGATAAATCTCAGCTGTCTATTTTTTATCAAAATGTGCGAGGATTACGAACAAAAACGGATGGTTTCTTTCGCCAAGTTTCAATGTGTTCTCACGATATAATTGTTTTAACAGAGACGTGGTTAACTGATAGTATATTAAGTTCGGAGTTGTTCGATAGCCGTTACGTAGTCTGGCGCCGGGACCGTGATTACGCCCTGACCGCGCAAACTTGGGGTGGTGGAGTACTTATTGCAGTGCGCAGGGAATTGCTAGCATCTCCACGACCACTGCTCCAATCTACAGCAGAAGACCTCTGGATGACATTGCGTCTCAATAAATCGGATTCAAGGGGCTATGTCAATTACACATCTGTGTCGTCTATCTTTGCAATCAAAACAATGGCCTTCCGTTCTCGTCCCAACTTACAAATTTCCTTAGTAAACTTCACGTAGCACTTAATAATCCGTCAGATATGTTGTTAGTTTGTGGTGATTTCAATATGAGTAGCATATCGCGGTTACCCGATAATATAGGGTATGTTCCATCCAACCTTAACACCAGTGATGAATTTTTGCTCGCTGACGAACTTTGTACCCTTGACTTACGTCGGTTTAATGGGATAACCAATAAATATGGAAAAGTTTTAGACTTGGTTCTGTCAAGTACTCCGATAAATGTATCAGAGTGTACTGACCCACTGGTACCTATAGATCCGTATCATCCTGCATTATTAATTAACGTCAGTGCGTTTGAAATACTTACTTTGGATTCTGCACCCAGATTGCGCTACATTTACAAAAAAGGAGATTATGCATCTTTAAATGACGAGATTAATGCAGTTGATTGGGAACGTGAATTTTCCTTTCGATCAATGGATAAAGCTGTTGAATTTTTTAACCAAACTATAGCAAATCTTCTAAGCAAATATGTTCCACAAAAAAAGATTAACAGCCAAACGTACCCACCATGGTTTAGTCAGTCACTTATTAGGACCATTAAAGAGAAATATAAATACTTTTTAAAATTTAAGAACTACGGTAACTTATCTGACAAATATACATTTCAACTATTACGCGATAGGGTGAAAGCAATGGAATCCGCTTGTTATAAAAACTATCTGGACCAGACAGAAAAGTCGATTAAAAACAACCCCAAACATTTTTGGGCGTTTGTTAAAAATCGGTTTAATTCAAATGCCATTCCCAGCACACTGAATTACAACGATCAGTTGCTTGTCACCGGAGAATCCATCTGTGAGGGATTCTCTTCCTACTTTCATTCTACTTTTCTCCATTCTGTCTCTAATAATACTCGTGATCCAACATATAACCAGTGTTTACCTAATTCACTACACGATATTTGCAGTATTGACATTAAGCGTCAAGAAGTATCTGATCTACTTATGAAATTAGATATATCCAAAGGTACCGGGCCTGATAATATATCTGCTCAACTATTAACAAAGTGCGCAACATCTATTTCTCTTCCAATTTCCCTTTTATTTAAGAAGTCTATATCCCTATGTGTAGTTCCAGAGATATGGAAATCCGCCTTTATTACGCCAGTGCACAAAAAAGGGCCTAAATCCGAAGTTGTAAACTATAGACCAATCTCAAAACTATGCATCATTGCTAAAATTTTCGAAAAAATCGTTTATAATCAGGTATATCCTGCCCTTGCGTCATCATTCAGTCAATCACAACATGGTTTTCTGAGAGGTCGGTCAACCACTACAAATCTGGCTCTAGCTAATTACTACGTAACAGCAGCCATGGATAATGGTAAACAGGTCGATGTCATTTACACAGACTACAGCAAGGCATTTGATCGAATTGATCATGGCATACTGAAAAAAAAGTTATAACTTATATGTATACATGGTGATCTGCTTAGGTGGCTATCGTCATACATTGAGAATAGGTCGCAATGTGTTGTGATCAATAACTATATGTCTAGCTGGGTATCTGTACCTAGCGGAGTGCCTCAAGGGTCTTTACTAGGACCATTATTATTCATAGTCTACGTACATGATATCGACCTGTGTTTGAAATATTCAAAACTTTTGTGTTTTGCAGATGACATGAAAATCTGTGCCACTATATCATCATTTAATGATGCGTTGGCATTACAAGCCGATTTAGATGAACTTGAAGCGTACTGCCAAGTAAATAAACTTGACCTTAATCCTTCTAAGTGTTCGGTAATTACTTATAATCGGAAACAAATGGTATTGGACACTAATTACACTCTAGGAGGTCAGATCTTGCCGAGGTGCAATGTTATCAGAGACTTAGGTGTACATCATGATAGTAAACTTATCTTTGACTCGCATGTAGATGCAATTGTTAAAAAATCCTCCAAATCACTTGGATTCATAATGCGTCTCTCCAAGTGCTTTACTGAAGCTAAAACACTTAAAATATTGTATTGTACGTATGTTAGAAGTCATCTGGAGTACGAATCGCAAATATGGAATCCGCGCTATCATAAATACATTGACCGTATAGAGAACATACAGAAACGTTTTATCAAGTATCTATGTTATCATCAGAAACTCCCATATCAATCTGCGGATTATCTTCAATATTGTAAAAAGTTTCATTTGTTGCCTCTTAAGGAACGTCGTGAGATTGGTGATTATTTATTTCTTTTAAAAGTCATTAATAGTGATATAGACAGTCCTGAGATTCTTAAAAAAAATTACTTTAACATTCCTTCAAAATCAATTCGTTTTAATCCACCAATACATATACCACACGCCTCAACGAACTATAGACAAAACAGCTGCCTTGTGCGTGCATGCAGGAATTTTAATAATCTCTGTAAACTTCATAATATAGATCCTTACGCGACTAACGTTTCATCGGCAAGAAGGTGCTTAAGCTCTAACTTCTTCAATTAAGGGGTATAATTCAGTTCTTTGTATAGTTATTAGTGCTGTCTTTAACATACTATTACTTAGACTAGTTCATACACTTTTATTATTATATTCTGTCGCTATCAGCGAAGACTTGTTATCAGCTTTCTGACAACTAAAATAATACTATGTTAAGTTTTTTAGCAGTAAGTCTTCCATATTATCTCAAATAAATAAATAAATAACCTTTGTGACGTCTCTAACTTAAAGTTAACCCGTCTCAAACCTAAAGTTCTTAAGCGTGTATTGCCTACACTCTTAAAGATGTAGAGATTACGCAGAAATGTTTCACAGGCATCTGGAGTATAAAATGGTACGAACTACGAGACCCTAAAATGTGATTCAATTTTACAAATGCACTAGTCATTGGGACCCTAATCAAGCAACAGAGAATCATTTGACCAGAAGCGGATTTACAAAGATGTCGTATTTAGGCTGATCGTCGCCTTATGGTAAGTTTTTGACGGGCTCATGCATTAGACATCCCGGCCGCTCGCTACCCAGTAGGCCATAGGTTCTAGGTTCAGACCGGTTTTGCGCATTTTCTAACACATTATCAGGTGATCAAGCTTACAAAATTCAACTGAAGCTTTAATAACGTCCTTACCTACAAATCTGGCGTTGACCGTGTGCACGCGCACCAGCGACTTGTACTTGTACGCGGCGTCTTTCTCGTACGTGTCTGTGTCGTCATCGACGTCGGCGTCAACGGTCACGTCACCAGTCACGTCAGCGCTCACGTTGCTCGACGCGATGTCGTGGACCGATGCGACGTCGCACAACGTCTCGCTGATCGTGACGTGGGTGACTGTTAGCATGCCGCGGTTCGGTAACGTGCGGATATATGACAACCTGGAAGGGAGCCAGTATTATATTATATTATTATTAGTATAATTACATTATATTTTGATTGTGGGTATCTATCTCAAAGAGGTCGCTTGAAGAATCTAACTCGAATAGGCTGTGCTTAGGAAATGAGGTGATATCTTTTCGTTTGTAATACCGCAGTGCCTGACGATGAAGGTTTTTATCCAATATGTATTGCCGGTTTTATCCAGTGTGTTTCACATAATTATGGCACTGAAGTCATACAACGGGTCAGGGAGAGGGCTATGCTCGGAGTCTCTTTGCGCGACAAAATCTAGAATGAGGAAACTCGCCGAAGTTTTGAAGAATTCACCGTGAAACCTTCAAGAATCTGCAAGTTGTAGTGGCAATGGGCAGGTCATATAGCTCAAAGAACCGATAACCGATGGTAAAGAAAGGTTCTCGAGTGGCGACCACGAACCGGAAGACGCAGCGTGAGCCGGCCTCCCACTAGGTGGACAGACGTGCTGCCCGATTGAGGTCCCAGAGCACGAGCTGGCGAGCAGGGCTGCGCGTGTACGTACTTGTTGAGGTCCCAGAGCACGAGCTGGCGAGCAGGGCTGCGCGTGTACGTACTTGTTGAGGTCCCAGAGCACGAGCTGGCGAGCAGGGCTGCGCGTGTACGTACTTGTTGAGGTTCCAGAGCACGAGCTGGCGAGCAGGGCTGCGCGTGTACGTACTTGTTGAGGTTCCAGAGCACGAGCTGGCGAGCAGGGCTGCGCGTGTACGTACTTGTTGAGGTCCCAGAGCACGAGCTGGCGAGCAGGGCTGCGCGTGTACGTACTTGTTGAGGTTCCAGAGCACGAGCTGGCGAGCAGGGCTGCGCGTGTACGTACTTGTTGAGGTCCCAGAGCACGAGCTGGCGAGCAGGGCTGCGCGTGTACGTACTTGTTGAGGTTCCAGAGCACGAGCTGGCGAGCAGGGCTGCGCGTGTACGTACTTGTTGAGGTTCCAGAGCACGAGCTGGGGAGCAGGGCTGCGCGTGTACGTACTTGTTGAGGTCCCAGAGCACGAGCTGGCGAGCAGGGCTGCGCGTGTACGTACTTGTTGAGGTTCCAGAGCACGAGCTGGCGAGCAGGGCTGCGCGTGTACGTACTTGTTGAGGTCCCAGAGCACGAGCTGGCGAGCAGGGCTGCGCGTGTACGTACTTGTTGAGGTTCCAGAGCACAAGCTGGCGAGCAGGGCTGCGCGTGTACGTACTTGTTGAGGTTCCAGAGCACGAGCTGGCGAGCAGGGCTGCGCGTGTACGTACTTGTTGAGGTCCCAGAGCACGAGCTGGCGAGCAGGGCTGCGCGTGTACGTACTTGTTGAGGTTCCAGAGCACGAGCTGGCGAGCAGGGCTGCGCGTGTACGTACTTGTTGAGGTCCCAGAGCACGAGCTGGCGAGCAGGGCTGCGCGTGTACGTACTTGTTGAGGTTCCAGAGCACGAGCTGGCGAGCAGGGCTGCGCGTGTACGTACTTGTTGAGGTTCCAGAGCACGAGCTGGCGAGCAGGGCTGCGCGTGTACGTACTTGTTGAGGTTCCAGAGCACGAGCTGGCGAGCAGGGCTGCGCGTGTACGTACTTGTTGAGGTCCCAGAGCACGAGCTGGCGAGCAGGGCTGCGCGTGTACGTACTTGTTGAGGTTCCAGAGCACGAGCTGGCGAGCAGGGCTGCGCGTGTACGTACTTGTTGAGGTCCCAGAGCACGAGCTGGCGAGCAGGGCTGCGCGTGTACGTACTTGTTGAGGTTCCAGAGCACGAGCTGGCGAGCAGGGCTGCGCGTGTACGTACTTGTTGAGGTCCCAGAGCACGAGCACGCCATCAGCGGCGGCGCTGGCGAGCAGGGCTGCGCGCGCGCACACGTGCAGGTCGGCGACGGGCGCGTGGTGCGCGTGCAGCTGGCGCGCCCGCAGCGAGGCGGCGGCGGGCCCCCCCTCCCCCCGCACGCGCAGCGCCAGCACGCGGCCCGACGCCAGCCCCACCACCAGCGGGTAGGGGCAGCCGGCGCGCGAGCACGACGTCGCCACCGCGGTGATCTGTGCACGCCACACCACTCGTTACCGTGCGGAGCTGTCTGTTCAATTCTTAGCCACATTCGATACTCAATTTTCTTCGGAGACCACTGAGACTAGTCTTCCTTCCTAATATCACAACAACGTTATTCTTCTCTATGCCCTATTACTCTTATGAAGTTTATTTTCACAAATACTGAAAAAAATACTTTAGTTCTGTGCGAAGGTGGTGGAAATAGGAATTAAAATATTCTTAAGAAAATTACGAACAATTTGACGGATTTGCGTAGACAGTAGCGCTCATATCAGTTGCACAGATACGTTGAGTATACTGTACGGTACTAGTGAAGAGACATTTCAATTAATACGCCACGATATCGATTCAAAATTACTATTATGAACAATTTAATTTATTACAATTATTTATTCATAATTGTAATAAATAAAGAATCGATATTATGACTGGCAATGGATTAATCAGTGATGTTGCTTGGTGGAGTGGTCACCTGGTCTAGTGCGGGCACGTACAGCAGGGGCTCCGGGCGCGCGTCGCGGCGTCGCTTCAACCGCACGATGTTGTCCGAGTGGCCCCATGACACGAGCGCCAGCGCGTCCTGACCGTTGTTCTGGTTGGCCGGGGAGCTGTCGTCTGATCACAGAATAATTGTGTTAACAAGGTTCATATACAACGTGTTACAAAATACCCCGTAAAAAATATAATTAATTAATATTATTATTTTCACTGATGTGCAAACCCTATTTCAGTAGAATTAAAGAGTAAACTACGCAGAATATACCCACATTTATACCTAATTCGCGGAACGACAAAAATGTTAAAAGACCTAACCTAAACGAACACTTACTTTTTCATAATAAACGTCAACCGATTTGAAATTGATAACATATTCTATTTTTCCAACTTGACATTTTTTGAAGCCAGTACCTACTTGAGTACTATTAAAGTAGACAATTATTAGGTAAAATAGGTACGTAGGCCTTTCTGTTAAATAATCTGGTTCCCTGACATGACAGCTTACTAGGGTTGACAACATTTTTGACTTTGATAATTAATTATATTTTTTACGGGGTATTTTGTAACACCTGTATAGTTGCATCTCAACAACTGACTAGCCCAGTGTGTGACAGTGTTGAAATTTTGAATCCTTTTCATAGAGAAAGAACCATCCGAAGATCAGAAGATCCGGGTTTGCTGGAAGAGAACTCACGTTTTTGAGTTAAGCTCGCCCTTTGTGATACCTTTGTCTTTTGTTAAGTGTTTTTGTACTGTTTTCTGTTTTTAAGTGTACCCAATAAAGTATAATAATAATAATAATAAATATAATAACTGTCAACTGTCAACTCAACAAACGTTAATCTTTTTCAACATTATATTAAGTTTTTATGATTTTTCCGAGCAAGATATAGTTTTGTATTATTTATAAATATACTGAAGAGCCCAATTTTACGACTCAATAATAATGTGCAACCTATTTTATAACATATTTGTACGGGCTGAGACGGAACCCGTACAGTCTTTGGTTGATAGTTATTAAAAGATAGTTTGGGAGTCAGTAATTTAATGATAGAAAAATTGATAGCTTATATTGATAGATGATAAATGATAGAGTACGCGCGACCGATCGTCCGTGGCTTTAATTACGTACTAAGGTATATTGTTTAATACAGAGAATTTGCATCCAGCGTAAACTGCTGACGCTATCAAATGTACGGCTCGGCCCGTACATGCTCCCGGGCCGAAAGATAGGGAGGTTAGATGAAATGAGATGAACTAAAACTAATAACAAGATGATAGAAACATTGTTGCTTAAAGTATGTTAGTAAATGATCGTAACACAATAATTCATTAAAATCAACAGATAAAAAATACAATTTGTAGAAGACATAAGATTATTATTTATTGTCCCACACACTAATCACTACACTGAATATTTAATTTCACTAAGTAGTCACTATTTAAAACGATATTATAAGATCTATTTCTTAATGTTTGACGCGTTCTTCTTATTTTGATAAATCCGCGTAATCATTATCTAGCGTTCAAAAGGCTAGCTCGTTGCTAAGCGGCGCGTACGCGAGTCAAAATGCTGATCTCGCACGTGCAACAAACAATAATATGCTGGAGCTTCGCGCGCTGATTTAATTGATACATGACACCTTCGCAGTGTGAATGCTCTCTTATCTTTAAATGAATACTTTCTCCGTATTCCATGTTCTTAGACGCGGTGGCGCCTTCCCAGTGTAAGTTCATATCGTAGTATACGACCAACCACCTGTCTTTGTTTATAAATTACAGTTATTATTTAGCAAACCAGTATTATTCTGTAGAGTTAAACAAAGTGAACCATAATGCATTCGCTATAGGGTTCTTAAAAATTAACATGATAGATGTTCTATTTTTTAGAAAGATTTTCTTCGGTTTGCGTTTTTTCTTGATTGATAGGTAAAATTGATAGTTTGACGATTGGTCTCTTCATATAGCCATTTTTAGTTTTTAACGTTACAACTCGCACATAGCCGTCGTTTCCTGGATGCAACTCGACTACGCGACCCAATGCCCACTTGCCTGCTGGAAGATTTGCATCATGAATTATCACAATGTCATCTAATTTAATATTCTCTTGTGGCTGTCGCCACTTACTTCTCGCTGATAGATTGGTTAGGTATTCATGTTGCCATTTTTTCCATACATCTTGTAATACCTTTTGTGTAAGATGCCACCTGGTTCTAAGGTCTCTCTCTGTTTCGTAGATTGATAGAATTGGGCCACTTGATAGAAAATGTGATGGAGTCAAATAGTTCAAATCATCTGGATCCTCTGTCAAAGGACACAGTGACCTTGAATTTAGGCATCCTTCTAACTGAGACAATATCGTGCTGTACTCCTCATAAGTAAACCTTTGATCACCGATCACTCTCTTCAAATGAAATTTTAAGCTCTTAACGGCTGCCTCACTAAGACCGCTTGCTGCTGGCCAGGATGGCGCATTGAAGTGCCAACTGATACCTAGATCGGCCACTTCCGAGTAAAACTGTTCATTAAAAATCTTTAGCAGCTCATCATATTCTTGCTGTAATATTTTGTTGGCCCCGACAAAGTTTGTACCATTGTCGCTGTAAATGTGACGTGGTTTTCCTCGGCGTGCTGACATGCGACGCAAGGCTGCATAGAATGCTGTACTGGTCAAGTCTGATACCAGCTCTAAGTGCACGGCTTTTGTTACCATACACGTAAACACTGCGATATAACCTTTCATGGTTTTGATACCACGACCGGCGTTGGCCTTGATAAGGACGTGACCCGTATAATCTACTCCTACGTGATAGAAAGGTCTTGATGGTTTCACTCTGGCTGCCGGAAGGTCTCCCATAATTTGATAGTGTTTGCTCGGTGCTTGCCGTCTACACTTGATACAACGACGTACTCTGTCCTTGGTTGCTCTGTTGCCCCCAACGACCCAATATTTATGTCGCAAATAGGCCGATGTTAGCCTGGCACCTCCATGATAGGTTAATTCATGCGCTTGGTCAATTAACAACTCCGCTAGACGAGTATTTTTTGGTATAATGATAGGGTTTTTCATGTCGGGATCAAGGTTAGCGTGTCGCAGCCCCTCACCGACTCTAAGTACCTCCTCTTGATCGAGGTAGGGATTCAATTCGCATATTTTACTTTTACTGTTGATTTTGTTACCACTTCGTAAATCTGATATCTTCTTTTCAAATGATAGTTGCTGTATGTTTTTAATAATTAATGTTAAAGCTTCGTTTATCTCTTCTACTGATAGATACTTATTGTATTGCTTATTTTTGATATTGATAAATCTTCGAACCCATGCTATTATTCTCACTGCTTTGTAAAATTTGCTATATTTTGATAGAATTGTTTCTATGATTGCTTCACCTTTTTGCTGAGTGACCAAGTTAACTTGTTTTGATAGTTTCAACTCTTGATCGGTTGAATATTCGACCTTATTGTCAAGATCATTGCATGATGATAGCCATGTTGGGCCTGTCCACCACAGACTGTGTTCTTTTAATTGCGAGGCTGTCAGGCCACGACTTGCACAATCGGCTGGGTTCTCTTCTGATTTTACGTATTGCCAACAGTCCGACGGCATGTTTTGAGTAATTTCACGCACTCTGTGCTTCCACCTAGCTGGATCCCCGTTGAGCCAACCCAAAACCACCATAGAGTCGACCCAACCAAATGTTTTTATATTGTGACCTCTAAGGCATTGCTTGACTTTGGTCATCAATTTTGATAGAAGTAGTGCCCCACTTAATTCCAGTCTAGGTAATGTGATAGATTTCCTGGTGGGTACGAGTCTTATCTTGCCGACTACCAGGACCACTGATGATTTTTCTCCCCTTTTTATGCGACAATAAATCACGCACGCATAGGCTTTCACAGACGAGTCGCTGAAGCCGTGTAACTCGATACTCTCAGCCTCGTATGTCTGAATCCATCGTGGAATTTTTATGTTTTTGATATTGTTTATATCTTCTCTGATTTTTACCAAACCGGCGTATATATTTTCCGGTACAGGGTCATCCCATTTGATATTTGCTGCCCACACTTCTTGGAAAATGATTTTTAATTTAGTTGATAGTGGTGATAGCCAACCAAGTGGGTCATATAACTTTGATACATCTGATAGTAGAGTTCTTTTTGTGACCTTCTTTGTCACTTCCTTCACTTCTAAACGTGACTCAAATGTAAAAACATCCTCTTGAGGGTTCCAACTTAACCCCAAGGTCTTACTTTGTTCTGTTTGTTTAAAATTAAAATTGTTCTCATTATCTTGAGCAGTGGCGTGCACTGAAACCAGGCAAAAATATCTGCGAGTTGTTTATGCATTATGCTATTTGTTCGTGTTCCAGCACAAATATCCTTAAATTAACCAATATTACCAACATATCCATTTACATTAAAAAAAAATACGATAATTCATGTCTAAACTATTTTTTTTTTAAATTAAGACTGTTTAGAGAAATCCTAGGGTAGGCAAAGTATTTTTGTCAGTATGGAGCCGCAGAATAAACTTATTAATGTTTTTAAATGCAAATTAATATGTCTATAGTATTTGCTTGCATATGGATATTTGAAATAGTACAATAACATACTTAAAATAGGTGAAACAAGCCGAATATTTTTTTTTGCCTACCCTCTGTGCACGCCACTGATCTTGAGCTACTTCCACGTCTTCTAACAATTCCCTTGTATTCGATTTCCACTTCCTCAAATGAAATCCTCCTGAATGTAAGAGATTGATAAGATCCGTCTGTAACTTCTTCGCGGCTTCTACGGTATAACAACCGTGAACAAGGTCATCCATGTAAAACGAATGCTCCAGCACCTCGACAGCTTGACCGTCTTGATAGTTCCTTCTCTCATCACTGGCCAGCTGCTTCAAAGTCATCATAGCCAGGAATGGAGCGGCCTTTGTTCCGTATGTGACCGTAGTCATTTGATACTCTTTGATAGGTTCAGCGATTGAGTCTCGCCATACTATTTTTAATAATTGCTGGTCTTCCGAATGCACCCAAATCTTTCTGAACATTTTTTCAATGTCAGCAGTTATCGCGTATGGATATTGTCTCCACTTGATGATCAGAGATTGTAAGTCTTGCTGAAGATTGGGACCACATTCCATGACGTCATTGAGACTGTTCCCGGATGACGTTTTACACGACGCATTAAATACAACCCTAAATTTTGATTTGATAGTGTCATCAGATTGCACACAATGATGTGTGTTAAAGCATTCCGGCTTCGTGTTACCGGTAGCGGGAATCATGTGGCCAAGTGAGCGGTATTCGTTGATAAATAATTTATATTGTTTTTCTATGTTGTCGTGTTTTTTAAACTTATTTTCCAAAGACTTAAACTGCGCTATAGCTCTATATTTCGAATCCCCCAACTTTTCCGAAAAATCTGAGGACATGGGTAGACGTACTTCATATCTACCATCTTCACGCCTTGTTGTAGTTGACTGATAGTAATTGATACATTTCTGATTTTCTGATGATAATGTCTCCTTTTCGCTAATGTCCTCGATTTCCCAGAATTTTTGAATCTCTTCTAAGTTGTTAATGACAACGTTACATTGCAATGTTTTGACGTTTCCAGTTAAAATCCACCCCAAACGGGTATTTTGCGCTATGGGTATGTTATCGTTAATTCTACAAATGCCTTCTAGTAAAATCATAGAATATATATCCGCCCCCAACAGTAAATCTGCAGGGCGACTTATATTCGAAATTCGGGTCTGATAATGAGATATTGTCTAAGTAACTCCACGTCGGCATAGGAAAACTGTAGTTAGACAAGTTTTTGATAAGACTTTTCATGATATAAACTTTTGTTTCAAATTCAAAATTGCTGTTGTTTGATTCACATTTGATAGATATTACCCCTTTGCAGTTACTTTCCTTGGCACCTACGCCTGATATTACCCCTCGGCACCTTAGCCTTGGTTGACCCAACAGCTGAGCCGCATGTTCTATCGTCCCTGCATTGATAGTTAGCGATTGCTGCTCTGATATTTTCATACTTCTCCTTTACGCATTCAAATTGATTATTTGTAAAATAAGTATGCGACTTAGCATACTCGATTCCACATAGCAGCATATGATTGGATTGAAATTCCTGCCAGTACTTTTCCAGGATGTCCAACCTCCGCCTGATGTAGTCAGACGTCTTCCGGTCAGCACCATCATTTTTAAAATTATTGTAAACTTGTTCGATGGCATTTAGCAGCTGCTGCTGATTTGTTAAGATATCCTCCATATTCGACATGATGATGATAGATTAAAAAAGGAAAGATCTTACTTGATACGATCTGGTTTGCTGCTTGCCTGATGGTGAGCGCTGTTGCTCGCTGACTCCCAAAATGATAAGTGGTTCCAGTGATAGTGTCTCCTGCTGCTTCTGCTAGTTCTCTCCCCACGTGCAAGTCCACAGTAAAATGCACTTATTTGATAGTTCACTATGAAATTTCACACGCGAGGCCCTTTCCGAAGGACCACAAAGATGTACGGGCTGAGACGGAACCCGTACAGTCTTTGGTTGATAGTGATTAAAAGATAGTTTGGGAGTCAGTAATTTAATGATAGAAAAATTGATGATTGAATTGATTGGTTTTAAGTATTAGAACAGATTGCATTGTTTCCAAAAATGGATCTCATTTGCATAATAATAGAGAGACTTTCGTGATTTTTATATAAATAAATTAGTAAAATTCAGCTAATCGCCATTTTGTATTAAATACCAATCAGAGTGAATGACGTCATACCGGTGGTGTATAACAAACAACTGTCAAACTGTAACAAACTGTAATGTCTGTTACCTTGTATACGATAAAAAATGTAACTTCAACAATTATAGTTTCTTACACCCAATATTATTTAGTAGGTTTACATCTTACTAATAATAGTATATTAGTAACTAAATAACTTACATCAAAATGATCTTCACAGAAATAAATCGACGAATTTAGAGTTAGGCAAAAGGGGTCCCGTCGTGCAAGAGTTATTGTTTTCGTGTTTGAAACATAAACATATAACTTATCAGGCGTTGTTATTGACGTGCTTTTACACAGAGGCACACCACAATACTTGTATTTAGAATTAATTTTCAGGTTCTTGTAAAAATTTAATAAAACAATTCTATTTCTCTAATAAAGCCCACAGATGGACAGATGTCTACACCGGACTGACGTCACAAAATGGCGGCATGCACCAGCCTTCGTTTTGGAACTAAATTCAAACTGTAATTTTATAATTGAAAATAATGCTATTAATTGTAAGTGTTGCTTGTAATAAGGTTGATTTTTGAATGAGGGATGTTTTCAGTAAAAGACGTGCGTATCTGAGTTAATGTATTGAGCGACTGGTTTTAAATGCTTACAAATATATTATTTACATTTAATTACATGCATGTATGATCAATAATCTCAACATACCGCCCACCAAAAGGACTGTAGGTCCTTTTAAGAAATTACTTAAATATGCAACACAAAATTATAATACAAATGTTTAACTACATAACTGTTGATAGAGGTAAAATAGTTACAAAGGGCGGTTTATTCGTGCATTATATAAACTTTAAATACAGTATATGAGTACATTATAACTGGACACAAAATTTACTATGTAGTATCGATAGGCAAATGACATAATTTAGTTACAGTCCGTTTTGTTACTGAACTACCACTTTTAACACTATAAACTCTCGTTAGACCGTCCATGCCAGGGTGCTTCTCAACTATTCGTCCCAATGACCATTTTCCTGGTGGTAAATTCTCTGTTTTAATCAAAACTATATCTCCAACTTGAAATTCCTCTTTTTTCTTTAACCATTTAGGACGTTGTTGCAGTCTCGATAAATATTCATCTTGCCAGCGTCTCCAGAAATCATTGACGAGTTTTTGAATATGTTGCCAGCGCGACAAGCTGGACAGCTTTATGTCCTTCATGTCCGGTGATGGGACAACAATTGGTGCTTCTCCAATAAGGAAGTGCCCTGGTGTAAGTGGGTTCATATTGTCTGGATCAGTGTCATCTATAGGACACAATGGGCGTGAATTAAGACATGATTCCACCTGGCAGAGTATTGTGGTCATAGCTTCATACGTCAGGTGAGTTGTTACGATTCTTTTGAGGTGGTATTTTATGGATTTTACTCCTGCCTCCCATAAGCCACCGAATGAAGGGCTGTAGGCGGGAATGAAATGCCACTGGGTTCCTTCTGTAGCCAGTGTCTCTGCTATTTCTCCTGTAAACTGTAAGCTCGCCTCCTTCCAAGCATCCTGGAGTTCTTTATTGGCTCCCACGAAATTACGCCCTTGGTCACTCCATAGGTGGTTGCATTTACCTCTCCTGGACACGAAGCGTCTGAAGGCTCCGACAAAGGCTTCGGAAGTAAGATCACCAACGAGCTCAATGTGAATGGCCTTTGTTGACATACATATGAATATGGACACGTAGGCCTTACTAGTTTTGTTCCCTCGACCCTTGGACATCAGAATATAGAAAGGACCTGCGAAATCTACACCGCTATTCAAAAACGGTCTTGCTGGAGTCACTCTCTGTTCAGGTAAGTCTCCCATAATTTGAACTCTTGCAGAAGCATTTTGTCTGGCACAAATGAGGCATTTATGAACATATTTCTTTGCCAACGATTTCGCCTTCAAGATCCAGTATTTAGATCGTAGACAGCATAGCATAAGCTGTACTCCTCCGTGCAGAGTTTTGGAATGTGCATCAGCGATGATCAGATGGGTCAATGCGTTTTTATTCCCCAGGATAATTGGGTGTTTTCGATCATCAGGTAAGTTTGTATGCCTCAGGCGACCGCCCACCCTAAGGATACCTTCTTCGTCTAAATAAGGGTTCAGAGATCGCAAAGGACTCGTTCTTTTTACTTGCTTATTTATTCTAATTCTTTCTATTTCTTCTGTAAATTCTTCTGCTTGAATAATTTTTACGCAACTTAATAACGCATTCTCTAATTCTTGAGTAGTAATCTCTTCATCGGTATTTTTATTCTTTTTGCAGTTCAAGAATCTTTTACAGTACGTAATAGTCTTCAATAATTCTGGTAAGTTGTTAAACATTTCAAATTTTTTAGTCATAGATGTTTCCTGTTCCTGAATGTTGTGGTAAGTATTTATTTTAATTGTTTTTAATTCCATGTCTGTTGTCATTACTTGTTGTTTACTAATTTTTATTTCTTTTTCAGATAACCAACTGGGTCCTCGCCACCACAATTGGCAGTGCTGAAGTTCGGATAACATCATCCCTCGTGAAGCTATGTCTGCGGGATTATCACTCGACTGAACATGGTACCAGTGTTTGCTGTTCAAGTTTTCTACAATTTCTACGACACGGTTAGCAACGAAAGGTTTCCACCTATTCGGTTCACCGCATATCCACGCCATCACTATCGTCGAATCTGTCCATGCAAACATGTTTGCAGCTGGAACTTCCATTGCTGATCCGATTTGTTTCATAAGCCTGGAGAGGAGTAGTGCTCCACATAGCTCTAATCTCGGCAAGGAAATTGTTTTCAGTGGAGCTACTCGTGTTTTAGCAGCGATGAGTTTTGTTTCGTAATTCTGGTTTGATGTCTCAATTCTGACGTATACTACGGCTGCATACGCATGCATTGAAGCATCGCTGAATCCGTGTAGTTGTATACTATTTTTATTTGTTTCAGTTGTGCCAAGCCATCTGTCTGTCTGTATATCCTTGACATTGGCAAAATCTGTTCTAATCTGTCTCCATTCTTCACATAATGCGTCGCTTACATTCTCGTCCCATGTGACTTTCTCTAGCCATAGTTTTTGCAGAACGATTTTCGCCATTACAGTACTTGGGGCGATCCAGCCAAGTGGATCAAACAGTTTCTGTATATCTGATAAAATTCTTCTTTTCGTAACACAGGTGCCTTCTGTTGTTGATAATGAAATGTTGTATTGGAATGTGTCTTTGTTCAAGTTCCATACTATACCGAGTGCCTTAATAGTTCCGTCAAGATTCATGTTTATATGTGCGTTACACGATCTGTTCTCTTGTTCTATGGACTTCATAAATTCAATGTCGTTTGATGACCATTTAGTGAGCTGGAAACCTCCCTTTTCTAGTATCTCGGTGACAGTTTTGGCAAGTGATGTAGCTGCTGCTGTGTCGTCTGCACCATCAAGCCAATCATCCATGTAAAAGTTATCTTCGATCGATTGCATAGCTAATGGCTGATTTGTTCCCTCATCATGAGCTATTTGGTGCAACGTTCTTACAGCTAAGTACGGCGCACATGCTGTACCGAAGGTAACTCTAAGTAGTCGATATTCTTGTAAATTATCAGACTCGTTTGGTCTCCAAATAATGCGTTGGAAGTCTGTGTCCTCACTGGTAACTAATATTTGCCGGTACATTTGTTTGATATCTGCCATGAAGCAAACTCGTTTCATTCGCCATTTGATTAGCAGGTGTCTTAAATCTTTTTGTAGCTGTGGTCCTATCAAGAGTTCATCATTCAGTGATATGTTATTTGTACCTTTGCAGGACGCATCAAAGACAATGCGTGTTCTGGATGTTTCCTTATCGTTGCGAACCACCGCATGGTGAGGTAAGTAAACCGATTGTACAGATTCCCTTTCTCTTTCTGGTATAATTTCCATATGTTCTTGCTGTATGTAATCATTAATGACATTTGTGTATTCTTTTTTCAGGTCTGGTGACTTCTGCAATCTACGTTCCAGTTGCAGAAATCTTTGTGTAGCTATCTCCTTTGTGTTTCCTTCAGGTGTTCGTGGACTGTCAGTTTTGAATGGTAAGTGTACTATGTATCTTCCGTCTTTGTTTCTTATCTTCCTTTGTTAAGTGTCTGTTCTTATCAACTTCTATTTCCCATATAGATTTCAATATTTCATCGACGTCTACTTGGTGATGCATAACCATGTAAGTATCTTCTGGTGGTTGACTGTCATACACAGTTCCGAAAAGAATCCAACCCAGTGTGGTGCTTTGTGCAATTGGTGTGCCTGGTGGACCCTTTATCAGATCTGGCTGTATTATTTCTGCATACTCGTTAATTCCTAATAGTAAATCTATTGACCCGGGAGTCAGGTAGCTGGAATCGGCCAGGTTAAGCCCCTCAATATGAGGCCAAGGCTGTGAGGTGATTGCTTTATTTGGTAACTTTGTGGTGAGTTGCTTCGACATCACATAGGCCTGGATTGGCAAACTATAACTTCGGTCCCACTGTGATCGTATTTGTAGCTGCACCATATGCTTGATGTCTGTTCTTGTAGACCCTACGCCTACGACAGTACCTTTGACTGGTTGACGTTTCAATTTTAATAGTTGAGTCGCTTTGTCGCTTATAAATGTTGCTTGAGAACCCTGGTCTATCAGCGCGCGCAGCGGAATTGTTTGGCCTCTCTCGTTGGTTGCTTCCACTATCGCGGTTGCTAATAGTGCTACTCCTTGTCTAGTAGTGCAGTGTGACGCGATCATTGTGTTGACGTGAATTGTTTCCTCCTCTTCTACTACATGCTGTGAAGCCAGCGGCTGTGTAGTGCCCGGTGAAGCCGCAGGTTCTGTATTCTTAACTGACTCATGTAGTAGCGAATGATGACGTCTGTGACATATTTGACAGGACACTGGTAATTTACATCTGGTTACTGAATGCCCTGGTACTAGACAATTAAAACATAAATGTTTGTTTTTGACATACTCGCTTCTCTCATTGGGTTCCATCTTGATAAATAGTTTGCAATGACATAGTGTGTGTGTATCCTTGCACATTATGCATGTCTTCTGTGTAGTAGTTGTGGCAACATGATGTGCACGCTCCCTGATTTGTCTCACTTCTTTTGGATGTTCTTTACTAGCAGTTAATAATTCCAAGGTGCGGAACTTAGACTCCATAAATTTCTTTAAGTCCGTCCAAGTAGGCAGTGCATCACTGTCTTCCCGGTAGGCATGCTCCTCCCAGCTTTTGTGTGTCTCTGGGTCTAACTTCTGAACTAGAAGATGTATTATTATAAGATCCCAAGAGGCGGTGTTGACTTTTAAATTTTGCAAGTTATTTAGGCATTCTGTAGTCGTATCTAACAGGCCTTTTAATAAAACAGCTGATTGAGAAGTCATTTTTCTTTGATTAAATAATCTCTTCATAATGGAGTTTACGATTATTCGTTTGTTGCCATACCTTGTGCTCAAAAGCTTCCATGCAGTTGCGTAATTACTGGATGTGATTTGAATGTGCTTCAGTAATGTCTCCGCTTCTCCAGTAACACTGGTCTTCAAATAATGAAGTTTCTGTACGTCGTTGAGATTACTATTGTCATGCACCAACGATTTATACAAGTCTTGAAAAGTAGGCCATCCTTCATAATTTCCATCGAATTTAGGCAATTGTATTTTTGGTAAATGCACAATACTACTTGCCGTAGCTGTCGAGCTCGTACTTGTATTCATGGTAGTCGAATCCATGAGCATGTCCTTCAAATCACCTTGCAAAACATTATACAAGTCTTCATAAATAAAAAACTCTTCATTTAAAAAATACGGCAATATACCCTTTTGTTCTTTGGGGGTTATTTTCACTAACGCTTCATGTGCCCTTTTGAATGATATCCAATATTCTTCTATAATTTTCAATCGTGCTTCTACGTATCCCCTTGTCAATCTTGCTTTGGGGCACTTTTTTAAGTTAGTTCTTGATTTTTGTAGTAAATTGGCATTGTCTTCTAACATAGAAAGATATTGTTGCTGTTCTAGTGTTGTGGTTGTAGACATGTTTACGGCGACAATTTAGTAACTCTTAACTTGTTTTGAACACTCACTTTGTTCCCGTACAGAATGTTATTGTACAATTCAGTTCCGCTATATTACAATTTGCAAGGAATAATGCACTATGCACTGAACGATGCGCTCGCGACGAGTTTCTTATCTCTCGCTGGAATGCTATTGTTCTCACGGCCCGGGTGCCGGCCGCTCCGTAGCTGGTGCGATCCGCTCGATTACGACCATATGTTGCTTGTAATAAGGTTGATTTTTGAATGAGGGATGTTTTCAGTAAAAGACGTGCGTATCTGAGTTAATGTATTGAGCGACTGGTTTTAAATGCTTACAAATATATTATTTACATTTAATTACATGCATGTATGATCAATAATCTCAACAGTAAGTTTAATACAAAAATATGTATATTTTCGGCAATAGTATACCTGTAAGTACATAATAGAATATTTTTTCAAAATTAGTCATCATGCCTATTAACTAACGCATAATATAAGTAATGTATGTAGGTTCGGCCGTAAATGTCATAGTGTTAGGGTTCATTAAAGAGTACTTGAAGGAAAACAATAAATACACATTGTCTGTACGAGAATTATATTGCGACTGGTAGCACACGTTAACGCATCGATTTATACCTAAATACTAAACTTTCTTCTTACAGAAAGGAATAACAGCTTAATTACAGTTTTTTTTTAACCCCCGACCAAAAACGTAGTAGTAACCAAAAGTTATAAGTTTGAAGCCTATGTCCGGAAGTCTGTCTAGTCTGTCTGTGGCATCGTAGCGGTCCAACCAGTGAACGAATTTGAATGCAGTTTTTTTTATTTGAAAGCTAGTTTATGCTGGTTCTTAGCTATGTTTCATGAAAATCGGTCCAGCCGTTTGAAGACCATCAGCTCTTTTCCGAGTCGAGGTAGGGATATTTTGTATACAAGAGACCTTTTTCATTATTTCTATTAGTCCGAAACATCTGAAATTTAGAACATATCTAAATCCGATGATAATAAAATGGTAACCTTTACCAGGGTCTGGTGATGATCAGCAAGAAGATGGTAATAGGATCTCGTCTCCAATAAACGTAGACCCATCGTGTTTGCGCTCGTTGGATAGGTCTCTACGAGTAGTTGCTAGAAAAATGGTGGCCAGGGTCTGATGATGGAGCCAGAAGGTGGTCACGGGATCTCTGTACCCATAAACGTAGTCCCACCGAGTTTGGGCTCGTTAGGTAGGTCTCAACGAGTAGTTGCTAGAAAAATGGAGATCAGGGTCTGATGATGGAGCAGGAAGGTGGTCACGGGATCTCAGCACCAATAAACGTAGACCTACCGAGTTTGGGCTCATTAAGTAGGTCTCGACGAGTAGTTGCTAGAAAAATGGTGGCCAGGGTCTGATGATGGAGCCGGAAGGTGGTCACGGGATCTCTGTACCAATAAACGTAGTCTCACCGAGTTTGGGCTCGTTAGGTAGGTCTCAACGAGTAGTTGCTAGAAAAATGGAGATCAGGGTCTGATGATGGAGCAGGAAGGTGGTCACGGGATCTCAGCATCAATAAACGTAGACCTACCGAGTTTGGGCTCATTAAGTAAGTCTCGACGAGTAGTTGCTAGAAAAATGGTGACCTGGGTCTGATAATGGAGCAGGAAGGTGATCACGGGATCTCTGCACCAATAAACGTAGATCCACCGAGTTTGGGCTCGTTAGGTAGGTCTCGACGAGTAGTTGCTAGAAAAATGGTGATCAGGGTTTGATGATGGAGCAGGAAGGTGGTCACGGGATCTCTGCACTAATAAACGTAGACCCACCGAATTAGGAGTCGTTGGATAGGTTGCTGCGAGTAGTAGATAGAAAAATGTTGATCAGAGTCTGGTGAAGGGAGCAAGCAGGAATTCGGCTCCATTAAATGTAGGACCCACCGAATTATAAATCTATGGTTAAATCTTGACGAGCAGTTAGACATAATACTGACCAGGGTCTGATAATAGCACAGGAAAGTCATTTTAAGAGTTTGTTTACCTATTTCGGGGGATTACTAAAATTTTAAAACTTATGCTTGTTTACCATCTGCTTAGTTAATCCCACCACTCATTCCCTCCACTGTGATTCCCGCAAGCCATGATCTTCAGTGGTCCCCAGTGAACACACCGATGTTTTGTCCCTCGGCGAGTCCAGGGGTAACCGTATCTGTTCGGTTTCCAAATCAAGTGATCATGAGTGGTACTCACCGTGCAGCGCGAGCAGCGCTGTGGCGCGCGCCGCCACGGCCACGGTGCGCGGCGCGTGCAGCGCGTGCAGCGCCCGCGCGCCGGCGTGCTCGCGGCGCGCCACCACGCCGGCGAGCCGCAGTATGGTACTCACCGTGCAGCGCGAGCAGCGCTGTGGCGCGCGCCGCCACGGCCACGGTGCGCGGCGCGTGCAGCGCGTGCAGCGCCCGCGCGCCGGCGTGCTCGCGGCGCGCCACCACGCCGGCGAGCCGCAGTATGGTACTCACCGTGCAGCGCGAGCAGCGCTGTGGCGCGCGCCGCCACGGCCACGGTGCGCGGCGCGTGCAGCGCGTGCAGCGCCCGCGCGCCGGCGTGCTCGCGGCGCGCCACCACGCCGGGCGCGCCCAGCGCCGGCGAGCCGCAGTAGCGCCCCCAGCGCGCGCCCTCCACGCCCGCCCACACCGCCGCCTGCACGCACACCACACTAGTATAGCGATGATGAAACCAGACACAATACTGGCCGGTATCGAAAACTTTATCTCGCTTTCGATTTGGGATTCCAAGTTTAAATTAACGTTCAGACGGGAGTTTGAAAAGTGGCGCTAGCAGTCTAATGATGGAACGATGGTTGCAGAATTTCTGAACCGACAAACGAAGACCCATCGAATTTGGAGGACTCGTCGGGTAGGTTTCGACGAGCGGTCAGTAGATAGATAAATGGTACTCAGGTGAAACAGCGTTGCCCGCCCGTGCGTGGCCAGACAGAGACGATAGTTACGTGTCGGTGGTCGCGGGGCGCGAGGTCGGGCGTGGCCAGACAGACGATAGTTACGTGTCGGTGGTCGCGGGGCGCGAGGTCGGGCGTGGCCAGACAGAGACGATAGTTACGTGTCGGTGGTCGCGGGGCGCGAGGTCGGGCGCGGCCAGACAGAGACGATAGTTACGTGTCGGTGGTCGCGGGGCGCGAGGTCGGGCGCGGCCAGACAGAGACGATAGTTACGTGTCGGTGGTCGCGGGGCGCGAGGTCGGGCGCGGCCAGACAGAGACGATAGTTACGTGTCGGTGGTCGCGGGGCGCGAGGTCGGGCGCGGCCAGACAGAGACGATAGTTACGTGTCGGTGGTCGCGGGGCGCGAGGTCGGGCGTGGCCAGACAGAGACGATAGTTACGTGTCGGTGGTCGCGGGGCGCGAGGTCGGGCGCGGCCAGACAGAGACGATAGTTACGTGTCGGTGGTCGCGGGGCGCGAGGTCGGGCGCGGCCAGACAGAGACGATAGTTACGTGTCGGTGGTCGCGGGGCGCGAGGTCGGGCGTGGCCAGATAGAGACGATAGTTACGTGTCGGTGGTCGCGGGGCGCGAGGTCGGGCGTGGCCAGACAGAGACGATAGTTACGTGTCGGTGGTCGCGGGGCGCGAGGTCGGGCGCGGCCAGACAGAGACGATAGTTACGTGTCGGTGGTCGCGGGGCGCGAGGTCGGGCGCGGCGTGCGGGTGCGGGGTGCGCAGCAGTTGTCGCGGCGCCTGCCCGTAGGTGCGCACCATGGCCGCCGCCGCCTCGCGGTCCACCTGCGCCTCCAGCGCGCTCGGGTCGAACCCGTAGTACGTCTGCGCACACGACACAACTTATCATGAAAAAAACACACGAACTGAGTATCGTATTCGTAAATAAATACCCTCTCGAACAGTTGCATCAACCAACGTCCAGTTCGTCACTTGAATAATTTATTTATTAAATCTTTTGAGCTCGATTGTTTTCCCAGCTGCGAACACAGCGACACTTCTACCTGCTACATCAGCATGCCAATGCAACCATCAGATCGAATCGCTAATTGATTGTACTCACACATGCGGGGAACACGTTGACCGCGTCGATGGCGGGCTGGCCGGTCTGCTTGTAGCCGAACACGAGGTCGATCCAGTGCGGCAGGTGCTCGGTGACGAGCGGCGCCTCGAGCGCCTGTCGGTGCACCAGCGTGAACAGCCGGGCGTCCGCGGCCCACGGCGGCAGCTCCACCGAGTCCACGCCCGCGCCGCACTGCCGCACGCCCAGCTCGAGACCTGGTGCACCACCGACACATCGCTCATTAACGTTATTGCTGAGCTGCCCCATCTTCTATACCGAGATTAAGAATTAGGAAACATCATTTTCACTTCCTATAGATTTAGTTTTCACATTACTTTGGCTGTATCTTTGGAATAAGGAATACAGTAGGCCGCTAGCTTGCCGTAACGAAACCAAAAATCGGGTAAGCTTTATTTTCACACCGGATACGACTTTGTTTTCGATCTCTGACTACATTTTTTTTTCCTTGGAATGGGGAACACTAGGTCGGGACATCCTCCGGTCAAGAGGGCGAGCATTTTAATCCAAAAACGCAAGAGGAGAGACTCGTTCAAAAGCACCTCCGGGACGCACGACGCAATAAAATTAGACAAAAAATGAAATTAGACTTTTGAAATCTATTTGTGAAAAATAGCTAAAATCATCAATCAAAACTGAATAAAATATTAAAATCCTCACAAAAATGTAAATGTTACCACTATAAGGCATTATTAGGCACTATTATAGGCACGTACCTTCATTATTGTGGAACATCTCTGGCAGATAGAACATCTCCGGTATGAGCTCCTTGACGTCGGTGGGCGAGTCGTTGGTGATGAGCCGCCACGTGGTGGCCAGCGAGTGGAACGTGCGGTCCGGCATGTCGAAGTTGTTATCTGCACAATAATGTTACACTATTCAGTCCACGAGTTAGGTACTCGACGTGGGCGTAGGAAATAGACCACAGAATGTTTTGATCTGTATTTAATTTAGTTTACTTATTTGGACACACCATCGACAGTTTTACAATATATTCAATTTTAGTTTATGTTAGATGCAAAGCCAGGTTCAGCTGCTGCAACGGAGTGTAACGCCTGGAACCGCGGGATGACGGATATGTAAATGAATGTAAGACGGCGGAAAGCGATGTAAGATGTTTATTTGCCCACGGTTGTACGTACACTAACTATTAAATTACTATAAAAATACTTATATGTTAAGTGCAACTTGTCGCGTCGTGCTGATGTTGTCGACCTGATTGTAGGTCAACGATGTACTTCGTACATATTGGCGACCCGAACAACGACAAGGATAAAAGGTATCACAAACTATACAAAACAGTATGATACTAAACATAATGTAAAATAATGCAATAGATTGTAAAATAATAAGATAAAATATTTTAAATCAATGCTAGACCAAAGTGTAAAAAAAATATTTAAAAAATTAAAACATAAAAACAGTACATGCAATAAAAAACAACTATAGTACGGTTGTTAGTAACAATATGCTTAATTGTAAGTTAGTTTTCCAAGTCCCTATTAGTGTCAAATTTCACTTGCACTATCGGCGAGGTTGACATATTATGTGTATTCAAAACACTTGCACTTTTCACTGCACTACACATTGGTTTTGGCGACGTCGGCACAGGCGACGATATTTCGCCGTTATCCTCTTACAGCTCGACGTCCCTTTGTCCAGGTTGACCTCGTCGATGTCTTACCCACAGGCAGATGAAGATGATAAGGAGTGTAGTGGCAATGATCAGAGCGATGTAAATTATTATATATTGATGCAAATCGTGGTGTGAAATAAGATGTAACTCTGATTGTGCTTTCAAATTTTGTATGTCCGCGTGCAATTTTTGGAATTGGTCATCATGGTTTTCCGTGTGAAAGGTGTGCATATATGAGGTATTAATAACGGTATTCACGGGAGATATCTCTGAGGTTAGCAGCCGCTGGTTGATAATCATTGTGTCTGTATATTCGTTATTCGCGTATATCATAAAATTATCGCCTTTCATAACACAACCTTTAGCGAGCGTGAGTAGACCTTGTCCGCTCAGCAGTTTAGACGCCATACCGTCTGGACATAAAATGCGTACTGTGCATTGTTCGCAACAGAAAAACAGCCAGGTGTTATGTTTATGCAATTTTATTCATTTGTGATAACAACGGCGTACTTCCGAGTTACAATATTTATCAGAATTGAGACCGTTATTTGTAATTATACTAGAGCCTCGTCCTCAAGATTAATATAATTCACAACGTAGTAACGCACAGTGACTACCACTATTTAGCACTATTTTTAGAGAAATTTTATCCTTATAGTTATTTTTTATTTCTAAGGTAGAAATATTTTTTCTTATGACAACACTAACACTCCCCACCTAAACGATTCTGCATCCGCCTCTCCACCTGTATTCGTCCTCATTCGCAATTCAGTGCTCGGCCACTTCGCACTATACCCACGGTAGTGAACGAAAATTAAATTTATAAAAACAAGTGAAGTGAACGTTTGTGGAAAACTTTACCAGTTTTCAATTAGTTCTTCATCCTCGAGCCAGGCATCGAGATTCACCTCGCCACGTCCATCCATTGATCTCAAGATGTCCACGATGTAAGTTTTATTATTCTTATATTTGCTACAATGATTTCCTTTTCTGTAGTGTTATATGTTATGCATCAGAGTAGTCTGTAGGACTGTCTCGCCGCATTGCCTATGGAAATGCATCAGGGTAGTCTGTGGGACTATTCCGCCGCATTGTCTGTTGAAATATATCATAGGATAGTCTGTGGGACTATTCCGCCGCATTGTCTGATGAAATGCATCAGGGTAGTCTGTGGGACTATTCCGCCGCATTATCTGTCGAAATGCATCAGGGTAGTCTGTGGGACTATTCCGCCGCATTATCTGTTGAAATGCATCAGGGTAGTCTGTGGGACTATTCCGCCGCATTATCTGTTGAAATGCATCAGGGTAGTCTGTGGGACTATTCCGCCGCATTGTCTGTCGAAATGCATCAGGGTAGTCTGTGGGACTATTCCGCCGCATTATCTGTTGAAATGCATCAGGGTAGTCTGTGGGACTATTCCGCCGCATTATCTTTCGAAACGAATCTGGATGGTCTTGAATAGTAATAATATCTTGGGACAATCCGCACACGGTCGTCCGATCCCGGGCTGGGCAGGGCCTGTACTGTTGGAGCCAGACAGCTGATACTAATACTTATATACATATTTATTTATTTATTTTGTAAATACATATGTACTTAAATAGATAAATAACGCCCGGACACTTTGTGGGGATCGAACCCACGACCCATAGGGGTCAAGCTGTGTATTGATGGAATAAATTGCAGGTACAATGCGAACGCTGCCGCCACGCAACCGAACGCGGTTGTGCGTTGGCATTGCTTACAAAACTACCGTCAATATTGTATTATTGTGCATGATGTGTTTTAATTTGTTTTAAATAATTAGTTCATATCTATATTACTCGAATGAGGAATGTGCGACGCTCGGACAAACCCATGGTGGTTTATGAGCGCCAAGGTCATAATTGTGTTTATAAATTATTTAATAAATAAATGGAAAAAAAATATATATATATATACCCATCGGTTAGCAGCCGGGGTGTCTAGCCACTAGATCATCGGGCCCGTCCGTGTCTATAGGACTATTCCACCGCATTGTCTGTTGAAATGCATCAGGTTAGTGTGTGGGACTATTCCACCACATTGTCTCTTGAAATGCATCAGGGTAGTCTGTAGGACTATTCCGCCGCATTGTCTGCTATAGCTGTTTGCACCAGAACAGTCTGCGGGACTATATCGCCGCAATCATTAGCCTTCCTTTAGCAAAGGTTATATTTATTTGGGTAATCACTTGTAAGGCTTACTTATACACTTCTGTATATACTTTATATATAATACTATATTCTTTTACTTATATATATATATATATATTTCTGAAATATTAGAAATTCTGGAACCTGCTCCAAATGCTGTCTTACAAATGGCCTGGAGATAAACTGATGTTGCCCACATGATTTCATCACGTGGCAACAACCTGTTTGTTTGTTAAGGAAATGTTAAAAATATATATATGTCCTGAGATTTAGGCTACAGTAACCGATAAAATTCTTAATACGCAATAGTCTGTCAAATTACCTATATAAGGAATCATGATGCATACCGTAGTATTGTGATATTCAGCAAGCAGAAACTATACCCAAACGCAATTTCGCGCTCCGATATTTATCAATAAGTAGGATTTATAAATATCTGTCCGGACAAGATCTTAACGGATCCAGATACAGACTGCAAAAACGGGTACCACAGCCGCAGGCAGCTGATGTGCCTGCAAGGAATCAATTCGCCTGTAACACCAGCAGTACCAAAGCGAGGAACCCGAGGAACCTCGCAGCTATAATCATCCTTCTAAGCAGACTCATCACCGTTAAACGAGCTGCGTTATGCTGGTAGTATTGCTAATTTTTATGTGCAATGGGTCTATGATGATTAACGATCAGACTATCATTTCTTGAATACGTGGTTATCTGTTCTGGCAAAACAGAAAAAGAACATTACTATCGATTGGAGCTTTATCCGAATGTGCATCTACCCGCGATTAATTTGTATTCATGTGTTTTTTGTGTGTCCCAAACCTAATGGTACCATGTGGTTTACACGGAACATAAAGGCTGCATTTTAACAGCAATTAAACTAATATATAAAGATAGTTGTATGGTAATCCTATTAACAGGGTGAAAATTTCTTTGTTCCCAACCACCCTAGCTCTAGAAGACCTTACGTTAGACGAAAAAGTTGTTGAATTTACCCTTTGGTTTTTTGTACAGGGCTGTACATTTTTTACCAAGCTAATGAAGCCAGTGATTAAGCGACTATGCTCATGTCGTTTTATGTCATATATACTTACATATTTGTTTTATGTAGTTATACTTAATAAGCAAGCGTGCAAAATATGAGAATCAAAGAAAACCTCATAATAAGAAAATAAATGTCAGAGTACCCTCTAAATCTTGCAAATATTTCAGCTACATAATTAGTGCTCAAATATGGCAATTAGTTTTTCCCACAGAAAAATAACACTTCGTTTAAAAATCTATAGTAAAATAGAATCATTTTCAAAGTTAAAACACTGTAAAGTAAGGAAACTGCTAACCTATTTAATATGTTTACTAGTTTCAGCTTTATACGAAATAATTCGAACGGTATAAATTTCCTTCATTATTTAGGAATAACAATAATTATAATAAGTATATATTGCTACCTCAGTCAATATTTATAGATATACACTGGTAGTTAAACAGCATTATGTACTCTGTAAGTCCGTAAAGTAAGACACCGTCCGTCCGTAAAGTAGGTGCTAGATATATTGTTTGAAACCTCAACGATGGGATAGGGTGCCACATGTAATGGGAGAACCACTTATAGTCATTGGTTTAATAGAGAATCCTCAATTCACATAAGTTATGACACTTTTAGCAGTATATTCTTTCAGTTTTTCGTACTATCAAATATTGTTACGGATAAGTATATACTACTGCTTTGAGTTATATAAACCGTGTGTGGAGAGATACGATACTCTCCTATTATCAGTGTCAAAACACATATGGTAGTGGTGTGGGCTCCGTAAAATATTTGCAGTGTAGTATATATAAAATAAGTCAATATACTGACTGATAAAGAATCCAGATTATCATACTTAGATACCGAATGATCACTCTCTAATGTAGCATACCAAATAGAAATAGGTTTCAAGTTCCTCGTATTGATCTCAAAGCAGCCCAAGTTTAAAAAAAAAAAATCGTGTATGTTGCCTGACATAGAGAACCTGACGCATACGCATCGATGCGTTTGTTGTATATTCTCTCAAGTAGCCATAAAGCTGAAGACATTTTGGTCATACCAAATTGGCCAGCATAGGCCTGGTTTTTTCATTATAAGTGAAGTAACTGGTCTCTGAAGTAATATTATTAAATACTAATGATATTACAATACCTCCAACTAGCAACCCCAACAGATTACTCTGGTTGTCGGGGATTATTCAAACTTCATTACTAGAGTCCCGCCTTTCGCTAAATAATAGAGATTATGCTGGCATTACTCACATAACACGTTGAAACAGTTTGCCTTAAACGGTTACCTATTGTGTCCAGAATAGTTTTAATATTTTTGAATCATCCAATTATTATCATAGAATTTTTAACATATATTTATAATACCAGTGACACATCTGCGTTATTTCTTTTTGTTGGACCAACATCAGATGTTGATAGAATCAGATTCACTAAGGGCAAAAATTAAAAGCGTCTTTACACGTTATAACGCTACGCACATCTAGAAACTTTTGTTTTTTCATATCTCTTTCTGTAACAGATTTCCAAAAAATGCAATATTTTGATTGCTTTTGTGATAACACAGATTACAAAACGTTGTCTAAAATCTGTAGTAAAATATAGTAAACGATAAAATTATAGGTAAAATTGCATTACTTATTAAAACTTTCTCAGTAGGATTAGAGCAACCAAATGGTTGTTTTCATTCCGCAATGACAGACCCCAAATATGCTACTTAATCTGGTTTTCACATATTCAGAAAACTGAACAATTGAGAACATTATAATAGTGTTTGTGAAATATAATGAAGACTTGGTCTAGTGTTACCTACTAAGTAAAGATGTCTCTATTTTTACCATAACATACGTCACGCTTCCGCCTCTACGCCTTGTAAGTCAGGTATCAATATTGATGTCCTACGATACATCAAAGGGTGGAGCGGTAATCTCCATACGTTAGGAAAATAATATTTCCCAACTATCTATACTTGCACTGGCTTTGGCAATATGCTCTCTTGATTAGATTGATTGTCATAAGTTAACATTAGAATCTTTAATTTATTCTTTGTTAAATACACATAAAATTGAAACATATTTTTTATGTTGCTTGATATTTCCCTCACTTTCTCTCAACATCTACGTTGTGAATTATATTAATCTTGAGGACAAGGCTCTAGTATAATTAGTGATCAAACGAACTTACCTGTACGTGAAGTTCGATCATAATTATACGAAGAGCCTCGTCCGAAAAGATTAGATGTAACCCGCCCATCCCGGAAACCCTGTATCGTTCAGGAAATATCAGATATTAAAATTGATGAAGGACTCTAAACTGAATGAGGACGAATACAGGTGGAGAGGCGGATGCAGAATCGTTTAGGTGGGGAGTGTTAGTGTTGTCATAAGAAAAAATATTTCTACCTTAGAAATAAAAAATAACTATAAGGATAAAATTTCTCTAAAAATAGTGCTAAATAGTGGTAGTCACTGTGCGTTACTACGTTGTGAATTATATTAATCTTTTCGGACGAGGCTCTTCGTATAATTATGATCGAACTTCACGTACAGGTAAGTTCGTTTGATCACTAATTATATTAATACGAAATATGTCAATTGTACGTGTATCATATATTGGATGGCTTAAGGGACATAATCATTTTTTATCATTTAATGGTTTGCAGAACCTTATGTCCAATTCATCCAGCGGAATAAATGAATCTTTGTGTATATTAATGGCCATAAACTTCGATGAGGGTATAATATTTAGCATGTTTTTCGAGTTTGTAAGTAATTGTGGGACGCTGATGATCTTATCGAGTTCAAAAACGTCATCATCCAGTAAAGGTATTCTAGTTTCTATAATAAGATACTCACTTGTAATTCTCGCTTGTATCTGTAACAATTTATATATATCTCTTATATTATCCCTTATGTCTGGAAATGACAGGTGTTCGTGTAAGTGTCTAGCAATATGATTTAGTTGGCTCTCCAGCTGATTTGGTAGTAATAAATGCATGTCTATATGTCCATTGTGCATGTTAGTGAGAGTGTTGATAAGAGTTGATTGAATATTTTTTAAGTTAGATAAAATTCTGTGCTGCAAAGGTAGAAATAAGGACATAGGATGCATTCTCACTATCTGCCTTGATTTCAGTAAGCTCTGTCTGCACACTTTTCATATGTTCATTTATTAGTTCCAATTGTTGATTCATGACTTTCTCGTTTCTCTTAATAATGTTATGCTCTGCTTCGATTATACTTGTTTGATTTTTAATTAAGTTTAATAGGTGTTGCTCGTTTTGGTTAATCAGCTCAATATCTTGTTGATATTGGTCAGCAAATCTCTGGTCGAGAATACCAAATAATGAATTTGCTACATATCCTACACCATTAATGATTCCTCTTCTTACTCTGTTTTTAAGTACAGCTTGCGTTTTTAGTAAATTATTGTAGTATTGAAATTCGTTCATATCATCTTCTAATTGATTTGTTATCACTAGAAATTGCGTCATCCAATTTGATTTTGTCATCTTTCTTAAATGTTATATGAACCTTCAGTCATCTGCTGTAGTAAATACTGATATTGTAATAGAATAGATATTAAATGTCATTCATCCAAAATCTCTTGTACGTCGGGATGTCACTTGTGAGACATCCATTGGTATTTTCCTCGGCGTATAATAAGGGTGCTAATTTTAGTATAGGTCATTTTATAATCTCACTTGCAGTTCTTAGAGTGACGATTCTTGTGTGATCGTCCTTTCCCTAGTTGTAATCCTATTATTTGCTCCATTGGTCATCTGGCCACAAGAATGTTCGGTTATTTGATGCTAATAATAATAAGTTAAATATCTTTTGTAAGTTTTCTCCACGTGTAGCGAACTTGTAACTGTTGTAAAATGTAGACGACTTTTTAAAAATACGTCTTCTGACGTAATTGATAACTCTTCCTCATCTGCAAGCTCAGGGATTGCGTAAATATCCCGAGGTGTTCTTCTTATAGTTCAGAAACCATTTCACAGCTGATAAAAAATTCAAACTGCTTAGGTAAGATACTTCTGTGACGTCGCTGTCTTGTAATTTAATTAATTGCTTTTGTAGGTAAGCAACTAATAACTAGGATGTAATCTTAACGTCCGATTTCCTTGTTTGTTTTTCTATTAACAAATGGTCTGTTAAGTCTCTCCTGTATGGGTAAGTGCATGATGGTGTTACTCTTGCTTGGTGTTAAATAGACCATAATCTGTTGTTCTTGTTGATGAATAAATTGATGACATAATGCATTTGTGTATTTTGCACTCTTACGACCTTTTTAATCTCCTCTCCTCTCTGTAAAATATGTAAATGAACTTGCTCTATATACTTGCAGATTTGTCAATTTGCTGTGCAGCTGTTTTGCACACATAAAGTGCTGTAATCTTCCGCCCACACGCAGTAGGTATAATTTTCCATTCTGTGTTTTAACTGAAGATGATACTTTCAGGTTGTAAGTCTTTAAGATTCATCTCAGTCTGGAGTAATTGTAAAAATTGTAAAGGTTCTGATGAAGTCACATAAACTAGTTTATGTTTGTTTGATACTTTGTGATTATAATGCAGGTGTTATATTTATGAATATTATGTAATCATGATGGTCCCTGCCACCATAACTGCTGTAAAACTCGTATTGCTTTTTTTTTTATCCGATATAACGTAATTCCTGTGGTGTTTAGGAATGACGTCATTAAATGACATATTCAATTTGTAACAAAGTTTTCTATTCAGAAATATTTATATTTAGCTAATATCCGTCCTTTCATATATATTGTCATTTGATTCCCATTTTATAATATTTTTTTTTTGTTTAACTGTGCTTCAAAAAGTATGTGGCAGGATAATGTTAGTTTCTTGAGAATCGGTGTAAGCCTCGATTTTGTGTAAGGTTTGTTTTTACTCTTGTAATTCGAGAGCATACTGCACGTGCATACAGCTTCTCCGATGCGTAACAAAATCATGTTTTATCGTGCTTTCTTCCAATCCACGAAGTATTCTTAAATCTTTAATGTAATGTAAATCGGTGTTAACTGAGCGTATGTTAATACGCTTCCATACTGTTTGTAAAATGTAACTTCGTGTAAATATTTCGAATATGTAAATTATTCGCAGGCATTTATTTCTGTGTCCATGGAACATTGCATGTTTTTTTTTAATTAGTCCGTCGTTTTGTAATCTTAATTAGTATTTTATTCGATTTGCATTAAATCTGTATCGATGACTATTTGGGTGCATAGTCAAGGATCCCGAGTTCTGTAAGGATCTACGTTGTGGTGTGTTCAACTCGTACGCTCCATGATGAGGTAAGTAGGAAGACGGATGCTGACTGTAATTCTTTTTCTTATATCCCGTTGTACTATTCGATCCGTGCTGTACATTGCTGTAAATGTGTGATGACTGATTTTTGTCATCGTTTACCCTTTTTGATGAGGTGTAAAAATTATCATGATAAAGTTTCGGACTGGTGTTACGGTTCTTGTAAAGATGACTGCACTTGACTGTAGCTGGTTGTTGTAAATCCTTATTATCAACAACGGTGTTGCAGTTGTAAGTTGTTCCCGCATCTTTGCCTGGTCGGTTTTGCTGAGTTGCATCTTGCTGTTCAAAGGTATCTGCGTCATACTGGTTTTGAACACGCGTGTACTGATGACCCATTGTACTAGATAAATCTGGGGCTGTTGATGTTGTTTGTACGTTGGAATTGTAAGCATAATGCAATAATGTATTATGAGCAGAATTGCATTCTTTGCATCGATTTTCTGATTTGAAATAATTTTTCGGATGGTAATATAAACAATTTTTGCATATGTTGTGGTTTGATATTGTTCTTAATTGCAACTCTGATGGCATACTTATAAATTTTCTGCATTGGAAGAGCGCGTGATAATTATTGCAAACTATGCATTTATTTGTATTTAAAGTGGCATGACATGTATTGTTGCTATGCCCTCTAGAATAATTGGGTTGAATATATCCGGCTCGAAGGACCAAACTATGTTAGATGCAGAGCCAGGTTCAGCTGCTGCAACGGAGTGCAACGCCTGGAACCGCGGGATGACGGATATGTAAATGAATGTAAGACGGCGGAAAGCGATGTAAGATGTTTATTTGCCCACGGCTGTACGTACACTAACTATTAAATTACTATAAAAATACTTATATGTTAAGTGCAACTTGTCGCGTCGTGCTGATGTTGTCGACCTGATTGTAGGTCAACGATGTACTTCGTACAGTTTACAAAATGCCACGTACAGTGTGAACTCTCCTTAAAGGTATGTACAGCATTCATAAATATATTCAAGGTAACACAAGGTACAAAAGGTGAAAACTTGTAGAAATGAACAAATATAAAGTTGCAATATAGTTTACAAATATTGAAGATTTATTTCGTTAAAAATTCACTTCAATGACTTGAAATCTGGGATATAGTATTTACAAATGAACACACCGAGATTTGTCTTTATAGTCCGGTCAATTTAGACCAAAAAATGAGAGTGAAGTTACATAAAGTCCCAACAAGCTGAATTTCAGTTAATAATAATAATAATAAATACACTTTATTATACACCAAAAGTTACATGTAAATTTAACAATACGTTAAATTAAATTAAATCAGTTAAATTGTTCAAAATATAATTATAAACAATGTCTAGAAGTTCCCCATCATTCCCCTGTAAGGAAAAAAAAATTCAAAGGTCAAAGGTCAAAAAAATGAGTTTTTCACGATTTTCAGCAAAACGGTAAGTTTTATCATAAAAGTACCTCAGACAAAAATTGTAGATCATAAAATTATCTATAAAAAATGTATCAATACTTTTTTTCTTACGAGCCACCGTTTCTGAGATATAACGATTCAAAAAGTTATAAAAGTTGTTATCGTCATAATATGCACACGTTTCCACGCCACCTATGAGGTAGTGTACTTAGCGCGTTTTTTTAACGTGGTTTCCCCAGTAAGCCTACTCCACGGGTCAGTTGTGATCCTGTTTAATGTAAAACTATTGCATAATAACGGAAATTTTCAAAGATTGGGAAAGATAAAAGCGATGTAAATTTAAAAAAAGTGTTGAAGGTTATTCGTCTTTTTCGTAAGTTTCAAATTCTTGTTCTTCTTCTTGATCTTCTTCTTGTTCTTCTTCTCCTTGTTCTTCTTCTCCTGCTTCTTCTTCATCTTCATTTTGGATGCAAGTAAATTGCGTTATGATAAAACTTACTGTTTTGCTGAAAATCGCAAAAAACTCATTTTTTTGACCTTTGACCTTGAATATTTTTTTTCCTTACAGAGGAATGATGGGGAACTTCTAGACATTGTTTATAATTATGTTTTGAACAATTTCACAGAAATTCAGCTTGTTGGGACTTTATGTAACTTCGAATGTCTAAATTGACCGGACTATTAGTCAAATAAAAAAAATCATTACTTTAATAATTTCGTAGAGTAATTCGGTGATTGTTGTAGAAAACAAATGTTTTAAGTCGTTTAAACTTTAATCGTCTGTTAGTTCTTCAGTGACGTTTATAACCTGACCAATGAAGGTTAGCAATCGAATATGCTGATTAACTTAACCGGTATAGTTTTTACGTAACTTCTAGTAACGGGGCACAAGAGGTTGAACACACCACAATGTGTCGTGTAATATCTCACGAAATGACTATTCGAGTAGAACGACCCTTCCTATAAAATAACAAAATGTTTAATTAATTTTTCATCACCAAACAAATTCGTGTGTCCGTTACCTTGGTAGTTGAGGAACAGTTCAGTGAAGGGCGGCAGGCGCACGAGGTAGTGCAGCACGCCGCCCGAGTTGGAGTAGAGCGAGGCGTAGTGGTGCGGCGTCCGTTACCTTGGTAGTTGAGGAACAGTTCAGTGAAGGGCGGCAGGCGCACGAGGTAGTGCAGCACGCCGCCCGAGTTGGAGTAGAGCGAGGCGTAGTGGTGCGGCGTCCGTTACCTTGGTAGTTGAGGAACAGTTCAGTGAAGGGCGGCAGGCGCACGAGGTAGTGCAGCACGCCGCCCGAGTTGGAGTAGAGCGAGGCGTAGTGGTGCGGCGTCCGTTACCTTGGTAGTTGAGGAACAGTTCAGTGAAGGGCGGCAGGCGCACGAGGTAGTGCAGCACGCCGCCCGAGTTGGAGTAGAGCGAGGCGTAGTGGTGCGGCGTCCGTTACCTTGGTAGTTGAGGAACAGTTCAGTGAAGGGCGGCAGGCGCACGAGGTAGTGCAGCACGCCGCCCGAGTTGGAGTAGAGCGAGGCGTAGTGGTGCGGCGTCCGTTACCTTGGTAGTTGAGGAACAGTTCAGTGAAGGGCGGCAGGCGCACGAGGTAGTGCAGCACGCCGCCCGAGTTGGAGTAGAGCGAGGCGTAGTGGTGCGGCGTCCGTTACCTTGGTAGTTGAGGAACAGTTCAGTGAAGGGCGGCAGGCGCACGAGGTAGTGCAGCACGCCGCCCGAGTTGGAGTAGAGCGAGGCGTAGTGGTGCGGCGTCCGTTACCTTGGTAGTTGAGGAACAGTTCAGTGAAGGGCGGCAGGCGCACGAGGTAGTGCAGCACGCCGCCCGAGTTGGAGTAGAGCGAGGCGTAGTGGTGCGGCGTCCGTTACCTTGGTAGTTGAGGAACAGTTCAGTGAAGGGCGGCAGGCGCACGAGGTAGTGCAGCACGCCGCCCGAGTTGGAGTAGAGCGAGGCGTAGTGGTGCGGCGTCCGTTACCTTGGTAGTTGAGGAACAGTTCAGTGAAGGGCGGCAGGCGCACGAGGTAGTGCAGCACGCCGCCCGAGTTGGAGTAGAGCGAGGCGTAGTGGTGCGGCGTCCGTTACCTTGGTAGTTGAGGAACAGTTCAGTGAAGGGCGGCAGGCGCACGAGGTAGTGCAGCACGCCGCCCGAGTTGGAGTAGAGCGAGGCGTAGTGGTGCGGCGTCCGTTACCTTGGTAGTTGAGGAACAGTTCAGTGAAGGGCGGCAGGCGCACGAGGTAGTGCAGCACGCCGCCCGAGTTGGAGTAGAGCGAGGCGTAGTGGTGCGGCGTCCGTTACCTTGGTAGTTGAGGAACAGTTCAGTGAAGGGCGGCAGGCGCACGAGGTAGTGCAGCACGCCGCCCGAGTTGGAGTAGAGCGAGGCGTAGTGGTGCGGCGTCCGTTACCTTGGTAGTTGAGGAACAGTTCAGTGAAGGGCGGCAGGCGCACGAGGTAGTGCAGCACGCCGCCCGAGTTGGAGTAGAGCGAGGCGTAGTGGTGCGGCGTCCGTTACCTTGGTAGTTGAGGAACAGTTCAGTGAAGGGCGGCAGGCGCACGAGGTAGTGCAGCACGCCGCCCGAGTTGGAGTAGAGCGAGGCGTAGTGGTGCGGCGTCCGTTACCTTGGTAGTTGAGGAACAGTTCAGTGAAGGGCGGCAGGCGCACGAGGTAGTGCAGCACGCCGCCCGAGTTGGAGTAGAGCGAGGCGTAGTGGTGCGGCGTCCGTTACCTTGGTAGTTGAGGAACAGTTCAGTGAAGGGCGGCAGGCGCACGAGGTAGTGCAGCACGCCGCCCGAGTTGGAGTAGAGCGAGGCGTAGTGGTGCGGCGTCCGTTACCTTGGTAGTTGAGGAACAGTTCAGTGAAGGGCGGCAGGCGCACGAGGTAGTGCAGCACGCCGCCCGAGTTGGAGTAGAGCGAGGCGTAGTGGTGCGGCTGCCGCGCCAGCACCGGGCTGCAGCCCTCGCGCCGCGCCGCCTTCAGGTCCTGCCGACCACCACACCACACTACACTGGCCGCCTCTACTCGCGACACGATACGGCACGTCACAGATCGCTCGCACTTTACTTTATGCCCTTAGATATTAATGCAGCTCACACAAGGAGAGAAAGAAGTCTCCGGTGGCTCGCTGGGTCAACGACTGCTGACGCTTTAGCAGGCTAAAGTCGCCGTTTCAAAACATACTGCTTCAAAACGTTTTCTTTTAATCAATTAACAAACTGGTTCGCAATCCCACGAAATGTACGGCGGTACAATGCATTGTTAAGGAACCTGTGTGTATCAAAAGAACTGCTCCGCTAGCAACAAATAAAAAAGCAACGGTTTTTCAGCCACCGACATAGTTGGTACCCATCAAAAACCGCTGGTAAAATTACCCTAATACACAGAGGGCGTATTCTGATGTGGTCTATTAGATATCAAGGTATTTGAGGTTATTAGTATGTGATCAAGTGTATGCAGCATTAAAGAATTAGATTAGTCCCTCTCAACACGGTTTTGTTAAAAATCGGTCAACAGTTTCAAACCTGACTATTTTAAATGACTACATAACGGAAAAGATGGATGGAGGTGCACAAGTTGATGTCGTTTACACCGATTACAGTAAAGCATTTGACCGAATAGACCACATCATTCTTAGAATGAAGCTGTTTAATAATGGTATAAGAGGTGATCTACTTCGATAGTTCTCCTCATATATTGATAATCGATCGCAGGCAGTTGTTGTCAGTAACTACATTTCTAGTTGGGTTGTGGTCCCGAGTGGACTACCACAGGGTTCATTGATGGGTCCGTTGCTGTTTATTCTTTATGTAAACGACATTGACTGTTGCTTCCAAACTTCTAAACTGCTCTGTTTTGCTGACGATATGAAGATAGTTTCTTCAATTTCCACATATGAAGATATGCAAGCACTTCAATCAGATCTGAGTAGATTGGATGAATACTGTCAGATTAATAAGTTAGAACTTAACCCGCCGAAATGTTCTGTAATTTCCTTTAGCAGAAAACGCAGCCCATTTCCAACATCTTATATACTAAAAGGGCAAATATTACGAAAAAGGGATACTTAGGCGTCAATCACGATTCTAAACTAATATTTAACCTACATGTAGACGAAATTGTTGCTAAAGGGTCTAAAGCACTTGGTTTCGTTATGCGGTTATCAGGATCCTTTAAAAAAGCTAAAACCCTAAAGATTTTGTATTGTACGTACGTGAGGAGTCACTTGGGAGTACGCTTGACAAATTTGGAATCCGTGTTATAACAAATACATCGATCGCATAGAAAATATACAAAAAAAAGGTTTATTCGCTTTCTATGTTTTCATCTGAAAATGCGGTATCGTTCGGAGGACTACTTAATTCTATGTAAGAAATTCCATATAATGCCACATATGAATCGGCGCCAGTTGTCAGATTGTACATTCTTTACAAAAAATCTTTCTCATGAAGTCGACTGCCTTTTAAGTAAACTATCCTTTAAAGTCCCCCAAAAATCAATCAGATTTAATCCTCTTCTAACTATAGGCAAAATTCATATATAGTGCGAGCAAGCAATGATTTTAATAAATTATGCAATGAGCTGTCATTTGACCCATTTACTACTAAGAGCAGTGCAGTGAGAAAGTTGCTGAACTCTAAATTCTTTGATTAAATATTTTTACATCTTTTTTAAACATAAACCTTTAAGACTAGTAATGTGTGCTTTCTAGCGACCGTTGAAAACTCTGTTAATTAAGATGTCACTATCCGTGGAAACCTGTATGAGGCCATATGTATCTTACGGAAATAACTATAAAATTTGTTACGGCTGTTGGTTTTCCTACTTGTATAAAATAAAATAAAAATAAAATTATTTATCTGTAGGTGTTTCTATCTATTGCTAGTCTGGTATACAGTAACATCCTTTATGGTATGATAAAGTCTTTCATTAGTACACTTTGAACATTCGTTATAAATTTTTTAACTTGTTAAAAGGAACTAAACGGAACAGTAACCTAAAGGCTTTGTAACAACCTTAACGAGCTGATTAAGACGGTCAATACTCACATTGTAAATATTAATATAATGCTGTTCTCTACTCTTGTTCTGCACCGCCATCGGTTTGCTGAGGTCCCGGAAGGAGGCGGGGTCGTTCAAGTTTAGAATCCGTGAAGTGTAATCTGCGATTACGAACGGCAGCACAGGGTACTGCATGAGGTCGTTGTACGACCGGCCGGCGAGGCCGTTCAGCCGCATCAAGTACTCCCAATTAGTAATGCTGCCGCTCCGCCACTGGCTCATAGCTTCTGCCAGGGAATCCGGCTCGATTCTATTGGGGAATGCAAGCATAGGATGAATAGTGCGGTACCGCAGAATGGGGGATGGATATGCGGGAGGGAAAAAGGTAACACGACACTAACATTGAAAAATATGTATAGTCAAAAGCGAAACTCGATGTTGAAACTTTTCACCTTAAACATGAGACATTTGAGTGAAGAAGAAGAAAAACATTTATTTGACCAACACAACACCAACCAAACTAAGTGCATCTAAAATAAAATTTACAAAATCTGTTGTAATTTTTGAATGCTGTAATTTCTTTAGTTAGCTCAGTGCCGTTCACATCGGAACACAGATCACCTAAAATTATATTGCGGCAGAATAACAGTCACGTTGCCCATGACTTTCCTGGATATTCTCCTAAGAATCTACTTAGCCTATTTTAAGTGAAACTGACCTCGCAGTCTGGTGCTGGCAGGAGGCCAGCGCCTTGAGGAAGGCGGCCCTCTCCTGGTGGTCCGCGAAGGCGATCATGTAGGCGTGGCCCGAGCTCAGGAACAGCTCCACGGCGCGCTCCTGCAGGCACCAGCGGCGCGTGGCCACCTGCAGCACGGCCTCCAGCGGCCAGCTGTGCGCCTCCCGCGCCGCCTGCACCTCGGGGATGTACAGCTTGCCCTGCCGCTTGGGCTGCCCCTCCTCCTGCTGCCCCTCCTCCGGCACGAAATGGATGCATCTGGAATATGAATGCGCTCGAGCTGATTTCTTTCTGACATAATTTATCTACCGCTTTGTCACAATCCGAAACTAAATATGAAATGAAGAAATTTGCCAGGAAACCAAGGTAACGGACATAGCATAAATTGACCAATTGAAGTGGCAGTGGGCTGGTCATTGGCGGAAACTGGGTGAGGTGTGGAGTCGTGGGCCTCGGGGATGCCTATGTCCAGCAGTGGACCGGCGTGGGCTGACGATGATGATAATAAAGTTGTCAGCGTACTCTAGCATAGAGCGAGCGGTCACCTGTCGCTGAGCAGCAGCTCGCCGTCGAGCTCGGCGGCGACGGTGACGCAGGTGACGCGCGCCATGTACGCCACGGTCTCGTTCAGCTGCAGCTGCGTCACCAGCCCGCCGGGCGCCGCCTGCCGGCCCCCCACCACGCCGTACAGTGGCGGCGTGAGCAGTGCATTTTCTGATAAAACACGTTCATACGGCATTGAGCTCAGAAGAGCGACAGTCAAAAGGGTAAACAGTGTGTAAATGCGGCAGCAAGAGTTCTATGTTTATGTGTACATGAAACCGCTACAGCGTTTTGTATATCGGTCAGTCGATGATTGGTATATTATCGGAACGGAGTCGTTTATGGCACATAAATCAATAATGCGACAGATAAAATTGTGACTTTTTACCATCGATATAATATATGAACTAGATAAACATTCACGAACAAAATGACATCTAAAATGTGGTCGCGGAGGTTGCAAATTTATCTGTGCTGGTGGCGGAAACGTGAACTAACGCGTTTATTATGACAACGACGTGTAGTTTGACAGTTTAATATAGACAGTAGCGATTTTTGCCGTTAGGAGTGCCTAACGGCAAAAATAATTTTGTCAGGCTGTGGCTTGTAAAGAAATAGCGACACAAGGGCGCTATTGCTTGTAAAGAAATAGCGACACAAGGGCGCTATTTCTCGCTACCACTTTCTGGACCGTGACACCAAATCTAGTTTAAATATTATATCGATGCTTTTTACTCATAATTCCAACAGGTGGCGATTTCACAAGAAACTAATCTCGGTCGAGAGCTCGTCAGATTTCGTTCCCCATCCAAACCAGACGAAGCGTCGCCAGTAAAGCGACATCTAGTGATTTTTTTGTTACCTGAAACACCAACGCCATCTCTGGCTGAGCAAAGTAACGAAAATGGAAGTCCGTTGTGAGCGGGCGTGTGAGCCACCTCACAATCAGTAGGGTGTAACGTGTGCGCGTCGTACCGGCCTTGTGTTGGTGCGCCTGCTTGAGGAAGCGCGGGTGCACGTGCAGGTGCGCGCGCCGCAGCCGCACGCGCACGCGGCCCGCGCACTCGCGCTCGTCCAGCCGCCACGAGCGCGGGTAGCCGCGCGCCGCGTGCCACACGCCTGCCGACACACGACATGTACCATGAGACACGTGTACAGCTAGCCGGGCGTGCGCGCGTGCACCCGCCACTCACCCAGCTCGTGCGTGTGGTCCTCTACGAGCGTGCGCCAGGCGAGGTGCGCGGCGGCGTCGCTGGCGTGCTCGCGCCGCAGGTGCTCCATGAAGGCCTTGCGCTGCGCGTTCTGCAGCTCCACCACGGCGCGCGTGACGCCCATCGCGCCCTCCGCCACGCGCGCCGCCAGCGACTCCTTGCCCCACACTGTCCTGACGCGTGCCCACGATCAATGACTACAATACGACCGCACGACTCAGAGCTGTATTTTACGGCTCCGCCTGCTACTGTCGCGTTTCTGCTGTCGCCAGCGCTCCAGTCAGAGTCGACGTTACGGTGGCTGAGCGACCATCGTTCATTTTATACGCTTTCATTCAAGACTGCATCGCCTTTCGCAAATAAGATTGCGGTCGATCACCAGTTTATACCTACTGAGTAAAAAATAAATACCGGTCAAGCGCGAGTCGGACTCGCGCACCGAGGGTTCCATACCATCTTTGGACGTATTAAAGTAATTTTACTATTCATGTGACACCTCAGATAGCGAAAAAACCAAACCGCAAACTAAGTTTGTCAGTCGAGGCTTTTTAGGATTACTATAAAATTATACTACTCAGAGGTAGGTAGGTGGGTGAGATTATCACCCACCGCAGCTGTCGCATAGGAAACTTGGGTTCTCCAGTGGTATCGTACCTGTGGGAGCCAGCGGTATATCTGCGGGTGTGCACTCACTTGGCGACGAGCGCGCGGCCCCGGGCGGCGTGGCGGGCCCAGCGCTCCAGGTCTTGGTGCAGCAGCTCGGCGGCCTCGGCGGCCAGCGTGGCGCCGTGCACGCGCTCGGCCAGCTCGGCCTGCGCGCCCACGGCCCACGTGCGCGCCCAGTCCGTGATGGCCAGCTCCACCGCCCCCTGCGCGTGCACGTGCTGCAGGATCATGAGCAGGTACACCGCCAGCTGGGGGGTACACACGCACGCATTATTTGTCTCTATTTATACAATTATTGTAAAAACTAATTTGTTATGTTGTAGCATAGCTACATAGTTTTGGGCACATTACAGTAAACAAATAAGTAAAATACAGTTGTTTTATCAGGAGGCTACACTGGCGCCAACGCGGTTTTTACTATAGCTTGTTCGCATTTTTTTTTCTCTTGGTGGCGGTTGTCGTAATTTTTTTCTTTTGTGGCGTGGTTGGAGATTTTTTTTTCTTTTGCCCCACCGCCGTGTGGTACCCGGCTTACTGGTGAATCGGTCCACCCCTACTCGTCCTAGGGTGTCGTAAAAGGCGACTAAAGGAAATACCGTGACAGGTTTTCACAAGCTAGGTCTGCAGGCCTTCTGCCGCAGATCTAGTGTCACTAGATAGGGGGCCTAGTGACACCACCTACGCTGTGTATTGCATTATTTTCCAAATTTTTGTTATATTTTTTTTTAAACTTAGTGCATTTTTTTGGCCTAAATTTTATTTAATTGAATTTTTTTTTTGTGTGTTTTAGCCAACCACGACCATTATTTGTTTCGTGTGTATTTCTCTTTTATGTTCTATGTATTTCGCAGCATATCTTATTTTTGTATTAATCCGTATATCGAAAACGTTGGCAGACAAATATTTTCCTACCCGATTTTATTATTTTTCTCGTTGGCAAAGCGCTAAGGCCGAGTCCTGACATAATTTTAAAATCAATTATTTCTTTTCAATATTAAAGTTAACATGCATATTTTTAGTAGTATTAGTTTATTTAACCATCGGGTAAGGTGCAAACTAAGGTATCAGCTCAAACCTAGTACAATTATAATGTCAAGTAATTTTTATAGATTGATATTTTCTAACATGACAGTTTGTACATGTAACATATATAGTATTGAATTTTGGCATATTTGATAGCATTTTTTTTAGCATTTTATAGCATATACTTAACATTTAAATTCATTGACATAATTATAATGGTAATTTTTTTTTATAGAATAATATTTTTTTATCAAAACTTATACTGGCTATATACTACTGGTAGGCTACATACTAGTTAATTATTATATTATTCTTTATCATTTCTATACTGAGCAGTTTTTCATCACCTATTATTTTTTTACAATTATTTTTTTCCAAATTAAAGAATGTCGTCTATAACCGCCATTATGTATCGTGCCGGTCACCGTGGCACGCTTCATTCGATAAGGAATGCGGCTAAGACACAGAACTACCTACATTCTGACTGATATTTTGTTATCTGATATCAGTCATACTTAACTCCGGTTGCAGTAAGAGAGTCACTCAGAGTTAACCATTAGGTTTGTTTACATTGGAAAACTAGGTCAACCGATAGTAGGTACGAAACGAAGTAACGCACATACGTAACGTTAGTAATTCGTAGGGAATGTGGTTTTTTTAAAGGAATTTTGGCATTTAGGTTCTTACTAAAATATGGTTGGTACCATCGCGGTCAGGAACGGGGTACCAAACTTTCAATCAATTATTTTTTTTTATCATAGTTTCGTGCGCTTATCAACTTCGCACGTAATTTAGGACAGGTACCATCGCGGTCACGAACGGGGTACCAACTTTCAATCAAAATTTTTATTTTCTCATGTTTACGTGCGCTTAACAGTTCACACGTATGTAAGGACGGTTCGAGCGAGTGATTATCGCCTTAAGGTGATACACCGTTTCTGACTGCGAGTGTACATAATTTTTTTCTCACTAAATTTAATTTTAGATACTGTTTTACAGTTATTTACTAATAGTAGGTAAGTACATGTATGTACATATGTTAGTTTTTTTCTCATATTTTTTTTATTCTTCACATATGTGATGGATTTTATAGTAGTTTAGGACAAGTACTACAGTATGTGTATGTCTGTCTATTTTTTTTTTTCACACAAACAATTTTTTTTTATTATAATATTTTTATTTGCAGATATGACTTAATACGGCGTTAAGTTGTTGTATGTATGTCTGTTTAGTGTTTTCTCATAAACAATTTTTTTTAAATATTTTTATATAGCATTGCATCTTTATATGGGTGAATGCTATGGGGAGTTGTATGTTTGTGTGGATAATGTTTACTCACAAACAAAAATTTTATTAGATTTTTTTATCGTTACGAGGTATTAATGATTTCTTCTTCCTCTTGATTCTATCCTTTTCATTTTTCTGGAGCGGGGGTTACGGACTCCAAACAAAAATAAGCCATCGTAACGTCTTTTCTATATACAGCGGATGAATGACTGTCTAAATAATAATAATAATATCTTGGGACAATCCACACACGGTCATCCGATCCCAAACTAGGCAGAGCCTGTACTATGGAAACTAGACAACTGATACTAATACTTAAATACTTTTTTTTTTGTAAATACATACTTAGATAGATAAATAACACCCAGACACTTGGTGGGAATCGAACCCACGACCCATCGGGTAGCAGCCAGGGTGTCTAACCACTAGACCAACGGGCCCGTCAAATAAGCCAACATTATCTTTTCTTTTCCTCTAAACTTATACTATGGGGACATATATATATTTTTTTTAACAGAGTGTTCGTGCCACACTAAAAGTACGGAAGCGGGGTTAGGCCACTTCTCAAATAAGCCTTAGGCCATAGGATATATATATATTTTTATTAGGGGTTTTCTTAGGGGTAACTAATATCATTGAAGAAGTTCTCACTAAGATCCTATATTGACTAAATATATTTTATTCTTTTTTGTATAGTCAACTGGTTTTTTTGGTGTCTTATTTTGGGGGGAGTTTTAAATCGATGTGTATTTAAACTCGTGTTGGTGTCTTTTATACACCGTATTTGGGGTGTTTTTATACACCTTGCTGGGTGTCTTTTATACACCGTTTGCTGGTCGCGCTGTGTCGACGCAGTTTTTTTTAATGAGGCATTTATACCGTTGATCTATTTACATTAAGAAAATATTTGGTCAATGTTCATTTATAGTATTAGCTTGGTACTTATCTCCAATATATATATATCTATATATTTAACACCATTGCACTGTTAGTATGAGCTCATAATCTATATGATTTTGATCTCTGTTTCGACTGCGGGCGACAGGAATCGCTTTAGAATAAGATTGCTGCCGCTACCATGAATGATGAATGAATGAAAGAGATGTATGTTTGCCGTAAACTATCAGAGTAATTCTTTTTCTGGAGTTTTGTTCCTTAGATAGTATAGAACAAAACTCTTACTACATGGTTTTGGGCACATTACAGTAAACAGATAAGTAAAATACAGTTGTTTTATCAGGAGGCTTAATAGCTTCTACAGAAATAGTAATAGCAACGCATAGTAATTTTATACTACTAATTTTTGTGACTAGGCGTTTATATTAATATACGGCCTTTCTATATTGATTGGGGAACACTATGCTCTTATTTTAGTTATTCATGGTAATAGGCGATGAAAGCTGCATCAGGTATTCTTATTAATTTCATTGGTAGAACCATAGGTAATATTTAGATACCTAGGTAAGGGGCACTTTTTAACTGAGGGTATTAGTTTTAAAATAGGCGGACCTTATCGCGGGCGAGGCGATGCGATTAACGCTCAGTACCCGAAAGCTTAAAGTGACAACCAATCAGCGGCGGCCACCACATTAGGTACTGGGTGTTCTAGACGGTTCGACGCCATCTCCTTTCGATAGGTTTCGTCTTTGACTCAGTAGTTGAGCCAGCCATTACCATCTGAGCTGAGCACCGAGCACCACTGCAATTGTCTCTTATAGTAGTATTGTATTTTCTGTCGACGGTTTTGATATTTAGTGCAACTATAGTAACAGTCTATTAAGAGTATATATAAATTTGAAGTGAACCCAGTATTTACTGGTAAGTTGTTTAAGTATTGTATTACTGGGCGTCTACTCGCAAAAACGATTATCGATACATCGTGACATTTGTCGTGTCGAATCCTACTCTGAGTTACATCGTTTTCTATGTCGTAACGACGAATGAACAAACGATACATTATTCGACATTATCGTCCATAACCCACTCTTAGTCGCAAAGTCGCTTATCGAATATTGAAATTTTTCAACGACCTAAACGTGATTTTTCGATAATCTTGACTATAGCTCATTAGGTGTCGTTGGCGATATCGTTTTAGTTTTTACCTTTGATTTTCTTTGATTTTCTTTATTTTTGATATTTTTGATTAATCTTTTAGTTCACAAAACGTGTACCGGACCGGATAAAATTATGTATTTCTTTTATTTTTTTTATTATTTAAATTGGTAATAAGCAGAAGGATCACCTGATGGTAAGCCATTAATTTAATAATTTTATTTAAATTTATATTTAATAATTTATATTTAATTTAATAATTAATAATTTAATTTAAATTAATAATTTAATAATTTTATTTAAATTATTTAATTTAATAATTTAATTTAAATAAATAATTTAATTATATAAAAAAAATTAATTTAAATAAAATATAGAATTTATTTTAATTTAAATAAATATAAAATTTAATTTAATTTAAATAACATATAAAATTTAATTTATTTTAAATAACATAATATATAATACATAATTTAATCTAAATTAAATTATATATTTTATTTTATTTAAATAAAATATAAAATTTAATTTAAATAATATATATAATTTAATTTAATTTAAATAGGTTTTAATTCAATTTAAATAAAATTTAAATTAATTTATATTAAATAAAATTTAATTTAAATTACATTACATTAAATTATATATATTATTTTATTTAAATAAAATATACAATTTTATTTAACTTAAATAATATATAGAATTTAATTTAATTTAAATAAAATATGAAATTTATATTAATTTAAATAACATATAAAATTAAATTTAATTTAAAACACATAATTTAATTTAAATAAAGTATAAAAAATTATTTAATTGCAACTGCGAGGCCATAACTTTGTACTTATTATTTATTCCATTCGCTCCGAACATCGTATATATCATATAAATATTTACTCTACCGCAACGATAATCGACGAGAAATTCGAACATTTGTTAGAGTAGGGCAGGTGCGATACATTCGGAGACGTATCGTTTCGTTTCGAATGTATCGTTGTCGATTTTGCGAGTAGGCCCCCAGCTGTAGGATTTTTATCGTAATCTCTCCTTATGTGAACTAGGTACTATTAGGCCTATTGTTTTACGTTATATTGTTAGGGTGTACTTTATTTCCTGTAGACGTCTCCATAATGCGGCAGCCTCCACCAACTGAAAGCTGGTCTGGAGGGTGTCGCGTTAGGGAACGGCGTCTACAGTAACGCTTATGTGGTGTTCCAGGGTTCTACCTTCGGGCACAAATTCTACCTTCGGGCACGAATTATTACTTCGGCCACAAATTCCACCCTTCGGGTGAAAGTCTCCTTCGGGCCTGAGTTGCTGACCGACCGGGCCTAGTCCAGACTCCGCGTCCGTGTCGTCCTGGCCATTTCAAAGAGAAGGAGGACGTCTGAAGACCGCGGGAATCGTCGTTGCGTTCCCTAACGACCCCTAGTTGAGTTACAGCTATTATTGTTATACGTGGGAACAAGCTAATTAGTAAAGCGAACCTTTTCCCTTGTACTGTATTCTTCTCTCTTTTAATTTTAAATAAATTTGTGTAGCCCCTTTTGTCGTTGTCTAATTTATCTCTTGCTCGCCGACTAGGCTACAATGTATAGCTGTTGTTTCAAGTAGTGAATTAAAAAATATGGTTATCAAATGTTTTTTAAAAATAATACCCACCCATTTTTTTCCATTGGGTGCCGTGAGAGGCGACTAAGGGGGAAAACGAGAAAACGGACAGCAGCGTCTTTCTATTGAATCACCTACCACCTATACTGCGATCTCCGAGATGCATGAAAAGCGTGAGGATCACGAAAACCCTTCCCTCCGAAAGGGGAGGCTTTTCTTTAGCGGTGGAAGTTTTTCGGCTAAGTCACAGCACTAAACTCCTCTATGCCCGTTCGGTGTGGAGGAGTTGAATACTGTACGGGTGTGATTGAGCGGTGCGCACCTTCCTGTACGTGGCGGGGTCTTGCGGCGTGAGCGGCGCCAGCGCGCGCGGCGGCGCGTGGTAGAGCGCGCGCAGCAGCCGCGCCTGCAGGCCCCGCGCGCCCGCCGCCGGCGCCGCGCCCCACCAGAACAGCTCCAGCAGCGCGCGCGCCGCCTCGCCCGCGGCGCCCCCGCCGCCCCACGCCCAGCGCCGCGCGCCACCGCCCGCTGCGGGGAACACGCACTGGTCAGCACCGCGGCCGGTGAGAGAGGCGAGGTCACCTTGCATCTCATGCAAGGTGACCTCGCCTCTCTCGAGTGGTGAGCAGGCGGTCGAAGAGCGGCGCGTCGGCGTGCAGCGGCTCGGTGGGAGGCCGAGTGAGCAGGAAGCCGACCGCTCGCAGCACCGCGGCCGGTGAGAGAGGCGAGGTCACCTTGCATGAGAGTGGTGAGCAGGCGGTCGAAGAGCGGCGCGTCGGCGTGCAGCGGCTCGGTGGGAGGCCGAGTGAGCAGGAAGCCGACCGCTCGCAGCACCGCGGCCGGTGAGAGAGGCGAGGTCACCTTGCATGAGAGTGGTGAGCAGGCGGTCGAAGAGCGGCGCGTCGGCGTGCAGCGGCTCGGTGGGAGGCCGAGTGAGCAGGAAGCCGACCGCTCGCAGCACCGCGGCCGGTGAGAGAGGCGAGGTCACCTTGCATGAGAGGGGTGAGCAGGCGGTCGAAGAGCGGCGCGTCGGCGTGCAGCGGCTCGGTGGGAGGCCGAGTGAGCAGGAAGCCGACCGCTCGCAGCACCGCGGCCGGTGAGAGGCGAGGTCACCTTGCATGAGAGTGGTGAGCAGGCGGTCGAAGAGCGGCGCGTCGGCGTGCAGCGGCTCGGTGGGAGGCCGAGTGAGCAGGAAGCCGACCGCTCGCAGCACCGCGGCCGGTGAGAGAGGCGAGGTCACCTTGCATGAGAGTGGTGAGCAGGCGGTCGAAGAGCGGCGCGTCGGCGTGCAGCGGCTCGGTGGGAGGCCGAGTGAGCAGGAAGCCGACCGCTCGCAGCACCGCGGCCGGTGAGAGAGGCGAGGTCACCTTGCATGAGAGTGGTGAGCAGGCGGTCGAAGAGCGGCGCGTCGGCGTGCAGCGGCTCGGTGGGAGGCCGAGTGAGCAGGAAGCCGACCGCTCGCAGCACCGCGGCCGGTGAGAGAGGCGAGGTCACCTTGCATGAGAGTGGTGAGCAGGCGGTCGAAGAGCGGCGCGTCGGCGTGCAGCGGCTCGGTGGGAGGCCGAGTGAGCAGGAAGCCGACCGCTCGCAGCACCGCGGCCGGTGAGAGAGGCGAGGTCACCTTGCATGAGAGTGGTGAGCAGGCGGTCGAAGAGCGGCGCGTCGGCGTGCAGCGGCTCGGTGGGAGGCCGAGTGAGCAGGAAGCCGACCGCTCGCAGCACCGCGGCCGGTGAGAGAGGCGAGGTCACCTTGCATGAGAGTGGTGAGCAGGCGGTCGAAGAGCGGCGCGTCGGCGTGCAGCGGCTCGGTGGGAGGCCGAGTGAGCAGGAAGCCGACCGCTCGCAGCACCGCGGCCGGTGAGAGAGGCGAGGTCACCTTGCATGAGAGTGGTGAGCAGGCGGTCGAAGAGCGGCGCGTCGGCGTGCAGCGGCTCGGTGGGAGGCCGAGTGAGCAGGAAGCCGACCGCTCGCAGCACCGCGGCCGGTGAGAGGCGAGGTCACCTTGCATGAGAGTGGTGAGCAGGCGGTCGAAGAGCGGCGCGTCGGCGTGCAGCGGCTCGGTGGGAGGCCGAGTGAGCAGGAAGCCGACCGCTCGCAGCACCGCGGCCGGTGAGAGAGGCGAGGTCACCTTGCATGAGAGTGGTGAGCAGGCGGTCGAAGAGCGGCGCGTCGGCGTGCAGCGGCTCGGTGGGAGGCCGAGTGAGCAGGAAGCCGACCGCTCGCAGCACCGCGGCCGGTGAGAGAGGCGAGGTCACCTTGCATGAGAGTGGTGAGCAGGCGGTCGAAGAGCGGCGCGTCGGCGTGCAGCGGCTCGGTGGGAGGCCGAGTGAGCAGGAAGCCGACCGCTCGCAGCACCGCGGCCGGTGAGAGAGGCGAGGTCACCTTGCATGAGAGTGGTGAGCAGGCGGTCGAAGAGCGGCGCGTCGGCGTGCAGCGGCTCGGTGGGAGGCCGAGTGAGCAGGAAGCCGACCGCTCGCAGCACCGCGGCCGGTGAGAGAGGCGAGGTCACCTTGCATGAGAGTGGTGAGCAGGCGGTCGAAGAGCGGCGCGTCGGCGTGCAGCGGCTCGGTGGGAGGCCGAGTGAGCAGGAAGCCGACCGCTCGCAGCACCGCGGCCGGTGAGAGAGGCGAGGTCACCTTGCATGAGAGTGGTGAGCAGGCGGTCGAAGAGCGGCGCGTCGGCGTGCAGCGGCTCGGTGGGAGGCCGAGTGAGCAGGAAGCCGACCGCTCGCAGCACCGCGGCCGGTGAGAGGCGAGGTCACCTTGCATGAGAGTGGTGAGCAGGCGGTCGAAGAGCGGCGCGTCGGCGTGCAGCGGCTCGGTGGGAGGCCGAGTGAGCAGGAAGCCGACCGCTCGCAGCACCGCGGCCGGTGAGAGAGGCGAGGTCACCTTGCATGAGAGTGGTGAGCAGGCGGTCGAAGAGCGGCGCGTCGGCGTGCAGCGGCTCGGTGGGAGGCCGAGTGAGCAGGAAGCCGACCGCTCGCAGCACCGCGGCCGGTGAGAGAGGCGAGGTCACCTTGCATGAGAGTGGTGAGCAGGCGGTCGAAGAGCGGCGCGTCGGCGTGCAGCGGCTCGGTGGGAGGCCGAGTGAGCAGGAAGCCGACCGCTCGCAGCACCGCGGCCGGTGAGAGAGGCGAGGTCACCTTGCATGAGAGTGGTGAGCAGGCGGTCGAAGAGCGGCGCGTCGGCGTGCAGCGGCTCGGTGGGAGGCCGAGTGAGCAGGAAGCCGACCGCTCGCAGCACCGCGGCCGGTGAGAGAGGCGAGGTCACCTTGCATGAGAGTGGTGAGCAGGCGGTCGAAGAGCGGCGCGTCGGCGTGCAGCGGCTCGGTGGGAGGCCGAGTGAGCAGGAAGCCGACCGCTCGCAGCACCGCGGCCGGTGAGAGAGGCGAGGTCACCTTGCATGAGAGTGGTGAGCAGGCGGTCGAAGAGCGGCGCGTCGGCGTGCAGCGGCTCGGTGGGAGGCCGAGTGAGCAGGAAGCCGACCGCTCGCAGCACCGCGGCCGGTGAGAGAGGCGAGGTCACCTTGCATGAGAGTGGTGAGCAGGCGGTCGAAGAGCGGCGCGTCGGCGTGCAGCGGCTCGGTGGGAGGCCGAGTGAGCAGGAAGCCGACCGCTCGCAGCACCGCGGCCGGTGAGAGAGGCGAGGTCACCTTGCATGAGAGTGGTGAGCAGGCGGTCGAAGAGCGGCGCGTCGGCGTGCAGCGGCTCGGTGGGAGGCCGAGTGAGCAGGAAGCCGACCGCTCGCAGCACCGCGGCCGGTGAGAGAGGCGAGGTCACCTTGCATGAGAGTGGTGAGCAGGCGGTCGAAGAGCGGCGCGTCGGCGTGCAGCGGCTCGGTGGGAGGCCGAGTGAGCAGGAAGCCGACCGCTCGCAGCACCGCGGCCGGTGAGAGAGGCGAGGTCACCTTGCATGAGAGTGGTGAGCAGGCGGTCGAAGAGCGGCGCGTCGGCGTGCAGCGGCTCGGTGGGAGGCCGAGTGAGCAGGAAGCCGACCGCTCGCAGCACCGCGGCCGGTGAGAGAGGCGAGGTCACCTTGCATGAGAGTGGTGAGCAGGCGGTCGAAGAGCGGCGCGTCGGCGTGCAGCGGCTCGGTGGGAGGCCGAGTGAGCAGGAAGCCGACCGCTCGCAGCACCGCGGCCGGTGAGAGAGGCGAGGTCACCTTGCATGAGAGTGGTGAGCAGGCGGTCGAAGAGCGGCGCGTCGGCGTGCAGCGGCTCGGTGGGAGGCCGAGTGAGCAGGAAGCCGACCGCTCGCAGCACCGCGGCCGGTGAGAGAGGCGAGGTCACCTTGCATGAGAGTGGTGAGCAGGCGGTCGAAGAGCGGCGCGTCGGCGTGCAGCGGCTCGGTGGGAGGCCGAGTGAGCAGGAAGCCGACCGCTCGCAGCACCGCGGCCGGTGAGAGAGGCGAGGTCACCTTGCATGAGAGTGGTGAGCAGGCGGTCGAAGAGCGGCGCGTCGGCGTGCAGCGGCTCGGTGGGAGGCCGAGTGAGCAGGAAGCCGACCGCTCGCAGCACCGCGGCCGGTGAGAGAGGCGAGGTCACCTTGCATGAGAGTGGTGAGCAGGCGGTCGAAGAGCGGCGCGTCGGCGTGCAGCGGCTCGGTGGGAGGCCGAGTGAGCAGGAAGCCGACCGCTCGCAGCACCGCGGCCGGTGAGAGAGGCGAGGTCACCTTGCATGAGAGTGGTGAGCAGGCGGTCGAAGAGCGGCGCGTCGGCGTGCAGCGGCTCGGTGGGAGGCCGAGTGAGCAGGAAGCCGACCGCTCGCAGCACCGCGGCCGGTGAGAGAGGCGAGGTCACCTTGCATGAGAGTGGTGAGCAGGCGGTCGAAGAGCGGCGCGTCGGCGTGCAGCGGCTCGGTGGGAGGCCGAGTGAGCAGGAAGCCGACCGCTCGCAGCACCGCGGCCGGTGAGAGAGGCGAGGTCACCTTGCATGAGAGTGGTGAGCAGGCGGTCGAAGAGCGGCGCGTCGGCGTGCAGCGGCTCGGTGGGAGGCCGAGTGAGCAGGAAGCCGACCGCTCGCAGCACCGCGGCCGGTGAGAGAGGCGAGGTCACCTTGCATGAGAGTGGTGAGCAGGCGGTCGAAGAGCGGCGCGTCGGCGTGCAGCGGCTCGGTGGGAGGCCGAGTGAGCAGGAAGCCGACCGCTCGCAGCACCGCGGCCGAGTGCCGCGCCGCCACCTCGCCGCGCTCGTGCCGCGCCCAGCCCTCGCCGCCCAGCGACACGGCGGACGATAACACTGCATCACAAAGTCACAAAATAATCAGTGTACAGAAGTCCACCTATATACGACGGACGCTCGAGCAACTCACACATAGACATCGCTCACGGACACGATATCTCGGAACGGTTGGGTGCAGTGCGAGCGCGAGAACAAAGATTGAATTATTGGTTTTAATTGCCGTTCTTCCTGCTCTGTTCTCAAAAAACAAATAACTAGAAACGAGTGCCACTACCACGACAGTTTTTTCGTTTAAGCCAGAGCGCGACCGCCGACCCTAGGTATGAAAAGTGAAGTACATACATGAGGTTTACTTCCTACACTGTTTTTTCGTTATGTCAAAACTCATGGGATTCAAAAGAATAATGGAGCAGACCTGAACTCGAGTGAGACGCTTAAGCATAGAAGGTACTGTACGAGCCAATAATGCTCATACAGCAAATTAATAATTAACCTACTTTATATAGACCAGCAGTCGTGCTACAACCTCCGTCACGCGCTAATGTGTCAATAACTACAAAAACATTACGTAAGGTGCGACTCAGACACTAAACATAGCCGTAGACAATAACTATAAATAAATACGTATAAACAATAATCAGTGGTTTTGGTGTGATCTACATACTACAACAACCGGGATACCGTCAACGACAGGATATCCCCAACATCGCGTGGTCCTTCGACATTGGAATCACGGGGACCGTCTTCGAGTTCTTCGTGACATATCTGCGAAGTGCTTAGTGTGGAATTTCCCCATCACGAAGAGAGGGAAGACTGCGCTGAGTGCCAGCAAGTAACGAACCAGCGGGGATAACGTCCACTGCTACAAAATAAACTACAGACAGCAGAGATAACGTCTACTGCTGCTCAAGAAAATACGGATCAGCAGGGATAACGTCCACTGCTAATCTTCAAACAACAAACCAGCAGAGATAACGTCTGCTATTGCTCAAGAAAAGAAGAATCAGCGGGGATAACGTCCACTGCTATTCATCAAACTACATAAGGGCGGAGATAACGTCTACTGCCAGTCTTCAAACTTCAAAACAGCGGGGATAACGTCCACTGCTATTTTTCAAACTTCACAAAAGGCAGAGATAACGTCTACTGCTACGTTTCAAACTGCACAACAGCGGGGATAACGTCTACTGCTGCAACAACAACATAGCGGAGATAACGTCTACTGCTACTACAACTTCTTGTGAAACACAAGACTTACGCACCAACCACTAACTACTAACAATGTCCAAAGGAGAGTATCAATTTTTGGAGCTCATATCCAAGCAACAAAACAGCTACGAGAAGATCAAAACTCTTCAAAGTAACTTCAAAAAGGATTCTGTGAGTAGAAAAACCATAGATTACCTTAACAAACGCATAGAAGTTCTACAGTCCCTCTGGGATGAATTTCAAACAAATCATGAGATCCTGATGCAGTATGAGTCAGCAAAAAGAGATCATGACTATTTTAAAGAGAACATTTTCGACATAACAAGGAGCATGTTCGACGAAACAAAACAATCAATGACTCAACGAAAAAACGAGTTATTAAGTGAGCCTGGATGTTCGGGAATATCAAAATCGAAATCACCAGACGCTCCCGGAAAACCGCAGTTTGATTCAAGCTTGCAACGACCAACGGCAGATGAGACAGACAAGCTTCTATCTACGCTATTACGTCATCAGATGTGCAACTTCAACGCCTTAAAACGAGCAATCTCGAAAGTTAATCTCGACGAAATGAAGGAAAAATGGCAATTTCAAGACCAACTTAATATACTACAGTCCAAGTGGGAATCCATCGATAAGATCCACTGGGAACTTAGCTACCTTTTACAAGGAAATGACGAAGATTATGAAGTGAAGTTCGACTATTGGGAACAAGTCTACGACACCCTAAAGGAAGACTTAAATCGAAAAATCTTCGAAACGTCACACTATGAAAAAACAACGCCAAGGATTGAATTGCCGGAGTTCAACGGAACTTATACCAATTGGATTTCTTTTAGAGATTTATTCTTTGAGATGGTTCATAACAACCCAACGCTGAACAAGACACAAAAAATGAAGTTTCTCAAGTCAAAACTAAGAGGCGAAGCAGAAAAATTAATCAAACATCTACCTGTAAGTGCGGAGAATTATGACTCATGTCTAGAGATTATCCAGCACCGCTACGATAACAAACGGTTGCTTTTCACCTCATACATAGACACCCTTCTCAATCAAGCATCAATCGATAAACCGAACTCAGCTAACTTGAAAAAGCTGCATGATACTACAAAAGAGTGTTTAAATGCGCTAAAAAACCTCAACATAGACGTCCGTGTATGGGGGCCGCTCATCGTGCATTTACTATCATCAAAACTGGATGACGTCACCTACAGCGAATATATACAAAGTATGAAACAGTCAAGAGAACTTCCAAACTTAGACGAGTTTATGGAATTCGTAGAGTTGAAGTTTATGTCATTAGAAATGGCGCGAACAAAAAAAGGCGGTCAAAAACAGAATTATTCAACGAATATACAACATAAAAATTATAACAATTACAAGTCAACGAACTTTAACAGCTCAGAAAACTGGACAAAAACCTATCATGCTTCACTCCGAAAATGCCCTCTCTGCAAAAACGATCACGCTCTGAGGCAGTGCTCTAGATTTTTGAGCATGGATGTCGCATTGCGTAACCAAACAACAAAGAAACTGGACTTATGCAAAAATTGCTTGTTTAGTCACGGCGGCAATAAATGCAACTCAACGAGGCGATGCTACACGTGTAACCTAAAACATCATTCTCTTCTGCATGATGACAATCTAAAAGGGCAACAATCAAGGTCATCCGCCACAACGGCGGTTGAGCGAACTTCGAATCACATTAACGGTGAACAAGAGATACTCTTAACGACTCTTCAGCTGAAAGTCAAAAACAGAGAAGGAGATTACGTCATCCTTCGGGCATTACTCGATCAAGGTTCGCAAGTAACACTGATTACAGAAAATGCCGCACAACGATTGAACTTACCACGGAACAAAACCAACACGGTTGTGACTGGCGTTGGCACTATCATGGGCACAAGCAAAGGAATGGTTAAACTGGAATGCAAATCTATCCACTCTGATTATACATTCCAAACAGAAGCACTAGTAATGCGGAAACTTATTAACAACCTACCTAGCTCAACAATCAACGCGAAGACCTGGCCGCACCTTGATAACATCAAGTTGGCTGATAAGGACTTTCACATCTCAGCGCCCATCGATTTAGTGCTAGATGCAGCAATCTACTCGCAGATTATCCTAGAAGGAGTACTCAAACACAACAATAATTCGCCAGTAGCGCAACAAACCAAGTTGGGCTGGATACTAAGCGGCGGTACTACAAAGCAACTTAACTGCCTAGTAACTCTAATGGAGTTAGACAGTTTATCAAAATTCTGGGAGACAGAAGAAATCCCTTCGGAACCCGAATTTTCTACAAACGACGAATACTGTGAAAAATATTATACAGAAACGACGGAGCGATTAAAGAACGGGCGATACGTAGTTAAAATGCCTATGAAAACTGACTTCGAACAAAACCTTGGAACTTCCAAACCTCAAGCTGTTGCACAGTTTCTTCATTTAGAAAAGAAAATGGCAAGACAAGAACACTTCGCAAAGTTGTATAAACAATTCATACGTGAATACATCGAATTAGGTCACATGACACCAGCTACAAAGACAGACAGTCAAGTTCAAGCTTACCTTCCACACCATGGCGTGTTAAGGGAAAGCTCAAGCACAACTAGGCTTCGGGCAGTGTTCAACGCATCAATGAAAACAGACTCTGGCTACAGCCTAAACGACTTGATGCAAAAGGGGCCTAACTTACAAAAGGACATAATATCTTTAATCATCAAATGGAGAAGCTATAAATATGTTCTAACGGCGGACATCGAGAAAATGTACCGTCAAATCCTCATTCATCAAGATCAACAATATCTTCAAAAAATAATTTGGAGAGAATCCTCAAGAGAACCACTTCAAGAGATGCAGCTTTGTACCCTAACTTACGGTACAAAAGTTGCACCATTCCTTGCAATGCGGACTCTAAAACAATTAGCTCAAGATGAAGGCAACGCTTTCCCCTTAGCCCAGAAAACTTTACAAAATGACTTTTATATGGATGATGTCATAACAGGCCACCATACAATCGAAGCAACAAAATTGCTACAACAGGAGCTCTACGAGTTACTGAAAACAGGGGGTTTCATCTTAAGAAAATGGGCTACTAACGAACCATCCATTCTCCAGGATTTACAAGAAAAAGAGAAAAGCTACGCAAACAACTTTAATTTTAAGCAACAAGAGTTCAGCAAAACACTCGGACTCGCATGGGATGATGCAAGCGACGCATTCCATTTCATTAGCGAAACGCCTGACAAAAACATATCAGTCGCGTACACTAAACGCAGACTATTATCAGAAATAAGCAAGATATACGATCCCCTTGGTTGGTTAGCTCCAATGACCATCCAAGCTAAACTAATTTTTCAAGAATTGTGGTGTGTAAACTACCAAAATATTAGCTGGGACGAAAATGTGCCTGATAACGTAACAAGGAAATGGATAAAAATTAAGTCCGAGTTACCAAACATAAACAATATCCGTTTACCAAGATGGATCCGCAACGAACACAATAAAACGATCGAATTGCAAGCCTTCTGTGACGCGAGCGAGCAAGCCTACGCATGCGTCATCTACAGCCGAACTACATCACAGACCGGCGCGTACGAAACTACTCTACTCGCAGCGAAAACTAAAGTGGCACCACTGAAAAAGAAAATCACGATACCGAGATTGGAACTATGCGCGGCTGTTTTGTTAGCGAAACTTCTAGAAAAAATAACTAAGATACTTTCAGAGTACGATCTGCGGATATCTTGTTGGACCGACTCTAAAGTCGTCTTAGCATGGCTTCAGGGAAGTGAAACTAAATACGAAAAGTATATCACAAACAGAACTACACAGATTACAAGCATCGTGCCTGCAGTAAACTGGAGTTACGTGAAGAGTAGCGAAAACCCAGCCGACTGTGCAACAAGAGGACTGTCACCATCTAAACTAGTCAACTTTTCTCTGTGGTGGGAAGGACCTCAATGGCTCAAGGAACAAGAAAACCAAACTTTTACAAAAACTGAAACTTATACAACGAACGAATGTTTAGTAACAAATTGTTACATGACAAACACTACGGAACCTACACCAAATAAAAATGAATTAATTAACTCATTACTTGAGCGGCATAGCAACATCGATCGTATTACAAAAATACTCGCTTGGACAATACGTTTCACCGATGCATTACAAAACAAACAGAGGTCAAATGAGTGCAACGAACTTAGCTTGGATGACATAAACAATGCATTATGTATAATTATCAAATCAATACAAGGAAATTATTTTGAAAATGAAATAAAATTCCTCAACAAAACCGGAAAACTTCCAAAAAGGAGCACCATATTGAAACTCAATCCATATTTGGACTCTAACGGAGTTCTACGCATCGGAGGGCGTCTTAAACATTCATATTTGCCAGAAGAAACTAAGCACCCCATTCTCATCCCAGGAGAGGGGAGACTGACTCAACTTATCATTGAAAAGTCGCATCAGCGTACATTACACGGTGGAGCAAGATTAACGCTAGCTCACACTAGAAACAAATACTGGATCGTCAGTGGCAATAGAACCGTCAAGAAAACACTACGTCAGTGCATCCGGTGCCGTCGTTACGCAACAATTCAAACTGAACAGTTGATGGGCAACCTTCCTAAAGAAAGGATTACTCCATCACGGCCGTTTTCTCACACTGGTGTTGATTTTACGGGTCACGTGGAAGTGAAGATTAACAAAGGCCGCGGGATAAAGACCTGCAAGGGTTATATAGCCATATTCATATGTATGAGCACAAAAGCAGTACATATTGAACTCGTTTCGGATTTGTCAACGCAAACGTTTATAGCGGCACTGAAAAGAATGTGCGCCAGAAGAGGCACTCCAAAACATGTTTATTCTGACAACGGAACCAACTTCGTCGGAGCTGCAAAAATATTAAATGAAGAATTCCAACTATACAGAACAATGCTGTCTTCAGAGTTCTTTAGAGAAATCAATGACCTGCAAATAGAGTGGCACTTTAACGCACCATCCTGGCCATCAGCAGGAGGGTTGTGGGAAGCTGCAGTACGCTCCATGAAGAACCACCTAAAGCGAGTTATTGGACAACAGAAGCTAACCTACGAACAATTTTCTACACTTCTTACACAGATCGAAGCATGTATGAACAGCAGGCCACTAAGCCCGTTATCTGAAGATGTAGAAGATCTGGATTATCTGACGCCTGGTCACTTCCTCACTGGGGGCCCGACGCTTGGACTACCACTCAATGAACCTGAACAACTAAAATCTATCGACATCAGAAACAACTGGAAACTCATTGAACTTATGCGCCGACACTACTGGGATCGCTGGTCAAAAGAATATCTTCACTTATTACAAAACCGAAACAAGTGGCAGCAAACTAAAGACAATATACACAAGGGACAACTAGTACTCGTAAAGGAAAGCAATCTGCCTCCAGGCAAGTGGGCGATGGGCCGTGTAGTGGACTTGCATCCAGGCAGTGACGATCTAGTACGAGTAGTCACACTCAAGACGCAAAATGGAGTACTGAAAAGACCCATAACTAAACTAGCCCCACTACCTATTAACGAGGCATGTGAGGGTACGGAAGCACAGAAGACAAATTTTGAAACTAAGAACTACAAAAATGCTAAACCAGCTATTAAAACCAAGAAGAAAGTTTACAGCTTGCTGATGGTGTTACTTGTAGTGTTTGCGACACTCACCTGTGGGCAAACGACACCCCAGCAACATTTCAAAATAACAAGATTAACTAATAACCAACCGATCTACTTTGACCCTGTCGGAAAAATTCAACTCATACACGATGAATGGAAACTTCTTGTATACTACAACTTGACAACGTTCTGGCAGAGTACGATCGAAGTTGAGAAATTCATTAATCATCTAGCTCAAACATGCGCTACAATGCCTAATGAACCATGCCACTCAACTATACAACAACTAAAATTTGAAATGAACCAGTTGGATCAATATAACAAGTTGCTTCTCTCTCAGCATCAGCAACGACGGCGACGTGGCTACGTCAATGGCGTAGGAAACCTTGCACGAACGCTTTTTGGAGTCCTAGACAGCGATTTTGCCGAAAAATACGCTCAAGACATACAAAATATAAAAACAAACGAACAGTATTTATTACAGCTGATAAGAAACCAGACACTTATCATCGAAGGCGAAAACAATATCATACAGAAAAATGAAGACTTTGTGAAAACGCAGCTGGAAACAATACAAAGTTATATAAACGAAACTAAACAGAACACAGAAATGCTGATCAACAGGTTTCAAATTATGAAAACTATGAACGACGTTAACGCTGGAGCGTTGACGGCAAGCTTACTGCTCTCTGTCCTGAAAAGAAACCAACAAATGCTCTTAGATTCACTGTCAGAAATCTACAGAGGAAATCTCGATATGAAATTATTTACACCGGAGCAACTGTCGGAACAACTCAATGACATTGCCGGCATTATATCGAAAAGATTAACATTACCGATTGAAAACATTAACGAAGCGAATATTCAAAATATTTACAAACTTATTTATGTCAAAGCCCGGCTGACCGAACAATACCTTCTCTTCGAATTACACATACCGTTGTCAAGTGATGACGAGTATAAATTATATCAAAATATACCTATCACTATACGACGCGCGTCTAACCAATGTCTGGGGATAGCGGTAACTACAAAGTATATTGGAGTGAATTTCGCAAAGAACACCTATATACAAATAGAAGAGGCTGATCTTCATCAGTGTACAACAATGATGGCGGATAACTTTATATGCCACACCTACACGTCGATAAGAAACTTGCATGGAGCCGCAGCATCCTGTGTAGCTAAAATGATAAGTCAAAATGAAAACATCACCTGCGATTGGACACCACGGCAATGCTCTGACCAATGGACGAAGTTACAAAGACCGAACATATGGTTATATAATTGCATCAACGAGTGCCCGACCCACATCGTATGCGAGAATCAGATTACAACAACAATGATTAAACAGGCGGGCCTCCTTGCCCTAGGTCAGGACTGTGTAATTCAATACAGAGACGCTACCATGTACTCGCATAATGTTTTTAGCAGCAAAACTAATGTAGGTATAAATTTAGAAGTGCCGACTATCGACTCGCCAAACGATGGAATGTGGGAAATGTATAAAAATACAAACATTATACTACCCAAATTAAACCTGTCTTATGAACAAAGATTATTAGATCGAAAAATAACCACACAAAAAGAACGCGAGTTTCTACCCAGCGAGTTAAGTATCCACGACATCGGCAACTACACAATAAGTACTTTGCTGGTGGGAGGAATTGTCATCACAATCATTGTATGGCAGTTCAAAAGATACTGCTCCTCGAACAAAAGAAGCAAGAAGCCAACAGCAAAAAAGACTTTACCGAGAACCTCGGAGAAAATGGAAGATATTGAACTGGAGGAGATTGCTACCTACGCTGAAGTAGAATATGGACGGTCGAAGAGGAATCCTCAGTCGCGACCAACAGCGGGAGCAAACTTCCAACTTTAATTTATAATTTGCTTATTGTGGTTTTTTGCCTTTAATATTTTTTACTTATTATAACTTTTACTATTTTTATACTTTTACATTTTTAACATTTAACTTATAACTTATATTTCAACTTGTAACACATGTTTGGTGATCTGAGTACATACCTTCATCTTTCCCTCGGGAGCATGTACGAGCCAATAATGCTCATACAGCAAATTAATAATTAACCTACTTTATATAGACCAGCAGTCGTGCTAAAACCTCCGTCACGCGCTAATGTGTCAATAACTACAAAAACATTACGTAAGGTGCGACTCAGACACTAAACATAGCCGTAGACAATAACTAGAAATAAATACGTTTAAACTATAATCAGTGGTTTTGGTGTGATCTATACTACAACAACCGGGATACCGTCAACGACAGGATAGCCCCAACAGGTACACCTCTTTTCCTTCCTCCAAAAATAACAATTGGTAGTATACAAGATCCTCAAAGACTCCTGAACTTCTCCGATATTAAAAGCAAGATTAACATTTGTGTTCCAAGGTATATATTGTAGTACCATTGAGGTAGTTGTTCTGCTTGGCGTGCGCGGCGAGCGACTGCAGCCGGTCCTCGAGGTAGTCGAGCTGCGCGTTGTAGAGCGACACCTGCGCGCCGCGCGCCACGCGACCGCACGCCTCGTTGTCGCGCGCCTCCGCTTCGATGTACGACAGCAGGTGGTGCAGCTCCAATATTGTCTGAACGAATGACATATCGATCAAACTGTTTACTCTCAATATACTTCGTTTTATTTTGTTAGTATAGTTGAAATTAGATGGTTTCTGAAAAACAGCTGCATTTATTTACCGACAGTGGAATGTATCGTATTGATGCATTTGCATGGGAGCCTTGAACCCAGTCCCAGATCTATTCACAGCTTGCAACACTAACGACGGCGGAGCAGTGTTATGGTGACGAGAAGACTTGGAATAACTATTTTTTTTGGTTCGACTAAGGCAGCACTGAACAAGATAATGTGGGAAATCACCTCACTCTAGAGTTGCACACATATTGATAGGTTCGGGAAAAATCTGGGAACTCTTGAGTAATTATTTCAATGTTACAAGAATCATTATTGAAATATTTTGCTGAGAACACAATGAGTTAAAGTAAATATGAAAGAGAACCTGCATGGAGTGTTGCGAGGCGAGCGCCTTGACAGCGATCCTGTTGAGCAGTTCGTGCAGGTCCTCCAGCAACAGTTCCCGGCCCTCGAAGGAGGTGTCCGCCATGTTGCCGACGCCGCGGACCGAGCGGACCACCACCTCCGCCAGCGACACCTCGCTTAGGAGCTTCAGTGATGCCTGGATTAACAATAACCATAGGTTTTTTACGGACTCTCGTTATTATAGAACCTTATATTGAAAATACACTGTATAAATGACACTGGCTTAGAATATTACAACAACCGCAAAGCGAGGGCCGGCGCGATAGGCGCTGTTCACGGAACGGCTCTAAATGGGGTCACTAGTCATTGACATGAGAGTTGGTAATCGGACCAAGTAATTTAGTTCTGTTGGTCCTTTTTTTGTACTCAAAATAAAAAACTACACCTGACAATAAGTGATAATCATAATCCCTGTGTTTGAGGTATTGCAGTCTGAAAAAAGGTCGAACGATGGTTCCTGAGCTGCCAACCCTGGGGTGGCGATATCTGGCTTTGATAGGGTTCATAGGCAAGACAGACATAATAAAAAAAATTACTGTTCTCTCTGATCACATGACGGATACAGAAAAGTGATGTTACTAAAAGACAAAGTCAGACTTGTAAAGTCCCCTTAGCCAAGTTGTCAAGCATATGGAACGCTAGAGAATAGAAAACAAATGTATGGGGATGACATAATTATCTCACGCGAAGGAGCGTTTCATATTGTAGTCTTCAATCGCTAAGGTTGTATATGCCCGATAATGTGCTTTATGTGTTATGTAATTCTCATACATTTTTATTTATAATTTCTTTTAGCGTTAACGCTTGTAGAATGTTTCATTGTCTAGGCCCTCAGATCCGGATAATCCTGCAGAGAAGGCAAAAGAATGACATGTAAATAGATAGATAGCGCGTATATATAGTGTAGGATACCTTGTCGATGATGGTGCGCAGGAGCAGCGTGAGGTTGTGCGCGAGCGGCACGTCGCGCAGGCTGGCCGGCAGCAGCGCCAGCAGCGGCGCGCAGCGCGGCAAGGACTCCTCCGTCACGTCCACCCAGATGTCGTCCTGACCATGTAACACACAATCAACGGTCATATCGATCTTAACGTTGTGTCGCGTTGCTCCGTTATAGAATACACACTCACGTCGAGTTGATCTTCGAGCGGCACGTCGCATTTAGTGAGCAAAGCCGCGCACGCGGCCGCCAGATCCCATGACGCCTCGTACAGCGAGATCTGATGAACGAGTATTTTAATTCAACTACAGGTTTAAAGTTAATTCAAGTATCTAGAATGGATAGTCTTCCAGTTGATTTCGGCTACATTGATCATTGTGCACTCTAAACGGTTCTAAAATGCTCCAATTATTCAATGTAGAAATGTTTTTGTAGTAAATCTACACTGAACACGAGTCAACGCACCATCTTGATAACGTCTAGAATGGATGTATCTATAAAGTAGCATCAATTGATTTACTGCTGGCACAACACTACGCCGGCCGTGATATCAGCGACGCCCATCACTACGCGGCCCTCGCGCATAGACACACACCTTTCGATCGGCGAGACAGACGGACCTACGTAAACACATATATTGTAACACGGTGTCACCTATTTTGTAATTATCGCAGTTTTATTATCCGACAACAACTAAGGATTTACGCGCCCGCGCATGGTCCTTCGAGCCGGATCCACCCATTTACTATTGTGATGACTGTTAGGGACAGCCCAAAGATGTACTACTGTAGTGTCAGATATTCTGTTGTAATGCGCCAATGTGTGAACATTGCTGTGTTCCAATATGAAAAGCACTGTAGCGATGGAATTAACGGGCTACAGAGACATAGTAGCTAATGTACTGGGTAATGTAATGTCATCGGCACGAGATGTTCCATTACGCAGTCAATACAGAAACGCCTTGTGCAATTGTAGATGTAAAACTGCTTTATTGCGGAAAAGTATATTGAACATGGCACCGCGAGTATTTAATAAAATACCTGATGCCTTAAAATGCCTAAACGTAGCACAATTTAAAAAACAACTTAAAATATTTTTAGTTGAAAAATGTTATTACACAGTTGAAGAATTTCTAAATACCTGATATAAATTGTAACAAAGCCATTATTTCCTTTGACATTTCTATTTTTATTGTATAAATTTTTCATATTTACTTTAATTCTTTGACATTTATAGCAGCAACATTTGTAATTTAAATTTTACTTATTTTAATCGACTTCCTAAACTAATAATAATATTTAATTAATTAGATACTTACTAACAACACTTTTGTACGCCGTCTGGCATAACATAGCGTTTCACTTGCATTCTTGAAGACCTATATAATACTTACACCTATGTTATACAAATGAATAAATGACTTATGACTTATGGGTGGCGAGCGGCAATATACTATCGCTGTCTACAGGTAGACGTGACGCTCAACCTCAGGTGAACGTTTTATTTGTATCGTCATAAAATTATGTATAGTAAAAATCTAACGAAATATTTAATTGAGTTGACTATAAATAAAATCAGGGTACAGAAGTCAAACTCATGTACCTCACTTCGTTCATACCTTCATTCGGCGGTCGCACTAGGGTTATCGAATCTAGCAGGCCTATGCAAAAAGGAACTTGTGGTAGTGTCACTCGTATCTAATTATTTGATTAATTGCTGAGAATAGAACAGGAAGAAGGGAAATAAAAACCAATAAACCAAAAAACATAAACAGTTACGTCATCACAAAACGTACGCGCGCGAATAGCGGCCGAGCGCGGCCGGGCCCGAAGGGTTAAGTAAAATAATTCAATATTTGCACAAAAATACGCGTCACTGAAGCAGATGGCGCTCGGGTTCATACTGTTCCCAACCGTTCCAAGATATAGTGCCCGTGAGCGATGTCTATATGTGCGTCGGTCGAGCGCGCGTCGTATGTAGCTCGACTTGTACACAAATTATTTTCTGGTAATAATGTATTTGTATATAATGTTGTGTGTATGTGTGTGTAGTGTCAGGGCACGCACCTGGTTGGCGAGGTGCACGTAGTAGTGTTGTTGCGTCATCTTGCGCGCGAGGTCTGGGGGCGCGCGGCGCGCCAGCGCGGCCACCACGCGCACCAGCGCGGCGCGCACGCGGGCCTCGCGGTGGTTGGCCAGCACCACCAGCCACTCTGGCTGCACCGCCTGCACACACACACACACACACTATACACTGTACACGAGGGCGGGCCTCGCGGTGGTTGGCCAGCACCACCAGCCACTCTGGCTGCACCGCCTGCACACACACACACACACACTATACACTGTACACGAGGGCGGGCCTCGCGGTGGTTGGCCAGCACCACCAGCCACTCTGGCTGCACCGCCTGCACACACACACACACACACTATACACTGTACACGAGGGCGGGCCTCGCGGTGGTTGGCCAGCACCACCAGCCACTCTGGCTGCACCGCCTGCACACACACACACACACACTATACACTGTACACGAGGGCGGGCCTCGCGGTGGTTGGCCAGCACCACCAGCCACTCTGGCTGCACCGCCTGCACACACACACACACACACTATACACTGTACACGAGGGCGGGCCTCGCGGTGGTTGGCCAGCACCACCAGCCACTCTGGCTGCACCGCCTGCACACACACACACACACACTATACACTGTACACGAGGGCGGGCCTCGCGGTGGTTGGCCAGCACCACCAGCCACTCTGGCTGCACCGCCTGCACACACACACACACACACTATACACTGTACACGAGGGCGGGCCTCGCGGTGGTTGGCCAGCACCACCAGCCACTCTGGCTGCACCGCCTGCACACACACACACTACACACTGTATTTACAACACAATAACTCGACTTAGTGCTCATATACACGAGCGGCGTGTTGCACACCGCACGGGCGACCGCAGTAGTCGCTATAGGGTGCCGACCTGCGACCTATAGCGATGCTTGCAGTCTGAGCGTGCGTGTGCGTTCGCTTTTAAAAGTAGACATGTCGGCTTGCCCCTACTGTTGGCTACGTGCCGCCTGTGTACTCGTATGTTACGCGTGGTGGACAGAGTCTAATGATGATTAATACCGAGTGCATCGCCCGCAATTTTAACCATATGACCGGACGGTCGATGAGGCCATGGGTTGGGGGACACTCATATTTACAACACACTGCGCCGCCTCCTCTATGCAAAATTGTGAAACACTACATCATTATGACATTAATCTGTCGTGATTTATATGCAGTGCTACGTCATGAATAATAAAACGCATTAGCGTACTCGCTGGAAAAAAGATCACTTAACAATTTTCAATAGGTATCAATCACCTCTCCAAAGCTATTTAACAAACAGCATGACCACTCGATATAGACAGTCTCTAACATGAATGTGTTGTAGTAATTGTTCTTGCACAGGGTGGTTATATACTGCAGTACAGTACCTGGTGCAGCGAGTGGTCCGGCAGCAGCGCCACGGCGTCCCGCAGCAGCAGCAGCAGCCCCTCGCACGCCGACCAGCCCGGCGCCGCGCCCGCTCGCACACGCCTCTACAACACATATACATCTAGGCTTTGCTCTCCAAATAGATGAATTTACACGTACTGGCGCAAGCGATTATCATTCTACAGGTCATCCATACTCTTAACCGTAAAGTCTTTCGTTCGCATAAAAAGTCAACATATATTAATCACTCGGAATAATCTCAAAATAAATTTGCAGTGCCAGTTCCTTTGTCCACTGCCGCAGTCAACGGGGCATAACCGAAACCGAGATGCCGGTGTCAAAATAGCGATACATATGCTTTTTGAAGTAAAACTTCTGTACAAACGCTTCACTTTGGGAGGAAGCTGGGCATGACGAGAGCGTTACGAAAAGTATGATCGGGCGAGGCGAACGGAAGTCAGTTTTAGTTCAGTCGTGTGGTCTAAAGCATACTCGTTTTTTTTTAGTAGTAGTCTTGTCTGCATTTACGTGTAGTAGGTATACAGAGTACCGGAGCTACACGTCTTTTTGCGCGATAAAATTGTTGTGACATTTGCAGTTGTCGCGCACTGAATAGAGCAGCAGCTTATTTGTAAACAGCACAAAAAAGAGAAAGAGCACCTGAGTCTAAGCAAGCACTTGTACATTAAAATATCTCGTAAGTAGATGGCTGATTGATTGGCCACTAGATAATAAAATTAGCTATAACAGGCTCACCCGCTCTTACAGGTTGTTTAATGTCGAATTTAAAACCCAGATTTACAAAATATTATATTTAAATGCTGGACTTTAGGACAACCGATAATATGTTGCGAGGTGTATCTACGTGCCCACTGACCTGGTGGTATATCCCGCTGGAGTACATCTCGACGGTGGTGTGGTTGACGTCGTCCTCGTCCACTACGATGTACTCGTGGAGTGCTTCCTGTGGCGAGCTGTGTCTGCGTGTCCACTGACCTGGTGGTATATCCCGCTGGAGTTCATCTCGACGGTGGTGTGGTTGACGTCGTCCTCGTCCACTACGATGTACTCGTGGAGTGCTTCCTGTGGCGAGGTGTGTCTGCGTGTCCACTGACCTGGTGGTATATCCCACTGGAGTACATCTCGACGGTGGTGTGGTTGACGTCGTCCTCGTCCACTACGATGTACTCGTGGAGTGCTTCCTGTGGCGAGGTGTGTCTGCGTGTCCACTGACCTGGTGGTATATCCCACTGGAGTACATCTCGACGGTGGTGTGGTTGACGTCGTCCTCGTCCACTACGATGTACTCGTGGAGTGCTTCCTGTGGCGAGGTGTGTCTGCGTGTCCACTGACCTGGTGGTATATCCCACTGGAGTACATCTCGACGGTGGTGTGGTTGACGTCGTCCTCGTCCACTACGATGTACTCGTGGAGTGCTTCCTGTGGCGAGGTGTGTCTGCGTGTCCACTGACCTGGTGGTATATCCCACTGGAGTACATCTCGACGGTGGTGTGGTTGACGTCGTCCTCGTCCACTACGATGTACTCGTTGAGTGCTTCCTCACGACCCTCCTCACCCTCTCCACCCCCGCCACCCCCGCCGTCGTCGCCCGTCTCTACAATACACATTAGCGGGTACAGTTCGCGTCATGTAAAAAGAACGCTGGAAGAAAGGGAAGGGGGTGTGTTTGCGCATAGGTACACTCGCACACGAAAGTACTAAGCCTTTCGGTCACGACATCGTATCTGTTATTGGTTGGCACATTAAAAATATATTAGATAGAATATCAAATGGAAATAAAAACATGTTTTATTCAGTGTAGAATGTATAATCTAATTTAGTACATATACAAAAAAATAAAGTAATGGGGTCTAGTAGTAGTCCTTCCATTAAGTCATCGTGGGTGACGTGAAAACCAGATAAGGACGCGGTTCTTGTGCTAGAGGTGGTCATTTCATCGTCATTGATGTCGCCTTCATCATCATTTGAACCGTCAGAATCATCATCATCATTATCATCATCATTTTGTTGCCTCTGCGGTCCGTTTCATACATTATTTTAAATTATCTACTGATTTATTATCAGCCTCTCTCTTCATAAAACAATATACATCATATATAATTTTTCGAACTCTTCTATGTAAAACCATTTTCGTAATTAAAAACTGTTGTGCGCGATGGTATTTTGAGAACGAACGTAACGTGGACACAGCGCGGGAAGCAAAGTTCAACTGACGAACCAATAGCGCACTTGCAAGCATGCGGCGCGTGACCCGCCCGCCCCGCGCCCACCTCATACCACCAAATAGACCGATAAATCGCCTAATGCGCAGCTTGACCGCTAGCGTTCTTTTTACGTGACGCGACTTATAAGCTATATTCTCAAATTAGTGCAGACCTAATTACCCACCCACTATTAACCCACCTAAAAATTAATTGAAAATATAATTTATGAATATAAGATAGGATTTGTCAAAAATAAACACAAAATTCCTTACCCCCAGTTATATCCGAATTTTCCGAAGTGGACGAAGCATTATGCTTTCTGAAAAAAAAGTTATATTATTTTTTTTTTTATTTTTTTTTACTTTATTGGGGAAAACAAATACACAATATGCATGCAATGTGACAAATGTACAACCAACAACATTTTCCACGGCTTACATATAAATAAGATTAAAGGTTAGATAGATAGATAGATAAATAATTCTTTATTGTTCCACCATCATTAAAAAACACAAAAATACAAGAAAAAAAAACAGTAAAATAGAATGAAACAATGGGCGGCCTTATCACTAAAAGTGATCTCTACCAGGCAACCTTTGGATGGAGAGGAACTATGAACTGCAAGGCGGGGTTGTTTATACAAACCAATTATAAAAGAGAAAAAAAAATGTGTTGTTCTAGGGACAGGCTCGATGTTACAAACGTAGCTATAACTGTTGATAATATATAAATATATATCTGAATAGCTACTGCCTTCTGCCAAAATAATAGAAATATACTTATAAAGAAAATAGTGATGTACTTAGAATGTTAAAGATGTGGAAGATGAGACACTGCAGTGAGTTAACCACTACTCAGCACCTCAACTACCATTTTTTTAAACTGGTTTATAGTTACAGCAAATATATCAATATCTGTAAATAACTTGTTATGACTATCTAAAAGTCGACGTAGAGGAGAGCGTAGGCCAGCATTGGTTCTACAAGATGTCGTAGCAAAAACTGTACGCGCCCTCACCTCGCGTCGGTACACAGTTCTGGGGACTATATAGCATAATTTATTACTAATTTCAGTGCAATCAATATCACCATGACAAATTTTATACAGCAACATTGTTTCCAGTTGTAGACGTCTAGACTTTAATATTAAAATCTTGTACCTACTCAACAACTGGCTATAAGTTAGACGTGCGCGGTGGCACCTGTAATGCATGGAGCGAAGGAACTTACGCTGTACAGACTCAATTTTATCAACATATTTGTTATTTATGGGATTCCAAACACAACAGGCATATTCAAGTTGAGGTCTTATTAGGGTCTTGTAAAGGGCTAGATAAGTAGCTTCACTCTTAAACTCCTTGCATGCTCTCATAACGAAACCATACATCTGGTCGGCTTTATTCACAATGGTGTCAATGTGTCCATCAAGATGTAACTTAGTATCCAATAGTATACCCAGGTCGCGTAACGTCGAGACTTTGGTGAGATCAGTTCCATTAAGCTTGTATTTATAAGTTATGGTATTCCTATTTTTAGTAAATGTGATGCTACTACATTTAGATATACTGAGGTGAAGCTTATTTTCCTGGCAATATACACACAACCTATCCAAGTCCTGTTGAAAGAGATGACAGTTATTAATTGTACTAATAATGCGAAATACTTTAAGGTCATCCGCATATAAGAGAAATTTAGAATTTAAGAAACAATTGTTTATATCATTGATAAATAGAATAAAAAGCAGTGGTCCAATGACAGATCCCTGCGGTACACCGGAGGTAGCCTGTATATTGCCAGAATGATAACCATTAAGAACTACTTTTTGGACTCTATTAGCCATATACGCAGCGAACCAACGTAAAAGATTACCCCTTATTCCATTAAATGCTAGTTTGTTTAATAGCAATTCATGATCAACTTTGTCAAAAGCTTTATGGAAGTCCGTGTACACAGCATCGGTTTGAGATCCCTTATCCATGTTTTCGAACAGCGTATTCATAAAACATACTAGATTTGTAGTTGTTGACCTGCATTTAACGAAACCATGTTGTTCGGGTATTATGATATTGTGTAAAATAGGATAAATTTCTACGTGTACCAGACTTTCAAAAAGCTTCGACAAAGAACAGAGAATGGAAATTGGACGGTAGTTCTCCACATCATTTTTCGAACCACTCTTGAACACAGGAATAATATTTGCTGATTTCCACACAGAGGGGAAAATACCCTCAACGAGACATTTGTTATAAATAATATACAGAGGACCATGAATACTATGAGCGGTATTTTTCAGGAAGGGAATACCATCCGGTCCTGCACCTTTATTAGGATCTAAGGATTTAAGAGCCTTGTGAATTTTGTCCGAGTTAATATGCAAAGTAGTAAGGAGAACATCGCTAGAAGAGTTCTCATTAGGTGGCGACCAGGAATCACTTACAGTCGAGGGTTCACAAACAGAACTAAAAAAATTGGCGAACATATCACATATTTCACGCGGATCACTAGTAGATTGTGATTTATATATCATGTATGAGGGAATATTAGACTTAGGAGCTTTTTTATTAGACAAGAAAGTCCAAAAGTATTTAATGTCTTGGGGAATACAGTCTTCCACAGAATTTATAAACTCTGAAAAGCATTTCTCACATGGCTTATGTAAGTTGTTTAAATATTTTAAAGTCTGCTGTAGGATTCTATTGTATTTTGATTATCATGTGAACTAGGTACTATAAGCCTATGGTTACATCGTGTATTGTAGGGTGTTCTTTTATTCCTGTAGACGTCTCCATAATGAGGCAGCCTCCACCAACTGAAAGCTGGTTAGGAGGGTGTCGCGTTAGGGAACGGCGTCTACAGGAACGCTTATGTGGCGTTCCAGGGTTCTCCCTTCGGGCGAAAAGTTCTACCTTCGGGCGAAGAGTTTTCTCCCTTCGGGCGAAAAGTTCTACTTTCGGGCAAGAGGGTTCACCCTTCGGGCAAGAGGTTCTCCCTTCGGGCAAGAGTGTTCCCCCTTCGGGCGAAAAGCTTCGCATTTTTTCCGGCCACAAGTTCGTGGCTGTGTTGCTGACGACCGGGTCTAGTCCAGACTCCGCATCCGTGGCGTGCCTGGCCACTCCAAGGAGAAGGAGGACGCCGAAGACCGCGGGAATCGCCGTTGCGTTCCCTAACGACCCCTAGTTAAGTTACAGCTATTTTTGTTATACGTGCGAACAAGCTAACAAGTAATCGACCTCCCCCTGTATCGTAACTTTCTTCTCGTTTTAATTATTATAAATAAATTTGTGTAGCCCTTCTTTTGTGTTCTTATTTCTTTTGCTCGCCGACAAGGCTACAGTAATTACTAACAAAAGAACAAGACAACATGAGAAAAAATTGCAAAAGGTAAACATTACAATATATTATTACTATAAAGAGTTTCACTATTTGCAGCGACGCTACTACTTTTAATTTTCTTATTGATTTCAGCATGCGAACGAATTGAAAATATAGGCGAGTTATCTGACTGACGAACAAGTATAGTGGCATGCTTGACCCAGACGTACTTAAAACCACAGCGCCTGGCAGTCTCTCTGCACTCGCGAAATAGTATATTTCATTACGAGTGCGGAAAGCCTGTCATTGCAAAGAGTTCCGACAAATGTCTACCCGAGCCGAGGCGCAGCCGAAGGCGAGGGTTGACAGTCGGAACAAGTTGCAATGACGGTTCCGCACGTGTACTGAACAACTATTTTTAATACAGTTGCGAAAAAACGAAGCAACTTAATAAAATAATAAAAATACACAACAAACTCAACTAACTTATCATTTATTTCTTATAAAAGTTATAATTCACATGTACATAACGTAGAAGGTTTTAATTTTGCTGAGAGTTCGGAGAAGTATGCCAACATAACATTTTCTGAAAAACTATTTGCTTTTTTCTCTTCTCTCCACGCAATAAATTCGTCGTATGTAGATATGTAGCGACTTTTTGACTTTTCCGGTAAAATGTTCTCCGAAGCATTTTGTGCAATTATACTGAGTTCGGGTGGTGTTAATTCAAAAAACATATCGTCGAAATTACTCATTTTGTGAAACAAGCAACTAAACTCACAACAAACAAAGTACAAGGATTTTTTTTGGAAAATGGCGCCAACCGTAAAATAATATAAGCAGTTTTTTGTTTTCTTTATCCATTCTGGGTAGGCAAAGGGAAATATGCCCATACAGCCAAATCTGATATTGAAACAAATTAGTAGCTGAATCGTAAAAACTTCTATGAATTCTTTTTAGTAAAAACTTCGTGGTTGTTTTTTTTTCTCTTTTTAATAGACATTATTTTGACAGTTGGGAAAGAAAACGCACGAGTGCGGGAAAGGTAAAGAAAAAGCACTAGTGCGTAATAGCCTACATCCCGAACGCTATACATCCCTGCAATACGCCACTTTTTGAGCAACTGTATTAAAAAAGTATTTTTTTCTTAATAGTGAGGTGTTCAATGAGAAAGACTGAAGTGGGGGGACCTACAATCCCTAGGCGATCGGTTTTTATCTTAGAGGAGATACCACTGGAGATAGCATGATGCGCTAACCCCTCTGCCAAATTTTGTTGATATGTTCAGCTCATTCTTTATTTGTGTGCGTATCTTTTTGAATGTGTTGCGAGTTTATTATAGTGTGGGTATGCGTGAAATTGTATCTGTGTGTGTTTACTTCGCCTCCCGCACCCCGCAAAAGTGCCACGAAAAATTTGTTCGGCGAATCGACGCGATACTAGCTCCATTCTAATTACTCTGAGGTTTTTATGCCTTTTGCTAAGCGGAAAGCGCTGAGAATGTTGTCATGCAGTGTACGTGTTGCGAGCTTAACCACAACGTTTTTAGGCCTGCTGTTCTGTTGATGAGCATGCGGCACCCGATGAATTGATATTATATCCCTGTGAGATATAGTGCAGTTAATCGCCGATCCAATTGAGTCCATAATGGTAAGAAGATTTTCGCTTCGTTTCTCCGGGATATTGCAGATCTCCAGGTTACACTGTCGAGCCTGCTGTTCGAGGTTGTCAATCTTTGCTTCTAGTGATTCAACGATGCCATTATTTATAGTAGTATTCGTAGATTTAACTGTCAGTTCATCAACGCGCAACGCTTTTTCAGCTCTGAGTGGTTATCTGCATTAAAATTTGCAGTGTTCCGTAACTCGGCAACTACCTTATTTAGTTCTCCTATCTGGGATTTGAGCTTAGAGTTTTCAGCGCGCATGGAGTGGATTTCGCATTTTATTTCAGACAATGTAGTTTTGATACTATCGCCCATATCCACAATATTACGATTTAATTCTGTTCGCCATAAGTCTAGCTTTTCATGAATTACTTGTATAAATTTATCGATGCCAACATCTTGTTGTATAGATCCAACACTTAGGCCATGGTTGGCCGAACCAGACTGTGCTATTTCACTATCACGGGCAAAAGAGGTACTAACCTCTAAGTTATCGCATGAGATGTTCATATAAGAAGTATCAGACGATGGCACGCTAGAGTAATTTTCCCCTACAGCGGACATCAGAGCAGAGCGGACAGGTGTATTTTGATTTGAGCAACCACGCTGGGTGACGTTATTACACGAAGGACATTTCCAGTTTGCTTTTTGCTGTTTGGTGAGGTTTCATGAGGTTTGTATACTGGCTCGCCGTTACATTCAGGCATTCACAGTGGTACTTATCTTTACAAGAGTAGCACATAAGAATTTGAGCTCCAGTTGTAAGGGGAGCATTGCAACCGCCACAACTCATGGTACTTAATTGTATTATTGTAATGTATTTTATTGATAATATTTATTACTGCAACTATCAGTATTGCGCCACCTAGTTGCAGCCGTCGGTGTTATGAAGCTTTCTCAGATGCGCACTACTATGAAAGTCAGAGCCCCTATTGTGAATCAATGGTACAGTACCAGGCAAACAACTTGAACATTCATCGGCGTAGTGGGGGAAAGTTCGCGCACGTACACTTCCGTGCAAAATAATTATCGCATCTTAGTATTTTTATTAAAATAAGTAATAGTTTAATTTTTAGGTATTTTCCCTAAATATGTAATAATACTATTTTTCTAGCCTGCCTCTTTAGAACCGTGTTACTTTTTCGCGGCATTGTCAATAGTTTTTAATAGTATTTTGGTAAAAACAAAACACAAACAATAACAGAAAACAATAACAATACCAATGACAGTAACTAACAAGAACCAATAACTTTTATCGAAAGTGCGTCAATAACACTGAACGCGTGTGTACTCGGGAGCGACGGGGACGTAGGTGCAATGCGGGACGCAGGGGCCGGCTAATCAACGAATCACGTGGACTCGCGCGCTCGCAATCCCCTCGCGCCCCTTGCGATCTACCAAAGAGACCTAAAAATCGACTTCCGCGCATTCATCCAAATTTTTCAAGTTGTTTGCCAGGCACTGTAGTCGGTCGATATAGTAGCTTCGGTCCAGTATAGGGAGCTTCCTACTAGTTTAGTCCTTTGGGCGATAGATGTCGCTAGCTTGTGCAATGTAATGTATAGGAATATACAGGATAATTGCAAAATTTGAATAAATTTGGACTATGGTATGCACAAATTAATTAAAGCACTTCCGATTTATGCTAAAAACATGGTATCGTACGGCACTCCAGGGAGTTTCATCTAATTACAGTTTCGAAAATTACTGTCAACACAGGTTCAATTCACAATACCAACAAAAAGTCACTATTTGCACAAAATTTGCTTGGTCTATTATTTCCACAGAGGCACATTAACGTTTACTCAGTAGTTATACGTTTGGATTACAGAAATTTGCACAATTCTTAATAAATTAGTAAATTTAATCGAAAGCTAATTTATGCACGTATACACGCCTACCCCCGGTCTTTTGATCATTGTGTTTTATGCTCAAATTATAACATCATCATCAGCCGAGAGTCGTCCACAGCTGAACAAAGGCCCTCAGAAGAGAGCCGTTGCCATAATCCTCACGCTTCACTTTTACTTATTACTGATAAGAAGAAGAATAAGTAAGTCCGGGTAAGAATACCACCCTCCCATCTCCTCCCGTTGGGTGTCCGTAAGAGGCGACTAAGGGAAAACAAGAAGACGGACAGCAGCGTCTTTCTATTGGATTACCTATCCCCAAGCGGCCTGTCAAATTATAACAATAATCAATAAAAAAAAATTTAATTTTACAGACGTGGCCACATTACCTGCCTTCCTTGATCTTCATATTGATAATTCCTTTCATGTGTTTAATGGACTCCGTGCTTCCGCTGCTGTCAATCCTATCATCGAGTTCTTGATTTTGTGCCATCTCCGTTAGTACATTAAGGCTATATTCGTTAGCGTTAGCGATATCGTCGGTGGAAGTGCTGGATACGCTAGGCCTACTCGAGTCTGTTCTCTTCTTGGAGCGCTTGGAGGAGCGGCGCCTGGTGAAGCTGGAGAACTCGCTCATCTCTTGAGATTCTGGTGCGAGTAGGAAATAGAAGTTTGCTCGGGAGTGGGTCACGAACGTGTCGCTCGCCTGTGGACAATGTACTTTGATTATGGATTGCAATATGATCTGATAAGGTTGGGCGTGATAACTCAGTTTCTCTTATCAATAGCCTTCATCTTTTGCTATTCGTTTAGGTCCTTTCACTGCTGAAGATTTACGATTTTGTCAGATACTGTTGGAGTGTTTTTGTAAGAGATGTTTAAGAGCGCCAATAAGGCTGATGAAGAAACTCACATTTATTAGGTTAGACTTTAAATGGAAATTTTAGTCGATAAGAATTATCGACGCCCCAGTGTCGTCGATCGCTACTGTTCGTTGAACTTTTTTCTTGTTTTCACCAGAAGTTGGGGCGTCAAGTTTTGTCAAATGGTATAATAAATGTTCGTCATGTTGACCTTGGACAATCGGCCTTTTGCATATTGCCTATTGACTAATCTTTCTCTTTTTGTCGTGTGGGTTACTCGGTCAACTAGGTGTCATAATAATAATTGTTCAAACTGCCCTTAGACTTTTGACTCGGCACAACGACTGCCGTCAAGATAACAACAATCGAGAGATTTTTAATGTAGTCTCTGAAGCACAGAGATGTTCAGCTCAAATGCCAGCTAAAATCTTCTATATATGGCTTTATCTCGCCTGACGTTGTTTAACCAACTGTTAATTTACCGAATAGTGTTTAACGACTAGCTCTGAGCGACCAGCGGGGCTATTGCGTATCACGTTTGACAACTATAGTGATGATCACCAAAGCTAAGTGGCTATCAAATAACGGTCAAATGATGCATTCGGTATTGCCTAAATTGAGTGACCAACTGAAATGACGTCATGAGCACTGATTCTCGGTGATGATCACCGTAAACAATATTTGATAGATGTTTCTGTATCGATAACCTATAATTGGTATTATGTAAGTAGTGTACATCAAACTGATGGTCACCCAAGTTGCGATGACCATCGTGAAAGCAACTAATAAGGAGCAGTGTTTTATACTGTTGAAGGTGCTCGACACTATTAGCCGGCTATTTGTAATGTTGACTAAAAGCATTATCAACGTAGGTTAAAATGTGTCAACTATTTTCGAAGGATAATAACTTTTTTTTTTACCTAAAGAAAGTATTTGGTTGGAGTGTATCCTTGGGGTCCATGGTGGGGGCGCTGTGAAGTTGAGATTTAAGTTCGTCATGTACCAATCGTTGGAGATTTTTTTTCGTGATGACGAAATAGTAGGTACTCTCGCGGTACGAACGGTGTACCACCTTAAGGACGATAAACGCATGCACGAGCTGGTCCAAAATGCATGCGGGCGGGGTAAGTGCACGTAGGTGACGACGTTCAAACCATTATGATTGTAAACTGGTACAGCGTGTTCGTGTTCGCGATAATACATTGAGCTGTAATGTACTGAAGTAGGTACGGAATGTGTTCGCCATGGTGATCGCGACTGCGGAACTTCACTCATTTTTTACGATTTTTGTACCGGCAGCAGAGTAAACACAAAATGAAAAATTCGCCTCGGTTTTGATTATTTGATGTGATGTCGTATCTTGCCATCTATTTTTGTTAAAACATCATTTTTAGTAATTATATATTTGAAATGGCAAGATGGCGGCAACATTCTTAGTTGAAATGCATAGTACATACTTATTTTTGATTAATTTCGGATGCTGCCTTTCTCTTGTCACTGACTTATTGTTTAGCGGCTAATGGCATGAAAAGATGTAAAACACCTTGAATTGTTTGAAAACTTTATTTTCATTTATTGAGCTTTGTTTTTTTTTCATAGATTTAGGATTTTTCAAAATATCTTTGGGTTTTTTATTAAACTTTTGTTGTCTATGCTCCCAAGTATCCACTGGGCGAAAATGCCTGCAAACTGTGCCTGCAAATGAAAAAGTACCTCTAAATGTTCTTTGTATAAAGGTTCGGGGGGATATTCAACTTGGTCGCAAAATGTCGATAAAAAAGTAGAGATGGCTAAAAGACAAATGAGGAGCACCGTAGCCTACCGTAGCACCCACCATATCCACCGAAAGTCATACGTAATACCAATGTTATCACAGTTTCGGTTGACATCAAAGTTCGGTGGCCAACTGAAGCTTGATAGTCACTTGGGTGGTTAAAGATACGCAATAGACCTGCAGGCCCGCGGAGGCTGCGTGCATTGAGGTATAGTAATGTAGCGTGGTGTGTGTGCGGGAGGGGAGGGAGTGCAGTCTCACCTGGTGCATTGAGGTATAGTAATGTAGCGTGGTGTGTGTGCGGGAGGGGAGGGAGTGCAGCCTCACCTGGTGCATTGAGGTATAGTAATGTAGCGTGGTGTGTGTGTGTGTGCGGGAGGGGAGGGAGTGCAGTCTCACCTGGTGCATTGAGGTATAGTAATGTAGCGTGGTGTGTGTGTGTGTGTGCGGGAGGGGAGGGAGTGCAGTCTCACCTGGTGCATTGAGGTATAGTAATGTAGCGTGGTGTGTGTGTGTGTGCGGGAGGGGAGGGAGTGCAGTCTCACCTGGTGCATTGAGGTATAGTAATGTAGCGTGGTGTGTGTGCGGGAGGGGAGGGAGTGCAGTCTCACCTGGTGCATTGAGGTATAGTAATGTAGCGTGGTGTGTGTGTGTGTGCGGGAGGGGAGGGAGTGCAGTCTCACCTGGTGCATTGAGGTATAGTAATGTAGCGTGGTGTGTGTGTGTGTGTGCGGGAGGGGAGGGAGTGCAGTCTCACCTGGTGCATTGAGGTATAGTAATGTAGCGTGGTGTGTGTGTGTGTGCGGGAGGGGAGGGAGTGCAGTCTCACCTGGTGCATTGAGGTATAGTAATGTAGCGTGGTGTGTGTGTGTGTGCGGGAGGGGAGGGAGTGCAGTCTCACCTGGTGCATTGAGGTATAGTAATGTAGCGTGGTGTGTGTGTGTGTGCGGGAGGGGAGGGAGTGCAGTCTCACCTGGTGCATTGAGGTATAGTAATGTAGCGTGGTGTGTGTGCGGGAGGGGAGGGAGTGCAGTCTCACCTGGTGCATTGAGGTATAGTAATGTAGCGTGGTGTGTGTGCGGGAGGGGAGGGAGTGCAGTCTCACCTGGTGCATTGAGGTATAGTAATGTAGCGTGGTGTGTGTGCGGGAGGGGAGGGAGTGCAGTCTCACCTGGTGCATTGAGGTATAGTAATGTAGCGTGGTGTGTGTGCGGGAGGGGAGGGAGTGCAGTCTCACCTGGTGCATTGAGGTATAGTAATGTAGCGTGGTGTGTGTGCGGGAGGGGAGGGAGTGCAGTCTCACCTGGTGCATTGAGGTATAGTAATGTAGCGTGGTGTGTGTGCGGGAGGGGAGGGAGTGCAGTCTCACCTGGTGCATTGAGGTATAGTAATGTAGCGTGGTGTGTGTGCGGGAGGGGAGGGAGTGCAGTCTCACCTGGTGCATGAGCAGCAGGAAGTCGGCGAGCTCCGCGAGGCGGTGCGGCTGCGGCGGCGCGGCCAGCAGGCCCCGCACCACGCCCACCAGCGCACAGCTCGCCGCCGCGCACCACGCGCCGCGGTCGCCGCTCAGGTACTGCTCCTGCATGTACACTACTACTCTTACTGACCACATCAAGTGATCACTGTACAGAACTCAACCTACATACGACACGCGCTCGACCAACGCACACATAGACATCGCTCACGGACACGATATTTCGGAACGGTTGGGGACAGTGCGAGCGCGAGTACCGCTACTGACACACGTCTTGTGCCACTACCACGATAGACCCGGTTCATCTGGTGGAGGTCGCAGGCGGTACCTTGCAGGCGAGCAGCAGGCGGGGCATGAGCCCGACCCGGTTCATCTGGTAGAGGTTGAAGGCGCGGCGCGGGTGGTGGTCCCGCAGCAGCGCCCGCATGCAGCACAGCGCCAGCGCCCACAGCGAGCCGCGCTGGCTGGACCGGCCGCCGCCCGCGCTCTCCACCTCCCACGATATCTCCTGCCGGGGTCATCGGACATTACTAAACATTCAAATTTTTATATACAACACAATATTACATGCTCGGGTTAGAATAGAACCCTCTCATCAGCTTTCGTTGGGTGTCGTGAGAGGCTAAAAGAAAACAAGAAGACGGGCAGCAGCGTCTTTCTATTGGATTACCTACCACTTACCCTGAGACCCCGAAATACCAACCAAACGAAATCATGGCAACCTTTACCTTCCAAGAGGAAGATCTTTTTTCAAGAGTGGACTTTTTTCGGCTGTTGCTGATGTTAATATACAACTTAGTGGCGAGAGAAATAAGACGTGATAAAGTGTGTGATGAACGACACGCCTGCTTATAAACAGCCCAGCACTGTCGCTTGTCACCTAAAACATGGGCTCTCCGGTGGGATTTGCACCAGAAGCGCCTCAGTGCCTTGCCTTTGATCCCGTTGCATCGTAGCTGTAGCCCGGGAACTTGTCACGATGCTCGCGAGGACGGGGGTCGTAGCCCCGCCACCATCCTCCACGGAGTCGCCGCCGTACACGGTGGACGTCCTAGGACCCACACCACGCACGTCCAGCGACTCCGAAGGTTGCACAACGGACCTACCGGCTAGTATCCCAGTGCGAGCAGTATAGGTGGAGCACGGTGGTCACCTGTTCGGGGCGCAGGTGCGGGCAGGCGCGCGCCAGCAGCACGAGCAGCGCGGGCCGCAGCAGCACGGCGTCGCTGCGCGCGCTCAGCTGCACGCTGGCCCCGCACACGCCCAGCAGCGGCGCGCTGCACGCCTCGTCCAGGATCACCTGCGACGCACAGTATCACCGGGAGGTTAACGACATACCCTCTGTAATTGTACCTAGTGTATATCTGTGTGCGCCGTGTGGGCCGCACATTCAAGCGGTCACGACTGCACCACCTTGTCTATTACATGTATTCTCTATTAGGACATCTCACCTAGCATACCGTGCATATTATTATATGCAGGGTATGCTATATTATCAGCCTGCGCCTGCGCCCCGCGGTGCCCCAGTGCTGCAGTAATGAGCGTCACCTTGAGCATGTGGTGTGTGACCCTGGCGCCGGGCGCGGCCAGCACGGCCAGCAGCATGTCGAACGTGGAGTCGCAGTAGAGGCGCGCGTGCAGCCGCGGGGCCACGCGCGCCGCCCGCAGCGCCGCCGCCAGCGCCTGCGCCTGCTCCTCCGCGGTGCCCTCCAGCTCCACCACCTGACCGCAACATATTCAATGTACACCAGTCAAGCTTCATACGACGCGCGCTCGACCGACGCAGGATTCTTCGCGCGTTCTCTTTGTCGAAGTTCAGTCCAGTCAGGTCGGTCCGACCTGACTGGATAGTTTGTCCATAGTGGTATCGTTTCCAACGACTTCCGGTACGGGTGCAACATGGACATTAGAGATCTTCGTCGTTTTAAGATCCACCTGTTGAGAAACACTACTGAGGTCGCTGATCAATATATTGAGGTCCTCCAGCGACTCTGCTATAATGACTATATCATCGGCAAAACGCAGGTGAGTGATGTATTCGCCATTGATGTTGCCTCGGAGTCACCTTGGACTCCGCCATGGCTTTCGTATTAGGTCGCCTGTATCCCCTTCTCTGCAAGCGGAGTAAAATGTCGCTTAGAAATAAATTGACATTATACAAAGCCTGCATTCGCCCATATCATGAATTACGCGAGTGTAGTTTTCGCGCACGCCGCCCGCACCCATATCTATCCAAAATCGTTTCCTCCGACGTGCCGTCGGTGCCCCGTGGTACATGCGGAACGTAGATCTGCATTCCGATTTCAAGTTAGATCCCTTCGTAAGTTCCTCAAAGAAGCGTCGAAACGCTACTTTGAATCCGCGTCCCGTCACGCGAACAGTTTAATCCCCGCCGCCGCCGATTACGCCCCTAGTCCTTCTGACTCACGCCGCAGACCACGGCACGTACTGCTCGACCCTCCTGACCCCATGACGGTCCTATTGGACCGGGATGCGCCGAACCCTCCCCGACAACTGTATGCTACACTAGCTATCAGACACCGGTCTCACCGGCGAGGCCGAAGGGTCGTACGTATGCGACCTCAACGACGTGCATCACCCCACTGAGTTTCTTGCCGGTTCTTCTCAGTGGGGGCGCGTTGTGAACCGGTGGTAAAATCAGCCCTCTCTTAAGCGACAGCCCAAGCCGAGGCCGTGCCTCCCTGAGGTGCCCTTGTGCTCGTCGCTACTTCTGTCGTTAAGGCTAGAGCGCTTTAAGCGCTCGCCTCCTATTGTCCGGTGAAGCTGTAATGGCCATCTGCGGCCAACAGCGTCTAACATTCCCAAAAAAAAAGAACATTGATGTTGATGCCGAATCCGTTCCAATCCAAGAGCTCGAAAACGTCCTCCGATGAGTTTGTGAACAGTTTCGGAGAAATTACGTCTCCCTGTCTCAGACCTCGCTGAAACGGGATTGGTTTCGTGCTCTCGTCCTGTAGTCGGATCGACATGGTGGCGTTGCTGTACAAACACTTCAACACTTCGATGTACTTATAGTCCATGTGGCACCGCTGGAGGGACTGTAATACCGCCCAGGTCTCGATTGAATCGAAGGCTTTTTCGTAGTCCACAAACGCTAGACATAATGGCCGATTATACTCCTCGGTCTTCTGAATAATCTGGCGGAAAGTATGTATGTGGTCCACGGTGCTAAAGCCTTTTCGGAAACCGGCTTATTCGGAAGGCTGGAAGTCATCAAATCTGCGTTCGAGACGGTTCGAAACGGCTCTCAAAAACAGCTTGTATACATGGTGCAGGAGTGAAATAGGTCTATAAATCTTTAATAAGGTGTTAACACCCTATTTGAAAAAAGCACTACCGCACTCCTGTGCCAGGCTTCTGGCGTAGTACCCTCGAGTAAGACAGAATTAAATAAATTCTGGAGGACTAAAAGTACCGGTTTTCCACCCGCTCTCAGAAGTTCTGATGTGATTCCGTCTTCACCCGGTTGTTGTTCATCTGTTAATCTTTTTGAGAGCTATTCTAATCTCGTACAGACTGATGTTTAGGATGTCCTCAGTGTAGTGTCGGGTAAGTTTGGCTCTGGTGTCCCGAGCTGTTCTGGCAATGAGTTCCCGTGTTGAGGTGTATAACTGTCCGTAAAACCTCTCAAGCTCCCTCAATATCTCTGGTTTCGATGTGATGACACTGCCGTCGTCGATCTTTAGCTTGGTCATTTGGCTACGTCTAATAGACGAATTCTTTGCGAACACTTCATAGCCTTGGTTCCGCTCAGTTGCGTCCTTAATACATGCTGTATTATTGGGACGCAAGTCATGTCGCATGGATTTCAAGATTCGTCTATTGAGTTCAGCATATTCCGACATATTAGCTGAAGATTGGAGTCTCATCACAGTCCGATTTTCCGATAGATTAATGGTTTTATTAACGACGATACAACATGTTTGCATCCTCTGAAAATGAAGTGATAGAGCTTTTAGGCCGACTAGAAGAGGTGGGCCAAGATTTTTGACTGCTCATCAATAAAGGAAATACTAAAGTGATGATTGTTGACCGCACAGCTACTGTCAATTGCACGACTCTACTGAATGACTACGAAATGGTAACACAATTTCAGTACCTAGGTTCGGTCATCAGTAACAAGGGTGGATGCGAATTAGAGATCCGTCGACGCATCGGCATGGCTAAGTCAGCAATGACCCAGCTCAATAGGATATGGAAGGACAGTAACATCTTACGGAGAACAAAAATGTACATTGTCCACGCACTTGTCTTCACCATATTCCTATATGGCTCAGAAACTTGGGTCCTGAAAGCCGCTGATAGACGTCGCGTTGACGCGTTTGAGATGTGATGCTGGCGACGTATGCTGCGGATATCCTGGACTGCTCGACGCACAAACATGTCCATATTGAAAGAGCTGGGACTAGACAAAAAACCTCGTCTCTCAATGATATGCACGAAGTGGATTCTCCAATACTTCGGCCACATAGCCCGAAGGCAGCCTGGCAATCTGGAGAAGCTGCTAGTGACCGGAAAGGTAGATGGGAAGAGATCGAGCGGTAGAAGTTTTATGAGATGGACAGATCAAGTGTCCGAACGTCTGGAGATTCTCTTGAGTACGGCCATCCACACAATCGAAGACTGACAACAGTGGAGGACCTCGACAGAGACGGCAGTCGGTAGGTGTCACGATCCTCAGCAACGGGGGACCGACTAAGGAGGAATGGTTTTATCGGAAAGCTTTTGAGGCTTTTTACGGCGTGGGGTCATAAAGAACTTGGACCCCACTGCGTGGACAGTTTGCACCAACCCGTTGTTTATCTCGTCCGCAGTTTCGCGTTCGGCTAGGCATTGGAAGCGATTATGCAGTTCGAGTTAAGCTCCGGGGTTTTGGAGGATCCTGGGCTTCATCAGACGAGACATTTCAAGCCTAACATTGATATTCAATGTGCCTCTAACAATACGGTGATCGCTACCGGTTTTCATCCTGCCGATCACGGAGACATCATCGAATATACGCTTCTTGATGAAGTCGATCTCATTTTAGTTGAACCATCGGGGCTTATCCGCGTTCACTTCTTGGTTGGTCGCTTCTTGAAGGAGTTCATCGCATAGAGTCCCTTGTACGAGTAAGCTTCGTACATTGTCTTTTTTCTGCAATGTATGCATTTTTGCGTTCACACGCTTCTTTCGTGTGAATATATTTTTAGTACTAATAAAGTATTCAACCAAGCTGCACGCGTTCTTCAATGACATGACATATTGACAAAATAACTACTGTGTGAGGTTTATTAATAAATAACCCACACAGTGTTTGGTCCTTCACCTATGGACCTCGCGCGAACGTGGATAACAGTTTACAGTGACAGTGACATTTTTTGCAAAAAATATTGACAGTTTTTATACATTTTTCGTGACATTTTTTGACAGTTTCTTGCATTTTTTATGACATTTTGACATATTGCAGCTTAATTAAAAAGTGATATTTTGCAGAGAAATTAAAGTGACATTTTTGATCGATAGTGATTAATTTTTGCATATCAGTGACATTATATTTTTTATGACAATTTATGACATCGCGAGGTACTTTTGCATATTATTTTTGACATTTTGCATACAATTTTTTGACATTGCATTTAGTGAGTGACATTAAGTGAAGTGTTTTATTCTTCTGACATTCGGGAAGGATTCCTGGAGGAATCTGACTGGACACACTTCGTGGATTTTGCAGCGTAAGGTTTCTGTCACGAGACCAGCTACAGGTGACAAGTAAGATCGTTTCAATTTATTACTGACTATGGAAGCTATCATAATTCGTCAGAAGGAAATTATCAAAGCAATCGAACAAATTAACATCAATTTTAAGAAAGATCCTGTTAGTCGCAAGTCTTCGGATTATATTAGCAAAAAATTAGAACTGCTTGATAAGTTATTCAGCGACTTTCAATTCCATCACGAACAATTGCAAACGTATACTGACAAATCTCATGAATATTTTGTAAAACATATGTACGCGCAATTGAAAGATTATTATGACAGTACGAGGGGTTTGATAGCATTGTATCCTAACACGGGAGAGTCAAGTAGCAGACAAGCTCGTGGTACACAGCCTGATCAAAAAGTATTAGAGCTTATACATCAGAGAAAACGAATTTTCGTGCATTACAGAGAATTATACAAAAGTGTAAGATTGATGACATTTCTGACAAATGGGAGATTGAGGATAAATTACGAAATATACAGTCTCGTTGGAATAATATTGACAGCTTACACTGGCAAATTGACAATGTCTTGGAAGGTTCTGATGATACTTACGAAGACGAATATAACCAGCATGAAAATATGTTCGAAGACATAAAGAAGGCTTTAAATAAAAAGCTTTTGTCTACAGCACACATGCAGCAGGCTACTCCTCAAATAGAGATACCTACTTTTTCGGGCAATTATACACTATGGCCCACAATCCTTGACTTGTTTAGCGAAACTATCCATAATAACAATAACTTATCCAAGTCTCAGAAAATGCAGCATCTTAAAGGCAAGATACGAGGGGAGCCCGAAAAGCTTATTCAGCACTTGCATATTTCGTCGGAAAATTATGACACCGCCTGGAAGATCATCAACCAACGCTATAATAACCACCAGTTATTATTCACAAAACAGATCGAAGTTTTTCTTAATCAGCCTAATCTTCAAAAGCAATCATCTTTTGAGTTGAAAAGACTACATGACATTAGCACGGAATCAATTAATGCAGTGCAAAACTTAGGAGTTGATACCTCTTCATGGGGACCTCTACTTGTGTATCTGATCAGCAAGAAATTAGATCCTGACACCTTATGTGACTATCAGCAGGCGAGAATATCTCCGAGAGAATTACCGACATTTCAGGAGCTTATGACATATTTGGAGACAAAATTCACGGCGCTGGAGCCTATTAGCAGGAAATCTGAGGCATCATTCACTAAAAAGCCTACAAGTACATCTAATCAATCACCTGTAAGAAAAGAAAATTATAAAACATACAATTATAATTATTCTAAACCGACTTATAATCGTGCATAAGCCAACCACTGCCTAAGCCACTGTGCATAAGTCGACCAGCCACTGGCCCCTTTGGTTCCGTTGCCCATACCCATACAACCACACCATTCCATTTTATTCTTAATAATCAATCAAAAACCGGATACGAGTGCCACCACGACATTATTTTCACACATGCCAGAGTTGATAACCCTAATGCGACCACCAAGCGTAGGTATGAAAAGTGAGGCTCATATGTGCTTGACATCTGTACTATGCGTTTCAACTAAGAATGTGGCCGCCATCTTGCCATTTCAAATATATAATTACTAAAAATGATGTTTTAACAAAAATAGATAGCGAAATAAGACATTACAATAAATAATCAAAACCGGGGCGAATTTTTCATTTTGTGTTTACTCTGCTGCCGGTACAAAAATCGTAAAAAATGAGTGAAGTTCCGCAGTCGCGATCATCATGGCAGCCACATTCTTAGTTGAAACGCATAGTACAGATGTCAAGCACATATGAGCCTCACTTTTCATACCTACGCTTGGTGGTCGCATTAGGGTTATCAACTCTGGCATGTGTGAAAATAATGTCGTGGTGGCACTCGTATCCGGTTTTTGATTGATTATTAAGAATAAAATGGAATGGTGTGGTTGTATGGGTATGGGCAACGGAACCAAAGGGGCCAGTGGCTGGTCGACTTATGCACAGTGGCTTAGGCAGTGGTTGGCTTATGCACGATTATAAGTCGGTTTAGAATAATTATAATTGTATGTTTTATAATTTTCTTTTCTTACAGGTGATTGATTAGATGTACTTGTAGGCTTTTTAGTGAATGATGCCTCAGATTTCCTGCTAATAGGCTCCAGCGCCGTGAATTTTGTCTCCAAATATGTCATAAGCTCCTGAAATGTCGGTAATTCTCTCGGAGATATTCTCGCCTGCTGATAGTCACATAAGGTGTCAGGATCTAATTTCTTGCTGATCAGATGCACAAGTAGAGGTCCCCATGAAGAGGTATCAACTCCTAAGTTTTGCACTGCATTAATTGATTCCGTGCTAATGTCATGTAGTCTTTTCAACTCAAAAGATGATTGCTTTTGAAGATTAGGCTGATTAAGAAAAACTTCGATCTGTTTTGTGAATAATAACTGGTGGTTATTATAGCGTTGGTTGATGATCTTCCAGGCGGTGTCATAATTTTCCGACGAAATATGCAAGTGCTGAATAAGCTTTTCGGGCTCCCCTCGTATCTTGCCTTTAAGATGCTGCATTTTCTGAGACTTGGATAAGTTATTGTTATTATGGATAGTTTCGCTAAACAAGTCAAGGATTGTGGGCCATAGTGTATAATTGCCCGAAAAAGTAGGTATCTCTATTTGAGGAGTAGCCTGCTGCATGTGTGCTGTAGACAAAAGCTTTTTATTTAAAGCCTTCTTTATGTCTTCGAACATATTTTCATGCTGGTTATATTCGTCTTCGTAAGTATCATCAGAACCTTCCAAGACATTGTCAATTTGCCAGTGTAAGCTGTCAATATTATTCCAACGAGACTGTATATTTCGTAATTTATCCTCAATCTCCCATTTGTCAGAAATGTCATCAATCTTACACTTTTGTATAATTCTCTGTAATGCACGAAAATTCGTTTTCTCTGATGTATAAGCTCTAATACTTTTTGATCAGGCTGTGTACCACGAGCTTGTCTGCTACTTGACTCTCCCGTGTTAGGATACAATGCTATCAAACCCCTCGTACTGTCATAATAATCTTTCAATTGCGCGTACATATGTTTTACAAAATATTCATGAGATTTGTCAGTATAAGTTTGCAATTGTTCGTGATGGAATTGAAAGTCGCTGAATAACTTATCAAGCAGTTCTAATTTTTTGCTAATATAATCCGAAGTCTTGCGACTAACAGGATCTTTCTTAAAATTGATGTTAATTTGTTCGATTGCTTTGATAATTTCCTTCTGACGAATTATGATAGCTTCCATAGTCAGTAATAAATTGAAACGATCTTACTTGTCACCTGTAGCTGGTCTCGTGACAGAAACCTTACGCTGCAAAATCCACGAAGTGTGTCCAGTCAGATTCCTCCAGGAATCCTTCCCGAATGTCAGAAGAATAAAACACTTCACTTAATGTCACTCACTAAATGCAATGTCAAAAAATTGTATGCAAAATGTCAAAAATAATATGCAAAAGTACCTCGCGATGTCATAAATTGTCATAAAAAATATAATGTCACTGATATGCAAAAATTAATCACTATCGATCAAAAATGTCACTTTAATTTCTCTGCAAAATATCACTTTTTAATTAAGCTGCAATATGTCAAAATGTCATAAAAAATGCAAGAAACTGTCAAAAAATGTCACGAAAAATGTATAAAAACTGTCAATATTTTTTGCAAAAAATGTCACTGTCACTGTAAACTGTTATCCACGTTCGCGCGAGGTCCATAGGTGAAGGACCAAACACTGTGTGGGTTATTTATTAATAAACCTCACACAGTAGTTATTTTGTCAATATGTCATGTCATTGAAGAACGCGTGCAGCTTGGTTGAATACTTTATTAGTACTAAAAATATATTCACACGAAAGAAGCGTGTGAACGCAAAAATGCATACATTGCAGAAAAAAGACAATGTACGAAGCTTACCCGTACAAGGGACTCTATGCGATGAACTCCTTCAAGAAGCGACCAACCAAGAAGTGAAAAAACAGATCGAAGTTTTTCTTAATCAGCCTAATCTTCAAAAGCAATCATCTTTTGAGTTGAAAAGACTACATGACATTAGCACGGAATCAATTAATGCAGTGCAAAACTTAGGAGTTGATACCTCTTCATGGGGACCTCTACTTGTGCATCTGATCAGCAAGAAATTAGATCCTGACACCTTATGTGACTATCAGCAGGCGAGAATATCTCCGAGAGAATTACCGACATTTCAGGAGCTTATGACATATTTGGAGACAAAATTCACGGCGCTGGAGCCTATTAGCAGGAAATCTGAGGCATCATTCACTAAAAAGCCTACAAGTACATCTAATCAATCACCTGTAAGAAAAGAAAATTATAAAACATACAATTATAATTATTCTAAACCGACTTATAATCGTGCATAAGCCAACCACTGCCTAAGCCACTGTGCATAAGTCGACCAGCCACTGGCCCCTTTGGTTCCGTTGCCCATACCCATACAACCACACCATTCCATTTTATTCTTAATAATCAATCAAAAACCGGATACGAGTGCCACCACGACATTATTTTCACACATGCCAGTTGATAACCCTAATGCGACCACCAAGCGTAGGTATGAAAAGTGAGGCTCATATGTGCTTGACATCTGTACTATGCGTTTCAACTAAGAATGTGGCCGCCATCTTGCCATTTCAAATATATAATTACTAAAAATGATGTTTTAACAAAAATAGATAGCGAAATAAGACATTACAATAAATAATCAAAACCGGGGCGAATTTTTCATTTTGTGTTTACTCTGCTGCCGGTACAAAAATCGTAAAAAATGAGTGAAGTTCCACAGTCGCGATCATCATGGCAGCCACATTCTTAGTTGAAACGCATAGTACACTGATGATTTTGTGCAACTCGGATTCGAATCGGATTGTACCCTCGATCGATAGCGCTCGTGGAGACATTCAACATTCTCCATTCCTCCTTCACATGAGCCGACAGATTCGTTTTGGCTTACTATATTTTATTACTGAAATACACTTGTAACGAAACCCATTTTTGTGAACTTATGTCATCCTCCCAGCCCATTATTGTTCTTATGAATCTCTTATATAATTATAGGCCTCAGGAGAGGATTGTTGGAAAGCAAAAAAAATTTAACGAAAATTAAACCATCACATCCACAAATGCCGAAAAATTCCAAATTTATTTTAAACAGCGAATCTTAAAAGAAAACTAGATGGAGGCAACCAAGCTCCTCCTTGTTATTCAGAAAAATAGCCAAATAATACAAGTGGTATCGAAGAGCATCGTAGCCAGTTTTACTAAGCCATCAATGACATGATGCACGACAGTGCAGTACAGTTGCCTATAGGTAGAAGTGAACATCAGGCGAATTTCTTGCTATCTCATCACGCAACTCAACAAAGTGAATAAAAATTCAATATCATCATCAATATGTACTATGCGTTTCAACTAAGAAAGTAGCCGCCATGGTGATCGCGACTGCGGAACTTCACTCGTTTTTTACGATTGTTGTACCGGCAGCAGAGTAAACACAAAATGAAATATTCGCTCCGGTTTTGATTATTTATTGTATAGTGTCTTATTTTGCTATCTATTTTTGTTAAAACATCATTTTTAGTAATTTTATATTTGAAATGGCAAGATGGCGGCCACATTCTTAGTTGAAACGCATAGTATTTACATTTGTAAGTATAGTTATCCTATAGAGTTTATATATAGAATAGCGTTCGCGTTTGTCTTAAACAAATCGTAGGCAGGTTTTTTCAGTCCTTCCTCCGAGAGGCAGGTGAACTATTTAAAGTTTCATTTTTTATATTGATATGTAAGCGACAAGTAAATGAATGGTCGATGGTAAATATAGATAAATACAGCTGACCATGGCAGCAGCGGTAGAGTACCTATTGTCGTGTATATATGATATTATGCTTTTGGATGTTCTCACTCGTGCCTACGGTTCTCTCTTGCAAATAATCATTGTATAGTAGTTGTAGTTATACATATTGTGATAGTCACCCTCGCGAACAGGTAGAGCAGCACGTCGGGCCCGCCGAGCACGTGCAGCGCGGCGGTGAGCCCGCGGTGGCGGCTGGCCAGCGCGGCGCCCGCCCACGCCGTGTACAGCGTCTCGGGGATGGCGGTCAGCGGGCCGCTGCTGCCCGCCGACATGCCCGCCGTGGCCGACGACATCAGGCTCGCCGTCGACGTCACGCGCCCCGCGAACACTGGACGCACACGACCACGGGGATACATCAACATCGGCAGACGAAATACGTCCACTACTGAACAAAAGCTTACAAAGCACGCTTGGCAGACGTTTTGAGGATCATAGTAGTAGCACAGTATATAAACTAATACAGTAGTTTGACGACTTTGATGTTTGAGTAAAAGCCGACACCGCATGGCGTACTCTGTAGCACGTAGGGTTGTCACAGTTTGTTTTTATAATTTACTTAAAATATTATATTATACTAAAATACTAAGTAAACTATATTTATATTAGCGCACGGGATGGTAATGATTTCTTAGTTTATAATTATTTACTTTATTTATTGAAGTTCTTCATAGTAAGAAATACAAAAGTCATTTCGTGGAGACAAGTACAAATAGAGTTTTACAATGTTATGTAATATATTGAAAAATAATTAATAAATTTCCAAAACGTTTATTATAACTGAAAAATATTTTCGGTTTGTATATTTACTGGATTTGAAATTTCTGTTAATGAAATGTATAAAATATGTCAGTCATTTTCGATTTGAAAGTGAATGTCATTTTTGTAATCAGCACCCCGAGAAACCTCAAAATGACACCAAAAATTTTTTTTCGAAAAAATTAATTATCCGCCATTTTGGATTTGAAAATGGATGCCATTTTCGTAATCAGCACCCCGAGTAACCTCGAAAATTACACCAATAACATTTTTTTGAAAAAATAAAATGTTCGCCTTTTTGGATTTGAAAATGGATGCCATTTTCGTAATCAACACCCGGAGAAACCTCAAAAATGACACCATTAACATTTTTTTGAAAAAAGAAAATATCCGCCATTATGGATTTGAAAATGGATGCCATTTTCGTAATCAGCACCCCGAGAAACCTCGAAAATGACACCAATAATTTTTATTTTTAAAAAGAAAAAATCCGGCATTTTGGATTAAAAAATGGATGCCATTTTCGTATTCAGCACCCCGAGGAACCTCGAAAATGACACCAATAACATTTTTTTGAAAAAAGAAATTATCCGCCATTTTGGATTTGAAAATGGATGCCATTTTCGTAATCAGCACCCCGAGAAACCTCGAAAATGACACCAACAAGATTTATTTCAAAAAAGAAAAAATCCGCCATTTTGGATTTGAAAATGGATGCCATTTTCGTAATCAGCACCCCGAAAAACCTCGAAAATGACATTAATAAAAATTTTTTTAAAAAAGGAAAAATTCGGCATTTTGGATTTGAAAATGGATGCCATTTTCGTAATCAGCACCCCGAGAAACCTCGAAATGACACCAATAACATTTTTTTGAAAAAACAAAATATTCGCCATTTTGGATTAAAAAATGGATGCCATTTTCGTATTCAGCACCCCGAGGAACCTCGAAAATGACACCAATAACATTTTTTTTAAAAAAGAAAAAACCTGCCATTTTGGATTTGAAAATGGAGGTCATTTTCGTAATTAGCACCCCGGGAAACCTCGAAAATGACACCAATAACATTTTTTTGAAAAAAGGAAAAAACCGCCATTTTGGATTTGAAAATGGATGCCATTTTCGTAATAAGCACCCCGAGAATACTCGAAAATGATACCAATAACATTTTGTTGAAAAAAAAAATCCGCCGTTTTGGAATTGAAAATGTGTAAAATAATAATTATCTACCATTATAACTGCTTACAAAAAAAATACGTACACGGCGAATTGAGAACCTCCTCCTTTTTTTAAGTCGGTTAATTAAAACAAATACGCGTCAGCCCTGGAAGTTATGTCCCGAGCTACTAACTAATTCGGGCGGCAGCAGCGTACGCAGCTCGGGCGCGCCTACCCACGTCTCACCCCTCACACCCCGCACGATTACCCTGTCTAGACGGCTTCGTCGGACGACTGTATTGGTTTATAGACTGTGGTAGTAGGTATAGGTGGTAGGTAAGCCAATAGAAAGACGCCGCTGCGCATATTCTTATTTTCCTTTAGTCACCTCTTACGGACGTCCAGCGGGAAGAGACGGGTGGGTGCCATTCTTACCCGGACACCCCATGTGTATCCGCGAACTATGCTTCCTACTAGACTACAAGTGACGACTAGAATAACGGTCAAAAATAAGAGCGTAAAAGCACGTGGTGAATGAATGAAATGCTTATCACCAGCCGGAAGAATTCTGAACGAATCCCTCCCCCTTGGAACGCCACGATGAAATGAAATACTAAAGTGCCCTTCTTGTCATATTTACATGGATGGTACAGGATTATTACTAAACTTTTACTGAACTAACGATATACTCAAACTGTGGTGGAGAGAGTATCCTAAAGAAATGCAAACAATTATTAATCTCATTTTGGCATGGACTGAAACCGGTTAATACAATAAAAGAAAAAGGGACTACTTACCGGTCGGTACAGTCTGGTGATATAGGTTCATAATATTCGGCGCGTGCGCTGAAAACGTCAGGAGTAAGTTGTCGTTGAACTCGCGCAGCGTTGTAGACGATATCTCGAACACCTACACAACACAATTAAGAGACAGTTAAATAGACAACTGGAAGAACAATAATTAGCACTCAGTACAAATTGCAAAATAATATTTACCTGATCCCAATCTATATTTGAGTCAAGCACGTTGGGCGTCAGCAGTAACGGGTAGTTTGGAGTCTCACACCGGACCTGTTGTTTAGAATTAGTTTAATAATATAAAAATTATACATAGCAAGATTTTCCTATATTTTTATTTGTACGTAGTAGAGATCCTATGATATAATTAAACAGAAACCATGACATTCCAAACTAAAATCGTCGGCATCAAACTTACGACACCCGTCATTTATTCATCGGGAATTATAAACAAGATGACGACGAGATCACAAAATGAGCAGTGTACAGAAGTCAAGCTATATACGACACGCGCTCGAACAACGCACACATAGACATCGCTCACGGACACGATATCTCGGAACGGTTGGGAACAGTGAGAGCGCGAATGTCATACGCTTCAGACACGCGTCTTGGTGATGTTTTGTGTGTGGTTTTGTGCAAATATTGTATTATTTTACTTATTATTGACTTTTATTTCCGATCTTCGTGTTTTATTCTCAACAATCAATCAAACAACTAGATACGAGTGCCACTACCATGATAGATTTTTCGCATAAGCCACACTGGATAACCCTAGCGCGACCGCCGAGCGTAGGTATGAAAAGTGACGTATATACATGAGGTTGAGTTCTGTACACTGATTATTTGGTAACAATATGCTGTGGCCCGCCCTGCACGTATGTGAGGTGTGTGTTATGTTATGTGTGGCACCTGGCACGCGTGGTCCGGTCCGTGCGCGGCCACGTGCATGGCGGTGTAGACGGAGAGCGCGGGCGCGCGGTACACGTGCACGCTCGACACGTGGTACACCCCCACCCCCGTGCCCGCCTTGCACGCGTGACCAATCAACACGCTCGTCGGCGTCACCTTGCGGACCAGGATACCTGCCGGGAACGCATGCTTAGCTGTTGAAGCTCGAAACATCAACCAAAAGTGTGTGCACGCCCCTACCATGGTGTTGTAGAAATTAAGACCTACACGATCATGTCCCACTGCCTGACAGTTTGTTACATGGCTCGCACTTTTAACTTCATATGCTACGGACATCAATTTATCCAAATTCTGTATTTCTTAATGTTTGGGCCTCAATGTCATTTCTTCTGTTATCCATTATTATTGGAACCGCAATATCATTGTTTATCAGCAGCCAAAACAGATCCATTTAAGATCCAACCATTTTAGTTTCATATTGGTTTTCACTACACGTATCTTATTTGAAAAAAATAGCGCGTTGATCATTCGTCTTAATAGCGAAGTTATATTTACACTTAAATTTAAACGACGGAAAGGTATTCTCATACGATGTTTTGATAATCACCACCCACAACACATGATAAATAAGTAAACATTTGACGATCCCGTGCTATTATCGGACCCAGTATCTGTCTAACTACTCGTCAAGATTTAACCATAGATTTTTAATTCGGTGGGTCCTACATTTAATGGACACGAGTTCCTGTCGCCACTTTCCTGCTTGCTCCCATCACCAGACTCTGATCAACATGTTTCTACCTACTACTCGCAGCAACCTATCCAACGAATCCAATTTCGGTGGGTCTACGTTTATTAGTGCAGAGATTCCTTGACCACCTTCCTGCTCCATCATCAGACCCTGGTCATCATTTTTCTAGCAACTGCTCGTCGAGACCTACCTAACGAACCCAAACTCGGTGGGTCTACCTTTAATGGTGCAGAGATCCCATGACCACCTTCCTGCTCCATCATCAGACCCTGATCACCATTTTTCTAAGACCTACCTAACGAGCCCAAACTCGGTGTGTCTACCTTTATTGGTGCAGAGATTCCGTGACCACCTTCCTGCTCCATCATCAGACCCTAATCACCATTTTTCTAGCAACTACTCGTCGAGACCTGCCTAACGAGCCCAAACTCGGTGGGCAGTGGCGTGCAGTCCATATAGGCAAAAAGTGTTTGCCTACCCTGTGATTTCAAATATCTCTATTACATGATAACAAAAATAATTTAAGTGCACAATAACATTTTGTTTTGAATTATTTCATTATTATAAATAAACAAATTCGCGCGACATGTTTGAATGAAATAAATCAGCTGAGCGCTCCGCGTCAAAGCGGGCGAGCGCGCAGCAAGTGCAATGAACTATTCCTAAGTACGCGGAAATTTAAAGTTCGCGCGTTCGAGCCGCGAGGCCCGATCAAAAAGGCAAAATCTTTATTTGCACACATTCAAACGAAAATTTACTCACACCTGTAGGCACGCCGACCATGCGAACAGAATAAATGTCACGCACACATGCAAACATGATACTCTAAGATAGGCATAAGATAGGCACTGTCTTTTCGGTGACAGTCGATCCCTGATTGGTCGATCCAATATACTCTTTTAGATGAGTCAACCAATAAGGAGCCCGATGCGTCGAACGAACGCAATACGTTATACTACAAATTATAAAATACCTAGTTTGTTCAAACTTCAATATTTTATAATGACATCCATTTTTTGTTGGTTTTTATTTTCATTTATACGATTGTTTTCGTTCGGTGCAGTATGTTCGAAAAAGTGACTACTCCGTGTATTATTATTTTATTAGTGTTTCCAAATTAAAAAACTTATAGTAAATGGAAGTGGTAACGTGTGTTCGATGTTCTGGCCAAGTGTGTATAGAAAAATTAAAAAATCACGCATTTTCGTCCCTTTCTTACGAAATTAAAAGAAAAATAATTGAAGATGGCCGTTGTATGCCGAATTTGGAATTAATTCAGGTCAAAGGTAAAGTCACGCGAAAATTTAATAATAAAGAATATAAATAAGAATACCTACTCGTAAATATCTATTCATTTTGCAACTGATTGCAGTCACTTTTTTGTTTGTACGCGTACCAATAAGCAATCGGGTCTTTATCAAGGCCACTTCGTGTATCCTTAAATTAATTTGTCTATAAAATCAGTTAATTTTTGGATATTTGAGGTGGCATATTTACAATCATCTTAGTGTGTGTGTACATGTGTGTAACTCGCAGTCTCTCTCATATTGGTAAGATTTTTTACTCTACTACAAGAATAGAAGGGTTATGTTTTTAGAGTGTGTATGTATGTCTGGTACTTCCTACGTACTCATTAGTAGTGGAAGTGAAATAGAATATGTATTTAAAAAAAACAGTAGGTATTAGTTACTCAACAAACAATTAAGTAGGTATGTTTCTTTTGTGTTCACATCATTAAATTAAAGTCAATTTAGTTTTGCCTACCCTGTCATATAACCCAGTGCACGCCACTGTCGGTGGGTCTACCTTTATTGGTGCAGAGATCCCATGACCACCTTCCTGCTCCATCATCAGACCCTGATCAACTTTTTTCTAGCAACTGCTCGTCGAGAACTACCTAACGAACCCAAACTCGGTGGGTCTACGTTTATTGGTGCAGAGATCCCGTGACCACCTTCCTGCTATATCATCAGACCCTGTTTACCATTTTTCTAGCAACTAGTCATCGAGACCTACCTAACGGGCCCAAACTCGGTGGGTCTACCTTTATTGGTGCAGAGATCCCATGACCACCTTCCTGCTCCATCAACACACCCTGATCAACTTTTTTCTAGCAACTGCTCGTCGAGACCTACCTAACGAGCCCAAACTCGGTGGGCCTTTGTTTATTGATGCAGAGATTCCGTGACCACCTTCCTGCTCCATCATCAGACCCTGATCACAATTTTTCTAGCAACTACTCGTCGAGACCTATCCAACGAGCCCAAACTCGATGGGTCTATTGAACGTTGTTAAACGTTTATTGGGGTCGAGATCCTGTTACCACCTCCTTGCTGATCATCATCAGACCCTGGTGAAGGTTACCATTTTATTTAGTATCATCGGATTTACATATGTTTTAAATTTCAAATCTTTCGGACTAATAGAAGTAATTAAAAATGTCTATTGTATACAAAATATCCCTACCTCGACTCGGAAAAGACCTGGTAGTCTTCAAACTGCTGGACCGATTTTCATGAAACATAGCTAAGAACCATCTCGCTTAAACTAGCTTTCAAATAAAAAAAACCGCATTCAAATCCGTTCACTGGTTGGACCACTACGATGCCACAGACAGACAGTCAGCCTTCGGGACATAGCCGTCAAACTCTCCTCGTTTTTGGTCAAAAACAACGGGTTGCACTCCGGGAGTGCTGGCAGAAGTGAAAACTTGAATATTAATTATTGTTGTCCATTTTTGATATTTTGGAATGGTTATTATTGTTATATTCTAAGCAATGATTATTGTATATAATCATTGATTCTATGGATTATGTGCTCTTGACTCTAAAACAATTTCAATGGTACTATAGAAGCATGATATAAATGAACTAAGTATAGAAACAAGTTACGAAGTAGTTTCTATATAGATTCATAGATTTCTATATAGATAGTGAGTACATCCACTTCTGCTGAGATGCTTAGAGTCTGAATTATTATTTTAACGAATGCTGAGCGCGGCACTAGAGAGATGGTGTCATTATTGTTTATTTTTTATAATTTTATATGTATAATGTAACTTCTAGACAAAGATCTTTTTGAATATGCAAAGGTTTCCAGAAAAAAAAACACACAAAGAAACAGCAGGCGCAGGCATACATTTTCGCCGCACGGAATGCCATTTTCGGTCAGATCTTACGAATTTTTGATCAGCAGGGCTATTCAGAACCGTCGGAAACTCCCGTATCCGAATCCGATAGAAAAGTTTTCGAGGCTGTCCTTCAAACGCTATTCACAAATCCGTAATCGATAACAAGACGATAGTTCACGGAAACTATTCCGCGAGCCTTTTGCTGTCGGGAAGGTTAATATTTCTCATAAATATTATGTTTCTATACATTTACAGTGTAAAAGAGACTACAACAACAATAATTATAGACACTCGCTCATCTAAAGAATATTCGCGTAACTTATTCTATAAATAGATTCAATTGAGAATATTATTGTGGTGCGTTCACACTACCCCAACGAACGATTCATTCACTAAACATCCAAATAGGATCAATAGAGGCAAAGGAACACATTAGCTAGGCTATTTTGGTCAATCTATACATAGGAAAGCAATAATCAATGGTTAGCTTTCAACATCCAGACAAAACCAACGAATCCCTTCTGTTGGCCCGGTATGTACGTGGCATTAAAGGAAAAAAATACTAAGCGTTTACGACGCAAGTTTTGAAGAAAAGTCGCAAGAATTTTATGTAAATAAAACACATTCCTTTATATGTATGACTAAGTAAGTAAAAATAATAAATTATGTTATTGCCTATATGATATCTACAAAATACATTAAAATTTCAATAATAAACATTTATTTAACCACTTTAAAACTTTCTACCACTATAATCTCTTTTTCTACCATTTTATAATGTTCTCTGTAAACACACTCATATCGAATTCGTAAACTCCCTTTCTGATAGGAACTGTGAACAGCGTTTCACAATCCGTCGGATCATAATTCGACATGTCAGCTGACTTTTCGATCCGATACCGGAAAGTTCCCGACGTTTATGAATAGCCATGCAGGTCACGTGCCCTGACGCGAGTTTAACATTTTTTACCCATCACAAAAAGTACACAACGCCGCTAAAGAAGTTTTCATAAAAATAGTCTTAATATTAAAACCATGTGAAACGTAACAGATAAGATCAGATCCTGGAGATCACTCTGAATCCTATTATTCAAATGTGTAGACAAATGCCGAGCGCTCGGTTTCTTATACCATGTGGTGTCATTTTCTAAGCAACGTAACATAGCCTAGTGCCTACGCAATTTAATATTTATGACGGATTACAAGATACAATGAAACTTACCTTGAACCGGCAATGAGACAGTTTCACATTCATATCCGTTGATGTATAGTGTGACCTGTAATAAAAATAAGAAGATAAACTAATTAATTAAATCTATAAATATAAAATTTATTTATTTATTTAATTTATTATACGGCTATTTTTTACCCAATTTTTTTTACTTTTTTAATTGTAAGTCAAAAATTTCGAGGCCTAAAAAACTGTTAACAGTTATTATAACATGTTCAAATGAAGCCCGTTGAAAGGATACCCCACTTGATATAGTAGTCTCATTTTAACATTTCTATACCATATTTCAGCTCCTATTAAGAACAAAATAATTTCGAAAATCTAGTATAGCACAGTGTTCGAATTGTTTGTTGAACTTTCACATCCGAGAATAGAGAGCGGCATGTGGTTTTGTATTGTATACAGGGATATCGGTAAAACACTAACAAGTTCTTAAATATTTTTCAACATCAACTTAAATATTATATTTATGTTTGTAAAAAAAATCTGACGAATTAAATTCTGGTGAATAATTAAAAGTCGTAGGACAAAGATTGTTGTTTATGATGCTACTAATATCAATAGTCCCGAGAGGTTGTTAGTGCTTTACCAATTCCCCTGTATATACGTATACATATAATTCTGGTCGTGTGTACATCGTCGGGCCGTACCTGTATGTATATGTGCCGCTTGTAGACCCGCTCGCGCACGTTGATCGCGAGGCAGGCCCACTGGCGCGGCGGCAGGTCGGCCGCCACCCCCGCCTCGCTCACCACGCGGTTGCTGCCCGCCTCCGGCCGGGACAGCCGCAGCGTGAACACGCCTGCCACGCGACAATAACCAACGTTAACACTGGCAACACATGTCGCTGAACGTCGGGGCGTGGGCGCTAGGACGTGAAGTACATACGTACCCGTGGCGGTGTCGAGCCACACCTCGAACATGAGCGAGTCGTGTCCCAGCGACAACACGTGGGAGAGTTCCGCTGCCGGAGCAGACTGCTCCTTCTTCGTCGGAGTCTTCTTCACCTCGCCCTCTGAAGGCTCCTCGTGTGAATCGTCCAAGCCATCTAAGTATTACAGAATTCAAAATATTTCATGAGCAATGGAAATTTGAGATATGGAGATGAATATTTGTGTAAGGTATTTAAACTGTCAAATGTACACTTGTCATATTGGCGATGATATAGATGATATGCACCGCACATGTGTCCTGTATTGTGTAGGTAGTGTGTATAGTGTGTGTGTATAGTCACCGCTAGTGTCCCGCGTGTCCCGCATGATCCAGGCGGTGACCGCGAAGCCGGCGAGCCAGGGCGCCCAACCGGCGCCGTCCACGCCGCACCGCACCGCATGCATCGACCACGGGGACCGCACGCCTGCGAGAAACAGAAAACAATATAATGTGGTTATAGGCACCCTGTTGCCCGTAGTGTGTCCGGGTAAGAATAGCACCCACCCATCAGCTCCCGTGGGGTGTTAGATGAGACTAAAGGGAAACAAGAAGACGGGTAGCAGCGCCTTTCTGTTGGTTTGCCTACCACCTATACTGCGATCCCAAAGACGCCTGCCGAGCGTGGGGATTATGACAACCCCTCCCTCCTGAGAAGGTGGTCTTCGTTCAGCAGTAGGCATCTTTGGGCTGATGGTGATACACTCCCCTGTTTTCGACGGGGACAATACGTTGCAAGCAGCAAGCAAGGCAGCGCTTCGCCTTAGCCCAAGGCAGTCATTGGAGTACGATATTATTATACCTGAAAGATAAACAATATTCCTACTTCACGGCGCTTCTACAGTGGTAAAAAGTGATGTGATTGCCAAAGTTTAAAAGTCTCGTGAACTTTTTCTGTATAATTATTTGCAAGGCGTTTAATATAAAATATGTGTAATCTGATCTGGGGTTCCAAATCTGTGAAGCGTACTCCAAATGGCAGCGCACATATGCCAAGAATAAGATTTTAAGTGTTTTTGCTTGTTTAAAATCCTTAGAAGAGAGTATAATAAATCCTAGAGATTTGTGTAATCCTAGGGATATGATCATCGTATAACGATTTATACTCTGTCCATTTTATTATTGGTTTTTTGACAGCTGACGCCCATGAAGTTTCGTATTGTTAAAGTTACAAATTCACAGAAATAATATTGTACTTCATGGACGCGTGAATCACTTTAGTGAGTTGCCACACATAACATTACTACGATTGTGCCACAGATTACAAATAATCGATAGAATTAAATGCTAATATGTAAATAAGGTGTATATGTTTTCATTACTTTCGTCTTGTTTACATCAAAGGACCATGCCCATATTAGTATGGAGCTGAAAGTCAGAAATGCCATACAATGCCCAAATTGCAGCTCTATGTCATATGATAACTACACACATCAAAAGTGTCTAGGGATCAACATATATTTTTGCAATAACTTTTCTCCTGATTGATATTAATTAAAATTTTCTTTAAGGATTCATCAAATAAAGTGTTTTCGTTTGTCACAGTAACGATAAACCAAGTCACCTTTGCATTAATAAAGAAATTTGCCATTTTCCTAATAAAGGGATTTTTGACATTTGAACCACTAACACAAAAGTTCGAAAAAAAGACTGAAATAACAGTTTTCTTTAAAATTTTATTGGGTAACTTAAACAATTAATAATCCGTGTTTCTACCGCGAACACTAACAACACAAGAACATCGGTTTGGCATACTCAAAATGAGTTCATCCAAATCACGCTGTGGAATGGCCGCCCATGTTCGTTGCAACAACAAAAAAAGGTCTTCTTGCGACTGGATACCCTCCATATTCGGCAGAGCTCTTCTCTGTAGCATATCCCATGCATGCTCAATCGGGTTCAAGTCTGGCGACTGAGCAGGCCAGGGCAGGACATTGATGTTAGCTGCGGCGAGAGTCTGTCTTACAACTCTTGCGGTGTGCGGTCGTGCATTATCATGCATTAACTGAAATAAGGGACCGATTTGCACTTGTAGAGGAACGATGACGTCTGATACAATCGTCTCAGCATAAATTTGAGCGTTGAGGTTGCCTCTGATCCAAATCAACTCAGTTCTTCCGCCGATCCAAATACCCGCCCATACCATGATGGTTCCACCACTATAAGGATGGACTTCCTGGCAGGATTTTAATCGCTGTTGGCGTCCAGGGGTTCTCCAGTGTCGTATACGTCTTGTATCCGGTCTCATACCAAAACGAGACTCATCAGAAAAGCACACGAAACGCCATTGTTCTTCTGCCCATTTTTTTGCCCAAAAATGCTTGATCCCTAGACACTTTTGATGTGTGTATTTAACAGTATTTATATGATAACTAGATTTAATGCCATATAAAGCACCGGTTCAAAAGATATTGGACATTAAACATGATAACTTCCTACTGGTTTTTTATACATTTTATCGTTTACAGACAGCATTGCTATTAGTTTTTCACTAGGAACTTCATGATCATCATCACATAAGCTAAGCCAGATCAGTGTTCTTTTATATACTTATCTGTATCTTATCAGATAAACATGTCAGTTATTTGGAATTATCTAGTCTGTCTCCATTGTATAGTGTCTATATGTATGTGAAAACAATTTGGTTAGATACACTGGTACTGCAATGTCAACAGAACGTCTTATTTATTTTTTATCCAGTGCTTCATATGATTTAAAATTAACAACATAATTCTAGTTTTTATTTATTAGAGCAATCTTGTAAAATACTTTATCTGGGCATTTCTGGGGCACAAATGGACATGGTCCTTTCATTCATTTTATTTTGAGGGCCGCATGCATAATATAACAAAGAAAGACAACAAATTTTTAAGGTTGAAACATTAACATGAGTCGTCAGAATCAAAAAAATATTTAATCGAATGTCCATTTCGATATCGATTATTTCGTGCACTTACTATGTTCACGTTCCTATAAACGTCAAACGTCGAGCTGTCAAAAAACCAATAATAAAATGGACAGAGTATAGAGTCAAGTAATACACCAAGATCTCTAATTTGATTAACTTTTACCAGACTGAGTCCTTTCAATGAGTAATCAAACATGATTGGTTTTTTCTTCCTAGTCACCATCGGTATTATGAGTTGAGGAGTGGGGAGGGCACACCCCGTATGGTGTGCCCTCCCCGATTGCCATGTCGACCTGTCGCGTACTGTATATCAGCAATAAATATTAGGAAAAGCAAAGGTCCTAATAGTGAGCCATGCGGCACGCCGTTCGGTACATTCATCCACCTGGACATGCAATTATCCAATACTACAGCCTGACATCTGTTCACAATACATGAAGTGAAACCACCTTAACGGATCACACTTTATAACTACATTGTTTAGCTTTAAAATGGGGTAATTTGTGATCTATACGATCAAATGCCTTCTGTATAAATAGCTTCTACTTGGATACCATTATCCATAGAATCTGTTAGAAATTCATTAAATAGAAGAGGATTAGTGACAGTTGACCTCTCTTTAATAAAACCATGTTAAAAACTTTAGAAAAATATTTTTTAATGAGTTGTAAACTTGTTCAGAAACAATTTTCTCAAAAACTTTAGCTATTACACATAATTTGGAAATAGGACGATAGATGGAAATATTATCTTTAGGTCCTTTCTTGTGAAAAGGGGTTCTAGATGACTGGTAATTCCCGGAATATATCCGTGTGACAGACGAAGTCGCACCATAAGTTTCTTTTTCACCTTTTAGGTACGGACATCTAATGAAAGAAATGCCTATCAAGCGTTATCGTAACAAAAACTTAAAATGTCATAAATATGTAAACCTAATACCAACCGGCTCTCTTGTGTGACTCGTGGAGCCGCTTGGCGCAGTTCTCAGCCTGGTGGCTCTGCGACGTGGCGCTGTTCACCACCAGGTAGCCCAACTCCTCGGACAGGGATTGTATGCCATCTGCTAACAGAACAAATTAAAGCGATCAGGAATACTCGTATGAAGCACCTTCTCACTTTTATAACTGAGGAGAGACCAAAAAAACATGAGGTTTTCCCGCAAAAGATCATTAAAAATTCTAGATGGATGTGTTTTCTTCTAGCTAATTGGGTACTTAATTAAGTAGAAGGTCGGTTCTAGGTTTTCTTTAGAGCGAAATCTGTTTTGATTACTTATAAAAGTACTTTTTTATGAAATTTAATGAAGACGTTAGCGTGACCCGGTGTCGCTCGAGACGTTGGTTAAGAATTCTGCTAGTGTTTTGCCAGCGGCTAGTGGTACCTTGTCGTTGCGCGTCCACGGGGAAGGTGAGTATGCAGTCGGGCGTGTGGTGGGTCGCGGCGGCCAGCAGCCGCTGCAGCGCTGGCAGCAGCAGCTGCAGCGGCGGCCGCTCCGCGTTGAACAGCTGCAGGAACAGCGCCAGCTCCGGCGCCTCGATGCTCTGCGACGCCACCACGTGCACCAGGTCCAGGATGCTGCGCTGCAGCTCTGATAACATCGCACGCATCACACATGGGAACCATCTATTGCCAAACTGTGAAAAGTTTTTTAAGTCTCTGGAATTCAGTGATTTTTTTAGCCAGCGCAATTTATACTAGGACATACTCGTAGTAATGTTGACACACTGTTGTTTCGTGAGAGATTATCTGTAATTTTTTTTTTTTTTTTTTTTTTTTTCTTTATTTGGTTCACAACTCGAAATATACACTTGATTATCTCTTATGGCTAGCTGAAACAAGAACTTTCACGGTGTAATTTCTAATATCAGTGAACACATCATGCAAAAGATAAAAGCCTGAACAGTGCTCGAAAAAACAATATATAAAAAAAGAACTAAAAACTCAATGTGCAAAAAAGATATAACAAAAAAAAGAAATTAAATAAATCATGCAAAACAAAACAAATAAAAACCAATATTTAAATAAGATTACGTATCATTAATGATTTTGTAGATAGTGGCCCTCGCCGAGGATAGAGAACCAGAGAATATGTCAAACTGTGATTTAATGCCATTGCAATGTGAAAAAGATCTGTATAAAGGAGAATGTTGACGAATATTTGTTCTACACCTTGGTAACCTGAAGCACCGTCTATTCAACAATCGGCTTCCTTGTCGTGGGACTTCCAAGTTAACATGCATTAAAAGTTCTGGGCAATCTACCAATCCATGAATTAGTTTAAACAAAAACATAATATCTGATACTTTACGGCGAACACTTAGGGACTTCATTTTATAAAAAGTTAATCTACTCACATAGGAGGGCAATACCTTACATTTATTATTTACATAAGATAATTGGTGTATGAATCTTTTTTGAATTCTTTCCAATCTGTTAGAGTGTACTGCATAGCCAGGAGACCATACACAACTATTAAATTCTAGTATACTTCTAACTACGCTGTTGTATACAGGTATTAATACAGTGGGGTACTTAAAAGATTTTATTTGTCTAGATAAGAAGCCGGATAATTGCGAGGATTTTTTTGTTATTTTATCAATGTGATTTCTGAAATTTAAAGAGCTGTCTACTATTATCCCTAAATCTCTTATACTATCAACTTCTGTAAGCTTAGTATCTTTCAACAAATATGAAGCCGGTAAAGGGTTTTTCTTTCGTGTGAATTTAATGTGATAGCATTTACTTATATTCAGTATCATTTTATTACGTGAGCACCATCCATCAATAAAGTCAAGTTTCATTTCATTTACCAAGTCGGTATTTTGTTTTGTTCGGAAGGAAACTCTTAAAAGGGTATGGTCCCGATAGGGACGAAAATTGGGTTATGTGGGATTTCCACTCACTAGCCTCTCCAGTGGCTTTCATCGATGCTATGGAGAGACACTGGGCACCCCGCTCGGAGCTCGCTAGAGTACCAGGTCGGTATGCTGCAGTTACCTGCGAGGTGCGCCGAGCGCGCAGTGAGCAGCTGCGCGGCGGCGGGCGCGAGCAGGCGCTGCAGCAGCGCGCCAGGGCCAGCGCCGCCCCGAGCCGGGCGCGGCAGGAGCTGCAGTTACCTGCGAGGTGCGCCGAGCGCGCAGTGAGCAGCTGCGCGGCGGCGGGCGCGAGCAGGCGCTGCAGCAGCGCGCCAGGGCCAGCGCCGCCCCGAGCCGGGCGCGGCAGGAGCTGCAGTTACCTGCGAGGTGCGCCGAGCGCGCAGTGAGCAGCTGCGCGGCGGCGGGCGCGAGCAGGCGCTGCAGCAGGCGCGGCGGCGCCGAGCGCGCCAGGGCCAGCGCCGCCCCGAGCCGGGCGCGGCAGGAGCTGCAGTTACCTGCGAGGTGCGCCGAGCGCGCAGTGAGCAGCTGCGCGGCGGCGGGCGCGAGCAGGCGCTGCAGCAGGCGCGGCGGCGCCGAGCGCGCCAGGGCCAGCGCCGCCCCGAGCCGGGCGCGGCAGGAGCTGCAGTTACCTGCGAGGTGCGCCGAGCGCGCAGTGAGCAGCTGCGCGGCGGCGGGCGCGAGCAGGCGCTGCAGCAGGCGCGGCGGCGCCGAGCGCGCCAGGGCCAGCGCCGCCCCGAGCCGGGCGCGGCAGGAGCTGCAGTTACCTGCGAGGTGCGCCGAGCGCGCAGTGAGCAGCTGCGCGGCGGCGGGCGCGAGCAGGCGCTGCAGCAGGCGCGGCGGCGCTGAGCGCGCCAGGGCCAGCGCCGCCCCGAGCCGGGCGCAGCACGCCCGCGCCAGCGCCACGCCCACGCGACCCACGCCGCCGCCGCCGCCGTCCCCATCCAGCTCCTTGGATGACACCAACCTGACGAGATCCGATCCTCTTAGACATTTGAAGCGGTACCATGCCCACCGATTTTTATGCTACCGAGGTGGCAAGCGATCGAGAGGCTAAGCAATTATTGCAGTAAATAGCCCCCATCGACGCCGGGGCGAAGGATAATTATTACTCGCTGCGAGGAGAAAGGACTGAATGCGCCTCCAACCTACCGATGGCAGGGAACCAACACGATCTATACTTATAATAAAACTGTAACAGGTCCAATTCTGTACATTGAAGATATTTTGAAAATTATATTTGGAAGGCATTCTATAACCGATACTGAGGCCGAAAATGTAATTTTTTTAATTTTTGTCTGTCTGTCTGTCTGTCTGTCTGTCTGTATCACGGCTGAGCATCACGCCGAAACTACTGAATGGATTCTAATGAAACTTAGCATGATTTGAGATCTTACTACGAGGTAGGACATAGGATACTTTTTATCCCGTAATCTAGCACGGTTCTTTTGGGAGAGGGGATTAAAGTCAAAACGGGTACTTGGTTATACGCTTGGTCCGATTTTATCAATTTTTTTTATAAAATTTAATAAATATTAGTAAGGGAACACTCATAGACAGTTGTTATCAAGGTTTTGTAATCGATCGGGTTAAGCAACGTTAGGTAAGGTCATTAAATAGATGGGTGACCGTTTAACGCCATTTGAACTAAACGGGTCCGGGCTTCGGAGAGCAAGTAAAAAGTGGGTCCCTGTTTTTAACCGACTATAAAAAATTAGGTTATGTATTCGATGCGAATGTCTGTTATTCAAAGTTTAGTTAACGTAAAAATAGCGCAGGCGGAGCTGCGTGGGTCAGCTAGTTATCTATAAAGTTCTGAACCAAAAACTAGAACCGTAACTTCTGAACTAAAACTAAATCTTCTAAACTAGAATTAACATATGATGTATCCAAAGTGCATACATCATCATCATCACCAGCCGGAAGACGTCCACTGCTGAACATAGGCCTCCCCTTCGAACGCCACAATAAACGACAATTGGCTATATAACATAACCGCATAAAATTAAACTCCATAATACAACATGCTATTCCAAGGCCGTTTTATGGTTTCATCTTCGACAATGACTTCCGTACAAATTTTTATATATTTTTTTCGCGGAAGAAACCCTCTAAAGGTCCCTGGGAGCTGTGGGGCTCAACCAAGGTATGTGGTATTCTTACCCATTAAAACCACCGCGGCTATCGCATCGGCACATGAGAGGGGACACCCGGGCTTTCTGGCGGAATCTGCACCGGGAGCCCCTCAGTGTCTTTGAGCCCGCAGCCGGATGGCGCATTATAGCTCCCCAGGAACCAGTCACAGTGCTCATGGGGACGGGGTCTCAACTCCGCCGCCGTCCTCCTCGGAGTCGCCGTCGTACTCAATGAACGGTCTAGGACCCACACCCCGAACGTCCAGCGACTCCGAAGGAGATTTTCATCCCCTATTTCGATCCCTTCAAGACTTTTTTCGTAATAAAAGGTAGCCTACGAACATATTATTTCCTAAGGTTTAATCTATCCCTGTACAGCTATGCAATTCATTAAAGTAACCAATCGTGACTACGCTCGACAGCAAGCTCGATGTCGAATTAGTCTTCATTTCGACGTCGAGCATAAATCCGCATTCTCTATCACATTTCGGCTCGACGACGAACTGGAGGCCGTGCCGTTCGCTGCCGTTATCTAAGGCGAGTTAAGGACTGCTCAAAGTTTTTTTCGGTAAAAATCGGTTTTTATTTTAAACACGATTCTAATGGAAATGCCATCAATAATAAAATTTCTGGATGCAAAAGATGGTTCAATGAACATCATACTTTCAGTTTTAGGCACAGGAATGCACTATACATTGTTTTTTCTTGATATGTATTTGTGTTTGGCAGTATGTGGTCGATACCTTTGCTTGATTTTAATTCAAAAAATCACGCAGGACATTTTGACTGTCATTGTCAATGTCATGTCGCGTTCCAAGTGTCTATCTAGTCTAGGTACAGGGTCTCCAGATTGGGGGTTTTTCCCATTTTGGGGAAAAATAAAAACTTCGGGGAACTTTTGGCGAAACGAAAACTATGGGGAAAATTTTGGGGAACACATTTTTGCTTGGCGAAAGCTTGTGGAGAAACAAAAGTCTAATTCAGAAAGTTTATATCATTTTAAATAGTTTCATCAAACATATTTCAGAATCACACGTAATACAATAAAATACTCATGGCTAATGGTCAGAATGGCGGGGGAAGGTGTGTTTTTTGATGGATAGAGATCTTATTTTAATAATCTCCGCTACTTTTTCATCTCATACTAGTAGTATAGATATGTGAATTTTGGTTCCTCTTGTCCCTCTGGAACAGTTTAATAATTCTTTTCCAAAGAGTAGCCTCTAACGTACAAGTTCCCATCTATCTCTATATGACAAAAATTCAGCCAAATACGTGAAAGCGTAACAAATAAACTAACTCGTTTTTAGTTTTATAAAATTATTAGGTATAGCTAAGGAAGGATTAGATACGAAATTAATTTGGGGAAAATTGTATAAAAATGTATCTTTTTGGGGAAAAATAAAACCTGATTTGGGGAAATTTCGATGTGTTTACATTTAATTTTTTGGGAAAACGGATATGGTATAGTCAATCGATAAAATTAGCAATAAGTTGACTTTTTTCTTAAAATGTGAAGTGAAGTGAACAACGAGTTGAAACGTTAGAAAAGCATAAGGTTCTCGCGACTGGACTTGCTCGTACTCCTCATATCACACACCGTACTCAAGGAAAAATGAATCCTGAATACTACTATGATTGCATCAAAACCTTAGTCACTGTACGGTGTACGTACATGCATTGCAACATATTGAGCCGTCAGCAATTTCTCACCGCGCATCGCATTCTAATTTTATATAATTTTCAGTACACAATCAACCGCCGCGAGCGCGTTACCTACCATTATTACCATTCACCATACCATTACCATTTTAATATTAGATTATTGAATAAACCATACGTGTACTCAAAACAACCCCTAGTTTCACCATTAACCACCATCCCCCTCTACATACGGTCCTTCGATCGTAAACGGACCATTCGCGAGTGTTATATAACGGTTATTCGGGACTATTATCGTGCAAAAGGATTTAGTGTTGTGTAACCTGTAACATTAGTGAAGTGGTTCTTGAACAAAACCAGCGCAGTGGATATACCAGTCTACTACCAGAGGCAACCAACACCATCACCAGAGTTGTAAGTCCGTGCGACTTGCAGCAGCGTACGTAACCAGCTACTCAAGTAAGGTTTTTTATTTACCAATATTTACCATTAACCAAAGCACTATGGAGGGTTTATTGCAAACTCAACGACAAATCATGACGGGCATGGATCAGCTTCTACAAAATTTTAAGAAGGATGGCCGTGACCGCAAGACACCAGACTACATAAAACGCAGGCTGGAGACACTGGATTCCTACTGGAAGGAATTCCATTCTAACCACGTCCAGCTATGCGCATTTGGGAACCAAAATTATTCTTACTTTGAGGACAACGACTATGAGAATACTAGGGACTTTTATAGTCAGGCTAGGCAAATAATTTTGAATTATAAACCAGAGACCAAACCATCGACACCAGTACTCAAACCAGCCACGTTACAAGACCCAGCACCAGTCGTTAGCGTGCCGAGTACGTCGAAGTTTCAAGAAGGGATAGGAAATAAGCTGAATGAATTGCTGCGAAAGCAACAAAGTAATTTCAAAGCATTCTCTCGTACTGTGGAGAGCATTGATTTAAGTATCTTGTCTGAAAAATGGGAGTTCGAAGACGCTCTCAAAACCATTCAGTCTCGCTGGTCAGTAATCGACAGTTTGCATTGGGAAATCGATAGCGAACTTGACGGTGATCATGAATCGTACGAAAAAATGTTCAGTGAGTACGAAAAAACCTATAACACCATAAAGAGAACCATAAATACCAAAATGTGGTCTGTCTCACACAGGGAGAAGATTACACCTCAAATGGATATACCACACTTTTCAGGGAGTTACCAACAGTGGACTTCGTTTAAAGATCTCTTTCAAGAAGCTATACATAACAATAATTCGCTGTCTAGTGCCCAAAAATTACAATTTCTAAAGAGTAAGCTACGAGGCGAAGCAGAAAAATTGATACAACATCTTGCTATAAGTTCAGAAAATTACCAGATCTCGTGGGAGATTCTCAACCACCGATACAATAACACCAATTTGATATTTACTTCGCATATTGACATACTTCTAGATTTGCCTGTTATGCAATCGCAGTCGGCAGCGTACATCAAACGATTACACGACACCACCAAGGAGTGTTTACATGCAGTTCAAAAGTTAGGAGCGAACACACTGTCTTGGGATCCATTATTAGTCCACCTATTATCGAAAAAACTCGACGCGGAGACCCACACGGACTACGTAGAGTCACTAGCAGATCCGAGGGAGCTACCGACACTTCGAGACTTTCTTCGCTATCTAGAAACCAAATTTATATCGCTAGAGGCATCTAGAAGAAAACAGAGCGCAACCAAGCTACCAAGTAACCACGAAAGTAATTTGAAAAAATTATCTTCATATAATTCGCCTAATAACCATTACCAAAAGAGTTATAAAAAACCATTATTATCACCATTTAAGGCACTGAACGTAACATCACATAATTGTCCAGTATGTCATGAAAACCATCCATTATTTTATTGCAACACATTTCGCGATTCGAAACCGGATACGAAACTTAAAACAATCGCGAAATATAATTTATGCAGTAATTGTTTTGTCAATCACCAAGGCAAAGAATGCATGTCAAGCAAAACATGTCGTCATTGCAATGAAAAGCATAATTCGCTGCTACATGACGCTATTGTGAAACCATTATCCGCCGCTACCTATAATAATTCCACAAAAGCTCAGCGAAATTGCCACGTGTCACAGGAAAACGTGGCCGAAATCCTGTTGGCAACTGCAGTTTTAAGAGTTGAAGGGAGCGATGGCAGTTCGTATCAGATGCGAGCTCTGATCGACCAGGGTTCCCAAACTTCTTTAATCACCGAAAATGCAGCGCAGCAGTTGGGACTGCCCAGGCGACGATGCAAGGGTGTCATATTCGGAGTCGGCGCCAAAGAAAATAATTGTAAAGGCGTAATAACCATTACTCTATCGTCTTTACATAACGATTTTACCTACACCACGGATGTTTATATAATGAACAACCTTATAAATAGATTACCAAACCAATCTTTTGCCAAACCAAACTGGCCCTATTTGTCCAATATTGAGCTAGCTGACTTAAATTTCAATGAAAGCCGAAATTTGGATATTCTCCTCGGGGCCGACGTTTACTCTGCCATCATACTAGGCGGCATAATCAAGACGGACCCATCGCAGCCAGTAGCGCAACAAACGCAACTAGGCTGGATTCTATGCGGAAACGTCACACAAACATACCACTGCAACGTCGTCATACATGAACTAGATGACATACAACGATTTTGGGAAGTAGAAGATGTACCAGAAAATTCATCTATACCAAGCGGGGAAGACCAATGTATCCAGTTTTACAAATCTACCACTAAGAGACATGAAGACGGACGCTATGACGTCAGATTACCATTGAAACCAAATTTCGAGGACAACTTAGGTGCCTCAAAACCAATGGCTATCGCACAATTTCGGCAGTTAGAACGTAAATTGTCTAAAAACCAACAAATCGCGCATGATTATAAAGTATTTATAAACGAATACATCGCCTTAGGCCACATGATACCAGCCGTCGGTAACACGACACGAGAATGTTATTTGCCTCACCATTGTATCCAGAAAACCGACTCAACCAGTACGGCTCTTAGGGTCGTATATAATGGATCAGCAAAAACGTCCAGTGGGTTAAGTATCAATGATCTGATGGAAGCCGGTCCAAATTTGCAACAGGATTTGTTATCCTTAATTTTAAAATGGAGACAATATCGCTATGCCTTTAGTGCTGACATAGAGAATATGTTTCGACAAATTTGGGTAAATAGAGAAGACCAACAGCTGCAAAAAATAGTTTGGCGGGACAACGCAAACCTACCACTCCAAGAATACCAACTAACCACTGTTACCTACGGCACCAAAGCAGCACCATTCCTCGCCATGATGACCTTAAAGCAACTTGCTGCAGATGAATATACCAATTATTTTATTTATTTTTTATTTTATTTTATTCAGGAAACAAACAGTCATGCAAGTAAATAGTAATACAATAAATGGTAGTAAACAAAGACTAACGAGTTCCATAAAATGTTACTGTGTGTATACAATTACAAAAACAAGACATTAGTTAACTAAGTAAAACAACTTGCTTAAACAATGAAATAAGCTGAGTATTACAAAATTAGGTACTAGGCATTAAGGTTAATTGCTTCTTACGCATTTTTGCCTTAAATATATTCATACTGTTACAAAATATATCAATATCATTAAACTTATGATTATAATCATTAACACTACGTCTAAAGAAGTTGTTACTTGTATAAACTGTACTATATAATGGGACAAAAAATAGGTCTTTTAAACGAGAATTTGGTCTTGGTATTCGAATATTAATTTTTTGTAAAATGTGAGGAGAGTCAACATAATTATTTAAAATTTTGTAAAGAAACATTTGGTCAAACAATTTACGCCGATCCTCAAGTGAAGTCAAAGAAAAGCGGGTCAGTGAATTTTCATATGATATATGGTCAAAATTACCACGATAATCTAAGGATTTTATGAATTTTTTTTGAACTCTCTCAATACGAGCAATATGGCAGGCATAAAAAGGACTCCAAATGATACAGGCGAAATCTAAAATTGACCGAACTAAGCTGAAATATAAAAGTTTTAATGTATAGAGGTGCTTAAAAGGTTTACATATCCTAAGGATAAAGCCAAGTTGACGAAAGGCTTTGTTAACTATATGATCAATGTGTAAATTGTAGGATAAATTAGAGTCCATGATGATACCTAAATCGCGTATTGACCTAACTCTCTCAAGACATTCATCGTTGATATGATAATCAAAGTTTAAAGGACTATGTTTACGAGTATAGGTTATCACTGAACATTTATCAAGATTTAGAAACAATTGATTTATAGAACAGTATTCAGATAGTCGTGTTAAGTCATCTTGTAACTGCAAACAATCGTCAATATTATTAATCGTTTTAAAAAATTTGGCATCATCTGCATACAGAAGAAAATTAGAATGATGTATAACATCTCCAATATCATTAATGTATAGAACAAAAAGTAATGGCCCTAAATGTGATCCCTGAGGAATTCCTGACGGTATTTCCAAGAATCTAGAGATGTAGCCTTTCATGGAAACGGCTTGCGACCGATTTCTTATGTAGGAGTTAATCCAACGAAGCAAATCACCGTGTATTCCGACGGTCCAAAGCTTTTTTGCAAGTATGTCATGGTTAATTTTATCAAATGCTTTGGAAAAGTCAGAATACACGACGTCTACCTGCATCTTCTTATCCATGGCGTCAACCAGAAAGTTGGAGAAGATAAGCATATTACTTTCAACCGAACGACCTTTGCAGAAACCATGCTGATTAACAGATATAAACACAAATGCACCAGACGTCCTGAAGGACTCATTTTACATGGATGATTTGTTGGATGGTGCCCATAGCTTAGATTACGCTATAAGTCTCAAGTCAGATTTAATCCAACTTCTCAAATCGGGGGGATTCAATTTGAGAAAATGGAAATCCAACGCACCAGAATTGTTACCAGAGTCTAGCACCAACCAGGAACACCTAGACTTCCGACAGCGGGAGTCCACCAAGACATTAGGCCTACAATGGAATCCACAAGAAGATTATTTCACTTTTAAATCTAAAATTGACCAAACAATGACCAATACTACCAAACGTACTTTGCTATCGGATATCTCAAAGATATACGATCCATTAGGTTGGTTAACGCCGGTAACTTCGAAATTAAAATTATTATTTCAATCTGTATGGCAATTAAATCTTCTCTGGGATGACAAATTACCAGATAATATTTGTATGGAGTGGAGGAAGATTAAGGAAGATATACAACACATTGAACAGATCCAAATACCAAGATGGATTCGTACCAGGGAAAAGGATACCATTGAACTGCACGGGTTTTGTGATGCCTCCACCAAGGCATACGCATGTGTAGTATACTGCAAAATCAACCAGAACCAGGGAAACCAGTCCTCAGTAGCTCTATTAATAGCCAAGGCGCGACTTGCACCTACCAGCAAGAATATCACCTTACCAAGGCTCGAGCTCTGCGGCGCACATTTGCTGTCTAAGCTAATATCTAAGAGTACCACATGCCTATCTGATTACCAAATTCAGATATACGGCTAGATCGATTCTATGGTCGTTTTGGGGTGGATACATGGAGAACCAGGCCGTTGGAAGCCGTTTGTCTCCAATAGAACCAGGCAGATTAAAGAAACCATGCCAGCGCCTTGCTGGAGGTACGTAAAGTCAGAAGAGAACCCAGCTGACAGTGCCAGTCGAGGCGTGACCGTTGAAAAACTCAAACCGCTTTCCCTGTGGTGGAACGGACCACAGTGGTTACCAACGTATAAAGGAGACTCAGATAATAACCAAAATAATTACCATACCGACTTAGAAACTAAAAGGATTAAACACTCGAACGTTGTAACACGATCGGGCGATGACACCATCATACAACAGCTGATTAAAAAACACGGCTCTTTTACGCGAGTAATAAGAATATTGGCGTGGATTTTGCGATTTTTATCAAGTAATAAGAACCAACAACCATATTTAAGCCTGTCCGAATTAAATAAAGCGAAATTAATGATAATTAGAGATTGCCAACATAACGAATTTTCGGATGAAATTGCCAAATTAAGCGAACGGAAATTGATAGAGAAGAAGAGCAAAATTTTAAATCTTAATCCCTATTTGGATGAAAATCATCGTAATCGTAAAGAAAATATAAAAATAGATGACATCGTTATTATTCAGGACGATAATTTACCACCAGGAAAGTGGTCACTGGGCAGGGTCATCGAGCTCCACCCTGGACAAGATGGCTTCGTCAGAGTTGTGACCTTGAAAACAAAGAACAACATCATAAAGAGACCGATCGTTAAGCTATCTGTTCTACCAGTAAACAGTAGTATATCGGACAAAACAGTCAACTGTAACAATAAACCAAAAAGACGTCAACCAACCAGTATAATTAAACGCTCATGTAATTTGATTACGCTAGCGTTAATGTTATTTATGCTTATATTTACACCAGTACAAGGTACATATACCATTTCCAATTTACCAGACAACCAGACCATTTATTTTGACCAAATATCAACCTATATGGTTGATATTTGGTCAAAGTCCCTGTAAGGGATGAATGGAGATTAGTAGTCTATTACGACTTAAAACCATACTGGCAAGGAAACACTTTGTTTAGTAAATATTATAAATACCTAGAAAACATATGTTCACATGCCAAGGTGAAAGAACAATGCGATATTATCTTATTACAGTTACAGCATGGATACAACGAGTGCGCGTATTATAATAAAATGTTGATGGGTCAGCAGTTCACACCGCATCGCCAGCGTCGCGGACTCATTAATGGAGTAGGGTATGTCGCTCGAAGTTTATTCGGGATATTGGACGAAGATTTCGCAGAACAATACCGAAAGGATATAGATTTAATTAAAATTAACCAAAAGCACTTATCGATTTTGTGGAAAAACCAAACCAGTATAGTAGAAGCGGAATATAATCTATTAAAAAGAGTGGAAGGAAATATGGACAGTCAACATAAGATATTTAACCAGCACCTTATGGCATTGGAAAGGGTTTCTAACGCAGCGAGTATAGCACTTCAAGATGTTGAAACAATCAACAACTTTGCAATGTCGTCTATAGTAGCTAATAATATACTGACCAGCTTGAGATACATACAAGATACTCTATTAGATACTATCACCAATATATACTACGGAAACTTCAACATCCATCTGCTAAGGCCAGAACAACTTCAACAAGAATTGAATATGATATCTGGACATTTAGATAAGGACTTGTCGTTGCCCATAGATAATATACAAGAGAATTTGTACAAAATTTACCATTTACTTAAGGTTAAGGCAAGAGTTACCAATGATTATCTTTTAGTTGAAATTAAAATACCATTAGTGAGTCGAGATATATATGACCTGTACAATTTGATACCAATTCCTCGAAAAATGGACGATAGGATGGTCACCCTAGTGCCAACCACTACACATATAGCAATCAACTTGAAAAAGGATTTATATTGGACTTTGACCGATAATGATCTTCAAATGTGTAGCCATTTAGATACTACCAGCAGTTTATGTTCTTTGCACAGCCCTATGTACCAGTACGAGACGGACCAGTCTCTGTGTGCCAAGGATCTAATCACAAAAACGTGTAAAACCAATGTTGTTTCGTGCGAACAGAGATGGACCCAGCTTAGTACAGTAAATACATTTTTGTACTCTTGTTGTGGCCAGTGCTCAGTGAGAATGATATGTGGACAATTAATGACAGCACTGAGACTCACTGGAGCCGGTATTATTACGCTGAAAGATGATTGCCTCATTAAAGGTGACACTTTCACTATAACAGCGCATAAATTATTTAGCTCTAAGCTAAATACTCAACCAGACACCATGATACCACTTATACCACCCATTAACCACGTAATAAATATATCTCTACCATTAGAGACATTTAAGATGAACACCAGCAATTTCAATGTTGAGTTTAAGGAGATAGGTGACCAGATCCAAAATTCGAAGTCACAAGAAGGCATTTCAGAAGGAATTTCTTACCACGATATACACCACTACACCGCCATCTACGTACTGTGGGGAGCTGCAGCCGCCGTGGGTTTGGTGTGCGTCTGCCGCCGTGTGCGACAGCGGTCACCCCGCGCTTCTGAACGTAGGGTCACCGTTCAAGACGATAGACAACTTCAAAGTGAAAGTGCAACAGAGAGCCAATCTGCTCCTACCCCAAAAGTGTTTTGTGTTAGAATGGACGACAATACTGCTAAATTCAATGTGCGTATTGATAAGGCTACGTCGCCTTCGCGTGTTAACAAATTTAGAGAAACTTTAGCTATGCCTATGGATCCATAGAGACATTAAATTTCAACCAATGTTTTATCATCTTGTTAATCATCCACTATTGTAAATCACCTTGTACCACGATTCCATCACCATTTTAAACCATTTCTCATTCGCTTCTTCATCTCTCTTGTTCGGGAATATGTACGGTGTACGTACATGCATTGTAACATATTGAGCCGTCAGCAATTTCTCACCGCGCATCGCATTCTAATTTTATATAATTTTCAGTACACAATCAACCGCCGCGAGCGCGTTACCTACCATTCACCATACCATAACCATTTTAATATTAGATTATTGAATAAACCATACGTGTACTCAAAACAACCCCTAGTTTCACCATTAACCACCATCCCCCTCTACAGTCACAGACTAAAAGTTAACAACGATGAGCTAAGGTCAGCTGTGTTTTGATAATTCTTTATCTTTTACTGTAGGTATAATTTACCACTGAACTAAACTAATACAATTTATTTATTTTAGTACAGGGAAGATAAGAAGGATGTCCTTGTCAACTTCATTGAGATATATTCATATATTGATGGCGGTTGCAGTGGAGGAAATCCATTTGAGAGACAGCTGTAAAGGAACACAGGACGGCGACTATTGCATCGTAGTGCCCCAGCTCAGAAATTTATAAATGGCTAGTTTGACTGAAAGCTATTGAAGAATTCAGTGTAGTGATAGAACTGATGCATGCCTAAATTTTGGTGAGCATGGCTCAAAGTTTCGATCACACCAGCCTGGATTTCTTACAACATAGCAGGTTTTGCGGGCTCTGGAAGTTGATATAAGAAATAATCTTAGAATGACATCAACTGTAACATGCTGTGTTTAGGTGCTATCAATATCACAATAAATGTATGAACACAGGTGTAATGATGAAAGAAAATGAATTATTGACTTTTATCTTCTAAAGAAAAACAGGGGTTTACATAGATAGTTCTAATCTAAGTATTTGTCTACTAACTGTGTAATATTTTTAATAAATGTTTTATTGTAAATAATCATTGTTTGTTTGTTAATACTAATATAAGTAGTTTTTTGTATGTAGGTGTAATCTGTGGAATTAATGAATTCTAAAATCCTAAACTTTGCCCTCCATAGGTAAGATTTTTTCCTGCGGTTTCACCTGTTATATATTTTTTTTAATATTATTTTTGTAAACAAACAAATTTTACCAGTTTATGTAACTATTGTTTGTTTGTTTCCAAATAAGGTATGAAGTTCTTTTTTTAAATATTTTATTTGTTGAGAAAACAATACATAATTAATATTAAATATTTTATTAAATTAATTCTTTCTTATATTTATGTAAATACTACACATTACAATGAAACCGGCTATCACCCACTCTCCTGTATTTTGTAGAAACTTCGTGAATTCCTTTTTACAATATTAGCCTTGCATTTACAACATGAATAACTTGTGTGAGAGGACTGCGATATATAGGTAGTAATCCACATTTGTGGCCACTAGCATCTTGTAAGTTCCTCGTTCCATTAGCCTGAGATGATACTTATATAGAATCTGAAAACAGTAATTATTTTAATAACATAAATCAACTCAAACAAGTTATTTAGGTACTTTTGCATTTAATAAGTAAGTATTCACTGGCATTGTATTGTTTATTTATATTAGATAGGTTATGCACAATATTTTGAATAACATATCTAATACAAATAAACAATTGGGTCAGCTAGTTGAAGACACCGAGGTTTAACCCACGGCACGTCCCAGGGAAACGAAACAACAGGGAAACGGAACAAAGAAATAGATAGGTACACAGTACAGCAGGTATATATAGGAGTTAGAAAAATATAAATTAGTTACGAGACAAGTTAGTTACTTATATGAAAACGAATTGAGAGATTCAAATAGATACCCTTTTTCTTCTTTCCTTCAATTTATTAGTTAATGCACTAGTCATCTTCTATGTCGAGGTAGATAATTATGTTTTCTAAGTTTTCTGTATGTTTTACTTTGGTGTGCAAATAAAGAGTATTCTATTCTATGTTGAAATATTAGTAAATCTTCAAAAAGCCTTTAATTGAATTATGTAATTCACGAACTTGACGACGCTTAAGGAAATCATCAGATTTTTTGGCTCTTAGTAAATCTACGATGCACAACACACGTACAGCTACTTTAACACTATTCTAAACACAAAAACAATAAATATCCACGTATAATAATACAATTCAAAAACTTGGCAAGCAGCAAGCAAGCAAGCAAGCAAGCAGCGGTGGCAATTCGTTCACAAATTCGCCTACAAAAAGCTGCAAAATACAAGCTTTCTATTTTGACAAGTTATGTCGAGGCTATGGGCGAAGTCGAGGGCAAGACGATTGACAAATTTTGCTTAACGAATACGATTTTCACCTACGAACAATCAAATTATTCGACCGCAAGTAGTTCCACCAAAACGCCGTTAATTCTCGTGGCGCTAGTGCTGCGTAAGCAAAGTTAGTGAATGCGAAAACGCAATTCGCCGGTGCCGCGGCGTCGAACTCGAGGTTATTTTGCTTAGCGCATAACACTACTGTACCCAATTTCATCAAAATCGGTTCAGTGGCTTAGGCGTGAAAGTGTAATAGACAGACATAGGTACTTTCGCATTTACGAAATAAACGAACAAACAGATAGATAGACACGCGGATAACGACTTTGTTTTATGCTGTTTAGTGTCTAGATATAACATCTTGATAACATCTTGAGTAATATTTACCTCGTCTTAATCTTTGTCAATAAATTCTAAAAAACCAAGGCAGTTCAATAGATAAGCATATCTATACGGTATATTCAATGAAGCATAATTTATAAAACAGAAAACGCATTAGCGACTTATTAGTCGCAGTATATATACTGCAAGGCTTTAGCAAAGGTCAGCCAAATTGTTTTTAATTCAGTATGTTGACATTTTTCAAGTCGTGTACAAATAAATTCACCACTTTTATTACCCAAGAAATTTTAGAAAATAACGTACTTGTTTTACCATCACCATCTAGTATTTTAAGGTATAACTAAAACAAATGGGTTTTATTTTATGTTCTGACATAGTAGCATGCCAGCTATTTCTTACTCTCTAAATCATCGATATCGATATAATATATAAACTAGATTTGGTGTAACGGTTCAAAAAGTGGTAGCGAGAAATAGTGCCCTTGTGTAGCTATTTCTTTACAAGCCACATCCTGACAAATTTATTTTTGCCGATAGGAGTGTCGCTACTGTCTATATGAAACTGTCAAAATACACGTAACTAACATAATAGAAATGTTAGTTCACGTTTTCGCCACCAGCCAGCACAGATAAGTTTGCAACCTCCGCTACCACATTTTAGATGACATTTTGTTCGTGAATATTTATCTAGTTTATATATTATATCGATGCTCTAAATTGACCTTTTCTTTCCGAGCAATTTGCTTCCCTAACAGGAGAGCTGACCTGTGGACCGAAAAGCGATCATAAGGAAAAAAGTTAACACCCTCTTCGATACGACTTATTTCGGAGAAACTTTGTTCGTTGGTCTTTGACACTACAGTGACCACGTGACTACACGACCAATATTAGTTTTAGTCTGTGCAGGTGTCTCTACCAGATGATGTCTCTTTCTCAAATAGGGGGTTCTTGTTAGATATTAGATATTTTTTTCATAGACTCTGTTACGTCGTAACGAGTTTAAACATATAAAATAAATACAAAAATCTTAACATACAAACACACAGAACAATTAGTTGTTACTATCTGACGGACACCGCGCGCTTTAACTAGTGTTAGCATCACTACGACCATATACGGTATTGGTCGGTACCGGAAACCAAATTCCTTCGAGAATTCCTGTCAACAAACGCTACGACCTAGGCCTGTCGAAGAATCTAAGTATGATTCCATCTCGCTCGGGTATATTGCTATCGGTTATTTGTTTATCTCTGTCCCACATATTAGTCGCGTCAAATAGAATGTTTTAGAAACCGGATTAGTCTACGTTGGCCGCGCGTCGTAGGGCAGTTCTTGTGCTGTTATAAATTGACCGCGCGCAAATGAACCAAAATTCTTTTGTTTTGCGTCGATACGTACGTGCGTATATTTTAATAAAGTGTTGTGGTTATTGTCTGTGAAATTAACATTGACTGTATGTAACCCCCTTGGTAAGTTTAATATAATTATCTACATAGATTGTTGCTGTTAACTAGTTTTCCATGTTTAGTTAATTCGTTTACTATCCAGCAAGTGATATCTTCAACCTTTTAATAGTGTAAAATTGCTATGGCTATTTATTTTGTGCGATGGACTGGGGCTTTATCTCGTTCGTATGGGTTGGAGTGCGGAATGAGGGGGGGTTGACTTCACCAACGCTCTTCAATCTATATGTCAACGAACTTATACTTAAGCTCAGCGGCATCAAGTTGGGATGTCACATAGACGATATATGCCCAGTCATAATGACCCAAACACTTTGTATAACGCCTTATTCCACCTTATCGATGCTCAGTACAGTAAAATATTTAAACCAAGAACATTATTAATTAATGATCGTGTGTCATTTAGTGATTGGGCGACTGTAGGTATTCTTAAGAGTCGGAGAAAACTATATGAATTGTACAATGAAATATCTTCTAACTCTTGTCCACTCTTTAAAGAATATGTTAAAAAATACTCTAAGGTCTTTAAACGAACCTGTTCCATAGGTTACGCTATTTATTTGAAAAATAAAATTAAGCATTCTGAAAATAAAATTAAAACAACTTGGAGCATTATAAATAGTGAAACAGGAAGAACAACTGTGCGTAATCGCGATTTTCACTTGAAAATTAATGATTATGATGTAACTGCGGATCAGGATGTAGCGACCGCGTTTAAAAATTTTTTTGCTAATATTCCTTTAGAAATTTCAAATACTCGTCGTCATCCACTTCTGCGGAGTTATTATTGCAACAAAGTGTACTAAAATGTAGAACAGCTTTTGAATTCTACTTCGTTACTGCTAAGGATATTGTAAATACATTTAAAAAGATAAATTTAAAAAAGAACCGCAGACATATGGGGTCTATCTACTCAGATGATCTCATATGTCATTGAACTTATTGCACCGCAATTAGCTGTAGTATTCAATAGTTGTGTCTCTAGTGGAATGTTTCCTGACCTTATAAAACAGAGTAGATTAATTCCTATGTTTAAATCCGGTAGTACCACGGAGCCTACGAATTTCAGGCCAATTTCGGTATTACCTACATTAAGTAAAATTTTTGAAAAATTATTGCTTGATCAGATGCTAGATCATTTCAACGAATATGATCTGTTTCATGATAAACAGTTTGGTTTTACTAAGAATCTTTCTACTACAGATGCGGGAGTTGAATTGATAAGAAACATATTTGACGCCTGGGAGGACAAGCAGGATGGCATATTCTGCGATTTATCCAAGGTGTTTGATTGCGTACAACATGACACGCTTGTCAGGAAACTACACCACTACGGAATGAGGAACAGAGCGACTTCATATTTAAGTAATAGAATTCAGAAGGTTGATATTAACGGAACGAGATCTGTAGGATCTGAGGTTACTTTAGGTGTACCACAGGGTTCAATACTAGGCACATTCCTATTTTTGATATGTGTTAATGACTTACCCTACTTTGCAGGGGACAATCATAAGATTATATTGTTCGCGGATGATACCTCACTCTTGTTTAAGATTAAGCGTGGACTACATTATTACGAGATTATGACGATGTGAACAATGTTGTATTTAAAGCTGTCCATTGGTTTAATGTTAATAATTTAAAACTAAATGAAAGTAAATCAAAATGTATAAAATTCACAACACCTAACGTCAGACAGGTGAGAACCAATGTTGACATCAATGGAGCTGTTTTGAACCCTGTAAATTCAATGGTATTCTTGGGCATTACTGTTGATGCCAAGTTGCAATGGGGCCCACATATTGAGAAACTTTCAGGTAGGCTTAGCTCGGCGGCTTATGCAGTTAAGAAAATTAGATATGTCACAGATGTTGAAACCGCTAGAATTGTTTATTTTAATTATTTTCACAGTATTATGTCATAAGGTATATTACTGTGGGGATCTTCTGCAGATTTCAACACTATTTTTATTCTGCAGAAAAGGGCTGTGAGATATATTTACAGTTTAGCTCCTACTGATACACTAAGACAAAAATTTAAAGAAATAAATATTCTAACGGTTATATCACAATATATTTATGAAAATTTGCTGTATGTAAAGAAAAACATTAGTGCTTTTGCAAAGAATAGTGACCATCATAATATAAACACCCGGAACAAACACAATCTTGCTGTACCCTTCACGCGTCTCCACAGAGTTAGTAATTCGTTCATGGGCCAAGGTATACGTTTCTAAAATAAACTGCCACATGATATCCGAGACCTACCATTATTAATAAATTCAAAAGCACTATTAAAAGCCGGTTGTCTAAAAAGGGATACTATAAAATCTCGGATTACCTGGAGGATAAAGCTGCGTGGGCTTAATCTGTGATACTCATGCGAGCTTATAATTTTAAGACATCTTTTATAAAAGCAATATTTATTGTTAACATTATAATTGAATTAAAAAATGACAAGCCCTCTGAGTTTCTTGCCGGATCTTCTCAGTAGAGGCCGCGTTGTGATCCGGTGGTAGTTTTAAAAAATTGACAATATGTAAGTGTCCTCGTGAGGCCTATGCATAATAAAGATACACACATCAAAAGTGTCTAGGGATCAACATATATTTTTGCAATAACTTTTCTCCTGATTGATATTAATTAAAATTTTCTTTAAGGATTCATCAAATAAAGTGTTTTCGTTTGTCACAGTAACGATAAACCAAGTCACCTTTGCATTAATAAAGAAATTTGCCATTTTCCTAATAAAGGGATTTTTGACATTTGAACCACTAACACAAAAGTTCGAAAAAAAGACTGAAATAACAGTTTTCTTTAAAATTTTATTGGGTAACTTAAACAATTAATAATCCGTGTTTCTACCGCGAACACTAACAACACAAGAACATCGGTTTGGCATACTCAAAATGAGTTCATCCAAATCACGCTGTGGAATGGCCGCCCATGTTCGTTGCAACAACAAAAAAAGGTCTTCTTGCGACTGGATACCCTCCATATTCGGCAGAGCTCTTCTCTGTAGCATATCCCATGCATGCTCAATCGGGTTCAAGTCTGGCGACTGAGCAGGCCAGAGCAGGACATTGATGTTAGCTGCGGCGAGAGTCTGTCTTACAACTCTTGCGGTGTGCGGTCGTGCATTATCATGCATTAACTGAAATAAGGGACCGATTTGCACTTGTAGAGGAACGATGACGTCTGATACAATCGTCTCAGCATAAATTTGAGCGTTGAGGTTGCCTCTGATCCAAATCAACTCAGTTCTTCCGCCGATCCAAATACCCGCCCATACCATGATGGTTCCACCACTATAAGGATGGACTTCCTGGCAGGATTTTAATCGCTGTTGGCGTCCAGGGGTTCTCCAGTGTCGTATACGTCTTGTATCCGGTCTCATACCAAAACGAGACTCATCAGAAAAGCACACGAAACGCCATTGTTCTTCTGCCCATTTTTTTGCCCAAAAATGCTTGATCCCTAGACACTTTTGATGTGTGTATTTTGATTTTGAATAATATTAGCTACGCGGATGACATGGTGCTGCTGAGTGCATCAGTCTGTGGTCTCAGAACATAGGTAGCTCAGTGTGAAAGGTACGCCAACTTACATGGCTTGGCGTATAATGTTAAAAAGTGTGAAGTCATGGTGTTTGGGGCCGCGGGTAAATATCCTGATACAATACCTTCAATAGTAGTCAATGGTATTCAGTTACAGAGGGTATATAAGTTTAAATATCTAGGACATATATTGACCCCCGACCTCAAAGATGATGCAGATATTGAGCGAGAGCGGAGGGCATTGTCAGTGAGAGCGAATATGCTGGCTCGCAGGTTCGCACGCTGCTCACTGAGTGTTAAAATTACATTGTTTCGTGCGTACTGCACAACATGTTACACTTGCAGCCTGTGGGCAAATTACACGCAAAGAGCTTACGACGCCCTCCGTATCCAATATAATAACGCGTTCAGGGTGCTGGTGGGGCTGCCTCGCTTCTGTAGCGCATCTGGAATGTTTGCGGACGCACACGTAGATTGCTTCTACGCTACTATGCGCAAGAGGTGTGCGTCCCTGGTGCGCAGGGTGAGGTGCAGCCCTAACAGTATCCAGGAGATGATAGCAAATAGACTGGATTGTGGATACGTGAATCATTGTTGCTCCATTTCCCATGGTCTGGTGCGGCGATGATTTACGTATCAATGGTGTATTTGAATATTGTAATTAGGAGTAAGTTATACCATTGTTTTTGTTTTGTTTTTGTTTGTGAGTCATAGTTACTTAAATAAAGTTTTTTTTTTTTATAATAAATAGGTTTGCGCTTGACCACAATCTCACATGATGGTAAGTGAAGATGTGGTCTAGGATGGACCGCGCTTACCCATGAGATGCCTGTTCACTCTAGACTTGAATACACCCAAGTTATATTTATCAGGGAAAACGTCGTCCGGGAGGGTATTCCACAGCTTGGCCGTGCGCATGAGAAAAGAAGAAGCGAAACGATTAGTGCGGCAAGTTGGAGTGTCAACGACAAAGCGGTGGAGACCCTGCCGGCGCCTGCCTTATTATTATTATTATATTTCTTAATAGTGGTTTAACAATGTAACGTAATGTGACAGCGAGTATCTTAAAGTCAGTAAAATATAACCTCATCTATTTAATCATTCCGATAACTTTTAAATATGTTCACTGTGTATTCTGCGCGTGTGTCTTTACCCTATATTTTAATGAGAACCTATTATTTTAGAATATTCAATTAGTTAAAATTCCATAATGTTAAATTTCATTACATACTTGCAAATAATAAGCTTTTGGTTTTTGTAGTTAATAGTCTATTAAAATTTGCCACCGAAAAATTGTATACAAGTTTGTTCATATGAATAATAGACTCATAGTATTGCAATTAAAATGTTTGCATTTCCTTTAGGTTTTAAAGCCAATCGCATAATAGTGGGAATGTAATACATAAACTAATCCCCAAGCCGCTAGCCGAGCGTGGGAATTTTTGAGAACCCCTCCCTTCTAAGGGGGAGTCTTTTGTTCAGAGGTGGACGTCTATCAGCTGTTAATGATGTTGTATACATACCTAAACTATTCTTCCTCTTATTAGTTTATCTAATGTAACATAATCACATAGCTGGGAGATTTATTTGTTAGATTAGAGTCTTGTTATGATAAAGGAATTTCTCGATGTACCGGCGAAATAAATATCAAAAGTCATTATTTCATTCGATATGTTTTATTTTTTTTTTTTTTATGATAAAAATGGCATAATACTTTATGTAAGTATTAAAAATTGGGAGAAGCCACTGACTCCCGACACACAGTTTATAACTAGTTCGGGAGGCTATGGATTCATATTAACTCATGTCAATTTATTATGTCACAATAAATCATTCTTATTCTTATTCTTATTGTAATTGCGTATGTGTTAAATGTAATCTTTTCTTTTGTACTTCATAGCGTAGTGGAATGGTGATCGTCCGCGTAAAAACAGTTGGGGATTTGATTCTGGGTTGGGTAATTATATTTCATTTAAATATTTAATTTTCTTTAAATTGTATTTCAACTGGACCTAAATTTCACCACTCCATTCCGCATAATTTTTTAACTGCTTCGCGAAAGATACCGACGCCACTTCTGGTCACACCTAGTGCCTGGGTATCGGATCTTTCGCGCTACAGATGTCGTTTCGACGCGTTCCAGAAACTGGGGGTCCACCGTACGGGTTGCAAGATTCAAGTTACACCGTACGGATTCCATAGTACGGGTTGAAACGTACGAGCGGCACGTCCACTGAGCGGCGACCTCCAGCCTCGATTTTTTTAACATAAATTTCATAGATTTGACTGCAATATTCTAATCCACTTCTGACAAGACATTAGACAAAAATACGTATTTTAGTTTGTGGGGATTTAAATTTTTTACAGTTCCTAATCAGAAAACCGAGGAGTTGAAAAGATTTCGTAACTATGGAATCGATATGCTTTTCAAATTTTAACTTACTGTCGAAAATAATTCCCAAATCTCTTATTTTTTTTTTAATAATTTTATGCAGACAGCATTCTAGTTATGTAAGCCTTACATAACTAGAATGATTTCTTGTGTAAAGGCCTGATTGTGTGAAAAGGCGATAAAATACCCAGTTCTTTAGTTTTACTTGGACGTCGTGGATTTACGTCAATGATGGCTACAAAATCGATATGCTCAATCTTTGAACAAATTTTTTTTTACTATTTATAAGCTAGTGCTTGACTGCATGACCTGATGACCTGATGGAAAGCGGCGACGCAATCGAGGATGGTAAAGTACACTAACTTATTAAAAGCCTATTCACTCTAGTCTTAAAGACAAGACACCCACATTATAATCGGGCGGGGAAACCTACGCTGGCAAACAGTTCCTGTCCTTAGCTGTCCTTATTATAATTTTTATTTATTTATTTAGGAAATAAACAGTTTTATACAATCATTATACAAAAGAAAAACATTTTTACTTATAGACTTACTGCCGCACTCACAAACTCCAATTAACTTTAATTGTAATTAAGACACTTTTTAACATCTGTTTATTTCGACTGTCGGAGCCGTTTATGATTATTTTCGATTATTGAATACTAAATAATTGATCTCTACTCACTATCTGCGTATTAAGTATGAATTGGCTTCGAGTGTCGATATAAACCGATTTCAAAAAATGGATTAATGATCATTAACTATAATTGACGTTTGTAGGTTCGGCAGTTAGAGTTCCATAAATGAAGAAGCAGATCGCTTAGTTCGGACTGAAGGCACGTTCGCCACATAAGGGTGCGTACGTGTGCCCCAGTGTGAAGTACCACCGGACTTTTGCAAGGACACCTAGCTAACCTTCACGCTGTCGGATACCCAGCATTGCTTAAAAACATAAACTAATTTTCAATGTCTAGATCATCGATATACTAGATCATAGCAATAGCAATTCTTGACGGGTCTGTGTTTGCGGAACATCACGTAAACGACTCTACAGTGACGTCATACTTCACACAGCTCTATAAACTCTTGCATCCTCGACTGACCATACCACCATTTGTAGGGATTCCGAATGGAACATACTACCAAGCAATATATGCGAACGCTAGGAAGGAATAAACGAAAGAATGGAGGGAAGCGATTGGACTAAATCACTCCAAAACTTTCGCCAGCACAAGGGTGGGCTGTGGGCTTAAAGTATTAAACCTAAACCGATCACAAATCAGGCACCTAATGGGCGCACTTACGGCATTTTGGTACCAACGAGCACCTACACAGAATGAGGCTAAGTACCGTAGATACCTGCAGATTCTGTTAAGATGAAAGTCAATTTTACATATACTGTGTGCCTGCGACGGCCTTGCAAGACGTAAATGAGTCCTCTGCCTCGCCTCGCCTATCCTGCACCAGATGATTATGATTAAGCTAAGCAGATGATTAAGCTTCAAGATGGCGCAATCGTGGGGCACCTTAAGGAACTCTTCGAAAAGTCAGCAACAGAGTAAGGGCTAGGGCAGGCACAATGGATCCAGCTGGGTCGAAGTGCGTCCCGGTGGTCACAGGGCCCAATTAATAGCCACCAACAATAGAATAGAATAGAATGCCTCGACTCGCAAAGCTTGCTAGGCACGAACCGGCTTGGCGTGAGCCCTATGCCCTGTGCACGAATTATATTATGGTTTCTATTTTTAACCCCCGACCAAAAGCGAGGGGTGTTATAAGTTTGACGCCTATGTCCGGAAGTCTGTCTGTTTGTCTGTATGTATGTATGTATGTATGTATGTCTGTCTGTGGCATCGTAGCGGTCCAACCAGTGAACGGATTTGAATGCGGTTTTTTTTGTTTGAAAGCTAGTTTAAGCGAGATGGTTCTTAGCTATGTTTCATGAAAATCGGTCCAGCCGTTTAAAGACCATCAGCTCTTTTCCGAGTCTAAAAATATCCCTAATATTTTGTATACAATAGACATTTTTCATTACTTCTATTAGTCTGAAAGATCTGAAATTTAGAACATATGTAAATCCGATGATACTAAATAAAATGGTAACCTTCACCAGGGTCTGATGATGATCAGCAAGAAGGTGGTAACAGGATCTCGGCCCCAATAAACGTAGACCCATCGAATTTGGGATCGTTAGGTAGGTCTCGTCGAGCAGCTGCTACAAAAATGGTGACCAGGGTCTGATGATGGAGCAGGAAGGTGGTCATGGGATCTCTGCATCAATAAACGTAGACCCACAGAGTTTGAACTCGTTAGGTAGATCTCGACGAGTAGTTGCTAGAAAAGTGGTGATCGGGGTCTGATGATGGAGCAGGAATGTGGTCACGGGATCTCTGCACCAATAAACGTAGACCCACCGAGTTTGGGCTCATTGGGTATGTCTAGACAAGTAGTTACTAGAAAAATGGTGATCAGGGTCTGATAATGGAGCAGGAAGGTGGTCACGGGATCTCTGCACTAATAAACGTAGACATAACGAGTTTGGATTCGTTGGATAGGTTGCTGCGAGTAGTAGGTAGAAAAATGTTGATCAGAGTCTGGTGATGGGTGCAAGCAGGAAGGTGGCAACAGGAACTCGGCTCCATTAAATGTAGGACCCACCGCATTATAAATCTATGGTTAAATCTATGCAATGGTCAATCATATAAATAATTTAATTAACCAAAATGGCGGCGATGTGGTTCGCCACCCATCACGTCTCGTTTCTCACGGAGGCGAAAAGCGGCCCTTGGGCTCTGCCTACCCCTACGGGAAAAAGGCGTGATTTTATGTATGTATGTATGTGTTAAATCTTGACGAGTATTTGGGACTAATCCCACCACGTGGTCACCACTGAAGACACCGAGGTTTGACCCTCGGCGAGTCCCAGGGAAACGCTAAATTGTCTTGGAACCCGCAACAAATTTAATTAAAAAGGTAGATAGGAGGAGTTGGAAATACATATACATCTTGACGAGTAGTTAGACAGATACTGATTAGGGTCTGATAATAATAGTTATACCTAATAGCGCAGGAAAGTCTTTATAAGAGTTCGTTAACCTACGTCGGGGGTTTTTATTAATTTTTAAATTTATACTTGTTAACTAAACATTTGTGCACAGTAGCTCTGAATTTGGAAAAACGATAACGCTAATCAATATCGATGGAAGGTATGCTTGACAAGCATATTGCTTGTTTTGCGTCTGAATCCCGCTATCAAACATGTATTCATAAAACCAGGTGATCTGTCCGTAATGTTGTAATCAATAAACAGTTGTTGCTCTTCCCAGTGGCGTGCATTCAATATAGGCTAAAGGACTTTGTCTACCCTATGACTTCTCAGGACAATTATAATATATAAATATTAAGTTAAGTTTATAAAAGGAAAATTTGTTTAATATCAGTTCATTTATGGTTATTTTAGGAGGCACAATAAAACATCATATATTCTAAGAACTCTGAGATATTGCAATTTGTTTTTTTAACCTACCCGGTCGTAAAAGTGCGTGCACGTGCAATCTACGTTAACTTACTTGTGTATGAGCTGAGTGAGTATGTCGACGACGATGATGCACAGCTCGGGGTGTGCGAGATCTCCGCCCTTTGTGTACTCGCCACATTCCGCGGTCACCACGTCCCCGGGCGGCGACTGGAGCCCTACCGACAAACTTTCCATTCACTAGCTTTCAAATATGTCAGACTATAAGGGAGGACCATAAATAACATGGAATTTAAGCGAGGTATGCTTTACAAATGAGCGTTAATTGAGGATATGAACATGGAAATGAATGCTTAGGGGATATAATATTGTATTAAACGGCATAAAATTATTGTAAAATATGTATAAATAGTTGTTTCTTCTTTTTAACCGACTTCAAAAAAGGATGAGGTTCTCAATTCGTCTGTATATATATATATTTTTTTTTTTTTATGTATGTTCGCGCATAACTCTGGCAATTATTAACCGATTTGAAAAAATCATTCTTCCATCCATTCTTCAATCCATTGATTGGGTCCCATAAAAAAATTATTGCTTAGTAATAAGTAGTTCCTAAAAAAACAAGAATGGGGACTGCGCACTGAGAGTTGCAAGAAAGCCTATATAGATGACGTTTTAGTCGCTCGGACTCGCTCGGTCGGACAAAAATGGTCATAACTCTGGCAAATATTTACCAATTTCAATGATTCTTTTTTTATTCGAAAGAAGAAACCACTGTATTGAATATGTATGAATTTTATTACAACCGGATAAGAACTTCCTGGAGGACCATGAACGATGTGGAGGAATTTATCTGGTAAAAACCATAAAACTGATGTTCTCCATTACATTGCTCTGACAATTATGAACCGATTTCGATGATTCTTTTTTTATTCGAGAGAGTAAACTACTATGATGTTTCCATGCAAATTTCATTACGACCGGATATTATTTTCTGAAGAAACATGAATTATGTAAAACTATGTAGACGATAATGTGATCATAACCTACCTAGATAATTTTTCGGTTTTCGATGGTTCAATCTTTATATATGAAAATATCACTAAAAAGGTTAAAATAAAATCTTTTTAAATAAAAATTGAACCGACTTCAATATCACTGAAAAGTATAAAATAATTTAAATATTATTGAAGTTGGTGCCAAATATACACAGCAGGTACGCTAACACCAACTTCAATAATATTTAAATTATTTTATACTTTTCAGTGATATTGAAGTCGGTTCAATTTTTTTTTAAAAAGATTTTTTAAAGTTTTGGTTGTCTGGAAGAAATCGCTATTAGCGATAAGACCGCCATTTGTACCTAATTTAAGTTATTTTTGTAAGTTTTTCTGTATGTTTTTCTTTGGTGTGACAATAAAGAGTATTCTATTCTATTCTATAAAATTATTTTTCTTCTTCGTAAATTAAAAATGCTAGGGACTCATGGTGATCTACGATGGATAGAATCTTACCTAAGAAATCGATGTCAAGCTGTTGTTGTGGGTGGATACCGTTCAAACTTTATACAAATTACATCTGGAGTCCCTCAGGGTTCCCATTTAGGGCCCCTTTTCTATAATGCGTACATCTATGATATCCACACGTGCTTTCAAAATTCTTCAATAATGTTATACGCGGACGATACTAAAATTTATCTTCATATAAAAGATATATATGACTGTTATAAACTGCAAAACGATTTAAGAAGATTAGCGTCCTATTGTCATCTGAACCGTATTACTATTAATCTAAAAAAATGTCAAGCCATAACCTTTACTCGTAAACGTACGCCTATTAAATTTACGTATACTTTGGACGGTTCTGTAATTGAAAAAGTTGATGTTGTTAAAGACATGGGAATTCATTTAGATAGTAAACTCACTTTTAGTTCGCACATAGATTTTATTGTTAATAAGTCATATAAGAATTTAGGTTTTGTGTTGAGAACATGCCAACCCTTTAATAACGTAGCCTGCATAAATCTTTTATACTATTCCTATGTTCGCAGCACATTAGAATATGGCGGTATTATTTGGAATCCACAATATCAAACTTATATTGACCAATTGGAAAGCATCCAAAATAAATTTTTAAAGTTTTTAGACTTTAAAGCTAAAAAGCGTCACGAATCATATAATGCTAGATGTGATTTCCATAATTTCCTGACACTTAAAGATAGTAGATTACTGCTTGATCAAATGTTCCTTTACGATGTCATTACTAGCCACCTTGTTAACCCAAACTTACTTGCACAAGTCAAATTTTCTACCCCCTGTTACCGTACTCGACAAACTAAGTTATTTGCCATTACCCCTACTCGTACTAAGTACGCATCAAACTCACCCATCAATCGTGTATGTTCCGCCCACAACCATATTTTCCGAAAATTAGATTTATTTACCTCTAAAAAACATATTCATAACAAGCAAGTATTAGACCTTTTACTGAGTAATTTCAAAAGCAACAACCTATAAGACATATACCAATAATTATTTATATTTTACACACATACTCGACACACAACCATACACATGTACACACACCCACTCACACACACACACACACATACACCCATTTATAAATCGTGCATTCATTTTTTGCTTTTTCAATATACCTAATCGTAATAAAATTGTAACTACACACATCAAAAGTGTCTAGGGATCAACATATATTTTTGCAATAACTTTTCTCCTGATTGATATTAATTAAAATTTTCTTTAAGGATTCATCAAATAAAGTGTTTTCGTTTGTCACAGTAACGATAAACCAAGTCACCTTTGCATTAATAAAGAAATTTGCCATTTTCCTAATAAAGGGATTTTTGACATTTGAACCACTAACACAAAAGTTCGAAAAAAAGACTGAAATAACAGTTTTCTTTAAAATTTTATTGGGTAACTTAAACAATTAATAATCCGTGTTTCTACCGCGAACACTAACAACACAAGAACATCGGTTTGGCATACTCATAATGAGTTCATCCAAATCACGCTGTGGAATGGCCGCCCATGTTCGTTGCAACAACAAAAAAAGGTCTTCTTGCGACTGGATACCCTCCATATTCGGCAGAGCTCTTCTCTGTAGCATATCCCATGCATGCTCAATCGGGTTCAAGTCTGGCGACTGAGCAGGCCAGGGCAGGACATTGATGTTAGCTGCGGCGAGAGTCTGTCTTACAACTCTTGCGGTGTGCGGTCGTGCATTATCATGCATTAACTGAAATAAGGGACCGATTTGCACTTGTAGAGGAACGATGACGTCTGATACAATCGTCTCAGCATAAATTTGAGCGTTGAGGTTGCCTCTGATCCAAATCAACTCAGTTCTTCCGCCGATCCAAATACCCGCCCATACCATGATGGTTCCACCACTATAAGGATGGACTTCCTGGCAGGATTTTAATCGCTGTTGGCGTCCAGGGGTTCTCCAGTGTCGTATACGTCTTGTATCCGGTCTCATACCAAAACGAGACTCATCAGAAAAGCACACGAAACGCCATTGTTCTTCTGCCCAATTTCTGTGTTCAAGAGCCCATTGATATCGAATCCTACGATTGTGCATTGCTATAGGTGGTACCCGTAGCGGTCTTCGGGAATGAAGGTTCACTTCATGCAAGCGGTTTCTGACTGTTTGGTCGCTAATTAAGTTCCCTGAAGAGTGATGAAGCCTCACGGCTAACATCATGGCAGTTATTGTTGGAGCTCTTCGAGTTAAGATTTGAATATATCGGTCTTGTCTCCGTGTGGTGCAGCGATACCGTCCTCCATGGCGCTCAGTCACGGTACCAGTGCTTCGGTAACGTGTCCAAAGTCGACTGATAACACTCTGACTTGTATTCAGAGCTAAAGCCACAGTACGTTGCCGGGAACCAGCTTCTATCATTCCCACGGCTCTGAGCATTTCTTCCCTGCTTAAATGACGTCGCCGCTCCATAATAACGTTGGTTTTAATCAGTAGTAGGGAAACAGTAGCACTAATAATGTCTTCAATGCGTTGTATGTTTTTATAGGGAAAATATTGACAGCTGATTTTCATCTTTTACTCGAATTTGATTCACAGTTCCTGATTCAAATTATGAAATGCACCAAAAAGGATCCATATAAATTTATAAAATCATAAATTTATTACAAAGCCACATCTCAATCTCAAGAAATCCGCTTAAAAATGCTTGGTCCCTAGACACTTTTGATGTGTGTATTTGCTTCGTTCTAGCTGTTACTTAGCATGTCTCTCCTATTATTCTTAGTACTCTAGGTAAACCTATAATTGGCTTATGTAAAGTTTACTTTAGTTGGATATGATCATTTTGTATTAATGCTGTTGGTTTACTAATAAGATAAAAAATAAAAAGATTTTTTTTATTATAAGTAAGAATAGTGGCGTGTCCGGGTCAGAATATCACCCTCCCGGTATCTCCATCTTCTCCCGTTTGGTGACCTTAAGAGGCGACTAAGGGAAAACAAGAAGACAGGCCAGCAGCGTCTTGTTAGTGGATTGCCTACCTACCACCTATAATGAGATACGCAAGACGCCTACCAAGCGTGGAATATTATGTCAACCCCTCCCTTCTAAGGGGGAGTCCTTTGTTCAACAGTGGGCTTCTTTCGGCTGCTGATGATGATGATGTAAGAATAGAAAAGAAAATGATATAAATGATGCTAACCTTAATGTGCTCCCCTAAAACCAAGAACGCTGTGAAGCGACACGATTCTGTCTGCCTGGCACAACTACATTGAAGCGTGAATAAACTCAAACTCAAAAATCTTTATTTCAAATAGGCTTAACGCCAGCACTTTTGAATCGTCATTTTTTAGAAGCTACCACCGGATCACAACGCGGCCTCAACTGAGAAGATCCGGCAAGAAACTCAGCGGGCTTGTCATTTTTTCACTTTTTTTTTTTAAACATTGTTTTGTTACAAATGAATCGACATTAGCGATATTGTGTCCTGCCATTCGAAACATAAAGCAAGGGAGAAAAGAAGAAAACAATAAATTAAGACAAACTAAAAGGCCAAATGGATAGAAGTCGGACCAGTCCCCCCAGTAAAGTCCCAGTAAAGGAATCCAAACCTCGAAAGCCGTACAATGCTACACATTTGAAATAAAACGATTCCTCCCATTTGGCTATTATAGTACTATAAGGTACAAAATAAGATTCTTGGGTGTAGGTATAATGCATGTCTGATGATTAATGATGCAGTATTCGTAATTACGGGATCGGTTAATCGATTAGTAAATCGATTTATGATTGCAAAATGATTCAAAATTATTGATAATTTACTTTGAGGTATTTATTATACAACAAACCTTTATAAAATTCAATACGAAAAATTACGAGTATGAATAATAATTCTTAAAGGCGGTAATAGTAGTTTATGCACCAAGGGGATAAAGTAGTGTCATATGTCGCGGGCGTTTCATTGAATCGCGAGCATAACGAAGGATTCTAGCAACTCCCGAGCGCAGCGAGGGAGTATAGAGTTAACTCCCGAGCGTAGCGAGGGAGTTAATACTAGAATCCTGAGTACAAAGAGGGATTTAAGCTCGCCCAAGACAAAGGCACCTTTATCCCCGAGGTGAATACACTACTTTTCACACCTACTGCGAGGTAATAAAATACAAATATTGCTAGAATTAAAATAATAACAATATTTTGGGACAATCCACACACGGTAATCTGATCCCAAACTAGGCAGAGCCTGTATGGAAAAATGGAAACCAGATAACTAATATTAATTAAATAGTTAAATAACACCCAGACACTTGCTGGGAATCGAACCCATGACCTATCGGGTAGTGGCCAGGGTGTCTAACCACTAGACCAACGAGACCGTCAATAATATCAACACAGTGATTTGCCGCGTTATCATCTAAATATTTTCTTTTCTAGAACACTGGGTTGTGCTCGTCGCGCTCGGTTCGATTTTCAAATGTTTTGTTTTTCGTGCAGTTCTCTGCTTACTGCCGCACTCAGAAACCCCAATTAACTTTAATCCTAATTAAGTCACTTTTTAAAATCTATTTATTTCGACTGTCGGAGTCGTTTATGATTAATTTCGGTTATTGAACACGAAATAATTGTTATATCTACTCACTATCAGCATATTAAGTAATAATGGGCAGCGAGTGTCGAAATAATACGATTTCAAAAAATGTATTAATCATCATTAACTTTAATTGACGTTTGTAGGTTCGGCAGTTAGAGTAGTAATATATACCTGTTGTAAAAGTGTTGAGGAATTTTCGTTTGACGTTCGAAATTCAAACACATTATTACCCAAGGGAGTTTAGTACAACATTATTACACGGCTAGACTATAGGGCAATAATGAGGCACTTTATGTCATCTTTATATGACATATAATGTGACATTATCGAGCAGGTGGTGTGAAAAATACATTTTTAGTTTCTGTCTTATTTTTAGGTTAACCCTGCTATTATATGGCAGTAGATATATTTATACCTACAAATATACTTGCGGATTATGAGGAAATTTGAGTTATATTTAACGTTTCCCTGGATGTTTGAGTGCAGTGTCATTATCATACCTGACATGATGGTGGACAATGTCGCTGACAGTTTCCGCATTCGATACATCGGTGGAAGATCCAGCTTCCCGATTTCCACGTCGGCCTGCAAAATAATTACATTTCTGAGATTGCGTAAGTAAATATATTACTTCAAATCAGGACAAGCGTCCCGTAATTTACTCAGATTCTCGGTTTCTTTGGACATATCATAATGGTCCCGTAATCATTACAAGCCTTCAACTTGGTATCGTAATTATAATAAAACAACTTTATATTATTTAGTAACAAGGAGCGGACGGAGAACGTATTGTTTACTGCCTACACCGCGTCATTATGCCACTTCGTTCGGCACTGGCGGCGCTTCTTTGAAATATGCCGCTCAATCCTAACGACGAATTACGCCATTCGACCACCGTTATTTATCCAGTAGACGTCTTAAAATATTTTATTTGTGAACAGTATTATTTTTCTATTGATTTGGATAGTGTCTTTGGGCTTGCACGTGATTAAATCGCTAAACTATACAGGGTGCCCGTTAAAACGGGACATCTGCTTAAAAGGATGAAAGGACATAACTTTAAAGTGCAGTTACAAAAAGACATTTCGAAAAAAATATGTGATCAGAGTTTAATGATGGAGTAGGAAGGTCACGAGATCGCTGCACAATTAAACGTAGATCCACCAAATTTGAGGTCGTTGTGTAGGTGTCGACCTTTAGTTGCTAAAAATGGTGATCAGGGTCTAATGATGGAGCAGGAAGCTGATCATGAGATTTCTGCAAAAATAAACGTAAACCCACAGAGTTTGGGCTCGTTAGACCTACGTCTTGACGAGTAGTTGCTAGAAAATGGTGATCAGGGTCTGACGATGGAGTAGGAAGTTGGTCACGGGATCTTTGCACCAATAAATGTAGACCTACCGCATTTGGACTCGTTGGATAGGTTGCGGCGAGTAGTAGGTAGAAAAATGACGACCAGTCTGATGATGGGACCAGGAATTTAGTAACAGGAACTTTGCTCTACTAAACGTCGGACCCACTGAACTCTTAAATGCCGCAAGAAAGTCATTTTAAGAGTTCGTTCACCCATCCCGACATGGGTTTTTAAAATTATCTAAATTCAAATAACTTGTCATAAAAGCTTTTCTCGACTTTTGCCGAAAGAACCGGCTATTTTAGAAATGATATTTTACGCCCGTGTAAAGAATATAAAATAGATAACATGCATCATTTGGCTGCAGAGATCTACAATAAAGCAATATGTTATTTATTGTATTTTAACTTCAGAACCTGCTGTATACAATGGAATGCAATCTGTTGTTATGAGACGGCTTGTTAACATATCATTGGCGTAAGTATGCCAGTAGTTGAGTTTCCATTTTTCCAATGTTGGGTATCCATTTTTCAAAGTAAGAATTTGAATCCTAGTTAAACACTGCATAACAAATAAACTAATCCCTGCTACAGCCATTCAAAATAAAACAACAGGCTAATCTGCATGAAATCGTAAAAACTAGATACAAAAAAAGCTCATATCCGAGACGAAGTTACAATGTTTAATGCTAATTTTTGCTATGACGCAAATAGATAAATTATTATTAGAAATTATACAATTTAAATTTGACTAATTTAAAGAATTGGCGCTGGAAGGTCAAGTTTTAGTAGATCATAACATGATTTGCATATGACATACAATGTTGTTCTCAAAGCCGTCTGCGGATTAAAATAGGCGTATTCGAAATAAAAGGTACTAACCGGAAGTTTAAACCTATTTAAACAATCTGTTTTGCTGATGATGTTTAGGCATACTTAAAAACCGTGTACCTTTTTTTGTGACGCGGGGGAAATCTTCCAAAGATCCCCGGGAGCTGTGGGGCTCGACCGGGGTATGTGGGATTTTACCCACTAAAACCCCCGCGGCTGTCGCATCGGCACATGAGAGGGGGGACCCCAGGGCTCTCCGGTGGGATCTGCACTAGGGGCCACTCAGTGCCTTGCCTTTGAGCCCGCCGCCGGGGGGCGCATTGTAGCCCCCCGGGAACCAGTTACGGTGCTCACGGGGACGGGCGTCGCAACCCCGCCGCCGCCCTCCTCGGAGTCGCCGCCGTACTCAATGGACGTTCAAAGGGCCCACACCCCGAACGTTCAGCGACTCCGAAGGCAGTACCGTGTACCTAAACTAACTGTACAACATATTAATTAACTGAATCTCTTTTTGCAGAAATGGTTTAACTATGTTATGTTAACTCGAAATTGGTATCCCAAGATACAGGCTTTGCCTAGTTTGGGAACCCCTGGAAATGCTTGTTTGTTAAGTTAAGTACTACATATTCTTGTAACTTCAAGTATAGTAATTGTAACTTTAAGATTGTTATTAAATAAATGATTTATTATTATTACTTATTAATTGTAATACTGTGTATTTTTTATTAAAATATAATGGCATAAATATTTGATCAACAATTTTACAAGTGTCAAGTACTTTGTGGTAGTTGCAAAATAATGTGTTCGCGGTCACTACCACCAAGAGGGCGCCAGGAACTTAGTCCCTTGAGGTCTAAATTCCTCTAACGCTGATATCGGTCTTGCGTGTGAATATTACATAGATCATCATCAGCAGCCGAAAGGCGACTGCTGAACAAATGCCACCCCCTTAGAAGGGGGGGTTGCCATGATCCCCACGCTTTATAGGCGTCTTGAGGATTACAGTAGGTATAGGTGGTAGGTTATCCAATAGAAAGACCCGTCATCTTGTTTTTCCTTTGTCGCTTTTTACGGACACCCAACGGGAGGAGATGGGAGGGTGGTATTCTTACCCGGACACCCCACGGGTCGACATACATAAATGCTATTAATGCTCATACATAACCAGTGCACCCCCGATCACCGTCAACGTTTAAGAAGTTTAATATTTTGTAATGAAAGCTCAAAATAGCTCACCTCATAGCCCTCGTCAGGTCTGGTGGTATACGGCTCGCTGTGCTCGCTGGCGTAGGGCCCGGCGACGCTGTCCTCGCTGGAGGAGCACTCGGCGGAGCTGCCGCCCGACGGGCACAGCAGCGGCGGCACCTGCCCACGCACTGCACTTTATCAATTTTAACGTGCTACGCACCGACAACGACGACACATCGACACCGTAAGGTAACGACTAAAGTTTAGGATCATCTTATGGTATTATTCGGGGAAATCATGTATCATTTCCTTTGGCCAGCGGTTCGCCAACGGTTGGGAATGTAGATGGTGGTATAACGTATGATGAGTCTGATATTGCTACTGCTACCGTTACTGGTATTTAATTCAACAGCTACATTAAAGTATCCAAAGCTTCCGAACGGCATGAAACTTACACAGTTGAAAGATATGTAGTATCTTTACACAAAATAATGATCGCAAACGGTGATGAATGATTTTTAGTTCCTGAGAAATACATAGCAAACCTTGGGGTTTTATACAAATACAGAATGTAAAAAAACACGTGTCCGATCCGCGAGGGTATTATTCAGTGTATCAATACAAACAGATGTATATAACTCATTTGTTAATTATCCCAATTTTTTTTTTCTAATTTGTACCAAAAATACAAGATCAGATTCGTTTTTCTGGAACAAAGTAGGAAAAAAATATGAGTTATTCAACAAATGAGTTATTGTGTTTGTATTGATACACTGAATAAGACCCTCACGGATCGGACACGTGTTTTTTACACCCTGTATAAACATATATACAACCATACTCGTTAAATTGAGAACCCACTTTTTTGGAGTCTTAAAAAAGGTTCAAACCCTATCTATAGGTAGGTACTTGTAAAGTTGTAATAAACCTATCACCGGGTGGCAGACAGAAAACAGTTTAAATCTGTCACAAAACCATACAATTTTCCGAGGAAGTTTTCAGATAGCATTTTTGAAAATTCATCACCTGAGCTAAAGATTCCGTATGCCTGATAGGAAATCCTTTCAGGAACCAATAAAAATACCAATTCATCCAAAATAGCAAGTGTGAAATAGACACGTTTCGCCAAACTAATTTAATTTATGCGTATGACGTCAAACATTTTATTAACCTAATAAATTCAAAAGGATTTATACCGGTACCAAAAAAAAATATGTCTACGGCATAGGCTCTTAATGTAACGACATTTAAAATTTATTTAAATCAACATATATTTTAAAGAAATATATGTATTAAAGATGAATAATTTTAATGTAATTTATGCCAAATTTATTGAATCTAAATAATTACAGTTTATTTACAAACATGTATGTGGCATATGTATGTATGAAGTACCTACTACTATGTTTTTTGGATGTTAAATGGGTCTTATCTGTAGTTTATATCAAGTTAAGAAACAATCAAATTCATGCATTAGGTATGCCATTTGCGGCATGGCAATGTAAGTACAATAAGTACGTTCTACATACGAGCATTTGACCTTAAACTAATTAATACATATTTTCTATGAGAATGGCTTTTCATACGACAACTTTTAAGGTCATCAGTTCTACGTTCTATTTATCAGGCACGATTCTACGTCTTACAGTTGTCACGACCGAACATTTTTTGTCACTCGTGGGATCGATGCAACCTACACATGTGTGGCTGCTTCTGTGCGCACGTATTGCGATTACAGAACAAATGCTATTGTATGGACACTACATTATGCTACACTGTGTCTACAGGAATATCAATCTGCTCAAGATCTCAACCGATCATTCTGCTTGAAATCTCTACCACATACTTATTGCGTCTGTACCTTGAGGGTAAAACAGAGCTTTAAGTAATCAACGTCATTTAATGATACGCATAGCAATATTAGGTCAAAACAGTTTTAATTCCAAAAGTAGTGTTGGGCTTCTCGCCCGTCGACCAAAGATTTCTTTTAGCGGGCTCCGACACAACACGTTACAAAAAATATGCACGCATGAATAAGTTCATATGGTATAGTATGGTTTGGTTTTCTGAGCACCTCATAACTGCATGACACATTACAATTCAACGACATTGCATTTCTAGCATAAGGCATTATTTTCGGTGGTTGACCCCTTCTAATGGCAAGCGGTATCGTAGATGGATGGAACCGCATACATATCTTATAATCGACACAAGGATAAGAAGTGCCGGTAGCCATAAGAACGAGGGATGGCTCTTAAGTCGCCAGCATAGACAGATTCTTTCTAGAGCACTTGACTCTTCAATCTTACAGACAAACACTTTTGAAGTTCTAAATTACTCGGTCTCATTCAATGTCCAACTAGTTCTCGTGTGCTGCATAATTAAGTAATTATAAATTATAAATTGGTTACTTGTTGCTTTCCTTTCATATTTTCTGACCTCGTGTTCGTCATGTGTCCTGTGTCCATTTATCTAACGAATTTCTTGTGTATCTGGCCAGAATCCGGTGACTTTCACCGACGATTTTGCCCCATTAGGAATAATAAAACTTATTCTAGCTAATACGGCTGCTAACTTATACATAATATGTAACGAATGCGACGATATTTAAATAAATGGTAGAAACTATTTCAATGAAATAAACAAGCTTTTGATGTTCTCCATTTACTGAAAATTTATGTTCTTGTATCGATAAGATATGCAAGAAAAATCTCGATATCCCACTTGCTCTAATAGGTATTTTATGAACATTTTAATATTATGCAATCATTAAGAAGCTAACTAATGAGCAGACCTTACCGTTCTGATCATTACGACATGAAAAGCAGACAAGATGGGGGGGTGGAGTGTGGAAGGACAGCCGAGGTACACATTAAAGATGGTCTACCTGGTGCTCCGAAGTGGTTACTATCTGTCGACATTTGTGATATCACAGTAGACCAGCAGCGGTAGAAGCAACACTACACTTTTCGAGTCATTAACACAATATAAATCATTGAACAAGAATATTTTTTACAAAAAAAAAATATAAATCATAAACAATCACGAATTTTTTAGTGATGCCCTCGCATGGACGGCCGGTGCGTTTCTATTTCGCGTTCAAAACGATTTGATAGATAATCTGTTGCGTCAAGTGCGAACCACAAGTTCCGTCGGCCGATCCGTGGCAATATTATTTAGTGTAAACTTGGAACACGACCAAGCGGTCCGGATATGTATAACATAATGATTCGTACGATTTATGTACGTGCAGTGCAGTGCTTCCGACTCGATATCTAATCTATCGGAAGTATTTGTTTATTTTCAGGACACATTCATGGCGATAATAAGTCACATTAGGGACTTCAGTATTTTGACGCAGCAACGGTAGGTCATCGAAATTCTTTTTAGATTTAATAATAAGTAAGTACTTTTAACATATTACCATTGGATTTAAATTTCCTAGGTGTATCGTATAAACTCTCCATCAAAATCTGTTTTTCCAAAAAAGTTGTCCATTTCAAACACAACTACATCATTTGAACGCGTACTATTAGCCTGTTTTTCTCGTTGAATTCCAATGTCCATGGTGTTATCATTTGTCTCCGGAACCCTAGCCGCGGTAGTAGCGGGAGGAACCGGTCCGGCGAGGCAGTGCTAGTTCGTCAGTAGGTAATCACCTACGCTTATGTACTTTTTATTTGCATATCTGTATTATTTTGTTCTTCGTGACTAATCTTAGAATAGTATGTGGTATGGTGAATTTGTTGCCGGATTTTAAGTGCCGTTATGTTGGAATCTTTAACTATTTTGGTAGCTGGCTCGTTGTTTTTAATCGTTTGTTCAATTTATAGTTTCGTTTTAAGGATTACGGATGAATATTTTGTAATAGGAAACTTTTTAGAAGTTGTAAAGCGATGATAGCTGATGGCTATAAGAGCCACCTCGAATGATAGGATCTATAGTTTCAAGACACGGGTTCAATACCCAGCCGTGCAGAAGTAATGATATTATCAATTTTATCTAGCTTTTATATAATTGACAGCTTGGTTGGAGTATAATCTGAAGGTAAGCAGGATAATAATGGAGAAACGCACTAGCTTATCGATCAAGGGAATCACTTCGCTTACAGTGTGATGCTTGTGTGAGTTGTGACTCTCAGCAACCAGCACATCGACTCTTCATAAAGTACACACTACATATCCACACCGCAGTTAAGCAACGCTAATAATGGTTGTCGTACATAGTACTGCAAGTTGCAGTACGGCGGAGGTACATTTCCCCGGTGGACGTAAAATGGTGAAAGAAAAAAATAGTGATTTTTGCTATGATGGCTGCGAACCATTGGTGAAATACTTGCATAAAATACGCTAAACAATATGTCTAATACGAGGGATGCCTTATAAGTTTTGCCGTTTGAAGAAAAAAACACAACAAGAACCTTATAGTACTTTTTATTGTTTTTCAAAGTATTCACCACGTAGCTTAATACACTTTTCCATTCGTTCAAACCAGATAGTATAACATTTATTCCACTCTAAAGTGGGGGTGTTCAAAATGGCTGACTTGAAAGCATCGACTGCTTCTTCACCGGACTGAAACCTTTGACCACGAAGACTTTTCTTAATTTTAGGAAATGTAAAGAAATCGTTAGGGCTTAGCTCAGGACTGTATGGAGGATGGTCAAGAATTTCTACTTTTTCCTGCTTCAAATACTCAATCGTTCGACGAGCGCTGTGTGAGCTTGCGTTGTCGTGGTGCAGGATGATGCGTCACTTTGAGTTAGATTTTCGAAGTTCGGCGATGACTTGTGGTAAACAAACTGTGGTATACCACTCTGCGTTAACCGTTCTACGATCTTCAAGTGCAATAGTCGCAACATGGCCGGTTTTTTTCAACGAACGTGGCCACCATCTTCTTTGAAGTGCTTCGAGATCGAACAACTCGACTTGAAAGACCCAGATTGTAGATTGTTGTTTGGAATCAGGATCGTAGGCATAGATCCAAGATTCGTCACCACTTATGATGTCGTAGACGTGATTTGACTCTCCTCGGTTGAACCTTTACAGAGTTTTCTTACACCATCTGACGCGGGCCGCCTTGTGATCGTCGGAAAGCAGATGCGGTATCCAACGGCAAACTAGCTTTCTCACACCAAGCGCTTCATGCAAGATCTTCTTAATGGTTGTCCCTGAGATGCCTAATAGAGCCTCTATCTCTCGATATGTCACATGACGATCTTCGAGAATTAGTTGTCTCACAGCAATGATGTTATCTTCAGTGAAGGCGGATTTTGGGCGTCCTTCGCGAGATTTGTCACTAACACTAGTATGTCCACGCTGGAATTCTAAATACCAGCGTTCGACAGTCCGCAGACATGGGGCTTCATCACTGAACACAGATGATAGCTCTTCAAAACACTGAAGCCGTGTCAGGCCTCTTCTAAAGTTGTAGAAAATTATTGCACGAAGATTTTCCTTAGAAAGATTCATTTTCGTACGTAACCTGACAGATTCCCATCGACGCTGTGACTAAACAATAGCATTAATCCTAATACTTTCAACTGTTTTGAGATTCAAAATTTAAACACATTCGAATATAGAACAGTTACAAATTCAAAATTGCCGGGAAATATGGAAACGACAGAACTTAAAAGACAGACCTCGTACTAGCATACACATCAAATACACACACTTTAAACGCACATAATCCGTAATGCGTAACAAAATGCTCCGAACAAGAACAAAACATGCAACTTAGTTGCAAACCCTGTTTTTAAACGATACTTAAGGAACTGAGAAATTCAAAGCACAATGTAAACATCGTAGATGGTTGTAAACGTAACATATGAATAATTGAATATCAGTATATTAGGTGACTTGCTTACGTAGGGTAACCAGAAGTGAGAGCCTGTTATGACAAGATTTTAAAACGTGTTTAGATTCCTTTAGCCACAGCTTTTTCCTTATAGCCTGACTGAAAAATCAGGATTTTTGATTAACAGTAATGAGGCATTTTCATACAGACTTTTAAACTTTTAACCTATCTAAAAGATAAAAAGTGAAATTATTGTACCGTGCTAGAATATCATCCATATTGATGTAGGGCCAATTTAATAGATCACATTAATTGACATCTGTCAGTTCCTTTGTTATGTCTGTTTCTTTTGTCATTATTACAATAACTATGTAATCGCAATTGTGCAGTTCTAACTTCTAAAAAAAAAATTTTTTTTGCCCGCCGTTACAAGGTTACGTTGTTGAATTTTGATTTGATGAAGTGTTGAATGTGATCTTTTAAATAGGCCCTACTTCGACTGGAACTGAAGCCTGAAGTGATTTTTTTTTTACATTTGACAAGAGATATGCTAAGCATTTGAATATAAACTAATCAAATTGTAAGTATACATTTAAGAAATATTATTATATGACCTCTACATTAAAAACAAAATAGATAGAGAACAGATAAGTATTTGTTTTTTCTGTATATGCAAATATGATTTCTGTCTCTGACGCAGTCTTGGAAGCTGTATTTATGTATTAGTTTCAACGGCTGTACCGTTATTCCTTATCACCAATTTACATAATTCAGATAAATAAAAATATATCTTTATTTGTTACTAGCTGACCCGCGCAGCTCCGCCCGCGCTTCTATTACATTTTGCTCACCTTTTCTCCCTCCTCTCTTGATTTATTTTTCTCTACATATCTCTCTCTCTTATAAGAAAAACTAATTCTGTGCTCTCTCTCTCCTCTCTCTTTCCCCTTCCCACTTCGGTACCCGTCACACTCCCCCTCTTCCTCTCCCCGTTGTCCCCTCTTTGACGCCCCTCTCTTCTCCGACCTTACTCCCCCTTTGCCCCACCTAACTCTCCATATCCCTCGCCCCACCTAACTCCCCATATTCCTCACCCCATCACCCCCTCTTCGAATCTCCTCTCCCTCTCTCTACTCTCTTGCACCCTCCTCTCGTTGCTCGCAACCCCGTTACCGTACTCCTCGGAGTCGCCGGCGTCTATGTAGTGATCTTGCCTAACGTTGCTTAACCTTAACCTAGCGTTATGAAAAATAGATATTGGCCGATTCGCAGACCTACCCGATATGCACACAAAATTTCATACAAATCGGTTCAACCATTTCGGAGAAGTTTGATATAATCTGCATACTCAGTATTAATGTACTAATGTATAGAATAGAATAGAATACTCTTTATTTGCACACCAAACTAAAACATCATCTGCTTATAACGTGCATAGTCATTTATTGAGCTAAATCTATATTAAACGAAACCATATCGCGATTCAAAAGTGGTATAACGCCATTTAGTCGGATAAATGCATCGATATACTATAAACAAGATAAGCAGTCACGAACAAAATGACAACGAAAATTTGGTCGCGGTTACGTATACTTACACAACTATACACGTAGCTAGAAATTGTAGAAAATAGTTTTAAATAATTCGCAACGTTGGACTAATAGAAGCCTTCACAAGTAGTAATTAAGTCTAATTCTGTATGCAGTAATGTTGGCACGTAAAACCTTTCCATCGGAGGCAAAGTAAACGCAATAAAATCGACAACGTGATATGAAAATAAGTAGCGGTTTTGACATAAAACAAAAATATATTCATTTAAAAGGAAATCTTAACTACTATAAAATAAGGTTCAAAACAATTGCAGACCATTTGGCACTTACACAGTTTTGGAGCTGAGAGATCTGTGCTTCCATTGTGTGTGTACTGACTTACCAACTTATCCGTGCTGGTGGCAAAAAAGAGAACTAAATGTATTATTATTGTAATGGCGTGTAGTTTGACAGTTTCGTATAGACAGTCCTATCGGCAAAATTAATTTTATCAGCCTGTGGCATGGTAGTTGCGAACTACTCCGGAGAAGATATCACATAAATAATTGTTATTTCGTATTATAATGATATCTTACTTAAATTTATTATTAAAACTAGTAGTAATAAAAATACTTAACGAAAAAAAAATCTCCATCTGCAATTTTAGTATTACGATAAGTATTTGGACAGTTTTTAAACGCGCAATTAGGAATTTCGACACGTCCTTACGCTAGCTGTGGGTTTATACTATTCTTATCTATGAGCTGAGGTCGGCACATACTAATTCGAAATAGCGACACAACCGTCTCCATGGCGCTATTTTCGTGAGCACTTTTTGGGACGTGACAGCTAATGTAGTTGGTATAGTATATCGATGGATAAATGGTACAGAGTGGCTAAAATAGTTAGAAAGCCTTTATAATATCTTACATCACCATCTATTGAACGGAATGGTAGGCACTGACTAAAATCAGCTTCATTGCAAAACTTAAGACAACGTTCATTTCCTAGTTTGTTTTAATCTTATGTATGTATATTATGTATCTAAAGTATAATACCTACATATATTGTGTAGAGAATAAAATATGTAAAATTTATAATAAAAAAAAATCATATTGTATCACATCAACATAGTACATAGGTTTGAGATTTCATGGAACCATTATATTTTTTAACATTATGACGCCATCAATAAATTGAAACCTTGCGTAAAATAGTAAAAACAAAAAACCTAAATAATATAAATATAAATTATGTACAAAAATTAACTACTTATTTGAAAATATGATTTAAAAAATATAAGAAGAGCCCGTGTCGGATTCGAACCCGGGACATACTGCGCTGGCTAGAAGTTTCCGTATCCACTTGGCCACGAGTCACTTGTGATTTGTGGCGAAATACCTTATCTAATGCAAACTAAATGTCTGCTCAGTCCCTATTGTATATAGCGTAATAATACATATCTTAATAATTAACTGATCAGTTTATAATTACCCTACTCACATACAATAGAAATTATGTGGTAATATGTGCAAGTAATGTTCCACTGCTTAGCCCCTATGAAACATGGCGTGATGTTTTATACACCAATTTATGCCCGGACTTTTACACAACACGTCAGTGAAAGTCCTATTAAAATGCATCCATGGGTGTTCAAATGATACCTGGATACCCAGAAAGACAGACAGACAGACAATAATTCCAAAAAAGAATTGTTTTGGCTTCTATGTCGATATTATAGTATCCCCAAATAGAAATTTTGGAAAAATATTCAATGTACAGAAGTGCGCTTTGAGTTTTATTATAGTATAGATAGAAGATAGATTAAATCTGTTCACTTTGCTAAAAACCAATTAAAAATAATTAATACGTTATACAAACCAAATCTATAATTATCACTGAATAAATTGAATGCCAAAAATAATATACACATAACTAAATTAATTTAAAATCGGGCATTACAGAAGTATTATAAAATAGATTTTGATCGAGTTTTGATTTCGGCCGTGTGTTGCAGTTAACAAGCAACGTCGTGAGACTTTTAACCGAATTCAAATCAAAAAAGGAGGAGGTTGTCAATTCGTCTATATATATTTTTTTTCTATGTATGTTCGCGCATAACTCTGGCAATTATGAGCCGATTTGAAAAAATCTTTCTTCTATCCATTCTTTAATCCGTTGATTGGGTCCCATAAAAAAAATATTGCTTACGAATAAGTAGTTCCTGAAAAAACAAGAATGGTGACTGCGCACGAAACCTGCAGGAATGCTTATAAGATGACTTTTTGTCGCTTTTTAAGGACAAAAATGGTCATAACTCTGGCAAATATTTACCAATTTCAATTATTCTTTTTTTATTCGAAAGAAGAAACCACTGTCATGAATCTGTATGAATTTTATCACAACCGGATAAGAACTTCCTGGAGAACCATGAGCGATGTAGAGGAATTTATCTGGTAAAAACCATAAAACTGATGTTCAAATCAAATCAAATTAGTTTATTTGTTAAACATAGGTATTTTACATAAAGGTCTTATCTATTACTAAGAGTGCGCTATGTTTTGTCAATATGACATACAAATATTTTTGAGTTGTTGACAACTTGGTTGACAAAATGCTGACTGACTGACAAAGGACGTCTTACAATAAAAATAGTATTAATAGATGATTAGAATTGTGCATTAGATTTTAGATTATAAACAGTATTCATTAATAGTCATTTTAAATTACTTATGATAGAAAATAAATAGAAAAGGTCGAAAAGAAAGAATGTCAAAAAAAAAGAAAAAAAAAAATACTTATATAGGATGTCAAAAATACATGCCAATAAAATCTGAAAATTATTGTAACAATAAGAACCTAATAAGATAAATTGGAATTATAGAGATTCATCATTTAAAAAATCTTCTATATCATAGTAACATTTCTCAGTTAATAATTTCTGAAGTTCTTTTTTGAACTTAGCTAATGCCATCCATTATATTACTCTGACAAATATGAACTGATTTCGATGATTATTTTTTTATTCAAGAGAGTAAACTACTATGATGTTTCCATGCAAATTTCATTACGACCGGATTTTTTTCTGAAGAAACATGAATTATGTAAAACTATGTAGACGATAATGCGATCATAACCTACCTTTTTTTTTTTGACGCGGTGGAAATCCTCCATAGGTTCCCGGGAGCTGTGGGGCTCGACCGGGGTATGTGGGATTCTTACCCACTAAAACCCCCGCGGCTGTCGCATCGGCACATGAGAGGGAGGACCCCAGGGCTCTCCGGTGGGATCTGTACCAGGGGCCCCTCAGTGCCTTGCCTTTGAGCCTGCCGCCAGGGGGCGCATTATAGCCCCCCGGGAACCAGACACGATGCTCAGGGGACGGGGGTCGGAGTCGCCGCCGCACTCAATGGACGTCCTAGGGCCTACACCACGAACGTCCAGCGACTCCGAAGGGTATACCTATCCCTGATAATGTTTACCAGTTTGTGTTAATAATAACAATAGTGTAGAAGTAACAGATAAGTGTCGTAGTATGTTACCTTGGCATTGTTCAGTCTCGGCATGGCATGGTAGGCGCTGGGGCGGGCGGTCGCGACGCGTATGAGCGCCTCGCACATGGCGCGGAGGGAGCCGCCCGCCTCCAGCGAGGCCGCCGGCGTCGCCAGCGCGGCTCGCACCAGCGTGCAGGTGGTCTCCTTCGACCGGCCTGATGTTACATCTGTTGGATGGAAGTACAGTTGCCAGGTACTTGCTTAACATTTCCCACGCATTTCTTCACCGATCTAATCTAAAATTCCGGGACTAATCAAGGCTAATATTGGCCAGGTTGGAACAGGTTTCTTGTTTCGCTCTTAGTCGGATGCTGAACGCTCCGTGTTGAACTAAGATGTGCATAAATTGCGCTCAATGTAGCAAAAGGGTATCCCGTCTGTTAATTTTATAATTAATAGTTTTTTAGGTAGATATAGTGTGTAGGTATACAGGTTGTGTGTTTGTGATACTAAAGCATCGCTGTTTTATGTACTAATATTGCTGTAGCAATATTCTGAAATTCTAGGACAATCCCGGGTTTCCCGGCCATCTAGCATCACTAGTTGCAATGTGCTGCGGCATCATTGATTCAAACACAAATCATTTATTTATCGGATACGATCATTTCGGTGATAATTATTGTAATCAGATTCTTAGTTACCAGAAGCGAACACCACCGATTTCATACATATACAATTACACTGCACCGTTTTTAAGATTCCTACAGTGTTCAAATGACATTGGTAACGGCTAGAGGGCAGAAAGTCGAACCGGTGCCACATGGCATTTCTAGGCAGCGTGATATACCTACTAGCCAACCAACGTTCAAGGGGCGATCGTTAATGTCATCGCCGCGAAAGATCACGAATATGAATTGACTGGCCCGTTGGTGCTGCCTGCTAACCGATGGGTCGTGGGTTCGATTCCCGCCAAGTGTCTGGGTGTTGTTTATCTATTTAAGTATGTATTTACAAAAAAAAGTATATAAGTATTAGTATCAGTTGTCTAGTTTCCATAGTACAGGCTCTGCCTAGTTTGGGATCGGAAGACCGTGTGTGGATTGTCCCAAGATATTATTTATTTTAATTTTTACATGTGTCAACTCGTGAAGGCATTACATAGCAGGAGTAAGAAGATATTAAATTAATTCCTGGTAACCGCGAGTAGTAACACGTGGGTGTGTTACATTATAATCGCGACGAGTTTCCTACGTTCAGTAGTATTTATGACTTTTTTATTACAAAACCTTAGTAGATCGCTTGATCACAAAGAGTTTCTTGGTTGTTGGTAAGGCCATACAAACCTTATTTTTATGTGAATACAGCACGCACTTGACTATTATTATATTTTTCTTCAGGGATGTGGAGCATCACAAGCCTAATTATGTAAAGTAATTTTCTAGCTAATAAAACTTTAAAAACTTATATAAGATAATTATGACGAGCGCTTTAAACATCAATCAAATTGTATATATTTCCGAACGCACATTATGGTTATGATACCCAATAATTTATATTTATAATATGCAGTGAATGACTAGTCGCGACCACTGTCATGATATTGCCTAATAATATAAAATCAAGAAAAGATAGAAATAAAAAAAAACTAGCATACATAAAAATATTTATAAACATGTTTATCTACTTCGTAACACTAACTGCCGCACGCAGAATCGGTTAATGAATAACGAAAAGGTCCATGTACAAAGTGATCATTGTGTGAAGAAAACTAGCAATCATACTCACTGTAAAAACACAAAACTAAGCCAATGTGACTGTATTTGGCTGCAATTCACTTCCCTAGTACAACTGCTCTCTACCCTTCCCACTTTTACGAAATCCTACAGACATGTGACGTTGTATGACTAAATCAATGTCATGATACGATGCGCTATTTGTAATCCAGTCTATTGTAAAATGACTCGTGCGGCCGCCGACCGATCCGTAATAATATTACATTTATACAAATTCAAACTTTAACATAGTTGCGGTAAAGCATAAATTAGAGTACCGATACATAAATACTGTAGGAAACATTATAGGGCTTCGGCGATTGAGCTTGAGGTGTCGGGTGTCGGGCTGTAAAGGCATTTAAGACAACTCGTGAGTCGTGGGATATGTTTATTTATGAAGTTTCTTAGTATTATGCTCTATTTCAAATAAACTTGAAAATGATTACAACTTTATTATGCGGTCGAAAATACATCGTCATCATACATCAAATCATATACATCGAAGTGTGTAAATATGTACAAATCAGTTTAACACCAAGATCTGAATTTTGTCCTCAATATAAGCGGGTGCTTGCTTTCCCACCTGATGGTAAGTGGTGACGCAGACTTGGAGCGCAGTTGCTTATTAAGAACACAAGGGAAAGGACAATGTGCCAGGTGTCGCCATCATTGTAAAGTTACTTTTCAAAGAGCAATGGCAATCTGACCACAGTTAAACGCCGTCACTCGGTAGCGTTAAGCTACAGTCTTCTATTTTATTTATTTCAATTACAATTATGAACTTACAGCTAAGCCAAAACGTTCACAATGTTACACTTAAATACAGTATGACACATTTATGTATACACACTATGGGGTCAGTATGTATGTCGGAACTTTGGACCTCATTTAGGAAATCATTTATTACCATTACGGCTCTCGCCGTTGGCGTATTATTGGCATGTCGAGTGCGTAACTCGCTGAAGGATGCCAGCAGGCGATGCCGGCGACGCTGCCCCGCGCGGGTATACTTGTCGGGTACATAGTAGCCCATTCTACCCAGAACTGTCGAGTTATCTACTTGATTACGCATCAGCATACAATAATGCAAGATAAGCAGAAGCTTGCGTCTGAGCGCTAGAGTGAAAAATATAATAATATATAATATTAAATATAAAATACTCCCCTAATTTGGCAGCTCCTATTCTGACATAGAGTTCCAGCAAGATTGGGCAAGTGAACTGATAACATCGATAGATAGGTTACACAGAAAAACTTACCAGACACAGCTAACTGGACCGTCAGCAAAGCTTCCATTATTTTGATAAGAATCCTCATCTCCGTTGGCCCACACTCACAGTTGCACAGATAATACAAAAGTACCTTTAGTAGCGCATAACTGTCTAAAAACACGCTCTCACTGACCACATACTCCCTGAACATCGGACTGTACAGACACAACCCCGCACATGTCTTCCAAAACGTCCAAATATTCTTCAAAACTTCAATGTAATCTTTCTCTTCAGTCGCTTCTACTGCATTTGCACTTGAAGCAAAATTAGTCTTTATTGCTTTAGGTGCAGAGAGCTTTCTTCTTTGCGCCGGGTCTGTAGGTATAAACGCGAGCATATCCCTTTCGTTCGTGACGTCACATAGCTCCTCAAATTTGTCGTCAGGCAGCTTAAGTTTGAACAATTTATAACATTTGTCTGTCATGTCTGCGAGCGATTTGAACAGCATCTGCACTGAAGCGAGGGAGCCCATCTCTCTGAAATAACTGATGTCGTTCTCCTTCATCAACTTGAATATCTCCACGATTATCGCTATTTCTAATATGGAGCAGCATTGGTTCGAAAATTCAGACAGCGACACCAACTCCAACACGTAGCTCAGTCCACCTTTCTGTATGAACTGTTCCGCGAACGGTACCGTGTTCAAAAGGCTCGCAAATATATTTAGGCATGACACAGTAAGAAAGTAAGCCGATTCTTCTAGACGTATGATGTATCTGTGCTTAGCGACGATAAACGTCGGGTATATAACGCTGAACAGTAGTTCGTACTTCATTTCCATCCTGCACTTTGGAGTGACGCGCAGCAGGTGGCCGACTGTCGCGTGTAGAACATTATTGTGATTGTCCAACTGTAACAGCGAGTTGTAATGGTAGAGGAACGCCCACACACTCTTCCTTTCAACGGGACTGACGCCATGAGGGCAGTACTTCCTACCGCCGTCCTTCTTGTCATCGGTCGGTTCGCATATACTGCACGGCAGTTGATCTGTGATTTTAGGAAGCAGGACGCTCGCTCCTAGTTCTCCATAGACCGTATGCTCGATGACCTGAAGACACAGTGTGGCGACGCTGTTGTGTGTCAACATTAATCTGACGACACTCTCCATGAGGAACCCCGAGGAAAAGCAACAGCAGACTCCACAATTAAGCATGACTTTAAGAATCTTATTTCTTAGGACACTCTCGGCGGATACAGCTTCATCGGTCAGTAGAGACGCCAGCGTCCCGTATAGGACAGAGATACAGCAAGCGGAAGACATAGGGAGGCCAGAACTAGCTTCGCCTAATATATCATGATGGTGGTGCATCCCGGCGGCCACTCTCTGTCGACAGACCTTATGCCTGCTTCTCGGGCAAGCGGCCGAGTGAACCACTTCACTGCGCACTCTCTTCATACCGCTTATCAACTTCGCAATAGTTTCTATCAATTTCTTTATCAAGGTAACAGTCTCTTCGCTCTCCCCTGGTATCCTTATCATTAGTTCAATGCACTCTTTCAGCAGACCACCTTTCAGACACTCCCCATACAACCTGAATTGGTCCGTAAACTCTTTTAATTTGTCGACGGTACGGCACTGCATCAACAAGCAATGGAAAAACGCGGTTATGGAGTAGGCAATACCGAATACGAACTTCAGCAAATTTTCACACCCAGTCTTATCATCTTTGAGATTTTGATATGATAGTTTGTTTTGTTTCGATTTAGATATGACGTCTTCTATTATTCGCAGGAGCATCGGCAGGATACCGTGGTTGATCAATTTAGCACACAGATCGGAGTGGATGAGAACTTGGTCTAGCGACACTATTAAAAGTTCCGTTAAAGCGACCTTTATCCTCGAGAGTTCTGGAGTATTATTCTGTTGTGACTGAGGCAGCGAATTGAACTGTAACGAGCACAAGTTTCGTAGAGAAAAGTTGATGCACTGCATGGATATCTGTGAACCTTCAGAGCCGGACAGACTGCTCTCCGCTTTGCACAGCTCTTGGAGTAAATCCGTTATAATTAATGTGAACTGGAATGTAGTGATCTCCGAGTTTATGATTTCTCTGTGTTTATCGTTCATGTAATCGTCAGCTTTTGGCTTCGCTTTCCTGGGGCTGTAGTACGGGTCGTAATACGATTCATTAGGGTACTCGGAAGATCGAGAGTTGAAGTATTGGAAGTCGTCGTCGGGCGTGCACACTTTGATGGTGAGGGAGCGGTTCAATATCTGGAGGTCTCCGTCCGAGTCGCCGGTCTCCGACGACGGGTCGGAATGTTTTGTTGGTTTTCTTTTTGTCTTCTCTGTGGACTCGAATTTGATGTGAGTGCTGAGACGCGACCTGTCAATAGATAACTAAAAATAATGAATTACGTCTTACATATATCTTGATGCTTATCATAGCTGAGTGGAATGGCAGTGACGAGGCAATCAAATTTAGTACTATTAGCAGGAATTTTACTAATTGCTATTTCATCCTAATGAAGCCTGATTTCTTCAGTTTTAAGACTAAGTTACCCCACTGACGTGTCAGTCCAATTCTTTAACATTAGTTCGGAAGTAACTTATTATCATGAACATTAGAAATGATTATAATTATTTTAATTTAACGCACAGGTCACCAGAGATAAGGCCGCGTAATGACGCAAATTAACTTAGGAGATAGTACCATATCAGCAACGTCCGAAACCACTAGACCCTTCATATATTGACTGTGAAGACCACCCACATAATCATAAATTATATACCTCGGTATTAACAATTACCCATTACGAAAACCCATAATAAATATAAAAACCTATAAAAACGTTACTTGCAATATCACACCTAAGTAACGTTTAACGTTACTGCCTATCAATACGAGAATAACGTTATATGATATTGGTATTAAATATAACCTTATTATATGAGCTTTCATTACTAGAATCATAGAAACCGTGAACATGTACGCACAGTGAGGCAAGTAAAACCAAGCCAGAATGGCTCAGTAGCGAACAGCCCGCGTCAGTGCTTAAAGTCGAGTCGTAGCGCTAGCAGCTCTCGATATTTTATTTTAAAATGATAGTTTTTGCAATAAATGGAAATCATAGTACATTGGAAAAACTTAAAAAACATTGTAACATAACATTTCACTTGCAAGTATTACGTTTAATCTTACATTTTAACGTACAACAATCGCCAAAGTGAGAACAATAATTTTAAATTTCAACAGACGACATTATATGAAATGTTGCCAATAAAAGGAAAATTGCTACCCTAAATTTGCTTAATAAGAAAAGATTTATTTAAGTACTAGATGATCCGCGCACGCTTACGTTTTCGAATGGCTATAAACGGTCACCCATCCATGTAATGACCTTGTCTAACGTTGCTTAACCTAGTGATATGAAATATACTTTACGACCTATTCTCACACCTAACAAGTATACATAAAAAAATCATAAATATCGGTCGAGCCGTTTCGGAGGAGTGCGACCACAAAAACAGTGACACAAGATTTTTAGATCGTAGATTTGTTATTTCAGATTTTTATCTTTTAAATTAAAAAGTAATTCATTACTGTCAGCAATAATAGTAATTTTATTCTAAAAATGAAATAATGACCTCAGTAAAAAGCAATTCCATTTTCCCTAATTTTGGGGAAAATCTGATTACCCTAACAACATTATTTGCTTACTTGTGTGCGTGTCGCAGAGCGTCAATACTCGCGACTTACGCCTACATCTATGCTATTGTGCCTCAGACGAGACAGTTTTTTCGTATGAAACTATCGTTCTAGGCGTTATTATTCTAAGACTAGAATCATGTACAATTACGAGGTAATGTTAATACCGATGTATTTAACGTTAATTTGGTAACGTTAGCATGTCTCACGTGCTGACAACGTTGCATCTCATCGCTTCGATCCTCACTATTTTACCCTTCATAAAATAACGGACAGGTGGTTACCACATGTTGTTAAAAAAATACTAAACAAAAGAAATACCTTCCAGTACAAGTTCCTTTGTCTGAAGACACAGCAGGGTTAAGTGCTTTGGTGCTCTGACTGCTGGCTGGTTTCTGCTTGGACCATATCCTGAAAATTACGACTTAGTTTAGTTTACATACTAACGTCTCACAAGTCTATCTTAGTTTAGCAAGCAGATCTTATAATATTCTACTGAGGCCGAACTATGAACACTATGCCCCTTGACCGTGACAAAATGAGTCAATTTCGCAGAAATTATGATGTAAAATGTTTATCGCATATACTGGGGCACATGGAAAGTCTCCCTTCGTTATCTCGTCGTAATAGTGCACTGGAATACGTTGCTTACCGTGAGCTAATATTGTTTTTTATACTTATCGCGTCAAGTCAAGGGCAGACGAGTTCTGACCACAGTGTCGTGTTATCCGCGCGCGTAATTTAACGACTATTTACATTTGATAAAAAGAAACGCGTGCCTTATTAAATGTGGATAAAGTATTTCAAGTTTAATTATTTAACGAAACTGAGGGTATCTATTTATTTACAAAACATACTAGTAACATCTCTTGTAAATAAATTCCTAGCAAATTCGCACTTAATGTACGGTATATTTATTATTAAGGAATTAGATAAAATAATAAGATAATCATCATCATCAGCCGAGAGACGTTCACTGCTGAACAAAGGCCTCGCCTTTAGACGGGAGAGGGGAGAGGGGAGAGGGGAGAGGGTTGCCATAATGGCCACGCTTGGCACGCCTCTTGGGGATCAAGTAGGTACAGGTGGTAGGTCATCCAATAGACATACGCTGCTGGCCGTCTTCTTGTTTTCTCTTAGTCGCCTTTTACGGACACCCAACAGGAGGAGACGGGAGGTTGCCGTTCCTATCCGGACACTACACGGATCGGTTTAAGAATAACAGTATTAAAATTACCGCAGTGGTTAATTTTTCCCTGTATAATAATATATAGCATAATATTCTGTGATAAACCACACACGGTCATCTGATCCCAAACTAGGCAGAGCCTGTACTATGGAAACTAGACAACTGATACTAATACATATATACTTTTTTTTTTGTAAATACATACTTATATAGATAAGACACCCAGAGACTTGGCGGGAATCGAACCCACGACCTATTGGTCAGCGGCCAGGGTGTCTAACTACTAGACCAAGAGGCCTGTCAATAATATTAATATGCTGGGACAATTTACCCACAGTCATCTCAGCCCAAACTAGGCAGAGCCTGTACTATGGGAACCAGTCAACTGATACAAATACTCATATACCTTTTTTTTTAAAATACCTACTTATACAGGTAAATAACACCCAGACACTCGGTGGGAACCGAACCCACGACCTACTGGGTAGCGGCCAGGGCCTCTGACCACTAGACCAACCGGCTCGCCAATATATCATTACGTCATGTACGTACCTATTGGAGAACAGTTGGTGTATGGGTGCGCGCGGTGTTATCATGTGTCGGTGCGTCCCCGGCCCCGGCCCCGCCACCACCGGCCCCGCCACCACCGGCCCCGCCACCACCGGCGGCGGCGGCGGGGCCGCGGTCAGCTCGCCGAACAGCAGGGTCAGCACGGTGCTCAGTTGCCGACAGCACGACAGACCCTGGCAACAACGCGATCGTTACATTCACCTTTACTTCCATCCACCGAAACATAGACATAGACATCGCTCACGGACACGATATCTCGGAACGGTTGGGAACAGTGAGAGCGCGAGTACCGTTCGCTTCAGACTCGCGTCTTGTGATGTTTTTGTGCAAATATTGAATTATTAACCGACTTCAAAAAAAAGGAGGAGGTTATCAATTCGGTGGTATGTTTTTTTTTTTTATTTTATTTTTTTATGTTTGTTACCTCAGAACTCTGTCGTTTACGAACCGATTTGGAAAATTATTTTTTTAATTGAAAGTATATGCTTCCAGATTGGTCCCATTTTTTTCAAAATCAAGTTCTGATGATGGGAACCATGAGTAACTGAGGGAACTCCTTAAATATTATAGGCATACATATAACGTTTTTGGTATTTTTTGAAACTAGTCAAGCATTTTCATTCAGAAAGTATCATTTGGTGAAGTAGATCTGATGAAGAAGGCCATAGATGGCCACCGGAACTCTGTAATAAAATTAACAATCCATCCTATCCTAGCCGTGCCTACTAAACGTAGAACTATCGAATTTGGACTCGATGGATAGTTCTCGACGAGTAGTTGCTAGAAAAATGGAGATCAGGGTCTGATGGTGGAGCAGGAAGGTTGTCACGGGATCTCTGCACCAATAAACGTAGATCCACCGAGTTTGGGTTCGTTGGGTAGCTCTCGACGAGTAGTTGCTAGAACAATGGTGATCAAGGTCTGATAATGGAGCAGGAAGGTCATCACGGTATCTCGGCACCAACAAACGTAGACCTACCGAATTTGGACTCGTTTGATAGGTCTCGACGAGTAGTTGCTAGAAAAATGGAGATCAGGGTCTGATGATGGAGCAGGAAGGTCGTCACGGGATCTCGGCACCAATAAACATAGACCCACCGAGTTTGGGTTCGTTGGGTAGCTCTCGACGAGTAGTTGCTAGAACAATGGTGATCAAGGTCTGATAATGGAGTAGGAAGGTCGTCACGGTATCTCGGCACTAACAAACGTAGACCTACCGAATTTGGACACGTTGGATAGGTCTCGACGAGTAGTTGCTAGAAAAATGGAGATCAGGGTCTGATGATGGAGCAGGAAGGTCGTCACGGGATCACTGCACCAATAAACGTAGATCTGCCGAGTTTGGGCTCGTTGGGTAGCTCTCGATGAGTAGTTGCTAGAAAAATGGTGATCAGGGTCTGACGATGGAGCAAGAAGGTGGACACGGGTTCTCGGCACAAATAAATGTAGACCCACCGAGCTTGCAGTCCATGGTTCTCGAGAACTACGAGTATAACACCTAGATATCTTCGGTTTATGGCAATTGGTTAGTTTTATTAAGATGTACATTGTCACATCTACATTTTTTGAAATTTTTGCTTAAGCTTATATTTTAGTGATGGTCCATAGTTGTGTTATGTAGTGGGTGTTTTTAAAATAAATATTAAACTGGCTGTTTGTCAGAATAAAATATAAGTTGTTAAAACTTAACCTAATAATACACCAATGGAACCACTAAAAAGAATAAAATAAAAATAATTTTTACAAAAAAAAAGAACCGCCTTCAAAATGCAACTAAAAAGCCTGAAATAATTTCTAAGAATTAGTGGTTTTTACATCTACATAGTTGGACTTGGACTACAACATATTATAAATACATATTACTATCGAAGTCGGCGCCTAACGTCTAGAAAATACTTACAAGGGCAGTAGGTACCTAACTGTTTTCCAGTTTGGCGCCGTCTTTGATAGTAATATGTATTTATAATATGTTGTAGTCCAAGTCCAACTATGTAGATGTAAAAACCACTAATTCTTAGAAATTATTTCAGGCTTTTTAGTTGCATTTTGAAGGCGGTTCTTTTTTTTTGTAAAAATTATTTTTATTTTGGTTATTATTTTTAAGTAACGGAAAGTACGAAACTAAATATTTACAGTTTATTTACAAATATGTATACTTAAACCAGGTAAAAAACTTCCTCCAAGTTGTCGCCGTACTGGGAGGGAAGGGTACCTAAAAGACTGGCGGCATTACCCCTATGTATAGCCAAGCTTTATACGTTGGCAGAAAAAGCTACCAGCCCGACGGTCTCCTGAGACTTCGATAAGTTTGGATGAATTTCTTTCACCAAACCGTGCGTCTCATGAGACCAAGGCCCCATGGTCTCCATGAGACCAAGGCCCCATGGTCTCCACCGCAAAGGGCGCAAATATATAGCTCGAACCTAGAGCTGCATACTTGCGTCGCTTTGCATCACTAGCGGTCGCCGCAGCCCCTCCAGCCGCCCTGCAAGTTGCCGGGGTGTGGGACGCAGCAAGTGTGTCGACACATGTCGCGTCCCACACCAACGGCTTTCCATGTCGCCATGGTATTAAATTGTTTTACTCTCAACAATCTCCTTCGTGGGCGGCTGCTACACCACAGCACGATCGCGCACTCTTTTAACAAAATCACAACCTTTAAACTTATAGTTCATTCTTCTTACAGTCTCGGATTGGCACCACTGTGATGCCGTGACTTTGAACGTTTTTCGGGTTCTATACCTACAAAGTAAAAATGGAATCCCCATATGGATGGTGCGACTTCGTCTTTCTGTCACACCCATATATTTCAGCAACCACTGACGCTATCAAGTATTATTTATCCAACTTCCACGGTCACCCATCTAAGGACTGACCTTGCCTGAAGTTGCTTAACCAACCGATCATTTACCGAATAGTGATTACAACCTGGCTATGAGCGTCTCGAAATTAGAATTCTGTCCCCTCAAGTCCCCGGTGACCGCAAACGCGGTCAAGTCTGCGTTGCGGCCAGAACAGATAACTTATCGAACTCATATTACATGAACAGACATTTCCCGTGAAAAAAAAACGCACAACGTTGCTCTCGTGAACAACGCGATAACAGAGTGTGCTAAAAATATGTATGTATATTGATTTGTTGCTACGCTCGTCATTTGGGCTAATTAATACTTTACAGAACTTAGTTTATTAGTTACAACGAGGAATTTAAACCAAACAAGATGCCAAACAATGATAAATTTGTCTGTATACGAGTAAGAACTCGCCCGATATTTCAACTTGTGAATTTCAGTTTACATGAAACTTCTTTGCGGTTCTCGTATATTTTTATTAAAAACTGCTCAGGTGCGAATCGGACTCCCGCACCGAGGGTCCTGTACCTTCTTTGGGCGTATAAAAGTTAGTTTGATCCTGCTCGAAGGACCATTTAATAATGTAAGTGCGGATTCTTGTAACTGACTGGCACACTATTAAAGTTGTTAAAATGATAAACTTAGTTATGAAAACAAACTTGATTTATTATTTAAACTTAATGAAGTAAATTGTATGAATAATGGTAATTTTTTGCGCACGCCGCGCGGTTTACTTGGCACCGACATGCAAACTGATTAATTAGGCTACGCGTGCTTTGTTTAGTAAAATGCATATCTCAACTCAGGTAGCAAAAATACCAAACTGCATAACTAAATTTGTTAGTCAATATTTATAATTAAAATCAGTAATTTGTTAAGATTTTTCCTCCAAAAACATTGAAGATAAGGTGGTGGTATGGTATTTTTTGTTTCATTTCTAACTATAAGTCAAAAATTACGTAAATTAAATTCTGTTTTAATAGTTTCAAATGAAACCCTATCATATAATACCTCACTTGATATAGTAGTATCACTTTGAAATTTCGACCCCCCATTTCAGCCCCCATTAAAATGAGAAAAATTATGGTTTGCGATGAGCTTGGGTAGGCAATATTATATCTTGCTACTATAGGTAATGAAATAAGTCGGTGTGACAGACAAACTGACACCATACTAGGGTTCCTTTTTACCTCTTCGGTGCGGAACCCTAAAATCATGTGCAAATACCACAAAGATAAAGAGAGTAGGTGAGTGCAGTGTTGCAGACCATCTCGTAATGAGTGCATTGATATGCATCCTGGTTTCCAACGCGAGGCTACCGACCCCGAGATAATAAACTACATGTAGTGCGAAAACTATGCACGTATATTAGATCCTACTACCGTTATATTATACTAATCAATTAGTACTATTTTACCAAATATATGCATTGTTTTGGTGGCTACAATCCGGATCCGAATAATTATATTCAACGTATGATGCTAAGCAAAGATAAAAAAAAATCAGCAAATCTTAAGTAAAATATTATCTGTTGCATAATATTTTTACAAATAAATGAAGCGCCATGAATTTTTTGGCATAGTTCATGCTTTTATTCGACAGCTACAGCACAACTTGTTCATATGAAAGCTCAGGATAGGACATGAAAGATAATGATAAGCTAACCTCAACTCCGAGGGCCTTCAGCAGCACGAGGCACCGCCACGCGACGCCTCCCAGGAGGTACTTTCTGAGTATTTGTTCGGAAGTCTGCATGTTGGTCTGAGTGAATAGACTGGTCGACTGCGATTTGGACGTATCAATTTTCCCCTCTGTGCCTGCAGACAAACAACATATTCATATAATCGGTTCAGTGTTTGTTCAGCATCCGCAAAGAACGGCTGCGTTGCCCTTGCTCTAGTCCGCTCTCGGGCAAAGCGCTGACGCAGCAAAAACACTGTCGCGAGTTATCGTAACCGGTCGCCGCGATGACCCAGATTTCTACATGTGCCGTGAATCACAACAATATGTGTACATAGTTTTAAAGCGAAGTTATATTTTATTATTTGAATAAAAATGGCTTCGCCAAATACAGTAAGGCTTCAAACGGAAACCGAACATCTGTTGTATGAACGTTTCGTTGAGGAACAAGCCGAATGTAAGAAACTGCAAAGTTTAGTAAAAGATTTACATTGCCAAATTGAAGCGCTTCAGCGGCAACTGGAGCACTACCAGGAGAAAAAGAATGTATCTCCAGCCGAAGATACCACGATTACCGAGAAAGCCTCAGAACAAGTCCAATATGAGACAGATGAAGAGGAGCTAGCAAAGGAAACCGAGTGGATTCGTCAGCAAAGCCGAAAGAAAAGGAAGCTGAACCAATCACTTTCACCACCGCAACAACAAGGAGCCACCTCCAGCGAGATAGAAAAAAAGACACCGAAAGTGAAAAAGGCTCCCCAGCCACCTCCTATAATCGTAGAACAGGTTAAAAACTATCAAAAATTCTACGACTTCCTAACATCGACGGTGTCCAGTGACTCATTTTTAATAAAAATGCGAAACGGGGACAGTGTTAAGGTCAACGCAAATAACGAAGACGCGTATAGATCCATTACTAAGCTACTCGTAGAAAGTGAATGTCACTGGTATTCTTACGAAAATAAGCAAGATAGACCAGTCAGAGTGATGGCGAAAAATTTGCACTTTTCGTGCGATCCCGTCAGGATAACTGAAGACCTGACATCTAAAGGCTATAAGGTACAAGATGTTACTAATAAACTAAACTGGAGGACCAAAGAACCTCTTAACATGTTTATGCTTTCATTCGATAAGGGTGAAGACATAAACAAAATTTATACCATTAAGTCAATTCTCGGGTGCAGAGTGGACATACAACCAGTCAAAGTATCTAAATTGATACCCCAATGCAAAAGGTGTCAAGCGTACGGGCACACTCAAAGGTACTGCTCTAAAGAGCCCAGGTGTGTAAAATGCACAGGCAAGCATCTAACAAAAGACTGCAAAAAACCTGCAGAGACCAAACCAAAATGTGTCCATTGTGGTGAAGCGCATCCTGCTAGCTACCGGGGATGCGTAGTAGCCAAAGAACTTCAGAATTTAAAAAATAAAGTTACAAAAAAGCAGAAGGTCCCTACTCACCAGGCCCCACGCATTAATATAGGCAAAAAGGTTCAGAGCCAACCTGTCACCAAAAATCTGTCCTTTGCTCAAATTACAAAAGGCATTCAGGCGCAGGCGCCACGGCCACAGCAAAATCTACAGACACAGCATTCATCAAACTTAGATGAAAAATTAAATAAAATCTTGAACGTCATCACATCATTCGACGTAAGGCTCAAGAAACTGGAAAATAGCACTAAATTAGCTATTACTAAACAAAAATGATGGATAATTCTCTAAAAATAATGGCATGGAATGCTAACGGACTACGTCAGCATCAACACGAGTTAGAAGTCGTCCTAAACACAGAAAGTATTGATGTGTGCCTTATATCCGAGTCACACTTTACAAGAGAAACCTATATACAAATAAAAGGATATAAAATATACCACGCATTGCACCCGGACAATAAAGCTAGAGGAGGCAGTGCCGTTATAATAAAGGAAGGTATCTATCATTATGAGATATACAAGCATGAAGATCGTGAAATTCAAGCTGTGGCCGTATGTGTCAAAACAAAACGGTATCCGGTTACCATATCGGCTATATATTGTCCCCCGCGGTACTCAATAAAAGCTACGCATTATGAAAATCTCTTAAAACGACTTGGTAATAGATTCGTTCTTGGAGGAGATTTTAATGCGAAGAATATCCATTGGGGATCTAGACTGACTACAACTAAAGGTAAAGAACTGTTATACGCAATTAGAAAAATGAAATGTGACACCATATCAACGGGCAAGCCAACCTACTGGCCTACGGATTCACACAAAATTCCTGACTTGATCGATTTTTTCATCTATAAAAACATCTCGTTAAACTATATTTCAATTGAAGAGGGTTACGATATGAATTCGGACCATTCACCAATTATACTAACTATTAATGAGGATATAATATATAAAGAAAACCAAGCAACTCTAGTCAATAAAAATACCGACTGGATAAGCTTCCAGCACGATTTGGAGTCCGTAATTATCCTAAAAGTGCCTTTAAAAACACCACAACAATTGGAATTAGAATTAAGGAATTTTGTAATAAATATCCAACAATGTGCTTGGAAAAATACACCTGTCCTAGTAAAGAAATCTAGCATCCCAAATTACCCGAATGAAATCCGAAACCTTATAGTTGAAAAGAGAAGGCAGAGGCAGAGGTGGCAAAGAAGTAGATACCCACCCGACAAAACTGTTTTAAACAAACTTACAAAACTATTGACTGGAGAAATAAGGAAATTTCGTGATGCATCCATGCATACTTACCTGTCCCAGCTAACGAGTGATCGAACCACTGATTATTCCCTGTGGAAAGCCACTAAATGCTTAAAAAAACCCATTACGCAAATTCCGCCAATTAAGGAGAAGAATGGGCGCTGGGCTATAAATAACGAACAGAAAGCAATTAGATTTGCCAATCATTTGGAAGAAATATTTCAACCAAATAAACCTGAAAATGAGGAGATCACTCTGGATGTAAGAATACAAGATGAAACCAATATGACGCTCACCACCACACCAAAAGAGGTTCAAAAGGAAATTCAGCGTCTAAATAAGAAAAAATCCCCGGGTTATGACCTCATTACCGGAGAAGTCCTGGGTAATCTACCCCGTAAAGCAATAGTGAAACTCACCACCCTTATAAATGCTTCGCTTAGATTAAAATACGTACCTGACATGTGGAAAGTGGCTGAAGTCATAATGATACCAAAACCTGGTAAACCACCATACGAAGCAACTTCATACAGACCAATTTCGTTGTTGCCAATAATGTCAAAGTTATTTGAAAAACTCTTATTGAGACGTTTAAAACCAATAATAGAAGAAAGAAACCTTATCCCTGACTATCAGTTTGGCTTCAGGGCAAAGCACTCTACTATAGACCAGGTTCATAGAATTACCAACATTATTGAAAAATCATTAGAAGAAAAGAAAGTTTGCTCTACAGTCTTCCTGGATGTAGCTCAAGCATTCGATAAGGTGTGGCATGAGGGTCTCATATATAAATTAAGAAAAATGTTACCAAAGCAATTTTCCGATATCTTGGAGTCTTACATAACAGAAAGAATGTTCAGAGTAAGACAGGAAGACTCTTATTCTGATCTTAAGCACATCAAAGCTGGAGTACCACAAGGAAGTGTTCTAGGTCCGGTCCTGTACTTATTATACACCTGTGATATCCCAAAGCTAAAAAACAACACCATTGCAACATTTGCTGATGACACGGCCATTATGGCTACAGGAGTCACACACGCGGAGGCAGTGGAAAATGTACAAACTGCCGTGAATACCATATATAACTGGACAAGAAAGTGGCGAATAAAACTCAATGAATCAAAGTCTGTTCATATTGATTTCACTAACAAAAAGTCAGTCTACCATCCGGTATACATAAACGATCATGTTATACCCTATGAGAATACCGCCAAATACCTGGGCATGACACTTGACGCAAGGCTTCGCTGGAAGGCTCACGTCAAAAAGAAACGCGAAGAGCTAGGCCTTCGCTATAAGAAAATGCATTGGCTCCTCGGTAAACATTCCGCTCTGTCAGTGCAAAATAAAATACTATTGTACAGACAAGTCCTAATGCCAGTTTGGACTTATGGTATACAGCTGTGGGGTTGTACCAAACAGAGCAATATACAAATAATACAACGCTTTCAAAATAAAGTACTTAGAGGAATTGTTAACGCGCCCTGGTACATTAGAACAAGCGACCTCCATCGGGACCTCAGAGTGGACTTCGTGGCTAAAGTAATCAAGGACTACGCTGAAGCGCATGAACGTCGGCTTCATCACCATGTGAATGTCGAGGCTATCCAGCTCCTCGACAACACGGACATAGTGAGAAGACTGAAAAGGACTAAACCTTTTGAGTTAGTTTAAGTGTTAAATTAGTGCAGTGTAATGCAGTGTAGAACACAATAACAAAGTGTCTTCACCTTAATAGAGACAATAAGAAAAGTGCCATTGGACACATTCTTAATCTAAGTAACTTATTCGTTTAGGTCAAAATAATAGTACTGATTAGCCTTAGGCTAGATTGTAACTTTTATGGTGCTACCTCGTGGGAGCAGCATTAAGAAAAAAAAAAAAAAAAAAAAAAAAAAAAAATATAATCGGGTAATTACGAAACTGGAAAAGAGATTACAAGCTCTTCGAGTGGTAATCAGTTTTTGCCTTTTACAAGGTTATCAATCCTTTTAGCCTTTCCTCACAGCCTTTTCTCTAAGTAAATTTTTGATTAGATTCTGGCAGTCCTGTTTATAGCTAAAATTAGCTGATGTGTTCAGAAACACATCAGCTACGAGCGATCTCAGTAAAAGATCCAGCCACCACAGTTTTTGTTTTTTGTTTTTAGACCTTATTTTTTAGTCGAATACACCTTTCCCCGGATACCTAGTACTAAGCTAGTAATGCTAGTAGCTGCTGAGAAAATCCTGCAAGAAACTCAGCGGGCTTGTTTTTTTTTAATTTGTCATATTTTTAGTCATGAAATTCCCTCCTCCGCATGGGAGTAACTAGGTACAGCTGGAGATAGTTTATTATAGTAGACATGCTTGATACTCTGTGAAAGGAAAATGAAGAATGTAAACATGGTAACAACAGTTAGTGGAATAGTAATGGTGTACATACTAGGATCGTGTTCAGTGTCAGCGTCGCCGGCCAGTTTCCCGGAGCAGGGCGCGTCGAGGCCGGGCAGCGGCGCGGCGTAGTGCGTGTTGATGGACGACATCACGCGGTGGATGCCGCACAGCAGCTCGCACCCCACTAGCGTCACCACGCCGCTCACAGGACTAACGACAGTATATACTTTTAAGGCCAGAACACACCGTGTGCGTACACGTACACGTGCACGTGCACGTACCATAACGTTGTAATATATGGAACTTTATGAGACATAGATAGATAGACAATTCTTTATTGCGCACAAACAAACAAATACAAAAAGAATAAGACACAAATTAATAAAACATGCAACAATGGGCGGCCTTATCGCTAAAAGCGATCTCTTCCAGGCAACCTTTGGATGGAGAGGAAAATAAAGAAGTTACAAAGAGCAGAGGGTGCGCGCACTCGACATGAATAGGTAACATTAACACAAAGACACATAAAAACACATATGTTGTAAACTATAATAATGCATATATATTCATATGAGTATCTATACATATTATAAAACAAAGTCGCTCCCGCTGTCTGTCTGTCCCTATGTATGCTTAGATCTTTAAAACTACGCAACGGATTTTGATGCGGTTTTTCTTAATAGATAGAGTGTTTCTTAAGGAAGGTTTATATGTATAATACATGCATAATATAGTAGAGAAACACTGATAATTTTAGAAGTTTCTAATGTGATGTCGTAAATAAGCACATTTTTTGCGCTTACATTGCAAACGCTGGCTGAACCCTACGAGATAGATCAAAATAATGTACTACAGTATTGTACACCTTAACAAGGTCTAAAAAAAGGTTTGCGATGGTTATGTTTATCTCTTACGGATAACCCACAATAAACATTTTTTATCATTTATTTTTTATGAGAAATAATTAACTATTATTAAATTGTTGGTAGCATGAATTCGTCCCTTCGTCTATATAACGTAAACTTCACTAATACACACATCAAAAGTGTCTAGGGATCAAGCATTTTTAAGCGGATTTCTTGAGATTGAGATGTGGCTTTGTAATAAATTTATGATTTTATAAATTTATATGGATCCTTTTTGGTGCATTTCATAATTTGAATCAGGAACTGTGAATCAAATTCGAGTAAAAGATGAAAATCAGCTGTCAATATTTTCCCTATAAAAACATACAACGCATTGAAGACATTATTAGTGCTACTGTTTCCCTACTACTGATTAAAACCAACGTTATTATGGAGCGGCGACGTCATTTAAGCAGGGAAGAAATGCTCAGAGCCGTGGGAATGATAGAAGCTGGTTCCCGGCAACGTACTGTGGCTTTAGCTCTGAATACAAGTCAGAGTGTTATCAGTCGACTTTGGACACGTTACCGAAGCACTGGTACCGTGGCTGAGCGCCATGGAGGACGGTATCGCTGCACCACACGGAGACAAGACCGATATATTCAAATCTTAACTCGAAGAGCTCCAACAATAACTGCCATGATGTTAGCCGTGAGGCTTCATCACTCTTCAGGGAACTTAATTAGCGACCAAACAGTCAGAAACCGCTTGCATGAAGTGAACCTTCATTCCCGAAGACCGCTACGGGTACCACCTATAGCAATGCACAATCGTAGGATTCGATATCAATGGGCTCTTGAACACAGAAATTGGGCAGAAGAACAATGGCGTTTCGTGTGCTTTTCTGATGAGTCTCGTTTTGGTATGAGACCGGATACAAGACGTATACGACACTGGAGAACCCCTGGACGCCAACAGCGATTAAAATCCTGCCAGGAAGTCCATCCTTATAGTGGTGGAACCATCATGGTATGGGCGGGTATTTGGATCGGCGGAAGAACTGAGTTGATTTGGATCAGAGGCAACCTCAACGCTCAAATTTATGCTGAGACGATTGTATCAGACGTCATCGTTCCTCTACAAGTGCAAATCGGTCCCTTATTTCAGTTAATGCATGATAATGCACGACCGCACACCGCAAGAGTTGTAAGACAGACTCTCGCCGCAGCTAACATCAATGTCCTGCCCTGGCCTGCTCAGTCGCCAGACTTGAACCCGATTGAGCATGCATGGGATATGCTACAGAGAAGAGCTCTGCCGAATATGGAGGGTATCCAGTCGCAAGAAGACCTTTTTTTGTTGTTGCAACGAACATGGGCGGCCATTCCACAGCGTGATTTGGATGAACTCATTTTGAGTATGCCAAACCGATGTTCTTGTGTTGTTAGTGTTCGCGGTAGAAACACGGATTATTAATTGTTTAAGTTACCCAATAAAATTTTAAAGAAAACTGTTATTTCAGTCTTTTTTTCGAACTTTTGTGTTAGTGGTTCAAATGTCAAAAATCCCTTTATTAGGAAAATGGCAAATTTCTTTATTAATGCAAAGGTTACTTGGTTTATCGTTACTGTGACAAACGAAAACACTTTATTTGATGAATCCTTAAAGAAAATTTTAATTAATATCAATCAGGAGAAAAGTTATTGCAAAAATATATGTTGATCCCTAGACACTTTTGATGTGTGTATTTACACCAATTACAAAAAAAGCTGTGAACGTTGTTCAAACCGCTAAGTTAAGGTTAAGCAACATAAGGCAAGGTCATTTGTATGAAATTTTGTGTGCATATCGGGTAGAATCTGAGAATAGGTTGTCCGTGTTTCTACCGCGAACACTAACAACACAAGAACATCGGTTTGGCATACTCAAAATGAGTTCATCCAAATCACGCTGTGGAATGGCCGCCCATGTTCGTTGCAACAACAAAAAAAGGTCTTCTTGCGACTGGATACCCTCCATATTCGGCAGAGCTCTTCTCTGTAGCATATCCCATGCATGCTCAATCGGGTTCAAGTCTGGCGACTGAGCAGGCCAGGGCAGGACATTGATGTTAGCTGCGGCGAGAGTCTGTCTTACAACTCTTGCGGTGTGCGGTCGTGCATTATCATGCATTAACTGAAATAAGGGACCGATTTGCACTTGTAGAGGAACGATGACGTCTGATACAATCGTCTCAGCATAAATTTGAGCGTTGAGGTTGCCTCTGATCCAAATCAACTCAGTTCTTCCGCCGATCCAAATACCCGCCCATACCATGATGGTTCCACCACTATAAGGATGGACTTCCTGGCAGGATTTTAATCGCTGTTGGCGTCCAGGGGTTCTCCAGTGTCGTATACGTCTTGTATCCGGTCTCATACCAAAACGAGACTCATCAGAAAAGCACACGAAACGCCATTGTTCTTCTGCCCAATTTCTGTGTTCAAGAGCCCATTGATATCGAATCCTACGATTGTGCATTGCTATAGGTGGTACCCGTAGCGGTCTTCGGGAATGAAGGTTCACTTCATGCAAGCGGTTTCTGACTGTTTGGTCGCTAATTAAGTTCCCTGAAGAGTGATGAAGCCTCACGGCTAACATCATGGCAGTTATTGTTGGAGCTCTTCGAGTTAAGATTTGAATATATCGGTCTTGTCTCCGTGTGGTGCAGCGATACCGTCCTCCATGGCGCTCAGCCACGGTACCAGTGCTTCGGTAACGTGTCCAAAGTCGACTGATAACACTCTGACTTGTATTCAGAGCTAAAGCCACAGTACGTTGCCGGGAACCAGCTTCTATCATTCCCACGGCTCTGAGCATTTCTTCCCTGCTTAAATGACGTCGCCGCTCCACAATAACGTTGGTTTTAATCAGTAGTAGGGAAACAGTAGCACTAATAATGTCTTCAATGCGTTGTATGTTTTTGTAGGGAAAATATTGACAGCTGATTTTCATCTTTTACTCGAATTTGATTCACAGTTCCTGATTCAAATTATGAAATGCACCAAAAAGGATCCATATAAATTTATAAAATCATAAATTTATTACAAAGCCACATCTCAATCTCAAGAAATCCGCTTAAAAATGCTTGATCCCTAGACACTTTTGATGTGTGTATATTTCATGCCGCTAGGTTAAGCAACGTTAGGCAAGGTCATTACATAGATGGGTGACGGCGGCGACTCCAAGGAGGACAGTGACGGGGTTGCGAGCCCCGTTCCAGTGATCAGGATGCCAGGTTTCCGGGGCCTATAATGCGCACTGAGGGGTATTTGGTGCAGATCCCATTGGTGGGCCCCGGTGCCCTTTTATGTGGCGATGCGACAGCCGCAGGGGTTTAAATGGGTAAGAATCCCTATACCATGATTGATGAGGTTACGAGGAGAAGAGGGTGCGAGAGAGGAGGGAGAGGGAGATGGGGTTGAAGAGGGGGTGATGGGGTGAGGGATAGGGGGATTAAGGTGGAGCAATGGGAGAGTGAGGGGGAGCAAGGTGGGAGAAAAGAGAGGGGGAGGGGGGTTCAGAGAGGGGACAGCGGGGAGAGGAAGAGGGGGAGTGTGACAGGGACCGAAGCGGGAGGGGAAAAGAGAGAGGAGAGAGAGAACATAGAATAGACTTATTTAGAGAGAGATGGAGAGAGAAATTAATCAAGGGAGGAGGGAGAAAAGGGGAGCAAAATGTAATAATAGCGCGGGCGGAGCTGCGCGGGTCAGCTAGTAACATATAAACATACATCAAATAATACTATTATAAACATACATAAATCAGTACGTACTAATATAACAAGAAGAAAATTACACAAATACCGATTAACTTATTCCGCCAAATAAAACTTCTTTACCAGATCCTTGATATTTGGCAGTGACGAAACACGCCTTATAGAAACGGGCAAGGAATTCCACATGCGAACCGCCTGCACCGTGAAGGATTTGTCATAGAAAGAACTGCTATGTAAGGGCATCGTAAGACAAAGGTTTTCCGTGGACCTAAGACTATAAGTGCCAGAATTCGACAAATAATCGAAACGTTCCCTAAGATAAGAAGGGGTGGACATGACACCTTTACGGATTACCACCTGTACTGCTATCGCCAAGCCGCCTGCCAAGCGTGGGGAATTATGGCAAACCCTCCCCTCTAAGGGAGAGGCCTTTGTTCAGCAGTGGACGTGTTTCAGCTGCTAATGATGATGATGATGCTTCATTACGTCACGCAATCGGTGTGCCATGTCTCATAAAGTTCCAGTCATGGTACGTGCACGTGCACGCTTACGTCTACGCATTTAGTGTACCGTGTCCTTAAGGGGGCCGCATCAAAGATACTGATGCCTTACCTAGTTGAGTATAACAGTAATAAACGATTTTCAACGGTTTCAAAAAGGGGCATAAAATCGGTTTATGCAAGCGAACACGTAACTCGAGTGCGACTGCTTTGTTTGAACTCAGAATTAATAGCAAAACTCGACTGATTTGGAACAGTAAGCCTATGGAAGATACCCTTAGATTTGGTAAATAATCAAAAGCAAAGTAGCGCCACACGACGTGTGGTTACCATTTCTACCGTGAATGGACGTATTCAGCATAAATTGATTGAAGGTTAACAAGTTTATATCAACGTTCATCAAATCTAACCCGATTTATGACCCAGAATTAGGTTAAGACAATTATGCTTAAAATCGTCAATAAAACTGGCACCTTAATGACACTTCACAATTCATTCCTTGTTGATCCACAACAAAGTAAATAACATACTCAATAATGTTAATTCTCATTGGCACGCTTTCCTATTCGACCCTGTTTTGAAAACAAAAGCAAAGGACAGGACAAATTTAGGCTTTCCTCACCAGTTCCATTGCAAAGATCGTCGCTCCATCTATCCTGAGGGCATCCTACCCTACACTATGCGTATATTAAGTATCCTACACTAAGCGTATGTTATTTACTACACTAATACTCAGTTCTGCAATAAATATAGCCAGCCCATTGCAATCTTAGGCACATATAGAAAGATCAGAGCACACTCACCAAAATTTAATCAGGTCCTTGGGGTTGGCGCCGTCGTTGACGCGGATGATAAACTCGGCCAGAAACAAATCCAGCCATGTCGTTTTCTGAAATATTATACAGTCAAAAACCATGGGCTAAGATTAATATAACAGTAATGTTTTGAGACTGTGATTGTATCCCAATGCTGGGCAAAAGCGGATATGCTTTAACTTCTAGCTTGTATAATTAACATATACTCTATTTCTGGTGAATGCATTATGATTATGAAATATTAAGTAATAGCTTGCATGCACAGATATTTCAGGTCATTTCCCAATGGAATATTCGTTTCTCGTTGTAGCCTCCGTGGCGCAGTGGGGAAACCGCTTGCTTTGTAACCCGGAAGTCGAGGGTTCGAATCCTGCGGGGGACAACAAATTTGAGTTGTTCCTTACTGGCTAGGACAATGCAGGCCGATCACCTGTTTGTCTGTAAAGTAAGATGATCCATGCGTCGGATGGGCATGTCAAAAGTCGGTCCTGCGCCTAACCTCTCCCCGGCCGTGTCGGTCTTCCGTCCCATCGGATTATGAGAGGTATTATATAAAGGAAGAGAGAGTGCACTTGTGTATACGCAAGCGCTTGTGCACTATAATATCTCCTGCGTACATGGTTGATCTTGTGAAAGATTGGCCGCTGTGGTCGTTTCGGCCAGGAGGACATTATTATTCGTTTCTTTATTACTACCAGAGCGCCTAGACAAGATGCAATCGCTTCATAGCGAATCTATTTTTTCATTCGCTAACGGTGTCAAGTCCCTACAATTTGTCACGTGATTTTTCGATGACTTATGTCATTCTCATACATTTTTATACTTTCTATTAGCGATCGCGCTTGTAGAATGTTACATTGTCTAGGGGGGCAGATTATTTATATATCTATACAACAACACCCTAAGAAATTCTGCATTTCATAACTTTCTTATTCGATAATGTTGAACATCATTCACCCACCAATGGTAATCTGTTAAAGTTACTATCAGAGTTAGGATGAATTGGATTGTGGATTCTCATTGCTTAGTAATTTACACACATCAAAAGTGTCTAGGGATCAAGCATTTTTAAGCGGATTTCTTGAGATTGAGATGTGGCTTTGTAATAAATTTATGATTTTATAAATTTATATGGATCCTTTTTGGTGCATTTCATAATTTGAATCAGGAACTGTGAATCAAATTCGAGTAAAAGATGAAAATCAGCTGTCAATATTTTCCCTATAAAAACATACAACGCATTGAAGACATTATTAGTGCTACTGTTTCCCTACTACTGATTAAAACCAACGTTATTATGGAGCGGCGACGTCATTTAAGCAGGGAAGAAATGCTCAGAGCCGTGGGAATGATAGAAGCTGGTTCCCGGCAACTTACTGTGGCTTTAGCTCTGAATACAAGTCAGAGTGTTATCAGTCGACTTTGGACACGTTACCGAAGCACTGGTACCGTGGCTGAGCGCCATGGAGGACGGTATCGCTGCACCACACGGAGACAAGACCGATATATTCAAATCTTAACTCGAAGAGCTCCAACAATAACTGCCATGATGTTAGCCGTGAGGCTTCATCACTCTTCAGGGAACTTAATTAGCGACCAAACAGTCAGAAACCGCTTGCATGAAGTGAACGTTCATTCCCGAAGACCGCTACGGGTACCACCTATAGCAATGCACAATCGTAGGATTCGATATCAATGGGCTCTTGAACACAGAAATTGGGCAGAAGAACAATGGCGTTTCGTGTGCTTTTCTGATGAGTCTCGTTTTGGTATGAGACCGGATACAAGACGTATACGACACTGGAGAACCCCTGGACGCCAACAGCGATTAAAATCCTGCCAGGAAGTCCATCCTTATAGTGGTGGAACCATCATGGTATGGGCGGGTATTTGGATCGGCGGAAGAACTGAGTTGATTTGGATCAGAGGCAACCTCAACGCTCAAATTTATGCTGAGACGATTGTATCAGACGTCATCGTTCCTCTACAAGTGCAAATCGGTCCCTTATTTCAGTTAATGCATGATAATGCACGACCGCACACCGCAAGAGTTGTAAGACAGACTCTCGCCGCAGCTAACATCAATGTCCTGCCCTGGCCTGCTCAGTCGCCAGACTTGAACCCGATTGAGCATGCATGGGATATGCTACAGAGAAGAGCTCTGCCGAATATGGAGGGTATCCAGTCGCAAGAAGACCTTTTTTTGTTGTTGCAACGAACATGGGCGGCCATTCCACAGCGTGATTTGGATGAACTCATTTTGAGTATGCCAAACCGATGTTCTTGTGTTGTTAGTGTTCGCGGTAGAAACACGGATTATTAATTGTTTAAGTTACCCAATAAAATTTTAAAGAAAACTGTTATTTCAGTCTTTTTTTCGAACTTTTGTGTTAGTGGTTCAAATGTCAAAAATCCCTTTATTAGGAAAATGGCAAATTTCTTTATTAATGCAAAGGTGACTTGGTTTATCGTTACTGTGACAAACGAAAACACTTTATTTGATGAATCCTTAAAGAAAATTTTAATTAATATCAATCAGGAGAAAAGTTATTGCAAAAATATATGTTGATCCCTAGACACTTTTGATGTGTGTAGTTTCATTAATTTCAACTAGCGGTAACAGCTCAGTGGGCGAGCGCTTGCCTTGAAAACAAGGTGCGCAGGTTCGAACCCCGGCTCGCACCTCTGATTTCTTTAATTAATCATGTGCGAGTCGTCTTTCTGCGCTTGTTACTAGTTTTCGGTGAAGGAAAACATCGTGATGAAACCTGCATGTCTGAGAAAGCCTAAATAGCTTTCGAATGATGTGTGAAGTCCGCCAACCCGCACTTGGCCAGCATGGTGGACTACGGCCTAAGCCCCTTCATCTTGAGGGCAGCAGTGGGACATTAACCAGGGCTGCTATTATTATTATAATTTCAACTAGGGCCAGGAGTCCATAGCACAGGGTATCCTAGTTTGGGTTCCTGACTCCCACAAACTACTGTAACATCTATAGCAATAATATAAAAATGTAAGTTCTTACTGTATGTGGGAGAAAATAAACGTTAAAAAAAAAAAAAAAAAACTAGGTAGGTATTTCTAATCGACTCTAGCCGGTCATATTTATTTTATTACAAAAAAAATATTTTCAAAGCAAAGTTCTTTGCTTTGAAAATATTTTTTTGCCTAATTATTTCGCTGAAAAATGTTAAAGCGGCATCATTCGACCGCGAACATCGTCTGTGGCTCAATTGAATGATCGCTGCACTACTTTCGTTGACCACGAACAGCTGCTATGATTGCTTAATATAACGTGCAAATACATACATACATAAATCATAGTAGATAACAGCTAACTGTTAAGGAAAAACGGAAATTATATAGAAATAAATTGTTATTAAATGGAACGAATTCGCTCGAAGAGACGAGCTATTAAATAATTCTTGTAAGAGCACGCAGCCACCTCAAAGCTAGCCAAGGTTTGCTGTTGGCAACACAGTTGATGCCTGCTTTGTATACCCTCATGTGCTACATACCTAATTTAGTCCTGTCATTATGATTAAATGAGTTTTCTACAAATTGCTTTACAAACCTCATAAGTACCAGTCTCCGCCTTGAAGAAGTGGTCCCAGTACAGTTTCAGGGTGTCTGTATCCCCGTTGGTCGCCATTCGTGCTGTTCGCTGACCTACGGCAATTAAGTTCAATTGATTTGCATTACGTGGACAATGTAAAATTACAATAAGTACGCACAAAGACGATTAATAAACTTGGATAGTAATGGTCTTAAATATAGATATTGCGTCGCGTTCATATTGGAAACGATGACAAGATGCACAGAAATCGAATCGCTAAAAACACTTTAACAGCATAGAAGTTTTTTTTAAGTAAGTGTAGGCTGTTAAAGTATTTTTAAGTGAGTAGTTAGTGTAGGCATTCTGTTTGTTTAGTTTTTTACCGTACACATAGCTAACTTGAATGTACCTAGCTAGTGACACTACTCTTAACTGTGGGTGTAGAGGTACATAAAAAATGAGGCACTCTGCAAGAAACATAATTCAAGAAAGGCTAGCTCTGTCAGAACTAGAATTATTTTCAATCTAGTTGAGTAGGAGTAGTTGATAATTAATTAAGAAAACATGTCAATCTAACTAGAAACGACTACAACGATGCCAATTTTGCTCATGTAGCCTATGATAAAATATTTGTAGAAAAAAAACTGACTTCAAAGAAAGTGACAAATGGTGATAGTGAATACGCTAGGTATGTTAAGCACCGACTTCAATATATTTTCTCTTTTTAGTGATTCATCATAACAACTTTCCGAATGCTTGCGAAACTATCACGCAACTCGAACGGCTATTCTGGAGCAACTTAATTGCAATATAAACAATCCATATCTTCTAAACTATAAAAGTGATTGTGATGAAAATTGTACTCTTGTTGAAAGATCCTAAAACTATTAAAAAAGATAAATAAAATTACATTTGTACATTTCTTTAGATAGAGCCCTTAAAGACTATAAAATAAATACATATTAGTCCGGTCAATTTAGACAAAAAAATGAGAGTGAAGTTACATAAAGTCCCAACAAGCTGAATTTCAGTGAAATTGTTCAAAATATAATTATAAATAATATCTAGAAGTTCCCCATCATTCCCCTGTAAGGAAAAAAATTTATTCAAGGTCAAAGGTCAAAAAATGAGTTTTTCGCGATTTTCAGCAAAACGGTAAGTTTTATTACAAAAGTACCTCAGACAAAAATTGTAGATCATAAAATTATCTATAAAAAATGTATCAATACTTTTTTTCTTACGAGCCACCGTTTCTGAGATATAACGATTCAAAAAGTTGTTATCGTCATAATATGCATGAGTACGCCACGTATATACATCTAGAGTTGTTATATATATTATATATATATTATAAAAAACCATCTGATAAAATAACTGTATTCCTAAATCATCTTAACTCCATCAATCCAAAAATTCAATTCACAATGGAGTTGGAATCAAATAACTCACTAGCTTTCTTAGATGTATTAGTAATACGTAATCCTAATAACACCTTGGGCCATACTGTGTACAGAAAACCAACACATACAGATAGGTACTTGAATGGTGAGTCTCACCATCACCCAACACAGTTAGCTACTGTCGGAAAATCTTTGTTTCAGAGAGCACGCGGAATCTGTGATGATGACCATCTGAGCGCTGAGTTGCAACATGTCAAGCAAGTACTGCATGACAACAAGCTCCGAGTCCCGCGCCGCCGTCATAGTGAACGTGTCAAACCCGCCACTGTCGAGCGTCAGCCTGCTGTTCTACCATATGTTAGAGGGGTTACGGACAAGATTGGCTACATCTTAAAGCGAGCTTCGATCAAAACTTATTTTAAGCCACCAAGGAAGATTAGTCAGTTTTTACCACCTGTCAAGTGCCATATACCTCTACAAGATGCAGGAGTTTATAAACTCGATTGTGACTGTGGGCTCTCCTACATTGGGCAAACAAAGCGTGCAATAAAAACTCGCGTTAAAGAACACATAGATGATGTGAAACACCGACGCTGTACGAAGTCTGCAGTATGTGAACACGTTCAGGATCGCACCCACCATTATATTAGATTTGATAAACCACAAATCCTCGCAAAAGAACACCGATTCCTACCTAGGATGATTCGTGAGGCTATTGAAATCAAAAAACATCCTAATTTCAATAGAGAAGATGGTTGGGTGTTACCACCGGCTTGGGATCCTGTGATAAATATAATTAAATCCAATATCAATCAAAACACTGCACGGCCTCAAGATACTGTAAGCTCTTACTGCGTAGATCGGACCAGCAATAATAACTAAGAAGACCTGAGGGTACACCGGCATAATTGTGACATAAGGACGTTCAACATCTCAGTCCTCCCGTGACCATGGGTGCTGCAAAGCATTCGAAACGTCGGGATAGTAAAATCAATAAATAAACCGCGATAAAATCCGTAAAAGTAGTTTGATTTCAATATATATTATATATTAAATGTTTAAATATTTTTCTATCGGTCATTGTAACTTATACTTACAATATAAAATATACATAAGTTTGATATGCATGTTTCGTTAAAAATACTAAAAATAAAAAACAAGTTCAATTAGCTTGTCTTCCTCCAACCTCAGTTGCTGCTCACCAACATCTTTTTCGAGTATATTACCAAGTTCAAGTGTGGCTTGGTTATCAGCTAGACCCTACAGACTGGGGTTGGAAGTTGGTCAACAATATATTAGAGCCAGTTCAAACTTTACTTCCACCTGCGCCGGAAAAACTGCTGAACACTATTTTTTGCAACTGCAAAAAGGGATGCAGTGCTAAATGTGGTTGCAAAAAAGTCGGACTGTCTTGTTCTTTGGCATGCACAAATTGTCAAGGCCGGTCGTGCTCTAATATTGAATCACAAACAATGGAGGATTCGTTTGACTCCGACGAAGTATCATGCGATACATCGCTATTGACGCAATTTACTTGCATCCAAAATGAAGATGAAGAAGAAGCAGGAGAAGAAGAACAAGAAGAAGAACAAGAATTTGAAACTTACGAATAAGACGAATAAACTTCAACACTTTTTTTTAATTTACATCGCTTTTATCTTTCCCAATCTTTGAAAATTTCCGTTATTATGCAATAGTTTTACATTAAACAGGATCACAACTGACCCGTGGAGTAGGCCTACTGGGGAAACCACGTTAAAAAAACGCGCTAAGTACGCTAACTCATAGGTGGCGTGGAAACGTGTGCATAGTATTACGATAACAACTTTTATAACTTTTTGAATCGTTATATCTCAGAAACGGTGGCTCGTAAGAAAAAAAGTATTGATACATTGTTTATAGATAATTTTATGATCTACAATTTTTGTCTGAGGTACTTTTATGATAAAACTTACCGTTTTGCTGAAAATCGCGAAAAACTCATTTTTTTGACCTTTGACCTTGAATAAAATTTTTTCCTTACAGGGGAATGATGGGGAACTTCTAGACATTGTTTATAATTATGTTTTGAACAATTTCACAGAAATTCAGCTTGTTGGGACTTTATGTAACTTCGAATGTCTAAATTGACCGGACTAATATGTGAATCTTACGCATTTTTATTAATATTATATACATACGCGTCGAATAACTGTAACAGCTCAGTGGGCGAGCGCTTGCCTTGGAAACAAGGTGCGCAGGTTCGATCCCCGGCCGGCTCGCACCTCTGATTTCTTTAAATAATCATGTGCGAATCGTCTTTGTGCGATTGTTACTAGCTTTCGGTGAAGGAAAACATCGTGAGGAAACCTGCATGTCTGAGAAAGCCTAACTAGCTTTCGAATGACGTGTGAAGTCCGCCAACCCGCACTTGGCCAGCGTGGTGGACTATGGCCTAAGCCCCTTCATCTAGAAGGGAGGCCCGTGCCCAGCAGTGGGACATAAACAAGGGCTGGTATTATTATTATTATTATTACGCGTCGAATACAGTTCCTGTTTTGAAGTTAAAAACGAAAAAATCCAATTGAAAAGTAACACAATATTGCTGAAATCAATTGCACAATATCCACTCTGATACGTCTAGTGTTCCATTACCCAGTTCCAGTACCTACTTAAACAACTTCAAGAATATCCGTTCGCGCACATCGACCAGTCTCTTCCCTAAACACTGCAGGGAACATTACAAGATTTGATGCACTAATTAACAGTATATTAATGTATAGCAAGTGCGCGTGTGTACATAGGGCCGCGCCGGTCGAGTGTTGACTGAAAGCAGAAGCCTTATCAAACGGTCATTATTTGTTAGTGAGAAGAGCAAATAACTTGTACTATTGTTATCGCTGTGCGAGATTCACATGTTTATAAATAAGTGTGTGAAATATTAAGAATGTAATTAACACTATATGAACGAAAGTGTAGTAAGGTTTTTAACCGCAGCCAGAACATCAATAGGGTGTGTCACAAGGGATTCTTGAGCAAAATTAAACACCTATCAGCAAAACTCTTCCAAGTGAAGTATGGGGCATCCATAATAATATTCTCGTTCTTCGAGAATCACAAGGCTCAGTTGCGAGGTCAATTCTATACAACATCTACCTACACCTCGGACCCACGATGATCCCCCAACACTCTAACTTATTCTAAGACCAACTTGAAAGAAGCAGAAAGTGGCTTAATGAATGGAGAAAACGCATCAGTGCAACTGGGTCACACATCATGTTATCCTTTACCCTTTGTAAAAAAGATTGCCCGCCTGTTAAGCCACCTGGTTACGATGAACTCCCTCGCAGTAACTAACTCTGTAAAATACCTCGGTTTTACGCTCTAAACACCGCCGCCTCATGTGGAAGGAACATTATGACAATGCCAAAGGGACAAAACTTTAAACCCGATTCAAAAGCGTGATACCGTCTGTTAGGACCACATTTTTTTTTCTATTAAGTGGGAGGATTTTTCTTAGATAGATTTTTCGTCCATAAACGCTAGATATAATGGCCGATTATATTCCTCAGTCTTCGGTGGTCTACGGTGCTATAGCCATTTCGGAACCCAGCTTGTTCGGGAGGTTGGAAGTCCATAAACTCGCGTTCAAGACGTTTCATAGTGGCTCTTGAAAACAACACATGGCGCAGAAGTGGGATAGGCCTATAATTCATCAATAAGGTGTTATCAATTTTTTTGAAGAAAAGCACCACCGCATGCCATTTTCAGGCGTAGTAACGTCGACGTAAGACGGAATTCAATAACTTCTGAAGAACTAAAAGTACCGGTTTTCCACCCGCTCTTAGTAATTCCGTTGTGATTTAGTCTTAACCTTCTTATTCTTAAGCGGTTTGAGAGCAATTCTAATCTTGTACAGGTTGATGTCTGAGATGTCCTCGATGAAGTGTCAGGATAGTTTGGCTCTTGTGTCATGAGCTGTGCTGGCAATAGGTTTCCGTGTATAAATATCCGTGAAACCTCCCAACCTCTCTCAATATCTCCGGTTCTGATTAAATGACACAACCGTTATCGATCTTCAGCATGGTCATATAGCTACACCCAATAGATGATTTTTTTAACACTTTATAGCCTTGGTTCCGCTCGATTGCGTCCTTAATACAGACATATATTATTGCTCCTTCGTGGTCGATGGAGCGTCGAGACCTGGTCGCAGTCGGATCGGACCTCTCCCTGGGCAGCGTAGTGTCGGCTATGCTATCCGAGGATGCGAAAAAAAAAGGCCGCGTCAAGCGGCCGCCCAACGTCTCGCTCCTCAGCCCTGAGCCCGGGGCTATAAACAACGGGCAACCTTCGGAGTCCTGGACGTTCGGGTGTGGGCCCTAGGACGTCCATTGAATACGGTGGCGACTTCGAGGAGGACGGCGGCGGGGTTGCGACCCCTGTCCCCATGAGCACCGTGTCAGGTTCCCGGGGGGCTACAATGCGCCCCCGGCGGCGGGCTCAAAGGCAAGGCACTGAGGGGCCCCTGGTGCAGATCCCACCGGAGAGCCCTGGGGTCCCTTCATGTGCCATGGGGTCCTCGATTCGTCTATTGAGTTGGGCATATTCCGACATATGAGCTGAAAATTGAAGTCTCATATTCACACTCAGACAAAATCTCAATGGTGAGACTTTGTCTGTCTGTCTGTCACCCCTATATATTTCAGGTTCCACTGACGCTATCGATTTGAAACTTGGAATAGTTTTAGATCTCACTTACCCAACCTCATCGCAAATGAATAATATCTTTATTTCTTTTCCGTATTTTAATGGGGGTCGAAATGGGTCATCAAAATTTCATAGTGAGACTAATATATAGAGTGGGGTATCATATGAAAGGGCTTCATTTGCACATATCAAAACGGATTTTTATTTTGGTTTATATCACGTAGTTTTTTGCTGATGAAAATGTAAAGAAAAATACTGTTATTATCTCCGAAGCCTGTTGAGGGACAAATCTGAAATAATTATGGGTAACACATTTCTATCAATATTTTACAGGAAAAATAAAATGATCTTTCTAAATAGTACAGTTTACTTTTGCAGTTTGTATTTTTTGTTGCTATCTGAGGTGTAAGACGAATAGTAGTACCTCGGTACGCGAGTCTGAATCGCACTTGACTGGTTATTTTATTTTTTCCTAATTTGTAAAAGATTGGATTCGTATTGCTAGTAAAAATTGAAAAAAAAAATAGATATTCAGTAAATTGATACACTGAAAAGTACCCTTGAAATAATAATATAATACGGTTTTTTTTTACATACTGTATAATTCCATAGTCTACCAGCGAGTCTTCCGTTACCCAATTTGCTAATCATAAATTCTAATAAAGTACCAAAAATAAATGTGAACATAACATTAAGTGATCATAATATTTAATTTGGTTGTATGTATGTAGATGAATCTTGAAAAATATCCTAGAATAATCCTGTTTTTGAGTGTGTCCTTGAATAGCACTACATTCCATAATGAAAATAAATAAGACTAGATTACAAAAGGAGGTCATTAAAAGCAATATAGTTAAAGTAAACCAGTCAAGATAATAAGTATATATACAATAAATCTGCATAAATATATGTATTTGATTAAGATTTTTAAAAGCATTACCATGTTATACCTTTTATTTATAACTGAGTCTCTTTTGGACTGTAAGTTGCTATAAATCACTTAAACTTAGAGAAAGTAATGTCCTGCTTATTCAATTCCTTGTGTTGATGTTCTTGATTTGCAGACGTACCTCAGTGTGCATATTGATAACAAATTTAACTGGAGTTTAAATATAGAATCGGTGTGAACTAAGCTTAGGCAGTTTCTAGCAAATATTATTAATCTCAAAAATCGAATATCTTATAAAGTTAAGCTAATGTTATATAATTCACTAGCAGGATCATATATACAATACGGACTTTGTTGTTACGGGCGTACTTTTAAGACATATACAGGGTTACAGGAAAAGTCGTGCTAGATCCATTAAGGGCGTGGAGTACCCATCATTTCTGACTTATTTCACTATGAAACACCCCACCCTAAACTTAACCGTTTTCGAGATTTTCGACTTTAATTTTTTTTATTGAAAATTGCCGATTAAATTTTATTTTGTTTATTTTGTGTGTATTATTATTATTATTATTGCATTTTTACATGTGTAATAAGATGCTTTAGGACGTCAATCATTAAAATAGTGCACAAGTTAATTGAATAGGCCGTAGTAGACAAGTGAAAGTATAGAAATTACAAAAATAATTAGCAGGTTTAGTTTTCTCTAAGGGATATCTAAAAAAAATATTATGGCAGTTGTTCGGCAGATGTGTTTTAAAATATCTTCGTTTCATCAGCTTTCTAACGAGGTATAACTATCTAGGGTTCGTATTATATTTCGTGGAAAAAAAGTAGTTGGGACGCTTCAGGTAGCAGTTCTAACAGTCCCGCATCTATTGTCGTTCAAGTTGGGACACACCGTGCGAGCGAGACAAGTGACGATTTATGCAGGTGTGAATGAAAGAAAAAATGTGTAGAGACTGATAAGGGCTGGTAATACAACACAGGATATTGTTTTGGTTGGCAGTCTGCTTTTGTGCTTCGTACATAGTAGATGTGATATCGTTTTGCTCTTTTTCTCGACTTGGCTGTGATTCTGGACTATTTCTTCTGATTTGTGACTACTGTGCTTGTTAACCGGACTCTGATTTGTACTTGTGATACGGAAGTGTTGAAGATGACGTCCTACACACCTGAGGAATATGCTGATATGCTTATTTGTTATGGATACTGCGATTGTGTGTCTGCGCAAGCTCGCAACGAATATATAACTCGCTATCCCGGTCGTCGAGTGCCGGATGTGGCCGTTTTTGACAGAGTTTATCGAAGACTTCGAGAAACTGGCTCTGTTTTGAGACGAAGTACAGACATGGGAAGACCACAAATTGATGACAACGAAGAACAGGACAATGAGATAGTGCAACGCTTTCGAACGGATCCAACTACTTCCACTAATATTGTTGCCCGTGATCTGGGACTTTCGCAATGGAGTGTGTGGTTTACAGTGCATACTGCTGGCCTATACCCGTACCATTACACGCCGGTACACGTTATTGAAGAAGGAGACTCCGCGAGAAGGTTGGACTTTTGCAGATTCATGCTAAATGCTGACGTAGAAGACCCAGATTTTCTAAGAAATATCTTGTGGACAGATGAATCCAAATTTGATAAAGATGGCATAACTAATTATCACAACGCTCACTACTGGGCCCCAAAAGAACTAAGGAATCCCAATAAGAAAAGAGTGACGGGGTCCCAACGAAGATTCAGCGTGAATGTGTGGATGGACATTATCTCCAATCATTTGATCGGACCTTACTTTCTCCCGGACAATCTAAATGGGGAAAACTACGAAAACTTTCTGAGAGGAGACTTGAATGACTTGCTGGATGATCTGCCACTCAACTTAATAAGGGACATGTGGTTCCAACATGATGGCTGCCCTGCCCATTTGAGGAGAAGTGTCAGAGACTGGCTGGACACAAATTATCCAAACAAATGGATAGGACGAGGTGGGCCGTTGCCATGGCCAGCAAGAAGTCCGGACCTAACCCCCATGGATTTTCATGTATGGGGGCGCATGAAAAGTCTTGTATACAGCGAGCCAAATCCAGTTTCGTCTGTGGAAGAATTAAAAGAAAGGATTGTTGATGCAGCAAATCAAATGAAGACAACGTTGACCACTGGAGTAGTGAAGACTGGTCTCCGTAGAAGGATGCGACAATGTGTTAGAAATAGAGGTGGCCATGTTGAACATGAACTGTAGAGAGTGTAGAGTAAGAAAAAGTTGTGTGAAAACCTGATTTAGTAAATGACATTTCATGCTTACCTATTGTTTTACTTTACTTTTTAAGGCTAAGTATTAACTTTCTTCACCACTTTCGCCTATGAAACTAAGTTTTTTTTCCACGAAATTTAATAGTAGCCCTTATCAGTCTCTACACATTTTTTCTTTCATTCACACCTGCATAAATCGTCACTTGTCTCGCTCGCACGGTGTGTCCCAACTTGAACGACAATAGATGCGGGACCGTTAGAACTGCTAACTGAAGCGTCCCAACTACTTTTTTTCCACGAAATTTAATACGAACCCTAGATAGTTATACCTCGTTAGAAAGCTGATGAAACGTAGATATTTTAAAACACATCTGCCGAACAACTGCCATAATATTCTTTTTAGATATTCCTTAGAGAAAAATAAACCTGCTAATTATTTTTGTAATTTCTTTACTTTCACTTGTCTACTACGGCCTATTCAATTAACTTGTGCACTATTTTAATGATTGACGTCCTAAAGCATCTTATTACACATGTAAAAATGCAATAATAATAATACACACAAAATAAACAAAATAAAATTTAATAGCCTAAAAATCGGCAATTTTCAATAAAAAAATTTAAAGTCGAAAATCTCGAAAAGGGTTAAGTTTAGGGTGGGGTGTTTCATAGTGAAATAAGTCAGAAATGATGGGTACTCCACGCCCTTAACGGATCTAGCACGACTTTTCCTGTAACCCTGTATATCTTAATCAAATTTACAATCTACAAATAATAATTCTAAAAAACATTGTTTCCAATATGTCCGACAGCAATCCCATAATGACCAAAATGGATTATTTAAGCATTGTGGCATCTTACCGGTTCACACTCATGTAAAGTACGAATTGTATGTATTTACAAAATGAAAGTATATATGTATTAGTATCAGTTGTCTGGTTTCCATAGTACAGGCTCTGCCTAGTTTGGGATCAGATGACCGTGTGTGGATTGTCTCAGAATATTATTTATTTATTTATTTATTGCTCAAAAAATATTTTTTTAATACAGATCTCAGGAAACAAATCAAACGTCATGTATATACGCGGGCTGTAGCTCAGGGCCAACTATGTACGACGAGCGCTAACAATATGTACGGCGAGCGGTCCGCTGCCTACCTTGATCCGCGTCTTATTAACCAACTACCCTCCGATCTTCGCGATAGCATAAATCCTAAGAATATTAACGATAAACTTAAAGTTTACTATCTAAATAATTAAAACAATAATTGATATTGAGTTCACAAATGCATTTACCCTTCAATCCTTTAATCCTAAGTACAACTTTATTTATTTTTGTAACCTGTTAGTTAACCTAGAATAATAACTACTTACATTAACTAATAAATGTTGATTAAGTCTCAGTGTAAGCCATTATAGCATAGCCTGTATAAACCTCCGTGGTTTTTAATGCTATATTAAGCAAACAGCATATTATATGTATTCTTCAAATGATAAATAAATCAAAAAAAATATATCTTCATGGTTTGCCATTGCAACCAACCTTCTCCTATTATTATTAATATTTGGTAAGCACACTGACAGCTAATGAAGCTGATGTGTGTGTATCATAAAGCTTGAATTATTTTTTCCAGCTTATACTTGGAAGCAATCAATGTTGGAGCCATCACAATGTTTTCTGGGAGTTTGTACCAGTCAGCTACAACAAGGTTGGATAGCAAGGTTTATTTTAAATTAAACTGGTTAAGTTACTTTAATAAATATTACTAACTAACTACCGGTTGAGCCCGCATACGCATACATGCATATAACACATAATCCTTACCGAAAAAAGGATAAATGATAGTGTAAACTAAATCAAAATCCAGTATGCTTAGAAAAAGGAAAATAAGTAACCAGACATAATGGAATAAGTAATTTTATGTTATACTACTATTTAGAGACATAAAATATTGGAACTGACTAGAGCATAATATACATAAAATACATACCTAAGTAATAAAAAGGTATAGTAAAAAAGTACACAAATTTACTACACACACTATACGCACATGTGTCTTAGTATCTATGATAATTGCAGCACTTCCCCAATCAGTGGCTAAAACAAACTCGTCTACTATCGAAAACTTATGATACAAGGTATCTAAAATTGTGTAATTTTTATACTATAAACTTCACAATAAGGATGGTTTGTATACTACCAATAATGGTCAAACAAATGTTAAACGTAGGTATATAATATTACGTATTTTAAATCGAATATTTGGTAATATACATATACCGCTTTTGATATAAGCAACTATTGACTAAGCTTAAGAAAATGATAAGAAGTATGAAAATAGGTAAAAATCCAGTACGTACAAACAATATAAGCATAATAATTACTCACATCAATTTTTCAATTAAAAGTCTAGAACTGCAACAGTTTCTATCCAGCTATTGCTGATGAATTATAATATTTTAGCTAATATACTGTATTTATCGCGAATAACTTTTATTTGCAGATAAATCACAATCGAAGTTAATCCAACCTCGCTCAAAACAATCAAAACAAACTTTTTGACATTTCGCTTCTTTTTGACTTGACATTGACACTTGACAAATAAGACTTGGAGGAAGAGTCTATTTTAATGATTGAACTCTAGACTACCACAAGCCGCGCAAAGAAACTCCAAGCATAGCTCTCTCCATAGCTCATTGTGTGACTCTGAGCTTATCCAAAAGGCCAACAGTTAGGGACCACGTCTCAGTACCATATGTCATCACTGGCAACACACACTGGTTAAAAACCTTCGTCTTTAGGCACTGCGGTATTTTGGACGAGAAGATTTCGCGTAGTTTCCCGAACGCTGCCCATCCGAGTTGGATTCTTCGGGCGACCTCTTTGTCGAAGTTGGACCGACCTACCTGGATAGTCTATATTTCTCTATATTTTTTTGTATTAATGCCAAAGATATTATATATAGAAGATAAACATCGTAGACAGAATCGTAGTTTTCTTCCTCTAAGATAGACATAGTCCGATAAAAAATGAAACCAAAAAAGAAAACCTATGTGTGAGTGAATTGTTTATGTGTAAAGGAAAAAAAGTGTTGTTAAAAAGTACTACGTACGTAATCGATATCGATGATATTTTGTGTGAAGATATACACGATTATCTATATAATTTAAAAGTGATGTTGATTTATAACAAATTACTAATAACCTTTAGTATTGCAAATCTCTATCTTTAACCTTTAGTATTGCAAATCTAGAGGTTAATGATAAATTGTCAAAAGCGGTAAAACAGTCGTTCTAAACAAAAAAATTAGTTTCTTTTTGCTTGAAACATCGTAAATTAGATCATGAAAATAAGTTATCGTTACGCATGATAAAATTACTCAAATCAGCATGCAATAATTATTAACGTTGTTCAGTATGGGTGAAGGAGTATCCCCTATGAGATCCTTGAGAAGTATGCAATATTTCTAAATAGTATAAAACCAAAACATTTGGCGGACGTGTTGGTCTAACAGTTCAACATCCTGGCTGGCTTATTGGGTAGCCAGCTGGTGGATCGATTTCCACCAGGTGTCTGGGTTTTATTTATCTATTAAGTATGTATTTACAAATAAAAGTATGAGTATGTATTAATAAAAGTTGTCTGGTTTCCATAGTAAAGGCTCTGCCTTGTTTGGGATCAGATCACCATGTGTGGATCGTCCCAGGTTATTATTATAAAGACAAACAACATGCATTGACAACATTTTTACAAGTTTGAAACCCACACACAAATAAATTATTAGTAAACTGGATTCCGACCACTGTGGTCAAGTTGCTACATTTCCTAGTAAAATCATGAAATTTCAACGAAACATAACATTTGTTCCTTTAAATAAACACCGCTTATGTCAGTTTAAAGCCGCCTTGACTGACAGCCTACCTGTGTTGCCCTGTCATGGCGATCCGAATATATTATACAATTCTTTGTTCCAAGAAATCGATAATCGATTTGTAAAAAATTTTAAGCCCAAAACTGTATCGATTAATAATTGTGTATCGTTTAACGACTGGGCGACTGTTGGTATACATACCAGTCGGAGAAAACTGTATGAGCTTTATAATGAAAAATCTGTTAATTCCTCTCAGCTCTTTAAAGAATATGTAAAAAAATACTCAAAAGTTTTCAAGCGAGTCTGTTCGATAGCTAAGTCGAATTTTTTAAAAAATAAAATCCGAAATGCGGATAATAAGATTAAAACTACATGGAATATTATAAATAGCGAGACTGGTAGGTCATCAGTAAGAAATAATGATTTTTGTCTACATGTTAACAATAAAGATGTAACAGCGGATTTAGATGTAGCGACAGAGTTTGAAAGGTTTTTTAATGATGTTCCTATTAATATAACGAAAACTCGGAATTCCTCGTCCACTTCCGCTGAAATAATATTAAATGAAAATGTACCACAGTGTGACACAGCTTTTAAATACTCTTTTGTGACTGCTAAAGACATCATAAAAACTTTTAAACAACTTAACCAGAAAAAGACGGCTGATGTAGGGGGGCTTTCTGTCCAAATAATAGCTTATATAATTGACATTATTGCTCCTCAATTAGCAGTTATATTTAATAGCTGTGTCAAGAATGGAGAGTTTCCTGACCTCATGAAGCACAGTAAAATAATACCTTTATTCAAGTCTGGTAGTACCACTGAACCTACGAATTTCAGACCAATTTCGGTGTTGCCAGCCTTGAGTAAAATTTTTGAAAAGCTTCTTTTGGATTAAATGTTAGATCATTTCAATAAATATAACTTGTTTCATGATAAACAGTTCGGCTTTAGAAAGAATCGGTCCACCACTGACGCGGGAGTCGAATTATTAAAATATGTATATGAGGCTTGGGAGGAATCACAGAACGCCCTTGGTGTATTCTGTGATTTATCCAAGGCTTTTGATTGTGTAGATCATGATACGATGGTCAGGAAATTACGCCACTATGGTATAAGGGACAGAGCTCTTGACCTTTTGACTTCATATCTGAGTAATAGAATTCAGAAGGTTGACATTAACGGTAAGAGATCTCCTGGTTCTGTGGTCTCCATGGGCGTCCCTCAAGGCTCAATATTAGGCCCATTTCTGTTTTTAGTATATATTAATGACTTACCCTACTACGTAGGGGACAAACTAAATGTTGTATTGTTCGCTGATGATACCTCTCTTTTATTTAAAGTCAGGCGTAAACTCTATGAATACGACGAAGTAAACAATGTACTTTCTAAAGTTGTCCATTGGTTCAATGTTAATAATTGGAAACTTAATGAGAGCAAAACCAAATGTGTGAAATTTGTAACACCAAATGTAAGACAGTTGGCAACCAATGTGGAAATTAATGGAGCGAAGTTGGACCTTGAGGAGTCGACTGTTTTCTTAGGTATAACAATTGACGCTAAACTACAATGGGGCCCACACATTAAGAAATTGTCAGGTAGACTGAGTTCCGCGGCTTATGCAGTTAAAAAAATAAGACGTTTAACTGATATTGAAACCGCTAGAATTGTTTATTTCAGCTATTTCCACAGTATTATGTCTTATGGTTTATTACTGTGGGGATCTTCTGCAGAACATAATACCATTTTTATTCTGCAGAAAAGAGCTGTGAGAGCCATTTACAATCTGGCTCCTACTGATTCACTAAGGGAAAAATTCAAAGAAATAGATATTCTAACGGTTGTTTCGCAATTCATATTTGAAAATTTAGTTTATATTCAGAAAAATAGTTTATCTTTTAAAAAGTACAGTGCGATTCATAGTGTTAATACCCGGAACAAACACAATCTTGTTTTACATTCCACACGTCTCCACAGAACAAGCAAATCGTTTATGGGCCAAAGTATACGCTTCTATAACAAACTGCCACAGGACATCCGAGATCTTCCACTGAATAAATTTAAACCTTTGATAAGAAGCCGGTTGTCAAAAAAGGCTTATTACAAAATCTCGGATTACCTAAAGGATAAAGCTGCGTGGGCTTGAACTGCTCAACTCATGCAAGCTTAGAATTGTAGGCTTACAGTTTGTAACACCTCTTAATCTGGTGGATTACTGATGGCTGTTTCACAAGTCAATTGATTGATAATATAAAGATTATGTGAAAGTGTTTTGTGTCTTGCCTGTCGAGGTACTACTTAACAGCAGAAGTTAAATGTGAGCCACTGTGATTTTGGTTCGGTCATGCTCGCCATCGAAAAGTCTTTGCTTGTGGCGGCTTCGTGTGGCGGGTCACCCCCTTCCCTCTAATATGGTTGAGGGGAGTGATGGCTGCTGCTCGAGTCAACTCGTGCGCGGGTGCTGCTTGGGGGGACTGGTCCGACTTCTATCCATTTGGCCTTTTAGTTTGTCGTAATTTATTGTTTTCTTCTTTTCTCCCTTGCTTTATGTTTCGAACGGCCGGACACAATATCGCTAATGTCGATTCATTTGTAACAAAACAATGTTTAAAAAAAAAAGTGAAAAAATGACAAGCCCGCTGAGTTTCTTGCCGGATCTTCTCAGTTGAGGCCGCGTTGTGATCCGGTGGTAGCTTCTAAAAAATGACGATTCAAAAGTGCTAGCGTTAAGCCTATTTGAAATAAAGATTTTTGAGTTTGATTTTGAGTTTGAAACAATATACTTCTATTGTAAAATACATGCTTATATTTTCAGCATTCATAAAAATATATTGTAAATATATACTTCAGCTTCTTATTATAGTGATGACAGTAGGTATATAGAGCACGTTTTGTCTGGTAACATCATAATGTTATTTAAATCACATGCACACGAAATATATAATTTGATGTGAAGGATCGAATAAGCAATGTTATCACCAGAGAATCAAATTTCCCAACGTAGCTTAACGAATTACAAGACTGGAGTGGCTGCTCATGCTCAAACCGATGATTAGGAGTGTTCGTTATATTATATAACTGATATAATAATCCACTATTTATAAATAATCAAATCGCTTATTATTTGATATCTTAGGCAAGCGTTATTTAAATTACATAGGTATTGCACGCACGCCGCATGACCACAGCCGCCTGACACGACGCGGCGACGATACTAACGAAATATCGTAAAAACTATTTTATTCATTTCATTACTGGACACTGATTTAAATATAGTTCTTAAGTAATTGTCTTAGAGTATTAATTGGCACGTGACTCGTCATCGTGGGCCACGACTCAAGGACCTAGGTCAATTTCACTTTGCCGTATAATATTTTGTCACGAGTTGCATGCCAAATAATACTTTAATACAACTGCTTAAGAACTATATTTAAATCAGTGTCCAGTAATATCTAACGTTTGCACGTTAGATGATTTCCAACGATATTTATCTTATTTGTTCGTATCATAATTATAATAACGTTCGTTAGTTTATTTTCGTTTCGTTGAATCAATCAGTGCGGCTTACTGGCTTGACCTTGTATGACGTATTTATTTACGTTCGCGATTATCGTCTGTCGTGTTTGTAAGCGATTCCGATTTGTGTTTTTTTTTTCAAATAAAGCATCGTGTTGGTTTGTTTACCGTATTAAAACTGTAAATTAAAGTTATTTTTAGTTAAGTGTTTATAATATAAATAATAATAGGTTAGGCAATTTATGTAAAAAGTTTTTTGTAGTTATAGTTAGAAGTGGGGCTAGAATATACATATTCTTTACTAAAAAAAATACTGCCTGCTAATCGCTCGAATAGCAGCCGCAGCTCGAACATATTGTTATTCTTAAGTCCACATAGCTATTAAAAAACGTTTAACGAACGGCGCGCGACGATAATCCAAACGCGACGTTAGGAAGCTAACTGATATATTAAAGCGTAAAAAATAACATGCGTTTTATAAGTAGCATATCGTTATAACGCGTTTTTAATATAGAGCCGTTGCGAACACTCCTACCGATGATCATTGGGAAACAGTGGTTTTGGAGTAGACGCCACTAACCGGAAAACGCAGTGTAGGAGGTTCTGTGAAAATAAAATCAGAACCTAGAAAGGTTCTGATTTTATTTTCTGACTAACGACTTGACATAAATACCTGGTGGCGTATGGGTAAATTAAAGTAAGTAAAGTTTAATCATAATAATAGGTTCACAGGGTACCTATCGATAGCGGTAAAATTTCTTTATTTAGTTAAGAACAAGATTTATTTATGTAAGAACAAGATCATCTGTTTTTCAATTGGAACTGCAACTGCCTCAAAATGTATATCGCAGACAGAAATCAAAATCTTTATCACAGACACTGGAATATGGTAGGGATTCCATCCATCCTAGTCTTTAATCCGCATCTATTTTTGTCTTATCAAAGAATTATTTTGATAATCTGAAAGAATACATTTGAATTATTATTATTATCATATCAATTTACATAAAGAATATAGAGACAGCAAAATATTTTTAGACCGTATAAACTCCTTGAAACTAAAACAAAAAGACGTAGAATTTATATTTGTGCCACTATTAAAAACTATTTGCTTTAATATCGATATCGATACTCATGACGTCAGGACTTTTTCAAGCCCTATTGTAAACAAATCGTTTTACATTTTACACAAAATATCCCGCTATTCTTCATATAAAAGTAATAAATTATGATCAGTTTGAAGAAAAACATGTATTCTACGATATTAATAGGATTTTCAAACAAATTTTTAACCAAAACCATAAAAAATGCAGTCAGGAAGCAAAAATGCAGTCAGGAATAGTAATCAATTACCTCTGAAATGTTTACTTATTCGTTGTATTACGATTTGTAACATCACATGCACTTATTGCACTATGTTCATCTTTTTGGAAGTAGTGAAAAATTCTATATCTATGATTAATACCCCACTAATATGTATTTTTTTTTAATTCTTCATTAAATTATCTACAGATTAGTATATAATACTACTAAAGCACTTAAATACATTTTTTTTAAATATTTGGTAAATAAGAGAGCGACGAAAAAAAAAATTTCGATTTTTTTTTTATATTGTAGCCTATTCGGCGAGCAAAATAATGAAACACTAAGAGAGGCTACACAAATTTATTAAAATACATAAAACGAGAAGAAAATTACGGTACAGGGGGGGGGGGTCGATTACTTATTAGCTTGTTCGCACATATAACAAAATAGCTGTAACTCAACTAGGGGTCGTTATTGAACGCAACGGCGATTTCCGCGGTCTTCAGGCGTCTTCCTTCTCCTTGAAGTGGTCCAGGCACGCCACGGATGCGGAGTCTGGACTAGGCCCGGTCGTCAGCAACTCAGCCACGAAGGTAGTACGTTCACCCGAAGGGTGGAATTTGTGAACGAAGTAAGAATAAACCCGAAGGTAGGCTTCGTGCCCGAAGGTAAAACCTCTTGCCCGAAGGGTGAACCCTGGAACGCCACATAAGCGTTCCTGTAGACGCCGTTCCCTAACGCGACACCCTCCAAACCAGCTTTAAGTTGGTGGAGGCTGCCTCATTATGGAGACGTCTACAGGAATAAAAGTACACCCTAACAATACAACGGTATAACCATAGGCCTAATAGTACCTAGTTCACATGATAGAGGAAATACAATAGAAATCCTACAGCAGTCTTTAAAATATTTAAAACAACTTACCAGTAATACTGGGTTTCTTTACACAAATAATAAGTATGAATTTAATTGACTTTTGCAATATACAATTACGTTGAACACGCTGGCAATATTAATAATTTGAATAAAATGATATTTGGTGTGGTGCTCGTTGCTCAGCTCAGATGGTAATGGCTGGCTCAACTACTGAGTCAAAAACGAAACCTATCGAAAGGAGATGGCGTCGAACCGTCTAGAAAAGCCAGTACCTAATTCGGTGGCCGCCGCTGATTGGTAGTCACTTTTAGCTTTCGGGTACTGAGCATTAATCGCATCGTCTCGCCCTCGGTAAACTCCGCCTATTTTAAATCTAATACCCTCTGTTAAAAAGTGCCCCTTACCTAGGTATCTAAATATTACCTATGGTTCTACCAATGAAATTAATAAGAATACCTGATGCAGCTTTCATCGCCTATTACCATGAATAACTAAAATAAGGGCATAGTATTCCCCAATCAATATAGAAAGGCCGTATATTATGCAATGCTATAATGCTATGCTACAATTAATACAAACGCCTAGACAAAAAAATTAGTTCAATAAGATTACTAAATATGCGTTGCTATTACTATTTTTATAGGAGTTATTAAGCCTCTTGATAAAAACAACTGTCTTTTACATATTTATTTACTGTAATGTGTTTAAAACAATGTAGCTATGCTACAATATAAAAAAAAAAAAAACAAAATAGTTAAATATACGGTATTAGTTTTAATATGTAGCTGAATATTATATCTACAATGTAAAATCATCGCTACAAACGTTTCCATTTATAAATAATAAAATAAACACTTCGTAATAATAACGTAAACAAACTTTCACGCCATCCGGCGCCGCACGGCTCGTATTACATATTCCATTGTTTAAAAACTACGTCCTTGAAAGCCCATGTTTTTGTTTACTAGCTAGCCTTTTTTTTTTGACGCGGGAGAAATCTTCGACAGATCCCCGGGAGCTGTGGGGCTCGACCGGGGTATGTGGGATTCTTACCCACTAAAACCCCCGCGGCTGTCGCATCGGCACATAAAGAGGGGCGAACCTGGGGCCTCCGTTGGGATCTGCACCAGGTGCCCCTCAGTGCCTTGCCTTTGAGCCCACCGCCGGGGGACAATTGTAGTCCCCCGGACGCCATCACGGTGCTCAACGAGACGGGGGTCGCAACCCCGCCGCCGTCCTCCTCGGAGTCGCCGCCGTACTCAATGGATGTTCAAAGGGCCCACACCCCGAACGTCCAGCGACTCCGAAGTTACCAGCTAGACTACTCTATCCCGTTCATATTGGAATAAGTGCGAGTGAACTAGAAATAATGTGTTGTTTGCATTTGAAGTGGAACGGGACCATGGAATGTTCGATAAGTAGCGTGCCCCGAATAGGGGGACGCGCCATTAACGCATTATTATTACGTAGCCCGATACGGGCGAAGCACCAGCGGAGGGGTTATAATACGTACCAAAAAGAACTGTAATATTTTGCCTGCGTGCCTTCATGTCAGTTGCCCAGTCAATTATAATTACCTATCTGTGTGCATTTTAAAGGCTAGATTAAATAGAGTTTTTATAACTAGAGTATTTTCCCATCTTAAATAGTTTTGCCGCTTGCCATGAGCTGGGTTGCAGCCAAGCAAGCATTAGCTCTTAATTAAATCAAGTAAAAAAAGTACTTAGCGAAGCGTAGTATTTATATTGCAAGTTTTTGTCTTCCGAGAACGTGTAAACGATCTCACTATTATAACCATAGATTTAAAATTGTTCACTACGTTTAAGAAGATAAACATAGCGTGGGAGGGAGAAGTTCTAATCAAATACAAACTGTACGAGTGCAACAGAGGCAGAAATAAAATTTTTTTTTTTTATTCCGCATCACTTTCACATTAGCCACTGCTACGCTGGCTCACGGTCTGTTTGCTGTCAAAGAAAATTTTATTAATTTAGTATAATATGAAATATCATTTTTCCATTAGGGTGGCTTGTGCAATAAGTGCATGTGATGTTACAAATCGTAATAAAACGAGTAAGTAAACATTTCACAGGTAATTGATTACTATTCCTGACTGCATTTTTGCTTGCTATATTTTTATGGTTTTGGTTGAAACTTTGGTTGAAAATCGTAATAATATCGTAGAATAATGTTTTTCTTCAAACTGATCATAATTTATTACTTCTATATGAAGAATAGCGGGATATTTTGTGTAAAATGTAAAACGATTTGTTTACAATAGGGCTTGAAAAAGTCCTGACGTCATGAGTATCGATATCGATAATAAAGCAAATAGTTTTAATAGAACAAATATTAATTCTACGTCTTTTTGTTTTAGTTTCAAGGAGTTTATATTTATTCGGTCTAAAAATATTTTGCCGTCTCTATATTCTTTATGTAAATTGATATGATAATAATAATAATTCAAATGTATTCCAGTGTCTGTGATAAAGATTTTGATTTCTGTCTGTGATATCCATTTTGAGGCAAAATGTTTTATAGTGTGTCACAACATCAACGTTGCCTAATGAGAGGCTGTACCTTATTTATTTTACTCGTACTTGTATGACACTGAAAAAAAATATTTGTCAATCAATACCAGTTCCTTTGGGAGACGATAACACTAAATAAATTATGTTTGTTACCAGTTCAAATTGAAAAACAGATGATCTTGTTCTTACGTAAATAAAGTTATTTTACCGCTATCAATTACAGGGTTGTAAACCTATTATTGACTAAACTTTACTTACTTTAATTTACCCATACGCCATTACCAGGTATTTAAGTCAAGTCGTTAGTCAGAAAATAAAATCAGAACCTCGAAACATAGAGCCTCCTACACTGCCTTTTCCGGTTAGTGGTGTCTTTACTCCAAAACCACTGTTTCCCAATGATCATCGGTTCTACAGCCAATATGACCAGCCACTCCAGCCTGGTAATTTGTTGACCTACGTCGGCAAGTTTGATTCTCTGGTGATAACAATTCGTTCATGGGCCAAGGTATCCGTTTCTATAATAAACTGCCACAGGATATCCGAGACCTACAAATAAATAAGTTTAAAAGCACTATTAAAAGCCGGTTATCTAAAAAAGGCTACTATAAAATCTCGGATTACCTGGAGGATAAAGCTGCGTGGGTTTAAACTGCGATGCTCATGCAAGCCTCTAACTTTAAGAAATATTTATTGTATAAATTATTTAAAAAAATACATACTTATATTAAAAAATGATAAGCCCACTGAGTTTCTTGCCAGATCTTCTCAGTAGAGGCCGCGTTGTGAACTGGTGGTAATTGTAAAAAAGTTGACAATATGTAAGTGCCCTCGTTAGGCCTATGCATAATAAAGATATTTTGAGTTTGAGTTTTGAGTTTGAAACATTTCTTATTCGATCCTTCACAACAAATAATTTACTTCGTGTTCATGTGGTTTAAATAATATTAAGATGTTACCAGATAAAACGTGCTCTATTACTGTCGTCACTAAGAAGCTGAAGTATATATTTACAATATATTTTTATGAATGCTGAAATAAGTATGTATTTTACAATAGAAGTATATTGTTTGTCTTTATAATAATAACCTAGGACGATCCACACATGGTGATCTGATCCCAAACAAGGCAGAGCCTTTACTATGGTAACCAGACATTTTTTACTAATACATACTCATTTTTTTTTATTTGTAAATATATACTTAATAGATAAATAAAACCCAGGCACCTGGTGTAAATCGAACCACCAGCTGGCTACCCAATAAGCCAGCCAGGATGTTGAACTGTTAGACCAACACGTCCGGCAAGTGTTTTAGTTTTATACTATTTAGAAATATTGCATACTTCTCAAGGATCTCATAGGGGATACTCCTTCACCCATACTGAACAACGTTAATAATTATTGTTTAAAATGCATGCCGATTTGAGTAATTTTATCATGCGTAACGATAACTTATTTTCATGATCTAATTTACGATGTTTCAAGCAAAAAGAAACATTTTTTTTTGTTTAGAAAGACTGTTTTTTTTTTACTGTGTTTGAACGAATTTTTTTGTTGACTTTTGACAATTTATCATTAAGAGATTTGCAATACTAAAGGTTATTAGTAAATTGTTATAAATCAACATCAATTTTAAATTATACAGATAATCGAGTATATCTCCACACAAAATATCATCGATATCGATTACGTACGTAGTACTTTTTAACAACACTTTTTTTCCTTTACACATAAACAATTCACTCACACATAGGTTTTTCTTTTTTGGTTTCATTTTTTATCGGACTATGGCGATCTTCTTCTATATATAATATCTTTGATTATAACAACAACTATAGGCCGACCGTTTAACTCGCGTATCGCCTGCGCGGTAAGAAGGGAGCGAGGGGAGATGTTAGCGGATGGGTGAAAGGGGTGCGCGGAGCTTACGTCAAGTGCGGCAGTGCGCTGGCTGTGCTCGCAGCTCACGGTTGGTGTTTTTGTTACGGACGCTTGAAGATAAACGCACAAGGTATACGACTGCCAAGATAAATCTCAAGATGAATCGCTCTTCCAGTTTTGCGAACAAAATTAACAAGCAAGCTAAACAAATAGTATACAATGTATATTCCTTTTTTAAAGCCAGAAAACAAGATCATAATTCTACATAGTATCTTGAAGACGTAAACCTAAACAAACTTGTTGCTAAAGCTACAGGACTTTCGGTGACTACCATATGTAAAATAATAAAAGAAGGAAATGAACTGAAAGATGAACAAAATAATGTAAATTTTAAATCACCAAAAAAAATTAAACAAATCCGAAAGAAAAAAATTGAAGTTGACAGTTTTACAGAGGGCGTTGTTAGAAGAAAAATAACTCAAATTTATACGGTTTATAAGAAGGTTCCTACATTAAAAATTTTGAATGCGAAACTCAGAGAAGAAGGAATTTTAAATTGTGGCCGAGAATATTTGAGAACATTGATTCATAAACTTGGCTTTCGATTTAAGAAATGTCAATCAAAAAGAAAATTACTGATTGAACAACCAAACATCGTATCGTGGCGGTGGCGTTATCTTAATGCGATAAAGAAGCACATAAGAGATCAAAGAAACATTGTTTACCTCGATGAAACATATGTCAATTCGTCATTAAATGTACCGGCGTGTTGGCAATCCAATGAAGAACGAGGGGTGCTGTCGCATATTGGCAAAGGGCCACGTTTAATTATTGTACATGCTGGTGGACAAGCCAGATTTATCGATGGAGCTCTTTTAATTTTTAAATCCAAAATCAAAACCGGAGATTATCATAGCGATATGAATTTTGTAAACTTCAGCAAATGGACTAAAGAAAAGCTATTGCCAAATTTACCGCCAAGCTCAGTTATTGTTATGGATAATGCCGCATACCACTCGGTACAAGAGGACAAAAAGCCTACAATGATATCCACAAAAGCCACCATGCAAACCTGGCTGCGAAGACACAATGTTGAATTATCCAGTCCTTGACTCCAAGATATTCCATCACTAGTACCCCGTGGGTACGATCCGGAGATATCGCACAAGTTTCAGAGGTTAGAAAGAGAAAACAACATTATTATCTCTTTCGTATCCACCCCGCCTCAGCCGAGCGACAGCCACCTCATTCTTGTCCGTGCGATCACGGCGTTCGCACGAGTTCAAATACAAGGGATCTTTGAAATCATGCAAAATCGAAAATAAAGCAGACATAAAATTAAAAGTGAAACATTGTACGTGTTGCTGTTAACGAAGATGTATACTCTCGAGCTAAAGTGTACCCTTTGAATTCATTGGGAATCACTACTGTTTAATCCGTAGAATTCTACGGATATTATTGTGCCTAAATATCATTCTGCCTGCCTGCTGCTGCTGTACCTGCGAAGATTTATACGCTCGAGCTGAGTTTGTGTACCCTTTGCATTCATTGGGAAGCACTAATTTTTATTATCCGTTGTATTCTTCGGATATTATTTGGCCTAATTATCACAATGTCCTAAATACGACAGTTGCATTCATCGGAAATCATACAGCTTATCTGTTGTATTCTTCAGATATTGCATTTTTTTTCTTGGCCTAACTACCCGCATTATTTACTACTACAGGTGAGTCCGTCTATTTTTAGATAAAAGCGAATAAATATTCGCTGTTGTTGTACCTTTAATTATGATCGAAAGAAAAATTCTAAATCTATGCATAGATACCTAATGGTAATCATCAGTCAAATGCAAGCTTCGCGTGGTATCGGAATTTGTGCTCGAAGGTGCGGAGGCAACAAATCACGGTTACAAATGTTGCCACAGAATAGTCCCTGATCAGTTTTGTTGGTGTGGTGGAAGGAATCTCTAACGAAGTTGATTCACTTAGTTTTATGAATCTTCATTACTCAATTTGTAATAGCTACGCTGAACCTGGAGTTTGGCACCATGCTGATCGATAGTTATAAGGCATAGTTGGATAGTTAGTCAGTAAAGCTTAATTGGCTTCATGAAAGGTGGACAAGCCTCTTAAATCTTAAAAAAAAAAAAAAAATGCCGGATAATATCCGTACTCTAAACGAAGGGGCCACACTTGGCTTATTCTCACTATGCCGAAACTGATACCTGCCAGTCGGTTATCATTCTACTGATCGATCAAACCTTGACAGATCCTTTTAAGATTGTAAAACAGATTTCTTTTTTTTTAGAACAAGTAGGTAGGCGATTTTGTAAAAAAAAAAAAAAAAAATATTGCCCACATTTCATACTTATTGGAAATTTAAACGGGAAAGGCTCCGAAAAACTATATTTCAATTCTAGCACCAGCGTGATGACCGACAAAGTCACACACTACACTGACAAAGTCAGTGGTCTGAAACCAGTGAAGTTTTTAATGTGCACTCTAACCACCACCAGCGCGGCGTCGAGGACTGTCATCATCGCCTCCGCTTGACTGATTGCCGACCGTGTCCGCCACGAGTCCAAGCGTCGCAACAATTCAATGAACCTCTCAGTTTCATAATTAATTACCAGTATAATGTTTGATTCAAAAACTTCTAGTAAAGTAAGTTTTATGCTGGGTCCATACTTTTGCTTGATTTGGCGCGCAACAGATATTCTAAAAAAATTATAATATAATTTTTTTAGAATATCTGTTGCGCGCCAAATCAATATATATACTATATATATAATTATTAATTTCATTACGACTTATAACTATTAACTACAATTAGTATGTAATTGTACTATGTCGCTTTAGCAAGATAGATACTAAGCTCCTGCTTATATGAATGATAACTGTGATATCATTATGACGTTGATACATAGTTTACGTTTACTTTAGTCGTTAATTTGATATCAAGATAAACATCAGATTTTCACGGACGCATTTCTAACGAGTAGCGTGCTCCTCTGTACTCAAACTCTAAAGTTGGAGCGTAGCAAGTGGTTCGTAAAAACTGGTGAGCATTGGTCTACATACAGTGTGCTAAAAGTAATGGTAATCCATTGTTATATTGATTTAGTCCCTGGAGAAAAAAAAAAAAAGAAAAAAAAAGTGGCTTTCGTGTGTATACCTAATACCACTGCCTTTTCTTATTCACACAGAATAAGTAGAGTTTATTACCCTAGCTAATATTGGGATAGGCTAACATTTGGAATTGGGGTGCACATATTAACAAATTCATATTTGCATCATATATATATTCATTCTTTATTATATTATTGAGGCTGATATAATAATAATAGGATAAATGCATACACGGAACGAGAGATCGTGTGTAAAAAATAATTATGTATACATAATTAATATATATATTTACGTATAATACAATTAAAAGGCATTCTATGTAGTCCGCCTAAGTCCGCCTATGTACTGTTTTGTGCATAAAGAATAAATAAATAAATAAAACAATAATATTAAACCAAAAAATATTGTGAATATTTGACTTAATTAGGGGGGTACCCTCATATTAAAAAAAAAAAAAAACCTAATGCTAGGGTAAGACACTAAAAATGTAATTTTTTCCAAGACTATTCTTTAGCGATACGGATCGAAATGAGGCATGTATTAAAATTTAATCTTTATGAAAGGGGAAAGATTTACCTAGCCATATTCATGATCCTCAAAGTGAGTTGGAGATGGAGATTATACAAAGAAAAGGCGAGCAAGCGCCATAACCACTACCAAAATTACTACAAAAGGCGGTTTTTATTAAAAATTGACCTCAAAGAGGCCTTTATTTTATTTTCTATTTATGAATCTTATTGTAGCCTCCGTAGCGCAGCGGTAAACCGCTTGCTTTGCAAACCGGAGGTCGCGGGTTGAAATCCCGTGGAGAGCAACCACTTTGTGTAGTTGTTCCTTGCTGGCTATGACAATGCAGGCAAGATGATTCATGCGTCGCATGGGCATGTAAAAAGTCAGTCCTGCGCCAGACCTCACCCCAGTCGTGTCGATCTTCCGTCTTAACGAATTGTGAGAGTAAAGGAAAATAGAGTGCACTTGTTTCTACGCAAGCACTTGTGCACTATAATATCTCTCGTGTAGTAGGCTGATTTGATGAAAGATCGGCCGCTGTGGTCCTACCAGCCAGGGGGACATTTATTTATTTATTTTATCATTTATGTACACACAATAACAATAAAAGATAGAAGGAATAAAGGCAAGATACTATTCTTAATACAAAGGCACAGCTGATTTCTAAAGAAAGTTATTCCAGCAGGCATTACATTATTATTAGTATAGACATTATTATGAGTCACAATTGTAATATTTCCGCTTGTGTTCCGTTCCTATTACAAAAATATTGCAACCTTTTGTATATTGTCTGCAGTCTCAGGGTTTTTTCTTTTTATACTCTGCCGGGCAGAGTATGTTATTCCATGACACTAAATGTCATGGAAAAATCTTCCAATGCTGTGATTATTTTATAAACGCTAATAAACCTTTATTAACCTGGTAGATAACGTGATTAGGAGTTATCCTATTATAGCTGTCTTAACCTGGTATCACACTTTACATCTCTCGAGACAATACAGTAATTTCCTTCGAATAAATATCTTCTTTCTTCCTCAAAATCCAACGCATTCAAGTAGTGAATGCATTGGATTCACTACATCGACATGTTTCCCTAGCAGGATGTTTGTTAGTCTGGTACATTTTCGTAGACAACACATACAACAATCAGCTTTTGAAGTTATTTTCTCCTAATTCACCCATTACTGGTAACATAAGTCTAGTTTCAAACAAACAACATTGATTTGATGATGACAATTACGTTATTTCTTTAACAAGTTCTGGACTAGATTGTTTTTTGAATATTGTATGGTTATTTACAACTAGCTATTTCTTTGATATCCACAAATAAAATTGGCAATATTATTAGAAGCAAAAACGGTTATTTCAAGGAACCTGTGAATTGAAACCAATCTTTCCTCGCTATGTTCTACATTGCATAGGATCTAATTACTAGATTACTTAGTCACAATAACTTTAGTTACTTAAAAAACATTACATAAAGTTACTGATTTTATTAGTTTAGAAAATATTATTCTAACCAAAAAATTACATATTTATACCTTTAATTCTCTGCATAAAGAGTAAACAAAATATGCAAATAATTGTCATTAACTAAACTATTAGAATTTACCAAATGTGTTGTAAGGTTTACACAGACTAAAAACCTTAGGTCCGGAATTTGTAGATGTTAACCCATTTTAAATCTGCATCAATTCATTCAAAGACCTATTGATTTCCCACTTGTCTGGTAACAACATTAACTTTTCAGTTTTATTCTTCATGACATGGCTCACATCTTGACACCCTGTCCGCTGCCCGATGTGTGGTGGGTTCGATTCCCACCTTGTCTGGGTGTAGTTTGTCTGTTTGGGTTGATATATTTTGCAGGAAGGAAAGGTATTTAAGGTATAAGTACCTATTGATATCGTTAGTCTGGTTGTCGTGGTGCAGGCTCTGCCTGATTTGGGGACGAATGCCCGCGTGTGGATTGTCCCAAATATGGTATATTATTTGCTATACAGCAAACAAAATAAATGGTATATTATCATAAGTATATGTCTTCTCAAGCCATGGGACGATGTATAAAAGAGATATTATTTAACAACACAAACGATACTTCTATCTGAGTACTTACAATACGAGACGAGCCCTGGCTTCAGCAGCTGTCCAGAACGCCTTTATTATTAAAACTATTAGAAAATTGGTCGCAAGATGGTCTGCACGATTAGCAGGCTATGACTATGCTATTTGGGATTACATGTTCAATAAAGTTAATGTAAAATTTTAAATCATTGTATATTAAATAAGTTTAATTCATCAAATAATATGTATAAAAACATAATTACTTATATCAAATTAATTAATATGTACCTACGTGTTTATGTATTCTGCAAAAAATTGCAAAATATATTTGGCTTTATTATAACTAATAGTTTAAGCAACAAGTTAAGTTAACTTTGTTTTATTCTCTTTAATTGCAACATTGATTTTGTATCTCTAAACATCTACTAGTGATGGAATATCTGGGAGTCAAGGACTGGATAATTGAATGATCAAACGAACTTACCCTAAGTGAAGTTCGATCTTAATTATCCAGTCCTTGACGAGAAGATATAAGGTCCCTCCCTACCCATTAATGACCCTGTTAAATCAATGTTGCAGCTGTATTTCATTTTACTCTAAATATAATGAGGTGGCTGTCGCTCGGCTGAGGCGGGGTGGATACGAAAGAGATAATAATGTTGTTTTCTCTTTCTAACCTCTGAAACTTGTGCGATATCTCCGGATCGTACCCACGGGGTACTAGTGATGGAATATCTTCTCGTCAAGGACTGGATAATTAAGATCGAACTTCACTTAGGGTAAGTTCGTTTGATCATTCAATTTGATACGTCTCTAAGAAAATGTGATTTATTGAATTTAATCAAACAACACGCGACAGAAAATATTTACAAAATAGATGAAATTTTAAAGGCGGCAGGTCATGAAGTCTTACGACTGCCTCCATATCACCCTGACCTGAACCCAATCGAATTGGTTTGGGGGGATATCAAAGGACAGCTCGCAAAAATTGAAATTGATTCTAATTTAGACAAAAAGAAAAATACACTGGAACAGTTATTTGCCGAATTCTCTGTAGAAAAATGGGTTAACTGCGATAAACATGTACAAACTATTGAAGATGAATATTGTCTGCACGATCGCATGGTTGATGAAGAGATGGACCGATTTATTATTAATTTGCAAGATTCTGACTCCTCAAGCTACACAGACAGTGATGATGATTCAAGCGATATGAATATTAGTGACGAATAGTCCTATAAAATTTTTATCTGTGGGTAAATATTTCTTAATCGGAGTTAATTATTGTTTTAAGATTTTGTACCTATGAAGCTATTATAAAATATTTGTAAAACTTAAAAATAAATACTTAAAAAAAAAGATACTTATTATTTTATTCTTTACCAACAATGTCTATCTTGAGATAAATCTTTGGATTATTGACTCCGTGTGTAGCGTTACCCGCCCCCGCTCCCTTCTTACCGCGCAGGCGATACGCGAGATAAACGGTCGGCCTATATGCAAGTCAAAGGCCCCTTGACCATTTTGCGTTGCTAAATCCTGGCATGGACTGCTATAGCTATGGTGTATCTGACCCATAGATTTAAACATTTTCACTCTTCTGAACTATTATGCTCTGTTCCTTAGAGGAGATACCACTGGAGAGAGCATGATGCGCTAACCCCCTCTGCTAAATTTTGGTCATATGGTCAGGTCATTCTTTATTTGTGTGCGTGTATTTTTGAATGTGTTGCGAGTTTACTATAGTGTGGGTATGCGTGAAAGTGTATCTGTGTGTGTTTACTTCGCCTCCCGCACCCCGCAAAAGTGCCACGAAAAATTTGTTCGGGGAATCGACGCGATACTAACTCCTTTGGTACTTTCTCTGAGGCTCTGTTCATATCTTGCAGGAGTTTAGAGTAAAAAACAAAGGTTCAAACTTCAATCAATCATTAAAATAGACTTAGACTGACTCGCACCTGACTCGACCGGCCGAAGGACATGACATGGATGGATAGAGGATTGATTGAGGAAGATTTTATTAGAACTACTGTAAAAGTACGAATTTATTTATCCTAAGCGCCTAGCGCACTTTCTTTAATGCAGTGCACAGCAATGAGTGTATAAGTATTAGTGCACAGCATAGTGACTATATACTCAATTCTTTCTATAAGACTCAATTACTCATTGGTGCACAGACTACTCAGTAAGAACGTGTTGTGCCTACCTCTGCCTATTGTATTATTTAAAACCGCGAGTGCTAAATCATATTTCAAAATGTGGGAGAACATAATAGAGTATCTTAAAGACCCGCTACTAGTGATAAAAGTGCAGAATTTTTTCGGAGTTTCGTACAACAGTGCTAATAACCAACGTAATGAATCAGCCGAGGTGCTACATTCTGATAGAGTAGAGCGTATAAACGAAGAGTTTGATATCAAACATCATAAACGGATTCCTAGTAACATCTCCAGCAGTTCGCAGTCGTCTTACGATACGGATACCTCAGGCGAGAGTGGCGGTCGTGAAGTGGTGTGCACCGTGGACAATAAGTTCTGGTACTATTTGTTCATGCTGGGCACCGAGCTGGGCGACGAGATATTCTATGCGACGTTTATCCCGTTCTGGTTCTGGAACATAGATGGCGCAGTCGGTAGAAGAGTGGTGCTCGTGTGGACTGTTGTCATGTATATTGGTAAACATCTTTACTTATTTATCATCATCAGGTGGGAATGCCCTGTGTCAATAGGCCTTTTCCTATCATACCCAACTCTTTGGCTTACTAAATTATGCCTCTCTGGTAGTTTTCAAGTTATTGACATGATAATAATGTTCTCCTGGCCGATATGACTTTAGCGCCCAAACAATATCAGCTAATTATGTGGTAGATATTATAGTGCACAAATGCTAGCATAGACACAAGTGCACTCTCTCTACCGTTAACCTCTCACAATATGATGAGATGGAAGACGGACAGGACCGGGGAGAGATTAGGCGCAGGACTGACTTCTTACATGCCCATCCGATGCATGGATCATCTTACTTGAGAGACAGGTGATTGGCCTGTATTGTCCTATCCAGTAAGGAACAACTAAATAATGTTGTTGCTTCCCATGGGATTGGAACCTGTGACATCCAATTTGCAAAGCCCAAGCGGTTTCCGGTGTGCTGTGGAGGCTACAATTATATAACACCATAAATTTCTAGTCATAGGAGGTAAATTAGATGTTAATAATGTTGTGTAATATTATATTGCAGTCACACCTCGAATCTGAAACTAAAAATAATAAACATTTGAATAATAATGTATAATGGTGTAGGAGGCAGTAGTCAAGGTGTAAATACTAATATGCTGAGGCAGAATATGTTGTTGGACAAGTTACATTACAACAGCATTTATGTTGCACATAATGAAAGCCTATAAAGCAGTCTTACTCAGAGTGATCAATGACACACTTCTTAATATCCTCAAGAAGCCTGCCAAGTATGAGGATTATGGTATTTCTGTTATTTAATTTTCTTCTTTCCAATCATGTGGAGAAATATTTGTGGTATATTCTCCATAAAAGTGTAATGAGTACCTACTCACCACCACCTGCCTTAGTGACCTGTGTTATAAAAAGATGGGACATATTTCTTAAGAACTGAATAAAAAAGTAAAACACAAATGCAACAATATTACAGGCAACAATATTCAGCTCATAGCTGCTAGTGTATGTTTATAATAACTGATATACTATACCAACTAGATTAGCTGTCACGAACAAAATGACATTGAAAATGTGGTCGCGGTTACATATACTTACACAACTATACACGTAGCTAGTAATTGTAGAAAATAGTTTTAAAAAATTCGGTACGTCGGACTAATAGAAGCCTTCACATGTAGCAATAAAGTCTAATTCTGTATGCAGTAATGTTGGCACATAAAACCTTTACATTGGAGGCAAAGAAAAATCAATAAAATCGCCAAAGCTATAAGAAAATAAAATATTTAAAAAAAAATAAAAACCGGCTTCAAAGTAAATTATCTAAAAAGCATAAAATAACGAAAATATATTGAAGTCGGTGTCAGCTGGTGTTAGTTAACATGATGGGCTAGCACCGACTTCAATATATTTTCGTTATTTTATGCTTTTTAGATAATTTACTTTGAAGCCGGTTTTTATTTTTTTTTAAATATTTTATTTAACACTTTTTAGTGACTTTTATTTTAACAAGATAGTTATCAGCACTATCACGCAACTCGAACGTCTACGTTACAGTAACTTACTGAAAACATAAAAAGTGTATATCTCTTAAACTACTGAACCGATTTTGATAAAACATGTACTCTACCCTAATTTGAAAAATACTCTAACTATTGCAAAAAGAATTTTCGAAATCGGACTTGTAGTTTCTGAGAAATCCGCGGACAAACCTACATACATACATACATACATATATACATACATACATACATACATACATACATACATACATACATACACTCATAAAATTTGGTAAATTTGTTTAGAAGCCCACATAGACTAACATATATTAATATTACGCATTTTTATTAATATTACATACATACGCGTCGAATAGAGAACCTTCTTTTTGAAGCCGGTTAAAAAGTTGTTTTTTGACTTAAACAAAAATGTACTCATTTAAAAGAAAGTCTTAACCACTATAAAATAAGGTTCAAAACAGGTGTGTTTCCATTATGTGTGTACTGACTTACAAACTTATCCGTGCTGGTGGCAAAAATGAGAACTAAGTTTTTTATTATGGTAATGACGTGTAGTTTAACAGTTTCGTATAGACAGTGGCGACATCCTATCGGCAACTAGAGGTGGCAGTAATGGCTATATTTCAATAATGAATTATTCTGTTATGTTATTTATAAATAACTGTTATTGTAAAGTGTTATGAGCTATCCTGTTATATCGACCAGAAGGTGTATGGCTGGCTGGAAGTTCGGTGACGGTCTTTTCACGTGACCTGGCAACTGAACTCGTCTGTCTCTCTAAACGGCTATACTTGTAATTTATGTATTAGTTCCATATAGGAGCACTTATTGTTCTAATTTTGGATATTTTGAATATTTATTTACCTAAAACTAAACAGTACTTACTAATCCTATATCATTTTAATTATTTACAAAAAAAAAGTCAGTCACTAAAATCACTCACTGACACTGATACCAGTTAGGTACATAGACATAAATATTTACAGTTAAAGAACACAAATATTACAATAGTAATTAGTAAATTACCAACTTTACCACTTAAATCGTAAATAATTTTACGCATAAATTATCGACGTCAAACTGCAAGGAGTTCAAATCGCCAATGAAAACAAAAATTCAAAGCGTTTAATTTAACAGTTTCAACTCTCAGGCTGTTAGGCCATCGGAAAATAAAATCAACTTTATTTCGGTACAGTGAAAGAAGTTACATTTATTATAACAGTTTTTACACTGACGCGCAGTTTATTATAGGCCATCGGAAAAGAAAATCAACTTTATTTCGGTACAGTGAAAGATCATAATCGTATGCAATGTAGGGCAAGTGTTATAACTTACAACTAAACTATATTGACTAAACCGGATGTTATGTTCGTTTGTGAAACAAAATGAACTTTATTCCTGATAAATAAGAGATCATAATCGTATGAAATGACAGGTAAAGGAGTTATAACATAACGCTCGAACGAAGGTGTTATATTCAATTTGAAAAAAAATAAAATGAACTGTATTTCTGTGTTCAGAAAGATCATAATCGTACGTATGCAATGCAATATAACACTGTTAGTTATCCAAATGAAGTTATATTTCGTGAAGAGTGAATGAAATATTTTTGTATGCCTCTATGCTATGCATTATGATTTCTGACGTTGTGTGGGTGGGATTGCGGTGAAAATTAGACGTCAGCGTTGGTTGATTGGCAGATCGATATAACAGTGTGTTATTTTTAGTAGGATAATGATGAATTTAATAATGTGTTAAAGATTATTTATGAATAATGAATAAAATTAAAAGCACTATCGGCAACATTAATTTTGTCAGTCTCGGCATGGCAGTTGCGAACTACTAGCGGAGAAAATATCAAATAAATAATTTTTATTTCGTATTATAATGATATCTTACTTATATTTATTATTTAAACTAGTAGTAATAAGAACACGAAACGAAAAAAAAAATCTCCATCTGCAATTTTTGTATTACGATAAGTATTATATTATTTGGACAGTTTATAAACGCGCAATAAGGAATTTCGATACATCCTGTTGTCGGCTCGTACTAATTTGAAATAGAGCGACAGCCGTCTCCGTAGCTCTATTTTCGTGACCACTTTTCGGGTCGTGACAGCTAATCTAGTTGGTATAGTATATCGATGCTGGTGGCAGACATTTCACCTTAAATCAGCTGAGAATTTTGCTAGCTTGTTGCCAGATGACTCTGCTTGTAATAATAATAAGGAATTGATTATATGGTTACCGATAAATACCCATTAGATTTATAACATTTAATTGTCGATGTCATTAAAATGTGCGAATTACGTAACATCTGATAATTACAGCCAGCGTCGTAGATAGCCAGGGTCATAAGCACCTCTGGCAAGATTAATTTTGCTCCACCAATACTTATTTTCTAGAAAAAGCAACTATGCATTAATTAAAATTGTACTTATTTTAATTATAAAAATATTGTCTGTGTGCGTGTGCTCCAGCAGCCTACAGGGTTGTGGGAGTACAGAGTGCGCCCCTCGAGTGCTCTAGGTTGCGCCTGCATCCCTGGTAGATGTCCGCCTGGCCACCTCTTAGCTACGACGCTGCTTTTGAAAAGCGCCAGGCCTTTGTAGTTCGACTGCGTTGCGTGTTTGATTCCTTTGGATACGGTAACCTATATGGACATATACTTAGAATAATAACGCATAGAACGATAGTTTCATACGAAAAAACTGTCTCGTTTGAGGCACAATAGCATAGATGTAGGCGTAAGTCGCGCGTATTGACGCTCTGCGACACGCACACAAGTGAGCAAATAATGTTGTTAGGGGAATCAGATTTTCCCCAAAATTAGGGAAAATGGAATTGCTTCTTCCTGAGGTCCTTATTTAATTTTTAGAATAATATTACTATTATTGCTGACAGTAATGATTTACTTTTTAATTTAAAAGATAAAAATCTGAAATAACAAAACTACGATCTAAAAATCTTGTGTCACTGTTTTTGTGGTCGCACTCCTCCGAAACTGCTCGACCGATATTTATGATTTTTTTATGTATACTTGTTAGGTGTGAGAATAGGTCGTAAAGTATATTTCATATCAAGTATATAAGTATATAGGTCGTGGGTTCGATTCCCACCAAGTGTCTGGGTGTTTTATCTATATAAGTATGTATTTACAAAAAAAAAGTATATATGTATTAGTATCAGTTATCTGGTTCCATAGTACAGGCTCTGCCTAGTTTGGATCAGATGACCGTGTGTGAATTGTCCCAGGATATTATTATTATTATTATATCACTAGGTTAAGCAACGTTAGACAAGGTCAATACATGGATGGGTGACCGTTTATTGCCATTCAAAAACGTAAGCGTGCGCGGATCATCTAGTACTTAAATAAATATTTTCTTATTAAGCAAATTTTGGGTAGCAATTTTCCTTTTATTGGCAACATTTCATATAATGTCGGCTGTTGAAATTTAAAATTCTTGTTTTCACTTTGGCGATTGTTTTACGTTAAAATATTAGATTAAACGTAATACTTGCAAGTGAAATGTTATGTTACAATGTTTCTTAAGTTTTTCCAATGTACTATGATTTCCATTTATTGCACAAACCATCATTTTAAAATAAAATATCGAGAGCTGCTAGCGCTACGACTCGACTTTAAGCACTGACGCGGGCTGTTCGCTACTGAGCCATTCTGGCTTGGTTTTACTTGCCTCACTGTGCGTACATGTTCACGGTTTCTAGGCGTTATTATTCTAAGGACATATATATCAAAAGTCAAAATTATTTATTTCAAATAGGCTGAAAGCTAGCACTTTTGAATGGTAAATTTTTTCTTGCCGGATCTTCTCAATTGAGGCCGCGTTGTGATCCGTGGTAGCTTAAAAAAAAATAGCTAGTAGTGGCCATTTCTGTAGACACTAGGAATCCTTAAAATAGGCTTAAGTTTCGGTACATACGTAATGATACTTATTCGCTGCAATGTTGTGGCGGGGATTCGAAAACCGTAATCGAAATAGTTGATGTTGACTACTTCGTACTGCGATTTTCTGTATGATGGAGGTACTTGCTTTGGCTTGCTCCACTTGCAAGCGCTAGTTTTCTAAATATTAAATTAGTCTTAAATAATCTCCAGGGCAAGGCTTCAAAGACATAATCCGTTGGCCCCGGCCTGGTTATCCAGTGCAAAAGCTTCAGCAGAAGTGGGCGGTGGAGTACGGCATGCCGTCGACCCACGCCATGGTCGGCGTGTCGATACCGTTCTCCGTGCTGCTGTACACGATGGACCGATACCAGTACCCGGTGCACTGGGGGGTGCTCATCGCCGTGTCCTGGTGCACGCTCATATGCGTCAGCAGGGTCTACCTCGGAATGCACAGCGTGCTGGTAAGAATCAATAATCACAGTGCAGCATTAGAAATGGCACTTAGACAATGCCTTGAAGTATTCAGTTATCCATGTTGACCGCGTGCCTACACTGGAGGGCGCCAGGGAACGCCCTTTTGGTCTAGTGGTTGGACACCCTGGCCGCTACCTAACAGATCGTGCGTGGGTTCGATTCCCACCGTCGTCCACATTCCAAGTGTCTGGGTGTTGTTTATGTATTTAAGTATGTATTTACAAAAAAAGTATATTAGTATCAGTTGTCTGGTTGCCATACGATAGGCTGCTCCTAGATTAGGATCAGATGACCACGTGTGGATTGTTCCAGGATATTATTATGGACTGATACACATGGGCGCCATTATTTGCGTCGAAGGGGGATGTTAATAACAATACCTATTCATTGTGTTAATCTTTTTTAACTCGAGTGGGGGCCTCCAGTAGCTTAATAGCGCAAACCGGAACAATAAAGGTATCTAACTGATTTAGCAATCTTCGTATCACGACATGAACACCTCCGTGGTATTCATGTCGACACAGAAAGAAGATCAACATTCTTATTGAAGTGAAACTTCTTATGCGACTTCCAAAAATGTTATCACATAACGCGTCAAACGTTAAATGAAGCACCTTAACGCGTTATCGCTTAACGCGTTAAGTGATAGGTGTTAAACGATAGGCGATAGGCGTAAATTTGTTAAGGTTATGAAAGCGCTCATATGACGCCGTCACTGAGTGAGTGGATAGTGAGTGGATAGTGAGGTGGATAGTGAGTGGATAGTGAGTGGATAGTGAGGTGGATAGTGAGTGGATAGTGAGTGGATAGTGAGGTGGATAGTGAGTGGATAGTGAGTGGATAGTGAGTGGATAGTGAGGTGGATAGTGAGTGGATAGTGAGTGGATAGTGAGTGAGTGAGTGAGTGAGTGACCGCCGACTCCGCCGACTCCGTTGACTCCGTTGATTCCGTTGACTTTGTTGACTTCGTTTCAGTGGGTTTCAGTGGGTTCCAGCGGGTTTCAGCGGGTTTCAGCGGGTTTCAGCGGGTTTCAGTGGGTTTCAGTGGGTTTCAGTGGGTTCCAGTGGGTTTGAGTTGAGTTGAGTTAGTGTGTGTGTGTGTGTGTGTGTGTGTGTGTGTGTGTGTGTGTGTGAGTGAGTGAGTGAGGGACCGACCGACCGATCGACTGAGCGAGAATGAAGTTTCACTTCTTCCGCGCGAGGGACTCCACGCACACACATTTTTTTCTCGTATTTTACGTTTTGCACATACATACTTTATTTATACTGTGGCGTCACCTTCTGAAGATGCTACCAGAAATACCATGCGTCATCTATATCTATACTATAATAAAACTCAAAGAGCACTTTTTCTGTACATTGAATATTTTTACAAAATTTCTATGTGGGGATACTATACTATCAACATAGAGGCCAAAACAATTTTTGAAGTGTAACTTCTTATGCGACTTCCAAAAATGTTATCATTTAACGCGTTAGACGTTATGCGATAGACGTTAAGCGTTAATCGTTAAGCGTAAAATTTGTTAAGGTTATGAAAGCGCTCATGTGACGCCGTCAGTGAGTGAGTGAGTGGGTGACTGAGTGAGTGGGCGAGAGGGTGAGTAGGCGAGTGAGGGAGTGGGCGAGAGGGTGAGTGGGCGAGTGGGTGAGTGGGCGAGTGGGCGAGAGGGTGAGTGGGCGAGTGGGTGAGTGGGCGAGAGGGCGAGTGGGAGAGAGGGCGAGAGGGTGAGTGGGCGAGAGGGTGATTGGGCGAATGGGCGAGAGGGTGAGTGGGCGAATGGGCGAGAGGGTGAGTGAGCGAGTGGGCGAGAGGGTGAGTGGGCGAGTGGGCGAGTGGGCGAGAGGGTGAGTGGGCTAGTGAGTGAGTGGTTGGGTGAGTGGATGAGTGCGTGCGAGAGTGAGAGCGTGTGAGTGTGAGTGGGTGTGTGAGCGTGTGAGTATGAGTGGGTGTGTGAGTGTGTGTGAGCGTGTGTCGACCGACCGACTGACTGACTGACTGACTGACTGTAGAAAGAGACAGAACGAGAATGAAGTTTCACTTCCTCCGCGCGGAGGGACTCCACGCACGCACATATTTTTTTGGAATTATTGTATGTCTGTCTGTCTGTCTATCTGTTTGTCCAGGTATCATTTGAAAACCCGTGGATGGATTTTGATAGGACTTTCACTGATGTGTTGTGTAGAAGTAGGGGTATAAATTGGTATATAAAACATCACGCTATATTTCATGGGGGCTAAGCAGTGAAACATTACTTGCACATATTACCACGTAATTTTTTTTGTATATGAATAGGGTAATTATAGACTGATAAGTTAATCATTAAGATATGTATTATTACGCTATATACATTAGGGACTGAGCAGACAAATGTCTGCTCAGTCTGTTTAGTTTGCATAAGATATGGCAGTGGCGAAGGGTCAATTTTTGTAAGGGGTAAGCCGGTCCGGTACACCCAGGACATTTTCATTAGATTTCTGTATTGTTCTAAGTACTTTGCTGATAGCAATATGACATTATATCCTTGAAAAGTTAAAATCTGTAAATCCCGAGCGAGTCCAAACTAGATTAGGAAAGAAATAGGCATGGGAAAAATACCATTTCATTTCATTTAAAAGCCAGCGGTTAGGTCCGCTGCACCACCAAGGCTACATTTGTATAGGTAGGTAGAAATTGAGAATACGAAATTGCTAAATTTTTACTTAGGTAAAAGACCTAAAATGACACGAAATGATCTAACGCAATTAAATGTATAACTACAATTCACACTACACACAATGAACAGCGCTCCCAAAAAACGCTTCAAGGTCAGGGCTCAGGGGGGTTTCATGAAATTTTAATGAAACTCCCCAAGTCCAGGTAGTGTATAGGTATTGTATTACAGATTACAGTCGCAACAATAAAAGATGCGAAAATCTTAGAACTTTCATTATCGAATATCATTAGACAGTAATTTACGATGTTAGCGTGATTTACATTATGAACAGCGCCATCTATCGGTGAAATTGAACATACAATCACTATAGAACTTTAAAGTCTTGTTAGTTACACTATAACTCAAGAACGGCCTAACCGATTCGGCTGAAAATTGGTGGGGAGGTAGCTTAGAACCAGGAAACGGACATAGGATACATTTTATTCCGGTAGGTTAAGGTTAAGCAACGTTAGGTAAGGTCATTAAATAGATGGGTGAACCGATTTGTATGAAAGTGTGCATATCGGGTAGGTCTAAGAATAGGTCATACAGTATATTTCATACCGCTAGGTTAAGGTTAAGCAACATAAGGCAAGGTCATTAAATAGATGGGTGAACCGATTTGTATGAAATTTTGTGTGCATATTGGGTAGGTCAGAGAATAGGCCGTAAAGTATATTTCATGCCACTAGGTTAAGGTTAAGCAACATAAGGAAAGGTAATTAAATAGATGGGTGAACCGATATGTATGAAATTTTGTGCGCATATCGGGGAGGTCTGAGAATAGGTCATAAAGTATATTTAATGCCGCTGATACTATGATTGACGAGTATATATAGAACGAGAGGAGGGTGCAAGAGAGGAGAAAGAGGGAGAAGGGATTCGAGGAGGGGGTGATGGGGTGAGGGATCGGGGGAGTTAGGTGGAGTAAGGGGGGAGTGAGAAGAAGCAAGTTCGTAGAAGAGAGAGGGGGAGGGGGTTCAGAGAGGGGACAACAGGGAGAGGAAGAGGGAGAGTGTGACGGAAACCGAAGCGGGAGGGAGAAAGAGAGAGGAGAGAAAGAGCATATAATTAGATTTTTTTTATAAGAGAGAGAGATCCTCCTTAACAGGATACGCGGATGATGGTCTTCTTTTAATACAATCGAACACTAGATCAGGTCTTGAAGACTCGGCGGAAACTTGCCTAAATTTAATATCCGAATGGGGTAAACGTAACCGGCTTAGTTTTGCACCGGAATAAACGTATCATCTTTTATTAAAAGGTAGTCTGGTAGGCCCACCGCGGATAAAGTTCAACGGCACGACTGTTAAAAAGAAAAACTCAGTCTGTTACCTTGGTTTAGTATTGGAACGTAACTTTTCGTTTATTGAGCATATAAGAACCGTTGGAGAAAAAGCCAAACGTAACTTCTATGCCCTTACAAGAATATCGACATCGACTTGGGGACTTTCGTTCAACACGTTGAAAATTATATTATACGTTGCCACTTATCTGGGCTGTATGTGCTACGGTGCCCCTGTGTGGGCCGACAAGGCTACGATAGGGGCGGCACGCCGTAAATTGCTTCAAAGTCAACGTCTGGCGTTGATATTTTTGTGTAAAGCATACCGAACAGTCAGTACTGAAGCGTTACCAGTACTCGCGGGCGTCCTTCCGGTTGACTTAGAGGTACAGAGACGTGCGGCTATGTATTATTCCACTCGTGATAATATGAATACTGAATTCCTACCAACACGTGACCGCGCAAAGATCTCGCGTTTGTTTAATTCTCAATTGGTGGTTAATGAATACCTTCTAACTGAATGGCAAATCAGATGGGATTCGACTTCGAAGGGACGTCATTTGTACTTATTTTTCCCGAATGTGCGTGAACGCCTTGCTAGAGCGTGGATAGAGGTGGACCACTGTGTCGCACAATTCTTGACGGGGCATGGCAACTTTAAGAGTAAACTATTTTCCTTCAATCTAGTGCCTTCGCCTCTCTGTCAGTGTTCTACGATAAATAATGAGTACGAACAAACTGCCCATCATATACTTTGGGAGTGCAGTCTCTGGCAACATGAGCGTAGCCTTATGCTAGACAGTTTGGTTGTGACATCTGGAGTCGTATATTACATGGACCTTGTGGCGACTAAGGAGAACTTCCGTGCGTTCAAACGTTTTTGCCATACCTATTATTGGAAACAAGTTTGTAAAATCAAATAGGCCCCTATAAAATATTAGCAGAATCCGTGGTGCCTTACGGGTGGACTAGCCTTCGTTGGTCCGCCTGTAAGAGTCTTCTTTCTAAGGTTGTATCGACCGCTTATTAATTATTTGCCTGTCTCCCGCTTTGCAAAGGAGGGAAGTGGAGTATATGTATTTCCAACTCCTCCTATTTACCTTTTTAATTAAATTTGTTGCGGGTTCCAAGACAATTTAGCGTTCCCCTGGGACTCGCCGAGGGTCAAACCTCGGTGTCTTCAGTGGTAACCACTGTAGATCCTGGCTTACAGGAGTAACAGTGGTGGGAATGAGTGGTGGATTAGTCCCAAAAAAAAAAAAAAAAAAAGAGAGATATGGAGAGAGATAAATCTAGGGAGGAGGGAGAAAAGGGGAGCAAAATGTAATGAAAGCGCGGGCGGTGCTGCGCGGGTCAGCTAGTAATTAATATGGCATAGCAACATGCTGAGGTAGTATCCTGTTTGACCCCACTCGACTATGTTTTTTCATGGTGTTATTTTTTTTTTCTATTTCTTGTGTGTTGATCAAATAAATGTATTTTCTTTAATAACCAATTCTATGGTGGTCCAGGATATAGTAGTAAAGTGAATTGTTTAGTAAAGTATGGTATTGGTTGTCGGCGCAGGACATCGCGGCGGGCCTGGCCCTGGCGACGGCGCTGGTGGGCGCGCTCATCCCGCTGGTGGACCGCCTGGACGGCGCGCTGCTCGCGGCGCGCTGCTCGCCGCTGCTCGTGCTCGCCGCCTCCGTGCTGGCCATCGTGTGCCACCCCAACGCCGACAAGTGGACGCCCACCAGGTAACCGGGGACCACTGCACTGCTTCTACATATTTACATAATAGGTGGTAGGTCCCTTGTGCTAGGTACCGTCTAGTCGCTTCGGGGTCGCTGGACGCTCGGGGTGTGGGCTCTTTGAGCGTCCATTGAGTACGGTGGCGACTCCGAGGAGGACGGCGGCGGGGTTGCGACCCCCGTCCCCGTGAGCACCGTGTCAGGTTCCCGGGGGGCTACAATGCGCCCCCCGGCGGCGGGCTCAAAGGCAAGGCACTGAGGGGCCCCCCTCTCATGTGCCGATGCGACAGCCGCGGGGTTTTAGTGGGTAAGAATCCCACATACCTCGGTCGAGCACCACAGCTCCCGGGATCTTTAGAAGATTTCCCCCGCATCAAAAAGAAAAAAAAAGGTACCGTCTAGTTACAGTACGCGGCAAGTCGACATGGCAACCGGGGTGAGTTAAGACGCGGGGAGGGGACACTCCGCATACCGGCGTATCGCCCGCGCCGCGGGTGGCCCGTCCCCGATTGCCATGTCGACCTGTCGCGAACTGTAAGTACCACCGCAGTGTTAGATATTCTGCTTAGTAATTATTGTCTCGGGTGACGAGTGGCAGTGCTCCGTAGTCGTCTACCAGCAGGCGTGTCGCTTACAGCGGTTAAGAGCAGCGTTTCTTCTTCAGAGTTCAGTGTGAAACTAAATGTACAACTAAGGGAGACTTCTGTTAATGTATGACGTTGTGACTGTCGCTACGTTACGCCAAGTGCGAAGTCGCCTTAAATCTTAGCGCGACAGAAACCGGAATGGGGAAATTCGCCAAAGAACCAAAGTCACCGACATAGCTCTCAGAATCTGCATGTTTAAGTGGCAACGGACAGACCACATGGCTCGAAGAAACTATAACCGACGGGGAAGAAAAATTCTCGAGCTCGATTTCGAACCGCAAGAGGTAGCGAAGGCAGGCCTCCCATTAGGTTGACCGATGACATCATGCGAATCGCAGACGTTGCAAGGGAGAGGCCTATGATCAGCAGTGGAAGTTTTCTGATGATGACGTGAATGCATTGCAGAGGCGACACGACGATGATAGTGAGCGTGTGCGCGGGCATCCTGGCGGGCTCGTGGACCAACTACCAGCTGGGCAACATGGCCGCCAGCGAGCGAGCCCCGCCGTACGAGATCATATGGCCGTCCATGGAGATGGTGGGCTGCACCATGCTCCGCACGGTGCTCGGGTTCTGCGGCGTGCTCGCGACGCGGGCCATCGGCAAGTCCCTCTCGTACGCCTTCGTCTGCGCTCTGCTCGGCAAAGACAAGAACGAACTGAGGAACTCCGAGGACAGTTTAGATAACAAAAATAAAATTATAGTGGAACTGTGCTACAAGTACTTCACGTACGGCATGATCGGGTACAACACCACGTACGTGTTCCCCAACGTGTTCGACCTGCTGAAGATCAACCGGCCCACGTATTACACGGAGATTTGAGGCTAGTCTATCGGCTTAGTTAATGTTATTCAAGGGTGACCTTTTAGTAATGTATGTCAGCTGCTGATGGCACCTTAATGCCGCACTAACAAACGCCTATTAACTTTAATGTTAATCAAGTCACTTCTTAAAATCTATTTATTTCGACTGTCGGAGCCGTATATGATTATTTTCTATTTTAGAAAATTCGAGATTATTGATATCTCTGCTCGCTATCTGCGTGTTAAGTACTAGCGACCCATCCCGGCGTCCCACGGGTAGGCATTTTTTTTTCTGTAATTAATATAGCCGTGGGGTGAATTGCATCCCACCTTCTCCTCTCGTTGGGTTTCGTAAGAGGCAACTAAGCGAGAACAGAATGACGGGCAGCAGCGTCTTTCTTTTGAATTTATCTTCCACCTATACTGCGATCCCCAAGCCGCCTGCCAAGCGTGGGGATTATGGCAACCCCTCCCTTCTAAGGGGGAGGCCTTTGTTCAGCAGTGGACGTATTCCGGCTACTAATGAATGATGAAAATGTATCTACTCAGGGATAATGTAGCATTCTAATGGTGAAAGATTTTTTGAAATCTGTCCAGTAGTTTTTGAGTTTATTCGTTCGAACATCCAAAAATACAAATCTTTATAATATTAGTGTAGATTAATTGGCTTCGAGCCTCGAAATAATCAGATTTCAAAGAATGTATTAATGATCATTAACTATAATTGACGTTTGTTGGTGCGGCAGTAAGTGGTTGATTTACAACTACTAGTTTCTTCTGTTGGTACACATTAAGGAGAAAATTACACCGAAATAATGTAAGTAGTAAATCGTGTTTTCAAAGTACATCACATACGAAGCTAGTAAAGCTCGCATACGAAAGATTTTATTCGAAAGAACGATAAAAGAATGGCCTTGGTGATAATTGTGATAGATCGTAGTTATAGTTAGATTTATAATATATAATACATTCCGATAGATGTTACTGTTATCTAATTATTAAGAGAATAGAGGGTATTGTGATAGATTGTGTTCAAATAGAACAATTTATTTTAACACTGTTATGAATCACAATTACACAAAATACAATAGATAAATAATATATTACAGGTAAACAATTACATAAATAGGTAATAGATGAAGTCGGTTAAAAAGGGAAAGTTTTATAACATTGGATAATGTGCCTCAAAGTGCCGGATCCAACAAAATATAGACACGTTATTACCTAATACCGCGAATACTCCCCATACAATTGTAAAAACGCAGCTGTGTCGCGAATGATGATGATAAATCATTCCTTGAGTTAATAATTAAAATGTGCATGTATATTGTACATGGGTTAAAAGAAAGGTAAAAACTTTGCAGATCTGCAGAAAGCTCAGTCAATCGATATAATTATTATTATTATCTTACAAGTCACTGTAAGTAAATAGTTTTATTTGTTTTATATTTAGTGAAATAAATATATATTTTGATAACATCACACTACTTTTTCTACTATATTACAAATAAAGTATTCCTCAGTTAACTCTATTATCTATAATATAATAGTAGGTGATAAAATAATACTTTTACAATATTATTTAAAGCATCGTGAAGAGCGGCACTTCTTGGCACAGGTATTACATATGTAGTTAATAGGGGGTGCCCAGTAGTGCCCACAAATGAATGTATTTAATCACTTGGAATTGAATTTTTTTAATCAAGTATATTGTTTAAAAACCCAATAATAATATAATAATTATCTGGGACAATAGTATATTACATAATAGTATAATTATACAAGTTGCCTTAGCAATACCTTCATTTTTATTAGAGTTCCATACCGAAAAGGTAAAGAAGGAACCCTTATGGTGAAACTTCGTCAGTCTGTCTGTCACACCTATATATTTCAGGAACAACTGATGCTATCGATTTGAAACTTGGAATAGTTTTAGATCTTACTTACCCAACCTCATCGCAAAATGAAAAAAATAATTATTTTCTTATAGTTTTTTTTTAAATGGGAGTTGAAATGGGTCATAAAATTTCAAAGGGTATCATTTCAAAACAGATTTTTATTTTGGTTTATGTCACCCAGTTTTTGGCTGATAATCAGCCAAGCCAGCCCTATCTCCGTAGTTTGTGGAGAGAAAAATCTGAAATAATTACGTGTAATACATATCTATCCATATTTTACAGGAAAAATAAAATGATCTTTCTAAATAGTACTACATTTTTTTTGTAATCCTAAAAAATCTTTGACAAACAAACTTAGTTTAGCGGTTTGTTTTTTTTTTTGCTATCTGAGGTTTTACATGAATAGTAAAATTACTTTAATACGTCGAGACCGTCTCGCACTTACGACGGTAATTTTTATCCTTATTTCCGTGATTCCGCAATCCTAAGGGCGTGGTCTCATTGAGAGCTGTTAACTAGTTAGTTGTTAGCTTCTAGAAGCTGGTAAACAATTTCGTTGTTTAAGAAGAGCTCATCTGCAATCTATAAGGTTAAACAGGAATAGCAATATAGTAGTTTAATAGGTTTCAGTTCATGTTAACTAAGAAGATTCAGAAATTCTAGCAACTAAAAAGGTTGGTCCCCATTAGGTACGAGATATTAGGTAGCTAGTTCTTAATGGCTCACCAGTGTGACCACTCAGTAATGGTTTACTAGCACACTATTATATCGCGCATTATCGCAAGAAGTGAACATTTACATTTATTATCTATGGGTAACAAGAGTATTTTAGTTCTAGTCTTTTAATAAACCTTCTTACATTGTTTATCACGTCACGTTTTGTAGTTAGGGACAAATATAATCTTGTACATACTATTTTTGTATTAAATGTAAATAAAAATAATAAAATGTTTTGTTTCTTCATGTGAACAAATATTTTGAAATAAAGGACAGGACTAAGGACATTATCCTTTTTCACTCTGACAATCCGATGGGACGGAAAACCGACACAACCGGAGAGAGGTCAGGCGCAGGACCGACTTTTTACACGCCCATCCGAGGCACGGATCATCTTACTTTCCAGGGATTTGAACCCGCGACCTCTGGTTTGCATAGCAAGCGTTTTTCCGCCGCGTCACGGAGGCTACATAAATATGTATCGATTAAAGCAGTTTTCAAATCCGTCCACTTGTTGGAGCGCTACAATGCCACAGACATAGGCGTCAAACTTATAACACCTAACACCCGTCGTTTTGGGTGGAAGGTTAAAAATACAAATCACTGATACAAAGGAACAACGTAATTTCTTGTTGAATATGATAAAATATATATAGCCGACCCGCGCACCACCGCAGCACCTTCCTCTTCAATCACTATCTATTGCTGAAAACTAAATTAAATCAGTTGCGTAGTTAAAAGATCTAAGCGTACAAACAGCGGGAGCGACTGTATTATACTATGTAAAGAGGATAAAGTTAAAAGTCTCGTCACCTGTGATAAGAGGCCAGGAATTTGGAGATTCATTAAAAGGCTTATCCAGCATCTAACCCGCGTGTCTCAAGGAAGGGCTCACAGACAATTTAACTGATCTGTATCATCTCCATTTTAGCAGTGTCAAGCTTAGGCCTCTTTTGCGCTGAGACGGCCTCAACTATTTAAAGTTATTGAGCTGTCGGCGGTCGACGCGTGTTCGCGGTGCGCGCTTCATGGTTTAAATCAGAATCATCCGTCATTGAGCGGTTAATATCCATATAATTAGTGAAATGATTCTATTAAAGAAATCAATACTGTAAATCCATGGCGTTATCATCCCAGTGCCTCGTCATACTACATATATAATAACATATAATATACTCGATATTACATGGACCTTGTGGCGACTAAGGAGAACTTCCGTGCGTTCAAACGTTTTTGCCATACCTATTATTGGAAACAAGTTTGAAAAATCAAATAGGCCCCTTAAAATATTAGCAGAATTCGTGGTGCCCTACGGGCGGTCTAGCCTTCGTTGGTCCGCCTGTAAGAGTCTTCCTTTTTGAGGTTGTATCGACCGTTTGTTAATTATTTGCTTGTCTCCCGCTTTGCAAAGGAGGGAAGTGGACTATATGTATTTCCGACTCCTCCTATCTACCTTTTTAATTAAATTTGTTGCGGGTTCCAAGACAATTTAGCGTTCCCCTGGGACTCGCCGAGGGTCAAACCTCGGTGTCTTCAGTGGTGACCACTGTAGATCCTGGCTTACAGGAGTGGTGGGACTAGTCGTCATACTAGAAATAAATATAGAGTTAAAAATTATTGATAATCGACTTTTCCATATTTACGAGCTATGGAAAAATGGTAGATATTATTTTTAGATTTAAATAATTATTTAAAGTGAAGTTCCTCTTCGCCCAATGGTTTCCCGAAAGAGATCACTATTTTAGTGACTGCTGTACATCTGCTATTATACTATGCATACCTATTATAGTTTTTTTTTAAATATTTTGTTGTCTATTTAAGTTCGCTGTAAAATTAAGAATTAAGTATGTACCTATTTAATTAAATTGTCAATTTATTGTTAGTGAAATAGCATTACTGAAGGGTTCATATCTGATCAATCCGCATAATGGCGCGGTCCCACGACCCGACAGGCCATGACAGACGTTGCGATTGTTCAGTGGTGCAACGCCTGGCGAAAATAGCGATGTTGGGCGGTCGCACGCACGCGCCCTTACAGGCCTCGACATGCGCACACGCGCCGCGCCTCTGATCATACCAGTGCCAGATTAATCCAACGCGTTTTAGGTACTAAAGTTTAGAGGTATAACGTGGCCGTGCGAGGCCCCCGAGGCGCGGGGCCCGTAGCATTTGTGCTGACTCCTGCTTTATGGTTAATCCGGCACTGGATCTTACCGACTCCCGATGGATCGGACAGGCGACGACTGGCCGCCACAGGCTTCAACGGATGCGACGGTCCCACGGCCTGTCGGCCCGTCCTGGCGCGATTTGGCCTGTCGTACAACAGGCCAGGGTATAATTCGTGTCGTATTCACATTCGGTTACCTTAGTGACTCTGAGGGTCATATAAATCAATTGTATTACATTGTAATTAGTTTATAGTTGTATAAGATATAAGTAGGTAATGTGAATGTTAACAGAATTTGCTATATTTGAAGATTTTACTGCCATTTTATTAAATTATGTGCACAGAAAATTAACAGTTTTTAATTTCCTTTCTAAAGCTGATTGCTTTGAGACCGATAGATATTTGACCATTCCTATAAAATAGTAGGTATGTGTTTATGTACAACAATGTACCTATAATGAACTTAAACAAAGAAAATATAATGGATTCATGGTCAGGTTACCATAGTAAAAATCCCTAATAGGTATACTAAAGAAATCCGTTAAATTTTGTTTTTTATTATTCTTTACAGTACACAAAAAAAAAATACAATAGAAATATTAACATAAAAAAAAAGTAACATAAAGGGCGAGCTTAACTCAACACGTGAGTTCTCTTCCAGCAATTATTATTATACTAGCTGACCCGTGCAGCTCCGCCCGCGCTTTTATTACATTTTGCTCCCCTTTTCTCCCTCCTCCCTAGATTTATCTCTCTCTATTATAAAAAAAATCTAATTATATGCTCTTTCTCTCCTCTCCCTTTCCCCCTCCCGCTTCGGTTTCCGTCACACTCCCCCTCTTCCTACCCTGTTATCCCCTCTCTGAACCCTCTCCCCCTCTCTCTTCTACGAACTTGCTCCTTCTCACTCCCCCCTTACTCCACCTAACTCCCCCGATCCCTCACCCCATCGCCCCCTTCTCGAATCCCCTCTCCCTCTTTCTCCTCTCGTTCTATATATCCTCGTCAATCATGGTATCAGCGGCATTAAATATACTTTATGACCTATTCTCAGACCTCCCTGATATGCACACATAATTTCATACATATCGGTTCACCCATCTATTTAATGACCTTGCCTTATGTAGCTTAACCTTAACCTAGCGGTATGAAATATACTGTATGACCTATTCTCAGACCTACCCGATATGCACACTTTCATACAAATCGGTTCACCCATCTATTTAATGACCTTACCTAACGTTGCTTAACCTTAACCTACCGGGATAAAAAGTATCCTATGTCCGTTTACTGGTTCTAAGCTACCTCCCCACCAATTTTCAGCCGAATCGGTTAGGCCGTTCTTGAGTTATAAATAGTGTAACTAACACGACTTTCTTTGATCTAATATATAGATTAAAGTTCTATAGTTATTGTATGGTTTAGCTCAGCTAGTTCAGTCTTGGGTTCTCTCAGGCGTTATTAAGCAAACACACACACAAGATTGATATTTTAATGAGGTTCACAATCAACACACAAATCAATAAGTAATCAGAACGAACTATTATAATTAATTAAACACAGTTACGTATTATTTATATACTACGCGCGGCGGTATAGGTCGCGTGCTCTTACTCAGAGCGCCCGGACGCGCGGGCGGCGGGGTGAATCTCAACAAGGCGCGCTCTTCCCTTGAGCGCGGTCGCTGGACTGCCGGGCGGTGCAGGGTCTCCAGATCATGCATGTGAAATTTCCCCAAATCAGGTTTTATTTTTCCCCAAAAAGATACATTTTTGTAAAATTTTCCCCAAAATTGATTTCGTATCTAATACTCCCTTAATTAATTACACCTACTAATTTTATAAGAGTGAAAGCGAGTCGGTTTCTTATACTATTTGATACGCTTTAACGTATTTGGCTGAATTTTGGTCGTATAGAGATAGATGGGAACTTTTAGGTTAGAGGCTACTTTTTGTCATAAGAATTTTTACGTGTTTTGTTTTTTTTTTCACTACTTATAAGCTAGTGCTTGACTGCAGTCCCACCTGATGGAAAACGGCGACGTAATCGAGGATGGTAAAGCACACTAGCCTATTAAAAGCCTATTCACTCTAGTCTTGAAGACATCTACATTATAATCGGGCAGGAAAACCGATGCAGGCAAACTGTTCCAGTCGTTTGCTGTCCTTATTATAAATGAAGAAGCAAATCGCTTAGTCCGGAGTCCGGACTGAAGGCACGCTCACCACATAAGGGTGTGTAAGTGTCGTGCGTCTCGTCGTCCGATGATGGAAGGGATTTGGTGGAATCAAGTCATGCAATTCCTGCGCATACTCTCCAAAATGCATCCTGTAGAATACCAGGAGGCTGGCTACTCTACGCCTGTGCTCTAGGCTTTGTAAATTGGCCGCTACAAACCCTGCATCACCAATAAGCCTCTTAGCACGCCTCTCCACTCTCCACAGTCGAAAGCAGAAAGATGTTTTTTTTTCAGCACCAGCCCATTTGTGACTACAGTACTCTACACACAACCGGACTTGTGCTGTATATAGCATCAAAAGCTACCCCGGTGTGAAGTACAGGCGGACCTTTGCAAGGTCTAGTAGCTACCTTGGCCTTGGACTCAATGAACCGCCCAAAGTTGTGGTTTGAAGAAATTTCAAAACCCAACAACTGAAGGTGATTTCCGTATTCAAAGGATACATTCTGAAAAGTAGGAGCCAAGATGAACGTACTCCTTTTCAAGGTGAACAGACACGCCTGAGTTTTGGTGGTATTGAATCTCACAAGATTGCCATCACCTCATTCGGGGACTGCCTGAAGTGTGAGTTTCGCGCGCCCCACCATGGCTACTCTTTCAGACTGGATAACCTCCTTACTCTCTCTCTCTCCACAATAATGCTGTCATCTACCGTCAACCCATAGATACCGGACATCAGCAGATCGTTGATATGCAGCAGGAAGAGAGTTACGGAGAGAACGGAGGAACTCCGGCATTAGTCGTCAACGGTTCCTATGAGCAACCGTCAACAACCACTCGGAATGACCGTTCACTCAGGAAGTCCTTTATCCAGCCGATCAAACCAGGGGATATGCCGTACGCTGGCAGCTTGTTTAAAAGACTAGCATGCCGAACCCTATCGAAGGCCTTCGAGACATCCAGAGAAACAACAAGCGCTTTCCCATAAGTGAGTGAGTGTGTTCCAGAGACACCCTCGCCCGCCATTCTGACCATTGACCGTGAGGGGGACAATAACGAAAGTGCAATGTTAAGAACATTGTATTGTTTTACGTGAGATATTGTGAAATACTCGTATTTTTGATTTTTAACCTTTCTGAATTAGACTTTTGTTTCTCCCCAAACTTTCGCCAAGAAAAATTGTGTTCCCCAAAATTTTCCCCACAGTTTTCGTTTCCCCAAAAGTTCCCCAAAGTTTTTATTTTTCCCCAAAATGGGGAAAAAAACCCCCAATCTGGAGACCCTGGGGCGGTGGCTCCCGGACCGAACGCAAGCGCATCGGACGACCGACGGTGGTGCGCGGGGAACGAGGCAACACAATGGAATAGGGATGGGGCGCTATATACTCCCCCTCCAATTCGTCAGATCGACCCGATGACGAATTGGCCGTAGGGCTCAGCGCCTGAAACCCTTTACGCAGCCTACCTCGCAGAGGACGTGGTCGCCCTGACTCTGCATCATTTTTGACGTTCACAAAATGTGTCAACTCAGACATATGATATCGACCTATGGCGGTCCCGTTGAAACCCTGTAGTTCGTAAGTAGTAGTGCTTGCGATTTCACTAACGCGATACGGACCATCACCTACCCGCGGCATGAATTTCCCAATATTATCTTGCGCAGGCTTACGTAACGCGTGTGGTTTTAGCAATACTGGGTCCCCCACCTGATATGAGGCGACACGACGTTCAGCATCAACGGCGGGATTTCCTTGTTCATGCGCTACAGATGGTGATAAAGGGTCGGCTGTATCAATGGAACGCAAATCAAAATCGTTGTGAGCTCCCCCTATACTGAAACCACTCCCATGCTGTTCTAGAAGATCGTGTACTATCTGTTTCTGTTCTGAAGTGAGTAAATTATCCTCTTCCTTGGCTAGACTAGCCGATGCACGTGGAGTAAGTTGAGGCATAGGAAATTCGAACTCTAGATCATAGAAAATATCGTCATCAGTAGGCCTATGATGAGTTTTTGTTAGCTTTCGAGCTTCGAGTTTCGAGATCCGTCAGTCCATACATTTCACACCGGCGCCTCTAGCGGGGAGTAGCGGCAACTATCGCCAACGAAAATCCGTAGTCTAAAGGTCCTCGATCAAATATTATGACTCGATTTAGCTCGATATCGAGTCGATTTGTGCCATTTCACAGTACAAGTGACACTTTTGACATCTCGCTGGCAGTTTCACAGGTCGATGTCGAGCATTTAGGTCGTTGATGGTCTCACTGAAATTTATTTAGTGAGAGCCTAGTGAGCTTTTATAATAATCGCGAAATTTACTAGAAAATCATGTTTTTTCGACTATATTCTACGAGGCGAGTAACTACAGAGACTGTGGAAGCCATCCGTCGTGATAAGGAGCGACGAAAATTAATATTGTGACGGAAATTCATCATGCACAAGTCATGTCTCAGATATTCCTTATACTTAGTCATAACGCCTCAAAGGAACAGATTTTGAAACTATTTTTTGTTACCTGTTGCTCTAAGGAGCTTTTGGAGATTCTTTCTGGAGAAGGTACTTACCTATTTAAATTTTAATACTTTTAAGTTTTTTTTTGTTCAACTTTCGTTATTAATGAAATAAGTTATCGACTTAGTTCATAAATAACCACGCCAATAAAGATTGTACGTAGAATATACATTGCATTACGTTTACCTAATATCAATAATAACCTAACAAATTCCTTGTTATGTTTTTAAGGTGCAGATGGAAGTGTGCATTCATAGAAGATATCTTATGATAAGTGTTTATGATTTCTAATCAATACTCTCAAGAAGTCACATTGAGCAAGACTTCAAAAATTTCAACGTAATTCTTATATTAAATTACTGTACCGTTATTCAAAGCTTATTATGAGAGTGGCACTTCCTGTTTCCCGTCGACTTTGCTCCTATTGGTCAACTTTCTTGTGATTTGACCGGAAATAGCATCACCATGGCAGGCGAGGGCAGCAAGGGTTTGTTAAATATGCCCGCTCGCCCCGCTCTTGTTCATTGGCGTCTTATTTCCCGTCACGGACACCTGTCCGAGGCTACAATATTACAACTATTTATGGAATTCAAATCAAATTCTAAATAATTCCAAAGGAATAAAATAGTGAACAACAATAGTTGTTATAAATAGTTGGAAGCCAAGCAAACAGTGAGTAAAAACATTTTAACGGTTTTTGCCGTTCGTTTTGTTTCTTTGTTCCTAATGAAATGTTTTATACTAATGAATATTTTGTGGTTTGAATATAGTGCAAGTAAATTGGGCTATGTAAGCAATATTTTTATAAATAATTATTTTCCATTCAGTCTACCGACAATTTTATTTTGAAAACTCGAAACTTAGTTTTTAATACTTGTGCAGAAATGATATTTTTCGTAAAGTTTATTGCTGGTAATTTGTACGTACGAGATTTCTAAGTGGATAAAAAACGACTCTTAGTAAACGACCCATAAAACATATTAATAATGCAAATTATTTTCTTTACAATCTACCCGCAGTTTTAAACATTTGCTGAATTATTTTGTAGCAAAGTCCTACGATGATAATACATTTCTTACAGTTAGTTCTAAGCTTTTTTTCAGAATGAATATTTCTTTAAACCACATTATTATGCAGACAGTAGCAATACTGTCAATTTACGAAAATCTGAACAGTGAAATAGTGACTCTATTATCAACGTGAAAGACAGCAAACAAGTGAGTTCAGTTAATTAGTATCCCAGTTATACAGACGCACCATTGCGTCCATTTTATTTTTTTATTGTGTCTTAAAACAAAAAATAGCCTGCTGGACAGTTTTCGTAATCTTCCTGTGTAGGCTAATTAGTTTACTACAGATATGGTCTGTGTGCCGGAAGGTGAAAATATTACAATTGCGAGTTAAATACAATACGTTAATGTATATTCTATGTAAAATAGTAAAATAAAATACAATTTTAGTAATAAATAAATAAAAATATTTACTTATAAGAAACTGTTCAAAGGACACATTGCTGAGAGTATCAAGTAACGTAGAGAAGCTATCATGGTAACCAAAAGATTAATATTCCACCTTGATCCATAAAAGTGTTCAATTATGTTTGTGTTCAAGAAAGCCGATGGCGTAGGCAATATATATTCTAGCCTACACGAAATTCACAAATCTGGCTAACCCATTATGGTTACAATAAGTATATAGTGCTATCATATACATACAAGTTATTATCCACCCTCGCAGGTTGGGAACACAAGTAAATAACCAAAGAAGGGGGGACATGTACAGTGGCTTCTCGAGAGGGTAAGCACCTGGTTTTCAGATAATGAAGTCCACTTCATCGCATAAAATATACCCCACCCTCGCTGGGTGGGTATACAAATAATTAACCTCCTTCGCGGGGACGGTATATATATATATATATATATATAGTGTTGCTCATCATGAGAGCACATCTGGTTTGTGGAATCCATTTTGACAACCTTGTCAATTTGAAAATGGTTGGCTGAAAGTCTATTTCACCATCAGCGTACTTTCCTTTGCAGGGACTAAACCATTTACTACCCACCCCCGCAGGGTGGGTAAACAAACACTTAACCTCCCTCGCAGGGACGGTACATACATGGTTGCTCATCATGGGAGTACTCATCTAATTTTGGAATCAATTTTTGTCAATCTGGTCAATATAAAAATGGTTGCCTGAAGTATATTTCACCATCCGCGTACTTTACTTTGCAGGGACTGAGCAATTTACTGCCCACCCCCGCAGGGTGGGTACACAAAGACTTAACCTCCCTCGCAGGGATGGTACATAGATGGTTGCTCATCTGGATTTGGAATCAATTTTGACAACCTAGTTAATTTAAAAATGGTTGGCTGAAGTCTATTTCACCATCAGCATATTGTGCTTTATTGATCCCCAAGCCGTCTGCCAAGTGTGGGGATTATGGAAACCCCTCCCTTCTAAGGGAGAGGCCTTTATTCAGCTGTGGACGTATATCGGCTGCTAATGATGATGATGATATTGTCCTTTGCAGGGACTAAATAATTTATTACTCACCCCCGCAGGGTTGGTACACATAGACTTAACCTCCTTCGCAGGGATGGTATACAAATAGCAGCTCGTGAAGAAAGCACGTAGGTACCTGATTTTCAGGATCATTTTGAATATCGGGGACATTCAAAATGTCTGAAAGTTGTTTGCTAAGTCTATTTTAACATAATAATTTGACGGGCCCGTTGCTCTAATGGTGAGATTCTCGGGCTGCTATCGCCGGGTTCTATTCCCACCAAGTGTGTGATGTTTATCGATATAAGTATGAAAAGTATATAAATATGTATTTTGTATCAGTTGTCTGGTTACCATTGTACAGAATCTGTCTAGGTTGGGATCAAACGAATGAGTGTGGATTGGCCTGAGATATTAAACAGTCCTTTGCAGGACGGATAAAGGCATTGATGCTCTGCACAGTTGCATTCACCTCTTATTTAAGAATAAATTCAGCCTGGATACTTTAACATAAGTGCCATCGCTTGGCACATCATCCGTCTTATTATTGACCTCTGTTTCGAAGAGCTTGCACAGAATATGACTCACTCTCGTGGGGGATGGAACACAGAGATTTACTTTACAGATGAAGGATGTATGTATATTTGCTATTCCAAATAGCACATACGTGATTGTATGAACATGAATATTTAACATATATATTAATATATGTATACTTCTTAATGAGGATTCATTGCATAATTATGGCTCGCAGTCACGTCTTGGATCTTACTCTTGGTCCCCTCTCTTGACAGTCTTGGTATATCAGGACCCACCAAGCAGAAACTACTATAAGTCTACCGAAGTTTTGTACAGAATATTGTAAAAAACTCCTACAAATAATGGAGGGAAGGGCCGCCCCAAGTGCCATTCCTGGCATCTTTAGTCCTTCCTTCAAGTTTATTCGAAAACCAACATTTGTTTTTCTATACTATTACCTCATTACAAAAAAGGAAAGTATGTAATCTTACAATTATAATAGCTGTTTAGCAATGAATCATTGGAAGTTTTGAGGACCTATAATAACATAATGCAATCAATGATAATGCCTAAAAGAATTATCCAGGAGTTTCCATAATATTGGAAAACTCAATTGTATTGTATGGTAAGTAAACCACTTACCCGAAATTGTAGCAACACTGCATCGCATGCATTTTTACCAGCCAGAAATTCACTCCTGACACAATTTTGGTAGACAAAAGCGTGTAATTTAAATTTCGATCAATGTCAGGACATTTGTAACCGAAAGAAATGTTAGCAATCCTGATTATTATCCCTTGCAATTTCGATTTTATGACAAAGTTGCCTTTACCTCCGCAAAGACGGGGGGGGGGGGGGGGTCTGAGCTTTACCTAAGTCCATAAATTAATATTTACAATAAATATTTTCGGGACTTCAGAGCAGGTATACCTTAAAATATTATCTATGTTTAAATCTTTGAGTATATGGTTATAAGGTAAACATACTGTGTGGGTTAACACATACTTAATCGCTGAAGTATTCTGGGGAGTAGACTCGTTTCTTGAACGAGTTTTGATTCATATCTCACAACCTTAGTCTTAGTGGACGTACAGGTCAATACTATCTATTAACATACAACGTGATCCTGAAAGTGGAAATGTGAAGGACTTGACTTTGCAATCTAAAACATATATACATTGAAATTCTCATAGTACCAGAACCTAGTCTGTAAAATCTGTGCCGACTTTTTCTAATCTAATTTAAAGTATTGGCATCATTTTGGACAGTTTTATAGCAGATTCATACATAAATACATAATAAACATAAGTAAATAATTGTCATTTAACATTATTTGGCCTAAATCATTTGTCTGACGATTGTACAGTACTACTGATCAGTCCAGTTTTTTACTGGTAATTTCTTGTCACGGTATGTTCTTATATCGATTATACTTGTCAATCCTCAAGAGTCTTTTAAATAGGATATGATTTAGTGAATTTCCTGTCCAAGGATAATTTTCATGCAGTAGCTTAGCTAAACATTGCAACAGCACCTGGTAGGATGTAATTCATAGTCGCGTCCTGGAATTGCGTTAATCGGAAAACCACCTGCTTGCAACGCCTGCAGCGTTAAAATAAAATTTGTTTTGTGCTTAAAGCATCAGCGTTAAATACCAAAAACAAATTGTTTGTATATTCCAGTTACGATAGCTGCCGTTGATTGGTTTAAAAAGACTAAAATTACCAACATAATCTAGCTTAAATAGTTAGCTATCATGCGCTACAAGCATAGTTAAGTTTTTGATATTAGCTACCTCCTGGAAATTGGAGGTCTTTAATACATTTTAGACAGTTTTATAAAATCGAAGTCAAAAGTACATCGCATATAAATAATTATTGATTATCAATTGCCCATATCATTGATTCCAATCAATGGTTGAGACCATTCCAATGGTTGAGATACAGTTCCTTATCTATGCTACCCATTTCAAAAAGAAATTCGTAGCAGACTATGTAGATATATAAGTATGTAATTTATTGCATTTCTATTTAAAATTCACACATGGATATTACAATACATCTATGTATCACAATCACATTGGCGTCATGTATACTGGCATCACCAGGCGAAAACAAACACGTCTCATAATAAGCTTTGAATAACGGTACAGTAATTTAATAGCAGCGTTTTCCCTGAAAGAAAACGCATATTAAAATACTTACCTTATTCAAAGCTTAACTTTTAATCCTGCCTGGTAATTCTTCGACACAATGAACAAGAGCGGGGCGAGCGGGCATATTTAACAAACCCTTGCTGCCCTCGCCTGCCATGGTGATGCTATTTCCGGTCAAATCACAAGAAAGTTGACCAATAGGAGCAAAGTCGACGGGAAACAGGAAGTGCCACTCTCATAATAAGCTTTGAATAAGGTAAGTATTTTAATATGCGTTTTCTTTCAGGGAAAACGCTGCTAATGTTCAAGCTTATTGGGAGGCATGGGAACGAAACAAAACAAGTTATGTTTTATACACACTAGCAACCTGCTTCGTCTTTTTCTATGTCTTTGGTCCTAAACATAGATTTTGGAAAAATAAAGTGTTGTTACGTCGGGTGCCAACTGTTACGTTGGGTGCCAACTGTTACGTGGACAGTTACGTTGGACGTTACTGTTACGTTCGCCTGACGGCTAGGTACAAGAATAAAAACAACAAGTAAAATTACAAGTTGTTTATTGAATCGAAAATAAAAACATATACGTTAACCCGGCAGGAATTAAATTTCCACTAATAAAATTAAAACTCTAAAGTCTCTAAAAAATCGCACTAGAACCAAACTCTAATGACTCTAAATAAAGTCAAAACACACGGGTGTGGATTCGCGGCACAGGGAAGTTATCTGGTCGGAATAATAAAAAAGGTGCTGGGGCTTAACTTAAATGGGAATTATTCCCTAGAATGGTAATAGCAGAACCGGAATCTAAGAGACCTAAATATTTTAAATTAGGATGATTAAAAACTGAGACCGTAACATAAGGACGAGGATCGTTAGGAGGTAATTTATTAAAAATAGTAGCGACTTTGAATGAACGGAAGAAATTTTTTATAGTTGCTAGCCAGTTGGCCCAGTCTTCCTGGTCGAAGTTAGACTGACTGCAACTTTCCCTAACTAGTTTTTTGGATTGGAATTAATTTTGTTATTATTATTTAGATTATTAGTCTGAGGGACTTTAGAAGGCGGACTATACTTGTCTTTACATCTAGGGCAATCTGTAACTTTATAACCGCGTTCGCCGCATCTATAGCACTGAAAAGGACTCACGAACGGTTTTTTATTGGAATTGCACCTAGGGCAAGTAAGAGTAGTGTGATCCTGAAGGCCACATTTAAAAAAAAAATTTTTATTTGAGTTAATAGAGGCTAACCTATTTGCATTAAATTTACTTTTATTTTTAATGGAAAGATAATTAAATTCTGGTGCTAATGAGCAACCAGGGTTACAAGAAGGTTCTTTAAAGTTAGAATACCTAGCGTTAATTCTTTCATAGTTCCTACAGACTTCTCGCAATTCAGAAATTGTAGTAATATTTGGATTCGTAGCTAAAACTCCCGCGTAACACGGCCTAATATTATGGAGAATTATCTCTAATTTTTCCGCCTCTGGCACCGGTCCCGAAAGACGCGAAAACATACCATGCATAATCGCTAAATATATTGTGATGCTTTCCTCTTCGCCTTGGCTACGCGAACGGATTTCGTTCATCATTTTATAATCATAATCAAAAATGTCGAAGTCCGTTCTCAGCAACGCTAACAGTTCGTGCCATGAACCAACGCTATCCCTTACACTTCTGAGCCAATGCAAGGCATCCCCGGTGAAAATTTCTGGCGCTAAACGCAACATACGCTCGTCCGAAATATTACGTGCTAACTTGAGTTCTTCTAAGCGAGCAATAAAAGCGCGTACGCAGGACTTGCCGTCATATTTAGTTTTTAGGATTTCTGAAAGCGAATTCCTATCGCAAATTACTTCCGTATTTGTGTACGTTATTTCTCTTTTCTCGATCGAACTATTCGGTACATATGAACTTTCCTGAACAGACGTTATTTCTACTAACGGTTTATTTTTAATTGGAATTTTATTGAATCTAGCCTGGAGATCGTTGTATTGTTCTATAATATCATCAAAAAGTGTTAATACATTTTCGTCTGTAGGTTTTTCTATTCTTTTTAACCGAAAATAAACATGATTAATTAAAGAACGAGTACGATCTAAAACTGGTTTGTTATCCGGATTAATGTCCAAAGCATCTAAATTAGTTATAATTTTACTAAGAGTTGCGTTAATTTCTCTAAGGTCTGTTTCAATGTCATAGCAAGAGTCATAAATCGCGTCCGCAGGATATTCAGAAACAATTTTATTAATTTGTAACCTAAGATCCTCAACCCTTTCTTTAGGTTCTAAACCGCGTATGGCTACTTCATACATGAGTTCCGGTTTAGTTAAGTGTAAATATTTAATGGTACGGTCCATTTTAAAATGAAATATTTTTTAATGTAATTAAACTAAAAAAATAAAATATTTTAAAACAATATTATTATTATTATTATTATTAATTAACAGGCAAGCAGTTGAAACAACTGATAGTAGCCCGTATCCTGTTCGAATATGTAACGAAATGTGACACGATGTGAGCAAGGTTAAAAAAAATAATAATAATAATTATATTAAGAGTGAAGTAAAATAATGTACGTAACCACTATTATCTTTTCAGAGCACAAAAAGAAATAATAAAAAAAAAAAAAAAAACACAAAACAATAAATGTTTTGCAACAATAAAAAAATAATTAATGCAACAATTGCACCAAAAAAAGAAAAATTAAAATCTCTGAAAAGAACGTTAATTACGCACAACACAAATGCAAATATAAAATGCTAGAAAAAAAAACACAAAATATAAATACACAAAAATCAGTATGCACAGTAAAAAAAATAATGAATAGAAATCGTCACTAAAATATTGCAAAGAAAAAAAAATCAGTCCACTGTGCAGACTATGTCTGTGTGTGGGTAATCCGAGATGGTATTGGATAACCCTGTGGAGCCAGAAAACAATAATCGGCTACCCGTTCAGCCTCCGTCCACAAAAAGCTTACCACTTGGAGCTGAAAAATACCGACACCACAATAATACACAAAACAAAAAAACTTCCCTGTGCTTTGCCTTTAATATTTGGGCGCCACTGTTACGTCGGGTGCCAACTGTTACGTTGGGTGCCAACTGTTACGTGGACAGTTACGTTGGACGTTACTGTTACGTTCGCCTGACGGCTAGGTACAAGAATAAAAACAACAAGTAAAATTACAAGTTGTTTATTGAATCGAAAATAAAAACATATACGTTAACCCGGCAGGAATTAAATTTCCACTAATAAAATTAAAACTCTAAAGTCTCTAAAAAATCGCACTAGAACCAAACTCTAATGACTCTAAATAAAGTCAAAACACACGGGTGTGGATTCGCGGCACAGGGAAGTTATCTGGTCGGAATAATAAAAAAGGTGCTGGGGCTTAACTTTTGGCCGTCCGAGTCCTCGACGCTTGGGGGTCTTCGGTAGTGCCTTCAACCGACACTCTGTTTCTTGAAGGGCACCGGTGGCTCGGGTGTTACAGTGCAGCCTGAAGCGTCGCCGCTTGTACAGTCAATCTGTACGGTGAATGATGGAGTCCCAACGGTAAACGGTGTAACGGGGAACTCCAAGCGGACACGGTGTAGACCCAACCGTGAACTTCTAACGGGGAACGGTGAACCCCTAGCGGTGGACTCCAATGGGTACGGTGAACCCCCAATCCTGGAACGCGTCGAAACATCTTCTGTAGCGCGAAAGATCCGATGCCCTGGCACTAGTGTGACCAGATATGGGCGTCGGTATCTTTCGCAAAACAATTAAACATTATGCGGAATGGAGTGGTGAAATGCATTTCCGGTTGAAATGTAATTTAAAGAAAATTAAATATTTAAATGAAATATTTTTACCCAACCCAGAATCAAATCCCCAATGTTTTATATGCTGGATAATCACCATTCCACAACGCCATGCAGAACAAAGAAAATATTACATATTACATTAACAATTATAATAAAACATATTGAAGGAACAAAGACTTTTAATATTTGTTTCCCCGGTACTTTCCCTTATAATAACCAAAACTAAATATATCTTTCAGCTATGTGATGAACTAATAGAAAAAAGAATAATTTATGTAAGCAACTACATTACAGTTGGCTTTAACACTTAAAGGAAATTAAGACATCCTTATACAACAATGTACTCATACAAGACTATAAGTTTAATTTACAATGACAAACTTGTAAACAATTTTTACTCTGGAAAATTCTATTAGACTACTAATTATGAAAAACACAATGCTTATTACTTGCAAGTATGAACTGATATTATGGAGTTTAAACTATCTGGACATTCTAAAATAACAATTACTCATTAAAATATAGGTTAAGATTTCTGGCATAGACTACACAATGGAATTAGTTATTGGGACTATATTTCACCTGATTCTTGTGATGGCTAAAACTGATTGGGCTTTAATATTAAGATATAGGAATTTTATAAGGAAAATACCGTGTCAAAACATATATAAGAGTTATTGGAATGAATAGATAAATGAGGTTATAATTGATTGACATTAAAACATCCTGTCACATTCACTACCTAGAAGAAATGAAATTAAGAAATAAAATAGCCATAGCGACGTTAATAATACTATAAAAAGATTGAGATATTACTTGCTAGACTGTAATTGGATTACCTAACATGAAAATTAATTAATTTGGATAATTGTATGAACTTACCAGGGGGTTAAAATCCGGTTTTTTAAAAAGAACTACTCTAAACACTGGGAACAGCAATTTCGTACGTAGCACAGAACTCTTGCTCACAAATCACACGCGTGTCACTTCACCAACAATCAAAATGATCCGATTCCCTCGCCCATACTTAAATATATACCAACAAATGACCTACGGCGGTCGCGACGCGATCTAGAATCACGTTCCAATCCATTTCTTCTATCCGCCAACAAAACAAGTGCGACAGAGATACGAAATAAAAAACACTAATGCTTCCGAGCGAGAAGGAGCAACTCTCGAAAAGACTGGAATGTCGAGATAATAAAGTTCGATGATTTGGTTTCTAGAAATTTTTTTCTGTGAGCGCGAATACTAGTTGCGTCGCGCGGGTTCCGTACGATAATAAAAATATTTATTGTAGTTATTTGTTCGTAAATTTTTTATTTTACAATTTTAATGAATTTACGTTGTTACAACGTAACAGTGTACCTATAATAGTGAAAAGTGCATCAAAATTGATTGTGTTTAGAAGTAAGCGAATAAGGCAGATGACTATATGTGAAATTCATTATTATGTTTATAGCTAATCTTCTTTAATTTTAGTGTGACTTAAGTATTATCTTAAATGAAAATAGAATCTAGTAAATATATTTCTAATATTTGTAATAAAAACTAAGATAATATTTGTTAAATTAATAATATTTGTTTGGTGATGGCATTCCGAAGAGGAAATTCATTTGTGTACTTATATAACAAATGATATTAATTTTAAAAATTGTTTAGTCAGAGTGAATAAGCTGGTATATCAGAACATAAAAATGTAAGTTTGTAAACTTATACTTTTAATTTACAAACTTAATGTTTAACTGTCTTAAATTGTTACTACACCGATGAATTGATATTTAAGTTATATTTGAAAATTTACATGACACATGTAAATCTTATGTATAATATACATACTGCATGGAGTAATAAGTGATAACTTATTGATAAGTATATATTATTACACAACATCTACACAACTTGTCCGTTGTGTAAATATTGTTGTCATGTATTAAATATTAAACTAGTTAAAATAACACTTATGTAATCTCAACCAAGTTGCATTATTTCCCTAATCATGACTAGACCGCAATGTAGGTGGTAGGTAAACCAATAGAAAGATGCTGCTGCATGCATGCTGTCTTCTCTTAGTTGCCATATACAACACCCAACAGGATATGGGTGGGTCACTCAGACCACCCACAGGGCATGTAAGGATCATATTTTACTAACTGAAATTTAACAGCATCAATGCAATAGTTATGTAGATGATTAACAATCAAAGTAAACTTTGTGAGGAAACCTAGAATTATTGTTACCTAGAATTTATTAAGATTTATCTGATTCACCTATTCACACATAGGTTATGTTGGATAGGGCTTAAACTCTATCTGTCATTCAAGACAGAGAAGAAGAGACACTTGCCCATCAGTAAGAAATGAAAGGTAAAATATTGCTATAACCTTAAAACACATCATTTCATCCAAAAAAACATTGGTTATATAAACACATTTAATGATATAAGTTAACAATACATCAGGTAATAGCAAAAACTACTTTAGACATTATTATACAACTAATAGATTCATTCACTGGGCACATCTATAACCTTCAACTAACAAAACATCGATAATATTTACGAATCTTATCCAATAAAGATTCGTAAAGTCGTGTAACTTTTCAACAACACAATCTGTTTATAACTAGTTAAATTTAGGTAAAAACACTGTTTATTGTCTCGTAATCAATTTAAAAACAAAGTCTGTTTCACAGTCGTAGCAGCAAACTACTTTTTAGCGTGTTTCATTGGCAGGAAACTGCAAGCTCCGTGCAGTTGTATAAAAGTGTAGTTATTTCTCCATTTCGCAATCTCTAAAATAATTAAAACAATTGGTTTAGGTAGAACATTAGGATCGAGTAAACATCTCAAACAACTCTTCTCGTAGTTGCTATACTTATTTCCATTATGAAAATATCTGAGGGATAGGCACCCATGTTATTTTCTTGATTGTTATTAGTTTTCTATTAGTAAATTAACGATTTATCAAGTAACAGACACATAAAGTAATAATTCAACGAAATATGTTAGATTTTATGAACCAACCACAGCTGTCTACGAACCACAGATATAAGCTTCTTGAACCACAGGAAAATATAGATAAAAAACATTTGACAACGTTGACATTCATGGATCTCTTTCTTTTTACGAATGTATAAAAGAGACAGAAATATATGAAGTGAAGTGCGTGCCATCCATTCGTAGTAAATATGCTCTTTGGTATCATCGAGTTGATCTAGCTCGAAACGAGCTCGATATATAGTTTGATCGATGACGATATTTTGTAACTGGTACTACGGATAACATCACAACGAAAAGATGAGTAGTTGTCTCGATATAGTTTGCTCGAGGAACGAGCTGCAAACTCGTACTAAAGGCACAGAAAAACCCCAAACCGAAGCCCCAAAATCAATTACAATCCCAGCAGCAACAAGAAAGTCAATACCTAGGAGGGTTTCCGTATTTTGGGCTTCTGGGAAAACAACAAATGTGGTAGGTACAGATTTCTTACCTAAACGGACAACTACATCTACCATCGCTACACGACGCTGCTTAACACTGCCGTCTGCAAGCTTGACTGACATAAATGCCTCGCGGAACACCTGGGACTCCCCCTGCAGTATTGCATACAACCTGCACTCCGCGACGTTCATCTTGGCGGCTGTGTCTATGAGCGCGGTACCCCTGTAACCACAAACTTCAACACACAAAGTCGGGCGCGGATGTAATGGTCCATATACGCTATTTGTAGAGATCGAATATCGTGAAACATTATCATCTAATTCGAAAATCGAGACATTAGTTCCGTCTGCGATATCGGCATAAGTTGGCGTCATATGGTCGGTATCATGTGTCCGAATAGTATTGTCGGAAAAGGCAGAAATATCTTCGAAATTACAATTAACACTATTACAAATATAATTTGGGATTGGTGACATAGTATTAGACAACGAAACATTAGAAACATCACAAGAATTCAAATCAATAATACAATCAGTTTTGTCCATATTGCGAGACTCACAATTATCGATATCGACATGGGACATCGACACCGGTACATCACTATTGTCGTAAATACATAAAGGAAAAACATTTTCAAAATTATTATTATTTGATATTTTCGTACTCGATATCGGAATAGTACTAGGTATACAAGTATTGGCATCAATATCTGGTACTGGTGGTGGTTCAATAACAACATTATTACTATGATCGATATTTTGGCAAGTATCGTATACAAAGTTAGCATTAATATCATCTATTCTACTTATATTCCGCTCTGAGTAAGTAGACATAGGTAAATGATGCAGAGTGGCATTATCACGTAATATAATATTAAACATAGAAAAGGATATACTCGAACAACTCGTACAGTTCGCTCGCATGACCCCGGGTGCACCACAACCGTAACACGAAGGCACTTTACGGCTCAGGTCGCGGAACTCGCGGGAATGTCTCAGGTTCGCTGTAGGCACGTGTGATGGACGGTCTTCCGCTCGCATCATCGGAGTGGCAGGAAACCGCGGACGCGGCGTCGTTGGCGGCATAGGCGTAGCGTCGTCGTAGCGAATCGCGCGCGGCGCCGGCGGCGGTGTGGCGGCCGGCGGCGGAGGCGCGCGAGCTCGCAGGCCCGGAGTCTGCAGCGGTGGCAATGGTGCACCGTGATGCGCGCGCATTGCGGCCGGGACTCGGGTGCGAGGCAAAGTCGTAGGATATAATGGCACTACGGGTGAGGCGGCGGCACCCTCTTGGCCGTCAGCAGTCACACCGTGGTCACTAATCGTCTCCTCTATGACTCTCGCTTGACGTAATAATTCTCCAAAACTGCCTATGTGATCCCTCTGTAATCTTTTCCTCATTCTCCTGTTTAGGAGCCCGAATACCATATCGATTTGAGTTTTTACTTCTAGTTCACCTGATGGCAGTTTTGCAATTAACGCGCGTGCTCTTGCCACGAATATGTCCGTGCGTTCCGTCGGCTCCTGTTCGCGAGAAAACAGCTCCCGATATATTGCGTGCACGGGCTTGTGCTCCCCAAAGGCACTGCGCAGAGCGGCTACAGCGGACTTCCAAGTATCGCACTCATGCCGTGCGCTTGTCCACCAAACCGCGGCCTGGCCTAATAATAATAAACTTAATCCGCGGATGGCGTTCGGATCATTAATGTTAGTGGCATCCTTGTACGCTTCCAGCAATGATATTTTAAACAATAGATATGCCATTAGCGCTCGCCAGACGTTCAGCGAGTATCCCCCAACTGGGTTTTGTAGCAGTTAGTCGCACGCCGTCCCGCGTAGTTAATGCGACATCGTGACGTCTATCATTAAAAATTGAAAATGCCGTCCTGCGTATTTATAATGTGCACAAATTACCAGGCAAAAGTAAATAAACACTCAGGAATAATATAGCACATGTAACTTTGAAAAAATAATTTGATTTTCAATTTGTATTTCAATTTTCATAATAATATTGTAAGAAATCATTGTAAAATTGAATGTGTCAGTTGACAAGATGACACTGACAAGCGTTTAACCAACGCTGACAACGGAACGCACAAAATATAGCCATCTCGTTTTCTCTTACTTTTCTCGTTATGTATCTGTCCTTGTCAGACTATAGATAGGAAAATGTATAGCTAGGTATAGCTAACTACAAGTGAGACAACTTTTATCGTGCGTTAGTAGGGATATAACATATCTTTAGTAAAATATCATTGGCTTCCAGAGCGTCAATGAACGGTTCCAGGGGTTCTTCGAACTCGCCAGTAAAACGGGCTGTGCAAGAGGCAAAATTCCCTGTGCTCTCGTACGTTACACTCCGCGGAGTAGAGGTCTCTTCTCTCCGCGAATTCCCAAAATTTTCGCCCATGCGGTCGACGATGCGCTCCAATGCCACCATTTGCGCCTGTTGCAGCGATGCAAACATGGCGGCCATATCTTCCACGTTAATGTTCCCGCCACGTGACGCTCCCGCTCCGGTACTTCCCTCTTCCATGCTTCTAGTTATTGGCATCATTAACTCAATAACGCCCTACTGTTGTGCGCCAGTTTAGCTCAGCTAGTTCAGTCTTGGGTTCTCTCAGGCGTTATTAAGCAAACACACACACAAGATTGATATTTTAATGAGGTTCACAATCAACACACAAATCAATAAGTAATCAGAACGAACTATTATAATTAATTAAACACAGTTACGTATTATTTATATACTACGTGCGGCGGTATAGGTCGCGTGCTCTTACTCAGAGCGCCCGGACGCGCGGGCGGCGGGGTGAATCTCAACAAGGCGCGCTCTTCCCTTGAGCGCGGTCGCTGGACTGCCGGTGGCTCCCGGACCGAACGCAAGCGCATCGGACGACCGACGGTGGTGCGCGGGGAACGAGGCAACACAATGGAATAGGGATGGGGCGCTATAATGGTCAATTTCACCGATAGATGGCGCTGTTCATAATGTAAATCACGCTAACATCGTAAATTACTGTCTAATGATATTCGATAATGAAAGTTTTAAGTTTTCCGCATCTTTTATTGTTGCGACTGTAATACATACATAATCTAGTTTGGATCCGCTCGGGATTTACAGATTTTAACTTTTCAAAGATATAATGTCATATTGCTATTAGCAAAGTACTTAGAACAATACAGAAATCTAATGAAAATGTCCTGGGTGTACCGGACCGGCTTACCCCTTACAAAAATTGACCCTTCGCCAATGCCATATCTTATGCAAACTAAATGTCTGCTCAGTCCCTATTGTATATAGCGTAATAATACATATCTTAATGATTAACTGATCAGTCTATAATTATCCTATTCACATACAAAGGAAATTACGTGGTAATATGTGCAAGTAATGTTTCACTGCTTAGCCCCTATGAAACATAGCGTGATGTTTTATATACCAACTTACACCTTGACTTTTACACAACACATCAGTGAAAGTCCTATCAAAATCCATCCACGGGTTTTCAAATGATACCTGGACGAACAGAACGACAGACAGACAATAATTCCAAAAAAAATTGTTTTGGCCTCTATGTCGATACTATAGTAAATAGAAATTTTGGAAAAATATTCAATGTACAGAAAAAGTGCTCTTTGAGTTTTATTATAGTATATAGAAGAAGATAGATAGATAGATTATTGTTGCGACTGTAATTCAATACCTATACACTACCTGGACTTGGGGAGTTTCATTAAAATTTCATGATCTAGTTTGGACTGGCTCGGGATTTACAGATTTTAACTTTTCAAAGATATAATGTCATATTGCTATCAGCAAAGTACTTAGAACAATACAGAAATCTAATGAAAATGTCCTGGGTGTACTGGATCGGCTTACCCCTTACAAAAATTGACCCTTCGCCACTGCCATATCTTATGCAAACTAAATGTCTGCTCAGTCCCTATTGTATATAGCGTAATAATACATATCTTAATGATTAACTGATCAGTCTATAATTACCCTATTCACATACAAAGGAAATTACGTGGTAATATGTGCAAGTAATGTTTCACTGCTTAGCCCCTATGAAACATAGCGTGATGTTTTATATACCAATTTATACCTTGACTTCTACACAACACATCAGTGAAAGTTCTATCAAAATCCATCCACGGGTTTTCAAATGATACCTGGACAAACAGAACGACAGACAGACAGACAGACAGACAATGATTCCAAAAAAAATTGTTTTGGCCTCTATGTCGATAGTATAGTATCCCCACATAGAAATTTTGGAAAAATATTCAATGTACAGAAAAAGTCCTCTTTGAGTTTTATTATAGTATAGATATAGATAAAAGATTAAATTATTGTTAATATTTTCACAATAATAAATTTATTGGTTTTTAGAAAATTTGGCACGCGTGCCTCTGGTCCGCCATCCCTGTCCTAGGATATTATTTTTAACCGACTTCAAAAAAAGGAGGAGGTTCTCAATTCGTCTGTATATATTTTTTTTTTCTATGTATATTCGCGCATAACTGGCAATTATGAACCGATTTGCAAAAATCTTTCTTCCATCCATTCTTTAATCCGTTAGTTGGGTCCCATAAAAAAAAATTGCTTCCGAATAAGTAGTTCCTGAAAAAACAATAATGGTGACTGCGCAGGAAACTTGCAAGAAAGCCTATATAGATGACTTTTTGGTCGCTTTTTAAGGACAAAAATGGTCATAACTCTGGCAAATATTTACCAATTTCAATGATTCTTTTTTTATTCGAAAGAAGAAACCACCGTAATGAATCTGTATGAAATTTATCACAACCGGATAAGAACTTCCTGGAAGACCATGAACGATGAGGAGGAATTTATCTGGTAAAAACCATAAAACTGATGTTCGACATTACATTGCTCTGACAATTATGAACCGATTTCGATGATTCTTTTTTTATTCGAGAGAGTAAACTACTATGATGATTCCATGCAAATTTCATTACGACCGAATATTTTTTTCCGAAGAAACATGAATTATGTAAAACTATGTAGACGATAATGTGATCATAACCTAAGATCATTTTACGGTCTTCGATGGTTCAATCTTTATATATGAAAATATCACTAAAAAGTTTAAAATAAAATCTTTTTAAAAAAAAATTGAACCGACTTCAATATCACTGAAAAGTATAAAATAATTTAAATATTATTGAAGTTGGTGCCAAATATACACAGCCGGTAAGCTAACACCAACTTCAATAATATTTAAATTATTTTATACTTTTCAGTGATATTGAAGTCGGCTCAATTTTTTTTTAAAGATTTTATATTGTACACATTCCGCCTAGACCATGGCATTACTAATTATTTAGTCGAATATTACGTAGTTTTCAACAAAGAACCTTCATGTGACCAAGTTGAAAACTAGGACGTCGAACACCACAACAATCTGTAAAGCCTTGCAAGTGTTTTTCTTTTAATTCTAATGGGGATTGGCACAAAAAAAGTAAAATATTTTAATTGTTATTGTGTATTCAATAGATGAAATGGACAAAACATCATACATATTATGTTATCTAAAATTTATACAGGATGTAAGGGACTACGTACCGAAAACTTTTATAAAAGATTTCTCAATTGTCCGTTACAACATTACAGAAACCATTTATAAGGAAAATGACTAACGTGTTAATTTTTGAGCATGTAATGAATACGTGCGGAATAATATTTATTTTTCAAATTTTATTAAAAATACGCATATTTTTTTGGAAATTGATGAAAAAGCCGATGAAAAATTTCAACTCTAGAATGTTCAGAATCATGTACTGGATCCCTGGTATCGGTTTTCGGTACGATGTCCCTTACACCCCGTACAAGGGTGACTTATTTGTTTAACATAGGTACCCTAATCACGGTTCTAAGGTCCGTGTTTAATATTAAACTACAAATAATTACTAATTGCTACTGAACACCCCGACCGATGCTTTCGCTCCTAACGAAACTACTTAGTCTATCCGTTTTTCTACAACAGCAGATATCACAGGACGTTTGGAACTTTGGACGATCGTTGGGTATTTCTAGGACTAGCAGTTAAATAATTATAGTAATAAGTAAATTGCTTATATTCGTGAGTATATTTCACATTATTTAAGGCGGAGTTTAGAAACTGTCCCATCAAGCTGGCAATTCACTAGGCGACAAATTTCCATAACGACATGTATTTTCGACTGATACCTACAATAGAAATACTTGAGGCATAGTGAAATCACCGCTAACTAAAAGCGCTGGTGACCTACCTACTTATATCACTAGCGCTTCAATCGCTTAAAATTACATCGATAAGGTGTTCAGTAGCAACACGTAATTATTGGAATATATTTTTAAATAAAAAATTATGACAAGTAACAAGACAAGGCTCAGAGTCTCAAACAATAGTTCGATTTATATAATAGCGAACTCAATTTTATTTGGCATTACATGTAGCTATTGTTTGATTAACAGAAAATAATGGCTTATTCCAACTAGACCTACATTTAGTTCTATTTAAATGCCACGCACGAATAATATGAAATTATAGATATATTTTGCTGGACCAAAGATAAATTATATTTAATTTCTTATTAATTTTTTATCTATAGGAGTACATAGTAAATTCCTTTTATAATTCTCAGAATGTGCGTGGCGATATTAATAATTATTCCACCCCAACACTTACTTAGGATAAATAACATAAAACGAGGCACATGATAGCAATAATTCTAAGTTGTTAATTATAGCCCAAAAGCAGGACAGCTCAGTGGGCGAGCGCTTGCCTTGGACAACAAGGTGCGCAGGTTAGAACTCCGGCTCGTACCTCTGATTTATTTATGCGCGAATTGTCTTTGTGCGATTGTTACTAGATTTCGGTGAAGCAAATCATCGTGACGCAATCTGCATGTCTGAGAAAGCCTTACTGGCTTTCGAATGACGTGTGAAGTTCGCCAACCCGCACTTGGTCAGCGTGGTGGACTGTGGCCTAACCCCCTTCATCTAGAGGGGAGGCCCGTGTCCAACAGTGGGGCAAAAACAAGGGATGCTAAAAATAGCCATCACATCGGCTTGGCTACTGCTTTCTTTACGAAAGTTAGAGCAAGACCTACAGAAAAGAAATATATTTTTGAAGTGAAAACTTCTTTAGCGGCGCTGTGCACTTTTTACTCAGCACATTTCGTTTTGAATATGTTTCGTAGTTATACAGCCCCAAACGGCCGAATTTAATCTAATTTGAAATTTTGTGGCGACTCGACACATGTGGTAGCGTTGCGAAGAAGAGAAGTACCACATACAACAAGACAGATGGCGCCACCGATTTCTGAATCGTGCAAGCGAAGTTTCTCCAATTCGGAGAATATATACAACATCGCGATAACAACTGTCGGGGGCTTCGGCCCTGACCGAGCATCACACCTCGCTCGGTCGGAGGATCCTCCCTTTAGCACCGCCGTCGACGCATCCGCTAACATTTCAATCAGAAATAAATTAACCATCGATTTTTTTACTAAAGCATTAATTTCATCCGTATGGCGAGCTTAGAATGGTACCGCATCTCTCACATGCCAATATATAATGATAATACGATGAAGTGGCATAGTCTAAATTAATTTGATTACTCTTTTCTTTACAGTAATGGATGTATGAAGTGATTGTTAATCACAATACATGTTGTGCGCAGGCATGTTTACATTGCACCCACTAATGCACGATATTGTCTATACTGTTTATTTATTATTATAAAATATAACTTATCCCAACAAACTATTGTTAAACAAGGTTTCTATTCAGTAGGAAGACATCATTAGTTACATGGGTAACAGATTTTGAGCTCTGAAACGATGCGACAAGGTTTAGTATTGATAACCTATGTTAACCATTTCTTCATTCCGTATGTTTAAGGAAATGCTCAGCCTTACCTAATAAGCTTTGACTGCGATAAATATGTTTATTAGTATCGCAGTAGCATGTTCAGTCGCAGAAAAATAAGCACGGGAATATAATATCATTGAAACAAAGGTGTATAATGAACAACATTTTATTTGACACTAAATAAATATACAATTAACAAAATTTCTTTACAGGAATTAGACTATTTTTAAATAACTCTTAACACTCTTTCCGCGACTGTACATGCGTTATACCTAACTTACAACTATTACTTTAAATTCACAGTACACTGTATTGAACAGTTTCCTGAATTACAAAGAGTTTGCAAATAAACATTTACATGAAAACATGTTTTATGCGACGGCTCAAAACATAACACTAGCAAAACATGTTTTAAAACTGTCTTAACCAAAAGGTTAAAAAAAACATTAAAACCAGTGTTTAAATGTGTTTGGAGACTTTTGGCTAAAATACAAACATACTTCTAGCACGAATAGAGGGCGTTACCGTATGATAGCATCAAACGATAAATTGTCAAACACGAGACTACAAAATTGATCTTTATGTCATATTGTTAAAGTTCAAATTGAAGTATCACGCTGTGGTTGACAAATTATCGGAGTATTAATTTTGAGGAAAATTTCATTCCAGTGTACTGTCAACTATCTAATTATTCCATCTACCACACTTCTACTCTTCGGATATATTTACAAATAAAACAGCCGAAGAGTGGCGACTAAGGGATGGAGAGAAGTGTGGGTCATCCCTCACGCTAAACTTTGACCTCAGGGGTCGAAACTTGTTGAAAATTATTATTTCATGACATTACATACATATTGAAACCAATTTAATTATACATAGATTTAAATATATGACAATTCAACCATTTTAAGTACGAGTGGTAATAAAATGTATGCATGAAATTTCGTTCCAAGAGGTCAAGCTAGTGTATCGATAGCCAGTATGTACTCGCTGAATATGTTCAGATCCACTTGCAACAGCTAATAACGAAAAATCATATTACAAAGTATAAAGCTCATAGCTAAAATTTCTTTCGTATTCAATGTACGAACAAAACCACAACAAATGTAATGAGGATCACCATTGTAAACTAAACTGCGAGACAACAATTTTGAATGTAATTAATTTTGTAACAGCAACATATTCAGAATAGACGTTATACATTATATAATAAAGTTCAATATTGTAGTAATTATTTGGAAGGATAGTGTTTGTTGCATATCGTTTTGTTTGAATATGTATTTACATGGCCGCCGGTCGCCGGCACTTCCGTATCGATACTTGTGACGTCATCTCATGGGCTCTTCAAGGGATTTTCATGTTGTTCAGGCGACGTTGATCGGGTTTAGACTTTCACGGAGACGCTCAAAAAGGCTCTCGCTGTCGCTGTCATATGCCTGTAAAGATGAGAGTAAAATATTTAGTATGTTTCAAAGGTATTGTTGGGAATACTTATCAATAGAGTTATTATGTGTCAGGTGTGGAGTATGAACAATAGCGATTGGCAATAATATGCAATAACAGTTTCTTTAGATATGTGGTAGGAAACCCTTTAGTACTTATTTGTGATAGTAAACATGATAATTATACAGATTGAATAGTTATTGGGAGGTGGACAACCCGCTCAGTAAATCAGCTTCGGGAACTGGAGAGTTTCACAGAAGAATGGGACAAATTATAATCGAAAAAAATTGATAGTTCATAATAGTAATTTAGAATCGATATCATGTCAATAGATGGTAGAAATTACAATTGAAAGACGCTGCTGCCTGTCTTCTTGTTTTTCCTTAGTCTCCTCTAACATACACCCAACGGGAGGCGATGGAAGGGTGCTATTCACTCGGATACTCGTACGTATTTACATAAATCTATATCAGGTTACTATAGTCGTAATAGGTCGTGGGTTCGATTCCCGCCAAGTGTCTGGGTGTTATTTATCTAATAATAGTCGTGTGTGGAATTGTCCCAGAATATTTATATTAATGTCAGAATATGTGTCACTCACGTCATCATCGGAGTCCGTGTCGGTGTCGGAGTCGCTCCCCGCAGGCACCGAGGCGAACACGTGCGCGGCCGCGGTGCGTCGTGCGAGTCGTCGCGGCGTGCGGCCTGCGTAGTCACGCGCGTGCAGCACGGCGGCCGCGCCACCTCCGCACCTCTCGCGTATGCACGACACGAGCCGAGCGTCGCCGCGGGCCGCTGCGATATGCAGCGCCGTCCATCCGGCCAGGTTCTCCTGATAAGACAATACGACGCACATTGATAACGAGATAACATACACAAAGGGGAATCGCGCCCGCTCAAAGTACTTAAACCAGCTCTAGGTGACCCGGGGGCAGGCGTTATCGCGAGCACCGCGAGGGTGCCTGGTGCCAGGGGAGCTTGTATTTCTGTTTCCACCGCAACGTGCTCTGGAACTAGAGATACTGACGAGGTCCGTACGGAGTGTCCAGTCTCTCGCCGGGAAGGTTTTAGTTAGTAAAAATCTCACATAAACCGGCCTCCAACCCTGAGGAAACTGGGTACTTTTTGAAGGTTTCCTCCCCGAAAGCAAAAAAAGTAGGCATCACTACAGTGTCAGTTAAACGGCCGTTAAGCCTCAATGTGTGAACGGCACAGTAGTTGGTGAAATTACTACGCTCAATAGAAATAATAACCAATTTCTCAGGTACCAACCGGCAGTGGTAATAGGCATGCATAGCACTTCCCAACAGGCAAACATCCAAACGACTTGTGTCCCTAAGTTATATAAAATACAGCTCGGCTGAGTTAAAAGCCTCCTATTGTCCGGTAAAGCTGTAATGGCCATCTGCGGCCAACAGCGTCTATCAAACCAAAAAAAAAAGTTAAAATAGTCGGGAATCCCTGGAGTACCTAACAGCTCTAGTGGCTGATAGACTAGCTTCGTTAATACTGCAACCATAGTAGTCTGTCACACAAGTATTATCAGTACGGCTTTATCACTTACTTGACCGCACAGATAGATACTCGTTACTTAACAAACTCAAATAAATACAGTTCATGTGATTGACCAATCATTTTATTGCTACATGGATGACTAACAGAAACCCTTGTGATGTATTCGGGATTACATCACAGACATGACCTCAAAACTTTTCAGCTTAAATGACGATAGAAGGCAAACTTAATACAGGGAAAATATAAAATTAATTAAAGGATTATTAAGTAATTGAAAATTACTTAATGGAGTGACCAGCACGATCGCACGTTTTAGACATGTGTCTTCTGTGTCCAAATATATTAATATTATAACAATAACAAGCAATTAGAAGAGAAAGGTACTGATTAATAAATATTGAATTATAAATAAATATCAATACAGCGTTGCTAATGTAGTGCAGCGGAAAATCATTAAATTATTCGTAGTTAATTAGGAATTACCGATGTGCATAATTTCCAGTCAAACGAAACCGCACAAAACCTAATTAAAAGGGCGCGTTTTTATTTGGAAATATCCATTTGTTGCGAATATTCCCACATTCAATATTGGTATATTAATAACGTAACCATTTATTCCCGTTTTCTGGTACTTAGTGCCGTAGTACCCAAAGGAAGCTTCGGGACGGTATGTCCCGTTTTAAAAAGCTAGCATCCTCAACACTGATATGGCGCTAAAATCACTTAATGGCGATTATGTTCTAACAATTTGAAACAAATTAGTTCCACACCTAAATAGAAGAAAAACTAGGCTATGTTTTTTCTGGGATAGTCAGGCAAAAAGAGATACCCTATACTGAACTCTCACAAAACACAGCGAGTTAACATCTATATAAATCCTTTTACCCCTGTGTGCAGGATACCTATTGCCCAGTATACATTGCTAAAATTTGTGGAAAGCCTGTTTAGAATCACGTTATTCATCATAAGCCTATGGAATATTTGCACGTGCGGTAGCAGCAAACAAAAAAACCCCAATGGTCAAGATATCGAGGTTATCAGTAGATTAGGGATACGGGTTTTCCAAGACAATGCCGAAGGTACTCGTACGTACATGACGAATGTTTATTAACGTAAACCGATATTACAAATTTTGGCGTATCATTGCACTTATCCAAATTATTGTTATTACGGTACTAGTAAGAGTAGGACACGTGTTTCGAAGGAAACACGTATCCTATAAAAAGATCACTTAGGGCCAGCACAGTCATATAATGAGGTAAGTACGTTATAAAAATTAAACTATAAATATAGTACCTGCCTATCTTAACAACGTTTTTAGAATAAATTAGCTAAAAGCAGACGTCACGAACGTCCTTGAAGTTACATAATACGAAATAGTTCAATGAATCGAGAATCCACAACCACACTAACTAAATTTGTACCATTTCAAAGAAATATATAGAGCATTATATTTCGAAAATTTATTTATAAGCCTGTGTCTACGACTCATCTGCGCGTCCCTGCCAGCTATATTATTTACGCCAAAAAAATCATAGATTCAAATTATATCGAGATCAGGGTTATTATATGAGATCAATCCCCAGAAAATAATAAAAGGTGGAAGTAAACATATTACTTTCTTTACACTGCATCGACGACTCGACCATTTAATTTCTCCTTATTCAGAAGTCTATGTAGTATTATTGTCTATGTATTTTAGTAGTTATAGTATTTTAGTAGTCCTATTTTAGTATTCAGAAATTCTGCCCAGCACAGAATCGTTCTGACCAAACTTAAATCTACTGTAATCTCTGGTTTTTATTGGTCCTCACGATACAAGCTGTGCTTAGTGTGAGGGCCATTGGTAATTAAATAAAGTTAATCGTATCTAAGTACTGCACTATGTAAAACATGAAACATCTTTTTGTTAATATTTCTGTGTACTTATGGTAAATAAAGAATTTATTATTATTATTATGTTGGAACGATGAGACTCTATGACGCGATCAAAAAATATAAAGACGGGGAGTAACTTGTAGCTTGGTGATACAAATAACTCAGGCTAAGGAAAATATTGGAATTGATCTAGCTCGGCCAAAGGTGGCCTTTACAGCTTCCAGGGAATGATCGAGGAAGTTCACGCGAGGCGTATAAGCCCATGTAATTACTCGAGGGTTTTTTTTGTGGGTTCTGTCGTACTTGATTAGTTTCACCGTATTGGTCGACTGGGGTAATCCGCTTGACTCAGTGCGGTCATTGTGGTTAAATAGTAAAACTATTCATAGAGTTTATATATATGTATGTATGTATATATACCTATGTATTTATTTATATAAATATAAATATTATCAAATATAACATTATATGTACTTATTTAATTTTATTGTATATTATATGTGTATGTTTGTTATTGTATTTTTGTATGTAGTAATTTGTTGTACACTTGTTTGTATCCTCAACAGTATTTAAAAGTTTTCTCCAAATTCTCCATCACTCAAAGGTTAGCTGTCAGAAAACTCAATGTTTGGGTTAAGCACGCCTTTGTGCATTAATTGTTTTTTAATAATAATGTGTAATATAATTGTGTACAATGAAGAATAAGAATAAGAGTAGACTTGTACCATCTCGCAATCGTGCATTCATTCGATATTTTATGCTCACGCGGCAACCTACATTTAGCTGCGTGCCCCATGTTGTTTGCATATAAATCATTTTTACTGTAGGTCAATAACTTAGGACGACAAAAACTATAATGGCAAGATAAGCTTAAACTAAAACTAAATTTATAACCATACAATACCTACATTTGGCATCGTCCTTTCATACTCGACACCATGAAACCGCACTACTTCAAGTCCACAAGTATGCAGAGCCAACTGGACTGCACATTGTATATATAAATAAATATAATTGCAGTAGTGTAAAAGATTAAGAAGTTTCTACTTACTTTTAAATTGATATCTGCTCCATAGTAGACCAGGGTATGTAGTGCGTCGACGTGTCCCGCTGACGCTGCTAAATGCACGCATGCTTGACCTGAAGCAAAATTGAAATATGTTTATTAAATAGAAAAAGTAGATTTAAGTAATTTATGATTTGAGAATTGTTAGAAATGCGAATAATATTCAATACAAAGCAACCAATAGCATCACGAACCCTTTAAGGTGCCAAATAGTGAGATTGTAGGAATACTTGGAAATATAAATAACTTGATGGGTCATCTTTTAATGAAGAAGTTACTCGACTTCTGGAATGCTAGTTTGCTGATAACATGTATTTGCGTAAGTATCTACGACACAAGATGACACAAAGGTCTCGCTGATACTTGATTGTTTACTTTAGGAAAAAAACAAAATGATTGTGAATGACGACTTCGTATATACATTTAATTGAAGTCTACCGAACCTTTAGATAACATTCGAGTATGTGTCGCAGTTTAAAATATCCAACATCTCAGTATTGTTGATATAACCTTTAACACCGAATGATGGAACGACATTATCGCTAATTTACTAATTATGGAAGGTAAAATTCAACGTTAAAATGTGGCAGCCGGTTGATAAGCAAACAAAAATCAAGAGAGGTTTCTACGTGGGATCCACCATAATAGTCATAGCTTAAAATAACAATTTCATCAAATTAATCTGATCTATAATGAACCTTTGCATCTTACAGAGTTCCAGGGCGCCAGTTAAGTGTTGACTATTACCGAAATGCTCTGTGATTACCACGCACATGAATCTTGGATGTAATCCAAGTGTATTTTAGATACAGATCTAAAATAATGCCGACCGCACTGAAATGGCCTACCGCTGTTTAGCCTCGGAATTTGGGTTACAAATTTTTTTTAGCTCGTTGAAAACTTCTGGAACTAATTCTCAAATACAATCCCTTGACAATTATTATTATCACATCATGAAAATCTCATACCACAGCTTATTGTCGCGTTGTTTCTGAACAAACTTAAATGGGCTTCGTTGTTACTAAGCACTGGCGAGAATAGAAAGAAGCCGTTTGCTAAATAAACACCTCAGGCTAACGTCATTTGCTAATTATTTTAACCTATTTGCACGAAATGTTCGCACCTACCTACAATCAAGAATAGTGCGGTGCGGGGAAAGAACCACCTCGAATGGCGAAAAAATACATTATTATGTACACATACGCGGACTTCAGTCCTAAAAGATCTCACAACTCTACACTGAACACTTTATGTCCACACGAAAAGATTAGGAATAGTGTGAAGACCTGTTGTAGGGAACGCAAATAGCGAACTCTGTTAAATGGCGATAAAACTTGTTTCCAAGTAGACAAAATCCAAATAACAGAGTTGCGATTCATATGACTATTAGATAGAATATTCCAACAACGTTCAGACTCCATATTATGGTATAGTACAATTCTCCACGTGTAAGAATGATTTACCGCCACACAAACAAGTTTCTTATTTGCATATTCCAATAGGCTATTAGCTTCTAGAGGCGAATAGTAGGTAATAGCAATTGTAAACTGATTGTTGTATGCGTAGAATCGTGAATATTAATGAGATATAGGAAGCGAAGTCGAATTAAGAAGAATGCATGAAGGAGCTTTCTAAGGAATTGTATGAATAATGACGGTCTGTTGAGACATGGCCGCGATTTAACGGAGTTCCCGGCGAACATGACAACACAAGGCACCAAAATCTTGAAGTAATAGAAAACAAACGATACCATCATTTGTTTTCTATTACTGAGGTTGCCAAATACTTTTAAGAGCTTACTAAGAAACTGATGGTATTGTCGAATCCATAAAAAGTTGAAACAAATTCGGAACAATACTGATTCTACATTACATTAACACTAGGTAAAATAAAACTAGGAAAGAACTTTTACGACTTTGATAATCGAATGCAAATGAGATAACAACATAGTAGGTATGTGGCATACGAGTCAATTTGGAAATATAATTATCCAAATATGTTTCGACTTACTTATTCAAACGACCAAAATGGTCAGTCATGATCGTTCAACCTCAACAAAGTTATTCATAGATAAGAATAGTCTGGGCGGCCGATGAGTGTAATCTTCGCAGCGCCATTTACGACACAACAATAATTAAGTATTTATTCTTGGAAAAAATAGGCAGGCACGCAATCAAAACACTCATCATCCAGCCTGCTGCGTACAGCTGGCGTCAGCTGGCGTGACAGAGAGACGAATCGAGCGAATATACTTATAGCTAACAGTGGAGTGTGCGATGTCGTCACGCGGTTGCGCGGGCGCGGCGAGGCGCGCGGCACGGGTGGCGTGCATTGGCGGGGGGAGGTGGCGCGGTCGCGCGGAGGGAGCGATGGGGTTTTCCCAACAATGTAGCTGCCGGTGACTGGCAAGCGCACGCAACAAAATCAGCTGCCCTCGCCAAATATGGCGCGGCTCGACGGCGTTTTCACTATTTCCGTATAACGTGCACAGAGATGTGAGCCCATCTGAGGAGCCCATGCCCATGTACATTTCAACAAAGATGATTGAACTCCGAGATAACGGTCTCGCTAAGTAATGGATCGGAAGCTTCAAAATATTGATATCATATTGGTTATTTTTCATTAGGATATTAACAACGCAGAAATCACGATGCCCACGAGGAGTGGCGCTGATGAATCGTTACCGACAGACATCGTTATGGATAAAAGGATGATAATTTATGTATTATGTAATATTGGAGTTTTATAGACATTTTTTTTACATTTTTAAGACAAACATTTGCGCAGTTGTCAATTGGCGTTTCAACAACAGATAAATTTATTTTTTGAAAATACATTATTATGCATACGGAACGAACCACGCGCATACATAATTTTAACAGGTTTTCTTGTAAAAACCCATCGTCTTGCGTCAAAGTCAACAGGCCAGGAAACTAAAGAATATCTTTTTATAATAATAACCATGGCAATTACAATTTTCTGGTGAGTCTCCTTATTGTGTGGACAATCACGTACTATGCTACGAGTGGTGTCATTTGGGTTATCAGTTATCAGTGCGTGTTTAAATGAGCAATACGATTCAAAGCTAACTTTATAATGGAAATGCGCTGTGGAAATGTTCGTGAACCAATAGGCGTCATTAGACTAGGAGCAGATTGCGAAGCGTGCGAAATAATAAGATAAGAAAGAGGCCAGTATAAGTTACATTAATAATAATAATAATAATACATTGGGAACATAACATTTAAATATGATAGTAATAAGTACTAGAAGTCTACGACGATAATGTTTTACGAAAGGAGAAGGTGATTTGCGTTCAAATATAGAAAAAGAGCGTGGTAATAGCAAAACCCATCAACTCTCACTACGGCAACAGCCATTCGTCATTAGACGCAACGGTTGTTCTACAGTGATCTGAACTAAAACCAATACCATAGAGCATATTTTGTGTCAACAACAAAATATCAACACAAGGTGATGAGACTGCAAATAAAAATTAAAGACATTGTTAATAAACACAATGTTCAGGGATACGAAGACAACGTTTACGTAGCTCGTTTAGATAATGTTAAAGTTTTCATGGCAATAGATAACGTTGTTGCGAGACATTGAAAAACCAGGTTTGAAAAAAGGAAAACCCCGGTGTATAAAAGTAATACAATACAAACTGATAGCGGCTTATGTGTGTACAAGTACATGACTAGATAAGGCACAAAATGAAGCCATAAAACAGAAAAAAGGAACGATAACTTTAATTAATTTATGAAACAATCGCTTGTGTGAGGTAGCCGTATTTGCTGTAGCTAAGAGAGTAGTAACCACGGAATAATATAGTAACGGTGAAGGCATGCACATTATTGATGAATACAAAGCAGTTCCAAACTGGCTCAATCCCTATCATAGAACTTTGAACTTAGTAGTAGTTAGTATGTCTACCACGACAGCTGATTCTATAGAGATCCACCTTTTTTTATAAACTTCTGACAATTTATTCGAAATTATTGATATCATTTATCTAAATCCTTGTTGCTATTTTCGTCTGTGGGAAAACCAACCAAAATAAATAGCTAAACCAGCTATCCTTGGACGTCGAGATGACCCAAACGCGAAAACTCAGTCCGAGCTCAAAATAATGTATAGTATTATACCTACGGATCATTAAAATAAAACCGGATTTTGTGTAAAATCCCAATAATTCGACCGGTCATCACCCCAACAGACGCTTATATCTAAGTCAACATTGCTTAGGAATATTCTAGTGCAGGCGAGACGGTCCCAAACATGAAGTATATATGCATATAAAACCGCACTCAACTCGACTTTAGCGGCAGATACATTTTTAGAGTAGGTAGTCCACGAAGATATAATTAGAAAGCGGCGCCACGTAACGTGCTCATAATACACGTGAACGGGTGGGATTTCCGTCTGCATGTAACAACCTCTCGGTCGGCACACTTTCTCGTGGGTATTGCCCATACAATCATCGTCAAAGCCACTATTATTCTGGCACACCAAGTCAGAATGTTCGGAGGCGTCAGCGGTCGGCTGCGGTTTTCCTGCCATTTGCTTACCTTGGTGGCAGGCGCCTAGTAGACGCAGTTCAGTCTTTCGGTGTTTAGTTTCCTCAACACAAATTAAAATGTTTATAGGGTTGTAATTTTTGTTCTGATTTGACCTTAGGTCAAAGGACAGACTTGACTAATAGGATAATGGCGCCATTGGCGCCTATGTGCCTTTTGTGCACACCAGTTAGTTTTCTGCATGGATTTTATCGCTAACTAGCTGGCCTGCGCAGCTCCACCCACGCTTTTATTGAAAAAACATACATGTATACTATACATAATATAAACCTTAAAACTGCATTAAAATCCGTTGCGTAGTTTAAAAGATCTGGGAGACTTTGTTTTATAGTTATACTATGAAAAGAGGATAAAGATTAGATTGAAGATGCATACGTAAACAATTTTTTTAGTCGGGAATTCCACCTTCATCGTACGATAAACCGTACGGTTTATTTACTTAAGGTAATGTGGCGTCACAATTATCACTAGAACAATGGTCGGTTTAACCCAAGCTCCGTGTACGGCTCGTCTGCGAGCGCTACACGGCCAAAATTTAGCTTTCACTTGGTGAGCGGTCGGCCCTGTTCGTTACGCGACCGGGTCGTCGTAACAACGTTGGGAATACCCAGCTAGGCAGCCGAACCGCCAGCCTCCGGTTGCAGTCGCCCGGTCGACGGCTCCGCTGATCTCACTCGACGACACACAACCAATCGTCCAAAAATATAAACCGATCTCTAATTATCTGACATGTTTTCCGAATGTCACCACAAGGTCAAGCTGTTGGGAAAATCCATATGCAAATGCGACGAAAACATTGAACCGAAATTCTTTTACATCAAACATGAGGTGGTCGTTTGCCGCTGCGCGGGGAAACCAGAAACCATAGTGAATTAAGTTATTTATATCCGCTTTAATGCAGCCCGGGGAGGTAGGGAATTCCGAATTCGAATGACTGTAAATCAAACGGAATATGTTTAAATTGTGTATCGAGCTCAAGAAGATTCTCCAATGACATTGAGCGTAATCAAGACCTTGACGGGCGTCACTAGCAGGCACGGTGCGTTCACACGTAAACACTGTAAAGTTTTGTTTAGCATAGTAAACAGGTTTCAGTTGATCCTAGATGCGACTAATTCAAGAGATATTTTAGAGGAACGCCGTATTTTTTCTGTTATAATTCACATGCGTGATGTGCCTGTGCCGGTTTGCGTTCGAATCGCAGTTGAAGGTGTTGCACATGACAAAACCATTGCACACTGAAGGTGCACACAACCAATGACGATATATTATACTATAGATTTAGTTATCATAGAATTACTACTATACTCTCTGTAAATGATTTAATCAACAATGCTAAATAGCTTTTCCTTTGCCAAACCTGTAGGACTATGAGAGCAAAATGGATATGGAAGTTATCACGCACCCTCTGTAATTACAAGCTGTAGCGTATAGGCAAATGTTATTGTCACATGCTATAAATTTATTTGTCGAGTGCTGGGTACGTGACCTGAATGATAGATAAGGAAATGAGTATAAAAGTAAAGCGGCATATTATAACTTTACAGCTTCATATTGCTGTAAATGTTTACGTTCAATAAAAACGCAATTGGTAGCAATTACACCAATTGACGATAGATTAAACAAAACTAGTAAGAACATAGCGACCTATAATATAGTTTTTTAAGCATTTTTATTAAGACAGTTAATGGAACGCTCTTTGTACAGTTCCCTTGTGCGGGTTTTTACCCTCCATGATTCAAATGAACTGTTGCGAACTCGAATGCTAAGCCTTAAGTTTTATAGGGATTTAATTTAATGTATTTCATTTGAGACTGGAATCATTGGACGGACCTCGGGATACTAAGCACACTAATTCGGAAAAGTGGATATTCTAGGGTAACGTTTTCTTATCGAAAACCTAAAATGGCTTGATCCTCTTATGATGTTGTGGAAATCGATACCTGAGATATAATAAAATAACTTACCATTATAATTTTTCTGGTTCAGTGCTGTAGATAATATCCTCGTTGGATGTTCGGCAACGGGCGCCAGGAGTGCCTGCAAGCACTCCACGTGGCCTGCCGCCGCCGCCTTGTGCAGGGGCGTCTCGCCCGTCATGTCCCGGACTCCTATCGAGAGTCCAGCGTGGACTAGCATCCTCGTGACTACTGCGTTACGACTCATCACCGCAAGGTGCAGGGGCGTGTGGCCATCATCGTTGGCGACGTCCAGCAACGCTTTGTTTGGACACACCCTGATGAGTGTACCGACTGATTTTTCGCAGCCGTGCAATGAAGCGATGTGTAATTGTCTGTAAAAGAGGAATTACGAGATTGTAGATACTTTATTCATATATCATTTTTTTTTATTCCAAGTTTACGTATTAGTACTCAAAACTTTTTATTCACCGATTGGTGGTGTGATTGATAATGGTGGTAATTCTAATTATGATTAGCTAGAATCAAGTTGTTACGATTTTACTAAAAATAACCGAAATTAAAGTGGTATGCGACCTTTGACGATGTATTAAGCCGGTTTGTGCGCGCGCGCTTCGGTCTTTCGCCGGGGCCCGCGATATCATGTGACTCAACAAACCCGTCGCGAACCTCATCTTACTATTCTAGACTTTATCAGACGGGTTTATGCATGAAAATTTAAATCAATTAACATTCCAATACAATCTACTAAAATAGCGTATTATTAATTTAAGTTTGTTCTGATTTAAAATTGCTTGGAGATGTAATGCTATTCTAGAATAATGCTGGAGATACATACATAGAAATTGGTCTAACCGGCTTTTGTTTTAATTCTTCAAGGTTGATGTCGTGTGATTTCTTCACATTTAAAATAGATTTCTATTAACCTGGTAAGCAGGATCCTACCTACAATGAGTAGTAGTTATATGTATTTACTGACACCCAAAGTGCCCAAAGTGTATGTGGAAGACTTTAAGGCGATAGGAAGTTAACGAATGCTAATGATGTAATCAGCGTGGCGGAAGTGTTTTCTTCCTTATAACCAGTGTTTATACACGTAACATTTAATAAAGCCGTTGAATCACAAATACGAAGAAACCAGCACCGCTATAAATGATCTCATATTTATAATTATATTTAGTGTAGAACGCGTCGGGACAGGAGCAGAGAAGCACTTGACAAATCATAAAACTTCTATCTTCCTATAATGCTTTCGTGGGACTTTTGCCACATGCGGATGTTGATAGTGAGATTCTAGATATGATTCTCAAGTCACCTTTGTCCAATCTGGTTAAATGAACTGTTCATCTTTTGGAATGTCTTCTACATTCTGCTGAAGTTTACGACATGTATTTTTTGTTACATCTGATCCATTGTTATATTCTTCTCTCTCCTACTAGAAGAGAGAAATTTACTTCACCTCAACTACTATGACAAAATGTCTTAAGTACACAGAAAATAAACCAATTGATTTACTCACTAAACCAATGACAATTTGTTTCTAATGTGTATGGTCCAGCAAAGTAGTTACGGCCATCTCTGATCAACAGTAATCTTACCAAAAAGACACATTGAGAAAAAGGTTGCTGTCACGCGCTAATGATTTATATAGATTTTCAAAACAGTGCTGCAGATTTGAAGTCGCCCTTATGTTTATGGTTCTTGAGGAACCAAGCAATTTAACTCTCAAACTCATGGCTCTAAATTAACCAGGTTGTGTAAAAACCCAAGATTCCATTTCTGCATCTGCCTGGCGGGTCATACATTGTTTGGGCCAGTATTTAAATTAAGCCTTATTAAAAAACAATCTTTTTAACCGACTTCAAAAAAGGAGGAGGTTCTCAATTCGTCTGTATATATATATATATATTTTTTTTTTATGTATGTTCGCGCATAACTCTGTCAATTATGAACCGATTTGAAAAAATCTTTCTTCCATCCATTCTTCAATCCATTGATTGGGTCCCATAAAAAAATTATTGCGTAGTAATAAGTAGTTCCTAGAAAAACAAGAATGGTGACTGCGCACTGAGAGCTGCAGGTAAGCCTATATCGATGACGTTATGTCGCTTTTTAAGGACAAAAATGGTCATAACTCTGGCAAATATTTACCAATTTCAATGAAAGAATCATTGAAATTGGTAAATATTTTTTATTCGAAAGAAGAAACCACTGTATTAAATCTGTATGAATTTTATTACAACCGGATAAGAACTTCCTGGAGGACCATGAACGATGTGGAGGAATTTATCTGGTAAAAACCATAAAACTGATGTTCTCCATTACATTGCTCTGACAATTATGAACCGATTGCGATGATTCTTTTTTTATTCGAGAGAGTAAACTGCTATGATGATTCCATGCAAATTTCATTACGACCGGATATTTTTTTCTGAAGAAATATGAATTATGTAAAACTATGTAGACGATAATGTGATCATAACCTACCTAGATAATTTTACGGTTTTCGATGGTTCAATCTTTATTTATGAAAATATCACTAAAAAGTTTAAAATAAAATCTTTTTTTAAAAAAATTGAACCGACTTCAATATCACTGAAAAGTATAAAATAATTTAAATATTATTGAAGTTGGTGTTAGCTTACCGGCTGTGTATATTTGGCACCAACTTCAATAATATTTAAATTATTTTATACTTTTCAGTGATATTGAAGTCGGTTCAATTTTTTTAAAAAAAGATTTTATTAAATTCACATAATGTTTGAAGATTTTAACATGACAAGTAACGAGGCATCTGTTTTAAATAATAGTGTTTTAATTTGTACTATTTGCCATAATAAAAAATAAAATAATAATATCTTGGGACAATCCACACACGGTCATCTGATCCCAAACTAGGCAGAGCCTGTACTATGGAAACCAGACAACTGATACTAATACTTATATACAATTTTTTTTTGTAAATACATACTTAAATAGATAAATAACACCCAGACACTTGGTGGGAATCGAACCCACGACCCATCGGTTGGCGGACAGGGTGTCTAACCACTAGACCAATGGGCCTGTCAACCATAACAACCATAACCATAACTTTAATAATGTTTTAACGGTTTTAAGATTACCTTAGTCATTGGATTTACAAATCCATAATGTAACTGTAATATTTTCATCATCATTACTAGCTGGAAGACATCCTTTGCTGGACTTACGCCACCCCCAAGTACCGGAGTGCCATAATCCCCACACTTGGCAGGTTTTGGAATCACAGTTTATGTGTTAGTTGGATATTATACAGATGCTTCTAGATTCAGCAGCAAGGCGAAAAATGTTCACTTCATTATTTTTATTATTCTACAAGCAAGATGACGGTATGCGACACACCTGCCTATAGACAGCTGCAACATAACCAGCTACAGCGCACTTCACACCAAAACACAGGAATACACAGCGGTGGACCTACTTGGATAGTTACTTGCACAATCACTCAGTAAAATATATATAAAATGTTTATAGTATTATCCCATGTATTCCCTCTAAATCATATAGGTAGCATATAAATTAGTATTACCATGGTTCATTTTTGATATTAATATGTTAACATAGTTTTACTTCAACATGTAGGTAATATTCGCATAAATATCATGTAATATTTGCATATTTATTATAAAACAAATCTATAATATCTAGTTCCGCAATATCTTCTCGTCCGAAATACCGCAGTGCCTGAAGACGAAGGATTTTAACCAATGTGTGTTGCCAGTGATGACATATGGTACTGAGACATGGTCTCTTAACGGCTGGCATTTTAGAGAAGTTCAGAGTCACACAACGAGCCATGGAGAGAGCTATGCTCGGAGTTTCTTTGCGCTACAGAATCCGAAATGTGGAGATTCCCCGAAGAACTAAGGTCACCGACATAGCTCTCAGAATCTGCAAGTTGAAGTGGCAATGGGCAGGCCACATCGCTTGAAGAACCGATAACCGCTGGGGAAGAAAGGTTCTCGAGTGGCAACCACGAACCGGAAGACGCAATGTTGGCAGGCCTCCCACTAGGTGGACAGACGACATTGTGCGCGTCGCAGGTAACTGGTGGATGCAAATAGCCAATTGTCGTTCATTGTGGAGTTCTAAGGGGGAGGCATATGTTCAGCAGTGGATGTCTTCCGGCTGATGATGATGAATAATAATAATATACAAAAATGGTCATCTGATCCCAAAATAGGCAGAGCCTGCACTGAACTAATGAGACATCCAGCCAGATACAAATACTTAAATATACTTTTAAAATACATACTTAAATGACGAGCCCATCAATCATCACATTTGTGTGGAATCAAATGTCTTTTTAAATTTTAACAGCAATAGGAAGGTATATCTAATACCTTTATAACTGTCTATAAAAATACTTCTTAAACAATATTAAACATGGCATATTGTAACAGATCCACTTAAACAAAATGTTGACATGTCACTTACTAGTATATTTCCATTCACTAGCCCAGATATAATTGGTATGATAAGAAAATGTTATTCTGTGCTTTATACGTATAATTATAATATTAGATACCTATATATTAGTTGCATTAATACCTTTAATGCAATGATGCAGGTGTTTTAGGGTTTTGGTCACTCTTATAATTATGCTACTAATTGGAAACAATCCGCCAATTGCATAGAATTGTGTAATAAATGATATATTTTGCTCGCTACAATCAACTCAGTAGACTATCATATTATTTCATTTTGACCAACCTATATAAGTGGGTTTACATATTGAATACAAGTGATACTTACGTGTCACCGTCGTCATCCTGTTGGAAGAATATAACAATGGGGGGTTTCTCATGTCGCGATACTGTGTACAAATAGTTTTCCGGCGGCGCCAGACTTGGCTCACATATCTGCACTGCTGAAAAGCACTCAGAAAGACACAGATCTACACCACTATCTAACACGTTTATTGGTTCTGAAATATCACATAACACTTCTTCTTTTACTTCACTTTCGGGCAACACTTCACCAGAATATAAGTCACAAGGTCCGGACAGAAAACCCGAGTCGACATGTTCGTCCTCGGGAATTTTGGTATCGCTCCTTTTGTTAGCACTCATTTTTGTTTATTCTACTTATTACAATTTAATTTAAACTTTAAATCAAGGAATGAGCCCTTGCTGTTTGTTTTTAACTAGGCGAAATCATGTTTTATAACATAAGTAACACGTATATTTCAACCACTTCACAACATAAACGTATGCGCAGTGAACGATCAATGCGCAGCAACTCAGCAAGCGGAATCAAGTAATAGTGTTCGTTCTGTTCTGTGAGCGAGCGGAATCCGCTTGGCGGATGGATGATGACCAGTGTTGCCAGCAGATAATTTAAGAATGGGCTGAAAGCAGTGCTGGCAGGGGCCGATTTTAGGCAGTAAAGGCCGAAGTACGACTTTCCATTGACGTACGTCGAATTGGGGGATGGGGGAGGTGTATCACCCCCCCCCCCCTGTAAACCGCAACCGCAACTTCTCCTTGCTCCGCAACTTGCGGAGCCCCCATTTTCGAATTTCTTAATTTTTAATTCTGAGGAAATTTTCCTCATTTTCCAGAATTAAAATTAGTAATATGTGTAAAAAACAAGGGTTCCTCCTTGATTTTAGGGGTAGAGGGGGGAGCCCTCTCCATCAGAAACAGTACTAGAAAACGGAAAAAACAGAAGTATAAGTATATAAACAAAAATCATCGAAAATTTTCGTTTTTCTGTTTTACAAGAGCCCATCTTTTATCTTTAATTTTTAATATTTAGAACATGACATGTCAATTTCTTTTTATATAGTGCTTTTAGAATAGGAATTGGTCAACCGAACCAATGATTTCGATGGATTGGCTGTCGGTGGCTTAAAGGCCGATGAAGGGCCGATGGCAGCGAAAGGCCGACATAGTTTCGAAAAGGCCGAGAATCGGCCCCCCAGGGGCCGATCTCGCAACACTGATGATGACTGCAAATACTGCAATTAAATGAATGATGATAGCGGTTGCCAGCTATTAAAAACTTTCCCCCCTAGTCACTAACTAAGGTAATTTTCCCCAAGTTCAACAAGATAAAATACCCAGTAGATAAAAGAAAATTAATATAAAAAAATTGCGTGCGTGGAGTCCTTCCGCGCGGAAGAATTGAAATTTCACTCTCGCTCTGTCTCTTTCTATTCCCCCTCCCCGCGACTGAACGACGCTGAACGACACTGAAATGACATTGAACGACACTGATCGTCGCTGAACGACGCTTAACGACGCTGAACGATGCTGAACGACGCTGAAATTACACTGAACGATACTGTACGACGCTAAACGACACTGAACGACGCTGAACGACGCTGAACGACGCTGAACGACGCTGAACGACAATGAACGACACTGAACGACACTGAATGACGGAATGACTCTAAATGACGGAATGACTGAAGACTGAATGACTGAGTCACGTGAGCGTTTTCATACCACCTCCATGGTAGCGTTAATTAAGCGTTAAACTTGTTGGAAGTCGCAAGAAGTTTCACTTCATTAATGTTCTTCGGAAAGATTGTTGATTGTTTTAGAGTGAATAAAATATAAAATAAGTTAAAGACCAAAGTAGGTATCATCTTATTTAAAATGGCATTTAATCTTATTTTAAACTATTTATAGTAGTTTTTAACATGGTTGTGGATAATGTAAGTAAATCTAGGGAATATACCTCAAAAAATCCCAACAGATATTTTTTCTCCCTGAATCTAGGGGTAAAACCTTTCTCTGAGGGGTAAAACCCACAGGCTGGGTTTCCCACGTTCCCCATTTCCCGAAGGCCTCGCTCGAAGCGGGGCCCCGCGTGCGTGCCTACAACCCCGTTCCGTTTCTCACAGTTTTACGTTGTTTGTAGCGTACCTATATTTCTCTTGCGTCAGTATTCAGTAACAACCCTAACAAATGCTGTGTTTAATTTGTTATGTATTAACCCTATTTTTAAGATAGTTTTATGTATGACTAGCTGACCCGCGCAGCTCCGCCCGCGCTTTAATTACATTTTGCTCCCCTTTTCTCCCTACTCCCTTGATTTATCTCTCTCTCTCTTATAATAAAAATCTAATTCTATGCTATTTCTCTCCCCTCCCGCTTCGGTCCCCGTCACACTTCCCCTCTTCCTCTGCCCGTTGTCCTCTCTGAACCCTCTCCCTCCTCTCTCTTCTCCCAACTTGCTCCCTCTCACTCCCCCCCCCCCTTGCTCCACCTAACTCCTCCGATCACTCACTCCATCACCCTCCCCTCTCCCTCTCTTGCACCCTCCTCTCGTTCTATATATCCTCGTCAATCATGGTATCAGCGGCATAAAATATACTTTATAACCTATTCTCAGACCTACCCGCAAAATTTCATACATATCGGTTCACCCGACTCTCGTGCACGTAACTCAGAGGTTCTCAGATTTTGTTGTGCAAGGCGTTGCGAACGTTCGACACTCGACTCTCGTGCGCGTACCTGAGAGTTTCTCTGATTTTGTTCATTAAGGCGTTGTGAACGTTCAGGTGAAGATTCTCCCATACGACGTATTCTTGCTGCCCGTGCTTGAGAACTATGTTTAGAAAGTTGAGACCTGGCTCTCTTAGGCATTTTCAAATGTTTATGAAAATGCTAACAGCGTGTAATATTCTAGCGCTGAAAAGAACTGTTGTTTAGCCATGAAAAGAACTGTTGTTTAGCCCTGAAAAGAACTGTTGTTTAGCCCTGAAAAGAACTGTTGGTTAGCCCTGAAAAGAACTGTTGATAACCCCTGAAAAAATCTGTTGGTTAGCCCTGAAAATAACTGTTGATTAGCTCTGAGAAGAACTTTTGCGTAGGTGTAGTTTTAAGAAAGAAATCTAAAAAAAATCTAGAGGGAGCCGACCTCGCGTCTGAGCCGTGCGGGTACCTTACTCATAGATCTAAACTCCCTCCCGCATGCGCACCCCCGCCTTGGTGACGCTCACTTCGCAACGGGCCGTGCAGCAGAAATCAAATGAAACCAAATGTCCAATTTTAATCATTCAAAGAACAAATATTATCTACATAAACTGTACTTAATGATGAAATAATTTATTTTCATAAGGATTAACCCCTGGAGGCCCGTAGCATGAGTAAAATAAATGCGTTTAAATGTAGTCCAAACAAAATTCAAGATGTTTAAATAAAAAAATGGTTGTTGGGCCTCGACATCGTGTACCGCGGACTTTTTTGTAGATATTTATAAGATCTACAATTAATTAGAACATTTTATGGTTCTATCTTTTATAGTTTAGGTAGCGTACGCAAAATAAGTAACTTTTGTAGTTGATTTTTTACACCTTGTGTCCGAAAAAACCCAAATATCTTACGGAACCCTATTTTTTTCCAAAATAAAATTTTGCTTATGTTACTCGTGGATAATGTAGCTTTCGAATGGTGAAAGAATTTTTAAAAACGATCCAGTAGTTTTTGAGCCTATTCATTACAACCAAACAAACAATAACCCATCGATATAATATTATCCTAGATTTATAACTGTATATGCTCAGAGTAACTATAACTGTATAGTAATGATTGTGATGTGTTTTTCCTCCAAGGATTGTGCGGTGCCTCTCAGTGCGGTGCGGCGTAAAAGTATCCGAATTTAGTATACTGCCGCACAATTTATAAACGCAGTAAGTACCACTTACTGCGTTTATGGTAGTATTAGATATTTGAGATGTTGACCCGTTAAAAACCCGTTTTTTTCTATCTTTATTAGAAAGGCCAATACATATCATAAATGCAGTAAAGAGCAGATTTTAGGTTTATGTACATAGTATAATCGCAGTAAGAGCACTTAATAACTTAATATTACGTTATTAATATTACGTGAAAACTCATACTTACTGAATTTGCAACATAACAGTTATGCAGTATGTGCCATTTGCGTCATTGTTGTTATGTTTCTACAATTATTAATTTAATCTTACACATAGTGTAAGCGCAGTAAGTTCACTTAATCACTTAAAGATATACTTCCATAGTAAAAACAGATGACTCGTACTTAATATGAATGCAGTAATTACAATATTATACTGCGTACATATTAAGGTTCTCCGGACTGTTGTAAAACTGCAACATGTTATGAACGCAGTAACAGACAATTAAGTACGGCATTTATGGTACGTGCGCGCATTTATTTACCTTAAATCGATTATTATTAATACGAAAAACAACATATGACTATCACTTTTTTTCGGAAGAGTAATCAAAAATACCAGTTTGCAAAAAGTTTTTCCTTACTTCATTAGGCTTTAAACCAAGCAACGATAGAAGAGTTTTATCAGGTAAAATAAACTAACTTTAACGTTTGACTAGATATCTAATACATTTCATATAATTTCAATATAATTTAGAATCAATATCTACACATTTCATTATAATAATTATTAGTATTAACCTTATTTAATTTCAGTATTATAGAAGGCAGTTAGTGATCAGAAAAATAAGAAGGGATCTTATACAAGAACAAAAAATATTGACAAGAATATTATAAAAGAACATACCTATAATAAAATACAGACCAATGATCATATCATTACGGACGGGAACATGTAATTGCCTATACTTGCCCAGTGATATTACTATAAAATCTATGTACGAGGACTTTGGTTCCGAATATCTAGATTTTAAGGTTTCCAGAAAGGTGGTGGTGGTTCATGAAGAATGCGAAAATACCGAGAATGGACAAAGCCAATACAAAGCCGCAATTTTCTGTCCAAGAATCATAGCTTAATCCAACACCATACCTTGAGCGGTTTTAGAGAACATTTGCAAATTATGACATATATAGGTCCTTTTTAGATTTTTTTCCTAAAAACTGGTTATCAAAAATACATTTTTATTCAAGTAAACGTATTTATCGAAACTATATCTAACGTGTTATATTTTTTCTATACAGATTAAATTTACAGTTATTGTAAACATTTAACTTAAAATAACAAGAATTCAGGCATTTCACCGCTATTAGCACCTTAATGAAAGTTTTGTACCATTGGTCTCAGGCTCAAAACATTTACCTATAGCTATGATTTGGCATGAAACAGTATCAGGAAGACGCCAAGAAGACATTATTTTTGCATATAGTGCCTTCTTTTCTTTTCATCAAGATATTCCAAACGTTCCTAGTGCTGTGGGCGGATAATTGTGCGTCGCAAAATATAAAATTTATTTATGACCTTTTTTATTAGTTAGGTACTTTCCTAAAGTGATATAACCTACTCATTTAACCTGAGATTACCAAATCAACCAAGTCAAATAAAATGAGTCTGTGATTTATTAAATACAGAAATTTCAGCGATTATTTGTAATCCTTGCTTCATTTACTCATTGCTCATTTGGTAAAGTTCAACGAAAATGCGATATTGACATATGATAAACGCAGTATAATTGTAATATTACTGTGCAGTAAGAGTTTTGGTGAGTTATTTCATTTCATGTTCCTACTCATAAATGCAGTAAGCTGTAAATATACGACATGTATGTTATGTTGTAAAATCTACCATTACATGGAATCATCTAACAGATGTGCCGTAAGTACAGGAAACTACAGATAAATGCAGTAAGCAACACTCATACTGCATTCATGTGTAGTTAAGTATCGTGTGAAAATTATGTGAATTCATAACATGAACAGTTTTTTAAATATTTTATACACAAAATATTAACTAAAAAGCAAAAACCCAATACCAAGTTCATCTTCTTAATTTGCTCTTTGCGCGCATATTTATATTTTTACTAATTTTTGAGTAACAATTTGCAGGCAACAAAAAGAAAAAATTCAAGTTTAATCGCTTATTTTTTTTTTTTTTGTAGGAGTAGTGCCTAGTAGTGCTGTTGGCCGCAGATGGCCATTACAGCTTCACCGGACAATAGGGCGAGCGCTTTAAGCGCTCCAGCCAGAAAGGTAGCGACTAGCTCAAGGGCACCTCAGGGAGGCACGGCCTCGGCTTGGGCTGCCGCGAGTGTGAGTTTACCACCGGTTCACAACGCGCCCCCGCTGAGAAGAACCGGCAAGAAACTCAGCGAGGGGATGCATGTCGAGGTCGCATGCGTACGACCCTTCGGCCTCGCCGGCGAGACCGGTGTCTGTGTGTAGGTGTGTGTACGACTCGTGACGTCGTTGTCGGTGTTGGTGTAGGTGTTGTGTCATGGTCCAGGAGGACGGACATCGCGTCGGGTGGGTCGAGCAGTACATGCCGCGGATGGCGGCGATGTACGGTAGGTCGACGATCTGAGGGACCAGGACCAGGGTCGGGGTCGGGGATGTAGTCGGCAGCGGCGCCGATTAGCGGGTTTGGATGGACGCACGCTTTTTCAAAGTAATGTTCGGACATTTCTTTGAAAAATTTGCGGATAGATAGGGACTAGACCGAAGTCGGAGTGAAGGTCGACATTCCGCATGTACCACGGGGCACCGACGGCATGTCGAAGGAATCGGTTTTGAATAACCTGGAGGCTAGTGATGTGAACGGGAGCCGCGTGTGCGAATACGGCACTGGCGTAAGCTAGGATGGGACGGATGCAGGTCAAGTTTGATCGCGTTTTTCTCGAAACCGTTCCCATGTTCTTTACTGCGTTTATAAATTGCGCGGCAGTATATATGTCAAACTAATGTCAATTTTACTGTCAATGTCAATTGTCAAGCAAGAGGAGGGAGAGCGATGTTGATGATGTTTAGTGTTTACTTTTCCACACATTTTGCTTTACATTATATAATTTTTTTTACGCTTTGCATCTATCTAAATAAATTAAGTAATAAAAATGTTTGCTGAAAAAGTTATAGAGTTGCTCAAAGAAGCAGAAAGACATCCCGATACTATAGACCCGTTTAATGTAAGCTCACAGTTTAGTTTTAGTGCTCGTAGTGCTCTCAAACTCAAACTTGAAAATCTTTATTTCAAATAGGCTTAACGCTAGCACTTTTGAATCGTCATTTTTTAAAAGCTACCACCGGATCACAACGCGGCCTCAACTGAGAAGATCCGGCAAGAAACTCAGTGGGCTTGTCATATTTCACTTTTTTTTTAAACATTGTTTTGTTACAAATGCATCGACATTAGCGATAGTGTGTCCTGCCGTTCGAAACATGCCGCTCTAAACAGATAACTCATTTACATATAACTCATTAAATATAATTACTTCATACATTTTTAGGATGAAATGATACGTCAGATCCTGGAAGAAATGCATGCATTATTTAGAATGAATATGAATGATGCGTAAGTAAACAAAACACCTCTAATTTACTAACATGTACTATATTTACGGGTAGGTACCTTTGTGATCGAATGAGTGTCTAGTGCTGAAGAGATCGTGGTGAGGTCCCAACCGAGAGCCTAGTCTCTTAGTGTTGATGAAGACCACTAGGGTGTTTTAGTGGGTAAAAATCCAATATAATCTGTCCCCTGCACCAACCAAATACTCTGCTGCCAAGCGGTAATGTGTAGACTTTGCTGTGTTTTGAAGGTAGGGTGTTTCAGATGGTGAAATTATTAATTGATGTCTCGGGTGATGAGTGACAGTGTAATACAGGTGTCTATATGCAGGCGAATGTATTGTTTGTCTAACACTAGGTTTAATAAAAAAACATGTTTATTGTTTGTTTATTCTCTTATCTCCAAAATGTAAAGAAAATGTATAACAAACTTTACAAGAATGGTTTATTTTTACAGGAATGCCACTACAGAAAATAAATCACTGTGGACAACTGTACAAGTAAGGCATTCTGCACTGGAACGAAACAAACGCTGCCTCCTCGCATACTTGTACAATAGAATGAACAAAATTAAAACTTTACGATGGGAGTTTGGCTCAGTTCTACCAACGGATGTACGGGAACTGCTATCTGATGATGAATATAATTGGTTTTCTAAATATTCATCTAATTTAGCATCATATATGAGATCTTTAGGGCAAGATATAGGATATAGTGGTATTGATTTAACTGAAAATCTGAAACCACCAAAATCATTGTTTATTGAAGTACTATGTTTGGCTGATTATGGGAAACTAGAGTTGGAAGACGGAAGTGTATTTCTTTTGAAAAAGAACAGCACACACTTCTTGCCAACATCTGAATGTCAAACACTAATTAGACAAGGAATATTAAAGCAAATATCATAGTAAAGTTAAAACCAAAGTAAAATGTTAAAAAACTTAGGAATAATAAGTAAAATATATCATGGGCTTTTAAAGCATTTTGAAATTAAATAATATTACTTATTTAATGTGTATATCTCTTAATAGAACAGTATCCCTAGTATAAGTTTCGATGATAAAAAATCCTGTATTATCAGTTATGAATAAAAAGTATAAGTATCAGCTGTCTGGTGTCCATAGTACAGGCTCAGCCTATTTTGGGATCAGATGACCATGTGGTGTGTGGATTGACCCAGAATATTATTATTATGAGACAAGTAAAAAAATAAATCTATTTAGGCTCTATAAATCTTACAAGTTTCCAATAAATTCCGTTAGAGATGCTGGTGGGAAATGTTTGGAAACGACACGCTTACGGCCATTACTTACGGCGGTAAGTTAGGTGTGTCAACTCGCACTAGGAGTTTAGGAAAATGTTCACTTCCTCTTAACTACCTCGCACTAAGGCTACCTACAGAAAAATATACCATTCCTTATGAGGAAAGGACATTACCTGTAAACACATGCTAATTTCCTGAAAGTGAAGCAGCAAGTTCACAAGTTCAATTTATGTAGAATATTATAAAAAAAAAATACCGGTCAAGTGCGAGTCGGACTCGCGCGCCGAGGGTTCCATACCATCCTTGGACGTATTAAAGTAATTTTACTATTCATGTAACACCTCAGATAGCAAAAAAAAAACAAACAGCATAACTACAAACAGCATAACTAAGTTGGTTAGTCGAGGTTTTTTTAGGATTACTAAAAAATTGTACTATTTAGAAAGATCATTTTATTTTTCCTGTAAAATATAGATAGACATGTATTACTCATAATTATTTCAGATTTTTCCCTCCACAAATTTCGGAGCTAAGGGGGGGGGGGGTACGGTATTTTTTTTTACATTTTTGATTATCAGCCAAAAACTACGTGACATAAACCAAAATAAAAATCTGTTTTGAGATGTACAAATGAAGCCCTTTCATATGATACCCCACTCGATATAGTAGTCTCACTTTGAAATTTTGATGACCCATTTTGACTCGCATTAAAAAAAACTAATAGGAAAAATATATTTCTTTAATTTGCGATGAGGTTGGGTAAAACAGATCTAAAACTGTTCCAAGTCTCAAATCGATAGCGTCAGCGGTTCCTGAAATATATTGGTGTGACAGACAGACAGACGAAGTCTCACCATAAGGGTTCCTTTTTTACCTTTTAGGTATGGAACCCTAAAAATGTAGGATTTTCTGCCAGTGTCAAGCCAAACTGTTCATTTCCATTTTCAGGCTGGCCACATTTGTATTATTATTTTTCCCCCAGCACAGTTGTTTTGGTCGGCTGAATATGACAGTTGCCAGTTTGTCGCAAAAAGTCGCGGCATTTACAGAGTTCTCGTGTTTCGTGAACTGAAAACTGAATATTTCTTTAGGAATAAATAAATGTAAATGCTCTGTTGGTTGGGTTTTTATTCGAGTATACGTTAAACACCTTTTATGTACTCGACTTTATTTAGGTAGTATATTCCGAAAAAAAATAAGGGACAGCTTTGCAGATCATTGTTTTGCGGAATTTAAAAGGTTGCACATGCCTCGCGTAAATGTATCACTTACGATGTGTCTTAGCCCGTATCGAAGCAAGACTGCGGTGCTTAGAGAGGTGTAGAGCGATGAATTCCGCAGTTAACATTCCTCGCCAACCATCTATATTATCCCAGACTAATGCCACACTCAATAACATCGGTTTCCAACTTAGCGCGTGTGTTTACTGTGCACAGGAACTTAGGCTATGTTGCATAAGGATATTGGAGCATAGGTTTTGTTTTGCATAGAATGCCTACTTAGGTAAGTACTTACCTACATTATGCATAGTAGGTACGACGTTTTGTTAACTCCCTAATTTAAAATAAGTATGTTATTTTTGTAACAAGAGAGCAGGGAGTCTAGTACGAGTTCTGGTAGTTTACGAACTTGGAACATACAGACAGTTTTCTCCATACATTACACACCAGCGCCCCTAGCGGTAACTATCAAAGCCTTGTAAAATGTACGGGAAAAAACTGACAATCTGATCGAGCTCGTAAATTTCAAAACTCGTACTAGACCCGCAGCTGTGGCTCCATGTATCGGCGACCGGATGTAACGCCGCTGTCCGTCACCGTCAAATATTCAACCGTAAAGTAGCTAGTGTAAACATTGCTGTGCTGTTTTGTGAACGACACTGTAGCTGAAGAAATTACAGTAAGTAGGTACCTAATTTCTTCCCGTTCGCATAGGGGCCTCTCTTATGTGTCCATTAGTATTCCGCCTTGCTAGTCCCGTCACCATGTTGCAATAAAATGGATACTTTACGACTAGATACATGTACCAGCATCGATCTAATACATATTTAGCTATTCATTCACACACAGACTGATATAATTTTTTTTTCATCCACCCAAAGAGCACGAGATAAGTCTAAAAATATTATAAAACTAGCTGACCCACGCAGCTCCGTCTGCGCTATTTTTACGTTAACTAATCTTTTAATAACAGACATTCGCATCGAATACATAACCTCCTTTTTTATAGTCGGTTAAAACTAGGACCCACTTTTTACTTGCTCGCTGCACGTACCCGTTTAGTTCAAATGGTGTTAAACGGTCACCCATCTATTTAATGACCTTAGCTAACGTTGCTTAACCCGATCGATTACAAAACCTTGATAACAACTCTCTATGAGTGTTCCCTTACTAATATTTATTATATTATAAAGAAAAAATGATAAAATCGGACCAAGCGTATAACCAAGTACCCGTTTTGACTTTTATCCCCTCTCCCAAAAGAACCATGCTAGATTACGGGATAAAAAGTATCCTACGTCCTACCTCGTAGTAAGATCTCAAATCATGCCAAGTTTCATTTGAATCCATTCAGTAGTTTCGGCGTGATGCTCAGCCGTGATACAGACAGACAAACAGACAGACAAAAATTAAAAAAAAATACATTATCGGCCTCAGTATCGGTTATAGAATGCCCTCCAAAAATAATTTTCAAAATATCTTCAATGTACAGAATTGGACCTGTTACAGTTTTATTATAAGTCTATACTTATAATAAAACTGTAACAGATAGATATTAAGTATAGATAGATTCCTTATCTCGTGCAACTAAAAAAAACCTAAGACAAATCTCGCAGAGTTGAATTTGATAAGTCTACCGTCTGTTGACATCCAGGACAATTTATGTGAGAAAAAGGAGCGGTAGAAAGTGTAACTATAATAATATTAATATCCAGTAATATTATGACCTAAACGGCCCGTTTCCTATCGAAATTAAAATTCAAAGTTCTTTATTATGCATAGGCCTCACGGGGCTCTTACATATTGTAATTTTTTACAACTACCACCGGTTCGTAACGCGGCCTCCACTGAGAAGATCCGGCAAGAAACTTAGTGGGCTTGTCTTTTTTCAATGATATAATACAAATTTACTATAAATATATCTTAAACTATAAGCTTGTACCTAATTGTATTGTATGTTGTACTTTTCAGACAAATGGCTCGTAAGTAATGGCTCGTAGTTTAAAATTTGTTTATTGGTAGATCTCGTACATCCTGGGGCAGTTTATTATAAAAACGTATACTTACCTTGGCCCATAAAGGAATTGCCAATTCTTTGGAGACGCGTGGAGTGTACAGCAAGACCTTAGCGAAAGTACTTAAATTCTTTTTTACATACATCAAATTTTCATAAATGTATTGTGATATTTATAACCGTTAGAATGTTTATTTCTTTAAATATTTGTCTTATTGAATCCGTAGGAGCCAGATTGTAGATAGCTCTCACAGCTCTTTTCTGCAGAGTAAAAATAGTGTTAAGGTCTGCAGAAGATCCCCACAGCAATATGCCATAAGACATAACACTGTGGAAATAACTAAAATATACAATTCTAGCGGTTTCGACATCGGTGAAAAATCATGATCAAATGATGCTCGTTTTTGTAGATATTCCGCTGTTAACCTGGCGTTAGCAATGGCAGTAGTGTAGTGGTAGGTGTGATTGTGATCCATAGCTTTACCCCATCGGTACCTACCGGGTTTTGTTTATCCAATGATTATTAGGTACTTTCCGTACCTCTAGGTACCTAATTAGTTGCATGATAAGCAAAATTTGCGGTTAAGTTTGGTACTAATTTACGGTACAAAGTTCGCGTCGTAAATTCGCGTAAAACCCACTTTTTTCTATTTAGTGGTGAAAAACGAGTAAATAGGTCCTTAGCTAAATTTTAGAAACCAATTATCAAATCAGGAATATTATTTTGTGTAAAATTGATTCGACTGTCTCCGGACACACCTGTAATTTTCCGAAATAGTAGGTAAAACAACAAATCCAAGAAAGAACTGATAATAAACATGGTACAGCTGAACAGATTTATATTAAACAGGGCTAAGAACCCGCCGAGGCGAAGATACCTACCGCATGTTATCCGGTTGTAACATCATCAGGGACTATAGATACTTAGATATTTTTACTGGTTCTATCGTCTCCATTAAATATAATCTATCGTCTCCATTAAATATAAACTTAGATCACTTTTCGTTTAAGTATTTACTTTATGTTTCTGTTTAACATTTAAAATGGAAAGCCCATAATATTTATTTACCAGATACAATGTTATATGCACACCGTGTCTACATCAAAGAGGGAGGATACTTTCACCATCATACTAAATTGATACAACTTGTATATTGATTGTATTCATTTTAGACTTTCGCGTTCCATTATCAAACATTATTTTAATCGGGAATTAACGCGATTTACCTTATATTTTGGCTTGACGTTTCGACCGGGTTGCACCAGCCGTGCTCACAAGCAGACGAACGTCAAGCCAAAATATAAGGTAAATCGCGTTAATTCCCGATTAAAATAATGTTTGATTGTATTCAGTTTTGTAGACCATATAAATAAAAAAAAAAGAATCTAAGAACCATTTCAAGAAAACTAGATTAGGTACAAATAAAAAAGTATTAGATAAGTATTTGAAATACGTCCTCTCGCAGGAGTTGCAGCCACAGACGTCAGGGTCAAACTAGCCTCACTTCTTTGGGATTACCGAAATACCTAATTCCGTTAGCAAATCCTATAAGATCCGCATGCAATATTTGACATTGCAAAAGTAAAACTTAAATGAATCAATTGGAAATTTATAATATTCTTACTTAATTATACTTAGTCAGCGGTATTTACTAATTTACAACTATAAATGACGAATCGTTACTCACCTTTGGACACTTTGTATTATGAATAGTGTGGGAAACAATGTCCTATGATATGTTTAATATAATGTTTATTTGTACCTACTATTACTTCTGCGGTACCGACGCTTTTGATAAAATAAATTAATTAAAATAGGTAATTCACAGAAAATGGAGTCATATTGCTGTACTCAGAAACTGACTCTAGCTATACTCATCTTCGTTTATGAAACTCCGATGCAAAAAGGAAATGGTTAACACAACACAGTGTCTAGTGTCTATCTGTGTGTTTGTAGCTCCCGAACGAATGGACAAATTTGAATCCGTTTTTTTTATTTTTTGAAGTTGGTCTAATGTTCTGTCGCTTATTTTAAGTTCATTTTCTTGCGTTGGTGGTTTTAATAGTATCTAAGCGAAACCCTCAGTCGCCAGCACGCTGACTCCTCATCGAACCACTCCACCGCAGGTACACATTTTCATTCCAAGGTCGCGTTAATTCAGCTGCGGTCCAAGTCGGCCTGCTTTTATTAACCGACTTCAAAAAAAAGGAGGAGGTTATCAATTCGGTTGTATGTTTTTTTTTGTTTTTATGTTTGTTACCTCAGAACTCTGTCGTTTACGAACCGATTTGGAAAATTATTTTTTTAATTAAAAGGATATGCTTCCAGATTGGTCCCATTTTTTTCAAAATCAAGTTCCGATGAGGGGAACCATGAGTAACTGAGGGAACTCCTTAAATATTATAGGCATACATATAGCGTTTTTGGTATTTTTAGAAACTAGTCAAGCATTTTCATTCAGAAAGTATCATTTGGTGAAGTGGATCTGATGAAGAAGGTCATAGATGGCCACCTAGCCGTGCCTACTAAACATAGAACTACCGAATTTGGACTCGATGGACAGTTCTCGACGAGTAGTTGCTAGAAAAATGGAGATCAGGGTCTGATGGTGGAGCAGGAAGGTTGTCACGGGATCTCTGCACCAATAAACGTAGATCCGCCGAGTTTGGGCTCGTTGGGTAGCTCTCGACGAGTAGTTGCTAGAACAATGGTGATCAAGGTCTGATAATGGAGCAGGAAGGTCGTCACGGTATCTCGGCACCAACAAACGTAGACCTACCGAATTTGGACTCGTTGGATAGGTCTCGACAAGTAGTTGCTAGAAAAATGGAGATCAGGGTCTGATGATGGAGCAGGAAGGTCGTCACGGGATCACTGCACCAATAAACGTAGATCCGCCGAGTTTGGGCTCGTTGGGTAGTTCTCGATGAGTAGTTGCTAGAAAAATGGTGATTAGGGTCTGACGATGGAGCAAGAAGGTGGACACGGGTTCTCGGCACAAATAAATGTAGACCCACCGAGCTTGCAGTCCATGGTTCTCGAGAACTACGAGTATAACACCTAGATATCTTTGGTTTATGGCAATTGGTTAGTTTTATTAAGATACTAGCTGACCCACGCAGCTCCGCCTGCGCTATTTTTACGTTAGCTAAACTTTTAATAACAGACATTTGCATCGAATACATAACCTCCTTTTTTATAGTCTTACTTTTTACTTGCTCTCCGAAGCACGAACCCGTTTAGTTCAAATGGCGTTAAACGGTCACCCATCTATTTAATGACCTTTCCTAACGTTGCTTAACCCGATTGATTACAAAACTTTGATAACAACTCTCTATGAGTGTTCCCTTACTAATATTTATTATATTATAAAGAAAAATTGATAAAATCGGACCAAGCGTATAACCAAGTACCCATTTTGACTTTAATCCCCTCTCCCAAAAGAACCGTGCTAGATTACGGGATAAAAAGTATCCTATGTCCTACCTCGTAGTAAGATCTCAAATCATGCCAAGTTTCATTTGAATCCATTCAGTAGTTTCGGCGTGATGCTCAGCCGTGATACAGACAGACAGACAGACAGACAAAAATTAAAAAAATTACATTTTCGTCCTTAGTATCTGTTATAGAATGCCCTCCAAATTTTCGAAATATCTTCAATGTACAGAATTGGACCTGTTACAGTTTTATTATAAGTATAGATTGTCACATCTACATTTTTAAAATTTTTTGCTTAAGCTTATATTTTAGTGATGGTCCATAGTTGCGTTATGTAGTGGGTGTTTTTAAAATAAATATTAAACTGGCTGTTTGTCAGAATAAAATATAAGTTGTTAAAAGTTAACCTAATAATACACGAAGGGAACCACTAAAAAGAATAAAATAAAAATAATTTTTACAAAAAAAAGAACCGCCTTCAAAATGCAACTAAAAAGCCTGAAATAATTTCTAAGAATTAGTGGTTTTTACATCTACATTGTTGGACTTGGACTACAACATTATAAATACATACCTATTACTATCGAAGTCGGCGCCTAACGTCTAGCAAATACTTACAAGGGCAGTAGGTACCTAACTGTTTTCCAGTTTGGCGCCGTCTTTGATAGTAATATGTATTTATAATGTTGTAATCCAAGTCCAACAATGTAGATGTAAAATACTAATTCTTAGAAATTATTTCAGGCTTTTTAGTTGCATTTTGAAGGCTTCTTCAAAGGTTCTTTTTTTGTAATTTTTTTTTTTTGGGCGGTTGTTCCTATCGCTCTTGAAACTGAAATGATACTGCATAGGCAAGGTGATCGACTCTCTTCTGATAGTTGGTAAGTTCAGTGTTAATTAATTCTGTTCAGTGGTCGGCTTCGGTGATTGCAAGGGTGCTGAATTGGGTCGAATCCCAGATACGGATTTTTTTTATTGGATTCTAATGTAAAGAATCAAAGTTAGGTAATTTATTGTGTACAGAAAATGGCAATATCTCGCCCTCGACTAGGTACATGGCATCTGATGAACTGAGTGACATATCTAGCGAAAGGAGACTCCTTTAGAGCTGTGTTTAATAGAACACCTCCCATGAATGTACGTAGAAACATTTCAGCATATATGTCTATTTGTGTTCTACATGGTTCAAAATAGTTTTTTCTCCAAGTCTACTGTCTACTATTTATAATTACAAGAGAATTCCCAGTTGGCCCGTTGCCATAGCCAACCTAGGCCAAAATAGAGCAGAGTTTACGTCAATCAAAACATTGATTAACACTATTGTTTGCTGGCTCACAGGGTCACAGTGTAAGCCAAGACGTGAGGCGACGGTGCCTACGACAGCTAATAAAGCTGCTCTTACGTCATAAGATGCTCTCATGTTGAAGACAGGCGATACGGACACAGGCCTCAAGTTTGTTGAGGCTTTGTATTGATACATCACGTCGCAATTTGGCTGACTCGTGACACATGCACCTATATAGCTTAGCGTTGGAGGGGACGTATAAGCTTACCTAACTATGTGTCTAATATATTTCTAGATTACCCGAATTTAAGACTTGATATTCATTCAATTTAATATAATTTGGTAAATTGAGTCGCAATTTTTAGTACCTACTTACCTACTACGATATCGGTCAGTTATGTTTAACACTGTTGAAAAGTTATTTGTCTTTGTAATATATACTTATATTTATTTTATAATTAGCTTATTTTGTATTTTATTATTTTTTAATTAAGTACCTCATTATTATCAACAACTTGTTACACTAATGGCATTTTTATAGAATCACATAAATACCTATATATAGATATCTTAGAATAGCGCATGAAATGCATGTGATAAACATTGTAGTAAGGAATATCTTAGTCTAGAGGCAAGGATTACTTTCGTAATGTTCCTGTAGTGTTATGCGCTAAGCAAAATAACCTCGAGTTCGACGCCGCGGCACCGGCGAATTGCGTTTTCGCATTCACTAACTTTGCTTACGCAGCACTAGCGCCACGAGAATTAACGGCGTTTTGGTGGAACTACTTGCGGTCGAATAATTTGATTGTTCGTAGGTGAAAATCGTATTCGTTAAGCAAAATTTGTCAATCGTCTTGCCCTCGACTTCGCCCATAGCCTCGACATAACTTGTCAAAATAGAAAGCTTGTATTTTGCAGCTTTTTGTAGGCGAATTTGTGAACGAATTGCCACCGCTGCTTTAAAAGTTTTTGAATTGTATTATTATACGTGGATATTTATTGTTTTTGTGTTTAGAATAGTGTTAAAGTAGCTGTACGTGTGTTGTGCATCGTAGATTTACTAAGAGCCAAAAAATCTGATGATTTCCTTAAGCGTCGTCAAGTTCGTGAATTACATAATTCAATTAAAGGCTTTTTGAAGATTTACTAATATTTCAACATAGAATAGAATACTCTTTATTGCACACCAAAGTAAAACATACAGAAAACTTAGAAAACATAATTATCTACCTCGACATAGAAGATGACTAGTGCATTAACTAATAAATTGAAGGAAAGAAGAAAAAGGGTATCTATTTGAATCTCTCAATTCGTTTTCATATAAGTAACTAACTTGTCTCGTAACTAATTTATATTTTTCTAACTCATATACCTGCTGTACTGTGTACCTATCTATTTCTTTGTTCCGTTTCCCTGGGACGTGCCGTGGGTTAAACCTCGGTGTCTTCAACTAGCTAACCCAATTGTTTATTTGTATTAGATATGTTATTCAAAATATTGTGCATAACCTATCTAATATAAATAAACAATACAATGCCAGTGAATACTTACTTATTAAATGCAAAAGTACCTAAATAACTTGTTTGAGTTGATTTATGTTATTAAAATAATTACTGTTTTCAGATTCTATATAAGTATCATCTCAGGCTAATGGAACGAGGAACTTACAAGATGCTAGTGGCCACAAATGTGGATTACTACCTATATATCGCAGTCCTCTCACACAAGTTATTCATGTTGTAAATGCAAGGCTAATATTGTAAAAAGGAATTCACGAAGTTTCTACAAAATACAGGAGAGTGGGTGATAGCCGGTTTCATTGTAATAAGAAAGAATTAATTTAATAAAATATTTAATATTAATTATGTATTGTTTTTTCAACAAATAAAATATTTAAAAAAGAACTTCATACCTTATTTGGAAACAAACAAACAATAGTTACATAAACTGGTAAAATTTGTTTCTTTACAAAAATAATATTAAAAAAAATATATAACAGGTGAAACCGCAGGAAAAAATCTTACCTATGGAGGGCAAAGTTTAGGATTGTAGAATTCATTAATTCCACAGATTACACCTACATACAAAAAACTACTTAGATTAGTATTAACAAGCAAACAATTATTATTTACAATAAAACATTTATTAAAAATATTACACAGTTAGTAGACAAATACTTAGATTAGAACTATCTATGTAAACCCCTGTTTTTCTTTAGAAGATAAAAGTCAATAATTCATTTTCTTTCATCATTACACCTGTGTTCATACATTTATTGTGATATTGATAGCACCTAAACACAGCATGTTACAGTTGATGTCATTCTAAGATTATTTCTTATATCGACTTCTAGAGCCCGCAAAACCTGCTATGTTGTAAGAAATCCAGGCTGGTGTGATCGAAACTTTGAGCCATGCTCACCAAAATTTAGGCATGCATCAGTTCTATCGCTACACTGAATTCTTCCAATAGCTTTCAGTCAAACTAGCCATTTATAAATTTCTGAGCTGGGGCACTACGATGCAATAGTCGCCGTCCTGTGTTCCTTTACAGCTGTCTCTCTAATGGATTTCCTCCACTGCAACCGCCATCAATATATGAATATATCTCAATGAAGTTGACAAGGACATCCTTCTTATCTTCCCTGTACTAAAATAAAAAATTGTATTAGTTTAGTTCAGTGGTAAATTATACCTACAGTAAAAGATAAAGAATTATCAAAACACAACTGACCTTAGCTCATCGTTGTTAACTTTTAGTCTGTGACTAAGGTTTTGATGCAATCATAGTATTAGTAGTATTCAGGATTCATTTTTCCTTGAGTACGGTGTGTGGTATGAGGAGTACGAGCAAGTCCAGTCGCGAGAACCTTATGCTTTTCTAACGTTTCAACTCGTTCACTTCACATTTTAAGAAAAAAGTCAACTTATTGCTAATTTTATCGATTGACTATACCATATCCGTTTTCCCAAAAAATTAAATGTAAACACATCGATATACAACAGTTACCTAGACAGGGTATCCAGGTCCTGCATGTGAAATTTCCCCAAATCAGGTTTTATTTTTCCCCAAAAAGATACATTTTTATACAATTTTCCCCAAATTAATTTCGTATCTAATCCTTCCTTAGCTATACCTAATAATTTTATAAAACTAAAAACGAGTTAGTTTCTTAGTTTATTTGTTACGCTTTCACGTATTTGGCTGATTTTTTGTCATATAGAGATAGATGGGAACTTGTACGTTAGAGGCTACTCTTTGGAAAAGAATTATTAAACTGTTCCAGAGGGACAAGAGGAACCAAAATTCACATATCTATACTACTAGTATGAGATGAAACTATAGCGGAGATTATTAAAATAAGATCTCTATCCATCAAAAAACACACCTTCCCCCGCCATTCTGACCATTAGCCATGAGTATTTTATTGTTTTACTTGTGATTCTGAAATATGTTTGATGAAACGATTTAAAATGATATAAACTTTCTGAATTAGACTTTTGTTTCTCCACAAGCTTTCGCCAAGCAAAAATGTGTTCCCCAAAATTTTCCCCATAGTTTTCGTTTCGCCAAAAGTTCCCCGAAGTTTTTATTTTTCCCCAAAATGGGAAAAAACCCCCAATCTGGAGACCCTGTACCTAGACTAGATAGACACTTGGAACGCGACATGACATTGACAATGACAGTCAAAATGTCCTGCGTGATTTTTTGAATTAAAATCAAGCAAAGGTATCGACCACATACTGCCAAACACAAATACATATCAAGAAAAAACAATGTATAGTGCATTCCTGTGCCTAAAACTGAAAGTATGATGTTCATTGAACCATCTTTTGCATCCAGAAATTTTATTATTGATGGCATTTCCATTAGAATCGTGTTTAAAATAAAAACCGATTTTTACCGAAAAAAACTTTGAGCAGTCCTTAACTCGCCTTAGATAACGGCAGCGAACGGCACGGCCTCCAGTTCGTCGTCGAGCCGAAATGTGATAGAGAATGCGGATTTATGCTCGACGTCGAAATGAAGACTAATTCGACATCGAGCTTGCTGTCGAGCGTAGTCACGATTGGTTACTTTAATGAATTGCATAGCTGAAGGAATTGGATAAGATACGCAGCGGATGAGTGGTGTAGCAATTTGATGATACACATAAATTCTTGTTCAAATATTGGCAAGTTTTGTTCACAATAACAACAAGCATACTAATGCATGGGGAATTATCGTACTTACGTTATGAAATGAAATATCGCACGGCTAGGGATACACTGTATTTTCCTATAACCTTATTGGCTGTACAACATATAATAATAATATAATATTCTGGGACAATTCCACACACGGTTATCTGATCCCAAACTAGGCAGAGCCTGTACTATGGAAACCAGATAACTGATACTAATACTTATATATACTTTTTGTAAATACATACTTAAATACAAATAACACCCAGAAACTTGGCGGGAATTGAACCCACGACCTATCGGGTATCGGGGATATCATAATATTGTAGGTAAACTACGAATCCAGGCGGACAAGTGTGGCTAGTCTGTGTATTGTATCCCTAATGGAGCTGGGAAATCCCAGGTGGTGGCGGGCACGGTATGTGATAGATGGTATACATAAGTGGCCGTGTGTTAGTAAACACGGAATATTCCATGGTATATTTGCTTTGTATATAGAATGCCATTAATAATTGTTTTGTAATACGTATATACATAAGTTAAGTCAAGTAATTTTGTGTGTAATATCTACATATTACGTGAACTGTGGTAGACAGAGAAACCATTACCTACCGGGTAGCCTTCGAAATAAAATCCTTTTACATTTCCTTCGAAAAACAATCATGATAATTTCAGCAGTGTGCGTACTTAGGTATGTATTATTTCGTTACGTTCTAAAATACCTACATCGTTAATTTAGTACTAACTACTAAGAGTAGACCCGTGGGGTGTCCGGGTAAGAATAGCACCCTCCCATCCCCTCCCGTTGGGTGTCCGCAAGACGCGACCAAAGGTAAACAAGAAGACGGGCCAGTATCGTCTTTCTATTGGATTAGCTACCTACCACCTTTTGGGGATCGCAGTAGGTACACTGCGATCCCCAAAACGCCTGCCAAGCTTGGGATTATGACAACCCCTCCATTCTAAGGGGAGGCCTTTCTTCAACAGTGGACGTCTTTTGGCTGCTGATGATGATGTTAGTCAAGAATGCACCTACTAACAACTAGATATATTTTTCAATATTTGGTGTGGGTGCAAACATGATTAGCGTTTTTACTCTTATGTAAAAAAATATTAAGGAATCTGTATACTTTATACTTATATTATAATTCCGTCGGATTTCTCTATAAATAACGCACATAACACCAGCAGGTACCTACGTATAAAGCCTCACTGGTTCGTGTTTAAATTAACTCATAATGTTATGTTTGTTAAAATAATTTGTGCTCAAATTAGTTTTAAACGTGTTTTGTTTCATATAAATATTAAACAGAAAAAAATTATTCCGCCATCAGTCAGCGAAAACTTTTCTAGATTATTCTGTAAAAAGGAATTGTATAGTTTCTGAGTGGAGACCACGAGTTGGAAAACGTAGATGGAATAAAGTGACTATAAAGTACTTATATAAGTACGTAAAAGGGGCAAGCAACAATTGGAGGAAGCCGAGTATCGCATCCAGTGGCGTGCAATTGCGGAGGCCTATTTCCATCAGTGGACGACCACAGACTGATGATGATGAATCAATGGTTTAAGTATTCGCAATCTCAATACGAGCTATTTTTGTACCATAACCTTAAAACTTGGAAATTATAAATTACATTAGAACTATTAATGTTAATGAGGTTAATTATTAACACCTACTACAAAATTACTCACGATTATTTTCCGAGAATACTAATTTACCCGTTTGGATTTTGGGATAAACTGTATAAAGGAAAATATTTTTCTATCAGTACAGTTATTTTATTACCTATTTACTTTTAACCATACGTTTCTATCACAGAAATAAGACCTGATGTCCAATGTGTTGTAGTTAGAGTATCCAGTAGTTAGACTTACTAACGAACATGTGTCACCGATAGGGATTCATCTCGAGGATACACCTTCTTTAAACATTTTTAAAAATCTTGTAAAAGCTCATTACCTTAGTTTGTAGCGCATTGGTATTTTGCTGGTCGTTATTATGATTTCGGAGTGCTATCTGTATATTTATCAGAATTAATTTTTATATATATAATACATATATTTATAGTTCTCTTCATATATATATATATATATATATATATATATATATATAAGTATATTGAATATATGTTGGTATGTAAGAAATATTTATATATATCTGTATGTATATTAATATATTATATGTAAATAGGTAAACTTATTATATGTATTTTTATTAGTGTATATTGTCTCACATATTAACTACCTCACTTTTCGTATTCCATGCAATCTTTTTTCCATCCCAAGGTTGCCTGTAAGAAATTGCGGATAGCGATAAGGCCGCCCTTTGTACAAATTTCTTCAAGTCCTTTTTATTTTATTTTTATGTGTGTACAATAAAGAGTATAAATAAATAAATAAATACATCCTTCCCTCTTCACTGTAGATTACCAAAGGACAAAATAAAAAAAATAGTACACCGAGACCTGAAAAGAATTCACAATAAAAAGCCGAACAGCTTTTTATAATACCTATGTAGTAAATAAAAACTACGCATTTTATATCCGTCCATAGTTTGGGAGCTCTAATGGCCACAGATAGACATAGGCGTCAAACAAATAACTCCCTTTTTGCGTCTGGGGTTAAAACGAAACAAAAGTTGTAAAAGCTTTATTCCAGTTGTAAATTGCAATCTAAATCCACACTCAAAGAAAATAAGTTCCAAAAACTACATAGAGAATATGTACTTATATATAAATGCAAACAGCATTTATATATAAGTACAACTTCAACATCTTCATTATCCCAGCCAGAAGACGTCCACTGCTGAACATAGGCGTCCCCCTTGGAACGCCACATTAAACGACGCTATTTGCATCCATCCGTTGCTTCCGACGCGCACAATGTCATCTGTCCACCTAGTGGGAGGCTTGCCTACGCTACCATCTTCCGGTTCGTGGTCGCCACTCGAGAACCTTTTTTCCCCATCGGTTATCGGTTCATCGAGCTAGGAATGTTGTTTTTGTGACTATTGATAAATTAATAGGTACCAAGCATTTAACTTTAGGGATTTGTGTGTGGTGTTTCCCAGACTGATTGGGAAATTTCCAGATGCGTGTCTCATCATTTTCATTGGAATCATAAAAACCAGTAGGAAACTAAGGCCGTACAGAATTTCCGGCGTATGGATGACGTGCTCAGATGATTATTTTTAGACACCTTCAGTAGGTGGTGGAGTGGCCCCTTCCTTGCTTCCGGGTTCCGGTGGGATCGCACTTTCTCTTCTACCCAAAACGTGCTCTCTTTTTTTTTTGGGAATGATAGACGCTGTTGGCCGCAGATGGCCATTAGGTACAGCTTCACCGGACAATTGGAGGCGAGCGCTTATAGCACTCTAGCCTTAACGGCAGAAGGAGCGACGAGCTCAAGGGCACCTCAGGGAGCCACGGCCTCGGCTTCGGCTTAAGAGAGGGTGATACTTACTACCACCTGTTCACAACGCGCCCCCACTAAGAAGAACCGGGAAGAAACTCAGTGGGGTGATGCACGCATGCATACGACCCTTCGACCTCGCCGGCGAGACCGGTATCTGATAAACGTGCTCTCACGAGCGTACGGCGCTGAAGAAACTCTGTCGAGGTCTGAATGGAGGGCTCAGAGTCCCTCCACAGCACCGATGAAGGCCACCGGGAAGGTATTTAGTGACTTAAGATCCCACATAAATTGGCCTGCGCTCCTACGGAGATCGTTTAACTGTTTTCTCCGTCTACATATATTGACGTCTCTACCCCGTGTAGGTATGTAATCGCAATGTCCAAAATTTGACTGCCAACTAGTTGCTTATTAATAATCCCATCAGCTATGTGTTCTTTAACGCGAGTAGGTACGTTAGTGAAAACGACGCCGCACGAAGTCTGCAGTTTGCGAACATGTTCAGGATCGCACGCGCCCGCCTTTATATCAGATTTGATAAATCTCAAATCCTCGCAAAAGAACTTCGTTTCCTACCAAGGATGATTCGTGAGGCTATTGAAATCAAAAAAACATCCTAATTACAATAGACAAGATGGCTGGGTGTTACCATCGGCTAAGGAACCTGTGATAAATATACTCGTATGTAATTAAATTCAAAGCAAAACATTGCATGGCCTCAAGATACTGTAAACTGTTACTGCGTAGATCGGACCAACAATAATAAATAAGAAGACCTGAGGATACACCAGCATAATTGTGACATAAGGACGTTCAAAATCTCAGTCCTCCCGTGACCATCGGTGCTGCAAAGAATTTGAAACGTTCGGGAAAGTAAAATCAAAAATTAAGCTCGATATATCGATGATATATTCCGTAAAAGTACTTAGTTTTATTTCAATGTGTAGTATTCGCGTAAATAAAAGACAACAATAATACTTCTTAAATTGGGACTAATCCTACCACTCATTCCCACCACTGTTACTCCTGTAAGCCAGGATCTACAGTGGTCACCACTGAAGACACCGAGGTTTGACCCTCGGCGAGTCCCAGGGGAATGTTAAATTGTCTTGGAACCCGCTACAAATTTAGTTAAAAAAGGTAGATAGGAGGAGTTGGAAATTACATAAACTCCACTTCCCACCTTTGCAAAGCGGGAGACATGCAAATAATTAACACAAGGTCGATAAAACAATAATACCTGCTAAACTAATGATGATGATTTACATGTTAGGGTGAAGCGATTCTGACGCATGTGGTGGTCACACACTCGGAGATGGTTTTCCCACCGTTGAACATAAAAATCCGAAGAATGCGGATAGACTCAGGACTTTACGACTGATGTTGCTGGCGGTATAGGTATTATAGCTTATAGGTATTGTAGCCTCGATGCTAGGGGTGTCAAGTAAAGGAAGAAGTTTTTTTTCTTTTAAAGGGCTGCATGGCAGAATCCGCATTTGCATATGTGCTTGTTTATGAGTTCGAATAATTTTCCAGCGTATTTGTGGTAAATGAGCGTAAATGAGGGTATTTTTGAATGGGAAACGTGTTGTAAGAACGGTCAGATGGTAGTGGCGATCTTCGCAAAGGGCCAAGCAGGAACTGGATGAGTGTAGAGCATAGTTCGCAATACACTTAAATAGGCGTATGTTATCCGTGGAATGCCATGCCCATAAACATGGGACCGTGGGACATTAACGTAGTACATACGTGGGTGGGACATATAGTTCGTTCGTTCACACTACGTCCCATTTCTTTCTTCCAACTTTTTACTCGCAGGCTTGCTGGATGAAATTTCTTTAGAAGTAAGCAGTGCCTTTGTATGTACTATTCTCTCCTAAGTAAGTACCTATATTAAATAATTCTTAAAAAAAAAATATCGCCAAGAACTAAAGCCACCGACATAACTCCCAGAATCTGCAACTTGAAGTGACTATGGGCAGGCCACATCGTTCGAAGAACCGATAACCGATATGGAGAAGAAAGGTTTTCGAGTGGCGACCACGAACCGAAACACGCAGCGTAGGCCTCCCACTAGGGGGACTGACGGACTACATTGTGCGAATCGCAGGCAACCGGTGGATGCAAATAGCCAATTGTCGTTCATTGTGGCGGTGCAAGGGGAGGCCTATGTTCAGCTATGAATATTGCATTAGAAAGAGAAGATAAAATATAGAATTACTGCAATGAGTTTTGATATCTCGCTCCAATGACTGGACGGTTTTTTTTTCCAACTGCATTTATATACAGCCCTAGTTTAGCCATTTGCATTGGCGCTTGACTTTGGACTGTTATTAATTAATTAGGTTAGGTTAATTGTGGAGGGTTTTTTTTTATAATATCATCGCTTGGCGGGCAGTGCAGGCGCACTGGCGTAGGCTGCGTGCTGATGTGCCGACAAAATTTGACAAAACGACGAAACTTAATAATGTGCGTAAAAATGTATTATTTTCAATTTGAATTAGCAAGTATGTGCGTACGCACAAGCAGTCCATTATGAACAAATCATAACTAGTTATTAACAAAGTTTTATGGTTAACTAAATAAGTACATATGCGTTGGATTAATATTTGTTTGTATTATGTAGCTTTTGTCATTGTTATCATTGTTATGCCAATTGGTTTTTATAATAAATGATGAGGGGGTGTACCATCGACTGTCCGTAAGTACTTACTTATTGTGATTTTACTTTCACGTGAGAATAAAACGCAGCCATAAACTAAGTACCTTTAGATGTACGTTTCGTTTGCTTCGTCAAAGTAAGTTTACTGTAAAACTGCCTTATGAGCTAGAGGTAGCTTCACAAGTATTCTAAACTTTAAAGAATTGTTTCTCCTAACAAAATAAAACACAAATAACGCCTTACATTGACTAAGACGTAAGGCAAAAATTGTCGCGGCGTCGTATCGTGATATCTAAACGCAGCCTTAAAAGAGTTAAACAAACGCGGGTTCACATCGAGGGCATCGCCGATAACTAAACACATTGGTTTTACCCAGAGAATGTGGAAAACCCGCCATTATCGCGAGCGAATGTAATCAAACGAATGAAAAACAAAATGGCAACGCGTGTATTATTAACCGATAGCACGTCAAAGACATGATACCTATTTATTTATTTATTTTATAATTTTTGTACACACAATAAAATTACAGGAAAAACGGAAATATAGGAAAGAATAGTACAAAGGCACAGCTTATTTCTAAAGAAATTTCTTCCAGCAGGCCTGCGAGGGGAAAGTTGAAAAATAAAAGGGACGTAGTGTGTTTAAAAAAATAAATAAAAATAACTAACAAAATAATTAATGTAAATAAAATACATACACACATATATACATAATATAGTAAAAATGAATACAAACTAATAAGTAAAATTACTAATACTATAGAATAGAATATACACTAATATACTATAGAAGATAAATACTATACATAATAATATATAACAAAATGTCATGATAAAGAAAGATAGTGCTCTTTAACTCGTCTTTTGAAAACTGCGACATTTACCGACATACGTATATCCGACGGAAGAGAATTCCATAGACGGACGGCATGAACAGTGAAGGAATAGGAATATTTATTAGGTGCTTCAGGTTCAAGAAAGAAGGGGATCAATCGCTCTAGGCTAGCCTGTTTCACAAAGCTGGTCTAGGTTAGGGACCATTCTTTTGGAGTCGCTGGATGTTTGGTTGGCACTGAGCGGTTCCTGGTGCAGGTCCCACGGGAGAGCCCGGCCCCCCCAGGTAATGTGCCGATGTGACAGCCACAGGGTTTTATTGGCTAAGAGTTTCACATATCCCGGTTGACTAATACAGGTCCCAATCTATTGAGGTTCAATAGGTGCTAGGTTCATTGTGCAAGGAACCGTCCAGGTAGGTACCATCGCAGTGTCAGATATTCTGCCGTAAGCCGCAGTGTGTGAACATTGCTGTGTTCCAGGTGAGAAGGGCACTGTAGCTGGTGAAATTACTGGACACAAAAGATTTAATAACTAATCTAATGTCTCGAGAGTCGGTACGCATTAGTGTTTTTTTTTTATATTTATTTTTACGGCTCTGGGTACAAGCCCTTTTAAGCCATTCAGTTATACGCATTAGTGATTATTCTGGTGTTGCTAGCGTCTATGGGCTGCGGTGATAGCTTAACATCAGGCGGCCGCATGCTTGCTTGTCACCTTGATACTATAAAAAAAAACTGAGATGTGTTTAGTACTCTGCAACTATAGAATGGAAATACAGAAGAAGACTCGAAGAATAAGGTGCTATAATAGATGACAGTAAAACAGGCCTGGGTGCAGGAGGCGCTGCAAGAACGGTCTTATACCCTCATAGCGAGGAAGTGCAGGCAGCAGGAACGGGTTGACTGCTGCCTGTGCACAACGTTAATTCAACTTCGCGGAGGATGGCGTCCTGAAGTGTCCCTGCACGACACCGGATGAGAGGTTTCGGGCGTTTTACATCCACAGACTGGTCTGTAAGCTTCAAACTTACAGACGAGGGTTTTTAGGTATCGGAGGAGCACCCGCGTATTAGGTACATACCCGGAGCCCGTTAACAGAGCGGGATGATCAATAAGTATTTCCCCACGTAAAAATGAAGGCACCCAAGCGAGCGAAAATTGCCCCGACTATCAATTTTATACGCATATTGTATTTGGCTCTCTCTGCTCGGCAATGCTCTCTTTAGCACTGGTGCTAGAAACCACAACTGTTACCTCGACCCAAAATAAACTAATTGAATTATTGTTTCCTGGAGGAGGAAAAAACAATTGTGTGGGAAAATACGGGGAACACCAAGTTTTTCCCCCAATCACGGGAAAATAAATCTCTATGTCACTCACTATGCTGGCAGCAAGAGAATTAATGAAAGCTGGTCTCTGCATCCACGGTGACTTTTCATCTCTATCGCTTTCTCCAAAGCATATAATAGGTACCTACCTATCTATTATCTATACTTATAATAAAACTGTAACAGGTCCAATTCTGTACATTGAAGATATTTTGAAAATTATATTTGGAGGGCATTCTATAACCGATACTGAGGCCGAAAATGGATTTTTTTTAATTTTTGTCTGTCTGTCTGTGTCACGGCTGAGCATCACGCCGAAACTACTGAATGGATTCAAATGAAACTTGGCATTATTTGAGATCTTACTACGAGGTAGGACATAGGATACTTTTTATCCCGTAATCTAGCACGGTTCTTTTGGGAGAGGGGATTAAAGTCAAAATGGGTACCTACTTAGTTATACGCTTGGTCCGATTTTATCAATTTTTCTTTATAATATAATAAATATTAGTAAGGGAACACTCATAGACAGTCGTTAACAATGTTTGGAAATCGATCAGGATAAGCAACGTTACGTAAGGTCATTAAATAGATGGGTGACCGTTTAACGCCATTTGAACTAAACGTCTCCGTGCTTCGGAGGGCAAGTACAAAGTGGGTCCAAGTTTTTAACCGACTTTAAAAAAGGAGGTTTTGTATTCTATGCGAATGTATAATAATGAAAGTTTAGTTAACGTAAACACAGCGCGGGCGGAGCTGCGTGGGTCAGCTAGTACTTATAATAAAACTGTAACAGGTCCAATTCTGTACATTGAAGATATTTTGAAAATTATGTTCGGAGGGCATTCTATAACCGATACTAAAGCCAAAAATGTATTTTTTTTTAATTTTGTCTGTCTATCTGTCTGTCTGTATCTCGGCTGAGCATCACGCCGAAACTACTGGATGGATTGAAACGAAACTTGGCATGATTTGAGTTAATACTCCAAGGTAGGACATAGGATACTTTTTATCCCGACATTCGGCACGGTTCCCTTGGGAGAGGGGACTAAAGTCACAATGTGTACTTGGTTATAAGCTTGCTCCGATTTTAACAATTTTTCATTATAATTATAATATATATTTGTAGGGAAACACTCATAGATAGTTGTTAACAATGTTTGGAAATCGATCAGGTTAAGCAACGTTAGGTAAGGTCAATAAATAGATGGGTGACCGTTTAACGCCTGGGTCCAAGTTTTTAACCGACTTTAAAAAAGGAGGTTATTCTATGCGAATGTACATATATTATTGAATGTTTAGTTAACGTAAACACAGCGCGGGCGGAGCTGTGTGGGTCAGCTAGTAAACTATAAATTAGATCACAGAGATACCTATTTTATTTTTTTTATTTTATTTTTTTATTATTTTATTTTCAAGGGAAACATACAATCCATTGTACTTATATACAATTAAATATGGTAGGTAATACATAAACCAATAAAGTATTTCCTCTTATCTGATTCCTCTGTTCAACCGAATGATATTGGTTCAAATGGTTCAACCAAATTGAATTGACTGTTGAAAAGGCTCACAGGTTTGTATATACAATATGAATGTACAATCGTGTTAAAACAGTATAAGGTAGCTTAATATTTTCACCTTTTTCTATTATTTATTATTTATTTTATGTATTAGACACACCATCGACAGTTTCACAATACATTCAATTTTAGATTACAAAATGACAAGTACAGTGTGAACTCTCCATATAGGTATGTACAGCATTCACTAATATATGTCAAGGTAACACAAGGTACAAAAGATGAAAATTAGAACAGAAATAGCTAGTAGAAATTTACAAATATGAAGTTCAAGTGATTTAATCATGTAATGGTCAAGTATGTTAAAAATTATTTTATAAGTGAATTTTTAAAGTTAAATGGTTAATTAGTTCATATATTATTATATACATTCATCATTCATTGTGATTCATTGTGTAAGATTATAATTGGGGTGGTTGGGGGTTGGTGGGATTAAATGAGAATTGAACGTGTAAATCCTGGTGTAAACACAAGTAAGTATCTACCTATTGTATGTTACCGGAAAATCATATTGTGTTACAAAAATTGTATCCAAGCGGAATGAGAAGTACTCGTAGGTAGGTACTCTGGTTATGAAACATTTTAAGGAATAAAACTGGGTTTTACTCACCCACCATTTATTTCTTTCACTATGATTCCCAAACCCATCATTGCGTCAGACAGACGTCATGTTCCGGGGAATAAGGATTGCATAGTTTAATTTAGATAATGTATGTACTTATAAAACTTTGTTGCCCTGTCTTGCGCAGATTTTTATTATCCTGGATGTTGGCTGAATGTGAAAGAGCGCCCTAAACTCTGACTTGTACCACAAGTTAGGTTTCAGCGCAAGCGCCTTTTATTTTCCCAAAAATATATCTTATTCGCGGGACATAATCACTACTCTATTTTATATAGGAATTTCACTAAATTCTCTCATCTTTGTTTGCAATTATTGCGGGATATTTATGTAATTACTTAAAAACAAACATAATTAAAATAGTTTAAGTAAAAGGAACAACTTAGTAAAAAAAGATTAGGTACTAAGTACTTATATATATGTAAAAAAATGATACTTATAGTTAGTGTAAAAATATAATCAAGAATCCTCGGAATGGCCCTTCTGTATATTTATTTCTTGGTAACACTGTTTACATTTTCTAAACATACCCATATTAAAACGTATAACCCCAATGTGGTGAACAAAACACAGTTGTTATGTTATTTGATCGCATCTGCTGATCGTATGTAGTTAATTTTTATTTTCGACGGTATTGACCTGCTAACGGGGCCTGGTGACGTCATGTGTGTTCGGGTACAACCAACGTAGTGAAAAATTATATATCTATGAGTACAACAAACAATGGGTACAGTACAGAGTAGGGTACAGAGCCCTGCGAGCGAAAGCAGATGAGCGCAAATGTGTTGGTTTTTGCACAATAAACAAGAGTTAATTTAAAAATATTAGGAATAAACTACTTTCTGAACAACATTAATCTTTACGCGGACGCAAAAGCGCCCCTGTGTATGCGTAGCTATCTCGTGGTTTCTTAGAAGCTGCGGTGCAAAAACATCAAATCAGGGATTTCGCCTGATGGTAATTAGCCCGTCTGCTAATAGAAAGCGGGATAACTATGACATTCGTTATTAACTACCGCACTCACAAACGTCAATTAACTTTAATAGTAATTAATTAAAACACTTTCCAAAATTTATTTATTTCGACTGTCTGAGCCGTTTATGATTATTTTCGATTATTGAATATGAGATAATTGATATCTCTACTCACTATCTGCGTATTAAGTACTTCAAGTGTTGAAATAATCAAACTTCAAAAAATGAATTAATGATCATTAACTATATTTTTGGTTTATAGGTGCGGCAGTTAGTGTCATAAAACCTGTAATTTTACGCAGACGCTAAAGACGTTTGAACTGTAAATGGCTTTCGTCAGGGTTTGCTTCGTAGATATAATTGTATATCTACGAAACAAACCCTGACGAAAGCCATTATATAGAACTAGCGGCCCACCCCGGCTTCGCACGGGTGGTATAATAGTAGTTTATGCACCAAGGGGATAAAGTAGTGTCTTACGTCGCGGGCGTTTAATTGAATCGCGAGCATAACGAAGGATTCTAGCAACTCCCGAGCGCAGCGAGGGAGTATAGAGTTAACTCCTGAGCGTAGCGAGGGAGTTAATACTAGAATCCTGAGTACAGCGAGGGATTTAAGCTCGCCTAAGACAAAGGCACCTTTATCCCCGAGGTGAATACACTACTTTTCACACCCACTGCGAGGTAATAAAATACAAATATTGCTAGAATTAAAATAATAACAATATTTTGGGACAATCCACACACGGTAATCTGATCCCAAACTAGGCAGAGCCTGTACTATGGAAACCAGATAACTAATATTAATTAAATAGTAAAATAACACCCAGACACATGGTGGGAATCGAACCAACGATCTATTGGGTAGCGGCCAGGGTGTCTAACCACTAGACCAACGAGACCGTCAATAATATCAACATAGTGATTTGCCGCGTTATTATCTATTTCATTTTCTTTTCTAGAACACTGGGCTGTGCTCGTCGCGCTCGGTTCGATTTTCAAAATGTTTTGTTTTTCGTGCAGTTCTCTGCCTACTAGCTTCATGGTTCTCTGCTTAGAGTAGTAATATATATCTGTGGTAAAAGTGTTGAGGAATTATCGTTTGACGTTCGAAATTCAAACACATTATTACCCAAGGGAGTTTAGTACAACATTATTACCCGGCTAGACTATAGGGATATAATGAGGCACTTTATGTCATCTTTATATGACATATAATGTGACATTATCGAGCAGGTGGTGTGAAAAATGTGTTTATACTTAAATGGATAATGATTAATGCTATATTGCTTAAAATCACTCCGTAAATAAGCCATTATTTTGTAGACCTTGTTAAGGTTTACAATACTGTAGTACTTACATTATTTTGATCTATCTCGTAGGGTTCAGCGAGCGTTCGCAATGTAAGCGCAAAAAAAAGTGTTCATTTCCGACATTAGATTAGAAACCTCTAAAATTATCAGTGTTTCTCTACTATATTATGCATGTATTATACATATAAACCTACCTCTTGAATTACTCTATCTATTAAGTAAACCCGCATCAAAATCCGTTGCGTTCCTAGTTCTAAAGATCTAAGCATACATAGGGACAGACAGCGGGAAGCGACTTTGTTTTATACTGTGTAGTGATTTCTTAAAACAGCTGCAGGGAAAGTACAGAAAATACCTATTCATAATCATTTTACATGAACCATTGATCTGATTATCATTTAATATTGGCTTACAATCAAATGACGAAATCTTGACGTCACTGAGTACGTTCGTTGATCCGGATATACTTACTCATAATTAGTAAACATCTGCGGTTGAAAATGAAAGAGGAATGGTGAAATTAAATATATCACCTCTCCAAAATGTATTCTGAAGAACACAGAGAGAGATGATAAAAACTGGTTGTATACAAAATCTAAGTGATGAGATAATGTCTCATCGACAGACTATTAGTGCGGCAGTTACACTTTATCTTCTTACCACAAGAGGACAATATTTTAGAAAGAATCTGAGTATTATGTAGCTAGTTTTATCAAAACCCCTAGGGTGATATTAGTGCGATAACAATAGCAAGCAGTGGTACTTATAAAAGATATAAAAATAAGTTCTTACTCTGTAAAACTCTGGTCTGATCTTAACGGCAATATAAGCTGGTTAACCTAACGATATGAGCATTTATTTTAAGGATGAAGTTCGATCAGGATTCCCGTGGCACCAAATCTTCCGAATACTCTTTTAAATATATACTATATAGCTCACGATTAATATATAAAACAACGTGAGTAACCTGTCCTGTTGGTTAAAAAAAAAGAATCGATTCGATTAGGTCCTAAAGTATCGAGTAACCAGTACATCGATTGATCGATATAGGTATATCGATTGTTTAAAAAAATAAGCTGGCAATTAAAATACATTGTTTTTTTTTATTTTTCAGTATAGTCCGATTAGTAAAGACAGGATGTCTATAACATTAGTAGAACAAAACTGAAAGTCGTGGTCGTACTCAATGGATGTTTTTATAATTGAAAAAAATAGCGCGCAATTGGTTAGAGGAAAACATTGTCGTACACGCGTCGTACCTATTAGAGAATTTCCTTGAATCCGTTTGTTTTGAAAACATGGATAAACAACAAGTGTACCAAAACAGATGAAAATAAACACATGCACCTAAGTACATGATTATTATGATTTATATCATTAATTTCTAAGTATATTTAAAATGGCTGATCTCGGTGATTCCACTTCATGAGAGTTTTTTTGCTTTGATTTCGACTCTTGCTGCCAGCATTATTTGTATTATTTTTTTAACATTGATAATAGATGTTTTTTTTAAATCCACGTCCCTATCAAGTGGGACTGCGCTAAATGAAAGACAGCGAGCAATGAATGGCTAATACAGACCACTAAAAAAAATTCTTACTAAACTAATACTCTCGGGTTTTACGACAGTGTGAGCACCAAAGATCCCAAAGTTTCAAGGTGGTGATCAACCAACATAAATTTAAATAAATCACGGACACACAAATATCATTTACAGTTAGCGAAAAGTACAAATTATAATAAACATTGCATTTTGGTGAGTGTGCGACTCTGCGCAGAAATTACATGACTTGATCCCACCATGACCCTTCTATCCTCGGACGACGAGGCGCTCAGCGCGTACGCACCCTTGTGTGGTAAACGTGCCTTCAGTCTGGACTCCGGACTAAGCGATTTGCTTCTTCATTTATAATAAGGACAGCCAAGACGGGAAGCCAACACTGAAATAGTTTGCCTGCATCGGTGTTTCCCGTTCGATTATAATGTAGATGTCGTCAAGGCTAGAGTGAATAGGCTATTAGGTATACGCTAGTGTGCTTTACCATCCTCGATTGCGTCGCCGCTTTCCATCAGGTGGGACTGTAGTTAAGCACTAGCTTATATTGAATTTAAAAAAACACACAACATGGTAACCGTTATAACATGTATTTTAGTAGCTACTTGTCTGGGGGTTGTATCGGCACCTCACCGCAGATTACTAAAAAGTAACTACGTAACACGACATTTGTGGTGAAAATTTCGACCTATATTACTCCACACTGTTATATGGTAAGCCGCACGAGCCTTCTTGAAGAAAATTACTTTTTAGTCTGAAAATCATACTATAGCGAGCCTATAAGTGTGTGATAACTTTTTATGAATAAGACCGTAAATCTATATCTATACTATATTATAAAGAGGTACTTAGGCCTTTTTCGCGTGGGTGACTCAACACCGCATAGTCGAAACTACCAAAGCTAAGACTACAAAATTTGGACAGGAGGTTCATTTTATGGCTTAACCAATCAATAAGAAAGGATTTTTGGAAATTCGAACTCTAAGGGTGTGAAATAGGGGTTGAAAATTTGTATGGGACGGGTGTAAAAACATTGTCTTTTAACTTGAAATTTTGCATTTAGACTCTTTAACGAAAATAATAAAACACGTGTATCAGCATTTTTCATAATTCGTCAGTTAAGGGTGTAATATGAACTAAAAAAGGTACGCCTTTATCGCGTGACTGACTCATCAACGTAGAGCCGAAACTACCGAAGCTAAGACTACAATATTTGAACAGGAGGTTCATTTTATAGCCTAGAGTCATAGTTCATTTTACAGCCCTAGGTTCCAGCTATATATTTGCGCCCTTTGCGGTGGAGACCATGGGGCCTTGGTCGCACGATTTGGTGAAAGATATTTCATCCAAACTTATCGACGTCTCAGGAGACCGTAGGGCTGGTAGCTTTTTCTGGCAACGTATAAGCTTGGCCATACAAAGAGGCAATGCCGCCAGTCTTTTAGGTACCCTTCCCTCCCAGTGCAGCGACAACTTGGAGGAAGTTTTTTTACCTAGTTTAAGTATATTTGTAAATAAACTGTAAATATTTCGTTTCAATAAACGCTTTTTACAAGGTTTAAAATAAAAGTAAAAGTAACCAGTCTATAAATGCTTGATTAATACTTACACATAATTATGAGCAGTCATAGTGTCTGGGTTTCTCTCTAATTCGGCAGCACAGCAAAACCAATATTTTCGCACAGTTAATTTCACTGAGGCAACACTTGTGTCCATATTGTTTATAATTAAGTTAAAATGAGTTAAAAAAATACTTTATTCGGTTAATTTTGTAATAATATTTCAACAAACCACTATGACTAAAATTTATAAGAATACAAAACTGATCCACAAGGTGCTTTATATCTACGAATATAAGTAAATATAAATAAATTAATAAGGAAGTATATTATTTTGTTTTTCACTGTATTGATTAATGGAAATAAGGATTGTGCTGTCTAAGCTTGTTCAGCCAACGGTTGGACACTAGACCATATATATTAATCGCATACAATATTATATTTCCACTAGGTATAAAGATCATCGAGGATCGGTATTTTACAGTGAATCATTGAACAGAGAGGGTTGATGAAATGGGATTCCCTGATAGTGATCTACCTTCTTGTTATTGGATTGGTCAAATATGGGATTGCAAATAATTTCATTCATATTCTTTAAATAGACACACTTAAACAATCCGGATTCGAGCTTAGATGACAATATGTAAGTGCCCTCGTGAGGCCTATGCATAATAAAGATATTTTGATTTTGATTTTGATTTTGATGGATAAAATACATATAGCGCCAGAAATTAACGATAATGTCACATCTTAAGTTTTAGTCAAAGTGTCAAATATTGCCAATTAGACCGACTTAATTGGTATAAGAATACTGACCCTATTACGAACATAAGGAGGTGTGGGTGGAATTGGCTGCAGCGGCACGAAGGTTGCTGAGCCGCTAGAACAGCAACCAAGGTGGCAAGCAAGCATGCGGCCAGCCAAATGGTGAGCCAGTAATTTCACCAGCTATAGCTACAGTGGCCATTACACAGCAATGTTTATACACTGCTGCTTGACGGGAGAATATCTGACACTGGGGTTATGGTATAATGTTCTGCAACGTAGTTGTACAAGGAACAGCTCCCGCTGTTCTAGATTTAATAAAGTTATAGTTATGGCGATATCTATGAATGCACATGCACAATAGTGGCTCCGCCGCCAGCTAAGCGATATACGAGCGACACGCGGATCGAGAACCATAAACGTTTATGGCCGCCATTGTTCACAGCTCCGACGAGGCCGGTGCTCGTCCACAATCCATTGCAGCTAACTGGCCGCTCATTTTTAAGCTATTACAATGCTTTATAACGGCTATTGATAAATCTAGGAGTGTTCATTGTTGTGGAAGCACTTAGATTCAGAGTGCCATCAAAATATCATCGTTAACCATTTGTCAGAACAATTTTGTCTTTATTTTTATTAGGAACAATTTTTTGCTGTTGACGGGGAGGAAACCTTCAAAAGTTAGTCTCTGAGGGTCGGAGGCCGGATTATGTGGGGTTTTTACCCGGTAAAACCTCCCCGGTGGCTCTAATCGACGCTATAGAGACACTCTGGGCTCTCCATTCGGACCTTCACCAGTCTCTCCAGCGCACGACGTTCGCTAGAGCACGTCCGAGGTAGAAATGAACGCTTCCTCCGGCACCAAGGTATAGCCACGACACGATGCCATTTTTCAATGTGCATTTTGGTTTCTTTTCGGTGTTATAAGTTCAATATAGCTATCAAAGAACCGATATTCTTTGAATTTAGATGGCGATATGTTGGAAATACTTTAGTGACTATTGCGACTCGCGATCCATGGATCAAGGTTTTTTTTGGAGATATAAACTATTTATTTGTCTTTCAATAGACTAAATAGAGAGGTGTGAGACAAGGAGACGTTATTTCTCCGAAACTTTTCACAAACGCATTGGAGGACGTTTTCAAGCTCTTGGACCTCAGTAGCGTTTCCCAACAGTCCCAACAGTGGGTCTTAAAATGAACATGGAAAAGACGAAGATCATGTCGAATGTCCATGTTACACCCGTACCTGTAGTTGTTGGGAACGATACACTCGAAGTTATTGACCGCTACATATACCTAGGATAAACTATCCAGTTAGGTCGGTCCAACTTTGACAAAGAGGTCGCCCGAAGAATCCAACTCGGATGGGCAGTGTTCGGGAAACTACGCGATAATGTTCTCGTCCGAAATACCGCAGTGCCTGAAGACGAAAGTTTTTAACCAGTGTGTGTTGCCAGTGATGACATATGGTACTGAGACGTGGTCTCTAACGGCTGGCATTTTAGAGAAGTTCAGAGTCACACAACGAGCCATGGAGAGAGCTATGCTCGGAGTTTCTTTGCGCGACAGAATCCGAAATGTGGAGATTCACCGAAGAACTAAGGTCACCGACATAGCTCTTAGAATCTGCAAGTTGAAGTGGCAATGGGCAGGCCACATCGCTCGAAGAACCGTTGGGGAAGAAAGGTTCTCGAGTAGCGACCACGAACCGGAAGACGCAGCGTTGGCAGGCCTCCCACTAGGTGGACAGATGACATTGTGCGCGTCGCAGGTAACCGATGGATGCAAATAGCCAATTGTTTTCATTGTGGCGTTCTAAGGGAGAGGCCTATGTTCAACATTGGACGTATTCCGGCCGATGATGATGATGAGACTAAATAGTTGTATAAGGATCTATTAGTGCAATTTTCATAGATGCACTGCATTGACTTGACACACTTTAATTTCGTCCGAAGGACTAGGTAGGTATGCATAAGAACTGGGTCACAACAAATTGTTTACGTATTACTGTTTTTAGTTCATAGCATATTTAGCACGTTATTAAATCGTGACAGTGAGCCACTACTATTAAAAAAATATTATTTCAGGGTAAAGTATTTCAAGCTACAGGTACTTACGCAGTTTGTGTTTTCCTTGTAAGTTTAGGTGAGTGTAGTTAGTAGGTTATCTCCGCGTCTATAATTCTCTAACATATTTGAGTCATTTCCATGAAATACATTTGGGAATCTGTTGGCTATAAAATGCATTGTTAGTTTTTCCTCTTTTATTTTAGAGCGGTGGGTTGCGCGTCACTTCGATAGATAAGGGCTACATGGAAAAATATATCGGTGTTTACAGTCTGTTCCTGGGGTATTTTGAGGTTTTTTCCGATTACTATTTTGCGAAAATATTCTTAAAAGTTATTTTATTTCTGTTATCATGTTATGATTCATAATAGCCAATGAAGTTAGAGATATTTGGTAGTAAACCCAAATTATAAGAATGTTTTTATCGGCCAAAATAAATATCCATAAGATCCTAGAACTCACTTTCACTTAAAATATTAATCTCTAATATATTTTTTATAGATCTAATCATTTTTAATTACATCACATACTTATAAGTATATATTTCAAGGAATATTTATTATGTAGATGCGACGCCACCACACCACCCCAACCACCAGTTATTTCATGTACGGTGTTAACTTGCGAATATGTTTACGAAGCTTTGCACTTTTTTTATACAACCAAGGAGGCAAGCAAGCATGCGACCGGTCTGATGCGACGCTAGCAACACCAGAAGAATTACTAGCGCGTTGCCGACTCTTAAGACATTAGATATGAAGTCTTTTGTGTCCAGGAATTTCACCAGCTACAGAGCCCTTCAGACCGGAACACAGCAATGTTTACACACTGCTGCTTGGTAGGAGAATGTCTGACACTGCGGTGGTACCTACTTGGACGGTTCCTTGCACAAGAAACCCACCACCTAGTAAATAGTAATAATATTTGATTTAAGATTCAATATTTATATACATGCCATCAATGAGTATCGATTATTAGCGTTTACTATTTTAATTACAAAAGTACGCTACATAATCTAAAATAAACCGCGATATAATCCATAAAAGTAATTTTATTTCAATGAGTACCTATGGTTGTCAAATTAACGTTACCGTTATAAAATTTTAAGCTGCATTAGTAATGTGTGGAATATAAAGTTAGTGAAAAATGTGCGCATTTCATTAAACTTTATTTATTTTATTTATATTAATGCAGTAACAGCTCAGTGGGCGAGCGCTTGCCTTGGAAACAAGGTGCGCAGGTTCGAACCCCGGCTCGCACCTCTGATTTCTTTATTGAATCATGTGCGAATCGTCTTTGTGCGATTGTTACTAGCTTTCGGTGAAAGAAAACATCGTGAGGAAACCTGCATGCTGTGAAAGCCTAACTAGCTTTCGAATGACGTGTGAAGTCCGCCAACCCGCACTTGGCCAGCGTGGTGAACTATGGCCTAAGCCCCCTCATCTTGAGGGGAGGCCCAGCAGTGGGAGATATACAAGGGCTGGTATTTATTATATTAATAAATGTTTTTTGATCAGCGCCACATGATGAACGAGAACACTTTTCTCGCTGTCGGGTTATTTTGTGCTTTTGAGATTTTAACAAGGTAAACATACAATATTATTATTTATTTAGTACAGCAGCATCTCCAGTTCTGGTTAATGTTGTCGCAGACCTACGTCATACTTCTTGCTAAAATAGGATTCAAAATATGTTAGCCACGGATGAGAATATCGTATGACGTCATTTTAGCGTAAGCTGATGACAAACATTTTTAACGCTAATCGATTAATCGGAAACATTAGTTTTTTTGGTTATCCCCGACTGTGTCCGATGGACTTGGTAGAAATAAAATGCCTAATATTGCAAAGGGTGTTTCGACCTTCACCTTGCAAATGCCATTATATGCCATTTATCAAGGATATTAGATAGCCAGGGCGGAGGCAGTTCATCATTCCTCGTGACGTCCGCATTCCGCGTTGGCCCTCGTCCAGCGGGGAAGATGGCCGCCTGACGCGGCGGTTTCGACGATGCTCGTGCCAACCAACTAATCTTTATGGATTTTTCTGAAAAGACGCTAGAAGTAATTTTATGTTGAATGTTATTGTTCTTTATGCGTTTTTAAAGTAGGCTACAAATTCTGATGCCTTTGTGTATTATAATTTAGAGTTCTTCCAGTAGATTTATTTATAACTAGCTCTACCCGCGGCTTCACACGCAGCCAGTAGGTAGGTAATTTTCGCGTTATACTCATGAAATCAAACTTGACATACATTATACGATCCCTCTTCATTCAACTTGATCAGATTCGGTCCGATTCGATCCGACCCTTTTATTTTTCTCGGGGAAACCGGAAACCTTCAAAAGGTCAACCAGGGTATGTGGGATTCATACCCGCTAAAGCCCACGCGGCTGTTGCATCGGCACATGAATGGGGACACCAAAGCTCTCCGGTGGGATCTGCACCAGTGGGATCAGTTCCTTGCATTTGAGCGATCACGGTGTCACGGTGCTTACGTGGATGGGGGTCACAACCCCGCTGCCGTCCTCCTAGGAGTCACCACCGTACTGGATGGTCATCCTAAGTAAGGGCCACACCCCGAACGTTCAGCGACTCCGAAGGAACTCAATCCGACTCGATCCAACCCCGTCTGACCACCCGATCCGACTCGATTGATTTACACAAATTATATCAAAATCATCCTATATATTTTGCGCGTTACCCTTATATATTTATGCCTCGTCCTGCAGGAACTATATTATGTTTTCTTACACAAAATAAAGTTAAATAAATAGTACATGTATGTAGGGATGAAACGGAACGTATGAATGGACGGGTGAACGGAACGTGAAAGGTGTGAGCGAGAAAGGTAGATGGAGTGAGGGCGAAAGAACGACTGACGAGCGGACGCTTTTGCTACGGAGCACACAAATTGTATTTTATTAAAAAGTAGAAAATAAGGAAGTGTGAAAATAAACAGAAAAAAGAAGGCGTTTTATTTGAACAAAACATATAATGAGAAAGCATTCTATACTACATGTATATATATGTAGATACCGTCTATTTATTGTACACAAACATCTATACTTATAATAAAACTGTAACAGGTCCAATTCTGTACATTGAAGATATTTTGAAAATTATTTTTGGAGGGCATTCTATAACCGATACTGAGGCCGAAAATGTATTTTTTTAATTTTTTGTCTGTCTGTCTGTCTGTCTGTCTGTCTGTATCACGGCTGAGCATCACGCCGAAACTATTGGATGGATTCAAATGAAACTTGGCATGATTTGAGATCTTACTACGAGGTAGGACATAGGATACTTTTTATCCCGTAATCTAGCACGGTTCTTTAGGGAGAGGGGATTAAAGTCAAAATGGGTACTTGGTTATACGCTTGGTCAGATTTTATCAATTTTTCTTTATAATATAATAAATATTAGTAAGGGAACACTCATAGAGAGTTGTTACCAAGGTTTTGTAAGCGATCGGGTTAAGCAACGTTAGGTAAGGTCATTAAATAGATGGGTGACCGTTTAACGCCATTTGAACTAAACGGGTCCGTGCTTCGGAGAGCAAGTAAAAAGTGGGTCCCAGTTTTTAACCGACTATAAAAAAGGAGGTTATGTATTCGATGCTAATGTCTGTTATTAAAAGTTTAGTTAACGTAAAAATAGCGCAGGCGGAGCTGCGTGGGTCAGCTAGTCATCAATAAATTCTTATAATAATATAGGTACCAAGATTGTTTTAAACCCATTACGATACACATGCTACTCCCCACGATAAGTCTTTGTGGAAATCTAAACAAGAATTCCCAAGGTAAACGTACTTACGTCGGTGGACTCGGTGGTTCCCTTTACATTTTATATTAGTTTTATAAAATACATGGTCAAACCGTTGTAAAAGGAACTTAACGATAAAAATTTAACGCGTGGCTAATTATAGTAGGCAAAGGAAAACCATATATATAATATGATACAGTGGGGACGGGGAATCTCCGGAATTCCGGATACTGTAAAGGAAAATTAATAATGTTTAAATTAAGATTTGCAGTAACGCGGTCAAGGGGAAAGGAGAAGGGGGACACACATCGTACCGGGAATATGGTGTAACGTAATAAATAATTTAAATAATGCGTGGAAGTTATAATGAAAACATACTAATAAAATCATATATTTTTTAGTAAGTTGTAGAAATGTATTACCACAGGGAAGAATTATTCTTTCTATAATATATTTTTCATTGCAAAATAGTTAAATTTTATTTTACACAAAATTGAAACAATTTATTTAGTCAAGACATTTTCGCGCCCAATTTATTTATTTATTGCTTTTATCCTGAATTTCTCATTATTAAGCAAAGAAAATTAAGTAAATGACATCAATAGAACATCTAGAAGGGCTTTAAAATTGTGTAAAAATAACCACTCAGACAGCGACAACACCCCACTCTCCCCCGTGAAGGGGAGCGAACGATCATCGAGGGCTGATGGTGGACCACCACCGCCCGCCTCACGCTCAGGGTGCCGCGCCACGTCTCCTCATCGTGGCTTTCGGGGACTCACATAGTGTGAAAGTCTCGGGAAGAGCTTACTATAGAAATGATCCTATGAAGTAAGGTCTTAATGAAACAATATTTTCTATACTATTTTATATGATTCATTGTAACGAAACCATATCGGCTGCTAACTCGACGCTAGCGCCATCTATCGAAATTATTTAAAACAGCTGTTTACACTAAATGTAGAGCACAGTATGATGCAAGCGATAACAGGATCGACGTGTCGTAATAAAAATGTGGAAGACTTATCGATAAATATTATTAGGTTTTCATTATATTCTTGAGAACTCAGAATAAGATCAATGTTTTGATGTCCCATACATCCAAGATTAGTGTATGATCTAAGAATAGGAAAATCTACGAATATTTTATTAGATGATAGAGACGCACTCCGCTCCCCACTCCCACTTACGACAGAGAATTTCTGGGTCAGCTATTTTAACGTAGTGTTTAAGTATTGATGTGTCCCGATTCAAAGGCGACTGTTATGTAGCTGGATAAACAACTGGGGCTGGGATAATTATAGAAATAGGCGATAGGACGTAATTGACCAGCCGTCTATGGTTCACAAGCAGGAGCCTAGTTTACTATCAGAATACGGTTAGTTATTTAGCATATTTGACGGACCTAGTGGTAAGACACTCTGGCCGCTACCCAATAGGTCGTGGGTTCGATTCCCACCAAGTGTCTGGTTGTTTTATCTGTATAGAGTAAGCAGGTATTTACAAAAAAAAGTATATATTAAGTATTATTATCAGTTGTCTGGTTTCCATAGTACAGGCTCTGCCTAGTTTGGGATCAGATGACCGTGAGTGGATTGTCAGATATTATTATTTATTTTATTTTCTCGGACTTTTACACCCGGACTTATAGAAGTCTTGCGTGGGGACGAATCCAACACGTAGAGGCCTGTTGGAAGAAATTAATGACATGGAACACACCAGTCAGGATGAACTGCTGGGAATAAGATATAAACAGCAGTTGACTCCGGCAGGTGTAGGGACTATAATATTGTAAGTAAGTGGAAAGATTTCTAGTTCTTTTTTAATAAGCATTGGGTGAACTGAATATAAGGCACTGATTACATACACATGTTAGGTGGCATGTTAGTATATTACTCTACAAGTACATCCAGTGACACGTGTATCTTTTACCACATTTTTTTACATGTGTTTGATGATTTTTTTAAATCATCATCTATACTAATAAAGTTTCTGAGTTTGTATGTTCAGGGTAATCTCTGATCCGATTTTGAAAATTCTTTCACTGTTAGAATTTAGAAAAGTATATTATTCTCGAATAGAATAGAAATAAATTGATTTAACGACATAAACACAAATAACAATTAGTACACTTAAAATAAAAACAATCTGTCGTTAAAAAGGATGCCACTCAGCATTTTGCATTTTTTGAGTGCTATAGATTACTTTTTATCATGGTCAATGTAAAAAAGTGCGGGCAGAGTTGCGCGGGTCAGATAGTTATTAATAATGTTTAGTTATTTATCGTCACTATTAGGTAATTATTGTTACAAATTATAACATACAATGTATCGTGCGGTTTACTTTGTAATACTTGGTTATCCCCGAGTGCATTTCAATAGGTAAGTGTTGTCAGCTAACATTGGTTTTCCTACTGAAAACAATATAGCTAGTAGGCCATTATAGCTGAATATAGTTAATATATGTACATACATATATATATACGTCCATGAAGTGTCCGAGTAAAAAAGACCCGTAGTTAGAGGCGACTAAGGGAAAACAAGAAGATGGGCAGCAGCGTATTTCTGTTGGATTACCTACCACCTGCACTGTGATCTCAAAGACGTCTGCCAAGTGTGGGGATTATGGCAACCCCCTCCCTACTAAGGGGGGCCTTTGTTAAACAGTTGACATCTTTCGGGTGATGAGAGAATCACAGGTTTGAATGTCGTTAGTACTTGACCTACCCAGAAACTTCAACTATCTATTTTCAGGTTGCTAAACGTATACGTGCACAATTTTTATTTGCCGCTAAGCTAAAGTAACGCCTCCGAGGAGATGAGAGATATACAGTTGAAGAGATAGCAAACTCTAAATCAACCTGTTTAAAAAAATTTTCAAAAATGTAAAATATAAACACAGTGCAGCAATTGATGAAATGATTACTTATATGACGAAATGTATTAAGTTTAGTAGATCGACGTGATTTTTAAACGGACTTCAAAAAAGAAGGAGGTTCTCAATTCGTCTGTAGGTACTTATATATATGTATATATATATATTTATGTATGTTCGCGCATAACTGGCAATTACGAACCGATTTGAAAAAATCTTTCTTCCATCCATTCTTTAATCCGTTGATTGGGTCCCATAAAAAAAAATATTGCTTCCAAATTAGTAGTTCCTGAAAAAACAAGAATGGTGACTGAGTAGGAAACCTGCAGGAATGCCTATAAGATGACTTTATGTCGCTTTTTAAGGACAAAACTTGTCATAACTCTGGCAAATATTTACCAATTTCAATGATTCTTTTTTATTCGAACTTTTTTATCACAACCGGATAAGAACTTCCTGGAGGACCATGAACGATGTGGAGGAATTTATTTGGTAAAAACCATAAAACGAATGTTCTCCATTACATTACTCTGACAAATAGAAACCAATTTCGATGATTCTTTTTTTATTCGAGAGGGTAAGCTACTATGATGATTCCATGCAAATTTAATTACGACCGGATATTTTTTTTCTGAAGTAACATGAATTATGTAAAACTATGTAGACGATAATGTGATCATAACCTACCTAGATCATTATACCGCCTTCGATGGTTCAATCTATATGTATGAAAATATCACTAAAAAGTTTTAAATAAAATCAATAAAATTTTATACTTTTCAGTGACATTGAAGTCGGTTTAATTTTTTTTTAAAGATTTTATTGCTATGTTAAAAAAAGAGAGACGATGAGTATATCCGGGATAAGTATCAAATCTCTTGGATAAATATAGTTCTTTATTCATGTTAAAAGGACCATGAACTATAATCGACTCTAGATGTACATATATTATTATAATATTACGGATAACGGAATATACACGTAAATAACACAAATTTATAGAGACGCCTATGTAAAGCAAACCGCAATATTAATCCTCTATATAAAACAAGAATATACATTTAATGATCCATTAGGCGTAAATCTGTGTGCTTATTTCATAGGTAAGCGTTATGAAAAAAGTTTAGTTTATTACCAGTAGTTATGACTTAATGAAGATGAAGTAGCGCATATGTTAATATTTATGTAATATGTTTAATTGCATAAATTAAACTCTTAATATCTGGTGAATTTCTATATGTAACACAATAGTTCTGCATAGTTATTGGGCAGCAAAACAAAGATATCCAATGCTGACTGCAGGATATTCGTGCGATTTGTGAAAGTATATCCGTTCAAAGGAGCGTCGCAGCGGGATTTATTCGGCATGGACCTTTTCAGGTTCAAACAGATAGCATCAAATATCTCTACGCCAAACCCAGCCATTTCGTCTCGCCTCGTAACGGATCGTAACACACGCCGACTATAAAGTTACGTTCTTTCATTTCTACCGTTTGGTTTTGGTTAACAGATTCGTTGGCCCGGTCTTTGTTGGTTAGGATATTTTTGCAGAAAATTAAATGTTTTTGTGTTGAATTTATTCCGGTAAATAAAATACTTCATCATCAGCCGGAAGATGTCCACTGCTGAACATAGGCCTCCCCCTTAGAATGCCACAATGAACGACAATAGGCTATTTGCATCCACCGCTTGCCTGCGACGCGCGCAGTTCGTCAGCCCACCTAGTGGGAGGCCTGCCTACGCTGCGTCTTCCGGTTCGTGGTCGCCACTCGAGAACCTTTCTTCCCCAACGGTTATCGGTTTTTCGAGCGATGTGGCCTGCCCATTGCCACTTCAACTTGCAGATCCTGAGAGCTATGTCGGTGACCTTGGTTCTTCGGCGAATCTCCACATTTCGTATTCTGTCGCGCAAAGAAACTCCGAGCATAGCTCTCTCCATGGCTCGTTGTGTGACTCTGAACTTCTCTAGTTTGTTTTAGAGAAAATAATTATGTTAGGTCGTCCGCTAGTAAATAGATCTCATAGCTATTGGAACATGTGTAGTTACAATTTTGAATAGAATTTGAATTGTTACGTTACTAATGAATTTTGGGCCCGTAACTTGGGTGCTGGGGATGCTCAGCAGTGGACGTCTTCCGGCTGGTCATGGTGATGATTAGTTTTTAGATAAATAAATAAAAAATAGATAATAGAATGCATTGATCCGCTTGTTTATACAAAATGAATAACATCTCTATTATTATTAGTATTTTACTCTATTATAGTAAAATACTTTTAATATCCAATATCTTGCTAAACTTAATTTATGATATGTTCATAAAATTCGCCATATGACACATGTCATAGCAAATAAGAACGTTGACCCTTACAAAACGATTTCCATGTCAGTAACCGTGAAAGGGAAAAACGTATAAACTAAATTCACTGTCAACACCGCGTAAAAGACTTCACAGAAATCGCTTTACACGTGATTGATTCGGCTAGGGAAATGCGTCCTAACCGAATCGTATTTGACCGATGTTACTCGATTTTGTATCGAGTCGGCTCGCCCGCAATCGATATGGGGACGAGGATGATGGATTATTCGCTTTTAATAGTAATGGAGCCGCGTCCCTCGGGCTATCGAGAGATGTATCTTGGCACTAACGATTCGGAAGGATCGCTCGTATTTAAATTGGGTTACGGATAGCTTAGCGGTCCGGGGCTTTAGTTTACATTAAGTAATAGAATTTAGTAAGGATCTAGGTGAAATTGGCGCTTAATCCAAATAAGATCTGTCGTGCGCTTGTCGGTTTTCATCTATGGCGAGCAATATTGTAATATACTTACTTTAATTGTGTATGCTTCAGAATTATTTTAAAAATCATTTTGTTTTATGGACCAAATGTCTGAGAATAAATTATTATTTATTTATTTTATTTTATTTAATGATAATAGGACATAAAAAAAGAATTTTCCAAATCGGTTCACGACAAACCGTTTGATGCTTTTTTTTTTAATGTTTGTCGCCTTCTTGTTCCTCAAAATAAAGATGGCGACCTTTTTTGAGGGTTTTTAATTGCTGATGTTGTCTTTCTTCTAGTCGTATGTAATGTTACCTTTGTTCTATGTCGCGTTTTCCAGCAGGGTCATAATAAAGGTTCAGGGTTTGATGTTACGGTCGGAAAAGTATTATTTTGGTTTTTAGAGCTTAGGATTATATTATGTACTAGCAATTGCCAGTAAAAATTAGCGGGCGAAGCCGCAGGAAATTTCCTGCGGCTTCGCCCGCTAATTTTTTTACAGAGTTTACCAACCCCTAATATACCCAAGTTGTTTTTGAAAATTCGCGAAACACGTATTGATTTATTTTATTTAGGGAATCTTACATAATTTACTGAAAATTTCAAGTCAATCGAACCATACAAAAAAAGTTTCATACAAAAGAAAACACCCCATTTAACCCCTTTAGGGGTCGAATTTTCAAAAATCCTTTCTTAGTGGATGCTTACCTCATAAGAAGAGCCTACTGTCCAAATTTCAGCTTTCTATGTCTAGCGGTTTGGCCTGTGCGTTGATGAATCAGTCAGTCAGTCAGTCAGGGCAAGTAATTTTATATCTATAGAAGATTAATGTGTTATTAATCTCCATTTTTGGGTTAAAACGAAAACTGCCATAGCTTAGGTACGTATAGGTAATTATTTTTTCCGGGATATAGTGTTACTCTCTGTCAAATGAGAGCTTTCATTTATAAGAGAGTACCCAGTGGTAAACCTCAGATACCAGTGGATGGATAAACTCAGGGTCACACAACGAGCTATGGAGAGAGCTATGCTCGCAGTTTCTTTGCGCGACAGAATCCGGAATGAGGAGATTCGCCGAAGAACCAAGGTCACCGACATAGCTCTTAAAATCTGCAAGTTGAAGTGGCAATGGGCAGGCGACATCGCTCGGCGAACCGATAACCGTTGGGGAAGATAGGTTATCGAGTGGCGACCACGAACCGGAAGACGCAGCGTTGGCAGGCCTCCCACTAGGTGGACAGACATTGTGCGCGTCGCAGGTAACCGGTGGATGCAAATAGCCAATTGTCGTTAATTGTGGCGTTGCAAGGGGGAAGCCTATGTTCAGCAGTGGACGTCTTCCGGCTGGTGATGATGATGATGATGATGACCCAGTGGGAACACGTGCTAAATATTGGAGCAGCCGACAGGGGAATTACCTCCAACTCACAGAAGATTGACATCAATGTTCATCCGGTTGTGCTGCTGGCTCAGGGACCGACGTTAATCTATTTTGCTGTATGTACCTACCCAGAGGTAATTATTAAAATAGATCCTTTATCTTCTCCATAACGTCATAACGTCTGCATTTTAACTTGTACCAAATATTAAGGATAAAGATAGGAAGGAACACACTTAGGCCCAATTCACACCAGAAGAGCGGCGAACGGAAGCGGCGCGGCGCGCACTTTCACTGTGATAGAATTTTAGACTTTATCTACAATACGTAAAATACCAGTATGGCCCAATTCACACCAGAAGAGCGGCGAACGGAAGCGGCGCGGCGCGCACTTTCACTGTGATAGAATTTTAGACTTTATCTACAATACGTAAAATACCAGTATCGCTTGAAAAGCTCAAAGAAGCCGCGCGGCTGCCCGCGCCTGCGCGAGCAGTCGCGGGCGGCCGCGCGACTCATCAAAGCGGCCGCTCGCGGCTGCGCGAGCGTCCGCGCGGCTGCGCGGGCATCCGCGCGACTGCGCGAGCGGCCGCGCGACTGCTCGAGCCGCCGCGCGACTGCTCGAGCCGCCGCGCGACTGCGCGGGCATCCGTGCGGCTACGGGGACTCGCGCCGCACAGTGGACGGAAAAGCGAGGTTCCCTTCCATAGGATTTTTGAAAAATTATAATAGTAGTGTATGATTTCTTGGTAAACCGTACGATATTAAAGTTTTGGAAATGATAAGCTTAGTTAAGATAACAACTGAATTTATTATATAACTTAACTAAATTAATGAATTGTATGAATAAAATGAAATAAATTTCTGCTTTGCTTTCTTTTTCTTTCTTCTTCTTCTTCTTGTTCAGAAAGAAGTGCTATGATAACCAATTCCATTTTAAAAAGTTTTTTACTTTTAGTTTTTTTACTCCAAAACAAAAAAAAAACACACAGTGTGTCGAACGAATCTACAAACTAGACTGAGCCAGCGGCGGCCGGTAGCGGCGCGAGGCGGCTGCGAGCGGCGCGAGGCGGCTGCGAGCGGCCGGGCGCGGCCTCTTGCGCCTGCTCTGCCGGCCGCGCCGCGCCGCTGCCGGCCGCTTCCGTCCGCCGCTCTTCTGGTGTGAATTGGGCCTATCGCTTGAAAAGCTCAAAGAAGCCGCGCGGCTGCCCGCGCCTGCGCGAGCAGTCGCGGGCGGCCGCGCGACTCATCAAAGCGGCCGCTCGCGGCTGCGCGAGCGTCCGCGCGGCTGCGCGGGCATCCGCGCGTCTGCGCGAGCGGCCGCGCGACTGCTCGAGCCGCCGCGCGACTGCTCGAGCCGCCGCGCGACTGCGCGGGCATCCGTGCGGCTACGGGGACTCGCGCCGCACAGTGGACGGAAAAACGAGGTTCCCTATCATAGGGTTTTTGAAAAATTATAATAGTAGTGTATGATTTCTTGGTAAACCGTACGATATTAAAGTTTTGGAAATGATAAGCTTAGTTAAGATAACAACTGAATTTATTATATAACTTAACTAAATTAATGAATTGTATGAATAAAATGAAATAAATTTCTGCTTTGCTTTCTTTTTCTTTCTTCTTCTTCTTCTTGTTCAGAAAGAAGTGCTATGATAACCAATTCCATTTTAAAAAGTTTTTTACTTTTAGTTTATTTACTCCAAAACAAAAAAAAACACACCGTGTGTCGAACGAATCTACAAACTAGACTGAGCCAGCGGCGGCCGGTAGCGGCGCGAGGCGGCTGCGAGCGGCCGGGCGCGGCCTCTTGCGCCTGCTCTGCCGGCCGCGTCGCGCCGCTGCCGGCCGCTTCGCGCCGCTTCTGGCCGCTTCCGTCCGCCGCTCTTCTGGTGTGAATTGGGCCTTAACCAATAAGTCAGTTTAATTTCTGTGTTTAAGTTTTAGCTTAACCAACTACTTACCAATCTTTTAGAACGTTTTTTTTTAATAACAAAACTTTATATATATAAGTATAGGTATTGTATTTACATTGATTGATTGATTAACTATTTATAGAAAACATTACTATACTTTGTCATTTATCAGTCCTCCATTCATTCATCAAAATTTCCTCAAATTGAAATTAATTGCCAGCAATGTATAAAATCTCTCATTTACAAGGAAATCATAAATAACTACAACCGAGAACATTGTTGAGTTGAGACTGCGTAACAATTCTATTACAAGCCTCGATTAATGTATTCTGCGCTGTAATTTCACAAAAGATCGGTGAGCAGGTGACGGTTCGGGAGACGACGCTTTCTTTAACAAAGCAATAATACCTATTCAGGGAACGCCAGGCGGCCACGGCTGAATGGAGGATGGCCAGGATTGAGCAACGTCTTTATAATCTGAATCGACGCGCCCCTAATTTGGTAAAAGATTAGTCACCTTGCAGAGGACAATGTTCACCGCACTTAATAGGTGTTTCAATATACAGTTCAATCCTGTCTTGTTATTGAATTTTTAACTCGTTTACCGATATCGTATCTGATAGTCATATAGGCATGGTTCATCAGCTCATTAGCAATACAATGAAAACTCTGTATCATAGGAATCGTAGTGCAACACCTGCGACTAACAGCGTCTATCATTAAAAACAAAAATAGGGAAGGGACGAATGTCCCTTCCCTATTTTTTGAATGAATGGGTAAATGGTCCTTTGGAGAAAGAACGTTGGACTCTTGACATTTCATTCAGCGTAGGAAAACAAAGCCTTTGGCGTCATTAGTTTTCAGACGCCAAAAGAAAACAATCTACTAAAATTTGCATTACAAAATGATTGCTCATCACTTTATCTAAGGCGTTTTAGTTAACGAACCATTAAATGTAATTATTAGTATAATAATTATATGGAGCAAAACATTGACTATAGGTACTTAATCACGTTTTCTTGTTGTAATTTTGACCTACAATATTTAAACTTCAGAAAAGCGATATGTCAAAGCAAAAAAAGTAAGATATGGACGTATCTAGTTAGTTAGGTAATACTAACTAGATACGTCCATATCTTACTTTTAGCAATTTACGAAATTATTGTTCCCAATTTTGTGGTAACATAGGCAAGGGATGAAAAATATAAGTATCAAAGTGGTGTGCGACGCCAGCCCCGTGTCGGTCGGCGGTCGCTACATTTTTTATACTTATAGGAAAATGTCAGCTCCAGCGCTACAGGGCCGGATTTATGTTATACCTATTTATGATAATTTAGCTACATTTCTATATGCGTCCAAGGACTACGATTAAAGATGTTTTAGTTTGGTATCATATCTTTATCGGTACGGAGATTTACTAATTATAATCGATTCGAATGAAATTTTGTTATTTATTTACTATAAGTACTACTTATTATTCGTTGTATACTACATATTTGCACAAACTATTGTTTGTCTACATATTTGCACAAACTATTGTTTGTGCAAATATGTAGTATACAACGAATAATAAGTAACAGAAATCAGATAGGCGGCCTTATAGCTGAAAATCGATTTCGGCAACCTAGAAGAGGAGTATTTGTAATTAAAGATAGACGCAAGTAGTGCAAACAAGTACAGGAAAAAGATCATAAAATATTAAACTAAATAAAATATAACAAAACTATAAACAAAACTAAGTTTTGTTCTGCAAGATACACATGTCAAACAAGGTTTATATGAAAACCTCTACTACTACCTACACACAGGTAAGTATGTCGCTTATCATCAGGATAACATACCGGACTCATTGTCTTATTAAGGTTATAAAAAAAAAAAGTTTTAATTTTCAAACTACTCTTTAACTTTCTAATTCAAATTACAACATCAAATTATCTTGTTCGTGCTTAAAAGGCATTCTAAGTACTGAAGATAGCCGATCATGAGTTCATGACCAACAGACAACATGAGCGTCATCAAACGATTAATTTGGTTTTATATTTTATTGGTTGGCTTACAGCCCAATTCATAGTCCGTCTCTGTGTCATATGAACGCAGAACTCAATCGTCCGTTATGATCTTATTTTACAAACAGCGCCGTCATATTTTACTGGCTATTTCTGTCCCAGCCATGTCCCGGCGCTAGACAACCATGTCACACAACTCACACAAGGAATGCTTTATGGTCTGTAGCCTCTATTAGTGATGGGGTTATTTTTAACAAGTTTTTTATTCATCTTTGTGAATACGCCAAAGGGAACAGCGATTTTCAACCAACTTCGAAAAAGGTTGTTTTCGATGCCAATTTTTTGAATGGAATATGAATTAAGGTTACCCTTATAGAGCAAGAGCCCAAGGCCGCCAGACCTTACTTAGACCTATAGATTAACCAACTGTTTATGAATTACACATTCATGTATAGGGACGGCCATTGCCACATATACTTAAATAGGTTATTAATAGATTTAATATTTCTTTCTTTGGACATAAAGATGTCTATAAAAATATAATAGTCAAAATCAAAAGTCAAAAATAGTTTATGTCAAATAGGCTTAATGCTAGCACTTTTGAAAGGTCATGTAATATACCTACATATATACACACATCAAAAGTGTCTAGGGATCAACATATATTTTTGCAATAACTTTTCTCCTGATTGATATTAATTAAAATTTTCTTTAAGGATTCATCAAATAAAGTGTTTTCGTTTGTCACAGTAACGATAAACCAAGTCACCTTTGCATTAATAAAGAAATTTGCCATTTTCCTAATAAAGGGATTTTTGACATTTGAACCACTAACACAAAAGTTCGAAAAAAAGACTGAAATAACAGTTTTCTTTAAAATTTTATTGGGTAACTTAAACAATTAATAATCCGTGTTTCTACCGCGAACACTAACAACACAAGAACATCGGTTTGGCATACTCAAAATGAGTTCATCCAAATCACGCTGTGGAATGGCCGCCCATGTTCGTTGCAACAACAAAAAAAGGTCTTCTTGCGACTGGATACCCTCCATATTCGGCAGAGCTCTTCTCTGTAGCATATCCCATGCATGCTCAATCGGGTTCAAGTCTGGCGACTGAGCAGGCCAGGGCAGGACATTGATGTTAGCTGCGGCGAGAGTCTGTCTTACAACTCTTGCGGTGTGCGGTCGTGCATTATCATGCATTAACTGAAATAAGGGACCGATTTGCACTTGTAGAGGAACGATGACGTCTGATACAATCGTCTCAGCATAAATTTGAGCGTTGAGGTTGCCTCTGATCCAAATCAACTCAGTTCTTCCGCCGATCCAAATACCCGCCCATACCATGATGGTTCCACCACTATAAGGATGGACTTCCTGGCAGGATTTTAATCGCTGTTGGCGTCCAGGGGTTCTCCAGTGTCGTATATGTCTTGTATCCGGTCTCATACCAAAACGAGACTCATCAGAAAAGCACACGAAACGCCATTGTTCTTCTGCCCAATTTCTGTGTTCAAGAGCCCATTGATATCAAATTCAAATTCAAATTACTAATTATTATTATTATTAATTATTATTCAGATTCGAATCCTACGATTGTGCATTGCTATAGGTGGTACCCGTAGCGGTCTTCGGGAATGAAGGTTCACTTCATGCAAGCGGTTTCTGACTGTTTGGTCGCTAATTAAGTTCCCTGAAGAGTGATGAAGCCTCACGGCTAACATCATGGCAGTTATTGTTGGAGCTCTTCGAGTTAAGATTTGAATATATCGGTCTTGTCTCCGTGTGGTGCAGCGATACCGTCCTCCATGGCGCTCAGCCACGGTACCAGTGCTTCGGTAACGTGTCCAAAGTCGACTGATAACACTCTGACTTGTATTCAGAGCTAAAGCCACAGTACGTTGCCGGGAACCAGCTTCTATCATTCCCACGGCTCTGAGCATTTCTTCCCTGCTTAAATGACGTCGCCGCTCCATAATAACGTTGGTTTTAATCAGTAGTAGGGAAACAGTAGCACTAATAATGTCTTCAATGCGTTGTATGTTTTTATAGGGAAAATATTGACAGCTGATTTTCATCTTTTACTCGAATTTGATTCACAGTTCCTGATTCAAATTATGAAATGCACCAAAAAGGATCCATATAAATTTATAAAATCATAAATTTATTACAAAGCCACATCTCAATCTCAAGAAATCCGCTTAAAAATGCTTGATCCCTAGACACTTTTGATGTGTGTAATTATGTACTTATGTAGGCAATTGTTGTTATTTTAAATATTATTCCGAAGTACATACTTACCTACCTAGTAATAGTTTTATCTTGTGTTATTTTCTTTTAATAAATGCAAACCCATTGAATTCCAGTTCGGATCACTAGTGCTATAGGCGCAACAGTCAGAAATTTCTGTTTTTGATTTTGATAAAATATTTCCGGTCATATCCGTAAAGTCTATTCACAAACTCGATAGTTTTTTATGAAATTGCATCAATTTCAATGACAGACTTGGAAACAGCACTTACAGGGGTTCACCGAAACTGTTTTAATCGACTTAAAACGGAAATTTCCGAGGTTTATGAATAGCCTAACTGATCGGAATCTCACGATAAAATCCTCAGTGACCCGCACAAAACCCCTTAAAATCTAACATTTCAGTGGCTAATGAACGGCTCGGAAGGTAGACAGCGAGGGGCGGTTACGTCTTTTTAAACTTTAACATGAAAAAGTTTGATTAGCCCCTTTTATCCAAGGGTCAGGCCTCGGGGTGCTCCATTTAACAGAGTGGCCGCATTTATTGGCGGCTCACGTCTTGTTGCTGTGGTCCAAGTAATAGGTCATTCAGATCTGCTGGCCAACAAGTGGACAAAACGTGTTTCAATGGTGACCATATTGCATTTCCCACGGATTTACTGCGATAAAAATAACCCGTATCATTCTTAAAATTAGTCAGTTTATGAGAATACAATAAAGTGTAACTATTTTGTATGAAATATAAAAAATAGTTACTTAGTTTTCTTTAACTCTACAAAGTACTGATTTTGTAAGTAAATTTTGTCTGTTTTTCACATTGATAATGGTTTTTTACATTAGTTACCAAAACCATATCTGTCTGCGTACCTACCTGTCTTTATTGGTAAAGCTCGCAGAATTGTCTAACAGGAACAGTCAGAACAGAAGTCTACAGGAACCGTACCTATATTAAATATCCTATGAGAAAACCAGGTTTTACGTAAAGCCTCAGTAGCCAGGTAAGCCCAGGTAGGTTAGGTAAGGTTTTTTTTCGGCCATATTGACTTCACTGTACTTTATATTGCACCCCCGTCTACGTGTGTAGCTTACGGGACTGTCTTTATAACGTTCTCGCCAGCTACAGACTACTCTGAGTAGTCTGTGTCGCCAGCGCACTCGCTACAGCTCGTGCATCGAGCCCGCACCGCCGCGGCTCGCAGTCGGCATACAAATTCATCAGCCAGCTATGTTTGTTACTAACTTTGTTCTCCTGATAGCTATAAATTGCCGTCGCCGCTCGCTTCGTTTTCATCTCGAGCCAATCGATCTGATTGAACGCAACGATTTGATTGATGACTAGTTTTCATGGGGTCATCTGTGCGCCTAAACATATGTACTTACATGCTATTGCAGTCTCTGGTGACTCGTACATAGAATGGAGAATACTAACACATACTACGAGTATAATATTAGTAGTTTATGCACCAAGGGGATAAAGTAGTGTCTTATGTCGCGGGCGTTTCATTGAATCGCGAGCATAACGAAGGATCCTAGCAACTCCCGAGCGCAGCGAGGGAGTATAGAGTTAACTCCCGAGCGTAGCGAGGGAGTTAATACTAGAATCCTGAGTACAGCGAGGGATTTAAGCTCGCCCTAGACAAAGGCACCTTTATCCCCGAGGTGAATACACTACTTTTCACACCTACTGCGAGGTAATAAAATACAAATATTGCTAGAATTAAAATAACAATAATATCTTGGGACAATCCAGACACGGTCATCTGATCCCAAACTAGACAGAGCCTGTACTATGGAAACCAAATTAATTAAATAGTTAAATAACACCCAGACATTAGGTGGGAATTGAACCCACGACTTATTGGGTAGCGGCCAGGGTGTCTAACCACTAGACCAACGAGACCGTCAATAATATCAACATAGTGATTTGCCGCGTTATCATCTATTTCATTTTATTTTCTAGCATAGAACACTGGGTTGTGCTCGTCGCGCTCGGTTCGATTTTCAAATGTTTTGTTTTTCGTGCAGTTCTCTGCTTAGAGTAGTAATATATTTTTCACACCACCTGCTCGATAATGTCACATTATATGTCATATAAAGATGACATAAAGTACCTCATTATATCCCTATAGTCTAGCCGGGTAATAATGTTGTACTAAACTCCCTTGGGTAATAATGTGTTTGAATTTCGAACGTCAAACGAAAATTCCTCAACACTTTTACCACAGATATATATTACTACTCTAAGCAGAGAACTGCACGAAAAACAAAACATTTGAAAATAGAACCGAGCGCGACGAGCACAACCCAGTGTTCTAGAAAAGAAAATGAAATACTTAGATGATAACGCGGCAAATCACTATGTTGATATTATTGACGGTCTCGTTGGTCTAGTGGTAACCCTAGCCGCTACCCAATAGGTCGTGGGTTCGATTCCCACCAAGTGTCTGGGTGTTATTTAACTATTAATTAATATTAGTTATCTGGTTTCCATAGTACAGGCTCTGCCTATTTTGGGATCAGATTACCATGTGTGGATTGTCCCAAAATATTATTATTATTTTAATTCTAGCAATATTTGTATTTTATTACCTCGCAGTAGGTGTGAAAAGTAGTGTATTCACCTCGGGGATAAAGGTGCCTTTGTCTTGGGCGAGCTTAAATCCCTCGCTGTACTCAGGATTCTAGTATTAACTCCCTCGCTACGCTCGGGAGTTAACTCTATACTCCCTCGCTGCGCTCGGGAGTTGCTAGACTCCTTCGTTATGCTCGCGATTCAATTAAACGCCCGCGACATAAGACACTACTTTATCCCCTTGGTGCATAAACTACTAATATCTGTGGTAAAAGTGTTGAGGAATTTTCGTTTGACGTTCGAAATTCAAACACATTATTACCCAAGGGAGTTTAGTACAACATTATTACCCGGCTAGACTATAGGGATATAATGAGGCACATTATGTCATCTTTATATGACATACTAGCAGTACCCGCGGCTTTGCCCGCAGCCTGTATTTTTGATGAGCTCAAGCAATGTTATCGTCATTGCCAAGCAAGCAAGTGGTACACCGTAAGGCGCTCGTTTAAACCTCACCTTGGGGTGAGCCAAGGCCTTGGCTTGATTCAACTTAAGCCATTCCTTTTTTTAACGTGGAGAAATCCCAAGGGTTGCCCATACCATCACGGGAGTGACAGTGTGGGTTCAGTATGACTCCTACCTACTGACTCAAACCCTTCGTGTGTAAATTCCGCTATGTTGATGGGCACCGGAAACGTGTCTATCTGTACACAATTTCGAGTCCCACCAGCGGCTGGCCAGCCCATCATCTTCCGTGGGTGTAAGTAAAGCCCACGGACCTGCCTGTCGCTATAAAAGGCCCGCAGAATCTCATCAGGTGGCATGCCGGAATACTTTAGCACGCCATATTAGCGAGAGTGTAATATAGTGGTGCACAGGCAGCAGTTCCCCCTCGTTCCTGCTTTCTGCACATTCTCGATACGGGGGCATAAGGTTGGCTTTGGTCCGCCATTTGCCCTTCAGAGTCGCGGAACGTTCGGGGTGTGGGCCCCAGGACGTCCATTGAGTACGGCGGCGACTCCGAGGCGGAAGGCGGCGGGGTTGCGTCCCTCGTCCTCCTGAGCACCGTGACAGGTTCTCCGGGGCTACAATGCGACCCCGGCGGCGGGCTGGTGCAAGGCAAGGCACTGAGGGGTTACCCTGGAGCAGATCACACCGGAGAGCCCTCATGTGCCGATGCGACAACAGCGGGGGTTTTAGTGGGTAAGAATCCCATATACACAGTGGCGTGCAGTCCATATAGGCAAAAAGTGTTTGCCTACCCTGTGATTTTCCCAATCAGACATATCAATAAAAAGTGTGCATAGTAATATTTCGTTTTCAATTATTTCACCATTGTAAATAAAGAAAAGCACGCAAAATATTTGAAATCAATCACCTATGCGCGACGAACTTAACATAAATGCACTGTACTATACCTATCTACTCATAAATGTAAAGATAGATTTTGCGCGCGGGCCACGCAAAGACACGATACGGCGTTGCCTCAATATGCACACATTCAAACAGATTTCTTGCACACAGACTCACACCGATACACGCACCCATAAATAATCTGACATGTATAATAGAAGAAATATCACGCACACAGACAAAGGACAGAGACACAGAGAGACACTGCCTACCAAAAGTGACATTTCAATATATGTAGTTTAGTCCCAATAGATATTTATGTTATGACATGAATGCTAATTTGACGCGCATAGATATTGCAGCGGCAGATCATTTTGTTAGGCGTTCGGAAGCGAATCACGAGACGCGAGTTCGTATCCTCTTAGAATCGAAGTTTCTTTTTGTAATGTTTTTAAATTATTTAATAGAATATAAAGCGGTGCAGGTATATAATAAGTAACGAAAAAGAAAAGAGGACGTGTGAGCACGTAGGTCGTACTTTGCGAAAGATAATAATTTAGCTATTATATTTTTCGATAGTAGGTATGTTTATTTTTTTAACATGGTCTGCGGCATATTAAAGTAAAATCCATGGCTGCATGGATTTTAATTTAATATACTTAGGTACTTCCTACATAATCGTAAGATTCGTTTTAGTTATGGGACTGAAATAGAATATATTTAGGAATATTTGAGCAATAATGCAATAATGAGTCAACAAAAATATAAATAATTCTGTGTTAACGCCATCTATCTCTTGTAATAGGCCCAGGCGACGTTTAAAAAAATGCCCATGTCAGTAATTCAGCTCAGTAAGTTAGTAAAGCTCCATCTAACAAAAAAAAAACTTAATGCAGTTTGTCGCCTAGGCCTATAACAAGAGATAGATGGCGTTAACACAGAATTATTTATATTTTTGTTGACTCATTATTGCATAGCAGTGCTCATTTATTCAAAAAAACATCAGTAAGTACAAATAAATAGACTTACTTATGTTACAGTGTCAATACGTACAAACAAAAAGACTGTTACCCTACGACTCTAGAGATCTAAGAAATTTGCTTTTTTGCCTACCCTAATCAAAAAGTCAGTGCACGCCACTACATATACACCGGTCGAGCCCTACAGCTCCCGTGAACCTTTTGAAAGTTTACCCGCGTCAAAAAATAAAATGGTCCGCCTTCTGCGCCCGGGCCTCTTGCTATGTTCCGAATCCGCTCTGTTACATGAAGTTCGAGCTGCCTTTTTTCCTTCAAAACCTCAAACCTTTAAAGGTCCCTGAGATACTGTGGGGGATCAATCGATGAGATTTGTACAAGGTGCCCCTCAGTACCTTGCCTTTGAGCTTGCTACCGGGGAGCATATTACCCCCGGGTACCTGTCAAAGTGTTCACGGGGACGGGATTCGCAACCTCGCCGCCGTCCTCCGAGTCACCGCCGCCGTACTCGATGAACGTCTAAGGTCCACATCCCAAACATCCAGCGACTCCTAAGAGTAACTGGAGCCATTCAACCCAGTTCGACCGACATGTAGCCTTCAGTGTCTGTCCCTGCAACTTTTTGATTTGAGAACCATACGCTTACAGAAAAATTGGCATGTTCGTATTCAGTTATTATCACTGTTCGCAAACGATCAGTTGGTTAAGAAACGTCATTCCTTAGATGGGTGACCGTTAAGGTATCATTTGAGCTGAGCATTTTCATGGTTCGGCGGGTACCTAAGTAAAAAGTCAGTCCAAGTTTCAGCTAGACAGCAGTCGATAAGCCAGGTCAGATGCCTAAGGGTAGCTTGAACTTTTAATTAAACTTTGCGTGTGTGTCATTTGAAAGGTGAATTAATAAATTGGGATGCTGACCTCTTAAAACACTACAGACTTTTGAAATTTCCTTATGTTCTTGTATACGTTAGCAAAACGTATAACTCATGCTTTTGGGCTCCTCTCTTTTTTTTCATGGTCAGTGAAGTTAATAAGTAACATACCTATGTATGTAGATAAAAACCCACTCCTAACTTTCTCGACCACTTCTCTTCTTCAACTTTGACTAAGGTTAGCCATCCGAACGACGATACTTGGATTCATCATATGATGTCCACGGTAAAGAGTCTAATACTGTGCACATCAGATGACTACTGCACGGAAAAAAAAAATTAGCTGCAGCTACTAAATTTTAGGTGATATTGCAAATTTTCTTACGAACTATAGGGACAGCGAAGTTTGTAGCAGTCGTTGCAAAGTGTTTTTAGCTATCAGAATTTAGCCAAGGTAGCGAATTATTTTAGTTAAAATTACTACATGTCATAGCTAAAATTAGCGGTAGCGGCGAATATTATTTGCTATATTTAGCTGTGGCTGCTAATAATATTAGCAATATTTAGCTGTGGCTGCGAATTGTTTTTGTGACTCCACCAAAGGATTTTAGTTGCGATACCAAATAAATTTATGAGTGTCAGCTAATATAATTCGTAGTATTGTAGGTTTGTTTTAGCAGTATTAGCTAAGTTAATTTGATACTGTATCGTATCACCTTAGCTACAATTGCCAATATGTTAGCTGTGGCTACGAATTATGTTTGTGACTCCACCCAAGGATTTTAGTTGCGACACCAAATACATTTATGAGTGTCAGCTAATATAATTCGTCGTATGATAGGTTTGTTTTAGCAGCATTAGCTAACTTAATTTGTTACTGTATCGTATCACCTTACCTGCAATTTTCAGTATGTTAGCTGTGGCTACGAATTGTGTTTGTAACCCCACCGAAAGATTTTAGTTGCGACACCAAATACATTTAACAGTGTCAGCTAAAATAATTAGTAGTATGATAGGTTTGTTTTAGTAGCATTAGCTAACTTAATTTGTTACTGTATCGTTTCATCTTAGCTGTAATTGCCAATGTGTTAGCTGTGGCTACGAATTGTGTTTGTGACTCCACCAAAGGATTTTAGTTGCGATACCAAATAAATTTATGAGTGTCAGCTAATTTAATTCGTAGTATTGTAGGTTTGTTTTAGCAGTATTAGCTAAGTTAATTTGATACTGTATCGTATCACCTTAGCTGCAATTGCCAATATGTTAGCTGTGGCTACAAATTGTGTTTGTGACTCCACCCAAGGATTTTAGTTGCGACACCAAATACATTTATGAGTGTCAGCTAATATAATTAGTAGTATGATAGGTTTGTTTTAGCAGCAATAGCTAACCTAATTTGTTACTGTATCGTATCATCTTAGCTGTAATTGCCAATGTGTTAGCTGTGGCTACGAATTGTGTTTGTGACTCCACCAAAGGATTTTAGTTGCGACACCAAATAAATTTATGTGTGTCAGCTAATATAATTCGTAGTATGATAGGTTTGTTTTAGCAGTATTAGCTAAGTTAATTTGATACTGTATCGTATCACCTTAGCTGCAATTGACAATGTTTTAGCTGTGGCTACGAATTGTGTTTGTGACTACACATAATGATTTTAGTTGCGATATCTAATTAATTTATGAGAGGTAGCTAATATAATTCATAGTAGCATGTAAAGTAATTTTAACAGTACAAGCAAAGTTAATTTGATACTGTACAGTATTAATGCAGCTACAATTCCTACCATGACATGAATATAATATGATAAAAAAATATATCACAAAATATGAATTAACACTATCTCATGTTGCTAGAAGTATGTTTGATACGATAGATTGTCCTTACAAACTTGATGGCAACAAAACAAATCTTCAGAAGACGAATAATGAGATCATTTACATATTTAATTAAAGCAATTCAACATCTTTAACTATTAAAAAGAATTTGTAAATGGTTACCGGTTACATAGCTTTAAATATGTTACGGTTATGTTATTCGTTTTCTAATAAATTGTTATGTTGTTGCCATCAAGTGCGTAAATACATTTTTTTGTATTGAAATACTTATAGCAACTCAGAATTATTTGATATTTTGTGATACTTTATTTATCATATTCTATTCATGTCATCATATCAATTGTAGCTACGATGATACGATACAGTATCATATTAACTTTGCCTCGACTGCTAAAATTATTTTCCATACTACTACGGATTATATTAGCTACCTCTCATAAATTTATTAGATATTGCAACTATAATCCTTAGGTTTAGTCACAAACACAATTTGTAGCCATAGCTAAAATACTGTCAGTTCTAGCTAAGGTGAAACGATACAGAATCAAATTAACTTAGCTTCAACAGCTAAAATGACCTTCCATGCTACTATACATCAGCTTTTTCAAATAAATGTAATACATAACTGAAACGAAATCCTTAGGTGAGCTAACAAACACAACTAACATTTACACTTCAAACACTGTCAAGTGCAGCTACAGTGATACGATAGAGTAATAAATTACCTTAGTTACTAGGTACTGCTTAAACTACCTAACATGCTACGAATTATGATAAATTAATCACCATTCTCAATTGTTACAAGAAGTCAATAAGTACAAAACAAAATTAAAGAAAGTATCTATTTATTGAAATCACAAAAAAGTTACTCCTAAAACAAATTTTACTTTGGATAATTGAAAAGAAAAGTTATATACATAATATTTTTTACTAACAATTTTATGTAACACTGGTATAAGACAGTAATTCCAACATATCAACTTTTATAAGTAGTGTGTTAACTAACTTGATCATAAAATCACTATTTGATAAAGTGACAATAAGGGTAAAATCAATTACAATTTTTTTCAGTACGGAACTTCTTTGCAACATTAAGCTTATATATTAATTTAAAATATGCAATACTTAACCCCCTATTAGGGTAAATGCACATGATCTGCATTTAAACTGCAAGCTAGTTATACAATTGCAGTTTTGGTGCAGTTGAAATAACTACATCGAAACTGTTGACCGACTATCCCACTGTCCGTATAGTGAGATAAGTCAACTGCACTAATACCCCGACTAAACCACAATTCTGCAGCTAACTTGCAGCATATACAAATTGAGACTAACAATCATTTATAGCCTATACATTATACTTAATATAAATAACGATTACACATAAGGGTACAAAAACACTTATACACTACTACAGGGAGCATTGGAAAACATTGGCAATATTTTAACCTTTGCTTCTACATAACATTAACATGATAATAGGTACAAAATTTAATGAATCACTACAGATAAATTCTCGTATTTCAGAATGATAGTCATCATATTTTATACGCAAGTCCTCCCAAAAATCCCTGACATTTATTTTAATTAAACTTTTTTATTCCTAAAATGATTGTACTATGGATGTAATTCACATGCAGAAGCATAGTTTTAAATATTACCGATGATTTCAAATCCATCTTGTATACAACATCGATACACTAGGCATACATATAATATGTATTTACTAGAACCTTTACAGAATATGGTTATAATATAAATACTGAGTAAAATCATATAATATGGGATTCATAAATCAGTACCACTTACAAAATACATACACAATATTTGCTGGACTCGTCTCCATGCAGATGCATTTCAGCATCAGTAGAGAAATTTTTAAAATCGATTTCCAGCTGTGGACAAATAAAAAAAAATGAATGATGTAGATTGGGTAAGTATTATTTGATATAATTACAAAATCTCTAATATTTACAAGATATAATAACTGAATCTATAATTTTAAAATAACTATTTTTATTAAGCATAACATACATTGATTACAAAACCATTTGATATCATTTACAAGATATAAAACCTATTTAGCCTAATATAATAAAAATAAAATCATGTTTTTTTTTGTAATTTCGCGAGCCCTGCTTTGCGGGGCTCCTAATTCTGGGTGGTCATAAGACAATAACCACGAAGGCTAAGGCGGGAGCTCCGCTTCTAGCCTAACATATCCGAGTCGGATTGCTCTGAATCGAGGTGTTAACTATGTTGGTATAAATATACATTTTAAACTATAGACCTAATGATTTTCGATTAGATAAACATTATATCCAATAACATTATACGAAATACGTTTTAGAATATATATTAAATGTTATATGTAAAGAAATTATAGCAACAGTTGGTATATCTCACGTTTATTAGATCTTGTGAACGTTATTGAAATGAAAATAGACCAAATAAATTTATATGAAATGGGACGCACCCATATAGATTGAGTTTCGTAGAAGTTAGTTAAAACGTTCGTAATAAATTGTTACTTACCAATCTATCGTCCATGTATTTGTGGATTTCCATTAATCCTTTAGGCATTGATAATCTCTTTGATGTCGTGCATTCCCAGTTCTCAAGGGCAACATTTACCGTTTCTGTATTTTGAAGCCAGCTTCATAATAAATAATAGGCTTATTGTTTCTATGGGCCATAGTTGCCTGCAATAAAGGTTTTATTATTATTTTTCATTTTTGGTTACTCGGGCTTTTACACCCGGACTTTTAAAAAGCTTGCATGGGGACGAATCCAACACATAGGCCTGTTAGGACAAATTAATGAAATGGAACATACCTGCCAGAATCAACTGCTGGAAATAAGATATAAACAGCAGTTGACTCTGGCAGGTGTAGGGACTATTGAAGTATATGGAAAGATTTCTTGATTTCCTTAAGTGGGCATTTGGTGGACTGAACACTGGGCTATTGTAAAAGGCCGGGGTCATTTGCCATAATTAGTAGATACACTAATTATATTTTGTCAAGCGGTGACTTGCCACCAACTAGATGGGCTCTTCATATGGCCGTCAGAAGACGACGGAGTGCAACACCGGTGTGGGTGGCTCAGGTGTCGAGAGGTGTGCTGCGCTTTCTCCGAAGTTACTCGCGGCATTATGCCCTTTAACACTTCCACCCCTGGAGCATATAGCTTTAGCAGCTCCTCTCTGGACTAGCCAATTAAGGCTAGCTAGAGCTGAGAGTCCTGCGTGCCCCCTTCGGTTTCCACTCGGCCGACGAAGTCACGCCGAGGTGGGGGCCCTGACCGACTCTCTAGAGCACTCGGGTCCGTGGTGACGTTACGCACCAACAGCTCGCCACAAGCTTATGTAAAATGGAAGACACCTTTTTTTTGACGTGGGGGAAATCTTCGAAAGATCCCCGGGAGCTGTGGGGCTCGATCGGGGTATGTGGGATTCTTACCCACTAAAACCCGCGCGCCGGATCTGCACCAGGGACCCCTCAGTGCCTTGCCTTTGAGCCCGCCGACGGGGGGTGCATTATAGCCCCCCGGGAACCAGTCACGGTGCTCAAGGGGACGGGGGTCGCAACCCACCGCTGTCCTCCTCGGAGTCGCCGCCGTACTCAATGAACGTTCTAAGGGTTCCACACCCCGAACGTCCAGCGACTCCAAAAAGCTTATGTAAAATGGAAGGTTTAGTATAAGTGGCCGAAAAATTCTTTGTGAAATATTAGCACATTTTCATATAATAAGGCATATTATGTAGGACTGCTATTCTGTTCAATTAATTGCAGGCAATTACAATTTATTATATTGTACTAACCTTTGAATGTATCAATGACGGGTTGGTCATAAACCCAGATTTCCAATAATTTTGTAACGTCCTCCCTTGCACAATAACTTCACCGTCTATCACCTCAGCTTAACACAGATCATGACTATGATCACGCGTCTGTCAACATTCGAAAAACTAACTACCAAGCAATGTTGCCAGTGCTGTCAAAAAAATACAGATATAACTTTTCTATTAAAAATGTAATTTCTATCAAATAATATATTTAACATTTTAACATTAAAATGTAAAAAATAAAGGTTAGTAATGTACATGCGGAAATCGACATCAAGCCAGGACCGGGTGATAGGCTAAGTCATAACTGTTAACAAAAATATATGAAAAAAATCTTTATTAAGAACTAGCTGTACCCGCGGCTTCACACGCAGCCAGTAGGTAGGTAATTTTCGCGTTATACTCATAAAATAAAACTCGATATAACACTATCCATCTCCATTGAACTTGATCACCTTCGGTCCGATTCGATCCGACCCTTTTATTTTTCGCGGGGAAACCTTCAAAAGGTCCTCGGGACCTGTGGAGGTCAACCAGGGTATGTGGGATTCTTACCCACTAAAGCCCACGAGGTTGTTGCATTGGCACATGAGTGGGGACACCAAAGTTCTCCGGTGGGATCTGCACCAGTGCCTTGCATTTTAGCGTTCACGGTGTCAAGGTGCTCACATGGATGGGGGTCACAACACCGCTGCCGTCCTCCTAAGAGTCGCCACCGTACTGGATGGACATCCTAAGTAAGGGCCACACCCCGAACGTCCAGCGACTCCGAAGGAACTCACTCAATCCGACTCCATCCAACCCAGTCTGACCACCCGATTCGACTCGATCGATTTACATAAATTATATCAAAATCATCCTATATATTTTGCGCGTTACCCTTATATTTTGATGCCCCGTCCTGCAGGAACCCTTCAATTTTTCGGGATAAAGAGTCTCTTAGTTAAGCGGTCAGCGGGGCACCACTTACTTTGCAAACCGGAGGTCACGGGTTCCATTCCCGCAGGGAGCAACAACTTTATGTAGGTAATTGTTTCTTACTGGTTAGGACAATGACGGATCTTTTTGTCTAGAAAGTAAGATGATCCATACGTCGGATAGGCACTGAGGGGCTTGGATGACATTATTATTATTATGATGACAGCTACGATGGCGATTATGTGTAGGTATACCACATACAATATTACTATTTTGACATTACCTATTTTTCCATTTTACTACTAAGTACCCGTACATCCGTAAATCTATTGTTCAAGTAACCCTGATCTTGTTTGTAAGCTGTTTACACGATAAGTGTCAAGCTGCATATCGTGATCTACTTGCTTTTTGTTCTCGCGGGGGACACATGCAATAGGTCCCGGGACCTATGGGGTCAACCGGGGTATGTGGGATTCTTACCCACGGCTGTCGCATCGGCACATGAGACGGGAGGCGTGGACGCTCCGGTGGGATCTGCACCAGAAAACTGAGGGTTTTCTGGTCTTGCCTTTAAGCCCACCGCCGGAGACACTTTATACATCCACCAAGCAAGCTGCCGTACTTGTTAGACATCTAGGGCCACACACCTCAAACTTTCTGAAGGAGCTTTATTCTTATATATTGAAGAATGTTATTGTAAGTGGTCAATAACATCTTATATTTTTTGTTAAGAACTATCTTTTGTATTTCAAGATCAATGATTCAATGATTTCGATATCTATCACATCAACGTATTTTACAGAGGTTTAGTTTGAGATTTCATGGAACCATTATATTTTTTAACACTATGACTCAAAGTTGATAACTTTGTTGAGATTTCAAAAATAAAAAAGTAAATTCAATAACTATAACCCAACTAGCGAAAAATCACGCTATGAAAAGTATGAAACCATATTTATTATAATTTTCAACATTTATCGCCTATTAAATAAACAACTAACACGTTATATTACTATAGCGTTTCATCGAGTCGTAAAGCGAGCTGCAAAGTCTTAGTGAATTGATGTGATTAAGTGAATCATCACTCTGGCAACACCTGCAAGAACCGTTATTTCATTTGTCCGCGCAAAACGCGAATAAATTTGCTACCATCCCAAATTATTGTATGCTACTGCAGCGAATACTATATTTGCAACAGTCGTTAAAATATTCGGGCTCGTTTTAAAACGTTTCTTTTGTACCTATTAACTCGCTTTCTTGTCTTACGAAAAACATAGACCTACTTACTAATATTGGACCATAGGAACATTAGGAATGGTGTCCATTGGAACTACTGAAATACCCAAAATAACCCCGTCGTGTTTAGGCTAGATGTATTTGTCTTGACAAGTACTAAGCCTGTATCTGCTGTCTGTGTGTTCGCCATAATATGAGCAGCTAGCTTAAACGCCTTTTAAACGCGCTTTTATTAGTTTCACCTGTAATAAGTACGTAGGTATATATGATGGTAATAGAATATTGCCACTCCATTTTCACCCACTTCTACACGTTCAAATCGTTTGGAATTTTGCACATGTGTCAAAGACCCGTGACAATATATTAATATAGTATTATCGAGCTGATCTCATGATAAAGCTCGAAGGTGGATAAGGGAACCCTTAGATGGCTACTAGTAAACTCATCGAGTTTGGACTCATTTGTTTTGTTTTAAAGAATTCTATTTACTTTGACCACTAATGAGGATCTGATGATGGAACTGGAAGGTGGGTAAAGGAACCCTGGAGTGGGTACTAGTAATCACATCGTGTTTAGGCTCGCTTGATTCGGCTTTAAGAGTTCCATTGACTTTTCCCAATATGAGGATCTGATGATGGAGCTGGAAGGTAACACTTGAATGCGCGAAAGTTTGGAGAGCCTAAAGCAATATCTCAATGGACTAAAGCCTAATGATCCATCGGACGTACCTACTGTAAGCAGTTGCGCATTATTGAGGAAAGTCTGTCTAATAACCACAGATCTTGGATTCGTATATCAACTCTCAAAATTGACAACGATACATTCGAAACGATATACTTACGATATTACTCCGAATGTATCATACCTACTCTAATAAATATTCGAACTCCTCATCGTTTATCGTACCTATCTATAGAATTTTTGGTCCTCGGTACGATTCAGTTGGTCCTTTTTTATTTTCTTTATTATGTACAATGAACTAAAGACCACGCGTACAAGTCGTGGGCACTGCTGATGTTATCCCGGTTTTACTCACTGTGGGACATATCAATGTTTAAAACCCATCTCAGAGACCGAGTGAATACAGTCAAATCCATTTGTTCACTATTTTGGCGGATTCCATAAACCAATCTGGTATATCTGGTAATACTTTTAAAGGCCCGTTATCTGAGTTAAACACTAATCTTGTTAGCTGTACTGGCAAATTATTCTATGGTATTGTTACAAATATAATATTTGCAAAAGTCGCAAAAAAATTCGGGCTCGTTTTATAATTCAAACTAAAACGCAAGTATTTAATAGGTAGTAAATGCCTATTACTACATAAGATTTTCCGTGGGATGCCGGGTTAGAATAGCATCCCCTCATCTTCTCGTTGGGTGTTGTAAGAGGCGACTAAGCGAGAACAGGAAGACGGGCAGCAGCGTCTTTATTTTGGATTTATCTTCCACCTATACTGCGATCCCCAAGTCGCCTGCCAAGCGTGGGGATTATGGCAAACCCTCCCTTCTAAGGGGGAGGCCTTTGTTCAGCAGTGGACGTCTATCGGCTGCTAATGATAATGAATGATGACTACATAAGATTGAGTAACCGTAAACAGTGTTTTATTATTATCTTAGGTATTATAGCCATAATAATCGGCAACAAGTAGATATTTATACCTAAATATATAAAACCATCCACGAAATGTATGATCATCAGCAGCCTAAAGTAGTCCACTGCTGAACAAAGGCCCTTAGAAGGGAGGGGTTGCCATAATTCCCTCGCTTGGCAGGCGTCTTGGGGACCGCAGTATAGATGGTAGGTAATCCAATAGAAAGACGCTGCTGCCCGTCTTCTTATTTTCCCTTAGTCACCTCTTACAGACTCCCAACGGGAGAAGATGGGAGGGTGTTATTCTTAGCCGGACACCCCACGGGTTAGATGCATGTATGAAGTACATACGTGTAAAATAGAGATATTTATTTTAGTCAACAAAAGTCAAGAAATGTTGTCAAAAAGCATGCCTTGAACACAAGAGTCCCATGTTCAAACAACGCCTTGCACCTCGGAGATTTTCTTATTTCATGTCATCTTAATTTCAATATTGATTATCACTTGTCTTATGGTGCAGTGTACGATGTAAGTACACATCGTGTGGAAACCTGCACGTCATTCAAAAATAGACGTGTGTTGTTTGCCAACCCGCACACGGCCAGCTGGTGGGCTATGTCCAGAACCCCCTCCATATAGAGGGGTGTGTCGATATAATGGCTCACCCCTTACACTATGCCTTGATCGCTTGGGTTCGTGATGGAAACAGTGAAACCGTTAGTTTTGAAAATTTTGATATACATTTAACTTTACGAGACTGCATAAAGAACACTGGCCGTTGTGCGTTGTTGTAACTTGCTGTAAAAAAAATAGTTGTTAAATTTAGAACAATTAGATAAAGTTCCAAAATGATCTTATAAAACTCACGCAACTCTAGTTTGCTACCCCTGACAAGGTATTATTATGGTTCACTGTTAAGTTAATTTGAAAGTATTAATAAGATATTTCGCTATATAAAGACATATAATTAGCGACCAGAGCTCGAAATATTAGTTGTGGTGTTTAAAATAATGTGGAAGGTTTACTAAGATTTAGAAAACAAATTTAGTACTTGTTGCAAAATCATTTGCAGTGATTGCAAAGACCATTTAGCCATATGAAGACATTATAATTAGCAACCAGAGCTCAAAATATTACTTGTGGTGTTTAAAATAATTTGGAAGGGTTACTAAGATTTTGAACAATATTAACAAATGAAACTTAACAGATTCATCTGCAAAAACATTTAGTACTTGTTGCAAAATTATTTGCAGGGATTGCAAAGACTATTTAGCTGTAGGAAGACATTAAAATTAGCCACCACCGCTAAAAATATTAGTCGTGTTGTCTAAAATAATTTGGAAGGGTTACTAAGATTTTGAACAATATTACTAAGATATTAACAAATGAAACTTAACAGATTTATCAGCAAACATATTTAGTACTTGTTGCCAAATCATTTGCAGTGATTGCAAAGACCATTTAGCTATAGGAAGACATTATAATTAGCAACCACAGCTAAAAATATTAGTTGTGTTGTTTAAAATAATTTGGAAGGGTTACTAAGATTTTGAACAATATTAACAAATGAAACTTAACAGATTTATCAGCAAACAAATTTAGTACTTGTTGCAAAATCATTTGCAGTGATTGCAAAGACCATTTAGCTATAGGAAGACATTATAATTAGCAACCACAGCTAAAAATATTAGTTGTGTTGTTTAAAATTATTTGGAATAGTTACTAAGATTTTGAACAATATTAGCAAATGAAATTTAACAGATTCATCTGCAAAAAAGATTAGTACTTGTTGCAAAATTATTTGCAGTGATTGCAAATACCATTTAGCTATATGAAGACATTATAATTAGCAACCACAGCTCAAAATATTAGTTGTGGTGTTTAAAATAATTTGGAATAGTTACTAAGAGTTTGAACAGTATTAGCAAATTAAACTTCACAGATTCATCTGCAAACAAATTTAGTACTGGTTGCAAAATCATTTGCAGTGATTGCAAAGACTATTAGCAGGACCGATACAGACAAGTCTTTGCTGCTTAAGGCATCTATCTTTTTGCAATAGTGACGAAGTATTTATCCATAAATGGTAATAATGATTTGTAGCCACAGCTAAGGGCAACCCCTAATGTTGTTTTGATGATATAGCGAAAAAAGTTTGCGATAGTTGTTAAACAATTTGTAACACCTGTTAATTTTTTGTAGTTCTTATAGCTAAATGTCGTTATCAATAATAGCTAAGTGGTCTTAGTTGTAATACACAATGCTTTGCTGATGTACCTAAGATACACACATCAAAAGTGTCTAGGGATCAAGCATTTTTGGGCAAAAAAATGGGCAGAATAACAATGGCGTTTCGTGTGCTTTTCTGATGAGTCTCGTTTTGGTATGAGACCGGATACAAGACGTATACGACACTGGAGAACCCCTGGACGCCAACAGCGATTAAAATCCTGCCAGGAAGTCCATCCTTATAGTGGTGGAACCATCATGGTATGGGCGGGTATTTGGATCGGCGGAAGAACTGAGTTGATTTGGATCAGAGGCAACCTCAACGCTCAAATTTATGCTGAGACGATTGTATCAGACGTCATCGTTCCTCTACAAGTGCAAATCGGTCCCTTATTTCAGTTAATGCATGATAATGCACGACCGCACACCGCAAGAGTTGTAAGACAGACTCTCGCCGCAGCTAACATCAATGTCCTGCCCTGGCCTGCTCAGTCGCCAGACTTGAACCCGATTGAGCATGCATGGGATATGCTACAGAGAAGAGCTCTGCCGAATATGGAGGGTATCCAGTCGCAAGAAGACCTTTTTTTGTTGTTGCAACGAACATGGGCGGCCATTCCACAGCGTGATTTGGATGAACTCATTTTGAGTATGCCAAACCGATGTTCTTGTGTTGTTAGTGTTCGCGGTAGAAACACGGATTATTAATTGTTTAAGTTACCCAATAAAATTTTAAAGAAAACTGTTATTTCAGTCTTTTTTTCGAACTTTTGTGTTAGTGGTTCAAATGTCAAAAATCCCTTTATTAGGAAAATGGCAAATTTCTTTATTAATGCAAAGGTGACTTGGTTTATCGTTACTGTGACAAACGAAAACACTTTATTTGATGAATCCTTAAAGAAAATTTTAATTAATATCAATCAGGAGAAAAGTTATTGCAAAAATATATGTTGATCCCTAGACACTTTTGATGTGTGTATTATACAGAGCAGCAAATGAATTGGCAGCAAAACCAATTTAGCGACCACAGCTAAACCATTTTTTTCCGTGTGCCTATGTCTATACTATAGACATTGGCAGTAGGTATATAATCTGCAACGTATTCTGTTTAGACTGAGTATAACGCAGAGGGCCTTAGACCATTTGAACTGGACACGTCATTGTCACGTTCTTGTAACAGATAGAACCCCAGTAGCGTCGACTGATACGCGTATGGCGATAATAATGCTATGCTGCGGCACTATGGTGCTCACGTTGACCGGGAAAACTATGAACTGAAGTGCGCGGAAAGAGCCTCTTCAAATGGCAAAATATTATATTCAGTTTAACGGGCGCAACCTGGCCAACAATCTAAGATATTTTGGTGATTGACCATTCCTTTCACTAAGACATGCAATTGACCGTGGCGCTTTCGATCATAACTGAGTTAAGCTTCACACTCGCCACTGTTACCAAGGAATCGATAAGTAGGTACACAGTGTGTGCCGCTTAGCAAACCAGAAGGTGCTTGTCCTTGTGAGGAGATGTTACAGGCGCAAGCTTCACTGTAGCGTTCCCAATCGCTTATAACTTACAATTTCCTTACTTGGTTACTTACTTTCTTTAAATCGAGATGCAGCAGTGGGAACTCATATTTTATAATCTAACTGAGACTATTCAAAAAATGAACATTTTAATTTATTTTATTAAAAATTGAAAGCAATACCTATCGATTTAAGTTGTAGAAGTACCTCGTAATGTACTGATATGTCGTAATAGTACTATGAAAAGTAAAATAAAAAGGAAAAAAAAGAAGAGTTCATCCGGGATCGAACCCGGAAACACAAAAATGTCGGAAGACCGTTCAACCGCTACGCTGTAGCAGCCGTTAGGATACATCTCGAAATTCCCTTCCTTATGTAGCATTATAGATAGTTACTGCTTAGCTCCTTATGTTAATATAGCGTAATGATTTTAATTTTGGAGTTTAAATCCACAATTATTCTGTTATATTGTAACATTACTCTAGTTTTTTTACAATTTCGCGGAAAAATTAAGATGAAGAAGTGCTTATTACAATATTGCTCATTCCCTGTAACAAATAGCTTGATATTACTTATATTTAAGTCTGATCAGGTCTATAGTAAACATGTCCGTTAAATATCAACTAAATCTGTTGAACAGTATGTGCACAAATCTTCAACACAAAATAATTTCACGGCAAATTTTAGTAGAAAAAGTACATATTTCGACACTGCTCATTCCCCGTAACAAATAGCGAGATAATTTATATCCTATAATTTTTCTAGGTTATCAATAAATATTTTTGCCAAATAGCAACTAAATCTGTTCAGCGGTTTTGACGTCAAGTCTACACAAAGCCACAGACATACAGACAGACAAAAATTCTAAAAATCATATATTCGGAATCAGTATCGTTCCTAGAACACGTAGCAATAAAAATTTTCAAAAAATATTCAATGTACAGTTTTTACTTTTCTACGATTTTATTATATGTATAGATAATGTGACATTATCGAGCAGGTGGTGTGAAAAATAATAAAATCAATTTATTTCGAATTGACGGGCCCATTGGTCTAGTGGTTAGACGCCCTGGCCGCTACCCGATGGGTCGTGGGATTCCCACCAAGTGTCTGGGTGTTATTTATCTATAATAAGTATGTATTAACAAAAAAATGTATGTATTCATATCAGTTGACTGATTAGTTTGAGATCAGTTTACCGTGTGTGGATTGTCCCAAGATAATTACCAAGGTTCATATTTGATAATATGCGCTACAATCTATGTAAGTAGGAGGAAACCCTCGACATGAGAGTGAGATCCAATGGCTCAACATAGGATAGTCGAACCTGTCTGCCAACGCCATCGATATAACACACCTTTAGAATAGTGTTTGAGCTGGTTAGGTCACGGTGCATCATGGAAGCAGCCCTTTTTCTGAGGGTGGCATGAAAGCCATCCGTGCGTGTTTTAGAAAACATAGTCCCAACAGCATCCTAAACCTATCCTAATCCCAATCTTATGTAATTATGATAACAAATAATCTAGTGGTTTGGTCATTTGTTCGTTGCTTTGTTGTGAGAACAATTATATTATATAAACTAGCTGACCCACGCAGCTCCGCCCGCGCTATTTTTACGTTAACTAAACTTTTAATAACAGACATTCGCATCGAATACATAACCTCCTTTTTTATAGTCGGTTAAAAACTGGAACCCACTTTTTACTTACGCTCCGAAGAATGGACCCGTTTAGTTCAAATGGCGTTAAACGATCACCCATCTATTAAATTACCTTACCTACGTTGCTTAACCCAATCGATTACAAAACCTTGATAACAACTCTCTATGAGTGTTCCCTTACTAATATTTATTATATTATAAAGAAAAAATGATAAAATCGGACCGAGCGTATAACCAAGTACCCATTTTGACTTTAATCCCCTCTCCCAAAAGAACCGTGCTAGATTACGGGATAAACAGTATCCTATGTCCTACCTCGTAGTAAGATCTCAAATCATGCCAAGTTTCGTTTGAATCCATTCAGTAATTTCGGCGTGATGCGCAGCCGTGATACAGACAGACAGACAGACAGACAGACAGACAAAAATTTTAAAAATTACATTTTCGGCCTCAGTATCGGTTATAGAATGCCCTCCAATATAATTTTCAAAATATCTTCAATGTACAGAATTGGACCTGTTACAGTTTTATTATAAGTATAGATTTAAAAAAAAATAGATTTTTGTATTCATAAATCTCTAAATTACTACTAGGTACATTACTAATATTGTGTCATCGATCAGCAGTTAGCCAGTTGCTAGTTAGTACATTTACGATCGGACGCGGGTTTTTACCGCCACTAATAATAAACAAGGATTTATCGTGTTGTTTGGAAACACACGGGAAAAGGGAGATACGTCAGTGAAAAAAATAGCTTTTACTTACCTAAAGAGGACTAACTTTGGCTTTTGGAGTCAGTAGAGAAGTCAAAATGCCAAATGACAATAAGCTCTACCGTCCGAAGTTTCTTTGCCTGCTAGTTTGTAAGATTCTTTAATAATGATATAAACCACAGTTATGTTTTTTTCTAGTATAATACATTTATTGAAACAAAATATTTACAGTTTATTTACAAACATGTACACTTAAACTAGGTAAAAAACTTCCTCGAAGTTGTCGCCGCACTGGGAGGGAAGGGTACCTAAAAGACTGGCGGCATTACCCCTTTGTATGGCCAAGCTTATACGTTGGCAGAAAAAGCTACCAGCCCGGCGGTCTCCTGAGACTTCGATAAGTTTGGAAGAAATTTCTTTCACCAAAGCGTGCGTCTCATGAGACCAAGGCCCCATGGTCTCCACCGCAAAGGGCGCAAATATATAGCTCGAACCTAACAGTTATGTTATATCCCTATGCGCGTCAAAAATTGTGACTCATGTAATTAAAATATTTTCTCATATAGGGGCCGTCCGTTAATCACGTGAGGCTCGACACGGGGGGGGGGGAGTCGTATAATGAGACATCACGTGTATTTATTTGGTTTAGGCGTATAATGGCAGATTCTCAAAATGGCAGATGAGTCTACAAAGGCCACATTCTCAAAATGTCAGATTCTACAAATGCCACATTCTCAAAATGGCAGATTCTACAAATGCCACATTCTCAAAATGGCAGATTCTACAAATGCCACATTCTCAAAATGGCAGATTCTACAAATGCCACATTCTCTAAATGGCAGATTCTATACAATGTATTCATCTCGAAATTACGTACTTTTCCTTCGTTACCCGCGTTCCCTCGACCCGTTTACCGGACAGGCCGCAACGAAGGTTTCAAATGTTGCAACGTCTGGCGCGGCCCGTCACAGCCTGTGCTGAGCTTAGAGGAGATACCACTGGAGAGAGCATGATGCGCTAACCCCTCTGCCAAATTTTTGTTCATATGTTCAGGTCATTCTTTATTTGTGTGCGTATATTTTTGAATGTGTTGCGAGTTTATTATAGTGTGGGCATGCGTGAAATTGTATCTGTGTGTGTTTACTTCGCCTCCCGCACCCCGCAAAAGTGCCACGAAAAATTTGTTCAGGGAATCGACGCTATACTAGCTCCATTCTAATTACTCTGAGGTGCTGAGAGTTCCCACGGCGCGAGGCCGCCATCCAGTGATACCAAGTGCACGGCTACGTGTGAGTTCGGTCGCAAACAAAATGAATGAGCCAATACGGCGCGCGTGCCCTCGCCGGCCCGACAGGTCCCACGCGCCGCGCCATGCTCCCGTTGGATCGGGCGGGCGACGGTGGGCAGCCGTGGGCTTCAACGAATGCGATGAGTCCCATGGCCTGTCGGCCCAGCCTGGCGAGGTCTGGCCCCTTGGAGAAACGGGGCCTGGGACTGTGGCATTAACCGTTACAGTTACAGGAAAATGTGTCTAGGAGACCATCCATAACTTTTTGAGATATTCTCAACTGAATTCACAGATTTTAGAATAAATAAACAGTTAACGAAAAAATGCTAACATATAAAAAAAGCGATCCTATTTCATGTAGGGATCTAAATCTATGGGGCCAAAGATAAAACCGCCAAAAAAACAAAGATAATCGCTTAAAACTTTTCCCATACATTTCGGTAAAAATCAAACTTCTACATTGGCCAAAAATAGGTAAGAATAAAGCAATATTTTTATTATCATTATGTTTATCATTTATCAATGTTTTATAATACTAATCAACAATGATATTGACCAGTAGTAATATGGGAAATAAAAATTGTCCCGTGTTACTAATAAAGCAGTCAGTAAGTAGAAGGGCAAAAAAAAAATACTGGTAGTAAAAATGATAGTAACACAGGTAACGAAGGAAAAGTACGTAATTTCGAGATGAATACATTGTATAGAATCTGCCATTTTGAGAATGTGGCATTTGTAGAATCTGCCATTTTGAGAATGTGGCATTTGTAGAATCTGCCATTTTGAGAATGTGGCATTTGTAGACTCATCTGCCATTTTGAGAATCTGCCATTATACGCCTAAACCATTTATTTTTCGTTGAATGCACGATTTCTAAACCAAACAGCAGCACGTGGCCTTGAGTCACCGTTGCCGGCAACGACTTCCCCTTCAACGTTTAATCAGTTGTATAAAACCTGTATTTAAAGATAATATTCCGAAAATTTCAATATAGTTTGTCCGAAAAAAAAAAAAAAGGAATTTTGGGGGATTTGGTTAAAAAGTTGCTAAAAAACATCATGTGATTAATGGACGACCCCATACCTATAAATAAGGTATGATATCGGTATAAAACGGTATGATATCGGTATCGGATAAGGTATATTGACCGTTCAAAAGTGTTAGCGTTAAGCCTATTTGAAATAAATGATTTTGAATTTGAATTATCCTTTCCTTATTATTTACTCTTGTGCAAACGCATGAAGACATTTTACTTGATTTTCAAAGGCACACGTCACGTTCGTTACATTTTACCGACGCGAGACTTACTGCTAGTTTTCCCAATTTGGGTGAATTTCGCTGTTCCAACAATTACCCTGACCGGGCAGGGTCCTTCTCCATTAATCCTGGACCCACGTGGAAACCGAATAGACGGATTGAGTTACTGGAAAAAACATTTACAGATCACAAACCGCACGCTTCAGTTGCAAGTAAACCCACCATTGTGTCCACACGGAGCGTCTGAGCAAAGATATACCAACGAGACTCCAGTGGCGAATACGATTGTCAGAATACATTGAAATGTATGCACATAGTAATGGCAGGGAGAGGACACCGCAAGAAATATCGACTTGCGTAATTCGCTTATACAAGTACAAGGGGTTAGTCTTGTGGTCCCTGAAGGTTTTATTACCTTATCGCGTGGCTTAAGTTTTAACATAACACAACTCTGAGAAATAGAATTTCTAACAGTTGTTTTTTCCTTAACGATGGATTTACGTAGTTCCACACTGCATATGAATGTTAATATGAATGTTTCGTCATGTTTGCTTAATTTTTAATATCGCTATTTATGGGTCTATTATAAAAAGAAGTCCACCGCCGCGTCTGTCTGTCTGTTCGCGATAAACTCAAAAACTTCTGAAATAATTTTCATGCGGTTTTCACCAATAAATAGAGTCATTCATGAGGAAGGTGTAGATATGAATAAATTGACAATGTTTTGTGTAAATTGGTTGAAATATAACGATAATTGTTAGAAGTGCCAAAATAAGCGCGGACGAAGCTGCGCGGGTCAACTAGTACTTATATATTTTTCGTACTGCTGTTTTAATAAGTTCCTCGTTTTTAGGTCTTCCTGTCTTTAATACATAATTGTATATCTGCGTGAGGTGCAGGTATTATACAAGAATAGGCATGATGACTGCAACACAATACCAATAAATCTGTGGTATTAAATATTAGAACAGATTGCACTGATTCCAAAAAAGATCTCATTTACATATTTTCTTTTTCGTGTGTGGATTGTCCCAAGATATTATTATTTATCTGTTTATTTATTTATTTTATTAATAATAATAGAAAGATTTTCGTGATATTTAAGCAAATAAATTACTTAAATACAACTAATCGCCATTTTGTAATAAGCGCTAATCAGAGTGAATGACGTCAATCCGGTGTACATAAACAACTGTCAAACTGTCATCTCAACTTTTTCTTTCATACAATGATTCACTTTAATAACTACAAACAGATGTTTATTTACACCGTAGTGACGTCACAAAATGGCGCCATGCACCGGCCATCGTTTTGGAACGACATTCAAACTGTATTTTAAAAATTGAAAATATTGCTATTAGTTGTAAATTTAATACAAAAATATGATTAGTTTCGGCAATAGTAGACCCGTAAGTACATTATAGAGTATTTTTTCAAAATTAGTCATCATGCTTATTAGAATATTATAATAAATAACGGCAGTATTATAATATATTAGATAAATTGTTTGTTAGATGAAGATTACAGCGGGAATGCAGAGTGGTGTGACTAAGATAATATCTCCACCTTAAAGAAGATGGCGTTGTGTTCCTGCTCTACTGTACCTGGAAAGGTTGTTTCAATGCAGTATGAGGAGTCGCTGAGGCTGGCAGCAACAGACCCCCGTTAGTTTCCTTGCAGGCAACTCAATTTTTTTGTTGTACTTTAAATAAGCTAGGGCACGAACATCTACATCATTATCACTTATTATAAGGTTGCTAATTTGCTAGATAAGCATATAGTATCTGACTGAGTCTGCCGAATATTAAATTCAGTGTATTTGTAACTCCTCTTACTGAGTGAACAACTCCAACTCCAGCTTCAGGCTTCGGTGTTGGTGAAAATACATTTGTGTTTTTATTAACTTAAAATAGAAAATCTTTCAATTGAGTATTATACTATAATCATGAATCTAATAGACCATCCCTACAGTATCTATACGACTTCGTAAGTTACTCAACTTGAACTTTGTTTTTCTCTCTTAAATATTTGGTCAGCTGCAAATAACTGTAGTGCATGACTTTATTTGCTTATATGAGCGAAATTAAAACAATGGGTTTAGTTATTTAGCCGCGATGACAAGCCAAAGTTTCGCAATCAACAGATACCGTACCCTGATAATTAATGTTATCCACATGCTCCTAATCCAAATTCTCGAAAGAAGGATACAAAGTTCCTAAGTAACAAGTCCAGTGTACCCCAACATCACCAACATGTAAGGCACGCGGTGCCAACTAGCCCCCGCCAACTTCACGAGGCGTTAACTATAAACGTGTCGGGCATAAGAATATCAAAACTTTTGCTAACACTGATCCCGCTTCCGAGTACCGTTTTATATTCTTGTGTGTTAGTTTCAGCATATGGTAGGCTAGGATCGTGAGTGCAGAACTCCGACTTGATACTATAGCTAAATTATATCGATGAGTAATTTTGTCTGTTTCAGTCCTTAGTGGGGATATAAACGAGTTATGTTTTTTTATGAGACAATTAATGATAAGATCTTGGTTTGGATATATTTATCATACACAACTCTCCTGGTACTCTAGACTTAGAGGAGATACCACTGGAGAGAGCATGATGCGCTAACCCCCTCTGCCAAATTTTTGGTCATATGGTCAGGTCATTCTTTATTTGTGTGCGTGTATTTTTGAATGTGTTGCGAGTTTATTATAGTGTGGGTATGCGTGAAAGTGTATCTGTGTGTGTTTACTTCGCCTCCCGCACCCCGCAAAAGTGCCACGAAAAATTTGTTCGGGGAATCGACGCGATACTAACTCCTTTGGTACTTTCTCTGAGACTCTAGACAATATAACATTCTACAAGCGTTAAACCGAATAGGAAGTATAAAAATGTATTAGAATGACATAAGACATACATAGAAATATCACGTGACAAATTATAGGTTTTGAAGCGATTGTATCTTGTGTCTAGACCCTCTGGTCCCCTTAGGAAGAACCTAAACTCATCCTGGACGGTGATATGATATAATCATAACCTAAAGTGAGACAGCTTGGATATTGCAAAAAATCCTTGCATAATACACCCATGCAATTCTGAAGTTATCTTAAATACGTTTCGTAGGTAATAAAAAGCGATTTGATATCGGTGGTTCTTCGTCCAATGCAGTCTAATAAAAGTGGTCATCCCACAAGTGCGAACTACACTCGATACCGGGACTTTAGTTAAGCTGGTAATAAAATAAAAGCGTGCACCGAGAGCCAGTCATAAAATGCGGAGAAAGGGCACTACACAGTGCAGATATTTCTGCTGTAATATAACAACGTGTTTGTTAACACAAAAATTCAGACACTAAACTTTATCATCAGCCGTCGCGTCCACTACTGTATAAACGATTGGCAGTTGTCTTGGGGATCGCAGTTTAGGTGGTCGATAAGGCAATCTTATAGAAAGCGCGCCTTCCCGTCTTCTTGTTTTCTCTTAATCACCTCTTACGACCCCCAACGGGAGGACATGGGTGGGTGCTATTCTTACCCCGACACCTCACTGACGACAACTAAAATATATTTTAAGTTGCTATGATCTAAGCAAGTCTGCTAAGCAACTGCAATATGAATACGTTTGTCAATCGACTCGTTTATTCATGGATAGATAGTTGCAGACGGCACTGAGCTTGTGTCCTTCACACCACAGCAATACTTACTGGTTCTGCAAATTATCTAACAATCAATACGGGTGGTACCTACCTAGAGGGTCCCTTAGAAAACGTATTTAACTCGTAGTAAATTGTAGTTTACTTTACATTGTTATGATCAATTTGTTGAATGTGGCACCCTGATGCAAATGCGATAGGCGTAATACTTGAGATTAGATATTTAGCAACGTTATACTTGCACCTTGCTTTAGGTCAAAAACTTTTGTTTTTTAATATTTCCCTGTGAATTTTGTTTGGGTATATTTAATAGGTCTCGAGTCCAGTTTATCGGCAAATTTCACTTAAATTATCTTTGTGCTCTACATTTTGGTGTAAACAGCTCAGTTTTATACAACTGCGATAGATGGAGCTAGTGTCAAATTAGCAGCCGCTATGGTTTCGTTATCTTTGTGCTCTACATTTTTGTGTGAACAACTTAGTTTTAAATTACTTCGATAGATGGCGCTAGTGTCGAATTAGCAGCCGATATGGTTTCGTTATAATGAATCATATAAAATAGTATAGAAATTAATGTTTCATTAAGACCTTACTTCATAGGATCATTTCTATAGTAAGCTCTTCCCGAGACTTTCACACTATGTGAGTCCCCGAAAGCCACGATGAGGAGACGTGGCGCGGCACCCTGAGCGTGAGGCGGGCGGTGGTGGTCCACCATCAGCCCTCGATGATCGTTCGCTCCCCTTCACGGGGGAGAGTGGGGTGTTGTCGCTGTCTGAGTGGTTATTTTTAAACTTTATTTTATAGATTCGAGCATACCTGCCTGATGCGCGCTTGCTGCCGCACTTATTTATATTTATTAATACTAATAAATGTCGTAATCGTCATGTTGCGTAACGCAACGCTAATTGATTGACATTGAAAAGTATAAAATAATTTAAATATTATTGAAGTTGGTGTTAGCTTACCGGCTGTGTATATTTGGCACCAACTTCAATAATATTTAAATTATTTTATACTTTTCAGTGATATTGGAGTCGGTTCAATTTTTATTTAAAAGATTTTATTTTAAACTTTTTAGTGATATTTTCTTATATAAAGATTGAACCATCGAAGACCGTAAAATGATCTAGGTAGGTTATGATCACATTATCGTCTACAAAATTTTACATAATTCATGTTTCTTCAGAAAAAAATATCCGATCGTAATGAAATTTGCATGGAACCATCATAGTAGTTTACTCTCTCGAATAAAAAAAGAATCATCGAAATCGGTTCATAATTGTCAGCGCAATGTAATGGAGAACATCAGTTTTATTGTTTTTACCAGATAAATTCCTCCTCATCGTTCATGGTCCTCCAGGAAGTTCTTATCCGGTTGTCATAAATTTCATACAGATTAATTACAGTAGTTTATTCTTTCGAATAAAAAAAGAATAATTGAAATTGGTAAATATTTGCCAGAGTTATGACCATTTTTGTCCCTATAAAGCGACATAAAGTCAACTATATAGGCTTTCCTGCTCAGTCACCATTGTTGTTTTTTCAGGAACTACTTATTACTAAGCAATATTTTTTTATGGGACCCAATCAATGGATTGAAGAATGGATGGAAGAAAGATTTTTTCAAATCGGTTCATAATTGCCAGAGTTATGCGCGAGCATACATAAATATATATATATATATATATATACAGAAAAATTGAAAACCTCCTCCTTTTTTGAAGTCGGTTAAAAAAGGGCGTCTACGTGTTAGATCCGTCCCCACTCCAGTCTCGAAAAACTCCGGGTTAAACCCGTGAGCATAGCTAAGTATAATAATATCCCATGTTAGGTTCATGTAGTCTTTGTAGTTTCGAAATAATGTCTGGTTTGTATGTACCACGTTGAACAAAATAAATAAAAAATAAAGCGAATATTGCAATTAAGGTTATTTATCAAGGATTTACCGAGTAAGCTAAGTAAAACCAAGTACCTTAAAAAACGTATCGTATCTTACTACTAGGTACTCGATTGATTACCAAAATCAAACGGGACCAAGATACTACATATGATTGGTGACGGTAGTCATTTTAAGTCACTAGGATCCTTTAAGGTGATAACACACTAGCAGCACTTTTTCCTAGGAAGCGAAGCGCTTGGTAAGCGAATGCCGCGCGGCGCGTAGTGACGCAAAAATACCAAACAGTCGTAACCGGTTGGAAGTGCACCGCGCCCTTTCCTTGATTTTGTTTACTTATGGTATTCTGACTGGGTGTCGACATGAATATTTCATGTGGAACGATTGGTCAATCAACATCTTCTAGGCGGCTAGCAAACATACAATAGTTCGCCATGCGAGGAGGCTCGCGCGCCCCGCTGCTCAACGTCATTGGCTTACGATTGCAAGCTTGTGACACACCTTTTATTACTGTCGGAGGAGGAAACCATCTAAAGTTACCCGGTCTCCGGGTTATGTGGGATTTTTACCCTCTAAAACCCCCGCGGCTGTCGCATCAGCCCATGAGATACACCCGTGCTCTCCGGTGGGATCTGCACCAGGAGCCTTTCAGTGTTTTGCTTTTGAGCCAACCCCGCCGCCGTCCTCTTCAGAGTCACCACCGTACTCAATGGACGTCCTTGGGCCCACACCCTGAACGTCCAGCGACTCCGAAGGGACTCGTGACGCACCTACGGCAAGTGTGCTGCTACGCTTACCTACCCATCGCTAGTGGAATATAAGCCTCACGTAGCACCGGACCGCCAGACAACTCCAACTTTACCGAATAAAAACTCATTAGCACATACCCCACTCCTTGGGGAGCTGTGCGCGTAAATTACTTCCGTCACGATACTTTTAGGGGTTGTTGAAATGAATTCTAATTTATGGCCGCTGTGAGGGCGCGTACCGTCGTCGGCTAATATGCTGCAGCTGGTTGAGGTGTAACTTTTTAAAGCTAATGTATCGTTGGGTGTGTATTGGGGAATTAATTGAGGGAAATGGAGTGTATGTTACGGAAAATTAGCGACTCGCAGCGGCTTCCTTCATTTTGCGCAACTACCCCAGGAGGAGGGCTCAGTTTTTTGCGAGTATGTTTGTATGCGAGTATGTATATAAGTATGTTAGCATGTAAGTATACTTATATATCTCTAAGTACGTTTACATCATGTCTATTTCTTTGGCACGGCCTTTAGCCTAAGCGGCTCGATTTAGATTTTGAATTATAATGTGTTGTTAGATTCGTCTAAATTGTGGACATAGGCTATATACTTTTTCAAATAATTTTCATTTTTTACAGGAAAACTTTATAAGTAGTTCGATTGAAATGAAACTAATTTTACGCATTATAGTACTAGCAGGTCACAATTGACTGTGATTATCAAGCAAAAAATACATTTAGTGATTGGTAAAGTTTAGTAGAATACTGCCGTAAACAATATGCACAGTAGGTAACCAATTGAAATTGGTATGAAAAGTTAACGCAAATCTACTCGTATGTGTAAGGAAGATGAAGAAGGGGTCAGTTAGGCGGTACAAACTCAATAAGGCTTACAGCTTTACACAGATCTATCGTCCAAATACATAATTATAGACGTGCACAATGCTCAACACGGGAAAGTAGCAGGTGCGACCCCAAATCTTGTATATTTGACAAGCAACAAAAAATGTGCGTTATCCTTATGAACCACTGCGTTCGTTCCCCTCGTAGCAAGATCGAATTAAATGTGTACCTACATTTATGCCGGGCATAACGCTTCTCAAAGTTTCTAGGGTCTATTTTCCGGAAAGTATTTATTAAACCCACACATAGCATTGCTTGTCTTAAAATCACGATCTCCACTGTCTTAAGCCTATTAAAAAGTTTGCCTTCCTCAAGACTGGAGAATGTAGGTCTTCCTCAACATACATAAAATCACGCTTTTTTCCCGTAGGGGTAGGCAGAGCCCAAGGGCCGCTTTTCGCTTCCGTGAGAAACGAGACGTGATGGGTGGCAAACCACATCGCCGGCATTTTGGTTAATTAAATTATTTATATGATTGACCATTGCGTTCTCACGAATAAGGAGGGAAAGGGAAGGATAGGTGTTGTGAAAAGGAAGATTGGCAATTTAGAGTGGGAATTAGGAAAAGTAGGATATTACCGCCCAGGAGGGCAAGGGATGGGACAGTAATAGCTAGGGAAGCCGGGGTCGCAAACCCGTATACTATACCACAACTACCGGACAGGTAAGTTGGGATGAGTATCCCATGGCTACTCTTCCTCAAGACTGGAGTAAATAGGCTTTTAATAAGCTAGTGTCCTTTCATCATCATCAGCAGCCGAAATACGTCCACCGCAGAACAAATGCCCCCCCCCCCCCTTAGAAGGGTTGCCAAAATCCCCACGCTTGGCAGGAGTTTTGGGGATCGCAGCATAGGTATTGGTAATCCAATAGAAAGACGCTGCTGCCCGTCTTCTCGCTATCTCAACCCATCGGGAGGAGATGGGTGCTACTCTTACATGGACACCCTATGGGTAGTGTGCTTTATCATCCTCAAATGCGTCGCCGCTTACCATTGGAGATCACAATTAAACACAAACTTCAGCGTCAGATATTTTTTTACAGGAGTAAAAAAATATCTGACGCTGCGCTGGTGGTATGCTGGTGGTACTTAACTGGATGGTCTCATCATGCACAAGCGGTGACAACTAAGATTAAGATTTGGGAATCTCTTTCATTGTCAATTTCTGTTTGTGTTATTGTGCTCCACTTTTCTGCGCTAATTCTTGGTTCTTCATCAGGTCGATGGCAAGCCATTCCCTGTTCTGTTTTGCCAACTTAAGAGTGGGTATTTTGGAATAAATTATCTTCATTGCTTTCTAGGCCTCTCTGTACGACTTTTTCAAAGATGTAACTGAAATTTTAAGTAGCTAAATCTTGCCAATTGTTCGTTCAAAATTGAGAAACAATGGACCCCAGTACAAACAAGAATTACTTAGATCAGACGCTTCGCCGATGCGGGAGTATATCCAGTTTCCGTAACACGAGGTCTCGTCCCCGCGCCCCTCGCCTGCGCCCGGGGCCACGGCTCAATTACTCCGATACACCGCGTATCTAAGAAAAATAAAGTGCTGTATAACTAAGATGCCAAGAGCCCAGCTGAAGCAGTACCTCCACCTACAAGTGGCGTTGTGATCCTGAAGAGTAAAGTCCTCTTGCTTTAGAGACCTGGCTGAGGTATACACGTTATTCTGTTTTGGTAATAAGGTTGCGTTTCCATCCAATAACCAAAGAATAAAAGAAAAGATACGGACTCGTAGAAGCTACGTTAAACCGTGATTGAGGATAAATGATTGTGAGACCAAGGTACCAGCTTGCTTTTAGTGTAGGTTTCGATTAAAGTGCTGATCGTGCTGTTGTTAACCGTTTTAGATTAAGCCCTAAAAGTTATGAGGTAACTAACGCTTTATATAATGCCAACAAGTCTATCTTAACATGTAATTTTACATATCGGCGTGAATTATCGAGGTATTATCGTCATTGATGTAGAGTAAATGACGTTAGGCCTTGAAAACTAACTAGGATATCATATTCCACACCGTGCAGACATCCTTACGCTATTGATTGTCGCCGCATGAAGCTATTTTACAAGCTATTACTACTTACTTATCCTGAAGTAGGTAAGGATGTAACTATAGTCACATCATAAGTTACTGATTAAACAACAGGAAAAGTGTAATTAAATTCTGCTTTGAGTCTTGTCGGCATTAAGACTGCAGCTAGGAGTGTTCGCTCTGTTAGCAAGTGTCACAGCGAATAATTATGTATGCAGACTCGTAAAATATATTGATAGCACTTTGCCCTTCAAACGCGGGCTCAATAAGAAACCCATCTGAGAGTTTTCAAAAAACTTTTAACAGTGTCTTGAACAAGTAATGTCAGTTTAAGGATATCGAAGGCTCGTAAATGTGAGTTTTATTAGTGTGAGAGATGGGCTGGGTCTCGTTCTATAGAAATCCTGCACGCATATATAAGTATGAAAAGAAAGGTAATAAGACAAAATAACTATACTTACCTACTTAATTGACTAGACAAAATAATAAAAAAAAAGATAAGTTACTCATCCAATCAGAGACGAACATGAAGATTCTAGATTCGATACCATTTTTATGTTTCTGCAATTTACCATAGTGCAGATCACACCATATTTTCATGTTTCAACCGCCCGTTAAATATACATGGTTTTAGAACTTTGGTATGTACCTGACCTCACCTGGGCCTGATAATAATCAACAAAAGTTCGTGAGTGAGTGACAAAACACCTTCAAATATAAACATAAAATAAAAACTAAATTTTCTAAAATAGCTTGGCTACTATATTGTGAGTGTTAAATATCGGAGTGTCAGAATGTCAGATACCGGGCGTGTCAAAGAGTCAGATACACGTTATCATCAATATCAGTTGTCGGGGCGCGGTGTCAATGCCAGCTGTCCATTCAGTACTTCGTCTAAGTTTCAGTGTATTCTATAAAATCTACTTATTACTTATCAATATTTATAAAACTCTACAGAACTGCCGATACGCCATCAGCACTATTTATAAAAATACGTCTTGAGTTTAAGGGCTGCCACAAACTATTATATCTGGCTACGTTCGCGAATACGAATCTCTTATTACGCACAAAACTGTTATAAAACCCCTAATAGCGGTAACCTTTTGTTTACAGAGCGTTTTTTCAGCGCTGTAATAGAATGTTAATGCGTCATGGGACCTTCGGCATTGAATTTCATATACTGTCGGGTGTATTGGCGAATCGGTTCGTAAAATCAAATGGAGCTTTTAATGAAGGCGAGAAACCGTATGTTGAATACGAATGATTGGGTAGAATATCTGGGGAAATTACTGAAACAGACAGCAATAGGTGTTTATAAAATAATACATTAAAGCGGATAGGTATGGGGATAGGAGATGGGAGGGAGCTATTTTTAGCCCACGTGCTCAGGAAAAATAAAAATAAAAAAACTTAATTGGTGAAAAGTCAACAACCATAAATACCTACATCCGATCAAAATAATTATTGAGGTATCAATAGAAAGCTAATTTTTTGTCCACTAACAAATTTATAAATTTTTGTAATAAATAATAATATATATCGCTTTATCGAAGCGCTTTCAATGTTGCTCCAATCGCCGACAAAATAACAGAAAGCCGTCTCAGATAGTATGGACATATAATGCGACGAGATGAAGACCACATAGTAAAAGTAGCATTAAAACTGCCAGACCCAAAACCCACAAGAGGACGCCCCTTATCTACCTGGTGGTCAAACGTGGCGAAAGACCTCAAACAAATCAATGTGGATGACTCGACAACCCAGGACAAATGTCCTGGCGCAAACGTACGAGGAGACCCGACCCCAAATGAAATGGGAAATGGGGAGGAGAAAGAAGAGAAGATCGCTTTATCGAAGCGACCGACGTGATGCATTTATTGTCTATAAAAGCGTCATCGCTACATTATTTTATATGAAGTCGGTTAAAAGCAGTGCAATATCCTTATCTTACATAATCGTCGCGGTGCCTTTACTGTGTAAAATCGTGACAACGTGATTGTGTTATTCTTATTTTATAGATGGGACTGTCCAGGTAAATGGCACTGTAGCTGGTGAGAATACCGAACTCGGTTAATTAGTCTCGGGGGACGAGCGAGCGATAGTGCAGTGCAACCGTCTATAGGCAGGCCCGTCGGTTACCAAGAGATGAACGTCTTGCTTGACTCGTTACTAAGTTTAGTAATGGACATGATGCCTTGAAACCAAACATGTAACAACTGAGTCAAACGGTCCATGGGTAACCAGAATTCCATACCGGGCTACGTAATATACCCAGGATTCGAGAGAAGCCTTGAGTAATAATAGGTTGACAAACTGTCTAACAGATCGACTAGGGACTTTGTGAACTTGCAAGAAACGCGCGCTTCCCGAATTGTTAGCGCATCGATCGAACTCACCCGCTTCGAGAATGGGAGTGTTGTATGCTACAAAGAACGAGAGGAAGCGGTTTAAACAATTACGACTTAACTGGGAATTGGAACCTAATATTTGCAACCTCCTTACTTCCAATACGACTAAGGAGAGTGACAGCTGTTATTTAAGTCATACTCATACACAGATGATCCTTAGGAGCTTTCTGCGATTGTCACCCCATTTGACTTTATTGTTTCTTTTGGTCTCTTCGTACATGGTTGTGACCGCATTACGCACTGTCGCTAATTATAAAGATAGTGACTCGATCATAAATTTATTTATTTATTTTAATTTTAGAACAGTAAATGATGATTTTTGATATTTACGCGAATATTACACATTGAAATGCATCGATATACTATCTAAACAAGATTAGCTGTCACGGCCCGAAAAGTGGTCACGAAAATAGAGAGGCTGTCGCTCTATTTCAAATTAGTACGAGCCGACAACAGGATGTATCGAAATTCCTTATAGCGCGTTTATAAACTGTCCAAATAATATAATACTTATCGTAATACTAAAATTGCAGATGGAGAAAAATTTTTTCGTTTTGTTTTCTTATTACTACTAGTTTAAATAATAAATATAAGTAAGATATCATTATAATACGAAATAAAAATTATTTATTTGATATTTTCTCCGCTAGAGACTGACAAAATTAATGTTGCCGATAGGCGTGTCGCCACTGTCTATACGAAACTGTTAAACTACACGTCATTACCATAATAAAAAAGTTAGTTCTCATTTTTGCCACCAGCACGGATAAGTTTGTAAGTCAGTACACACACAATGGAAACACACCTGTTTTGAACCTTATTTTATAGTGGTTAAGATTTTCTTTTAAATGAGTACATTTTTGTTTAAGTCAAAACAACTACTTTTTTTCGTATAATTTTGGCGGTTTTATTGATTTTTCTTTGTCTCCGATGTAAAGGTTTTATGTGCCAACATTACTGCATACAGAATTAGACTTTATTACTACATGTGAAGGCTGCTATTAGTCCGACGTTCCGAATTATTTAAAACTATTTTCTACAATTTCTAGCTACGTGTATAGTTGTGTAAGTAAATGTAACCGCGACCACATTTTCGATGTCATTTTGTTCGTGACAGCTAATCTAGTTGGTATAGTATATTGATGTTGAAATGGAACTAATTTTAAAAATCAAAAATAAACCGCGATATAATCCGTAAAATTAGTTTAATTTCAACAGTAAATGAGTTACCTATTACAAAAAAATAAAGAAGATACAAAATTTAAAAAAATATCATCTATTCAAAATGAGATCTCAGGTCAGGTAGGGGGGGGGGGGGGTTTTCAAGCTATTGCTCTCGTGTAAAATTTGAATCACAATAAATTTTGTTTGGGTATTTTGTAGTAGAACTCTAGAAAATACATAACGTTAGTAGCTTTCTGCTAACCATATTTACTTAATTAGAAAATAATAAAACATTGAATATTACGCACTAAAGTAAGGAATATATACCTAATATTATCTCACAAAAATAAAATTTATTTTGCCCGAAATGTGGACTACGAAATTAGCTCGCTATGGACTGGTAACTAGCGGCAGCTCGGTACGGGTGAGTCCCGTCACCACTAATGAAGCAAGCCTCGTGGAAGTGAGTAAATTAACACCGCGTGTACCTGTGTTTAGGTTTACCTCGCCGGGTGAATGACCCCCAATTTCATATCTTTAGTGAATTTTCTCTACAATCTGAGAAGTGGTTCCATTATATCAACGTCATTGGAAGGAAATCTTTCTACTGTAGGGCCAATTTAATAGATCATATTTGACATTTGTCAGTTTCTTTGTTTTGTCTGTTTCTTATGTCATTATTACAGTAAATATGTAATTGTAATTGAAAAAAGGTAAGCAATTGTGCAGTTCTAACTTAAAAAAAAACTTATAGACATTGTTTTGTCTTTTACTTACGCGAATATTACACATTGAAATCAAACTACTTTTGCGGATTTTTATTTTTTGATTTTACTATCCCGACGTTTCGAATGCTTTGCAGCACCCATGGTCACGGAAGGACTGAAATAAACCGCGATAAAATCCGTAAAAGTAGTTTGATTTCAATATATAGACATAGTTTTTTTTAATCCCGCCGTTACAAGGTTGTTAAATTTTGATGAAGTCTCAAATGTGATCTATAAAACTGGCCCGACTTTAGGTGATTAGGCATAGTACGGAGTTGTGTAAGATATATTCTACCGCAGAGCAGCAGTGTAAAACATAGTTGTTGTCCGCTGTAAACGACTCTGCAGTAAGACAGGTTCCTGCATTCATTTATGAAGTAACAACTAACATGTATTGGACGGCGGCGCAATGCAACTGTCAGTTGCCGCAAATGACAGGAATGTATGTCCTGCTTCATTCGTCTCTAAGATGTACAGATGTCTTTAAAAAACATATCTGTGTTCGTTAGCCGTTGCTAATAAACCTATGGTGCTATACACAGGCTGTCAGGCAAGTCCACCGTTGAGGCTGTAGGCATACATACACAAGGAAATATACATACAAACATACTTTCGAAAAACATAGTCCTCCTTCAGGGGCGTTCGGGAAAAAAATTCGCGAGCGTTCGCTCGTAAAGCCTAAAGTCGTTTCATTTTATAAATACAAGTTCTAATTACCAGATAGGGTATAACAATAGCTCATAACAAGTTTGTTAAAAATAATTAATTTGAATTCTGCTCTTTTAGTATGGTTTTTTGTATAAAATTTCAGTTCAGAAGCCTTTCATCGCTCGAACAAAGGCAGTCAAATTAATTTTGATTGTTATCTTTGTGAAAAAATACCATTTAGCTATCTCGGCACTAATTTTTAATTTCTCAAGTAACGTGCTCTCCATGCGAAAAATACAAAGGTGTTCGCTAGTCTTTTCAAGTATCGAAAACGTAAGACCCAATAAATGTATAGAGCGGCATGATACATAATAATTATGCAAATACAGTCAACAGTTTAACTGCGTCAGTTTTTCCGCCTGATTATTATGCCTGATTATTCTTCTAGTATCTGTTTATTTGTGCGCAATAAAGAATTGTCTATCTATAATATTGGTGTCTTCAAGGCTTTTAATAAGCTAGTGTAGGTACTTTACGTTAAATTTCCCTGCTATAAGAGTTCGTGGTAAGACCCTAATTGAAACTAGTGCTTATTTAGGGATATTATTATGGTTTATCTAATTTCATCTGATCAGTAGGTAAAATATAGTAGATAGATAGTCTTCTTACACAATATAATTAAACAAAATAACATTTATTGCCTTACAAATTGAACATAAAAAAAAATATTACTCAGAAAAAAATAAAAATCGATTTCAAAGAAAATTATCTAAAAAGCATTAAATAACGAAAATTTATTGAATTCGGTGCCCGGGACTCACCGAGGGCCAAAACTCAGTATTTGTGTCTTCAGTGGTGACTTCTTTAAATCCTGGTTTACAGGGGTAACAGTGGTGGAAATGAGTGGCGGGATCAGTTCCATAAAAATAGTTGTCTATTTACGCCGGATTCGAACCTGCGACTTTTGGTTTATAAAGCAACCCTCCGCCACAGAGGCTACACATACTGTAGTTAAATAATAATATCGTCCTGATCTATATGGCCACATCGGCCAAAGTTTCCCAAGATCAGCTTTCTCCTTACGCCCGAGATTATAGTGGACAAATGCTTGCGTGTTCACTCTCACTTCACTCTTACAATCCGATGGGACGAAATATCAAATCGACCGGGAAAAGTATAGGCGCAGAATCGATATTATATTTGGCACATGGATCATCTTAATCAGGTAATCGTTCTACTGGTTAGAACGAACAACTACCAAACTTGCTGCACCTGGTAGGAATTAAACCGGAGACCTTTGATTTGCAAAGCAAGCACACGGAGGATACATTTCTAAAGGTAGTTCTTAGTGTAAGCTTGGTGTATAGTGGATTACTGATAGACAAGGTTTGAAATCAATAGACCAGCAATTAAGAATGTTGTGTCAAAATAGGAATTGAATAATCTCAACTCAATGAAACCTATCAAAAATAACATTCTGTTAAAAAATAAACTATAGATTTACTGTATTCACAGTTCGATGAACTCTTTAGTGGCACGAGAGTTGCAGAGCCCGAATGTCTGCCATTTATTGCTATGAAAATTTAATAATTTTTTCAATTGGATTCCATAATTAAGTCTGAATGGCAGGGCGCAGAGTGGATTGCGGGTTATTTTATGTGAATGTTATATTAAATAGAATTACCAGTACCTACGTGTGCTCATATGAGCAATCTAGTTGTACAAGCAATGTTTCTGTTGTTTTTAATCAAATATAGATCTGCGAATGTTGTATTTAAGAGTCTAATAGTTCTTCTACATAAATGTACTAGCGGACCCGCGCAGCTCCGCCCGCGCTTTTATTATATTTTGATCCCCTTATCTCCCTCCTCCCTGGATTTATTTCACTCTGCATCTCTCTCTTATAAGATAAATCTAATTCTATGCTCTCTCTGCTCTCTCTTTCCCCCTCCCTCTTCGGTCCCCGTCACACTCCCCCTCTTCCTCTCCCCTCTCTGAACCCCGTCCCCCTTTCTCTTCTCCCACCTTGCTCTCCCTCCCTCCCCGTCACTCCCTCCTTGCTCCATCTTAATCCCCCAATCCCTCACCCCGTCACCCCCTCCTCGAATCCCCTCTCCCTCTCTGTCCTCTCTTGCATCCTCCTCTCGTTCTATATATCCTCGTCAATCATGGTATTTGGAGTTCTTACCCACTTAAACCTCTGCAGCTGTCGCATCGCCACATAAGAGGGGGGACCTGGGCCCTCCAGTGGGATCTGCACCAAATACCCCGCGGTGCGGATTCTGGCCCCCTTAAACCTGGCACCATGAGTCGCCGCTGTCACCCATATATGTAATGACCTTGTCTAACGTTGCTTAACCTAGCGGCATGAAATATACTTTACGACCTACCTACTATGCACACAAAATTTCATACAAATCGGTTCACCCATCTATGTAATGTTGCCTGTATGTATGTAACCTTGCCTTATGTTGCTTAACCTTAACCTAGCGGTATGAACAACGTTCACAGCAATTTTTTCATTGGTGTAATTATTAGTGAAGTTTACGTTATATTGAAGAAGGAAGTCATGATAAAAACAATTTATTAATAGTTCATTATTTCTCATAAAAAGTAAAGGACAAAAAATGATTATTGTGGGTTATCCCTAAAAGATAAACATATACCATCACTTTTTTGTAGACCTTGTTAAGGTGTACAATATTGTAGTACATTATTTTGATCTATCTTGTAGGGTTCAGCCAGCGTTTGCAATGTAAGCGCAAAAAAATGTGCTTATTTACGACATCACATTAGAAACCTCTAAAATTATCAGTGTTTCTCTATTATATTATGCATGTATTATACATATAAACCTTCCTTAAGAAACACTCTATCTATTAAAAAAAACCGCATCAAAATCCGTTGCGTAGTTTTAAAGATCTAAGCATACATAGGGACAGACAGACAGCGGGAGCGACTTTGTTTTATAATATGTATAGATATAGATTATGCATTCGATTGTTTTTATTCATTGTAATTGTACTTTTCGTTGTGCACACTGTTTAAGACTAGATTTGGATCTAAATGTTACTTGTTGGTGAATTAATTGTTAAACAAAACGTCTAGAATTCTGATCCTGAAACTCCTGATCGGGCTGAAGATGTTTTTAGTACTGGCTGAAGAAGAGCGCGATAGACTCTTCTCCTCTCGTTTCTCATGTTAACTAAGTACTTAGTAGATCTTTTGTGGAAGGGACTATGCTCCTGGATGATCCTAGGTAGGTAACACCACAGTATGAGATATTCCACCGCAAAGCAGCAATGTAAACATTACTGTATTCCGGTGCCAAGGGTACTCTAGTGGGACGAATTACTGGGCTGAAGATAATACCTAACGTTTCAAGTGACGAGTGACATTAAAATACAACCGCCCATGGACAGACATGTTGCTTACCGTCATGTGAACGCCGCTCTTTTTATTATTAGGTGTCTATGAACAGAAAATTTCCGTGGGGTGTCCGGGTAAGAATAGCACCCTCCCACGTGCTCCTCCCGTTGGGCGTTCGTAACAGGCGACTAAGGGAAAACAAGAAGACTGGCAGCAGCGTCTTTCTATTGGATTACCTACCACCTATATTGGGATCCCTAAGACGCGTGCCAGGCGTGGGGATAATGGCAATCCCTCTCTTCTAAAGGGGAGACCTTTGTTTAGCAGTCGACGCTTTTCGGCTGCTGCTGCTGAAACAGGGACTTTGAATCCGGAAATCTGAAAATAATATTTTGGATATATGCTTTTAGACTTTCGCCTTCCATTGTCGAACTTTATTTTAATCGGGAATAAGCGCAATTTACCTTATTCTTTGGCTTGACGGAGCCGTCTCGCTGAACCAGTCTGCTTGTGACCACGGCTGGCGTAACCTGGCCGAAACGTCAAGCCAAAATATAAGGTAGATCACGCTAATTCTCGATAAAAATATAGATCGAATATTTTGAATCCCTACGTTCGAGGTGTCTACTGACTACAATGATAACATCAGTGTTGTTAAGTATACATTTTCCTATTTACACACACATATGAACTAAGCAACAAAAGTTCTATCTCCCATCGCCCCAGGTGTGTCACACAAAAAGCCGGTATCTCCGAATCGTCGCCATTACACAGATCCATTCGGCGTTAGCGCGAGTCGAACAAAAAGCTCGGCTATTTTTCTTGCGTGGCAGTTATCGTGGCTTTCCGTCCGACGGCCGCGGTGACAAAAGCGAACGGTTGGCAAAAACGTCAGCCGGCCCGAGATACGAGACTTTTTGCCGACTACACCAGATCGATTGTTAGGTACAGAACGACTTTGATTTAATACGTACACACGGCGACACCTCAACCTAGACTGTTTGGACTTTGAACTATGAGAAGTTTCACGCTACAAATCGTGCGAGAGGGTGCAATATGTTGTTATTTCGTCCCACTCGGCGCGTGCGGCACGCGGCTTGCACCCGCCGGACGCTCGGACGTCCAGTCCCTTTCCAAGAATTCTCTATGTTGTATGTAGCGTAATTATTGTTATCGTTATATAGGCTTTGTGTACAAGGCATAAGGTACAAGGCATGCACCCAAGCTCAAACTCAAAGGAGTTGTGTACCGATATCAATTTTACGCCACGTATATTGAGCTTCATCCAGAGAAAGATACGCTGAAGATAAGCTTATTGCTGTTTAGTGTTTACCAAACACAGTAACGCCGGTGCCCAATCACAATGTTCTACATGAAAACTGAAACTTGGTAAGTACCTACCTCATAAATACAACAAACATTCTTGCGAATGCAAACACAATGATAGAGCTTATGGTGATACTTACTAAAAAATTGGAATACATGTTCTTTAAATGTTACCTACGTTTTGTAATAACACTATACCTACCATTATTTCATGTATGTTCACTGGGTGCACGCAACCAGCACAGTCAACTTAAGATGAATCTACTGATTGACCAATCTTTTCACTACGACATGAAACACTATGACCACACGATGTAGAAGAAAAAGCATCTGAAAACACGAAAAAGATACAACATTTTTCATGCAAAAAAAATCAATTGATTCACTTGATATAACCGTAGATTTTTGTCAATGTTTAGCCATACCGAATATTGAATATCCAAAGGCTAATTAATATACCTCCAATTTACTTACCGTATTTAGGCAGAAGGTAACAAAAGCGAGCCCGTGGTTCAGCAAAAACATTCCCGGTGACAACAACAGCCGAGATTTTGTCGACTGTACCTAACGGGAGAACAATTGCAAAGCCGAATACGAAATGTTCGGCGTTTCCTTGTTGAATAATTAATGAATACTGAATAATGTGTTACTGTATTTATTACTGATTATTAAATTTATCGCAGTCAAGTAGGTCTGGATCAGTCGTTTGAATTGTGAGCGTGTTTCAATGTTTAGATGCCCAAAATGTGCGCCAGAAATTTTTAATTTTTTTTTTACCTTAGCAACATCTCCTAAGCGTAATCAATAAAGGCTAACTTTATTCATTTCTAATTAAGATTTTTCTTCTCAGATTATGTTTTTCAAAACTTGTTTTATGCTTTTCCTTTTCTTTTTTAAAGCACCATGGGCTCCCATTAATTACGAGAGTACCGACGTCGAAGGGGCGCCTTTGTAAAGGCGCTTTTAATGCGCTATCGATGCATGATTCGGCGGATTTATAAGTAATGGATTATTTGTGAGTCGATGCCAATTTGAAGCCTTACATTTTAGTTGATCCACATTAGGTAACAACTTGTAATATTGTATCTTTAGAGAAGTAGATATTCACGTCTAGTGGCTATATTTGAACAAAACATTCGGCCCTAAAACGCAATATAATTTTTGCTTGCTTACCACCTTGGAGTATAAAAAAAAATTAAATTGACATTATTATTTTAAGCAAAAACCTTCAATATCGCCTGAGAATATACTCCAAACCACTTTCGGCCTCTAGCCAGACACATGTGCTGTACATCCCTATGAGTTTGTTGGTTCACTGGTTCGCAAGCGCTAATGAACGCGGGGTTTTTTCGCAAATTATGAATTGCTCACCGTGTGCCTGAGGTTTTGTTGCTCCCGATCTGTCGCCGACTGATTAAATTAGTCGTCGGCGTTCATGGCGAATTCAGAAAGGCTTGTTTATAGGGTTCCATACCTAAAAGGGAAAAAAGGAATCATTACGGTGAGACTTCGTCTGTCTGGCTATGTGCCTGTCTGTCTGTCACCCCTATATATTTCAGGTTCCACTGCCGCTATCGATTTGAAACTTGGAATAGTTTTAGATCTTACTTATCCAACGTCATCTTAAAGGAAAAAAGAATCTCTTTTTTTAATGGGGGTCGATAATTTCAAAGCGAGACTACTATATTGAGTGGGGTATCGTATGAAAGAGCTTCATTTCCACATCTTAAAACAGATTTTTATTTTGCCTTATGTTGCATAGTTTTTGGCTTATACCTAATAAAAATGTAAAAAAATACCGTAACCTTTTTTTACGTGGGGGATATCTTCAAAAGATCCCCGGGAGCTGTGGGATTTTTACCCACTAAAACCCTCGCGGCTGTCGCATCGTCACATGAGAGGTCTCTCCGGTGGGATCTGCACCAGGGGCCCCTCAGTGCCTTGCCTTTGAGCCCACCGCCGGGGGGCTCATTGTAGCCCCCCGGGAACCTGACATGGTGCTCACGGGAACGGGGGTCGCAGCCCCACCGCCGTCCTCCTCGGAGTCACCGCCGTACTCAATGGACGTCCTTGGGCCCACACAATGGGCGGTAGTCTAAGTCTCTTGTGTCCGGTAATTTCACCAGCTACAGTGCCCTTCACACCGAAACACAAGAAAGTTTACACACTACTGCTTGGCGGTGGAATACTTATCTAACACATACCTGGACCAGTTGGTAAATAATCAATTAGGAAAAAATGTAGAGAGGTATATCTATCTTTTAGTCAGCCAAAGTGATAGTTTGTTCAAGATCATTATTATTAAACCAAGTAGGTGGGTACATACTATTTTGAAAATTCATAACACTATCTAGCATATACTTACCTAGATATTTTAACCTGAAAACGATATTGCAAAAAAATTACAATCTAAATGACTTGAGAGTTATAAATTATTTCCCAAACAATAAGGAAAAAGATGAAAATATCTATTGAACGTAATGAATGAGCGGCTCGTTGCCAGCTAAGAACAAGATAATAACGGAATTCCGACTGCAAATTGATAACGTAGATAAAATTACAGACAGCTCAAAATTTCTACTGTGATATTTTGATATTATTACTAGTTGCTTTGTAATTTTGATGAAAAAATAACCACCACTTTTTTGACCGCTTTTTTCTGATTTCTGATGGATAAGCAATAAGTATATACAACTATTCCACATTTCAAATCGATAGCATAAGTAGTCGCTGAAATATCGATATAATATATCGATACTCCGAGAAAGGCGTCACTGAAAAACAGCGCTGGGACACTTCGTGTCATAGCATTATGCTGAGTGACGCCTTTTTCGTTGAGTGCGGCAACATGCCTCCAATTCCTGTAGGTTAAGTATGTTGTACCTACTTAATGCATGTGCAGTACTTAACGAAATAAATTTATTTCATTTCATTGCATACTCGTATTATCGTATTTATTTAAACTCGCCATAATTCAAAAATATTAAAAATTAAATAATCGTTTCGCGAGTGTAATTTAGATAGAGTCCGCTTGTATTAAGCGCAAGCACTTGTGAACCTCCCGTGTAATATGGCTAGGCTAGGCCGCGTATATGGTTGGCTCCTCTGATCGAATAGACCAGAACCGACATTAGATATTATTACGTACTACTACTTAATAATTTAAATTAAAACACTGCAGGTTTTGATTGTTGTGTTATTATAAAAAACGATTCACCTAGTCTTGTTAGATCGTGGAAGCATAGTTTGAAATTCACTTTTAGAATTTAGTTCGAAAAAATGTTCTAACACTCAAAAATATGCGATCCTCCCGGTGAAATGTGCAGTCAAAGCTCGTTCATATCAAACGACGCGTTCGTCCGTTTTATTTGCAGACCATTTCAGTGCAGTCTTTGTCTCCTGCAGTCATTCGCAGGTGATATCTGATTTGCAGATGTAGGTATTGTGATATTGCTTATAATTAGAAAAGTATTGTTGGGTTTAACCATCGTACTTATGTTATTAAACAACTTTTACGGCTTCTATCACGGTTTATTTCCCGATGTTTCGAATTCTTTGCATCACCCATGGTCAGGGGCGGACTGAGCACTATAATATTCACGTAAATAATAGTCAACATTAGTCGTACTATTTTATTGAATTTAATGACGAGCCAATCAAGACGCTCGCCTGATGGTAAGCGGCACGCCTGCAATACACTAGTATCACCGCACGTCCTTCACACCGGAACACAGCCATTTTTAACCGACTTCAAAAAAGGAGGAGGTTCTCAATTCGTCTGTATAAGTATATATATATATTTTTTTCTAAGTATGTTAGCGCACAACTCTGGCAATTATGAACCGATTTGAAAAAATCTTTCTTACATCCATTCTTTAATCCGTTAATTGGGTTGATAAAATATTGATTAGTAATAAGTAGTTCCTGAAAAAACAAGAATGTTGACTGCGCAGGAAAGCTGCAAGAAAGCCTATATAGATGACTTTATGTCGCTTTTTAAGGACAAAAATGGTCATAACTCTGGCAAATACTTACCAATTTCAATGATTCTTTTTTTATTCGAAAGAAGAAACCACTGTAATGAATCTGTATGAATTTTATCATAACCAGATAAGAACTTCCTGGAGGACCATGAATGATATGGAGGAATTTATCTGGTAAAAACCATAAAACTGATGTACTCCTTTACATTTCTCTGACAAATATGAACCGATTTCGATGATTCTTTTTTTATTCGAGAGAGTAAACTACTATAATGATTCCATGCAAATTTCATTACGATCGGATTAATTGTTTCTGAGTTTCTGAAGAAACATGAATTATGTAAAAGTATGTAGACGATAATGTGAAATCATAGTGATGTCCATAACCTACCTAGATCATTTTACCGTCTTCGATGGTTCAATCTTTATGTATGAAAATAACAGTAAAAAGTATAAAATAAAATATTTAAAAAAAATTGAACCGACTTCAATAACACTAAAAAGTATAAAATAATTTAAATATTAAAGAAGTTGGTGTTATCGTATCTGCTGTGTATATTTGGCACCAACTTCAATAACATTTATTACACAGTGCTGCTTGACGGTAGAATATCGGACACTGCGGTGGTGGTAACCTACCTGACGGCCCCTTGCACGTGGGATGTGCCACCTAGTGATTATATTACAAACTAGCTGACCCACGCAGCTCCGCCTGCGCTATTTTTACGTTAACTAAACTTTTAATAACAGACATTAGCATCGAATACATAACCTCCTTTTTTATAGTAGGTTAAAAACTGAGACCTACTTTTTACTTGCTCTCCGAAGCACGGACCCGTTTAGTTCAAATGGCGTTAAACGGTCACCCATCTATTTAATGACCGTACCTAACGTTGCTTAACCCGATCGATTACAAAACCTTGATAACAACTCTCTATGAGTGTTCCCTTACTAATATTTATTATATTATAAAGAAAAATTTATAAAATCTGACCAAGCGTATAACCAAGTACCCATTTTGACTTTAATCCCCTCTCCCGAAAGAACCGTGCTAGATTACGGGATAAAAAGTATCCTATGTCCTACCTCGTAGTAAGATCTCAAATCATGCCAAGTTTCATTAGAATCCATTCAGTAGTTTCGGCGTGATGCTCAGCCGTGATACAGACAGACAGACAGACAGACAGACAGACAGACAGACAAAAATTAAAAAAAAATACATTTTCGGCCTCAGTATCGGTTATAGAATGCCCTCCAAAAATAATTTCCAAAATATCTTCAATGTACAGAATTGGACCTGTTACAGTTTTATTATAAGTATAGATTAATATACACCTTTGGTATGAAGGGACCTGTTTTGAACGTCTCGTCTGAAGCCGGATCTAACCCTATCCTAGCTTATGTAAAAAAGGAATATGTATTTAATGTAATGTTGTCTTTTACTTACGCGAATATTACACATTGAAATCACCGACGTTTCGAATGCTTTGCAGCACCCATGGTCACGGGAGGACTGAGATGTTGAACGTCCTTATGTCACAATTATGCCGGTGTACCCTCAGATCTTCTGAGTTATTATTGTTGGTCCGATCTACGCAGTAAGAGCTTACAGTGAACCGCGATATAATTCGGAAAAGTAGTTTGATTCCAATGTATTTAATACTTTGAGTTCGAAACGGGGTCTAAGTGGCCCCGTACGCGTCTTACTGGTGGTGTGCGTAAAAAAACTTCTCTGTCGTGAGGAGGGCGTAAGTATACCTACTGAAGCATCTTTTTTAGCTACCAAGGTGGCAAGCAAACATGCGGCCCGCCTGATGGTTAGCAGTCACCGCAGCCTATAGACGCTAGCAACACCAAAACAATCACTAGCGCGTTGTCAATCCTCAAGACATTAGATTTTGTGTTCACACAGGAACACAGCAATATTTACGCACTGCTGCTTGGCGGCAGAATATCTGACACTGCGGTGGTACCTACCTGGACGGTTCCTTGCACAAGGAATCTACCACCTAGTAATTGTATCTAAAATGCAGTTCCTCGTATCTCTTTTTCGGTTAGTCGACTGCACAAAAGCCTCAAGCTGTCTATTATACCATAGCTTTATTTAGTCAATAGCCTGAACCTGCTATCTGCAACGCTAGACCATAAAAGGCTCCGTTGATGAGAGGACACGCGCTCAGTCGGGCGGCATAGATAGATGCTTGCTCTATCGATCTATGTCCGCATTTAGGGGTGACACACACACAGTCAACTGTACGCATTCACTTCTGCCGTCATGCATAAGTGTGCGGTCTGGTTGCCGTACAGACAAATTTTATCATTCATACAAAAAAAGAATATTTATGTATGGTTCATTAATAAAAGGATGGAATTAGGCATAACCGGTGGGGTGTCAGGGTAAGAGTCTCCCTCCCATCTCCTCCCGTTGGGTGTCCGTAAGAGGCGACTAAGAGAAAACAACAAGACAGGTAGCAGCGTCTTTCTATTGGACTACCTACCAGCCTACCACCTATACGGCGATCCCCAACACACCTGCAGGCCTTGCACGATGTGCAAATCTTGACAGATAAGTGTGAGTATGACGCCACGATGACGTAGTATTTCACACTTTTGTATAGAGAACTGACGTTTCGGTGTTGAAAACTACGTCATACTCCACAACAATCTATCAAGGCTGCAAGTCATGCTAGGCCTGCTGGTATTCATGGGGGGCGGTGGTCTCCTTCTGCGAGCAAGTCATGTCGCAGAAGGAAGCGGCGGAGCGGATCAGGGAGAACGATCCTCTCGCTGATCCGCGCCGGCGCAGGAGGCCCGGGCGCAGGAGGCGGGCCAACGCCGACCTCATGCCCCCGTAGAAAGGGCGTGCGGGCAGCAGGAACGGGTGGACTGCTGCCTGCGCAGTGATCGCCCTAATGTAGGAAGGCGTGCCGGTGTGTCCCGGCACGCCTACCGGAGGAGGAGTCCGCGGGCTTTATACACCCGCGGACGTGTCTGTGGGCTTTATACACCCACAGACCAAGAAGAGTCCGCAAGGCAGACGCCCGCTGGCGGGAACCGGACGAGTACAACGTACGTTCCCGGGGCCCGCCACACAAAGCGGATGAGGACACCGGGGGGGTTTTAGTCGGACGGCCCGACATAACCCGTTGCCTCCGCCCAAGCAACGGGTATGCGAAAGAGCATTTCCCCCTCGAGAACAAAAAAAAAAGGCCTGCTGGTATGCGTGGGGATTATGGCAACCCCTCCCTACTAAGGGGGAGGCTTTTGTTGAACATTGGACGTCTTTTGCCTATAGATGATGTCTTTCGGCTGCTGATGATAATAAGTTACTGCCCTAGTCACTAGGGTAGAAGGGACTAGGGCCTAGTCCCTTCAATCCTGAGCGAGCGTTCCCGCTGTGCCCTACCTCACTTAAAATTTGTTCAATCTGCAAATTATCTAAATATTGCCGTGTCGCCGTACGCAGTCGAGCGCGCGAGAGGGTTAAATACTCATTTCACTGTTTGCCATCCCGGAGCTCAATCAGCGCAGCGTGGGGGTCATTTGGACCCCGAACGGGGTTCATCCCATGTTTGCGTATCATTAAAATATCGTATATCGATTTAGATAATGGATTTTTTATACGGAGTGTTAAAAGGTTGAAATAATTAAGGAACACAAAAAGTGTATAGCAGTATTAAAATGTCAGTGTAGAAAATCTACAATTATTTATGTATCTAGTAGGTGTACCTGTCCATAACTGTCACTGCAAGTTTTCTGTTTAAGATTAAACTACTGAAAGTAGGTAGAAACCAGCTATGCTAAGTATGCCATCTTCTTACTAAAAATAAACTTTGCGAGTTCATGAACGTTAGACATGTACCTTAATAAAAGGAAAATTCGATAAAATCTATTCACTGAAATAAAACAATAAAAAAATTAAAACATTGATGATAAAACGCAAAAAACAAAAAGTGTACCATAAATTATAATATTAAAATTCCTCCCTACTTACTAGTGCCATCTATCGGTAGAAAAGAAAAACAACACTTGTGAACACCTTAAAATTTCATCGTACATAGTGTGTGTGTGTGTAAACTTATTATTCATAATTATGTATTTGCGTATTTCTCAATAATCATTAGCCACACTCAACTAACTGCAAAATAAGCCATTTGGGTATAATTACGCATTACGACATCAAATTATAACATTACATCGCAATTTTCACGTGTATTTGATATTTCTAGGTTAGCCGAATTATCTCGTTATAACATAATTACGAGAAAACGTGTGTAGCCCACCTATCGTGAGGAATATTAATTGCTAATATCTTTTCATATTCAACTTTCTATGAAAGTCAAGGTACCTAATTTGACTGCCACTGTGGTCGTTACCGCAAGTGCGACTAGGTACCTACTGATCTCGAGTTCTTGGATTTGGTTTCCAGATGACCACTGACAGGCATCGGCTATAGCCAATATGATCAGCCCCGATAATTACAAGAAAACAAACCCTAACATTAATCCGTCATCGCATCATAATCGTCTTCATAAAGTGCTCAGTAAATACGCCGGCTGGTGAGCAACGGTAGGGAACTCACGAGATTGCTGGTGAATGATGCCGGTGCATTTGTTATCGCGTTGCAGGGACCTTAGGGATTGCGACCGATTGCATTATGTAGCTGAGAGACAGTAGTGCAAGTAACACAAACAGGTTACATTTCGTGCTGGATTCTTTCACGCAATACAACGTGCAAATCAAAACCTAAAACGAGTCTTTTTATTTTTTTATATATATTTTTTTTTGACGCGGGGGAAATGTTCCAAAGATCCCCGGGAGCTGTGGTGCTCGACCGGGGTATGTGGGATTGTTACCCACTAAAACCCCTGCGGCTGTCGCATCGGCTCATGAGAGGGGGGACCCCAGGGCTCTCCGGTGGGATCTGCACCAGGGGCCCCTCAGTGCCTTGCCTTTGAGCCCGCCGCCGGGGGGCGCATTGTAGCCCCCCGGGAACCTGACACGGTACTCACGGGGACGGGGGTCGCAACCCCGCCGCCGTTCTCAATGTAAACGCAGGAGTCCTTTTTTTTTTTTTTTTTTTTTTTTTTTTGACGCGGGGGAAATCTTCGAAAGATCCCCGGGAGCTGTGGGGCTCGACCGGGGTATGTGGGATTCTTACCCACTAAAACCCCCGCGGCTGTCGCATCGGCACATGAGAGGGGAGACCCCAGGGCTCTCCGGTGGGATCTGCACCAGGGGCCCCTCAGTGCCTTGCCTTTGAGCCCGCCGCCGGGGGGCGCATTGTAACCCCCCGGGAACCAGTCACGGTACTCACGGGGACGGGGGTCGCAACCCCGCCGCCGTCCTCCTCGGAGTCGCCGCCGTACTCAATGGACGCTCAAGGGGCCCACACCCCGAGCGTCCAGCGACTCCGAAGAAACGCAGGAGTCCTAGTTTAACTAGAAAACGTTGCAAAAAAGAGGGTAAACAGATTTGTCAGTTCCTTATCTATTTATCGGCCACCTACATACAGCAGTTATACCATGATAATGGCGCTTGTAACAGCGCCAAAATATCGAGAAATCCATGAATAATCCTGACAGTTACCCAGATCAATTTAACATTGTAAATAATTGATAAATAAAATGTCTGAATTATAAAATATTGTATTTTTTATACTTACTAGCAAGGTGGCAAGAAAGTTCGGCCCGCCTGATACTAAACAGTCACCGCAGCCTATAAACGCTAGCAAATAATCCCTAGCGCATTGCCGACCCTCAATACATTAGATATTGTCGTTCGAGTCTGGTAATTTCACCATCTACAGTGCCCTTCACATCGGCAGACAACAATATTTACACACTGATGCTTAGCGGCAGAGCATCTGACACTGCAGTACGCGGTGGTAGGTACCTACCTGGACGATTCTTTGCACAAGGAGTCTATCACCTAGTACACTCCATCCCAAATAAGCTTGAACGCGATTACAAGTTCGTTTGCGGCTCAATAACTACATAAAGCATACATTGTCAATTAAGCGCGTAAGCAAAAACAGCTTTGTTTTACCAACCTTTTTTTGCTGTCGCGTTAACGGTCAAATATACAGCGGGGGTGTTTTATGACTGCATAATAAAGTTGTAATCGCGTTCAAGCTTATTTGGTTTGGAGTGTACATTGTAATATTTCTGCCTTGTATTGTATAGTGTCAATTGTAGAATAACTGCATTTAGAATAACTGCATTGAGATGCTCGCGAGAGACGCTGGCAGTGTGGCAGGCACAGATCGGTGCACTCACAGCGCGAGATATTTCATCGGATTATTTGATAAGAATAATCACATACGCTATTTGAGAGAAATATTGCTTCATTTAAGAAGCCGGTCTTTTATTTAAATTGTCGAGGTCAAATTGTTTAAAATCTCGTGTGTAGTTAAAAAAGCGAACAAAGAGATACCTTAACTACTGTTTAGAGATGTTAATATATTTTTTTACTTAACATAAAACGTGCTTGATTTTACGACAGCAAGTGTCGTGGATGCGATTTTGTAAATATATTTCAATATCTAGATTAAACGCAAAATTTGTCATCAGCATCAGTAGCTACCGAAAGACATCTACAGCTTAATCGCCACGCTTGGCTTGGCAGGCGGCTTGGGGATCGCAGTATAGTTGGTAATACATTAGAAAGACGCTGCTGCCAGTCTTCTTGTTTTCCCTTAGTCGCCTTTTACGGACACCCAACGGAAGGAGATGGCAACATTTGTATTTAATTAAACACCAGATATTACAGAAATATCGACAAAATTCTGATACTCTTGTTGATAAGAGGTAAGCTTATCGTTGATAGTATTAAAACAATTTACTTCAAAACTAATACATTACATAGACTAGGTTTACACCAGATAATTTAGTTTAAACAGCTGCAGAGCGGAATGCCGGAATACTGATTAGGATAGCGTAAGACCCAGTTTACGATGCTTGCAGTTCAGCGAATGGTGTCGTATATATTGGAGGATTATTCCAGTTTGTGTTCATAGATTATTAACAAGAAAGGTACAGTAAGTTCAGAATAATATACTTAATAAAATAAACCATAAAAATAGTGTATTATGTCATTTGCGTAATTGTTTAAAAATAAGTCCTTACTTTCATTAGACGTACAAAGTTGGTTTTCTATTCAACTAACGCGTCAGAAAGTTTGTATGTCATAGTTATTTGATAGTTTCTACAAAAAAAACTATGCTACGTAGCAACATAGTTTTATTTTCCCTGTAATATTTATACAGACATTTATTACCAGTAGTTATTTCAGAAATTTCTCTCCATAAACTTAGAGATCCCCTTAATGCGGTATTTTTTTAGTCCTTTGATAAAAATTTGGAAGATACTATACTCTTACACTAACAGCAATTTTTTTTCTTTCTTTTTAGTGTCGTGACGAAATTATAGTATGCTACTTCAAACCCACTTTCTGCTACAGCTTTTAACTATTGATGGAAGTGCATGAATATTGACGAGCCTTGCCCAGCAGAGGAATAGGTGACAACAGTTTGTACCAAATTTCCCATCTGCATTAATTAATCATCTTATTCTTTAATGATAAACTAAACTAACTTGTAAACTTGTATAATCGATTATACAAATTTAGGCGTACTAAGTTTTAATGCGGCTGCAATCGGCAATCCTGTCTGCCGTATTAATATTTTATTCGGATTACTTAGCTCGAGCGCCTTTTAATAAGATTCATGATTAATAAAAAATACTTTACGTATTAATTTTCGTCTGTTAAATGGATAATCGTATTAATCGGCTCTTGTTTTTTTTCGATTCTTTTTGTAAACGTAATTGTTGTCTATTTATTTAACAATTCAGTAAACTACTAAGATTTAGATCATTAGCACAGTCATTAGTCTTGAAATTTTTTTTTTTGTTATTCTGCTAATCCTCAATTACAGATTGAGAGGTAGATAAGAAAAAATAAAAAAGTTGTATTTGATTTTATTCTTTAATTTGTTCAGTTGATGTCTACCCGATAATTGATCATTAGAGGCTTGATTCAAATGTCTGAACTTTGTTTTCACACTATCGCTCGGCTACGGATTTTGGATTTATTTATTCAGTTGACTTACGTTGAAGCTGTAGGTTTGTGCTTTGTTGAAACAATGTATTACCAGCTGCAGCATCTTTGAAGAACAATAGTTCTAACAAATACAGATTAGTTTGTTGGAGAAATAACTACGTACCTACGCTCTCTAAAATAGTATTGAAGTCGCTATCTGCGTGTGTTCGTTTGTTTTTTTCTTTCAATCAAAGCCGTGGCCTGTATTATCATAGTAACTATGATAGTAGTATAATATAAATAATGGATAAAGGGTTATTGGACCCTATTATTTAATTGTCCTTGGCTAGCCACCGGTTAGCTAACACTCCTGTGTCCATACATGTATTGCCACGAGTTTGATCTTGTAAAGAAGAACAGGGTAAAGATACTAATTGGTGTTACAAATTTTAGAAATCAGCCCCACTTGTGTCAACTCTCTACTATAAAAATATTTTTGAAATTCTGTAACTGCCAACTGTTTTTATATTTTAATTATAAAATATGTATGTACGTAGTATGTAGCTTTAGATAAAGTAAAAATTAATCGTAGTTCCATTCCCTTCATCGCGTCTATGTTATTAAAATACATATAGTGATAATTCTCCCTGCCTAGCCGCAAGGAAGTTTATAAGATTTATTTGTTATACGTATAGAAATCTATATTCTCTAGTAAATTAAAAGTTATAGCTTAATGTCATCAAAGTTACTATTTCATGTAATATGAAAAAAAAATGCAATTTAAAACAAGAGAAAAACTAAGACCATTAAAATCTTTAGATTGACAGTACTTTCCTTAATAAACTAAAGTATTACTAGTTCTACGACATTCAGACTAGTCAGACAAAAATAATCCTCTTAAGATGATTTCTCTGGATTTTTTTCCAAGTTAATAAAGAGCCATGCTTAGCTGTTTATCTTGCGTAATCGGGGCTCAAGGATTCCTCCCGCCGCCGCCGGAGGGCGCCAACGTTTCGAGTGGAATCACTTGCCGGTACATGCAATGATGTCGACTAATATTGGTATCTACTGCTGTTTAATTGATATTAAACAATGGGCATGTTAATTGCTTTCGAAAATTAATATTTGATCACAATGGTAGGTATAGGAAGTAAGGAAATGTATACATAAGTGCTAGCTGTGGAAAGTCATTCGACTTCAAATTATATTTTACAGTAGCGATCCACCCTGGTTTAGCACACCCAGCTTAGATATATTTTTTTTCAGACATAGAAACCTTCAGTGAAGATTTATCTAACTGATAGTGAAAATTGCTGTGTGGTTTAAAAGTTAGCGGATAGGTATATGCCCGTGGGTTGTCCAGGTAAGAATAGCACCCTCCCATCTCCTCCCGTTGGGTGTCGGTAAGAGGCGACTAAGGGAAAACAAGAAGATGGGTAGCAACGGCTTTCTATTGGATTACCAGCTATTTTGCAATCCCCAAGTCGCCGGATAAAAAGAATAGATTAAAAACTCTATGATAATTGGTATGGAAATCACTAGATGTAGAGTGAAATACGAACATACACTCTATACGCCATTCCATCTAACGTGTGATCAATATTAAGTATACATAGCAAATTCCAATTCAATATTCTAAATATCTAACGTAAACCTGATGTTAACGAGATAGTTCATGGCCAGGCATAGTTCATACTTATTATTATTAAGGATATTATAAAATCTCGGATTACCTGGAGGATAAAGCTGCGTGGGCTTGAACTGCTGAACTCTAACAAGCTTATAGTTTAAGATATATATACTCGTATTGTAATATTGTTTTTTATTATATAATTGAAAAAAGACAAGCCCCCTGAGTTTCTTGCCGGATCTTCTCAGTGGAGGCCGCGTTACGATCCGGTGGTAGTTGTAAAAGATGACAATATGTAAGAGCCCCCGTGAGGCCTATGCATACGGCCTATGTACTAACATAGCGTAAGTTTTAGAATAGGTTTTACTAACATAATGGATCTTTGTTGTCCGATATCTTTAATAAATAATAATAATAATAATATGCATAATAAAGAATTATGAGTTTGAGTTTATAGATTATGGCTGTTTCTATAATTCTCATAGTGCCAGTAGATTCTCCAGCTATCGGATCATTCGAATCGGAACACCACAATATTTATACACTACGTTAAAATATCTGACACTGAAATTCTCTGGCGTAAGTAGAGTGGGGAGCGGAGTGCGTCTCTACCATCTAATAGTTTATTAATTATCGTTTATTTCTATTCCTCAGAATACTAATCTCGAATGTATAGGACATACAAACATTGATTTTCTTCTGAGTTCTTAAGAATATAATGAAAAATTAATAATATTTAGCGATAAGTCTTCCACGTTTTATTACGACGTCGAGTCTGTTATCGCTTGCATCATACTGTGCGCTCTACATTTTGTGTAAACAGCTGTTTTAAATATTTTCGATAGATGGCGCTAGCGTCGAATTAGCAGCCGGTATGGTTTCGTTACACTCAATCATATAAAATAGTATAGAAAATATTGTTTCATTAAGACCTTACTTCATAGGATCATATCTATTAGGAGTGGGTAATATCGCTATTTATGAATATCAAATCGAAACTGTATATCGATATTTGATATCGGATATCGAAACACTATATTTTGTGAAACTATATATTGATAGATACTGACAGATTCTGTATCTTTGCGATATCAAAGAAAATCGTCATACCTAATAAGATTTTAGTTGTATTGACTAGTGAGTGAGATAGTATGAAATCAATAAACCGCCCTTCTTACTTTTAACAGGCTTAGAACTGGCTGCATTATGATCGTTTTGTAACAAATTATTTTACGACATATCTACTTAGCATGATTTATTGAAGTAAGTACTATTTATAAATATTAGATAGGTACACAGGTACCTATCATAATAATAATTATAATTTAAGTATGTACAGACATACTTAAATTGAAGTAGTCGTTAAGTACCTATAATTTTATACTATTAACAAAATTAGCATATAGTACATACTATGTATGTAATGTATGCAATACATAATATTAATACCCAAATTCTTTTTTCGCACTCTAGTTCATGACCAAAGTTTAAAATATCTTTGCATAATGTATCCCTATTTACTTTAATGTAAAGTCGAAAGTTGAAATTTTACCTAACAATTTAACTAAAGTACAAAAAAACCTATTTCAATAATCATAATCTTTACGAGTTGGGCATTACGGTTTGGAATCGTAATACTAGTAACCGTCCGATAATATAGCTATTTCAGTTTACTCGCGCACTCACTCCCACTCATCGGTATCGCTATCGTGTTCGTATCCAATGATATTTTGCTATATCATTGTTCGTGTCTATTCGGATCGATTCGTTGCGCGATTCGTTCGATATTTGACAATATAGTGTTTCGTCAAATATATAGTTTTAGCCCAAGCCGATATCGGATTTACGATATTGAAACGATATATAGTTTCAATAACTATATACGTTTTGTATCGCCCACTCCTAATTTCTATAGTAAGCTCTTCCCGAGACTTTCACGCTATGTGAGTCCCCGAAAGCCACGATGAGGAGACGTGGCGCGGCACCCTGAGCGTGAGGCGGGCGGTGGTGGTCCACCATCAGCCCTCGATGATCGTTCGCTCCTCTTCGCGGGGGAGAGTGGGGTGTTGTCGCTGTCTGAGTGGTTATTTTTACACAATTTTAATCCTTCTAGAAATACTTTTATCATTCTTGCTTTTATTAGATAATATTATTAATTAAATAATAATAATATTATTATTTTTTTATAAGTTAAATTAGATTTTTAAAATATTTATCTATATATTTAGTTTCACTTGTTTTGTTTGCACCTACCACGATTTGTCTCTGCATCACCCTAAGGTAGACTGGTAGAGAATGCCTCTGGCATTAAGTCCGCCTATGTACTGTTTTGTGCATAAAGAATAAATAAATAAATAATATTAGATTTTAAAACAAAAGCTATAATAGGCGCGAAATTAATGAATATTAAAGATTTTAAAATAAAAGTAATAATAGGCGCGAAATTAATGTCTTTGTCTTGACTAAATTAACTTTCTTAAATATTTTGGAAAAAATATTAGAAAGAATAAATACAAATATTGCATTTTAGGGTCATTCCATTATCGCGGGTGCAACATTTAGACGCATGTAAAGACTCATAATAGACAAATAAAAAACATTTTTAAACAAATTAATCTTGGAAGAACTACATCTATTCAGTTTATATTCATTTACAAGAACTTTAAAGTCATATTTAAATAGCCAGGAGGAAGGTTCAAAGTGCCATCGTGGGTGCAACAAAATCGGCCCAGCCTTTCCAGATCATAAGACAAACACACAAACGTCTGCTAATTGTCAAACATTTATTATTTTATTCCTTTATATTTCGGAAGGCGTTAAACTAATCAAATAAAAAAATTAAAAAGTATGCAGATAACAAAAATAAATAATGATTTATTTACTTTTGAAGCAATTGCGGGTGCAACACCGAATTATAGTGGGTGCAACCCGTCTAATTTAATTGAATATAAACATCAATAGAAAAATATATATGAACAAAATAATAGATCAAACAACGTTTATTACTACAGTTACAGTTTTATTATTAGTACACTTCTTTGTTACTTATATTAATTATTTCTTTTTAAATACGTGAATAATCTCCAAAAAGTCTTCCTCTTGCGCTTCCAACTTTGCAATAATGTATTCAAATTCGGCACGTCAACTTGTTATTAACGTCAATTGAAAATTTGAGATCAATTGTCATCAGGAATACCCTAATTTCTCTATCTTCATCCATATCACACCATGATAACACCTAAATCATGTAATACAGGTATTATCATGGTGTGATGCGTGATCGTGTGATACACACGTGTGTATCATACTACCACGCAGTACATATCCCACATCATCATCATCAGCAGCCTTAAATAGTTCACTGCTAAACAAAGGCCTCTCCCTTAGAATGGTGGGGATTATGGCAACCCTTCCGGTTGTCATAATCCCCACGCTTAGCCTGCTAAGCGCGGAGATTATTGATCTCCAAGAGGCAGGCCTCTTGGAGATCGCAGTATGGGACGGTAGGTAATCCAATAGAAAGACGCAGCTGCCCGTCTTCTTGCTTTCTTAGTCCTTACGGACACCCAACGAGAGGAGATGGGAGGGTGCTATTCTTACCCGGGGACCCCACGGGGACCCCACGGGGACCCCGAATAGCGATATTGAATAAGCCAGCTAGAATTCTAAAATCTTAATCAATCTCCATTTTGTTTTTATTACTTTTCTCATACGATTTATATCAATTTTCCCTATATTTCTGCAAAGCAGTCTCTATCTGTGACTTTGTCATTTTACCCGACGTTTCGGCTTATTCCTCGTAGTTCGATTGGTAGTTCGATCATCGAACAGACGGGAATTTTTTCTGCTGTCAAAATTCCTGTCTGTCCGATTGGCTTCCACAATCGAACTACGAGGAAATAAATTTTGTGTAAATATTCCCAGTAGTTATACCGGCTGAATAAGGTAGCTCCAGACGGAATTTCAAAGGGTCCCACTATGATGAAATTAGCGCGTGGAAGCGCAAAATTGCGCATTCTTAAACATTTTTAACAGAAGTACTAGGGCAACAGGGGGCACAAGGAGGCTTCCCCTTTCGTGAGTGAGACATCTAGTGTTATCAAACTGTGACTACTTACTTAGCTTCAATATTTATACCAGAAGTACCAGGGTAGCATAGGACATAAGGTGGTGTCATTATAGAGGTGGTGTGAGTAAGGAACGATTTACACCGACCAGCGGAAGCGCGACGAAGCGCATATTAAAATACATTGTAAAAAAACGCTACGAAGTGGTGATTTAGTTTATAATTATGTAATTTACACAGCTTGGAATCAAGTCGGATACGCGTGCGTCGCCGGTGCTTATGCGGATGGCTACGTAAGCGCGTTTTTCGGCTCTGTTCGCCTCCGTCCCTTGCGCTCGACATTCCAGACAAGGGGTCAAACTTGGATCATTATACACATAGAACAACCGATAACCGTTGGGGAAGAAAGGTTCTCGAGTGGCGACCACGAACCGGAAGACGCAGCGTTGGCAGGCCTCCCACTAGGTGGACAGACGACATTGTGCGCGTCGCAGGTAACCGGTGGATGCAAATAGCCAATTGTCGTTCATTGTGGCGTTCTAAGGGGGAGGCCTATGTTCAGCAGTGGACGTCTTCCGGCTGATGATGATGATGATGATGACACATAGAACAAGCGTCGAGTCGGTTGATCATCAGCTGTTGAAGACACTATGCTATTCAATAGTTGTCTAGGACCTTTTCCCCAGTCGTTCCATCCGTTTATTGTATAGAACTACTGACACTTTTACTAGTTGTTCCATTGCTGGTAGCGAGGGCATCCACCTGATTCTACAGGTATACTTACGTGAATAACTTCACCGGAAGATACTAGAATACCTACCACTTGGTTCGCCACTGTTCAACTGCGAAATATCAGTGTGGTAGTATGCGTAAAAAAATTACACAGTAGGTTATCAGGTACCTACGCATTCGCATTTAAATGAAGTGTATGAGAGTTTGTGCAGTACCTAACAAATAGACCACTAGGAATAGAATAAAAACAACTCAAACATCAGAAGTAGCAGAGAAGCACAAAACACAGGGAAATCTCCACGAAATCTTACGTGTTACATACCCCAGCAAGAAAATATCTCTTAGGCTAGCCACACACGCTCAATATTATTGTCAATATAGTGCATATTGTCAATAATATTGTGTGTGTGCGGCCCGTATTGCGGTATTGTTCAATATTATTGTCGAATTCCAGATATTCTGATTTTGCCGTGACAATATCGGGGGGGAGGCAGGGGTATTATAATAATAATAATAATATCTCGGGACAGTTCACACACGGTCATCTGATCCCAAACTAGGCAGAGCTAGTACTATGGAAACCAGACAACTGATACTAAATACTTATATACCATTTTTTTTTGTAAATACATACTTAAATAGATAAATAACACCCAGACACTTGGTGGGAATCGAACCCACGACCCATCGGTCAGCGGACAGGGTGTCTAACCACTAGACCAACGGGCCCATCAATAATATTGACGTGTGCGGGCGCGTGGCAATATGTTAGTTGAAGAAACGATTTCTAAGCAAGCAGACGTTCGTGTTTTTGTTCAAAATGGAGGACGAAAACAGTAAACATATTGTAGATTCTACTCCCACCCAAAACTAATATTTATCAGAATTTATAAAACATTCCCCGTGGGATATCCGGGTAAAAATAACACTTTCCTATCTTCCCGTAGGATGTCCGTTAGAGGCGACTAAGGGAAAACGAGAAGACGGGCAGCAGCATCTTTCTATTGGATTACCTGCCGCATTATAGGTTACTGCGATCCCCAAGACTCCTGCTAAGCGTAGCAATTATGGCAATCCCACCCTTCTAAGGACACTCCCTCCCTTTGTTTAAAAGTGGCCGTCTTTCAGCTGCTGACGATGATGATGATAAAACATGGGATACTTTCCCAAAACCATGGAATCATATTTTTTCAAATAAGGTGATACTAAGGATAATAGTTTTTGAAGGCTGCTATCTCTCATTCTCATGTATTTTTTTCTTCTCAACATCTTTAATTCATCGTTTCTTTCTGGATTGATTTTTTATATATGTATAAAACGTGCGCACACGAATCTGGCTACTAAACGACTGCGTCACATTATACCACGATATATGTATTGACAATAATATTGCTTAGTGTGCGGGGGCCAATATTGATGAAAAATATGGACGATAATAATTTATGTGTGGGGCTAGCCTTAGAGTAAATTAAGATTAACGAATAATTAGTCTGCGGTATATTATTCATTTGACACGTTTTTGACCAACCAGAAATTGTATTCTAGAAATACCAGGAAAGCATAGGACACAAAGAGATTGAACTTGAAAAATACAATCGGCAGTGTAAAGGTTGTAGCTCACTTACACGAGACCGCTCACGCACAGTTTCAACTGTAATCGAGCTGGTTCCAAGAAGTCCTACTAGTAGTTTACAGATGTTATAAGTAGAGTTCCGTAGCTAAAAGGTAAAAAAGGAATCCTTATGGTGTGACTTCGTCTGTCTATTTTCGTTCAAAGTTCGTTTATAAGAGTTTGATGCTAACAGACTATATTCTATATTCAACGCAATGACTAAAACGACCAATGGCAAAAGACGTGCGACAATGAATGCGACGTGCGAAAAGTTTTATATTGGGATTATCCTCTTCGGTTTTGACTCAGTGGGTTCAATTCTGTAATTATTCTTGGTAGACCAAGTGTAGCGAGTATCCGTGGAACCACTAGGGGGTTCATATAGGGGGTTCAAGAAGAAGGCACGAATGAGGAAAGTATTTCGCGTCATCTTAGTAAGTATGGCAGTTCTATAGTAAAGTAATGAGTTGGACTAATTGGAACAAAAAAGTCTGATCTCATACATACTGTGTAGAATCTGATTGAATTGTTTATACAAATAGTCATGCATATAGAACTATTTAGTATAACTATAGGGAATAAGCTCCATTTTAAGTGGAACTGAGCGTGAGCGGTATCTTGTATATGAGCTACAACCTTAACGCTGCTGATTTTATTTATCGATTTCAACCTCTTTCCTGGAATTTTAAGTAAAAACTCGATTGTTCGTTCTATGTAGAAGTCACAGTAAATTCTCTTTAGTCAAAAACATATTAGGTAAAAGCCGTAAAAGTAGAGATAACACTCCCAAATACATGAAAACCGAGGCCGGAGCTCTCTTTCTAAGATGGTATCCATATTGTTTAATGAAAAATCAGGATATCTTTTTAAATTAGTCGCATAATACGACTTATTTTTTTATTTTATTCAATATAAGCTAGTGCTTGACTGCAGTCCCACCTGGCGGAAAGCGGTGACGTAGTCGTGGATGATAAGGGGAATAGGCACTACTTACTTGGCTTGTTTATCTTATAAGGTTTAAACAGATTTAATATGTCTAGTTGCATATATAATCACTGTTTATGCAACTGATTATTAATCAGTCCTATTATGAGTTGGAGCAGTCCAATTACGGAAGAACCTTCTTCCAACATCAAGTTTATACAAAATAAGTATGCTGCACCTTATACGTATGGTATATTAGGTGTGATAAAATAAAAATACAATTACCATTACAAATACCTATTGAGTGACGCTCTATTACAGTCAAGCGTGGAATAGGTTCACCAAACCTACTGGGTAGGTAGGTAGGTAGGTTGGGCCATAGGACGTCCATTGAGTACGGCTGCGACTCCGAGGAGGACGGTGGTGGTTGCTCTGGTGTTCCCTCTCATGTGCTGATGTAACAGCCGCGGAGGCTTTAGTGGGTATGAATCCCACATACCCCGATTGATCCGCACAAGTCTCGAGGACCTTTTGAAGGTTTCCCCCGTCAAAAAATATTAAATCAAAATGATTCACGAAATCGTACTGCTATTAATCGATACAATGTAAAATATTAAGCGCTGTAATGCACTAGCGGTTAGCCGCGAAGGCGGGTAACCGTGCGGCTAGCCACTTTTCCAGTTTAATATGCAATCGCCTATGATTGTAGGCACTTAAGCATCACAAAATTGCTAGTGCGTAGTGGGCCTTAGACACTGCTGTATTTTAATGTCATCATCATCATCCGAAAGTCGTCTACTGCTGAACAAAGGCCTCTCCCTTAGAAGGGAGCTGTTGCCTTAATCCCCACGCTTGGCAGGCGTCTTGGGGCTTGCAGTATAGGTGGTAGGTAATCCAATAGGAAGAAGCTGCTGCCTGTCTTCTTGTCCTCCCTTAATCACGTCTTACGAACACCCAACGGCAATAGCACCCACCCATCTCCTCGATGGGTGGATGCTATTCTTACCCGGACACCCCACGGGTATTATTTTTATTTTAATGTATTCTTAAGTTATTGTTACAGTACATATTTTCGGAGGCTGCTGACGTCGGACCTAAAAAAACTTGTTTATTTAAGTTCAAAATCGACATTTCAACCCCGCGAAAAGGTTCTACTCCGGTTTTATTTATCTTAGGGATTCTTCCAAAGATTCCAGATTTGGTACTCGGTAGAGGCAAATTGCTTCTATGTCAGAAAGATTGCTCACATTGACTGGCCGAATTTCTGCAAATAAAAAAGCTCACTCATAGTATTTTTAAATAATATAATGGATGGCCATAAATTCATTCGCTCAATATCTTTTTGAAATATACTAGAAAATAAAAAATGAAGTACCTCATGTTGTATAATCGACAATAATAAATAGGACTATAGGGAAAGGGATGTAGGAATGTAATATGTTAAAAATAAACTACCTTTCTAAAATTAATAAATAGGTTTGCAAATGTTTGAAGTGAAAAGTTCTTTAGCGGCGCTGTGCACTTTTTTCTAATGGGGAAAAAATGTTAAATTCGTCTCAGGACACGTGACCGAAAGACCTAATCGAAAAATCGTAAGGTAAGACGTAGGCGGCGCAGGGCGCTTGCGCGAATGTTCGTGTGTGTTTGTGTTACAGCGTGCCACGCGCATCCATGGATGGTGACTGCTGATGGCTCGACCGTCTATGTAGTTAATGTAAAATAATTGTAATAGTTCTGAAGTGTTAAATTTATAATATAATATAAATTGTCATGTTTGTGTACGATAGCGCATATGAATATTGTATTTTACCACATAAATGATAGTACTTTTATACTGATAAAGCAATTCGTGCAATATTATTCCCCAACCATTCCAAAATATCAAAAATGCACAACGTTAATAATCAAGTTTTCACTTCTGCGGGCACTCCCGGAGTGCAACCCGTTGTTTTTTCAATACCTTTTCTTTGAACTAAGTACATCGTATATTTTTTGACCTTATACTAGCGGTAAACAAAAAACTCAAAAACGGAAAGTCTTCAAAAAATATTTACCATGGTCACTCTACTTATATAAAACATTATAATTCGATAATTAAACTACAAATTAATAGAAACGTAATACTAACAAAGAAACTGGAAAAGCGTTAAGTCGGTACCTATCAAATGAAGAAGTGATCGAAAATTTGGAACATAATGTAAAGGGATCTTGGATAGGTAATAATAATTGAATAAAATCGCACTTACGAGTGATATTTGGTATGAAATCCTGGATACCATATATGTTTACAGCCACGCACTACACATTTTAGCACTATTTTTATTATTATAATTCACTTTATCTTTAGTATTTAAATGTTTGATTGATTTAAATAACCCGCCCCGACAGGCAATCTCAAGCTGACAACAAGCGTCAGTGTTGCCACAAAATGCTGTCCCTTAAACTCGGTATTTATAATGCACTAGCTGACCCGCGTAGCTCCGCCCGCGCTTTTATTACATTTTGCTCCCCTTTTCTCCCTCCTCCCTAGATTTATCTCTCTCCATATCTCTCTCTCTTATAAAAAAAATCTAATTATATGCTCTTTCTCTCCTCTCTCTTTCCCCTCCCGCTTCGGTTTCCGTCACACTCCCCCACTTCCTCTCCCTGTTCCCCCTCTCTGAACCCTCTCCCCCTCTCTCTTCTACGAACTTGCTCCTTCTCACTCCCCCTCACTCAACCCATCACCCCCTCCTTGAATCCCCTCTCCCTCTTTCTCCTCTCTTGCACCCTCCTCTCGTTCTATATATCCTAGTCAATCATGGTATCAGCGGCATTAAATATACTTTATGACCTATTCTCAGACCTTCCCGATATGCACACAAAATTTCATACATATCGGTTCACCCATCTATTTAATGACCTTTCCTTATGTTGCTTAACCTTAACTGTACAGTGCAACTGTACATTTTTGCTATGTCAGCACTTTACGCCAACGCGTCGCATTCAAGTTAGTTCGTAGCAATCATTCATACCGCGCGGACTCATTCATACTATCATACAAATTATTATCAATAAACTATTATCATCTATCAGCATCATTGTGTATCAATATCAATCAATATCATATCAAGGTGTACGGTCCCAGATCGTACATTAATGGTCCTACGAGCTTCCGTAAAAGCGGGACCAATTCGCGTGTGATACAACATTACCACGTGTTTGTTCCTGCGCACATCAACGCCAGCACCTGTGGACACGTATCTACTTACGTCATCTACAAGTATCATCTTCGTGGATAGTGTTTTGTGATTCTTTTTGCGGTAGCGAATCGGTTCGGCTGGCCTCCCACAAGCGGGTCTCCCCAGCTGAATTGAGAAGGCGCACATATCGTAAGAAGGATACAGAACACATAAACTGTTTACACATTAACAGTTAATATCATACAATACAAAGAAAATCATCATGAGCACCATGGAAGATATTTTAGCAACCCAACAACAACTGAAGGACGCTATGGAGCAGCTGTTTAGGAACTTTAAAAAGGATCCAATTGACCGTAAGACTCCTGTATATATCAAGAAACGTTTGGACACCCTGGAAACCTACTGGAAGGAGTTCCAAGGAAACCATATCAAATTATGTGAGTTTGATGATCGCGGTTACACGTATTTCTCTGAGAATATTTATCATATAAAATCTTTTTAAAAAAAAATTGAACCGACTTCAATATCACTGAAAAGTATAAAATAATTTAAATATTATTGAAGTTGGTGTTAGCGTACCTGCTGTGTATATTTGGCACCAACTTCAATAATATTTAAATTATTTTATACTTTTCAGTGATATTGAAGTCGGTTCAATTTTTTTTTAAAAAGATTTTATTTTAAACTTTTTAGTGATATTTTCATATATAAAGATTGAACCATCGAAAACCGTAAAATTATCTAGGTAGGTTATGATCACATTATCGTCTACATAGTTTTACATAATTCATGTTTCTTCAGAAAAAAATATCCGGTCGTAATGAAATTTGCATGAAAACATCATAGTAGTTTACTCTCTCGAATAAAAAAAGAATCATCGAAATCGGTTCATAATTGTCAGAGCAATGTAATGGAGAACATCAGTTTTATGGTTTTTACCAGATAAATTCCTCCACATCGTTCATGGTCCTCCAGGAAGTTCTTATCCGGTTGTAATAAAATTCATACAGATTCAATACAGTGGTTTCTTCTTTCGAATAAAAAAAGAATCATTGAAATTGGTAAATATTTGCTAGAGTTATGACTATTTTTGTCCGACCGAGCGAGTCCGAGCGACTAAAACGTCATCTATATAGGCTTTCTTGCAAGTCTCAGTGCGCAGTCACCATTCTTGTTTTTTCAGGAACTACTTATTACTAAGCAATATTTTTTTTATGGGACCCAATTAACGGATTAAAGAATGGATGGAAGAAAGATTTTTTCAGATCGGTTCATAATTGCCAGAGTTATGCGCGAACATACATAGAAAAAAAAAAAAAAAAAAATATATACAGACGAATTGAGAACCTCCTCCTTTTTTTGAAGTCGGTTAAAAACCATGACATTTTATCAAGAAGTCAGAGAAACCATCAAGCAATACAAGGTCTCTGATAGTGCAAGCAAGTACAGTGACCAGTCTCCGGGAAAGCCATCAATCCGCATGTCAGACTCCCAAAATCAAGATACATCAACTGATCAAAATCGGGGAAATAATAACCTTCCCGGTACGTCATCAACCTTCGTCAAATCGGTGTCGCAAGGCAACCCAAGCAAATTAGAAGATATGTTGCGTAAGCAGAAAAGTCATTTTAAGGCACTATCTCGCGCTATTGCGAACATTAATTTAGAAAATATTTCTGAAAAGTGGGAGTTTCAAGATGTACTTAAAATCATAGAAACGAGGTGGACTGCTATCGATACTCATCACTGGGACATAGATAGCGAATTGTACGAGGAAAATGAGGAATATGAATCAGCATACAGCCACTACGAGCAATTATATACAAACATGAAAAAAGAAATCAACAGCAAGATGTGGTCAGCTTCTCATAGAGAAAATTGTACACCGAAAATAGATATACCCATGTTTGCGGGAAATTATCATAAATGGACATCATTCAAGGATTTATTTTCGGAAACAATTCACAACAACAAATCAATTTCAAATGCACAAAAAATGCAATTTTTAAAGAGCAAGCTAAAGGGAGAAGCTGAAAGGTTGATCCAGCACTTAAATATCAGTTCAGACAACTATCAGGTGTGTTGGGAAATTTTAAACCACCGATATAGCAACATAAAATTAATTTTTAGCTCGCATATTAACATCTTATTATCGCTACATGCGATGCAACAACAATCAGACACTCAGATCAAAAATTTATTCGATACCACCAATGAATGCCTAAATGCTATAAAAAACCTCGGTGTCGATATATCAACTTGGGACCCGCTGATTGTGCATTTATTGTCGCAAAAGTTGGACACCCAATCACATAGTGAGTACATCGAATCTTTAACAAACCCACGAGAATTGCCGACCTTAGCTGACTTCTTAAAATTTTTGGAGAACAAATATACGTCATTGGAGTCTTCCCGGCGTAAGCAAGGCGCCGTGAAACCTTCATCGACATCAAACCAGGAAAAAGAAGTTCCGCATTATCATTCAAACAAGAAGCAATTTTATAACAAAACCACTCATAAATCGAACAAAAATGAAACAAACACACCGTTTATTCGCAATTCTGCAATGAAAAGTTTCGCAACGAGGACACAAAATTGCCCACTATGCAAAGACAGCCACGGGCTATTTCATTGCAAAACGTTTTTAAACGCGACACCCGAAGCCAAAAGAAACACAATAAAGAAATTGAATCTTTGCGTTAATTGTCTTTATGATCATAAAGATAAGGCTTGTTTTTCGGAAGCGAAATGCCGTGTCTGTCAGGGACATCACAACACCTTGTTGCACGACACTTTCGAGCAAAAATCAAAGACAAGCGTGGAGATTTCAATGCCGTCAACATCTTACGAACAACGAAATAATGTAACACATGTATCCAACCAGAATATCACAGAAGTTCTCCTAGCAACCGCCCTTTTAAAAATCAAAGGGGCAAATGGATCATATTATACAATGAGGGCACTCATAGATCAAGGCTCCCAAGTATCACTCATCTCTGAAAATGCAGCCCAAATACTAGGAACGCCCCGACGAGCATGCAAGGGGGTCATATCTGGTGTCGGCACGAATCAAAACAACTGCAAGGGAGTAATCAGTATCACAGCATCCTCGTTGTATTCGGACTTCACCTTTCAGACTGATGTTTTTATCATGAAAAATTTAATCAATAATTTACCAAATCAAACATTCATGAAACCCTCGTGGCCATATTTACAAGGTATTCAACTGTCTGACCCACATTTTTTTGAAAGTAGCGGCGTAGACGTATTATGTGGGGCCAGCGTATACTCAGAAATCATCATGGCAGGGATTATCAAGGAAAATGAAGCACTCCCAGTGGCTCAGCAAACTCAGCTGGGCTGGATATTGTGTGGAAATGTCAAGACATATCAATGCAACGTGGTGTTAAACAACATCGAAGACATACAAAGATTTTGGACCATCGAAGACGTGGCCGAAAATGAGATCCATATGTCTACTGAGGACTATCAATGCGTTCAGCAATATAATTCCGAAACAATACGAAGAAATGATGGCAGATATGTGGTCAGATTACCACTAAAACCTGTAATCGAGCAATATCTTGGGAAATCAAAGCAAAAAGCAGTATCTCAGTTTTATCAGTTGGAGAAGAGGTTCGCAAGAAACAAAGAAATAGCTAAAAAATATAAATCATTTATCAATGAATACATTGAATTGGGACATATGCGCGGAAGTGAACGCAAGAATGTGCCAGACTGCATTTTACCTCACCATTGTGTATTACGAGCCGATTCAATTACATCATCGTTGCGCGTCGTATTCAATGGATCAGCGAAAACTTCGACAGGCTACAGTTTAAATGACTTAATGTTTAGCGGGCCAAATTTACAACAAGATCTATTAAAATTAATATTGAAATGGAGACAGTACGAGTACGCATTTAACGCTGACATCGAAAAAATGTTTCGGCAAATCATCTGCAATGAAAAAGACCAACAGTATCAAAAAATTGTATGGCGGGACTCACCAGACGACATCCTTCGAGAGTACGAGCTGACAACAGTCACCTACGTTACTAAGGCCGCACCTTTTCTCGCTATGATGACGTTAAAACGTCTGGCGGAAGACGAACGATCAAAATATCCCGCAGCATCAAAAGTTTTAGAAAACGATTTTTATATGGATGATCTTCTGTCCGGACATCACAGCTTAGAAGAGGCCATTCAACTCAAAACAGATCTTATGCAGTTGTTAAACTCTGGAGGTTTCAACTTACGAAAATGGTCTACAAACAAACCCGAGATACTAGACAACAGCACTATCAACAATCAACAGGCATTCGAATTCAGACATCAAGAATCGACCAAAACATTGGGACTGAAATGGTTACCACATCAAGATCAATTTAAATATCAAATCAAGATTGACACATCATTGACACCAACCACCAAAAGGTCATTATTATCAGAAATATCAAAAATCTTTGACCCTCTTGGCTGGTTGTGTCCGGTTTCCACTAAGCTTAAATGTTTATTTCAAACAGTATGGTCGATGAATCTGAAATGGGATGATCGTGTTCCTGAAAGCATCAATGACGAATGGATGAAAATAAAGAAAGATCTAATAAACCTTGATCACATCACCGTGCCAAGATGGCTCAACACGCATCAAAACGAAGAAATAGAGTTACACGGCTTTTGTGACGCGTCATCGAAGGCCTATGCATGCGTCATATATTGCAAGATCAGCAAACAACAACAAAATGAAAATCAAACGCCTATTATCATAGTAGCCGGAAAATCAAGGCTTGTTCCGGTGCAGAAAAATGTATCATTACCAAGATTGGAGTTGAGCGCCGCACTTCTTCTTACAAAATTAATGAAAATAGTGCGGACATGCTTAGCAAGCAATAACATAAAAGTCTACGGTTGGTCTGACTCGACAGCCGTCCTTGGTTGGCTTCAGGGGGATCCTAACCGCTGGAAACCGTTCGTGGCCAACAGAGTTAAACAAATTGTCGAAATCATGCCCCACGACAACTGGCGCTATGTAAAATCAGCTGAAAATCCGGCTGATTGTGCAAGTCGAGGATTATCAGTCGATCAATTAAAACAGCATTCACTGTGGTGGCAAGGGCCAAAATGGCTATCATTTTTGTCACAAAATGAGTATCAAGAACATCAATCAACGTATACTACAACAGAAGACATTAAAAAATCAGTAAAAATTAATGCCGCAACAATCCAAGAAAACGATGACATCGCTCAAAATATATTATATAAACATAGCAGTTTCAATCGAGCGACTCGCGTATTAGCCTGGATTTTGCGCGCTAGGTCACTAAGCAAAAATAAACCTAAATACTTAACTATCAACGAACTAAAGAAGGCGAAAAGTATTCTCATCAAACAAGTGCAACAATCAGCATTTACAGAAGATATTATCAGTCTTCAAAAACACAATAGAGTGGAAGCGAAGAGCAAGCTATTACCCTTGAATCCTTTCCTCGATTCTGAAGGGTTACTCAGAGTAGGGGGAAGACTCAGAAACGCGAATATCAATCAAAACATGAGACACCCGATCATCGTACCGCAAAACAGTCATCTTTCCAACTTGCTTATTGATCAGGGGCATCAAATGACGTATCACGGTGGAGCTCGCGTAACACTGGCCTGGTTACGACAACAGTACTGGATCATAGGCGGCAACCGATGTGTGAAGAAACGCCTTCGGAACTGTGTCAAATGCAGACGTCATGATCCAATCCGACAAGATCAATTAATGGGTGACTTACCATCAGCACGCATCAATTCAACACGGCCTTTTTATCATACTGGCGTCGACTTTACGGGGTATGTCGATGTCAAAGCCAATAAAGGACGAGGAGTGAAGACCACAAAGGGCTACATCGCGGTCTTCGTTTGTATGGCTACGAAGGCTGTACACCTCGAATTGGTATCAGATATGAGCTCATCATCATTCTTGGCAGCCCTACGACGTATGGCGGCGCGCCGAGGCACCCCTGCGCATATGTATAGCGACAATGGAACGAATTTCGTGGGCGCAAATAGAGTTCTAAAAGAAGAATTTATCAATCTCAAGAACATCCTTGACAGCGACTTCTTCACCACAATCACAGATATGGAGATTACCTGGCACTTTAACGCCCCCTCGTGGCCGAGTGCTGGAGGCCTGTGGGAAGCCGCCGTCAAGAGTTTAAAGTATCACCTTAAGAGAGTTATCGGCGAGCAAAAACTCACTTATGAAGAGTATGCAACCCTGTTAGCTGGCTTGGAGGCGTGTCTGAACAGCAGACCACTGTGCCCTCTCAGTGAGGATCCTGAAGATTTGGATTACCTCACACCCGCGCACTTCCTAGCAAGTGGACCAACGCTGACGATTATTGAGACAGAAAGAGACTTACGCACGAGGTGGCAGCTGACGCAGAAAATTTTTGATGACATATGGAAAAGATGGCGAGCTGAGTACCTCTGTCAACTATCATCACGCAGCAAGTGGCGTCAACCTCGGCATAATTTAAAAATCAACGATATTGTCATCGTCCACGACATCAATCTTCCGGCGGGAAAATGGGCACTTGGCAGAGTAACGGACCTCCATCCTGGGAACGACGGTTACGTGCGGGTCGTAACAATACAAACAAAAAACGGAAAAATCAAAAGACCCGTCACGAGATTGTCATTATTGCCCATCAGCGAATATCAAGCAGAAGATCCGATTACCGAAAGAAAATCAGCACCTAAATTATCAAATCAAAAATCACCAAGAAAATGCAATTTCCTGCTATCATTCATATTAATGTTGTTTATGTTATTAATATCTCCGATAACATGCGAATACACATTTTCTAAATTCAACAACAGTCAAGGTATATATTTCGACAAGATGGTCAACATGCGTCTACAACGAGAAGAATGGAAACTGATCGTCTATTGCGATATGAACCCATACTGGCGTGGAACGGAATTAATTAAAAAATACGTCAATCACTTGGAAAACATATGTGCATCGGATCACATATCACAATGCGACGTGGTTACCTTACAGCTACGTCACGCATTGAACGAACTTGAGCATTATAATAATATACTACTTGGTCAGCAAAATGAACATATGTCGCGGCGAAGGCGAGGCTTAATCAATGGTGTAGGCTATGTTGCCCACACTTTATTTGGAATCTTGGACGAAAGTTTCGCCGAAGAATATCAAAGGAATATTGAACTGATCAAAAGCAATCAAAAACACCTCGCCTTGCTATGGAAAAACCAGACGTCTATAGTGGAGGCGGAGTTCAATATCATCAAAAGAATCGAAGATTCCATGGACAAACAACATAAACTGATTCATCAGCATATGATCAGCCTAGACCGAGCAGTAAACACCTTGAAGGAGCAGATTCAAAAAACAGACAGTACGAATGATTTCACCTTATCAGCTGTTATCGCCAACAATATTTTAATCAATTTAAAAAACATTCAAGACACTATGGTGGAAACGCTTACGAATATTCACTACGAGAAGTTTAACTTTCATCTACTAACTCCCGAACAATTGAGACGTGAACTTAATATCATCACAGGACAAATATCAAAGGACTTAACTATTCCTATCAACAACGTAGTGACTGATTTAGGACAAATCTTTCATCTACTTAAAGTGAAAGCAAGGACTACCACGGAATATCTCATTTTCGAGGTGAGAATACCTCTAGTGAGCCGAGAGTACTATGAAATATTTAATCTCGTACCAATTCCGCAATAAATTAGCGAAAACATGGTCACCATAGTACCCGTCGCAAATATTCTGGCTATCAATATGCAAAAGGATTCCTATATACCGATGTCAATCAGCGATTTTCAAGAATGTGTTCCATATGCAATTAGTGAACACATTTGTCGACTTCAACAGCCTATTCATCGAATGACATCTGACGAAAATTTGTGCATAAACGATCACATTTCCAATCAATGCCAAACAAAAATAGCAAGGTGCAGAGACAAGTGGATGGAATTAAACATAGTTAATTCATACTTATACTTTTGTTGCGATGAATGCACCATACGTATCATATGTACAGATAGTATTAAATCCGAGAAACTCAGCAAGTCTGGAATTATGTCAATAAGCGACGGCTGCGTTGTCAAAGGCGGAACATTTACATTATATGCACATAAATACCTATCAAATTCCATGAAAACAGAACCGAGCGTCGTGAATCTGGGGATTCCACCGATCAACAACGTCATTAATCTCACAATTCCACTTACCAACACAGAAAATGACACCGAAGACTCGAGTCGGCAGCGGACCTTGGAGAAAATCGGAGCTGCAATCAAGAAGATCAAGGCAAGCGAGTCAAACATCTTATCCGACGGAGTTACTAATCATGATATTCATCACTACGTGGTTATCTACGTGTCAGTCGTCGGACTTGCCGGAATTATGTACCTGTGGCGTCGGATCAGGACACGCTGCACACCTCTTGTCTACGGAACTGCCCAGGCATCAGAGCAACAGCGAGGGGAGCCTTGTGTACACTACGCAACAACTACAGAAGCTCCAGCCATCCCTTCTAGAACCGGCAATCAGAGCAACAAACAGGGCGGAATGAGCCGGGCGACGTCACCTATCATAAGAAAACATTTTAGTTTTACTTAAGTTTTATATTATTAATCAATCAATTTGTACTTATACTTACTTAATTTTGTATCTCATCATCATTCATCTCATCTGTTCATCTTCTCGTGTCCCGGAGCATGTACAGTGCAACTGTACATTTTTGCTATGTCAGCACTTTACGCCAACGCGTCGCATTCAAGTTAGTTCGTAGCAATCATTCATACCGCGCGGACTCATTCATACTATCATACAAATTATTATCAATAAACTATTATCATCTATCAGCATCATTGTGTATCAATATCAATCAATATCATATTAAGGTGTACGGTCCCAGATCGTACATTAACCTAATGGCATGAAATATACTTTACGGCATATTCTCAGACCTACCCGATATGCACACAAAATTTCATACAAATCGGTTCACCCATCTATTTAATGACCTTGCCTTATGTTGCTTAACCTTAACCTAGCGGTATGAAATATACTTATGACCTATTCTACCCGATATGCACACTTTCATACAAATCGGTTCACCCATCTATTTAATGACCTTACCTAACGTTGCTTAACCTTAACCTACCGGGATAAAAAGTATCCCATGTCCGTTTCCTGGTTCTAAGCTACCTCCCTACCTTTTCAGCCGAATCGGTTAGGCCGTTCTTGAGTTATAAATAGTGTAACTAACACGACTTTCTTTTATTATAATAGATGTTGTTTAGTGATTGTATGTTCAATTTCACCGATAGATGGCGCTGTTCATAATGTAAATCACGCTAACATCGTAAAATACTGTCTTATCATATTCGATAATGAAATTTCTAAGTTTTTCGCATCTTTTATTGTTGCGATTGTAATGCAATACCTATTATACACTACCTGGACTTGGGGAGTTTCATTAAAATTTCATGAACCACCCCCCCCCCCCCCCTAATCTAGTTTGGACTCGCTCGGGATTTACAGATTTTAACCTTTCAAAGATATAATGTGATATTGCTATCAGCAAAGTACTTAGAACAATACAGAAATCTAATGTAAATGTCCTGGGTGTACCGGACCGGCTTACCCCTTACAAAAATTGACCCTTCGCCACTGCCATATCTTATGCAAACTAAATGTCTGCTCAGTCCCTATTGTATATAGCGTAATAATACATATCTTAATGATTAACTGATCAGTCTATAATTACCCTATCCACATATAAAGTAAATTACGTGATAATATGTGCAAGTAATGTTTCACTGCTTAGCCCCTATGAAACATAGCGTGATGTTTTATATACCAATTTATACCTTGACTTCTACACAACACATCAGTGAAAGTCCTATCAAAATCCATCCACGGGTTTTCAAATGATACCTGGACAAACAGAACGACAGACAGACAGACAGACAATAATTCCAAAAAAAAATGTTTTGGCCTTTGTCGATAGTATAGTATCCCCACATAGAAATTTTGGAAAAATATTCAATGTACAGAAAAAGTGCTCTTTGAGTTTTTAACCGACTTCAAAAAAGGAGGAGGTTCTCAATTCGTCTGTATATATATATATATTTTTTTTTTTTTATGTATGTTCGCGCATAACTCTGTCAATTATGAACCGATTTGAAAAAATCTTTCTTCCATCCATTCTTCAATCCATTGATTGGGTCCCATAAAAAAATTATTGCGTAGTAATAAGTAGTTCCTGAAAAAACAAGAATGGTGACTGCGCACTGAGAGCTGCAGGTAAGCCTATATCGATGACGTTATGTCGCTTTTTAAGGACAAAAATGGTCATAACTCTGGCAAATATTTACCAATTTCAATGATTCTTTTTTTATTCGAAAGAAGAAACCACTGTATTAAATCTGTATGAATTTTATTACAACCGGATAAGAACTTCCTGGAGGACCATGAACGATGTGGAGGAATTTATCTGGTAAAAACCATAAAACTGATGTTCTCCATTATATTGCTCTGACAATTATGAACCGATTGCGATGATTCTTTTTTTATTCGAGAGAGTAAACTGCTATGATGATTCCATGCAAATTTCATTACGACCGGATATTTTTTTCTGAAGTAACATGAATTATGTAAAACTATGTAGACGATAATGTGATCATAACCTACCTAGATAATTTTACGGTTTTCGATGGTTCAATCTTTATATATGAAAATATCACTAAAAAGTTTAAAATAAATCTTTTAAAAAAAAATTGAACCGACTTCAATATCACTGAAAAGTATAAAATAATTTAAATATTATTGAAGTTGGTGCCAAATATACACAGCCGGTAAGCTAACACCAACTTCAATAATATTTAAATTATTTTATACTTTTCAGTGATATTGAAGTCGGTTCAATTTTTTTTTAAAAAGATTTTATATTATAGTATAGAAGATTTGGGTAAAATTGGCGAAGGCACAATAAAGCATTATTTTCAGAGAACTCGCAGAAAAGTACAAAAAAATGTTTTTAGGCACATTGCATTTTATGTTTTCGGGCGAAAAACAATTGATATTGAAGTAGAGCATATCTATAATAGAATATCCATTTATCGGGTAATTACGACTATACAATGGACCACACATCGGAGGAAGGACTAATGAATGAATCTGTCTCCATTGATGAATGCGTAGGACGAATGACATATGACATGAATGATGTGAGTTAAGAGATTTGTTTGTGTCTTATGCTATCCTGGTACTTTTGATATATAAATTAATTAAATTAAATAATACAGTAGACCGGACGGACATATTGTTGGATGGCGAACTACTTGGAACGACTTGGAATAAACGATTGTAAATTTTGACGCGAACCAAGTAAGCAAACTAGTATGCCTTAAGTATAGGTATTCAGTCTAGTCTAGTGTCTCCCAGTGGAGTAATATTCACGCACGAATTTATACCTGTCTGTAGAATCAGGTGGACCGTGGATGCCCTCGCTACTAGCAATGGAACTAGTGGGAAGTAAAAGTATTTGTTCTATACATACAACAAATCGGAAGGAACTACTGACTGAGACTATTTTTCAGCTGCTTGCTGCTAGTTGCTGGTTGAATGACACGTTATAGAAAAACAAAGAGATTTTGGTCCCTTATTGTGTGCCTGATTTTTTCAAGATGGTGCTTAACATAGAAGTTGTATTGGCATACCGTCCACAAAGTCCACATATCGTCTTCAACAGCCGGTGCTTAACCAACTTGACGCTTATTCTATGTGGAATGATCAAAGTTTCACGCGTACCATTTGTTCACGGCGAATGTGCACGCGTTGCCGCTGTATGCGGTGGCTCGTTACATTGTAGTACATTTGTTAACCGACTTCAAAAAAGGAGGAGGTTCTCAATTCGTCTGTATATATATATTTTTTTTCTATGTATGTTCGCGCATAACTCTGGCAATTATGAACCGATTTGAAAAAATCTTTCTTCCATCCATTCTTTAATCCGTTAATTGGGTCCCATAAAAAAATTATTGCTTAGTAATAAGTAGTTCCTGAAAAATAAGAATGGTGACTGCGCACTGAGAGCTGCAGGAAAGCCTATATAGATGACTTTATGGTGCTTTTTATGGACAAAAATGGTCATAACTCTGGTAAATATTTACCAATTTCAATGATTCTTTTTTTATTCGAAAGAAGAAACCACTGTAATGAACCTGTATGAATTTTATCACAACCGGATAAGAACTTCCTGGAGGACTATGAATGATATGGAGGAATTTATCTGGTAAAAACCATATAACTGATGTTCTCCTTTACATTTCTCTGACAATTATGAACCGATTTCGATGATTCTTTTTATTCGAGAGAGTAAACTACTATGATGATTCCATGCAAATTTTATTACGATCGGATAAATTGTTTCTGAGCTTCTGAAGAAACATGAATTATGTAAAAGTATGTAGACGATAATGTGAAATCATAATGATGTCATAACCTACCTAGATTATTTTACCGTCTTCGATGGTTCAATCTTTATGTATGAAAATATCACTAAAAAGTATAAAATAAAATATTTAAAAAAAAATTGAACCGACTTCAATAACACTAAAAAGTATAAAATAATTTAAATATTATTGAAGTTGGTGCCAAATATACACAGCAGGTACGCTAACACCAACTTCTTTAATATTTAAATTATTTTATACTTTTTAGTGTTACCTATTGAAGACGGTTCAATTTTTTTTTTAAATATTTTATTTATTTAAGTCTAGTGTTGGGTAAGACACGGTTTTAAAATGAGTTTGTAAGAGTAGCCTCTTTTGTGTAATGAGCCAGTACAATGTCCCACATCAAATGAGGCGAGGTGTTGTGAAGCTATGCGGTACATTTGAAGTAACGGAGACTGACACCAGCGTCATTTGAAAGAGTGAAGAGGAACGCGACATGTACGGTACGCCTCGCTCACTAACAGTTCACGTCATTTGTAAGGTTTGTAAAAGCGAAGAGAATCGCAATATGGAACGCCTCACCCAACTGTTCACGTCATTTGAAAGAGTAAAGAGGAACGGGACATCAAACGCGAGTCGCGACATTACATTTGAAGTAGTACGTATCAAAATCCTCTACCGCTCTTTCATTATTTTGTCATTTGCGGGACAAATGTACAGGCTCTTGTATGTCCTGCTCAACACTATTTCAGTCGCCCATCGTGTCGCACTTACACTTCGCTCGTAGTGAAACGTTCGTGGCAGAGCGGTAACCGGTCCCCAAGTCTGATTATTTAGAAACGCTGCGCGTACGACGACGTGGTATGACTATCACGCCACCCGCCGCCGCGCCGATTCGCTCGTCGCATCGCTGATCCGATTCCAAGATGTAAATTATATGCAAATATGACATCTAAGTAAACCACCACTTCGTAAACGCTTTTTCTTTATTTTTATTATTTTTTTATACAACCAAGGTGGCAAGCAAGCATGCGACCCGCCTGGTGGTAAGCAGACATCGCAGCCTATATACGCTAGCAACACTAGAAGAATCACTAGCGCGTCGCCAACCCTTAAGACATTAGATATTAAGCCTTTTGTGTCCAGTAATTTCACCAGCTACAGTGCCCTTCACACCGGAACACAGCAATGTTTACACACTGCTGCTTGGCGGCAGAATATCTGACACTGCGGTGGTACCTACGTGGACGGTTCCTTGCACAAGGAACCTACCACCTAGTAAAATTTACTATTACTTGCGCTTTTTCGTTATTCTTCTTTGTTCCTTAATAGAAAAAAAAATCTCAAATAATTATGGGATGTTTTTATTTTACAGGAAAAATAAAATGATCTTTCTAAATAGTACAGTTTTTTAGTAATCCAAAAAAATCTCGACAAACAAACTTAGTTTTGCGGTTTGGTTTTTTGCTATCTGAGGTGTTACATGAATAGTAAAATTACCTAAATACGTCCAAAGGTAGTATGGATGGTGGTGATCTCTATAACTATCAACCATAAAACATATTTGTTAAATAAAATTAACATTATCACTCACTGCCAATTTTCAAGGATCTGGTAAAGAAATTTTATTTGGTGGAATAAGTTAATCGGTATTTGTGTAATTTTCTTGTTATTATATTATGCATATCTAGTGCGCGCACCCTCTGCTCTTTGTAACTTCTTTATTTTCCTCTCCATCCAAAGGTTGCCTGGAAGAGATCGCTTTTAGCGATAAGGCCGCCCATTGTTGCATCTTTTATTAATTTGTGTCTTATTCTTCTAGTATCTGTTTGTTTGTGCGCAATAAAGAATTGTCTATCTGTCTATCTATTATCATTGAACATATCAAATTATCCATTTTCACTGAAAATATTTTTAACATTTTGCGGGTTTCGATAATTACGTCTCAAAGTACGTCTTTTACTATTGGCTGGCCGGCCGCCAACAGCCGCCGAGCGCAGCCGACCCGAACCCGAACGCGAAAAAGCTGCGCGCGCAACTCTAACCGTTCAAATTTTGGTAGTTCATACAGCGAACTACGTTGCGGCACTAGTCGCTCTGCATGCACTGCTGTATATATTTGAATTTAATTGGAAAGAAATAAAACCACTGAATCTAATGGCGACCTGGAGTGGGCGAACAGGATCTATATGAGACATGGCACTCCGCTTGCATGATGTATACGTGCACGTAGACATGGCGTATACCTAGCCCGGTAAGTCAAGGCGGCACGGCGTCACTACGACGTGACACACACGTGCGCTCGGTTACCGAGTGAATGTGCGTGGAATGTCGTACGACCGAGTCTCGGTACGACATTCGAGGTCTAACGCCAACCAATAAATTTTTCGATAACGGTTTATACCAGTCTAACTTTAGACTGTTTTATAAACTGGTTTATCGTGGAAGATAAACGGTCTTATTTCGTCGACGGTAAATGCATCGACGACTCATCACTAAATCCAGGTTAGTGTAAATTATTTATGACTATAATGACACCACCTTATGTCCTATGCTACCCTGGTACTTCTGGTATAAATATTGAAGCTAAGAAGTCACAGTTTGATAACACTAGATGTCTCACTCACGAAAGGGGAAGCCTCCTTGTGCCCTCTGTTGCCCTAGTACTTCTTTTAAAAATGTTTAAGAACGCGCAGTGCGCGAACGTGCTTTCTCGCGCTCCATCAAGTGGGATGCTTTGAAATTCCGTCTGGAGCTGCCTCATTCAGCCGGTATAACTAATAGGAAATTAATTTTGTGTAAATGTTCCTAACAGTTCGATCGCGGAAGCCAGTAGGACAGACGGGAATTTTGACAGAAAAAAAATTCCCGTCTGTTCGATGATCGGACTACCAATCGAACTACGAGGAATAAACCGACGTTTCTATAAAAAAAAGAACAGAATATAATATAACACACATAACGTCGGGATAGTAAAATCAATAAATAAACCGCGATAAAATTCGTAAAAGTAGTTTAATTTCAATATGTAATATTCGCGTAAGTAAAAGACAACATTATATAACACACATATTAAATACAAATAAATTTATCATATACAGCATATAAAACCTAAAATATATAAGGAATCAGACCGTAATGTTAGTTGTCAAAGAGTTGCACCCACGATATCAAAATCACGGTCGCGGGTGCAGCCAATTTGAGTAAACGTTTATTTTAATACAATTAACATTACACTCTCAACTTATTTAAGACTAGCTGACCCACGCAGCTCCGCCTGCGCTATTTTTACGTTAACTAAATAACAGACATTCGCATCGAATACATAACCTCCTTTTTTATAGTCGGTTATAAACTGGGACCCACTTTTTACTTGCTCTCCGAAGCACGGACCCGTTTAGTTCAATTGGCGTTAAACGGTCACCCATCTATTTAATGACCTTACCTGACGTTGCTTAACCCGATCGATTACAAAACCTTGATAACAACTCTCTATGAGTGTTCCCTTACTAATATTTATTATATTATAAAGAAAAATTGATAAAATAGGACCAAGCGTATAACCAAGTACCTATTTTGACTTTAATCCCCTCTCCCAAAAGAACTGTGCTAGATTACGGGATAAAAAGTATCCTATGTCCTACCTCGTAGTAAGATCTCAAATCATGCCAAGTTTCATTTGAATCCATTCAGTAGTTTCGGCGTGATGCTCAGCCGTTTTTTGGCTAATATTGTAGCGTAGTCGGCGAGCATGAGCTAATCTATACTTATAACTAGCTGACCCGGCAAACGTTGTTTTGCCATAAAATAAAAAATAAAAATTTTTAGGGGGATGAAAAATAGATGTTGGCCGATTCTCATAGATACCGGATAAGCACAAAAAATTTCATCAAAATCGGTCAAGCCGTTTCGGAGGAGTATGGCAACGAAAACTGTGACACGAGAATTTTATATCTATACTTATAATAAAACTGTAACAGGTCCAATTCTGTACATTGAAGATATTTTGAAAATTATGTTTGGAGGGCATTCTATAACCGATACTAAAGCCAAAAATATTTTTTTTTTAATTTTTGTCTGTCTGTCTGTCTGTCTGTCTGTCTGTCTGTATCTCGGCTGAGCATCACGCTGAAACTACTGGATGGATTGAAACGAAACTTGGCATGATTTGAGTTAATACTCCGAGCTAGGACATAGGGTACTTTTTATCTCGACATTCGGCACGGTTCCCTTGGGAGAGGGGACTAAAGTCAAAATGTGTACTTGGTTATACGCTTGCTCCATTTTTAACAATCTTTCATTATAATTATAATAAATATTTGTAAGGGAACACTCATAGACAGTTATTAACTATGTTTGGAAATCGATCAGGTTAAGCAACGTTAGGTAAGGTCATTAAATAGATGGGTGACCGTTAAACGCCATTTGAACTAAACGTCTCAGTGCTTCAAAGGGCAAGTACAAAGTGGGTCCAAGTTTTTAACCGACTTTAAAAAATGAGGTTTTGTATTCTATGCGAATGTATATTATTGAAAGTTTAGTTAACGTAAACACAGCGCGGGCGGAGCTGCGTGGGTCAGCTAGTCTATACTTATAATAAAACTGTAACAGGTCCAATTCTGTACATTGAAGATATTTTGAAAATTATGTTTGGAGGGCATTCTATAACCGATACTAAAGCCAAAAATATTTTTTTTTAATTTTTGTCTGTCTGTCTGTCTGTCTGTCTGTCTGTCTGTATCTCGGCTGAGCATCACGCTGAAACTACTGGATGGATTGAAACGAAACTTGGCATGATTTGAGTTAATACTCCGAGCTAGGACATAGGGTACTTTTTATCTCGACATTCGGCACGGTTCCCTTGGGAGAGGGGACTAAAGTCAAAATGTGTACTTGGTTATACGCTTGCTCCATTTTTAACAATCTTTCATTATAATTATAATAAATATTTGTAAGGGAACACTCATAGACAGTTATTAACTATGTTTGGAAATCGATCAGGTTAAGCAACGTTAGGTAAGGTCATTAAATAGATGGGTGACCGTTAAACGCCATTTGAACTAAACGTCTCAGTGCTTCAAAGGGCAAGTACAAAGTGGGTCCAAGTTTTTAACCGACTTTAAAAAATGAGGTTTTGTATTCTATGCGAATGTATATTATTGAAAGTTTAGTTAACGTAAACACAGCGCGGGCGGAGCTGCGTGGGTCAGCTAGTATTAGATAAAACTGTAACAGGTCCAATAGGCATGATGACTAATTTTGAAAAAATACTCTATAATGTACTTACGGGTCTACTATTGCTGAAAATAATCATATTTTTGTATTAAATTTACAATTAATAGCAATATTTTCAATTTTTACAATAGAGTTTGAATTTAGTTCCAAAACGATGGCCGGTGCATGGCGTCATGTTGTGACGTCACTACGGCGGTGTAAATAAACATCTGTCTAGGTATAAAAGCTAAAAGTGAATCGTTGTAGGAAAGAAAAAGTTGAGATGACAGTTTGACAGTTGTTTGACACAGGATTGACGTCATTCACTCTGAGCAGCGTTTATTACAAAATGGCGATTAGCTGTATTTAAGTAATTTATTTGCTTAAATATCACGAAAATCTCTCTATTATTATGAAAATGAGATGCATTTTTGGAATCAGTGCACTCCGTTCTAATATTTAAAACCACAGATTTATTGGTATTGTGTTACAGTCATCATGCCTATTCTGTACATTGAAGATATTTTGAAAATTATATTTGGAGGGCATTCTATAACCGATACTGAGGCCGAAAATGTGTTTTTTTTTAATTTTTGTCTGTCTGTCTGTCTGTCTATCTGTCTGTATCACGGCTGAGCATCACGCCGAAACTACTGAATGGATTCAAATGAAACTTGGCATGATTTGAGATCTTACTACGAGGTAGGACATAGGATACTTTTTATCCCGTAATCTAGTACGGTTCATTTGGGAGAGGGGATTAAAGTCAAAACGGGTACTTGGTTATACGCTTGGTCCGATTTTATCAATTTTTCTTTATAATATAATAAATATTAGTAAGGGAACACTCATAGAGAGTTGTTATCAAGGTTTTGTAATCGATCTGGTTAAGCATCGTTAGGTAAGGTCATTAAATAGATGGGTGACCGCTTAACGCCACTTGAACTAAACGGGTCCGTGCTTCGGAGAGCAAGTAAAAAGTGGGTCCCAGTTTTTAACCGACTATAAAAAAGGAGGTTATGTATTCGATGCGAATGTCTGTTATTCAAAGTTTAGTTAACGTAAAAATAGCGCAGGCGGAGCTGCGTGGGTCAGCTAGTTTTAAATAAAAATGCTTAACTGGGACTACACAAATTTATTACAATAAATTTAAAATATAACAAAAGAATACAGGGAGATTCGTAAATTGGGTTATAGCTTGTTCGATTCTACAAATGGTTGGTAACTCAACTAAAGAGTTGGACGGCGCGAGAACGGCGAGCCCTCGGACGATGTCTTCGGCTGGCTGAAGCCTGGAGTTCTCGCAGGGAGGAGCCGGACTATCGTCCCGGTCGCAGTAGCCGGGCGTAGACCCGGAAACGGAGAAACTGATCAATTTTGATCAGCACGGCGAGACCTCAACTCGGAGGTGGCAACCCTCTAACCAGAGGAAGATTCTTGCCGTAGCAGGAAACCCTGGAACGCCAGATATGCGTCCCTGTAGTCGCCGCTCCCTTACCGCGACCCTCTCCCGACCAACATCAGTTGGTGGAAGTTGGCGCAAAAGAGCGACGATTACAAGAAAGTAACACATACATAAAAGGCCAGGAGAATATAGTTTCTCCTGGTATAAAAAGACTAAAACCTAACAGGTAGGAGATGCCTATTTAAAACAAGAAAGAATATACACAGTTATTAACCTACATTCTTACTACTAAGTACAACTTACCAGTTAATACTGGGTCACTGATTCTAATTATAATGATATAGCTTTAAAATATTTAAAATACAGGTTCTGTTAAAAAGAACTTATATGGAATAAACTATTCTTCACGATTCCAACTCAACTGTGGAGCGTGTGCTCCAGGCAAAGACTCTTTGATATGTGTGGGACCTATGCGCTGCATTAAAAATATCGAGTTGCACAAGAAGGGGTGGAAAGGTCTAGAAGACTCCGCCCACATTCCGCCTAGCAACTCGATTTACTTTGTCTCGCGTTGAGACACTATTTTATGCAGGTATCAAAAGAAATGATGGCACAAGCGGGCGGCTATACCACGCCCCTTAATAACCAAATACCTTCCCATGTGAAAATAGTAAGAGAACAAAAAAAAAAATACAAGTTTTATTCTTTTGGTGAAAAGAATAGCAGAGAAGCTTGCTGCAGCTTCCATCAACCCTAAGCTACCATATTATATAAAATATCTAAACAATTTATAGTGACTTCAAAAGATATAGAAACTACTCAATAAAGCACCTGTCATAATTATCAGAGCACAATGTCTTGTACCCTTGTTTTATTAAAAAGAAATAGGAACTATATATCTCTTAATAAGTCTGTTTTTCGTAATTATTTGTTATGATAGTGAAAAACAATGTAGCTACGCTACAATATAAATAAAAGAATAGTATGACTTCACGTTTAGTTGGTAAAGGATAACTTTAAGCTGTTAGTAGCTACTGTTTTACTTAAGTTCTGCTAGCTCTGATATTGGAGTCTAGAGTAATTCTTTGAGGGTGATATTTCCAAGGGCGCCAAAAAATAAAATATGGCGTAAAAAAAAAATAGTTTCAGTATTAAATTTAGACTTTCTTCTTTGCATTGGAGTAAAAAAACAATAAATAATGTATTTTAAAAATTAATGTCGAGAGTTGTCTACAGCGGAATCTCCCTTTTACAACCTAATATAAAATATACGATTATCCTATGTTCCAAGTTTTCCATTATAATTATTCCATTACACCACATTGCCGTCTCCAGGTGCGTCAAATTTTCCTTTCTGCTTTCCCCTTGACCGCAAATATACTGGCATACTATATTAATAAATATTATTAATTTTCCTTTACATTATCCGGAGATTCCCCGTCCCCACTGTAACATAATAATATTATCAATATTGTTTTCCTTTGCCTACTACATGCATAATAAAGTGACTAGCCAGGTTAAATTTACATCGTAAAGTTCCATTTACAAATGTTTTAATGACCATATATTAAAATTTCATAAAACTATTAGGTAATTATATAATTTAAAAAAACCTCCGACGTTTACATTGGAAATTCTTGTTTATAGTTCCATTATTAAGTTATCGTGGGGAAGCATGTTTATCGTAAATTGGTTTAAAACAAACTTGGTATCTAAATAGTATTGAATTTAGTGATGATCAGCTGATTCGCGCAACTCCACTCGCGCTTTTTTATGTTAACACGTTTTTTAAACCATCCCTGGTTTAGAGCAAAGAAAACAAAACAAAAATTATTCAAATCTGTCAAGCGGTTTCTTAGGCTGTTTTAGCGACACTAACAAACAGCTACCTACTAATTTTGATATGTATACTAGCGGCCCGGTGTACGTGCTTCGCTACGAATAAAGAGAAATAATTTTTAAAAAAATGAAAATTTAAAAAATGGCATTTTTCCTTCAATTAAAAAAGAATAAATGAAATTAAAAAGAAATTGCTACATTAATAGTGGTACACCATATGTTTTTTCAAATAAAGAAACACACATGCTTACATGTTATTCACTTCAACAGTTCAAAACTTACCGTTTGTGTAAATGCTTTTGACAATTTAATTCAAATAAAGCCTGTAAACGACATGAAACACCGACGGCTCGCTAAAAAATTTAGAAAAGTACATGCACACATCATCATCATCATCAGCCGGAAGACGTCCACTGCTGAACATAGGCCTCCCCCTTAGAACGCCACAATGAACGACAATTGGCTATTTGCATCCACCGGTTACCTGCGACGCGCACAATGTCGTCTGTCCACCTAGTGGGAGGCCTGCCTACGCTGCGTCTTCCGGTTCGTGGTCGCCACTCGAGAACTTTTCTTCCCCAACGGTTATCGGTTCTTCGAGCGATGTGGCCTGCCCATTGCCACTTCAACTTGCAGATTCTGAGAGCTATGTCGGTGACCTTGGTTCTTCGGCGAATCTCCACATTTCGGATTCCGTCGCGCAAAGAAACTCCGAGCATAGCTCTCTCCATGGCTCGTTGTGTGACTCTGAACTGCTCTAAAAGGCCAGCCGTTAGATACCACGTCTCAGTACCATATGTCATCACTGGCAACACACACTGGTTAAAAACCTTCGTCTTCAGGCACTGCGGTATTTCGGACGAGAAGATATCGCGTAGTTTCCCGAACGCTGCCCATCCGAGTTGGATTCTTCGGGCGACCTCTTTGTCGAAGTTGGACCGACCTAACTGGATAGTTTGTCCTAGGTATACGCAGTGGTCAACAACTTCGAGTGTATCGTTCCTAACAACTACCGGTACGGGTGCAACATGGACATTAGACATGATCTTCGTCTTGTCCATGTTCATTTTAAGACCCACCTGTTGGGAAATGCTACTGAGGTCGCTGAGCATCGTATTGAGGTCCTCCAGCGACTCTGCCATAATGACTATATCATCGGCAAAACGAAGGTGAGTGATGTATTCGCCATTGATGTTGATGCCGAATCCGTACCAGTCCAAGAGCTTGAAAACGTCCTCCAATGCATTTGAGAACAGTTTCGGAGAAATAACGTCTCCCTGTCTCACACCTCGCTGCAATGGGATTGGTTTCGTGCTCTCGTCCTGTAGTCGGATCGACATGGTGGCGTTGCTGTACAAACACTTCAACACTTCGATGTACCTATAGTCAATGTGGCACCGCTGGAGGGACTGCAATACCGCCCAGGTCTCGATTGAATCGAAGGCTTTTTCGTAGTCCACAAACGCTAGACATAATGGCCGATTATACTCCTCGGTCTTCTGTATAATCTGGCGGAGCGTATGTATGTGGTCTACGGTGCTAAAGCCTTTTCGGAACCCGGCTTGTTCGGGAGGCTGGAAGTCATCAAACCTGCGTTCGAGACGGTTCGTAATGACTCTCGAAAACAGCTTGTATACATGGCTCAGGAGTGAGATGGGTCTATAATTCTTCAATAAAGTGTTATCACCTTTTTTGAAGAAAAGAACATGCACACATTATATACATATTACATTTGAACAAAAATATAAACACGAAGCAATAATTATCGCTGACAATTTGCTTTATTCGAAGCACGTCCAAAATGAAAAATGAAATGACCGCCTGAATGACATAACAACATGCTTTTACTGTCAATACTAAAAAAAGATTTAATTCTTAAAAAAGGTTCAATTCGACAGCAAAATCTCTATTTACAAAATGATCCACAATTTATTGAATTCATTTGTTACAAAAATTGTGATAAATGAAGAGCCGCTCTACCGATTTTGTGCAAACTTCACTTAAACCATCTACTAAATAGTCTGAACAAAGCCTAAACATTTGGTTTGGATAGGTGAGCCCGTTCTTGAGTTATAAAATTACAACGAAAAGTGGCATTGATTTTTATAGATATAGATCATCATCATCATCATCATCAGCCGGAAGACGTCCACTGCTGAACATAGGCCTCCCCCTTAGAACGCCACAATGAACGACAATTGGCTATTTGCATCCACCGGTTACCTGCGACGCGCACAATGTCGTCTGTCCACCTAGTGGGAGGCCTGCCTACGCTGCGTCTTCCGGTTCGTGGTCGCCACTCGAGAACCTTTCTTCCCCAACGGTTATCGGTTCTTCGAGCGATGTGGCCCGCCCATTGCCACTTCAACTTGCAGATTCTGAGAGCTATGTCGGTGACCTGGGTTCTTCGGCGAATCTCCACATTTCGGATTCTGTCGCGCAAAGAAACTCCGAGCATAGCTCTCTCCATGGCTCGTTGTGTGACTCTGAACTTCTATAAAAGGCCAGCCGTTAGAGACCACGTCTCAGTACCATATGTCATCACTGGCAACACACACTGGTTAAAAACCTTCGTCTTCAGGCACTGCGGTATTTCGGACGAGAAGATATCGCGTAGTTTCCCGAACGCTGCCCATCCGAGTTGGATTCTTCGGGCGACCTCTTTGTCGAAGTTGGACCGACCTAGCTGGATAGTTTGTCCTAGGTATACGTAGTGGTCAACAACTTCGAGTGTATCGTTCCCAACAACTACCGGTACGGGTGCAACATGGACATTAGACATGATCTTCGTCTTGTCCATGTTCATTTTAAGACCCACCTGTTGGGAAACGCTACTGAGGTCGCTGAACATCGTATTGAGGTCCTCCAGCGACTCTGCCATAATGACTATATCATCGGCAAAACGAAGGTGAGTGATGTATTCGCCATTGATGTTGATGCCGAATCCGTACCAGTCCAAGAGCTTGAAAACGTCCTCCAATGCATTTGAGAACAGTTTCGGAGAAATAACGTCTCCCTGTCTCACACCTCGCTGCAATGGGATTGGTTTCGTGCTCTCGTCCTGTAGTCGGAACGACATGGTGGCGTTGCTGTACAAACACTTCAACACTTCGATGTACCTATAGTCAATGTGGCACCGCTGGAGGGACTGCAATACCGCCCAGGTCTCGATTGAATCGAAGGCTTTTTCGTAGTCCACAAACGCTAGACATAATGGCCGATTATACTCCTCGGTCTTCTGTATAATCTGGCGGAGCGTATGTATGTGGTCTACGGTGCTAAAGCCTTTTCGGAACCCGGCTTGTTCGGGAGGCTGGAAGTCATCAAACCTGCGTTCGAGACGGTTCGTAATGACTCTCGAAAACAGCTTGTATACATGGCTCAGGAGTGAGATGGGTCTATAATTCTTCAATAAAGTGTTATCACCTTTTTTGAAGAAAAGAACCACCACACTCCTGTGCCATGCTTCTGGCGTAGTACCCTCGAGTAAGACGGAATTAAATAACTTCTGGAGGACTAAAAGTACCGGTTTTCCACCCGCTCTCAGAAGTTCTGTTGTGATTCCGTCTTCACCCGGCGCCTTGTTGTTCTTAAGCTGTTTGAGAGCCATTCTAATCTCGTACAGGCTGATGTCTGGGATGTCTTCAGTGTAATGTCGGGTTAGTTTGGCTCTGGTGTCCTGAGCTGTTCTGGCAATGGGATCCCGTGTTGAGGTGTATAACTGTCCGTAAAATCTCTCAAGCTCTCTCAATATCTCCGGTTTTGATGAGATGACACTGCCGTCATCGATCTTCAGCTTTGTCATTTGGCTACGCCCAATAGACGAATTCTTTGCGAACACTTTAGAGCCTTGGTTCCGCTCAATTGCGTCCTTAATACATGCTGTATTATAGGAACGCAAGTCGTGTCGCACGGATTTCGAGATTCGTCTATTGAGTTTGGCATAACCCGACATATCAGCTGAAGATTGCAGTCTCATCTCAGTCCGGTTTTCCATTAGCTTAATGGTTGTATTGGAGAGCTTTTGAGGCTTTGTACGGCGTGGGGTCTTAAAGAACTTGGACCCCACTGCGTGGACAGTTTGCACCAACCCATTGTTTATCTCGTCCGCAGTTTCGCATTCGGCGAGGCACTGGAAGCGATTATGCAGTTCGAGTTCAAAGTCTTCGGGGTTTCGGATATGGGCGGTTCCCGGACGGAGCGTGGACTTCATCAGACGGGACCTCTCAAGCTTGACGTTGATATTCAATGTGCCTCTAACAATGCGGTGATCGCTACCGGTTTTCACCCTGCCGATCACGGAGACATCATCGAATATATGCTTCTTGGTCGTCATGATGAAGTCAATCTCATTTTTGGTTGAACCATCGGGGCTTATCCACGTCCACTTCCTGGATGGTCGCTTCTTGAAGAAGGAGTTCATCGCAAAGAGTCCCTCCTTCTCCATGAAGTCGACTAGCCGCTGGCCCCTTTGGTTCCGCTGCCCGTACCCATATGACCCCACTCTCAACTCATCGCCATGCCGTGTGCCCACCTTCGCGTTGAAGTCCCCCATAACAACGGTGAAGTGTGTTTTGGAGGTATGTATGGCTTCTGCTATCTCCTCATACATAGCCTCTACTTCATCGTCAGGGTGTGCCGAGGTCGGCGCGTAAACCTGTATAACCTTCAACGAATACCGACTGGTTATTCTGAGTATAAGGTACGCTACCCTGCTCGACACACTATCGACCTTTACAACGTTGTTAATGAGAGACTTACGGACGAGAAACCCAACACCACCCTGAGATTTTCGATCTCCTTCCCGGAAGAAGAGCAAGTTTCCGGAATCAAGGGTTATCGTATCCTGTCCCTCTCGTCGGATTTCAGATAATCCCAAGATATCCCAACGTAACTTGCTCAATTCTTCCTCCAGCTCGATAATCTTCTCGTCAGTCCTAAGTGTCCGGACATTATGTGTTGCCAGGGCCAAAGTTCGGTGGGGGTGGTAGCGGAGATTCTTCGCACCCCCTGCTCGACCGTTACCCCGCCCGCTACCAAGGCGGGGAATAGAGGAGCTGCCGGGGACTGGGGGCCGTAAATAATTATTGTCAATCATTGTTGGGGTTGCCATAATCCCCACGCTTGGCAGGCGTCTTGGGGATCGCAGTTTTGAAGAGATGGATATGTTATACAGAAGACGCTGCTGCCCGTCTTCTGGCTTTCCCTCAATCGCCTCTTACGAAACCCACGGGAAGAGAGGGGGGGATGCAAATTCTTAGCCGGCATCCCACGGCAAAATAGATACAGAGATATAGATACAGAGTGTTAATAGAACCGTGTCCGATCGCTGCGGGTATCATTCGGTGTTGCAATACAAACATATTACGTATATAACTCATTTGTTGAATATCTTATAAATATTATTCCTGATTGGTACCAGCAATGCAAACAATATATTCCTCATACAAATCGGATAGGGGTTATTTAACACTTTATATAAGATTTTTTTATATTTTTTTGTATCTTATCGCAACTTTTTTTGAGCCCGCCGCCGGGGGCACATTGTAGCCCCCCGGGAACCAGTCACGGTACTCATGGGGACGGGGGTCGCAACCCCGCCGCCGTCTTCCTCGGAGTCGCCGCCGTACTCAATGGACGGCCTAGGGCCCACACCCCGAACATCCAGTGACTCCGAAGATCGTATGTCACTCCTACGAATGAAATTTTATCTCCCAATGTTAACGTCCCCTGAGCCATAACATACACTGCAGGTAATCGGGTAAAAATAAATAAAGGTACCTATGATAGATTGAGAAACAGATTGCTCCAATCTTTTTCCGAAATTCCCAACTCCTTAACTAGTATTGATGGAGGGGCAGGCTCAACTTCCTAATCGTGACTGACTCGCAGTCCCTCGTCCCTAACTTTGGGTGACACAACTAGTTATTTTTCCGGATCACTGGGAACTATGAAGGCGAAAACGGAGCCCATTTTCGCCTTTAATCCTGAATCCTCCATTATAAGTATAGCAAAAAGTTTTAATACAATTTGTATGATGCTAGTTTGTATAAAACTCTGTAATAAATTGGATTAATAATTATAACAAAGGTATAGGGCTCAGAGTAATTAGAATGGAGCTAGTATCGCGTCGAACAAATTTTTCGTGGCACTTTTGCGGGGTGCGGAAGGCGAAGTAAACACACACAGATACAATTTCACGCATACCCACACTATAATAAACTCGCAACACATACAAAAACTATTTAAAAAAAAAACCGACTTCAAAGTAAATTATCTAAAAAGCATAAAATAACGAAAAACTATTTAAAAAAAAATAAAAACCGACTTCAAAGTAAATTATCAGAATATACACAGCAGGTACGCTAACACCAACTTCAATAATATTTTCGTTATTTTATGCTTTTTAGATAATTTACTTTGAAGTCGGTTTTTATTTTTTTTTAAATAGTTATTTTAACACTTTTTAGTGACTTATTTTACCAAGATAGGTGTCAGCACTATCACGCAACTCGAACATCTACATTACAGTAACTTACTGAAAACATAAAAAGTTTATATCTCTTAAACTACTGGACCGATTTTGATGAAACTTGTACTCTACCCTAAGTTGAAAAATATTCTAACTATTGCAAAAAGAATTTTTGAAATCGGACTTGTAGTTTCTGAGAAATCCGCGGACAAACCTACATACATACATATATATACATACATACATACATACATACACTCGTGAAATTTGGTACTTTTGTTTAGAAGCCCACATAGACTAACATATATTAATATTACGCATTTTTATTAATATTACATACATACGCGTCGAATAGAGAACCTTCTTTTTGAAGCCAGTTAAAAAGATACGCACACAAATAAAGAATGACCTGAACATATGAACAAAATTTGGCAGAGGGGTTAGCGCTTCATGCTATCTCCAGTGGTATCTCCTCTAAGGTCTACAAGTCTATACATAAAGTCTAATATAGTCTATAGTATAAGAGATGTATGTAGACTTGCACCGCCAACAATCATACTTTCTGGTAACTTGTAGGAGAGAATAGTTATGGTCAGGCAACACATCAAATTAACACGTCTGCTTAATTAAAAAAAAAATTAAAAAAAATTCAGAGACGGAACTAATTAATTAAAAAAAAACATATCTTTCAAGCTAGTACTTAGTTTGAGTTAGATAGGGTGGATTATCATGATTGCAAAACATGTCCTATTTATCATTAAGTAGTAAAAACAAGCAGCTACCCTTTTAAACGCACCCTTATTACAGTCAACAAGGTAGGTAATTATCCTCAAAGTTATTACCGCCGCAATAATAGGCTTCATACATTAGGTCGAGGCTGTACAACGAGTATAATGAAACTTTATTAATGTTAGGCTGTCTACAGGCGTGCGATAATCTATGCCATTAGTCTGGCCAACTATCCACGACGTTCATTGCTCTAAATTAGCCATGGGCAATACGATAGTGTTGCCTGTTTTTAACTCTCCACCAAATACGAGGGGAGTTTTAAGTTTTACGCCTGTATTTCTCTCTCTCTCTTTTTGTGTGTGTCTGTCTGTATTCCTGTGGCATCGTAGCTCCCTAAAAACGGTGAACGCGTTTATATGTGTAATGTATACTTCTATAGACAGGCATGCCGCTTACCATCAGGCGAACGTCTTGCTTGTATTGCCACTAGGTTTGATTTAAAAAGGTTCCAGTTTCCATGACTGCGAGCGGAGCCGGCTCCATACGGATTCCGTAAAACTCGCAACATCTTTATGAAGTTGAAAAAAATATTTTCTCTTCTTGATATTATTTAAATCAGTATAAATACATTCATATCATTAAACATACCTACCAATCTAATAAATGTTGCTAAAACCGTGCCCTCTATTTTCCCGGCAACAATACCGCTATCAAATTGTCCATAAATCGCAAAATCATAATACATATACATAAGCACTTTTCACCGTTTTTGTAACGAAATAAATAAACACAATTGACCGTCTGATAATTAACAAAGATAAAGCCAGGCATTTTCACAATGCCAAGTTAGATTTTTTTTACTTCAACATTTTTGTCCATCAATTTACCGCTGCTAACCTATACAAGATTCTAACAGAATCTTTTGTTTTTCTCGTAATTGTTTTGCAGGCAAAGGTAATATTTATTTGTTAGCGAGCCACAAATAAATAAAGTGACGTTATATTTAGTCGGTGTTTCTTTTTTATTCGGTTCCGAATCGGTAACATGGAGCAGTAATTTAGGGAAGTGTTAAATTAACTGTAGCACGCGGGGTGTCTGGGTAAGAATAACACCCACCCATCTCCCCACCTATCTCCGCTCGTTGGATGGCTAAGCTCGACTAAGGGAAAACAAGAAGACGGGCAGCAGTGTCTTGCTATTGGCTTACCTACCACCTATCCTGCGATCCCCAAGACGCCTGCCAAGTGTTGGGATTATGGTAACCTTTCTCTAAGGAAGAGGCAGCAGAAGAACTTAAGTACTACTATTTAACTTAAAAATTTCGCATTTACACATAACGCAGAGCAATGCTTAATTAAGAGATGATGCTTTTTTTTCTTTTTGGGAATGATAGACGCTGTTGGCCGCAGATGGCCATTACAGCTTCACCGGACAATAGCAGGCGAGCGCTTAAAGCACTAGCGACGAGCTCAAGGGCACCTCAGGGAGGCACGGCCTCAGCTTGGGCTGTCGCTTAAGAGAGGGCTGAATTTACCACCGGTTCACAACGCGCCCCCACTGAGAAGAACCGGCAAGAAACTCAGTGGGGTGATGCACGTCGTTGAGGTCGCATGCGTACGACCCTTCGGCCTCGCCGGCGAGACCGGTGTCTGATAGTAAGAGAGGATGCTCCGACCAAGCGAGGTGTGATGCTCGGTCAGGGCCGAAGCCCCCGACGGTTGATGTTGGGATGTTGTATATAATATACTCAATGTACTTTGAAACTTCGGGGCAGACGCGGCTGATGCTGCGTAGAGTCCTCAGTGAGTCGAGGTATATGGCTAGATGCTGCTTGACTAACCGGTTTTGACGTAAGCGCGCGTGGACTAGCTGTAGATGCCGCCGGGGTACTATGCCATGTTGAGGCCGAAGGTTGATCAGGCTTGCATCTGCTGCAAGGCGGTGGTCATTCGATGAGGCCGGGACTATTGGCTGGCTTGTGACTCTCGCTGGTTGTTGTTTGTTGGAGACTTGCTATGGGGAGAGAGTGATGATGAAACTGCGATGTTGTTCGACGGTTGCGTTGATGTTCGAAGGCTGCGGTGATCACGTCGGGGTCACCAATATCGCAGAGCGGTGCTAAAGGGAGGATCCTCCGACCGACCGAGGTGTTCTCGGCCAAGGCCGAAGCCGCCAACGGTTGATGTTGGGATGTTGTATATATATTCAATGTTCGATTGCGCGATTCAACATTATTCATGTAAACACTCGTTGTTTAGTAGGTCGCTACACATAAAATACATAGTCGTCACAAATAACCATCTTTCTTTACATACACTCAAACATGGAAACTATAAATTGAAACTTAGTGAAACTATGTGACAAGCATGCGGTGTAAATTTACCAATAAGTCGCGGGAACTTGGATGTACCGACCGATCGGAAGGCAATTAGCGTACTAGCGCAAATAACTAACGTCTGACTGACTGCACTAATTGCTAGTAAACTAATCAGACTCACTGGATCGAGGAACGAGGATATATTAAACAGAGATCATGAATCTTGGGAGTGTGTATTGATTAAGTATCAATCATATACTTCATGACTGCTATCGATTGATCGACGTCAACGTCAAGTGATCTACTAGGCTGTTTACAGATTACAATAAAATACATCATTACCTGCCGCACTCTCAAACGTCATTTAAGTTACTTTCTAATTAAGCCGTTATTTATAAGCCCATAATTTAATCTCTTGGAGCGGTTTATGTTTAGGTTCATTTATTGAGTACTAGATAATTGATTTCTTTTGTCACTTGATTAGTTTCAAGTGCCAAAATAATCCGACTTCAAGAACTGTATAAATTAATACTAATGAACGTTTGTAAATGCGGCAGTAAGTCTATTATGTGTGGCCGATTTGCATTAGGTTATATAGGCCCTTTTATATCGGTCCTGAAACAGCTTGAGAAACGTTACTCATTCTAACCTCCCTTCCAAAGCTATCATCAACATCAGCAGCCGAAACACGTCTACTGCTTAGCAAAAGGTCTCCCCCATAGAAAGGAAGGGTTGCCATAATCCCTTCGCCTGCCAGGCATCTTAGGAATCGCAGTACAGGTAAAGATGCTGCTGCCTGCTTAGTCACTGCTGCCTGCTTAGTCGCTTCTTATGGACAACCAACGGGAGGAGTTGGGTGGGTGCGTCCCCAGACACCCCACGGGATTCCAAATCTAAGAATTAACAAAATAAAGAACCCCAATATAGAAATAAAACCGAAACTCTTGTCAACACAAAAATATGCCGTACGAATAAATATATCAAGGAAAAACAGCAAAAAGCAACGTTCAAATCACAATCAAAGGTGACAAGAATAATGGCCGGACACTTTGCTATATCGTAAACATACACCTTTAAATCCCGGCCCGACAATATAAATCTGCACATCAGAGTGGTTTTGAAACAAGACTATCTTCTGTCTCTATGATAACGTTAGGGTGACGAGGATGATGGTAGGAGAGCCGCATAAAGTGGATTTTGTACTGCACGTATACTAGAAAGTGTTTTGCGGATTTACCAGTCCTTTTGGTAATGATGCTTAGTGACTGTTCAAATGGCAGGTTATTTCGAGAATCTATTTGCTTGGATTACAATTTGGATGAGTTATTCAAATATGGATAAGTATATGAAATGTTGGTGTAGATGAGCAGATGTGTAATGAGAGCAGCGACGCCAACAAACTGCCTTGAAGTTTGGCGAGCTATGTAACTTTTATTGCAATGTTTGTAATAAGTTAAATAAATAAAACAGCGGGTATAAAAAGGCCACATTCGGTGAATCACAATATGACTAAATTACAGTTTAATTTTTATTCGTATGGCAGCATTTACACCAAATATGAGTCTGCTAATTAGTGCTACTAAATGAATTGAGTATGATTCACCTAAAATGTGTGAACATTTTATGAAAATTACAGGAATCTGCTGGCAATGCAGAATAACAATTCCTATCAGATGAATTGCTTAATCTGGCCCTTGTAGGCCCGCTGATCTCTTAATATACGTAAATATACGTAACGAGTACGTACATATTTTTACACAAACCTGAAAAGACATAAAAGCAAAGGTACTAGATCAGCCACAATACCGGATCAGACAGACAGAAATGTTAATGTTACATAATTCTACTAGAGTTATAAAGATGACCTACTTACTATTAAGACATACAGAAACAATTACTAACTCTCTAATCACACAGACGTACATATGATGGTTGTTTATTTAGTGAGTGTACATAGCAATCAGTACGAGTCCCGAATGTAAACTAAATTTCATTTATTTCAGCGAATGCGAATTGAAAATGTTTATTTCTTTTGCAGAAAGCGATTACAAACTGTTGGATTAGCGAGACTGCATTTCGAGATTAATAGACTTCCTGTTTTCTTTTCACATGTTGTGTTTGCGTTCCGGAGTTTCATATATTGATGACGCTTGACGGAGTAATTTTTAATTAGACGTAATACTTACAGATAGATAGTAAGAAGTAATGCATTAGAGAATGTAAAAGTGAACTAGCAAATAGAGAAAACACTGAAAAAAGGGATGAAACAAGGTCCTTTGAGACATAAGAACTTTACAAAGAATACTGGTAAACTTAGTCAGCAGTAAAACGCACGAAGGTGTCGTTCCAAGTCATCGTTTCAATAGGGAAAATGCATGAATATTATAATGAGCTCTTATGATAATAATTAATTGATATGTTTTGGTTTTAAAAACTAGTTTTAAAAATTGTTGAGATGTTTTTGTTAGGTCATTATCATTTTACGAAATATTTAAAATAATATGATTATTATTTCAATTACTTACGCAAATTCGATCGTAAATTCAAATACCAGACAGCGTAAATTACCTAGTAAGTATAAAAGTTTGCCCTAATTGGAAATCGAATCCAGGAGTTCATATCATAGTACTCATCACTCTACTAAACCACCAAGGCAGTCGCTGCAAAGTATCAAAATTAATGACAAAGGAACTGAAGATCTTAAGGAGAAAATATTCTTTGAAGTTTAATAACAGTTCTATTGTAATGAAATTGTTTTATTTAATTATCTTTGAGTTACACTAGAATCGCGTCTTTGTAAATTCTGTGGATGCCAGCTAATAATGGAGCCAGGTTAAATGCTTTTTATTCCTGAAATTTAATATTAAGTTAATTAACAACTTATATTTTTTTGCCAAATGTTCAGTTAATGTTTGTTAGTTTACTAAACTATATTTTATTTTCGTGTCTCGTAACTTCTGCTAATTAAAACTGGAAACTCCTCTAATAAAAAAATGTCCAAGATATTTTAACGCCAAGAATGGCCAGCCTTCCGAGAGCAACGAGAAAGTTTAAACAAGTTCCATCAGTTAAGTACGTTCTGCTAATAAGAAAGAACTCGCATTAGGTCGTTTAGTGCAAAAAACCTGCATGATTTATTGGACCAATTAAAGTTTTCCGAAGTTTTTATTGAGTGGTAAAAGATTGGGAGTCAGAGAATTCTGAACTTGAATAGATTTATTTTCTCTGAAGAATTGAAATTTAGCCCATATTTTACTTAAATCGTTGATAATAATGTTAGTCAATATCACAGGTGACCATAGACCTGGAAACTTGCTCGTTCAGAGAATGGCTTTAGTTGCTTAGCGAGAGAATGCCGCTAGCGTCTTGGGTACCCAAAATGGCCACACTTAATGAAAATAGCTCTTTTTAACCGACTTCAAAAAAGGAGGAGGTTCTCAATTCGTCTGTATATATTTTTTCTATGTATGTTCGCGCATAACTCTGGCAATTATGAACCGATTTCAAAAAATCTTTGGTTAATTGGGTCCCATAAAAAAAATATTGCTTACGAATAAGTAGTTCCTGGAAAAACAAGAATGGTGACTGCGCAGGAGAACTGCAGGAATGCCTATATAGATGACTTTATGTCGCTTTTTACGGACAAAAATGGTCATAACTCTAGCAAATATTTACCAATTTCAATGATTCTTTTTTTATTCGAAAGACAAAACTACTGTAATGAATCTGTATGAATTTTATCACAACCGGCTAAGAAATTACTGGAGGACCATGAACGATGTGGGATTATTTTATACTTTTCAGTGATATTGAAGTCGGTTCAATTTTTTTCTAAAAAGATTTTATATAATTTTTTAGTTGTAATTTATGTTAATATGAAATTAAAGTATTATTTATGTTATGCTCGAAATATTTATCGCGAATTCTAGCTTCATCGTCATCAACATCAGCCGAATGATATCCATTGCTGAACAATGGCCTCTCCTATAGAAGGGAGGGGTTGCCCCTTCTATTCTATCGTGTCATGCTAAAATTGTTTTCAAAGACCGGTAAAGATCCAACGTACATACATTGTTTCTTTCCTTAGTAACATTATCGATCCCGTGAACCCTCGGTACCATGCAGAAGCTGACACAATAGGGGTCTTTGATTGGATACGATCACCCAGAATACACCACTGTTGGTTATTTATTATTTTGTTTTATTAGTCGATTGTTATTTGGAGCACTATGGACAGTTTTTTTATTAGTTCTACGTTCTATCTCAATAGCTCTGTTTGTTATTTTATAACATAACATATCTACTTGGGTTTGTTGTTCGATATAAGACTTTCAGATAAATCATATTTAACTAATAATAATAATAAACCCGCAGGGCAGCTTGTGGCGAGCTGTTGGTGCGTAACGACACCACGGACCCGAGTGCTCCAGAGTCGGTCGGAAACCGAAGGGGGCCCGCAGGACTCTCAGCTCTGGCTTGCCTTATTGGTCGTCCAGAGAGGAGTTGTTAGAGCTATATGCTCCAGGGGTGGAAGTGTGAAAGGGCATAACGCCGCGAGTAATTTCGGAGAAAGCGCGGCACACCTGTCGACACCCCTGAGTCACCCACACCGGTGTTGCTCTCTGTCGTCATCGGACGCTCATTTGGGGAGCTCATCTAGTGGGTGGCAAGCCACCTCTTACAATGGCAAGTGACCCCGGCCTTTGCAATAGCCTAGCTTCTAGCCCATCAAATGGTCAACGACATAGACTTATGACTTTCCATGTACTTACAATAGTTCCTACACCTGTCGAGCTCAACTGCCATTTTTTCACCATCTTAGCAGTTGATCCCGGGAGGTGTTCTACACACCATTTATTTCTTAAAAACGGCATCTACGTGTTGGATCCGTCCCCACTCTAGCCTCTAAAATGTCCGGGCATAACCCGTGAATAAATTTCCATGAGAATAATAATAATATCTTGGCACAATCCACACACGGTCATCCGATCCCAAACTAGGCAGAGCCTGTACTATGGAAACCAGACAACTGACACTAATACTATTTTTTTTTTGTAAATACATACTTATATTAGATAAATAACACCCAGACACTTGGTGGGAATCGAACCCACTACCCATCGGGTAGCAGCCAGGGTGTCTAACCACTAGACCAACGGGTCCGTCGATACTAAAACATTAGTCCAATTAGAGTTTACGTTCAGACCAGTACCTGCAATCTATGCATTTTAGTAATGATTAATATGAACCGCTTATAAAACTTGTTGTATAAACAGAAAATTCAAGCCAAAGTCCTAAGCCATTACGTCTTCTGGATGTCAATCGGCAACTTCGTGACAGGAACTGCTGAGAGGATTATTAATAGTTCTATGTTCCCGGATGCTTTAAAGGGGAGCTTGGAAATTGGTAACATTTCAAAACTAGTAAGTCACGCTTTAAAACTCTAAAGGCTTAATCGCTGTTGATATTCATTTGAATTACACATCTGCTTCATTAACTGAATTATTTAGATTAGGTAAATTGAAGTGTTTGTTGAAAATGTCTTAATATCGAAATTCCAGGTGTCTGTCTTCCATTATAACATAAATACTTTTATCTCCTTAAAATGTTGGTTTCCATTTTCAATAAAACATTTTGATTAATTCCCAAATAAGTAAGAAGCTAATTTCAAAGAGATGGATTTAGTAAAGAGCGAGAATCCTTAATTAAATTTGAAATCAAATTTCAATTTGTGCTGTTTTGAAAGAAAATAACCCAACAGACAGTCGTTAAATACTGGCTTCCAAGAACTTGCCGAATCGTTCAGTAGGCATTATGTATGTAAAATTAAAGAATACATGCATTTGAGTGTTTTTATTAACATTTTGCTTTATTTTTAACCGACTTCAAAAAAGGAGGAGGTTCTCAATTCGTCTGTATATATATATTTTTTTATGTATGTTCGCGCATAACTCTGGCAATTATGAACCGATTTGAAAATGTCTTTCTTCCATCCATTCTTCAATCCATTGATTGGGTCCCATAAAAAAATTATTGTATAGTAATAAGTAGTTCCTGAAAAAACAAGAATGGTGACTGCGCAGGAAAGCTGCAGGAAAGCCTATATATGTAGATGACTTTATGTCGCTTTTTAAGGACAAAAAATAGCGGTCAAGTGCGAGTCGGACTCGCGCACCGAGGGTTCCATACCATCTTTGGACGTATTAAAGTAATTTTACTATTCATGTAACACCTCAGATAGCAAGCAAACCGCAAAACTAAGTTTGTTTGACGATGTTTTTTTATAATTACTAAAAAACTGTACTACTTAGATAGATCATTTTATTTTTCCTGTAAAATATAGATAGACATGCATTTTCCATAATTATTTCAGATTTTTCCCTCCACAAACTTCGGAGATGAGGGGGGGAACGGTATTTTTTTGACATTTTTGGTTATCAGCCAAAAACTACGTCACATAAGCCAAAATAAAAATCTGTTTTGAGATGTGCAAATGAAGCCCTTTCATATGAACCACCACTCGATATAGTACTCACTTTAAAATTTTGATGACCCTATTTCGACCCCCATTATAAAAAAAGTAAAAGAAAAATTATATAATGATTTCTGATATTTACGCGAATATTCCTCATTGAAATGAAAGTAATTTTACGGATTATATCGCGGTTTATTTTTGATTTTAATTACCCGACGTTTCGAATACTTTACAGCATTCATGGTCACGGGCGGACTGAGGTGGTAGCTGTCCAAATGTCATAGTTGCCTTAATTGTCATTGTTGTTGTGTTGTGTTAGTTGTTGCAAGACCTCAAGATACAGTAAGCTCTTTCTGCGTAGATCGGACTAACAATAATAATTAGAAGACCTGAGGGTACCCTAAGACAACTATGACATTTGGACAGCTACCACCTCAGTCCGCCCGTGACCATGAATGCTGTAAAGTATTCGAAACGTCGGATAATTAAAATCAAAAATAAACCGCGATATAATCCGTAAAATTACTTTCATTTCAATGAGAAAAAAAATATTTTGTTTATTTGCGATGAGGTTGGGTAAGTAAGATCTAAAACTATTCCATGTTTAAAATCGATAGCATCAGTGGTTCCTGAAATATATAGGTGTGACAGACAGACAGACAGACAGACGAAGTCAGACCATAAGGGTTCCTTTTTTACCTTTTAGGTATGGAACCCTAAAAATGGTCATAACTCTGGCAAATATTTACCAATTTCAATGATTATTTTTTTATTCGAAAGAAGAAACCACTGTATTGAATTTGTATGAATTTTATCACACCCGGATAAGAACTTCCTGGAGGACCATGAACGACGTGGAGCAGTTTATCTGGTAAAAACCATAAAACTGATGTTCTCCATTACATTGCTCTGACAATTATGAACCGATTTCGATGATTCTTTTTTTATTCGAGAGAGTAAACTACTATGATGATTCCATGCAAATTTCATTACGTTTCTTCGATGGTTCAATCTTTATATATGAAAATATCACTAAAAAGCTTAAAATAAACCTTTTTTTAAAAAAATTGAACCGACTTCAATATCACTGAAAAGTATAAAATAATTTAAATATTATTGAAGTTGGTGCCAAATATACACAGCCGGTAAGCTAAAACCAACGTCAATAATATTTAAATTATTTTATACTTTTCAGTGATATTGAAGTCGGTTCAATTTTTTTTTAAAGATTTTATATTAGTAAACGTAACTATTTTGTAATCAGAGTGATTCGGGATTTTTGGACCCTTCATTCCTGCCGTTTGGAGGAAATGTTTCAGAGAAAATCATAGAATAACATATTTTGTTTTTTTTTTCAATTTCACTGATCAATTCGAAACATAGCTCGAAGGAACTTTGGTAGATATATTTTGAGTTAGATTTTAAAGTTGGTGTGTGACGTAAATGGCGATAGGCAGACCACATCGCTTGAAGAACCGATGGCGAAGAAAGGTTCTCGACCACGAGTGGCGACCACGAACAGGGAGACGCAGCGTAGGTAGGCCTCCCACTAGGTGGACCGACGACATTGTGCACATTGTTGGTAACCGGTAGATGCAAATAGCTAATCGCCGTTAATTGTGGCGTTTATAAGCCTATGTTCAGCAGTAGACGTCTTCCGGCTTTTGCAGCAATCGCCTCTACCTTGGTCGCCCAAAATCATAGGTCATGTCAAGCAAGAGTTACTGTGACAGATATATAAATAAAAGTCTGGAAGATATAGGACGGAATAGGACCTCTCCTATCCTCCTCATAGGATTCAGCTACTTGGTAAACGTTAAGTTCAGTGTGGTTGGTACTAAGTCAACTACTACACAGAGACCAAATATTTTGTGCAATCAGTCTGTTGATATCTAGATAAACATTCACGAACAAAATGACATCTAAAATGTGGTCGTGGAGGTTGCAAACTTATCTGTGCTGGTGGCGGAAACGTGTACTAACATTTCTATTATGATAATTACGTGTAGTTTGACAGTTTCATATAGACAGTAGCGACACTCCTATCGGCAAAAATAAATTTGTCAGGATGTGGCTTCTAAAGAAATAGCGACACAAGGGCGCTATTTCTCGCTACCACTCTTTGAACCGTGACACCAAATCTAGTTTATATATTATATCGATGGTTGATATGATAATTATAGTTTATAGACAAGATAACCTGAATATCGAGAAACACTGATCTCTGTCTGAGCACCGAAAACCATGATCGTAAAGTTGGAAAAAATATATTTTAGTATATCTATTGTTAACGAAATCTATACAAATCATAATTTAAATAATGTAAGGTATTTGCTTCGTCGAAAAGAAACATCGTAAGAAAACTGTATATTATTTTGTAATCGTAGTATATCCAAGAAATGCTAAGCGGTTTTAAAACACGTTTCGATACTAGGTTTAACATTGGGATAAAGATATTTAAATGAAAATTAATATGATAATTACATCTGCAGAATCCAAATTTATTATTGTATATAAAGTTGTGACTATTCATCATTGTCATAATATACCTATAGTTTAAGTTAAACCAAATACATAGAATAATTATGTTTACCTTTCCGTTTTTTTTTCAACATAAATTGAACCCTGTTATGTTATGGAATACCAACAGAAGTAATTTTAATAGTCAGCCACGTAGAACCAACAAATCCACAGCCGCGTAACCCCACAAACGAACTGAAAGTAAAAACAGGAGTGCATGCATATTCATGGGGGGCCCGACAACTGAGTTAGGATGAATCAATGCGCGCCGCCGCCGCGCCTGGGCTACCAAGCGACGTCAATACATACATACCTATAGAAGCAAATGGATCGATCTTTGAACCTCGTTAGGAAAAGCAACGAATCATTAGTAGTGTTCTCTTTGTAGTAAAAAGCAATAATTCTCAGTTAGTTGCTTTTCTTTATAGCTTTTTTAAACGATGCCTATATTATTTCCTCAATTGATTTTATGACCAGAACAGGGGGGCTAAAAAGGCCACTTTCGGTGAATCGTAATATGTGCCTAGTATGATTTAGATGTCAAAGCGTAAAATGGTCACATACAAATCCTCATCTGCGTATGACTCAAATTAGAAAGTTCATCTATTTGACACTTATTTGTCAATTTTCTATGGATATTCGTAAAATGGTCCATTAAATACGAATTGCTTTTACGTCAAATAGCCGAATGATTATAGTTACTACTAGCTGACCCACGCAGCTCCGCCTGCGCTATTTTTACGTTAACTAAACTTTGAATAACAGACATTCGCATCAAATACATAACCTCATTTTTTATAGTCGGTTAAAAACTGGGACCCACTTTTTACTTGCTCTCCGAAGCACGGACCCGTTTAGTTCAAATGGCGTTAAAAGGTCACCCATCTATTTAATGACCTTACCTAACGTTGCTTAACCCGATCGATTACAAAACCTTGATAACAACTCTCTATGAGTGTTCCCTTACTAATATTTATTATATTTTATAGAAAAATTGATAAAATCGGACCAAGCGTATAACCAAGTACCCGTTTTGACTTTAATCCCCTCCCCCAAAAGAACCGTGCTAGATTACGGGATAAAAAGTATCCTATGTCCTACCTCATAGTAAGATCTCAAATCATGCCAAGTTTCATTTGAATCCATTCAGTAGTTTCGGCGTGATGCTCAGCCGTGATACAGACAGACAGACAGACAGACAGACAGACAAAAATTAAAAAAATTACATTTTCGGCCTCAGTATCGGTTATAGAATGCTCTCCAAATATAATTTTCAAAATATCTTCAATGTACAGAATTGGACCTGTTACAGTTTTATTATAAGTATAGATACACTAACTTCTTATAGTTCATATCGAACACCTAAGAGTTCACGACGTAGTTTTTTTAAAAAAATAAGGAGTATTGGCATGTTTAGACCTCTAGGAAAACTTTTTAATATATGCTAGTGTTATGGGGGAGCTTTTTACATCGTTAGCAAAGTAGAAACTCTTCGAAAATAGACGTAGTTTTTAAGGAACGTTACAAGTGTTGGAGCCTGAGTTTTTAATTGTTCTGAGTGAATAAGGGCTTGTATGACGCTCATACAGGAGAGCTCTACCATCTCACCAAGTTGGAATAAATACAGTGTCTAAGGTAAGTGAATATTCATTGTTTTGTGTAATAACACTTTACCAACGAACCTACGCACTTCGAAATACATACTTATCATACTAAAGTTAGGTCATCTTTAATTCTCATTTTTGGTCTGCACTATGTATCAAATAGGAGCACATGCTGCGATGCACCAAGAAAACATCTCAAAAGAACATATACCTAAGTGAGGACCGTGACAGGGCCTTATTTATATAATGAACAATTTAGAAAATTATATTATATTTATGTTCCTCAAACTCGTTATGAGTCAATAATATCCTCTAGGACTTCCATTCAACTAAAGTAACAGACAGGTTTCCTCAAGATGTTTTCGTTACTAAAATATTTTGTAACAAAATCAACCTTACAGGAATACTGTAGATTAACTATAATAATAAAACACAAAACACCTGTTATATATTTCTTAATTAAGATAACGATTAACAGATATGTGAAAATATATTAAAAAATACACAGAATTATGTCATTTATGTTTAAACTTTTCAGGAATGTAGCTCGGACTAATATTTTAAGCAGTTGCCAGCCATGGTGGGCCAAAGCATGATTCATTTATTTATTGTGGAGCCATCATCCATTCATGTCCTGGAAAAACTCCTTACTCCACTATTCTGAAAATTAAGAAGGTTTTAAGGGTAGTATGGGTATGTATTTATTCAAACAAAACCCCTATTATTTTTACTAGATAGTCTCTTGTACATCAGACTCTTCAGGTAGATAACACATTAGTGTCAAATATCAGCAATGCTCATTTTTATATAAACATCACTGTATTCCAGTTAAGGGCACTGTAGTTGGTGAAATCACCAGGCTCAAGAGACTTAATCGCTAATGGCTCAGTTGACGAGTGGGGGTCCTGCGCAACTGTCTTTCGGTAGGCGTGTCGCTTACCATCAGGCAAAGGTCTTTCTTCTCGTCAATAACCAAAATAAAAAAGTCTGGAATAGTAATTATAAGTTGTGATTTTAATTATTATAATGGAGGCTGTATAATAAAAAAGCAATTTAATTCATCTGCCTTATTTCAAGTTTAATGTAGGGACATGTAAATCCTTATTTCAGGTAATCCAGCAGAGATACACCTAACTCTTAAGGAATTTCAATTCAGCAGTAAGCAGCTGGCAAGGAAATAGGAATAATCATGTATTTAAATATAATTACTTTTACGGAATATATTAATAATTATTTAAAATCAATTTAATAATTATTTTAACTAGCTTTTGTACCTATTTGCTGACACACTGGAAACAAAATGGCAATATCAATAAAATTATATCTATCATACCTAGTACAAATGTGACTGATATAAAATAATGTACTTACAATGGATCGCAGATGGCGACACCTCCGATCCTGAATCTCGCAAGCGAAGTTTCTCCAACTTGGAGTATATATACAACATCCCGATCATCCTAATCTCATGTTCGTTCCTTAACTAAATCTACGTATTTACATAATATCTGTCAATTCCTCGTGGACCAACCGAACGAACTCCTTGGTCGCTTACACTTAACTTTAATTGACTTTTAAGTCCACAGCCCAGCCCAGCCCTGCCTCGTGCAGGGCTGGCCATGGCAATACATCGTCGTAGCAGGTTGCGTTGCAGGGTGTGGCGTGTTGCCCGGCTTTGGCGAGCGGCCAGTTCAGCATACCTACCGCTTAACGCTTCCTCGCTCAATAACTCTCCGGTGATCGCTTCAAAGCGTCCTATTTCAATAAAATAATAATGAAATAGGATGCTCTGAAGTAAAGAGAAATATTAAATTCCTAGTTAATAAGGGAATCTAGGAACGCAATATTTTATTCATACTTCGTAAAAGCTTTATAGATGTAGCATTCTACTGGTATCTACATTATAGGATCATTCCTAGCACAGATATTTAATTCTTCTTTAATTCTTTATTGTACACACAAAATATAAATTAGTAACATGATACATAAAGCTGATGTACATAGGCGCTTAACCCAGGAGTGAGTTTTCTACCAGTATGCATACCTTTGACTAGAAAGAGATTTTATTAACCGGCTTCAAAAAGAAGGTTCTCTATTCGACGCATATGTATATAATATTAATAGAAATGCGTAATATTAATATATTTTATACTATATCTATATTTTGTACATGTGGGCTTCTAAACAAATCTACCAAATTTTATGAGTGTATGTATGTATGTATGTAGGTTTGTCCGCGGATTTCTCAGAAACTACAGGTCCGATTTCGAAAATTCTTTTTGCAATAGTTAGAGTATTTTTCAACTTAGGGTAGAGTACAAGTTTCATCAAAATCGATCCAGTAGTTTAAGAGATAGAAACTTTTTATGTTTTCAGTAAGTTACTGTAACGTAGACGTTCAAGTTGCGTGATTGTGCTGATCATAAGATCAGCACAATCGAGCAATAGGTATAAACCTATTTTGCTAAAATAAAAGTAACTAAAAAGTGTTAAATACACACATCAAAAGTGTCTAGGGATCAAGCATTTTTAAGCGGATTTCTTGAGATTGAGATGTGGCTTTGTAATAAATTTATGATTTTATAAATTTATATGGATCCTTTTTGGTGCATTTCATAATTTGAATCAGGAACTGTGAATCAAATTCGAGTAAAAGATGAAAATCAGCTGTCAATATTTTCCCTATAAAAACATACAACGCATTGAAGACATTATTAGTGCTACTGTTTCCCTACTACTGATTAAAACCAACGTTATTATGGAGCGGCGACGTCATTTAAGCAGGGAAGAAATGCTCAGAGCCGTGGGAATGATAGAAGCTGGTTCCCGGCAACGTACTGTGGCTTTAGCTCTGAATACAAGTCAGAGTGTTATCAGTCAACTTTGGACACGTTACCGAAGCACTGGTACCGTGGCTGAGCGCCATGGAGGACGGTATCGCTGCACCACACGGAGACAAGACCGATATATTCAAATCTTAACTCGAAGAGCTCCAACAATAACTGCCATGATGTTAGCCGTGAGGCTTCATCACTCTTCAGGGAACTTAATTAGCGACCAAACAGTCAGAAACCGCTTGCATGAAGTGAACCTTCATTCCCGAAGACCGCTACGGGTACCACCTATAGCAATGCACAATCGTAGGATTCGATATCAATGGGCTCTTGAACACAGAAATTGGGCAGAAGAACAATGGCGTTTCGTGTGCTTTTCTGATGAGTCTCGTTTTGGTATGAGACCGGATACAAGACGTATACGACACTGGAGAACCCCTGGACGCCAACAGCGATTAAAATCCTGCCAGGAAGTCCATCCTTATAGTGGTGGAACCATCATGGTATGGGCGGGTATTTGGATCGGCGGAAGAACTGAGTTGATTTGGATCAGAGGCAACCTCAACGCTCAAATTTATGCTGAGACGATTGTATCAGACGTCATCGTTCCTCTACAAGTGCAAATCGGTCCCTTATTTCAGTTAATGCATGATAATGCACGACCGCACACCGCAAGAGTTGTAAGACAGACTCTCGCCGCAGCTAACATCAATGTCCTGCCCTGGCCTGCTCAGTCGCCAGACTTGAACCCGATTGAGCATGCATGGGATATGCTACAGAGAAGAGCTCTGCCGAATATGGAGGGTATCCAGTCGCAAGAAGACCTTTTTTTGTTGTTGCAACGAACATGGGCGGCCATTCCACAGCGTGATTTGGATGAACTCATTTTGAGTATGCCAAACCGATGTTCTTGTGTTGTTAGTGTTCGCGGTAGAAACACGGATTATTAATTGTTTAAGTTACCCAATAAAATTTTAAAGAAAACTGTTATTTCAGTCTTTTTTTCGAACTTTTGTGTTAGTGGTTCAAATGTCAAAAATCCCTTTATTAGGAAAATGGCAAATTTCTTTATTAATGCAAAGGTGACTTGGTTTATCGTTACTGTGACAAACGAAAACACTTTATTTGATGAATCCTTAAAGAAAATTTTAATTAATATCAATCAGGAGAAAAGTTATTGCAAAAATATATGTTGATCCCTAGACACTTTTGATGTGTGTAGTTTATTGTATCGAGGACAATATCAAGTGTACAACAACAGAATACAGAAGAACAAATAAATACATTTACCTCTATAACACACTACTACATATAATATAGGTATATATAATACACTGAAAAATATATACAAACAGACAAGTATATACTTTATATGTATATACAGAATGTGGTTTTGCATTTTTTCCATATTTGTACACCTAACAAGGTTAAGGATTATATGTCAATTGATGAGAAATAGATTAATAATTCTGTGGTTAATAACTAAAAGATAATTAATGATTCATGATTAACGTTCAACCAGAATAAGAGCTCTCGAGCGCTCAGAATAGGTCCCAAGGTTGGCAACCGCGCGTGCTCTTGTTTACCTACTTTGAGATCGGTGCCAGACGGGGTTATTTTATAGTGACGGTTGCACACGGGATTTCTTTTCGTACCAAATATAAAAAATATTTCATAATTTTAAGTCTTTCATTTAATGATTGATTTCTTTAAAAGGTATATATCAACCTCCGTAAATATGGCGAGAATGCAGAACCACATCCCGTATACACACATACATACCAATACATATACATAATAATTTAGGTGAAATAGATACAGCTTACAAACAATTACATAGAAAGAAAATAACCTTTGACACATTTCCTGAAAACATCCAAAGACGAACTGGCACGCAAGGCGAGGGATATTTTGCGAAACACTGGAGCAATTGTTATTCCTATAATACCTATCTATACACATGTTAATGTCAAGTATTATGTCGAAGACTTCTTAATATATATAAATGATTTTATTATTATTATTGGTTAAAATTGCTTTGAAAGCTACAATGACGCAGCCTCAGAGTTTTCCCGGAAATCCCCGAGCCGTGGCTCGCGAGTCAGGCTAATCCATCAGGCTATGAAATGGATAGTTGTGTGCTGGCTCACGAGCCTAAAAACCGGACGAACAGCGCACACCGAGGCACCTTTGAGCGCGTCCCGTTTACCGACAGCCGACGGCTCAACCCCGAGGCACGCTCAGATTTTTTTTGGACGCGGGGGAAATCTTCCAAAGATCCCCGGGAGCTGTGGGGCTCGACCGGGGTATGTGGGATTCTTACCCACTAAAACCCCCGCGGCTGTCGCATCGGCACATGAGAGGGGGGACCCCAGGGCTCTCCGGTGGGATCTGCACCAGGGGCCCCTCAGTGCCTTGCCTTTGAGCCTGAAGCCGGGGGGCACATTGTAGCCGCCGGGGGGCACATTGTAGCCCCCTGGGAACCAGTCACGGTGCTCACGGGGACGGGGGTCGCAGAGCGGTTGGGGCCGGTGGAGCACCCGACCCCACCCGCTCTTTTGGTTACTTGACAGTTTCTAAATAATTTTATCAAGAGCATTTAGAGCTCGAATTAATGAAATATCTATACCTATCTATACTTATAATAAAACTGTAACAGGTCCAATTCTGTACATTGAAGATATTTTGAAAATTATATTTGGAGGGCATTCTATATCCGATACTGAGGCCGAAAATGTATTTTTTTACATTTTTGTCTGTCTGACTGTCTGTCTGTCTGTCTGTCTGTCTGTATCACGGCTGAGCATCACGCCGAAACTACTCAATGGATTCAAATGAAACTTGGCATGATTTGAGATCTTACTATGAGGTAGGACATAGGATACTTTTTATCCCGTAATCTAGCACGGTTCTTTCGGGAGAGGGGATTTAAGTCAAAATGGGTACTTGGCTATACGCTTGGTCAGATTTTATCAATTTTTCTTTATAATATAATAAATATTAGTAAGGTTACACTCATAGAGAGTTGTTATCAAGGTTTTGTAATCGATCGGGTTAAGCAACGTTAGGTAAGGTCATTAAATAGATGGGTGACCGTTTAACGCCATTTGAACTAAACGGGTCCGTGCTTCGGAGAGCAAGTAAAAAGTAGGTCCCAGTTTTTAACCGACTATAAAAAAGGGGGTTATGTATTCGATGCTAATGTCTGTTATTAAAAGTTTAGTTAACGTAAAAAAATAGCGCAGGCGGAGCTGCGTGGGTCAGCTAGTATATGTATAAATAAGTAAATATCAGAGGCAAGCGACTTCTAATACCACATTGACACATTGTGATACATTACAGAGACATTAGTTTATAAATTCGCCATTTAAAAATTAGAGCCATCATTTGATATTCAGGCTCTAGCAATTCCTCCAAGTTCAGGCACACAGGATTAGTGGCGTGGTCGTCAAGTGTCAGTGTCGTACACCACAGTGTAGAGGCGTAAGTGCCTGACACGGTATCGGGTACGTTGGCAAGCCGCCAAATGACCGCTCAATGCAAGCCTAGTCATGTGTGCTCTTTGTGTTGGCGTGAATTGTCTAAAGTGCTTGTTGCTACTACCCCAATACCCCAGTAGCAGTAGGTTCTGAGATATAAAGTGTTTTTATAATTTTTTATTTTTAGTCTTTCGTGTCAAAATGTTTCAGAGTAATAATGGTCAATGGATTCAGGTCTCTACGCGGTTTCGTCGCGCGCTGCCTACTTTCGCACTTTGGTAACTTTTTAGTATTACAATGTAATCGGTAGCACAATGCCAACTTTTAAAAACCACCATACGTTAGATCGCACCTTGCCTGCTTTTTTATTTTGGGACAGTTATATCGCAATTTGGCAACTTTATAGAAATTAAAAGACGGATTCTTTTCTAGTAAGCATAACTGATTATTTTGAATACTGATCGGTGTGAGTATTATTAACCGACTTCAAAAAAGGAGGTTCTGTATTCGACGCGTATGTATGTAATATTAATAAAAATGCGTAATATTCATATATGTTAGTCTATGTGGGCTTCTAAACGAATTTACCAAATTTCACGAGTGTATGTATGTATGTATGTATGTATGTATGTATGTATGTATGTATGTATGTAGGTTTGTCCACGGATTTCTCAGAGACTACAAGTCCGATTTCGAAAATTCTTTTTGCAATAGTTAGAGTATCTTTCAACTTAGGGTAGAGTACAAATCTCATCAAAATCGGTCCAGTAGTTTAAGAGATATAAACTTTTTATGTTGTCAGTAAGTTACTGTAATGTAGACGTTGGAGTTGCGTGATAGTGCTGATACCTATCTTGGTAAAATAAGTCACTAAAAAGTGTTAAATAAACTATTTAAAAAAAAATAAAAACCGACTTCAAAGTAAATTATCTAAAAAGCATAAAATAACGAAAATATATTGAAGTCGGTGCTAGCACATCATGTTAACTAACACTAGCACCAGCTGACACCGACTTCAATATATTTTCGTTATTTTATGCTTTTTAGATAATTTACTTTGAAGTCGGTTTTTATTTTTTTTTAAATAGTTTATTCTTTATTTATGTAGTCTTGTCTTGTTCTGGTTTATTTGGATTTCACATAAAATACATGAAAGCATCTACGCAACTAATACCTTCGCTTCGTGTTCAGATGTGTTTTGTAAATTTCAATAAATTAAGGAAATAGCATGAACCAATAGCATCACGTTTGTTACACGAAAGAACCAACGGCGGTGTCTCAAATCACAACCATGATTTGTGAGCCTATCTCCTGCACTGCTAGCAAAAAAACCAAGACGAGCGTGGCAGATATAACATGACACTTTGTTATCACGCTTTGTTATATACGCTTCCGTTATAAATCCGTTGTATCGGGCCGGAGCCGTGTCGGTGTCGTTCAAATGCAGAATGTATGCTGCCGGTGGTGTCGTCGTCTACTAATGGTGCCGGTGCCGGACCGGTGTCGTGTCGTCCAAGGAAGAAACGTCTAATCGATGGATGCAAATAGTCGCTCTTTAAGAGGGGAGGCATATGTTCATCTTCCGACTGATGATGCTGATGAAATGACCTTTACAAGTATAAATGGTATTTTATGTTCTCAGTGATGTAACACTAGTTTACCCACGACCCGTTACTTCGTTCATCTTTGTTAATGTTGAACAAACTTGCTGTGTTTTTCTTTCATTACTCGATTCGTAAATAAGAAAATAAGTGAGGATTTAGTTCAACGATTTCCGAAGGCCCGATATGTACGGACGAAGAAATTGAATGTTCTCTGTAAACGAATTGGAGACCTTACGTAAACATTTTTCATCACAGAACATGTTTAAACGAGGAAAAAGAGAAAATTGTACTGAGGAAACCATTTACTACTAGTGAATAAAAATAACATCTTTAGTACTTTATCATCGTGTATCAGAGATCTAAATTGCAAATTATTTAAATAATAAACTCATTAACTACGAAACATGTTCTAATAAACTATCACCGTTGCACAGAATACCTAAGGTACAATTAGTCTTGATGTCGCAATTGTGGTAGCTGATGGCAAATCTACAGCACCTTTCTTGGGATTGATTCTCTTGTCAAGCATAGAGGTTTATTTCATTGCGCGATAAAATTTGGAGTGACGAGATTCGCTGAAGAACTAAGGTCACCGACATAGTTCTCAACACCTGCAAGTTGAAGTGGCAATGGGCAGGGCACATCGCTCGAAGAACGAATAACTGATGAAGAAGAAAGATTCTCGAATGGACTGACGATATTGTGGGCGTCGAGGCAATCGGTGGATGCAATTGTTGCCAATTGTTGTTCATTGCACAGTTCCAATGGCGAAGCCTACGTTCAGTAGTGGACGTCTTCCAGCTGGTGATGGTGATGACGATGGCACACAAGACCTCTTGGGATTGATGCTCGGGCCGACCATAATCGTTTGTCAGGAAATGTGCACAAGCAGTATTGAATTTAAAAAAAAATCCAGTATTATTTAGGTACTATATACAGTATGAGGCGGGTATAATTTCTCAAAATATTATTACCAACACTTCAATATATTTATGTTCTATACGTATACGGCCTTTTCCCACAAGCCTAGAAAGATCACAATACCCTCAGCAGCATAAATAAAGGGGATATGAGTTTCACAGGCCCACGACGGCACTGCTAGTAAAATATCTTTGACCTGACGTCACCTTGCCGGTGTCGGCTAACTGCAAACAATTATTAACTTCAGTCTTTTTTAGCATAGAATATAAAGTTCAATAACAATAAGAGAGCACTTCATTGACTCGACAAATGGGTACTGAGTTCCCGAACTGTCCCAATTCCACCTACTACAAAATAGAGCCTTCAAGTAAATACCAGTAAATTACAGTCCAGCGTAATGTAACATTGTGAAGCGAGTGCAGGCTTGCCAAGAATTCTACGTGATGGAAACACGACGCGCGATCGTAGTCGCAAACGATTCATTCCGGATGCGAGGCCGCGCCGCCCGCCCCTCAATGTAGAGTATGCATTAGGCTTAATAATTCCAAGTATTTTGAATATTTCAACTGGATCTTGTTAGGTGAGTGACGGGTACCTCGTATTTACTTTAAAGTAAATGAAGCTTACATTATTTGAAGCCTCCATGGTGCAGCAGGATTTTTTTTTACAAAGCCGAGTCTCGGATTTGAACTGAAGAGAGCACAACCACTGTGTTTAGTTATTTTCTTACTCGTTTGGAAAATACGCACCCTCTGAAAAGTAGGACATTTTAAGCGTCGTGTGGGCTCGTAAGAAGCCAGTCTTGCCTTGAATCGGATTGTTAAGGGGGTAACATGCGCCAATGACCTTGAGAATCTGGCCGCTCCGGCCGAGAGTTGTCATCGTAGAGGGCGCTACCAGCAAATATGAATATTACATTTGAAAAATCATAGACTAAAAATGTGTAGAAGTATCGAATGGAGTTTTGTTAATTTTGCCTATTCCGTTATAGTATCAAATTTCAATAAAATTATATCTATTGCAAATATACTTAATAATATAACTTTTGAATGTTTTGTTGATTATGTATACGTAAAATAAATGACTGATGAATTATTTAAATGCATGATAAAAACCGATTTTAACTCTGGCAAAGCTTTTTGTCATTTCATAGTGGCACGGAAAGAACAAGACTCATGCAGTTTAAGAACGGTAATCCACTGTTTTATATCTTGATTTATACCATGGCGTTCCACCTAATTACAATCTGATAACCCAACAACCGACAGTGGTAACGTAGTTGACGTGCTGCGTCAGGATATGGATTATTGCATTTCATATTCCAAACTTCATATAAAAAGTTCAGTCCGTCTATTATAGAATGGCCAATGCCTGACTAGTGAGACTTATACATACTTGTATTCTATTGTTGGTGGTTATTAGTTAGTTCCGATTACAACCGGAACGCACTTCGACCCAGCTGAATACATTGTACCTGCCATTCGGAATCCATATACATTCGTACTACGTATAACTTACAGTAGTCACAGCGGGTTTTTGTGTGTCTGAAGTTAGGGTTGGCGAACCATTGCGCAAGTACAGTTGTGAGTTCTGAATACATAAACATAAAAATAGCTACTACGCAGCGTCTTGCAGCCAACTTCAGACACACAAAGATCCGCCGTGACTACTGTAAGCGTACTTGAAATGAAACTATGCACAAAGTTCTAAGGTTTCTATTCTGCACGTCAAAACAAAAGCGTTTAACAGAGCCTTCAAAATATAGATTTTTTTCTTAATAAGTAGATTTTTTTCTTAAAAAGGGACCTTTTTAACATATTTCCTGAATTAGTTCCAAATTCTCTAACCAATAAACATCCATCTGATAGTTTAGTTAGAAGCTTTTTGATCCCTGGAAAAATGAACTGAAACCAAATTGATGATTGATTGAGATGTTCGAGTTTGATAAAGAGAGTGACTTAAGATGCTGCAATGCATGCCAGTGGCCCTGGTGAGATGCTCGCGGTATTATTAAAGAAGCGTGTAACTGTAATGTTTCCTATTCTAATGCGTATATTCTCTTTAAGAGTGGCACAAGTACCCGAATCTTGGAAGCTTGCTAGCATCCAACCTTACTCAAGACCAGATACCCAATGTCGACCCAAGTCGTGTAAACCTAAAAATTATAAATTATTATTATTGCGACAATTAATTCCGTGATAAGAATAATAGCACCCATCCATCTCCTCCCGTTGGGTGTCCATAAAAGGCGACTAAGGAAAAACAAGAAGACGAGCAGCAGCGTCTTTTTATTGGATTACCTACCACCTATATTGCGATCCCCAACCGCCTGCCAGGCCTGGGGATTATGGCAACCCCTCCCCTCTAAGGCCTAAGAGAGGGCCTTTGTTGAACAGTGGACGTTTCGGCTGCTGATGATGATGTTGATGAGTTCCGTGATCGACTCCATAATGGCCATCTAACTGAAACTATGATAAGATACTTAACTTTTTACATAATTAAGTACAGGTAAAAACGACCCAGACCCAAGACAAACAGATTATGTTCATGCACTCATGTGCATGAACATAATCTGTTTGTCTGTTTGTGTGGGAATCGACCCCAAGACCTTAAGGTCAGCGACCAAGCTAGCAAACTACAAAATCAACGGACCTGTGTTGTTATTCAATATACGTGGCTGCCAAAGGAATCCGTAGCACTGTTTGTTTGAACGCACGAATTCAGTAATAGTCTTTTTTATTGTAACGTCATATTATGTACTATCGCGGACACGAACGCTATACCAGTTTCCCGCTGTACCAATCAAAATCGTTTGAACGACGTTCCGGGCGTTTACCCCGCCCGCATGTGTTTTGGGCCGGCTCGTGCAAGCGATTGCCGTCCTAAAGGTGATACACCGTTCGTGGCCGCGAGAGTAAGTAACGTAACTTCATCTTGAGTTCTGTACCCATTGTGGGGTTTGAACTACGCGGAGCATTTAACATTTTATTTTATTTATTCTTTAGCACACTTAAATATGTACAAGGCGGACTTAATGCCTTAGGCATTCTCTGCCAGTCTACCTTTGGATGATGCAGAGGGTAATAGTGGTAGGTGCATAGGTAATCTAAAATTTAAATAGATATTTAATTTACATTGATTATAATAAGCAATCTGGTTTTAGAGTAACTAACATTTTAACGCTGTGGTATTTTTTCTCGTGCCTGCCAACAACACCATCAGTTTATTGTTACGCAACTTAGTTAAGTAATAAGGGATTACCTGATAGTAATCGAAGCACCCACCCATAGAAAAGTCTCTTCCTGTCCCTGTCATCCAACACCTTTTGGTCCGATAGTTTTTTTGCCAGCTACAGTGACATTCTACTTATGTTACATAGTGGAAGAAATCTAAGATTAAAGTGGCGCCACCTAGATATCACACAAGTACCCTTCCAACTTAACCATCCAGATGTCTCAAAAGACGAGTAACTGTCCAATGCAACTGTCCGTAGGTAAGCGTGTCACTCACCACCAAGCCAACCACCCAGGTACTCGACTCGTTGCCAAGTTGCAAAAACCACATACATGATAGAAATAATACCAACGTTCATGTTTTGAAAAAAAAGATCATAATGTACAGGATATCATAATTTATGTCATTTTGTCGACCTACATAGCATTAAATACGATTTAAATTAGTAAGATCATATATGAGTCTGATACGCTTTAAAAATTAGGCATAATACTAGGCAACGATACTTTCGCATACTCTATGATGAACCAAAAATATGGTATTACTATAAAAATATCTTTATTAAATATAGAAGTATAGATTTCATTTGAAATGATTTATAATGTTATAATTATACCATAAGTAACATATCTTAAGTAAAAATATGTTCAAAATCATTTAAATTAAATTCGTCCTGTCAAAAAAATATCGAATACGTCCACCCTCCTTAACAGTCCATGAAGGACTGATGAAAGGCGATTGCGGGGGCGCTGCAAGGGGAAATGCATCGCGTACGTGGTTTTTCTATAATTTCTTGTAAAACATGAATGAAATTAAGAAATGTAATCAATACAAATTGTAGAATAGGTTATAAGCTTTTTATAGTCCAAGTTTGACGTCTATTCGATGAACGGATATTGAACGCTAACACAATTCATATCCAACGTAGTACATTTTTTAAATACATATTGCTTGAAAACGTTATATTTAATCCAATATCGAATCAATAAACCTATTTGTTGAAGATCTGAGGTATAAGTACATATAATTTTCGTAGCCAATGCAATAGCGGATTGATCCATCGAACTCTTTAAACTAAGCCTATTTTTGCAATTTTACCGTTGTTACCCCCTTAAAGTACAGCAACAGGCGCATACTCATGTGGAATGCACATTGTGTTTGCGCAAACACTTGAACACTAAATAAATACTTCTGCTTGATCATTTTACAACAGATCGCCCGCTGCGTCGATCATGTGGGTATTTTTTCGTAGCCTCCGTGGCGCAGCGGGAGACCGCTTACTTTGCAAACCCGAGGACGCGGGTTAAAATCCCGCGGGGAGCAAAAAATCTTTGTGTAGTTTTTGTACTGGCTAGGACAACTGACACCCGTATTTATAAAGAAGTAATTACTTGTTGCTAAGTAATTTCTTAATTAAGTCATTACTTCACGTTAGAATTCTTAATCACGAAATCTCATTCTATAGTCAAGTAACACACGTTACTTACCTAAGTAAATGCTTAAGTAAGACTCGACACTTGGGGTTGTTACTGTCTGGCAACACTTCGTGACTGCGTTTTGTTTCATGAAAAAGCAAACGGAAAGTCTAGATTACTTTTACTAAATCTTGTAATAATATGTATGATATTACTTTATTTTATATTTATAAAAGCATAATCGTTGTATAATGTAGTTTAAATTGTAATAAGTACATTATTGTCATTTAATTTTGTCAGTCCAAAAGAACAATGCTTGGAGAAACAAAACGTTTGACATGATAGAACCCTACTAAATTAAAATGTTACTTTTAATACATGGATCAAATACCGACACGTGATTTTTAACTTATAAAGATTAAACATTCGTTTCTGTCAAATAATTAGGTATTTCAAAAAAAAAAAATTTTTTATTTTATTTATTTTAAAACTTTATTATTCATAATATTGATATTTAAAGCAAAAAAAGTTAAAAAAAAAGTTTTTCGATTAATTATAAACAATTAAAATTTATATAAAAATCACGTGACTTTAAACGCACCAAGATTGGTCACCTTATAGGTGTGACGTCATAATGTTAAAGCGATTTAATAACAGTACAGCGTTAACGGCTATTACAGGTGACTAGACAATAATATTGAAACAACAGCAAAAACCGCTTCGATACTGTCCAAAGATTCCATTTTTTATACAAAATAAAATCTTTAAAAAAAAAAATTGAACCGACTTCAATATCACTGAAAAGTATAAAATAATTTAAATATTATTGAAGTTGGTGTTAGCTTACCGGCTGTGTATATTTGGCACCAACTTCAATAATATTTAAATTATTTTATACTTTTCAGTGATATTGAAGTCGGTTCAATTTTTTTTTTAAAAAGATTTTATTTTAAACTTTTTAGTGATATTTTCATATATAAAGATTGAACCATCGAAAACCGTAAAATTATCTAGATAGGTTATGATCACATTATCGTCTACATAGTTTTACATAATTCATGTTTCTTCAGAAACTCAGAACCTATTTATCCGGTCGTAATGAAATTTGCATGGAATCATCATAGTAGTTTACTCTCTCGAATAAAAAAAGAATCATCGCAATCGGTTCATAATTGTCAGAGCAATGTAATGGAGAACATCAGTTTTATGGTTTTTACCAGATAAATTCCTCCACATCGTTCATGTTCCTCCAGGAAGTTCTTATCCGGTTGTAACAAAATTCATACAGATTTAATAAAGTGGTTTCTTCTTTCGATTAAAAAAAGAATCATTGAAATTGGTAAATATTTGCCAGAGTTATGACCATTTTTGTCCTTAAAAAGCGACATAAAGTCATCGATATAGGCTTTCCTGCAGCTCTCAGTGCGCAGTCACCATTCTTGTTTTTCAGGAACTACTTATTACTACGCAATATTTTTTTTATGGGACCCAATCAATGGATTGAAGAATGGATGGAAGAAAGATTTTTTCAAATCGGTTCATAATTGACAGAGTTATGCGCGAACATAGATTAAAAAAAAAAATATATATATATATACAGACGAATTGAGAACCTCCTCCTTTTTGAAGTCGGTTAATAACCTCTCACAGTAGTGCCTAAGTAAAGGAAATGGTGACTATTACTTGGCTGAGAATTCTAACTTTTTTCAGTTCTAACTTTGAGCAATTACTTAACTATAGAATAAAAATAGTTACTTAAGTAATAACTTTTACTCAAGTAATTACTTTAACTTGTTTATAAATACGGGTGTGAATGTCTTGTAAGTAAGACGATTCATGCGTCGGATGACACGCTTAAATTCGGTCCTGCGCCTGGCCTCTTCCTGGTCGTGTGGGTATTCCGTCCGAACGGTTTGTTGAGCGAAGGTGAGTGAAAGGAAGATAGAGTGCGCTTGTGTCTACGCAAGCACTTGTGCACAATAATATCTGCTGGTAGAGGTCTGATCTTGTGAAAGACTGGCCGCTGTAGTATCAGCCAGGAGGACAGTATTGGCCATCATACCACATACAGAGTGGAAACGTCTGCTTATGTAATAAACTCCTTACAAAGTTGTATGAAAAATGCCCGGATTGAATTTAGGTAATCTATTATCCTCTTAATCTATTGTCTCTTTCCCTCTATATCGTTGTAAGGAATAAAATAGACGACGTATCCTAGAAGTCTAAAGTAATGTTATGGAGGGGCACCGTCCCCTGTGTTTAATCTCGCTAAAAGCTGGCTGCGATGCGGGCTGAACTGAATTTAGACAAAGTCTGTCTAATAAAAAGTATCTTTGTTCGTGTTGGTTTGGGCCAAGGTTCGGGATTTCTTTTGAATGATATAAGCTTTCTGTTAGGGCTGGAAATGTAGAGTGAGTGAATTTATTTACGTAATAGCACTAACCGCCTTCAGTCCTACTAAGCGACGTAGATAAATACATACGGAAATTAAGCGATTTGCTTCTTCTTTTATAATATGGACAGGAGATAAGGATTGGGACAGTTTGCCTGCGTCGGTTTTCGGATCCATTATAATGTGGGTGTCTTCAAGACACCAGAGTTAATAGGCTTTTAAGCTAGTATACTTTACCATCCTCAATTGCGTCGCTTTCTATCAGGTGGGACAGCATTCAAACACTAGTTTATGTTGATTATAAAATGTGTACAATTTATATATAATGTAGGTTGAGCCTCAGCCTCCAGAGCCCGTTTCCGAGTGAATGATTCACGTTGAATTACCAGCACAACGCACCTCCTTTTCAAGTCAAGTTAAAAATAATAAGAAGATATTTCCTCGTCTATCGGATTCCCGGTATAACGTGTCTGCGGATAGCCCGAGGCACCGATAAACTCGGTAATGGCCGTATAATGGGAGGGTCCCGTGGGCCGCGCGATTTACTACCTTAACATCGATAATATCACTTTAATTCGATGTATCTATCGAGTATACTCGTAACTATTGATTGTGATGTTATATCGAGCCTCCTTCTGCCTGTGCAGCTTCAGCGGGAAACTGCTCGCTTGCTAACCGGAGGTTGCGGGTTTTAATCCCGTGGAGGAGCAACAAATTTGTGTTAGTTGTTTCTTCCTAGGACTGTAGAGGCCGATCACCTGATTGTCTGGAAAGGAAGATCATCCATGCGTCGGATGGGCATGTAAAAAGTCGTGTTACTCTTCTATCTCATCTCATTGTGAAACTAAAGTGTCGTTTTCTGGTTTTCCTTTAGTCGCCTAACACAACACGCAATGGGAGAAGTTGGGTGGGTGCCAGTCTTATCCGGACACTCTACGGATACCAAACATAGTTACTGGGTGTCCGTAAGAGGCGACTTAGGGAAAACAAGAAGACGGGCAGCAGCGTCTTTCTTTTGGTTTACCTACCACCTATATTGCGATCCCCTAAACGCCTGCCAAGCGTGGAAACTATGGCAACCCCTCCCTATAAAGGGGGAGGCCTTTGATCAGCAGTGGACATCCTTTGACTGTTGCTGCTGATGATGATGATGTTCACTCTCCGTTTAACCCTGTTCTGTTTGTTATAATAAATATGTAAAAACTGTGAGGCACCATAAAAATTACGTGATGTCAGCAATACCGACGTTACTGATACAAATGTTACTCCTGCTATAACATTTTGATAGTTTAATTATCATAAAAATATGGGACACCCCAAGTGGTCTCCACCGGCCCCTAAAACCACACCAACACCATCTCTTAACCATCAGTGGGATCACCATCCCTTGTAATTATTAATTAAAGTTATAAAATTACTTGATTAACTTATATTAGTAATTCAAACGGACATTACTGGTCCGACTCACCGATGTAATACACCAAAACTTTACAAGCCGAATTGGACACATCCAATCCAGGAGAATAAATGCAGCACCCAGGAAAATCTGTGAATATTACTTAAAACACTCATTAATATTTTCAACGAAAAGAGCCAGGTCTGAACGGTCCGACGATCCGAGTGACACTGCCACGACGTTGCGTTGTATTTATAGTAAATCCAAATTCACTTGTGTAAATCTACCCTCAATAATTATTATTAATTTTACAATTAATTTAATCACAAGAATAATTTGAATAATGATAACTTAAACCCCAACAAGATTGACGAAATAAGGATGCCGAAACGTCTCCACCCCGGCAGATATATTATTAAAAAATATACTTATTATTATCAAGCTGGACCCCATTCATTCTATAATTTTGTACTGTCAAAAGGAAATCGGCAGTTATGCAGAATGTCGAATAGTGAACTAGCAAATACCAGCACCCATGTTTATTGCAGGCCCGCAGACCGCGGTGCTCCGAATATTCTATGCCGGACGGTATTTGAGCCTCCTTTGCATAGTAATCATGCCATCACGGTGCCCTATAGAAGGGTTTATCAATAAATCAACCTGTAGAAGGATCGTTCCTTTCGTGCCTACATTTAATCATGTTAAAATAGTCCTAGCAAATCGATATGAGACTAAATTACTTTGTTAATATAATGACGAAATATGAATTTTGTGTAAAAGTAGTTTCATTTCAATGTGTTGTATTGGAAGACATTAAACACTGATTGATATTTACCAAGAATATTTTCAAACCTCGTGTTGTCCTACATATACTTATACAGACAGACAAAAAAAAACTATAACACTTTGCCTAACCTGGAAATCAGTCCGAGACCTCGCATCCCTGACAGTTATACTGAAAATCCAGCCTATGTCTGCATTGCGATGCCAATCGTCAACTGAGATATAGTTACTAAATCTAGTTTTTAAAATACTCTAAATAATAATTTTGTTTCTTTTTTGTAGAAAAACAAGATGGGGGAAGTGGAATCTAATTAATGGGTTAATCCCAATGGATTACTTTCATTATCCTTCGTGAGAGAGCAATGAACCTGCTATAGTATTATCGCTTTATCAAGACACGTGGAGCTTTCTATTATCAGAGGTACCTACCACAGGTCAAACACAGCCCTTATAATATATACTTGTAGACTTTCGCGTTTCATTATCAAACTTTATTTTAATCAGGAATTAGCGCGGTTCAGCTTTTATTTTGACTTGACGTTTCGGCTGGGTTACACCAGCCGTGGTCACTAGCAGACTGGTTCAGCGAGACGGATCCGTGCGAGAGTTAGAAATGTCTTCGTCTACCCCCGTTCTTTCAGTTGTAACGTTAAGTCCACTACACACTACACTCACAGCATCTGTATATTTATCCGCCCGCCTTTCGCCCGCAATAAGCGAGGTTTTGTCATTTTAATCACTGGTTCGCATGCAGCTGATAAACTAAAGCCATCTTCCCGATTGAAATTTGATATTGCTTGATTTCAATCGCTTGTTAAAATTACATACTGTACCGTATAAAAGTATAGGATATGTGACCTATGTGGCTGAGACGGCATTATAGCAACTTCTGACGATTAACAAAAGTTATAAGCCCATTAGAAAGCGCACGTGCGAGGCATTATCTTACTCTGCAATCAGGTGATCAGCCTGCACTGAAAAAGAAAATGCACGCCACTGCTATTTATTAACGAATTATACAAATAATTATTGATATTACCTAGTCCAGTAGTTAGTTGCATGTCTTACCTAAAAACTATTCAAACTAATATAATAAAGCTGAAGAGTTTGTTTGAACGCGCTTATCTCTGAAACTAGCAGTCGGATTTGAAAAAAATATGTTTGAATTTGATAGTTCAATTCTTGAGGAAGGTATTTAACATCACGCTACGACCTTCGGGGGAAAAGCAAAAACGTTTCTCGTGGATGAAGATGACATGGAACAGCTAGTTTTCATTTTAAAAGGAAAATGACAAATAAAAATCACATTACGTAGGTAATAAAAATATTATTTATTAAATAATCTAGGTATCTTCAAATTTAGCACTAACAACCTATGTATTATTTTTATAGTATTAGTTTATTTATTTTATTTAATATGTAGGTATGTGTTATTATTATATTTCATTTTTATTAATTGTATACTTGCTCCTACCTTTTCATTGTTTCTTCTTTCCTTATAGGAGCCTGCTGGGAGAGAACTCATATTGGGTTAAGTACACCATTGTACATATTGTGTGTTATTTTGTATTTTAAAACTGTTTGTGTTTGCAATGTGTACATAAAGTATAAATACAAATAAATATGTAAACAAATCTTGAGATCATTTAATTAACCTTTTTTATTCTTTTGGTGGCCGGTTATTAGGTAGGTAACTACAAAGGTATACCAAGGTATTCATAGGTCTATGTAGATTTAAAGTACCCACCTACTAACAGGTCACCAAAAGACTTAAAAATTATAATAATTGATCTCAAGAGTTCCTTGTTTTTTTAAGATGGTTAGTTAATAGTGTTAAATTTTATGGAGATACCTAGATTGTTTGATAAACAATATTTTTATTATGTAAAGTGATCTTTATTTATCATTTTCCTTTTATAATGAACTAGCTGTTCCATCCAGCTTTATTGCATTAGTACCTACTTATAAATAAAATGTGTTATTGAATAGTTTTTGGGTAAGACAGATAATTAGGTATAGGTAACATCAATAATTATTTGTATAATTTGTTATCAGAGTTGATAAATAGGTATGCCAAGTTAATATAGTCCATATTATAAAATTGTAATTGATATTTACTCAACTGAAGAAAACAAAGTAACTGGCTACAAACTGATTGAATTAGTAGGCAAGTTGACGGTTACAACCATCATTCATCAAAAATCCATTGATTTTTGGGGTGTATGTGTCCTTTTATTTTAGACCAACAGAAATTATTAAGGGCGTATCGGGCAAGTTGATTCTTTAAAAATTGATATGTTCGGGCGTAAACACCATAATGTATGGTATGTACCATAAGGTATGTCGTTTACGACCCAAAACTAAACATATATCGTTGAAAATTGTTAGGCGTAAAAGCATTTGTATAATCTACGGTGGCGTTTACTACCATCGATTTTATAATAATTAACAGTGGTTGCTGTTACGACACAAAAACCAAAAATATCTGTTTTATTTGCTACAAAAAATGGGGTCGTAAACACCATTTTTTGGCGAATTGGATGATTTTAAATATTATTATACAGATCGATAGAGCAGAAAAAACTGAGTAGGACTGCATTAAAAAGTCATTTTCGCCAAAATGGTGGTTACGCCCTTTGAGCCCCGAGGTATCGATATGGGTGGTGGAAATAGGAACTAAAATATTCTCATGAAAATTACGATCAGTTTGACGTATTTGCATAGACAGTGGCGACACTGACGACTCACAGATAAGCTAGCTTTATTAAAAATTTAATTTGGGTTATACGTTGATAGGATCCAATTAAACCAACAGTACCTAATTTGGTTTTATTTTATATTACTTTAATGGAGCGACCCCAGGAGGTATCAGTTTTTTATACCACCAAGGTGGCCCGCTTGATGGTAAGCAGTCATCGCAGCCTATAGAAACTAGTAACACCAGAAGAATCACTAGCGTGTTGACGACCCTAAACACTATATGAACACAAAATGTAACGAAAATAGCCTATTTCAGTGTAATTGATGGTAGATTAGTGCAGATGAGCAGTTCTGTTTCGGATAACCTAAAAGTAGGTTCTAGATCAGTCTGATTTGAAGATCTAACTATAAAATATTAAAATATTAAAAGTGTGCTGGCAGATATTGTAGTAACGACAGCCACAAGGATCTTATTAACAGTATGTATAAGGAGATCATAAAAATCTTACGTTCCAGTGCTACTGTCTCGTATAGTCGGGGGAAAGTGGGCCGTAAAAAACCCTTGGCTGGGTGGAATAAGCACGTGGGCGAGGCTCACAGGAGTGCTAGACTAGAGTTCAACACGTGGTTGCTACATGGAAAACCATCAAATGGACCTATTTATGACGCGATGACAAACACGCGCAAGGTATTTAAAGGCAGATTAAAGTGGTGTCAAAACCACCAAGAACAGATCAAAATGGATATGTTAGCCAAACATCATTCAAACTCAAATTTTAAGCGGTTTTGGAAGGATACCAAAAAGTTGAACAGTAGACCGGGCATTCCTGTGAGTGTGGACGGAATATCTGGCCATAGAGGCATAGCTGAGATGTTCAAAACACAGTTTTCTTTGAACTCGGCGCTGGGTCCACCGAACCGGGAGCTCGAACCTGGGCCTGAGGGTACCGAAGTGTCAACTCTGATCCTCAGTAAACTGGTGAAGATAAAAATAAATAAGATTACGAGGGGTCGCTCTCCGGGCCACGATGGATTCAGCATCGAACACCTGCAGCATGCTGGTCCCCACTTACCTCGTGTGCTGGCGTTAATTTTCAATCTCTGCCTCAGCCACGCGTATCTTCCAGATGATCTGATGCGATCCCTGGTGGTACCGATAGTGAAAAACAGGACGGGAGACATATCGGATAAGGCGAACTACAGGCCTATATCTCTAGCCACCGTAGTAGCTAAAGTACTTGACAGCGTGTTGAATTTACACTTGAATGAGCACATCAAGCTACACGACGCCCAGTTCGGCTTTCGACCTGGGTTGTCTACAGAAAGTGCAATAATAAGTCCGAAGCACGCCGTCAAGTACTATACTGATAGGAAAACGCCAGTATACGCGTGCTTTCTAGACCTATCTAAGGCCTTTGACCTAGTTTTCTACGACGTTCTCTGGAAGAAAATGTTATACGAGTACCTTTTGCTTGGTATCCAGACAAACCCGATTTAGGGTTTTTGAGATACTTTTTGTAATAAACTGTTATGTACCCTTTTTAATATGAATAAAGAAAAAAAGAAAAAAAAAAAGACGTCCTTGCCACCCGAGATCGCATCACTTCTTCGGTACTGGTACCTAAACCAGGAGGCGCGGGTGCGCTGGGCGGTCGAGTTGTCGGGCCCGTGCAGGCCGGAGTGCGGAGTGCGGCAGGGCGGCCTGACCTCGCCCCTGCTCTTCGGTCTGTATGTAAACGCGCTGATCGAGGAACTCAGCAGTACCCATGTCGGTGTACGTCATGAGAAAGGTTCTCCGATTGTGTGAGGCATATGCCGCCTCGCATGGGCTAAAATATAATAGCAGTAAGTCCGAGTACATCGTCTTCAGGGCTGGTACCAAGTGTCCGTATACTGTACCACCTTTAATATTAAATGGACAGCCTATACACAGAGTCTATAAACTTAAGTACCTAGGACACTTGGTAACAGAAGACATGAAGGACGATGTAGACATGGAGAGGGAACGCAGAGCGTTGTCAGTCCGGGCTAATATGCTGGCCCGCAGGTTCTCCCGATGTGCAGCGGCAGTGAAAGTGACTTTGTTCAAAGCTTACTGCACGTCGCTGTACACGGGGGCCCTGTGGCTTAAATATACCCAAAATACTTACAATGCTCTGCGGGTCCAGTACAACAATGCGTTCAGGATGATGTTGCGGCTGCCGCGCTATTGCAGCGCGTCAGCAATGTTCGCTGAAGCGCACACAGACGGGTTCGCGGCTACCTGGCGCAAGCACACCGCGTCACTGCTGCGCCGGCTGCGCGACAGCCCCAACTCCATCCTGCGCGCGATAGTGGCGCGGCCCGATAACCCGCTCGTGAGAGAGATGGTCAATCGGACCAAATCCCTTTTAGTTGTAAATATTTAATACTAACATAGGTTAAGTTTTATTGTTACTAACAAATATGGGCCTAAGTTGTCTTAGTAAATAAACTAAATATAAAATATTATTTACTAATAAAATATTAAAAAAAAAATTGAACCAACTTCAATAACACTAAAAAGTATAAAATAATTTAAATATTATTGAAGTTGGTTTTAGCGTATCTGCTGGGTTTATTTTGCATATTTTTAAAATATTTTATTTTATTTTTAGTGATATTTTCATACATAAAGATTAATAATCTAGGTCGTTTATGATCACATTATCATCTACATAGTTTTACATAATTCATGTTTCTTCAGGAACAATTAATCCGGTCGTAATGAAATTTGCATGGAATTATTGTAGTAGTTTACTCTCTCGAATAAAAAAAGAATCATCAAAATCGGTTTATATTTGTCAGAGTAATATAATGGAGAACATCAGTATTATGGTTATTATCAGATAAATTCCTCCACATCGTTCATGGTCCTCCAGGAAGTTCTTATCCGCTGTGATAATTACAGTGGTTGCTTCTTTCTAATAAAAATAATTATTGAAATTGGTAATTATTTGCATTGGTAATATTCAGAGTTATTACCATTTTTGTCCTCAATAAGTGACAAAAATGTCATCTTTTAGGCATTCCTGCAGTTTTTTCTGAGACGCCATTCTTGTTTTTCAGGAACTGATTATTCGTAAGCAATATTTTTTATGGGATGGGCCTACCCGTACAAGAAATATTTTTTTAAATCGGTTCATAATTACCAGAGTTATGCGCGAACATACATAGAATTGAGAACCTCCTCCTTTTTTGAAGTCGGTTAAAGATATTCACAAATCAGAAAGCGTCATCGTGTTTGATAAGAGTCGTCCCGTCTATAAAGGTCGGCAGCCCCAAACGTATTAAAGTACTGAAAAAAAACTTGATTTGATTTAGGGAATTGAATCGAATACTCGGGTCAATCGACTTTTATTCGTAAACAAGCTTCATAATAGTGTTGCCTTTGCTTAGATTATTCAAGCGTAAAAACGTTACTCTTTCTTTATATGGAACATAAATAGAATTTACGTTATATAGTAATAATAATAATAAGGGGCAGGGCAGCTTGTGGCGAGCTGTTGGTGCGTAACGACACCACGGACCCGAGTGCTCCAGAGAGTAGGTCAGGGCCCCCACCTCGGCGAGTCTTCGTCGGCCGAGTGGAACCCGAAGGGGACCCGCAGGACTCTCAGCTCTGGCTTGCCTTAATTGGCCATCCAGAGAGGAGCTGTTAGAGCTATATGCTCCAGGGGTGGAAGTGTTAAAGGGCATAACGCCGCGAGTAACTTCGGGGAAAGCGCAGCACACCTCTCGACACCCCTGAGCCATTCACACCGGTGTTGCTCCCTGTCGTCCGCTGACGATCATTTAGGGAGCCCATCTAGTGGGTGGCAAGTCACCACTTGCCGCAAAATAATTTGAAATAAAATTATGGCAAGTGACCCCGGCCTTTTGAAATAGCTCAGTCGCCAGTCCACCAAATGCTCAACCCCATAAACTTAGAATTCTTTTCACATACTTGCAATAGTCCCTACCACCTGCCGAGGTCAACTGCGGTAATTTCATCATTGTGGCAGTTAATCCCGGGAGGTGTATTACACACCATTTACTTCTTCTAAAACGGGCCTCTACGTGTTGGATTCGTCCCCACGCAAGCCTCTAAAAGACCGCGCTAAGCCCGTGAGTAAATAAAACATAATAATAATATCTTGGGACAATCCACACACGGTCATCTGATCCCAAACTAGGCAGAGCCTGTACTATGGAAACCAGACAACTGATACTAATACTTATATACATATTTTTTTTGTAAATACATACTTAAATAGATAAATAACACCCAGACACTTGGTGGGAATCGAACCCACGACCCATCGGTTAGCGGACAGGGTGTCTAACCACTAGACCAACGGGCCCGTCAAAATATACTCACACGCGCATCCACACAACGACACCTCAAGCTAGACTGTTTGGACTTTGATTTGAACTATTAGAAGTAGAACGCTGCGAATCGGGTGAGAGGGTGCAATATTCGCCGGCCGGCTGTCTTCGTATAACCTACTTGTTTTTAGTGTGTGGTGATCTAAAATACATAAAACTTCAAGTGCCACTTAAGAACGATCCCGGGATAACTAGCCGAAAAGAGGTGAATGGTGTGGGCGTGCATCTCTGGAAACGCCGAGACGAACCACCCGAGTACGTTGTTAAGGTAAGGGCTGTATTGTACATACTTGCTGTTGACCACCGGCTTCACGGAAGATTGGTATTCCATCATCTATTGAATATCCGCGGAATCTGCGTAATCTCGTTATCCGACCCAGAGTTTCGCTGCAAATTAAGTGACGGCACATCTTTTTTGGTGTTGTTTTTTATCCCTCTCGGCAGGTACGACTGGTGGCATGTCCCATCCCATTCTAACAATTATCTGTGTTCTATGTAGCGAATTTATCGTTATCTAAGGTGTCAAACTTGATGTTTAACCGTGTGTACATACACCATACAACGTGGCAGACAGCTCGTCAAATAAATAATTCTTATTATTTTATTTTTATTATCTCTACATTATTTTTCTCTCTTGCATTTATAAGCTAAATTAGGGATGTCAGACTCTTATTTTATTTCGATGCCGATGGAATAAAATATGCAAATATAAATCAAAATTATTTCATCCTAGTGTGCGATAATTTAGATTTATATTTGCATATCGAATATAACATTAATAATAAAGGTGTTAACTGTCACTCGATTTTCGCTTGAAACCTTCTAAAGCATCGATACATTATAAATTTTAACTTTCTCGACATATCCCGCTAATGGCCACTCCGAATGAAATATTGCAATTTTTCATAAAAAAATCATAAATTTTGTACTTAATATATTTTTTAAATAAAGAAAATATTATTTCTTTTAAGTTAGCCGCTTTAATGGATAAAATTGAAACGTGTTTAAGTTTGGATCATTCACTCGAAGGGGTTAGGGGAATGGTACCTAGTCCTTATTTAATATTAAGGGTATAATTTACCCGTGGCGTGTCCGGGTAAGAATAGCACCATCCCATCTCCTCCCGTTGGATGTCCGTAAGACGTGACTACAAGGGAAAGCAAGAAGACGGGCAGCAGCGTCTTTCTATTGGGTTACCTACCACCTATCCTGCGATCCTCAAGAGGCCTGCCAAGTGTGGGGATTATGCCAACCCCCTCTTTGTAAGGGGGGGAGGGGTTCTTTGCTCCTGTGGTCACGAGCTATTGAGCAGCAGATATTCTGCCTAACCACCACCTTTTTAACCGCCTTCAAAATGTGGTTCTATATTCGACGTGTATTTATGTAATACTAGCTGACCCACGCAGCTCCGCCTGCGCTATTTTTACGTTAACTAAACTTTTTATAACAGACATTCGCATCGAATACATAACCTCCTTTTTTATAGTCGGTTAAGAACTGGGACCCACTTTTTACTTGCTCTCCGAAGCACGGACCCGTTTAGTTCAAATGGCGTTAAACGGTCACCCATCTATTTAATGACCTTACCTTACGTTGCTTAACCCGATCGATTACAAAACCTTGATAACAACTCTCTATGAGTGTTCCCTTACTAATATTTATTATATTATAAAGAAAAATTGATACAATCTGACCAAGAGTATAACCAAGTACCCATTTTGACTTTAATCCCCTCTCCCAAAAGAACCGTGCTAGATTACGGGATAAAAAGTGTCCTATGTCCTACCTCGTAGTAAGATCTCAAATCATGCCAAGTTTCATTTGAATCCATTCAGTAGTTTCGGCGTGATGCTCAGCCGTGATACAGACAGACAGACAGACAGACAGACAGACAGACAAAAATTAAAAAAATTACATTTTTGGCCTCAGTATCGGTTATAGAATGCCCTCCAAATATAATTTTCAAAATATCTTCAATGTACAGAATTGGACCTGTTACAGTTTTATTATAAGTATAGATATAGATTAATAAAAATGCACAGTATTCACATAATATGTTAGTCGGTGCTAAGCATGGCATGTTAACTAACACCATTACCGGCTGGCAAGGACTTTTCAATAATGAAGGATTTTAGAATATTATCTTTGAAGTCGGTTTTTATTTTTAGTAAAAATTTTATTTTTCCGTATAATCTCCCTGACATAGTTTAAGACGCACTAAACCTATACAGAAGTAGATTGTTACCAGTTTAGTCTTTTCCTTGGTAGCGAATATTACGTAAACCAGGCACATGGCGCAAGCCGCAACTTCTAAGGCATCACGAGCCGCCCCCAGCATGTTTGTACACGGTGTTGTTTGGCGTTTTAATTAATTATACCGCAATTTACAGCTTCCTGATACTTAATCAATCAACGCTGCCGGCATTTCGAGGTGCTCGTCACTTCGTAACGATCACCAGTACGAGTTGCCTGGCTAATGATGTTTTCGGACTAAGTTAAATTGCATTAATTAACGTTTACTGGGTTATTTAGATGTTAGCGCCGATTCACTGGCAACAACATAAACTATTTTAAAAAAAAATAACCGACTTCAAAGTAAATTATCTAAAAAGCATAAAATAACAAAAGTATATTGAAGTCGGTGCTAGCACATCATGTTAGCTAACACTAGCACCAGCTGACACCGACTTCAATATATTTTCATTATTTTATGCTTTTTAGATAATTTACTTTGAAGTCGGATATTATTTTTAAAAGAAAAATAGTTTATTTAACACTTTTTAGTGACTTATTTTAGCAAAATAGGTATCAGCACTATCACGCAACTCGAACGTCTACGTTACTACAGTAACTTACTGAAAACATAAAAAGTTTATATCTCTTAAACTATTTTGTATCTCTATTTACACGACTCGACGCAAATATGGCCGTACGCCGATCACCAACTAGACACATTACGTGTACTGATAGCAATGACGGGATAGCAACTCGTAGTGAATCGCAGCCAGACCTCAGACAAATGATACAGCCCGACATTAACAAAGTAACTCTTCGAAAACGAAAGTAACCTGATGATGATCTTTCAGACAAATTTGATCAATTTGAAAGCAGAATGACGACCATGTTAACTAAAATATCACAAACTCAAACAGATAAGTTAGACAAAATATCCCAACAAGTCTCGCTTATAACTAACCAGATTTCCGAAATAAATTCTACTACAAACCAGCTTTCTATTGAACAAAATAGAGTCAAGGAGGAATTAAAGAAGATGGAAAGTTCTAATATAGATATGGAAGAAAAAATTAAAAACCTTCAAAATAATTTCGGTAGACTTAAAGCTTCGTCCTCATTCACTACACAGCCTCCAACAGATCTCACTGTAAAAAATATGGTCTCAGAGATACAAGAGCGTTTTCAGAGGGAGAAAAACATTATCATAAGTGGCATAGAGCTGAGAGAATTGAATATGATAACCAAGAAATTGCCAAAATTATAAAACTAGCAAACCCTAACTGCCAATAAAATGCTTCCGGTTGGGAAAATACTGCAAAGATAAATCACGTCCTATTAAGGTTTGCTTTGCATCCTCTGATACAGCTAAGCTGATTTTACGCAACAAGAAATTAATCTCAGAACAGATAAGTAACTTAAAATGTTACGGTGATCAAACTCCAAATCAGAAGGAAGAATTGCTAAAGTTACGAGATGAGCTGAAAAGAAGAACGGACGAAGGCGAAGAAAATCTTATCATCAAATATGTAAAAGGTGTTCCTAAAATTATCAAAGCCATTCAAAGCCATCCAAAAAACTAACTCAATTACCTGAATACCTAAATGAACACCAAGTGTCCTCAAATTATATCACGTACCAAATATCAAATACTCACACAGACGTTATTAATAATCCAAAATCGTTAAAATGTCTTTATGCAAACGTGCGCAGTATTGTCAGTCCAGGCAAACTTGACGAACTAAGATGTGTAATTCACTCTATACCAAGTACAGTACATGTTATAATCCTCACGGAGACATGGATAAAAAATGAATCTGAAGCTTATAATTTGAATTTAGTCAACTATACACACTATTATAACTTCCGAAGCAATTCGCGTGGAGGAGGAGTGTCAATGTACGTGCATAACGGACTCAAACATAATTTTATTGAGGATCTATACGAAAATGATAACCATTATTTATGGGTACATTTAAATAAGTTCTGTTTAGACATTGGTGTTATTTACAAACCGGAAAGAACTAACTACAACAGCTTCCTTGAAACTTATTCAAAACAGCTACAAAAGCGAAACCGAGCAATAGTATTTGGTGATTTTAATTACAATTTGATAAAGAAGAACCCAGGTGTCGACAATTACAAACAAACTTTACAAGATAATGGATTTATTTTATTAAATAAGTTAAACACAACCTACTGTACAAGAGAGACATCGAGTACGAAAACTATACTTGACCATGTCAGCACTAATCTCAGGAATAACAAATTTCATCTGGCTATTGTCAACTCGGCGATGTCCGATCACAAACATCTATATTTGGAAATTCATAAGCACAAACTGGAGAAGCCTAAAAGAATTACTTACATAACAATCAACTATAATAAACTATACAAGATACTTGAACAAGACATTCGTACATTACCGAAGAACGATGAATATACATATGATGATCTCGAAACTAAATTAAAAAAAGCCGTTGAGGAGAGCAAAATCACCAAATCCAAAATAAAAAATCCACCTAAGTCAGATTGGATCAACAAAAGTATAACAGAAGCGATAAGTGAAAGAAATGAATTATTGAGTACCTACACGAAGACAAAATCCGAAGAAGGGGAAACACTAAAACAAAATATGGAGAAGAAATTAATAGCAGTAAGGAAAGAAGTCAGAGAAAAAATACAATATGCTAAAAGTAAATATTACCACAAGACCTTTAAAGAATGTGACAAAAAACCTTTAAAAATGTGGCAATTAATAAACTCCTTATATAATAACAAACCGATAAATAAAACTATCCCTCCTAAACTTGAAACACAGTCGGGTTGCTTCACTAAATTGTCTGATATATGCAACTGTTTTAACTCTTTCTTTGTTAATATAGGCACCATCTTAGAAAATCAGATCCTTCAAAAATATCATGACATTGAAACTTCAAGCTATTGTATAATAATGAAGTAGATTTAAAAGGTAAAGAATTAACAGAGCTAGCAGCAGTCTCAACGCGGGAAGTCAGCAAAATAATAGATACGTTAAAGTCCAATACCACAACTGGCCTCGACGGTATTTCTTGTAAAACTCTCAAATGTATTAAAACTGTAATACTTGATCAACTAACGTTTCCAATAAACGAGTGCTTGAAACATGGTTATTTTCCAGACTCTCTGAAAACTGCAAAAGTAAGCCCAATATTCAAATCCGGTACTAAAACTGACCCAGGTAACTATCGTCCCATTTCAGTGCTTCCAGCAATATCTAAAATCTTCGAAAAAGTTATTTTCAATCGCTTGGATAATTATCTGGATTCCATTAACTACCTGTTTCCTAACCAATATGGTTTTCGCCCTCGTTCAAACACACTCTCAGCTTGTAATGATCTAGTTACCAACATAAAATGTAAAATAGACCAAAAACAAATCGCTCTCGGTATATTCATAGACCTAAAAAAGGCATTTGACACGATTAGTCATAAACTACTCCTTTTGAAGCTCCAGGCCATCGGGATTAAGGACTCCGCATACAAAATAATACAGTCTTACCTTTCTAACAGATATCAGATAGTAAAAATTGATAAAATAGTAAGTAGTCCCGAACAAATCACTTGCGGCGTTCCACAAGGCTCTATTCTAGGGCCTTTGCTGTTCTTGATACATATTAATCATATTAAAGACCTACGCCTAGCTGGAGACCTAACCCTGTATGCCGATGATACAAGTCTTTTTTATTTTGGTACAGATGCTCAAGCAATTTTTACACAAGCTCAAGAAGACCTTAATACTTTACATACTTGGTTCCAATATAATTTATTGACTATAAACGTAGCAAAGACCAACTACATGATTTTTTGTGCTAAAAATAAAAGAGTCACAGATTATCAACAATTACATATTAATAATGAACCATTAACGAGAGTTGAGTCTGAAAAATATCTTGGTCTAACCCTTGATAGTAACCTAACATGGAAGCCACATTTAGAGAAATTACGATCTAAATTATCTTCCCTAATGGCTGTTCTTCGAGGTACCGTGAGATGTTTTCCAGATTCTGTTAGGTATATCATATATAATTCCCTCATAAAATATCACTTAACTTATCTTATTGAACTATGGGGCTCTGCTGCTCGGACTAATCTATCGCAGTTGCAAAGTGCTCAAAATAAAATAATAAAGTTACTTTTCCACCTAAACTACTATACTCCAACAGAAACTGTTTATGACAAGACAAATCTGATGACACTTGGTCAAATATACAGATACCAAACCTGTTTACTAATCAGGAAAATCCTTGCGAAAGATATACGCTCACAAATAACTTTTACAACAAAATCACAATATCAAACTCGACTAATGAGAAGCGCTAATAATATCTGTTTATATAAACCACGAACCAACTACGGTAGCAGAAACATTCGATTTGAAGGTGCCAAAATGTATAACGACTTACCAAAAGATATTAAAGAAATACGTTCCTTCCCATTGTTTAAAAAGAAATTAAAATTCCACATTATGAAAAAAATATAAAAAAAAATAATAATTAAAGTCTGATCGCCATATATTGCTTTCAATATACTACTTACTTATGAATACATTTCCGATACGTAATAAAGCCCTCGCATTCACTAGTCGCATTCTGTTGCATGTTGATAAAACTTTCTTGTAAACCTACCCACAAAAAATAGTATATCATTGGTTATAGTAATAAAAAATAAAATGAATAAACTATTTTATAATAAATTAAAACCGACTTCAAAGTAAATTATCTAAAAAGCATAAAATAACGAAAATATATTGAAGTCGGTGCTACCTAATCATGTTAACTAACACTATCACCAGCTGACACCGACTTCAATATATTTTCGTTATTTTATGCTTTTTAGATAATTTACTTTGAAGTCGGTTTTAATTTTTTATAAAATAGTTTATTTAACACTTTTTAGTGACTTATTTTACCAATATAGGTATCAGCACTATCACGCAACTCGAACGTCTACGTTACAGTAACTTACTGAAAACTTAAAAAGTTCATATCTCTTAAACTACTGGACCGATTTTGATGAAACTTGTACTCTACCCTAAGTTGAACAATACTCTAACTGATGCAAAAAGAATTTTCGAAATCGGACTTGTAGTTTCTGATAAATCCGTGGACAAACCTACATACATACATACATACACTCATAAAATTTGGTAAATTTGTTTAGAAGCCCACATAGACTAACATATATTAATATTACGCATTTTTATCAATATTACATACATACGCGTCGAATAGAGAACCTTCTTTTTGAAGCCGGTTAAAAATAGTGCTCTAATAATAATAACTAAGTAAATAGTGCTATGTGCAATGTTATAATGAAATAACTATAACAATTTTCTGTAACTCGTTCCCAGTATTTTGTAAGTGTTCTCGTGTTTCTCATTGTAAGTGAATTGTATTCTTTTTGAGAAATAAATGTCTTAAACCATAAACTACTAGACCGATTTTGATGAAACTTGTACTCTACCCTAAGTTGAAAAATACTCTAACTATTGCAAAAAGAATTTTCGAAATCGGACCTTTAGTTTCTGAGAAATCCGCGGACAAACCTACATACATGCATACATACACTCATAAAATTTGGTAAATTTGTTTAGAAGCCCACATAGACTAACATATGTATATTAATAATACGCATTTTTAACCGACTTCAAAAAAGGAGGAGGTTCTCAATTCGTCTGTATATATATATTTTTTTTTTCTATGTATGTTCGCGCATAACTCTGGCAATTATTAACCGATTTGAAAAAATCTTTCTTCCATCCATTCTTTAATCCGTTAATTGGGTCCCATAAAAAAATTATTGCTTAGTAATAAGTAGTTCCTGAAAAAACAAGAATGGTGACTGCGCACTGAGAGCTGCAAGAAAGCCTATATAGATGACGTTTTAGTCGCTCGGACTCGCTCGGTCGGACAAAAATGGTCATAACTCTGGCAAATATTTACCAATTTCAATGATTCTTTTTTATTCGAAAGAAGAAACCACTGTATTGAATCTGTATGAATTTTATTACAACCGGATAAGAACTTCCTGGAGGACTATGAACGATGTGGATGAATTTATCTGGTAAAAACCATAAAACTGATGTTCTCCATTACATTGCTCTGACAATTATGAACCGATTTCGATGATTCTTTTTTTATTGGAGAGAGTAAACTACTATGATGTTTCCATGCAAATTTCATTACGACCGGATATTTTTTTCTGAAGAAACATGAATTATGTAAATCTATGTAGACGATAATGTGATCATAACCTACCTAGATAATTTTACCGTCTTCGATGGTTCAATCTTTATATATGAAAATATCACTAAAATGTTTAAAATAAAATCTTTCTAAAAAAAAATTGAACCGACTTCAATATCACTGAAAAGTATAAAATAATTTAAATATTATTGAAGTTGGTGCCAAATATACACAGCAGGTACGCTAACACCAACTTCAATAATATTTAAATTATTTTATACTTTTCAGTGATATTGAAGTCGGTTCAATTTTTTTTTAAAAAGATTTTATTATTAATATTACATACATACGCGTCGAATAGAGAACCTTCTTTTTGAAGCCGGTTAAAAAACCAGGTTAACCAGTGACGTTCAGTGTCACGTCAGTTACGTTCAGTGTCACGTCACTGACGTTCAGTGTCACGTCTGTGACGTTCAGTGTCACGTCAGTGACGTTCAGTGTCACGTCAGTGACGTTCAGTGTCACGTCAGTGACGTTCAGTGTCACGTCTGTGACGTTCAGTGTCACGTCAGTTACGTTCAGTGTCACGTCAGTGACGTTCAGTGTCACGTCAGTGACGTTCAGTGTCGTCGTCCAGTGTCGTTCAGTGTCGTTCAATGTCACTCAGTGTCATTCAGTGTCATTCAGTGTCATTCAGTGTCGTTCAGTGACGTTCAGTGTCGTCGTTCAGTGACGTTCAGTGTCGTCGTTCAGTGTCGTTCAGTGTCATTCAGTGTCGTTCAGTGTCGTCGTTCAGTGTCGTTCAGTGTCATCCAGTGTCATTCAGTGTCGTTCAGTGTCTTTCAGTGTCGTTTAGTGACGTTCAGTGTCGTCGTTCAGTGTCGTTCAGTGACGTTCAGTGACGTTCAGTGACGTTCAGTGACGTTCAGTGTCGTCGTTTAGTGTCGTTCAGTGTCGTTCAGCGTTGTTTAGAGTCGTTTTTTAGCAATAAATTTTCAATATTATTGTCTAGTCAAGTGTAATAGCCGTTGACGCTGTACTGTTATTAAATAGCTTTAACATTATGACGTCACACCCGCTCGGGTTTGTTCAGGAGCTGTCGGCGTGTTTCCGGTACTGGATTCAAAAATTATATTTATTATTTTGAAATAACTTTTGAATTATTGCGAAAAAAAACAAAAAATAGTTTTACTTTAAAACTTATATATGATCTTTCCATTTATCACATAAAAAAAATTCAAAAACCCAATAGGCATGATGACTAATTTTGAAAAAATACTCTATAATGTACTTACGGGTCTACTATTGCCGAAAATAATCATATTTTTGTATTAAATTTACAATTAATAGCAATATTTTCAATTTTTAAAATAGAGTTTGAATTTCGTTCCAAAACGATGGCCGGTGCATGGCGCCATATTGTGACGTCACTCCGGCGGTGTAAATAAACATCCGTAGGTATAAAAGTGAATCATTGTATGAAAGAAAATGTTGAGATGACAGTTTGACGGTTGTTCATTTACACAGGATTGACGTCATTCACTCTGATCAGCGTTTATTACAAAATGGCGATTAGCTGTATTTGAGTAATTTATTTGCTTAAATATCAGGAAAATCTCTCTATTATTATGAAAATGAGATGCATTTTTGGAATCAGTGCAATCTGTTCTAATATTTAAAACCACAGATTTATTGGTATTGTGTTGCAGTCATCATGCCTATTATATAGGTATTAGAATTAGTTATCAGCTCTCTGGTTGCAGTCTGGTTTCCTGGGTTATGCTATCAATTCCTTTCGAAGTCTATACCTGAATTTGTATTGGGCTAATTGACTGAAAAATTCTAATGACTGACTAAGTCATAATGATTTCTGATATTTACGCGAATATTACACATTGAAATGAAACTAATTTTACGCGTAGATCGGACTAACAATAATAATTAGAAGACCTGAGGGTACCCTAAGACAACTATGACATTTGGACAGCTACCACCTCAGTCCGCCCGTGACCATGAATGCTGTAAAGTATTCGAAACATCGGGTAATTAAAATCAAAAATAAACCGCGATATAATCCGTAAAATTAGTTTCATTTCAAAGACTGACTAAGTCATTTAGCGAACTTTGACGCTCTTTATCCTTTATCAATTTCTATTGATTTGTCAAATAAAAAAAGCATGATAAAAATACTTGTCCAATATTTTTTGGTAAACTAACTGACGTACTAATTAGTTTTTTTTTTACTCGGTCACCATCCCTATTCAGTGAACGCACAAACGGCATGCCCGCGGACCTGGGATCCGGGGTGACAGTAAATTCAGATATCTGTGCCAGTTAAACGTTATAACTGCGGACATTATTCTTTTATGAATGCTAGATTACGACTCGAGCGTTCGGGTCAGTGCGTGTGAGGAGTTTAGCTTACAAGAGGTTTTTCGACCATTTTATTATTGGTCACGGAATTTTATAACCGGAACTGATTTGAAAAAGTGCTTGTAAGGAATAAGAAGACATGATCAGTGAACACAAATGTTTGTGGTTATAAGACGTTTAGTTTTTAGTAAGGTTAAAATAAAAACTGTTTGAATATTTTTTTTTTGAAAATAGATTCAGATTAAAACCTATGTTTTTTTTTAATTTATTTATTCATGCAGACTTTCGGGCTAATATTTATTAATAAGTTGAACTATGTATTGACACATTGTTTAATAAGTTAATTTTTATAAAAATATTTTAAATTAATTAAACATACAACCAAACATGTCTGGGACCTTACACAAGATTAAGTATGATAAATAAATAGATAAAAATAACTAGGTATACGTGGTTTCCCCTCCTCCTCCCGTTGGATGTCCGTAAGAGTCGACTCTTATACCTAGTTATTTATATCTAAGAGAAATCGTATACCTAGTTATTTATATCTAAGAGAAATCGTATACCTAGTTATTTATATCTAAGAGAAAACAAGAAGACGGGCAGCAGCGTCTTTCTATTTCATTACCTACCACCTATACTGCCGCAGTAATACTGCGATCCCCAAGACGCCTGCCAAGCGTGGGGATAATGGCAACCCCTCCCTTCTAAGGTCTAGGAGGCCTTTAAGGAGGCCTTTGTTCAGCAGTGGACGTCTTGGACAGTTAAACCGAACTTCGTCTAGAAGGAACGATCGCAAGCTGCACAGTATACAGTGCTGTATAAGCAAAGTTAGTTACAGTTTCGATCAAAATCTTGTTGCTAAGTCTCTGATCAAAGACTTTAGTCAGTACATCTCTCACAAATATGGAATACGCTTTATCAATAGTTCATCTAGCGCTTTCATAGAACGAAGGCCTATTGAGCAGTTTAATTTCGAGCTGAGTTGACGAGCATTTCCAAAATGTTTGAGCGTGCATTCAGGTAATTGATGCAGTGTTCATGTTTCGTTTGAAATGAATCTATGCCTCTTTGAGAACAGTTTGAAACTGGAATTGAAACCAGTGAGATTCGTGAATGGTGATCCTGTTCAATCCTAATGGTGAAGTTGAATAAAGGTATATGCTTTTTTGGAATGTTTTGCCCTATTATAATCGGATTATATTTTATTTTTTACGACTAAAAGTGTCACAAATCAACGCTCACAAGTGGCTTATAGGTACTTATTTTCTATTTATCACTATACTCGTAGTTTATGACATATTTTTTTATTATAACACAAAATATAATACACAAATGTTAAACAAAAATATAGTGTAGATTTCCTAATAAAAAATGCTAAGCCATCCTGGAAAGAAATGGCCGAAAACTGTAAAGCCGTAAATCGCAAGACCCTAAGATCCGAGACGGTAAGTTTTTAAGAAGTCGCGATAAATGCCGCAGTCCCTTAAGCGTACTTACAACTGGGGCATCACAATTTACTGACGTACAGATTATTGTGTTAGCTTACATTACAACACCGAAATTTAAGGTTTGATTCTTTGACTGAGCAACGAAGAGTTTCTTTGGAAACAATATTTTTTTTTAAACTTTCTGCGTAGATCGGACTAACAATAACAATTAGAGGACCTGTGGATACCCTAAGACAACTATGACGTATGGACAGCTACCACCTCAGTCCGCCCGTGACCATGAATGCTGTAAAGTGTTCGAAACGTCTGGATATTAAAAAAAAAAAACTGCGATATAAATCGCAGAATATAACATAATACTATTTATATCTACGGATTACAATCCGTAAAATTATTTTCATTTCAATCTGATTATTAATTGTTTGCACTGCGGTACAGTCGACGGTCTGGGTGCCGGAATTGATACGGGCATGATACGTGTTAAGTGCATAATATTCTCCGCCATTTGTTTTCCATCCGTGCCTGCTATGCTCACAGCACGGTCATGGTATTTGTATGGCCCTTTCTACTGGGCAACATAGATCGATCGTTCGTCACCATCGATATACTACATAATATATCGATGCACGTCACCAAAATTTTGTTTTGTTTTTGCAGATAGCTTTTTTATAACACCTTGAATACTAAGATTAGCGTCGACGACGTCAGGTCCCGATACCAAATGGAATTTATTTATTTTCTTCTGAGTCGTCTGAAGGGTACTTTTAAGTGTCAAAGTTCTAAAGCAATTTTAACTGAACAAAGTTTTAAGTGGGCCGAAAGGTTTGGAATCTACAAGTGACGCCCCGAGAGCATTTGTCAGTAATAGCCAACATTTTATTACAAATACAGGGATCGCAAGTTCTGAATAAAATAAAATGAATGCTGTGTTTAGTGATTTCATTCAATTTTTATTTCACTCAGGTGTGAGCAATGCTATTATAAACCATAGATATGTTATATCCCTACTGCGCGCCAAAAATTGTGACTTATGTATTAATTTTCTCAAATATAGTAAAGGTTATCATTTCCTTATTATTTGATTTTGTACAGTACTTTGTGCATTTTCTAAATACGCATGAAGGCATTTTACTTAATTTACAAAGGCATACGTCTCGCTCGTTACATTTTACCGACGCGTGACTTACTGCTAGTTCACCCAATTTGGGTTAATTTCGATGTGCATACAAAACTTTACCTTTCTGTAATATTGTTGAAACTACCTTATTCTAGTAGCTGCAATAAAGTTTTAAAATAATGTAGGTTATATTTTGATGACTAAGACCACTGATGCTACAAACCTGTAGGTATATGAACTTCTGTGCAAAATTTTAAGTTCTACTTTTGACACAACTTTTCAACCCCATAGTTAAAACCAGGTTAAGGTTAGGTCCGTAAAATTTGTTTTATTTCAATGTGTAATATTCGCATAAATATCAGATATGATTAGGGATAGGTTTTTTGTAAAATTAAAAATAAGTGGTTAATGATGTCAATTCCAGAGTATTTTCACTAAATTTCCAATCACTCCATACAAAGTTTACCCCTAGCGCACCCCTAAGAGTTGTTTTTAAAAATTCATGAAACACGTCGTTATTTATCTTATTCAAAAAGTCCATAAATCAGTAAAATAAAAAGCTCCATACAAATTTTAACACCCCCTAGTATTACCATCTCCTAATGGGTTGATTAAAAAAAATATTGTTTTCACTACCTAATACCTACGTAATGAACCTGTATGCAAAATTTTAAGAAAATATATTTTAAGGTAGTTGTTTAATCTTACCCAAACCAAAAAGGTAGAGAATTGCAAAGGATTTTTCCGAGATATCGAAGTTACCCAAAAGTTGTAACATTGAATGATCACTAAAACGTTAATTTCTCAAATATTTTTTATTCAATCATCCTAATGGTAATATTATTAACATTTTGAGTATGTAAGCACACCCACCGCACTATAGTATAATATAATAGGTCTAGTCAACCAGTATATTTATTTTACAGTACTTATCCATAAAAATCTGAGAAAAGTGTTCAAGTTACCCAACTTGACTGCACATAAATACATGATATATATATATCTGTTAGAGCACCATCTCACTTGTTTGATTATTGTTACATCGTATTATTATTCTTCAAGTTAACATACAAAATCATTTTTAACCGACTTCAAAAAGGTGGAGGTTCTCAATTCGTCTGTATATATATATATATATATATATATATATATCAGTGGCGAAGGGTCAATTTTTATAAGGGGTAAGCCGGTCCGGTACACCCAGGACATTTTCATTATATTTCTGTAATGTTCTACTTTGCTGATAGCAACATGATATTATATCTTTGAAAAGTTAAAATCTGTAAATCCCGAGCGATTCTAAACTAGATTAGGAAAGAAATAGGTAGGCAAGGGAAAAATACCATTTTATTTAATTTAAAAGCCAGTGATTAGGTCCGCTGCACCACCAAGGTATGTATCGGTAGGTAACTAGAAATTAAGAATACGAATATGCTAAATTAAATTACTTCGATAAATCTCATCGATATATGACCTAAAATTACTCATATCAATGAAATGATCTAACGCAATAACATGTAGGTACAATGCACACTACACACAATGAACAGCTCTCCCAAAAAAACGCTTCAAGGTCAGGGCTTAGGCCTCGTTTACGGAAACGCGGGGCGTCGCGCGTCGCGTGTGGCGTGGCGTCTCGCGGCGCGTCGTACGTTTTTATTGTTTACGTAGCGGCGGCGCGTGAAGCGGCGCGTATCATCGCACGCGTAAACACAAACTTATAGCAATATATGATGCTGTTTATAGAGACGCGGGGCGGGAAGAGTGGCGGTGCTCGCCGTTGCGCCCGCGGTGGGCACCGCCGCGTGCAACGGCGCGGTGCAACTCTCTTTTTAACATACAATTTGCTTCTAAAAAAAAATCGATCATATCATACTCCATTGCGATGATGACTACGTCTGTGTTGCATGATTACCAAATAGACTGGCAGAAGGTTCCGCCACAGGCATCGCTTCATCGAGAATCGCCGCTGCGTGCGCCGCCGCGATGAACGCCGCGTGAGACGCGGCGCTGCCATCCGCGGGCGCCGCCGTAAAACACGCTCCACTTCAAGCAAACGCGTGTAAAATCGCTTCTCCGTAAACACACTCATACAACGCCCTACATTTGAATTTAGTGCGGGCCGCGCCGCCACACGCGACGCGCGACGCCCCGCGTCTCCGTAAATGAGGCCTCAGAGGTTCATGAAATGTAACTCTCAAGTCCAGATAGTATCTATACATAATATTGCAATTGCAACAATAAAAGATGCGAAGATATTGTACGTTTCAATAACGAATATCATTAAACAGTAATTTACGATGTTAGCGTGATTTACATTATGAACAGCGCCATCTATCGGTGAAATTGGACACGCAATCACTATAGTACTTTTATATTATTAAACACAATAAACAAAACTTTAAACAACCATAGAATCTATTAGATTCTAATTATATTATAATATTTAGTAGAATTAAATTGTCATGTACCGTATATGCGATACAAAATAAATATCAACGAAGACGAAAGATTATAGTTGATCGAAATATGCGTACGCAATACTACACTCTATTTCGTTCGTATACATGTCATTTTTCTATCCATTAACATAACCACTCCCCATTAAAACCCGGTGGTCACCGGCTTGCCGTCGTTCCTATACTAAGCGAGTTATGCGTCTGCGCGGGAACGTTTTTGGTACTAATTTTACATGGTACTTGCGCATGCAATTCCTAATCTTGCGAGCGGCTTGCCGCGCCACGACTTGCGCGCGGTTGAAGTGAATGAAAAGTGTAAGTTTTTGCTATTAATAAAAATTTATTATAAGGTGATTTTTAGATTAATTTTATTTGATGGTGTATTAAATAACTATGTTTTTAACGTTATGTTAGTAAATAAATGTCTTATTAGATCGCCGTAACAAACGCCTGTTTTCAAAGGGAAGCCGGTAGGAATCGAGTTATATTGAGCCTTCGCCACTGATATATATACTAGCTGACCCGGCAAACGTTGTTTTGCCATAAAATAAAAAAAAAATGTTAGGGGTGGACTACCCCTAACATTTAGGGGGATGAAAAATAGATGTTGGCCGATTCTCATAGATACTGGATAAGCACAAAAAATTTCATCAAAATCGGTCAAGCCGTTTCGGAGGAGTATGGCAACGAAAACTCATAGATACCGGATAAGCACAAAAAATTTCATCAAAATCGGTCAAGCCGTTTCGGAGGAGTATGGCAACGAAAACTGTGACACGAGAATTTTATATATTAGACTAGCGACCCGCCCCGGCTTCGCACGGGTGTAATTGAGAATAAAAAAAATGAATAGGTAATTTAAAGTTACTGCCTTTGATTATAGAATTTCTTCATAAATAATGTTTGTAGCTGACTATTCGTAACGCAATATGAACAAATTTTGTTTAGAAGAGGGCTACGTATAGCTGTCTGTCCATGGGCAAAGAACTCAACGCTTAGGTTAAGCCTGTAACGTTGAATCTCTGAGCTTGTGATTTGTTAATTGTATTTATAATTTTATTAGAAACTGCAGACGTGTACCGGTGCACAATTTGGGTGGATTAAGGACAGGAACAGGACACCATTTCTTTAAAACCAATTTATGGAGATAATACGGGCTTCCTTGTTCGGTTTCATCGTTAAGACGTAAACGGGGGTCAACCGGGAAATTCTTACCCACTAAAACCCCCGCGGCTATCACATCGGCACATTAGAGGGCGGACCTGGGCTATCTGTCGGGATCTGCACCAGCTGATACCACTCAGTGCCTTGACTTTGAACCCGCCGCCGGAAAAGCACATTATAGTTCCCCGGGAACCTGTCACGGTGCTCACGGTTACAGGGGTCACGGGGAAGCCTTTAATGGGATTTATGGGACCCTGTTGGTGGTCAAACGGGTATGTAGGATTCTTATACACTAAACCCCCAACGGCCGTGCAATCAGCACATAAGAACCCGTTCTTGGGCTATCCGGTGGGATCTGCACCATGATACCCTCAGTGGCTTGCCTTTGACTCCGCCCCACCGGGGGCACAATAAAGCCACCCGGGAATCTGTCAACGTGTTCACGGTTACAGGGGTCACGGGGGAAACCTTCAATAAACTTCTAAATAAATTCAGTTAATATATATATTATAGCACTTTTCGGTCACAGAATCATAAAAGCAGTAACACGTCGCATAGTTTCGTAACTGTTACGAAACATAGTTACTGTGTGGGGTTTGGTCTCTATGTGTGGTAACAGTTCCCACACAATGTGACCAGAAAATTTTTAGTTACTATGTGTAGTCTTTGTGTTCACACGTAACGTAAACATTTGTGTCGACTTATTTTTAAACGCAATGTGTTTATGTGTAGTAACGGTGTGGTAACTATGTTACCAGAATAGTAATTTAAAATATATACTTACACGAAGTGTTGTAACGTTACGACATTGTTACTGAACAATATATTGCTAAAATGTAAATACATAAGTCGTCATAAGACACTGTTTTTCAAACTGTTCCTACAAGTGTAGTTAATAAAATCTTTTTTAAAAAAAATCGAACCGACAACAATATCTCTGAAAAGTATAAAATAATTTAAATATTATTGAAGTTAGCTTACCGGCTGTGTATATTTGGCACCAACTTCAATAATATTTAAATTATTTTATACTTTTCAGTGATATTGAAGTCGGTTCGATTACTTTTTAAAAAGATTTTATTTTAAACTTTTTAGTGATATTTTCATACATAAAGATTGAACCATCGAAAACCGTAAAATTATCTAGGTAGGTTATGATCACATTATCGTCTACATAGTTTTACATAATTCATGTTTCTTCAGAACAAAATATCTGGTCGTAATGAAATTTGCATGGAAACATCATAGTAGTTTACTCTCTCGAATAAAAAAAGAATCATCGAAATCGGTTCATAATTGTCAGAGCAATGTAATGGAGAACATCAGTTTTATGGTTTTTACCAGATAAATTCCTCCACATTGTTCATGGTCCTCCAGGAAGTTCTTATCCGGTTGTAATAAAATTCATACAGATTCCATACAGTGGTTTCTTCTTTCGAATAAAAAAAGAATCATTGAAATTGGTAAATATTTGCCAGAGTTATGACCATTTTTGTCCTTAAAAAGCGACATAAAGTCATCTATATAGGCTTTCTTGCAGCTCTCAGTGCGCAGTCACCATACTTGTTTTTTCCTGAACTACTTATTAATAAGCAATAATTTTTTTATGGGACCCAATCAATGGATTGAAGAATGGATGGAAGAAAGATTTTTTCAAATCGGTTCATAATTGCCGAAGTTATGCGCGAACATACATAAAATATATATATATATATATACAGACGAATTGAGAACCTCCTCCTTTTTTGAAGTCGGTTAAAAATGAGTAAAAATCCGAAACTCACACGTCTCACATCAACTTTCTACAGAAAAGTAAACAAATTAATGGTTCCAGAAAATCTACCTCCAAGTAAGTACATATTTTTAGCTCTTAAAGTTACTTCATGATAGATTACTGGTTCAAAAGCAAATAGTTACCATCAAAATTCGTTGCTTTATATGTGATACACCTGCGAGGTGCTTTATAAAAGGTGAATGCAAAATTAAATATATAAGTAGTGTACCGGAGTGGAGGTACGGTGCGTTTTAAATAATGTAATATATAAGTATTTCGTGATATTTTTTATTACAGGTACTGTGGGGTTTAACAGTTACCACGGATGCATGAAATGTACAGTAATCGGAGAATACGATAGAAGAGGTCAGCATATGAGTTTTCCCAGAACGGACATGCCTTTGCGTACTGATGATTCATTTAGAAATCGATTAGATCCTGATCACCACTTGCCACACTTGCCACCACATTTGCTTGTAGTCGTCATTTTATTTGTATGGCCTCCAAAAGTTTGAGAATTGCTGGAAACAATATACCATTTTGTAAATTCGGTAACTTTATAACTACTTCTGATTTTGCGTCAACATATGTCGACACAGTCTCGTAACTTAGTGACCAGTTGTGACTTAAATATTTTCTTTAAATACAAATGTTTTATCCAATTATTTACCAACTTTATGGTTTTATTCTTGGTTCCATAATATATAGTAAGTATTAAAAGAGATTAATCTATTAAAGCAAAAGCTTCCAAGCTCTGGGAATGTAAAGATTTGTCAGTAAAAATATTGTTTACATTGTACTACACAGGTGAAATTACATTAATATGATGGCGCGTTGATAAATTTCAAACTATTTCAACAAATTACACAATGAATTTCCTTTCCCACCTCTATTTGAACGATAAAAACCAAGTAATTTAGTAATAAAAACTTATGTTGACAAAACAATGATGGCCGATAACTTTTTCTTCTTATTATTTTTTTCATTTAAAACTTCACTTCGCTAAACAAAAAGTGAATGAAAGAACCATGAAAGAACGAATGATTTCTGAGAAGTGGTCGCAGACTAAGAACAATGTTACCACACAGCAACGTAACTTTAAAACCAAATGTTACTGTGTCGACTGTTCCCCATTTTTAGTCGTAGCGACGGAACAAAGTCGACTCGGCGACCAGAAAATGTTTCTAGAATCAATCAGTGTCGACACAAAAGTGTCGACTTGTTTCGTAACGGCTACCAAAAAGCGCTATATATAAACCTTCAGTAAAAAAAAAATGTGCGTGCGTGGAGTCCCTCCGCGCGGAAGAAGTGAAACTTCATTCTAGCTCTGTCTCATTCTATTCCCCCTCCTCAGGAGCGCTGAACGTAAGTCGCTTAAGAAGTTTCACTTCATTGACTCGGACTAACTGACTGACTGACTGACTCGGACTGACTGAATCCGAGTCAGTCCGAGTCAGTCCCGGTCAGTCCCGGTCAGTCCCGTCAGTCCCGGTCAGTCCCGGTCAGTCCCGGTCAATCTCGGTCAGTCCCGGCCAGTCCCGGTCAGTCCCGGTCAGTCTCGCTCAGTCCCGCTCAGTCCCGGTCAGTCCCGCTCAGTCCCGGTCAGTCCCGGTCTGTCCCGGTCAGTCCCGGTCAGTCCCGCTCAGTCCCGGTCAGTCCCGGTCTGTCCCGGTCAGTCCCGGTCAGTCCTGGTCAGTCCCGCTCAGTCCCGCTCAGTCCCGCTCAGTCCCGCTCAATCCCGCTCAGTCCCGCTCAGTCCCAGTCTGTCTCACTCAGTCCCGGTCAGTCCCGCTCAGTCCCGCTCAGTCCCGGGCAGTCCCGGTCAGTCCCGCTCAGTCCCGATCAGTCCCGCTCAGTCCCGCTCAGTCCCGCTCAGTCCCGCTCAGTCCCGCTCAGACCCGGTCAGTCCCGGTCAGTCCCGCTCAGTCCCGGTCAGTCCCGCTCAGTCCCGCTCAGACCCGGTCAGTCCCGCTCAGTCCCGGTCAGTCCCGCTCAGTCCCGGTCAGTCCGAGTACCACACCGTACCACACCGTACCACATCGAACCACACCGAACCACTCACACACACTCACACACGATCACACACACTCACACACACTCACTCACACACTCACTCACCCACTCAAACACTCACCCACCCACTCACCCACTCGCCCACTCGCCCAATCGCCCACTCGCCCACTCGCCCACTCGCCCACTCACACCTACTCACTCACTCGGTGACGGCGTCACATGAGCGCTTTCATAACCTTAACAAATTTAACGCATAACGTTTAACACTCAACGTTCGACACCTATCATTTAACGCTCAACGTCTAACGCGTTAAATGATAACATTTTTGGAAGTCACATAAGAAGTTTCACTTCAATAAAAAAATAATAAAATGATCAAAAATAAACTGTATAAAAGTACACAAAAACAACCCCCAAAGAGAGATTTGAACCCGGACCCTGTGCTGTGCTTAGAAGACGTTTCCGTAACCTCCAGACCACGGCTGCTCTTATTTAATTAATCGAATTACTTGATCATATTATTGTTATTATGTCTGCTGAGTCCCATAAAACTGAATTAGGTTTTCTATATAAGTACATAGGTAAACCTTCAATGAAAAATTATATAACCGATGGGGAAAACCGCTGCGTGGTTTAGGAGGTGCTATCATATAGACAGACTCGGATAGTGACTTCGTTTCACACTATGTAACGATACTTTGATTTCGATAGGGACAACACCAGCCAACCTGTAGAAAAAATCCTGACTGACAGACACAATAATTCCAATAAAGTTTTGGCTTTTATATCATACGTGCAATACATGCATATTGTATTCCTACCGACACAGACATTTTGGAAATATATTTGGGAAACAAACACATTATATCACTTATTACTAATATATCAATTAAGTTTCCTAACTAATAACTAAATCGTAAACGTATGCCTGATTTTAAATTAAAAAAAAGAATTAAATATAAAAATATAGTAGAGATAAAAATGCTGGAGTTAATATGAGTTAAATATTTAAAACTGTTTAAAACATTGAATCTTAATATAAATAAAAAAAATCAAAAACAAAGTTTAAAAATACAAAAAGGAAATCCGCTCGCGGGTAGCGAACCCGGACAGACCGCACTTAGAGGACGCTTCCGTAACCACTTGGCCAAGGAACATATGTTATAACGTTCGAATTATCGTATCTTATTGTTGTAATATATTTGTACCGCCATCGGTTGAGTAATAATACTTCTTTTTTACCTTGTAAAGGGATAAATTATGAAAAATATGAATTACTAATTCAATTAATTTTCTTAATGAATGTCTGTTCAAAATTTCAAGTCAATAGGACCAAGGAATCGCGTTCTCCCATACAAACTTTGCCCCCCTGTTTGACCCCCTTAGAGGTTGAATTTCGCAAAATCGCGTCTTAGTGTGCACCTACGTCTTAAAAGGAACCCCCATGCAAAGTTTGAGACTCCTAGCACTTGTAGTTTCTGAGATTTCGTGATGAGTGGGTTTTTGTCTACTCTTTTATATAATAAGATATATATATATATCTATACATATTATAAAACAAAGTCGCTCCCGCTGTCTGTCTGTCCCTATGTATGCTTAGATCTTTAAAACTACGCAACGGATTTTGATGCGGTTTTTCTTAATAAATAGAGTGATTCAAGAGGAAGGTTTTTATGTATATTACATGCATAATATAGTAGAGAAACACTGATAATTTTAGAGGTTTTTAATGTGATGTCGTAAATAAACACATTTTTTTGCGCTTACATTGCAAACGCTGGCTAAACCATACGAGATAGATTGACTGATTTGTATGAAATTTTGTGTGCATATCGGGTAGGTCTGAGAATAGGTCACATAAAGTACATTTCATATCGCTAGGTTAAGCAACGTTAGGTAAGGTAATAAAATAGATGGGTGAACCGATCCGATTTGTATGAAGTTTTGTGTGCATATCGTATGGAGGTCTGAGAATAGGTCATAAAGTATGTTTCATACCGCTAAGTTAAGGTTAAGCAACATAAGGCTAGGCCATTCATAATCATAATCATAATCATTTATTCACTATAAAATAGAGTACAATAGTTGTTATAGGTATTTTAAAAAGTGCTTACATCTATTTTGCCTTGGTATTAAGGCATGTGAATGTCAAACAGATATTGGCTTTATAATTATATTAAATTAATGTTGATATAATGTCAAAGATAATTAAAGACATTAAGTAAGTAATTAAAGACATTAAATTGATGGGTGAACCCATTTGTATGAAATTTTGTGTGCATATCGGGTAGGTCTGAGAATAGGTCATAAAGTATATTTCATGCCGCTGATACCTTGATTGACGAGGATATAGGTATAGAACGAGTGGAGGGTGCAAGAGAGGAGAGAGAGAGGGAGAGGGGATTTGAGGAGGGGGTGATGGGTTGAGCGATAGGGGGAGTTAGTTGGAGCAAGGGGGAGTGAAGGGGAGCAAGTTGGGAGAAGAGGGAGGGGAGAGGTGGTGCAGAGAGGGACAACGGGGAAGAAGAGGGGGAGTGTGTCGTGGACCAAAGCGGGAGAGGAAAGATACAGGAGAGAGAGAGAGAGCATACCATTAGATTTTTCTTATAAGAGAGATGGAGAGAGAAACAAATCAAGAGAGGAAGGATAAACCTACCTAACCACCTAGAACCTAGAAATGGCTCTCTGTTTTCTCTTTTGCTATCATTCCTTTGTAATAGCTGTAGGTTTTCCTTTATAATAATAAATAAATAAATAAAAATAAATAAAAGGGGAGCAAAATGTAATAAAAGCGCGGGCAGAGCTGCGCGGGTCAGCTAGTATATATATATATATGTCGGGATATGGAAGAACCAAGAAGGCTGGTTTACTTGAAGGCCAGTACCGCGAGTAGACGTCAGGCGGCGTGACTTGCGCGTGCTAACAAAACACAGGGGCCGGCCGGCGCCATCGCCATATTGGGTGAAACAGTCGCCGTCGCTGGATGCTTTCCGCAGTCCCCTCTGGATTGTGGTCTTTAGAGTAAACCGTTGTTACAAATGTGATCTGAGAATAAACGACTGTATAATCTTTCAAGTCATCGTTTGTTTTTGGGGAACCTGGGGTCAATACCCGGGTCAGGGATCTGATGTTCTGTGATACGCCAGGAATCAGGGGGTGATGGCCATCTGCCGACATATATATTATATGTATGTTCGCGCGTAACTCTGGCAATTATGAACCGATTGGAAAAAATCTTTCTTTCATCCATTCTTCAATCCGTTGATTGGGTCCCATAAAAAAATTATCGCTTACGAATAAGTAGTTCCTGAAAAAACAAGAATGGCGACTGCGTAGGAAACGTGCAGGAAGTCTTAAAAGATGACTTTATGTCGCTTTTTAAGGACAAAAATGGTCATAACTCTGGCAAATATATACCGATTTTAATGATTCTTTTTTTTATTTGAAAGAAGGAACCACTGTAATGAATCTGTATGAATTTTATCACAACCGAATAAGAACTTCCTTTAGGACCATGAACGATGTGGATGAATTTATCTGGTAAAAACCACAAAACTGACGTTCTCCATTACATTACTCTGACAAATATGAACCGATTTCGATGATTCTTTTTTTATTCGAGAGAGTGAACTACTATGATGATTCTATGCAAATTTTAGTATAACCGGATAAATTGTTTCTGAAGAAACATGAATTATGTTAAACTATATAGACGATAATGTGATCACAACCTACCTAGATCATTTTACCGTCTTCGATGGTTCAATCTTTATGAATGAAGAAATATCACTAAAAAGTATAAAATACAATATTAAAAAAAAAAAAAACTGACTTCAATAACACTGAAAAGTATAAAATAATTTCAATATTATTGAAGTTGGTGCAAAATATACACAGCAGGTACGCTAACACCAACTTCTATAATATTTAAATCATTTCATACTTTTCAATGTTATTGAAGTCCGTTCGATTTTTTTTTAAATATTTTATCTTATTACATTAGGTATTGCAAATTAAATAATATGATGATACATTTAACAAGATATGTGTACTTGTAATATGTGTGTGTTAGAGGTCCCCGGGGCCTGTGGGATTCTTACCCACTGAAACCCCCGTGGTTATCGCATCGGCACATAAGAGGGGACGTCAGGGCTCTCCGGTGGGATCTGCACCAATAGTCCCTCAGTGCCTTGCCATCAGTGGCGTGCACAGAGGGTAGGCAAAAAAATGTATTCGGCTTGTTTAACCTATTTTAAGTATGTTATTATACCATTTCAAATATCCATATGCAAGCAAATACTATAGACATATTAATTTGCATTTGAAAACATTAATAAGTTTATTCAGCGGCTCCATACTGACAATAATACTTTGCCTACCCTAGGATTTCTCTAAACAGTCTTAATTTAAAAAAAATCTTAGTTTGGACATGAATTTTTTTTTTTAACGTAAATGGATTTGTTGGTAATATTGGTTAATTTAAGGATATTTGTTTTGGAACACGAACAAATAGCATAAAGCGTAAACAACTCGCAGATATTTTTTCATGCTTTCAGTGCACGCCACTGCTTGCCATAGCCCCCCGGGAACCAGACACGGTGCTCACGGGGACGGGTGTCGCAGCCATTTTTTTTTTATATACAACCAAGGTGGCAAGCAAGCGTGCGGCCCGCCTGATGGTAATCAGCCACCGCAGCCTATAGACGCTAGCAACACCAGAAAAATCACTAGCGCGTTGCCGACCCTTAAGACATTAGATATTAAGTCTTTGTGTCCGGTAATTTCACCAGCTACAGTGCCCTTCATGCCGGAACACAGCAATGCTTACACACTGCTGCTTGGCGGCAGAATATCTGACACTGCGGTGGTACCTGCCTGGACGGTTCCTTGCACAAGGAACCTACCATCTAGTGAATAGAGCCCACCTCAATAGCCATCCTCAATAGAGCCCACCCCCTTAACGACCAGCGACTCCGTAGGAAAAGCTGTTCTCACTTAATGTAACTTATCGTTTTGTATACAGGGTTTTAAAATAACGTGTCCGATCCGTGAAGGTATTATTCAGTGTATCAATATAAATCATCATCATCATCATCATCAGCCGGAAGACGTCCACTGCTGAACATAGGCCTCCCCCTTAGAACGCCACAATGAACGACAACTGGCTATTTGCATCCACCGGTTACCTGCGACGCGCACAATGTCGTCTGTCCACCTAGTGGGAGGCCTGCCAACGCTGCGTCTTCCGGTTCGTGGTCGCCAATCGAGAACCTTTCTTCCCCAACGGTTATCGGTTCTTCGAGCGATGTGGCCCGCCCATTGCCACTTCAACTTGCAGATTCTGAGAGCTATGTCGGTGACCTTAGTTCTTCGGCGAATCTCCACATTTCGGATTCTGTCGCGCAAAGAAACTCCGAGCATAGCTCTCTCCATGGCTCGTTGTGTGACTCTGAACTTTTCTAAAAGGCCAGCCGTTAGAGACCACGTCTCAGTACCATATGTCATCACTGGCAACACACACTGGTTAAAAACCTTCGTCTTCAGGCACTGCGGTATTTTGGACGAGAAGATATCGCGTAGTTTCCCGAACGCTGCCCATCCGAGTTGGATTCTTCGGGCGACCTCTTTGTTAAAGTTGGACCGACCTAACTGGACAATATAAATACATGTACGTAACTCATTTGTTGAATATCTCTATTTTTCCTACTTTGTTCTAGAAAAACGAATCTGATCTTGAATTTCGGCCAACTAGAAAAAAAAATTGAGCAATGAACATGAAGTATATTAGGTATGTGAATGAAAACTGTTGTTATACATCGGGTTCTTATCATAGGAAAAATAAATTAATTTTATATTACTTTATGTGCTAATTTATTATATATCATTTAAATCATAAGAATAACTTCACACTTCATTCAGAACTAGAAAACGATTCCAAGAACTCCACTTGCATTTCTTGTTCTTCATCAGATGATGAAGATAAAGATGTATTTACTATAAATCGCTCTTCCAGCATTTCAATTATTCTATCTTGCTTGATAAAATCATTTTCAACTTTCTTTACATGTTCACAACATTTTCGCCATTCCTCTGCACCAATTTGTGAGAAAGCTTCTTCTGTTAATAATTTAATGTCACTTGCAGGCCTATTTACATTTTTATCAGCAACTTTTTGCTTCATTATACCCCAAATCATTTCTATGGGATTCAAAGTGCAATGATAAGGTGGGAGTCTTAAAACTTCGTGACCATGCGATTTTAATACTTCATCTATCTCATACCTGGGCGCAGACATATTTTGTTTCACTACTTCAAGAAGTTGACATTTACGCCAAAGATCATCATAACGTACATCGTTTGCACGAAGCCATTCTTTTATATCAGCGATACGATTAGCTTGTGTGGGCGGTTTGTTCATCCTTACGGAATGATAACTAGCATTATCCATAATAATTAGTGAAGGCCTTGTCAGAATTGGAATTAGCTTCTCTGTCACCCATTTTGTAAAATTCTCCTTATTCATATCGTGGTGATAGTCAGCAGATACACTTTTTGACCTGTACACCAGAGAACAATTTGGTACAAAGCCATTTTCTCCACCAGCGTTAACAATGATCCACCTCGGTCCAAGTGAAATACTTTTAGATGGACCTGCAATATCTTTGCTTTGCCAGCACTTGTTCACAGAACATGAACCGTGAATGTAAGTCTCATCTAAATAAATCATATCCAATTTATTATGCTCTTCAGCTTCGTGGTTTTCCTTTATACGCTTCAAAAACTTGAATCTTTGTAGTTTTATGTCATCTCTCTCCATCAAAATGGTCCTTTTTGATTGGCATTTAACATATTTAAAACCGATCTCCTTAAGGATAAGTCTGTAAAAAAATAGTAAAATATATCATATTACTCAAACGATAGCTTAGTCATTCATCATCATCATCATCATCGAGTGACAGTTAGAGGGGTTATTACTTAATATTTTTCTTACCTCAAAGATTCTCTCCCTCCGTTGAAATCAATATCTTGTCGAAGAATTTGTAACAGTTCAATTACTGTTGGAATTTCCTTCCGAACGGTATAGAATTCATTTACTTTATTTCTAATCAATTCTAAATCGAAACTGTCCAAGTTGATTTTCTTCTTCCCCCCTCTCCTCTTTTTACCAGGCGTGGAAAATACACCATTTGATGTGCCCTCACTTACGATTCGCCGTATAGTAGTACTGGAAACCCCTTTATGGAAGCTACAATTATGTAAGAAAAATATAAAATAAACCAAAAGTATCTTAACAACTCAGCCCAACTTACCGGTCAACTCTACGACGCGCTTTAAAATCAACGTTTGAGTTTGATTTACGCCTTCTTCTTCCCTTATTTTACGATACACATTGAAAACAATATTTCTCGCTTGAGAACGAAGTGACTTTTTCGACATTTTCACAAAAAGAAACTAATTCCCATTTACTTTGGTGTTCCTCAAGGGTCCGTATTAGCCTCAACCCTTTTTTTAATCTACATAAATGATTTACTCAACCAAAAATTAAATAATGCTAAAATTATAACTTTTGCTGACGATACCGCTATTATATTTCATGAAAACACATGGGATGGTGTTAAAAACATTGCTGAAAACGGACTAACAACTATTATGAAATGGTTTAACAAAAATACTCTAACATTAAACCTATCTAAGACAAAATATATGACCTTCACAATAAAAGATAATGATCAACCTCCGCAAAATACCTTTACGTTAAAAGCACATGTCTGTAACTCTAAAACTTCTAACTGCAGCTGTCATATTATATCATCTGTGACTTCAATAAAATATCTCGGAATTATACTAGATGCAAATCTAAATTGGAAAATACAAATTGATAACCTTACTTCTCGGTTAAGAAAACTGATTACACTTTTAAAAAAAATTCGGCATATAAACGACTATACAACAATCAAATCTGTTTATTTCGCATTATGTCAATCTATTGCAACATATGGAATAATAGCATGGGGAGGTGCAGCAAAAACTATTTTGATCAAAGTAGAAAGAGCGCAGCGAGCAATAATCAAGGTAATTAATTTCAAGAACTTTAGGTACCCGACAACCGAACTATACAAAGAATACTCAGTTCTCACCATTAGGCAACTATTTATAAAGACGATTATACTCAAACAACACAAATATCCCAGACAAGTTTTTAACAACCGAAGGAAACACGAAGTTTACAAGGTTCCCTTTTGTAGAACAAGTTTTGCACAGAGATTCTATCCCTATTTAGGACCATCAATATATAACAAAACCAATCAGTCCTATTTTATATCAAATAGCAGTCATTTTATATGTAAAAAAATTATACAAAAACATCTGTATATGATGGACTATGAGTCAACTGAATCATTGTTAAAGGGCGCTGTTTAAAATTTAGGTTTATTTTATTTACTTACGTAATAGATTTTAATTTAAAATTTTATTTTTTCTATAGAATATAATTAATCTTACCAACTACGCAAAAGTTACAAGTAAAACATTTTTATAAAACTATGGTACACAGAGAATCTATCTACTTTACTTAGCGAGAAGGAAATATAGTAGCGATTACTTAGTTTAATTATCCATGGTTTAATGTTAGCTTACTATTCTACAAAACTAATATTATTGTTCTTTATACATATATATTATTGAATTTAATGGTCTGTACGTAATTAACGCAGACAGATACATCGTACTGAAATTTTAATGTATTCACAATTATCTAGACCAGTGTAACCACCACCAACCACAATAATCAAAGAGAGAGAGAGAGAGAGAGAAAAAAAGTATTTAACCAAAATGATATAATTTATACAGCAAAGTAATTATATTATACACGTATGTAGCTACATTGTTTGGTCATTTTGTGCATTATATTTTTAGCGTTAGAATAAATTATCTGTCTTGTATGCATATACTATGTTACATCGACACAGTAGACTGGCCGCACTACACTGCCGTCATACAGTTTTATAACTAGTACGGAGGGTAGGTGTCTATTTTACATGTCACAACTTAGTTCATGAGTATTAAATTGTATTATCATACACAGCATAAACCGCATTAGCTGTACTTTATCACTTTAGATAAATTACATTAATTTTGTAAACTTAGGCTAAGTTGATGTAAATTAAATAAATAAATTAAAAAAAAAAAAAAAAAATTGTCTTGAAGATATCACAAAATCTTAGCAGCGGTTGACAAATCACGTACTTTGATTTGACAGATGACAATTGACATTGCCATATTAAAATCACATTTTTTTATATTTTTTTTATGCCATGAGATTCTGGTAGACCTATACCTATTTATTGTTCTTCAGAAAAAGTAATACTGCTTCTTTTGTGACATAACAATCATTATATTTGGTTTATTGATGCTATGTCCATGAAAACCAATAACCAGTATTTAATAACCCGTGGGGTGCCGGCTTAGAATTGCACCCCCCCCCCCATCTCCTCTCGTCGGGTGTCGTAAGAGGCGACTAAGCGAAAACAGGAAGACGGGCAGCAGCGTCTTTCTTTTGGATTTATCTTCCACCTATACTGCGATCCCCAAGTCGTCTGCCAAGCGTCGGGATTATGGCAACCCCTCCCTTCTAAGGGGGAGGCCTTTGTTCAGCAGTAAACGTCTATCGGCTGCTAATGATGATGATGAATATATATGCATGTTAATCCGATACTGAACTCTGGTATGTTCGTTTTAAAATGGGGGCGACACATAGATAAGGCCTGCACTATCCTATCGTAAATGCGGTAACAGCTCAGTGGGCGAGCGCTTGCCTTGGGAACAAGGTGTGCAGGTTCGAACCCCGGCTCGCACCTCTGATTTCTTTGATTAATCATGTGCGGATTCTCTTTGTGCGATTGATAAAGCTGTCGGCGAAGGAACACATCGTAGTGCCCAACAGTGGGACGTAAACAAGGGCTGGTATTATTATACTATCCTTATCCTATAGGTATAAGGATAGTACTCGTATAGCAGGCTTGTATGACAGAGAAAATAAAAAAGATCGTACGATACTTAGCTTAACTAAATTAATCTGTTGACTTTGAACTTGATAATGCTATGACAAGAACTATATAAGTTTAGTAATATGTAATATCTCCCTGTCCAGCCAATTATTTCTTACAGTTTTTATTGTTAGTGTAAGTCGGTAACAATTTAATAAAATATCTGGCATTAAAGAGTCAATATTCTTCTACTGAATTAGTCCAATATTTAATTAAGTTTGAGCATGCAATTATTTATTATGAAAACAATGACTTCATTCCCAGACACCTGGAAATTTATAATGTGGATAAGTAATAATAATATGTATTTAAATGAAACTAATTTTAAGAATTATAACGGTCCGAGAGTTTGAATCTTGATGTCAAACCGCCAAAGTTATATAGGTTGCCCAAAGTACATTTATAAACTCAATGCTCCGCTACGTCCAATTGAAAGTCAGATCGACACACAAACTTACAGATTGGCTCGGGAGGTAGCGAAAGTGCTTTCACACACAAGAACACCACACCAGGGATTCATTTATTTATTTATATTTAATTAAGGAAGACTAGCAGCTTATGAAACTAATTACATTTTACATAATAGAAACTAGAATCCATTTATAAGTCTCCACTGGTAGAAACAATATACTTATATAAAATTAAAACTAAAATCCCAACAAAAAGGAACAACTATCTGCCTACTATTAGGTAGGTAAATACTTAGAATAATAACGCCTCTAAGGGTACATAATTGTAATGTCTAAGAATAGGTACTATCTACTAATAACAGTAAAAAATATTGAATTTAACATATTTCTCATCTTTTTCACACTACAACAAGAAATATCAAGATCACAGTTAGTACGAGACAAATTGTTATTATTATCACATGCTCGATGTATAAAACTATTCTGACTATAATGTGTAGAAACTAAAGGTATGGAAAAGAAAGGATTGAAGCGCAGATTCATATTTTGTCAGGTGTTTTCATTGCCTTACATCTGGCTATCTATTGTGGATGGAGCAATTCTATAAGCAAGAAGATGGAATAGCGATGGACTCACCTTTATCTCCCGTAGTTGCTGATATTTTTATGGAAGACCTAGATGTACAAGCGGTACCCTACCCCGAGATTTTACAAGCGGTACGTAGGTGATACATTCACAATATTACCATCTGATAAAATAACTATAGTCCTATTTTTTTTTGATGCAAGGCATATCTTCGAAAGATCCCCGGGAGCTGTGGGGATCGACCGGGGTATGTAGGATTCATACCCACTAAAACTCCCGCGGCTGTCGCATCAGCACATGAGAGGGAACCCAGGTCTCTCCGGTGGGATCTGCACCAGGGGCCCCTCAGTGCCTTGCCTTTGAGCCCGCTGCCGGGGGGCGCACTGTAGCCCCCCGGGAACCAGACACGGTGCTCACGGGCACGGTGGTCGCAACCCCGCCGCCGTCCTCAATGGACGTTCTAAGGGCCCACACCCAGAACGAAAGTAACTATAGTCCTAGACCATCTAACTCCATGAATTCTTAAATTCAATTAACAATGGAGTTGGAAGCAAATAACTCACTAGCTTTCTTAGATTAGTATAGTAATACGTAATCCAGATTACACCTTGGACCATACATTGGAAGAAGAAAACAAACCCACACAGATAGGTACTTGAATGGTGAGTCTCATCATCCCACGACAGACAGCTACCATGGGTAAATCTTTGTTTCAGGGATCACGCGGAATCTGTGATGAGGACCATCTGAGCGCTGAGCTTCAACATGTCAAGCAAGTATTGCATGACAACAAGCTTCGTGTCCCACGCCGCTGTTAAATGTTCATTGTGACTTTTCGTATGCATGCATGCTTTGATTAGTTTCTGGATCTAAACTTACAAATGTGTGTTTACTGTATTTAGAAAAAGCTATATAAGTATATCTAATAGTGCCCGTGGAGTGTCCGGGTAAGAATAGCACCCTCCCACCTCCATTAAAAAACATTTTATCCAACTATTCATAAACGATGAATCATGATCATCACGCAATCAGTTACCACCAGATGGCCGCACAAGATAAGCCGTTGGGATATTTATCTTTAGGGGGCGTATTATACGCCCCCTAAATATCGTTTTACATAAAAAACAGTTGTGATTAACTGAAAAAGCCCCGTAAACATCAGTCTGCCTTCACACGTCGGGGCTCACAGATGGAAAATGCCCGGAATAGTAAAGTGGTTGTTCCTGTTAACAGTTTGTTGTTTTGTGCATTTAGATTGCGAAATCTATGAAGACCGACCTAAAATCAAGACATCTAATGGAGATCTTATTCTGGAACCAGCTTTTGATAAGAGCATTTATTTTCTACCTAATGGACCAAAATCTAGTGTTTTCGTCGGCGACCATGACATACTCAAAGCGAACGTAGCGACTATCAGTCAAATTCAATATAAGACATCGGCCGATGATGACTCAGAGAAGGTGCTGAACATTAACTCTTTAGTGGAGAGATTGGACAGACTAGAGAGCAAAGCTTCAATGTTGCCAAACGATATGCTTTTAAATATAACTAAGCTATGGAAAAAGGTAAACAATTTGAATAGGAAAGTAATATATCTTCAAAATCAGCTGACGACTATAACGAAGGACGAATGTGAGTCGCATCCCTGTCAACACGGTGGCACGTGTCTTAATTTGGCTAATGGTTACTACTGCCTGTGCCCGTCAAATTGGGAAGGAAGAGACTGTGACATCGATGTAAACGAATGCCGAAATTTCGCCGGCACGGACCTTGGCTGTCAAAACGGAGCCACGTGTATTAATCGCCCAGGCTCATACGAATGCTTATGTAGATCTAACTGGTATGGATTACATTGCACCAGAAAAGAAAAGGACTGTTCCGGAGGTGACTACGAAATGTGTGGCCATGGTACGTGTATTCAAGTTTCTTCTGGAACTGGTATTAAGTGCATATGCCATCAGGGCTGGACTACCAATGACACCGGAGTCGCGTGCACTACAGATATTGATGAATGTAAATCAAATCAAGCTTCCAGATGCTCATCAAATCCTAAGGTGGATTGCATCAATCTACCCGGATCATATCGGTGTGGACCGTGTCCACCTGGTTATGAAGGAGACGGCCACTGGTGCTCTGATATTAATGAATGTATAACTATCCCTAACGGTGGCTGCAGTCCCATGGTAACGTGCCACAATACAATCGGATCTCGAATCTGTGGTGCTTGTCCTCCAGGTTATCAAGGCGATGGTATTTCTTGTTTGTGGAGAGGATCTTGTAATATAAATCACGGCGGGTGCCACCCTTCTGCTCAATGCACTGAAGGGCTTGCTTTAGGCGGATTAGCTGCTCAGTGTATGTGTCCCGAAGGGATGGAAGGTGATGGAGTAGGCATTGGCGGATGCTACGTTCCCACAGGCGGAAATTACACCCAGCGATGTGAGAACAATCCCTGCGGTATCCACGGGCAATGTCATCTTTTGCGTCATGGCTATACTTGCATTTGCTACAAAGGCTACGGTGGCGCTCATTGTGAAGCACCTATTAACTATTGTGCCAATAACCCCTGCCATAACGGAGGTACCTGCCGGCCAGACGCTTCTTCCAGAGGCTTTAGGTGCGAGTGTTCGTCGCAGTTCTCTGGCACCGTGTGTGAGGTACGATCTACTACATGCGGCGGTCTATTGGACCACGAAGAAGGTAGCATTATATACCCTAATACTAACATTACTTACAGTCATAACGTTCAATGCGCTTGGGTAATTCGCACTATTCCTGACAAGGTTATAAATGTCACATTTAGTAGATTTAACATAGAGCCCCATCCTGATTGTAGCTTCGACTTCTTACAAATCCACGACGGTGGGAAATCTTCGAGTCAATTAATAGGTAGATTTTGTGGAAATAATTATCCAAATGGTGGTAGTATCGTCTCGAGCCACAATAAACTGTATTTTTGGTTCCACTCAGATAAAACAGTAGCTAAGGAAGGGTTTGCATTACACTGGAATAGTGTGGATCCTGTGTGTGGCAGCGCAATAGACGCATCAACACATGGCCACATCAGCTCGCCTGGCTCCCCAGGACCATACCCCCCTAACCGCGATTGTTTCTGGTCTCTCATAGCTCCTTTGAATAAACGAATAAGTCTGCATTTCTTCGCGTTAGACATAGAATCTCACATGAACTGTAGTTATGATTATTTAGCAATATATGACGGAGAACACGACACAGACCCTCTTCTTCGTAAATATTGTAACACCACCCAGCCCGCTCCCGTAGAGTCAGCTGGCCCCAATATATTAATACATTTCCATTCCGATGCATACGGTACAGGTAAAGGATTTCAAATAGCATACGCTCCCATCGATGGTACTCCAGGCTGCGGAGGTCTTTTTACCAGAGACAAGGGTGAAATAACCTCTCCTAGTTTTGAAGGAACGTATTTGAGCAATGTATTATGTGAATATAGGATAAGAACAGGTCCGGACACTAAAATTAAAATTAAATTCAAGGAATTCCAGCTTGAACGGTCGACGAGATGTTTATATGATTATTTAAAAATATACGACGGTCCATCATCTGACTCACGATTAGTTGGCAAGTTTTGTGGCAATACATACCCGAAAACATACACCTCGTCTTCGAACACCCTTTACTTTAAATTTAAAACCGATCATAGTGTTTCCGCTGAAGGGTTTCATATAACGTACGAGGCCTTATGTGAGAAAATAATAACAGGAGACAGTGGTATTATTAAATCACCTGGTTATCCATGGAGCTATCCTGAAAACAAAGTGTGTGAGTATATCATACGTACTTCTCCGGGTAAAGCTATTGAGCTCAGGTTCCAAGATTTTGATATAGAAGACAATACACATTACAATTGCAGATACGATAACATTCAAATCCGAGATGGGCCCGACATAAATTCCACGTTATTGGGGCAGTATTGCGGTGGTACAGAACATACGCCACCACTGACAGTATCCACTCATAATTATTTGTACCTCAGATTTACCTCGGATCTGAGCGTTACTGGTACAGGATTTTACGCTAACTATACCACTATTGACACAGAATGTGGTGGTATATACAGAGAGACCACCGGCCTTATAAATTACCCGGACGGTGATATGAAAAATTATAAAAACGGTAAGGTATGCACTTGGATACTTATAGCGCCAGCAGGCATGCACATAAAACTGACATGGAATAGATTCGATATCGAGGACACTCCCAAATGTAGAAGTGATTTCATGGAGTTGACTGAAATAGATGACAACAGCGAAAATGTTATAGACAAATACTGTGGAACAAGAAGGCCACCTGATGTGACAACTTCCACAAATCGGCTGAGGTTAAAATTTGTTTCAGACAGGAGTGTAAATTCCTTGGGTTTCTCAGTATCATACGCATATTTGGATGAAAGATTCCACTGTGATGGTAATTATGTCAAAACTCATGGCTTTATTTTTTCTCCAGGGTGGCCTAAGCCGTACGGGCCAAATCGTGACTGTAAGTGGATAATCACAGTGCCTGTAGGACAACAAATCCTGCTGAATATTTCAAGCTTTAGTTTGGAGCGACCCATAAGAGGGAAATGTGATAATGGAGACTATTTGGAAATCAGAAACGGTAACACTGAAAGTTCACCACTGATTGGCAAGTACTGTGGCGAATTTCAATCTAGACGCATATCTTCTCTAGCTAATACTCTTTATTTGCATTTTCACTCTGATTTTTACTTGAATGGGCGTGGATTTAAGATTGAATGGGATGGAACTATAACAGGATGTGGCGGCACTTTAACTAGCTCTAGTGGTACTGTTACTTCCCCTAACTATCCAAGTCCTTATAATGATAACACAGAATGCTTTTACAGAATTGTTACAGCCGCGGGATCACGAATTCAATTATCCTTTGCAGAAATTGATCTAGAGCAAGCTCCGCAATGCAGATATGATTTTGTAGAAATATATAATGGGCGAGATGCAACTGCCCCCTCTTTAGGTAAATATTGCACGATGACATCCGATCCCACTCATATCGAAACATCATCTAACTTTGCTTACATTCAATTTAGATCGGATTATTTTTCTACAAATAAGGGTTTCTTGCTAAATTATAACACTGTTTGCAAAAACAATTTGACCGGTCGGTATGGTGTTATCGAAAGCCCTGATTATCCAAATAATCATCCGTTAAACTTAAATTGCTTATGGAACATCAAAGTTCCTAAAGGAAATAAAATAAACATAACTTTTAGTCATTTTGATATCTATATAGGTTATAGAATGTATCAACCATGGGTCAGATACCCCGGTAGAAGCAGAAACATCCGACAATGTGAACAAGCATATTTGCAAATAAAAGAATCTACAGATGCAGATGACGCTAAAAGACTTTGTGGAAATACTCTACCACCAGCGGTACATACAAATAGCAACTCAATAGATATTACATTCAAAAGCGGCGAATACGTTCCTCGGACAGGTTTTCGTTTGGAATGGATTAGTGATGGATGTGGAGGGCATATTCAAAAGACCATGGGGACTGTCTCCCTGGACAAAAAGATAACTTCTGTTGAGGAATTGGAATGTGAATGGCTTATTGAAACAAAAATGGGTATGAGCATCACTATCACCTTTACAACTTTATATATGATTGATAGCAACAACTGTTCCATAGATGCTATTGAAATTTATAATGGCCAAAACGAAATGTCCCCACTTCTTTCTAAAATTTGTCATCAAGGTGTTGCAGCTATTCAGTCAGATAGTAATTTTATGTTCATTCGATTCAAGAAACAATCTACCTTAAAAGATGTGCATTTCGTGTCACAGTTTAGGTCAACAAAACTTAAGTGCGGTGGTAACATAAATACACAATCAGGGTTAATACACTCGAAAAACTATCCAAAGAACTATGATAAAGAACTAGATTGCGTATGGTTCATTAGTGTGCCAGCAAATCATCGCATTGAATTTAATATAATTGAACTGGATCTATATTCGAATTATGATGATGATTGTTCTGACAGCATTTACATATATGAAGGCCTTGATATATTAAAAACAAATTATACGTATAGAATTTGTCCTAGATCTAACATTACACAGTTGATTACAAAAAGTAATGAAATGGTCGTACAGTTCAAGACTAACAGTTTCGGGACAGCTAAAGGGTTCAAAGCGAATTTTACGGCTATATGTGGTGGCAATATAAATGCTAAGGATGATGGAATTATAAAAAGTAAAGGGTTAGTCAGCACGATGAACATCAGTTGCATTTGGATTATTACTGCTCCAACTCTGGATCAAAAAATATCATTAACATTAAGACATGTTTCAGTACCCAAGAACAATGAAGTTGTTACAAACAGGAGCTGCCCTGCATCTTATATTCGCGTTTACGATGGCAATGATATCAAAGCGCCATTAATTGATGAATATTGCGGACGGACTAGTCCTCCCATGATTGTCAGCCACGGCAGTGCCCTAACTATAGAGCTCGGCAGTTACATAGGAAAAGTTACTGGGATGTTTGAAGCTCATTATTCGCCTTCAACAAACGCTTGTGGTGGAACATTGTCAGCAGAGAAGGGGATTATACTGTCTCCAAATTATCCACGACCTTATCCTAGTGGACTGGACTGTGAGTGGACTATACGTGTATCGCCTGGAAACGTAGCATACTATTATATTAAATATTTAGATATAGAAAAATCAGACAGATGTAATGAAGATTATCTTGAAATCCGTGAAAATAATAGTGCAGGCCGACTATTGGATGTTTATTGTGGAGATCAGATTCCCATTAAAACATCAAACATAACAATGCCTTCAAATATTTACATAGGTTTTCACTCTAATAGCAAAAATAGTGAAAATCGCGGGTTTGGGTTGTATTATGAATATTTGCATGACAATACTGTAGAAGCCGATAGTGGAGAAATCGCCTCTCCGCTATACCCTTCTCCTTATCATGGCAGCGGTAAATTTACTTGGCGTATTTTGACAAGTGACTCCGAGACTATATCTATATCTCTTGACCACTTATTAATTCCTGCGTATGGTAAGACGTCATACAACCAGTTGATCTTTTATGATGGATATGATACAACGGCACCAATTTTAGAAACACTTAATGGAGCTTTAACTGATGGAATGAAAATTATTCAGACAACTTCAAATGTTGCACTAATAACATTAAAATTGGATGATACTAATACGGGTACTGTATTCCATTTAAGATGGGCCAAAATAACCGAAAATGAGAATTATGAAGAAAACCGCATTAATTGTGGTGCAAACCAGACTGAATTAGTATTACCAGGTAGATCAATCTATTTCAAGACACCCAATTACCCAGATGGTTATGCAAATGATTTAAAATGTGAATGGATTTACAGAGCACAACCTGGAAGGCATTTAATTATATCTTTTGTACATTTTAAACTAGAAGAGACTTCTCATTGTTTTGCGGACTCAGTTTCAGTGTACTCATCTAACAACCCACCGGACTGGAAACCTGTCAGAAAAAACTTTTGCTTATCATCAGAAGCAAATGAAATAATGAATTCATCTACTTATATGAAGATCAAATTTAAAACAGATTCATCTATAACTAATCAAGGTTTTATTGCTCGTGTAGCATCTAAATGTGGTGGAATTATTAATAACTCGTCAGGAGAAATAAGTGTCTCATATCTGGATGTATTTGAATCCCTATACATTAGTACAGTGCAATGTAACTGGACAATAAAAGTACGATCAGGTAGAACCATCAAATTAGAGTTTATTCACTTTAATATAACCAATAACGGTGATAAATGTACAACTCAAGTTAGGTTAGGTAACGGTGAGTCTTCAGAAGCGCCACCTTTGGGAAATGGAAAATACTGCGGTTATCAGAACGAAAACAAAACTGGAATAGTGACTTCCAGTAATTCATTATTCCTGAGCTACAAGACATATACAGGCTCAAGTTCATATGGTTTTACTAACTTTATACTTCGATATGAAGAAAGTAACGTGGAATGTGGCTCAACATCACAGCTCACTTTAGATCATAACTGGGAAGTTATTTCTTCACCTAACTATCCCTCGGTGCCGATACCATATACAGAGTGCGAGTGGGTATTTACAGGGCCACCAGGTGAAATATTGCGAGTTGAATTCATAGACAGATTTGACTTGCATAGAGACCCATATTGTCAAAAAGAATTTTTAGAAATTCGTGACGGGTTATCGAACTTGTCTCCTTTGTTAGGAGAACGTTACTGTGGTGAAAAACCAGTTTACACAATAAAAACTACAAATAATGCGTTATACGTTAAATATGTAACTCAACTAGAAGAACCCAATGACGGATTTAAACTAAATGTTTCAATAGACGTTTGCGGGGGCACTATACAGGCGAGTTCTGGCGAGTTAACATCGCCAGGATATCCACATTTGCAAGCACTAAAACCCACCACATGCGAATGGCGTATTATTGGACCACCAAGACATATTTTACAAATCAAGGTTCAAGATATACATCTACCTGAATCTGAAACTCTATGTGGTATTAAACTAACAGTCGAAGAAAATATTTCATTAACTAATAAAACAGCAGTTGTACTGAAAACCATTTGTTCTGAAGCGGACGAAAGTGATCGCAAGAACATTGAAACAGTGACAAATGAAGTTGTTATCAAATTGATCGTTGGAACTACAAGTTCCTGGGACTTCAATTCACAATATCGTGGGTTTAGAATAAGTTTTAACTCATCACGGCCTCTTTGTGGTGGAAAGCTCGCAATGTCAGAAGGTTATCTTACTACTCCAAGTTATCCTCAAGATACTTTCGTAAGATACTGTAACTGGCACATCAGTTTACCCAATGCAAAACGCAGGGTTCGTTTAGAACTTATAGATTTTGATAGTGAAAAGCAAAGAATTGGATTATTCAATGACAATAAATACCTGACTCTTATACAATCTATTCCTGGTGATGATTATACACCATCAACGCGTGTATTTGAATCTACTGGGAGTCATTTAACAATATATGTGTGGTTAAGTCGTTCAGCGACATCACAGCGGTTTAAGGCAAAGTTCAGTTCTGACGACGAAGCGTTATGTGGTGGGCAACTTAGTGGCAATACTGGTGAACTGGTATCACCCAACCTTCAACGATCATTCACTTGTGAATGGAACTTCAATAATCCAGTACTTAACAAAGATGATTTGATAAGCAACACGGTTATCATTACAGGGAATGTAAACTCATCGGTGACAAATGGTCGCTGTCGCTATTACGATCCAAAATTAACTATCGTTTCTAAAGTAAACGATAAAGGTATGCAATTCACACGTGAACTATGTGGCATTAAGGACGTCTCATACAGAATACCGTCAACTGTTTTCGATTTGAGAGCCACTAAAACCAAAACCGACAATTTGTACTATCATTTGCAGTGGAAAGTGCAACCATGTGGTGGTGTTATTCATGTTGAAGAAAATGCCGCTAATATACTGAATATACCTGGTTCATATAATGACACGTTGGAATGCGCCTGGATAATTATTGGAGAAACGAATAATAGAATAGAAATGAGTATGGAAGGATCATTCCATTTAAATTGCGATGACCAGTACATAAAAATTACTCGGGGCTTGGGATCTGATGCCCCTGTTATACGAGAAATTTGTAAAGGGAAAACGTTGGAAAGTTCCCTGCTCCTAAACTTTGGGTATATTTATGTTGAATATCATTCTAAACTATACAATAACACTAATATATCACTTATGGTTAAGACTGCTAACAATCAGTGTGGCGGATATCTTGACGAGTATCATCATGTGTTTGCCACACCAAACTATCCAAAAAGTTACGAAGCTAATCAAGAATGTGTATGGGAAATCAGCGCTGGAGCGGGATATCGAGTATCTTTGAAATTCATTGAGCAGTTCATTATTGAAGATACAGCCAACTGTACTAAGGACGCAGTGATTATTTACGACTGGAAAGATGATGAATATATGGAGATTGCCAGAGTGTGTGGACGAGAAGCACCACTTCCATTTAATTCTACGCACAATCGTATGAAGATCGTTTTACGCACGAATGCGGAAACGAATCTAGCTGGTTTCAAGGCTCAGTGGGTTACTATTTGTGGAGGAACTTTTGTGGCTTCAGAAAAAGAAAATATTTTGTACAGTCCTGGGTATCCATATCATTATCCATCATTGGTTACTTGCGATTACGAAATAATAGCTCCAGATAGTAAGGTATTTATAAAATTCCTTGAGTTTCAATTAGAAGGTCTCTACCCAAATTGTGAATCAGATAACGTAACGATTACGGCTCAAAGTGATTACAACTATTTTGATAGAGTTTTTTGTGGAATTGAAACTCCTCCAATAATTAGTAACTATGAAAAAGTATCTCTGTCGTTTAAAACCGACAGATATTTTAGTAGAAAAGGCTTTAAATTGTCTTATAGCATATTCAAATGTGGAGGTAAAATAAACGACACAAGTATACTGACTTCTAACTTCGATGAAAGTTATGATGATAATATGAATTGTACATGGCTTATTGAAGCACCAACATCTAAGGTAGTCGTGCTTAAATTTCTCTATATTGATTTAGAAGGGACTGAGGGTTGCGACAATGATTATGTCGCTATTTATGAGGGTCTGGCGGTGGATTATGAAAACCGCATCGCATTGATGTGTGGCTATATAAATTCTACAACCTATATTAGAAGCAAAAGTAACGCATTACTATTGGAGTTCATATCCGACGTCGGTATAACATATAAAGGATTTAAAGTTGAGGTTTTCTTTAGTTACTCTGAAGCGGTCGGTTGCGGGGGGCTTATTAATTTAACAAATACTAATTCACATGTTTTGAAATCACCTTTAATAGCCAATAATGTTGTATATGAAAACTTCTTAAATTGCGAGTGGTTAATTGTTAGTCCACCAGACACTATGATAAAAATAAACTTTATGTCATTCCACATCTCTCCGTGTAAAGATGTCAACCAAACCGCTATAGGATACAGTAAATGTGATTGCGACTTTGTTCAAATTAAAGACGGGATAAACCCCAATAGCTTAAGCATTGGTACCTACTGTGGCCACACGTTGCCACCGCAACAAATGTCGTCTCTAAATGCTATGAGTGTTTCCTTCTCTACTGACGGAGAACTGACCAGTTCAGGCTTTGAAGCTACTTTGTCCATTCAAAAAACAATATGCGGCTCTTCCGAAATAGCTATAAGTCAATCTCCTCAGCGCATTGTATCACCAGTAGACAGTAATGGAAATCTTTTGCGAGGACTTCATTGTGTTTATCGTATAAACGTTGACGATACTTTCATGTACAGATTAGTTCGTGTAAGTATACTCAAATTTGATTTAATCCCTCCTGTTGCCGATGGGGGTAATACAAACGTTTGTACCAGAGATAAACTAATAATAACAAACAATAATTTACCCCATAATACGAGTCTTGGGAGAGATTATATTGCACATCATGATTCAGATGATTTCTATGATTTATACTACGATGGCGCTTCACGATATCCATTGCGATTAGAATTATGTGGAATTAATGAAATCAATGATTATTATTTTATGGGGCGAGTATCTTTGCACTTACTCACATCGGCCGAATCAGATGAAAAAGTTCACAAGGGCATCGTTATAGAAACTGCGTTGTTAGGAGTATGTGGTAGAAATTACACTGAACTTCAGGGGCGTGTACGAAATATACAGAGAGATTATGAAAACAATAATGAAAATTGTTACACGCTGATCACTGCACCAGAGAACTATACAATATCTGTTTACTTTATATCGGTTGCACCCGAGTTTTGGGATGAAGACTGCTATATGGATGTGTTTGACGGTAATACAACCAGCGCCAGACGTTTGATCAGAATAGTGACCGAATACGACATCAATAAGTCAATTTTCTCAACCAGTAGATATTTACTGTTTTACAATCATCCCAATAATAATAATGCTGTAACCTACGATTTCAACTACGTCACAACAGACAAAGGTCCCGGCTGTGGAGGAAAACTTCATAACATAATCGGCAAGGTCACGAGTCCTATGTATCCGAAAATATACAGACAAGGAAGAACGTGCGAGTGGGAACTAGAAACTCCTATCGGCTCACAATTACTACTGCACTTTACGAAGTTCGAATTGGGCGTGACGTGTGACCAGAATTATTTACAGCTGGTTGACAAAAGCGGTACTCTTGTGTCTACTTATTGCTCCGAAACTCCAGCAGACTACACAAGTGTCGATAATTATGTTAAAATAGTATTTACAACGACTGTGAATAACGGCGGTAAGGGCTGGGTGGCAGAGTTTGGAATTAAAAAGTAAACATTGGTGTACATTTTAATTGAAACTAGTTTATAACAGCCTAAATTTTATTATGGACATTTGTTAGTCATCAGCAAATAAATATTCTAACTAATTTCCTTTACGATAACAGATGTGCACCCAGCGTGTTTGTTAATCAATCAATTTCATTGATTATAATTGTACAACTTTTTATGCGACTGATGTTTCAAATGTCTTCTATCTTGTAGATAACAGCTGAACTCATAGAACCATAAAAGTGAAATTTTCTTGTATCTGTAAAGGGTCATTGGAAATTTTGGCTAATTTCTTAACAATTTCTCAACACCGATGCGATATGCGATATGATTGATTTTAAGATATATTTTTGTTGTAATTATGGCAGTTAAGTCTATATAAAAGAATGTAACAAAATGTTAGCAATGCAATGTAACAACGAAGTTGAAAACGATGAATTTATGAAACATGTTCGTTATAATAACTATGTTTTATATGACAATAAACCATTTGTTATGATTCAACATACCAGTTTTATTTATCATATTTACGTCACTCTATACGACTCGTTCCATAGATATAGGAACCGGGCATAACTATTCATTCGCTACACTAGCGTCACAAGTATTTACGGTTTTCCGTGGAACTACTTAAGGTCGAATAGTTTAGTTAGGTAGTTTAGTCAGTCCGAACTTCGACGTGGAGCTGAAATGCGATAGTGAATACTTATTTTAACAGCTTTAAGCTCAATATCGAACTCTCTCTCTTCCTTTAATCCCCTACAATCATATGGGACGGAAGACCGACACGACCGGGGAGAGGTCAGGCGCAGGAGCGACTTTTTAGATGCCCATCCGACGCATGAATCATCTTACTTTATAGGCAATCAGGTGATTGGCCTGCATTTTCCTAGCCGGTAAGGAACAGCTACACAAATTTGTTGCTTCCCGCGGGATTCGATCCCGCGACCTCTGATTTGCAAAGCAAGCGGCTACACTGCGCGACGGAGGCTACGTCACTATGGCGCAGTATTCCACACAGACACATTTTTTTATAAAAAATGACGTTTAGGACATGGATGTGTCAAGACTTGCTAGCTGAGCTAAGGCTGCAGTGTTATAATAGGCGTCTTTGTGCTGAAGACTGGGACCAGGATTGAATGTGGGGAGGCCTGTCACTTACCATCAAGTCAACAACTTGCTCCTCTCGTCGATAAGAAGAAACGCAATTTAGCTGTTATAAATCATATCTGTTAATGATTCTGCCGTAATTAAAACCTCTAATTAGCCAGTTTTAATTACAAAGGAAAACTTCGTCTCGGAGATGGTGTTTTGTTCTGGATACCACAAACTTTCGCTTATTGAGTTAGAAGTTTGATATGCACGCGCCCCGTCATGTGAACTGGCGAAAATTATAGTCATATATCTCACTTATGTGTTGTCATTCTGTCTCTAGCTGTAAAATTGTATAATTGACTAAAGAACACAAGTATAAATTAGCAAAAAAAGAACTGAAATAACTACTTATACGGGCAATATCACGGTCTATTTTAGGGTTTACTTTCCCGACCACTTTCACTGCCCATGTACTTTCATGTCTCCTTTTTCTGCAAATCATTCGAAACGTCGGGAAAGTAAAATCTAAATTAAACCGCGATATATAAAAAGGGATTGAGTTTAATTATATTAGGTATAGGTATGCAAATAAAACATGTATGCATGCATATATTTCAACTCGTTTCATTTCCTTTGATAGGTACCGATTTAATTTATGTTTTTAGAAATAAAATAAAAAATACGTAATGGCGACTAAGGACAGTGTACATTCACACTGTCACATTGGAGTTGCCAGGAGAATGTTTATTATGTACTTATATATAACATCTGGAAGAAATAAGGGGCGGATAAATTAATTTATTTTTTAATGGACTGTATTAGGTATTGAATATTAAGCCGTAGGGCGAAAAATCTAGTTACCCAAAATAAAAAACACTACGGGCTACAAGAGAGCGGGCAAGGTACCTAGGAAAACGTTGAAATCAGTACCTGGATATCCAGATTCCAGGATGTCTTCTTTATTCTTCGGTATTGATATATCACAGCGTATTTTCAGATACTCAAAATCGCGAGACCGGCCGGTAAAAGTACGAATGTGCGAATCAGCTGCGCGCACGACGAATAACGAACATGTTCTGCTGTCACTTTGACATATTGACATTTCTTTTTCTCTTCTTTGGAACAAAGGGTTTTAAGGATGGATAGGAAAATAGGAAAGTAGCTTAGTAGTTTTTAGATAATCTGGCCTAACCATTTCCCCCACCCTTAAAGGGTTACCTTTAAAGGAAATATGATATTATCATTCAGCAAAATAAATAGAAGAGAACAAAATCTCATATTTAAAAAGATTTATAATAAAGAGAAGTAAATAATATTTATATTATATTATGTGTGTGAATTAAATAAATAATGAATAAATGAAAAATAAATATGTAACCAAAGTGTGAATTATTGTGTTGGTAAGGGGCACAAACGAACCACCGGACGAACGAGTGTGCCTCTTGCGGTTCTAACTGTGGCTACGCGTACTATGTTGTCCTTGGAGGGATGAACCTTTTCAATCACCCCCAAAGGCCATGACAATACAGGAGAATTATCATTGATTATAATGACCACCGTGCCTATTTCTATAGGGTTAGATGTTTGTGTCCATTTTTGTCGTACTTGTAGCTGGTGCAAATATTCTGTTCTCCAGCGGCGCCAGAAAGATTGCACCAACTTGTCTAAGAGCGAATGTTGCTGTAGTAAATTTACGGGTGTGGACTCTACATCGGGTGCGGGTAATGCGCTGAGCGGAATGGTATTTAAGAAATGTGCAGGTGTTAGAGCGGTAGGTTCCGATGGATCTGAGCTAAGTACGGTAAGAGGACGCGAATTTAAAAGACATTCTACTTGATTGATAACTGTTACTAAACCTTCGTACGATAAGATTTGTTGACCTATTACCTTAAAAAGATGATTTTTAACACACTTTACCATACTTTCCCAACATCCACCAAAGTGCGGGGCTGCGGGTGCTATAAACCGAAACTCTATACGATTTTCTGAGAGTTCTTCTTCTAAACGCGGGCGGTATTCCTTTTTTAATAAAATCATACAGGTCGCGTAAATAGTTCCGTGCACCAACGAAATTAGTTCCGTTGTCACAATATAAATACTTCACCGGACCACGACGCGCAAGAAAACGTTTTAAGGCGGCGAGAAAACTAACTGTTGTAAGATCTGTGGCCACTTCAATGTGAAGTGCACGTGTAGTAAGACATGTAAATATACAGAGATAAGCTTTTCGGGACTTAACACCACGAGCGCGAAAAGGTGTATACGATATAGGTCCCGCGTAATCACAGCCAGTATGGACGAACGCTTTCTCTGCCTGAGTCACTCTTTGACTGGGTAAATCTGCCATCAAAGGGAATTGCGGTCGCGGTTTAGATTTAAAGCATATATTACATTTATTAATCCTAGAACGAATAATTCGTCTAGCGGATAGGATCCAAAACCTTTGTCTTAATAGAGACATAAGTAGTTCAGGTCCTGCGTGTAAATATTTTTTATGATAATAGTCGATCAATAATTCGACCAGTTGATCATGACGTGGTAGAACGACTGGATATTTGGACTCAGTTCGTTCTGCGGAATTAGACAGGCGGCCACCTACATGGATAAGGTCGTCCTGTAAAAATGGTTTAAGTTTCATTAATGCGGGCGAACAATTTTTACCAGACTTTAAATTTTTTATGTCATGACCGAAATGTCTTTTTTGTATATCGCGAATTATTAAGCGTTCTGCGAAACTGATATCGGATGCCGTGACTGTTGTCGATTGGGTTCGGGGTAATTTTTTAATAAATTTACAGACGTGAACTAATATCCGCGTGAGTTTACTCCAAGACGAAACACGTGTAGCGAGGTCTTCTACTAGGGAAGTTTCTGGATACGGTGTTGTGATGGTATGCGTAGATATTTTCTCTTCCGGTATGTGATCTAGCGTTACGTCGTCTATTTTATTAATAGGCCATTGCGATGGTTCTTGTATGAGCCATGCAGGACCATGTAACCAAAGCGGGTGAGATATAAACTTAGCAGGTGTTAGCCCTCTCGATAAACAGTCTGCCGGATTGTCGACACCTGCGACATGATGAAAATGAGCAGCTGGTAAGTTGTCAATAGTTTTGACAACTCGGTTGGCAACAAAAGTTTGCCAGCGGTGCGGTGAGGAATTTAGCCAACATAATGTGACTTTAGAATCGGTGAATGCATAAATTTCGAATATCGGATAACGTGAATCATACGTGTCATGAACGCTTCGTATAAGCTTCGCAAGTAGTACGGCGGCGCACAATTCGAGACGAGCGATAGAGAGAGGTTTCACAGGTGCTACCTTCGACTTAGCACAAATGAGTTGCGTCGAAATTCGGTCTGTATACGTAATATGTGCATATACAACTCCTCCGTAAGCACGTTCACTCGCATCAGAGAAGCCGACGAGGCGAATCACACAACCTTCGAACACACCTAAATGTCGCGGGATTTTTAAATTATTAAGAATCGGAAGCTCTGCACAAAATCGTTTCCATGTTTCCACTATTTGATGAGGCGGAGTATCATCCCAGTCGAGTTTTAATAGCCATAACTCTTGTATGAGAAGCTTAGCAAAAACAACAACTGGTGCTACAAAGCCCATTATGTCCCAAATCCTAGCCACCGTAGCTAAAATTACACGTTTTGTACAGTTCGCGTCCGGTGCGGTAATTTTAAATTTAAAATTATCATCATTTTTAGACCAACTTAAACCTAGAATTTTCTGCTGTGCAATTTTATCAAATTCGATAGGTTCAGAAGCCTTATGCGTAGTGGGAATGGTATCTAAGACCGTTTCTGAATTACTGGTCCACTTGACCAAATCAAATTGCGCGCGTTGAAACAGATGGATCAGCTGATGAGCAGCTGCCACGGCTTCATTTTCGGACATAGCACTGAAGACTATGTCGTCCATGTAAATATAATTAGAAGCGATTTCTTTAGCTAATGGAAAATTATCTCCTTCGTCTTCAACCAGCTGTTGTACGACTCGGAGCGCGTGATAGGGACTGGATCTAAGTCCAAAACAAACCCTGTTAAATTCATAGACCGTAAGTTCATCTTGAGGGCGGAAGCGGTATAATATACGCTGAAAGCGGCGGTCGCGAATATTCATTATTATTTGCAGGAACATTTGTTTACAATCAGCGGCGAGTGCGGTAGCGAAGAGACGAAAATTTAAAATAATTGTAAACAAATCACCTTGTAAATTAGGACCACTGTGAAGTAAATCGTTAAGCGAATGTCCTGAGCTAGATTTATGACTAGCATCGAGAACCATGCGGAGACTAGTGGTCTTGTCTGCACGGCATACACCGTGGTGCGGTATGACATATACTGGATAAGCATCGTCATTGACAGCGGGCGGCGCGGGTGACAGATAACCCTTTTCCAAATATTCGTGTATAACTGAGTCATAAGCGGCTCGAAATTCCGGCGCGGCTTCCAACTTCTTTTCCAAGCCTAAAAAACGCTTTCGGGCGGTTTCATAAGTATCTCCGAGTGCACAGACGTCACCACGAAATGGTAATGAGACTATATACCTGCCAGTATCTTTATCGCGTTCGGTTGTTTCGCAAAAAAAGTGTTCACATTCAACCTCATCGGAAGATAATGTGGGCGGTGCGGTTAAAGGCGATTCGTCTATCTGACAGAACCTCTTCATAATTGAATCAATCGGATCACATTGATCACGATTGTCCGGTATGGGTTGCATAGTGCAACAAGTTACGGTTTCGCAAGCGGGAAGAGCGGGCGCATTGCCCATAATGACGTAACCAAGCGCGGTTTGTATTGCGGGTGGACCGGTGAGGCTACCCCGTACTATACCAGGCAATAAAAGTTGTGAAAACAACGAACTCCCGATTAATATTTCAATTGGCGCTGGTCTATGGTACTCTTCGTCCCCCAATGGCAAGCCTTGTAAGAACGGGAGCGCGGAAATATCCACTTGCGTAGATGGTAAATGGTCCGTTATTTTATCAACCACGAGCGAAGAAATATTATATTTTACGTTTAAATTGTAACGAGAAGAAAATTGAAAGTTAACAGTTCCTTGCGTATGTTTCTCGGACCCACCGATGCCTTTTACCTTTATTATATTGCGGTTTACAGAAAATCCTAATTTATCACAGCATTCTGAAGTAATAAAATTACATTGAGATGCACTATCAAGTAAACAACGCACGTGTTGCTGAGAGCCATACGCGTCTCGTACCAATACCACCGCAGTAGCAAGTAGAACCGTTGTGTTGCTATTACATTGCGCGGCAAGCACCCGAGTATCTTCTGACTCACTCTGGCATGGCGGCACTGGCGCGGCGATGGACGTCGTACACAACGATACGTCGGAGCTGTTCATGGCGCTTACAGTAGGAGCGGAGTTAAGTACCGTAAGTTGCGGTGATGTCGCAGTGGTTAAAAGGGATCGTGAGTTATCAAAGTGCAGCAAAGTATGATGTTTACCGTGACATGTTCGGCACTTTGATTCGGAATTACAATTACCTGCCTTGTGTTTGATACTCAAACAATTTACACAGGCTTGGTGTTCCTTAACACATTTAAAACGATTGCTCGGGTTCATTTTATTGAATGCAGGACATTTATATAAATGGTCATGTACTATATCCTTACATAGGCATTTAAATGTATCAGACATAGCTACATAAGACTGCGGTTGCGGCATTTTATTATGAGTAGACACTCGCTTAGTGCTATTGCTAGCCGAACTCGTACTCGAACTAGACGAGCGTTGTAATATGTTAGACTGTTCCCTAACAAATTCAATTAACGTTTTAAACTGAGGAATTTTATCCTTTCGAGAATACATTTCAAAAGAACGAACCGTTTCCGGGTCCAGTTTCCGTAATGCGGTATGTAAAATAATAAAATCTGATAAGTCAGAAAAGTCTAAATTCTTTAGAGCGTTTACAGAGGTTACAAATTTGTCTAAAAACAATTCTAAATTTTGAGGGGATGCGTTATTCAGTGCTTTAAATTCAAAGATTTGATTTAAATAAGTTGACCCTAATAATCTCTTATCATCAAACTTTTCTATAAGCGAATTTAATATAAGTTCATAATTCTCCGCACAAGGTGTAATTCCAGAAAATGCTGATTGCGCTTTTAATGATAATTTCCCTAATAAGTAGTACAATTTATCAGAGTTTGTTAAAGATGGATTATCATGTATATTAGATTTAAAACTTGAATAGAATAGCGGCCATGATCTGATATCTCCACTAAAAGAAACTAATTCTATTGGAGGCAAAGCAGGTCTTAATCTTTTAAAACTCTCATTACTGCTATTTGAGTTACTATCTTTGCTAATAATTAACAAGGTGCGTTTGATTTTGCAATATAACTCTTCAAAAGCATCCATTGACTGATACTCCACCTTCGCATTAGGATTTAATTGCATATTATAAATATTGTAATCATTTAATGCCTTTTCAAATTCCTTGCGCAAATCATCAATGGTTATTGCACTAGAAAGGAAAGTCTCCCTATCCTCAGCTGTTTCTAATCGCTGCGAGCGGTCATAAATGATTTGTAAGCGTTTAAACACAAATTCACGTTTAGCGGTGGCCATACATAATAAACCAGACAATTCTCTGTTTGGTTCATCTTTAAGCGGTTCCTTTACGGAGGGTTCAGCCCTTTTAGACATCTTTTTTTATATAAGTAATCGAAAAGTGTGACAAAAAAAACACTAAACCGTTAAGTTATAATTATGTGAAACAAACACAATATGCGAATAACAGAACAGGTAACAAACACTAACAGAGAGGTATGTATCTGCCTATTAACAGTATATAATTGTGGCACAGTCGCTCGTTGATGTGCGCTTACTATAATGGCCTAGATAATGTGTGATTGTGGTATATATGGTAATATATTATTATCCAAAGCGTGTCTTGAGAATTACAATGTATTATAAATATATACGTGATAAAATACCGAGGAAAAAACACTTTAAAAATTATAATAAAATAATGTAGGTAGGTTTATGTAGGTATCCCAACGCTTACTGCGGAATAGAAACCTAATGATTCTTAGAGATAATCCGGCCGAAGTGGCCAAAATAATGGAAGAAATAAGGGGCGGATAAATTAATTTATTTTTTAATGGACTGTATTAGGTATTGAATATTAAGCCGTAGGGCGAAAAATCTAGTTACCCAAAATAAAAAACACTACGGGCTACAAGAGAGCGGGCAAGGTACCTAGGAAAACGTTGAAATCAGTACCTGGATATCCAGATTCCAGGATGTCTTCTTTATTCTTCGGTATTGATATATCACAGCGTATTTTCAGATACTCAAAATCGCGAGACCGGCCGGTAAAAGTACGAATGTGCGAATCAGCTGCGCGCACGACGAATAACGAACATGTTCTGCTGTCACTTTGACATATTGACATTTCTTTTTCTCTTCTTTGGAACAAAGGGTTTTAAGGATGGATAGGAAAATAGGAAAGTAGCTTAGTAGTTTTTAGATAATCTGGCCTAACCAACATCCTTTCCACATAATTTGTTAATTCCGTCAGAAACATCTTATTAGATAATAACAAGTCTCCTCTACAATTTTTAAAAACCATTTAATAACTTGCGAGGCTAAACATAAATCCTTGATTGAAAACGCATCTCTTACAAAATATGACTGAATCACAAAGTAGTCGACTAAAATTTAATTAATTTCCAGTCCATAAAAATCGGCCTTTAAAGCCTAAACGTACAACCTTGATAGGCAACGAGTTACCCCACAATGTTTAGAGGGCCCAGATGTGAGATAACGCTGGATTACCGACTAAGGAATTGTGGTGTTCTAGGCAGACCCTTATCAGATCATCAGAATGTCAGGAATGGAGGCTCTATTTCAAGATGAGATTAAACTTTCAACATCTTATTAAGATTACATATAATTTATTGGTAGAATTATAAAATTTGAGAAGGTTGAGCCAACTCAAAAGAAGTTGTTTTGATGGCTGGACAACCGCAACCATTGGTTATTTTTATAACACGCTTTTATTAGCTTGACCTGTAAGCGTGGGGCGCTTTTTCTGAATAACAGCTTAACATTTCTGTCACTTTCAAGAACGCTAAGTATTTGTATTCAGATGACAATAATTTGTAATCATTTACAGAGAAAAAGCGCCCCACGCTTTTACACATAAATAAGTATAATCCATAAATTAGGTACAAACACGAGGTAGAAAGCAAGAAAGAACTGTTTAGATAATTTATTTATTGCTTTTTAGTGCAGTAGTCCTTATAAAAGCAAGTATTTTTAGTTTTTTAAACTATCAATTTTTTTAATGTTACAATTGTCATTTACTTATTATTTTGAAATGTAACGTACTTAATCCAGTTTACGGTTACAGCGTAACGTTTACCAAATTGGATCAGATATCCGATATACCCTTCATGCTCATTTCAAGCGTTTGGTATTATCATAAATCTCTTTCTTCTGTCTTCTTTTATTAACCGACTTCAAAAAAGGAGGAGGTTCTCAATTCGTCTGTATATATATATATTTTTTTTAATGTATGTTCGCGCATAACTCTGGCAATTATGAACCGATTTGAAAAAATCTTTCTTCCATCCATTCTTCAATCCATTGATTGGGTCCCATAAAAAAAATATTGCTTAGTAATAAGTAGTTCCTGAGAAAACAAGAATGGTGATTGCGCAGGAAAGTTGCATGAAAGCCTATATAGATGACTTTATGTCGCTTTTTAAGGACAAAAATGGTCATAACTCTCGCAAATATTTACCAATTTCAATGATTCTTTTTTTATTCGAAAGAAGAAACCACTGTATTAAATTTGTATGAATTTTATCACAACCGGGTAAGAACTTCCTGGAGGACCATTAACGATGTGGAGGAATTTATCTGGTAAAAACTCACGGAGGCGAAAAGCGGCCCTTGGGCTCTGCCTACCCCTACGGGAAAAAGGCGTGATTTTATGTATGTATGTATGTCCTACCTCGTAGTATTGACTCTGATCATGCATCATGCTACATTCATTTGAATCCCTTCAGTAGTTTCGGCTTGATGCGCGGCCATGATACAGACAAAAACGAAAAAAAAATACAGTTTGGCTTCAATATCAGTTATAGAATAACTGATACAAAAGCCAAACTGTATTTGCCCTCCAAAAATGGTTTTCAAAATATCTTCAATGTACAAAATTGGACCTGTTACAGTTTTATTCATCATCATCATCATCAGCCGGAAGACGTCCACTGCTGAACATAGGCCTCCCCCTTCGAACGCCACAATGAACGACAATTTGCATCCACCGGTTACCTGCGACGCGCACAATGTCGTCTGTCCACCTAGTGGGAGGCCTACCTACGCTGCGTCTTCCGGTTCGTGGTCGCCACTCGAGAACCTTTCTTCCCCAGCGGTTATCGGTTCGCCGAGCGATGTGGCCTGCCCATTGCCACTTGCAGATATTAAGAGCTATGTCAGTGACCTTGGTTCTTCGGCGAATCTCCTCATTCAGGATTCTGTCGCGCAAATAAACTCCGAGCATAGCTCTCTCCATAGCTCGTTGTGTGACTCTGAGCTTATCTAGAAGGCCAACAGTTAGGGACCACGTCTCAGTACCATATGTCGTCACTGGCAACACACACTGGTTAAAGACCGTCGTCTTCAGGCACTGCGGTATTTCGGACGAGAAGATTTCGCGTAGTTTCCCGAACGCTGCCCATCCGAGTTGGATTCTTCGGGCGACCTCTTTGTCGAAGTTGGACCGACTTAACTGGATAGTTTGTCCTAGGTATACGTATGGTCAACAACTTCGAGTGTATCGTTCCCAACAACTACCGGTACGGGTGCAACATGGACATTAGACATGATCTTCGTCTTGTCCATGTTCATTTTAAGACCCACCTGTTGGGAAACGCTACTGAGGTCGCTGAGCATCGTATTGAGGTCCTCCAGCGACTCTGCCATAATGACTATATCATCGGAAAAACGAAGGTGAATTTAGACTCTCGAAATACGCAAAGTCGCAAGCAAATTAAATAAGATGGCAAAACACAGAAATCATCGCAAAGCCTCGTTACATCAAAGTGTAATTTAATGAAACGGTTATTTTATTTTTAATTAATAGATAGACAAGCTTCTTTGAACCCAGCGTCTAATATTTTCATTATAAACAACGTTTCTACAAACTCTGAAAGGTCTGTTATGCAAGAAAATACGTAACATATTACACACAAGTAACTTATGAAAATAACTATATACTGTGTATAAAAATAACTTTTATTATTTTAAATAACAGTTCAATTACTAAGGCCGTGTTGAGTTCTGAACCTCCTGATGGGTTGGGGTGGATATTGCCACAAAGTAGGATCCTGTATACTAAGCCCTAGAAAGGACAAAGATATCGAAAGTCTTCGTCACAAGGCCGGAATTTGGTGAGTTCTAAGTTACTCGTATTAGGATGCCCGATGGTATATTGGAAATAGTCGTGAATTAGATTCCTACTCAGGGTACACTTTTGTGTTTATGTATATGCAAGTACAGGCTTTACTTAGCTTGGAATCGGGTTGGAGAAGGGTTGTGTGTAAATTATCCCGGAGTTTATATTCTTTCATGGATTGGCGTTATAAAATTGACACTGTATCTTTTGGTGTTATGCCTGCCAAATAACATTTGAGAGCCATTTAACGCTATTTTCTGAGGTCAAACCTATTATGAGTCCTTTCATCGATTCTTTAAATCACTGGGTCACTTAGCGCCTTGAATGGTCGCGATTGGATCGTGGCCCCGTGAGCAAAAGTGCGACCCACACGAGTACCCATCCGACGGAGTGCTTTTTAGTTTGAGGGCGAATTAAACATACGGGAAGACGTTCTGAACAATTATGAAGATTCGTATCCGGATACTGTAAGTAGTGTAATTAATAACCAGAGCAGAAATACCGTATTTAAAAAAATGATTTTAAGATAACCGAAACTTGCATAAATTCTCTGACGTTGACATGTATCAAACGTCCATCTGCCAAGTAATGATAAAGCACCCGGTGTCCGAGGTATGTTTGTCCTTGTAAAAAGGACGAATGATGGTGGAAAGGATCTGGTGGGGTGACTCCTCGATGAGTTTGTTGTTTCCCAAATAATTTTTATGAAATTTTTCCTTGAGTGTTATGCATAGTATAGTTTTATACCTAATCGTACCCTCTTTATTTTCAAGAAGTAGGCAGAAAATACGCCGTTAATATTATAGAAATACGCAAGAAGAAAAGTGTATGAAAATTCATTATTTACGTTAATAATTATATAAAATCTTTTAAAAAAAAAATTGAACCGACTTTAATATCACTGAACAGTATAAAATAATTTAAATATTATTGAAGTTGGTGCCAAATATACACAGCCGGTAAGCTAACACCACACCATTTTTTTTTTTAAAGATTTTATTTTAAACTTTTTAGTGATATTTTCATATATAAAGATTGAACTATCGAAAACCGTAAAATTATCTAGGTAGGTTATGATCACATTATCGTCTACATAGTTTTACATAATTCATGTTTCTTCAGAAAAAAATATCCGGTCGTAATGAAATTTGCATGGAATCATCATTGCAGTTTACTCTCTCGAATAAAAAAAGAATCATCGCAATCGGTTCATAATTGTCAGAGCAATGTAATGGAGAACATCAGTTTTATGGTTTTTACCAGACAAATTCCTCCACATCGTTCATGGTCCTCCAGGAAGTTCTTATCCGGTTGTAATAAAATTCATACAGATTTAATACAGTGGTTTCTTCTTTCGAATAAAAAAAGAATCATTGAAATTGGTAAATATTTGCCAGAGTTATGACCATTTTTGTCCTTAAAAGCGACTAAAACATCATCTATATAGGCTTTCTTGCAGCTCTCAGTGCGCAGTCACCATTCTTGTTTTTTCAGGAACTACTTATTACTTAGCAATAATTTTTTTATGGGACCCAATTAACGGATTAAAGAATGGATGGAAGAAAGATTTTTTCAAATCGGTTCATAATTGCCAGAGTTATGCGCGAACATACATAGAAAAAAAAAATATATACAGACGAATTGAGAACCTCCTCCTTTTTTGAAGTCGGTTAAAAAGACAAAGTTATTTTAGTACAAGTCCATGATTGACACTAGCTACTTGCTATTCTTTAAAAAATACATCTAACAAAAGTACTAAAGGATAATATTTTTACTATCAACTTCAAATGAAGTTTTTTTTTATATTTACCTTGCAGGTGTATTATGAAGCACAATGTATCACTGAGGAGAAAGGGCGATTTCAAACTTATCCACAGCCGAAAGACGTCCATTGCTGAACAAAGACCCAAGCTTGGGCTTTGGCTTGGGGATCACAGTATAGGTGGTAGGTAATATAATCCAATAGAAAGACGCTGCTGCCCGTCGTCTTGTTTTCCCTTAGTCGCCTCTTACGGACACTCAACGGGAAGATATTGGTGGGTGTTATTCTTACCCAGACAGTTGCAGTTTTCTACAAGTTGAAGGTGCTTTCTCATACTTCCTCAGTTTCTTCCATTTAAATAAATAGTTGAATGGCCAATGCTTCCGTGCTCTAGCGAGAGCTTTATGAGATTATATTGTTAAAGAACTGTCATATCGCCGCGTTCTCGCCGCTCTCGTGTGCTCCCGTGAGTTTCCGCGTTAATGCGGCTCTTTGCCGCAATCCGTACTTAGGTCACGTGCCTTCGCGGGAAGTATAGAAAATCCTTTTTATCCGGCCCCGCTGATATACCCGCATATAACGTTAACTTATACGTGTTGGGTGTTTTATTTGATGTCGGGGGAACCGGTTTTTGTATTACGAGTATTATGGGGTAATTGCTTTAGTATATATGGAGGCATTTATTTAGTAGGTCGAGCGTCGTGTAACAAACGTATTTATGGTCGAGTGCTAGCTAGGGATTTGTTTGAAGAAATGTTTTCGGTGTTCCGAGTCTTAGAGTACCTTATTACAACGAGTGTTCTTCTGGATCAAAAAATAAAAAATATGAATACAGCAAATTCCGTGACTAATATATACTTACAAAAAATATTTTACGGGCTTAACGCTGATAAAAATTGGTATCATGAGGAAGTAATAGACTCAATATATATTATGAGCTCTCATTATAATAATATACGTCCCAAAAGAATGAGGGCTCTGGTAATGTGGTAGAAATGTATCGGATTGAGTTGAGGAGGGGATTGCTTGAATTTTTCCTGTTAACGTCGGGCCATGACAGTGCTGTTATCAGCGGTGAATAGAGCGACGCGATCAGTGTCGTCTCACGGAATTTCGTCACGCAATGTGACACCTCATATGCACGAGCCACACCACACCTTGGATACATTTGGCAAAAAAATCACTCAACTAGCGTTTACGAATTACAGAGGTACTAAGTGATGTAACGAGAATTTTTCACTGAGAGATTTCTTTCACCGTGAGGTCGTCATCGTTTTGAGCACTACACACCAGCGGTCCTCAATGCAGAATAGGATGTTATTACTTCCGTTGTTACGCGGTAACCACGCTCTTCAAGTATGAAGAGCGTGGTTACCGCCCCACTCACTGTCATCGCTTGTTGCGATGCCAAAGTTCGTGGCCCGTCACTAAGACAATATTCTGTACAGCAGGCTCAGAGAAAAGTAATCCTCACAAGCAATATCCCAAAAAGGGATAAGGGGTAAATTCTCAAGTGCACGCTAGGCAAAAGCGAAGGGTTGTCAAAATGTAACTCTCAAAGTTGTTGAAATTTTCACAAGAGCTCTTTCATTCAGTTGAAGTATGTGAACATCATTAATAAACTAATGACCTCTTTATAATTTAGGGACAGTGATTTGGAGACGTTGGTTGAATAAACTACGGTTATACCAAGGATTTGACTAATTTTGTTAGTTTTTCGTGTGGTTCGTGGCCAACTTGAGATTTCAAGCTGCCCTTAGGCCTCTGACTAAGCTTAACGACTGCTGTGTAGATGATAATAGCCGGGACCGACTTTCAACGTGCCTTCCGAAGCACGGAGATGCTCAGTTTAAATGCCACTAAATGATCACCCATCTAAGGACTGACCTTGCCTGACGTTGCTGACCCAAGAATGAGCGTCTCAATTAACTAACTAATTTGGTTTTTACATTAACTGCAGCAGAGTAACATAGGTTCTAACTTAATAAAAGTTTTTACTTTGGTCGATTTATACCTTGTCGCAACCAAAATACTCTTCTCGCAAACAAAGGTACTCCCGTTATCGCCAACAAATCGAATGTTTGCGTGTTCGCTTAATTAATAATAACTTCACGCAAATGCTAAAGAATTTTTTTTTTTTTTGCTAAAATCGATCGCCTGTTGCATGCTTAATTCACCGCACTTTGTGTTTTTGTTAAACAACCATTTTGCGGTGAAAGCTTTTAGGTAGATACATCTTGTTTTCGATAGTTTAATTTTTTGATACCTTTAAACTGAAATAACGACCTACCTATCATAATATTACACTTTCTTTCTTCTAAAATTTAAAGCTTTGAATTGAATTAGGTATAGGTACATAAACGACAAAAGTCAAACACGTTATTTGTGTAATAATGAACTATGCTGGCTATTGTGTCTCGACTCGACGTCGAACTGACTGTAAAACTAATCAATCTAAAGTAGTTTAACTGAAAACCGTATATTCTCGTGGCACTAGTTCTGCGTAAGCAGTTAGTGAATACGAAAACGCAACTGTCGCTACCGCAGCGTCAAGCTCAGGGTTGTTTTGCTTAGGAAGTAGCACTAAAGTTGACTATGTTTCAGTAAAGATTAGGAGAATTTGGAGTAAGTAATACCTTCGAAAGCCTACTTACAGCTAGCAGAGATCGATCAGTGCATGCATAATTTAGCACAACACTGTCCAATTAAATAAAGGTACTGTACTGCGTAAAGAGGTTCATTATTGCGAAGTTGTTTGTTTCCTTCTAAACTCGTCTCTTCGAGTATCTACTCGGAACTTGGACGAGAATGATTAAGCTCCATTAATTACTGCTTCCTTAATTATAACGAGCCCTTTCATGTTCTTTGATGGACGAAAATCCTTTATTGAATTTAACGACTTGTGTCATTAATGCAAAGTGGGTTACATAGGCCAAAGGCTGAGATTTTTAAATGATGTCCTTCAGACCGTTGTGGAAGAAAGGTTCTCGAGTGACGACCACGAAACGGAAGGCGCAGCGTATAGACCCCATTACGTGTTTACCCAAAAACACCTTCGGGATAATCGTTCATAATAAAATAGCCACATGCACTTACGTATGCAATGACATTTTTCTATGTAACATCCAGTGAATAACAACAATCTTCCGCTATTTATTTTCTTTTATTTATTTTAGAGATGCTTAATAGTACGGGCCTCCCCTCAAGATGACGGGGCTTAGGCCGTAGTCCACCACACTGGCCAAGTGCGGGTTGGCGGACTTCACACGTCATTAGAAAGCTAGTTAGGCTTTCTCAGACATGCAGGTTTCCTCACGATGTTTTCCTTCACCGAATATTATAATTATGAAACTAAATGTATTTTAATACCGCTAATTGCAACTTGTAGAGATACACCAAGGACCGATTCTTGTAATTCTCAACTAATGATGGTGGATTATTGGTTCATAAAAGTTTATTTTTAAACCCTCATTAATATTTGGCAGACCAGTTACAGCAATTAAACAGGATCATGTTGCATGTAAATTGTTTTTCTAATTAGGTTCATAATTAGCATGATACATACCGTACCGCGTTACATCCGACCCGAGTACACTAATGTGGTATAATTAGTCCACGATCGGTAATTTGGACGGTAATTACTGTACCGAGAGGCAAGGGTCGCTAGTTGGTAGGTAAATAATCATGTTTCTATCATACTTACCAATTTATAATCTGTTTGTATATACATTGTATTTTTTATGATGGTAGTTCTCCTTTTGCAAGGGACCTGTGTAACTGGAAGGCTAGGTCGGTACCACTGCAGTGTCACTCCCGCCAAGCAGCAGTGTGTAAATATTGTTGTATTCCGGTTTGAAGGGCACTGTATTTGGTGGAATTACTAGACACAATAGACTGAATAACTAATGTCTATGGTGACGAGCACGACGGCAGCACAACGCAGCTGTTTATAGGCTGACGTATCGCTTACCACCAGGCGAACGTTCTGACACTAGGATTATTATAAAAATAAAGTACTTGTTTATATTTTAGTCTTGTACTGTATGTACACAAAAGTGGAACATTGTCAATAATTAAACCACAATCGGTAATTAGCGCACTGATAACCGCACCAATGCGGCAGGCTCGATAACACAATGGCTACATGAAATAGTTAATATGATTATTTGCTCTTTCCTTTAAGTAAATTCGAAAATTACAGTTAAGACCATAACTTACAGTTAACGATCAAATTGGCTGTGAAGATGAGTACACAATCGCAGATACGTATGATATCAAAATTAAATACAAGAGTAAAGTGAAGCGAACACAAGCAAAGGGAAGTAAAGTAAGCGAATAATGGTAAAGTAATTGATATGACTTTTGATATTTCAAATGGGCTAACCGGTGACACTTTTAGTATAGTATTTTAAACTAAAACCAGATCACAGACCGTCGTCAAATTAGAAGTTCTTATCCAAAGAACACTAACTAAAAAGCAGACAGATTCAAAATTTTAAGGCCGGGACCTACAGTTTAATTTCTCGCTGAACAGTTCACATTTGTTCCTTCATGTATAACACTTTACTCATAATCATACTGTTTTACCCCCTTCCCTCTAATATGGTTGAGGGGAGTGATGGCTGCTGCTCGAGTCAACTCGTGCGCGGGTGCTGCTTGGGGGGACTGGTCCGACTTCTATCCCTTTGGCCTTTTAGTTTGTCGTAATTTATTGTTTTCTTCTTTTCTTCCTTGCTTTATGTTTCGAACCGCAGGACACAATATCGCTAATGTCGATTCATTTGTAACAAAACAATGTTTAAAAAAAAAATGAAAAAATGACAAGCCCGCTGAGTTTCTTGCCGGATCTTCTCAGTTGAGGCCGCGTTGTGATCCGGTGGTAGCTTTTAAAAAATGACGATTCAAAAGTGCTAGCGTTAAGCCTATTTGAAATAAAGAATTTTGAGTTTGAGTTTGAGTTTTAGATTAGCTATAGAGACTTTTCCAGAAATGGCACTTGTCAAGCATGGATGGTGAAGCCTGCTAGATTACTGATAAAGAGATCGCTAGGCCGGCAGTAAAAGTGACATAACTAATGTAACTATCATAGCTGCTTCTCCTATAGGAGGAGTAGCCGTAACTTCAGCAGGCAGCACAACTGTATCAAAGTTGGGATTATTATATTATGGTCTTCAGTGAGGTGTAGTAGTCCCCAGTTGGGCTGATCCAACTTTGAGCAGATAGTCTTACCGTAATCTATGTATTGGCTAGCCGCACACGCTCAATAATATTATTGTCAATTAAATATTGTCAATAATATTTTATGTATTGAAAAATACCTCAATACACACAATAATTATTGACAATATATAGGATATTGACAATATTATTGAGCGTGTGCGGCTAGCCATTGAAAACCACCGATCTAGAAGAAACTAGTTAACCAGTATTATCCTTTTATTGTTTAAGCCATCGTACTGCCGAAGGTTTACGAGTGTCATCAGTAAGTTTAGCAGTTTGGCTACCTTCACCACCATTAATGACAATTTCACCTATAAAGTGAGCATTTATTATTCGGACCTGTAGCAAGGATTTAAAGCATTTGTATACAGGTAGCGACATGCTATATATAATATTTAACTTTATGTTAACTAACTAGTAACCTACTGCAATACCGCCCAGGTCTCGATTGAATCGAAGGCTTTTTCGTAGTCCACAAACGCTAGACATAATGGCCGATTATACTCCTCGGTCTTCTGTATAATCTGGCGGAGCGTATGTATGTGGTCTACGGTGCTAAAGCCTTTTCGGAACCTGGCTTGTTCGGGAGGCTGGAAGTCATCAAACCTGCGTTCGAGACGGTTCGTAATGACTCTCGAAAACAACTTGTATACATGGCTCAGGAGTGAGATGGGTCTATAATTCTTCAATAAAGTGTTATCACCTTTTTTGAAGAAAAGAACTACCATACTCCTGCCGCACTCCGCCATGCTTCTGGCGTAGTACCCTCGAGTAAGACGGAATTAAATAACTTCTGGAGGACTAAGAGTACCGGTTTTCCACCCGCTCTCAGAAGTTCTGTTGTGATTCCGTCTTCAGCGGCGCCTTGTTGTTCTTAAGCTGTTTGAGAGCCACTCTAATCTCGTAGAGGCTGATGTCTGGGATGTCTTCAGTGTAATGTCGGTTTAGTTTGGCTCTGGTGTCCTGAGCTGTTCTGGCAATGGGTTCCCGTGTTGAGGTGTATAACTGACCATAACACCTCTCGAGCTCTCTCAATATCTCCGGTTTCGATGAGATGACACTGCCATCGTCGATCTTCAGCTTGGTCACTTGGCTTCGTCCAATAGACGAATTCTTTGCAAACACTTTAGAGCCTTGGTTCCGCTCAGTTGCGTCCTTAATACATGTTGTATTAAAGGAACGCAAGTCGTGTCGCATGGATTTCGAGATTCGTCTATTGAGTTCAGCATATTCCGACATATTAGGGGGCTTCCATTAATCACGTGAGGCTCGAAAGGGGGGGGGGGGGGAGGTGTTCCGAAAAAATCACAAAATATCACCAGGAGGGGGGAGGGGTATAATGAGACATCACGTGTATTTATTTTTCGTTGAATGCACGATTTCTAAACCAAAAAGCGGCATGTGACCTTGACTCACCGTTGCCGGCAACGACTTCCCCTTCAACATTTAATCAGTTTGCACAAAAAAATACACGTGATTTTGGATAGGGGGGGGGGGGGTAGTTTAAAACCTCATCACATATCACCAGAAGGGGGGGGGGGAGGGGTTAAAAAGTTGCTAAAAACATCACGTGATTCATGGATGACCCCTTAGCTGAAGATTGCAGTCTCATCTCAGTCCGGTTTTCCATTAGCCTAATGGTTGTATTGGAGAGCTTTTGAGGCTTTTTAAGGCGTGGGGCCTTAAAGAACTTGGACCCCACTGCGTGGACAGTTTGCACCAACCTATTTATTGTTTATTGTTTATCTCGTCCGCAGTTTCGCATTCGGTGAGACACTGGAAGCGATTATGCAGTTCGAGTTGAAAGTCTTCGGGGTTTCGGATTTGAGCGGTTCCTGGACGGAGCGTGGACTTCATCAGACGAGACCTCTCAAGCTTGACATTGATATTCAATGTGCCTCTAACAATGCGGTGATCACTACCGGTTTTCACCCTGCCGATCACGGAGACATCATCGAATATATGCTTATTGGTCGTCATGATGAAAAAGTCTAGCTATATGGTCATGGGCAGCAAAAATCAAACAGACTTAATTATAAGTGAAAACCCAGAGATTAAAATCTTAGGGCAAAATATTGAAAGGGTAGTTGTTGCGCGTAATCTAGGGTTAACTATAGACACTCAACTTCTATTCGAGAAACACATTAATAGTATAGTGAAACAATGTTTTTATAGACTTAAAGTACTGTACAGTGTGAGAGATTTCCTAAGTTTGAACTTAAGAAAAAGACTAGTTGATGCATTAGTTTTGTCGAAATTAAATTACTGCGACACGGTCTATGGTCCGTGTTTGCTGTCACGAACAGAACGGTTGATTCAGCGTGTTCAAAATGCATGTGCTCGGTTCTGTCTCAGTATACCCCGGAGAAGCCATGTAACGCCTTACTTGAATCAGCACAATATTCTAAAAATGTCTGCTCGGAGACAGCTTCACTTGGCCACTTTATTGTTTGGTGTTGTGAATGCGAAGAAACCTAAATACCTTTATGGAAAGTTAAGTTGGAGGTCTGATGATCGGTTCCCGCTTCGTTCCACGTCAAACCCATTAACCATACCACGTTTTAAAACGACCGCTTTTAAAGGGTGTTTCAAATATGCTGCCACGCGTTGTTGGAACAATATACCTCCTCCAATGAGATCCCTGAAAACAAAGAGCACATTTAAGAATCATTTAAAAGAATATCTTTTGCAGGTACAAAAAAGTATCTAAAATTGAAAATTGGCATTAGGTACTTACTTGTTTGTGCTTATTGGATAGGCAGCGTTTCGCAGGCGGTAGGCGGCCATTTAGTGGTTTTGGCTTTGAGATTATTTATTAGTTGCTTCATAATGAAGTAAAATAGTTTTTATTTTATTTTTTAGTCCTGTTGTGTGTTGTTGTGTTTTTTAGTCAAGTAGTTTGGTAGTAGTTATTTATTTTTATAATATCGGCTGTAAATGTCACCTGACCTTGAGCGACCCGTTCAGTGAAGTAACGTCAGCCCTTGCGGATTGTTAATCTTGTATTGGCTGGTGGGGCGAGAGCGAGTGAGAGCGTCATGTGTTCACTGTTAATGTCGTGCGCCGCGCACGCCAGGCGCCAAGTGATCAAGGTGCGGTTAAATTTTTACTTTTATTACTTTTTATTATTTAGACAGTTTTTTAAATTAATTGTTTGATCCATTTGTCTTGTTAGTTTTAAGTTAGCATACTAAATATTCTTAGTTAGTTTAAGTTTTTTTTTTGGTGATCTAGGGTTGCGTTCGTGGGGTCACTTAGGGCTTGCCCCTGAAAACCAGCGTTGTGTTGTGGCTTGTTCCTCAACACAGCATTAAGCTGAGTGGGAGCCCTGTTTCACACAGACGACGTGTATTTAATAATGTACTATAATTAAATTTGTTGTATTCTGTGTGGAATAAAATGCATTCTATTCTATTCTATCTCATTTTTGGTTGAACCATCGGGGCTTATCCACGTCCACTTCCTGGATGGTCACTTCCTGAAGAAGGAGTTCATCGCAAAGAGTCCCTCCTTCTCCATGAAGTCGACCAGCCGCTGGCCCCTTTGGTTCCGCTGCCCGTATCCATATGACCCAACTCTCAACTCATCGCCATTCCGTATGCCCACCTTCGCGTTGAAGTCCCCCATAACAACGGTGAAGTGTGTTTTGGAGGTATGTATGGCTTCTGCTATCTCCTCATACATAGCCTCTACTTCATCGTCAGGGTGTGCCGAGTTCGGAGCGTAAACCTGTATAACCTTCAGCGAATACCGACTGGTTATTCTGAGTATAAGGTACACTACCCTGCTCGACACACTATCGACCTTTATAACGTTGTTAATGAGGGACTTACGGACGAGAAACCCAACACCACCCTGAGATTTATGGTCTCTTTCCCGGAAGAAGAGCAAGTTTCCGGAATCAAGGGTTATCGTATCCTGTACCTCTCGTCGGATTTCAGATAATCCCAAGGTATCCCAACGTAACTTGCTCAATTCTTCCTCCAGCTCGATAATCTTCTCGTCAGTCCTAAGTGTCCGGACATTATGTGTTGCCAGGGCCAAAGTTCGGTGGGGGTGGTAACGGGGTTTGTCATAATCCCCACGCTTGGCAGGCGTCTTGGGGATCGCAGTTTCGAAAAGATGGATATATTACACAGAAGACGCTGCTGCCCGTCTTCTGGCTTTCCCTCAATCGCCTCGAAACCCACGGGAGGAGAGGGGGGAAAGCAAATTCTTAGCCGGCATCCCACGGCAAGAGAACATTATAATGTATAAGAAAACTAATATTTTGGAAATTTAAAGTCTTAAGACTTTTATTTTTTGTACTTTTACATTTTACTTATTATTCCTATCTATCGTATCGCTATCTGTTTGTCACTGTCTTAAAATAACCTCCACACCGTTGAAGACAACGGTCATGCAGTTTAATGTGTAACGAGATGTCGTTACCAAGTTTATATTAAGTCCACCGCTGGGCAAAGGGCTGCATACTTAGTGGGACACCGCACTCGTTTAAATAAATTGGATGGGTCGCGACATTTTCACAAGTTTGTAGATGAGTGCTTTGGAGATAGACCATCATGGGGTAGGAGACGTTACATTATACCCATACAGCCTTATTAATAAACTATGATTAGCGTCAGAACAACTTTACTCCAAGACTTACGCAAAGATTAGGCAATTATGGTATTAATAAACTAGTAGTAAGGACGGAGTTAACTAATCAAAATGTAGTCCCGGAGTAAAAGTTACTCCGCGGAGCCCCATGGTTTAACGTTTGAGTAAGCATAGATTTGTATTGTATTTCTAACTTCCATTGAGATAATTATATATACTAAACATAACCTAATTGTATAAACCTCGCAATATCCCTTTTGAAGACGAGTTTAAATATAAATATAGATTTACACGCTCAACTGCATATCTGAAATGGTAGAATGATTTGGCTGGAGATGCAGTAGGCTTTATACCACCTCACTTGAAAGTTTTAGCTGCAAAAAGGACTTGGGCTCGTGGAGAGGTAAATAAACTGTCTCAATAAACTAAACTATTAGGCTAGTTATGTAGGCTACAGCCGGATGATTCAGAAATAACTTAGAACAGATTTTAAAACTAATTTTTATTAATTTAAATTACATTTTTAATATCTAATTTAAATATGTAGTGACCGCTTCGATGTTAGAAGCTAAGTGAAGAGCCGATTCCGTCGCTATGGGTCCATACAATGGATCTAGTTGTGCGCCGTCAGCTGGTTTTCGGTACACATGCTGGATGCGTCCATACAATAGCCCTTCTGTTCTTGGATAGGTTGCATTGTCAGCAAGTTTTGCATTACACGCGCCGGCTCGTGCTTGAGGCCCACCTTGGTTTCTGCTCTTACACGCGTTTTTTGAGGTGCACTGTAGTTTCTTGTTAGGGACGGTGTGTAACAGGCTAGATCCCCGGCCTACTTGTTATATACTTTCTTGATTTATAGATAATATTCTGCTAATAAAAAAACACAAATTCTAAAACCACTATCTTGAATTCAACAAGAGAAATACAGAATATTATGATGTAAGAGAAATATAGAATATTATGATGTAAGATAAATATAGAGTGAAAGTTGTGATTGTGAAATAAAAATGTCAAATATCAAAATTTACCTAACTGCCAGTGTCTTTTTAGTCATTTTGTTAATTTTTTTTACTTTTAATTTCAGTGGGTTGCCATAACATACACCTTAGTCTCAGTGTAAGAATTGTATTGTTAGTCCGAACCTACTTCGTATTTATTAATACCGTTATTAAGACGTAGCTATTCCGTGACTAGTCTAGAATTAACTACTTCCGATGTAGCTTTGTAGTAAGAGAAAAATAAGCGATTTTTATTAATAAGACAGATAAGGATTAATATATTGTGAAATTTATTAACTTCAGAAAAGTAAAGATCTTGATACTATTGTTGACATGAACTTACGTGTTTGCTTCTAAAATAAGAGATCATATCAGAGGTGTAAGATAGCAGATTATAGATCGAGTCGAAGACTGTATGTATATATATAATTATAAATAGATAGACAATTCTTTATAGCGTACAAAAAAAAATATAGAAAAAGATACAAATTAATGAGGCATGCAACAATGGGCGGCCTTATAGCTAAAAGCGATCTCTTACAGGCCACCTTTGGATGGAGAGGAAAAAAAAAAGTAATTACATTTTTTAAATTATTTATTACATTATTTTAATCATTACATAAAATTCTACTTAACTTAGTATTAGGAGAAACTACTACTCTGGCGTTTGCGTCATTGCGGTGGAGCACTTCTTTATAATAATGTAAGGTTCTGAGTTCAATCAGGTTAAAACAGAGAACATAAATAAATGTATTTCTAATAATAATTGTTAAGACGTTTTACCTATCACTGTAAAGTACTCGCATAAATAATATTTATTCATTTAATTCTTTATGCACATTTGTACATAGGCGGACTAATTGCCTTGGGCATTTTCTGCCAGTCTACCTTAGGGTGGTACAGAGGCTATGCTACGAGGTAGGTGCAAAAAAAGTACAGAGCAAAAATAAAAATTGATAACTTAGACATAATATACATTATTATGTAAATCCATAACTAAAAAAAAATATTAAATCTAAATATCTAACTAAATGTTCCCCGCTATGCACCACAAACTTTGTTTTTGTGTGTTTCACAAATGAAAATCATTACCTGTCTTCTAACGTTTGCACCAACATAAATGAACTACGTTCATTTGTTTTAGTAGAGGATTACTGTAAAACATAATGTTGAGCAGTGTTTCAAGATAATTTACCCCATTATTTACAATGTTACTATGTAGTTGCACAGTACACCTGAACACACAGGGCATATAAAATAAATTCGAGTCTTTCATTAATGTATGACCGACACTGCGTTTCTAAAACCTCTATGCCACGCTTAGTGTGAAGTGCGCGGTATAGAGTAAACATCACCACGCATATGCGATAAAATATATTTTCTGTATTTGACTGTACACTGACAAACAATAATAAAATCCAATGGAAAGAAAGAAAGAAGTTTTATTACCCGTTATATTTATATGTAAACTAAAAACTATATTACTCGTAAATGTAAATAGTCATGTTATGACGTTGAGAGGTTGTCCACTCAGCTTAGGTATGGCATTGCTCATATAAATAGACGCAACGAGGTTGATCTTCCGTGGACATCCAGTGACGAGAGCACGTTCACAATAGCAAGCTACAAAATTACAAATACGATAGCTCAACGCCATAGCACAATATGTACTGATTGATGAAGACTTGCTAACATACCATTTTTATCATCACTACATAAACACGCATAATAAAACAAGAAAATAAACATATTACAACCACAAACAGCACATTCCCTCGTATAACAAGACCCGTTAAAACAGTCATATTACTTCGTCGAAAACACATCAAGGCTCGCGATTACATCGTTATAAGGAGATGTTAACAAATTTACTGTCGACAAACGCTGACATAAAGGGTACTTACGTTCACGCCAGTAGAACATGGGAATAGGATTGTTAAAATTTTGTTTCATGGCAGTCCTAAAAGTATATTAAGTCTGAAAAACATCCTAAAGACATGACCAAAGTAATTTAAGGATTCCGAACCTAAACTTTAATAACTAAACGTATATTTTTCTGTTTGTTTGTAAAGCACGCCATCATTAATTTTATTTGAGGAACTTTACCTTTTTCTAAGCAGCTCAGTGTTAAGCTGGACGTTCGAACTGAACTGAATTCCCGGTCATCATCCGAGATGTGGTGGCCCTTTAACAAGGTAGATAGATAATATTTTATTGTTCCACCACTATAGAAAAACACAAAAATACAAAAGAAAAACAGTAAAATAGAATGAAACAATGGGCGGCCTTATCACTAAAAGTGATCTCTACCAGGCAACCTTTGGATGGAGAGGAACTATGAACTGCAAGGCGGGGTTGTTTATACAAACCATTATCGTAAAAAGAAAAAAAAAAACATAACTACACTAATGATTCACTAAAAGGTATTAATTCCCCATCTAAATTGACACCAGTTTACCCTTGAAATCAATCGCGAACTGCCCACTATCATCGCCTTAGTATTAGCAGGATTAACTTTTAAGCCAAATTTTTTGCTCCACTCGGTTATAAGGAAAAGATCATTATTAACTACCCGAATACATTCTGGTAGTTAAACCAAAGAAGCACTAGAATAAATTTCTAGATCGTCAGCATATAGGTGGTAGGAAGAAGATAGACCACACACCATCACTCATCACACCTGAATCACAATAACGCGTACAAATTGCTACTTAGCAAAATAATTGGGATCCCAGTGGTGCTACGTGGACCTTAGAGGAGATACCACTGGAGAGAGCATGATGCGCTAACCCCTCTGCCAAATTTTTGTTCATATGTTCAGGTCATTCTTTATTTGTGTGCGTATCTTTTTGAATGTGTTGCGAGTTTATTATAGTGTGGATATGCGTGAAATTGTATCTGGGTGTGTTTACTTCGCCTCCCGCACCCCGCAAAAGTGCCACGAAAAATTTGTTCGGAGAATCGACGCGATACTAGCTACATTCTAATTACTCTGAGACTTGGACTAAACAATCAAGTGATTTTTAACCGACTTCAAAAAAAGGAGGAGGTTCTCAATTCGTCTGTATATATATATTTTTTTTCTATGTATGTTCGCGCATAACTCTGGCAATTATGAACCGATTTGCAAAAATCTTTCTTCCATCCATTCTTTAATCCGTTAGTTGGGTCCCATAAAAAAAACTCTGGCAAATATTTACCAATTTCAATGATTCTTTTTTTATTCGAAAGATAAAACCACTGTAATAAATCTGTATGAAATTTATCACAACCAGATAAGAACTTCCTGGAAGACCATGAACGATGTGGAGGAATTTATCTGGTAAAACCATAAAACTGATGTTCTCCATTACATTGCTCTGACAATTATGAACCGATGTCGATGATTCTTTATTTTATTCGAGAGAGTAAACTACTATGATGATTCCATGCAAATTTCATTACGACCAGATATTTTTTTCCGAAGAAACATGAATTATGTAAAACTATGTAGACGATAATGTGATCATAACCTACCTAGACTACCATTTTACGGTCTTCGATGGTTCAATCTTTATATATGAAAATATCACTAAAAAGTCAAAAATAAAATCTTTTAAAAAAAAAAAATTTGAACCGACTTCAATATCACTGAAAAGTATAAAATAATTTAAATATTATTGAAGTTGGTGCCAAATATACACAGCCGGTAAGGTAACACCAACTTCAATAATATTTAAATTATTTTATACTTTTCAGTGATATTGAAGTCGGTTCAATTTTTTTTTTAAAAAGATTTTTATAATTTAAATTAAATTTCATATATACTTTTAAACTTTCGCGTTCCATTATCAAACTTTATTTTAATCGGGAATTAACGCGATTTACCTTATATTTTGGCTTATATTTCATAGTTTAACCGAATGTCAAGAAATTCTAATTCTTATTTAATTATTTTTAAGTACGCCAAAGACTTTGTGTGACCAAAGAGTTGGATTAATTTCTTCATTAAAGAAAAGCCACTTACTTCAGCTGCAGTATTTTCCTTCAGATCGTTTTGATATGGATAGTAGACATAAGGTTAGCGATATTTTTAGAAATGATTATGGTGGTTTTATGTTTTTTAGAAATATTAGTCAGTCAGTTCAGGGTGCGTCAAGTGTACATTATCACGTTACGCCATTCGAAGAGGCTGTTACCACGTTGTATTCAGCAAGTGCTAAACTTACATAGTCTCCATTTATTTCTATTTACTCGGTCGGCGTTGACTACATAATGGCTGCAGTATTTATACGTAACTCCCACAATCTACCACGAACACCAAACAAATCTAATAATATGTTAGAACTAAACAAATTTTAAACTACCTAGCCTCGCAGGAGCCAAGTTAGTTTTAAAATTTTCTCGGTAACAGTGGCGATGAGACGGGAACTAGTCGGAACTGGATCGAATTAGCCGTTGTTATCCACCACACTCCCGAGTGCAATGTCACCGCAGACTGCTACCATATGAATTTTAGAGAATCTGTTACCAATGATTTGAAATAAAAATTCTGTCGGTAAAATTAATTGTGTGTGTCATGTTACAGTTTAATCAAAGTGTGAATATATAGTGCCGAAGAAAGATAGATAGATAGACAATTCTTTATTGCGCACAAACAAACAGATACTAAAAGAATAAGACACAATAAAACATGCAACAATGGGCGGCCTTATCGCTAAAAGCGATCTCTTCTAGGCAACCTTTAAGATTTATTAAACAAAATTAAACTTTATTTTGCTTACTTACTTACCCGTGGGGTATCCGGGTACGAAAAGCACCTTCCCATCTCCTCCCTTTGGGTGTTCGTAAGAGGCGACAAAGGGAAAGCAAGAAGCAGGCAGTAGCGTCTTCCTATTGCATTACCGAACACCTATACTGTTATCCCGAAGAAGCCTGCCAAGCGCGGGGATTATGGCAACCCCTCTCTTCGACTGCTGATAATGATGATAATGAATACTAACTCCGATGAATCAGCGACCCTGTGTGTCTTGGCTTCCGTTACGTTTCTTCATCAAGGAGGCAATGTTTCAGGTGTTTAGCGGCAATAAGATAAATGATTTGCTTTGTTAATTACTTAAAAAAGCTCATGTAAGTAAATCCTATCGTGTTAAGAACCTTTACTAGAGCAATGCCCGTTAGAGCCATGGCCTTAATGAAAAGACGGAAAGTGGTGATCCTACATCGCATTATACCAATTTATTCTGTCGCGGAACGGATTACGTCGATTCGACATTAATTACGTTTAAGCCGGTGCCCGAGGGGGTTACGACTCTAAAGATTTCTGTTGCCTGTCTAGCTGTCGAATTGTAAGAGGATTAGAGCACTCAGTTGGTTGGTTATAACTGCTATTGGAACATAGTCTGATGTCTGAGTGTGGTGATATTGGTGAGATTAGCATTTTGCAGTGGGTTGCGGTAAACCACTATAAATTAATCTCTGGTCCTCCCCAAAATAATTGTTGTGTGAATTTAACTGCTACTCATATCACAGACGAAATCAAATCCCAGAGCATTTTTCTCTTATTTTCTTTTTGTACATTTTCATTACACTACTACACTTAAGTTCATTCTTCTTTAATTATTAACTTTTTATTTTTTTGTTAACATATTTTGTTCCACTGCTGAGCAAAAGTCTCCCCCCATACACTTCCTACCCCAGTCCATAGCGATATCCGCCCACTCCGTTTCAAAGGCGTTCAAGTCGTCACACTATCTTTTACGTGGCCTGCCCTTCGGCGTCTTCGCCCATATAGGAGTCCACTGTATGACAATTTTTGCCCATCTGTTAAAACCCATGCGGTTTACGTGCCCTGCCCACTCCTACTTTAGCTTGACAGCCTGGTAGCCCACATATATTACACCCGTTTTGGCTCGCAGTATGGTGTTCCGGACCCGATCTGACAATTTTATGCCCAATATACTGCGCTCCATCGCTCTTTGACAAACCTTAAGCCTGGACTTTCGAGATTCAGTCAGTGACCACGTCTGAGCACCGTAAGTTGGGACGGGCAAGATACACATGTCGAGTATTTTGCGCTTTAGCGATAGAGGAAGATTAGTCATCAGCGTTTTCATAGACCAGTAGTTCTTCCAGGCGATTTCGATCCTGCGATCGATCTCCTTATCCTGCCCGTTTTCGAATGAGACTAACCCAAATATACATATTCATCGATATATTCATTAATATTTATCTATATTAAATATATTTTTGGTATCACAGCGGTCTATTCCACTTTGATCACCTGGGTGATATCACCTGGGTGATTAAAGTGGAACAATTTATTCCACTTTGATCACCTCGGAATCAAATCACCTGGGTGATTTGAGCTGGGTGATTTGAGTGGAATAAATTAGTGGACTTTGATCACCTAGGAAACAAATCACCTGGGTGATTTGAGCTGGGTGATTTGAGTGGAATAAATTAGTGGACTTTGATCACCTCGGAATCAAATCACCTGGGTGATTTGAGCTGGGTGATTTGAGTGGAATAAATTAGTGGACTTTGATCACCTCGGAATCAAATCACCTGGGTGAACAGTGGCGACTACTATTTTTATTTTTCATTTTGTGTCTTTATATCACCTACATTTGGATTTACAAAATTCAATGTTTAAGCATCGGTACCTACTTTTTATAAGTTTATCCTCACTAGCTAACCCGCGCAGTTTCGCTTGCGGTTAATTAGTTCTTATAGATTGTTTTATAGGTTTCAAACAATCATTAGTAACGCATCCTGACGAGGGTTACCGCATAATCTTTAACCGACTTAAAAAAAGGAGGGGTCTCAATTCGTCTAAAATATACATTTTTTTTTTCATGTATGTTCGCGCATAACTGGCAATTATGAACCAATTTTTCTTACTACTTACAAATAAGTAGTAGTTTCTGAAAAAACAAGAATAGCGACTCAGAAAAAAATGGAGGAATGCCTAAAAGATGATGTTTTTATCGCTTTTTAAGGACAAAAATGGTTATAACTCTGGCAAATATTTACCAATTAAAATTATTCTTTTTTTATTCAAAAGAAGGAACTACTGTAATGAATCTGTATAAATTTTATCACAACCGGATTAGAACTTCATGGAGATCCATGATTGATGTGTAGGAATTTATCTGGTAAAAACTATAAAACTGATGTTCTCCAATACATTACTCTGACAAATGTGAACCGATTTCGATGATTCTTTTTTTAGTCGAGAGAGTAAACTACTATGATGATTCCAAGCAAATTTCATTACGACTGGATAAAGTGTTCCTGAAGAAATATGAATTATGTAAAAAACGATGTCGACGATAATGTGATAACCTACCTAAATAATTTTACCGTCTTCGATGGTTAAAAACGTCAATATAATATACAAACTAGATAAACATTCACGAACAAAATGACATCTAAAATGTAGTCGCAGAGGTTGCAAACTTATCTGTGCTGGTGGCGGAAACGTGAACTAACGATTTTAGAATGATAATGACTTGTAGTTTGACACTTTCATATAGACAGTAGCGACACTCCTATCGGCAAAAATAAATTTGTCAGGATGTGGCTTGTAAAGAAATAGCGACACAAGGGCGCTATTTCTTGCTACCACTTTTAGAACCGTGACACCAAATCTAGTTTATATATTATATCGATGTTTTTAACCATCGAAGACGGTAAAATTATCTAGGTAGGTTATCACATTATCATCGACATAGTTTTTTCCATAATTCATATTTCTTCAGGAACACTTTATCCAGTCGTAATGAAATTTGCTTGGAATCATCATAGTAGTTTACTCTCTCGACTAAAAAAAGAATAATCGAAATCGGTTCACATTTGTCAGAGTAATGTATTGGAGAACATCAGTTTTATAGTTTTTACCAGATAAATTCCTACACATCAATCATGGATCTCCATGAAGTTCTAATCCGGTTGTGATAAAATTTATACAGATTCATTACAGTAGTTCCTTCTTGTGAATAAATAAAGAATAATTGAAATTGGTAAATATTTGCCAGAGTTATAACCATTGTTATCCTTAAAAAGCGATAAAACATCATCTTTTAGGCATTCCTCCATTTTTTTCTGAGTCGCTATTCTTGTTTTTTCAGAAACTACTACTTATTTGTAAGTAGTAAGAATTTTCCAAATTGGTTCATAATTGCCAGTTATGCGCGAACATACATGGAAAAAAAATGTATATAGACGAATTGAGACCCCTCCTTTTTTTAAGTCGGTTAAAGATTATGCGGTAACCTTCGTCAGGATGCATTACTAATGATTGTTTGAAACCTATAAAACAATCTATAAGTACTAATTAACCACAAGCGAAACTGCGCGGGTTAGCTAGTGAGGATAAACTTATAAAAAGTAGGTACCGATGCTTAAACATTGAATTTTGTAAATCCAAATGTAGGTGATTTAAAGAAACAAAATGAAAAATAAAAGTAGTAGTCGCCACTGTTCACCCAGGTGATTTGATTCCGAGGTGATCAAAGTCCACTAATTTATTCCACTCAAATCACCCAGCTCAAATCACCCAGGTGATTTGATTCCGAGGTGATCAAAGTCCACTAATTTATTCCACTCAAATCACCCAGCTCAAATCACTCAGGTGATTTGTTTCCTAGGTGATCAAAGTCCACTAATTTATTCCACTCAAATCACCCAGCTCAAATCACCCAGGTGATTTGTTTCCTAGGTGATCAAAGTGGAATAATTAATTCCACTCAAATCACCCAGCTCAAATCACCCAGGTGATTTGATTCCGAGGTGATCAAAGTGGAATAAATTGTTCCACTTTAATCACCCAGGTGATATCACCCAGGTGATCAAAGTGGAATAGACCATCACAGCTTGGTAATGATTAATGTTTTTGTTATATCTTTCATGTCAATGTAATTTTCTATTCCCTTTCTCGATACTGTATCTCTCTTATTTTGTCAACTGTGTGATCATTACCTTGCCGTGTCTGTGTGTGTGTGTGTGTGTGTGTCAAAATAAATATTGTTGGTTTAATGTCATTAACGTTCAAAATAATGATACTAACGGAGAATATGCTCTTCTGTCTAATGCAAAAATTGCTTAAACCTGGGCCCCTACCATCACCTACCACAGAGCCATACACTACGTATATACATTGACTGTCTCGCCTCTACCTCGTGTCGTAGTAAGATTATAATAATATTGCTTTAGAAGTCGTGGTAGAGCCCATGGACAGTATTTATGGATTTTTTTCATATGACTTGTATATAGCAGAGTATGTAATAGAGTGTGCCTGGGTTGCAACAGCATGCTTACGATACAAGAAATTCCTACTCAAACAAGGTGGAAATTATAATGGTGTGAAATCAGTGGACAATGCATGCTGCATTGCTCTACATTTTTCATAAAGCGGTTTAATGGTCTAAAGGGAATATTTACGTTTACCTACTAGTTTACAACAGCATTTTTACGTACCTACTACATAGCTTGGTAGTATCACAGAACGCAATATTAAAAAGAATCAGGATTTTTATCGGCAGACAGTCTAGTTATTCCCGGTCTTAGTGATCACATGAGAGCAATAAACCCAAAAACCGCCTATCCTGAGCATCAAATAACCTACACAGACATGTAGACATCAACTATTGTATTGTATGAGCAAACAAAACATAAAGGGACACTATCTCACATTTATATGTCCAGTGAGTCGGACTAGTACCCAATTTCCCACCCCTGATTTACCGCAAGGACACAGGAAAAAATCGTTAATTAAGGGCGCGCAGGGTTGGGGCGGAGGGAGCGTCACGCGCCGCGAGGTGATAATATTCCTCATTACTCGGGTCTAGGAGACCACATTCAACCCGTTACGTGACTACGGTGGGTTAACGAGGCGACTGTCACACCGAAGTAAACACTATTTTTGACCAAATGCCCCAGAAGAAGTATGTAGGTATGTTTGGCACTGCTTGCAGTTTAAACGGTTAAATGGATTATGACGTTTAATATGTCGTTAGATTCGTCTTAGTTGTGGGAGTGACATAAGCCGTCAGCTACCATTTTGTATTATTTTTTACTTCCAAAAACATCGATATGGTTATCAAATGATAAGTCATAACGAGACGAATAGACAATGTTTGTGTAATAATCCCTAAAATAAACCTGTAATTTTGTTAAAACTGTTTTTATCATCTACTTTTCATTTGTGTAAACAATACTACTCGATACATGAATAAGTAAGTATTTAAATAAAATTATTATAATTAATTCTTATTATTTGTGGCGCAATAATATTAATTTCATATTTAGGAACATAATTGAAAATGTGCTCAGATTAATAATTTATTTTATTTAATTAATAGTGATATTTGATTAAGTCCGACGGTTAGATTATTATAATATGACATAATACACATATCTGTGTAGTTATAATTCGTTTAAAATGTTTTGCATGCTACGAGTATAAAGGCTAATGCTCATATCATGACAAATAACAACCATGTAACCCATATTATTGCAAAAAGAAATGAATTGAATTGAATAGATCAAGGATTTTATAATTATTATTCATTCTAAATAATTTTATTCGATTGCTAGAGATTGCTGAAATTGAGCTCGTTCAGCAAACGTAGTTTATAACTTTTTCAATAAAGGTTGGAGGACTTTCCAAATTTCCAAGTGTCAGATATTATGTTCTAACTATTAATGAACGACTTCTATCAAAAACTTTTAATAAATAATAGTATATGAAGACGGCACGGTTACCAATAATAAATAATAAAAAATTAATTTAAGTTCAATTTCAATAAGATTGCCAAGCGAATTAAATAGAAAAAAGTTTTTTTAAGAACGCTAAGCTCACCTTAATCCAAGAAAAATATATTAGTTTTGCTTTAATCCCGTAATAACATTTTAAATAATAAGTTTTACTGAGATGTCATCGTATAAAGATGCCGAAATATTACATAGCTTTTTTTATACTGCCAAGGTAGCAAGCAAGCACGCGTAGCCCGATTCTCGTAATAACATACAGTCCAAATATCGTTGACGTTTTGTAGTCGTTAGATCAAAGTCCTATCCAAAATCAGTATTCTCGTATACCATACGTAGTTCGATAGGACTTGAACTCAATTGGATCGAAACTAAACGCTTAGCCAACAATTCATTGTTCTGTACGTTTTGCTATTCCCTGATAGATGTCGTCCTAATCAATTTTTGGTCTTGGTAGGAGTCTTGTGAGATATTTTAAGAGCTTAGGTTTTGAGAAACTAGGGGTTAATTCGTCTCCGTTCCCTCCACAGACACATTAATTGTTTATTAATTAAAAGACGTGTTTTTCTCTATTTATTAGTTTATTCTTTCTCTCTCACTCTAATTATATTTACCATAAAACCATCTCGCTCACACTATCTTCTAATTACTCTCTTCACTCACAGCGTACGGTCCTATTTTCGTCTCACTCCCTCACTCCCAGCTCTCATGTTCCAGCTTAGTGTTACAATCAATATATCTCTAACATGAGCTCTAACATGCCTAGTCGCGTTCCATATCCCAAATTTTACATATTTATTTATATTTTACATATTTCGCCATAACAGCTTTCTTTTTGTATTTCTTGCTGTGCAGACGAATTTTATAGTAAACACGTAAGTCCCTGGCTGATTTAAAAGTTATTTAATCACTTTGTCTCGCACCACAAGATTAAGAAATGCAAAAATCGACGCAACTAATCGACGTTTATTCAACGACTCTTGAATCGCGGAATTTGACGCTTACTCGTTGGCATCCGATCGGTAGTAACGTCATTTTCATACAAGAATACCATTTAGTCAACGTTATAAAACGATTGAACGACGATTATCATACCAGAATACGCTCCAACGATAGTACAATCTAACGACTTTTAAATCATTGCCGTTGAAGTAAAATCGACGGACGTGAATACGAGAAGTGTTTCAACGACTAAGCCGCTACGTTAACGTTATTGTTTTGATTACGAGAATCGGCTGATCGTAAGCAGTCACCGTAGTCTATAGAGGCTAGCAGCAGTAGAAGAAGAATCACTAGCACGTTGCCGACTCTTAAGACATTAGTCTCCAGTCTTTTGTGTCCAGTAATTAAGCTACAGTGACCTTCACACCGGAAAACGGCAATGTTTATATGATTAGCCGAATATACAAAAAAGTAACATTTATTACGTTAGTCACACTTTAGTGAATCAAATTAAACTATTTGCAACCAAAATTCTCCACACAAAAGCGATAACTACATATTCACAACACGGTTACCAAACTTGGTCGGACAGCAAAACCGTGCAACGTACACCACTCCGATAGCCAACTCGTAACTTGTTTACAAATAGCTCCCAAAACATTGCCAGTACTATATTGAGAGATAGCACTTACTTGTGTACCTGTTAGATGTTTTTAGTTTAATATTAGCTTGCATATTTCCTTAATATTAGATAGAGTTTGCCCTCATCACCATCATCAGCAGCCGAAACGTCCACTGTCCGAAACCGAACGTACTGTTATTTGCCTGATCTTCTGTAGTATGGAACTCCTTTGTAATGTTGAGTTTAAAATTTGAAAAGAAATCTTTGAAATAACGATACACCCCGTCACTTATAGTATTTACACCTTTTACTGTGCATCCACAAATCGGTGTACATGACGGCCGAATAATCCTCTTCGACCCTTCTAAACTAGCAGGTAAACATTAATACCAACTCGAATATAAATTATGAAGATAATATTTAGAGATATCTCGCGCGCAACAGTTTTCCCTGCTTTATGTATATTAGTTAAGTCTAATATATCATGGATATTTGCGCAGCTCCGCCCGCGCTATTATTACGTTTTTAGATGCCCGCATAGGCTTATTATGTGAATATTACACATTTTTAATAGTATTAGATACACAAAGGTACTCGTCTTATATAGACCCCACTGAGTTTCTTGCCGGTTCTTCTGAGTGGGGGCGCGTTGTGAACCGGTGGTAAACTCAGCCCTCTCTTAAGCGACAGCCCAAGCCGAGGCCGTGCCTCCCTGAGGTGCCCTTGAGCTCGTCGCTACTTCTGCCGTTAAGGCTAGAGCGCTTTAAGCGCTCGCCTCCTATTGTCCGGTGAAGCTGTAATGGCCATCTGCGGCCAACAGCGTCTATCATTCCCAAAAAAAAAACTCGTCTTATACATAACCTCCTTATTTGAAGTCTGTTAAAAACCGGGGCCTATCTTTAACTTGCCCTCTGAAGCATGGCCACGCTTTGAATGGAATTAAATGGCCACCCATCTATTTAATGACCTTGCCGTATGTTGCTTAAACTTAACCTAGCGGTATGAAAAATAGATGTTGGCCGATGCTCAGACCTACCCGATATGCACACAAAATTTCATATCAGGTTCAGCCGTTTCGGAGGAGTTTAGCAACAAACACCGCGACACGAGATATATATTCTATAACTCCGGATGTTACTTTAATACCATCTAACACAACACAAAGTTGATCATGCAGGACATGTTACCGCTCAGAACAATAGATGTTACCATTTTCTGATTGCAATTGGTGACTTCTATTAACTATACGTCTATGTATTACGGTTACTAAAAAGCTAGAAGCACCACAGAGCCAAACTGTATTCTTTATTTCATTTCCATATAACTTAGATACGGATCCCCTGCCTCTGACATCTAATTATTTTATATACGTTGACCTTATAGACTTGTAGTAATAGGTATCTGTTTCTGTTGCAGAACACAATGTCGGATTTCGACTTCGTACTTGACGGATATTGTTCTTTAATATTTTTATACTCTTTAGGAAGCTTTCTTAACTTGAGTAGGTATATTTGTCTTTCTTAAGGCTAGCCACACACCTTCAAAAATATTGTCAATATTGTACAACCCGTGCGATTTAAGTGTACATCTGGCGCTGTGTCGTCGCATTCCAGCGAGGTGTACAGTTAAGTCGGGCGGGTTGTAGAATATTGACAATATTATTGAAGGTGTGTGGCTAGCCTAACATTTTTCACAAAAGAAGTCTTATTGGTTTCATGGTTGCAACTTCTGCTAATTACACAGTGCTATTATAGTTTCAAATCCCAATGAATTGGGGTAGGGATAATGGTGTTTTTAGTTCCTATAAATTCGGGCAGTGACATAGGTTTCTCGTAGAAAAATAAAACTATCATATAGAAATTGTGAAGAGGTGCTTCATATGGAAAACGAGGAATTTTCTAATTTTCCAACCCATTTGTTTCGTGCAAACCACACAAATCTATGTGGTCACTGTAGACACAGCGCCGCGTTGAGACTCTCAGAATACATGGCGATAGTTTCAAGGGATTTTGTTGAATACTAATAGGAGTTACAAGTTGAACGAACACCAGAAAATATTACTGTTTCAGTTCAACAATTCCTTATTTGTAATTTTAACTTTTATTGTGAAGATTTCGTGTAACTTTTGAAATTCCATATATTTCTCCAGAAGACCATGAAATACTAGGCAAGATATAATCTATCTAGATGACGAGGACCCAGAAAAAGTGTGTCTTTTCGATTCATGGCACAATGTTATTGTCTTTATCATTAATCAGGGGAGTAATCGTTTTATTGAAAACATGACTTTAAATGATTATGTTATGAAAACATTAGGTAGTGTATGTGACATTAGGTATGTCAAAAGCAATGTTAATTCATTGTATCAAACAACCGCGGGCTTCTTTCTTCTTCTGATTTGGACTCTAGATGTGAATAATAAAATCCATGAACAAAACACAATTAGCTCGCTTGAAGTTTTTATACCTTGTTTGTCCCATACTCTAAGTTTATTTATATGCCCTGCAGTAAATTTATTTCTTTATTCTTGGGATTCTGAAGACTGTTCAAATTCAAAATCATTTATTTTAAATATATTTAACGTTCCGCACTTTTGAACGGTCAATTTTTTTTTAAAGCTACCAACGGATCACCACGCGGTCTCAACTGAGGAGATCCGGCAAGAAACTCAGCGGGATTGTCATTTATTCATGTTTTTTTAAACATTGTTTGTCTTGTTACAATTAGATCACTTTGAAATTTGAATACACGAGGGTCATTTCTAAAATATACTTCCCTGTTGATAGAGCAAGCTGTACCTTAGCACATTACTTTAAGTTCGAAGAAATTCGTTTGTATATTAAATAAGCATATACAGTGTACGTAGTACTCATAGTGAATTTTTACGCATATATATCTCCAATAACACATAGTTTCGATTACCTCGAGGAATTTATGATCATCACACCATTAAGCAAGCGGCTGGTTATAATGTAATTGTAACAAATAATACTGCTGATGTATCGCTAAATATGGCCTGGATGCAGCCACTCACTGATGCAGTCTGGCCAGCTAATTAGTCGGCCACGCACCGCACGCGAGCCTAGCTTGAAAAACATAAATACATGCACAAGTGAACAGAGCCTGAATATGGAGCACGTTTACAATTTGTTTGAAATATAGGAGGTTTTATCATTATAGCCGTGCATGTATTGAATGTTATATGTTTTTGCTGTATCAATCCAAATTCAGTCAAAGCCTTGAATTATATAATAAATTAATTTCATTCAGCGTTAATTTTTGAGGTCTTATATGTTTGACGTTTATCGAATATAGAATTTCTGGTTAATTCAGGATGTATTTTAGCTTTAGTTGATAACTGCTGCAAAAATTCAAGGCATTTTTATCAACAACGAAACTAAGAGCGATCTAGCCTAAATAAGATTAGTGGCAGAATACTGTTGGCGCTGGTCCACACTCTACGCTCTACAGACGCACATCTTTTTCGCATGGTGGTGTAAAAACAATATATGCGTGTTTCTCCGAACATTCCTGATACGCTATAGAATCGAGGCACCCATAACATAATCTTAAATACGTTATACATTTCCAAATCTTTATCGCTTGCCTTTCCTATAGTCCCCGTATAGCTCAGCATTACCATTACCCTTTATTATACTTTATACGAGTATTATGCGTCTCATATATGGAAAAAATCACAAAAATAAGACTTTGATAGACGGAAAGCTAATAAAAATAGTGAATTTCGTATTACATGGGAGTACCTACAAGAACGTCCAAGTGCCCTGTTTTATGCCAAGTGGTCTCTATTTCCTCGGAGCGCTCCGCCGTTCAAAATGAAATAAACCGTACCTACGTGCCCATCGAGGACGATTCATGGCTGTAAATATTTTATACCCTGCTTCTGAACAATATATAACCTCAATTTAGTACATCCTTTTCTAAAGCGGGTGATTAAAACCCCTTTGTATCATAATGGGAAACTTTTCTTTCTGTATTGTCGAGCTATCAGACAAAAAAAAAATACACTTTAAACTTTTTTAATTGGCAAAGTTCGTGCCCTCTTTGGGGACAATGAAGTAGATTTAATTTGAACTTCACAAGTTGGGAATGAGGGGACTATTATTGTTATTTATTAGTTTTGTTGTGTCGAAAGGCTACAATATGTTTACCATCAACTCACAAAAATCACCGATTATATACTCTTATGACTTAAGCGATTAAAGACCTGTGGAAATACCGGTGATGCTTGCCGCATCTCGAATCACTTATAGGCAAACAGAATCTATAAATCACTGCCAGCAACTGGTAGTGCGGTGGACTATAGAAAGATGCAATTAAAAAACGTCTTTGAAAGCATGAACAGAGATGAGTGGCACTGAAGGGACCTTTTGCCCAAGCCTGGACCAATAATGGCTATGTTAACTTTAAGATTCTACAGCAAGAAATTCTACACGGATTCTAAATGATATATTATGTATCAAGGAACATATTATGACAAACGATTCTCATGCAGGCCATACAATAGAATGTGTTATGCTCAGCACCGCCCATGTTTGTACTCGGAACTCAGCTGCTACGTAAGCAATGACGTCACGTCAGATCTGGGACATGTTCCGACGAGGATTAATGAATAGAGCTGCGATTGTGCCTAACGATGTCACGTCACTAATCCGCTGGTAGTGACGGGGTGGGAGCGCATCACTAGCGCTGCTTTCATGCAAGGCCTGTCATCTATCAGTCACGTCTGTCAGTCACCCCTACGTATAATGCTTCGCTGTAAGGGTAAGGGTGCCAAGTGTCTAGTCATTCGCTGATGGTATTCAGTGTAGAGTCAGATTGTGTACACTCAGTCTCAAGACTGTTCTAAAGTTAAGCAAATCTCTTACATCAATCTGAATGACAACCTTTGTTAATAAATAAAAAGATTACATGCATGGTCATCATAAAATTATACATCAGTTGTGAAACGTAATTGCGAGGCCGTTGGCCTTTTTTTTAGTGCTGTGGCGTTACGAGGTAGATGGCGCTGTAGTAAATATGACATATTCCTAAACCGCGTTTTTAAAGTTTCTACGTGTGATATAAATAAGACATTTCAAGACCGGTGAAGCTGTAATGGCCATCTGCGGCTACCAGCGTCTATAATTCCCATAAAAAAAAGATCAAGCCCGACAGCATAACACTTCACTCGTTCGGAGGATCTTCCCTTAAAGTCAGCAGCCCTACAATAGCACTCGCTTTTGTATTACCTATTTGTCACCATTATTTTCACTGCGTTTGACAAATGCATGTATCGGGTTTGCCATTTTATAACAACCACAAGCGTCTATCATATAAACAGATAATCGATGTACAGTTAATTTGCACGAGCAACAAATAACCTCGCTTAAATCTTTTTAATCTGTCCGTCCATCCAGCATTCAGCTGAAATTAATGTGATGCAGTCCAACTAACTATACAGTAATAAGTTAAGTGACCTAGTTTGGGCTTGCCTCCCGCGACTCCCAAGCTTATAAATTCAATAACTTTCGGAATGTGGAGCTTATCATCTTAATTTCGCAGCGAACTGCATACATTTTGCAAATTTATTTTTAAAATGCAAAGCATCGCTCAAATAATGGAAGTAGCCCGACTGGGGAAGAAAGTCTACCATAAATAGTCAACACTAGCACTGGCACCAAATTATAAAGCTTACTTATAAATATCACTTAAAAGGGACCTTGTACCTTTGAGGTTTCCTGTGTACATTTTTTTTGTACTACCAGGTTGGCAAGCAAGCAAAGACCCGCTTGATGGTAAGCAGTCACCGCAGCATATGGACACCAGCAACACCGAAAAAATCATTAGCGCGTGGCCGACCCAAAAGGCATTAGATATTAAGCCTAATGTGTCCGGTAATTTCACCAGCTACACTGCCTTTCACATCGGAACACAGCAATATATTTACACAATGCAATAAACCCTCTCCGGTGGTCTTCATAGATGTTATCACAGAACACAAATCAGTACAAGTTCTATAGAATTTATTTATTTAATTTATTCAAGTAAGAACATGTAGACACGGTTAGGAACATCAAAATACATAAATATCAGGTAAACAACAATAGGTACTATATCGTCAGCTATATTTATCGACATTTGCGCTTGTGACAGATCAAACCCATCAGTACTTATCACTTTCATATCAATATAACTCTTTTAATATAACTTTAAATTGTTCAATTATCCTGCATCTGAAAATATGCCTATGCTTTGTTTATGGGGACTATAGACAAACGCGTACTCTATTCTTAATTTATAAACTCTATGGATGCTATGGACAGACTCTCGGCTCTCCGTTCGGTCCTGGACTCTCGTTCTCGTTAAAAAGCGTCTCGGCTGCATAGAACGCCTTCATAGGTAATGCTGGCGGTGAAGGTAAGCGACTGAACCTCTTGGCGAAAGTGATGGAAAGTGTGTCCAAGTCACTAACGATTACCGCGACTGACAGTCAAACATACTGTAGAGACTGGTGTTATTAATATGAGGAGACGAGACGCTCGTAGCCAGTTGTTACCACTGTTCAGTAAACGATCAGTTGGGTAAGCAACGTAACGCAAGGTCAGTCCTTAGATGGGTGATCGTTTAGTGGCATTTGAACTGAGCGTCTCCGTGCTTCGGAGGGCACGTTGAAAGTCGGTCCCGGCTATTGTCATCTAGACGGCAGTCGTTAAGCTAAGTCAGAGGCCTAAGGGCAGCTTGAAAACTCTGACACCAAGTTGGCCATTAACCATACGACAAACAAAACAAACAACAATATGAGGAGACATATTATCATGGCGTGCAGACATACAACAAATGCTTTCCGATGCGATCTCGCATGGTGTAAAAAGTAAGTCAAAATTATATATTTCTAGGTTTAAATGTGCCGTAACCCCGTAGGGTGTCTGTGTAAAAACAGCATCCTCCCACCTCGTCCTGTTACCCAACAGGTGGTGTTTTCCCTTACTCGCTTCTTACGGACACCCGTCCGTAAGAAGCGAGTAAGGGAAAACAAGAAGACGGGCAGCGGCGTCTTTCTATTACCTACCATATAATATATACTGCGATCCCCATGACGCTAAGCGTGAGGATTATGGCAGGCCCCGAGGATTTTGTTAAGAGCTTAAAATGTAGGTTTATTAATTTAAAATTTAATGACACTGCCACGCTTGTTAGTACGAAATTTTATAATATGCATTCAAAACAAGACATAATGAAAACGCAAGGCTTCTCTCTTGGAAAAGTTAGGTTCGTACAAATATTTAAACAAACTTCTTGGCTGCCAGAAGTAATATTGAGAGTAGCATCTGCGATACTAACTTTTAATCAGGGACTGTATTCTTGTTGTACAAGTATTCATTAGTTTTCATTTTTACTTTATAGAATAAACTCTAAACTAAGTATAACAAAGATTTATAATTATAATATTTTTAGGTTTAAGTAAAAGAATTATTGTAACTTTACTAGGTGGTAGGTTCCTTGTGCAAGGAACCGTCCAGGTGGGTACCACCGCAGTGTCAGATATTCTGCCGCCGTGTTCCAGTGTAAAGGGCACTGTAGCTGGTGAAATTACCGGACACAAAATACATAATATTTAATGTTCAAAGCAGAGGGTCCCAGACTATTTTCTTATAGACCATTTTTAAAATTTAGCTGGTTCCGCTGGACCCCCTACAGCTACGTTTCTACCAAAAAGTGAGAATTGGTTGATTAATTAATTCATTTCACGCCAAACGTAGACCCCGTCGAGTCTCCCGTGGACCCCTGGGAGTCTACTTTGGGAACTACTGGTCTAAAGGGTCGGCAACGCGCTAGGGATTCTTCTGGTGCTGCTAGCGTCTATCGACTGCGGTGATTGCTTACCATCAGGCGCGCAGCTTGCTTGCCACCTTGGTAATATAAAAAAAGTCGGCAAAGCTCGCCAAAGACTGGGATAGTATATTTTTGTTATAACAACTTGATCATGATTTAGTATATAACATTCATTTAAACAAGAATCTCAAGTTGAAGTGGAAATGGGCCTGGCCACATCGCTGGAAGTACCGGTAACCGATGGGGTCGAAAGTTCTCGAGTGGCGACCACGAAACGGAAGACGCAGCGTAGGAAGGCCTCCCAGTAGGTGGTCAGACGGCATTGTGCGCGTCGCAGGTAACCGGTGGACGCAGATAGCCAATTGCCGTTCATTGTGGCGTTCGAAGGGGGAGGCTTATGTTCAGCAGTGGAAGTCATACGACTGGTGATGATGATGAATCATTTATGCTTGAATTAACCACAGGTAACTGAATGATACCCACAGAAAAGCATAGCGCATTCGTGTGTTTGTATGACGTCATTTATCGTATCCGGAGCGCATCTCAAGAGCTATCAAATTGTAAAACAGCACAGTTCATAGCATTATTAGGTTCTGGAAGCGCCATTGTTCCCAGTTCAATGTGTCGTCATGTCTGAAAGGCGGGTACTGTGGGTTTAACCGGGTCAAGTGAGCAAATACACTGAGCTGACAAAATTTCGACCGGGAACATTTTACTTCGGTAAGGGTTAGTGCATGAAATGTGATAATAATTCCATTTATGGTTAAGGTGTCGACGAATTATAATTTAACTATAGGTAATGCGATAGGTCGTCCATTGAGTACGGCGGCGACATCGTGGTGGACGGCGCCGGGTTTGCGATCCCCGTATCTGGCAGCCGGGGGGCAATAATGCGCCCCCGGCGGTGGGCTCCAAGGCAAGGCACTGAGGGGCTCCTGGCGCAGAGAGGGGTTTTAGTGGGTAAAAATCTCACATACCCTGATTGACCCACACTGGTCCCGGGGACCGTTCGAAAGTTTCCCCCTTAAAAAAAAAGGTGATGCGATATGTATAATTCTAATTTATACCAGTTAAAGAACTTGCCTCTCGATGACATTTTGTTCCTTTGAAAAGAGCACTAAAGCAGAAGAAGTTAGGCGCAAAAGACTCGATAAATAATGTCCTAGTTCATCAACATCATCAGCCGAAAGATGTTCGCTATTGAGCAATGGCCTTTGGAAGGGAGGAGTTGCCATAATCCCCACGCTTTGCAGGCGTCTTGGGGATCGCAGGTGGTAGGTAATCCAATAGAAAGACGCTGCTGCCCGTCTTCTTGTTTTCCCTTAGTCGCCTCTTATGAGACCCAACGATAGGAGATGGGAGGGTGCTATTCGTACCCGGACACCCCACGGGCCAATGTCTTAAATTACCAAATCAATGCGACGTCGCGTAAAGTCGCGTCGTTTATCCCTAAAAGTAATTGGTCTCTTATGGGCTAGTGCTGTGGAATGCATCTTTGGACTCAGTAAAGAGGCTAGCTGCAGGGCAGGGCTTAAATTGCTAAAGCTGGTTTAGTGGATATTTACATACCCTGAACACGGAATAGCCAGATTGATGGCTTTTGACTCATATTATAAGTCAAAATCCATCTAAACGTTTAGGCAGTATGTCGTGTCAAAGAAATAGAAATACTTATACGGGGTGAGATCGTACCGAAAACCGATACCAGGAATCCAGTACATGATTCTGAACTTTCTAGTGTTGAAATATTTCATCGGTTATTTCATGAATTTCCAAATAAAAATATGTCGCTTTTTTTAATAAAATTAGGATAACATCATTATAGGTGTAACAATAAAGCTGAATTACAATTTAAAAACAATAAATTACTTATTTGTGGAAAATTAGCAATCATCAGCAGCCGAAAAGTCCACTGCTGAACAAAGGCCTCTCCCTTGGAAGGGAGGGGTTGCCATAATCTCCACACTTGGCAGGCGGCTTGATTGAAATTAGCAATGTAATTTGAAACATTTGTAACGGACAATATGAGAAATCTTGCATAAGTTTTCGGTACGTAGTCCCTTACACCCTGTATACATATCTGTATCTTAAAAATCATTACCCTCCTTCTGGGGCAGTCGGGCAAAAAGCAAACCAGAGTAATCACGCAGTACCGGTAACAGCAAACATCGCAGTAACTATGCGGGGCGTTTCGCAAATACGACCGAGCAGGCACCCGGTCTCCCAATGAATAAATAATTACTATTTGTCATACCAAAATTAATATCGTTGTATTATGCATATAACAATTACTGTTAATGGCAGGTGGCGGTCGGAATTTTAATTGCAATCCACTCCAATTGTTGCCAATTTGCCTTTGACCTTTAGGCGCTTTAACGGTTATTTGCAATGAATATGAATTTCTTATAATGCATATTAGTTACTAGGTGATAGGATCCCTAAGTGCAAGGAACCCTCCATGTAGGTACCACACCGCAGTGTCAGATATTCTGCCACCAAGCGGCAGTGTGTAAACATTACTGTGTTCCGGTGTGAAGGGCACTGTAGCTGTTGAAATTACCGGACACGAGAGACTTATTATCGAAAATAATTATTAACGGCTCCGACAATTGAAATAAATAGATTTTAATAACTGACTTAATTATAATTAAAGTTAATTGGCGTCTTAAGTTGGCCGTAAGGCCGACCCTAGCGCGTTGCCGACAACGCGCTAGTGATTCTTCTGGTATTGATAGCGTCTATAGGCTGCAGTGACTGCTTACCATCAGGCGGGCCGCATGCTTGATTGTCAACAAAAAAATCAGCCTCTGTGGCCCAGCGGGAAACAGTTTGCTTTTGCATACCAGAGGTCGTGAATTCGAATCCCTCTTGGAGCAAGAACTTTGTGTAGTTTTTCTTACTGGCTGAGATGATGCAGGCCGATCGCTTGATTGTCTGGAAAGTAACATCACACATGCATCGGCTGCGCATGTAAAAAGTCGGCTTTGTGCGCCTGACCGGTCGTGTCGGTCTTCCGTTCCATCGGTGTAAGGGATAAGAGAGTAGGTATACTTGTGTCTATGTAAGTACTTACTTGTGTACTATACTTTTAAAAAACATTTCAAGGACTACCTATTATCATTGCAAAAACATTCAGTATAATACCATTCAGTATAATACCAATACACTATACCCATTCATGTAAGTTTTTTATCCAGCACTTGCTTAGCTGTGCCTTTTAAGTCTCTCATCATACTTTCCTGTACGTGGGGTGACTTGTTTGTTGCTTCTATGCTCCTTCTGTCTCTTAGTGGTCTCAAATCAGTCAATATACTCTTTTATGATTTTTGTTTGTATGCCTGACCTAATTTTATGCAAATATTTTATTTATTTCCTTATTTTGTCTCAACATTTTGTTTTGCAGTTATTAAATATAAGTATTAAGATAACAATTAAGTGTAATAAAATTTAGATTACCTACTATGTAAGTGTGTAACGCATTTTTTACCTTACGGATATACCACTAACAAGTGATGGTGAATTTTATGCTGTTTATTTTTATTTTTTCTGTAAGATTAACGCTAGCTGGCGTCAACGCGCCAACTATGGTAGGCACTGAAAATCAGTGCAAGGGTGGGACATGTACCCGTCCTTAGCGATAAGCTGAGTGCCTAACCAATTTGCGGGGGACGACGCGAGGCTTAATTGATAATGTTCATGTTGATAATCCTTTTTCCTATGTTGTACTTAAGATACATTTAAATAATAAACAGATATACATTTGTGTCATAAAAGTCTTTTTAACCGACTTCAAAAAAGGAGGAGGTTCTCAATTCGTCTGTATATATATTTTTTTTATGTATGTTCGCGCATAACTCTGGCAATTATTAACCGATTTGAAAAAATCTTTCTTCCATCCATTCTTCAATCCATTGATTGGGTCCCATAAAAAAATTATTGCTAGTAATAAGTAGTTCCTAAAAACACAAGAATGGTGACTGCGCACTGAGAGTTGCAAGAAAGCCTATATAGATGACGTTTTAGTCGCTCGGACTCGCTCGGTCGGACAAAAATGGTCATAACTCTGGCAAATATTTACCAATTTCAATGATTCTTTTTTTATTCGAAAGAAGAAACCACTGTATTGAATCTGTATGCACGGAAAAAAAAAATTAGCTGCAGCTACTAAATTTTAGGTGCTATTGCAAATTTTCTTACGAACTATAGGGACAGCGAAGTTTGTAGCAGTCGTTGCAAAGTGTTTTTAGCTACCAGAATTTAGCCAAGGTAGCGAATTATTTTAGTTAAAATTACTACATGTCATAGCTTACATTAGCGGTAGCGGCGAATATTATTTGCTATATTTAGCTGTGGCTGCTAACAATATTAGCAATATTTAGCTGTGGCTGCGAATTGTTTTTGTGACTCCACCAAAGGATTTTAGTTGCGATACCAAATAAATTTATGAGTGTCAGCTAATATAATTCGTAGTATTGTAGGTTTGTTTTAGCAGTATTAGCTGAGTTAATTTGATACTGTATCGTATCACCTTAGCTACAATTGCCAATATGTTAGCTGTGGCTACGAATTGTGTTTGTAACTCCACCCAAGGATTTTAGTTGCGACACCAAATACATTTATGAGTGTCAGCTAATATAATTAGTAGTATGATAGGTTTGTTTTAGCAGCATTAGCTAACTTAATTTGTTACTGTATCGTATCACCTTAGCTGCAATTGCCAGTATGTTAGCTGTGGCTACGAATTGTGTTTGTAACCCCACCGAAAGATTTTAGTTGCGACACCAAATACATTTAACAGTGTCAGCTAAAATAATTAGTAGTATGATAGCTTTGTTTTAGCAGCATTAGCTAACTTAATTTGTTACTGTATCGTATAACCTTAGCTGCAATTGACAATGTGTTAGCTGTGGCTACGAATTGTGTTTGTGACTCCACCAAAGGATATTAGTTGCGATACCAAATAAATTTATGAGTGTCAGCTAATATAATTCGTAGTATGATAGGTTTGTTTTAGCAGTATTAGCTAAGTTAATTTGATACTGTATCGTATCACCTTAGCTGCAATTGACAATGTTTTAGCTGTGGCTACGAATTGTGTTTGTGACTACACATAATGATTTTAGTTGCGATATCTAATTAATTTATGAGAGGTAGCTAATATAATTCGTAGAAGCATGTAAAGTAATTTTAACAGTACAAGCAAAGTTAATTTGATACTGTATAGTATTAATGCAGCTACAATTCCTACGATGACATGATTATAATATGATAAAAAAATATATCACAAAATCTGAATTAACACTATCTCATGTTGCTAGAAGTATGTTTGATACGATAGATTGTCCTTATTAAACTTGATGGCAACAAAACAAATCTTTAGAAGACGAATAATGAGATCATTTACATATTTAATTAAAGCAATTCAACATCTTTAACTATTAAAAAGAATGTGTAAATGGTTACCGGTTACATAGCTTTAAATATGTTACGGTTATGTTATTCGTTGTTATGTTGTTGCCATCAAGTGCGTAAATACATTTTTTTGTATTGAAATACTTATAGCAACTCAGGATTATTAGATATTTTGTGATACTTTATTTATCATATTCTATTCATGTCGTCATATCAATTGTAGCTACGATGATACGATACAGTATCATATTAACTTTGCCTCGACTGCTAAAATTATTTTCCATGCTACTACGGATTATATTAGCTACCTCTCATAAATTTATTAGATATTGCAACTATAATCCTTAGGTTTAGTCACAAACACAATTTGTAGCCATAGCTAAAATACTGTCTGTTCTAGCTAAGGTGAAACGATACAGAATCAAATTAACTTAGCTTTAACAGCTAAAATGACCTTCCATGTTACTGTACATTAGCTTTTTCAAATAAATGTAATACATAACTGAAACGAAATCCTTAGGTGAGCAAACAAACACAACTAACATTTACACTTAAAACACTGTCAAGTGCAGCTACAATGATACGATAGAGTAATAAATTACCTTAGTTACTAGGTACTGCTTAAACTACCTAACATGCTACGAATTATGATAAATTAATCACCATTCTCAATTGTTACATGAAGTCAATACAAAACAAAATTAAAGAAAGTATCTATTTATTGAAATCACAAAAAAGTTACTCCTAAAACAAACATTAGTTTGGATAATTGAAAAGAAAAGTTATAGACATAATATTTTTTACTAACAATTTTATGTAACACTGGTATAAGACAGTAATTCCAACATATCAACTTTTATAAGTACAAGTGTTAACTAACTTGATCATAAAATCACTATCTGATAAAGTGACAATAAGGGCAAAGTCAATTTCAATTTTTTTCAATACTATACTATACTATATATAATCGGAACAACAAAGAAATACTATACTATAATCGGAACATTAAGCTTATACAGGGTTACAGGAAAAGTCGTGCTAGATCCGTTAAGGGCGTGGAGTACCCATCATTTCTGACTTATTTCACTATGAAACACCCCACCCTAAACTTAACCCTTTTCGAGATTTTCGACTTTAAATTTTTTTATTGAAAATTGCCGATTTTTAGGCTATTAAATTTTATTTTGTTTATTTTGTGTGTATTATTATTATTGCATTTTTACATGTGTAATAAGATGCTTTAGGACGTCAATCATTAAAATAGTGCACAAGTTAATTGAATAGGCCGTAGTAGACAAGTGAAAGTAAAGAAATTACAAAAATAATTAGCAGGTTTATTTTTCTCTAAGGAATATCTAAAAAAAATATTATGGCAGTTGTTCGGCAGATGTGTTTTAAAATATCTACGTTTCATCAGCTTTCTAACGAGGTATAACTATCTAGGGTTCGTATTAAATTTCGTGGAAAAAAAACTTAGTTTCATAGGCGACAGTGGTGAAGAAAGTTAATACTTAGCCCTAAAAAGTAAAGTAAAACAAAAATAGGTAAGCATGAAATGTCATTTACTAAATCAGGTTTTCACACAACTTTTTCTTACTCTACACTCTCTACAGTTCATGTTCAACATGGCCACCTCTATTTCTAACACATTGTCGCATCCTTCTACGGAGACCAGTCTTCACTACTCCAGTGGTCAACGTTGTCCTCATTTGATTTGCTGCATCAACAATCCTTTCTCTTAATTCTTCCACAGACGAAACTGGATTTGGCTCGCTGTATACAAGACTTTTCATGCGCCCCATACATGAAAATCCATGGGGGTTAGGTCCGGACTTCTTGCTGGCAGTGGCAACGGCCCACCTCGTCCTATCCATTTGTTTGGATAATTTGTGTCCAGCCAGTCTCTGACACTTCTGAAATGGGCAGGGCAGCCATCATGTTGGAACCACATGTCCCTTATTAAGTTGAGTGGCAGATCATCCAGCAAGTCATTCAAGTCTCCTCTCATAAAGTTTTCGTAGTTTTCCCCATTTAGATTGTCCGGGAGAAAGTAAGGTCCGATCAAATGATTGGAGATAATGCCCATCCACACATTCACGCTAAATCTTCGTTGGGACCCCGTCACTCTTTTCTTATTGGGATTCCTTAGTTCTTTTGGGGCCCAGTAGTGAGCGTTGTGATAATTAGTTATGCCATCTTTATCAAATTTGGATTCATCTGTCCACAAGATATTTCTTAGAAAATCTGGGTCTTCTACGTCAGCATTTAGCATGAATCTGCAAAAGTCCAACCTTCTCGCGGAGTCTCCTTCTTCAATAACGTGTACCGGCGTGTAATGGTACGGGTATAGGCCAGCAGTATGCACTGTAAACTACACTCTCCATTGCGAAAGTCCCAGATCACGGGCAACAATATTAGTGGAAGTAGCTGGATCCGCTCGAAAGCGTTGCACTATCTCATTGTCCTGTTCTTCGTTGTCATCAATTTGTGGTCTTCCCATGTCTGTACTTCGTCTCAAAACAGAGCCAGTTTCTCGAAGTCTTCGATAAACTCTGTCAAAAACGGCCACATCCACAAACGGACACACAATCGCAGTATCCATAACAAATAAGCATATCAGCATATTCCTCAGGTGTGGAGGACGTCATCTTCAACACTTCCGTATCACAAGTACAAATCAGAGTCCGGTTAACAAGCACAGTAGTCACAAATCAGAAGTAATAGTCCAGAATCACAGCCAAGTCGAGAAAAAGCAAAACGATATCACATCTACTATGTACGAAGCACAAAAGCAGACTGCAAACCAAAACAATATCCTGTGTTGTATTACCAGCCCTTATCAGTCTCTACACATTTTTTCTTTCATTCACACCTGCATAAATCGTCACTTGTCTCGCTCGCACGGTGTGTCCCAACTTGAAGGACAATAGATGCGGGACCGTTAGAACTGCTACCTGAAGCGTCCCAACTACTTTTTTTCCACGAAATGTAATACGAACCCTAGATAGTTATACCTCGTTAGAAAGCTGATGAAACGAAGATATTTTAAAACACATCTGTCGAACAACTGCCATAATATTTTTTTTAGATATCCCTTAGAGAAAAATAAACCTGCTAATTATTTTTGTAATTTCTTTACTTTCACTTGTCTACTACGGCCTATTCAATTAACTTGTGCACTATTTTAATGATTGACGTCCTAAAGCATCTTATTACACATGTCAAAATGCAATAATAATAATAATAATACACACAAAATAAACAAAATAAAATTTAATAGCCTAAAAATCGCCAATTTTCAATAAAAAAAATTAAAGTCGAAAATCTCGAAAAGGGTTAAGTTTAGGGTGGGGTGTTTCATAGTGAAATAAGTCAGAAATGATGGGTACTCCACGCCCTTAACGGATCTAGCACGACTTTTCCTGTAACCCTGTATATTAATTTAAAATATGCAATACTTAACCCCCTATTAGGGTAAATGCACATGATCTGCATTTAAACTGCAAGCTAGTTATACAATTGCAGTTTTGGTGCAGTTGAAATAACTACATCGAAACTGTTGACCGACTATCCCACTGTCCGTATAGTGAGATAAGTCAACTGCACTAATACCCCGACTAAACCACAATTCTGCAGCTAACTTGCAGCATATACAAATTGAGACTAACAATAATTTATAGCCTATACATTATACTTAATATAAATAACGATTACACATAAGGGTATAAAAACACTTATACACTACTACAGGGAGCATTGGAAAATGTTGGCAATATTTTAACCTTTGCTTCTACATAACATTAAAATGATAATAGGTACAACATTTAATGAATCACTACAGATAAATTCTCGTATTTCAGAATGATAGTCATCATATTTTATACGCAAGTCAAGTCCTCACAAAAATCCCTGACATTTATTTTAATTAAACTTTTTTATTCCTAAAATGATTGTACTATGGATGCAATTCACATGCAGAAGCATAGTCTTAAGTATTGCCGATGATTTCAAATCCATCTTATATACAACATCGATACACTAGGCATACATGTAATATGTATTTACTAGAACCTTTACAGAATATGGTTATAATATAAATACTGAGTAAAATCATATAATATGGGATTCATAAATCAGTACCACTTACAAAATACATACACAATATTTGCTGGAGTCGTCTCCATGCAGTTGCATTTCAGCATCAGTAGAGAAATTTTTAAAATCGATTTCCAGCTGTGGACAAATAAAAAAAATGAATGATATAGATTGGGTAAGTATTATTTGATATAATTACAAAATTTCTAATATTTACAAGATATAATATCTGAATCTATAATTTTATTTCATATCAGTTGATATAATAAACGATTGATATAATTTTAAAATAACTATTTTTATTAAGCATAACATACATTGATTACAAAACCCTTTGATATCATTTACAAGATATAAAACCTATTTAGCCTAATATAATAAAAATAAAATAATAATAATATCATGTTTTTTTGTAATTTCGCGAGCCCTGCTTTGCGGGGCTCCTAATTCTGGGTGGTACAATAACCACGAAGGTTAAGGCGGGAGCTCCGCTTCTAGCCTAACATATCCGAGTCGGATTGCTCTGAATCGAGGTGTTAACTATGTTGGTACCTATAAATATACATTTTAAACTATAGACCTAATGATTTTCGATTAGATAAACATTATATCCAATAACATTATACGAAATAAGTTTTAGAATATATAAATGTTATATGTAAAGAAATTATAGCAACAATTGGTATATCTCACGTTTATTAGATCTTGTGAACGTTATTGAAATGAAAATAGACCAAATAAATTTATATGAAATGGGACGCACCCATATAGATTGAGTTTCGTAGAAGTTAGTTAAAACGTTCGTAATAAATTGTTACTTACCAATCTATCGTCCATGTATTTGTGGATTTCCATTAATCCTTTAGACATTGATAATCTTTTTGATGTCGTGCATTCCCAGGTCTCAAGGACAACATTTACCGTTTCTGTATTTTGAAGCCAGCTTCATAATAAATAATAGGCTTATTGTTTCTAGGGGCCATAGTTGCCTGCAATAAAGGTTTTATTATTATTTTTCATTTTTGGTTACTCGGGCTTTTACACCCGGACTTTTAAAAAGCTTGCATGGGGACGAATCCAACACATAGGCCTGTTAGGACAAATTAATGAAATGGAACATACCTGCCAGAATCAACTGCTGGAAATAAGATATAAACAGCAGTTGACTCTGGCAGGTGTAGGGACTATTGAAGTATATGGAAAGATTTCTTGATTTCCTTAAGTGGGCATTTGGTGGACTGAACACTGGGCTATTGTAAAAGGCCGGGGTCATTTGCCATAATTATTAGATACACTAATTATATTTTGTCAAGCGGTGACTTGCCACTAACTAGATTGGGCTCTTCATATAGCCGTCAGAAGACGACGGAGTGCAACACCGGTGTGGGTGGCTCAGGTGTCTAGAGGTGTGCTGCCATTTCTCCGAAGTTACTCGCGGCATTATACCCTTTAACACTTTCACCCCTGGAGCATATAGCTTTAACAGCTCCTCTCTGGACTAGCCAATTAAGACTAGCCAGAGCTGAGAGTCCTGCGTGCCCCCTTCGGTTTCCACTCGGCCGACGAAGTCACGCCAAGGTGGGGGCCCTGACCGACTCTCTAGAGCACTCGGGTCCGTGGTGACCTTGCGCACCAACAGCACGCCACAAGCTTATGTAAAATGGAAGATACCTTTTTTTTGACGTGGGGGAAATCTTCGAAAGATCCCCGGGAGCTGTGGGGCTCGATCGGGGTATGTGGGATTCTTACCCACTAAAACCCGCGCGCCGGATCTGCACCAGGGACCCTCAGTGCCTTGCCTTTGAGCCCGCCGACGGGGGGTGCATTATAGCCCCCCGGGAACCAGTCACGGTGCTCACGGGGACGGGGGTCGCAACCCCGCCGCTGTCCTCCTCGGAGTCGCCACCGTACTCAATGAACGTTCTAAGGGTTCCACACCCCGGACGTCCAGCGACTCCGAAGAGCTTATGTAAAATGGAAGGTTTAGTATAAGTGGCCGAAAAATTCTTTGTGAAATATTAGCACATTTTCATATAATAAGGCATATGTAGGACTGCTATTCTGTTCAATTAATTACAGGCAATTATAATTTATTATATTGTACTAACCTTTGAATGTATCAATGACTGGTTGGTCATAAACCCAGATTTCCAATAATTTTGTAACGTCCTTCCTTGCACAATAACTTCACCGTCTATCCTATCACCACATCACAGATCATGACTATGATCACGCGTCTGTCAGCATTCGAAAAACTAACTACCAAGCAATGTTGCCAGTGCTGTCAAAAAAATACAGATGAAACTTTTCTATTAAAAATGTAATTTCTATCAAATAATATATTTAACATTTTAACATTAAAATGTAAAAAATAAAGGTTAGTAATGTACATGCGGAAATCGACATCAAGCCAGGACCGGGTGATAGGCTAAGTCATAACTGTTAACAAAAATATATGAAAAAAATCTTTATTAAGAACTAGCTGTACCCGCGGCTTCACACGCAGCCAGTAGGTAGGTAATTTTCGCGTTATACTCATAAAATAAAACTCGATATAACACGATCCATCTCCATTGAACTTGATCACCTTCGGCCCGATTCGATCCGACCCTTTTATTTTTCGCGGGGAAACCTTCAAAAGGTCCTCGGGATCTGTGGAGGTCAACAGAGGTGGTACAGAATCCCACATACCCTGTATGTGGGATTCTTACCCACTAAAGCCCACGAGGTTGTTGCATTGGCACATGAGTGGGGACACCAAAGTTCTCCGGTGGGATCTGCACCAGTGTGATCAGTGCCTTGCATTTTAGCGTTCACGGTGTCAAGGTGCTCACATGGATGGGGGTCACAACACCGCTGCCGTCCTCCTAAGAGTCGCCACCGTACTGGATGGACATCCTAAGGAAGGGCCACACCCCGAACGTCCAGCGACTCTGAAGGAACTCAATCCGACTCCATCCAACCCAGTCTGACCACCCGATTCGACTCGATCGATTTACATAAATTATATCAAAATCATCCTATATATTTTGCACGTTACCCTTATATTTTGATGCCCCGTCTTGCAGGAACCCTTCAATTTTTCGGGATAAAGAGTCTCTTAGTTAAGCGGTCAGCGGAGCACCACTTACTTTGCAAACCGGAGGTCACGGGTTCCATTCCCGCAGGGACCAACAACTTTGTGTAGGTAATTGTTTCTTACTGGTTAGGACAATGACGGATCTTTTTGTCTAGAAAGTAAGATGATCCATACGTCGGATAGGTACTGAGGGGCTTGGATGACATTATTATTATTATGATGACAGCTACGATGGCGATTATGTGTAGGTATGCCACATACAAAATATTACTATTTTGACATTACCTAAATTCATTTTTCCATTTTACTACTAAGTACCCGTACATCCGTAAATCTATTGTTCAAGTAACCCTGATCTTGTTTGTAAGCTGTCTACACGATAAGTGTCAAGCTGCATATCGTGATCTACTTGCTTTTTGTTCTCGCGGGGGACACATACAATAGGTCCCGGGACCTATGGGGTCAACCGGGGTATGTGGGATTCTTACCCACGGCTGTCGCACGGCACATGAGACGGGAGGCGTGGACGCTCCGGTGGGATCTGCACTTGGGGTTCTGGGGGTTGCCTTTAAGCCCGCCGCTGGAGACACTTTATACATCCACCAAGCAAGCTGTCGTACTTGTTAGACATCTAGGGCCACACACCTCAAACTTTCTGAAGGAGCTTTATTTTTATATATTGAAGAATGTTATTGTAAGTGGTCAATAACATCTTATATTTTTTTATTAAGTACTTCTACTATCTTATGTATTTCAAGATCAATGATTCAATGATTTCGATATCTATCACATCAACGTATTTTACAGAGGTTTAGTTTGAGATTTCATGGAACCATTATATTTTTTAACACTATGACTCAAAGTTGATAACTTTGTTGAGATTTCAAAAATAAAAAAGTAAATTCAAAAACTATAACCCAACTAGCGAAAAATCACCCTATGAAAAGTATAAAACCATATTTATTATAATTTTCAATATTTATAGCCTATTAAATAAACAACTAACACGTTATATTATAGCGTTTCATCGAGTCGTAAAGCGAGCTGCAAAGTCTTAGTGAATTGATGTGATTAAGTGAATCGTCACTCTGGCAACACCTGCAAGAACCGTTATTTCATTTGTCCGCGCAAAACGCGAATAAATTTGCTACCATTGCAAATTATTGTATGCTACTGCAGCGAATACTATATTTGCAACAGTCGTTAAAATATTCGGGCTCGTTTTAAAACGTTTCTTTTGTACCTATTAACTCGCTTTCTTGTCTTACGAAGAACATATGTACCTACTTACTAATATTGGACCATAGGAACATTAGGAATGGTGACCATTGGAACTACTGAAATACCCAAAATAACCCCGTCGTGTTTAGGCTAGATGTATTTGTCTTGACAAGTACTAAGCCTGTATCTGCTGTCTGTGTGTTCGCCATAATATGAGCAGCTAGCTTAAACGCCTTTTAAACGCGCTTTTAATAGTTTCACCTGTAATAAGTACGTAGCTATATATGATGGTAATAGAATATTGCCACTCCATTTTCACCCCCTTCTACACGTTCAAATCGTTTGGAATTTTGCACATGTGTCAAAGACCCGTGACAATATATTAATATAGTATTATCGAGCTGATCTCATGATAAAGCTCGAATTTGGATAAGGGGGAACCCTTAGATGGCTACAAGTAAACTCACCGAGTTTGGACTCATTTGTTTTGTTTTAAAGAATTCTATTTACTTTGACCACTAATGAGGATCTGATGATGGAACTGGAAGGTGGGTAAAGGAACCCTTGAGTGGGTACTAGTAATCACATCGTGTTTAGGCTCACTTGATTTGGCTTTAAGAGTTCCATTGACTTTTCCCAATATGAGGATCTGATGATGGAGCTGGAAGGTAACCCTTGAATGCGCGAAAGTTTGGAGAGCCTAAAGCAATATCTCAATGGACTTAAGCCTAATGCATACTAATCCATCGGACGTACCTACTGTAAGTAAGGAAAGTCTGTCTAATAACCACAGATCTTGGATTCGTATATCAACTCTCAAAATTGACAATTATACATTCGAAACGATATACTTACGATATTATTCCGAATGTATCATACCTACTCTAACAAATATTCGAACTCCTCATCGTTTATCGTACCTATCTATAGAATTTTTGGTCCTCGGTACGATTCATTTGGTCCTTTTTTATTTTTTTCATTATTTACAATGAACTAAAGACCACGCGTACAAGTCGTGGGCACTGCTAATGTTATCCCGGTTTTACTCACTGTGGGACATATCAATGTTTAAAACCCATCTCAGAGACCGAGTGAATACAGTCAAATCCATTTGTTCACTATTTTGGCGGATTCCATAAACCAATCTGGTATATCTGGTAATACTTTTAAAGGCCCGTTATCTGAGTTAAACACTAATCTTGTTAGTTGTACTGGCAAATTATTCTATGGTATTGTTACAAATATAATATTTGCAAAAGTCGCAAAAAAATTCGGGCTCGTTTTATAATTCAAACTAAAACGCAAGTATTTAATAGGTAGTAAATGCCTATTACTACATAAGATTGAGTAACCGTAAACAGTGTTTTATTATTATCTTAGGTATTATATCCATAATAATCGGCAACAAGTAGATATGTATACCTAAATATATAAAACCATCCACGAAATGTATGATCATCAGCAGCCTAAAGTAGTCTACTGCTGAACAAAGGCCCTTAGAAGGGAGGGGTTGCCATAATTCCCTCGCTTGGCAGGCGTCTTGGGGACCGCAGTATAGATGGTAGGTAATCCAATAGAAAGACGCTGCTGCCCGTCTTCTTATTTTCCCTTAGTCACCTCTTACAGAGTCCCAACGGGAGAAGATGGGAGGATGTTGTTCTTAGCCGGACACCCCACGGATTAGATGCATGTATGAAGTACATACGTGTAAAATCGAGATATTTATTTTAGTCAACAGAAGTCAAGAAAATTTGTCAAAAAGCATGCCTTGAACACAAGAGTCCCATGTTCAAACAACGCCTTGCACCTCGGAGATTTTCTTATTTCATGTCATCTTAATTTCAATATTGATTATCACTTGTCCTATGGTGCAGTGTACGATGTAAGTACACATCGTGTGGAAACCTGCACATCATTCAAAAATAGACGTGTGTAGTTTGCCAACCCGCACACGGCCAGCTGGTGGGCTATGTCCAGAACCCCCTCCATATAGAGGGGTGTGTCGATATAATGGCTCACCCCTTACACTATGCCTTGATCGCTTGGGTTCGTAATGCAAACCGTCCGTGAAACCGTTAGTTTTGAAAATTTTGATATACATTTAACTTTACGTGACTGCATAAAGAACACTGGCCGTTGTGCGTTGTTGTAACTTGCTGTAAAAAAAATAGTTGTAAAATTTAGAACAATTAGATAAAGTTCCAAAATGATCTTATAAAACTCACGCAACTCTAGTTTGCTACCCCTGACAAGGTATTATTATGGTTCACTGTTAAGTTAATTTGAAAGTATTAATAAGATATTTCGCTATATAAAGACATATAATTAGCGACCAGAGCTCGAAATATTAGTTGTGGCGTTTAAAATAATGTGGAAGGCTTACTAAGATTTAGAAAACAAATTTAGTACTTATTGCAAAATCATTTGCAGTGATTGCAAAGACCGTTTAGCTATATGAAGACATTATAATTAGCAACCAGAGCTCAAAATATTACTTGTGGTGTTTAAAATAATTTGGAAGGGTTACTAAGATTTTGAACAATATTAACAAATGAAACTTAACAGATTAATCTGCAAAAACATTTAGTACTTGTTGCAAAATTATTTGCAGGGATTGCAAAGAATATTTAGCTGTAGGAAGACATTAAAATTAGCCACTACAGCTAAAAATATTAGTCGTGTTGTCTAAAATAATTTGGAAGGGTTACTAAGACTTTGAACAATATTACTAAGATATTAACAAATGAAACTTAACAGATTTATCAGCAAACAAATTTAGTACTTGTTGCCAAATCATTTGCAGTGATTGCAAAGACCATTTAGCTATAGGAAGACATTATAATTAGCAACCACAGCTAAAAATATTAGTTGTGTTGTTTAAAATCATTTGGAAGGGTTACTAATATTTTGAACAATATTAACAAATGAAACTTAACAGATTTATCAGCAAACAAATTTAGTACTTGTTGCAAAATCATTTGCAGTGATTGCAAAGACCATTTAGCTATAGGAAGACATTATAATTAGCAACCACAGCTAAAAATATTAGTTGTGTTGTTTAAAATTATTTGGAATAGTTACTAAGATTTTGAACAATATTAGCAAATGAAATTTAACAGATTCATCTGCAAAAAAATTTAGTACTTGTTGCAAAATTATTTGCAGTGATTGCAAATACCATTTAGCTATATGAAGACATTATAATTAGCAACCACAGCTCAAAATATTAGTTGTGGTGTTTAAAATAATTTGGTATAGTTACTAAGAGTTTGAACAGTATTAGCAAATTAAACTTCACAGATTCATCGGCAGACAAATTTAGTACTGGTTGCAAAATCATTTGCAGTGATTGCAAAGACTATTAGCAGGACCGATACAGACATGTCTTTGCTGCTTAAGGCATCTATCTTTTTGCAATAGTGACGAAGTATTTATCCATAAATGGTAATAATGATTTGTAGCCACAGCTAAGGGCAACCCCTAATGTTGTTTTGATGATATAGCGAAAAAAGTTTGCGACAGTTGTTAAACAATTTGTAACACCTGTTAATTTTTTGTAGTTCTTATAGCTAAATGTCGTTATCAATAATAGCTAAGTGGTCTTAGTTGTAATACACAATGCTTTGCTGATGTACCTAAGATATTATACAGAGCAGCAAATGAATTGGCAGCAAAACCAATTTAGCGACCACAGCTAAACCATTTTTTTCCGTGTGAAAAAAATGGTTTAGCTGTGATGATACTTTTCAGTGATATTGAAGTCGGTTCAATTTTTTTTTAAAAAGATTTTATTTTTTTAGGTTAATGTCAAAAGTCAAAATGACATTTGAACTGCCTTGACAAGGCAAGTCAAGTTGTCAATGTCAAACCAATCAAAAGATTTTTTGTTTTTCATAAATTTATAAATACTTATTGATAGTCATAGATGTGTGTATCCTCTTCGTTTATGTAGGTTTTTTTTTATAAGTTCTATCTACGTAATTGTATAACATGAAAGATTATTATTATGTAACAGGATGTGTGCGTCGTACTTATGCAAATAAATGTTTTTCTTCTTCTTCTTCTTCTATAATTAACTACCGCGTAGATGGCTGATGTGAAAAAAATTCCGCTGTGGTCGTATCGGCCAGGAGGACATTATTATGATTATATGATTTTATTATTTTTTTATAAGGCCGTTGGGGTGAACTGGTTCTGGAGTGGAGACCGCGAATTGGGAAACATAGTGTAGGACGCCCTGTGACTAGGTGGATTGACGATTTCCGCAGAGCGGTTGGCAGACACTGGATGAGGAGAGCCGAAGATCAGGCTCAGTGGCTTGCCTTGAGGAGGCCCATGTCCAGCAGTGGACTGATGCTAGCTACGCTAGGAAGTTACTATAGCAGATTGCTAAGATTTTTTTCAATTGCGTTAGTAAATTTTTCGAATTAAAGGACTCAAATATATTGAGGCCAATACAGTCTCTTTTTAATCGACTTCAAAAAAGGAGGAGGTTCTCAATTCGTCTGTAAGTATATATATATATATATTATGTATGTTCGCGCATAGCTCTGGCAATTATGCACCGATTTGATAAAATCTTTCTTCCATCCATTCTTCAATCCATTGATTGGGTCCCATAAAAAAAATATTGCTTAGTAATAAGTAGTTCCTGAAAAAACCAGAATGGTGACTTCGCAGGAAAGCTGCAGGAAAGCCTATATAGATGACTTTATGTCGCTTTTTAAGGACAAAAATGGTCATAACTCTGCAAATATTTACCAATTTCAATGATTCTTTTTTTATTCGAAAGAAGAAACCATTGTAATGAATCTGTATGAAATTTATCACAACCGGATAAAACTTTCTGGAGGACCATGAACGATGTGGAGGAATTTATCTGGTAAAAACCATAAAACTGATGTTCTCCATTACATTGCTCTGACAATTATGAACCGATTTCGATGATTCTTTTTTTATTCGAGAGAGTAAACTGCTATGATGATTCCATGCAAATTTCATTATGACCGGATATTTTTTACTGAAGAAACATTAATTATGTAAAACTATGTAGACGATAATGTGATCATAACCTACCTAGATCATTTTACGGTCTTCGATGGTTCAATCTATACTTATAATAAAACTGTAACAGGTCCAATTCTGTACATTGAAGATATTTTGAAAATTATATTTGGAGGGCATTCTATAACCGATACTGAGGTCGAAAATGTATTTTTTTTAAATTTTGTCTGTCTGTCTGTCTGTCTGTCTGTCTGTCTGTCTGTCTGTCTGTCTGTCTGTCTGTCTGTCTGTCTGTCTGTCTGTCTGTCTGTCTGTCTGTCTGTCTGTCTGTATCACGGCTACGCCGAAACTACTGAATGGATTCAAATGAAACTTGGCATGATTTGAGATCTTACTACTAGGTAGGACATAGGATACTTTTTATCCCGTAATCTAGCACGGTTCTTTTGGGAGAGGGGGTTAAAGTCAAAATGGGTACTTGGTTATAACCAAGTACCCATTTTGACTTTAACCCCCTCTCCCAAAAGAAAAAAATTAAAATTAAAATCGGACCAAGCGTATACGCTTGGTCCGATTTTATCAATTTTTCTTTATAATAATATTATTAGTAATAATATTAGTAAGGGAACACTCATAGAGAGTTGTTATCAAGGTTTTGTAATCGATCGGGTTAAGCACCGTTAGGTAAAGTCATTAAATAGATGGGTGACCGTTTAACGCCATTTTAACTAAACGGGTCCGTGCTTCGGAGAGCAAGTAAAAAGTGGGTCCCAGTTTTTAACCGACTATAAAAAAGAAGGTTATGTATTCGATGCGAATGTCTGTTATTAAAAGTTTAGTTAACGTAAAAATAGCGCAGGCGGAGCTGCGTGGGTCAGCTAGTCTTTATATATGAAAATATTACTAAAAAGTATAAAATAAAATCTTCTAAAAAAAAAATTGAACCGACTTCAATACACTGAAAAGTATAAAATAATTTAAATATTATTGAAGTTGGTGCCAAATATACACCGTCGGTAAGCTAACACCAACTTCAATAATATTTAAATTATTTTATACTTTTCAGTGTATTGAAGTCGGTTAAATTTTTTTTTAAAAGATTTTATTACATCGTCAAAATGATTAGTGAATGCATAATCGCACATTTGCGTTGCTGGCCAAACGTTTTTTGCATCTGAGGTCGAGTACCATATTGCAATTTCATAAAGCAAGCGCAGCACTGAAATTATTTTACACCGTTCGCGCTTAAAAGTTATTAAAACTTGTAATTATTTTCAGCTGGCTTCAGCTGTAATAAAATGTTTTATAAACGTTTGGTGAGGGTCGTTGCTTTACTATTTTTACAGTATTTTGTTGTAGTTACTGGTCGTTGGAGGGCCTACCTTTCAAACTACTTCCAATGTTACCATTTCTAATGGTCTACTATTTCCGTTAAATACTCGGTGTTATTGCAAGTTGTGGCAAGAGAAAAATATAATTATTTTAAGATATTAGAGTTTATTACATAATATTATATTATTAATATACAAATATTACCCTATCGACATGTCACCATATTCATACCTAGTGTAAAAACTGTGATTATAATTCAATATTAAGTAAACATCACTTCCTAGAATTCTATCCTTAAGCGACAATCAGATGGTGAAATACAGGGTATAATTTGTTTTCAAAATTAACGAGTTCGATTCCTGGCTAAGAACATTGATATTTAAAAAATCCAATGATGCAGTTTTAGTTTCCATCAGAATCTGGCCCGTGACTTCTTTGAGTATTCTTCGCTATTCCATAAAGTTTCCTGGAATATTTACACTGGAAGTAGTGTGCTTGATCGATTCTCAGGTTAGGTAAAACGTTATTGTGTTTTTAAATTGACTGTCGGGTTCTTCTGGTCATAAGTGGTGACTACCGTTATCTATCGCGATATTACAACATTTAGACAGCAATGTGTATAAACCTCCTTATACTGGAGATACGCTTATACTCAAGACCAGCTCAACGCTTAAAGCTTAATAAAACATTAATTACTAAAATCGGCTCATCGCCACTTTTACAATATTAAAAGGTCAATTTATTCATATATTTTTTATCAGTACCGGTGTCGAGCCGTCAAACGGCATCTTTTGTTTAACTTTCATTTACCCAACGTAATCTTAATTGTTAATCCAAAGCCTGGTCTCGTTTACTGAGTATTATTTCAGCAAGAATTGTGACCATCGCGAAAAAGCGAAAGAATTGCGAAATTTATCAATTATTTTTTATATGAATAAAAAGATTCTTAAGGGTTTTTCATCTAAGTGTCTTTTCATATTGATGCTGAGACGACGCAAATTGGAGGGTGCAAAGGACTATACAATTCAAATCTCAGAGGGCTGCACTGATTATCTGTTAAAATATTTGTTAATTAATTTCAGGGTACCGATATTGCAAGCTAGGCTATCATCAAAACCTAATAATCTCTCATTTGATCATTTTGTGCATTGAATTAAACCAATTATGAACCATTTTTTTTACTACATATAAGCTAGACCCAGACACCCCACGGGAAAGAGTAGCACCCTCCCATCTCCTCCCGTTAGGTGACCAAAGAAAAAAAATGTGCGTGCGTGGAGTCCCTCCGCGCGGAAGAAGTGAAACTTCATTCTCGCTCTGTCTCTTCCTATTCCACCTCCCCGCGCAACGAAGTCAACGAAGTCAACAAAGTCAACAAAGTCAACGGAGTCAACGGAGTCGGCGGAGTCGGCGGAGTCGGCGGAGTCGGCGGAGTCGGCGGAGTCGGCGGAGTCGGCGGAGTCGGCGGAGTCGGCGGAGTCGGCGGAGTCGGCGGAGTCGGCGGAGTCGGCAGAGTCGGCGGAGTCGGCCTGAGTCGGCGGAGTCGGCGGAGTCAACGGAGTCAACGAAGTCCCTCACTCACCCACTCACTCACTCACTCCCACCTCACAACACCTATCATTTAACGCCTATCGTCTATCACCTATCATTTAACGCTTAACGAGTTATGTGATAACATTTTTGGAAGTCGCATAAGAAGTTTCACTTCAAAAAAAGAAGACGGGCAGCAGCGTCTTTCATTGGATTACCTACCTACACTGTGATCCCCAAGACGCCTGCCAAGCGTAGGGGTCATGGCAACCCCTCCCTCCTAAGGTGGAGGCCTTTGTTCAGCAGTGAACGTGTTTCAGCTGATAATGATTAGCTAGTGTTCAACCACTACAGGGGTTACACAATATTGGTCAAGTTTTATTAGTCAAGTCGAGAGTGCAGTCAACTGATAGAATTCGGCGAAGCAACCGAGAATGGTAATGCTCTCTAGCTTATTAAAATACTATTCACTCTAGTCTTGAGTCATCAAGACTATAACACCACATTATAATCCAGCGGGAAAACCGACGCAGGTAAACGGTTCCAGTGCTAAGCTGTCTTCATTATAAATGAAGAAGCAAATCGATGATTCCGGACTGTAGGCACATTTACCATATAAGGATGTGTAGTTACTGTGCGTCTCGTCGTCAGATGATAGAATGGGGGTGGCGGAATCAAGTCATGTAATTCCTGCGCACACTCTCCAAAATGCATCCTTTAAAATACCGAGAGGCTGGCTACTCTAAGCATATGCTCTAAGATTTGTAAATCTCTTAGGACTCCACCGAGTCCAAAGCCACAATGGCATTTGAATTAAATATAGAACCACATATACGCTATAGCGATTGATATGTCGGGGCTTAGGGTAGTGAAAGTAGTTACCGTTACGGTTGTAATGATGACGCGACACATCCGGTTTGTGTAGAATTGTATAGTGACAGAGACATAGGTTCGACGCTAGCTCGGGGGTGTGACGTTGACATAACCTGTTTTTTGGTTGTACATGTTTACCTGCTAAAAGGCCTCACCGTTAATCTAACACAACATTTAGTGTGGCTCTGGTTGAACTGCTAAAAAGAGCCTCCGTGGCGCAGGGGAACAATCGGAGTCGCGGGTTCAAAACCTATACTAATTCCTGATTAGCCATGCATATTCTTTTCCGAAATGAAACATGATACCAATCTACGTAATTGTATTTCACACTTCATTTTCCATAATGTATGTAGTACATCTACACAGGATTCTTGATATTAATGTAAAATTATTTCGACATTTTCGTTGATTGATGAACGTTTCAGTTTATATCAAACTGAATTACTTCCATTGCTGTGATTCACATGAAAGCGGATTTACATTCCGTTTGCAGCATTTATGAGTAACTTAACCAGTTTCTGGGAAGAAGTCCGACTATTAGCGGGTAACTAAGCTTAAACATAGAACTTTTAAATTTTTTTTTTTATTCATCCAAGGCACTAGTAGGTAACGAGACAAGCAAGACGGTTGTATAATGTTAAATATGTAACACGCCTGCTTATAGACAGCTGTATCGCACTATCGCTCGTCACCTACAAAAATATAGCTGGGGAGAGATTGATGCTAAATGTGGATTTACTCGTTATATGGACATACTCTAGCATGTCAGATTCAATATCTGACACGCTAGTTTAGATGCCCGAACGTTTATCTGTTACCAAAGGTATATTCATCTGCCGACTTGCGTGGTGGCCGGTAGAAAGGGTAGAAAATAGAAAAAGAAATATTACTCCAGTGCGTCAGATATTCAGAGGAAATGTTAAGTGAACCCTTAAAATGCTCCCATTCAAAAAACTGACGATCCGGTAGTGACGCAAGCACGCAGTGAATTTCTGAAAATGCAAAAATAATACGACGTATTGAAATACTCGAGGGTGTCAGATTTTTATACAGAAGGTTCAGCTTGATGTCCCAGTTCCGGTAGCCTAGAATCTGACGATTATATTGAGGGGTATTTTTAATCTGACCGATTTAAAATACTCTACTCGTGATAACCTTGATTTATTGTATTTTTATTAAATGTAATGTTTTAAATTATAGCATATTATGTTATTTATTCCCACAACTAAGACAACTCTAACGACATATTATAAGTCAAAATCTATCAAGCTGTTTAGGCTGTAGGCCGTGCCAAAGAAATAAACATACATACATACTATTACTGTACTTACATAGTAACTTAATATTTAAAGTTTATTTACAAATATACTTTCTATTCTATTGTTGCTGGCTAAAAATCGGGCCCGGTAACCATCGGAACACATTTCGACCCAGTTGGATGTATTGTGCATGTACAAATATACTAAAACTAAGTAAAAAACGTTCTCTAAGTTGTCGCCCTACTGCGAGGGGAGGACACCTAAAGGACTGAGGGCGTTACCTCATCCAACAGCTGAACACATACGATGTTCAGCTGTTGGTGATGGTTTTCATACATCATTTCATTTCAGTTCCTATGTCCCCTAGGTGGGGCAGAGGGCATCAACAGTGATTTTCCATTTCGATCGGTCCTGAGCTTGGCGTTTCATCTCACTCCACGTTTTCCCGACGCTTTTCGCTTCCGCAAGTACTGTGCGCCGCCAGGTTTGTTTGGGTCGGCCACGTTTTCGCTTTCCTTGAGGGTTCCAGCCTGCCTGCTGGGTGCCTGTTTCCAGGTTTTCATACATACTTACATAAACATACAAACTCTGGACAAACATAGCCCTCCTTTTGGGGCAGTCGGGCTAAAATGAACTTTGAAGCACGAACAAACCAGAGCGTCGTTCAAAATATTACTAGCTGAGTGGAGAATACACGAATACATGCCTTACTCCAGCTGCACGCTCTCATCTTCATTGACAATTTTTATTACTTCGGCTTGTGGAAATCGGCAGATTATATTATTTTTGGATATTTTTTTTCCAAATAACAAAAAATCAACCGCGCTCGAGAATGTCCAGACATCGTTTTTTTTTTGCAACTTTGTAACCCTCCCATTCTCTTACGTCACGCTCAAATCATCAGATTTTCTGAATGTACACCTTGTAGCTTGTAATTAACCCACCTTATCTTAATCTGACGCTTGAGTATTTCTGACGATCGATTTTTTACTAATCTGACGGGCTACCCTACACGCGCGGCCCTATATAGAGTGAATAAATTTAGTGGAGGTACTTAGCAGGATGCTAAGTACATTTCTTACGTTAATCTGCCGCGCTCGAGTAAATCCCGAAATCCCTTCTAGGGCTCCTCTACTATTAGTTATTTAGTCTCTAATTTACGGCTTTATTCTAGCTTTTCATAGCCTAGCTCTTCAATTATTTTTCTTAGAATTTGATGTTATTTCATAATCCTCGTTCAATAGTCTCCTCGTATCAAACCGTTGGATCGTAGATCTAACCTTAATGTCTTGTATAGTTAGGCTTCATTCCGAAGAAGGCGAATTAAAGTTTGCCATGTTTATATTTCTTGCTTATTATTGAAGGTATGGATGGATGGGCTAATGTACGTACGAATTTCATCAGTAGCAGAAATACGTCCACAAAACAATAAAGGCCTCCCCCTTAGAAGGGAGGGGTTACCGCATGCTTGGCAGGCGTCTTGGGGATCGCAGTGTAGGTGGTAGATAATCCAATAGAAAGACGCTACTACCAGTCTTCTAATTTTCCCTTGGTCGCTTCTTACGAACATATGTCTGTAAGAGAAGGTGCCTGTTGAGTAACGAGAGAAGATGAGAGAGGTGAGGAGCTTACCCGAACGTCGCATTGGCACATTTAAATAATCCACATTCCCAAAATTGAAGTGTGTAACCGCTGTGGACTAAACACGACAATATTGGTAGGAAAATATTTACTTTCTGAAGGCTGTCACCAGCCGCGATCATCAACCGTAATGAGAATGATTTAAATGATTCGGTAAATAAACCCGCTCACAGTGGGACCTCGTCGTATATATTTATGAATATCCAATCACGTGTTATCTGATTTGTCAATTTGCAAGCGACAAACAATAGCTGGTAATGGCACGGAAACCGCGCGTCGAGCGTCATTTCGCTATCATTCTACATAACATTATGGTAATGCGCCATGTTTGGCGTATTTAATGAAGAAAGTAGGCTATTTGTTTTGGGATACATATTTTTTAATATACGCTTGATTTTTTATACTATCAAGGTAGCAAGCATGCGGACCGCCTGATGGTAAGCAGTTTCCGCAGCCTATCGACACTAGCAACATCATTAACAATCATTAACGCGCACTTGCCAACCATTAAGTCTCTTGCGTCCTCCAGTAATTTCACCAGCTACAGTGCCCCTAACACCTCATACCTTAACAGTAGGTATAAAAAATAAAGTCACGATGTTTGACGTGCTAGAAATCACACGCGTCGATACTACCAAGAAGAGAAATTTGAGAATTGAGAAATTTTTACAAGTGCACCAACTAGAGTTTATAGCAGAATATCTGACACTGCGGTGATATCTACCTGGAAGGTCCCTTACACGAGGGACCTACCACTTTAAGAACTTTTATAGAACCGTGCTTATTATTTGTTCAAAATGTATTTTGAACATACAATCTCAAAGAAAATAAATCTAGATACGATTCAAACGATCATGTGCCGGAAGCGGCCGCGACCGTTGCGCCCCGGCTACGTATCTACATCCAATCTTCGGTAAACGCGCCTCTATTTCGATAAATAAATATCATCGGGTAGGATCACCTGTTGTCGGCAAGCAGCGTATTTAATTTTTTACACATTACATGAAAATTAACGATAGTAGTAACGATACTTTTATGAATTCAATGTTTTTATTTCATTCGGTTATATTTTTTATGTTTGCATTCGTACTGTTTTCATTGTACTTACACCTCTGTATACCTACATATTGTGTAGGTATGTAGTATATGTGACGTCACCCAAGAAAGGTCCCAACGGACGAACAGCGCTGGTTAGCCGCATCCAGCGTATTGCTGATTTAGGACCTTTTTGTAACATGTCTGTAACTTGTACTTCGTTCTTACTGTTTTGTTTTTCTTGAGTGTCGTGTCACAAATAAATGTGTTTCTTCTCCTTCTTCATTTTACAATTTTTTTTTAAACAAATGTCATTTGTGGTCAATATTTAAATAGATTACTAAAATGTGTCTACATTTTCATCCAAACTCTAAATGATGATGAAGATAAAGTTAAAGCCGGCCATACATTATATGTACGATAGTTTCTTAGACTTAGTTTGTACAAAATATGTTCGTACAAAAAATTACTTGATAATAAAATCCATAGCAATTATTATTGTGGTAGCATATAGCACAATGGCCAGTAACAACGCCTCGTACCCTATATCAAATCTCTTCGGCGGTGCACTGGGGCATGCCCTAGGATTGCAAGCCGCCAGGTGGGCGCACGTTATTGCAAAAATTTTTATCTCCTTTCATTTTCCGAGCGAGATGCCAACGAAGATTAGGGGATACTGTATCGAAGTTTCTTCAACTTCGATTAAAATCGCTGGCTCGACAAACTTCCCCCATGTAAATATATTTTTCTTTTCAGTCAAACAAGTTTGGTTGAAACACGCGAAATGCTGATATTAAAGTTTTGCATGTTTAGGTTTTTGAAGAGGAAAACGATGATGGATTGGAAATGTTTAATTTTTTTAGAAATTCTACATATGATCAATTTGTTTTTTGTAGTATCTATGATTATTAGGATTTTAGTAATGGGTTCAAGATTCACGTAGGTACCTAGTCTACATCTGTATAAAAAGTAGTCTCAAATTTCATGTACCTTTAGAATTGTATACTTTTAAGATTAACACCCAATGATATTATTAACCATAGATATGTTATTTCCCTACTATTAGCTCGTCAAACATCGTGACTCATGTAATTATTATTTTTTATATACCTACTGTTAAGGTATTCCTTATTAATATTACTTTTGTCTAGTACTTACTTTGTGTATTTTCTAAATACGCATGACAGCATTTTACTAGATTTTATCGACGCGGGACTTACTGCTAGTTCACCCAAATTGGTGGGTTCGTGTCTTCACTTTTCATGCGCTAATGGAATATCTAATGTATAAAAATATAATTGTTAACACCTTTTACGAAAACATGGTGATTTTTTTTCTTCAAATTCAACGTAGCGGGAAGAACAGCAGAAAATTCGCCTGGTTATAAGTGTCTGCTCACACCTACTTATGGATTGATACATTGCATTACCGCTCTTCGTCTTCTGAGACAATAGTGAATCCAGTAACTTCACCAGCTACTGAACCCTTCACAATAGACCACGACAATGATTTCAGTAGCAGAATATCTGTCATTGCGGTGGACATTTGCACAATGGACTTAACGGCCTTTGTCGGGCAGTTGATACTAGCCATAACGTAGCTCTCAATACACAATTCAGTTCACTTTATCTAATTCAACATCTAATTAATCTGTCTGTGCAGCGCACGTCGCTTCACTCCATTCCGATTCTGTTGCAATTAATTTGATTGCGTTCACAACAAGCAAACAAGCTTGCAATGACGTGCTAAGTGAGTTTACGCGTTCCTACGCGCTGGCAAACTTAGAATTGGTGGATTTGTTTATTTGAATATTGAAAGTGGAATTATGATTAGGATCATACCTGTTCTAGCAAAGAAAACAAGTAGCAAAGAAAAGATAACAACATATTATTTGTGTAACGTTATTGATGTGAGTGACGTTGAGCTCTATGAGAAGTCAAAATGCCCGCTGAGAGACTATAGTTGTACTACCAACATAGTTGTGAATAGTTTTAGTATTATTCATTTAAGTGTGAACAGTTTCAAACAAAAGCTAGTCTCCGAGTCTAACGATTATGTTTCGTAAAAACCGATTTCAATTTCGGCGCCACGAACCACGCAAAGCAATTGCAAAGAATTTTCGCCAAATCGCGTTAACCATTCCGCTCAATAAAGTAAAGAGTCTTATACTCGAACAAACATAATAATATCTGAATTCAATTTACAAAGCACCCTCGGACCGAGGAGCAGGAAAATAAAGGCGGGTTTTTCAACGAGCACCCTATTTTCTTGGATGATATTTGGGTGATAATGGCGCGATGCGGTTTGGAGTACCTACTAGATAGAGTGAATTAGTATTAAAAACATTTTAGCCTTCGTGGTGCAACGGGAAATCATTTGGTTTACGAAACGGAAGTCACGGGTTCACATCCCAAGGGGAGCAACAACTTTGTGTAGAATTACTGGTTAGGACAAAGTAGGCCGATCGCTTGAGGACTGGAAAGTAAGATTATCCATGTGTCGCATGGGCGTGCCTGACCTCTACTCGGTCATGTCTGTCTAACGTCCCGAGCAAAGAGAAAGAGAGAGTGCACTTGTGTCTACGCAAGCACTTGTGCATATCTCTCGCGTAGATGGCTGATCGTGTGCAAGATTTACCACTGTGCTCGTATCGGCCAGAAGGACATTATTTTAATAATGAAGAGATTTGTCTATAATAAAAGTATGATGATTTTGCAAGAGATATCTAGGCTTCATCAGCAGCCGAAAACTGTCCACTGATGATAAAAAGGTCTTAGAAAGCGTCTTGGGGATCGCAGTATAAGTGGTAGGTAATCTAATAAAAATGCTGCTGCCCGTCTTCTTGTTTTCCCTTAGTCGCCTCTTACGGACACCGAACAAGAGGAGATGTGTAGATGCTTTACGCGGACACCTCACGGGACATCGAGGGATATCGAGGCTTGATGAGTAGTTATTAATTGGTTTACGTATTGGTAACGAGACGGGCAGGAGATTTCGCTTGTTGCTAAGCGACACGATTACATATGAATAATTCATCTAAGTAGCGAATAATTAAAACGAACTAGCAATAACAAGATCATTTGCGTTCTCTCACGTCCAAGCGAGTGAGCTCAAGTCAGTCGCTTGTGGAGCGGTATGGCGCTTGTGTTCGTACTACCTCTACCATAATGTCTTTAGTTAAGTTGCAACAACAATTAGTCCAGATTTATAGAGGCAAACTTGTGGACCTCGTCGAGAACAGTAATGACCCGTTTCAATCAACGAGGCGCGTCCATAAACGGAACGATATTGTTCCAACAAGGCTGAAATTACTTTTGTATTTTAATCATTAATTTTGGGTAGAGTCAATTTAAATAAATCTATATATTGAGGCACTCATAGCCAGTTGAAATCACTGTTCGGTAAACGATGAATTGACTAAGCAACGTTAGACAAGGTCAGTTCACGAATGGGTGATCGTTTGATGGCTTTTGAACTGTGACTGACGGACCCGCAAGTTGTCATCAAGATTCGAAAGGTCGATTTATAGGGTTTTTTATAGATTTTTTTATAGGGCTAAGGTTAACTTGAACAACTCTGACAGGTTGGCTAATAACCATACGATAAAAGTCTAACTGCCGCACTCATAAACGTCTATTATTGTTAATTGTAATTAATCCAGTTCTTGATATCGGAATATTTCGTCACTCGAAGCTAATTAATACCTTATACTTAATGGCTCCGAGAAACTAAATAATTAGAACTAGAAAAATTCTATAACAAGAATTAACGCTAATTGACTTGCATGTATGTATTTTATTTTACCAAAAGACATAATTCTGTGAAATAGAAACCTTTCCCTGGTTTTATCTTTAGTACATCAGGACACACTGTCGCTGGTGCTGACCAAATTGTAACAAGACAAAAACTGTTTAAAAAAAAGTGAAAGAATGACAAGCCCGCTGAGTTTCTTGCCGGATCTTCTCAGTTGAGGCCGCGTTGTGATAAGTGGTAGCTTTTAAAAAAATAGACCGTTCAAAAATGCATTAAGCCTATTTGAAATAAATATATTTGAATTTGAAAAACCCACAGCTAATTATGTTCTTGTATAAAATTTTGTCCGTGGTCACCGTTCGCCAATCGTTCGAATAATCAAGAATTATCGGAATAACCAGTGATCACACTATCCAACTAGCGGGATTACATTTTAATTACTGTCCCGGGACCGAAATCCACTCGTTCGCTGAGTATTATTAATTAATATTTCCAGATAAACCGACCGCTGGGTTATTTTATAACTTACTAGCTGACCCGCGCAGCTCCGCCAGCGCTTTATATTATTTTTCTTAACTGTTTTCATGGATTTTCCCGATATTTATATTTTAAACCCTCTGGCCTAAAATTTTAACGGCAAAAAAGAGTTCCAGAAGAACAGTTTGCTAAATATTTTGTATATGGCATAGGCATAAGCTAGCGTTAGTTATGCAATGTCAAGCAAGGCTAATCCATGGATAGCCGTCGACGTCCGGATTTCTTTGTATGTTTGAACTAAGCTTCCCTGTGCTTCGGAGCGCGCGAAAAAAGACGGTTCCGTATGTTGTAGACAGTAGTCGTTACCTTCGGAGTCGCCCTAGGACGTCCATTGAGTACGGCGGTGACTCCGAGTAGGACGGCGGCGGGATTGCGACCCCCGTTCCCGTGAGCACCAAGTCTGGTTCCCGGGTGGCTATAATGTGTCCCCCGGCGGCGGGCTCAAAGGCAAGGCACTGAGGGGCAGAGGGCTCCTGGCGCAGTTCACACCGGAGAGGTCGGGGGTCCCCTCTCATGTGCCGATGCGACAGCTGGGGGTGTTTTAGTGGGTAAGATTCCCTCATATCCCGGTCGCGCCCCACAGCTCCCGGGCACCTATAGTAGATTACGCGAAAAAAAAAAGACAATTGTCGTTATGCAGTCAGAGGGCCTAAGGGCAGCTTGAATAACTCTACTGACACCAGCTTGGCCATTAACCAAAAGACAAAAAAATTAAAAAGGACCATTACATGCACCTATACCTAATTAGTTTTGTAGTATTCATTTATATTTCGGTCATGCTCGCCATCGAAAAGTCTCTGCTTGTGACGGCTTTGTGTGGCGGGTCACCCCCTTCCCTCTAATATGGTCGAGGGGAGTGATGGCTGCTGCTCAAGTCAACTCGTGCGCGGGTGCTGCTTGGGGGGACTGGTCCGGCCGCTGTCCTTTTGTCCTTTTTTTATTTTATTATTTTCTTTTATAGTCTAGCAGCAAAATTGATTGTTGCTTTATTTACGTTCTGAAGGCAATTCACTTGAGCTTGTAAATTATTCTTGGTGTGTATCTAACTTAGACGACTTGTGATAAAATTTAATATGTTAAAGTGCTTTGTGTCTTGCCTGACGAGGCACTGCTTAACAGCAGAAGGTAAATGTTAAACGTGAGCCACTGTGATTTTGGATCGGTCATGCTCGCCATCGAAAAGTCTTTGCTTGTGGCGGCTTCGTGTGGCGGGTCACCCCCTTCCCTCCAATATGGTTGAGGGGAGTGATGGCTGCTGCTCGAGTCAACTCGTGCGCGGGTGCTGCTTGGGGGGACTGGTCCGACTACTATCCCTTTGGCATTTTAGTTTTTAGTTTGTTGTATTTTCGTCGTATTTTTTATTTTTATTTGATATTTTGAACGGCAGGACACACTGTCGCTGGTGCTGATTTAATTGTAAAAAGACAAACTTTGTTTAAAAAAAATATGTGAAAAAATGACAAGCCCGCTGAGTTTCTTGCCGGATCTTCTCAGTTGAGGCCGCGTTGTGATCCGGTGGTAGCTTTTAAAAAATTGACCGTTCAAAAGTGCTAGCGTTAAGCCTATTTGAAATAAATATTTTGAATCTTTGAATCTTGAATCTATATCTATTACGATACTAAGTAATACCTTCTAGTTGAATTATTCGTAAACTGTATGTCCAACTAACCTCAGACACCTTGTTTGTATGCAGCTGCAATGGCTCAATCTGGATGTAGTATTCTATTTCACTGATTTTTATAAAACATGTACCATGTGTATCTTCTAAGTTGGGATAGTACCTACTTTACCCTTCGGAGTCGCTGGACGTTCGGGGTGTGGGAACTTAGAACGTCCATTGAGTACGGCGGCGACTCCGAGGAGGACGGAGGCGGGGTTTCGACCCCCGTCCCCTCGATCACCGTGACTGGGGACGCCGGGGGGCTATAATGCGCACCCCAGCGGCGGGCTCAAAGGCAACTCACTGGTGCAGATCCCACCGGAGAGACCTGGGTCCCCTCTCATGTGCTGATGCGACAGTCGCGGGGGTTTTAGTGGGTAAGAATCCCACATACCCTGGTCGAGCCCCACAGCTCCTGGGAATCTTTTGAAGATTTCCCCCGCGTCAAAAAAAATATTTGCGTGCGTGGAGTCCCTCCGCGCGGAAGAAGTGAAACTTCATTCTCGCTCAGTCGATCGGTCGATCGGTCGGTCGGTCCCTCACTCACTCTCACACACACACACACACACACACACACACACTAACTCAACTCAACTCAACCGAACCCTCTCTCCGGTGGGATCTGCACCAGGGGCCCCTCAGTGCCTTGCCTTTGAGCCCGCCGCCGGGGGGCGCATTGTAGCCCCCCGGGAACCTGTCACGGTGCTCACGGGGACGGGGGTCGCAACCCCGCCGCCGTCCTCCTCGGAGTCGCCGCCGTACTCAATGGACGCTCAAGGGGCCCACACCCCGAGCGTCCAGCGACTCCGAAGGTTGCCCATTGTTTATAGCCCCGGGCTCAGGGCTGGAACTCAACCGAACCCAACCGAACCCCACCGCACCGCCACGGGGGTAGCGGTGCGGGTTATGTCGGACTACTGACAGAGTGTCAGCTACCGACTAAAACCCCACGGTGTCCTCATCCCGCTGTGTCGACGGGCCCCAGGAACGTACTTGGTACTCGTCCGGGTCCCGTCAGCGGCCGCTCGCCTTGCGGCGAGCCCTTCCTCGTCCGCGGGTGTAAAGCCCACGGACCTGTCTGTGGGTGTAAAAGGCCCGCAGACCCACAACCGGGTGGCGTGCCCGAACACACCGGCACGCCATCCTCTGCGAGGGCTATAAATCGCAGTGCGCAGGCAGCAGTTCCCCCGTTTCCGCTGCCCGCACTACCTCGCTACGGGGGCATCAGGTCGGCGTTGGCCTTCTGCGCCCGGGCCTCCTCCTGCGTCGCGGGTCAGCGAGAGGATCGCTCTCCCTGGCCCGCTCCGCTGCCTCCTTCTGCGACATAACGCACTCGCAGAAGGAGACCACCGCCGACCACGACCTCTCGCTGCTCACCATGGATTGGACCACGGCGGGCAGCGACAGGTCGGCCCCAACCGCGGCGCGCAGCAAGCTGCGCTCCGCCGCCCACGCCGGGCAAGCCTCGAGTGTGTAAACCCACCGAACCCCACCGAACCCCACCGAACCCCACTGAACCCCACCGAACCCCACCGAACCCCACCGAACCCCACCGAAACCCACCGAATCCCACCGAACCCCACCGAACCCCACCGAAACCCACCGAAACTCACCGAAACCCACCGAATCCCACCGAACCCCACCGAACCCCACCGAAACCCACCGAAACCCACCGAAACCCACCGAAACCCACCGAAACCCACCGAATCCCACCGAACCCCACCGAACCCCACCGAAACCCACCGAAACCCACCGAAACCCACCGAAACCCATCGAAACCCACCGTAACCCACCGAAACCCACCGAACCCCACCGAACCCCACCGAAACCCACCGAAACCCACCGAAACCCACCGAAACCCACCGAACCCCACCGAACCCCACCGAACCCCACCGAAACCCACCGAAACCCACCGAAACCCACTCACCCACTCACTCAGTGACGGCGTCACATGAGCGCTTTCATAACCTTAACAAATTTACGCCTATCGCCTATCGTTTAACACCTATCACTTAACGCGTTAAGGTGCTTCATTTAACGCTTGACGCGTTATGTGATAACATTTTTGGAAGTCGCATAAGAAGTTTCACTTCAAAAATACCTACTTCACTGTTTGGAGTCATTGGACGTTTTGGGGTATGAGCCCTAGATGTCGATCGAGTAGGTACGGTGGCGACTCACAGGAGTACGGCGGCGGGGTTGCGACCCATGTCCCCGTGAGCACTGTGTCTGGTTCTCGGGGGGCTATATTGAGTCCCCCGGCGGCGGGCTCACAGGCAAGGCACTTAGGGATTCCTGGTGCAGATCCCACCGGAGGGCCCAGTCCCCTCTCTCATGTACTGCTGCGCCAGCCGCGGTTGTTTTAGTGAGTAAGAATTCCACATTTCCCGGTTGAAATCGGTGGGGACACGGGTTCCAAAAACTTGTTGAAGGTTGTTTCCGCGAGAACAAAAAAGTACCTCCTTCACTATTATAAATTGCATTGATTTGCATACAGCCGGGCCGTTTTTCCATGATCAGTCAGACAGAAATGTTAAAAGTAGCCAATATTGTGTTCTTGCTTGCTTATTTATTAACCGACTTCAAAAAAGGAGGAGGTTCTCAATTCGTCTGTATATATATATATATTTTTTTTTTATGTATGTTCGCGCATAACTCTGTCAATTATGAACCGATTTGAAAAAATCTTTCTTCCACCCATTCTTCAATCCATTGATTGGGTCCCATAAAAAAATTATTGCGTAGTATTAAGTAGTTCCTGAAAAAAACAAGAGTGGTGACTGTGCACTGAGAGCTGCAGGAAAGCCTATATCGATGACTTTATGTCGCTTTTTAAGGACAAAAATGGTCATAACTCTGGCAAATATTTACCAATTTCAATGATTCTTTTTTTATTCGAAAGAAGAAACCACTGTATTAAATCTGTATGAATTTTATTACAACCGGATAAGAACTTCCTGGAGGAACATGAACGATGTGGAGGAATTTATATGGTAAAAACCATAAAACTGATATTCTCCATTACATTGCTCTGACAATTATGAACCGATTGCGATGATTCTTTTTTTATTCGAGAGAGTAAACTGCTATGATGATTCCATGCAAATTTCATTACGACCGGATATTTTTTTCTGAAGAAACATGAATTATGTAAAACTATGTAGACGATAATGTGATCATAACCTATCTAGATAATTTTACGGTTATCGATAGTTCAATCTTTATATATGAAAATATCACTAAAAAGTTTAAAATAAAATCTTTTTTAAAAAAAAATGAACCGACTTCAATATCACTGAAAAGTATAAAATAATTTAAATATTATTGAAGTTGGTGCCAAATATACACAGCCGGTAAGCTAACACCAACTTCAATAATATTTAAATTATTTTATACTTTTCAGTGATATTGAAGTCGGTTCAATTTTTTTTTTTTAAGTTTTTATTTCTAAACTTACAATTTACAGACTTTCAACCTTTACTGTTTTAGTCATGTTTTAGTAGATCATTTCGTCTTATCTTTAACAATATATGCAGCGCATGCGAAGAAAGAACGGATTGACAATTTTAAATTCGAAGTATCTTTTGAACGGAATGTCCGATTTCAATAATATAAATAGTAATGTATAAATGTATGTATGTAATTTGATAAGGATTATTATAAAGGTATCAATAACATCATCTGAATGAAGACGGAACTTTTATCAACATTTGACGGGCCCGTTGGTCTAGTGGTCAGACACCCTGCCTGCTAACCAATGGGTCGTGGGTTCGATTACCGCCAAGTGTCTGGGTGTAGTTTATCTATTTAAGTATGTATTTACAAAAATAAAAAGTATATAAGTATTAGTATCAGTTGTCTGGTTTCCATAGTACAGGCTCGGTTACGGTTATTCGATCCTAGGCAGACCTAGTTTGGGATCCAATAACCGTGTGTGGATTGTCCCAAGATATTATTTAAAATATAAAAAAGTACTTGTAGTGACATAACTCTAATAGTAATAGCCAAATAAATTTATTTGTCCTTGTCTTTGTCTTTAGATGAATGGAGGAATTATTTCATTCATGTTAAATACTAGTACGGGAGACCAGGTATAAAAGTAACACGGGATGAACGTAACAAATGAGTTTTTGAAAGAGCTATGTTGACTGCGTTGATGGTTGACTCACTGATATGCGCCATTTTGGATCCCAAATCACCTGAATTGCGCTTACGGTGCTGTGCCGTCAGGTTATGGACGTAGCGAGTCAGTGCGTCAAAAATACCTCCGAAGTAAGTTTTAACCATTTTTTGGAACTGCGTTTGTTTTTATTATGGTAGGTTCAATCTTGCATGTCAAGTGTCAGAGAAGTAGCGTAACTATTCATCTCTCTATTTTAGTATTTTAATGGTATCTGAATAAAGTAGTTTTTAGATTATAGGCATATGATTGTCGTATTCTGGGATTTTTAAATGTAGGGATGAAAGTAACAAATTGTTACTTACATCACGATGACATCGTTTAGCCCCTTTGAAGTTAAATCCCTACCTTTTAGTAGGACCCAGAAAGAATAATAGAAAGGGAAGGAAATGCAGAAAATCGGCAACAATGACTGATACTCCAAATAAGCTTGAAATTCAAGAACAAGAAAATAGAAGGAAGAAGTTCAAGAGCCGAAGAAGTTAAGAAATTAATTTTGCAGAATGCTGCAGCGACAAAAAAGCCTTCTTAGGCTTGTATTTGTTATGAAAACTATAACAAAAGGAAATGAGGTACAAACGAAGAAAAATGATTCTAAAATAATAAAGGATAGTAATGATTCAGACAGCGAGACTGCATTTGTATAGTTTGGGCTCCTTTTCAAATAGCAGGTCAAATGAAAAATTGTTAGGTACAGTGCCTTAGAGTGTCAGCTGTGGGCTCATATTGACAGCACTAATAACGAAATAAGCTATGTGTGTCATAATTGTTAGTCTGATTTGAGATCTCATTTTTCTCATCTATTGTAAAAATTTAAAAATGTTGAAATGTTTATTTTTTTTTTGTAAAGCATTATGATACCTACTAATGTGAAACCCAAAAGGCTAATTACAAATAAATATATTGATCATTAAAGTAACTGTTAGTAAGTGCTAGTAAATGTTACAAACATCCCTTTAACCTGTTACAATCAACCCTAGGGGTAGGGATGGTTGTAACAAATCCCAATTCAAATATTTAGTCGTTTTTCTCAAAATCTGTAAAATAAATTCCATTTAAGCAGGTGTTAAAAGATAGCTGAAAGACCCATCTATCATGTGTATTAATTAGAATGTGAATATTTAGAAATCTGATATGAGATATTATAGAAAGATCAAAAATTGTTACGTTCATCCCTGGTCTCCCCTACACTCACAAAAAAACATGTGTGTGTTACTGCGATAACATTCATATCATATTTTTATTCTAACGTGTGTGTGTATATAATTTTTAACAGACTTCATAAAAAGAAGGAGGTTCTCAATTCGACTGTATGTAAATATATACCCTACTTCTATATCTATACATATTATAAAAAAAAGTCGCTCCCGCTGTCTGTCTGTCCCTATGTATGAGAAAAAAATGATAAATCTGATATGAGATATTATAGAAAGATCAAAAATTGTTACGTTCATCCCTGGTCTCCCCTACACTCACAAAAAAACATGTGTGTGTTACTGCGATAACATTCATATCATATTTTTATTCTAACGTGTGTGTGTATATAATTTTTAACAGACTTCATAAAAAGAAGGAGGTTCTCAATTCGACTGTATGTAAATATATACCCTACTTCTATATCTATACATATTATAAAAAAAAGTCGCTCCCGCTGTCTGTCTGTCCCTATGTATGCTTAGATCTTTAAAACTACGCAACCCATTTTGATGCGGTTTTTTTTAGTAGATAGAGTGATTCAAGAGAAAGGTTTATAAATGTATACTACATGCATAATATGGTAGAGAAACACTGATAATTTTAGAGGTTTCTAATGTGATGTCGTAAATAAACACATTTTTTGCGCTTACATTGCAAACGCTGGCTGAACCCTACGAGATTGATCAAAATAATGTACTACAGTATTGTAAACCTTAACAAGTTCTACAAAAAAGTCCGTGGTGTCCGTTGTAACCCCTTAAAACATTTTTTATCCTTTACTTTTTATGAGAAATAATTAACTATTAATAAATTGTTGTTAGCATGAATTTGTCCCTTCTTCAATATAACGTAAACTTCACTAATATTTACACCAATGAAAAAAATTGCTGTGAACGTTGTTCATAATGCTAGGTTTTTTTTTTTTTTTTTGATCCTGCTAATGGATACAGGATATTTTAGTTTTTTATTTATTCACGTGTTGTTTATTCTTTTTAGGTTTCTAATAATTTTGTTTACAAGGTTGATGAATGTTTTTGATGTTTTTGGATTTTTTATTGTTTGGTTTATGTCATCTATGGGTATATTTTCGTCGCGGCATGTGGTTTCATGAGCGTATCTTTGTATGGTAAATATGGGACAGTGTTTTAAAGTGTGGTTAATATCTTGAATGGTCGCGTTGTCGCAAGGGCATAAATCATGTTGTGTAATTTTAAAACGTTTTAGGTACTGTAGGTGGTAGGAGTGTCCAGTTAGTATTTGTGTTATTTCAAAATTTAAGTTGGTGTGTTTTTTAAATGTTTCTATTTCTTTTATGTGCTTGAACCATATTTTTGTTTGGGTTCCTTGGAAACTTTGTTCATATTCTATTTGCCATTTTGAAAGTGTATCTTGTCTTATTACTCGTTTGGCATAGGAAATTGGGAAAAAGTTTTGTTCCGTGGAAGTTCTGAGAGTTGCAGCGCTCTTTGCTGCAGCATCGGCCTGTTCATTTCCGTGTATATTGTTATGTGCTCTCACCCATGAGAATTGGATTGTTGTACTGTGCTCAATGAAATTATTAATGAGGTGGTGTATTTTATTTACTGTAGGGTCTGTATTTTTGGTGTCTTGTATGGCTTTGAGTGCTGATTGGCTATCTGAATACATGGTGGTTGGTGTGTTGGGGTGTTTATCTGTTATATAATTTAGGGCTGCTTCAATTTCTGTTAGCTCAGCCATAAAAACTGAGCATGTCCGGGCGAGTTTTATTTTCTTTTGCTTGTATAAGTCATTATTCCGGTAAATAATGTACGCTGCCCCCACTTCTTCAGTTTTCAGTTTGCTTCCATCTGTGAAGACTTTTAGTGTTGTTTCGGGGATTGTTGAGAGTTCTTCTTCGGTATTTAATTGATGGAATTGTATTTGGGTTCGTTTTGCTGGGTGTAATCTATGGTGGTTTAGAATGGGTTTATTAAGTGTTATATCATTAGGTAAGCTGTCGATAATTCCTGTCTCTTTGATTTTTTGGATTTCTTGTGCTTCTCTGATCAGTAGGTGAAGGGGGATGAATTGGGCAAGTGCAATCGAGGCAACTGCAGAAACTGTTCTAAAAGCGCGGATGGTTCGGATTGCAAATTGTCTTTGGAAGGTTTGTAACATTTTTCGGACTGTTAAGAATTTCGTTGCGTCTCCCCAGACTCCCGCTGCGTAGGTTAGTATTGGCTGTACGACCTGTCTATAGATGGTATCTATATTTTCTGAATGTATGCCCCAGGTTGGTTTAATAAATTTGCAGAGGTTCTTGAATATGGCTGTTGCTTTCCTTATGATGTATTTTACATGATTTATAAAATTTAGGTTATCATCGATTATGATTCCGAGAAGTTTTATTTCTTTTATAATGTCAATTTTAATGTTATCCATATATATGTCAGCATTTCTGGTCTGGTTAGTGAAGGAGATCGCTTGCGTTTTGTCGGGTCCAAAAGATAATTTTGTGTTTTTCCCCCATTCTACTACTATTTTGAGACATTGATTTGCTATAAATTCTGTTTGGGACTTTGTTTTTCCGGTAATTATTAGAAGAACGTCGTCGGCAAAGGCCTGTATGTGAGCACCATCTGGTAGTTTTGACTGGAGGAGTTCGTCGATTATAATATTCCAGAAAACGGGCCCACATACAGAGCCCTGTATGCAGCCTTTGGTAGTGGTTTTTGTTGCCATCTCGTTTTCGTAATGTAGTGTAACTTTCCTGTCTTTCATGTAGTTTCTTATGATTTGGTATATGTTTCTTGGGCAATTTATCCTTTTGAGGCCCTGAAATATGGAAGGCCACCAAGCATTGTCAAAAGCCCCTTTGATATCTAGAGATATTGCTATTGTTTGTAATTTTTGTTGCTTTGCTCGTTTAATTATGTTTATTGCATTTTGTAAGGCTTCTGTGGTCGATTTACTTTCTTTGAATCCATATTGATTGTTGCTCATTGTGTTTTCACAGTCTGTTTTATAAGTAATTCGGGTGACAATCAGTTTTTCAAGTAGTTTTCCAAATACTGATATTAGTCCAATGGGACGATATGACGATAGTTGACTGGGGTCTGTTTTATTTGGTTTGGAGATAATTTTGGCTATGGCTCGCTTCCAAGGAGTGGGGAAGTGACTAATGTTAAGGCAGTGGTTCAATAGTTGTGTTAAAAACTGGGGATAGTTAAGGAAAAATTGGAGGCAGATGTCAGATGTTAAGTTATCCTCGCCAGGAGCTTTGTTTGGGTTCATTGATCTTAAGTGGGTTTCGATTTCTAGACTGGTGAAAAGAGGTTCATCTTCTGTATTTGGCTCAATATTTTGGTCTTGGCGGATTTTTCTATGGTAGTCGAGGTCATTCAGATTATCATCGTTATAAAAGTGTTCAAGGAGTGCTTTGGCTGTGTTCGATGCAGTTGTTGTAAATCCAGTTGTAGTGTTGAGTGTTTGTGGGGGTCTAGAGGATGGGCACTGTCTGATTATTCGATTGGTTACAGACCAAACATTTTCTTTATCTTGGGTGGCGCAAAAGTTTCTAAAATTTTCTGTAGAGGCCTTTTTAAGGGCCGTGGCGTATTTGTCTTTAATTTCTCTTTGTTGTTCCATTGCTTCGTCTAACGGTTGTCGCCTCATTTTTAGTATATGAAGGCGGTGATGGGCTCTTATGCACTCCTTCTTTAAGGTTTCCAGTTCTTCTGTCCACCAAGGGTTGTAGGGCTTCAATCGTTCACGCTTGGGCATGATTTCCCGGCATGTGGAGTGGATTATGTCAGTTAAAACTGTGACTAAATAGTCAGTTTGTGAGGCATCAAGAACGTCAATATTAATGTTAAGTATTTGTGACTCTATCATTTTGGTACCAAGTTTTCCTCTAAATTCATCCCAGTCTATTGTTTTTGTATTAAATTTAAATGTAGATGGAGTAATATTTGGGCGAATTTTGGAGTTATTTTTAATTGTGAATTCTATGGCATGGTGGTCTGACGAGGTGCATGCTGCGGTATTTACTCTCCAGTCTATGATTCTATCTATAAAATTGTTGGATATTGCGGTAATGTCGATAATGGAGTTAGCGACAGTTCCGTATCTTACTGCCTCAAACGTGGGGTGGGTGCCTGTATTGCAGGTAGTTAAATTGTGGGAGGCCAATATGTCGGCAATATCGTCTCCTCTTATATTTGACGTTAGTTCTCCCCATTCAGGGTGTTTGCCATTTATGTCTCCGCCTATTATTTGTATTGATCCGGAGGTGGCAGCTAGGAAAGTGTCTAGGGCTGATAGGGTGTTTGAGGGATCAGTTTCTGGTTCGATATATACGGATGCTATATGTATTTTCCTGTGGTTTATTTCAATTTGAACTATTGCTAAGTTTGGCGTGGAATATTGTGTGATACCGAAAGCAAATCCAAAGCTATTTTTAATGAGTATGCAGGCTTTGACTCTACTGGTAGTGGTAAATTGGAAAATATTTATTCCTGCAATATTATGCACTGTTGGGTGTTGTCCTGTGTAAGGTTCAGTAATAAGGGCTATGTTATAATCATTGGAAATGAAATATTTGACGAATTCATGCTGTGACAGGTAACAACGTTGAACATTACATTGTATTATTTTGATTTGTTTAGTACCCATAATCTACTTGTTCATCTATACGGGATTTTGCGATGATTAACTTTGGGCAGAGCATGGTGTTAGTTGCTGTGTGTTTTGTGTTTACGTTGTTACCTGTTTTCATGTTATGTATGTGACAGTTATAACATTTGGTATGGGATTCGTCATTTTTTACCGGGCAGTTTTGAAAGGAGTGTTCGGTGGATGCGCAGTGAGAACAAGGATGGACTTCAGAGGTGCACTTGGCCTTGGAATGGCCATACTGAAGGCACTTGAAGCATTGTGTAAATCTGGAGAAATCTGATACGTGAACCCTCTGATGTGCGATGTACGCACGTTCCTGTTCAATCATCTGTTTGCGGACATGAGGCTGGACTTCAAAGACAGCGTTGAATAGATTGTTGTTCCGGTTGTTCAGGAGGAAGCAGAAGCGGACGTCCTCGGGGGGGATACTATTTTGATTACAGAGGAGCTCTATGACTTCCCCCTTCGGTATCTCTTTGTTTATGCCTTTAAGGATGATCAGAGGCAGTCGAGGGCGACCTTCTTCTGCGTTAAGTTCAGGGTTTTTTTGTACCTTTTCGATTACCTGCTTGCACTGGTCTGCAGTATCGAATTCGACTCTGACTTTATTTGTGGCCAGTGTCATGACTTTGGCCGGGGCGAACTTGAGGTTCTTGAATGACACCTGTTTTCTCCACTGGTATAAGACCGTCTGGGAGGTTGCTTCAGGGTCGGTGGATTCTATAATTATTGCTGGGGCAGCCCATCAAAGGGCTGTTTTGGGATTTCAGGTTGTGGGCGTGAGGCCAAGGCCTTAGCAAAGTTAAGGATTGGGGCTGGTGGGGGGATGGGAGCTTGAGCTGGTATTGTTTCGATGGCGGTTTTGATTTTGGCAACCTCTTCTCGCACGCACGATAGAATCTCGGTCTTCAGTTCCTCTCCGAACGTTTTGCCAGGTGAAGTTTCAGTAGGGGAAGGGGTAGGGGAAGGGGTGATCGCGAAGCTATCCATTTTTGCATTAATTGATCGGATTTCTTGCGCGGCTGCATAGATCGCCTTCTTGTTCGTGGACGTGACACTCTTTCCCTCCGTGATTAATTTTTCTATTAATGTCGCAAGCTTGTTTACAGCAGAGATGCAGAGGGGTAAGCTCACGGCATCGGATGCCGTAATAGGAAGGGGAGGAGTGTCCGTCGATTTAGGTGGTTTGGTAACAGCTGTTGCAGGATGCGGTTTAATTGTCGGGGGTGCAGATACTTTGAGTTTGGAAGATGTAAGAGTATCACACCCTAAATTAAAGGTGGTGTTAAGGTCGGTGCTGACAGTGGGGGTTAGTTGGGCATTGCTGCCAGACTGTTGTTGAGTGGCTATGCTGTCCGTTTTCGATGTGGTGGCCTTAGGGGGCTCACATCAAATGCGAGATCGCGCTTGTCCTTTTTTGGTTTTGAAGGGTTTGGGGGACTTGGAATGATCGTCCGCCGTATCGGCGAGCGCTCAATCGGCATATTTGTAGCTTACTTAATCTTCAGGAAGAAGGAAGGAAATATTATATAATTTAAAACTAGTAAGTAAAGTAGTGTATTATAAACTAAAGTAGAGTATTATAAACTAAGACAAATTATGAACTAATGATATAAACTAGATTATAAACTAAATTAAACTAGTACAACAAGTCGATTCTTGAGTAGAATCTAGATAAAGTAATTATAAACTAATACTAATACTAAGTTAAGTAATATTTGATTAATTTTAATGAAAAAAAATTTTTATTGTAAAAATGAAAAACGGAAATTTTTTTTTTTTTTTTTTTGCTAGGTTAAGGTTAAGCAACATAAGGCAAGGACATTACATAGATGGGTGAACCGATTTGTATGAAATTTTGTGTGCATATCGGGTAGGTCTGAGAATAGGTCGTAATCGATCATATAAATGTAAAGTCGTAAATTATATTTCATGCCGCTAGGTTAAGCAACGTTAGGCAAGGTCATTATAGGTACATTTATTACTATCTATGTGAGCAATAAAGAGTTTATAAATAAATAAAATAAATAAATAAATAGGTGACGGCGGCGACTCCGAGGAGGACGGTGACGGGGTTGCGAGCCCGTGATCATGGAGCCAGGTTTAAGGGGGCTATAATGCGCACTGAGGGGTATTTGGTGCAGATCCCCCTGGAGGGCCCAGGTCCCCCTCTTATATGGCGATGCAACAGCTGCAGGGGTTTAAGTGGGTAAGAATCTCAGATTGACGAGGATATATAGACCGAGTCACCTTGGTCTATATATGAGAGCAAGAGAGGAGAGAGGGAGAGGGGATTCGAGGAGGGGGTGATGGGGTGAGGGATAGGGGGATTAATATGGAGCAAGGGGGGAGTAAGGGGGAGTGAGGGAGAGCAAGGTAGGAGATGAGAAAGGGGGAGGGAGTTCAGAGAGGGGACAACGGGGAGAGGAATTGGGGGAGTGTGACGGGGACCGAAGCGGGAGGGGGGAAAGAGAGGAGGGAGAGAGCATAGAATTAGATTTCTCTTATAAGAGAGAAAAGAAGAGCAGAATGTAATATAAAAGCGCGGGCGGAGCTGCGCGGGTCAGCTAGTTTTGTTATAAAGCTTAGTGGCGAGAGACGCAAAAAGTTCGCTGTTAGCAAGCGACACGACTACCTATGTATGTACCCTTCACACTGGAACACAGCAAAGTTTATACGTTGCTGCTTGGCGGAAGAATATTTCACCAGATCCCAAATTAGGAGTCTGTAGGTACTATGGAAAACAGACAACTGGTACTAATACTTTATACTTTTTTTGTAAATACATACTTTTGGGGATCAAACCCACGACCTATTGGATAGTGGCCAGGGAGTCTAACCACTAGCTAGACTAACAGTCTCGTCAAATCTGGAGTGTCCTTTGCAGAAAGAACCACGAATCTGTGTATAAGGGATAAGAACGTTTCCGAGGTTTGTGAAAACAGGCCCTAAATTCATGACGTCTCATTCCGGCAGCTTTTGGCAATTGCATAGAAGAAAGCATGGAAAGAACTTGAGGATTCCTCAGAATTCATATTAGAGTAATTTTAGTAAACACCAGAAGTGAGTTTGAATAACAAGTAAATACAACTTTCGGACTTGTCAAACATATTTTACAGCGATATTATTCACGGCAGGCCCTCACTGAAGTTATAAGAGACGTCGATAGTGATTTACAGGGAAGCGGGGCGCAATCTCTAGATAAATGACCTTTCACAATACTCGGGCTGCCGGTCCACTGTGCAGTTCAATTGACGTAAGCTAAGTCAGCAACGACCCGTGGAGTGTTAGAGTAATAATTGTTTGTATTTGATAATGATTTCTGATATTTACGCGAATACTACACATTGAAATGAAACTAATTTTACGGATTATATCGCGGTTTATTCTTGATTTTAATTACCCGACGTTTCGAATACTTTACAGCATTCATGGTCACGGGCGGACTGAGGTGGTAGCTGTCCAAATGTCATAGTTGTCTTAGGGTACCCTCAGGTCTTCTAATTATTATTGTTAGTCCGATCTACGCAGAAAGAGCTTACAGTGTCTTGAGGTCTTGCAGTGGAATGCTTGTCTTTGAATTTGACTATGTTTATCACGGGATCCCAAGCTGGTGGTAGCACCCAGCCATCTTCTCTATTGAAATTTGGATGCTTTTTAATTTCAATAGCCTCTCGAATCATCCTTGGTAGGTAGCGCTGTTCTTTTGCGAGGATTTGTGGTTTGTCAAATCTAATATAATGGCGGTAATGGGTAATTAAAATCAAGAATAAACCGCGATATAATCAGTAAAATTAGTTTCATTTCAATGTTTGTATTGGTTTCGTCATTGTAAAATGACGGATATAGTGCGTTTAAATTCCACGTGACGTCACTCCTCAGTAAACTTTTTATTAAAGTGTGACGTGACGAGCCCCCACTCCTGGACTTTATAATAATAAATAATAAAAAAGCTTTATTTTCCATATTAAACTTACAAATCAAATGTTGTGTTAGTATTTGTTAGTATAATAATTACTTTTAATTTAATTAGTTTTTGTTAGTATTCGATATGGATCCCTTTCGGGTAAAAGCCTCCTCCATCGTATGCCATTTTTCTTTATCCTGGGCGTTCAGTATCCAGTTCTTTCCTGCAATTGCAATGATGTCATCTGCCCATCGTTTTCGCGGTCTACCTTTCTTTCTCTTCCCTTCTGGTCCCGCCCATTTCGTTGCCTCTAAGGCCCACCTCCTGTTTTTGTATCTTGCAATGTGTCCTGCCCATTTCCACTTTAGACGTAGTGCGTGTTGAAGCGCATCTGTGAGTTTGGTTCTTTTCCTTATCTCTTCGTTTCTGATTTTTTGTATTTTTCTTAGTTTTAATATACTTCTTTCCATAGAATGTTGGCATGTTGTAATTTTATTTTTGATACTATTTGTATATGTCCAAGTTTGGCTTCCGTATGTTAGACTTGGAAGGATACAGGTGTCCATTACTGTTTTTTTAAACTTTATATGGTAGTCACCTTTTAAGATTTCTTTTTGTGCCCAGAATTTTTTCCAGGTGTTATTAATCCTTCTATCTACTTCTTCTTCATTGTTGCTTGTGTTGAAAGACATTTGTTTCCCAAGATAAATATATTCGCTTACATACTCGATGCAATTTCCCGACACAGTTATTTGTTTTTTCACATGATTTGTCATTATTTTAGTCTTATTTATGTTCATATGTAAACCTACTTTTTTGCTTTCATTATCCAGAGCTTGTATTATTTCTTCTAACTCAGTTGCTGTTTCTGCAAAGAGGACAATGTCGTCAGCGAATCTGAGGTGACTTAAATATTGGCCTTGTATCTTGAGTCCCATGTTAGTCCAGTTAATTTCTTTAAATATTGCTTCTAGCACTGCTATAAACAGTTTAGGAGACAAAGGATCGCCTTGCCTGGCTCCTCTTCCTACTATTATCTCTTCTCCCCTGTTTTCCAATCTTATTCTGCTTGTACTCTGCGAGTATATGTTCCTTATGATATTGATGTATGTTCTGTTTATTCCACATTGGATCAGAGCTTTCCAGATAGAGTTATGAGTTATGCTATCAAATGCTTTCGAGTAATCAATGAAAGCTATATAGAGGGGGCGATTATACTCTTTATACTTTTCTAGTATTTGGTCTACTGTATGTATGTGGTCTATAGTCGAGAAACCCGAGCGGAAGCCTGCTTGCTCAATCGGTTGTTTGTCATCTATTTTTGATGATATTCTACTCAATATAATAGAAGTGAAAAGTTTATAAATACTAGACAGTAAGCTGATTGGCCTGTAGTTCTCAATATCTGCTGGATTTCCTTTTTTGTAGAGAAGTATTATGTCTGAACTGCACCATTGTTTAGGAGCTTTCCCAGTTACAAGTACCATATTAAAAAGTTGCAATAAATACGGAGACAAGATAGGTGCTCCAATTTTTATTGCTTCGTTACTTATGTTGTCTGACCCAGAACTTTTATCGTTTTTTAATCTATTTATATGTCTTAATAATTCGTTTTCATTTATGGGTTCTATATTTTCATGTTCTGTATCTTCGGACTGTATGGGATTATCGCTGTATGATTCCTCTAATGGTTTCTTGTATAGCTTCTTGTAAAACTTTGTTGCATGTTCAATGATATCCTTTCTGGCTTTAGTTTCTTCATGTCCTTTTTTGAGTTTCTGAATCCAGACTTTATGTGTATTCAGTTCCTTTTTAGCCCGTTTGAAGCTTTTGTATTTGTTTAAGTTTTTCTCTATGACTTCTTGCCTATGTTTGTTATAGTCCTCTCTTATGGCCTTGTTAGTTGTTTTGAATATTTTTATTTTTTATTTTTATTTATTTATTATAACCGTTGGGGAACCAACGGTTATCGGTTCTTCGAACGATGTGGCCTGCCCATTGCCACTTCAACTTACAACTTCTATGTCGGTGACGTTGGTTCTTCGGCAAATCTCCTCATTGCGGTTTCTGTCGTGCAAAGAAACTCCGAGCATTATAAGCTATTGATAAGTTAAATAAAATATACTTTTCCAACATTTTTTAATAATCTAACTGACGTAGGTACTCATTAGGTATAATTTGTTTGCGATGTTTTGTAAAGTACCTACAGGTACTATTCGGACTGTTGCATTCTTGAGCTGTCGATCCTGTTATTTCATTCATGCACGCCAATTCCGTGTCAAAGTATTCTCAATTTTTTAACGAAACAAAATACACACATCAAAAGTGTCTAGGGATCAAGCATTTTTAAGCGGATTTCTTGAGATTGAGATGTGGCTTTGTAATAAATTTATGATTTTATAAATTTATATGGATCCTTTTTGGTGCATTTCATAATTTGAATCAGGAACTGTGAATCAAATTCGAGTAAAAGATGAAAATCAGCTGTCAATATTTTCCCTATAAAAACATACAACGCATTGAAGACATTATTAGTGCTACTGTTTCCCTACTACTGATTAAAACCAACGTTATTATGGAGCGGCGACGTCATTTAAGCAGGGAAGAAATGCTCAGAGCCGTGGGAATGATAGAAGCTGGTTCCCGGCAACGTACTGTGGCTTTAGCTCTGAATACAAGTCAGAGTGTTATCAGTCGACTTTGGACACGTTACCGAAGCACTGGTACCGTGGCTGAGCGCCATGGAGGACGGTATCGCTGCACCACACGGAGACAAGACCGATATATTCAAATCTTAACTCGAAGAGCTCCAACAATAACTGCCATGATGTTAGCCGTGAGGCTTCATCACTCTTCAGGGAACTTAATTAGCGACCAAACAGTCAGAAACCGCTTGCATGAAGTGAACCTTCATTCCCGAAGACCGCTACGGGTACCACCTATAGCAATGCACAATCGTAGGATTCGATATCAATGGGCTCTTGAACACAGAAATTGGGCAGAAGAACAATGGCGTTTCGTGTGCTTTTCTGATGAGTCTCGTTTTGGTATGAGACCGGATACAAGACGTATACGACACTGGAGAACCCCTGGACGCCAACAGCGATTAAAATCCTGCCAGGAAGTCCATCCTTATAGTGGTGGAACCATCATGGTATGGGCGGGTATTTGGATCGGCGGAAGAACTGAGTTGATTTGGATCAGAGGCAACCTCAACGCTCAAATTTATGCTGAGACGATTGTATCAGACGTCATCGTTCCTCTACAAGTGCAAATCGGTCCCTTATTTCAGTTAATGCATGATAATGCACGACCGCACACCGCAAGAGTTGTAAGACAGACTCTCGCCGCAGCTAACATCAATGTCCTGCCCTGGCCTGCTCAGTCGCCAGACTTGAACCCGATTGAGCATGCATGGGATATGCTACAGAGAAGAGCTCTGCCGAATATGGAGGGTATCCAGTCGCAAGAAGACCTTTTTTTGTTGTTGCAACGAACATGGGCGGCCATTCCACAGTGTGATTTGGATGAACTCATTTTGAGTATGCCAAACCGATGTTCTTGTGTTGTTAGTGTTCGCGGTAGAAACACGGATTATTAATTGTTTAAGTTACCCAATAAAATTTTAAAGAAAACTGTTATTTCAGTCTTTTTTTCGAACTTTTGTGTTAGTGGTTCAAATGTCAAAAATCCCTTTATTAGGAAAATGGCAAATTTCTTTATTAATGCAAAGGTGACTTGGTTTATCGTTACTGTGACAAACGAAAACACTTTATTTGATGAATCCTTAAAGAAAATTTTAATTAATATCAATCAGGAGAAAAGTTATTGCAAAAATATATGTTGATCCCTAGACACTTTTGATGTGTGTAGTTTATATGATTTGATTGTCCTCACACAGATCCATGTTCGTTGGCTCCATCTGTATATTCTTCCTCCGGTAAGCCTGCTGAGACTCAGGCGTGGTCCTGTAAAACAATGACCAGAATTGTCCTTCTGTTGTTTTTCCTATATGTCCCTACTCAACGTGCATGCAAAATGCGGGTTGAAGCATAAAGCATATGCCGTTATTTGTTTGACGCCATCTTATTTATGTGTTATGCTAAATCGGCCGGTCGCATCTGTGGTCCAGATTTATAACTGTCGTTATAGCATCCGTGACGCATCAGCTAAAGCCATTTATTGTAAGTAAAGGCCTTCGGGGAGTAAAAACAATGGTTTTTTCCCCTTTCCAAGTTAGGATAACACAGACATAAACCAGGTTGTCTGTAAAAAAAATATAGTTAAAATCTAAAAACACAGGCTTTTCTAAGGTAAACTGCACTTAAAAGCAATAAATAAACTTTAGAACCCGTTCTTTCTTTCTACCCCGTGTTTGTAATTAGCATTATATTTAAGTGTTAAAGCGTGGGGTGTTTATACAACTTTACTGTAAGGTAGCCTTCATCATCAGTAGCCAAAAGTCGTCCACTGCTGAACAAAGACATCTCCTTTAGAAGGGAGGGGTTGCCATAATCCCCACGATCCCTTACCTTCCCTCTGAGGTTGCCTTACTGAGCTGTAATTTATAGGTTCTTCCATAGATGGGCTCCTCTAATCTTTCTCTTTCTTTTTTGGGCTATCCCGCTCATCTTCCTCAGTACAGTTTTACTATTCTGAAATATCTTCCTCAATGATATTATGTAAAAATTATCATTGATCTTCCTACAAAAAAAATCTTAGTGTTTATTTCCAGTAAAGTTGCCAACATCGTCTAGCCAGCCAACTGTTTTGTAAGCCATTACTTACTTCGCCTATTAAGGTAAACCCAAAATGTACCTACGTCACATATTTCGCTTTCACTAACAGATCAGCACAGAAATATGTACGCTATGTGACCGGAATAAACAAAGAAATAGTATACATGGACGTGGCGAAGATTAACTGAGCGAGTTTAAGACAAAGACTCACACGACACTCGTTGGCTTTGTCTGTAGAGAGCTTTTTTTTAGAATTTGTCTATGGCGTTTTAATTATTATAATAATGCTATAGAGAACAGCTTATTGTGGGACGTGGCTTCATTGCTTCATCATTCATTATCAGCCCACATCAGTCCACTGCTGGACACAGGCCTCCCCTAATACACGCCATTGAGCCCGGTCTTCGGCTTTCCTCATCCAGTCACTGCCAACTGCTTTTCGTATGTCGTCACTCCACCTGGTCACAGGGCGTCCTACGCTACGTTCCCCGGTTCGTGGTCTTCACTCTAGAACCAGTCTTCCCCAACGAGCATCGGTTCTGCGGCAAACATGACCAGCCCACTGCCACTTCAGCTTGCTAATCCGTTGAGTTATGTCGGCAACTTTGGTTCTCTGGCGAATTACTTCGTTTCTTATTCGATCCCTCAGAGAAACGCCAAGCATAGCTCTCTCCATCGCTCGCTTCATCGCTTATTCCTATTGAATGCAAGTCATCTAATATCCATTTATTTTTGTGTTAATTTTACACTACCAAGACAAAGACAATGGTAATCAGTTACCACGGCCAAGCTTCACCAAGAGTACAACCATGACTATCATTTGGCATTACCAGTCGTGTAATATCAGAGGAATTATAACATTGATGGCAGCAAAAGGGAGTTAAGGCCACGGCACACCGAATGCGTGTGCGTGTCACTTAGTCGTAGTGAGGCCGTGCCCCCGTGACACACCGGGCTAGGTATACGTCATGTCTACGTGCGTGGTGCGTGCGTTACGTGGTGTGCCATGTCTCATAAAGTTTTATCGTACGTACACAAGCACGTCGCGCTTACGACTACGCATTTGTTTGGGCCTTTAGTGTCGAAGTACGCCATTGGCACTGCGTTGTTTCATTTAGGTAGGCAATTTTTGACACTGCAGTGATGGAACCTGATGACCCAGGTAAGTATAGTGGTAGATCAAGCAACCTGCTAACACCTTGCACTTTCCATCATTGAATATTTATCATCCTTATTTTCAGGTTTAACCATTAGAAAGCATGATGGAAGTCAGGTGAGGAGCACGCGTGAGTCGACACAGGAAAGCTATTCGTAAGTTGTCGGCGTTCCCTTGATGCTTGAGCTCTAAACAATGTCGTTACGGGCGATTTTCGCTGCGTCTTGACGTTTATAGCCCATTGGCCTTATTTAATGGGTCGAACAAAATGACTCAACTTATGGTGAAATTATCGGGCGTGTTATTATTTCTTTCGGGTTACTTTGAAGTCCTCGCGAAATGATATGGCTTTGTTACACGCTGTTAGGCAATATGAACAAGTTAGTAAAGTGGGCCTATAAGTGAGTTTAGTGAGTTAAAAATCAAAATCATTTATTTCAAATAGGCTTAACGCTAGCACTTTTGAACGGTCAGTTTTAAAGCTACCACTGCTAGTTACAAGAGGTAGTTATATATTTGCTGTAGGATTTAATAATATGTTTCAACCGACTGCTTCAGATATTGTTTTTCAAGTGTCTATTTTTTGGCATTTTATGAATCTTATAGCTGCTGATATCGTCAGATTCATTATAATATAAAAAAATACGATGGCATCCGTTCAAGAGTATATCTAATTGTTTTACAAAGAACTTACTAGGTTGTAGATTCCTTGTGCAAGGAATCGTCCAGTTAGGTACCAGACAGTGTCAGATATTCTGCCGCCAAGCAGCAGTGTGTAAACATTGTTGTGTTCCGGTGTGAAGGGCACTGCAGCTGGTGAAACTACGGGACACAAAATACACATAAAAGACTTAATATCTAATGTCTTAAGGGTCGGCATCGCGCTAGTGATTCTTCTGGTATTGCTAGCGTCTATAGACTGCAGTGACTGCTATTAGGCGGGCCCCACCTTGGTAGTATAAAAAAAATATCTCAGTGAAGCGCAAATTTAAGATACATCCTTAAATTTTCGAAAGTCGTAGTTAAGCTATATTTCAATTTCAATTTCAATTTATTTATTTATAATTAGAACGGTCCATGACCAATTACACTAATTACATTAACAGTATAAAAATATAGAACATAAGAAAAAATAATATAAAGTCATACAAGGCAATACAAAATTTAAAAGCAAATAATAGCATTCATACATCTCTTTCATAAAACAACTTAATATCAATTAAAATCTTCTGCCATCCGTCCGCAAACAGGTCTAACATAGGGCTTGAGTCCAGGAGACGGTTAAGAGCGCTGAGAGCGCGCGGTACCGGAGAATTGGCGCGGGCGGCGGTGCGCCGGTCTGCGATCGCGAATAACACATGTTTTCGGCTGCGTCGATAATTGTTTGGTACATAAAATCGAGCCAGCTCATTGTGGAGTTCTGGCGCATCGGTCATTCCACGAAGAATCTTGCACATAGTTATAAGTAGAGCACTATTCCTCCTAACTTCGAGTGAGTTGTAACTGAGACAGCCTAAAAGAAACTTGGTAGGGTAGAGATAGGGATAGTATATATGTATTTTTTTGTAAAGATACCGTAGAAACGCTTTTTGTACCTTTTCTAAGATTAGTACGTAAGTACTTTCATAGGGATTCCATAAGCTCGCACTAGTTTCCAGTTTACTACGAACTAAAGCTAAAAACTATGAAAATTAATTAATGTTTAGAATCTGGTTGAATGTCACCGGCTTCTAACGTTAGCTCACTTATTGCACATTGTAATTTTGATTTAAGTAAAATGTAGATTTTATAAACAAAATATTAAGGATAAACTATATAATTTAGTCATATTGGATTTAAATATGTATAAGTTGGTAAATTTTGTACAGAATTTCTGTTTTGACATCTTATTGCTATTAAAGGTTGCCTGGTAGAGATCACTTTTAGCGATCCGGCTCGAAGGACCATTTTGTATGAGCCCTTGCATGCTGAGAGTCCACACATGATGTTGCTAGGTGGTGTTGGTAGTAGTACGCAGAGACGAAGATTGCAGATGAAAGATATTTATTGTAGAACTGATAATAGGTATTAAAACTGTAGGCGAATCTTGCTGTTATTTGATTATAGTACTACATCTTTGATATGTTATAGTACCACGTTGTTACTGTGCGACTACTGAATGACTACTATGTAATGTATGTTAATATTTTAATATTTATATGAATTTAATGCTATACTTGGCGGTGCGCCTCAAATAGGTCGCAACGTCGCACAAAATGTACGGTGGTTGAACCGTACATAACTGTTTTTTTATTTTGTATTTTTTGTGTTTTTATAAAATGGTGGAATAATAAAGTATTATCTATCTATCTTATTATCATACTGAATGTTCAGGTTCGGTCGTTTTAATTGTACTATTTTCAGACGCTAATAAAAACAATGGTTTAGTGATGTGTATTTAAAATGCCTAAGAATTTATAAGAACAGCAGTAGGCACCTATATAATTCATTCTCTCTCTCTCTCTCTCTCTCTCCAATTTAAGAGCTGTGCATTTCCATTCCGATCTATTATATGCCTTTATTTTGACCTCCTGATACGACACTCCAGCCACTATTTCTACTACTTGCTTCATAAAACTTCACCATGGTAAAGAATCATTACTGTCTTAAAATATTTTAGTAACAAAATATCATTATCTGCATGCTAAGCATTTTATAATTTTTAAATTAAAACCCAATCTTAATTAAATGGAAATAATTATACCGGATCTCATTTATTTTCAGAATAAGCTAACTTCCGCTCTCTTCGTATTACCACTGCCATTGTTAATATAAAGTTAAACTCAACATTACTCATACATAAAGTTTTTGAGTGTATTGATACGGCTTCTGAGCTCGAGACCCTGATTTCCCCTCTCTCTCTGCAAATAAGGCTTTTACAAACATGTCGCGCGAACTTGGGCGCGCGATAAGTAAACGCTGAGCGTAGGAACCGTAATAATGTGAAAACATACGGGTGACGCAGTTTGTACGAGCACGAAAAACTTTAATTACGTAGTAGCAAATCAAAAATATAATATCCTGGGACAATCGACACATATAACGTTTAATTATACTTATACACAAGACAGTCTAATTTATGTGTATCTAGTTCGCCTAAAGGGCCAGGAATGGCCCTTATTTCTATGAATGAATTCGTAATTTATCCTGTCTTTTTGCCTACCGCTGCAGAAGACTTGACTTGATATGTATGTATTTACAAAAAAAAGTATATAAGTTTTAGTATCAGTTGTCTGGTTTCCATAGTACAGGCTATGCCTAGTTTGGGATCAGATGACCTTGTGTGGATTGTCCCAGAATATTATTATTATTATAAGCAATTTTTTAAAGGTTTTAATATTCTATGGATTGGTTTCCATAGATAGACTTTTAAGATCAGAATGGTATAAAAAGCAATAAACATATTAAAAATCTAGCAAAAAAAAAAACAAATAACACGAAAAGATATAATTAATTTTATTCTTCTATGAATTGAAGTCCATTATTTCTACATTCCATGCTCGTAAATCGATAGCTCAAATTCGGCGTATTCAATACGGCGTAATAATATTCTGGGACAATCCACACACGGTCATCTGATTCCAAACTAGGCAGAGCCTGTACTATGGAAGTCAGACAACTGATTCTAATACTTGTATACTTTGTTTTTGTAAATATATACTTAAATAGATAAATAACACCTAGACACTTGGTGGGAATCGAACCCACGACCAATCGGGCAGCGGCCAGGGTGTCTAACCGCTAGACCAACAGACCTGCCATATAAAATACAGTATGCAATAGTACTTTAAATTAATAAGTTTAGTCAGAGCATATTGACGGTTATGCTTTAACATTTTACACTAGTATGTTTTCAATTGACAACTTTGAGATATGGGGATTCAATTCCAAAAAATACGGACGAGGGATACAAATAATCGGATTCGTTTCCTCAATTTTGTCAAACTTGAGCGAGTTTTTTTTTTATGCTTTACAACAGGCTCCGCGGAAAAAAGTTTTCAACTCGAAATTAATTGCTACGGGCTTCCTTGGTTAGTATTGCGTCATATTATAATATTTGGAGGCTTTGTGACGCAGCATTATTAGGAAATAAATTTGCTTAAAAGCTACTACTAATACTGGTTTTTAGGTATGAAAGCCTACAAGAATAAAGCAGAGTATAACCGAAAACGGTCAATAAAATCAATAGTGTTGCATGCTGCTCCCAATGCTCTCAGTAGGTACAGAAAATGTACTCAAACTATAAGGGAAATAATGGAATCAGAATAAGTGGTTGGATTAGTCCATTAAAACTATTTTTTATTACATTTACTATGTTTTTTATTTATAAGAGTCCGTTGGAACAATTTTTTTTTGTAAAGAACTTTTTTCAGATTTGTTTCACGATACTATCTTTTTTAGAATAATATAATTAGTAGGTATTCTTTCTTGTTAAATTCTCTATTACTTAATAAAAGAGATATTTTACGTAAAACTTAATATTCATCCCCTACACGTGTGGTTGTTATATCAAATTTAATTCTTTGAACACGTTTCAGAAATCATTTAATTGGCCGACTCCCTCTTCAAACGAGTAGCGAGAATTGTGAGGTCTCGTCAAATGCGGTGTATACGAACCAAGTGTTTTGTATGCACGCCCCGTGCTGCGGTGGATGGTAGTATTTGGAATAAGTATATTATTATGTAGGGCCTTCATTGAAAGGGGAGGATTTAGGTTACGTGAGGAGATATTTAAAGTAATGTAGGTGTGTTAAAAAATTTGAAGAGCTGTCGTTAAAAGCTTTTGGGTAGATCTTCTTAGACGTAGAACTGCTGGTTACGTATTAAAACATAAGAGGGACAGAATTTACAATACTTTTTGCATTAGAGAATAGAGATTCAGTCACATTTTGGAAGTGTTTTAAAGCGAGTAAGCTTGCTAATATGTTGATTGACAACAACTATCGCTAAAATGATCTTTATACCCCGCTTTATCTTGTGTTGGTTGCCCAATAGTATGATGCGATGCAATATGAAAATTATCACTACGCTGCAAGATTTCGCTATATCAGTCGAACGCAGCGGACCGCCAAAAGGCATAGCGTCATCAGCAGCTGTAAAATCGCTGATCGCTGATGCTAGAATTATCGAGTGTGCTTATGACCCTTAAGCTTTACGTTGATAGGTACAGCTTTATGACAGGTATAAAAATTTATCCATACGGCTTATCTTCTCATTTGAAACTTCGATCACGCTCTTTATGGGAAAAGTAATCTATATCTGTGTATATGTATATTGTATGTCCATGTCTTAATATAATACTTTAAAAATAATATACTTTGGTTATGTTGTGAATGAATTAGGTATCTTTTATCAGCTGTTAGCCACAGTGGGCACTAAGTTCTATTAGAAGTACTATGGTGTATAATGTTGTATAATGTGTAATGGTGTATAATGTATCATACATTATCCATGTAATTCATGTATACCTACATATTAGTTAAATATTAAGAAACACTTATAATATTAAGCATCAGTCATGATAGACGAAAGGTCAATCTGCTTCGTTGATAAAACAAACTTTAATACATTTCTTCCTAAGGATTTAAGCAAGGCGTATAACCAGCTATATATATAAAATTTAATATTATTTTATACCAACTTCGTATCGGTAATATTACAAAAACCAACTAAGGCCCGTAAGATCAATTGTGGTTTAAACTACGACATAGAGTTTAATCTGCTCTCTTCGATTAATTCGTAAGATCAATAGCACTGCAGTTGATCGACTGTGACGAGTTTAAACTACCGATCAGTTTAAACTTGCTCCAAGCCACGGTTAAACCATCGCGTGTCCTTAAACTGTCTTCATTTGAAATATTTCATAGTACCTACTACACTGTTTTCATAATTGTTGTTGCTTGTTTACTATACATAAGGTTAAATGGAATATTATATTAGTAGTAATTAGGAGTCATATCGGAATATTACAAGTTTGTACCTGGTCCAGATTCAGGTTACCACCGCAGTGTTAGGTATTCTGCCACCAAGCAGCAGTGTGTAAACGTTGCTGTGTTCCGGTGTGACTGTAGCAGGTGGCTCACAACTACTATAATGCAGCTGTCTATAGGCAGAAGTGTTGCTTACCATCATGCGAACCTCTTGGTTGTCTCGTCACTAGGATCAATAGAATAAAATAAGAGGTCTACGATATTAATAAGTGTTACAAGATACCAAGTCTTTCAAAAACAAACAATCATTGGTATCAATTGGATGACACAGAACTTAAAAATTGGTGCCTTCTCTGTTATTAAAATATTACTTAACTTGAAATAAAATTGATTCATTAATAAAATTAGAAAAAATCGACGACTCTACAAAGCTACCTGAGTTCAACTTGAACAAAGACTACGGAAAGACAACGAGACAAATGACCACTTATTACCAAACATGTGTCAAGATGGTTTATTTTTTGCTGCATTCAGTAGAAAAAGCTTGTAAAAAAATGAATGAACTGGGTCCGAAATAAACAATGTTGCCATACGGGAAACATTAATCGAAGTTTAGCCAATCCGTTCACTATTTTCGTTTGATATTACGACAGTGGTTTAAACGATCGATAAAATATGATCTTAGATTTGATAATCTGTGATTTAAACTACTTTGATCTTACGGGCCTAAACGACTTGATAACGGAGTGGTTTTTCCCCCATTTTTACCTATCACTTAATCCAACGAGTACCAGGAGCCGTTTCAAAACACTTATCGAAGGGTGGAGAGCCGATAAATATTTATCATTCATTAGGGGGTGATTGAAGGACGTCTCCTTCACTCTCTCTCTTTACCGTCGTATAATGAAGCTTTAGATTATTGTGTAAACACGTTGTGGGTTATACGCATGTTATACGGAAAGTTTATGTTTGTTACTTTATCAAACCTCGATGGAAACAGTGACCTTAATGTTTGATGAGCAGCCTCAAAACCTATATAGCGGCCACAAAAGCTCCATGATTATCGATGTGTGATAAGTTAGCGATATCATATAAAAATTATTTAATAGTGATTAAAATAAGATATAATATAATTATATTAATGTAGGAGTTATCGCTTTTTATGTAGTGCATCGAATACAGCAGATTCGATGAAGCGAGAGTTGCCTGCATATTCAGGAAAATTACGTAAAAACATTGCATTGTCATGTCACACAGTATTTGGTAGGATTCAAAATTCTCAAATATATTTTAGTATCACTGTAACTAAAATAAATATACTTAATATTTATACCTTTATGAATTATTTGTATGGGTTTTATTTTGCTAATTGTAACTAAGTTTTATTTTACTAACTTCACAAATACGTAAGTCCTAAAAAAATCAACAACTGAAGTTTTCAAGAGTAAAATATGATTCTTGAGCACTCTACAGCTTACGCCGAACCTCTCATCGTCTCCCTGAATAGAATTAAATGTCTTTGAAAATGTAAATGGATTTTATAATTTATTCAAAGGAATCTATGATGGGGAGATGAAATGATTATGCAAAACTGCGCACTGCCAGTAAACCGAAATTCATTTTAGCAACACTGCAGTAATAAACCTTTATGGTAACGAGATTTCTCTAAAACACCCCCAGGAGTATTGATTTCATTTCGTTACTAGGTACATTGATTTTGAATATAATACGAGTACAAATGGCATATATGTTAAGCATGGTTTCACAAACGCGCACGAGTATTGTTTGTTGTAAAAACACCTACGCATATTTTGCAGTTACGATACACACTTATATTTTTCGCCGGCTAAGCAATAAGTCTACGAAAAAAAATTAAGTAGGTACCCAATTGATTTTATAGAAGACATCATTTTTTGCAACTAGCTACATTTTGTATGCGAACTATTCGAAAAGGATGTTTGTATAAAGGTAAGCGACAAGTCTGGCCCATAGCAGCAGTACAGTACCGCTGTCTGCAGAGAGTGCACTCTCCTTCCGGCATCCACGCCTCGACGCAGATAATACACCACGTCATCACCCAGCTCAGGGTTGCATTTAGTATGAACGCACAGATCCCCACCCTGTGCGTCATGCCCCACGACCATGAGCCTCCTTTAAGGCTTCCTTTAGCCACCCCTTACGACAGGGCCGGAGAATCATACCACCTAACACCCCAGCTGGTGTGCCTTTATAAAGTAGGTGCAAGCTGGGACAAAACCATTCATACAGCGGTCACAGGGCAGTCGTCAATCTACCCTTATTAGGATATTATCATGGTTTGAGGAAGAAATATTGTGTCTATCTTTATATATATTTATTGTTTTAATGTTCCTGTACCGTGACATTAAAAGGGTAATTCTACATAAAAAAATGGAAATGTTCTAAGATTTAAATAATCCTCTTACAGCCGCACTCACAAACGAAAATTAACTTTAATTCCAATTAAGTCATTTTTTTGTAATCTCTTTATTTTGAGTTTCAGAGCCTCATATGATTATTTTTGACTAAATATGACAAGATTATTTATTGGTTTATGTATTACCTACCATATTTAATTGTCTAAAAGTACAATGGATTGTATGTTTCCCTTGAAAATAAAATAAAATAAATAAATTATTGATATATCTACTTACTCTGAACGTAATTAAGCATTAATTGGCTTCGAGTGTCGAAATAAAGCAATTTCAAAAATGAATTAACTATAATTGATGTAGGTTCGGCAGTTATACACCTAATATTATACATTTATATCGATGAGTTGATTTTGAACGGTGTGGATTTTGGCCCCGACATCTTATAGATCAATTGTCCCGAGCTTTAATTAGCGTCCGTGACAAATACATCTTCAATACCCGAGATCGAAGCGTGATTGCTGAAGGAAACTCCACAAAAAGGCACCGGTCGAATGCAAACGAGCTGATCAACCCCAATCAATACCCTATTAAGATAAATTAACATCGTTGATGACAGGGTGTATATTTTCAAATCACGTAGAAATGATTCGACTGTTAGGCGTTCGATTTGTCCAGCGTCTAACTTCCGCGGGGCGACGTTTAATCAGCATTCAGGGGTGGCGGAAATTAGAGTATTCACTGAGGTTATTTATTGGCGGTTTTGATATGGAGTTCCTGAACCTCTGTAACAATGTTTTAGTACAAGCAAAAGTCTTATTCATTCTATTCTTAATCTAAAGCGAAAATCTCTAGTAAAATGTAGAACATTATACTAATTTGATGATTTTTTCCAACTTAGTGACGGGAAAAGCATGACGGTTGCCTGATGGTAAGCGACTGGCCTAGCTATAGGCAGCTGCATTGCACTGTCTCTCGTCACCCGAGACATTACTAATAAAGTCTCCTGTGTCAGGCAATCTACCAGCTACGGTGCCTTTCACACCGGAACACAGCGATGTTTACACACTGGTGCTTGGTGGCAGATTTTTTTTATACTACCAAGGTGGAAAGCGGTCGGCTTGGTGGCAATTGATTGTGATTTTGGATCGGTCATGCTCGCCATCGAAAAGTCTTTGCTTGTGGCGGATTCGTGTGGCGGGTCACCCCCTTCCCTCCAATATGGTTGAGGGGAGTGATGGCTGCTGCTCGAGTCAACTCGTGCGCGGGTGCTGCTTGGGGGGACTGGTCCGACTACTATCCCTTTGGCATTTTAGTTTTTAGTTTGTTGTATTTTCGTCGTATTTTTTATTTTTATTTGATATTTTGAACGGCAGGACACACTGTCGCTGGTGCTGATTTAATTGTAAAAAGACAAACCTTTTTTTTTTTTAATGTGAAAAAATGACAAGCCCGCTGAGTTTCTTGCCGGATCTTCTCAGTTGAGGCCGCGTTGTGATCCGGTGGTAGCTTTTAAAAAATTGACCGTTCAAAAGTGCTAGCGTTAAGCCTATATGAAATAAAAATTTTGAATCTTTGGTTCTTTGAATCTTTGCAAGCAGTCACGCAGCCTATAGATGCTAACAATACCAGAAAAATCACTAGTACGTTGCCGACCCTAAAGACATTTTGTGTCCGGTAATTTTATCAGCTACAGTCTACAGTGCCCTTCACACCGGAATACAGCAATGTTTACGCACTGCTGCTTGGCGGCAAAATGCTACTTAAATAATCTCGTTTCCCTGCTCATTGAGTTCCTATCAAAATTGAGGTTCATCATTAGTCGAAGTTATTAAAAGCTTCTCTGCAGTGACAAGACGAGCGACTGTCTGTTCGTTAAAACGACACACCTGCCCTATTAGACAGTCGCCCTGCTGCTTTTAAATCAGACATTAGTTATCAAGCCTGCTGAGCAGAGTAATTTCTCCTAAATTGCCACTCTATGGCAAATTATCCGATACTGCAGAAGTACATGGACTGTCTCATTCATAAGGTGTCAACCAAATACTCCCATAAATGTTTATAGAGTCAATTAAAATAAGTTATTGACACCCCTATGCCTAGCGTTACGGTTCAATCAGAGTACGAGACTGGCTCGTGCGTGCCGCGTGATTTGCATAATGACACCCCCGAGTTCTATCGGGACACCACCGGACAATGAACGGCCGAAGAATAAATGAGATTAACACCATCAGTGGGAGTCGAACAGGTTTTGCTCGTTATAAGAACGTCGGGAGTGTCTAATACTTTTAGAAAAACCGCATCTGAGGTGACGTTTCGACATCGTCCAGGAGGTTACAACCACGCATTTTGAGACAGCAAAGAGCGTTGTACGGAAATAAATTTAAGCACAGTATAATAATGTAAGATAATATCTTGGGACAATTCAAACAGGGTCATCCGCTCCCAAACTAGGCAGAGCCTGTACTATAGAAACCAGACAACTGATACTAATACAGATATACTTTTTTTTGTAAATACATACATACTTAAATAGATAAATAACACCCAGACACTTGGTGGGAATCGAACCCACGACCCATCGGGTAGCAGCCAGGGTATCTAACCACTAACCAACGGGCCCGTCTTAAATTAATAATGTCCTCCATACGACCACAGCGGCCAGTCTTTTATAAGATCAGCCATCTAAGCGAGAGTTATTACAGAATTTCTTGACACGTGTACTCTCTCTTCCTTTACTCTCATGATCCGATGGGGCGGAAGAACGATACGATCGTGGGCAGGTCAGACAGACTTTCTACATGCCCATCTGACGCCTGGATTATCTAACGTTTCTGAGAATCGCGTGATCGGCCTGCATTATACTAGCCAGTAGGGGAAACTACAAACTGCTCATTGCGGGATTTGAACCTGCGACTTTGGAATACAAGCCATTTCCCGCTGCACTACGGAGACTACTACAAACATCAGCACAGTATATTCTTTATGCTTTATTATTCTTTATGATCCCCAACAAGAATTACATAAGTCAATTAATACAAATCAATACAAATCAATACAAATTATGCATGCATGCATGCATTAATTTACCTTACAAATATAACATTTTATTAGAATACGGATAAAATTACAATTAAAAATAATTAGAATTATACAGACAAAAGCATAAAATATATATATTCTTCTTCTTTTCGTGTCGACATGATAACATCAAATTTGATCGGCTCAGAAGCAACATCCACCGCTCTTTGGTTTTCCTGAAGTAAATCCGCTAATCAAGCGGCGCAAGTATGCAGCTCTAGGTTCCAGCTATATATTTGCGTCCTTTGCAGTGGATACCATAGGCGGTTGGTCTCATGAGACGCAAGGATTGGTGAAAGAAATTTCATCTAAACTTATCGAAGTCTCAGGAGACCGTCGGGCTGGTAGCTTTTTCTGGCAACGTATAAGCTTGGCCATACAAAGGGGTAATGCCGCCAGTCTTTTAGGTACCCTTCCCTCCCAGTGCGGCGACAACTTGGAGGAAGTTTTTATCTAGTTTAACTTTACATGTTTGTAACTAAACTGTAAATATTTAGTTTCAAAAAATATTTTATTTTACCAATATAGATCTTAGATAAGTCTAGAATGAATCTACTTATTTGTCTTGTTTTAAATTTTATAAAAGTAACTTTAATACCTAGTTAATATATAGTATACATAATAATAATCTCCTCCTGGCCGAAACGACCACAGCGGCCAATCTTTCACAAGATCAGCCATGTACGCAGGAGATATTACAGTGCACAAGCGCTTGCGTAGACACAAGTGCACTCTCTCTTCCTTTAATAATGCCTCTCATAATCCGATGGGACGGAAGACCGACACGACCGGGGAGAGGTTAGGCGCAGGACCGACTTTTTACATGCCCATCCGACGCATGCAACATCTTACTTTACAGACAATCAGGTGATCGGCCTGCATTGTCCTAGCCAGTAAGGAACAACTACTCAAATTTTTTGCCCCCCGCAGGATTCGAACCCGCGACCTCCGGTTTACAAAGCAAGCGGTTTCCCACTGCGCCACGGAGCCTACACATACTTACTTATCTATCTATACTATAATAAAACTCAAAGAGCACTTTTTCTGTACATTGAATATTTTTCCAAAATTTCTATGTGGGGGATACTATACTATCGACATAGAGGCCAAAACAATTTTTTTTGGAATTATTGTCTGTCTGTCTGTCTGTCGTTCTGTTTGTCCAGGTATCATTTGAAAACCCGTGGATGGATTTTGATAGAACTTTCACTGATGTGTTGAGTAGAAGTCAAGGTATAAATTGGTATATAAAACATCACGCTATGTTTCATAGGGGCTAAGCAGTGAAACATTACTTGCACATATTACCAAGTAATTTCCTTTGTATGTGAATAGGGTAATTATAGACTGATCAGTTAATCATTAAGATATGTATTATTACGCTATATACAATAGGGACTGAGCAGACGTTTAGTTTGCATAAGATATGGCAGTGGCGAAGGGTCAATTTTTGTAAGGGGTAAGCCGGTCCGGAACACCCAGGACATTTTCATTAGATTTCTGTATTGTTCTAAGTACTTTGCTGATAGCAATATGACATTTTATCTTTGAAAAGTTAAAATCTGTAAATCCCGAGTGAGTCCAAACTAGATTAGGAAAGAAATGTTTCATGAAATTTTAATGAAACTCCCCAAGACCGGGTAGTGTATAGGTATTGTATTACAGTCGCAACAATAAAAGATGCGGAAAACTTACAACTTTCATTATAGAATATCATTAGACAGTAATTTACGATGTTAGCGTGATTTACATTATGAACAGCGCCATCTATCGGTGAAATTGAACATACAATCACTATAGAACTTTAAGTCGCGTGTATGCCGTACTTAAAGTACGGCATACACGCGCAGGTATACCTGACAGGTATACCTGTACAGTTCAACTGCGCAGGTAAACCTGAGCGTGTATGCCGCAAAACTGTGCAGGTTTCCACGCCTGTACAGGCGAGTCAAAAAATATGAATTTTCATATTTTTAACTGCGCAGGTATACCTGTGCAGTTTACCTGTGCAGGCAAAACTGAGCGTGTATGGCGCTCGCCTGCGCAGACGTCAGTTATCCGATGACTGTTAGAGGGAAAGGACGCGCGGCGCTCTAATACAGTATGTCGTCTCGTAAGCGGAATGTAGTAATGGAAGAATTTATACACATGTACAAGTCGGAGCATTGTTTTTGGCATATTAAGTGTAAAGATTATCACGATAAAATTTAAATAATTTTATTCCTTGACATGATTATGTCACCCTGTAACGATAAAACATTTGTACGCCGGAAACGGTAGAATACTTGGTACCGTCTATTATTGTAACATAAAAATATGCTGACAAATAATGATTCTTAATCTTTTAAAAATAAAGCAGTAGTAGCAGCAATTATAATAAATCGTAAGAAAAAAATCATAGAGAAAAGTCTTTTCATCTTATTGGGGCCTGTTGGTCTAGTGGTCACGCCGGCTGCTACCCAATAGGTAGTGGGTTCGATTCCTGCCAAGTGTCTAGGTGTTATTTATATATTTATGTATGTATTTACAAGAAAAAGTCATCTAGTTTCCATAGTATAGGCTCTGCCTAATTTGTGATCTGTGTGGATTGTCCCAGAATATTATTATTATTCGTAGATAATTGCGGTAATAATAATTCGGTTTAAATTTCAATTCCTTCAATAAGTCGACATAAGAGTACTGTTTGCTTTTCACCACTGTTCACGGTGTCGTCGTTTAATATCCTTTTCTTTAATAAAACAAACTATTAATCTATTAACGCTACTGCGTCGCAGTCATGCACCGCTGTCGGGGCCATGGTTTCAACTGAGAGTTTGTGCAGGTTTACCGTTACGTGTATGGTCTCTATGGAGCTCAATTATACCTGTACAGTTTAACTGCACAGGTATACCTGTCAGGTATACCTGCGCGTGTATGCCGTACTTTAGTTACACTATTTATAACTCAAGAACGGCCTAACCGATTCGGCTGAAAATTGGTGGGGAGGTAGCTTAGAACCAGGAAACGGACATAGGACTTTTTATCCCGGTAGGTTAAGGTTAAGCAACGTTAGGTAAGGTCATTAAATAGATGGGTGAACCGATTTGTATGAAAGTTTGCATATCGGGTAGGTCTGAGAATAGGTCATACAGTATATTTCATACCGCTAGGTTAAGGTTAAGCAACATAAGGCAAGGTCAGTAAATAGATGGGTGAACCGATTTGTATGAAATTTTGTGTGCATATCGGGTAGGTCTGAGAATAGGCCTTAAGTATATTTCACGCCACTAGGTTAAGGTTAAGCAACATAAAGAAAGGTCATTAAATAGATGGGTGAACCGATATGTATGAAATTTTGTGCGCATATAGGGAAGGTCTGAGAATAGGTAATAAAGTATATTTAATGCCGCTGATACCATGATTGACGAGGATATATAGAACGAGAGGAGGGTGCAAGACAGGAGAAAGAGGGAGAGGGGATTCAAGGAGGGGGTGATGGGGTGAGGGATCGGGGGAGTTAGGTGGATTAAGGGGGGAGTGAGAAGGAGCAAGTTCGTAGAAGAGAGAGGGGGAGAGGGTTCAGAGAGGGGACAACAGGGAGAGGAAGAGGGGGAGTGTGACGGAAACTGAAGCGGGAGGGGGAAATAGAGAGGAGAGAAAGAGCATATAATTAGATTTTTTTATAAGAGAGAGAGATATGGAGAGAGATAAATCTAGGGAGGAGGGAGAAAAGGGGAGCAAAATGTAATAAAAGCGCGGGTGGAGCTGCGCGGGTCAGCTAGTCTAATAATAAGATGTCAGTTTATTATTTTCCATTTTATTATTTCAACCATCAAGACACTTTAACCATCCCTAAAACAAATGACCCCCTTCCTCACATCATGGGGACCATCGTCACAATTAAATCGTTAAACACATTTAACAAAGTCTACTCCTCAGCGCCTCCAAGATTTACAACGGCGCGTCTCTCGCACCGCGGTGACACATTACGTCATTTCCTCGATGTCGGTGATTCCGGTGACTTATTCCCGCCTCCGGTGGTAGGGGGCATTATTTATGTCGAGGGTAAATAAATACTTTGCAATTTATCACTTTGTTCCCGGTCGGGGACACGCGCGGTGACAGATTTTTGGGAGCGATTTTTGATTGAGATATTGTACTGCGATTTTCGTCTTTCGGTCGGCGTTGTAGCTGGTTTGGTTATTTATTTTTATTAAGGTTTATAAAATAACATATTTTTTGTATCCTATGTAATAATAATAGCTCGATTAAAATTGTTTCTAACAAGAAACTATTAAATACTTACAAAAAAAAATATTATAAGAAAGTTTTCTACATCTTCTTGCTATAATTTTCACTATAAGTGTTGTAAAATTTTTATGGATGTTTTGAAATCGCTTCCAAACGTCATGACATCCCAATAAAAAAAAAAGACGGAATTTGCAGTAAACTAGATAGTTATCAAGAGATATACTAAGATCAATACAAAACACAACACAAAAGATAAATATTAACTATTGCTATAAATAAAAATAATCGAAAAGCTGTAAGATCCTAGCAAAAGAAAACAATACTATTCGTATAAACAATATAAATAATCGAAATGCTGGAGCTCTGAAATTGACATATTTCACACGGACGCCCAAAGAGCAACATAAAATAAAAGCTTCGTCAGACATCACCCTTTATTCGGTATTGGCGTGGGTCCTCGACACTTTACGACCACGTGCAGAGATAAACGCCGATACTGATGCTGAAGCCATAAGTCATATTGACGTTCGGCATCGGAAATGAATTTGGCACCATTGATGCGAACGTCGCAAGAATTGCTAAGAAGCTTAATATATGGAGAAGATAAAAATAATACAAAGAGTCTATCATTGTCTCAATTGTGGTTAGTAATTATCAATATTAAAAGTTTTATCACGTCGCAATTTTCTTAGTGACGATAATTTATGTTTACACACATCGGTATACAACAAAGTCAATACATTGGCCCCACAGTGGACAAAATTTTTTTTTTTTTTTACTCCCTGTAAGCCAGTGCTTGACTCCACCTGATGGAAAGCGGCGACGCAATCTAGGATAATATTTTTTACAAACTGCCACCGGATCGTAACGTGGCCGTTACTGAGAATATCTGGGAAGGAACTCAACGGGATTGTCTTTTATGTTAAGTCAAACACTTAACATTCCAGATTGCAGGTCTCGGAGTCCCGATATCGCGATATCGCAGTGGACGCTAATGAAAATTCGTCTTGAAAATGGATTTCATCAAATCAATAACTTTTGAAGGTGGTAAACTCCATGAAAAGAACTCACTTCCCGGAACCAATTAAAAAATTAAACAATAGGTTAGTCTGGCAACTAGTAAACAAGCGTGGGAATTTTTGGCAGACAAAAGACATCCCGGAGGTTCGACGCTAGTCCAGAGCTGTAACGGTACAGTTATTTCAAATACATTCAGTCGAAATTCACTTGAAATTCAGTCATCTGATTGCATACTACAACTTTTATTTAACGATCCTAGCGCTACGTCAAATATGCAAACCCAATATCAATTCTATTTAGTTATGTTCTATGTGTTTATTATGTAGTTTAGTTAAATTATCTATTTATTTTAGATATTACTATGGACGGCAAAGTTAGTTTAAATTGACAAATAACATACTTCTGATACTATACAAATAAGTATAACTATTAGATTATTAGAATTTATAAATCCATTGACTTTAAGTTAGAAATTTAATAGTATGCAAATTTTCAAACTATGCTATTAACACAGTCTCATCTATAGAACATCGGCAATCTTACTTACCGCTAGAACCCATCGTCACTCAGAGTGGACGTCACTTTTTTGTGATCGTCTGTATCTTAATACTTGCCCCATTTCCCAGTGGGTCTGTTCGCTTTTAAGCGGGCTTAAAAAACATAACTTCATGGTAAGAAAACAAATACACTAAGTCTCTAAGTACTATTTGACTTCCAAGAAAATTATTGTACTATTGTATCTTCTAATATCGTAGCAATGTCATCCGCCAATTTATGTATATTTTATTCAAATAACTTATATACAAGTTCCACTGGCTCAGGCGGCTGCGTTCGAATCTGGATCTCCGAATCTGTTACCCAAATTGTTTGTTCCCAGTTGCCCAATTAATAGTTCAGTAGTTTGTTGGACGCAAGCCTACTAGAGGCCACTCGGTTTGTGTGGTTATCTATATCTATCTATACTTATAATAAAACTGTAACATGTCCAATTCTGTACATTGAAGATATTTTGAAAAATATGTTTGGAAGGCATTCTATAACCGATACTAAAGCCAAAAATGTATTTTTATTTTATTTTTGTCTGTCTGTCTGTCTGTATCTCGGCTGAGCATCACGCCGAAACTACTGGATGGATTGAAATGAAACTTGGCATGATTTGAGTTAATACTCCGAGGTAGGACATAGGATACTTTTTATCCCGACATTCGGCACGGTTCCCTTGGGAGAGGGGACTAAAGTCAAAATGTGTACTTGGTTATACGCTTGCTAAGATGTTAACAATTTTTCATTATAATTACAATAAATATTTGTAAGGGAACACTCATAGACAGTTGTTAACAATGTTTGAAAATCGATCAGGTTAAGCAACGTTAGGTAAGGTCATTAAATAGATGGGTGACCGTTTAACGCCATTTGAACTAAACGTCTCCGTGCTTCGGAGGGCAAGTACAGAATGGGTCCAAGTTTTTAACCGACTTTAAAAAAGGAGGTTTTGTATTCTATGCGAATGTATATTATTGAAAGTTTAGTTAACGTAAACACAGCGCGGGCGGAGCTGCGTGGGTCAGCTAGTTTCTAAATAAGTCCATAATATAAATTGTACGTATTTCGTGCGATTTGGCTTCTAGAGTTTGTTACGTCACGGCGGTAGATGATGTATCTGTAAGGTGATTATTGTTTCGGTTATTATAAGAGAATTCTCTTCCTCAATCCGACCACATGCTACGCAGTTGTATAGTTGTGAATAGTCAAGTGCACTGGCAAACCGACCGTTAACCTCAGCAACATAGCACCAGTGAAATTTGGCGTTACTTGGTCTTGCGGTCTTCTTTAATGGAGAATTCGATAAGCGATGGATTTGATAAGCGTGCAATTGCGCTGTATACTATTTGTTTTTGACTAAATAAGGTTACTATTATTTTTTTATTTATTTTACGTCATCACTGCGTTGATCCTAGTGCAAATCTATATTTTTTAAATTTCTTTCTTTAAGATAATGAAATAAATTCGAAATTATATCACTGATAGATTGAAAGAGAGCGACTGCTACAAAAGCTTGATTTTCAATTATGGTCATGATGAAGCTGTAAATTACTTTTGATGAGATGATTTTGAATCGTAGCTTGATTTATGTTAGTTAGGTAGTTTTGGAATACAGTATCACGAAACTCAAAAGATTTTTACAAACGTTGTTTTGGTTGTTTCGCTATTGTAGCTTGAATTTTAATTACTTGGACTAATTGTTGGAATTTGTGTTACATTGATAATTTTATACCATTCTGGACTTTCTGTACCTTCTTACTTTTAGGTACATAATAATATATGCGATGATGTATTTCACACACTAGTTCAATTGTATTACTAATTATTTGGTGGATATCATGAGTAAATTATTGCAAATAATGAATATATTTTAAGTTTTATAGGTAGTAAGCCTGATGAGCAAGAAACCGTCAAGGTAGGTAATATAGAGTCAAATATTCTAGCTGAATAGAACTGAAATAGAAGCAGTAGCTTACAAACATTATTTAAAAAAAAAAAAAAAAAAAATTTTTCGTCAACAACGTCTCAGGTGATGTAACTTCATGCACAGGTCCTTCGCTTACCATACGAAAGGCTCACACGTCTCGTTACTAAAATGAATAAATAATAAACATAAAATCTATGATTTGGTCTTGAGTTTCAAAACCAACCTTTTAGAGCCATGCTTTAAATATTTCTATAATTTAAGTCATCATTCGAACTCGCATATTAATTTTCTTCCATACCTTTGATGTACTCTCTTTGCTAATTGACCACTCGTGCATTCACTTCAAAAGGTCTTTGATCAAAGATAATCCGGAGTGTTTCAGGAAACGGCCTCTGGCCATCTATTTATAGGTTGTCCATACCATATTTTCCTTCTGTGTAATTATTATGGTTGATCGAACACGTGTGTGTCCGGCGATCGATGTAATGTTTTTCTTCCTTTTCCGTAAGCACATTGGGCAAGATACATTCGAGGTACAAACTCTCATCAATTTACCAACAAATACAACGTTTATTGAAGCAAATTTGAGGTATTAGATGTTATATAACTATTATGAATGAATATAGTTGACCTACATAGTCATCACTAATTGCTAATTGTTCTTTATCAAAATTAGCCCATCATTTTTCACTGATGAATATTGTTCGGCATGGAAGGGCTAGCTGGGGTCTAGGATCTGAATTATACTATTCTATTCTATTCTTGGTGGCTATAAATTTGGGCCCGGTATTCCCGGAACGCACTTCGAAACAGTTGGATCCATTGTGCATGCCCTAGCCCTTACTCTGTTGCTGGCGTATCGAAGAGCTCCCTCAGGTACGCAACGATCGCGCCAGCTTGGAGCTGTACATAATCATTTGGTGTAGGATAGGCTACTCCCAGATGATTCAACCTACGTCTCGCAAGAGCGTCGCAGCCACACAATATGTGTCGCATTGACTCTTTTTCATCTTAGCAGAATCTGCAAATGTCACTAGTACTTAGCCTCATTCTGTGTAGATGCTCGTTGGTGCCAAAATGTCCCGTAAGTGCACCCATCAGGTGCCTTATTTGTGATCTGTTTAGGTTCAATAATTTGATCCCACAGTCCACCCTTCCGCTAGAGAATGCTTTGGAGTGGTTAAGGCCTGACGCTGCCCTCCATTCCTTCATGTGTTCGTTTCTAGCATGTGCATACAATGCTTGGTGATATGTTCCATACGGAATCCCCACAAATGGTTCGGGGCCAACCAAATGTCTCTGTGAGCCGGCCCTCGCTAATCTATCTGCCTTCTCATTGCCCTCGACGCCTTCATGTCCAGGTACCCAGATAAGGCTGACATTGTTGTGTCTTCCCAGGTTGTTCAAGCCTGTAACACCTTCTTTGACCAGTTTAGAAGCAACTCTGAAGGAATTCAGAGCCTTCAGAGCTGCCTGACTGTCGCTGAGAATGCGAATGGTTTTACCCTTGACATTTCTCCTTTGCATTTCTTTGATGCTGGCAATTATGGCGTAGGTTTCCGCTTGGAATACCGATGCATATTGCCCCATGCTGTGACTGATACTACAGTCCTTGGAATAAATCCCTGCCCCTGTACCTGACTCCATTTTGGAACCGTCAGTGTACCATATATAATACTCTTTTATGAATTTTGTTTGTATAATAATAATATATTATTATATATTTGTTTGTATGCCTGACCTATTTTATACAAATATTTTATTTTTTCCTTATTTTGTCTCAACATTTTGTTTTGCAGTTATTAAATATATTAAGATAACAATTAAGTGTGATAAAATTTAGATTACTATGTAAGTGTGTAACGCATTTCTTACCTTACGGATATACCACTAACAAGTGATGGTGAATTTGATGCACCCACTGTTTTTTTTTATTTTTCTGTAAGATTAACACTAGCTGGTGTCAACACGCCAACTATGGTAGGCACTGAAAATCAGTGCAAGGGTGGGACATGTACCCGTCCTTAGCGATAAGCTGAGTGCCTAACCAATTTGCGGGGGACGACGCGAGGCTTAATTGATAATGTTCATGTTGATAATCCTTTTTCCTATGTTGTACTTAAGATATACATTTACATACATTTAAATAATAATCAGATAATAACATTTGTGTAATAAAAGTCTTTTTTAGGTTAATGTCAAAAGTCAAAATGACAATTGAACTGCCTTGACAAGGCAAGTCAAGTTGTCAATGTCAAACCAATCAAAAGATTTTTTGTTTTTCATAAATTTATAAATCCATAATGATAGTCATAGAGTAATGTGTGTATCCTCATCGTTTATGTAGTTTTTTTTTTATAAGTTCTACGTAATTGTATAACATGAAAGATTTTTATAATGTAACAGGATGTGTGCGTCGTGCTTATGCAAATAAATGTTTTTCTTCTTCTTCTTCTTCTATATGAGGTGAGTTCCACCAACCGGTTTGAGTCCCCTCGTCCACTCTTCTCTGGATGGTATATGTACTCGGTACCTCTTGTTAAACATGTACACTGGATTTATCCACAGGGTGAATTATACTAACAAGTTCAACAGGTTAATTTCCCATTTCAAGTCTTACAATATAATTTAAGCTATCGTTGCTCAGGTCACCAAAATAAAAATCTTTTTTGAAATGTGCAAACGAAGTCCTTTCATATGATACCCCGTTCATTATAGTAGTCTCACTTTTAAATTATGATAACCCATTTCAACCCACTAATAAAATTAAGATCTAAAACTATTCCAAGTGTTAGTGTGATTGTAAAACTCTATTTTGAGTTTAGTTTAGTTTTATAATTGTGAACTTGTTGAGGGTATGCAACGCATAATAGTTTGAGATGTATTTTAAAAATAACAAGCTGGAGGGTAATATTTGTAACGTGTTATGAATTGGTTGTTGTAATGACATTCAATGTGGAGGGAGAAATGTCTAGTCGTATTTAAGGTGGAACCTCATTGTATTCTAGTCAGTCTATCTGTGCGCGTGGTGGAATAAAGACGTACCACGTACTCCAGTGTTTTACTCAGAAATTCTAATTAAGACAAGTTTCAAATCGATAGCGTCAGTGGTTCCTGAAATAGTGTGACAGACAGACGAAGTCTCACCATAAGGATTCCCTTTTTACCGTTTAGGTGTGGAACCCTAAAAAGGGACAGCGAGTTGTTAAAAAATAGCAAAAAACTCAATTCGACCCTTGCCTCGTGATATTTTTTCACGGCGCCGACCCGACGAAATTTTTATATTCGTTAAACGAGTGAACGGAATAAAGAGAGTATCAACCGGATTGCGAATTTTTTTATAGTTTTTGAAAACTGAATTTTGGTCACACATGGCTCACATGTTATCCATATTAAAGACGCCTACCAAGCGAGGTTGGGGTTATGGCAACCCCTCTCTTATAAGGGGGTAACCATTGGTTAGCAGTGGACATCTTTCGCCTGCTGTGATTCCTAACGGATTGCAGCATCAATGGTCACGGGAAAAATAACATGTAATAAAAGTTCCATTAAAAAATATTATTATATATTAGGTAGGTACTTGTTACTTGTTATATACAGAATGTAAAAAAACACGTGTCCGATCCGCCAGGGTATTATTCAGTGTATCAATACAAACACGTCATGTATATAACTCATTTGTTAATTATCTCAAATTTTTTTTTAATTTGTACCAAAAGTACAAGATCAGATTCGTTTTTCTGGAACAATGTAGGAAAAAAATATGAGATATTCAACAAATGAGTTATATACATGTGTTTGTATTGATACACTGAATAAGACCCTCACGGATCGGACACGTGTTATTTAACACCCTGTATGTAGATAAACTCAAAGTATTTACTAGCATCGCCCAATTAATAAAATATCAATGTTCTAAGCAATATCTTGATCAAAGTTATTGTTAATGAACGTAAGACCTATAATGAGGCATCCATCTACAGCTATCAAAGGAGGGTTTGGAACACAACAACCTCTAACGTCCTTTGGACTTCAAGATTAGGATTCATTTATACTTAGATTTAAAAACTTTGACGAGTTTAAACAAGGCAGGCTTAGGTTATTAACCCTAGATGTCCATCGAGCACGGCAGCTACCCCCCTTCCCATGAGCACCGTGATAAGTTTCCGGGGGCCACAATGCACCCCCCGGTGATGGGCTCAAAGGCAAGACACTTAGGTGCAGAACCCACCGCAGAGCATAGGTTTCACCTCCCATGTGCCGAAGCGACAGCTGCGGGGTTTTATTGGGTAAAAATGGTTCATAATCCGGTTGACCAACAGGATTACGGGAACTTATTGAAGGTATCACCCGCCAAAACAAATAAGACGGGTTTTTAAAGGTATTTTAATTATATACTCAATCTTGTTTATTGCAATACCTGTCTGCTTAGTCGGACCCTCATTGCTGAGGACTCCTGCGAACTGCCGACCCAGTCGAGGTCTGCTGTTGATCTTTATCTGTATGGATCGCAGTAATTAATGGCATGTCCAGATATTCGGACACATGATCTGTCAAGTGTGGTAGCTTTTAAAAAATTGAGCGTTCAAAAGTTGTCTATTTGAAATAAAAAAAATTTTTTTGTAGTTTTTTGAATTTTAATCTGTGAATCATGTCATTTTAGTACTCGAGGCGTTTCTTATAAGTTATAACTATTAGACTCCTATCGCTATACAAATATTAATGGTTTGAAAGTTGAACGAGGGAAATCCTTTCGTATGTATGCAAAGCCAGAACTAAGTGGCAAAGTTGTCGGATCCGCGACAGCGGCTCTCAACATTCTAACGCCCCTTGGGAGCCCTGCAAATCTGTTACGCAATATGTGGGGGACATTTTCTGTGGTAGCTGCTACATTCATTAATCATTTTTAATGTTTACGTTGCGATTTAAAGGGCGGACGTACTTGAGAATGTTTATATTTAACCAGTCAGACTTCATCTGACTTAAAGTGATTATTTAGTATGTTATTTGCGCAAATTTATTAAAGTAAGTGCCTAATTGACGCTTAGACCAGTATTGATATTTACGACGAGATTTATTTCTAAACTAACACGTTTATAACTTACTTGTACATTGAGTTTCTTATAATTTTGACTTGATAATCTATAGAATCGCTCTGGTTTGGGAGTATGTACTCGTATATAACAAATTGAAATTATGAAGTTTCCGCTAACTATCAAAAATCGTGCTAGGGGTAAAGAAAGTGTGATGATCGTTGTAAGGTATAAATAAAATACTGGTTGAGATGCAACTGAGATAAAAAAGGGATCAATTCAAAGCTTTTTAACTGAATAGGCATTTATTGCAATGCATGAAATAGCTCTATTATTAGTATTTTAATAAAGTTGAAAATCTAATATATATTAAAGGCGATGGACAAAGTAAACAAAATTACTTACATTTTTTTCCGCTGATAAATGGATTATAATTAAATGATATTAATTTTATATACTTACTTATTTATGGATTTGACAGCAACACAGTTTGATAGCCACTGTCCATAACAAAAGAGGCGCATTTATCTTTCCATTGGCTCGGATCACATAAGTCTGATGGTGGAATCATTTCGGTGAAACCTGAGGGATATTGCTTTTGCACTTTTTGCTGTATCTTTTTATATAGAGGGGATTTCTTTTGATATTGAGACAAACAGCTCACCTAAAAAATCTAAATATTATATATTTGATATCACAAACCGTTTGTGATATCAAATATATAAAATTTTGAATTTAGATTTTCGTTTGTGACAAACGAACCATTTGGTGTCACCGTTAATTCGGAAAACAAAATAGATTTTAAAAACGGACAATGGATTTGTTTTTGATAAGCTGTAGGACTATGTTAAAATACAACATGACTTAACTATAATTGCCTCTAGATATTTAGATTACATATATTTTTCTTTAGGAATTTTAGTTGCACAATACTCGGTTACATCCAATATGGAGTATACACAATTAAAACAACAAGGTACGAGATATTGCGGAACGTAGTCCTATACGGACTACGTTCCGCAGGAGAATTGGTTGAAATATATTTTTGACTAAACCAGAATCGAGGTTTGTTTGCTATTGCATCAAAATAGTATCAAGATTAAACCCAGAGCATATTCATTTTTAGATTCAGTATTACAAATCACAAAGCAAAGACGCGGAATAGCTAACTAAATATCTGATACATAAAAAAAGCAACACTATTATTTTAACCTTGCAGATTGTCCTACCTGTAAGTTATATTAAAAGGTTCATGTACTCGGAAAGTAACTACTATCTGCTGAGATACAGGTTTACACTCTAGGACTATTAAGTAGTTAGTGATACCTAATGGTATTCAATAAAGTTATATTATTATTATTAACTAGTATATTGGCCTATCTACATGATATTTTTAGTGAGTGTGCGCAGGAATGAGACAGCTTAATTTTTCCATTTCTATTATTATCAGACGACCAGGCGTGCGGAGAGTACGTGACTTTACGTTGCAGACATTCCATTAGACCGGAAAATTAAAGAAAGAAAGGTATATTTTATTTGTAACACGTACAAAACGTATAAAGTAAAATCTATAGGTACTATAAAAATAAATCAAGTGTGTATGTGCATCACAAAACTGCTTTCTGCTTTAACTCTTAAAACAACAAGCGCTGATCTTCCGTTAGAGCCCATTATTGTCGTTCCTACGATATAATCAATATTTAAAGCAGTGACAGCTCAGTGGGCGAGCGTTTATCTTGGAAAACAAGGTGCGCAGATTTAGTTAATCATATGCGAATCGTCTTTGTGCGATTCTTACTAACTGTCGGTGAAGGAAAATATCTTGAGGAAACCTGCATGTCTGAGAAAGCCTAACTAGATTTCAAATTACATGTGAAGTCCGCCAATCTGCACTTGGCCAGCGTGGTAGACTATGGCCTAAACCCTTTCATCTTGAGGGGAGGCACGTACCCATTAGAGGGACAAAAACAAGGGCTGTTAAAAATATATATAAGACTAGCTGACCCACGCAGCTCCGCCTGCGCTATTTTTACGTTAACTAAACTTTGAATAACAGACATTCGCATCGAATACATAACCTCATTTTTTATAGTCGGTTAAAAACTGGGACCCACTTTTTACTTGCTCTCCGAAGCACGGACCCGTTTAGTTCAAATGGCGTTAAGCGGTCACCCATCTATTTAATGACCTTACCTAACGTTGCTTAACCAGATCGATTACAAAACCTTGATAACAACTCTCTATGAGTGTCCCCTTACTAATATTTAATATATTATAAAGAAAAATTGATAAAATCGGACCAAGCGTATAACCAAGTACCCGTGTTGACTTTAATCCCCTCTCCCAAATGAACCGTGCTAGATTACGGGATAAAAAGTATCCTACGTCCTACCTCGTAGTAAGATCTCAAATCATGCCAAGTTTCATTTGAATCCATTCAGTAGTTTCGGCGTGATGCTCAGCCGTGATACAGACAGACAGACAGACAGACAAAAATTAAAAAAAAAAATTTTTCGGCCTCGGTATCGGTTATAGAATGCCCTCCAAATATAATTTTCAAATTATCTTCAATGTACAGAATTGGACCTGTTACAGTTTTATTATAAGTATAGATTACGTACAAATACATTTACATTAGGCCATAATATGGTCGAGTTTTATTTTGAAACTTTGTTATATTTTCGATTCCTAAATAGTGGTGAAATGTTGCTCCAACAATTGAAAGCAGCGTAGCGGAAGCTACAGAGACAATTCCATGCGATGAGAGTTGTATTACATACTGACGGGACCCATAGAATAGGCATGATGACTGCAACACAATACCTACCAATAAATTTGTGGTTTTAAATATTAGAACAGATTGCACTGATTTTAATAATGCATCTCATTTTCATAATAATAGAGAGATTTTCGTGATATTTAAGCAAATAAATTACTCAAATACAGCTTATCGCCATTTTGTAATAAACGCTGATCAGAGTGAATGACGTCAATCCTGTGTAAATAAACAACTGTCAAACTGTCATCTCAATTTTTTCTTTCATACAATGATTCACTTTTATACCTAAATTACACTGCTGTGACGTCACAATATGGCGCCATGCACCGGCCATCGTTTTGGAACGAAATTTAAACTCTATTTTAAAAATTGAAAATATTGCTATTAATTGTAAATTTAATACAAAGATATGATTATTTTCGGCAATAGTAGACCCGTAAGTACATTATAGAGTATTTTTTCAAAATTAGTCATCATACCTATTAATATTCTATTATATTATGACTTGATATAACTATTACATTCTGTAAAACAGAAGTGATCCTTGTTTACTATTAAATAGTCTCCACTTTGTTTTTAGCCAATTACTAATTTCTTTTTATCTCTCCTGTAGTAAATACCTAGGTATATTATTTTTTATTAAAATATATTTTCCCGCTTGAGTTAAAATTATATATCAACTGCTTGACATCCGTGGACCTACTAGGTCCAGAAGAAAACCAGCGCCAAGCTCTTTTGCTTGGCAATAAAGCTGATCTGGAACCTTTTTGGTCCAGCCATGGGGCACATTCTTGCAATTACTTTTTTGGTATTTTTTTGTTTTATTTTTTTTTATTTTTTTTTATAAGTATGTTAATTGTGTCTCATTGTTGCATGGCCAAATAAATATCTTTGTCTTTATACCCAGGATAGTTGCTATAAAGAAAACTTCAAAACATTTACCGTCGTTATGAGTTTCCCGTCCGATTATAATATTGGCATCTGCAAGGGACAATATTATAATGGGTCTATATTAAACTAATTCAATTTATCACGGCTTATTTTATAATTAACATAAAGTCCAACCAGTCCTTAAACCTTATCTTGATCCAGGAAAGCAGTAAAAGACGTTTATAGACTCCTCGATAGGCTATTGAGGTTTAAAAGGACAATAAAACACATACAATTATGTATAACAGTCAGATAAAATGGCGGTAGTAATCCTGAATAAGTACCTATCGGAAGACCTGTTACTGCCTTGGTCTCCATTCATTACATGTTTACCTTTCCATTTATAATGGAACTATTAAGTATTAATGTAACTTAATGCTATTTATACAATGTTAAATTTAAACAGATAATGCCAGAAGCAGACGCAACCGCCCGGGGCCTGGCAGATGAAAACAATTGAATTAATTCCAAACTAATTTGGTTTCGTCTCGGCCTGTCGCTCGATTCACTATAAGTACTTCCAGTTTGGTTAAGGAATATTGAGGATGCTCGTGGCGAGTGCCAATATAAACTCCTCAGTAAGTAAAGCTTCGTCAATATTATTTAGAAGTTGATAAACACTCATGTTGTCGCTTTATGAATATTGTGAAATGTTTCTACTTAGTTCTGCTGCACCCAGAACTTAATCATGTCATTATCAATGGAAATGAATATATTACAAATATGTACAATCAGTTACATATTCTCATTTGCATAATGTATAATTAGGTGATAAGAAGAAGATAAGAAAAATTGTGAGATTATTTCCATTCTAATGGTGCCCGGAAAAACTGCATCGAAAAAGTCAAATCCCAGATTCCGTCTCTGCGGTAAGCGTATATCGTCAAGAAACAATGTGTAAACATTGCTGGGTTCTGGCACTGTAACTTACCTAACTTAAGATACTTTTTTATTCTAAAACAGCGTTTATTAAAAATACATTACCTATATTCAAAGATATGACACATTATGTATGTGGTACTTATGTTAAGCGTTCAAATATAGAATACGATACCACATTTCTATCGAATTCAAATGCGGAAATCTTACCAACAATAGGAGTTCCTTACAATCGAACCACCCAGCGCAACTTTGCCTTACAGCCGATAGCGCTTACATCTTGTTCAGATGTTTTATGACTGAATGATTTGTTGGCGATCGCGTCGCACTCCAATATACGTCTGCTATTATTATCGTCGCAACACGGTGGATTAACTTGGTCGTAGCCATGTTGCTGCAAATATAATCGTTTATTCTTGTGTCTCACGAATGTATTATGTGATATGAGAAGAGTTAGTAAACTATGTTACGTGATAATCATTGTCACGTAGCTGTAATTGCTAAAGTATTAATCGATGTTCTTGAAGGAGACTAAAGTCATATACTTAACTTGTCTTTGTAATAATCGCTTGTACTGTTATAGTGTTACTACAAGTTACTAATAAAATAAAGCACATAATTTTGGTCATATACATTAAAGAATGTACCTACTGTTGCCAGCATAACCGTGTTTTGACGCCTTCTGGCTGAACTTGAATCATATCAAAAGATCGCTGTCCATACATATATCACATGCAAACATCTTATCTTCTTTCTTTTCTTACCTCTGCTGTCCAATTGATGAGCCAAGGTCTCCCTATCCATTAGAAAGGTGGTAGGTAATCCATTAGAAAGCCGCTGCTTCCCGTCTTCTTGTTTTCCATTAGTCACTTACGGACACCCAGCGGGAGGAGATGGGAGGGTGCTATTGGATTATGATAACCCCGGTCTTCTAAAGAAAATGCCTTTGTCCGGCAGTGGACGTCTTTTAGCTGATGATGATCTGATGATGATGACGATAATGATGATTGTCGTATTAGAATACAGTTACAAAAAGTAATAAGTCCGAATAATATAGGGCGGTGTTTGCCGATTCTAATAACACAATTTTGCTCGTTTAAAGGTACGTACTTACATAACGTCACTGTGAATATATCTCGATCTCCTCGCAGCGTTGGCGATAGGATATAAATATTTCACGAGACAGCCAGCAAATACACTTTTATATTTCATTTCTGGATTTCCATAAAGCGCACGTTTGCACTTCGCGTAAATGTCTCCCGTATGTGTAAATAACCTACATCAAAATAAAATTACCACTGAATCCAGTTCAATTTCATTTATAGCCTGCATCAGAAGGCGAGCTATGTTTTATTAATGGTATTAACTACGGTATATTGAGGAAGGGTAATTGCGCGACGGATTTAAAAAAAGTTATCTTCAATTAAATCTATACATGATTGGTTTTATCTAAAATAACATAAGGTCGAATATTCGCTTACAACGTTTGTCTAGGTATATATCCGCAAACTGCTGCTAAAACACGCAACAGATTTATAAGCTGTTTTTACCGTCAGGTATATAATTTTTCACTGAAGTTTTTATAGTATAAAAATATATCGACGTAGGAAAGCATAATTGCTGTAAGTAGACTTATTGCAATTGTTCACCAGAGCCAAAAAACTTTATTAATTTCGGAAAAAAATTAATATTTTCTGAACTATCCATGATATTGCTACCATTTTTGGAACATAGGTTTATTTAACTGCCAGTCACAATTTGCAATATAAACTTTTTATCCAAAGTTACTATAAGTATATGTTTGGCTACTTACAGCAAACAGTTTTTTAAATCACATACCTTTAAGGGGGTAACAATGGTAAAATTGAAAAAATAGCCTTAGTTTAAAGAGTTCGATGGATCAATCCGCTATTGCATTGGCTATGAAAATTATACGTACTTATACCTCAGATCTTCAGCAAATAGTTTTATTGATTAGATATTGGATTATATAAAACGTTTTCAAGCAATATGTATTTAAAAAATGTACTACGTTGGATATGAATTGTGTTAGCGTTCAACATCCGTTCATCGGATAGACGTCAAACTTGGACTATTAAAAAGAATATAACCTATTCTACAATTTGTATTGATTACATTTCTTAATTTCATACATGTTTTACAAGAAATTATAGAAAAACCACGTACGCGATGCATTTCCCCTTGCAGCGCCCCCGCGATGGCCTTCCATCAGTCCTTCGTGGACTGTTACGGCGGGTGGACGTGCTCGAATTTTTTTTGACAAGACGAATTTAATTTAAATGATTTTGAACATATTTTTAATTAAAATATGTTGCAAATGGTATAATTATAACATTATAAGTCATTTCAAATGAAATCTATACTTGTATCTTTAATTATAGATATTTTTATGGTAATACCATATTTTTGGTTCATCATAGAGTATGCGAAAGTATCGTTGCCGAGTATTATGCCTAACTTTTAAAGCGTATCAGAGTCATATATGATCTTACTAATTAAAATCGTATTTAATACTGTGTAGGTCGAGAAAATGACATACATTATGACAACCTTTACATTATGTTTTATTTTTGTCAAAACATTAACAGTGTTATTATTACTATCATGTTGGTTTTTGCAACTTAGGAACGAGTCGAGTACCTGGGTGGTTGGCTTGGTGGTGAGCGACACTCTTACCTATGGACAGTTGCATTAGACAGTTGCTCGTCTTTGGAGACATCTGGATGGTTAAGTTGGAAGGGTACTTGTGTGCTATCTAGGTGGTGCCATCGCAATCTTAGATTTTTTCCGCTAAGTAACAAAACTGGTGAAACTACTGGGCCGAAACGCTATAATTATAGTTTTGGATGACAGGGACAGGAAGGGAGTTTTCTATGGGTCGGTGATTCAATTACTATCAGGTAAAACCTTTTTACTTAAATAAGTTGCGTAACAATAAACTCATGGTGGTATTGGTAGAAACGAGAAAAAGTCCACCACGTAAAAATTTTAGTTACTCTAAAACCTGTTTGCTTATTAAAATCGATGTCTACTGCTCCGCGTAGTTCAAACCCCGCCATCGGTACAAAACTTAAGGCGATGTTACGTTACGTACCTTCATACGACGTTACAATAAAAACGACTATTACTAAATTCGTGGGTTCAAACAAACAGTGCTACGGATTACTTTGGCATCCACGTATATTGATTAACAACACAGGCCCGTTGATTTAGTAGTTTGCTACCTTGGCCGCTGCTCATAAGATCTTGAAGTCGATTCCCAAATTCACGTGCATGAACATAATCTATTTGTCTTGGGTCTGGGTGGTTTTGACTTGTACTTTATTATGTAAAAAAGTTAAGTATCTTATCATTGTTTATATTCGATGGTCATCACGGAGTCGATCACGGAACTAATTGCCATAATAATAAAAATATATGGTTTTATGGCTCTGCACGACTTGGGTCTACGATGGGTAGATACCCACAAAACACTAACATAATATTATTATTATTTATTATTATTATTTATTATTTGGGTACTAGTGGCGATCTTACAGACAGAATAGACGCATTAGAATAGGAAACAATACAGTTAGACGCGTCTTTAATAATAACGTTGACATCTCATCAGGGCCACTGGCATGTGAGAAGTCTTTGCAGCATTTTAAGTCCCTATCGTTGGTAAATGCGAACATCTAATATACAGTTCGTTTCAATTCATTTTTCCAGGTACCAAAAAGCCTTACTATCAGATGGATGGTTGGAAGAATTGGAACCAATTCAGGAAATATGTTCAAAAAGTCCTTTTTCAGAAATTTTTTCTATATTTTGGCGGCTCTATTAACCGATTTCTTTTTGACGTGCATAACAAAATCCTTAATTTTTGACGTGCATAACAAATTAGAGCTTTGTGCATAGTTCCATTTCAAGTACGCTTACAGTAGTCACAGCGGATCTTTGCATGTCTGAAGTTGGCTGCAAGACACAGTGCAGAAGCCATTTTTTGTATGTTTGTATTCACAACTCACAACTATACTTGCGCAATGGTTCGCCAAACCTAACTTAACACATAGATCCGCTGTGACTACTGTAAATTATAAGTAGTACATACGTATAGCGATTCCGAATGGAACTACCAAGCAAGCAATGGAACTACATGCAAACGCTAGGAAGGAACAAACGAAAGCTTGGAGGGCAGCGATTGGCCTAAATCACTCCAAAACTTTCGTCAGCACAAGGTGGCACTGTGAGCTTAAATTATTAAACCTAAACAGATCACAAATCAGGCTCCTAATGGGTGCACTAAGAAGCACCTATACTGAATGAGGCTAAGTACCGTAGATACTTGCAATTTCTGTGAAGATGAAAAAGAGTCGATGTTACAGATACTGTGTGGCTGCGATGCTCTAGCAGGACGTAGATTGAGTTATCTGGGAGTAGCCTATCTACACCAAATAATTATGTACAGCTCCAAGCTGGTGCAATCGTGGGGTACCTAAAGGAACTCTTCGATAAGTCAGCAACAGAGTAAGGGCTAGGGCATGCATAATGGATCCAGCTGGGTCGAATTGCGTCCCGGTGGTTACCGGGCCCAACTAATAGCCACCAACAATAGAATAGAAGTATGTAAAAGTCTCACCATTTAGGCATTGGCAAGGCACCCTTCTATAATATACGGTGAGAACTTTTGATATGTAGTTTGGAATATGAAATGCAATAATCCATATCCTGACGCAACACGCAATTACGTTACCACTGTAAGTTGATGGGTTATCAGATTGTAATTAGGTGGCACGCCAAAATATACATCAAAATCAAGGTATAAAAAAGTGAGATACAGATTTCCCCAGAGAGTGATTATGGAGGATAAAAAAGAGGTTAAAATGACTTAGTATTTAGATATCTGTCTAGATCAGTCATCAGCAGAAGGTCCCATTAGTATGCAGTGTGGTTCTCGATATCCGGGGTTCAAGTTGGTAGATCAACAAGCTAAGTAAGATTTATAGTCTAGTAGTAGAAGAAGAGAGTCTTTCGACTGACGTAACAGATGTTCCAGTGAACGACCAGTTGAGCTGGCGGGGACCGTTCATAAACTACATCAGTCTTGTTCTTTTTGCGTCACTATGAAGTAATTTTTTTTATCATGTATTTGTATATTCCATCAGTTTCTTTTCTTTTTATGTATACATAATCAATAAAATATTCAAAAGTGATTTCGTTAAGTATATTTTCAGTAAATATAACTATATTGAAATTTCCTTCCTTATCGGAATAGGCAAAATTAATAAAGCTCCATTTGACACATCTGCATATTTTAGTCTATAATTTTTCAAATGTAATATTTATATTTGCTGGTAGCGCCCTCTACGATGACAACTCTTGGCCGGAGCGGCCAGATTCTCAAGGTCATTGGCGCATGTTACCCCCTTAAAACGCTGTAACTAAGGAAGAAGAATGTACGAGTCGATGGAAATATTATAAATTTACAGGCGGTAAATATGCTGTATGTAGTAAATTTATTTATTTCGGTACTGCAATTCAAGATGTAAGATTAAATTTATAATTATGATAAGATCTAGAAATGCAGTAGGTCAGTTGGTAATGTAATGTTTGGTTGAAATAAAATGTTGTAAATGGTAAAAAAATACTATAATGGTCTTTTAAAATTGTTGAAACAATTTTTAACTCTAATTATACTACCAGTACTTCGTTTCAACAATACAATGAATTTAAAAAGTATCTCTCATATATATGAGATTAAACATAAAATTTAAATTTATAAAATAAAACCTAAGTGGTAAGTGCCCTATTTAGGAACGCAAGAGTAAATAAAAGACATTGTGTCCAATCAACAATATTTATATCAAAGTAAAAATGCAGAAACGTAGTGGCAATTGCCCTTATTTTAGAACGAAAGATGTAACAAAATTCAATTATAATTAAAATTTAACATGAAGACATTGTGTCCAATTAAAAAATATATATTATATAAAAGTAAAAATCAGAAACTTAGTGGCAATTTCCCTTGTTGTGGTACGAAAGATGTAACAATGTTATACAAATTTAATTGAAACTTAACCTGAAGACAATTTGACCAATCAAAAAATATATAAAGAAAAGTAAATAAATGATATTAAAATTATGTTATCGTGAATAATTAAATTTTTTTTTCAGTCATCTTCATCGGTTTCAGGTAAACAGTCGTTTGTTTTACAGCTGTACTTAAAACCTAAATATTCTTTGGCGTACATATTTGGAATCACCCTTTTCTCTACTAATTTCTTTAAGTCATTATATTTTTGTTGCGATATTGGCAACTTTGTTGAATATAAATTTGATTTCGGCATTGCACTATTGAGACCTTGGAGGAAGGAATAAAATGGAGTGGTTCTAGGAATTCGAAACCAACCACTTAGTATCCATCCTCTTTCCCCATATAGGACATGCATCAAGACAAACAAGGACACCTATATATTTCTTAATGCGTCATTTAGAAAGGTTGAACACACTTTTAGATTTAAAAAATTAAAGTTAGTGGTGTCCATGCAAGGATACGCATATCGATATTTAGACAATGTCATCGAAACCATTTTTAATGCAGCGTTTCAGTACTTTAATGTTTTGAATCAATATATTTTGTTAGTATGTTTAATGTAGTATGTAAATGAAAGTTATAATTTATTTCAAATACGGTAAAATTACCACTTTCGTATTGTTATATTTTTCTGTAAAATCTACTACTGGATAATAACGCGGCCTCAATGTAGAAGATCTGGCAAGAAACTTATCGGGCTTGTCTTTTTCTTTTATTATTAGTAAGTAATTAAGTTTTATCTATGTTGATGGAAAATAAAACTCTTTTTGTTATTATTTTTATCTAATAAATATGCAATACAGGCAAAAAGGTGACGGTGGCCAGGTATTTAAAAATTTCAATAGCCAGATTATTAGTGAATCATATTAAAAATAATTATTGGTACCCGTGGGGTGTCAGAATAGCAACTATCCATCTCCTACCGTTGGGTATTCGTAACAGGTGACTAAGGGAAAACAAGAAGACGGACAAGCAGCGTCTTTCTATTGGATTACCTACCACCTATACTGCGATCTCCAAGCCGCCTGCCAAGCGTGGGGATTATAGCAAGCGTTTGTTGTCCGTGGTACCACGGACAACTCCGTGGTACTACCAGAAATAAATTAATTCGATTTCAATAATATTTTATTATTTTATTTTATTTTGTTATCGTTTACTTGGTATCTGGGTTGGAAGGACTAGGGTAGCATAAAACAGGAGGTGCATTGCTCTGGTTCTAACATACATACATTGTAGCTTCCAATGTGTCACTGTATATATTATAGCCTCCGTGGCGCAGTGGAAAATCGTTTGCTTTGTAAACCGGAGGTCGCGGGTTTGAATCCTGCGGGGGACAACAAATTTGAGTAGTTATAGTATTTGAGTAGTTACTAGATGGTAGGTTCCTTGTGCAAGGAACCGTCCAGGTAGGTACCACCGCAGTGTCAGATATTCTGCCGCCAAGCAGCAGTGTGTAAGCATTGTTGTGTTCCGGCATGAAGGGCACTGTAGCTGGTGAAATTACCGGACACAAAGACTTAATATCTAATGTCTTAAGGGTCGGCAACGCGCTAGTGATTCTTCTGGTGTTGCTAGTGTCTATAGGCTGCGGTATCTGCTTACCATCAGGCGGGCCGCATGCCTGCTTGCCACCTTGGTAGTATTAAAAAAAAAAAAGTTATTCCTTACTGGCTAGGACAATGTAGGCCAATCACCTGATTGTCTGTAAATTAAGATGATCCATGCGTCGGAGGGGCATGTAAAATATCGGTCCTGCGCCTAACCTCTCCCCGGTCGTGTCTGTCTTCCGTCCCATCGGATTATGAGAGGCATAAAGGAAGAGCGAGCGTACTTGTGTCTACGCAAGCGCTAGTGCACTATAATATCTCCTGCGTACATGGCTGATCTTGTGAAAGATTGGCCGCTGTGGTCGTTTCGGCCAGGGAGGCATTTTTTTTTATCTAACATACATAAATTATAGGAAAATGTAGTGATAAATAAAAACAAACTTATATTAAATTATTTAATATAATAATATATTGGCCTTTTCGATAACATTTGTACCCATCCTGTAGTGCCAAACAGCTGTTGCAGAACGTACTCGCAGAGGAAACACACTTTCATTGATGTCCATGGGTTCCGCACTGGTAAACTGGCAACAAAGTATACACTTATTAGACTTATGAATTGCAGTACCTACGTACTATTCTATGATAGATATTATCAATTGATGTTCGACAGGCCTTATTAACATTTTTCGAAAAGTGTATACTTCGCCTATGTCCGAATCCGTCAAGCCATTTAGGCTATAGACCGTACTAAAGAAATGTGTAGACATACATACATCCACACTCTCGAAAAATATAGCTCTCCTCCTTAGGCAGTGAAGGCAAAAATGTATACAGGTATTCGTATCAATTGATTTGATACCATGGTACAGGCTCTGCATAGTTTAGGATTAGATGGCCGTGTGTGGCTCTCCCAGAGTATAACTGTAAACAATTTATAAGTACTTTAATTCCTAAATTTGGATTCATTCCATATAACTTTAGTTCGTAATAAACATTTTAACTTTAAATTAATACATAATGTTAATTTAAGCTCACAACGGACGGTGATTCCGTTCTGCACCATGTTTAACACGGGATCCGCTTAAGCACGATCACGCGTCGACCGTCGACGGATTAATAAGTATCGATAAAAAAAATTCCATCACTACGATAAAATTTTATAACCTAAATGGTTAACTATTCTGATCGAAATATCTCAAAATATTGCGTATTTCGCAAATATGCTTTATCCTTCGATGATAATTAATGTATTTAAAGAGTTTTAATGAAGTTATAACGCTTTGTTATTTGCACTTTTATTGTAAAATCATGAAATGTACTTACCGATGAAAACTTACATATTCAACTTCATTTCGCTTTCGCCCCGTAAGGAATCGACATCCACGCACAACACACGACATATACAAGTTGTTTTTATATGAATACTAATGTAATTATTATAATAAACACATTTTTTTTTCAAATCAAAACATCATCGAGAAAGTAAACAATGCTGTCAATTTATATGACTAAATTAAAAAGTCTATCACTATAAGTTCCACCATAGACAAATATTGACTTTTAAATTTTGTAGTATTCGAAAGTAGTATTGTGGTCCCATGGGTCCATTGACGTTTAAAAAAAGTGTACGGCTGAAAAAGTGGGACGTGAGAAACATTATCTGTCTCTTTTTTTCTAATGCTCATTCCCCATAAGAGTAAACGAGAAAAATATTCATTTTAGTTAACGCTTTTAGCTTATTTTTGAGACCCTCTCTGTATTACTCTGTGATTGAGACTGTTCAATTGAACTTCAATCGTTTCAGTTTGTGGCAACATTGAGTTTTTCACATACATCACATTTGGTTTACACCTTTTAAATGTAACCACATGCATCTTTGAAATATTAATTCTTTGTTTTTTTTTTAAAGTATTATTCGTTATTTCTTCAAATCCCATAAAATTTGTTCCTTCAAGTGTGTTTACTTTATAAGGAAAGGGGTTTTTTCTGGCTATTCCTACAATAGTAGGCCATTGAGATGGAGCCCATATTATTGTTTTCTTCACTGCTCGTTCTATCACAGAATGCATGCTATCTACAGGCATATATGTATGTCCAGGAATCAAGTAGTTCATCTGAATAACTTCAAGATTAATACACCTAGATAATGCAAAGCGAAACATAGATAAAACGGTCTTATTTTTGTTTTGTCCGTAGCAGGAATCGGAATACAATAATAAGGTCTTAACTTTAGCTTGAGAATCAACTTCCATTATATAATTTAGTAAACATGTCGAAATCTCATTTGCTCCGCGATGAGCATCTGTTTCATTCCATATATTACAGATCCCGACCTGCGTGTTACTTTCATAAACAGTGAAATTGTATACTGATATTTTTCGGCTATAATAAAGTGCCATGTTGTCACCGTGTGGAGTATTAAGCACTTTCTCCATGTCAAAACTGGCACAGATGACACTTTTGTCTGCTTTATTAAGATCCTGATGACATAAAAATCGTTTGTATGATTCTTCTTTCTCTTTTATGTGCTCGTTTAACTTGTTCATTTCCTCTTCGGTTTTCACGTCGAAGGTTTTTGTGGCCATACACTGAACACATTTATCCTTTTTTGGGATATGGAAGCCAATATTGAAAGTACTACGAAACCATTTTGAAAAAAACTTTAAAAGACATAGGTTTTACATTTTCATCGTTGCAATGCTCTTTGTAAATGTTGTACAAGTTAGTAATATTTTTAAATTTTTCTGGCAGGTACAGTCGTGTGGAATCTTTGCGACAATAATGAGAAGGCAATAATGGCAGAGACATGACAAAAGACTTGGCTTTGGCGATGACTTCCGGTGATGTTTTATTATGACCACCGTTTTTACCTCTTTCGTCAAGTTTGGAAAAATTATCTATTGAATTTTGCAGTGTATACAAAATAAATCTCTGAGTCACATCGAGAGTCGCGATCAGAAATTGTTGGCAGACCTTTCTCCTTCCTTCTCCTTCATTAATAAAATATTCATGTGTGATGCTCCGTCTAGATGCTACGCCATTTTGTAACGTATGGTTCTTTACAGCTTTCTTATGACAGCATTGAGCAATCCAATCTTTGCGCCTCTGCGTACACTGAAGATTCCAAAAATAGTTAAATAAATTTGTACGCCGTTCTTCGGTTATGTTCTCACAGTCATTTCTACATTTTTTGCCAATGCACGGGTTTGGTTTCATTTTTTTTTCCTCAATAGGTTTTCCTTTTGTAGTTAAATATTTTTTCCCTTTTTTCTTTTTGTCTTCATTTTCTTTTTTAATCAATGCTTTTGTTTTATTTTTTTCTATATTTATGTGCCTGTGATTGGTCTTTGTTTTTTTTTTGTCTTTGTTTTTACCTTGCTTGCTCTTATTTCTTTTTGTGGTTTTAGTGTATTGATCTTCATCTTCCATCTCGTCAGATGACTCTTCCACTTCACTCCAATCTGTTGAGTCATCTGATGGCGTCGTCCACATAATCGAGATAACATTTATCGAAATTTAGTTTTTTCTTGCATCTTTTTGGATTTATCGATATTCATAAAAAGTCTGCATATGGATAAGTAAATTGATAATTTTTATACTTAGAAACTACCTTAAAAAAATGCTTAAACCTAATAATAGCAGATTACAAATATAATAATAATATCCTGGGACAATTCACACACGGTCATCTGATCCCAAACTAGGCAGAGCCTGTACTATGGAAACCAGACAACTGATACTAATACATATATACTTTTTTTTTTGTAAATACATACTTATATAGATAAAACACCCAGACACCTGGTGGGAATCGAACCCACGACCTGTTGGGTAGCAGACAGGGTCACTAACCACTAGACCAACAGGCCCGTCAATATCTTTGCCTGTATTAGATAGTTTCGCCATGCATTCATTAAAATACAATACGTAAATACTTATCAACAGTTAATAATAATCATTCGGCAAATTTACTTACGTTTTCGTGATAAAATACTCAGGTTCAATCTAATTCACACCACTTATTACGGACACTCAGCACACACGACGTTTCAAATCTAATGTCACGCTTATAATGAGACCATGCCAGTGGCACTCTCCTTAAAACAGCTGACAAAATTTTAATGTATGGAAACTAGCACAATCTTCAGGCAAGGGAAGGAACTAAATTTTAAGATTCTACTATAATTTGCCTAGATGGCGTTAAAAATGCAGTTTATATATTTTTATTTAATTAGTTTAATATTGTTATTGTATATCTTCAATTTATTTGAGTAAATCTGATACATTTCGTATATTTTTAGTAAACTTCCATAATGTAATAAAACCTATGCAACAGCCGGCCTTAACGGATGCCTAATAAAACACTATGGTTTTACTCAAGGAGGTTACCAGGTACTATTGTAAATTGCCTTTGGCGGTTACTATGGTAACCTAAGTTGTTATGTCATTTTTTCAAAATAACTTGTTTCATTGAAGATAAACAGCTTTTATAAATTTTATTGAAACTAAATATTTACAGTTTATTTACAAATATGTTTTTGAAGAATTCTGTTTGTTCTGTGTCTGGGTGTTATTTATCTACTTATGTAGGTATGTACTTATTTACAAAAGCTTAAACAAACAAGTCATTATGCACCTAGCATAAGTATATAAATATAATAATATTTATACTACTCGTGAACTATTTCAGGTCCACTACTCAATTTACAAAGCCTAGAGCACAGGCGCAGAGTAGCCAGCCTCTCGGTGTTCTACAGGATGCATTTTGGAGAGTGTGCACAGGAATTGCATGACTTGTTTCCACCATCTCCCTTTCATCATCGGACGACGAGACGCACGGCACGTACACACCCTTATGTGGTGAAAGTGCCTTCAGTCCGGTCTAAGCGGTTTGCTTCTTCATTTATAATAAGGACAGCTAAGGACTGGAACAGTTTGCCTGCGTCGGTTTTCCCGCCCGATTATAATGTGGGTGTCTTTAAGACTAGAGTGAATAGGCTTTTAATAAGCTAGTGTGTTTTGCCATCCTCGATTGCGTCGCCGCTTTCCATCGGGTGGGACTGCAGTCAAGCACTAGCTTATAAGTGTTAAAAAAAAAATAAAAAAAAAAATTGTCTGGCAACCACAATGGCTTGAATTGGAAAAATTTAATGCAAAGCTGTACTGAAACAAGAAACTCAAGGGGATTGGACTATATATTTAATAGAGTATGATTGTGCTTCAGATATGTTAAATAAAGTTATTGGTTACCAAATAAATTTTTACAATAAATATCTCTTTGGTTTGCCTTTAAACATGTTCCTTACAAATATTCATGCTTCATTTACTTATACGTAAAGTGATTATTTTAAAAAAACGCCATCTGTTGGCACATTTTTGATTCTTGTAAAGTTACGCCATCTTTAGGCGAGGGTAAAATAAGTTTATTAAAAGATGAACCAGAGTGACCCATCTATTCTTAAGTATATAGTGTATTATCTATGAATGAGACAATAACAGAATGTCGTACAAGGAATGAAGTGTGCGGGCGGAGGCGGTAGCTACGCGGTACCGCCGACACAACTTCAAAGTACTGTCATTTTTCCAATGGCGTAACAGTATTTTTACGCTTAAAAAAGATTTATCAAAATGTTTTAAAATGCATTATGTGGTGTGAGCTTTTAAAGCAAATACGTGATGATTTGCTGTAAATAAAAAAACCAAAACTGTAAGATCCATAACCTTGCTGTAAGTAAACGAATGTAAAAATCACACGCCGCAGAAATGCTGTAAGTAGCGTTTAGTTTTTAAATGGGAAGAAGTAAGTATATGTACAGCAAAAAATGCAGTCTTTCTTTTGCTGTAAGAACAAAATGTCTAAAATGACTAGATTTTGGTCTACATACAGCATTTAATCTTGGTAAGAAAAATATAAGTACGTGCGTTTTCAACGGCGTATGTAATTTTTTTTTTCATCGTAGAGACACGGGACCCGGACCATTCGATGCGGCTTTTTTTTCTGATTCTAATGGTTGTAAAAAGTCACTTTAGGTATTTTGTCTACTTACAGCAAATATGCTTTCCTACGTCGATATATAAACTCGTGCGAAGCCGGGCGGATTACTGCTAAAATATGTGTCGCTATAATGTCACTGCTTAGCAAACTACGATTCTATAAAAAAAAATCTAGTAGGTATGGTGGAAGCCCGTCGCAATTTGTTCGTAAAAAGAACATCAATGTTGATATAAAAATTATTAACAAGCCAGCGGTGAGAGAGTTAAAATTTTAATATACGCTTGAATTTGTATGTTATAAAAATATACAATATTGAAATTTGAGCCGTAGCCTGTTTTCAGCGGTGCTATAATTTCTACGTGTTTCATTTCTCTTTAGTCGTTTGGAATTAATTCGTTCAATACTCATATTTAGTTGGGAACTTTAAATTAAAATGTTATAAAATGTTAGCTAGGTCAGGATGCCGTTTATACCAATTTCATGTAATAAAAATAAACTGTCAGTAAGTACATAATTATAGGTACTTTAGTAGTAAACAATTATATCGTAGGACCCTTCGTAAATCGAACCTTTTGTATTGTATCAACCTTTTGTATATTAAATCGAGCGCTAATCCTGCCGACAAACTGTTACGCAGTTTGGCGGGTTAAAATCAAATGTATGACTTTTGTTTCAATAAAGGATTTATTTATTCATGTATTCGCAACGGGAAAAAAAATCGCGAATTTTCACGGCCTTCTTTCTGGGTTATTAATATTAAAATGATTTTATAAAGTAAACTATGAATTTAGATTAGGAATGACCTAAAATGTATAATCCATCATGTCTTAGATACTCATTCTTAGAAGATTCATATCTTTATAATTTGATAGAAATATGAACGAAATATAAGTAGGGATTGCAATCCGGAAAATCGAATCCGGTAATCCGGCGGATCCAGCATCATTAAACTTTTACTGGATCCGGTACCAGTATACCGGATCCAGCGTTGGCGTGACGACTTAGACGCATTTGAGAAGGACTGGTCTGAGATGGCTCAGGACAGGGATATGTGGATGGTCATGGGGGAGACCTTTGCCCAGCAGTGGGACAATATAGGTTAAATAAAAAAAAAAGAATAAAAATGGGCCTAATATTGAACCTTGAGGGACGCCCAGGGAAACCACGGAACCTGGAGATCTCTTACCGTTAACATCGACCCTCTGAATTCTATTATTCAAATATGAAGTCAGAAGGTCTAGAGCTTTATTCCTTACACCATAGTGGCGTAATTTCCTGACCATCGTGTCGTGATCTACGCAGTCAAAAGCCTTGGATAAATCACAGAATATACCAAGAGCATCCCGTGATTCCTCCCAAGCCTCGTAGATATATTTCAATAATTCGACTCCCGCGTCTGTAGTTGAGCGATTCTTTCTAAAGCCGAACTGTCTATTGTGAAGAAGATTATTTTTATTAAAATGATCCAGTATTTGACATAGAATAAGCTTTTCAAAAATTTTACTCAAGGCTGACAAAACCGAAATTGGCCTGATTTTTGTATGCTCAGCGGTGCTGCCAGACTTAAACAAAGGTATAACTTTACTGTGCTTCATGAGGTCAGGAAATACTCCACTCTTGACACAGTTATTAAATATCACTGCCAATTGAGGGGCAATTGCTTAAATCATAGACGCTATTGTTTGTACAGAAAGCCCCCATAAAGCAGCTGTCTTTTTCTGATTAAGCTGTTTAAAAGTATTTATGATGTCATTGGCATTTACAAAACAGAATTGAAAAGATGTGCCACACTCTGGTACATTTTCTTTTAATAGGATTTCAGCGGAAGTGGACGAGGAATTTAGAGTTTTCATTATATTAATAGGAATATCTGTAAAAAATCGTTCAAACTCTGTCGCTATATCCAAATCCGCCGTTACATCTGTATTATTAACATGTAAACAAAAATCACTATTCCTGACTTACCAGTCTCACTATTTATAATATTCCATGTCATCTTAATTTTGTTTTCAGAGTGTCTGATTTTGCTTTTTAAATAATTAGCTTTAGCTATGGAACATACTCGTTTAAATAACTTAGAATATTGTTTTACGTACTCTTTAAATAGCGGCGAGATATTAACAGATCTTTCATTATAAAGTTCGTACAATTTTCTCCGGCTCGTATGAATACCTATCGTCGCCCAATCATTAAACGATACACGATCATTAATCGATATAGTTTTTAGGTGTAAATATTTTTCCAAAGCGATTATCGATACATGGGAATAAAGAGTTATATAAAAGATTTGGATCGTTATGACTGGGCAACACAGGCAAGCTGTCAGTCAGGGTGGCATTGAAATGACATAAGCGACGTTTGGTTATCGAAACAAACGTAACATTTCTTTGACATTTAATGATTTTACTAGGAAACACAACAAGTTGTCCACAATGGTCAGAATCCAGTTTATTAATAATATTCTTGTGCAACGGTTTTATACTTGTAAATACGTTATCAATACAGGTTGCACTAAACGTTGTTATCCTAGTGGGCTCAAAGAATATGTTGTACAATTTGTGTGATCTAAATAATGTTATAAAATTTATGTTGAAGTCTCCACAGACAACAATAGTTTTGTTCCTGTAAGACATTTTGTGCAGAACAGCTTCTAATATTCGTTCAAAATCATCATATGGTGCACACGGGGGCCTATATACGCTCAACACCAAAAACTGCTCAGTCTCAATGCAAGCTAATTTAATAACTCGTTCAACAGAAAGGCTCACCAGATCTGTACGTTCTTTTTATATTTAATATTCTTCTTAATAATAATTAGAGAACCCCCGCGAATCATGTTCACTCTGCTGAACGAGCTGGCAACTTGATAGTTATCAAAATTGAACATGAACTGGTCACCTTTTAGCCAATGTTCAGTTACACAAAAAATATCTATATTATGACCATTCAAGAACAATTCAATTTCTAAGTCTTTGCCCAACATTCCTTGTATATTCTGATGTACCAAGTATATGCCTGTTATTTTATTTACATTTAATTTATGGTTATTATTACATGGGCTTTTCTGTGAATTTAAATTTAAGTTATCATTTAGTTTAGCCATGCCAGAGTTGGTCTCTGTTGTCTTAGAGTCTAATTTAAATGATTTAAAATGTCATTATTAATAGCCAACTTCTTGGCTGAATTAATTTGAATGTCAAAATTTTGTTGCTCAATAGAAGCAACCTGTGTAGCCAAATTCTTGGCTGATGTATATATAAATAAAATGATTGTGCTATTTGTTGTTTACAATATTTATTAAGATAGTATTTATCTTTAGTCAAATAAAAATTAACATTAAATTTATTAACCGGCTTCATTAACCGACTTCAAAAAGAAGGTTCTCTATTCGACGCGTATGTATGTAATATTAATAAAAATGCGTAATATTAATATATGTTAGTCTATGTGGGCTTCTAAACAAATTTACCAAATTTTATGAGTGTATGTATGTATGTATGTATGTATATATGTATGTATGTATGTAGGTTTGTCCGCGGATTTCTCAGAAACTACAGGTCCGATTTCATATATATATTTTTTTTTAAATAGTTTATTTTGTAGGTCATAACCATTGCAATATGTCATGGTATGTAAAGTCATATTCAATTTATGTCTAATAGTATTTTCATCCTGTGGCAAACCTTTACTGTAGGGAAATGTGAACATTACAATTCTTTTTATATTTATTTTATAAAGTAACTTACTAATCCATCTGTGAAATACTTACTCCATCTGTACTAATACTTAATCCATCTGTGAAAGTGAAATCAGGAAGACCGAGCCACTGGTTACCGTCATTACGATGGTTTTGACGGGCCCGTTGGTATAGTGGTTAGACACCCTGTCCGCTAACCGATGGGTCGTGGGTTCGATTCCCACCAAGTGACTGGGTGTTATTTATCTATTTAAGTATGTATTTACAAAAAAAAAGTATATAAGTATTAGTATCAGTTGTCTCGTTTCCATAGTACAGGCTCTGCCTAGTTTGGGATCAGATGACCGTGTGTGGATTGTCCCAAGATATTATATTATTATTCTTATTACACTAGTTACCTACACCACATACTTACTAGATTTTTATTGTTTGTCCGTTGGACCTTGAAAATAAAGTTAATATCGCGTTTTTTTTTAAAATATCTATAAAGTAAGGCGGATCGAAGGCAATCTAATCGGATCCAGCCGGATTAAAATTGACGCCGAATTGCAATCCCAAAATATAAGTTTGCTTTTGCGAACTTTATGAAATATCAAAAGAACCATACCATGTAGAAGTTAATATTTAAAAAAATATACAAAAGGCTTTCATACACAATTCCCTTAACAATTTTAACGACTCCAAAGACATCCTCAAAAAAAAAATGTTTCGCCTACAAAATAAGGTGTTACTGAGATATCTTTATGATCCTTCATAAAGATATCTCAGTAACAGTGCTCAGTGTCAAATACAGGGCCATTGTGTGGGACCCGAGTTCTCTCCAGTTTGGACGGAGCAACTACATATAATATGTACATTACTAGACGGATAAGATAAATTAACCTATATTATGTAATTCACCAAAACACTGCTTTAAAAATCAAAATAACAAAATCATTTTATTCTAAATAATACAGATAAGCCCGTAGTCAAGCACTAGCTTTTATAGCCAAGCACTAGGCCTTAGGCTGGATCTGAATAGCACCGACCACAAAAATCTATACTTATAATAAAACTGTAACAGGTCCAATTCTGTACATTGAAGATATTTTGAAAATTATATTTGGAGGGCATTCTATAACCGATACTGAGGCCGAAAATGTAATTTTTTTAATTTTTGTCTGTCTGTCTGTCTGTCTGTATGTTTGTCTGTCTGTCTGTCTGTATCACGACTGAGCATCACGCCGAAACTACTGAATGGATTCAAATGAAACTTGGCATGATTTGAGATCTTACTACGAGGTAGGACATAGGATACTTTTTATCCCGTAATCTAGCACGGTTCTTTTGGGAGAGGGGATTAAAATCAAAACGGGTACTTGGTTATACGCTTGGTCCGATTTTATCAAATTTTCTATAAAATATAATAAATATTAGTAAGGGAACACTCATAGAGAGTTGTTATCAAGGTTTTGTAATCGATCGGGTTAAGCAACGCTAGGTAAGGTCATTAAATAGATGGGTGACCGTTTTACGCCATTTGAACTAAACGGTTCCGTGCTTCGGAGAGCAAGTAAAAGTGGGTCCCAGTTTTTAACCGACTATAAAAAATGAGGTTATGTATTCGATGCGAATGTCTGTTATTCAAAGTTTAGTTAACGTAAAAATAGCGCAGGCGGAGCTGCGTGGGTCAGCTAGTCTATATATATAAAAGAAAGTCGTGTTAGTTACTTCACTTATAACTCAAGAACGGCTGAACCGATTTAGCTGAAAATTGGCAGGGAGGTAGTTTAGAGCCAGGAAACGGACATAGGATACTTTTTATCCCGGTAGGTTAAGGTTAAGCAACGTTAGGTAAGGTCATTAAATAGATGGGTGAACTGATTTGTATGATTTATTTTGTGCATATCGGGTAGGTCTGAGAATAGGTCATAAAGTATATTTCATACCGCTAGGTTAAGGTTAAGCAACACAAGGCCAGGTCATTAAATTGATGGGTGAACTGATTTGTATGAAATTTTGTGTGTATTTCGGGTAGGTCTCAGAATAGGTCGTAAAGTATATTTCATGCCGCTAGGTTAAGGTTAAGCAACATAAGGCAAGGTTTTTAAATAGTTGGGTGAACCGATATATGAAATTTTGCGGGTAGGTCTGAGAATAGGTTATAAAGTATATTTTATGACGCTGATACCATGATTGACGAGGTTATATAGAACGAGAGGAGGGTGCAAGAGAAGGAGAGGGGAGGGTGATGGAGTGAGTGATCGGAGGAGTTAGGTGGAGCAAGGGGGGAGAAGAGAGAGGAGGGAGAGGGTTCAGAGAGGACAACGGGGAGAATAAGAGGGGAAGTATGACGGGGACCGAAGCGGGAGGGGAGAGAAAGAGCATAGAATTCGATTTTTCTTATAAGAGAGAGAGATAAATCAAGGGAGTAGGGAGCAAAGGGGAGCAAAATGTAATTAAAGCGCGGGCGGAGCTGCGCGGGGCAGCTAGTACTCTATAAAGAAGCAGGCCCTTGGCAGAGAACGTTCAGGTAGTGCACCGCAGCGTCACATATTATTTGAAACGCAGCAGTTTGTGAACATTGCTGTTTTGGGGTTAAAAGGTTTTAACAATTATTATTGGTTGTAGTAGTAGATTCCTTGTGCGAGGAACCATCCAGGTAGGTATCACCGCAGTGTCAGATTCTGCCGCCGAGCAGCAGTGTATAAACATTGCTGTATTCCGGTGTGAAGGGCACCGTAGCTAGTAGAACTACCGGACAAGGCGCTAGTGATTCTCCTGGTGTAACTGATGTTGCTTGCTTTATGGCTGTGGTGACTGCTTACCACGTGCTTGTTAGCGACATTGGTGGTACTCGTTACTAGAAAAATAGGCTCAGGAAAGTTTATAGCTAACGTCTGTGCTGTGCTAACAGTAAGCGGCACTGCGGCATTAAAAGGACAGAAGCAAATTAAAAGCAATATGTAGGACATGTAGCTTACCAACATTTCGTATGTTTCGTTAACCTCCCTCTGCCAATCGGTCACACTTTGTTGAGGAACATGACTCAGCTCAGCGCGCTCGTGTATAAGAGCTACAATCGGCAGTGCTTGATCTTCTGGCAGATGAAGAACTGCACTGTCAGGTCTCTTCACTTCTATGGAGATCTGGTCTGACGACCGCTTCACATAACGCCCTTTTTGCCGTTTTCCCTATCAACCGACACTAGTTTTTAACCGACTTCAAAAAAGGAGGAGGTTCTCAATTCGTCTGTATATATTTTTTTTTTTTATGTATGTTCGCGCATAACTCTGTCAATTATGAACCGATTTGAAAAAATCTTTCTTCCATCCATTCTTCAATCCATTGATTGGGTCCCATAAAAAAAATTATTGCGTAGTAATAAGTAGTTCCTGAAAAAACAAGAATGGTGACTGCGCACTGAGAGCTGCAGGTAAGCCTATATCGATGACGTTATGTCGCTTTTTAAGGACAAAAATGGTCATAACTCTGGCAAATATTTACCAATTTCAATGATTCTTTTTTTATTCGAAAGAAGAAACCACTGTATTAAATCTGTATGAATTTTATTACAACCGGATAAGAACTTCCTGGAGGACCATGAACGATGTGGAGGAATTTATCTGGTAAAAACCATAAAACTGATGTTCTCCATTACATTGCTCTGACAATTATGAACCGATTGCGATGATTCTTTTTTTATTCGAGAGAGTAAACTGCTATGATGATTCCATGCAAATTTCATTACGACCGGATATTTTTTTCTGAAGAAACATGAATTATGTAAAACTATGTAGACGATAATGTGATCATAACCTACCTAGATAATTTTACGGTTTTCGATGGTTCAATCTTTATATATGAAAATATCACTAAAAAGTTTAAAATAAAATCTTTTTTAAAAAAAATTGAACCGACTTCAATATCACTGAAAAGTATAAAATAATTTAAATATTATTGAAGTTGGTGTCAAATATACACAGCCGGTAAGCTAACACCAACTTCAATAATATTTAAATTATTTTATACTTTTCAGTGATATTGAAGTCAGTTTAATTTTTTTTTAAAAAGATTTTATTTAAAATGCATGTTTAAGAAAATATACATCATCTTACTTCCACAACGACTAATCTTACAACACCTCCAACCAATTGGTATAACGGGCTGGTTACCAAAATTCCACTACAAAGAGGATTTAAAGCGCGTATTTTGCGTACGGGTAGAAATGGAGGTTATTCGATGCACCTGTTAGAGTTATCCTCGAGAAAGGTTAGCAAGCGCTTAATACCTCCAACCAATAATATTATAGTCCAGCTATTTTTAACCGACTTCAAAAAAGGAGGAGGTTCTCAATTCATCGTGTATGTATATTTTTTTTTTTTTAATGTATGTTCACTCATAATTCCGCCAAATATGTACCGATTTGGATGATTCTTTTTTGTACCTAATGGACATTCCATCAAGTTGGTCCCATAAATTTTTTATTCCTTATGAACCAGTAGTTCCTGAGAAAACATGAATGGAATGTTAGAATTATCTGGTAAAACGCCTAAAAATAGATGATGTTCTAATCAATAATGGTTATAACTCATACAAATATTTACCAATTTCAGTGATTCTTTTTTTATTCGAAAGCATGAACCATAAGGATGGTTCGGTATGAATTTCATCAAGACCGGATAAGAACTTTTTCGAAGAACATGAGTGATGGGAAGGAGATATAACTGGGAGAAACCATAAAATAGATGATGTCTTCGTCTACAAAATGGTCATACGCCATCCAGATCATCGTACCGAATTCGATGGTTTCTTTTTGACCCCCGACCAAAAACGAGGTGTTATTAGTTTGGGGGGGGGGGGGGGGTCGTGTCTGTCTGTTTGATAACTGTCTGTGGCATCGCAGCGCTCAAACACAGTGGACAGATTGGCGTATGCTGGTTTATTGGAGATGGTTCTTAGCGATGTTTCTTGAAAATCGGTTTAGCTTTGCAAACCATCAGCTCTTTTCCAAGTCGACATAGGGATATTTCGTATACAATGGACATTTTTAATTACTTCTATTACTCCGAAAGATCTGAAGTTTAGAACATATGTAAATCCGTTGATACTAAAAAACTAGTACTAAGAAAATGGTAACCTTCACCAGGGTCTGATGATGGAGCAGGAAGGTGGTCACAGGATTTCTGCACCAATAAACGTAGACCCACTGAGTTTGGGCTCGTTGTGTAGGTCTCGACGAGTATCTGCTAGAAAAATGATGTTCAGAGTCTGGTGATGGGAGCAAACAGTATGATGTTATCAGGAACTCTGTTCCATGAAATGTAGGACCCACCGAATTTTAGATCTGTGGTTGGGTTGGGAGATTTTAATTAAAATAAATTTATACCTGTTGGTATTAAAGCTTTATATCCAAATCGGTATATAGTTGAATAAAGACTTTTCAAGAGAATATGACTAAAAAGAATAAAATAAAATTTTTATTAAAAAAAATAAACCGACCAATAGACACCACACTAAAAAGTGAAAAATAACTTCCATATTCTTGAAGTTGGTGCTAAAATAACACGATACTTACCCCAACACCAGAATCAACTGACCAGCACCAACTTCAATAATATTGAAGTTATTTTTCACTTTTTAGTGTGGTGTCTATTGAAGTCGGTTTATTTTTTTTAATAAAAATTTTTCGTAGAGCATAACACAAACAAATACTAAACAAAGCAAAGTTCAGCGCTTAAAAATGCTACTTGCATTTCATGTATAAGGAATTCTTTTTTGCATTCCAGCAGATTCATCATAATTTTCGTAAAATGGCAACACATTTTAGGGGAATCATACTCAATTCATTTACTAATTAGCAGATTCATATTTAGTGTTAATGATGCTATACGAATAAAAATTAAACCGTAACGCGCTCGTATTATGATTCACCGAAAGTGGCCTTTTTAGATTCACAGATCACATAAAATACTTACCTAAATAGAATCCAATTATTTCTTTCGCTTTTCCCCTCCCTCAATAATCTTAATAGCGTCAAGTTTAGCTATCGGGGGTAGTAATTCATTACGAGGTGGGCGGGGGTGCAAAAATGAGCGACAATCTTCCCGCCATCAATCACGCTGGTCAACCTGATTAATGAACAGGTCTCCCTCCGCACTTGAAGTGAAGTTTCTTACGATTGCCTGCGGTGCTTCTTGGGGTCTGTCCACATGGGAAGTGTATTGCGGTTAATTTTGGTAAGTTGTAAGCTTGAAAGCCTATTAAGAAAAGCTGGACTAGCCCGACTGGGGAAATATTCCAATATTACAGAAGACCGCAGCCTAATAAAGAAAAGAAAGAAGGATAGACTGCCAACGTCGCGATATCTTTCTACCAAAAAGTTAAAGTAGCATTAATCCTCATTAGGCCATCTTTTGATCTGATTATTACGTCACGACTTGAGCCGTTTTTGCTCATGTGACGTAATTGAATTCGAGAAAATCTATTTTACTGCTCACTAAAAGAGTATAAAGTATTTATTGGCTTTTACTGTGTAATTATTCTGATTTCAAAATGTGGATTAGAGACACCTAACATAAATTGACGTTTGTGCGGGAGTTTGTGTAAGTCACGGATTTATATTTACTTCGTAAAGGTGTAAGTAAGTTCGTATGCTTCACCGTTTACCATACTCTAGCAGTTCAGTAAGTCAGGACCACTTTCAAAATACGACAACGGTAAAATTAACAATCCGCTCACCTGTTCAAGGATTTTTTCTTTGAAATTGCATCCCCGAGATCCAATCGCGCAACTGCGAAAGCACCCTTACGATATAAGTGCCCAACTTTACTCGTATTTCTTCCAGAGGTGGGCATTAAAATCCTAAGTCCGAATATTAAATTCGGTACTTAGCTTATTGGTTTTTGTTGGATCCAGCGACTGTTCCATTACGCAGAACAACTCGGTGGGTTTTAGCTGTTAAATTGTTTTTTTTCTTCTTTAGGAATATCTGAACCTAATGGATACAGTCTTTATAAATTTGTATTTAAGGTAAGTTCAGATATTGTGTGTAGAAGAATAAACTCAGAATACACATTGTAGATAAAAAAACAGATATAAACAATTTTTTGTATGACTGATGATATTTTTTATGAATACGTATATGATGAAGGGACTTGTTTGTAAAGGCACGAATTAAAACTTCACAGAAACTATCAATGTTTTTTTTACTGTCTCGGAAGAAACCTTTAAAAGGTACCCGAACTTAGTAGGGGAAAATCTATATACCTACAGTAACAAAGTACCTGAACATATACTTAACTATAATGTTATCTCTGGCAACGAAGTCTTCGACTGTGTCTAATCAAAAATAAATCTAAAACTACTCATCTAACTCTCACTTAGTTTCGAATCCAGTATGGATTCAGAATTCATAGTTAGAAGATCAACGTAGGGTTGTCAATTACACCTAACCTAAACTTAAACCTTAGATATTGATTGGATCTAACCTAAATTTCTAAAAACTAAACCGTTATACAACATTTTAAATAATTATTGTCATTTTAAACAACTGAATGTCGAGATTATTGAGACTTTTGGCCTATAGACTAGCATTGCTCCACCGATCGTATTCCTAGACATTTTGAGAGAGCCCTTAGGAATGTTCGTCGTCCTAGCGTTGTTAATAAACTAGTGCATCAGTATTTTACCATCCAGTGGTGGTATTCTATAGGAACATTTAATTTGTTCAACGAAGCTCAGCTTTCGAGTTTGTTAAATGTTCTTACAGAATAACTACTCAGGACTGAATCAACCCGATAGGATTCTGAAAAGCACTAGTTTGAAATGGGTATAAACAAATTGTATTACGTTAAGAATTAAATTGTTCGCGTGATAGAACGTGATCTGACGGGCCTGTTGTTCTAGGGGTTAGTCACATTAGATAGCACCCAATAAGTTCTCCAGTGCCTTTTTTTAAGACCTAGCGGCTTGGTTAAAGGCTATCTTCTTGGCACTAACATCCGGAGCTACACAGTCTCCAGCATCAACCCAGGAAAGATATGCCCTGCGGGATTTGAACACGCGACTTCCAATTCACAAAGCAAGCGGTTCCCCATTCTGTCATAGATTTGGCTTAGAAATAAGTTGACATTATACAAAGCCTGCATTCGCCCTTTCATGTCCTACGCGAGTGTAGTTTTCGGGCATGCCGCCCGCACTCATATCGATAGCCTCCAGGTTATCCAAAATCATTTTCTCCGACATGCCGTCGGTGCCCCTTGGTACATGCGGAACGTAGACTTACATTCCGACTTCGATTTAGATCCCCTTCAAAAGTTTTTCAAAGAAGCGTCGAAGCGCTACTTTGAATAAGCGTCTCAGCACCATAGCCGTTTAATCCGCACCGCCGCCGATTATGTTCCTAGTCCTTCAGACTCACGCCGCCGTCCGCAGCACGTATTGATAGATCCCCCAGACCCAATGTCGGCCCTATTGGACCATGGCATTGAGCCTGCCCCTCCCCGACAACCGTATGCTACACTATAAAACAGACACCGGTATCGCCGAAGGGTCGTACGTATGCGACCTCAACGACGAGCATCACCCCACTGAGTTTCTTGCCGGCTCTTCTCAGTGGGGGCGCGTTGTGAACCGGTGGTAAAATCAGCCCTCTCTAAGCGACAGCCCAAGCCGAGGCCGTGCCTCCCTGAGGTGCCCTTGAGCTCGTTGCTCCCCGTGCCTCCCTGGCTGGAGTGCTTTGAACTCTCGCCCTCTTGTCCGGTGAAGCTGTAATGGCCATCTGCGGCCAACAGTGACTGTCCTCCCAAAAAAAAACTGTCATGGAGACTAGAAGTTGTTTATTAGGAATAAAATATAGTAAAGTGCAATTACTTAGATTTTATTACACCCAATCTAATAAAAGCGTGTTAAACAGGAACATTTATTATTTTCCCACTAAACACAATCTTCATCATTCGCGTCGAGACAGCCCTGCACGCTAGCCCCCGAGCAACGATTAGGGAAGATGAATTACGATGAATCATCCGCCAGGGTCGCCACACACATATCTATTATCAAACAGTCATAATGGATGTTACAGCGTTGTCGTACAGCGATGTTATCGCTGAGTTTAGCTAGTACGGAACTACGATACTCGTAGTCGTGCTTGTTAGTTTAATGGAAGTCTCCACGTCTAGAAATATGAGTTTGCTAGCAGTTTAGGAGAGGACTCCACTTCACAGAATGTTTACCTTAATTCACTACAAAATGAGACAAGCAATACATTGACCACTGATTGTAAGCGTTACGCCGATAGGGGGAGGCCTTTGTTCAGCAGTGGACGTCTTCTGGCTGATGATGATGAAGCGATACGTCTGCCTATAATATACAGCTGCAATGGACTGCCGCTCGTCACCCAAGATATTAATTATTAAGTCTCTTGTGCCGGGAATTGCACTAGCTACATACTCTTACAGAGACGCTCAGTCAGTGTTACCAACTATAAATCCGTGTCGCTAGGCTCAATTTTAAAAGGCACTATCGGATAAATGGAACTCGGTTTGTCGGCTACAAGAAGTCATTGACGATAATATTTATAACGTCAAAACTTTTTTCCCTAAAACATACCTAGCCAAAATTCGTCATTTCTAGCGACAAAGTCGCTAAATTGGCAACACTGCACTCAGCCCCCTGTAATCACTGTTTGATAAACGATCAGTTGGTTAAGAAACGTCAGACAAGCTCAGTCCTAAGATGGGCGGCCGTGGCATTTGAACTGAGCGCATCCGTGCTTCGGAGGGCACGTAAAATAGTCCCGGTTGTTTTTATCTAGAGAGCACTCTTTAAGCCAAGTCAGAGGCGTAAGATCAGCTTGCACAACTCTGACAACAGGTTAGCCACTATCCATACGACAAAAATAAGTGTCTTTCACACTGAAACACGGCAATGCTTACACTTGGTTTGGAAGCACATTATAATGCACTGCGGCAATAATGTTTCCTCAGACAAGGAGCCTGATTTCAAGTTAAGTTTTGTTTGACGAAAACCTTTGTTATTTCTGAAAAATCACTGCGACCGACTTCTAACCATTATGCGTTTACGAAAGCTCTACTTTATACATAAGGTACTTACTCATTACAAAGGATTTGTGCTCACAGATCCTTGAACTTTGAACGCAAAAGTTAATGTTTGAAAGCCGAGCCCCACCTTTACGAAGTTGCTTTAAACTTACAATACGGCACTAAAATTTATTAAAAGGGATATCTTCATGAAATTTGACATGTATTTCAAATATTTGCTTTGAAACGCGTAGCGATATTAATCTAGTTAATGGGTTTGGTAGTTTAAGGCCCCAGACTAACGCGAAAAGTTTCGAACAGAAATAAGAACGATTTTATACATTTTCATTTAAAAAAAAACATTACTAGTTTATGTAATTTTGGAGTTGAGGCTACATTATTATATTTTCCTTTATCGGCTTTCGGCTAGAAAATAATATGACGAATCTATTTTCTGAACCAGTGAGTAAATATTGTACTGGAGTTGGATATGGGCTTTATATAAAAATATTAATGTAAAAACATAATACCCACTAACAACTTACATAGCTATTAATCAACCTAGATTTTGAAGCAGAAAAAATACTGCCATCCTATAAATATACGAGTAAGTACCTAGGTACTTAATCAACTGCAAATCTTTGAAATGAACAAGACTTCTATACTTATATTGCATGAAACTAGTCTCCATTTATACAGACAGATTAACAGATTATTATGACATTCAGAGAAAATTGAATAATCAATGACGTTAATGCATTAAATAACGACATGATGGGCTTAATAATTTACAAATTATTTTTATACAACCAAGGTAACAAATATGCTGCCCGTCTGATGGTAAGCAGTCATCGCAGCCTATGGACGCTATGAACACCAGAAGAATCAGTAGCGTGTTGCCGACTTTAAATACATTAGGTATTAAGTCTCTTGTGTCCGGTAACTTCACCAGCTACAATGCCCTTCACACTGGAACACAGCATTGTTAACAGAGGCAGCTGCCTAATCACGGACGTACAATTTCAGTTTAAGTTAAATTGTGTAGCCTAGTCGGCGAGCACGAGAAATAAAACACTAAGAGAGGGCTACACAAATTTATTAAAAATACGTAAAATAAGAAGAAGGTTACGTTACAGGGGTGGTCGATTACTTGTTAGCTTGTTCGCACGTATAACAAAAATAGCTGTAACTTAACTAGGGGTCGTTAGGGAACGCAACGGCGATTCCCGCGGTCTTCGGCGTCCTCCTTCTCCTTGGAGAGGCCAGGCACGCCACGGATGCGGAGTCTGGACTAGACCCGGTCGTCAGCAACACAGCCACGAACTTGTGGCCGGAAAAATGCGAAGCTTTTCGCCCGAAGGGGGAACCCTCTTGCCCGAAAGGTAGAAAACTCTTCGCCCGAAGGGTGAAAACTCTTCGCCCGAAAGTAGAAACTTCGCCCGAAGGAAGAACCCTGGAACGCCACATAAGCGTTCCTGTAGACGCCGTTCCCTAATGCGACACCCTCCTAACCAGCTTTCAGTTGGTGGAGGCTGCCTCATCATGGAGACGTCTACAGGAATAAAAGGTACACCCTAACAATATAAAGTAAAACATAGGCTTAATAGTACCTATTCACATATGGAAGGATTACAATTAAAAAATCCTACAGCAGCGATTACAGAATTTAAACAACTTACCAGTAAATACTGGGTTCACTTCGAATTTATATATACTCTAACTTAATAGACTGTTACTATAGTTGCACTATATAACAAAACCGTCGACAGAAAATACAATACAATTGAAGTGGTGATCGGCGCTCAGCTCAGATGGCAATGGCTGGCTCAACTACTGAGTCAAAAACGAAACCTAGCGAGTGGAGATGGCGTCGAACCGTCTAGAAAAGCCAGTACCTAACTAACCTTTTTTTTTTTTTTTTTTTTTTTTTTTTTTTTTTTTTTTTTTTTTTTTTTTTAACGTGGGGAAATCCATTACGGATACCCGCACCGCCACGGGGGTAGCAGTGCGGGTTATGTCGGACTACTGACAGCTTGTCAGCTACCGACTAAAACCCCACGGTGTCCTCAACCCGCTGTGTCGACGGGCCCCGGGAACGTACATGGTACTCGTCCGGGTCCAATACCTAACTAACCTAACCTAACCTAACCTAACTCGGTGGCCGCCTCTGATTGGACGTCACTTTTAGTTATCGGGTACTGAGCATTTATCGCATCGTCTCGCCCTCGGTAGACTCCGCCTATTTTAAATCAAATACCCTCTATTAAAAAGTGATTCTTACCTAGGTATCTAAATATTACCTATGGTTCTATCAATGAAAATAATAGGAATGCCTGATGCAGCTTTCATCGCCTATTACCAGAAATAACTAAAATAAGAACATAGCATTCCCCAATCAATATAGAAGGGCCGTAGGTTAAATCAAAACGCCTAGTCAACAATTATTAGTTAATAAGTAAGATTACTATGCGTTGCTATTACTACCATTATAGGCGTAATTCAACGTCCTGTTAAAACAGCTGTCTATTACCTATTTATTTACTGAAATGAGTTTAAACAATGTAGCTATGCTACAATTGACAGATATATTTTTTTTTTAACTTTCGAAAGGTCTCTGTAGGGACGTAGGCCAGGTTATGTGAGACTTTACCCACTAAACCACCCCCCCCCCCCAGTGGCCTTTAATTATGCTGTGCAGAGACTCTGGGCAGGGACTCTCTCTTTTTATAACTGACTTAAAGTGTGTTATTCAGTCTGATCTTTCTATATTTGCTGACGATACTAAACTTATGGGTAATCCACTCGTTACCCATGATATAATTCAGAAGGACTTAGATAGCATTGTGCAGTGGACTAAAGACTGGCTGGTCTCTCTAAATGTGGGAAAGTGCAAGGTCCTGCACATAGGAGCAATGAATCCTAAACTAAAATATGAAATTGATTCAATTCCTCTCCAAGCTGTCAACACTCAAAAGGATCTTGGTGTCACCATTACGAATGACCTTAAATGGGCCACACATATTGCTGGAATAGTAAAAAAAGCGAACTCCATCCTGTATATGATTAGGAAATCATTTTACAATATCACCAAAGACCTGTTTATTAAAATATATAAAACTTACATTCGCCCATTACTAGAGTATGCCTTCCAAATATGGTGCCCATACTTCAAAAAAGACATTTTATTGCTTGAAAAAGTTCAGCGGAGAGCGACAAAAATGATTGCCTCGTTAAAAAACAAACCCTATGAAGAACGTATTTCAGAACTAAATTTAACAACCTTGGAAGAGAGAAGAAAACGAGGGGACCTTATTGAAACTTATAAAATATTGAACGGACACTACAACATTCCAAATATGAAGGACTTGTACATTTTAAGCCAAAATACTAGACTGAGAGGGCACTCCATGAAACTCGTCAAGCCTCTATGTGCTAGCAACCCTAAGACACATTTCTTGCCAAATCGCGTAGTGGACATATGGAATGCTTTACCTGAAAGTGTAATAAGTGCACCCTCAGTGAATTCTTTTAAAAACAGACTACACAATTATTTTTTAACAAATAAAACGCAAGTGCAATGATATACACGCATCAGCTCAAAGAGCTGCTTGTGTATTATCCTATAATAATAATAATAATCCTTTTGGATCTTGCCAGATAATATATTGAAAAAAAAGTATGTTTAAAACTACGGAGTGCTATGATGGCTATTTTGTTCTTTTGATGTAAGTTCATACGAAACAATGAAGACAAAAGAACTGTGTAACAACGAGTTCTTTAGATAAGTTTAATGAAAGTTGACAATTTCTTTTGGTGACACAATTCAGTTTTTGCTAAGCAGCGAAAAGAAAGAATAGCACCCGTGATACCACTGGTAAACCGTTGTATGGTATTTGAGAACCTGGGGGTATCACGGGTCCGAATCCAAGTTCTCGTGGCACCCCTATGGGTCCGGAATGGAACAGCGCAGCACGAAAAGAGCAAATAGTGAAAAATCCTAAATATAGGACAGAGCAACATAAAAGAGACGGGTGAAATGGTGGTCATTGTGCTTTGGTGCGTTCATTTGTTTTATACATGGTTTGAGAACTTTGTACGCGATATTCCCGCGGGGAAAAGACGTACGCAGGGGCAAGATGAGGTGCGGTAATTCTTCGTAGTAGAAGTTTGTCAGTCAATATACGTATTTGTTTGTTTCAGCTTGAGTATAACGAGATTATTTAAACTTTCATAGTTGTAACGTAATTAATATTTCCTCGGGGACCCAACTATGTACGTTTATATATGTACTTGTATATATAGACACCAAACGTCAATGTTCGGCCGTACCTTGGTCTTAAATGATGGATCGCGTTTGGGACCAAACAGCATAAATATGTATATAGATATCACCAATATTTGGTCTGTAAACAACGGATACGTATTAAATATTATTTTGATGGATGAGAGGGATTAAAAAAAAATATTTATATATTTTTAATATTTGTATGTTTTGGACATCACAAAAATGGTTTTTTTATTACTAATTAAAGGAAAATAAAAATAATATCTAAACAAATGTACCAATCTTCAGATTTTAGGAGTGTTTAGACATAGGTTTGACCACGTGTTTATCAAAAAAAAAAAAAAAAAAAAAAAAAAAAAAAAAAAAAAAAAAAATATATATAAAAAAAAATATTTATATATTTTTAATATTTGTATGTTTTGGACATCACAAAAATGGTTTTTTTATTACTAATTAAAGGAAAATAAAAATAATATCTAAACAAATGTACCAATCTTCAGATTTTAGGAGTGTTTAGACATAGGTTTGACCACGTGTTTATCAAAAACAACAAATCCAGTTGCGGTAAATCTTTTTGTAATTGTTTTAGTGTCTTTACTTAGCGAAGAGTGTAAATTTCATGAGGCAGAAAAGGGAGAGAGACAAGAGAGAACTAGGTCGTGTGACAGTAGCGAGATAGAGAAAGAAATAATGAAGACTGATAGAGAGAAATGGAAAGGAAAAGGGATTATAAATATTTGGAGTATTAATGTAACGAGTAAAAAAAGCACAGAAAGTCTAACTGTGAACAAACAAAATGGATTTAAATTATATATACACATTATATATACATAAAACGTATACAAATATATATATATATATATATATATATATATATATATATATATATATATATATATATATGTATATATAATCAATATATAGTTGACGAGTTGATGTATCAATATATATATATATATACATCAACTCGTCTCGTTAGGACATTTCATTTGATACCTATATTGATGTTTTTGGGAAATAAAAAATACAGTCGTAGACGAATCTAACGACACATTATAAGTGACAGTCTTTCAAGCCGTTTAGGCTGTAGGCCGTGCCAAAGAAATATACATAATATTATTATATACAAACATACGTACTCTCGTATAACATAGCCCTCTTCCTGGGGCATTCGGGCACGAAAGAAAGAGCACGGGCGGCACCGCGCCGGTCAGCTAGTAAGTATATAGTCAGATAATTATACTATAACGACACATTATATTTATCAAATAACTTCCTGTTAAATTACAAGCTCATTAAGAAAAATAAAGGAATATCCTCAAATACCTACAGAAAGGTAAACGCGTTCTAATTTGCTGGAAAACGTAATCACCAGCACCTATCTACAACTTAGTACTCTATCAATCCCAACTGATAGCACTTGAAAGTCAACAAAGACTACAAAGGCTTACTCTGGAATATTTTAAAGAACTTTTAACTCTGTGCCAATAAACTCTCCAACCCTATTCAACAGCAGGGTCCGGTCCGGTACACACATCTTATTTCCATACCTATTAAAGTAAGCAAACAGGACGTTTACACTCGAACCTTTGCCAATACAACTGAATTGTCCGGTGAACAAACTTTCCGTGAATTGAAAACGAAGAGAATGGACCTTTTTAAGGTCTAGGTTGAGAAACCTAGACTCGAACGAATAACGAACGAACGAATTGACACAATTCGTGATGTATTTATGTAGCTAATTGCATTTTGGGAGTGGTTTAAATTCTTATGTACCCTCTAAGTTTTAGAGTTTATATTTCCTTTTTTAAACACTCGCCAATCTACCATTTTAAGAATTATTTTTATATAATAATGTATAAGCAGTGGACTTCACTTCAATAGAGCGCGTTCTACGCGTAAGCCACTGACCACAATATTCCTGAAAATCGTTTATGTACAGGAAAAATCGTTGCACGTTCGCGTGGTTTGTTTCTGAAATTCGTGTATTTACCGTTACCAGTAATCGTTTAATTGGTTCTCACGACGGTAAACTTCAATAGGTCTCCACGACTCGGTGTGGTTCATTTGGGGTAATGTACCTTACCCACTAAAACCTGACGCATTACAGCCCCCCGGGAACCTGTCACCTCAGAGGATGGGGGTCTCAACTCCGTCGCCATCCGCCTAGGAGTCACCGCCGTACTAGATGGACGTCTAGGGCCTATCTACCTAAGGCTACATTTATTTGCTAATTTAATAGTTCTCTAAAGATGTATGCATAAGATTACTCACTCGTAATTTAACTCTTGATTAGTATTCGTTAACGCAAACATATTAAACATTGAAAACGCAAATAAAATCTAAATTTATTCAATCCTACTCTATCTACCATTCTACGAATGCTCGGTAAACTCAGAGTTCAAAAAACCCAATCGCAAGCGTCTGCTGCAGGGTTGAGTCAGCATTTGAATGTTCAAGTATTCAAATGTCGGTAGATCTACGTGATTTGAGCACGTACCGGAGTGTCGCTTTGCGGCTGGCCGGACCAGGGGCGGATTTAAAAGTGAAATTGGTGTTTGAAAATTGTGGCATTCTAAAAAGTGATCTTCACTCAGATAGTTTGAATGAATAATTATCGTTATGTCGAGTGTAATCATCTTCCATGAAACAACGAAGAGGAATAAATAACTAAAAGAGAAGTACAAAACGCCGTCCAGGGGCCTTACCATGAACACTTATAGCAGGGCAGTTTAACACGAAAGGTGACCTGTGTACTTACCATGAGTGCACTAATTAGCAGGCCACACAGCTATTACGTCACACAACCAGGTGAGTGATCACGTGACAATATTATTGTCACGCTAACTAGTGCACTCATGGTACAAATTTGTAAGACAGGTCACTTTTCGTGTTAAACTGCCCTGCTATAAAAGTTCATGGTAAGACCCTGGTGTAGACTGTAGAATTATTGTTACAACTCGGAAAACTTTAAAAAACAACTCTCTCTCTTCTCTTTTAAATCCTCAACGCAAATCGAAGGGGTTTTATAAGTTTGACAATTACGTCTTTTTTACCTCAGACCAAATTAGTTTTTTTTAAGCGTATTGGTGCGGCTGTACAGCAGTTTATTATAATAACTGCGGTATTTATAATAATAAAAAAAACAAGTTGCCTCACGTCCGATAGTAAGCTTCTTCTGAGAAAAGAAGTATTTACAGCCCATCTACGCAAGAAACGCTAGGAGTAACACTTGCCCGTTGCTGACCCTACGCTGGTGGCTGAAGAAGAAGAGTGTGAAGAGTGTAGCAAGCATCATCTCGCCACTAAAAGGTACTCCACGGATCGTACAGCCAGATCGTATAATAGAATATTAGAGAACGTACCTAATAATACCCAGGTGCTCATATTCAGTTGTGGTCTTCTGTAAGTACCATTAGTCAAACTGCATTTTTTGGACGGGTATTCCTACTATGCGCAAGAGTGGTAACTCTTGCGCTTAGAATTCAACACATAATAACCTGATGGACGCAAAAGAAAACACAGGCGATAAACAAAGATCGATTACAACTCAAACAGTCGTGGGTTCGACACGCAGGCCTTATGAGAAGTGGTTCAGATAATATATGTGGGGGATGTACCAGTGAACCACAAGTATCTAAAGAGGCACTATTATTATAATAATGGTCTAAAATAGATTCAAAGAAAATACCTAACCTAGATACATAGTATTCATAATGTGTACGTAGCATGTAATTAATTTTACTCATAAACACATACATATCATTAGTGCAAGCCTTGTAATTTCTAACTTAACACTTTTGATCTATGTGTACTTTGATACAAGTTTATGAAAGAAAATGGAGAATACTTAATTAAAGACCTGAAAATAATTATGTAGTAAGAAATTATCACCTTTCTAGTTGATGCCTGCGGTACGCTTGATTGAAATTAATAGATTTAATAATTGTTTTGTGAATAAAATGGCACTGACTTATAGTTATGCTGAACAGCGAATCAGCTTAGATTACAACAAAAAAAATATTTAAATAGCTAAAAAATATTTTTATAATAGTAAGAAGTATTTTCCCTTAATGTCCATGTCTTATAGGAAAGTATTGCCGGTAAAACAGTGGAAATAATTTCCAAATTGGTTTAGTATTAGCAATTAGTCAGAGATTTACTCTTTAACAAATATTTATCTGCGGTGTTGATTCAAAAATAAGACATTATCTAAAAGCATTTTGAGTTCTAATTAAGTAGATCTATTTTATGGGCCTGTTGGTCTAGTCGATAGATACCCTGGCCGCTGCCCAACATGTCGTGGGTTTGATTCCCATCAAGTGTCTGGGTGTTTTATCTATATAAGTACCTATGTATTTACAAAAAAATAATAAATAAAAAGAGCATATTAATGTTGTCTTTTATTTACGCGAATACTAGACATTGTAATTAATCTATCCTTACGGATTAATTACAAGAGCATATTAGTATCATTTGTCTGGTTGCCTTAGTACAGGCTTGACTTAGTTTGGGATCAGATGACCGTGTGTGGATTGTCCTAGATTATATTTTTTGAGAAGTTAATAGTAAAAAATATAATTGTATGTTTCTGTCTAAGTATTTTGACGCAAAATCTTTTTTTTTTTTTAACTTTACCAACGGTAACGGAAAGACCATCTACCCCAAAAATTCTTACTTCAGTAACGGTCATTTCAATTGCATTGGTCTTAGTCTTAATCATGCAAAAACAGGCCTTATTGTCTTCTCAAGGACAACATTTTAAAATTTACTCATTATCTCAGTTAAAACTTTGAAAATAATTTTCAAGATCAATTCTCGTCACTCGCCAAAGTATTAAACGGATCTCACGCGCAAACGGATGGTAAGTTAATTAAGCCCAACTTTTATAATTCAAAGTTAAATTTGGGAGCTTGAGTGACGATGGAAGGGCTGGCCCAGTTTCAAACATTCATAATTTAGAGGGTAATCGCATTTTTGGAAGCCACTGAAGCTTTTATTATTTTTTTAAATTATGGTAAGCTGGTACTGGAAGCTGCAAAACTGCATCGCTGCATGTGCAAAGGAGAGACTCATCAGCAGCCGAACGATGTCCACTGCTGAACAAAGGCCTCCCTTATGGTTGCCATAATCCCCATGTTTGGTAGGCGTCTTAGATATAGGTGGTATGTAATCCAATAGAAAGACGCTGCTGCTCGTCTTCTTGTTTTCCCTTAGTCACCTCTTACGAACACCTTACGGGAAGAAATGGGGGTGCTAGTCGTACCTGGAAATACCACGGGTCAAGACCGGATCGATGGAGAGACTGAGCAGAAGACAAAGGAGGACTGTGAATGTATTTTTTCCCATTTACTAGCTACTACTACTAGTTAGGCACTATTACAGTCTAGCTGTTGTAATAACGTTGACATATTTTCTAGTTTGCTTTGGACTTTTCTTTATGATATTTATTTATAAGAGATTATGATATGTTAATAATTAGAGACAGATCATACAACACCGTATAATTAGTCTAGTCTTTGATGATATTCATTTGCATTTACAAGAAAATGTATTCTCCGAAGCGACCCAAAAGTAATTTTCCATTAAGATACATTTAATTTAGGAATAGTAATGAATGGCGTGGTAACACAGTCGAGTAATATATTTTATACATTTCGAAAAAACCGTAGGGTGTTCGGGTAAGAATATCATCCACCCGTCTTCTCCTATTGGGTGTGGTAGGGGAAAACAAGAATTCGGGCAGCAGCGTCTTTCTATTGGATTATTTACCACTATACAGCGATCCCGAAGACCACGCCAAGCGTGAGCATTATGGCAATCCCTCCCTTCTAAAAACTTCGACGAGTCTTCTCGTCACCGATACCGCAAAGTATTTAATCACCCGTGATAAGGAGCTGAGACGTGGGCACTCACGGTACGACTAATTCACCAATTCAAGGTCGCTCAGCAGACTATAGAGAGAGCTATGCTCGGTGTTTCTCTAAGAGATCGAATACGGTATGAAGTGATTCACCATAGAACTCAAGAAACCGACGTAGATCAAAGGAATTAGTGGGCTGGTCATATTTGACGCACAACCGACGACCGTTGGGGTAAACTTGTTTTGGAGTGAAGACCGAGAATCGGGAAGGGTAGTGTAGGATGCCCTGTGACTAGGTGGTGGTGGATGGTATTCGCAGAGCAGTTGGCAGAAACTGGATCAAGAGAGTCGAACATTGAGCTCAGTGCAGTGCCTTAAGGGAGGTCTATGTCCAGCCGTGGACTGAAATGTGCTGATGATGATAGGTTCGCTTTCTCTTCAGAAGTGCACGAAGATTAGTAAGTAGATTCGAGATTCGAATTCGAAGATTCGAATTCAATTTTGTGCACCATTGTGTACAAGGAATTTGATTCAGTGTTGGGTTTTGAGCAATTTTCGTCTCGATCAGAGTCAAACTTAATTATATTCAAGTAAGAAACAAAAAAATCTTTGATGAAATAACGTTATTCTGAAAACATTCAGCCGCTCCGTCCTTAATTTGCCCATTGATTTATTCATAACTGGGTTTATTCGTGGCCTGGTTACTTTTTGATAATATGTTTGTATCTTCCTTAAAATGAAAAAAAAAAGTGTTAAGTACCTATATTGAATTAAACAACAAAACGTATAAAACTACACGTATATACGTGGTTTGGAAACTGCTTTATTTAAATGCCATCATATTAAACTGCTATGGACAAGCGCTTAAATTATTGTTTAAAAATCGTTATTTAAGTAGGTACTGTAAATTTGGGACAAAATACATCTATATGTATTTTGTCTACTATGTATCTTGTCTACCTATGTATCTACCTACATAAAATATACAGACAAGGTAAGATACACAGACAGACTATACAAACAGAGTAGGAAACACACACACTAATAATAAATTTGTTACGCAGTGAAATGTATTCTTATATGTGTTATCATATTTACAGAAGGGGTTTTAAACATAGTATACACATAAATATAGGTGTACCTACTATATTAAACATATATCTTCTGCTTTGCGCCTAAAATACTAATATTCATGATAAAAACTACCAGGAATTTACATACTCGTACAATATATGGAAAATATTTTTTAAGTCAGATGAGGCCCAAAGAACAATTTATCAAAGCGGCTTGAACCTTCGGTTATAATTAACGAAGCCACAACAAGGTGCCTTTCACACCAACAAGACTATAAGCACGGAATACGGACACGAAATATGCGAGCTAGGCTCTTGAGAAGGCAGCATTTACACAGACGCGTAACGTGAACAAGGCAAGCTCTGTACGAATAACCCAAGCACAGTGAATACACTAACTGACTGAATTTCTCAGTGGACTAAACAATAGTTTAGTCCACTGAGAAATTCTCTCGCGCAAAGAGCAATGGAAAGGGCGATACTCGTAGTAAGCATGCGCGACCACAAAACCAGCGAATGGATCAGAAACAAAACCAGACTAAGGGATATCATCCACATTATTGCCAAAGGAAATGGAGATGAGCGGGACAAGGCGTCTTATGGAGTGGAGGCCCCGTGCGAACGGGAGATCGCGGGCCGGCCACCTAAACGTTGCTTGGACGACATCAGAGGACACTCAGGCCTAGACTTAATCAGAAGGGCACACGATCTCCGGAACTGGAGGGAAATGGAGGAGGCTTATGTCCAAAAATGGACGACCGACACAGGTTGAAGCAGCCAATTGGTTTTTTATATATCCTGGTGACGAGACAAGTAAGACGCTCGTCTGGTGGTAAGCGCCCCGCCTGCCCATAGACAGCTGCATTGCACTGCCGCTCGTCAATTTAGACATTAGTTATCAAGTCTTCTGTGTCCGGTAATTTGATCAGCTACAGTGCCCTTCACACCGGAACACAACAATGGTTACACATTGCTCCTTGTTAAAAATATATCTGAATATATAACAATCATTTCCAGTTCAAGTCACGTCTTAACGGGGCGCGCTTTCCTCTTGAAATGTGGTTCACATCTCATGTTTCGCATTTATCCGTTCACACTTAATTTTTAAATTAAAGGTACCAGTACATGACAGTGTAACGGACGGCGCGCTGGTCGGCCGCGATGGGGGGACTTAGCAAACAATGGCACTTGGCTACCCCCAGATTACCGCGCCATTGTGCCAGTCTCGTGCCACAAAATATACAGCTTCATGTGCCAGGCGCGGCTGAGTCGTGAATTTTTTGCCACATAATGCGCTAAAAAGAATTTTTGTTATATTTTTGTGGAAGCTCGAGACACGATGGAAGTGGTTTATGTTTCTTTGACATCTTTTTTGCTGTTAGTGCAGAGATGTGTTTGTTATAATTAAGTCAATAGTATTTTAATCAAAGAACGTCATCTCTCTCTCATTGTCATTTTGTATGACTAGATTCATACAAAATGATAATGAGGTGGAATAATAGAGGGCAAAAATCCCTATTCGTCCTATTATTGTTTATCTACTTAGGGACTAGAAGAAAAAAAAAGTTTTAAGAACAGAGGCTTTTACATCCTCTATGTCTTACGTAGACATATATGGGATTTAGAGTAAGTAATACAATAAAATAAAACAATAGCAAATATAAATTTTATTAGATTATAAAATTTATATTTGCTACTATACCTACTCACTCTTTAGCCAAGCCAACATTTAAAAAATAAGATAATATATACTTCACAAGCAATCGTGAAGTGCCTAATTTAAATCAATTATAAAAAGAAAAACATGTCCGTATTTCGCGTCATAAAAGTTATGAATATCAATGTGCAATTCTCCAACTCCGTTAGCTGAAGCTCGCAGATGTCTCTATTCCCGAAATAAACATATTCACATGGCACCCCAACAGAACACGTGACGTAAAATAAACCTTATTTACGTTAAAGACGTTTATTCACCAGCATGTAACGTATAGGACAGGCGAGAATTTACATATTATTAAGTAAAATTCACTTATTTATGTGATATATTCCCGTGTTTGTTACGTATGTAAAAAATGAGTGGGAAATAGCCAATTTTAGCGGCCTAGGTATACCTCCAAATTTATTTATGAAGTTTTTTTTAATATTAAAGAAAGAAGTAACAAATATCAGACTTTGTTTATCAAAACTATTGCTAAAAAACACATATACTCGTACTTACCTACATGTTATTTAGTTTTTAGGAGCTGCCAAAAAGGCCACTTTCGGTGAATCATAATATGAGTAAGTTATGGTTTAATTTTTATAAGTATGGCAGCATTAACACCAAATATGAATCTGCTAACAAATGAATTGAGTATTTGTCACCTAAAATGTGTTGTCATTTTATGAATATTACAGGAATTGCGAGGGATCTGCTGGGAATGCAGGATACGAATTCCTTTTAGATGAAATGCTTAATAGCCTTTGTTCAGCAGTGGACGTCTTGCGGTTGATAATGATGTGGCCTTTAGGCCCGCTGTTACTCTATATAACTATTTATAATCTTTAAAAGCACCCACGGCTTTTATGTTAGCTTAAATAAGGTGATATTATGAACATAATAATTAATGACGTATCGCTTAAATGAATGTTGCGAGTCAGTGGGCAACAAGGTTTTATTGAATTTCGGAGCCTTCAATCCAACTATTCCAATTTAGGCAACTTTCTAATTTTCAGCTTCGGTTTTGTAAAGTAAACGGTTCAATAAAAACTGATGGAATCCTACGGAATGGGTCTAAAGGAATTTTGTTTAGGTTATGTACCCACAGAATGTTAAAAAACACGTGTCTGATAATGTAGTCTTTTATTTACGCGAATACTACACATTGTAATAAAATATTTAAAAGAAATTGAACCGACTTCAATAACACTAAAAAGCATAAAATAATTTTAATAAATAATATTATTGAAGTTGGTGTTAGCGTACTTACTGTGTATATTTAGCATTATAATGTGTAGTATTCGCGTAAATGAAAGACAACGTTATGTAATACAAATACTCATTTGTTAAATATCTAATATTTTTTTCCTACTTTGTACCAGAAATACAGGATCAAATTCATTTTTCTTGAACTATTTACGAAAGAAATATATTAGATAACATATGCGATATATACATATAATTGTATTGATACACCGAATACCCTTACGGATCGGACACGTGTTTTTAAACACTCTGTAAAGGCGAAAACTTTAACAAGAATAGTTCCACGTCGTACCATAGTTATGAGGTTTCCCTTTTTTCAATTTAACAGTTAGTCCATTGCTGAACAAAGGCCTTGCCCTTAGAAGGGAGGTGTTGCCATAATTCACACGCTTGGCAGCCGGCTTGAGGATCGCAGTAGGTGGTAGGTAATATAACCCAATAGAAAGACGCTGCTGCCCGTCTTCTTCATTTCCCTTAATCGCCTTTTACGGCACCCAACGAGAAGAGATGGGTGGGTGAGTGGGACGGACACCCCACGGGTAGAAATTATATATAAAGAGATAAAAGTAAAAAAAAAAATACTTCAATAAGTAAACTCCTCAAAAACTTAAGATTTATCTTCAAGCAATAAGATTTGTTAAACACAGCCAATGAATTCAAAATTCAAAATTCAAATTCAAAAATTTTTATTTCAAATAGGCTTAACGCTAGCACTTTTGAACGGTCATTTTTTTTAAAAGCTACCACCGGATCACAACGCGGCCTCAACTGAGAAGATCCGGCAAGAAACTCAGCGGGCTTGTCATTTTTTCACATTTTTTTTTAAAACAAAGTTTGTCTTTTTACAATTAGATTAGCACCAGCGACAGTGTGTCCTGCCGTTCAAAATATCAAATAAAATAAAAAATACGACGAAAATACAACAAACTAAAATGCCAAAGGGATAGTAGTCGGACCAGTCCCCCCAAGCAGCACCCGCGCACGAGTTGACTCGAGCAGCAGCCATCACTCCCCTCAACCATATTGGAGGGAAGGGGGTGACCCGCCACACGAAGCCGCCACAAGCAAAGACTTTTCGATGGCGAGCATGACCGATCCAAAATCACAGTGGCACACGTTAAACATTTACCTTCTGCTGTTAAGCAGTGCCTCGTCAGGCAAGACACAAAGCACTTTAACATATTACCAACTTTTGTCACAAGTCGTCTAAGTTAGATACATACCAAGAATAATTTACAAGCTCAAGTGAATTGCCTTCAGAACGTAAATAAAGTAATAATCAATTTTGCTGCTAGACTACAAAAGAAAAAAAATAAAATAAAAAAGGATAAAAGGACAGCGGCCGGACCAGTCCCCCCAAGCAGCACCCGCGCACGAGTTGACTTGAGCAGCAGCCATCACGATATTTGATGATATTTAACACAACACTTTTTTACTGCGTACAGCAACCAGGAACATGCCAAATAATTGTAGTGATTAGTTAGTTAGCATAGCAATGCTAACTAACTAATTAAAATTTAATTTTAACTAGCGTTAGCGTACATGATTCAGCTACTTTACAGTTATTTTTCTGATTGAATTCGATGCGAATTCCAAGACTGTTAGGCGTTTTCCTGGGATTCGCCGAGGGTTAAATCTGTGTCTTCAATTCTGGCCAAAAGCGTCTGGATCGCTTGAAAGTTTTTACACTGTATAAAAAAAAAATTTCTGAATTTTTTCCATTTTAAAGCATAGCACTACAGCAGCAAGATATGCAGCCAATATCTAACAGTTTCACTGCAGTGTAAGCGGACCTCAATTACACTCTTTTGACCCCATTCTAAAGCTTAGACCACACTCAACTCTACATAGTATGGAAAACAAAAAAAAGAATAGCCACAGAATAAACGTTTACCTACTACTAGAATGTTATATTCTTTTTTTAGTGTTGCCATAAATAATATTTATAGGCAGTATTTATTGAGTTCTACTCGTAGTTATTGTTTTAGTTTTTTGTTTGTAGTTTTATTTTCGACTAGGTACTCAAAATGTCAACTTTAAAAAAAAAAACAAAATACTCATTCAAAGTTAAAAACAAATAAACTTATATCTATTGATTTCTCAAACTAAATCTTGTATCATCATCATCATCATCACCAGCCGGAAGACGTCCACTACTGAACATAGGCCTCCCCTTGGAACGCCACAATGAATGACAATTGGCGATTTGCATCCACCGGTTACCTGCGACGCGCACAAATCTTGTATATCTAATTCTAATTTCCAAATTAGATCATATAGAACAATGTAAGGATATACTAAGGATAACGGCACCACAACACGCCTTTATGTGCCGTCCCCCATTCCCCAGCCAGCGAGTGATCGTCCCCAAAGTTTTTGTCTCACTTTGCAAATAAAAATTTGCATGCAAACGTAGTCTTTACGTTTCTCACAGCGTTTGTTCGTTAGGACTTTGTATTAGCTTAAGTAGATACGATTGTATAAATACCTGTGCATATAAAGCGTTTATTTTACAAATTAATATGTACATAAGTACACACTGTATTATTTTTTTAACCACAGTGCCCGTTTTTTAAAGAATATATTACAATGTAGGAGTACTTGACGTGCCCGTTGGTCTAGCGGTAAGACACCCTGGCAACTACTTAATAGGTTGTGGGTTCGATTTGCACCTTGAGTCTGGTTCTTAGTTACCTATTTACAAAAAAAAGTATAGAAGTATTAGTGGTCTGGTATGGTATGGTACAGGCTCTGCCTAGTTCGGTATCAGATGGCTATGTATGAATTGAGCCAGAATATTATTATTATTATTATCATCATGGTAATTTATTCACGGGTTAACCTGGTCTTTTGAGAGGCTTGCGTGGGGACGGATCCAACACGTAGGCTTTTTTTTAAGAAATAAATGGTGTGGTAAAACACCTCCCGGGATCAACTGCCAAAATTATGAAGAAACTGCAGTCGACCTCGGCAGGTGGTAAGGATGTGCGTAAGTGAAAAGAGTTCTAGAATTATGGGTTTGAGCATTTGGTGGACTGGTAGCTGGGATATTGCGGAAGGCTGGGGCATTTCCCATAATTACATTCATAATTATTTTGTGGCAAGTGGTGACTACCTACCACTAGATGAGCTCCCCAAATGAGAGTCCGATAACGACAGAGAGCAACACCGGTGTGGATGGCTCAGGGGTGTCGAGAGGTGTGCTGCGCTTTCTCCGAAGTTACTCGCAGCGTTATGCCCTTTAACAATTCCACCCCTGGAGTTCCTATAATGACTACTCCTCTCTGGACGGCCAATTAAAGCAAGCCAGAGCTGAGAGTCCTGCAGGCATCCTTAGATTTCCACTCGGCCGACGAAGACACGCCGAGGTGACCGACTCTCTCGCAGCTCGCCACAAGCTGGCTTATTATTATTATTACTCAAACAAGTACCTACTTGCGCCGGCACAGGTACACTCTATTTTCTTCTTTTACTCTCACTGTCTATTGGAACAGAAAACAAACAAAACCGGAAATAGACCAGGCGTTTCCGACGCATAATTATAAATCGCGAGTAAACAAACGCCAAGTGTCGACAAGACCTTAAATAGGTACCTATTTTGTAAACATACATTAGCTTCTTTGTTACGGTACGGTATTCTTACATTGTTTATTTATTTTATGTACATTTTACGGGTTTTTACACGGCTATAACATTAATTAAATTTTCTTCATCGCGTGATAATTTAAATACGAATCTCGAATTTGTATATATATGTGTCGGGATAAGGAAGAACCAAGAAGGCTGGTTTACTTGGAGGCCAGTACCGCGAGTAGACGTCAGGCGGCGTCACTTGCGCGTGCTAACAAAACACAGGGGTCGGCCGTCGGCCGGCGCAATCGCCATATTGGGTGAAAAACAGTCGCCGTCGCCGGATGCTTTGAGCAGTCCCCTCTGGATTGTTGTCTTTAAAGTAAACCGTTGTTACGAATGTGATCTGGGAATAAACGACAATTTCAATTTCAATTTATTTGCATAAATGTGGTGCTTATAAAGATGGTACATTAAAAACATAGCGAGCGATACACATACTGTATAATCTTTCAAGTCTTCGTTTGTTATTGGGGAACCTGGGGTCAATACCCGGGTCAGGGATCTGATGTTCCGAGATACGCCAGGAATCAGGGGGTGATGGCCATCTGCCGATATGTATATTCTGTGTAAGCTAACTCGTAAATGGATTTCCCGCATGGATGGATTATGGATTATATGCATAACGCATTGAAGAGGTTTAGATAACATTTTTAATGAGATTATAAACCTTAAATAAAAAGCTTAGTTTTTTGGCCTTTTTTGTATGTCAACTGAAGAGTTTAGTATATGGGGCAGTTGTAAAAAGTAATTAATTTTTTCTATAATAATAAATACCAAAGGCTGCTTCTATGATCTATTTAAGTACTTAATCTTTGTTTTAGAAATATAGTCCAACCCTTTAAAAAAATAGCGTAGTAGAAATTAATGTCCATGCTTTTAAAATATAACAGTCATTAATAACGTAATCTGTGAGCTTCGAAGCTCAGGCATTCAGGTAGAATTGAATACAATATTAATGCGAAGGTATCACGAAAGAAGACGTTGTAATGGAGTATTTTATTAACATAACTAGCTGACCCGTGCAGCTCCGCCCGCGCTTTTATTACATTTTGCTCCCTTTTTCTCTCTCCTCCCTAGATTTATCTCTCTCCATATCTCTCTCTCTTATAAAAAAAAATCTAATTATGTGCTCTTTCTCTCCTCTCTGTTTCCCCCTCCCGCTTCGGTTTCCGTCACACTCCCCCTCTTCCTCTCCCTGTTGTCCCCTCTCTGAACCCTCTCCCCCTCTCTCTTCTACGAACTTGCTCCTTCTCACTCCCCCCTTACTCCACCTAACTCCCCCGACCCCTTACCCCATCACCCCCTCCTCGAATCCCCTCTCCCTCTTTCTCCTCTCTTGCACCCTCCTCTCGTTCTATATATCCTCGTCAATCATGGTATCAGCGGCATTAAATATACTTTATGACCTATTCTCAGACCTTCCCGATATGCACACAAATTTTTATACATATCGGTTCACCCATCTATTTAATGACCTTTCCTTATGTTGCTTAACCTTAACCTAGTGGCATGAAATATAGTTTACGGCCTTTTCTCAGACCTACCCGATATGCACACAAAATTTCATACAAATCGGTTCACCCATCTATTTAATGACCTTGCCTTATGTTGCTTAACCTTAACCTAGCGGTATGAAATATACTGTATGACCTATTCTCAGACCTACCCGATATGCACACTTTCATACAAATCTGTTCACCCATCTATTTAATGACCTTACCTAACGTTGCTTAACCTTAACCTACCATGATAAAAAGTAACCTATGTCCGTTTCCTGGTTCTAAGCTACCTCCCCACCAATTTTCAGCCAAATCGGTTAGGCCGTTCTTGAGTTATAAATAGTGTAACTAATACGACTTTCTTTTATATATTATTTTAATTTAATGATTAAAGTTCTATAGTGATTGTATGTTCAATTTCACCGATAGATGGCGCTGTTCATAATGTAAATCACGCTAATATCGTAAATCACTGTCTAATGATTATTCGATAATGAAAGTTCTAAATTTTTCGCATCTTTTATTGTTGCGACTGTAATATAATACCTATACACTACCTGGACTTGGGGAGTTTCATTAAAATTTCATGAAAGCACCCCCCCCCCCCCCCTCCTAATGAAAATGTCCTGGGTGTACCGGACCAGCTTACCACTTACAAAAATTGACCCTTCGCCACTGCCATATCTTATGCAAACTAAATGTCTGCTCAGTCCCTATTGTATATAGCGTAATAATACATATAGTAATGATTAACTGATCAGTTTATAATTACCCTATTCACATACAAAGGAAATTACGTGGTAATATGTGCAAGTAATGTTTCACTGCTTAGCCCCTATGAAACATAGCGTGAAGTTTTATATACCAATTTATACCTTGACTTTTACACAACACATCAGTGAAAGTCCTATCAAAATCCATCCACGGGTTTTCAAATGATACCTGGACAAACAGAACGACAGACAGACAGACAGACAATAATTCCAAAAAAAAATGTTTTGGCCTCTATGTCGATAGTATAGTATACCCACATAGAAATTTTGGAAAAATATTCAATGTACAGAAAAAGTGCTCTTTCAGTTTTATTATAGTATAGAAGATAGATAATTAAGTGTAATAAATAAATTTAGAAATAGTTCTGGGCGTTTCTATTAGGTGTAAGCTATTCAAATCTCAGTGAGATCCTAAAGAATACATTGTAAATGTCTATAAATGCCGTATTGAAGTAGAACTTTTGGTATTCGTATAGAAAAATTATAATCCACATAATCTATGAACGTAATTATGTTGAATGTACCAAATCTATGACCTACTTTTCGGACTTACTGATAAATCCACAAAAGTTTCAAGAATACGTATTATTAATCCAATAGAAAGAAAAGACACTGCTACCCGTCTTCTTGTTTTCCCTTAGTCACCTTTTGCAATGAGAAGAGACGGGTGGGTGATATTCTTTCCGGGCACCCTGAGGCGAATATGTGAGTATTTTCAATACAATGAACATGCTTACTTATTAAACTTGTTATTCCTTTATTTATTACCAAATTTGCCTTGTCAAGCCGCTTCACAGTTTTGTTTCATAAGTCTAAGCGTAGTTAGTGTATTAATTAATTAAACTGCATGGAACAAGGAACTAGTTTATGATGATAAATTAACAAGACCGTATTATCCGGCTATTTCAAGATGAACTTCAGCAGTAATCCGTCAACGACGTGCACCCGGCCAAGTTTGCTTAATTGGAAGTAACAATGCATTGTGCTGACGAATTATTAATCTACGAATATAAAGCTAGTGCCACATGTACACATCGCGATGATCTAGGCACGAGTAAATTTCGTTTTTGGCCTATGGTCCAAAGTAATTGCCAAATTACTCAGGACTCGTCATCAGTATGGTGTACCAAAGCCTAGTTAAATATACGAAGCTGTTACCTTAAATTTTAGCATTTAAAGTTGTAAATAAATAGTGTTTTATATTTCCCAGTTTCTTAATAAATTTAAATGAGGTTAATTAAAGCCACATAAACATGTAGTGTGGAACCATAAATTACCTTTTTTTTTTGCACTAACGGCCTGTTTTGTAGAGATCATCCATTCAATGTTTACTTGTTCAATTTATTTTGTGGTATGGTGGTAGCCCACAATCCATTAAATTAGCTGTATTCAATATGTTCACTTCTTTAAATAAAAAAATACTTACTGAAATTATTATTATGTGCACTTCTAATATGTGTATAGAAACAATGTGATAGCCACATTCACGGCAGTGAAAACCTTTGATGTGCAAGCAATCACTGACAGCAGAGCGAAGGATCTTCGCATTTGTCTGAAGTCTGGGCGATGATTTGGCCACAAACATCGAGAATCGAGATGATGCAAATATTATCGTCATCGAGATGGATGCATGTAGCCCCAGCATTAGAAAGGCCATGTATGAATCCCGGCTAATATGGCTTGTCGGGTGGTAGGCGCTGCGCCAATAACATCGTGATGTATTGGTTTCCGTGTAATATTGAATGATTGTTTATTGGTTGGAAGCTTCTAGCTGAATAAATATTGGTAGCAACTACCATCGGTGCTGAAGCAAATGAACTGTGGGTATAAATCCTAGCTTTTATAACCAAAGCCTAATCTTATTTCTTTGAGCAGAATCAAAAATCTTGGACAAAGTGTAAATGTTTATTTTTGTTCACCATAGCGACGAGACAGGCAAAATGTTGGCCTGATGGTCAGCTGCCTTGCACTATCGCTCGTCACCCGAGACATTAGTTCTAATGTCTCCCGTGTACGGTAATTTCACCAGCTACAGTACCCTTCAAACGGGAACCAAGGACGTCAATGTAGATTACGATTATTGTAATGTTTGTCTATACAATAAAATAATCAATATGAGTGTATGAATAAAGCAAGAAAGGATATGTATATCGATGCACAGTTACCTAAAACCATACCTTAATTTAAACTAAAATCCGTAAACTTCGACAATATCGCTTCAATCCTTAGAAATTGCGTCAGTCTGTCGCCGATATCAGTAAAGCATAACTTGTGTTTCGCATAAATTTTTACTGTATCATATTGTACCGAATTAAAGTAGTATCAGATCACTAAAACACAAATAATATTTTCATTGGAAAATACAATCGATAATCTAGCGGCGTATCCGAAAGATGAAAGAATCTCTGTAAAATTTGTCCTTCGCCAAACATTAATAAAAAACCGGTCAAGTACAAGTGGCACTCGCGCACCGAGGGTTCCATACGTTCTTTGATCGTATTTAAATTATTTTATTATTCATGTAACACCGAAAAGATAGCAAAAAAAAACCGCAAAACTATGGTTGTTCGTCCAAATTCTTATAGCATTACTAAAGAACTGTACCATTTAGAAATATCAATTTATTTTTCCTGTAAAATATACCTAGATAGATTTATATTTTATATTTAACTCACAATTATGTCAGATTTTCCCTCCACAAACTTCGGAGATAAGGGTATTTTTTTGTCATTTTTTATTATCAGCCAAAAACTATGTGACATAAACCAAAATTAAAATCTATTTTTGAAATGTACAAATGAAGCCCTTTCATATGGCCCCGACTCACTACGCTAGTCTCGCTTTGAAATTTTGACACTACATTTCAGCCCCCATTAAAAAGTAAGTAGAAAAAAACAGTTTTTTCATTCTAAAACTATTCCAAGTGTCAAATCGATAGAGTCAGTGGTTCCTGAAATATACTTATAGGTGTGACAGTCAGACAGAGACGAAATCACACCATAAGGGTTCCTTTTTTACCTTTTAGGTGTCGAACCCTAAAGAGGGTAATAAAAAAATACAAATTACGCGAAAACTCTAAAGAAGATAAACAATGAAACAACGTCAACGTCAAGGGCCTGCACAGATGTAGCGGTCCTAACCACGTAAGTGTAAAAGCAGTATACCTTAGTAGGTACCTTAGTACATGTACCTTGACGGGCCTGTTGGTCTAGTGGTTAGTTACCCTTGCTGCCACCCAATAGGTCGTGGGTTCGATTTCCACCAAGTGTCTGGGTGTCTTATCTATATAAGAATCTATGTATTTACAAAAAAAGTATATTTATAAGTATTAGTATCAGTTGTCTGGTATCCATAGTACAGGATCTGCCTAGTTTAGGATCAGATGGCCGTGTGTGGATGATCCCAGAATATTATTTTTATTATATTATTACCTTAGTAGTTTCAGGGTGTACACATTATTGTTTTACTGCTAATATGAGTATTTTATAATTCAAATAAACGATTATTATTATTATTTACTGTCTGTTTAACTATGTCTCGGTGACTATTAGCGTTGGGAGAAAATATAAATGAGCTGGCTGTCACTTAGTATCTAATTCGTTCCATCACTTCACACGTTACTTTCGAAATACAAAAATGAAACATTTCCTGCTTATTTAAAATGTTATGCCTTTATTGACGCCTTATTGGTTTTTATTTTTATACTACCAAGGTGGCAAGCAAGGATGTGGCCCACTTGAGGGTAAGCAGTTACCGCAGCCTAATAGACGCTAGCAATACCACCGCGTTGCCGACCCTTAAATCTTTAGATATTAAGTCTTCATGTCCGGTAATTTCATTTAATTAACCCAATAAGTGCATGCCATACTGTAAAATAATAGAAATTTGTTTTTTACTTTTATTTATAACTAGCTGACCCGCGCAGCTCCACCCGCGCTTTAATTACATTTTGCTCCCCTTTTCTACTTCGCCTTGATTTATCTCTCTCCATCTCTCTCTTATAAGAAAAATCTAATTCTATGCTCTTTCTCTCCCCTCCCGCTTCGGTCCCCGTCACACTTCTCCTCTTCCTCTCCCCGTTGTCCTCTTTGAACCCTCTCCCTCCTCTCTCTTCTCCCAACTTGCTCCCTCTCACTCCCCCCCCCCCCCTTGCTCCACCTAATTCCACCGATCACTCACTCCATCACCCTCCCCTCTCCCTCTCTTGCACCCTCCTCTCGTTCTATATATCCTCGTCAATCATGGTATCAGCGGCATAAAATATACTTTATAACCTATTCTAAGGCCTACCCGCAAAATTTCATACATATCGGTTCACCCATCTGTTTAAAGACCTTGCCTTATGTTGCTTAACCTTAGGTTACCTAGCGGCATGAAATATACTTTACGACCTATTCTCAGACCTACCCGAAATGCACACAAAATTTCATACAAATCAGTTCACCCATCAATTTAATGACCTGGCCTTATGTTACTTAACCTTAACCTAGCGGTATGAAATATACTTTATGACCTATTCTCAGACCTACCCGATATGCACAAAAAAAATCATACAAATCGGTTTACCCATCTATTTAATGACCTTACCTAACGTTGCTTAACCTTAACCTACCGGGATAAAAAGTATCCTTTGTATCCTCCCCACCAATTTTCAGCCAAATCGGTTCAGCCGTTCTTGAGTAATAAATAGTGTAACTAACACGACTTTCTTTTATATTTATAGATTAAAGTTCTATAGTGATTGTATGTTCAATTTCACCGATAGATGGCGCTGTTCATAATGTAAATCACACTAACATCATAAATTACTGTATAATCATATTCGATAATGAAAGTTCTAAGTTTTTCGCATCTTGCTTTTATTGTTGCAACTGTAATACAATACCTATACTAGGAGTGGGTAATATCGCTATTTATGAATATCAAATCGAAACTATATATCGATAGTTGATATCGGATATCGAAACACTATATATATTTTGTGAAACTATATATATATATTGATGGATACTGACAGATTCTATAAACATATCGCAAAGAAAATCGTCATACCTAATACGATTTTAGTTGTGTGACTAGTGAGATAGTATGAAATCAATAAACCGCCCTTCATACTTTTACCAGACTTAGGACTGGCTGCATTATGATCGTTTTGTAACAAATTATTTTACGACATACCTACTTATCATGATTTAACTGCTTGTTGCCCGTTGGCTCGGATTTGCTTAAAAAAAAACGCGCAAACAAAAATACGCTCGGGCCCGTTGGCTCGGATTTGCATCAATGGGCGTTAACGGAATATAAAATTTGATATAAAAATGTATTTTATACCATTAACAAAATTAAAAAAAAAAAAAAAACAAAATTCAAATTTTTTATTTCAAATAGGCTTAACACTTTTGAACGGTCATTTTTTTTTAAAAGCTACCACCGGATCACAACGCGGCCTCAACTGAGAAGATCCGGCAAGAAACTCAGCGGGCTTGTCATTTTTTCACACATTTTTTTTTAAAACAATGTTTGTCTTTTTCAGTGGCGGACTAAGCCTTTTGGGGGCCCGGGGCGGCATAAAGTTATGAGGCCCCCGGTCAGTAAGTGACGTATTTTTGCCGGACTGCCCCAGAAGACGGACTATGTTTTGCGAGAGTATGTATGTAGGTATGTCTATTTCGTTGGCACGGCCTACAGCCTAAATGGCTCAAAGGATTTTGACTTGTGATATGTCGTTAGATTCGTGGTAGTGACATAGGCTTTTCAGACTTTTGCCACCCCTCTTCTCTATGCTGCTCGATGAGCTCTTTGTAGTATGCTTTTCTATAGCGTCGTTCTCGTAACCGCTGTGATAGTATAGTGCCTGCCCGTCGCATCGGTATGCGTCTTCTGCTTGGACTGCCGTTCTTTTGCAGTCACGATAAGCCTCTCTAGGCCGTCCGATTTTATGCTGCCCGTGTGCCTGAAGAAGTTCAGGACTCGATTAACGCAGATAGTGGAAAGTCGCTCCTTGAGAATAGATGCATTAGTGCGACGCTCGGTCCACAAAACGCCCAGCATTCTGTGCCAACACCGCATTTCAAATGCATATATTCTTAGAAAAGTGCTATCTTTTAACGTCCAGGTTTCAGAGGCATACAGTAATATCGAGAAGACCAGAGTACGCATTAATTTGATTTTTATTGCGCAGTAAATACCTCTGTACTTCCATATCTTCTAGTTTTTACAGCTGTTTTTGCCATCTTATCATCATCATCATCATCATCATCACCAGCCGGAAGACGTCCACTGCTGAACAAAAGCCTCCCCCTTAGACCGCCACAATGAACGACAATTTGCTATTTGCATCCACCGGTTTCTTGCGACGCGAACAATGTCGTCGGTCCACCTAGTGGGAGGCCTGCCTACGCTGCGTCTTCCGGTTCGTGGTCGCCACTCGAGAACCTTTCTTCCCCAACGGTTATCGGTTCTTCGAGCGATGTGGCCGGCCCACTGCCACTTCAACTTGCATATTCTACGAGCTATGTCGGTAACTTTGGTTCTTCGGCGAATCTCCTCATTCCGGATTCTGTCGCGCAAAGAAACTCCGAGCATAGCTCTCTCCATAGCTCGTTGTGTGACTCTGAGCTTCTCCAAAAGGCCAGCTGTTAGAGACCAGTCCACCGTCCGATCGTCTCAGTACCATATGTCATCACTGGCAACACACACTGGTTAAAAACCTTTGTCTTCAGGCACTGCGGAATTTCTGATGAGAAGATGTCACGTAGTTTCCCGAACGCTGCCCATCCGAGTTGGATTCTTCGGGCGACCTCTTTGTCGAAGTTGGACCGACCTAACTGGATAGTTTGTCCTAGGTATACGTAGTGGTCAACAACTTCGAGTGTAACGTTCCCAACAACTACCGGTACGGGTGCAACATGGACATTAGACATGATCTTCGTCTTGTCCATGTTCATTTTAAGACCCACCTGTTGGGAAACGCTACTGAGGTCGCTGAGCATTGTATTGAGGTCCTCCAGCGATTCTGCCATAATGACTATATCATCGGCAAAACGAAGGTGAGTGATGTATTCGCCATTGATGTTGATGCCGATTCCGTACCAGTCCAAGAGCTTGAAAACGTCCTCCAATGCGTTCGTGAACAGTTTCGGAGAAATAACGTCATAAATACGAAATAACGTCATTTTTGCCATCTGAAGTCTTCTAATTATCTTTTGAACTCAGTCCCCTTCATCGCAAATTTGCGAGCCCAGATATATAAAATTGTGCACTAAATCTAGGCCGCTCAGCTCGTTAGTTTATTCCATGGTCCCGCTACGGTTGATGAACATCAACTTTCTCTTACGCCTGTTGATGGGGAAACTATTCTCTATGCTGATCCGCTCATTTTTTTAAAGAAGATCGGTCAGTTCCTTTTCCGAGGATCCTATAATTGTGGTATCATCTGCGAAGCTGAGATTGTTCAATAGGCTACCACCAAACCAGTCCTCAACTTCGCATTATATGCCCTCCAACTAGATTAAACAGCTGTGGTTATAGTATGGAACCTTGACGCACACCGCGTTCCGTCTAAAAAGATCGGAGCGTATACGAGCAAACGGAGTTGTCAGTGTTGTCCTGCCACTCTTCGAAGCCTGGCTTCGACGGAAAGGCAAAGGATTAAAGAGCGAATAACCTGTAGATCCACTTAGATAATTTTAGCATGGGTGTTCCAGTGATTATCTGAGTTTGAAAGGGTGAAAGGTGACAACAACTTTCCATCATTGTCGTGGGGACCAGACTTACACACAACGTGCACTCCAAGTGTATTCTGCGTGGAGCTAGAAAGGCGGATCCTGGTAAGCCGGATTGGACACGAACACTCTCTGCCAGCAACAGTATCCACTATATTGGTAGAATAATTGATCTTTCTATAAGGCGGTCATGTCCCAGTAAGAGATCAAAGAGACGACATTGACGCGTTGGGGCAGTGGTGCAACTGGCATCATCAGGGGCTCAATAGAAATGTGACCAGGTATCCTCTGCCTTAAATAGGCCTCGTGTGTCGCGCGTGTATTGCACGGGAGCTCTGCGTGTCACATCATCAGAACATTACCCTGCTGAGATCCATACTAAATGCGACCCTTTGGTAGGAAATGATACGTTCGAGGTAGGAACTGCGTTCGTCATTGGAAGCAACCACCAGCATGCTGAAGCGAGCGCACATTCCTGCTTCCAGAGCTTTGTTTTTTTTTCATTTTATCTTTCAAACGGCAAAACACGTTGTCGCTGATGGTATGATTGTAACCAGTAAAACTCACAGTTTAAAAAAGGGAAAATGTCAAGCCCGCATAGTTTCTTGCCGGCTCTACTTAATTAGGGCCGCGTTGTGGTCCGATGGTAGCTTTAAAAAATACTTAAAAAGTACTAGCCCTAAGCCTATTTGAAGTAAATAATCATTTAATTTCATTCAGGTGCACACAGTGTGTACGGTCAGCCAAAAATATGGTTTACCACCCTACGGTTGAAGTTCATATGCATATCATAAAACAACAAGGTTGATTTTCCCTTGCAATTATTCATACTGCTCTCTTTATCATTTATTGTAGAAACGTCAACACTTTGCCTTGTGTTCCTAGTTTAAATTGTAGCATCTGACTGATAGGTAACATGTAGGTAACCCTCACATTTGTCTAAAAATTGTTTATACGGTGCAAGGCGAATTTTGAGCCAAATTTCGTCATACATTTCTATTTATCAGCTTAGCTTATATCAAGAGGTTAGATTGAAATAATCCTAATTTTCTTGCAAATAGTGCTCTTTATTTCTATTGTAAAAAGGTGGTATAGGTAGCATTTTTGTTTTTTTTTTCTCACTTAGGTATATAATAACTAGCTATCGCCCGCAGCTCCACCCATATGAATGCCGGTTATAGCACCAAAAGGTAAGCTATGTCCTTCTCCGAAGTTCAAACAATATTTAAACCAAATTTCATCATAATCGGTCCAGTGGTTCAGTAGTGAAAGGTGGACAAACAACCTAACACACTTTCACATTTATAATACTAAAGTATGTATTAATAGGGATAAGGGTAAAAGAAGAACACGAGTAAGTCATTCCAAAAACAACTTTATCCGTAATAAAATAAAAATACAATTAGGTATACATAACTATATTAAATACAATAAAGCAATACAATACAATTAATAAATAACATAAATTGCGAACGAACTAGTTGCTGGTAAGTAAATGGAAGAAATTTAACAGAAACCTTCAATTAAAAAAATGCAATAATCTAAAAAGTCATATTAATAGCTCGTGTAATCGCCATTTGCGTCTATGACAGCTTGGAGACGGTCACCCATTGAACCCACAAGCCTTAAACAGACATCAGATCCGCGGGTTTCCTCCCATATTTCATTACAGTGCCGTTTCAGAGCTTCCTTCCTTCTATCTTAGCGATGGGACACAGAACTCGGTGTTATTCCAATCGAAATGCAAGTTTCTCTAGCAAAATTCAGTCAAGCAATTTTATGAGCGTCAGTCATATGTATTTTTTTTGCATAATGCCTGTAATGTAAACCCAAGTAAACATCAAACATTTCGGCAAAATGTTAAGTAGGTGTGAAACCATTATTTTCTTATACACGTCGCAGGCGCGGCCGCTTCGACGTAGATCATTTAAATTTCCTTCTTCGCCATCACGTGTAATCCAACGACGAACAACTTGTATCTAAAATTAAAGATTAACTATATTAATAATATGCTTATAGAAAAAATAGAAAATGTATAATATTAATACTAAGGCACGGTGAACTTAATAAAACTTACCGACACATTTAAAAATCTCACTAATATGAGACCATTGTTATGTAGTGCAATTATACACGCTCTTTCGGCTATTGATAAATTGCAAAGCATTTGCATTCGAGAAATAACAATGTAATCTATTTTTTTACATTTTTACAATAAATAAAAATGACAATTCTTGATAGTTGTCAGTGATATTTTCTTTTTCCAGTTAAAAAGAGGTTCACCTAAAAACAAGAACTTATTGGAATCCTCACTAAAAGATGAAAAAAGACTAATGGTTATATTTGTTGAAAATCTTAGCTTATTGCATTGAAAATAAAGGTCAAAATAACATCTTTAACCCATGACTTCAGATGTTAGGCATCTCAGATAATAAAAAATACGTCATGATTGTGCATCTCTTTCATTATTAGAAATGTTCAACCTTGGTGTTATTTTGGTTGTATAAGAAGATTTGTCAAAACTGGTAAACCACTTTCTAGGCCGACCGTACATGGCATAGTCTTCATATCAAAAATCATATCCAGCCAGAGATATGGCCAACAAACCTTTAACTTTCTTAGATCCATCTGTTTTATTGTTTTTCATAAAACATGGTTGCTGCACTCTACATTCATTTTATTTCTCAATTTTGTATATATTACACTTCTTCTTTTACGAATCGCTAATTAATTGATTTGACATTATACAGTGTAAATTCCCTACTGAATAGACAACAGGTACAGGTTGTTAAATGCATCATGAGGCCCCCAACTCTAAACTGCCTAATACAATACTGACAACACATAACATAATGCCTTCTTTGAAGTTTAATCGAGGACACATCGGCTAGATTATTTCAAAGAAGCTTTAAGCATCCTGAAACTTATAGCAAGCAGAATGGACTCAGATTGTCCATTCATGGAGCACTGGAGGATACTGCATGTTGTACCCCAGTAGCTGCTTTGATGTAGTATTCATATGCTGTAATTTTTTTATATTTAAATCAATTATTTATAATTTTTATATTAATATTATTATTATTTTTCATAATTTTATTTTATTCGCAAATTTGTTTTATTGTTTTCTAAATTTATTGTAGTAATTTTAATAAATGCTTCAAATTGTATAATGTGGATATGGACATTTTTGGTCTGAAATAAATGCATATTTATTTATTTATTTATTTAGGAGTTTCGACGCCACATATTAATCTACTAGACTAACAGAGTTCGTGCGCCAGAACTCTAAAATATTCTAGGTATGATGTACTCTCTAATACGTAGTAGGTACTTAAATAATTATTTAAAAGAACTTTTGGAGATTGGAGGCCCCCCTGGACCCGAGGCCCGGGGCGGACCGCCCCCTCCGACCCCCGTTAGTCCGCTACTGGTCTTTTTACAATTAGATCAGCACCAGCGACAGTGTGTCCTGCCGTTCAAAATATCAAATAAAATAAAAAATACGACGAAAATACAACAAACTAAAATGCCAAAGGGATAGTAGTCGGACCAGTCCCCCCAAGCAGCACCCGCGCACGAGTTGACTCGAGCAGCAGCCATCACTCCCCTCAACCATATTGGAGGGAAGGGGGTGACCCGCCACACGAAGCCGCCACAAGCAAAGACTTTTCGATGGCGAGCATGACCGATCCAAAATCACAGTGGCACACGTTAAACATTTACCTTCTGCTGTTAAGCAGTGCCTCGTCAGGCAAGACACAAAGCACTTTAACATATTACCAACTTTTGTCACAAGTCGTCTAAGTTAGATACACACCAAGAATAATTTACAAGCTCAAGTGAATTGCCTTCAGAACGTAAATAAAGTAATAATCAATTTTGCTGCTAGACTACAAAAGAAAAAAAATAAAAGAAAAAAAGGATAAAAGGACAGCGGCCGGACCAGTCCCCTCAAGCAGCACCCGCGCACGAGTTGACTTGAGCAGCAGCCATCACTCCCCTCAACCATATTAGAGGGAAGGGGGTGACCCGCCACACAAAGCCGCCACAAGCAGAGACTTTTCGATGGCGAGCATGAGCATTAGCATATACATATGTATGTAAAGTAAACAATACATAATATTTTATACCCAAATTCTTTTTTCGCACTCTAGTTCAAGGCCAAAGTTCAAAATATCTTTGATCAATGTATCCCTATTTATTTTAATGTAAAGTCGTAAGTTGAAATTTTACCTAACAATTTCACAAAATTACAAAAAAAAACTATTTCAATGATCATAATCTTTACGCGTTGGGCGTTAAGGTTTGGAATCGTAGTACTAGTAACCGTCCGATAATATAGCTATTTCAGTTTACTTGCGCACTCACTCACACTCATCGGTATCGCTATCGTGTTCGTATCCAATTATATTTTGCTATATCATTATTGTTCGTGTCTATTCGGATCTTAGAGGAGATACCACTGGAGAGAGCATGATGCGCTAACCCCCTCTGCCAAATTTTTGGTCATATGGTCAGGTCATTCTTTATTTGTGTGCGTGTATTTTTGAATGTGTTGCGAGTTTATTATAGTGTGGGTATGCGTGAAAGTGTATCTGTGTGTGTTTACTTCGCCTCCCGCACCTCGCAAAAGTGCCACGAAAAATTTGTTCGGGGAATCGACGCGATACTAACTCCTTTGGTACTTTCTCTGAGATTCGGATCGATTCGTTGCGCGATTCGTTCGATATTTGACAATATAGTGTTTCGTCAAATATATAGTTTTAGCCCAAGCCGATATCGGATTTACAATATTGAAACGATATATAGTTTCAATAACTATATACGTTTTGTATCGCCCACTCCTAACCTATACACTACCTGGACTTGGGGAGTTTCATTAAAATTTCATGTCTGCTCAGTCCCTATTGTATATAGCGTAATAATTGATATCTTAATGATTAACTGATCAGTTTATAATTACCCTATTCATATACAAAGGAAATTACGTGGTAATATGCGCAAGTAATGTTTCACTGCTTAGCCCCTACGAAACATAGCGTGATGTTTTATATACCAATTTATACCCCTACTTCTACACAACACATCAGTGAAAGTGCTATCAGAATCCATCCACGGGTTGTCAAATGATACCTGGACGAACAGAACGACAGACAGACAGACAGACAATAATTCCAAAAAAAATTGTTTTGGCCTCTATGTCGATAATATAGTATCCCCACATAGAAATTTTGGAAAAATATTCAATGTACAGAAAAAGTGTTCTTTGAGGTTTATTATAGTAAGTATAGATGTTTTAAAGATGTTAGTGTGACAAAAAAGTGCAACACAGTTTGTCTAGTTTTTCAATAAGTATATACACACATCAAAAGTGTCTAGGGATCAACATATATTTTTGCAATAACTTTTCTCCTGATTGATATTAATTAAAATTTTCTTTAAGGATTCATCAAATAAAGTGTTTTCGTTTGTCACAGTAACGATAAACCAAGTCACCTTTGCATTAATAAAGAAATTTGCCATTTTCCTAATAAAGGGATTTTTGACATTTGAACCACTAACACAAAAGTTCGAAAAAAAGACTGAAATAACAGTTTTCTTTAAAATTTTATTGGGTAACTTAAACAATTAATAATCCGTGTTTCTACCGCGAACACTAACAACACAAGAACATCGGTTTGGCATACTCAAAATGAGTTCATCCAAATCACGCTGTGGAATGGCCGCCCATGTTCGTTGCAACAACAAAAAAAGGTCTTCTTGCGACTGGATACCCTCCATATTCGGCAGAGCTCTTCTCTGTAGCATATCCCATGCATGCTCAATCGGGTTCAAGTCTGGCGACTGAGCAGGCCAGGGCAGGACATTGATGTTAGCTGCGGCGAGAGTCTGTCTTACAACTCTTGCGGTGTGCGGTCGTGCATTATCATGCATTAACTGAAATAAGGGACCGATTTGCACTTGTAGAGGAACGATGACGTCTGATACAATCGTCTCAGCATAAATTTGAGCGTTGAGGTTGCCTCTGATCCAAATCAACTCAGTTCTTCCGCCGATCCAAATACCCGCCCATACCATGATGGTTCCACCACTATAAGGATGGACTTTCTGGCAGGATTTTAATCGCTGTTGGCGTCCAGGGGTTCTCCAGTGTCGTATACGTCTTGTATCCGGTCTCATACCAAAACGAGACTCATCAGAAAAGCACACGAAACGCCATTGTTCTTCTGCCCAATTTCTGTGTTCAAGAGCCCATTGATATCGAATCCTACGATTGTGCATTGCTATAGGTGGTACCCGTAGCGGTCTTCGGGAATGAAGGTTCACTTCATGCAAGCGGTTTCTGACTGTTTGGTCGCTAATTAAGTTCCCTGAAGAGTGATGAAGCCTCACGGCTAACATCATGGCAGTTATTGTTGGAGCTCTTCGAGTTAAGATTTGAATATATCGGTCTTGTCTCCGTGTGGTGCAGCAATACCGTCCTCCATGGCGCTCAGCCACGGTACCAGTGCTTCGGTAACGTGTCCAAAGTCGACTGATAACACTCTGACTTGTATTCAGAGCTAAAGCCACAGTACGTTGCCGGGAACCAGCTTCTATCATTCCCACGGCTCTGAGCATTTCTTCCCTGCTTAAATGACGTCGCCGCTCCATAATAACGTTGGTTTTAATCAGTAGTAGGGAAACAGTAGCACTAATAATGTCTTCAATGCGTTGTATGTTTTTATAGGGAAAATATTGACAGCTGATTTTCATCTTTTACTCGAATTTGATTCACAGTTCCTGATTCAAATTATGAAATGCACCAAAAAGGATCCATATAAATTTATAAAATCATAAATTTATTACAAAGCCACATCTCAATCTCAAGAAATCCGCTTAAAAATGCTTGATCCCTAGACACTTTTGATGTGTGTAGGTATACGCAACCGTACATTACAATTGCCAGATTAACTTCATTACTAACCAGAGATTAGTTCACCCCAAAATTGTCCTAATCACCCGCCGAGTAATCGTCCGTTCCGCAAGAAAACCGCACAGTACGCCACGAGCCTAAGACGATGCGCCCTCTATTTTTTACGACCCGCTATTTGGTGCAGTAAAACTTAACCTTACAGTTCAATGTTAGACATCTTTATTTAGGGGCAAAGAGCCAGACCTTCAGCACAGAATATTTTTATAATTGAATCAGGGTCCTGAAATCACCTCTAAAAGCATCTAAAGGCAGTAGGTATTATTGTAATTTAACTCTTTCCATAGAAAAGGGGCATAGCTACAAACTACGTATATTAGAAGTCTCCACCTAGTTTCATAGTAAGATCGTAATAATAATACTTTTATTAGAGGTCAGGAGATCACCAATGTTTAAAGGAAATAAATCCAGTACTGATAATGATATTCTAGAATATCTGAATATTCTACCGCAAAGCAGCAGTATGTAAACAATGCTGTGTGTTCTTTTGTTAAGGGTACTGTAGCTGGAGATTGTTTTATTTCCCTTTTTATGAAACCAAGGTAGCAAACAAATATGTGGTCCGCCTGATGGTGACGCTAGCAACACCAGAAGAATCACTAGCGAGTTGCCGACCTTAACGACATTAGATATTAAGTGTTTTGTGTCCGGTAATTTCATTAGCTACAGTACCCCTTCCACATTGCTGATAAGTACTGGATTAGTAGACTTAACCCCTCAGCGGTGGACGCGATATCGCGTGTTCGCGCTGTGCGTCTTAACGTGATGCGTATCGGAGTCATCCGTGCCGTGGAGAGCTTAATATCTCGGGTGGCGAGCAGCAATGCTAGTGTATCTGTCCATAAGCAAGTATGTCGCTTACCATATAAATTATATTAGTATAAATTATACATACACGTAAAGGCACAAAAAGCTCGACTGTAAGTTTGTGTGCTAGAATAAAGAGCATATCTATCTATCTCTCAAAATGGACTTAAATTCATACACAAAACGTTTACACATGTATATATATTTTAACTTATCCCGACAAGACATTTCATTTGATACCCATATTATTAACTAGCTGACCCACGCAGCTCCGCCTGCGTTGTGTTTACGTTAACTAAACTTTTAATAACAGACATTCGCATCGAATACATAACCTCCTTTTTTATAGTCGGTTAAAAACTGGGACCCACTTTTTACTTGCTCTCCGAAGCACGGATCCGTTTAGTTCAAATGGCGTAAACGGTCACCCATCTATTTAATGACCTTACCTAACGTTGCTTAACCCGATTGATTACAAAACCTTGATAACAACTCTCTATGAGTGTTACCTTACTGATATTTATTATATTATAAAGAAAAATTGATAAAATCGGACCAAGCGTATAACCAACTACCCATTTTGACTTTAATACCCTCTCCCAAAAGAACCGTGCTAGATTACGGGATAAAAAGTATCCTATGTCCTACCTCGTAGTAAGATCTCAAATCATGCCAAGTTTCATTTAAATCCATTCAGTAGTTTCTGCGTGATGCGCAGCCGTGATACAGACAGACAGACAGACAGACAGACAAAAATTAAAAAAAATGCATTTTCGGCCTCAGTATCGGTTATAGAATGCCCTCCAAATATAATTTTCAAAATATCTTCAATGTACAGAATTGGACCTGTTACAGTTTTATTATAAGTATAGATATTATTGAAAGTCAAGAAATATAGTATTTTTTATTAAATATTATTATTTTTGGAAAAATACACAATATGTATAGCCTATGTCACTCCCATAACTAAGACGAATCTAAAAACAAATTATAAGTCACAATCCATTGAGCTATTTAGGCTTTAGGCTTAAGCCAAACAAATAGATATACCTACACACATAAATAAATACTCTCAAAATACATAGCCCTCATCCTTGGGCATTCGGGCAAAAAGCAACGAAATAATCTTTCGCATTGTAATATCAGTGTCACTTATAAATAATAGAATTTGAAAACAACACTTAAGAAGCCCAGGGTCCTTAATTAAGCGGGCCACCTCCGCAAAAATTATATTTAAACGGCGCTTAACATCTGTGACAAGTCGTAATTGCATTAATTTGTGTTTTGCGATTTTTGTAAAGGACGCGGTCTCAATCTGCATTGCTAATGCCTCTGGTTATCATATTTTACGTCGACAGATGGCGCTATTGTGTCGTAGAATGGACCCTTCGTCCTTCGTGATTTTGAAACCATTGAACGCCCCAATTTTGGGTAGAAAGTTAACTAATACCTAAGCCTGAACTCATCAAGCACATTGCAATATATACATACACATTATTTACCTACAATATTACTTACCTGTCCGGTAGTTGTGGTATAGTATACGGGTATGCGACCCCGGCTTCCCTAGCTATTACTGTCCCATCCCTTGCCCTCCTGGGCGGTAATATTCTACTTTTCCTAATTCCCACTCTAACTTGCTAATCTTCCTTTTCACAAAACCTATCCTTACCTTTCCCTCCTTATTCGTGAGAACGTATCATATAATCATATAAATAATTTATTTAACCAAAATGGCGGCGATGTGGTTCGCCACCCATCACGTCTCGTTTCTCACGGAGGCGAAAAGCGGCCCTTGGGCTCTGCCTACCCCTACGGGAAAAAGGCGTGATTTTATGTATGTATGTATAATATTACTTGTGGGATGAGAAGAGCCAAAATCTGACACCACCATCGAGTAACTTTTATATAACCCGTGGTCCGTGGGGTGTCCGGGTAAGAATAGCACCCACCCATCTCCTCCCGTTGGGTGTCCGTAAGAGATGACTAAGGGAAAACAAAAAAGCTATACTGCGATCCTCAAGACGTCTGCCAAGCGTGGGGATTATGGCATCCCCTCTCATCTGTAAATCATCATCATAGTAAAATTAGTAATTTAGAATTAAATTTAGAAATCGAATTTAACCCTAGAGTAATCGCGCCTTCCCGTGAAACGCGAGTGATCGCGTGGTGAGCATTTTGCCGCCCGTACTTATTACTTTTTTTTTAGAAAATATGACTTATATGATCTTATAGTCATGTTTAAAGGATATAATTAATCATAGAGTATCAGAATAAGAATCATTTATTAAAGTTTTATGCTTAGAATATAGAAAACAATGCTTTGGGAAATCTTAGGTAATTTTTGTTGAGTTTTTGCAACGTCTTTATTATTATTCATATAAAAAGCGGAAAAACTAAACTTAAATAGCTAAATTACGTGTTTTCATCATCTACAACATGTATTTCAGCTAAACAATCCTGGCAAATGCACATGCAATGTTCATTGCACAGTAACTTTGCACATCTGTTGCACCCTTTTTTCGTCCTTCTATTTTTCTTGGATGTGCATATAAGTTCTCTACCTGTGGTTATATTTTGATGATCCGATGGCACAAATCGGGTGATTTGGTTTCTCAGATGTTTCTGCACAGTGTTTATGTCGGATTTTCTATTGATATGTGGTCTACTCATCGCCAGGGCAATTTCTTACTGAAAAGTTCGTCGTAGTACAAAACAAAAACACAACGTCCAATAATTAATAAAAAACAAACTAAAAATCAATAATTAATACAATATTTACTATATGCAATGAAATCTAGTAATATTTCAACTACAGTGTAAACCAAGACCCACAAAATTTACTTACGTGAGTAGTCGCGCAGTGAGCAATTTGCCGTCAAACGCGACATACCTCCGAAAATCTTTGTCTCCTGCTGGCATTCGCGCACTGAATTTATTCTAATTTCTAAAACAAGGACGTGAGGTACGAGGGGGCAGCTACCGGGACACTTGACCTTGAGAAATGCATAGTGTACAAAATAACACGATTATGGTGCCGCGGGCGGCAAAATGCTCATAGCGCGAGCACTCTGGGGTAATTAAATACAACAATTATTTCAGATAAAACACACAATTTTATTCTTATATACTTACTATATTTAATTAATCTAATACTACATAACTGGTTTTTGCTTTTTAGATAGCGCAGCTCTTGAGTAACTAGCTAAGGATTTGTATGTTTAAAAATTTTAGTTGTAATTGTAGCCATTGAAGCTGTAATTTCTAGCATTTCCTTTTCTACACCATTAAGTTATTTTTTATGTTAATTTTTAACCTATTTCTACTCATTTTTCTTAAAAAGATCCTTTCTATTTTTAGTCTTTCTAAACTTTAGCAATAACAACCTACTGTTAAATTACTTGTTTAATTAATATTAGTATCTATGGTATCCTATATTGGCTTAGCTTAATTATCTAGTTTTACATTGTCTGTATTCTATGGAATGTGCTGTTGGATACCTTCAATAAATAAATAAATAAAAAAAAACTGGGGGCCTTTGTCAGCAGTGAACATCTTTTGCTGCTGATGATATAAAAAGCAGTCTAACTTTTTAATAGATTAAAACGGACTTGATCGGTATTTCAACATTAACACTGACTTAAGGGACGGGTTCCCGGGCGACTTGCGTTCTAACGAATCCGAACGTGCCGAAGAGCACACAGCACTTATGGACGGTAAGAGTCCCTGCAAGAATGAATAAAAAAGAAGGAATTGCAGACGTAGTAAGTAATATAGGTAGTCTAACTTATAGATACATATTAAAGTTTTGCGTTTTGTATTCTCTATAATACGTTTAGTCGTTCCTGATTTATAAAGCGATCAACAAGAAATAAGGTTTGTCACTTAGACAAACCTTACTTCCAAGTATGATGTTACTTCCCTCTGAAATTAAAGCCAAATTGGGGAAAAGTCACTTGCAAATTGAACGGATAAATAAATTGTATAATGAAGCTGCAACTGCCCGGAAAATTAACATTACTCAATTTTGTGAATCGTTAATGTCGTTTAATCAAACGAAATAGGTACACAAAAGGAATCTCAAATTTGTTCATAAAATAATTGATTGATTTTATAAACTCGACAATGCATAATGAGGAACTTGGATGAAAATCAGAATGGGAAATTATGATAATAATTACTTACCCGATTGCCAAGGAAGGATTATATTTTCGCGCGTATTCTATGTACTTTGTATATTTGTTTGTATTTTTTTTTTACCTCGTATCTTCCAAACGACTGGATGGGTTTCGATATTTATGGTATAGATAAATTCTTTTTCAAAACCCAAGCATCTTTAGACAGGTGTTTGAACAAGTAAAAATTATCGCCCCGTTAAGACCTCTCATTTGATACCCATATTAATGTTTTTGGAAGTGAACAAATACAAAATGACGACTGACGACCGCCATATTAACTTTTTTGAAAAAATATATAGCCGACAACTGAGACGATTCTAAAGACAGCCGTTTAGGATGAAGGCCGTACAAGTAGACATACATACATACTTATATACGTACATACATACTCTCGCAAAACATAACCCTCCTTTAGGGGCAGTCGGGCAAAAAAAAATACAAAATGGTGGATTTTGGCCCAAAATAGTTCATAACCTTTTCCTTTGTTTTTGTTCGTTCTACATCTCGTTAAGAATATAATAGAATATTTATTTACTCAAATATCAGAGACTCATTATAAATAGATAAGTAAATAAAAAAAAAGTAGAAGAAGTAAAAGATGTAAAATGCTGAAAAACTCAATTATGAAGATACTTTGTGTGTTATAGATAAACTCGGGCTCAGTGGTGTGTCTTGGGGCTGGTCTATGTCCACCTGTCCAGCTGTGGGCTGATTAGGATTATAATTTTATGAGACTATCGAAGCTATGCCCTAACCCTACTAATTATTGATTCAAAAGCAAACGAATTGCCAAACAAACTTGTATTTGTAATAAAATTTAAATTTCTGTCGCGACAAACAATGGACAAAGTTTTCTTAACGAATTTGCATTTTAATGTATAATAAACAGTATAAGTTATTCTAAAGTTGTGTACAATGACGAGAGTTCTCAGACAATTAATACTTGGCTGAAATAAAATACAACCGTCACATAGAACCAATAGTATCTAAGTAACAAAAGAATATTGATAGGGTTTACAAAATGGAAACTCGTTAATTGAGTTATCCTTATTTAAATTGTATCGATATCCCGAAATACTGTGATACCAGTTGTGATCTTTTTAATGATACTCATAATCCCAAAATAACTACTTACCAACGATATTACAGCTGATGGCCGCCCTAAGGCCCTTCAAGCGTGTCTTACCGTCCCTTTCTCTACCTTCGCAAAAAAAATTTTTCTTTGAATTCATTGTACCTTCAAACAATAACAAAGGCGAAGATAAACATGTCAATATAGCACACTACGAATCTAAAAAGCCATTATATGGTACAAACTTAAATTCAATTGGATGCCATAAATCTTTTCATCATCATCATCACCAGCCGGAAGACGTCCACTGTTGAACATAGGCCTCCCCCTTCGAACGCCACAATGACCGACAATTGGCTATTTGCATCCACCGGTTACCTGCGACGCGCACAATGTCGTCTGTCCACCTAGTGGGAGGCCTACCTACGCTGCGTCTTCCGGTTCGTGGTCGCCACTCGAGAACCTTTCTTCCCCAGCGGTTATCGGTTCGCCGAGCGATGTGGCCTGCCCATTGCCACTTCAACTTGCAGATTCTGAGAGCTATGTCGGTGACCTTGGTTCTTCGGCGAATCTCCACATTTAGGATTCTGTCCCGCAAAGAAACTCCGAGCATAGCTCTCTCCATAGCTCGTTGTGTGACTCTGAGCTTATCCAAAAGGCCAACATCAAGGCTCCAACAATCAATTATGAACATAACCCACAGACGATTCAGGAATGCGATTTAAAACGATTACTGGGAGGTATGAAACAGCCAATGGTATTACAGAACCGTCTCCAAAACACCGTAGATTCCAAGCATTTATATCGGCTACACAATTAAGATTGGATTGCTCAACCCTTGCGTTCATTCCGAGCCATTTGGTTTCACCTTCAACGATAAATTGTGGCCAATTAAGATTGAAAGCAAAGGTTCAAGTAGATTGGAAATCTTATTGAGCACTACTAGGGTGTACGGCTTGAACTGGCTGGAGTGGTTCCTTCACTATGACAGTAATTAGGAAAAAGTGCTTTGTAATTAACGGCTTACGGCTCGAATGAGACTCAATGAAAATTGACAATAGTTGTAGATCTACCATAGCAGTTGCTATTATGTTACCTAGTTAAATTTTAAACTACCTAAATGGGAACTTTATTCTCATCACAAAGGTTGGAATTCGAGCCTTAATTCTTTGGCAAGAATAGAATCTCTCTCATTTGATCCCAAAATAGACAGAGTCTGTAATAGGGAAACCAGACAACTGATACTAATACTTATATAACCTATATTTTTTTGCAAATACATACTTATATAGATAAACACCTAGACATTTGGTGGGAACCAAACCCACGTCCTATTTGGTAGCGGCCAGGGTGTCTAACCACTAGACTAACAGGCCCATCAAAATTCTTCTAAAGCGGCTGTTAGTGTGCGTCCACACTGCGAGCCTAGCGCGGTTGCGATGACGGGCGCGAAATATCAAACATCTGAAACTGCTGTTTGCGTCCACACTGAAGTGACTTAGGCGCCCGCCTAGCGCGACGGGCCTCGGTGAGTTAGCGTGCATAGTTTTCAAATGTTCCTATCCGCGCGTTCTGGCCACACTACGGGCCTAGTCAGCGAGTGACCTATCGCACGGGTGTCTGGGGTATCAAACCATTTTGGTCTTGTCGCTCGGCGTAAGACCGTCTCAAGTATTTTTTTTTACGGAAAGTAAATGTAAAAGGAGCATTGCTGATTTTATCTTCAGAAAATTACCCTCTAAGTTGCTTTATTTATAATTTATGACAATAATTAATTTTTATCTTTAATTTTTAATTATTATTATTAAACCTTTATTGCAGGCAACTATGGCCCATAGAAACAAATACCTTAAAGACTAACATACATATTAAATTATAATAATACTAATTAGTGACACGGAGAGTCGTTGTGTCGCGCACGGTGTCATGTAGCCGACCTCTGAAGCGGCGAAACACGACACCCTTCGGCCAAAATTCCTCCTTCGTGAAGGTCGATAGATGGGCGGTCGGTATTCTCACCACAAAGGAATTAAAATTCACTCTATGGCGAGACACGGGCGGTCGGTATTCTCACCACAAAGGAATTAAAATTCACTCTATGGCGAGACACCAACCGTTCGACCCTCAGCACGAATAATTAATGAAGTAAGTAGTAATTTTAATTGTTTATTTCAACTTTTAAATATCGCTTTAATTAATTATTAATCACATTTTATGACGTATTTTTTCTTAAATACTTAAATAATTATAATATTTAACCCTTACATACTTAAAGAACATAATTATTTAATTTTAGTAGGTATACTTTCAATTGTTATTATATTCAATGCAATCAAAATTTACTTCACTGATTTTGCCATTTTTTTTTTAATCGATGCACAATATTGCGTTGTTTATCTATTATGTAAGCTGTGTTAACCCGTAAGTAGCATGTATATCGGACCAGTCTTTAATGCACTCTTCTGTTTTCTTTTATATATGTGCTGTGGGATAACTATAAACACTAATCAAATAACTTCATCAAAGATCTCCATTTATTTATCTGATTTTAGTTATTTAGTGCGCACCCAGCACATCATCTCTTGTGTTCCACGCTTCCCATCTCAAGATTGGCCTATCGAGTAAAAAATACAGAATCCTCATCCATGGTTTGCGACACCTGAAATAAGTTTTAGCGATACAACAGCTCGCGCGTCACTGTGGCCACCCGCTTGCGCCCGCCGTCGCGCCCGCCATAGGCCCAAGTTACCGCGCGTTCACTGTGGACGCACACGTAGTGTTAAAATAAATATAATATACTCTGAACTTCTTAACTGAAATAATAAGATACATGCTTCATTACCACATTTTTATTTACCCATTCAAGGAATATAAACTTAAATATAATATAAAAATTAAACAGGTGATCCCTCTTTGTGACGTCAAATAAACTTTATTCTTCCACTGCCAGTGACTTCAGACCACAAAAATAATTGGCATCGCATAGCACATAATACTGTCATTATTATCACGTGTCGCACGACTTGCTCCAATTAAACTGCTGAACCGCACCGCTCCCGGGACGACGCCGACGACGGTGCCGGGATTACCTATATTATTATGACGTCATTGGGCATTCGGAGCGGGGCGCATTCATTTAATGTACACATTACGATGTCATTTGACAGTGATGAAACCTTACTGTCGCGGTGTTGTATTATGCGAGATTTTTTATTAGACATGTTTTATCTATGCGTAGGTATGAATTATTATGTTATCATAATTAAATATTCTTTATTTTAGACTCTAGAAATCTTGTAGGTCGTTGATAAATTTATAACAATAGAGTTATTCATATTAATTAGAATATGTTATTGTGAAAAGTAAATACTAGAGAAAGAAAGTTTCATAGTAATGGGCGTTGTTTGATCCTAATTCATACAAACAAGTATTTTTTGCCGGATACGTTCATAGTCACTTGTGATGGACAAACGCCCTTAGATAACTAAGAATTGTCTCGAAAATGTAGTTATTTGGCTGCGACGACGATATTTAGTAAGGGTAGAATGGCTATTACAATTTTAGTCAGGTGTTCATAACTGTCCCTTATCATCCACATCAACTGCTGAACATAGGCCTGGGGTTGTTGCCAGAATCCCCACGCTTTGAACTTAGTCGCCTCCTACGACACCCATGAGATGGGATTTTTTTTTAATTAGCTAATTTAGTGACGAGACAAGAAAGGCGTTCTTCTGACGATAAGTGACTCGGCTGCCTATTGGTAACTATTTTACTGCTGCTCGTCACCTGACGCATAAGTTTCTTGAGCCCGATCATTTCACGAGGTACATTGTTCCTCACATTGGAACACAGCACTGTTACAAAATTGACTCTTGGCCGATTATCTGATCAACACAGTTTATTAATCTAAGATCCTAAAATTAACCAAGGGAAAAGAAGAAAAGACTATATATGCGAAGTTAAACGGTTCAGGATTAAGCTTGTAAGAAGATTCTTTTGCTTTCTGGGGCCATATTTGTATAATAAAATTAATTCTATCGTTGCTATCTATGCGTGTCGAAGAAAAGAATGCAAGAAAAAGATATTCGAATGGCTTCTTAACATAAATTATGAGGACACAGAGAAGTTACTGAGAGTAATGGAATAATATCATAAACACATGGACATAACCATACACGACACATATACACACCGACACATGCCTATTTACACACGCACCTCACTCTCGCACACACCGTGTCACACATACATGCAAACATACACACGCACTCACACAATCTTAAAGGCAAATGCAAAAACACACACATCTGGCGGCATAATTACACTTAAGAGATTATCAAGTTTATGCAGTAATCTAATGTATCATAGGCTTAGTAAATAACTAAGAAATGTGTTATGAGAGAATTTAAACAGTATGGATGGGGAGACCTGGTGACCTGTATGACAGGCTAACCTAGTTCAGGCACCAGTCTCCTCAATACAAAGAAAACAATAACCTACCATGTAAAATCAACCATTAGATTAACTCATATTGTAACCTTTGTATTGTGGAGTAAATAAAAAATTCATTCATTCATATTGTCATTGCAATTGTCAATGTAGTTACCATTTAACTACATTGCCAATTCCTTGCACAAGGTCCCTCATCATCACATTAACATTACCAGCCTGAAGACGTCCACTGCTGAGCATATAGGCCGCCCCTTTGAAAGGCCACAATAAACGACAATTGGCTATTTGCATCCACCGGTTACCTGCGTCGCACACAATGTAGTCTGTCTACCGACTAAGACCTACCTAAACTGCGTCTTCCGGTTCGTGGTCGCCACTCGAAAACCTTTCTTCCCCATCGGTTATCGGTTCTTCGAGCGAGTAACCCGAACAATGCCACTTCAACTTGCAGATTCTGAGAGCTATGACCTTGGTTCTTCTGCAAATCTCCGCATTACGAATTCTGTCGCGCAAAAAAACTCCGAACTCTCTCCACAGTTCGTTATGAGACTCTGAGCTTCTCTACCAACAAGGCCTACCTTTCTATAGAAGGCGCCTACTATCTAGTAAATAAATACCACCTTTAATGCAATAACTAGAGTAACGATGGGCTAAACGAACGATTTTGAAACTAAAAGCCACAGGTTGCTATTCAGTATTGCTTAAAATAAAGGAAGTTGCTTGAAGAAGTTCTTTTAGTTCATGTCCACTTTACAGTTCCCCGTTTTAAACATCGTTGAAACTAGACTGCTTCGCATTAGGAAATGGACAATGAAAGCTTTGCTGAAGCCGGGCCGATTGTTAGTCTAGTTGTTGTGAACTTTCACGTACGATCGCATTTGTTTGAAGTAATATTACGTCCATGATGCCCACTATCTGAGTATTTGTCGACCAAAATATGAGACATAAAAACCCTGCTGATCCTGCTGCTTAAACATTCTGGCCACTACACAATATATGTTATTTATCTATTAAAGCACGTATGTATTTATGAAAAAAAGTACCAATCATTCCACCAGGACATGAATAGTATTAATACGAGGCCATTTTCGGTCACGGTGATCAATCTTTTTTTAACAAGATTAGCCAACTACGTAGGAGATATTAAAGTACTTATACAAGTGCTTGGGAAGCACAAATGAGAGGAGGAGAGAGGTCATGCGCAGGGCCGTCTATACGTTGTTACGACCGGGACATAAAAGTGCTAAAAAATTACTCGGTTAATTATTACTTAATTGCAATGATCACAAAATGCATTATTAGTTTATAGTACTATCGACCCGTACAGAAAAATCTAGAATTGTCAATAGAAAGTAGTTCCCTTAACTTTAATCCTTAAAAGTTCACTGCCTCCGACTATTGTTCGTTTACGTCTCGAACTGTCGCCTCTATTGTGTGGTTTAGAACATGCGAGATATAAGTACTCACTACTACCTACTAGAAAATCCCTATTGTTAGTTCTACCATATAAGTCGACGCACGTTCCGAGACAGTTTGTGTTTACAAGCGAAAGTGAAAACATATCAAAGAAAGTGATCGAAGATAATTGTACCTGCGACCTTTGCGACAAATTTGGACTACTGTGAAGTACTGTGCTACTCGGACTATTGTACCTTGTGCATATAGTGTGAGTGTACGCAGAATAAAAGCTTTTTTTTACGTTAATAAATAAATGTTAATACCGACCCGCACGTAACAATGTACATGCCCATCCGACGCATGGATCACCTTACATCGCAGACATCCAGGTGATCGGCTTCTATTGTCCTAGCTAGTAAGCAATAACTAACACAAAATTGTTTCTCTCTGGGGGATTTGAACCCGCGACTTTCGATTTGTAAAGCAAGCTGTTACCATCAGGAGGTTACACGACACGGTTATTCATGTAGTTGAATATTACGACTGAGAAATAAAAGTACTAATATTTGGCTTATAATTCTGTAGCGACCCTACAGACGAACAATCCTGAATCGCGCAAGCGAAGTTTCAACGTACGCTAACTATATATCAACATTCCAACGTTAAAAAAAAAACTATTGAGGGCATTACACCTCGCTCGGTCGGATGATAATGTGAGGATCATTAGCAACTGCCGCCGTGCCATAATTCTATAGAATTTCATAACTTGCAATCTGCTATCGACAACGAAGTTTCTTTCACTAATTATTTTATTTAACGTCACCACAAACTGTTTGTAATTGGGTCAAGCGACGTCAGAGACCAATTTGTGCATTGAATATTTCCTTTGCGTCCCATTGTATCCGTTTAATTAACTCTGTGTGCATCTAGAAATGCTTTCGAATGAATATTGACTTATATTGGAATTTTCTCTGATGTTAACAAAACAGGGACTGTTACTTGCTTTGGACAATGATTATTTGAGACTTGCATAGTTCATGATCATCATCAGCAACCGTAATCAGTCCACTGCTGGACAATGGCCTCTCCTTAGAAGGGGTTGCCATAATCCCCACGCTAGGTGTGCAACTTGGGGATCGCAGTAGGTATAGGTGGTACGTAATCCAATAGAAAGACGCTGTTACCCGTCTTCTTGTTTTTTCTAAGTTGCCTCTTAGCCAAGGTCTTAAGGTCACCCAACGGAAGAAGATAGGAGGGTGCTATTCTTACCCGATCACCCCACGGGGAATTCCTACATAGTTGGTTAAAAGTTATCTATGCCATGCGAAACGAGACACAATATATATATATACAAAAAAAAACGAATACCCCAGGAGATATACGTCACTGTAGGTACATATAACAAAACGAGACACAAAATATAATTCGAACCCAGCAATGTGTAAAATAAATTACAAATTGGAATGAAAGGCATTAATTTAACACGAGCGAAGCGAGAAAAAAATTAACTCTATTTTAAATAAAATCACGGCAAATTGTAACGTATGTGAGCACCCTAGCGGGGATAAATTAGGAGCTGTGCAAACGAGGTTATTATAAAGATGACGACCGGTAACATAACATTTAGTTTGCTACAAAATGATGTAACTCAGTAGTAGCTCTATCTCATAGAGGCATGTCAGCGGCTATTCGGCTTCACCCCCTCGGAGACTAGTTACCTTTCAAAGGTTTCTTCCTCAACAGCAAAAAAAATTAGGTAATCCTATAGAAAGACGCTGCTATCCATCTTCTTGTTTTTCCTTAGTCGTGTTTTACGACACCCAACAGAAAGAAATGAATGGGTGCCATTCTTACCCGTACTGGGCTACCTTTTTTTTGGGAAACCTTCAAAAGGTTCTCGGGAGCTTTGGGGCTCGATCAGGGTATGTGGGATTCTTACCCACTAAAACCACCGTGGCTGTCATATTGGTACATGAGAGGTACCCCAGGGCTCTCCGGTGGGGTCTGCATTAGGAGCCCCTCAGTGTCTTGCCTTTGAGCACGCCGCCGGGGGGCGCATTGTAGCCCCTCGGAACCTGTCACGGTGCTGGGCGTCGCAACCCCGCCAACGTCCTCCTCCAAGTCACCGCCGTACTCAATGGACGTCCTAGGGCCCACACCCCGAACGTCCAGCAAATCCGAAGGACCCGTACCGGGCTACCTAGTTTAATATTAGATGACCATGTGTTGAAATCAAACTACTTTTCCGGATTATATCGCGGTTTATTTTAGATTTTACTATCCCGACGTTTCGAATGCTTTGCAGCACCCATGGTCACGGGAGGACTGAGATGTTGAACGTTCTTATGTCATAATTATGCGGATGTACCCTCAGATCTTCTTAGTTATTATTGTTGGTCCGATCTATGCAGTAAGAGCTTACAGTATCTTGAGGCCGTGCAGTGCTTTGCTTGATATTGGATTTAATTATATTTAATTATCACAGGATCCCAAGCCAGTGGTAACACCCAACCATCTTCTCTAGTGAAATTAGGATGTTTTTTGATTTCAATAGCCTCACGAATCATCCTAGGTAGGAATCGGTGTTCTTTTGCGAGGATTTGAGGATTATCAAATCTAATATAATGGTGGGTGCGATCCTGAACGTGTTCACATACTGCAGACTTCGTACAGCGTCGGTGTTTCACATCAGCTATGTGTTCTTTAACGCGAGTTTTTATTGCGCGCTTTGTTTGCCCAATGTAGGAGAGCCCACAGTCACAATCGAGTTTATAAACTCCTGCATCTTGTAGAGGTATATGGCACTTGATACAACCGCGATATAATCCGTAAAAGTAGTTTCATTTCAATGTGTAATATTCGCGTAAGTAAAAGACAACATAATGTGACCTTGTGTTTTTAACTTTAATTTTTTATTCAACTTATTGGAGAGACAAGCAAGACGTTTGCCTGATGGTAAGCGACACGACTGCCAATATACCGTTATAGACTATAAAATGCGCGAAGCAATATGTAGAACTCGTTCCATCATTTCCGTCAACTATCTTCACTTAATCCCCACCAGATAATACGGGGCGGCCATTATCCTGCGCAGAGTCCTCGCGGGACCTTTGCAGGCATCAACTATTTTGTATATAGTCAAGTTAGTAAAATAAATGTGAGGTCATAACGCACAACGATCCTAATATAGGTGGCGTGTGTGTTCAGAAAATGGTTGCAATAGAAGGGAGGCACGCAACGAGGGTGGGGACACAGGGATGAAGTTATAACCAGTTATGTTTTAACTTTATGTGAGTGACGGAGGGAAAATGTGGTCGTTTAGTTTTAGGGACTCCGGCTGTTAAATTCGTGGTGATATTTTTATTTTAGCTTTAGTAGCGCGTGAAATACGGACCTTGTTTATTCGTGACTATTATAATGTGGGTGGTCGTTAAGTCGAAAGAAACAATGACTATTAAAATAAATAATAGATACTGTTGAGTTAGTAATTTTTTTTATATATCTTATGACCCGTGGAGTTGAGAATTGCACCCTTTCATCGCCTTCCGTTGGTTGCCCTTACGAGGCCACTAGAATACCGATAGCAGAGTCTTTCTAATGGATTAACTACCACATATACTTACTGTGATCTTCAAGACGCCTGCCAAGTGTGGGGGTTATGGCAACCCCTCCCTTCTGAGGGGTAGGCCCTTGTTCAGCAGTGGACTCCGTTCGGACCTTGCCAGGGTTTCTCCAGCGCCAGATGCTCGCTAGAGCAAATCCTGGGGTGCAGAAATGCTCGCTCCTTGCATCGTCGCCCGCCTATGTATTTGAACCTATAGACTATACTATTTAAAATAGAATGTGACATATAAAAGAAAATCGAATTGAGCAGTTCTAAAGGGACTTTATACTAACACGAGGCTAAAACCACGAGCAAACCGCACGACGAGTGAAAAAAGTGAGTGCAAAACTTGAACGAAATACCACAAATACCCTATTATGGGCCAACTTCAAGAAAGAAAATATCCGCCTCCTATTTTATCTAGTAGTTCAGGCACGAAGCCTAAAATATTCAAGATGAATTAAAAAGAAATCCAATAAAACTCTCTTGGGTAATTAGTAATGTCAGAATATTTTAAGTTCACTGTTTCTATCGGCTCGGCATCACGCGTGAATGGCTGGACTAATTTCGCAAATTCTCTTTTTTTTTTATTGTTATTGTCAGGAGGTTCTTACTAAAAAAAAAGAATATTGCTCAGAGAATTTGAATATTTCGCGGGCGAAGCTGCGGTGGACAGCTAGTTACATATTAAACAAGTAATAAGTTTTAAAAAATTAAAACCCGACTACGGATAAAATATTATATAGCCTATAACCAGCGGACAATCAAGACGCTTCTAACGACACCCTACTTGTCAAATTATGTTAAGTAGACTAGAAGATAATGCGGGAACAGATGAACATACATACATACATTTTTCAGTTAAAATCATAACCCTCCCTCCGTTCCGTAGTCGGGTAAAAACAAACATATTCCAATGAGCAAGAAATATAATACCAATTGTGGGCAACGAAATAAGGTCTGCTCACTAATAAAACGTTTAAAAGCAACTGAGTAATACGACAAACTTTTTTTTTAACGTAAAAATAAAATTCTCCGTAACAGAATTTAAAACACAAACTACTTTCACAACATACTCGTCCTTAATTTTACTAGCTTCTAACGAGTTTCCAGATATATTTATATTCCCCGAAACTTTGAGTATCAACTCTGAAAGGCTCTCGAGTCTCGGGGAGGGTTTAAAAACTTTTGTGTTGTGTTAAAGTCGTAAAGTATTCGTTTGTTGCCTTTTTCGGGATGCATGGAATGTAAATGTTTTGAAGTTACCCCCTTAGCGTTTCAGGACAAAAATGAATAAGTTACGAGCTCATTCATGGAAAAACTTTGAAATATTTTTTCTGTGTTGACTTTTGAACTTTTTTTTGTGTTTATAAGCCAACCACTGTAACGTTATATGCCTTTGTTTACGCTAGGTTAAATCTAATATATAAAATTCTTGTTTGTTACCAATCTCCTCCGAAACGGCTGAACCGATTTGTATGAAAGTTTGTGTGCATTTTGGGTAGGTCTTAGAATAGGTCGTACAGTGTATTTCCAACCGCTAGGTTAAGCAACATAAGGCAAGGTCATTGCATAGATGTTTGACCAAGCCTATGTGGGCATCTAAAAACGTAAAAAACGCCGGCGGAGCTGCGCGGGTCGGCTAGTACTATAATAAAGCTGGCGAAACTCCGTTTATCCCTATTTTCAATTTCATTACCGAAAATGGCCGAGGTTGGTGATTATTCAGATGTAATGAGTGCCCACCACTGAAGTAGAATCAAAGTTCAGGAGAGTCTCCTGGGAGAAACCCAACTCGTCGGATTGATCTGAATTTGGCAATGCCAGTATTATTTAATTATATGTAGGTATAGTATATATAAGAGCATCGTCGGCTACTAAGTATCATGACGTAGCTGTGTGCAGCTAATCATAATCTTTAAATAGTATAAAACAAAGCTTTTCGCGTCTGTCTGTCCGTCTGCCGCTAACTCCTCCTAAGTCACGCAACGGATATATAGGGTTACAGGAAAAGTCGTGCTAGATCCGTTAAGGGCGTGGAGTACCCATCATTTCTGACTTATTTCACTATGAAACACCCCACCCTAAACTTAACCCTTTTCGAGATTTTCAACATTAAATTTTTTATTGAAAATTGCCGATTTTTAGGCTATTAAATTTTATTTTGTTTAAGTTAAGTCTAAGGTTTTTTTTTTTTACTTTTTTTTATTTTGGTTAAGTTTAGGGTGGGGTGTTTCATAGTGAAATAAGTCAGAAATGATGGGTACTCCACGCCCTCAACGGATCTAGCACGACTTTTCCTGTAACCCTGTATAAGCGGTTTTCAGTTATTAATATTTATTTATAATATGAAATTATATTATAAAGAACTTCGTTTTCCCAGTAAAACATAACTTGGGTTTATTCAACTCTAAACTGAACAAGCATCTTATGGGTAAGCGAAGCGCAGTCCGCATTCCGATTTCAAATTAGATCCCCTTCGTAAGTTCCTTAAAGAAGCTTCGAAACGCTACTTTGAATCCGCGTCCCGTCACGCGAACAGTTTAATCCGCGTCGCCGCCGATTACGCCCCTAGTCCTTCTGACTCGCGCCGCAGACCACGGCACGTACTGCTCGACCCTCCTGACCCCATGACGGTCCTATTGGACCGGGATGCGCCGAACCCTCCCCGACAACCGTATGCAACACTAGCTATCAGACACCGGTCTCGCCGGCGAGGCCGAAGGGTCGTACGTATGCGACCTCAACGACGTGCATCACCCCACTGAGTTTCTTGCCGGTTCTTCTCAGTGGGGGCGCGTTGTGAACCGGTGGTAAAGTCAGCCCTCTCTTAAATGACAGCCCAAGCCGAGGCCGTGCCTCCCTGAGGTGCCCTTGAGCTCATCGCTACTTCTGCCGTAAAGGCTAGAGCGCTTTAAGCGCTCGCCTCCTATTGTCCGGTGAAGCTGTAATGGCCATCTGCGGCCAACAGCGTATATCATTCCCAAAAAAAAAAAAAAAAGTAAGCGCAGTCCTTCCTAGATCACATCTTAACTTACCATCATATGTGTGTGTGTGTGTGTGTGAATATGTGTGTTACCATTGTCGTCAAGCGCAAACCTATTATTTATGTAAAAAGAAACAAAAAAGCGTGTTATTTGTATAATGTAGATATCATTTTTTTTAATCCGTTGTCTGGTTACCATTGTGCAGGCTCCTCCTGATTTGAGATCAGATGACGTGTCTGGGTTATTATTATTATTTTATTTATTTTACAATACCAAAAAATCATCGATGTTAAATGCCGCCAAGTTTATTGAAGCAAGACGCGAGCGTAACAAGAAAATTCAAGACATTAACCTAACATGTCGTGATTGATATTCAATTTTTACCCTCCATGCAAGTCACTCCGGTAATTACCTCGCCTCGGGTACACTGTTATTGAATAATGCCTACCTACGTCAGATTATACCATCGATACCATGTAGGTATCTATATAAAAGTTGGTTTTCACGAGATCAGTATTGTGGAGTACGGTTCCTTTAAAAAAGGAATTTTTAAACACTGTAGCCGGTGAACTTACTGGGCTCAGGTTGTTTAATAACTTATGTCTCGAGTAGCGAGCGGCCACATCGCTTGAAGAACCAATAACGGATGGAAAAGAAATGTTTTCGAGTGGTGACCACGAACCGGATGATGCAGCCTCCTTTGTTCAGCAGTGGACGTCTTCCGGCTGATGATGATGATGATGATGAACGAGCGGCAGTCTTTAGGCAGGTGTGTCGCTTACGTCATTTAGAAAAAATACATAGAAGAAGAAGAAGAAAAAATACATTTATTTAGACGATGAACGACGCATACACAAAAATAATAAAAGCTTAACCTAAACATCTGTAATGTTTATTTTTTTGTTATTTTTGTGTGTGCGTTTTATCATTTATATCTATTATTTGTAATATAAAAGAAACCAGAAATGAAATAAAAACAGGTACAATAATAATTATATAGACATCGTACGCCGCATTTCCGCCCAAAATGGTACTATAATAACTTCTAAACAACTCATGAGCTTCTAAACAACTATTAATTATTAATATCTTACAACTGTTTCGGGAAAATAAGCAAGATTCTATAGGAGCTAATGAAGATTACGGCTAGGGACCGTGACAACTAGTACAATTTTGTCGTTAAAAAGGTCTCCACTCACGTAAGATAACGTGAATTGTTAGCACGCAAGCACCCCATAAGCCGTCAACGCGTTTTAACTTCTATACAATAGACGCGGACCGCCTTTTCATGCCGAAATTGAGGTCTTAGTTACCGTTCAAGAATAAGACTTACACAATAGTGCAAGTGTAGTTTTTTTTATGCAACCTGGGGACGAGAAAAGCAAGATGTTCATGTGCTGGTAAATACGCTTGCCTAAAGACAGCTGCATTACACTGTCGCTTGTCACCCTGTAGTTATTAAATATAGTGTATCCGGTAATTGCATCAGCTACAGTGCAGCCCTTCGCACCGGAACACAGTAATGTTTTCGCACTGCTGTTCGTTCGGTGACAGAATATCTAACACTGCTGTGTTACGTAGGTATCTTGCACAAGGAAGCTACCATCTAGAAAACGAATTATGGAGAACGCATAAATGGGAAAAATCGTGACAAAAGGTAAGTAGCTAAACATATGTTAGTCTCGGTGGTCAATAATCGCTGTTGATCGCATGTCTCAGCGTTGGATTCCAGAGCAAAGTTTGTTTAAAACTTTACTCTGGTGTACGAGGTCCGATCTGAGAAATTGAATCCAAGTTTGAAATGTGCCCAAAGACGTCATAGATGTATGGAATCCTAATAAGTCTTTGCCTAAAACAATGGAATAATAGTAAAATCTATAGTCATGGTGTCTAATTATTGATTAAAGACAATGCTGATACGAGTAGAGCTTAAAAAAACAATGCTAAATAACGCAGTCATTAGTATAGAGTTTCCAGGTGAGGAAATGTTTAAAACTTTGGAAGTGTTAATTACCTAGCAGGTTTAGTAGAATGGTAAATTTGTAAACTGTAATAGACTTAGACTTACTAAGACGATACTTGGCAAAGTACCTACGCCCAGACACAGTCCCGCGAGACTATCAGCCACGATTCTAGAGCCGTTCAGAATTTCATAGATGTCTCATCCTGAATTATGAGATTATTAATTTTAGCATTTAATTTGAAAACTTAATTTATCTTTATCATTACACTATGAATGTTCCCAATAGGCTAGAAATGCTAGAAAATACTTATACTCCAATAATTTAACCGCTATTAAATGAAATCTTTGTACATACTAAAACGATCAATCTATCAAAGAGAATGAGACTGGTGCAGATGAAAAACACGCCAAAAAGATTTGAACAACCAGATTGGGGGCGTTATCTCCAACTTCGTGAAGACCACTTCCAGATAACATCAACTTCGTGTATTGCGATTTTCGTAGCGTATTGCGAGCGAGTGGTAGAGCTAGCCCTTAAGCGACAGCCCAAGCCAAAACAGTGCCTCCCTGAGCTGCCCTTGAGCTCGTCGCTCCCCTGCCCATCTGCCTCAACTTCTCCTGTAGAGCTGCCATGGTCATCTCCGGTCAGCAGATCACCATACAAAACAGAATCCTGCTTGTTAGTTAGCTAAAAGGAATCCATGCCCAAATGTCAATAAATCAGTCCGTCCAATATATAAAACTTTCCACATCAACTAATAAATATATAAGGTGATGCTCCTATGCTTAATACCATCATATTCCGTTTCCTATTCCCTCATCCATCCTCCATCCTATTAATTCAGAAGAATAGAGAACCAGGTCCCACTTCTTTCTTCCTAATTTCCATCGCAGGTCTGCTGGAAGGAATTTACTAAGAAATAACCAGTGCCTTTGTACTATTATTTCCTATATTTGATATTTCCATTTATGTTATTGTGAGTTAAAAAATAACCATCTAGGTATACCTACCTAGATGGTTATTTTCTAGATGGTGGTTATTTTCTAGATGGTTATATTTTACCTACTTAGTACTACCGTACCAAGTAGGTAAAATATTCTTTAGTAAATTATTATTTTGTTCCCGTGTAAAAGGTTCCTACTGTAGCTGGAGAAGTTATTAGGCCTCAAGAGACTTATAACGAATGTTTCATGTAATGAGCGCCCGTGTATGCTAAGTAGCACTCGTCTTGTTACTAACTACTTTAAAAAACTCTTACTAGATACCTTATATATACGCACTTAAAGTGGTAGGTACTCGTATATGAAGAAACACGCTGCTTAAGTGAATCTGGAAGTTATGTTTCGTGTATTGTTTCTCCAGTGTATTTTCATTACTGCCGACCTTCGAACTTGCTCCTTTCGCCTTCCTGTTGTATCTCACTTTTATTAGTCGGCAAATTACCTCGCAGTATTGTTTATATTAATGTTTTGAAGTAAATTTTAAGAACTGGACCTGATTTATGGTTCTTAGGGTTAGTTATTTATTGTGTTTCAAGAATCTAGTATAAATTGTTTTAAAAACAACGACGGATAATCCTGTGTATGTATGAGAGAATTCTATTAGCGCTTCTGTACACGACGCCGCTGCCGCGCCACCACTGCGCCGCTACCGCAACGTTGTCCGCCAGTATTTCTACTAAGGTCACATCACACCAAATCAGCCAAGGCATGTCGCTTGCGTGACATATACACGCACGTAGACATGACGTATACCTAGCCCGGTGTGTCAAAGGGGCACGGCGTCTCTACGACGTGGCACGCACACGCATTCGGTGTGCCGTGGCCTTTATTGTTATTAAATTGCCGGCCGTGGACGTGCTTTACTTTTTAATAAATCTTTTAATTTGCCGACAGAATACTTGCACCCAATACTTTCTTTATAGAGCGGCACACGAAAAATTGACAATAATCCTACGCTATCTAAAGACGAAATTTTCTGAATTCTTGTATATTTTATGTGGTTAAACATTTTCACGATTTACTCCTTATCTTTTGTAGAATTTTGTTTGTTTCTTTACCGTTCCCGTTACTATATGTTTTATTTTAGTATAGGTCTTCGATCACAAAATACATCACGGACACGAACGGTGTACCGGTTTTCAATCAAAATCATTTGAACGACTCTACGTGCGCTTACCCCGCCCGCACGTATTTTGGGCCGGCACGTGCAAGCGACACCTCTTGTGACCGCGAGAATACGTACTCAGAACTGAGCACGACACTATACCCTGCTTTTCTTTAAAAGATTAAACATTTAATATAGGGCCAGTAGGGTCGAATATAACATATTCAACCCTACCAGTTGTATTTGCCATCGCGCCTGCGTTTATACATTTATTATTAAATTTTTGATCCTGTAAATAAAAGCAGGGTATACGAATATGTACCCTATAGGATAGACTCCATAATCTGTAAAACAAACAAAAAGATTAACAAAAAAAACCCCAAAAAATACTCAAGCTTCCCTAAACCCCGACAGATATTTTTTTCACATAACACATTTATAAACGTTCTCTATATAAAAGAAAAAAGTTTGCGGCTTACCCCACTGATCCGCACAAAAGTATGAAGTATTGCGAGTATTTAACCGCGCTAAGGGACAGATACGTTTCCAGAGTTAACCCCCGGGGGCCGGAGTATTTGCTCTGAACGCGATACGGTTTGGCAGTAACATTTTAACTTAGTTTAGTGAGGAGCCGGCCAAGGAGCTAAAATGTGTACGGTGTAGCTGTAGTTGCTATTTATGTGACGGGTTATACGGTGGCTAAAGATCATGGATTATACCCAAAAGTTTGTGTGTTGGATACATAACTACAACAAACATTATGTGTGTCTGAGTGTTAAATATCTACCTTCCTCATCATCATCACCAGCCGGAAGACGTCCACTGCTGAACATAGGCCTGCCCCTTAGAACGCCACATGAACGGCAATTGGCTATTTGCATCCACCGATTACCTGCGACGCGCACAATGCCGCCTGTCCACCTTCCTGTAATAAATAATAATCAAATTCGTTTTGGCGATACGATTCAACAGACAGAGAAACATAGCTTGTCAAACTTATAATACGCCACTTTTCTAGTCGGTGTTTAAAAATGATGCTTCGATGTGTGCAGTGATAGTATCCTTCATTGCTGTCATCGATTATAGACTCGATTATCATTTGCAAGTATCAGGCAATATTACAGCAAAGTAGTAGAGTCAATGATATTTTTAACCGACTTCAAAAAAGGAGGAGGTTCTCAATTCGTCTGTACATATATACAGACGAATTGAGAACCTCCTCCTTGAGAAAATATATATATATTTTTTTTTTATGTATGTTATGAACCGATTTGAAAAAATCTTTCTTCCATCCATTCTTTAATCCGTCAATTGGGTCCCATAAAAAATTATTGCTTAGTAATAAGTAGTTCCTGAAAAAACAAGGATGTTGACTGCGCAGGAAAGCCTATATAGATGACTTTATGTCGCTTTTTAAGGACAAAAATGGTCATAACTCTGGCAAATATTTACCAATTTCAATGAAAATAAAAAATTTCAATGATTCTTTTTTATTCGAAAGAAGAAACCACTGTAATGAACCTGTATGAATTTTATCACAACCAGATAAGAACTTCCTGGAGGACCATGAATGATATGGAGGAATTTATCTGGTAAAAACCATAAAACTAATGTTCTCCTTTACATTTCTCTGACAAATATGAATCGATTTCGATGATTCTTTTTTTATTTGAGAGAGTAAACTACTATTATGATTCCATGCAAATTTCATTACGATCGGATAAATTGCTTCTGAGTTTCTGAAGAAACATGAATTATGTAAAAGTATGTAGACGATAATGTGAAATCATAATGATGTCATAACCTACCTAGATCATTTTACCGTCTTCAATCTTTAAGTATGAAAATATCACTAAAAAGAACAAAATAAAATATTTTTAAAAAAAATTAACCGACTTCAATAACACTAAAAAGTATAAAATAATTTAAATATTATAGAAGTTGGTGCCAAATATACACAGCAGGTACGCTAACACCAACTTCTTTAATATTTAAATTATTTTATACTTTTTAGTGTTATTGAAGTTAGTTCAATTTTTTTTTTAATATTTTATATACAATAGATATGGCATTAGCGCACGAAAAATGAAACAACGAAATTCACCCAAATTGGGATGAACTAGCAATAAGTCTTGCGTCGGTAAAATATAACAAACGTGACGTGTGCCTTTGACAATCAAGTAAAATGCCTTCATGCGTGTTTAGAAAATGCACAAAGTACTGTACGTCATCATCATCAGGCGGAAGACGTCCACTACTGAACAAAGGCCACCCCCTTAGACCACCACCATGAACGACAATTTGCCATTTGCATCCACCTGTTGCCTGCAACGCGAACCATGTCATCGGTCCACCTAGTGGGAGGCCTGCCAACCCTGCGCCACTGCCACGAAACGGAATACGTTTCGTGGCAGTGTGAACAGATTCAGTATTTTAATACTTTTTCAGTATTTTTATCCGTCGTTTTTGATGATCAGTATTTTATCGGTATTTTGCTGGAAGTCAGTATTTTTGAGTATATTACGGATAGTAATATCTTTTTAAAAAAATTGAACCGACTTCAATATCACTGAAAAGTATAAAATAATTTAAATTTTATAGAAGTTGTGGTTAGCGTACCTGCTGTGATTATTTTAAACTTTTTAGTGATTATTTTCATACATAAAGATTGAACCATCGAAGACGTCTAAAATGATCTAGGTAAGTTCACATCACATCACATTATCGTCTACATAATTCATGTTTCTTCAGAAAAAATATCAAATAAATTAAATAATGAAATTTGCATGGAATCATCATAGTAGTTTACTCTCTCGAATAAAAAAGAATCGTAGAAATCGGTTCATATTTGTCAGAGTAATGTAATGGAGAACATCAGTTTACCAGATAAATTCCCCCACATCTTTCATGGTCCTCCAGGAAGTTCTTATCCTGCTGTGATAAAATTCATACAGATTCATTACAGTAGTTTTTTTTCTTTCGAATAAAAAATAATCATTGAAATTGGTAAATATTTGCCAGAGTTATGACCATTTTTGTCCTTAAAAAGCAACATAAAGTCGTCTTATAGGCATTCCTGCAGGTTTTCTGCGCAGTCACCGTTCTTGTTTTTTCAGGAACTACTTTTTCGTAAGCAATATTTTTTTTATGGGACCCAATTAACGGATTAAAAAATGGATGGAAGAAAGATTTTTTCAAATCGGTTCATAATTGCCAGTTATGCGCGAACATAGGGTAAACTAACCAAATATTGACACCTTAAGGAGTAGCTGTACTAAACCATACAAAAAAGGCATTTACTTTTAATTTAAGCAACGTCATGGTAATCGATATCCCAAAAGGTTAAGGATAAGGATAAGGATAAGGTTAAGAGAATGTTTTAATGTTATTTTTATTACAAATCAAAGCACTTTAATCAATATTTTTACGTTAAAAAGAAATGTCTGAAATATCCAAATGTTGGCATAGGTAAACCTTTTATTGACAGGGAAAAATTACCTATTATTGTCCCCTCATTCGTTATGTGGATACATACTAAAATTAATAGAAGTTTTATGCAAATCAAATAGTATTCGAGTCAACTCGTGCGCGGGTGCTGCTTGGGGGGACTGGTCCGACTACTATCCCTTTGGCATTTTAGTTTGTTGTATTTTCGTCGTATTTTTTATTTTATTTGATATTTTGAACGGCAGGACACACTGTCGCTGGTGCTGATCTAATTGTAAAAAGACAAACTATGTTTAAAAAAAAAATGTGAAAGAAGGCAAGCCCGCTGAGTTTCTTGCCGGATCTTCTCAGTTGAGGCCGCGTTGTGATCCGGTGGAAGCTTTTAAAAAAAAAATGACCGTTCAAAAGTGCTAGCGTTAAGCCTATTTGAAATAAACATTTTGAATTTATTTAATAAATTTTCGCTATTTTTAAACTGTAGGAATTGCCACTTATCATAAATTAGGTTGGAACATAAGTGCATTATAATATAAATAACACTTCACTATTACTTATTGTGAAACATGTTCATAGTCTGACGCCTGGGTATAGCCATATTGGTTTAGAGAAACATTGAAAATAACTTCCATATTTTGGATATCAAGGCTATTAAGACTATTTTCTGATCTAATATCTAGTTCAATGTCTGGGCTGAGGTTCTGTGATTCTGGCTTTGGCATTTCTTCACTTTTTTCACTGCAGAAATACCAATTTTTTAAAGATATTTTAAGATACTAGCAATTCTCTGCGGCTACGCTCGCTATTAAATTTTTTCCACCCCATTTAATCCCTACAGGAGTGGAATTTTCAAAAACCCTTTCTTAGTGGATGCTTACATCATAAGAAGAATCTACCGCCGAAATTTCAGGTTTCTAGGTCCAGCGGTTTGGCCTGTGCGTTGAATCAGTCCGTCAGGACAAGTAATTTAAAGATAAATTAATTTAATTCAAAAAGAAACATAAATTAATTTATGCCCTTTTTGAATTACAATAGAAATAAAGCATATTTTACCGCGATGGCAAAATTTATAATAAAACCTCTTTTTGGCATGAGTTTCAATAAAATGGTTAATGACTTATTTTCGATACCTAATATTGGCACGGATAAAAAAGTATTAAAATCGTCAGTTAAAGCAAAAAAAATATTGGCTGATTAATTCTTATGCTCTCATAAATCAAATAACATTTGTTGCTAAAATTTAAAACATCAACTATATAAACAAAGATTAAAATGGGTCTTACTTTAGCAAGAAGTCAGGATTTAGATTTTTTTTTACATCCACGTACAGACTTGTCACAAAAGTATTTATTCTGACGCCTTATTGAAAAAATATCTATTTCTGTGATGCCAGTACTCTAACGTATAAATATACTGATAATTACCTGTTTAGAATAAAATGTATTGGGGCCTGGTAACCTTAATATAGATAAAAAATGGTAAGGTGCCAATAAATTGGTACGGTGTCAATATTTGGTTAGTTTACCCTACATAGAAAATAAAAAAATAAAAATTATATACAGATGAATTGAGAACCTCCTCCTTTTTTGAAGTCGGTTAAAAAATATGGTACCACTATGTGCCGTTGTCCTCGCGAATATCCATGTTCAGGTACTTTCATAAACATATTAATTACATTTAGAGCATGGATCAATAAATAAGAGACAAAATATTAGATGTAGTATCGTTATTTAACTACACAATGCATTATGAAATAAACAAAGTCTGAACTTTAAGTTTTTTGTTGTATGAATTGGTAGTTAGGTCCGTATGCATGAACACATTTTGTGACATTATTGGGATAATGGGTCGGGCGCATAGGTGCGATGACGTCAAAGTCGAGAACGTCGACCAAGCCGTCGAGGCACCTGCCGTTGCCGGTGGTGACGTAATTAATTTCGTTCCCAATAATGTCAATCACCGCCCCGATATCTTAGACATGGCCCTCCTGAAGGGCGTGACCCTCCGGTTGCGCTCCTTAGAGGTTCTCCATGAGCTAGATTCTGACCACCGACCGGTCCTAATGGAACTAGGTCCGCCACCCATTTCCCAGCCGGTCACTAGGACCGTTCTGGACTGGCATCAGCTAAACACCTGTTTAGCCGATGCCGACTCTCCGAATCTTGCCCGCTTCCCGGCGCAAATCTCGTCCCCTCAGGACACCGACCAAGCGATCGGCGCTTTCACCGATCATCTCAAATCGGCCATCAGCCAGTCCTCCCGGCAGGTTGAAGCGGACAACTTTTACGCTGTGCGCTTCAAGCTGCCCGATGACATTAGGGAATTAGTCCGCGCTAAAAACGCGGCTATTCGCGCGTACGACTCCTACCCCACCGATGCCAATCGGGTCCGCATGCGTGCTTTGCAGAGGGACGTGAAGCGCAGCATCGCGGAACTCAGGGAGGCTCGATGGGGAGGGTTTCTAGAGGAGATCTCGCCGTCACACCAGGCTTACTGGCGGCTCGCGCGATCCCTCAAAACCGACACCGTAGCTACCATGCCCCCCTTGACCCGCCCTTCAGGCGACCCACCCGCGTTCGAGGACGACGAGAAGGCTGAGGTTCTCGCTGACTCTCTAGAGAGTCAGTGCACACCCAGCTCCGCTCCCGTCGATCCGGCGCACCTCGATCTTGTGGATAGGGAAGTAGAGCGCAGGTCCTCACTCCCTCCCACCGAATCCCTCTCCCCGGTCACGCAAACCGAGGTGGAAGACCTGATCAAAGGCCTTAAGCCGAAGAAAGCACCGGGCTCCGACGGCATCTCCAATCGCGTTCTCAAGGTTCTCCCTGTCCATCTGATATGTCTTTTAGTGACTATCTTCAACGCAGCCATGTCCCACTGCGTCTTTCCTGCCGAATGGAAAGACGCGGATGTAGTGGGTATCCCTAAGCCGGGTAAGCCTCGCAGCAGCCCTGCGAGCTACCGGCCTATCAGTCTTCTCAAGTCTCTCGGCAAACTCTATGAGCGCTTGCTATTAGCGAGACTCAAAGACTTTGTCAGTTCTAATAATATCCTTATTGACGAGCAGTTTGGCTTTCGAACCAGACACTCTTGCGTCCACCAGGTGCACCGCCTCACGGAGCACATCCTGACCGGGCTCAACCAGCCCAAGCCCGTCTACACAGGCGCCCTATTCTTCGATGTTGCCAAGGCCTTCGACAAGGTCTGGCACAACGGCTTGATATACAAGCTCTTCCAGTTAGGAGTCCCCGATAGGCTCGTACTCATCATACGAGACTTTCTCTCGAATCGTACCTTTCGATACCGGGTCGAAGGTACGTTTTCTTCACCCCATCCTATACAGGCCGGAGTCCCTCAGGGCTCCGTGCTCTCTCCCCTCTTGTTCAGCCTGTTCACGAACGACATTCCTCGTTCGAGCAGAGTCCAACTCGCCCTTTACGCGGATGATACCGCTCTCTATTATTCCCATAGGAACATGTCCTTTTTGACGCGTGCTCTTCAAGCCGCAGTCGACGCCCTGGGTCAATGGTTCCGTACGTGGCGCATAGAGGTGAACCCGGAGAAGAGTGCCGCGGTGGTCTTCTCCCGGGGACCCGCCAATATGTTCTCCGCGCGGAGCCTTCGGCCCAACAGACGACTAGTCCCAATATCCCTATTCAATCGCCCTATCCCTTGGACTAGGAAGGTTAAGTACCTCGGAGTCACCTTGGACTCCCGCATGACTTTCGGCCCGCACATTAGGTCCGTCCGCAATCGAGCGGCTTTCGTATTAGGTCGCCTGTATCCCCTTCTCTGCAAGCGGAGTAAAATGTCGCTTAGAAATAAGTTGACATTATACAAAGCTTGCATTCGCCCTATCATGACTTACGCGAGTGTAGTTTTCGCGCACGCCGCCCGCACCCATATCGATAGCCTCCAGGTTATCCAGAATCGTTTCCTCCGTCGCGCCGTCGGTGCCCCGTGGTACATGCGGAACGTAAATCTGCATTCCGATTTCAAATTAGATCCCCTTCGTAAGTTCCTCAAAGAAGCGTCGAAACGCTACTTTGAATCCGCGTCCCGTCACGCGAACAGTTTAATCCGCGCCGCCGCCGATTATGCCGCTAGTCCTTCTGACTCGCGCCGCAGACCACGGCACGTACTGCTCGACCCTCCTGACCCCATGACGGTCCTATTGGACCGGGATGCGCCGACCCCTCCCCGACAACCGTATGCTACACTAGCTATCAGACACCGGTCTCGCCGGCGAGGCCGAAGGGTCGTACGTATGCGACCGCAACGACGTGCATCACCCCACTGAGTTTCTTGCCAGTTCTTCTCAGTGGGGGCGCGTTGTGAACCGGTGGTAAACTCAGCCCTCTCTTAAGCGACAGCCCAAGCCGAGGCCGTGCCTCCCTGAGGTGCCCTTGTGCTCGTCGCTACTTCTGCCGTAAAGGCTAGAGCGCTTCAAGCGCTCGCCTCCTATTGTCCGGTGAAGCTGCAATAGCCATCTGCGGTTAACAGCGTCCATCATTCCCAAAAAAAAAAAAAAAAGAACACATTTTGTGTATGAACATAAACTTGGGACCATCAAAAAACGCTGGTAGAGCGTTTTATTTATTTTTGACCGAAAATAGCACAGTTTTTTAGAAATCATTAAAAAAACTTTAACTAACGGAGTTTGTGAGGTTTCTTTTTTGCTCTCTGAGATGTTAGATGAATAGGACACTAACATTTCTACATCAAAGATGTAACGCTCACACGTGTTCAGTTTTTTTTATTATCAGTATTTTTTCGAGGTGACCTCGGTACATTTCATATTCAGATTCATATCATTTATTGCTTTCCACAATGTTCAAGGACAGGGTTTCAGTATTTTTCGAGTAGGCCTCGGTATTTTCGTAAAATTTAATCAGGTCACACAGGTCAAAGGAGGTCAGGTCAGGTCTCGAGTGGCGCCCACGAACCATCGTGGGCGCCACTCGAGAACCTTTCTTCCCCAACGGTTATCGGTTCCTCGAGTGATGCGGCCTTCTCACTGCCACTTCTTCTACGAGCTATATCGGTGACCTTGGTTGTTCGGCGAATCTCCTCATTCCGGATTCTGTCGCGCAAAGAAACCCCGAGCATAGCTCTCTCCATAGCTCGTTGTGTTACTCTGAGCTTCTCTAAAAGGCCAGCTGTTCCACGTCTCAGTACCTGTTAGAAGTTAAATGCAAACGCCTGCAGATGAAATCATAGCATAAAACATGCCTTTAACTTTACATGCTATTGTTAACTCGATCACTCGTCCCTTTATAATTACTACGCGTCACCTGTTATCACGTCTGTAAATCTCTGCTAATAAATATAGTTATTTCCAACCAAATAACCTTTTTATTCCATCATAAATATGTTATCACTGGCAACACACATTAGTTAAAAACCTTTCAATTCAATTCAATTTCAATTCAATTTATTTGCATAAATGTGGTGCCTATAAAGATGGTACATAAGAAACATAGCGAGCGATATACATTTGCCTTTAAATAGCATGCAAAGTAATATTCAAATTCATATTGAATTTTAAAAATGTCAAGCCTGGATAATGTCACATTTATAGCTTAATTAAAACCAACCTTTGTTTTCAGGCACTGCGGAATTTCAGTACTGTACAAAAGTAATTAATAAGGAAACGATAATATCATACGTTAACTATACTTATATGAGAAAATATTTTAATTACATTTGTATATCTATCGTTTATAATTATTGAGTAAAGTTAAAATAAATATAAAAGGAGTAGAATATTAGCATGAAGTTTAAAATTTGTGTCCGGTAAATAGCAATAGGCTTACCTACCGCCTATTATTTACGACTTAATATAAGACTATTACACCCCAATAATTTAAAAAAATCCCTCAGAATACCCAAAAATTGCTACATTCAAAGTCAAAAGTCAAAGTCAAAAATAGTTTATTTCAAATAGGCTTAACGCTAGCACTTTTGAAAGGTCATGTATTTTTTTTTTTTTTTAAAAGCTACCACCGGATCACAACGCGGCCTCAACTGAGAAGATCCGGCAAGAAACTCAGCGGGCTTGTCATTTTATCACTTTTTTTTTTTTTAAACAGTGTGTCATGTTACAGTTAGATCAGAGCGACAGTGTGTCTTGCCGTTCAAAAGATCAAATAATACAGGGAAAAAAAATAATAAAATACGACGAAAGTAGGTACAACAAACTAAAAAGCCAAAGGGATAGTAGTCGGACCAGTCCCCCCAAGCAGCACCCGCGCACGAGTTGACTCGAGCAGCAGCCATCACTCCCCTCAACCATATTGGAGGGAAGGGGGTGACCCGCCACACGAAGCCGCCACAAGCAAAGACCTTTCGATGGCGAGCATGACCAATCCGATATCACAGTGGCACACGTCTAACATTTAACTTCTGCTGTTAAGCAGTGCCTCGTCAGGCAAGACACAAAGCACTTTAACATATTATTGATGTCATCAATTAATTGACTAGTGCAGCAGCCATCAGTTATCCAACACTTTATATGGTGTTACAAATTGTAAGCCTTAAAATTCAAAGCTTGCATGAGTCAGGCAGTTCAAGCCCACGCAGCTTTATCCTCTAGGTAATCCGAGATTTTATAATAAGCCTTTTTCGACAATCGGCTTTTTATCAAAGGTTTAAATTTATTCAGTGGAAGATCTCGGATATCCTGTGGCAGTTTGTTATAGAAGCGTATACTTTGACCCATAAAAGATTTGCCTGTTCTGTGGAGACGCGTGGAATGCAAAACAAGATCGTGTTTGTTCCGGGTATTAACACCATGAATATCACTATATTTTTTAAAAGATCCAATATTTTTCTGAACATAAACTAAATTTTCAAATATGAATTGTGAAACAACCGTTAGAATATCTATTTCTTTGAATTTTTCTCTAAGTGAATCGGTAGGAGCCAGATTATAAATGGCTCTCACAGCTCTTTTCTGCAGAATAAAAATGGCATTAAGTTCTGCAGAAGATCCCCACAGTAATATACCATAAGACATAATACTGTGGAAATAGCTGAAATAGACAATTCTAGCGGTTTCAACATCAGTTAAGCGTCTAATTTTTTTCACTGCATAAGCCGCGGAGCTTAGTCTACCTGACAGTTTCTCAATTTGTGGGCCCCATTGTAGCTTAGCGTCTATTGTTATACCAAGAAACACAGTCGAAACCTCAAGGTCCAACGATGCTCCATTAATTTCCACATTGGTAGCCACCGGTCTTACATTAGGTGTTACAAATTTTATACACTTAGTTTTGCTCTCATTCAGTTTTAAATTGTTAATATTGAACCAGTGGACGACTTTAGAGAGGACGTTGTTCACTTCGTCATAATCATGGAGTTTACGCTTAACTTTAAATAAAAGAGAGGTATCATCCGCGAACAATACAACATTAAGTTTATCCCATTATTATTGTATCTATTCAATATACTTCTAGGGTAATATTAAAGTATCACCATCTTATTTTCAATAAACTCTAAGAGCTTTTTCCGTAATTACGGGTCTACCATTAATATCGTCCAATGTGGCATAATAAGGGGATCTATTTACCTGGATTACGGGAGGTAATATAGCCGGTATTAAGGCCGCTTAGTATCTAGCGGGACCGAGCAGAGCGGTACTAAATGTAAAACTAAATAACTTAGTATATCCAGAATACATCGCGTATACAGCCATCAGATATACCGCGAATATTAAATTATGCTTTTTTTAAACAGGTATTGTTTTTGTTCTGCACGGGCCTAACCTCAAGATGAAAGGGCTTAGTTAGACCATAGTCCACCACGCTGGCCAAGTGCGTTTTTGGCGAACTTCACACGTCATTCGAAAGCTAGTCAGTTTCCTCACGATGTGTTCCTTCACCGAAAGCTAGTAACAATCGCACAAAGACGATTTGCACATGATTAATTAAAGAAATCAGAGAGAGGTGCGAGCCGGGGCTTGTACGCGCTTTGTTTCCAAGGCAGCGTTCGCCGCAGTCACTGCATTGTGAAATTATTCTTATTGATACTGAATTTACTTCTCGGTAATAAACACATGGCACTTAAAAGGTATTAAGTATCTTCAATATGTCCCCAGGACTAAATGAGTGAATGATTTATCAGTCAATTCAGTTGCAAGTGTGGTGCCTTTCTTCCAACTATCTCGACCCACTTGGCCGACTATCTGCACGCGAGAGTACTTGCTTGCTCCAGGCAAATCAGAATGCGATAATGACCTATTTTCTGGTCATTTTTTAATTTAAATCCTTGTCAAGACGAAAAGAACTATAAAATTAACTTTTAACGACCTTTTTATACATTGTACTAGGATAATGTAAGCCATAAAATCTCTATTGATGATCTAAATTACACCGTTATGGTCCTTGGACAAACAATTTAGAACGGTTAAAATAACAACATTTATTTTATACATAATGTTTATAGAAATTAAAATTAGACCTTCCCGAGTAACTATAGAGTCAACTACACACATCAAAAGTGTCTAGGGAGGGATCAACATATATTTTTGCAATAACTTTTCTCCTGATTGATATTAATTAAAATTTTCTTTAAGGATTCATCAAATAAAGTGTTTTCGTTTGTCACAGTAACGATAAACCAAGTCACCTTTGCATTAATAAAGAAATTTGCCATTTTCCTAATAAAGGGATTTTTGACATTTGAACCACTAACACAAAAGTTCGAAAAAAAGACTGAAATAACAGTTTTCTTTAAAATTTTATTGGGTAACTTAAACAATTAATAATCCGTGTTTCTACCGCGAACACTAACAACACAAGAACATCGGTTTGGCATACTCAAAATGAGTTCATCCAAATCACGCTGTGGAATGGCCGCCCATGTTCGTTGCAACAACAAAAAAAGGTCTTCTTGCGACTGGATACCCTCCATATTCGGCAGAGCTCTTCTCTGTAGCATATCCCATGCATGCTCAATCGGGTTCAAGTCTGGCGACTGAGCAGGCCAGGGCAGGGCATTGATGTTAGCTGCGGCGAGAGTCTGTCTTACAACTCTTGCGGTGTGCGGTCGTGCATTATCATGCATTAACTGAAATAAGGGACCGATTTGCACTTGTAGAGGAACGATGACGTCTGATACAATCGTCTCAGCATAAATTTGAGCGTTACGGGTACCACCTATAGCAATGCACAATCGTAGGATTCGATATCAATGGGCTCTTGAACACAGAAATTGGGCAGAAGAACAATGGCGTTTCGTGTGCTTTTCTGATGAGTCTCGTTTTGGTATGAGACCGGATACAAGACGTATACGACACTGGAGAACCCCTGGACGCCAACAGCGATTAAAATCCTGCCAGGAAGTCCATCCTTATAGTGGTGGAACCATCATGGTATGGGCGGGTATTTGGATCGGCGGAAGAACTGAGTTGATTTGGATCAGAGGCAACCTCAACGCTCAAATTTATGCTGAGACGATTGTATCAGACGTCATCGTTCCTCTACAAGTGCAAATCGGTCCCTTATTTCAGTTAATGCATGATAATGCACGACCGCACACCGCAAGAGTTGTAAGACAGACTCTCGCCGCAGCTAACATCAATGTCCTGCCCTGGCCTGCTCAGTCGCCAGAATTGAACCCGATTGAGCATGCATGGGATATGCTACAGAGAAGAGCTCTGCCGAATATGGAGGGTATCCAGTCGCAAGAAGACCTTTTTTTGTTGTTGCAACGAACATGGGCGGCCATTCCACAGCGTGATTTGGATGAACTCATTTTGAGTATGCCAAACCGATGTTCTTGTGTTGTTAGTGTTCGCGGTAGAAACACGGATTATTAATTGTTTAAGTTACCCAATAAAATTTTAAAGAAAACTGTTATTTCAGTCTTTTTTTCGAACTTTTGTGTTAGTGGTTCAAATGTCAAAAATCCCTTTATTAGGAAAATGGCAAATTTCTTTATTAATGCAAAGGTGACTTGGTTTATCGTTACTGTGACAAACGAAAACACTTTATTTGATGAATCCTTAAAGAAAATTTTAATTAATATCAATCAGGAGAAAAGTTATTGCAAAAATATATGTTGATCCCTAGACACTTTTGATGTGTGTATTTCTCCTAGGTTGGTCTTTACGAGCTATAACTGTCATGTGCCGATAAGGCATAAAGTTGATTTAATTTTGACACATTACTTACAATTCTATACAATGGATAGGTAAGGTTCTAAGATTTTACAAAGACACAATAAAATTGCGTTCTGATTGCTTAAATCATGATGATTCAGCCGGAAGACGTTCATTGTACTGAACAAAGGCCTCCCCCTAAAGGGGGCAGGTGGGTTGCCATAATCCCCAGGCTTGGCAGACGTCTTGTGGATCGCAGTATAGGTGGTAGGGTAAGAAAGACGTTGCTGCCTGTATTCGCCTAGTCGCCTCGTACGATACTCAACGGGAGGATATGCGTGGGTGCTATTCTTACCTGGACACTCCCTAGGTTAAACCATGGACCCTGGGACCCTGATGCCTACTTTTGGATATCTGGTGAATCAGACAGATTCCTTACGACACAGGTGTCAGAGATATTGCTGGCAGCAAAATGGACGACCGATGGTCACTCAACCACCAGAACATAGACTTCATAAATATAGATCTTAAACACAATCGCACCTTATTTAGATGTACTGTAGTCTTAAAATTAATAATAATAATATCTTGTGTAAGAGTTTCATACACTCTTACTGGTAACCATCTTAAAAATCTTATTAATTCAATAATATTAAAGGTATGTGATACATTGACAAGCCTATAAAAATGTGGGGACTCCCACAAGTGGTCTCCACCAGCCCCTACAACCACACCAAACGCCAACTCTTGGTCATCATCAGTTATTCAGTTATCCACTATCATCATCAAGTATCACTTATATCACATAATAATATTTAGTCAATAATAATCTACATATTAATCATTAAATAAATAGATATAATACTGGGTTGTCACTTACTCAGCGAATGCATCAAACCTCATGATGTTCGTCGGTTGCATCTCAATCATCAATGCAGTTCCTCAGATGGCACGTCTTTGATAAATAAATAAAGCGTCGGTAACACTTGGGACAATCCACACACGGTCATCAGATTTCAAACTAGGCAGAGCCTGTACTATGGAAACCAGACAACTGATACTAATACTTATATACATTTTTTTTGTAAATACATACTTGAATAGATAAATAACACCCAGACACTTGGTGGGAATCGAACCCACGACCCATCGAGTAGCAGCCAGGGTGTTCAACCACTAGACCAACGGGCCCGTCATTCATGAACACTCGAGTTTTTCCTGATTTCCACCCAACACTGAAAACGATTCGATCCATTCATGTGTTTATTTAAACGTGAATTTCACAGTTCTGTGCTCGTAATATTCTCCAAATATGCAGAAGATATCGTTCGAAGTATCGGATAACGATCGCCCCACGATTGCAACAATAAAAATTCTCAATACCTACTGTTGAAGGAATCCGCTAAATTCCCTCTTGAAGATATTCAAACGATAGTACTCGTACTTGTGATATCAAAATATTTTTAAGTTACACTATTTTGCAAGGAATATTTAAGTAGTTGAATCCGGTATTTTTCCTATAATAGATCCAACCGTTTATTTTCTTTTTGACAGCACCAGTAGAACGTAACTGCGTCGTGTTACGCAAAAGTTCACTTAAAGTGAAGTTCACTTTTAAAAGTTCAATTTAAGTGAAGTTCACTTTTAAACTTTTAAAAGTGAACTTTTGCGTAACATGACGCAGTTACGTTCTATTGGTGCTGTCAAAAAGAAAATAAACGGTTGGATCTATTATAGTTACAATTTAGATACGCTTATCGTGTCACGGTCGAAATTACTTAAGAATTTTTAATAAGAATCTCAGTGGTTTAATAGGCGGTAGGCCCTTTGTGCAAAAAACCGTCCAGGTATGTTCTACACCACCACAGGGTCAGATTCTGCATCCAAGCAGCGGTATGTAAACTTTGTTTTATGGTGAAGCACTCAAGCCAATTAAAAGCCGGACGGGAAATCTGACGCGGGCAATCTGTTCCAGTCCTTAGCTGTCCTCATTGTAAACGAAGAAGCAAATCGCTTTCCAAAATGCATGCTGTAGAATACCGAGAGGCTGGCTACTCTGCGCCTACATTGCTGTGTTCCGGTGTGAAGGGCACGGTAGCTGGTGAAATTACCGGACACAATAGACTTAATTGATATCTCGGGTGATAAGCAGAACTTGGATGTAGTTGCCTATGGGCAGGCGTGTTACTTATTATCTAGCGAAAGGCTTGCGCGTCTTGTCACTAGATTAAATAAAAAAAAGGGATGCGAGTTGAAATTTGCTCACAACTCATGAGAATAAGAACAAAATAAAATGGATAAAGTAAATGCCACTCAGTGAACACAACTATTAATAATAATTCTTTCTTATTTCAATTCCCTCTTTCCTTCTTCTATGTACTAATATTTCGTTTCATTTCATCGTATATAGTTTTCTTGTTATGAATTCTTCAACTATTCTTCAACACACTTCCAAGTAAGTATCATTGTCTTATTATTTTGTTTTTATGTCAATATTGTGTAATTATTTAAGCCCCTAGTTTATTTCTATTTTTAATTTAATACTTTACTTTGTGGAAAATGTGGTTGATTGTACATTTGTTTAATGAACACTTACTTATTGCACTGTCTGCTTTAATAATAAAATAATGTACAATTGTTTATATTTCTAAATAAATAAATAAAAAAAACCTTACTTTTTTCTGTCGAGGAAGAATCCTTCAAAAGATACCCAGTCTCCGTGGGCCGGGTTATGTGGGATTTTTACCCGCTAAAACCTCCCCGGTGACCTTCATCGACGCTATGAGTAGAGGCTCTCCTTTTGGAAGGACCAAAATATCTAAGGGAATATGGGTCAATAGGTAATAAGAGATGTCACTGTTAATAAATAAGAAGCAATCATATTTAATTTTGTCTCACCTCGTAAACGGCACGAAAACAATGTTTACACACGCGAAAACAAATCCCCACTCAACCTCAATAAATAAACACGTAATTAATCCCTCAGAGTTTGTTTAGTGGAGGGATGTATGGGGTGGACTAAAGACAAACACTTCAATGTCAATCTGACTTGGATAAGTTTTGGGTTATACGTGGATGAAGTTTTGACCACTATTAGCAGCCGGAAGAGGTCCACTGCTGAACATAAGCCTCCTCATTGTGGGGTGACATAATAAGCGCCAAGATTTTGCGTCAAGCCACGCCAGGTCTTTTGTAGAATAGACCATTACACACCCATCATTCGTTACATCAGCAGCAACCGAAGTACACCCACTGCTGAACAAAGGTCTCCCCCTTCGAAGGGAGGGGTAGTCATAATCTCCATGTTCGCCAAGTGTCTTGGGGATTGTAGTATAGGTGGCAGGTTATCCAATAGAACCATCCACCCAACGGAAGGAGATGGAAGGATGCTATTCTTACCCTATCAACCCACGGACAATTATGTATCCACAGAATAAAATAAATACACGACTACATTACCGCGGACAGGTTCTCTTGATCAGGCTCCTCAAGTTCCTACACAAGTCACTGTGGTTTACCTTACAACAATCAGTTTTTAAACTCGGCAATATCGTCCCCTTTTCCCATAAACTAGTAACTAAATTATCCCTCCCGCAACCTCAACCCCCCCCCTCTACCATCACAAAGACGTTCCATTATTACTTAAACAGTAATTACTCATGGCAGTTTCAAACTACAGACGAGGCAACAGAAGGAAACTTCAGGATGGTTAAGCTACTAATACACGGGCTATGACAATAACAACTGTGGCCAGCCAATAATACTCATGTATATACACATATATATAAATACATAGTATAAAACAGAGTCGCTGCACGTTTATGCGTCTGTCTGTCTGTATGTCCGCTAACTCTTCCTAAACCACGCAACAGATCTTTAAGCGATTTTCACCATTGGTTAGGTAATTGAAGTGAAACTTCTTATGCGACTTCCAAAAATGTTATCACATAACGCGTTAAGCGTTAAATGATAGGCGATAGGCGTTAAGTGATAGATGTTAAACGATAGGCGATAGGCGTAAATTTGTTAAGGTTATGAAAGCGCTCATGTGACGCCGTCAGTGAGTGAGTGGGTGAGTGGGTGAGTGGGTGAGTGGGTGAGTGGGTGAGTGGGTGGAGTGGGTGAGTGGGTGAGTGGGTGGAGTGGGTGAGTGGGTGGAGTGGGTGGAGCGGGTGAGTTGGGGTGAGTGGGTGAGTTGGGGTGAGTTGGGGTTCAGTTTTTCCGCGCGGAGGGACTCCACGCAAGCACATTTTTTTTCACTGTTTATGTATATGAAAAACCGTGTGGTGTCGTGGGACACCGGATAGGAACGAAGTTCCATAATATAAAAATATTAATTTTAAGTTCTATTCGAGGTATAAAGAAAATAATTATTCGGGTATATATTTTTTGAAGTGAAACTTCTTATGCGACTTCCAAAAATGTTTATCACTTAAAACGTTGAACGTTAAGCGTTAAATTTGTTAACCTTATGAAAGCGCTCACGTGACTTAGTCATTCCGTCATTTAAAAAAAATCAAAAAAAAATATAATAAATTATTCAAAAAAAAAAAAGAAATATAATAAAAACACACACACTACACAATCCGGCACACAACACACACACCGACACACACACCACACACACACAACTTCGTTCTAATAATAATAATTAAGCCTAATTATGTTCGATCATAGAAATTTAAGTTTTATGGTAACTAAAATAAGATATAATCGCTGCTTTGCAAGAATAATCACGCAATCCAAAAAAGCAAATTTAACAGTATAGCCGTTTGAAAATTTAACAAAATGTTTGTTCTTGAAACTTTTTATATATTCAAAATATATAAACATTGAAAGTATTAATCAAAAGGGCAATCATTAATGTCTTGCTGAGATCGTGATTTTTAAGTGATTGACTTTATAAACAACTAGCTGACCCGCGCAGCTCCGCCCGCGCTTTAATTACATTTTGCTCCCCTTTTCTCCCTACTCCCTTGATTTATCTCTCTCCATCTCTCTCTCTTATAATAAAAATCTAATTCTATGCTATTTCTCTCCCCTCCCGTTTCGGTCCCCGTCACACTTCCCCTCTTCCTCTGCCCGTTGTCCTCTCTGAACCCTCTCCCTCCTCTCTCTTCTCCCAACTTGCTCCCTCTCACTCCCCCCCCCCCCTTGCTCCACCTAACTCCTCCGATCACTCACTCAATCACCCTCCCCTCTCCCTCTCTTGCACCCTCCTCTCGTTCTATATACTTCTACTACGTATCAGCGGCATAAAATATACTTTATAACCTATTATCAGACCTACCCACAAAATTTCATACATATCGGTTCACCCGATTCGTGCACGTAACTCAGAGGTTCTCAGATTTTGTTGTGAAAGGCGTTGCGAACGTTCAGGTGAAGATTCTCCCATACGACGTATTCTTGCTGCCCGTGCTTGAGAACTATGTTTAGAAAGTTGAGACCTGGCTCTCTTACGCATTTTCAAATGTTTAAGAAAATGCTAACAGCGTGTAATATTCTAGCGCTGAAAAGAACTGTTGTTTAGCTCTGAAAAGAACTGTTGGTTAGCCCTGAAAAGAACTGTTGGTTACCCCTGAAAAAATCTGTTGGTTAGCCCTGAAAAGAACTGTTGATTAGCTCTGAGAAGAACTTTTGCGTAGGTGTAGTTTTAAAAAGAAATCTAAAAAAAATCGAGAGGGAGCCGACCTCGCGTCTGAGCCGCGCGGGTACCTTACTCATAGATCTAAACTCCCCTCCCGCATGCGCACCCCCGCCTTGGTGACGCTCACTTCGCAACGGGCCGTGCAGCAGAAATCGTAATATTTTAATTTCGCCATAACTTCAAAACCAAATGTCCAATTTTAATTATTCAAAGACCAAATATTATCTACATAAATTGTACTTAATGATGAAATAATTTATTTTGATAAGGATTAATAGCATGAGTAAAATAAATGCGTTTAAATGTAGTCCAAACAAAATTCACGATTTTTAAATAAAAAAATGGTTGCTGGGCCTCGACATAGACAGTGTCCCACGGACTTTTTTGTAGATATTTATAAGATCTACAATTAATTAGAACATTTTATGGTTCTATCTTTTATAGTTTAGGCAGCGTACGCAAAATAAGTAACTTTTCTGGTTGATTTTTTACACCTTGTGTCCGAAAAAACCCAATTATCTTACGGAACCCTATTTTTTTCCAAAATAAAATTTAGCCTATGTTACTCGTAGATAATGTAGCTTTCGAATGGTGAAAGAATTTTTAAAAACGGTCCAGTAGTTTTTGAGCCTATTCATTACAACCAAACAAACAAAGTTTTCCTCTTTATAATATTAGTGTAGAAGTGTAGATAATTAATTAATAAAAACTACAAGGTGTTCGACTTATGACAAAATGACTCCTGCTATTTTTTGTTGAATAGAAGCACAAGTCATAATGTTACACTCGTTTAGTTCTCAATTTTTATTTCATAATGACGTAATTGGTATTAATGATATTCTACTTATTAAGAATTTTCTGAAATAGTAACACAATTAGGATAAAGATAGTATTGTTATAGCGTACTTAAAATCAATAACAACTTATCGGTTTTATGTTGAAACCATTAGAATAAAAATGACTAAAGAACTACACATTTTCACAAATCGAGATGGGAAACTGCATACCCATAGAGTGCTATTATGTATTGGTTCTTTTGTTGGCTGCAGCAATTGTCAGAATGGAAAATTAAATATAATTTTGATTCCAGTTCTTGAGATCTTACTTTTAAGCTTTGTTTAAATTTAAGCAAACAAGTACCTATTTCTATAGCACCACGTTTGGCTTCACCTTCATGCCAGACTAATTAAGCGGTATATTTAGATTTAATATTACAAATAGTGTTAGTCCTCTGGGTTATGGCATTGCTGCCTGCCAGCCTGTACGAGATTAGAATGGCACTCAAACAGGTTAAGAACAACAAGGTGCCGGATGAACACGGAATAACAACAGAACTTCTGAGAGCAGGTGGAAAACCGGTACTTTTAGTCATTCAGAAGTTATTTAATTCCGTCTTAGTCGAGGGTACTACGCCAGAAGCGTGGCGCAGGAGTGTGGTGGTTTTTTTCTTCAAAAAAGGTGATAATACCTTATTGAAGAATTATAGACCCATCTCACTCCTGTATACAAGCTGTTTTCGAGAGTCATTACGAACCGTCTCGAACGCAGGTTTGATGACTTCCAGCCTCCCGAACAAGCCGGGTTCCGAAAAGGCTTTAGCACCGTAGACCACATACATACGCTCCGCCAGATTATACAGAAGACCGAGGAGTATAATCGGCCATTATGTCTAGCGTTTGTGGACTACGAAAAAGCCTTCGATTCAATCGAGACCTGGGTGGTATTGCAGTCCATCCAGCGGTGCCATATTGACTATAGGTACATCGAAGTGTTTTTTTTATTTGAGAGAGTAAACTACTATGATGATCCCATGCAAATTTCATTACGATCGGATATTTTTTTCTGACGAAACATGAAATATGTAAAACTATGTAGACGATAATGTGATCATAACCTACCTAGATCATTTTACCGTCTTCGATGGTTCAATCCTTATGTATGAAAATATCACTAAAAAGGAAGTGTTTGTACAGCAACGCCAGCATGTCGATCCGACTACAGGACGAGAGCACGAAACCAATCCCATTGCAGCGAGGTGTGAGACAGGGAGACGTTTTCAAGCTCTTGGACTGGTACGGATTGGGCATCAACATCAATGGCGAATACATCACTCACCTTCGTTTTGCCGATGATTATGGCAGAGTCGCTGGAGGACCTCAGTAGCGTTTCCCAACAGGTGGGTCTTAAAATGAACATGGACAAGAGGAAGATCATGTCTAATGTCCATGTTGCACCCGTACCGGTAGTTGTTGGGAACGGTACACTCGAAGTTATTGACCACTACGTATACCTAGGACAAACCAGCCAGTTAGGTCGGTCTAACTTCGAACAAAGAGGTTGAAGAATCCAATTCGGTTGGGCAGCGTTCGGGAAACTACGTGACATCTTCCGCAGTGCTTGAAGACAAAGGTTTTTAACCAGTGTGTGTTGCCAGTGATGACATAATAATATGGTACTGAGACGTGGTCTTTAACAGCTGGCCTTTTGGACAAGCTCAGAGTCACATGACGAGCTATGGCGAGAGCTACAAGAAACCGCGCACTGTCCCTAGGGATGACGGGAGTGGCCCATCCAAGGGTTGCTCTAGAAACATGCCGGCCGGTGGAACTACTGCGATACCTGGTGTGTCGGAGGTGCGAGGGAACAGGAATGTGACCGAAACTCTGACCCGAAGGGCTCAAGGTGGCAAAACTGAGCCGGCAAAGAAAGGTTTGGCCCTGACTTCGGCTGGCGAAGCAGTCACTGGAGAAGGCTCGTCAGAGCCTGGATTCAGGACAGCAACGCTGCTGGGAAGGGCCACAACCAGTACACGCAGAAGCAAGCCTGGAGCCGTTGAAAGGAGAGGCAGGCGTGATCAGGCCATTGGTGTTCCATCACCAATGGGTTATCTAAGATGTATACAAATTAATCTACATCACAGTACGGCGGCTACGGCAGTACTCTGCCGGTCGCTTAATATGGATAAATATGATGTCGCTCTCATACAGGAACCTTATCTGTACAAGGGCGTCATCAGAGGTCTAAACGTTCGTGGAGGACAGCTTTTCTATAGATGCCCTACAAATAATATGAGGACCTGTGTCTTTGTCAGGAATGGCATAATGGCAATGCCTCTATATGACTTCTGCTCCAGAGACCTACTGTGAAGATTAAGGGATTAACGGGAGGGGGCAATAAAGACACTATTCTTTCGTCTGCTTACCTACCCTATGAAAATGAGGACCCGGTATCAGCACTGCTGCAAGACCTGGTTAACAATGGTGCTCGCGACGACCTTATCATAGGATGTGACGCGAACGCTCACCACGTTGCCTGGGGTAGCACAGACAACAACAAAAGAGGGGAGGCACTATTGGACTTTCTGGTTAGCTCACCCTTACAAATTTTAAATAAAGGCAATAGACCAACCTTTGTGAATAAACGCAGGGCGGAGGTCATTGATATAACGCTTGCATCCAATAAAGCGAGTAAAGCGATCCGTAATTGGCATGTGTCGGAAGAGGTCAGTCTATCTGACCACAACTACATCTGCTTTAGGTATGTAACTTCCAATAATTTTGGTAAGGTACGAAGGAGGAACCCAAGGAGAACCAATTGGGAATCTTTCAGGAGAGACCTTAAGGAACACCTCGGGGATCCTACGGAGCGACTCAACTCAATCATAGATATCGAGTTTGAGTCTGACAGAATTACCCAGGCAGTTAAGGCCAGCTGGATCAAGAACTGCCCGGAGAAAGAGGCGGCGACGCAAAAGGAACCGTGGTGGTCACCTGCCCTTGAGAATCTAAGGCAGGAGACGCGACGTGTTTTCAACTGGGCGAAGTCAAATAATGACTTTACGGTATATGCCGAAGCTCTTACGCACTATAGTAAGGAAGTGCGCAAGGCGAAACGGAGATCATGGAGATCTCATTGCAGTAGCATCAATAGCCTTCCAGAGGGTATGAGGCTCAGTAAAGCAATGAGCTCTGCAAAGGTTAATCCACTTACATCTATCCGGAATGACCAAGGTAACCTCACTGCAACTGGGAAGGAAACTCTTACGCATATGCTAAGAATGCACTTCCCGGATTCAGTGGAGATACAAAATGTGACTGATAATATCATCACCATGGAAGAACAAAACACAAAAACTTCCAAAGACGACTGGCGTATAGCAAGGAAAGTCGTTGACGCAGACAAGGTACGATGGGCAATCAACAGCTTCAGTCCGTATAAATCACCTGGATCTGATGATATATATCCGATCTTACTACAGGAGGGGAAAAATATTCTTATACCTCACTTATGCAGATTGTACAGGGCATGCCTAGCCTTTGGGCATATCCCATCAGCTTGGAGACAGGCAAAAGTAATCTTCATTCCCAAACCAGGGAAAGAAAGTTATGAGAATGCCAGATCTTATCGTCCTATCAGTCTCACTTCATTCTTTCTTAAAACTATGGAGAAGATGATAGACAGATATATAAGAGATGGCCCACTGAGGAGACGACCGCTCCATAAGATGCAATGTGCGTATCAACCGGGTAAGTCTACGGAAACGGCACTGCATTACGTAGTCAACCGAGCTGAACATGCATTGGAGACTAAAGAAATAAGCGCTGCAGCGTTTTTAGATATTGAAGGGGCGTTCGACAGAACGACCTTCGATTCAATAAGAACCTCAGCACAAAGTCATGGCATAGAAGCGCCAATTGTTAAATGGATTAGCACTATGCTACAGGAACGAGTTATTGAAACCAGTTTATTAAATGATAAGGTTACCGTAAAGGCAACTAAAGGATGTCCACAGGGAGGCGTACTATCCCCACTACTGTGGAGTCTAGTGGTGGACTCGTTGTTAGTAGAGCTGAACAGTGGACCACTTCAAGCAGTAGGCTATGCAGATGATATAGTCATACAAGTAAATGGAAAATTTCCAAACGTAGTAGCGGATTTGCTGCAAGGTGCTTTGGGTAGGGTGGAAAGATGGTGTACAAACACTAACCTTTCCATAAATCCAAGCAAAACTGTTATAGTGCCGTTCACGAGGAAAATACATTTGGAGGGCCTTAGGGAACTCGAAATGTACGGCACCAAACTAAAATGGGCTACGGAAGTTAAATATCTGGGGGTAACTTTCGATAGGAAACTAACGTGGTATAATCATGTTGAAAATATAACAAAAAAGGCCTTACGAGTCTTCAATATGTGCCGTTCTGCCTATGGCAAAACTTGGGGACTCAAACCAAAGGTAATATACTGGTTATATACTACGATGGTGAGGCCTATTCTCACATATAGCAGCGCCGTATGGTGGCCTAGGACTAAACTAAAGATCTGTAAAGATTCTCTCAGGAAGGTGCAAAGGGTAGTTTGCATGGCAATTACAGGTGCCTTCAAAACAACGCCTACACAGGCTCTTGAGTGGATACTGGAACTAACTCCACTACACACTTATATACAAACAGAGGCAAGGAAGTCCCTATATAGACTTGCAAAAGCAGGAGTTTGGAATCGTAACAAGCCCTGTACAAAACACACATTATTGGATACCGTGAAACAACTGGATGATCTAATGGACATGCCCTGTGATAAGATAAATCCAGTGTACATGTTTAATAAGAGGTACCGAGTACACATACCATCAAGGGACGAGTGGACGAGGGGACTCAAACCGGTTGGTGGTACTGACCTCATATGGTACACTGACGGTTCTAAAATGGAGTCAGGTACAGGGGCAGGAATTTATTCCAAGGACTGCAGGGTCAGTCAGAGCATGGGGCATTATGCATCGGTATTCCAAGCGGAAACCTATGCCATAATTGCCAGTATTATAGAAATGCAAAGGAGAAATGTCAAAGGTAAAACCATTTACATTCTCAGTGACAGTCAGGCAGCTCTGAAGGCTCTAAACTCCTTCCGAGTTGTCTCCAAACTAGTTAAAGAAGGTGTCACAGGTTTAAATAACTTGGGAAGACACAACAGCGTCAGCCTTATCTGGGTACCTGGACACGAAGGCGTCGAGGGTAATGAGAAGGCAGACAGACTAGCGAGGGCCGGCTCACAGAGACATTTGGCTGGCCCCGAACCATTTGTAGGGATTCTGTATGGAACATATCACCAAGCATTATATGCACATGCTAGGAACGAACACATGAAGGAATGGAGGGCAGCGTCAGGCCTAAACCACTCCAAAGCGTTCTCTAGCACAAGGGTGGACTGTGGGGTTAAATTATTAAACCTAAGCAGATCACAAATAAGGCACCTAATAGGTGCACTCACGGGACATTTTGGTACCAATGAGCACCTTCACAGAATGAGGCTAAGTACTATTGATACTTGCAGATTTTGTAAAGGTGGCAAAGAGTCAATGCGACACATATTGTGCGGCTGCGACGCTCTTGCGAGACGTAGGTTGGGTCATCTGGGAGTGGCATATCCTACACCAGATGATTATGTACAGCTCCAGGCTGGTGCAATCGTTGCGTACCTGAGGGAACTCTTCGACACCCCAGCGACAGAGTAAGGGCTAGGGCATGCACAATGGATCCAACTGGGTCGAAGTGCGTTCCGGTGGTTTACCGGGCCCGATTCTTAGCCACCATCAATAGAATAGAATAGATGGCGAGAGCTATGCTCGGAGTTTCTTTGCGCGACAGAATCCGGAATGAGGATATTCACCGAAGAACCAAGGTCACCGACATAGCTCGAAGAATATGCAAATTGAAGTATTGGGGAAGAAACGTTCACGAGTGGCGACCACGAACCAGAAGACGCAGCGTAGGCAGGCCTCCCACTAGGTGGACCGACGACATTGTTCGCGTCACTGGCAACCGGTGGATGCAATTGGCAAATTGTCGTTCATTGTGGCGGTCTAAGGGGGAAGCCTTTGTTCAGCAGTGGACGTCTTCCGGCTGATGATGATGATGATCTGTAAATCTTGAGGTAGAAGCTATGGGCTCAGACGAACTAAAACGCGAAGGATTTTTTTAGATATGCAGGAAATCTGTAGTTGTGTACCGTTGGTAAAGCCACTGCTGTTGAAAGTACATTATCGATTTCATCTTCTGGTGAGCTGTCTGCTGATGAGCTGTTACTTGAACCGGATGAACTGCTTGAGCTATTTGAACTGCTGCAGAGAACCTGCTCGCAACCAGCGTGTGGTTGACCACAAGGCAGAATCTCAGCTCATGAAAACGTAAAAAGCAAGCATCTGGCTAACAGTTATACATAGTATCACACCCTTTTTTTTAAAGAATATTAACATAATTCATAATTCTGTTACGTCATTTTATAATTTTTATCCTGAATAAACGAATATAACAAAATAGTTATTATTGTCTTACTTAATTTTTCGTGAAGCACGTAGTAGCCCTAAATATTGTACAATTCATTAAAAAAATATGTAAAAATGATTAAGATTATATCCTGAACAGTCACATAACACTAAATGGAATAATATTGCAGAAAATATCACTAAAATTGTACATGATTATTTAGAATTAAGTTACTATTTACGAAAAAATCGATGTGGTTTCCCGCAAAGACTCATATCAACTAGCGATCGTAGACTGTTGACCAAAAATAGTGTCAAATATCAACCAATCACATAATGACATTTTATCATGCCACTTCACTATTTTTGCCGATATGATTGTAAGTTTTACACACCACAAAATAAGGATGATTTTGGATCGCGCTGTATATTAAACTAAAAATTTTAAAATTTTGGATTGTGTGGTTATTCATGCAAAGCAGCGATATATTTGTGAATAATGATCGGATGGTCACGTTACGGACGTTTTTTCCCGGCTAGGGTACCCCTCCGCATCGTCCCATAAGGAACTTCGTTCCAAAAACTTAATTAAGTTTTTGTAAGTAGAAAAACAATATTTTGCAACTGATTCTTCTAAATTATACACCCGTGCGGGTCGCTAGTAAATTATATAAAAGCACGACAGCAAAATGATTACATCATGTATAATACGTACGAACGTGTAGTGTATATTATTTTTCAAATAGTCTTGTCAAGACTTTGCATTAGGTGCCCATATTGATGTTTTTGGCAGTAATAAAAAATCTTACTTTACCTAAAATTAAATTAGAGTTAACGATCATTAATCCAGTTTTTAAAATCAGATTATTTCGTCACTAGCAGCCAATTAATACCTAAGTAGAGATATCGATTATTACGTAATTAATACGGGAATAAAAACTTTTTAAAAAAAAATTGAACCGACTTCAATACACTGAAAAGTATAAAATAATTTAAATATTATTGAAGTTGGTGTTAGCTAACCGGCTGTGTATATTTGGCACCAACTTCAATAATATTTAAATTATTTTATACTTTTCAGTGTATTGAAGTCGGTTCAATTTTTTTTTTTAAAAGATTTTATTTTAAACTTTTTAGTGATATTTTTTCATATATAAAGATTGAACCATCGAAAACCGTAAAATTATCTAGGTAGGTTATGATCACATTATCGGCTAAATAGTTTTACATAATTCATGTTTCTTCAGAAAAAAATATCCGGTCGTAATGAAATTTGCATGGAATCATCATAGCAGTTTACTCTCTCGAATAAAAAAAGAATCATCGCAATCGGTTCATAATTGTCAGAGCAATGTAATGGAGAACATCAGTTTTATGGTTTTTACCAGATAAATTCCTCCACATCGTTCATGTTCCTCCAGGAAGTTCTTATCCGGTTGTAATAAAATTCATACAGATTTATAATACAGTGGTTTCTTCTTTCGAATAAAAAAAGAATCATTGAAATTGTTAAATATTTGCCAGAGTTATGACCATTTTTGTCCTTAAAAAGCGACATAAAGTTGTCGATATAGGCTTTCCTGCAGCTCTCAGTGCGCAGTCACCATTCTTGTTTTTCAGGAACTACTTATTACTACGCAATAATTTTTTTATGGGACCCAATCAATGGATTGAAGAATGGATGGAAGAAAGATTTTTTCAAATCGGTTCATAATTGACAGAGTTATGCGCGAACATACATAAAAAAAAAATATATATATACAGACGAATTGAGAACCTCCTCCTTTTTTGAAGTCGGTTAAAAATAAGCATACATAGCTCCGCGAGTTGAATTATGTAGATTAATGAAATGGCTTAACTGGAATTACCCATAACATACGTTTGTGAGTGGGCAGTCAATGTTTAATAAATGTTATATGTTGTGTATGTGTTGTTGTGTTGACAGGTAGGTACTGCAGTAATTGTGTTCTAACATTATCCGAAGCTTAGGGTCGCCGCACACAGGTCACACGCGACAGCCATGTGCGGTGAGTCTATACTCATAAATAATAAATAAATAAAAAATATTTTATTCATCGGTTACAAATGTTTCACAATATATTAAGGGTTGGAGAACTCCTTTTAAGTATAAAAATACCTGTGCTAGGAATCCTCGCTCTTCCTATACAGTACATTACATTTATGTAACCAACTGGCATGCAATAATTAAAGAATCATGTTTATAAGAGTGGCTGTAGGATGTATGTAAGTGGATAAGAGGGTGCATGTGAGTGTGTATGTGTGGTGTGGGGTGTGTGTGTGTGTGTATGTATGCATTAACTAAAAGTTTAAACTATTCTTATATGTACCTAAAGTAAATTCAACAATATTATTTTAACCTAATTACAACATAATTATAAGCAATCGACAACCCAAATATTGTATGTATAAAATCTAATACACAATCCGCTTCAGGTGATAGTATTCAAAAGTGTCTCAACATATTCATAGTTTTTTCCTTTAAGCCAAGCGGTTAATACTTTTTTGCATTCATAACGGTTAAGGGGGTATATGTTTAACATTTTATTAATAGCGTTATAAAGATGTGAAGCTTGCTTTCGCCATTGCCTTTTCGCGTATATTGAGTTCACAGAAACAACTGGGGCAACTGCATAGTTCCTCCTTTTTTCAAGAACGCTTCTCTTATAAGTAATTGACTTATGTAATTTCGCAACAACATGCAGCACATATAATTTCCTAACTGAAAGTACATCACACAACATATACAAGTCCTCAGTGGGAAAACAATAGGGTTTGAAAGTCATCACTTTTAGTAAGGATCTCTGTGCTCTCTCTAGTTCCAGGAATTTTATTTTCGTGGCGCCACCCCAGATTGGAATGCAGTATACTAAGACAGACTGTGCTAATGATACGTAAGTTAGATTTAAAAGGTATTTGGAAGCGACATGTCTTAACATTTTGAAAATCCAAATAAGTTTTCTCGTTCTGGTCATGATCATTTCGATATGGGCATGCCAAGAGAGACGCTGATCAACCACAATACCTAAATATTTAGTGTTATTCACTCTGGTAATTGAGGCACATGTGCAATCTTTAGAGTTATGACAGGTGTGAATTTTCAAGCAGAAATTAGCTGGTTGAGTACTGTTATATTTGGTAAAAGTCATAAAATTCGTTTTTTCTATATTAAGTGTTAATAAATTAGAATTGAGCCAGGAAGCAACCCTAGTGAGTCCCTTTTCTGCTAATTTATGCACGGAATCCCAAGTATCATTACTGAACACAACAGCTGTATCATCAGCATACGAGAATATTTGACCACACTCAAGCTTCATATTACATAATTCGTTTATATATATTAGAAATAGTGTCGGGCCTAACACACTTCCTTGTGGGACTCCGTAGTTTATAACAACCTCATCACTAACGTAATTGCCAATTTTTACACGTTGACTGCGTCCCTGAAGGTAGTCTTGCATCAACTTTAAAGGGATCCCGCGTATACCCACGTTTTCAAGCCTATTTACAAGGATGGAGACAGAGACGGTATCGAAGGCTTTTTTTAGATCAATAAAGACCGCCAGGCATTTTTTTGCTGCGTCAACTTTACCTACAATAAGCGAAGTTAGAGCTGTGACTGCATCTTCTGTGGATAGTCCTTGTCTAAAACCATATTGTGAACTAGAAAGGATATTGTATTTATCAAAATATTTTATTAATCGGCTATTTATGAGTTTCTCCAGTATCTTTGAAATGGAAGTTAAAACAGAAATTGGCCTGTAGTTGTTTACGTCGTCTCCGTCACCACCCTTATAAACAGGCGTAATGATGGCTTGTTTCAGCGCGGAAGGAAAAACACCTTGTCTAAAACACAGGTTAGTTAGATGGGATATGACTGGAACAAGAACCTCATGCGCTATTTTCAAAAACTTTATTTGTATATTATCCCATCCTGGGGCGCTGTCACTTTTCAAATTCATCAGAGTATTAAAAACTTCTGTATGGTCAGTTTCTAAGAGCACAAAAGATGAGAGACGAGGATAAGAATTATTATTTGCAGAAGGCTGCTCCTGTACAGAAACTAAACTAGCGGTAGTGATGTTTTCAGCCAGACATATTCCAACTTCTGAAAAATAGGTATTTACATAGTTTACAGCGTCCTTCGGAGAAGCTGCAATGTCCAAAAGATTCAAATTTTGATTATTATTATTTTTACGATTTGTTATATTATTTATAGTTTTCCATATTTCTTTCGTATTCTTGTTAGCTTTAGTTAGTTGTTCCCTGTCATATTTGCGTTTAAGTTTTTTAACTAAATTATTGCAATGGTTGCGATACCTTCTATAGGTTATTTTGAGTATTTCATTGCCAGGATCATCACGTAATCTTCTTTGCATGTTATTTCTATTATGTATACAACGTAAAACGCCTAAAGTTATCCAGGGTTTAATAATACGATTATTTCTAGGAATGAGCGTTGTTATAGTATTGATTGAGAGGCATTTCCATAATTTATCTAAGAGAAGTTCACAAAGTAAGTTAGGGTTTTGATAAGAATCCAAATTTTGAAAATTATTTTCTTTTAAGTAGGCCAGTGCCTTTTCAAAGTCGATGGATGTTTTAATTTTTGAACACTTATTTACAGTACATACCTTAGATAACTTTAAGAGAACCATCTTATGATCTGTGACACTAGTATCTAAAACAGCAATAGTGGCATTAAATTTACATTTATCAATTTTTAAGATTGTGTGATCTAAGCAATGTTTTTCCCTAGTAGGTAAAGAGTGTCCAGGTAGCAATCCATGCATTGATAACATATTTAAATAATTAAGTCTATTGTTACGTTCATATGATTGTTCGTTTTCTTTGGGTATAATATTAATATTTATATCTCCAGTAATGATAACATTTTTACGTGTCTTGACGGAAACTAAATAATCGTTTAAGGAGTTTATAAAGTGTTCAGCATTACTATTAGAAGGTGATCGGTAAATTCCGAGAATAATCAAATTATACATAGTTATTTGCAAACAAGATGCATGTCTTAGTTTAATTTCCTTAACATTTACTTTATGAGTATTATTAATATATGCTACTACTCCATCGCAACGGTTTATATGATTTTCAGTGTTAAAAGAAGCGTAGTTTTTTATTAATGGTATAGACTTGTTCTGGTCTAACCTACATTCACTGAGGATTAATACGTCAGCATTAAATTGAAAATGAGATAACGTAACTTGCAAATCATCAATATTACTATAGACGGTTCTGATATTTTGTGAGATAACAGTTAAGTCAGAGTTTTTAATCAGTATCCAGATCCTCAATCCTATAATTGTTAGATTGTGCAATTTCTGTATTGTCCAATTCTTTAATAGTTGAGAGTGTACTATCCATAACCAAGATAAAATATAATACTAGTATTTGCTGATAGGTCCACATACTTTATAGTTAAATTGGTTGTAGGGTTATGATTTAGGTATATCCTATAATGATCTCTGTATACACTAGGGGTAGTAATTATTGTTGAGAAACTTATGAATTCATCAGGCGCAAGAACGCATTGAAAAATTATCTTAAACAGCAGGCAGTTATGTGTACAAAAAGTAAAAATTAAAATGTAAAAATGTAGTAAAAATGTAGAAATATAAAAAATGAATATAGGTGAGTATTGAAATGGAACAATAATTAAAGTATATAGTCATATCTCTTGCATTAAATTAGTGACTTGAGCTTCATTTTTTATTACAATAATAGGAGATGCTTCATTTTTCCTGACGTATACTTTACCAAACGCAGTCCAGCAGAATTTATACGCTTTAGACTTAAACACTCACCGCACATGTATTCTTCGATATTGCCAAGGCCTTCGACAAGGTCTGGCACAACGGCTTGATATACAAGCTCTTCCAGTTAGGAGTCCCCGATAGGCTCGTACTCATCATACGAGACTTTCTCTCGAATCGTACCTTTCGATACCGGGTCGAAGGTACGTTTTCTTCGCCCCATCCTATACAGGCCTGAGTCCCTCAGGGCTCCGTGCTCTCTCCCCTCTTGTTCAGCCTGTTCACGAACGAAATTCCTCGTTCGAGCAGAGTGCAACTCGCCCTTTACGCGGATGACACCGCTCTCTATTATTCCCATAGGAACATGTCCTATTTAACGCGTGCTCTTCAAGCCGCAGTCGACGCCCTGGGTCAATGGTTCCGTACGTGGCGCATAGAGGTGAACCCGGAGAAGAGTGCTGCGGTGGTCTTCTCCCGGGGACCCACCAATATGTTCTCCGCGAAAAAAAATAAACACATGGTTGTCGCCGCACCCATGGCTCATGGCGACAACTTTAGCGCATCATGATTCGCTGCGCCGGGCTTGTTTTCGATATCTTGTATTTCTGCATATATTTGTATACGTTGTTATTTTCTAATTCTGTTTTAAATAAAACTAATTGTTTATGAGAGAAAAAATATTATAATGCTTGTCAAACTTAAAAATCAATAATCTTCTCCTTGTCAAATTCAAACACAAAAAAAAACATATATAGAATCCGTCGGTGCCAAAGAAGCCGCTCGTCTTCTCGACCTCCTTGTTCATGCTCGAACATGCTCCACCCCCTTGAAAAGCTGTGTTTTTCAAGATTCTCCAGGGAGAGGACATAGACGTGAGACTGCTCTTCTTAACACAGCCTTCTTGGTACGGATATCTACCACTCTGCAGATGCCATCAGGACCTGGATAAATCTTCTCCACCCGTCCCAGCTGCCATTTAAAAGGATGAATATAATCTTCTTTGATTAAGAGTAACTCTCCAACAATAGGTGCTCGCTTTCCGGTCCTCCATTTGGAACGTTGTTGCAACTCCGATAAATATTCTGCTGACCATCGAGCCCAAAATGTCTGTCGAAGTTTCTCTATTAGTTCGTAACGGTTCAGCGCAATCTTTTGTGTTGTCGGTGATGGGAGAGCTGCCAAGGGGCGACCATTCAAGAAGTGACCCGGTGTAAGTGGTGATAAATCTAACGGACTAGCTGACAGTGGTGTCAGAGGACCCGAATTTAAAATCGCTTCAATTTGACAAAATAATGTGGTTATCTCCTCAAAGGTTAAACTCGCGTTACCTACTATTCTTTTCAAATGGTGTTTCGCTGATTTAACACCAGCCTCGTAAATACCACCAAAATTGGGCGAATATGGTGGACTAAATTGGAACTCTATACCCTTATCGCTCATGGCTTCACCGACTGACCGACGACATGACCTTAGCATTTTTTGTAATTCATTGTTAGCTCCCACAAAGTTGCTGCCGTTGTCGCAATATATAGTTTTTGGCATCCCACGCCTTGAAATGAACCTTCTTAAACATAAAATGAATGCTGCTGTGCTCAACTCACTAACGACTTCTAAATGAAGTGCCTTAGTTGAGAAACAGACAAACAAACTAAGATAGCATTTTGATGTTTTGGCACCGCGTCCCTTTTTTGAAGAAATAGTGAATGGCCCTGCAAAATCTACCCCACAAGTCTCAAATGGGGAAGCAGGTGTTACACGTGGTTGCGGTAATACACCCATTAAAGGCTGAATTGTTTTACCTCTCATCCTGACACAGATAACACACTGATTTACTGTTTTCTGTGCTATAATGCGTCCATTTATTGGCCAAAACTGTTCTCGAATGGAACATAATAGTTGTTTGGGGCCGCAATGCAATAACCTAAGATGTTGTCTAGCAAATAACAGCTTTGTGAAGTGATGTTTGGAATCAAGTAAAATAGGATGTTTCATATCGTACTTGCAATAAGCATTTTGTATGCGCCCACCGACTCTCAACAAACCCTTCTCATCTAAGAATGGGTTTAGAGACAAAATGTTTGACTTAGATGGCAACGGCTTACCTAATAGTAATAAATCAATTTCTTTTGTGAATGATTCTCTTTGTGACAACATTGCTAATATCATGAGTGAGTTTTGGAGCTCACGGGGAGTAAGTATGCCTTTGTTCTTCATACATTTGCTGTATTTAGTATTATAAATGAACCTAACAACATACGCAAATATTTTTTGTAATTTGTTTAAATTAGAATAATGATCAAAATTTACAAAGCTTTTAAACTCCACACTAAAATTAACTTTTATTTCGGGTAGCACAACATCAGAATACTTATAGGCTGGCCATTTTTCTTCGCTGTCATACAAAAATTGCGGTCCAGACCACCATAACTTCGTATTTTGTAAATGTTGAGGTGCGACACCTCTTGAACCTAAATCAGCTGGATTGACATTTGTGGGTATATATCTCCAAGCATTTTGTGAAGTTAATTCACGTATCTCTTGCACCCTATTACACACAAATGTTTTTAAAGTTTTGGGTTGAGTCTTTATCCAACTTAAAACTACAGTCGAATCACTCCAAAATACACTATTGCTTATTTCAATACACAAGCTTTGCATAACCTTTGACTGTAACCGCGCACCTAATAGAGCAGCACATAATTCCAACCTGGGGATAGTGCTCGGCTTCAATGGGGCAACCTTGGTTTTGGCACATAATAAATTAACTGAAATGTTCCCTACAGTATCTACTGATCTAACATATACGCATGCCGCGTATGCTTGTTGAGATGCATCTGTAAAACAATGAATTTCTATTTTAATTGGAGTTCCTGTTACTACGTGTCTTGGTATGTTTATCTTGGAAAGTAATGTCACATTTGTGGCAAAGTCTCTCCACTCTTTTTCAATATAATCTGGTACTGGAGCATCCCAGTCAGTCTTTTCTAACCATAACTTCTGGAGTAGCAACTTTGGTATAATTACAGTAGGCGAGAGCAGACCAAGAGGGTCAAAAATCTGAGACGAAGTCGAAAGTATTGTTCGTTTTGTGATAGACTGAGGTAATTCCACCTCAGTGGAGAATTGTAAGGTATCTTTAGTTGGAGACCAAATCAAACCTAGCACAGATGACTGTTTAGAAAAATCGTGATTATCTTTATCTGATATGCAATTGCAATTTTCAAATATTTCTGGACAATTCGTGCGGAACTTTCTTAATGGTAACTTGGCCTTGGCTAGTTCTAGAGTAACATTTGTTACGATTTCTTGTAATTCTAATTGAGATTGAGCTGTGGTTAACAAATCATCGACGTAAAAATTATTTCTTATAACATCACTGACTTTCTGGTCTAAACATTCATCGGCCAATTGTCGAAGACATCTAGTACTCAAGAATGGGGCAGAAGCTGTGCCATACGTGACCGTATTTAATTGCAATATTCGAAGTGGTTTGGTTTCATCATCTCTCCAAATAATCAATTGTAAATGTCGCTGAGAGGGGTCTATCATAATCTGTCGATACATTTTCTCTATATCCCCAGACACTGCATAAGGATATTGACGAAATTGAAGCAAAATTGAAACTAAATCTTCCTGCACCACAGGTCCTACCATTTGTAATTCATTAAACGATTTACCTGCTGACATTTTACACGACGCATCAAAGACAACACGCAACTTTGTCGTCTCACTTTGTTCCCTTATAACTGGGTGGTGTGGAATATAGTTTCCTATTACCGGACGTTTGATTTCAGTTAAATGACCTAACTGTTCGTATTCATCAATAAACTGTTTGTACGATTGCTTTAAAACGGGTGATTTGCGTAGTCTCTTTTCTAGGCTAAAGAATCGTCGCTTTGAAATTTCGAACGAATCTCCTAAAACCTTTTCTGGGTCTTCCCTCAACGGAACAGTAACGCAAAACCGTCCATCACTAAGACGTTTCGTATTTTGTGAAAAATGCGTTTCACAGAACTGTTCCTCCGAGGTTAACAATTTTTTAGGAAAAAATACCTCTTCTAATTCCCAAAACCTTGCAAGTGTGTCTGATAACTGTTGACTGAAATTACAATTTATATTGTCAGCTTCTACCATATTAATAAACCGCCCGCCCGTGGGACCAGCCACAATCCAACCTAACTTAGTTTGTTTCAATATAGGTTTGTTTCGCCCTAATTTTATTTTATTAGCATTACCTATTATTTCCCAAAATACTTCTACTCCAAGGAGTAAATCCACCTCTGAGGAGTAATAAAAGGTTGGATCAGCGAGTTGAATGTTAGGTGGCAATTCGAATTTTGATATATCAATTGTAGAACTTGGTAGATTCCCTGTAATCTGCGGTAAAACTACGCAAGACACATTAGTGTTGAAAGTTCCTAATCGTGATCTTATCAATAAGTCACAGCTCTCTTTTGAATGTATATTGTCACTGCTTATACCACTGATTGTAACAGGCTGAGCTTTAGTAGTCAACCCTAGTTTATCTTTTATTCGTTCAGTCATAAAAGACAACTGACTGCCACTATCCAACAGTGCTCGAACTAGGTGAGTATTATTTGTAATAGGATCAACAATATAGACCAAAGCCGTACTCAATAGGACTTGTCCAGATCTGGCTGTGGATACGGACAGGCAATCAGATAAGCTTGTGTTTGTATTATTCGTAGTATGTAAAACGTTAGTAGGCTTAGTTTGTAATATATATTCAAGTGTATTGGCATTTGTAGTAAATGTATTATTATTAGTATATTTTGTATTAGCATTAGTAGTAATTGTTTTATCATTAGTTGAAATTGTATCTATATAGTTAGCATTTGTAGTAATTGTCTTATCATTAGTAGTAAATGTATGTGTATTAGTGTTACTAGTATTAGCATTAGAAGTAATTGTATTATCATTAGTAGTAAATGTATCAACATTAGTAGTAAATGAATTTGTATTACTATAATTAGCATTAGCAGTCGAAGTATTAGTATAAGCTTGTAAGTGTAGTAAACTATTATGTTTCCTGTTGCAGATTCTACAAGGGCCCAATTTACAATTGGACCTATGATGGCCTGGTCGCAAGCAGTTATGACACAACCTAATTTTTTTGACTTCAGTTAATCTGATTTCTGGGGTCATTGAATTAAATTTCGGACATTCATAAATTCTATGGTCCTGTTCACAAATCGAACACTGATGTAAATTCGTGCCTCTATCGACAGAGGATGAAATTAAAGATGTAGTGTTTTTATACTGAAGTTTTTTTGTATTTATTGCATGGTCAGGTTTCATATATTGCACAGTTTCAAGGACATCTGCACGGTTACGTAAAAACGTGAAAAAATCGTCTAAACTAGGTAACTGAGACAATGCACCCTTGTATTCCTCCCACTTGAGACTTGTGGTGCCATCTAGTTTCATAGCCATCATAAAAATGATTAGGGTATCCCAATATGTTGTTGGTTCCCCAAGCATTTTAAGGGCGCGCAGATTTTTGGAAATATGATCAACCAAATATCTTAGGGCTTTGTATGACTCTTTAGCTAGGGGATCAAAATGAAATAATGCCTTTAGATGATTGTTAATAAGTATTTTTTTATTATCATACCTATCTTTTAATAAGCCCCAAGCGATTTGATAGTTTTCTGACGTGCACTCAATTGACTTAATTACAACAGCGGCACTACCCTCCAAACATGATCTTAAATAATGAAATTTACTTATGGATGGAATTTGGTTGTTCTGATGAATTAATGAGTGAAACGTGTCCCTAAATTCCATCCATTGCAAATAACCTCCATCAAACTTTGGAAGGTTAATAGTTGGTAGTCTCACGTGATTCGTTGTCGCAGCACTGTTATCATTTGCGCTAGCCATTGATTGTTCGGACAAACCCGAATGCAGCTTTTGTGAAGACGCGTTTTCTATAATTTCGTTCGCACTAACGTTTGCTGAAGCAAATTTACTTTCGATGCATTCACGTTCGTCAAGCTCTGCGTCAACGTCATCGGTCAGTTGCTCAATTTGCGTTTGAATGTCGTCATACTTATTGTATAGAATTCCAATGTTTGATAACTTAAATTGTAACTCACCAACTTGATTTTTTGTTATAGCTGGAGTTTGAACTTGTAGTTGTTTTACATATTGCCCAAATTTGGTGAGTCTCCCTTTAATAGTTCCGCGCAAATGTATTAATTCTTTAATTTCTGCCATGTTTAGTTAGTATAAAATCTGGAATGTATATGTATAAAATTATATTTGTCGGACAAATCGTTATCGTAAAGCCTCTAGCTTCTTATAGTGCCTTTATAGTTAGGCTAAAAAAAACACGTTGTATAGACAATTAGCATGTATGTATCCGAATGGGAAAAAAACACGCTGTATAGACAATTAGCATTACGAGTTTAACACCTTAAGGAGAAATAATTTTGCATAGAATTGTAATACTGATCAGACGAAAAGAAAAATAAAATTCTATCACCAGCATCACGTCGGGGTCACCATCATGTCGCCGCACCCATGGCTCATGGCGACAACTTTAGCGCATCATGATTCGCTGCGCCGGGCTTGTTTTCGATATCTTGTATTTCTGCATATATTTGTATACGTTGTTATTTTCTAATTCTGTTTTAAATAAAACTAATTCTTTATGAGAGAAAAAATATTATAATGCTTGTCAAACTTAAAAATCAATAATCTTCTCCTTGTCAAATTCAAACACAAAAAAAACATATATAGAATCCGTCGGTGCCAAAGAAGCCGCTCGTCTTCTCGACCTCCTTGTTCATGCTCGAACATGGTTGACATCCATGATCGTGGGGAGTCCATATAAAAATGTATGAAAAATACCTACAGGAAATATACCGCCGGTAGCGGCGTCAATCTCACAAAGGTCGCTATATACGGGCCACAACCACAAAATGCCGCATACATACATTGCACACACACACATTGCACATTGCACATTGCATTGCATACATTGTCACAATGTATGAAAATTGCAGGAAATATGCCGGTGGCGGCATTTGTATGAAAATTGCAGGAAATATGCCGGTGGCGGCATTTGTATGAAAATTGCAGGAAATATGCCGGTGGCGGCATTTGTATGAAAATTGCAGGAAATATGCCGGTGGCGGCATTTTGTGGTTGTGGCCGGTGGCCCGTGTGTAGCGACCTTTATGAGATGGCCGCGCGCAGTCTCTGCACGGCTTCATCTCCCAAGATGATGAGCTCACGGGACAATGGTCCGGGACTCGCCTAATCATTTCCCGGTACACATTTCATATATTAAACATGTATTTTATTATGCTCAGAGCAGACATAAAGAAATATTGCAATGTAGTTGGTTTTCCACAAAGTTATTTACTCTGTGTTATAAGTCTTTATGAGGGTAAAAAGTGCTGTAATGCAGATAATACTAACTTTACAACTTTCCACGACTGCGTTTTTTTTTTTAAATATAAAAAGTATTCCAGTGAAACACTGTATTCATATGCCTTTAAAAAAAAAAAAAGTACAGGTCTCCTGAACAAAACGATGCTTTAAAATAACTTCTTTTTTTTCTATTATAAAACACCTTAATTTTTGTTTATCTGGGACCGTACCATGGCAGTACGGTCTTTAGTTATTCATTTTTTTACCGACCAAAGAGATTACAAAACGAAGCTAGCACCGACTTCAAAAAAAGTTCCGGTCATTTAAATATATCTAATAGAATGTACCAGTTAAATGTAATACTAAAGACTTGCATAAACTATTATCTTTAAAGTACGGAAATTAATGAGAAGGTACAATTGTATATCTATAGATAAATTACTGTTTATCCTGTAATAGATCTAATACAATTCAATACCAAGCTTAATACGGCGGAACTTATTACTATAATATCGATTACAATACGCGGTTACCATAGCAACTGATGTATCCCCTGTTCTAAATAGACAGATTGGTTCACGGTTGATCTTGACTGGTTTTAAGCAACGAAGTGTGCAGTTATGTAAACATTCTGAGGATGTTTGCATAAGGTTGGGAAACACAGGCCTGTATGCGTAGATCTATTTACAAGATATGATTACTACTTAAATTAATTAAGGCCGGAAGACCAGCTTGACATTTTGATCTTTTAAGGGGTTGATGCAGATATATTTCCATCCTTCGGAGTCGCTGGACGTTCGGGGTGTGGGCCCTTTGAGCGTCCATTGAGTACGGCGCGGCGGCGACTACGAGGAGGACGGCGGCAGGGTTGCGACCCCCGTCCCCGTGAGTACCGTGTCAGGTTCCCGGGGGGCTACAATGCGCCCCCCGTCGGCGGGCTCAAAGGCAAGGCACTGAGGGGCCCCTGGTGCAGATCCCACCCTGGGGTCCCCCCTCTTATGTGCCGATGCGACAGCCGCGGGGGTTTTAGTGGGTAAGAATCCCACATACCCCGGCCGAGCCCCACAGCTCTCGGGGATCTTTGGAAGATTTGTACCGCGTCAAAAAAAAAATAAAGATATATTTACTTTTTTATTCATATAAGTTTACGGTAGGTAAATTTTTTTTTATTATATAATTTTAAGAATATTTTTAAGACTTGATATTTATGAATAGATGGGATAATTATAAATCTATATCATAGATTCTGCCTAATGGACATGACGAACTTATATGGGTTCCATTATATATGTACTATCGAGAACACGAACGGTGTTCCAATCAAAATAGTTTAAACGACGCTTTATTTACGTTCTGAAGGCATTTCACTTGAGCTTGTAAATTATTCTTGGTGTGTCTCTAACTTAGACGACTTGTGATAAAATATAATATGTTAAAGTGCTTTGTGTCTTGCCTGACGAGGCACTGCTTAACAGCAGAAGGTAAATGTTAAACGTGAGCCACTGTGATTTTGGATCGGTCATGCTCGCCATCGAAAAGTCTTTGCTTGTGGCGGCTTCGTGTGGCGGGTCACCCCCTTCCCTCCAATATGGTTGAGGGGAGTGATGGCTGCTGCTCGAGTCAACTCGTGCGCGGGTGCTGCTTGGGGGACTGGTCCGACTACTATCCCTTTGGCATTTTAGTTTTTAGTTTGTTGTATTTTCGTCGTATTTTTTATTTTTATTTGATATTTTGAACGGCAGGACACACTGTCGCTGGTGCTGATTTAATTGTAAAAAGACAAACTTTGTTTAAAAAAAATATGTGAAAAAATGACAAGCCCGGTGAGTTTCTTGCCGGATCTTCTCAGTTGAGGTCGCGTTGTGATCCGGTGGTAGCTTTTAAAAAATTGACCGTTCAAACGTGCTAGCGTTAAGCTTATTTGAAATAAAAATTTTGAATCTTGAACCTTGACGTTCCGTGCGCTTACCGCCCGCACGTATTTTGGGCCAACACGTGCAAGCGATTCGTCCGAAAGATGATACACTGCTTGTGACCGCGAGACTACCTCTGTATCCTTTCCTTATCTGAAGAGCTCAGACGCAGGACTGACTTTGTACATGCCTATACGACGCTAGTTCTTCAGGTCAGGGTCACTGCTATACGTTTTGCTCTGTCAAGAAAGACAGATAAACAAACACAACAGATGACGGGCCCGTTGGTCTAGTGGTGAGACACCCTGTCCGCTACCCGATGGGTTGTGGGTTCGATTCCCACCAAGTGTCTGGGTGTTATTTATCTATTTATGTTTTTAATAGAATAGAATAGAATAGAACAGAACAGAACAGAACAGAACAGAACAGAACAGAACAGAACAGAACAGAACAGAACAGAACAGAACAGAACAGAACAGAACAGAACAGAACAGAACAGAACAGAACAGAACAGAACAGAACAGAACAGAACAGAACAGAACAGAACAGAACAGAACAGAACAGAACAGAACAGAACAGAACAGAACAGAACAGAACAGAACAGAACAGAACAGAACAGAACAGAACAGAACAGAACAGAACAGAACAGAACAGAACAGAACAGAACAGAACAGAACAGAACAGAACAGAACAGAACAGAACAGAACAGAACAGAACAGAACAGAACAGAACAGAACAGAACAGAACAGAACAGAACAGAACAGAACAGAACAGAACAGAACAGAACAGAACAGAACAGAACAGAACAGAACAGAACAGAACAGAACAGAACAGAACAGAACAGAACAGAACAGAATACTCTTTATTTGCACACCAAAGGAAAACATACAGAAAACTTAGAAAATAACTTAAATTAGGTACAAATGGCGGTTTTATCGCTAATAGCGATTTCTTCCAGACAGCCAAAACTTTAAAAAGAAGAAACTGAACTATTTATGTATGTATTTACAAAAAATGAGTATTAGTATCGGAAACCAAACAGGTTTCCATAGTACAGGCTCTGCCTAGTTTGGGATCAGATGACCGTGTGTGGATTGTCCCAAGATATTATTTTTATAAAAATATTTAAAAAAAAAATTGAAGCGACTTCAATAACACTAAAAAGAATAAAATAATTTAAATATTAAAGAAGTTGGTGTTAGCGTACCTGCTGTGTATATTTGGCACCAACTTCAATAATATTTTAGTGTTATTGAAGTCGGTTCAATTTTTTTTTTGCATGGAATCATCATAGTAGTTTACTCTCTCGAATATAAAAAGAATCATCGAAATCGGTTCATATTTATCAGAGAAATGTAAAGGAGAACATCAGTTTTGTGGTTTTTACCAGATAAATTCCTCCATATCATTCATAGTCCTCCAGGAAGTTCTTATCCGGTTGTGATAAAATTCATACAGGTTCATTACAGTGGTTTCTTCTTTCGAATAAAAAAAGAATCATTGAAATTGGTAAATATTTACCAGAGTTATGACCATTTTTGTCCTTAAAAAGCACCATAAAGTCATCTATATAGGTTTTCCTGCAGCTCTCAGTGCGCAGTCACCATTCTTGTTTTTCAGGAACTACTTATTACTAAGCAATAATTTTTTTATGGGACCCAATTAACGGATTAAAGAATGGATGGAAGAAAGACTTTTTCAAATCGGTTCATAATTGCCAGAGTTATGCGCGAACATACATAGAAAAAAAAAATATATATATACAGACGAATTGAGAACCTCCTCCTTTTTTGAAGTCGGTTAAAAAGAGAAATCGATGTCTAGCCATGAGTAATAGTTGCATCAAGAAAAATTCAATTATCCAGATATTATTAACATTTTTTTCAAACGTCGGTCAACCGAATATAGTAAAACTGACGGCAAAACCATATTATATTCTAATGGCCACCATAACTAGTAATCGCTACCGATCAGTATGTAGCATTCTAACAATAGAATTTCAAATTACGTAGCGTATCGTTGAGGACATGTGTCGTATTTCGATGTCATGATGAGGGCCCATTCCGATCCGATGGGACCCAGAATAAAACCTTTTGTATATATTTTTTCGTGTATATATCATTGGATTTGATGGCCGTGCCGCAGATCAAATGTGATTTCGATTTTATTGGGCCAAATTGTGGAACTATTTGGTATGTATAGTTCATACTGTTTACGAGCGTGCATTTTAAACCTTATAACATTGGGATAAAGTTCAAATTAAAATTAGTGACAAGCTGAATAATGTTGGGTTATACATTCCTATAATACCACTTTCTGCGTATTTCATTCCCATCAGGGGGATCAGAGAAATATATTAGAAAGTCACCTTTCACCATAATAGGTATGTTGTAGACAGTAGTTTGTTGAGAGCACCGGAAACTTATGCCTTTCGAGCTGTATTTAATCATCAGCTTTATAATCAGCCGACAATCCACTGTTGGATATAGGCCTCCCCAATACACACCATTGAGAACGATCTTCGGCTCTCCTCACCCATCCACTGCCAACTGCCTGCCATATTTCGTCACTCGACCTGATAACGGGGCGTCCTACGCTACGTTTTCAGATTCGTGTTCTCGACTCCAGAACCAGTCTTCCCCAACGATCATCTGTTCTGCGGCAAATATGACCAGCCCATTGCTAATTGCTATGTCGGTAACCTTGATTCTTTGGCGCATTACTTCGTGTATTTAATACATATCATTCATCAAAGTTGAAATAACATTGCCAGTGTCCAAACAAGCACCTCACAGCTCAAGTTCAAGGATAGATTAATCAACTGAACCACCATCACAGATAGAACAAGAGGAAGCGACAGATAGAGCTCCTTCGTTATTCACAGCACGTACAGCGAAGGACTTGAATAATTTACATGAGTCTTTCTTCTCGTCCGATCATAATGTAGCTGTCTTCGTCAAGGTTAGAGTGAATAAGCTAGAATTTTCTTATACTAGTTAGTTAGTTAGTATTGCCGACTGCATTAACACTGATGTTAATCATAAGGTGGGGTCAATTATTTTAATAACCAGTCAATTATTTTAACTCTTTAACTAGATCTTAAGTAAATGCTAAACCTGTAAACCTATTAAAGCAGTAATAATACATATATGGTTCCTGTGCCTTTAATTTAAGAAATATACACCGGTAAAACAATTGAGTTGAAAACTCATAGACCTGATACAACATTTGTAGTTGCGTAACCTCATATTCAAAAATATATCGTTTTATGTTAATCTGTACTTTGGTAAAAAGTAAAAATAAGACAATAAAATGGTAGTAAACAAATAGTAGAAAAAGTTATACCAATTGAGATTTGTGAAAGTGTTGTGGTTATACAGTTTGAAGCACAATCATATCGCCACGAAAAAAAAAACTATGTTCGCAACACGTTCGGAATTAGCTAAAAGCCTAGCATGATTGCTAGTTTAATTGTTAAGTAAAACGTTAATGTGAACAGCTTTATTGCGTGTTGTCGTCACGTGTCACTACGGGTCTTGTGGAAGTCCTTTAAACACAGTGTTGAGAAAACTTTGTTCGATCGCGGAGGGTGTTATTCAGTATAACTTAGAGGAAGGATCTCAAGATAGATGGACTTTCTTTCTCATTCGCACAAGAAAATAATGAATTTATACAGGGTGTAAGGGGACTACGTACCGAAAACTTTTATATAAGATTTCTCATATTGTCCGTTACAACATTACAGAAACCATTTATATGGAAAATGACAAATGACTAACTTGTAAATTTTTGAGCATGTAATGAATACGTGCGGAATGATATTTATTTTTCAAATTACATTGCTAATTTCAATCAAGCCGCCTGTCAAACGTGGAGATTATGGCAACCCCACCCTTCTAAGGGAGAGGCCTTTGTTCAGCAGTGAACTTTTCGGCTGCTGATGATTGCTAATTTTGCACAAATAAGTAATTTATTGTTTTTAAATTGAAATTAGGCTTTATTATTATACCAATTATGATGTTATCCTAATTTTATTAAAAAAAGCGGCATTGTTTTTTAATTCATGAAAAAGCTGATGAAAAATTTCAACACTAAAATGTTCAGAATCATGTACTGAATCCCTGGTATCGGTTTTCAGTGCGATGTCCCTTACAATCCGCTTATGTTAGCATATGATAGCAAAAAACAGGTGCATATGATGTTTTGACCTTCAGCGTGTGTTCAGCATCTGTCACGGACTTAAATAAAACGCACCAGTGCTGTGTTTTTCTTTTGAAGCTTTTTTAGTCACGATCTAGCTTTGGTGTTTTTAAATTGAATTGCAATAAGAAATATTATATACTCTACATAAAAGCCGCATTTAAATAAATAAAGAACAGTCACCGGACCAGTCCCCCAAGTTGACTTGAGCAGCAGCCATCTACTATCAGCAGCTATCTTATGCGAGTTTAAATAAGGCCAGGCGAAGCCGGCGGGTTGCTAGAGTCGTAGTATAAATACATATTAGCATGCGAATACAGTGACCAGGCAATATTTACATTAAGTCGACATACTTATTACCGAAACAAAAAACATATTATTACTCAAAGACAGGTGAGCACCGAATGCTCCAGGGGATCATAAAACATTCTTAAAGAGGTCGCCTTAACAGTCGGTTTAATGAGGGTCAACACAATTATTATGGACATTAATTACATCCATTGCGAGTGGCTCTCACATACAGATGTCGAGCGGTGCATGTTACTAGCGACCATTTACTATATAAGCAACTAAATGATACTTTGCGCGATAGAATGAGAAAATTCGCCGAAGACCCAGAGTTATCCACATAGTTCTCAGAATATGTAAGTTGAAGTGGCAATAGGCGGCCCACATCGTTCGAAGAATCGATAACCGACGTTGTAGAAAGGTTCTCGAGTGACGACCACGAACCAGAAGACGCAGCGTAGGTAAGCTTTCTGATGATATTGTGTGCATCGCAGGCAACCGGTGGATGTAAACAGCCAATTGTCGTTTATTGTGACGTTGCAAGGGGCAGGCCTGTGTTGATATGAACATATATTTATACAAAGATCCATATTTAAACAAATGACACGAGTTTACTAAACCATGATTTAACTTGACCGGACCCCAGTGCATGCGAGACCCATCCAACTGCTGACCCTGACCACTCCGGGAATTCCACGCCAGGACTAGACTTCCAACCAATGTCGAACCCATCTTCAACGGTGGATCTTCCAGGGGAGATGGGCTCGCTGCATCTCAGCCAACCCGCATGGCCTGGGTCCCAGCTGCGGGTTAGCAGCCACGGTAGCAGCATCCGTAGCACGGCGAGCAGCACGGCGAGCAGCACGGAGAACAGCATGAGTAGCAAGGGCTGCAGCAGGGGCTGCAGCACGAGTTATAACACGGGTAGCAAGGCATCTTGACACTTTTCTATAGTAGATTAAAAGGAGAGGGTTTGAGTAATATCACTTTTTTTGTATTTTTTTTCTTTTCTTAGTTTGTTCTGTGTGTTGTAGTTTTGAGGTTTCTTTTGTGAATGTTTCTTATGTTCAGCAGTGCCGTCTTTTGGCTGGCGATGATGAACTTTATGATGAGACGGGTACGTTCGCTAGATAGGAAGCGACCTGCTTTATTTCTCAGCCGCTTGAAACCTGAGACTTTTACCATTTTTTCTATTTTTAAGCCATATTATGTACGTATCATATTGTTGTACGAAATAGCTTCGGTAGAAAATACTTTTGAAATGGCATAAGTTCGGTAAATGTTATACGTTTATCAGCCCAAGACTGTATTGCTAAATGACTCAATTTTAAATCTGTTTTAACTTGCTACGAGTAAGTAAATACTTACAGATACTTAAGACTTAACTCCTTTTACGGGTGTAGCAATATCACGGTCTTTACGCATTAATTATTGCCGTTTATTCATTACGACATTCACAAGCAACAAAACTACTGATGGTAAAAAAAAATCTCTCTTCTTCATCACTTGCACCACACTAAGAAAATAAAAGGGTGACCATTCACTGGCGCAGAAACGTGCAAAACTGCGAGTCTCGTGAATAGATTTGTTGCTACAACGATTTTCAATTGTCCCTGGGCGCTGTAGCGCCATTGTCCGGGACCTTTGTGCTGTATTTATTGCCCAGTGAGGCCACTCCATTGTGATATTGGCCTCGCGAAATTGGGAACTGTCTGCTCCCTGTCTGTTTATGAAATAAGCTAGGGGTGACAGTGGACGGCGCGCTGTAAAAACACAAAAAAATGACTATGCAAACAGAATGAACTTACCCGTGGTGTCTCCGGGGAAAACAGCACCCTCCCATCTCCCCCCGTTGGGTACTCGTAAGAGGCAACTAAGGGTCCCTTAGAAGACGGGCAGCAGCGTATTTCTATTCGATTACCTACTGCAATCCCAAGACGCCTGCCTGTGTGGGGATTATGCCCCTCCCTTCTAAGGGGGAGTTGTTGTTATTGTTTGTTTAGCAGTGAACGTCTTTTGGCTGCTGCTGATGATGATGATGATGATGATGATGTACTCAGGTTTCGTCATATGTGCACTAAACATATACACGTATATATATATAGGTATTCGTGCTTGTCTTGGTTTTTATTGATATCCGACGTTTTGGATATATAAAAAAATGGCGAATGAACGCAGCCGAATATTTTATTTTGAAATCTTTATAATCTTTTATAATGTGTCTACCTTTAGAAGATTCTAATTAGAGTCTAATCACATGCCGTTATATTAAAATTTGATCAACATTTTCAGCCTTAAGAGAGATATGTACTTGGCAGACGAGTATTATTGTAAAGATTACTAAATAAAATAGGATAAGAGAAATTTAACATAAAGTCTTATACTTATTCCTAAGTTTGTAAGCTTAGCTGGCCTCTACTAATCGTTATAAAAACTTCAAGAAACATACCTAATTTAGTTATTTAGTTTATCATGGCTTCTACGGTAATAACTGTCGACGTTTGACGGTTCTACGATTATATTGGTCCAATTTTAAAGGGTACCACCCCTGGGATCCGTCGATACCGTTTAAGTTCATTTCAACCAGTCGACTTCGGACATCTGCCGGCGACACACTTGCCAATAAATTTTATAAGAAATATCATTTTTTATCACAAGAAATATTAGCCTCTCGAGATAAGGCATGAATTTCAACGATATCTTTTATATTTTTATAGGAGTATTAGCTTTCTGTTTGTGTTAAAAAACGCTTTGCTGTTCATTGCGTGAGTGGAGCGGTGAATTATTATATTGGCGACTTGGACAATTTATGTTTATAGAAAATTACAACAAATGCAATTACATTGAATTTTTGTTTCTCAGCCCGTCACAACACCTACAATCATTTACACGCTAGATTATTATTAATCTGATACATTGTAATGCAAGACACCACACACTTTTATGTTCGAGTGTGCCCTAGAGACTGAATTGCTGTTTAAAGTAGCAGCCAGATGATTGATTAAATGTCTCGTAAATAGCATCCAGTTTGGCGTCTGACAGATAGAGAATTTTTACGGTTGCTATTACATCTATGGCCATCTTGCGTGATATTTAGGATGTAGAAAATAATATCTATATCTATAAAAATCAATGCCACTTTTTGTTGTAATTTTATAACCCAAGAACGGGCTCACCTATCCAAACCAAATGTTTAGGGTTTGTTCGGACTATTTAGTAGATGGTTTATGTGAAGTTTGCACAAAATCGGTAGAGTGGTTCTTCATTTATCACATTTTTTGTAACAAATTAATTCAATGGCGGATCATTTTGTAAATGGGGATTTTGCTGTCATATTGAACCATTTTTCAGAATTAAAACTTTTTTTAGTGTTGACAGTAAAATCATGTTGTTATTTTATTTTGGACGTGCTTCGAATGGTCTATTCCACTTTGATCACCTGGGTGATTAAAGTGGAACAATTTATTCCACTTTGATCACCTCGGAATTAAATCACCTGGGTGATTTGAGCTGGGTGATTTGAGTGGAATTAATTATTCCACTTTGATCACCTAGGAAACAAATCACCTGGGTGATTTGAGCTGGGTGATTTGAGTGGAATAAATTAGTGGACTTTGATCACCTAGGAAACAAATCACCTGGGTGATTTGAGCTGGGTGATTTGAGTGGAATAAATTAGTGGACTTTGATCACCTCGGAATCAAATCACCTGGGTGAACAGTGGCGACTACTATTTTTATTTTTCATTTTGTGTCTTTAAATCACCTACATTTGGATTTACAAAATTCACGCCCGGATTCTGAAAGGCTATTCAAATGGATATTCAACTAACATGACTGTTAACTTGACAGCTTGTTCAAATCAATTCGGGTTTCTGAAACGTTAATTAGAGAATTTACTAATCAATGATCATTTTAATTTGACATGAAGAATATTATTTAAGCATGGCTACATTGCCTATTTAGTTCAATATTTCATTCAATAGCTCATTCAGTTCAAAGATATTATAATCTGTAACCATAGATGGAGGATCTACAGGAGGGATGGACACTTTCTTTCTCATTCGCACAAGAGAAGAATGCATTTATATAGGTTAGAGTCATGTGGGGTAAACGTACGCGGCGAATAAGTGTCCGCAGTGACCATCTTGCGAATGCCATGGATTACAGCAGGTCGAGACCTGCGGTGTTTAGTTCACGTTTGACCACCGAGCGAGAGTACTACGTCACAGGTTTGCCGCACTATGCTATGGAAACTTACGCGACAATATTGCTTTTGCACGGATTTGTTATTTATTTCATGAAAATTGATTTGCATACTAAAGGCATATTATTAGTCTGATTGAATAACAAAGTGACTGGGAAACAGGAGAAATTAATCAATATTTTGTGTGAATTTACGTATTTTGTCTAAGGTAAGTAATACTTCGAAATTTCATTATTTTTATTTGATTTGATGGGATGGGGTAAGTGTCCGGGGGTAAGTGCCCGCAATAATTAAAATGTGTATACTTACCCCGTCATATTTTCTTGCCTTTTAGACTGAAAATGCCTCGCAAATATGTATATAAGGAAATGTACTGACCGGAAACTCTGTACACAAGAGCAAATTGATGCAGCCAAAAAGCTGATGGAAGAGGGAAAATCGAAACGAAAAGCCGCAGTAATTGTTGGAATCGATGAGAGTACTTTGAGAAAACGTCTGAAACTAAATTCCACTGCAGTCTCAATGGGAAGATATAAACCAAAATATAAAATCTTCTGCGTCTACCGATTTAGCAAAAACACAAGAAATTGTGGGGCATAACATTTCGATTATTGCTGAAGTGCATCACTAACCACGTTCGCCACTACCTGAAGAACATATTATTTCGAATATTGCTGAAGTACCTGACCAACAAAGTTCACCACAACCTGCACAGCATAACATCGGAACTGGGGCTGGGATTAACAAAGCCAATGAACAATTACACGCGCTTTCTGATCCACTGGACAAAATAGAAACATTTCAGGAAAAACAGATTATTTCGCCTGCTGCTCTCCAAAACATTTCAAATACTCACGAGTCCCATATTCCTTTAATCAATTTAAGCCCATTACCAAAGGCAAAACACATTCATAAACGACGCATAAATGCTAGCAAGTCCGAAATAATCACTAGTAGTCCGTTTAAAATGAGATTAGAAGAGAAACAAAAACAAATTGAAGAAAATGCTAAAAAAACTAGAAGACCAAAGATGAACATGGAAACTAAACGCAAACATAATAAGGGAAAACAATAAGAAATTGATCAAAACATTAAGACAATTACAAAACTAAAGATGAGCACCAGAAGCAAGCCAAAGAAGAAAAATGAGATCAGGAAAGATATAACTACCGACAAAAAGAAAAAATCTTCAAATCAAGATTACTACTGTCCCTTATGTCGAGAAAAGTGCGGAGATACGACTGAGGTGTGGATTGAGTATTCAATTCATAATTCTTGGTGGCATGACGCCTGTACCAGTTACGAGGAGGGCGCATTCATATGTGATCTTTGTGCAATAGCAAATTAAGTTTACGTGCGTACACTTTGTCGGCGGTGCGTACACTTAACCGAAGGCGTGCGGACACTTTCCCACCGATGAGGGTAAAAACCCGCATTTCCCTTCTTGATCAAATTAATAAATAAAAATAATAATTATGGTTAGAATTGAAATTTTATGTTTTGTTTTTCTTGACAGATATTTATAACATTAGAATAAAAGTTTTTTTCTTTACGTTTAACAAAATCTTTTATTCTGGAAGCAATTAACTAAAAAATGCGTACGTTTACCCCACATGACTCTACATGTGATAGAAAGAAACAGAGTATTTTTTGTCCCTCACCATGTGTCACGATTCGAAGAAAGAGCACCAGTGGTACCCCATAGACAAAATATTTTTGATTGTCAAGCGGCTCCACACTCTTATTTCGTGGGCCTTCATCCCGCGCGGATGTGGAGTGCGCATTTCACTATCGTAAATTTCAAAAGTAGCAATTGTTAATACAATCTTGGTATTTTTGTTACAAAAGACCTTTTATACCTAATAATTACGTAATCTGTCATAAACTAGTAGATTATCCAAAACAAATAGTATAATTTAATACTTAATTTTTCGACCAACACCGATTAGTTGACATTGTATTTGACAAGAGAATAATCTATGATCATGGCTTAATTAGCCTTTCAGAAACCCAAATTGGCTTTGACATGAAGTTTTTGAAGCAAATTTTAACAGCCGTGTCAACTGACAGGATGTTCAAATTAAAATAGTTGACCATGCTTTCTGCAACCCAAAATCCACTTGACAGGAGATTTGACATCTTGTTAGTTGATTTTTGCGTTGATCATCCTTTCGGAAACCGGGCGTCAATGTTTAAGCATCGGTACCTACTTTTTATAAGTTTATCTTCACTAGCTAACCCGCACAGTTTCGCTTGCGGTTAATTAGTACTTATAGATTGTTTTATAGGTTTCAAACAATCATTAGTAACGCATCCTGACGAAGGTTACCGCATTCTATTCTATTCTTGGTGGCTATAAATTTGGGCCCGGTATCCCCGGAACGCACTTCGACCCAGTTGGATCCATTGTGCATGCCCTAGCCCTTACTCTGTTGCTGGCGTATCGAAGAGCTCCCTCAGGTACGCAACGATCGCGCCAGCTTGGAGCTGTACATAATCATTTGGCGTAGGATAGGCTACTCCCAAATGACTTAACCTACGTCTCGCAAGAGCGTCGCAGCTACACAATATGTGTCGCATTGACTCTTTTTCATCTTCGCAGAATCTGCAAATGTCACCAGTACTTAGCCTCATTCTGTGTAGATGCTCGTTGGTGCCAAAATGTCCCGTGAGTGCACCTATTAGGTGCCTTATTTGTGATCTGTTAAGGCTTAATAATTTAACCCCACAGTCCACCCTTCCGCTAGAGAACGCTTTGGAGTGGTTTAGGCCTGACGCTGCCCTCCATTCCTTCATGTGTTCGTTCCTAGCATGTGCATATAATGCTTGGTGATATGTTCCATACGGAATCCCCACAAATGGTTCGGGGCCAACCAAATGACTCTGTGAGCCGGCCCTCGCTAGTCTATCTGCCTTCTCATTGCCCTCGACGCCTTCGTGTCCAGGTACCCAGATAAGGCTGACATTGTTGTGTCTTCCCAGGTTGTTCAAACCTGTAACACCTTCTTTGACTAGTTTAGAAGCAACTCGGAAGGAATTCAGAGCCTTCAGAGCTGCCTGACTGTCACTGAGAATGCAAATGGTTTTACCTTTGACGTTTCTCCTTTGCATTTCTTTAATGCTGGCAATTATGGCATAGGTTTCCGCTTGGAATACCGATGCATAATGCCCCATGCTGTGACTGACACTACAGTCCTTGGAATAAATCCCTGCCCCTGTACCTGACTCCATTTTAGAACCGTCAGTGTACCATATGAGGTGAGTTCCACCAACCGGTTTGAGTCCCCTCGTCCACTCTTCCCTGGATGGTATATGTACTCGGTACCTCTTGTTAAACATGTACACTGGATTTATCCTATCACAGGGCATGTCCATTAGATCGTCCAGTTCTTTCACGGGATCCAATAAAGTGTGTTTTGTACAGGGCTTGTTACGATTCCAAACTCCTGCTTTTGCAAGTCTGTATAGCGACTTCCTTGCCTCTGTTTGTATGTAAGTGTGTAGTGGGGTTAGTCCCAGTATCCACTCAAGAGCCAATGTAGGCGTTGTTTTGAAGGCACCTGTAATTGCCATGCAAACTACTCTTTGTACCTTCCTAAGAGAATCCTTGCAGATCTTTAGTTTGGTCCTAGGCCACCATACAGCGCTGCCGTATGTGAGAATAGGTCTCACCATCGTGGTATATAACCAATACATTACCTTTGGTTTGAGTCCCCAGGTTTTGCCATACGCAGAACGGCACATATTGAAGACACGTAAGGCCTTTCTTGTTATGTTTTCAACATGACTATGCCACGTTAGTTTACTATCGAGAGTTACCCCAAGATATTTCACTTCCGTAGCCCATTTTAGTCTGGTGCCGTACATTTCTGGGTCTCTAAGGCCCTCTAAATGTCTTTTCCTCGTGAAAGGCACTATAACCGTTTTGCTTGGATTTATGGAAAGGTTATTGTCTTTACACCATCTTTCCACCCTAACCAAAGCACCCTGCAGCAAATCCGTTACTACGTTTGGAAATTTGCCATTTACTTGTATGACTATATCATCTGCATAGCCTACGGCTTGAAATGGTCCATTGTTAAGTTCCACTAACAACGAATCCACCACTAGACTCCACAGTAATGGGGATAGTACGCCTCCCTGTGGACATCCTTTAGTTGCCTTAACGGTAACCATATCACCTAATAAACTACTTTTAATAACACGTTCCTGCAGCATAGTGCTAATCCATTTAACAATTGTCGCCTCTATGCCATGATTTTGTGCTGAGGTTCTTATTGAAGGGAAGGTTGTTCGATCGAACGCCCCTTCAATATCCAAAAACGCTCCAGCACAGATTTCTTTGGTCTCCAATGCATGTTCTGCCCGGTTGACCACATAGTGCAGTGCCGTGTCCGTAGACTTACCCGGTTGGTACGCGCATTGCATGTCATGGAGCGGTCGTCTCCTTAATGGGCCATCTCTTATATACCGGTCTATCATCTTCTCCAAAGTCTTCAAGAAGAATGAAGTAAGACTGATAGGGCGGTAGGATTTGGCATCTTCATAGCTCTCCTTTCCTGGTTTGGGAATGAAGATTACTTTTGCCTGTCTCCAGGCTGATGGGACATGCCCAAAGGCTAGGCATGCTCTGTACAATCTGCACAAGTGAGGTATGAGAATACCTTTTCCCTCCTGTAGTAAGATGGGGTATATATCGTCAGGTCCTGGTGATTTATACGGACTGAAACTATCAATTGCCCATCGTACCTTGTCTGCGTCAACTACTTTCTTTGCTGTACGCCAGTCGTCTTTGGAAGTTTTTGTAAATTGTTCTTCCATGGTAATGACATTATCAGTCACATTTTGTATCTCCACTGAGTCCGGGAAGTGCATTCTTAGCATATGCGTAAGAGTTTCCTTCCCAGTTACAGTGAGCTTACCTTGGTCATTCCGGATAGATGTAAGTGGATTAACCTTTGCAGAGCTCATTGCTTTACTGAGCCTGATGCCCTCTGGAAGGCTATTGATGCTACTGCAATGAGATCTCCATGATCTCCGCTTCGCCTTGCGCACTTCCTTACTATAGTGCGTAAGAGCTTCGGCATATACCGTAAAGTCATTATTTGACTTCGCCCAGTTGAAAACACGTCGCGTCTCCTGCCTTAGATTCTCAAGGGCAGGTGACCACCACGGTTCCTTTTGCGTCGCCGCCTCTTTCTCCGGGCAGTTCTTGATCCAGCTGGTCTTAACTGCCTGGGTAATTCTGTCAGACTCAAACTCGATATCTATAACTGAGTTGAGTCGCTGCGTAGGATCCCCGAGGTGTTCCTTAAGGTCTCTCCTGAAAGATTCCCAATCGGTTCTCCTTGGGTTCCTCCTTCGTACCTTGCCATAAGGTTACCGCATAATCTTTAACCGACTTAAAAAAGGAGGGGTCTCAATTCGTCTATATATACATTTTTTTTCCATGTATGTTCGCGCATAACTCTGGCAATTATGAACCAATTTGGAAAATTCTTACTACTTACAAATAAGTAGTAGTTTCTGAAAAAACGAGAATAGCGACTCAGAAAAAAATGGAGGAATACCTAAAAGATGATGTTTTATCGCTTTTTAAGGACAAAAATGGTTATAACTCTGGCAAATATTTACCAATTTCAATTATTCTTTTTTTATTCACAAGAAGGAACTACTGTAATGAATATGTATAAATTTTATCACAACCGGATTAGAACTTCATGGAGATCCATGATTGATGTGTAGGAATTTATCTGGTAAAAACTATAAAACTGATGTTCTCCAATACATTACTCTGACAAATATGAACCGATTTCGATGATTATTTTCTTATTCGAGAGAGTAAACTACTATGATGATTCCAAGCAAATTTCATTACGACTGGATCAATTGTTCCTGAAGAAATATGAATTATGGAAAAAACTATGTCGACGATAATGTGATAACCTACCTAGATAATTTTACCGTCTTCGATGGTTAAAAACATCGATATAATATATAAACTAGATTTGGTGTCACGGTTCTAAAAGTGGTAGCGAGAAATAGCGCCCTTGTGTCGCTATTTCTTTACAAGCCACATCCTGACAAATTTATTTTTGCCGATAGGAGTATCGCTACTGTCTATATGAAAGTGTCAAACTACAAGTCATTATCATTCTAAAATCGTTAGTTCACGTTTCCGCCACCAGCACAGATAAGTTTGCAACCTCTGCGACTACATTTTAGATGTCATTTTGTTCGTGAATGTTTATCTAGTTTATATATTATATCGATGGTTAAAAAGTATAAAATAAAACATAAATAAAAAATAAATTGAACTCATCCATGTATCGCCGAAAGAACAACATCATTCACTTACTGCACGCATTGCAAAAAGATGCATCATTTTATACCATGTCCTTGAAAAAAAAATGTTGATCAAGGAGAGTGCTCGTCTTCGTCTAAACGAAGTCCGGCTAGAATTAGAGATAAATTTATAAATGACTGCCAAACAGCACTTGTTGAAGGCCACCTATCGGTTGGTCATTTTCTAGAGAAGTTAAGATAATTTTTAACCGGCTTCAAAAAGAAGGTTCTCTATTCGACGCGTATGTATGTAATATTGATAAAAATGCGTAATATTAATATATGTTAGTCTATGTGGGCTTCTAAACAAATTTACCAAATTTTATGAGTGTATGTATGTATGTATGTATGTATGTATGTATGTATGTATGTATGTAGGTATGTATGTATGTATGTAGGTTTGTCCACGGATTTCTCAGAAACTACAAGTCCGATTTTGCAAATTCTTTTTGCAATAGTTAGAGTATTTTTCAACTTAGGGTAGAGTACAAGTTTCATCAAAATCGGTCAAGTAGTTTAAGAGATATAAACTTTTTATGTTTTCAGTAAGTTACTGTAACGTAGACGTTCGAGTTGCGTGATAGTGCTGATACCTATTTTGGTAAAATAAGTCACTAAAAAGTGTTAAATAAACTATTTTTTTAAAAATAAAAACCGACTTCAAAGTAAAATATCTAAAAAGCATAAAATAACGAAAATATATTGAAGTCGGTGTCAGCTGGTGCTAGTGTTAGTTAACATGATGTGCTAGCACCGACTTCAATATATTTTCGTTATTTTATGCTTTTTAGATATTTTACTTTGAAGTCGGTTTTTATTTTTAAAAAAATAGTTTATTAAGCAATTTCAATTAAAAAGTTCCTCAATTTGACGCGTTCCATACGTGCGTGGTAAAATTACTCTGAACAACTTTTTGTGGTATTTTTTAACAGGGTTCGATTAATTTGAAATGGTTTCGTTAACTAAATCGATTGTGTTACTATTAAAAAGTCATTTATAATCTTTTTTGAAATAATAATATTCAAACTGCTGTCAATTGATTTGGGTCTGAACAGATCTTTCAAGTCCTGGGTTTTTAGTTTGCTTTATTTTGTGACAGGTTGTATGAAGTAGATGGTAGATAGCTTGTGCAAGGGACCATCCTGGAAGAAACCACCGCCGTGTCAGATATTCTACTGCCAATCGATAATGTGTAAACATTACTGTATTCCGGTGTAAAGGGCACTGTAGCTGGTGAAAATACCTGCCTCAATAGACTTAATAACGAATGTCTCGGGTGATGAACGGCAGTTCAGTCAATAAACAGGCTTATCGCTTATAATCAGGCGAACATCTTCAATATTAATAACTAAATATAGTCCTATGAATACGTAGACTACTAGCTACTAGTCGAAAAAAGAGAATCTTTTTGTATAGAAAACGAATTATTCAAATGTTAATGCTTATACGATTTTGGCCAAGTGATCCACAGTTCAACTATTCATGGAAGATTTTTTGATGGCTTTGACCCTTCTTAAAAATATGCAATATCAGTGGTCTTATAGTAAAATGTATGTCATTGTTCTAAATCGGATCTTGGACTCTATGTAAAACATGGAATACGAAATAGGCCTTTGCTAAAGATAAATTGACCCTTCGTTTCTCATGGTACTTTGCTACGCTATTTTTATTTATGGTTATCGATATTTTATTTCTGGATTTATGTGATTTTTCTTTCGTATCTAGGTCTAGTAAATAGGTTATTTGGTGTAACATGTCTATTTTATTAACCGACTTCAAAAAAGGAGGTTCTGTATTCGACGCGTATGTATGTAATATTAATAAAAATGCGTAATATTCATATATGTTAGTCTATGTGGGCTTCTAAACGAATTTACCAAATTTCACGAGTGTATGTATGTATGTATGTAGGTTTGTCCGCGGATTTCTCAGAAACTACAAGTCCGATTTCGAAAATTCTTTTTGTAATAGTTAGAGTATCTTTCAACTTAGGGTAGAATACAAATTTCATCAAAATCGGTCCAGTAGTTTAAGAGATATAAACTTTTTATGTTTTCAGTAAGTTACTGTAATGTAGACGTTCGAGTTGCGTGATAGTGCTGATACCTATCTTGGTAAAATAAGTCACTAAAAAGTGTTAAATAAACTATTTAAAAAAAAAAAACCGACTTCAAAGTAAATTATCTAAAAAGCATAAAATAACGAAAATATTATTGAAGTTGGTGCAGAATATACACAGCAGGTACGCTAACACCAACTTCAATAATATTTTCGTTATTTTATGCTTTTTAGATAATTTACTTTGAAGTCGGTTTTTATTTTTTTTTAAATAGTTTTTTACAAATTAACTTCGGTTTGCTGTCTAACCATGTTACCTAAAAAAGTATTTGTGCGTATAATAAATAATCTATTAAGAGTTAAACACTAGTACTTTATAAAATCTTTTAAAAAAAAAATTGAACCGACTTCAATATCACTGAAAAGTATAAAATAATTTAAATATTATTGAAGTTGGTGTTAGCGTACCTGCTGTGTATATTTGGCACTAACTTCAATAATATTTAAATTATTTTATACTTTTCAGTGATATTGAAGTCGGTTCAATTTTTTTTTTAAAAGATTTTATTTTAAACTTTTTAGTGATATTTTCATATATAAAGATTGAACCATCGAAAACCGTAAAATTATCTAGGTAGGTTATGATCACATTATCGTCTACATAGTTTTACATAATTCATGTTTCTTCAGAAAAAAATATCCGGTCGTAATGAAATTTGCATGGAAACATCATAGTAGTTTACTCTCTCGAATAAAGAAAGAATCATCGAAATCGGTTCATAATTGTCAGAGCAATGTAATGGAGAACATCAGTTTTATGGTTTTTACCAGATAAATTCCTCCACATCGTTCATGGTCCTCCAGGAAGTTCTTATCCGGTTGTAATAAAATTCATACAGATTCAATAAAGTGGTTTCTTCTTTCGAATAAAAAAAGAATCATTGAAATTGGTAAATATTTGCCAGAGTTATGACCATTTTTGTCCGACCGAGCGAGTCCGAGCGACTAAAACGTCATCTATATAGGCTTTCTTGCAGCTCTCAGCGCGCAGTCACCATTCTTGTTTTTTCAGGAACTACTTATTACTAAGCAATAATTTTTTTATGGGACCCAATTAACGGATTAAAGAATGGATGGAAGAAAGATTTTTTCAAATCGGTTCATAATTGCCAGAGTTATGCGCGAACATACATAGAAAAAAAAAAATATATACAGACGAATTGAGAACCTCCTCCTTTTTTGAAGTCGGTTAAAAATTGAAAATGTTGCCAAGATTTAAGGTGTAAATTCAGAAAAACAGTGTTTCATAAATAAGGATGAGCAGAGTGCATTAGATGCAAAAAAGAAATGGTATTATGATGAGTTTAGTTGTACTAATTTGAATATATACGCTACAGGTGGTTTATCTTATAAAAGAAATACCGATTATTGTCGTGAGAAGTCATTGATTGTTTTTCGCGATTTATTTTTACTATACTAATTATTGTAGTAATTATTAATAATGTAATTATGTCGCGACGCTTAGTAGCTAGGCAGTGGAATTAGTGACAATTATAACCCTTTAAGTATAATGAATTAATGATACTTTCGCGAATATTACACATTGAAATGAAACTTGTTTTATAGATTTAAATAACTACTTTTATGGATTAAATCACGTTTTTATTTTTATTTTTACTATTTTATCTTTGCCGACGTTTCGAACACTTTACAATGGATGCTGTAAAGTCTCGCATTCTTTACATTTCTTCAAGTAAGTATAATAACATTAATTTATCTTGTTTGTTTTATTTACTATTATTAACATTGCAGCTTTACAATATGTTAACATTTACGTAATCGTAATAGCCTGCATAGAAATATATTCAAATTATCTTATATTTTTCCATGGTAAATAATAATAATAGAAAATCTGATAATAAAAAGATTATTGATATAAATTTGTAAGAAACTGTTCTAAAATAAGTCTCAAGGCGCCCCTTTAGTAACATTGGAGCCGTGTGTTGAAACTTAACTCACAAATGGTCGTCGATACAACTTTGCAAATACTTTTATAAAGAACTTTCGTGTTTTGATACCAATAATGGGTGCGTTAGCTCTTCTCAATAGGTTTGGTTTTGAACTTGCGATAGTAGATGCATAAACGCGTGAAATTAGCACGTTTATGTCTGAGTGAAATGTTGGTAATAATTTACAAAATAAGAGGACAATAATTTAGTATAAAGCTGTAACAGCTCAGTGGGCGAGCGCTTGCCTTGAAAACAAGGTGTGCAGGTTCGAACCCCGGCTCGCACCTCTGATTTATTTAATTAATCATGTGCGAATCGTCTTTGTGCGATTGTTACTAGCGTTCGGTGAAGGAAAACATCGTGATGAAACCTGCATGTCTGAGAAAGCCTAACTAGCTTTCGAAAGACGTGTGAAGTCTGCCAACCCGCACTTGGCCAGCGTAGTGGACTATGGCCTAAGGCCCTTCAACTTGAAGGGAGGCCCGTGCCCAGCAGTGGGACATAAACAAGGGCTGGTATTATTATTATTTATTAATTTAGTATTGTCTAGATATCTGTGATAAAACTGTTGACGGTTTCTGATACAAATTCACACCAACATCAGCAGCAGCCGAACGACGAAGGGAGGGGTTGCGTAATTGGCCCCACGCTTGGCAGCCGTCTTGTAGATCGCAGTTTAGGTAGGTATTATCAACATTATTTATCATTCGCGTCCTAATAAAGTTTAATAGTAGTTTGTGGAAGTTGACGTGGATATTACATTAACCAACATTGTTAACCATATTCGTTAAGTTAAACTCTTATGTGATGTCGTTTGTTTTCTTTAATAAAGTCATATACGTATGTAGGCTATGTTTAAAACGTAAATTGCATAATCATATATATTTTTAGGTACTTTAGTTAACGTAAACACAGCGCGGGCGGAGCTGCGTGGGTCAGCTAGTTGTTAAGCTGACCCACGCAGCTCCGCCCGCGCTGTGTTTACGTTAACTAAACTTTCAATAATATACATTCGCATAGAATACAAAACCTCCTTTTTTAAAGTCGGTTAAAAACTTTGATCCACTTTGTACTTGCCTTCCGAAGCAAGCGTTTAGTTCAAATGGCTTTAAACGGTCACCCATCTATTTAATGATCTTACCTAACGTTGCTTAACCTGATCGATTTCCAAACATTGTTAACAACTGTCTATGGGTGTTCCCTTACAAATATTTATTATAATTATAATGAAAAATTGTTAAATCGGAGCAAGCGTATAACCAACTACACATTTTGACTTTAGTCTCCTCTCCCAAGGGAACCGTGCCGAATGTCGGGATAAAAAGTATCCTATGTCCTACCTCGGAGTATTAACTCAAATCATGCCAAGTTTTGTTTCAATCCATCCAGTAGTTTCGGCGTGATGCTCAGCCGCGATACAGACCGACAGACAGACAGACAAAAATAAAAAAAAATACATTTTTGGCTTTAGTATCGGTTATAGAATGCATTCCAAATATAATTTTCAAAATATCTTCAATGTACAGAATTGGACCTGTTACAGTTTTATTATAAGTATAGATATAGATATACATACAAAGTAGTGTGTGTAGCCTTCCTCATGTCGATGTAAGAGCGTCGTAAAGTACACTTAGTAGAATATTCTATCTCAGCCGAATGGGCCGACGAGGCTCTTAGACTGTCCTTTATGTGCTAGCGTTCTTTCAGCGGCGTGCTGAACAAAGCCGCGTAATCCTGCGCTGTTTTAAAAGGAACGAGACGTGGGGTTACCAACTATGTACAGAAAAAAGCGCAGTAAATAAAAATAATCTAACGAAGCCTCCATTTCTGACTAATCGGCAGAAAACGCGGCCTCCTAATCGCGCATTCAAAAGAATTTCCTGTGAGCATGATTTTTTTTTTTTATTCAAACTATAAATAGACGAGATACATTTTAGCCTGATGGTAAGCGTCACGCCGGTCTATATACAGCGGCATTGCACTGCTGCTCGTCATGCGAGACTTTTTTTAATTGTCTCCGGTGTGCGGTAATATTTACACCTGTTTGTCATTATGACAGAAGCTAAATTTCCAAAAGCATCACATAACATTATAATGACGGTATGTGCTATATTTTTATAATTGAACGTGTGATTTCACTTAATAAATCGCAAATTTAATCTATATCTATACTTATAATAAAACTGTAACAGGTCCAATTCTGTTTAATGAAGATATTTTGAAAATTATATATGGAGGGCATTCTATAACCGATAGGACTGAGGCCGAAAATGTAATTATTTTAATTTTTGTCTGTCTGTCTGTCTGTCTGTATCACGGCTGCGCATCACACCGAAACTACTGAATGGATTCAAATGAAACTTGGCATGATTTGAGATCTTACTACGAGGTAGGACATAGGATACTTTTGATCCCGTAATCTAGCGAGGTTCTTTTGGGAGAGGGGATTAAAGTCAAAATGGGTACTTGGTTATACGCTTGGTCCGATTTTATCAATTTTTCTTTATAATATAATAAATATTAGTAAGGGAACACTCATAGAGAGTTGTGATCAAGGTTTTGTAATCGATCGGGTTAAGCAACGTTAGGTAAGGTCATTAAATAGTCCATTGAGTACGGCGGCGACTCCGAGGAGGACGGCGGCGGGGTTGCGACCCCCGTCCCCGTGAGCACCGTGACAGGTTCCCGGGGGGCTACAATGCGCCCCCCGGCGGCGGGCTCAAAGGCAAGGCACTGAGGGGCCCCTGGTGCAGATCCCACCGGAGAGCCCTGGGGTTCCCCCTCTCATGTGCCGATGCGACAGCCGCGGGGGTTTTAGTGGGTAAGAATCCCACATACCCCGGTCGAGCCCCACAGCTCCCGGGGATCTTTCGAAGATTTCCCCCGCGTCAAAAAAAAAAAAAAGGTCATTAAATAGATGGGTGACCTTTTAACGCCATTTGAACTAAACGGGTCCCTGCTTCGGAGAGCAAGTAAAAAGTGGGTCCCAGTTTTTAACCGACTATAAAAAAGGAGGTTATGTATTCGATGCGAATGTCTGTCTGTTATTAAAAGTTTAGTTAACGTAAAAATAGCGCAGGTGGAGCTGCGTGGGTCAGCTAGTTATTTTATAAATATGTAGGTTTTAAATTGTTTTTTTTTTTGCTGTAAATATTAAGTAAGTTACGAGTAAGTTAGATAAGTGTGGTAAGCGCGGTATACTTAACGTACCTATAACAAAAACTTTGATAAATATTTATTATTTTTTAAAGTTTAAAGTTTTAATAATATGGCAACACTGCTAAGACTACAGTCGTACGCCTGCAGATATGCCGTTGATTGTGACGTCGCTGACGGGGATTTCGTTATTAATAGACGTTCGCAAGACTGTCTTGAAAGGAAACAGAAAGATGGGCGTAAAGCTTTAGAAAGATTTCCTACTAGTAGGGAGTAATTGTACCAATATGAAACATTGGGTGTGATACCATCCTGTTTTTAGTTTGCCGTGTATCCAGTTTATAGTTTATTTATGACGCGCCATGGCAACTTTAAAAGTAAGTTCTCGTTCAAATTAGTAAATTCACCTTTGTGCCAGTGTTCCACGGCGAATAATGAGTACGAAAAATCTGCTCGTCATATACCTATTTTGGGAGTATAGCAAAACGAGCGTAACACCATGTTAAATAATTTGAAGATTCGAGCTATTTATTATTCGGACCTTGTGGCGTCTAAGGAAAATTTCCGTGCTTTTAAGCAATTCTGCCAAACCTATTATCTTAACCAAGTAGACAGCTTAAATAGGTCCCTTAACTTTAGTATAATCCGTGGTGCCTTGCAGATAGGCTAAATCGTTAGTCAGTCTGTAAGAGTCTTCTTTTCTGCGGTTAAACCAGCTTATACATTTATTGTTTCTCTCCTGCTTTGCCAAAGAGGAAAGTGGTATTTGTCTTTCCTACTCCTCCTGTTCACTTTTTTGATTAAATTAGATTCCAAGACAATTTAGAATTTCCCCGGGAATCACCGAGGGTCAAACTTCGGTGTCTTCACTGGTGATTTTGTTGTAGTGGTGTGTTTTTTGAAGCTGAAGATAGTAACTTCAATATCTGCAGCTATATATGGCATATAAGACGCGAATGTATTATGTGCCTGTTACTAGTTTTCAGTGAAAGAAAACATCGTAAGGAAAGCTGCATGTCTGAGACAGCCTAACCAGCTTCTAGCAAAATGATACTCACTCAAAACACCCGCACGACATAGACACCAATACGCAGGAATCTCAATATTTTCCTCAACGTTTGAAATTTCAGATTCCTAAGTTTTACCATTAGATTCACGATTAATAAGCGTTATGCTTCAAGAATTATTTGCCTGGAACGCAGACTCAGCCTGTCTAGGATGACTGGAATAAATAAAAAGGTTACCGTGAGTCTCGTAACGGCCAATATCAACGTCTCGTGAACCTGCGTTTGTCACGGCTGACGGCATATTGCAGAAACTAAACAGAAGGTTTATTGAACATAAGTTTTGAGTAATTTTAATCTTACCGTTAGAGAGTTTAAAGGAAGGTAGGACATAGAAGGAAGGATCCTTTAAATTTGGAGCAGTCTAACGGGCAATCAGCCATGCGCCTGGGGTTCTCAATAACGGAAACTTGTCGTTTGACTTGTTGTTAGATGTCGCTGTACTTTCGGGGGTGTGGGCCTTAGACGTCCATCGAGCATGGTGGCTAATACGATAGGATGGCGTCGGAATTGCGACTCCTTCCCCGTGAGCACCGTGTCGGCTCTCGGCGTTTATCCTCCGGCGGTGAGCACAAATGCAAGGCATTGAGGGTACTTCTTGCAGATTTCACCGAAAAACCTAGGTGTCTCTCTCATATGCCTATACGACAGACATCGGGGTATTTTTGGGTTAGAATACCATACACAGCTTTTGACCAATCACAAAGACCCGAGGACCGTTTAAAGATTTTCTTTCGCACTAACAAAAAAAAAGCCTAACTGTAAAAGCACTGATCCTGAATGGTGCCACATTTGAGAAGCCATGTTTCGTGCGGTTAACGCAAATGCAATGAACGTAGTATTGTGGATTGTGGAAAACGGCTGTACCACGAAGAAGAATAAGGTCTTCGGAAGAAGGGTGCTTTTCCTTGTGTTAATATGGTAATACACTTCCATCCTTTGCATCGCTTACCATTACGTAGGATCGTGGTAATACACTTGCTATTAAGTAACAAAAAGTGTTGCTATCTCAGATGCTATGCAGTTCAGATTGGATATAGCTGTCACACCTATTGGCGTGGAAATCTGGATATAATTTTTTATGTCTACTACGCTGTATTATATCTCCGTATATTCACATTTTAAGTATGTTCTTCAAACATAAAAAACGAAGTATGTCTTGAACCTTCTAGCTACAATCTGCCGTAGGACATACTAGATCCAAAAAGCTAGGACCTAAATTTATTGCAAGCGCCTCATAGTCAGTTGTGAGAGCTTTCACGATAAAAAGTTGGCTACCATCCACTTTCCTTTTATTTCGAGGTTTATGACACCCTCTGCCAACGAAATGAAATACTATTGCAAAAAGTATCTGAAACAATATAGCCAACCGATCGTTAACTTGGCAGAGCCTTTACAATCTGTTGTTTTTAATAAGCGCATATCATCACACACCATCAAGGCAAGTTCACGGCCGACAATTAATTTATATGGAATAAGAAACACGGTTTCCATACCTTCACTGGATGTATTAAAATTATTTTACAATTCGTCTAACACCTCTATTACATACCAAAAAAAAAATGCTAATCTAATTTTACTATTTAGAAACATCATTTTATTTTTCCTGTAAAATATAGATGGACATTTACTACCTTTAATTATATCATATATTTCCCTCCACAAACTTCTAAGATAGGCGGAACGTTATTTTGTATATTGTTGATTATAAGCCAAACACTACGTGATATAAACCAAAATAAAAATCTGATTTGATATGTGCAAATGAAGCTTTCATAACGGTATCATTTTTAAATTTCACGCTCCATTTCAGCCCCATTAAAAACAATAAGTTTTTTTTTTTCATTTACGATGAGGTTGGGTAAGTGAGATCTAAAACTATTCCAAGTTTTAAAATGATAGCAGCAGTGGTTCCTGAAGTATATAGGTATAGGAAGGAACTGTATATAGTTCCTTTCTATCCGACTTCAAAAAGTAGATTTTACCTTTTAGGTATGGAATCCTAAAAAAGGACAACGAGAAAATATGATAAACAATATTTCTGTATCAGACATGAAGGCACCGCAGCACTTTATCATACATCAGGCGGTTGTAGTAAACACCTTATCTGCCCCCATTCCACGTTTAAGGGGGTAACAACGGTAAAATTGCAAAAATAGCCTTAATTTAAAGAGTTCAATGGATCAATCCGCTATTGCATTAGCTATGAAAATTATATGTATTTATACCTCAGGTCTTCAGCATATAGTTTTATTGATTAGATATTGGATTAAATATAACGTTTCCAAGCAATATGTATTTAAAAAATGTACTACGTTGGATATGAATTGTGTTAGCGTTCAATATCCGTTCATCGGATAGACGTCAAACTTGGACTATAAAAAGCATAATAACCTATTCTACAATTTGTATTGATTACATTTCTTAATTTCATTCATGTTTTACAAGAAATTATAGAAAAACCACGTACGCGATGCATTTCCCCTTGCAGCGCCCCCGCGGTCGCCTTTCATCAGTCTTTCGTGGACTGTTATGGAGGGTGGACGTGCTCGATTTTTTTTTGACAAGACGAATTTAATTTAAATGATTTTGAACATATTTTTCAGGCCCGGGTGATACGTATTTGTATCATGACATAACGCACCGCAATGACTCCCTCAGGCCCGGGTGATACGTATTTGTATCATCCGCCGTTGACGGAATTCACAATTTTTTTTTCATGGTAGAAATTTAATTTTTGTATGGGAACCCTATGCTTTATGGTTACATTATAGTATCATCTTTAAAATAGACCCGTTATTCATTAGTTCTTTTGACATTTTAAGTCATAAATTCAGTTACGAAAGTCGGCTGGTCTCGGTCGGACGGAGTAAAAGTTGTGGTCACGGAATGTTAGTTTTAAATCGTAAGTATTCTTTTATTTCAGGTGAAATGTTTTATTTTTTTGTTTTAACGTAATAATAAAGCTGTGTAGAGGGTAGTTAGTGCGTATTTTGTCAAAATATTGTATATTTTCGAACTGAAAAAACAAAAAAAATCACCATAGGTGATTTTTTTGTTTGTTTGTTTACTTTTGGTATAATTCCGTTATTATTTGTAATGTAATTGTTGTAAATACATCGTAATTACATCATAACGATAATAACTCAAAGATAAAGTCATAAAATCCAATCTAACTATCGAAAATTTTGCATACCATGACGTCATATCGCGCAGTGACGTCATTTTTAAAAAAAATTGAGTTCATTTCGATTTTTTTGTAGTGTTTTGTTTAAAACTTGTAAAAAAGGAGTTTGGATGCAAAGAATGGATCTTTCTTAGTGCCTGAGTCAATATTCTACCCTCAAAATCGAATTCAAAAATAGGTAAAATCAGCTTTGCCAAAAAATTACCTATTTTAGACTTTCCCTTTAAAAAAATCGATATTTATAACTCTAAAAAAGTATATACTGGATAGCTTATACTTGTCTCAGTAGAACTCTGTTTACAGAATGCAAATCGGTTAAGTGGTTGTGTTTATATAACGTTCGTAAGTTGAAACCACGGCGGGCCGCCGAATAACATAAACAATTACGTCATCACAAAACGTGCGCGCGCGAAAAGCGGCCGGGCCTTACCGGGCCCGAAGGGTTAATTAAGATATGTTACATATGATATAATTATAACATAATAAATCATTTCAAATGAAATCTATACTTCTATATTTAATTAAAGATATTTTTATAGTAATCCCATATTTTTGGTTCATCATAGAGTATGCGAAAGTATCGTTGCCGAGTATTATGCCTAACTATTAAAGCGTATCAGAGTCATATATGATCTTACTAATTGAAATCGTATTTAATACTGAGTAGGTCGACAAAATTACATAGATTATGACATTCTTTACATTATGTTTTTTTTTTCAAAACATGAACGGTGTTATTATTACGATCATGTTGGTTTTTGCAACTTAGCAACGAGTCGAGTACCTGGGTGGTTGGCTTGGTGGTGAGCGACACGCTTACCTTCGGACAGTTGCATTGGGCAGTTGCTCGTCTTTTGAGACATCTGAACGGTTAAGTTGGAAGGGTACTCGTGTGCTATCTAGGTGGTGCCACTTTAGATTTCTTCCGCTATGTAACATAAGTAGAAGGTCACTGTAGCTGGCAAAATAACTATCGGACCAAAAGGCTATAATTATAGTTTTGGATGACAGGGACAGGAAGAGACTTTTCTATGGGTGGGTGCTTCGAATCCTATCAGGTAATACCTTGTTACTTAACTAAGTTGCGTAACAATAAACTGATGGTGTTGTTGGCAGGCACGAGAAAAAATACCATCGCGTTAAAATGTTAGTTACTCTAAAACCAGATTGCTTATTAGAATCAATGTAAATTAAATATCTATTTAAATTTTACATTACCTATGCACCTACCACTATTACCCTCTGCATCATCCAAAGGTAGACTGGCAGAGAATGCCTGAGGCATTAAGTCCGCCTTGTACATATTTAAGTGTGCTAAAGAATAAATTAAATAAAATGTCAAATGCTCTGCGTAGTTCAAACCCCGCGATAGGTACAGAACTCAAGATGAAGTTACGTTACGTACTCTCGCGGTCACGAACGGTCTATCACCTTTAGGACGACAATCGCTTGCACTTGCCGGCCCAAAATACATGCGGGCGGGGTAAGCGCCCGGAACGTCGTTCAAACTATTTTGATTGAAAACTGAAACTTACACTAAAAAAGACTATTACTGAATTCGTGCGTTCAAACAAACAGTGCTACGGATTTCTTTGGCAGCCACGTATATTGAATAACAACACAAGTCCGTTAATTTTGTAGTTTGCTACCCTGGCTGCTGACCTTAAGGGCTTGGGGTCGATTCCCACACAGGACAAACATTCATGTGCATGAACATAATCTGTTTGTCTTGGGTCTGGGTCGTTTTTAACTGTACTTAATTATGGAAAAAGTTAAGTATCTTCGATCACGGAACTCATCTACATCATCATCAGCAGCCAAAATGTTCACTGTTGAAAAAAGGCCCTCTCTCCCTTAGAGGGGAGGGGTTGTCATAATCCCCACGCCTGGCAGGCGGTTGGGGATCGCAGATAGGTGGTAGGTAATCCAATAAAAAGACGCTGCTGCTCGTCTTCTTGTTTTTCCTTAGTCGCCTTTTACGGACACCCAACGGGAGGAGATGGATGGGTACTATTATTCTTATCATGGAACTAATTGTAAATGGATGGATGGAACTAAAATAAAAATAATTTATGATTTTTGGGTCTGCACAACTTGGGTCGACGTTGGGTCTTGAGTGAGGTTGGAAGCTAGCAAGCTTCCAAGATTCGGGTACTTATGCCGCTCTTAAAGATAATATACACATTAGAATAGGAAACATTACAGTTACACGCTTCTTTAATAATACCGCTAGCATCTCATCAGGGCCACTGGCATTGCAGCATCTTAAGTCACTCTCTTTGTAATACTCGAACATCGCAAGCAATCATCAATTTGGTTTCAGTTCATTTTTCCAGGAATCAAAAAGCTCAACTATCAGATGGATGTTTATTGGTTAGAGAATTTGGAACTAATTTAGGAAATATGTTAAAAAGGTCCCTTTTTTAAAAAAAAAAAACTATATTTTGAAGGCTCTGTCAAACGCTTTCGTTTTGACGTGCTGAACAGAAACCTTAGAACTTTGTGCATAGTTTCATTTCAAGTACGCTTACAGTAGTCACGGCAAGACGCTGCGCAGTAGCTGTTTTTATGTTTATGTATTCAGAACTCACAACTGTACTTGCGCAATGTTTCGTCAACCCTAACTTCAGACACACAAAAATCCGCTGTGACTGTAAGTTATAAGTAGTACGAATGTATATGGATTCCGAATGGCAGGCACAATGTATTCAGCTGGGTCGAAGTGTGATCCGGTTGTAACTGGACCTAACTAATAACCAGCAACAATAGAACAGAAGTATGTATAAGTCTCACTAGTCAGGCATTGGCCATTCTATAATAGACGAACTGAACCTGTGATATGAAGTTTGGAATATGAAATGCAGTAATCCGTATCCTGATGCAACACGTCAACTACGTTACCACTGTAAGTGGTTGGGTTGTCAGATTGTAATTAGGTGGCACGCCAAGGTATACATCAAGATATAAAACAGTGGGTTACCGTTATTAAACTGCATCATTTCATTATATAATGGAATAGGCAAAATTAACAAAACTCCATTCGACACATCTGCATATTTTTAGTCTATGATTTTTCAAATGTAATATTCATATTTGCTGGTAGCGCCCTCTACGATGACAACTCTCGGCCGGAGCGGCCAGATTCTCAAGGTCATTGGCGCATGTTACCCCCTTAAAGAGCTCAACTGATGGTGTTTTTATGGCGCACGTAAAACATTCAGTTGTATTAGTCGCCGAAATATCAGGTATTTTGTTTTACTATCCAACCGAAATAGGATAATGTTCTTTTTTGTTAGTTTCATAAAGATGGACTGGGCAATATTCCGCGCTTTGTAATTAAAATATGTCTAGGTATTTAATATTCATAAGCGTGTGTAAAGTAAGATGGAAATTTAGGTGATAAGTAAAATATGCGAAAGACCGGTCTAGGGAGGGCCCCAAGTCTGCTAAATTTACAAATGCTTATATGCAGTGCCTCATTTGATTGAAAATAACAAATCATTGAAGTTTTAAATTGCCGACGCCAATTTATAAACCATTCAACTGACACTCAATCGACACATTGAGCTGAAGTATCTTATTTACTAATGCTTTAAATAGCCGGTGGTGTAATTCAATTAAGCATGAGCAGGGCCCCAAGTCTGATAATTTACAAACACCTCAATTGAGTGTCGATAGTGTGTCAGTTGGATGGTTTTACACATTTGGTAGTCTACTAGCAATTCCCTACGGCTACGCCCGCAATTTTTGGCCCGGAATTTTCAAAAACCCTTTCTTAGTGGATGCTTACATCATAAGAAGAACCTACTGTCCAAATTTCAGCTTTCTGGGTTCAGCGGTTTGGCCTGTGCGTTAATGAATCAGTCAGTCAGTCGGTCAGTCAGGACAAGTAATTTTATTTGGTAGTCTATTAATATAAACCATATAAACAAAATTACATACAACTGCCATTTCAGTGACACACTATGGAGACCTAAAACCATAATGGCGTATGATTGGCGTGACACCACTTGTAATGGAATCAAACACCTTTTAGTTCCACTAGTTTATTATTTGAAGACTTCGTTTACACTGACATTCATAAAAAAAGTGACAAAAGTATAAAAATCAACAATTTAAATATAGAATAAAAAAAGTAAATATATAACAGCCAGAACGTCGGCAACATCCTCGCCCCCGGTGTGGTAACACAATATAATAAGCTAAGTACGCCGGAAACCAGCAACGAGGTGTCGTGGCTAAGGTTAGCCGGACGAGCTTTTTGACAGGCCTACGTAAAACCCCATGGGCGGTGACTACGTCAACGACCCTAACTATCCCGTCCGACCCTGGTAAGGTTCGGATGACACGACCGCGCGGCCATACCCCTCGTGGAAGATTTCCATCTGCAATCATAACAAGATCGCCAACACATACGTTGTGGCTCGATGCAGTTGTGGCTCGCTGGATCAGACACGGCAAATATTCTTTAATCCAGCGAGTCCAAAAATGGTCAGCCAAACGAAGGCCTTTGCGCCAACACACGCGCCTAATTAGATCCGAATCGTCCACCACATCGAGGGGCGAATACGTCGCCGAAGAGCCTAAAATAAAATGAAAAGGCGTAATAGCCTCCTCGGAGGCTGGGTGTCCACATGGGTTAGAGGCCTTGAATTCAAAATGTACTCTACTTCTAAAAGAAACGTCATGAAGATTTCTTCCTTAGGAGAGCGCTCTTTCAAAGTTGTGTACAGCGCAGTCTTCACGCTCCTGACCAGGCGCTCCCAACATCCACCCATGAAAGGTGCCACGGGCGGTATAAACTTCCACCGAATAAAATTGTTAACAGCAAACTCTTGTACCGGTTTCTCGTATAGCTTGCACAACTCCCGATTCGCACCCACAAACGCAGTCCCATTATCTGAGTAAATTGTTACAGGAGTGCCTCGGCGAGCAATGAATCTTCGTAAGGCCATAATAGCAGAATCTGTGCTTAGGCTGCCGACGACTTCAAGGTGTACTGCGCGAACAGTCAAACACGTAAACAAAGCCACCCAACGCTTCTCTGTTCTTCTTCCAATAGACACGATCATAGGGCCAAAGTAATCTAAGCCGACATGAGTGAAAGGACGGACATGATGAGCCAAACGTTCCGGAGGAAGATCGCCGATTGGTGGGGAAACTGGAACATCTTTCCTTAGTCTGCATTGTAGGCATTCTCGAAGAACTGATTTCACCGCCAAACGTATACCAATGATGTAGAATCGTTGCCGCAAGTCGTTGATGACCATGTTACTCCCAGAATGAGCTGTACGTATATGATAGAAATAAATCAGTAGCCTTACAATATAGCTCTTTCCATTTAGGACGACAGGATCTTTGTCGGTGGTCACATTTCTCACAGCCGATATTCTGCCCTTGAGTCGGATCAAGCCATTGTCATCAATGAACACAGAAAGATTCTTAAGTTTGTTGTGTTTGGCCAATGTATTGGTTCTGATTAAGCTGATATACTCGTCTTCAAAAGAGTCCAATTGAGAGCGCAAGAGTAAATGACGTTCTGCTTGAACTAATTCGTCTACATCCAGCAACGGTAATTTTGCGGAGGACACAGACACATCCTGTTTCGTAGATTTCAATTTGGAATTTGGGTTAGAATGACCTAATAAAGCACGAAAGATCTTTGCACATTGGATCACGCGAGCAGTTGCTCTCAATAAGCGTAACCATTGGCTAAAACGCGTAGGATTCGGAACCGGTGGGTCGGGTAGCTCACGCGCACTAGTGTAAGCTACCTGTTGTGAGTCAGTTGAAACAGGAGTATGCTTCAGCTCACTCACTCCAAGTAAAGGGTCCAAAGATGGTTCCTTTGGCCACGTAGATTGTACATCTGTCAGGAATTGAGGACCTGAAAACCATCTTGAGGACATGGTAAATTCATTGTTAAAGCGCGTAGCGTCATCCGCTACATTCAGGGAGGTTGGAACGTAGTTCCAGTCTGTCACGTTGGTCAATTCCAAGATTTCGCCTACACGATGAGCTACAAAGGCCTTGTATGAACGAATGTCACCTCGTAACCACCTCAATACGGTCAGACTGTCTGTCCAAAGAAACAGTTTCGTAGGTTTCCGCCTATGTGCTTCTATAATGTAAGAAGCGAAACGTGCTACCATTAAAGCAGCTTGCAGCTCCAGCCTTGGTATAGAGACTGGCTTTAAAGGAGCTAGCCGAGCTTTCCCGCCTATTAAGCTAAGCATCACGTCTCCACCTACGCAGTTAAATCGCCAATAGGCCACACAAGCATAAGCAAGCTCACTCGCGTCGCCAAACACATGAAGCTCTGCAGACTCAGCCTGCTGGTGTGCTAAGTAATGACGAGGTATAGACCCGGATAATAAGTTAGCCAATTCGACAGACCAAGCGTTCCACTTTGATTTTATAGACAAAGGTAATTCTTGATCCCAGTCGATATTCAACCTCCAAGTTTCTTGAAAAATAACCCTTCCCATAATTACGATAGGTGTAAGAAAACCGAGGGGGTCATAAATACGCATCAAGTATGCCAAAACAGAACGCTTAGTTAGCTTGTTCGGCAACTCACCTAGGGAGGAACGTGAAAAATACAGTCATTTTCAACATTCCAAGTAACGCCCAGAATACGAACGGTCACAGAAGCAGTATCAGGCGCGCGACTATCTAAAGGTATAGAAACAAGTGACTCAGGTCGATTTGATACCCAGGATCTCATTTCCAAACACGCTTTAGCATGAACGGTCGTGATATCCGCGGCTAATTGGGTGGCCTGTTCCACCGAATCGACACTGCCCAAATAATCGTCCATATAATGGTCGTCAACAATAGCAGTAGCGGCTGCAGGGAAAACAGCTCTAAATTCTTCCGCGTTACGGTTTTTCAAATAGATTGCAGTAAACGGACTGGAAGTGGCCCCAAAAATCATGGATGTCATCCGATACACCTGAAGGGGTTGCGAGGGGTTGTCGCGCCATAAAAACCTTTGAGCGTCACAATCCTCAGCTCGGATTTTAGTTTGAGGAAACATTTCCCGGATGTCTCCATTAAGTGCTACAGCTCCTTCTCTAAAACGCATCAATATGGCGAGAAGGGGCTGAAGTAAATCCGGACCAGGAAGAAGTAGCGACTTTAAGCTAACGCCAGATGATTTAGCCGCGGCATCATGTACTACCCTAAGCTTGCACTTCTGTGGGTGAAATACGCCGAAATGAGGGAGGTACCAGTTTATACTGGACTTAGACTCTTCAGTGTTACAAATCTCAGCATACCCCTTTTGGATTATAGAATGTATGTAGTTTCTATAGGCATCAGTATAAGCCTTATCTTTCTTTAGCTTTTTCTCGAGACTGATAAAGCGAGAGTGAGCAAGGTCACGACTATTAGGTACTTCATGAATATCTGACCGCCACAAAAGACCGGTTTCAAACCTACCAGTAGGTAGGCGTTTGGTTGTCTTGTTTAATATATCGATTGCTCGCTTATCCTCCTCAGAGAAATATTCTTTTTTAGAGATGCCGATAGAATCCACTTTCAAATACTCTAAGCTGCTGATCTAGTGAATCTTTTTCACAAGTACTGCTAAAATTAATGAACTCCAGAGAAGAGGAATTCGATTTAATAGATCCAAAAAGAACCCAACCGAGTGAAGTCAATGCCGCTATGGGTTGCGATTTACGTCCACGTCGAAGGGAATGGGGCACTGTCAGGTGCCAATTATCAATACCGATTAGTAGCATAGGCTTAGCGTCATCATAGCTCACCACATCGACCAAGTCAGTTAAGTAATCATATGAATGCAAATCGCTAACTTTAGTAGTTTGACTTGATAATCCAAGATTTGGAATAGAGCGAACGTTCTCCAACTTGAAAACTTGTGAGCTATGATGACCCCGCAATTCTAAGCTTATGAAATTTGCGAGACATTGTTTAGACATCCCTCCTACGCCATTTACCGTGAGAGAAGTTTGTCTACCCGTAGCTCCAATTGCGTCAGTAATCGAGGCATCAACCAGCGTTGCGGTAGAGCCATCATCAAGCAAAGCGAATGTTTCGACGGTTCCCTTAGGACCAGACACAGTTACCGGCAATACTTTTAATAAAGGGCGACGAGATAATGTGGAAGTCGAGCTGTGTGCGACGACAACATTACTAGAGGGTGTAACGTCACCAGTTATGTGAGACGTGCTGGCGTCTAAATGTTCGACGATCGAAGTTTGTGTCGCATCCACATCTCTATGCAATAAGGTATGGTGACCGTTCTTATTCGAACAATTAGAAATTTCGCAAGAAAACTTTTTACAGCTGCGGTAGAAATGATTCCCTCTAATAAGACACTTATGACACACCTTTTTAGTTTTAGCCCACTCCCATCGATTATCTATATGAGCTCGTCGAAAATCCTTACAATCCATGTGACCTTTTCGGTTGCAATAAGTACAAACTTTTTCAAAGGTTTTCGATGAATTTTCCAAAGTGACATGACATCTGACCGGTTTAAAATATTTACTGTCACGGCTGTCATGCCGGGCAGTTTCACACATAATATCGTATTTCGATCGCAAATTAGCCTCATGCATGAGAAAATTCGAAAGAAGTTCGAGTCGAAACAACTTTAGATGTTCTTTACTGTATGAAAAATCCGCCCACCGAGATCGTAACAAAGTAGTGAGTTTCCCTACGATCTCGTTGCAAAGTTCTGGGGAGGCCAGATACTCGGCCACGTTGAGTAGGCGTACTACCTCTACGCAACGCCGTACTCTACAGGCAAAAACATTAATTTCTTTCGCGCTTTCAAGGTTGGATAATTTAGGCAATGCCCGTACTGACTCCAACTCCGATAAAATAATGCGCTCTGGCCTAGCAAACTCAACCTCGAGAGCCCGAACAACCTCAAGTGGGTCGCAAGCGGCCGCTAATAAGACGGCTACCGCGTCGCGAGCGGCTCCACGTAAAGCAGTACCAACCCTAAATAAATTCTCCGCTGGCGAGAACGAAGGACTGGTGGTATCGTAAGCTTTTTTAAAAACGAGCCAATCCGTCGGCTTGCCATCGAAGATAGGTAATGCTGCACTTACTTTTTGAACACGGGATCCGGCTGATGCAGCGATGTCAGCAATCGCTTGAGCTAGGTGTAGAGTGTCGTTACTGTATTGGGCTTTATTAATGTAATTGTTACAATTGTTGTTCGTAGTGTAAGGCTGTGTGTCTAAACTATAATGGTTGTGTAGAGTATTGTGATCCAAGTCAGGCACAGCTGCGGCCACAGGAGTCGACACGGTGACAGGAAAGGTGCCACCTCTAGGTGCCAACGTGTATGTAGGCGCACTGCAATACGAAACTAAATTAATGTTTGTAGGCAGGCTATTTTTATAATCAGGCGAAACACTTACATGAGCTTGTGAAGAGGTGGTCGGGGAGCTATGAACCTCATGGCCCGCAGACGAAAAAGGCGGAATTACGTCTAATGGTGACGCAGCCATAACACCCTCTGGTGCCTGACAGGGCAAGGGTGCTGAGATGGATGCGCACGACGTTTCCACACACGTCTGAGGCACGGATGATGGGTTAACACCATTACTAAAGTTACTCCTCTCAATCCACTCGTGAACAGACCGACAACTAAACAGTGATCGTCGGCTACCATCGCCCTCCGCTTCAACTGCGGCAATTTGTGCACGATACTCGGCCTCAGCCACAGCACGCTCTGCAGCGTGCATCGGCCACAGCACGCTCTGCAGCAGCCTTCGCTACGGCCTGCTCCGCAGTTAAAACACGCTCGCGCTCCTCTCGCTCTAAGTCAGATATTCTACGAAGATACTGCGCTTCTACTGCGAGCACACGGGCACGGATAGTGGCGGAAGACTTGGAAGAACTCAATTTACTAACCTTACTGGCACCCTCCTCACTTACAACTTTACATGCTTTGCTTCGCGTAAGCATGGTTTCTTTTTTCCGCTGTCACCAACATTTGTAATGGAATCAAACACCTTTTAGTTCCACTAGTTTATTCTTTGAAGACTTCTTTGACACTGACATTCATAAAAAAAGTGACAAAAGTATAAAAATCAACAATTTAAATATAGAATAAAAAAAGTAAATATATAACAGCCAGAACGTCGGCAACACCACTGGTTACCTATAAGTGGTTATTTTAGCAAAATAAAGAACTTGTAATAATCGTAATGGAGTCTCAATAGTGTGTCGCTGGAATGGCAATTCTATGTAATTTTTTTTAAATTAGCAGACTTGTGGTGCATGTCTTTAGCTTGCCATGGGAGGAATGTCCGCTATAGATGTTTTTTTGTAAGTTCAATATTTTCAATTTTTTTTTTGGTTTTGGGAGAACAAACAGGAAGTCATTAGTTGTGTTTGATAAGCTAAAGGTATAGAAGCAATTCCAAATTCTATCCACCTATTTCCCATCCCACCCAAACCACGATTATAAACAGCGATTAAAAAGTAAACACCGCGACGTAAACGTGACCGCGACCTTAGTAAATAAAGACAAAATTGACAACCTCTTAAGCGATTTCTATTTGTGGGTTCAGATATTTCTGCGAGACTGAACGAAAAAAATATTATTATTACATTTGCTTGAATAAAGAATGATTTAACTTTATGTTACTTTACTAAAACAGTATTAATATTGATAACCTATGGTACTAAGCTATGTTTAGGCACTATTAACGCAGCAATATTACTTTGTGATGCGAGTTATTATAGCCGAGCTGGAGGACTTCATGAAGAAAGAGTTTTAGCCGAAGGGAGTCACGTACTGGAAGTTCAAAGGAAGGCTGCGGGTCTCTCCTGACCAGCGCAACACGTCGCCGTCTCAACGCGTACTATAATATTATTTAGTTTTAAATTGTATTTAATATACATATATGTTAGTTTAAGGTAGAGCCTATAGAGCCTGTATAATAATAATGCAATATAATAATAGTGCGGCGACAACTTGGAGGATGTTTTTTAGTTCTTCTAGTTTAAGTATATTTGTAAATAAACTGTAAATACACACATCAAAAGTGTCTAGGGATCAACATATATTTTTGCAATAACTTTTCTCCTGATTGATATTAATAAAAATTTTCTTTAAGGATTCATCAAATAAAGTGTTTTCGTTTGTCACAGTAACGATAAACCAAGTCACCTTAGCATTAATAAAGAAATTTGCCATTTTCCTAATAAAGGGATTTTTGACATTTGAACCACTAACACAAAAGTTCGAAAAAAAGACTGAAATAACAGTTTTCTTTAAAATTTTATTGGGTAACTTAAACAATTAATAATCCGTGTTTCTACCGCGAACACTAACAACACAAGAACATCGGTTTGGCATACTCAAAATGAGTTCATCCAAATCACGCTGTGGAATGGCCGCCCATGTTCGTTGCAACAACAAAAAAAGGTCTTCTTGCGACTGGATACCCTCCATATTCGGCAGAGCTCTTCTCTGTAGCATATCCCATGCATGCTCAATCGGGTTCAAGTCTGGCGACTGAGCAGGCCAGGGCAGGACATTGATGTTAGCTGCGGCGAGAGTCTGTCTTACAACTCTTGCGGTCTGCGGTCGTGCATTATCATGCATTAACTGAAATAAGGGACCGATTTGCACTTGTAGAGGAACGATGACGTCTGATACAATCGTCTCAGCATAAATTTGAGCGTTGAGGTTGCCTCTGATCCAAATCAACTCAGTTCTTCCGCCGATCCAAATACCCGCCCATACCATGATGGTTCCACCACTATAAGGATGGACTTCCTGGCAGGATTTTAATCGCTGTTGGCGTCCAGGGGTTCTCCAGTGTCGTATACGTCTTGTATCCGGTCTCATACCAAAACGAGACTCATCAGAAAAGCACACGAAACGCCATTGTTCTTCTGCCCAATTTCTGTGTTCAAGAGCCCATTGATATCGAATCCTACGATTGTGCATTGCTATAGGTGGTACCCGTAGCGGTCTTCGGGAATGAAGGTTCACTTCATGCAAGCGGTTTCTGACTGTTTGGTCGCTAATTAAGTTCCCTGAAGAGTGATGAAGCCTCACGGCTAACATCATGGCAGTTATTGTTGGAGCTCTTCGAGTTAAGATTTGAATATATCGGTCTTGTCTCCGTGTGGTGCAGCGATACCGTCCTCCATGGCGCTCAGCCACGGTACCAGTGCTTCGGTAACGTGTCCAAAGTCGACTGATAACACTCTGACTTGTATTCAGAGCTAAAGCCACAGTACGTTGCCGGGAACCAGCTTCTATCATTCCCACGGCTCTGAGCATTTCTTCCCTGCTTAAATGACGTCGCCGCTCCATAATAACGTTGGTTTTAATCAGTAGTAGGGAAACAGTAGCACTAATAATGTCTTCAATGCGTTGTATGTTTTTATAGGGAAAATATTGACAGCTGATTTTCATCTTTTACTCGAATTTGATTCACAGTTCCTGATTCAAATTATGAAATGCACCAAAAAGGATCCATATAAATTTATAAAATCATAAATTTATTACAAAGCCACATCTCAATCTCAAGAAATCCGCTTAAAAATGCTTGATCCCTAGACACTTTTGATGTGTGTATTTAGTTATTATGTAAATAAATAATTTGAAGAAAAAAATAACTTCTTCAGATATGGTCCAGGGTATTTATTAACACGAAAACTTGCAGCTGGATATTTGGATGATTCCCAGTAGTTCTGTTAATCTTACAACGTTCAGAATTTCGCATATGTAAAGACAACTTACTATTTTATTTCACGTCTAACAATACAGTGTAACCGTGTTATGAATTTATAGTTTCAGTATGTAGCGTTTGAAACACATCATCGTTTAGTTGCATATTTTATTAGTAGAACTGCAGGAGACTGGGTCCACCTTGACGCTTAAATATTGCAAGAATTTGTTGCTTCAGTTTATATTATGTGGCAGAAACATTGTGCAACATCTGTTCTGTCTGTTCGTCACAACATTATGTCTACCTGATATCCTATACATTGTATGAATTCGTGACTAGAGAATATGAAAGCTATAACAAACACGCGTAGTAATATAAAAATATAATATTACAGGTTGCAGTTGTCAGAAAATGCTGAATAAAACCAAGCTTCTACTAGAGTTATATGAATAGCGATAGAAATGGAAGCACTTTATATTTTACAGAATAATACTTGAGGCAATAACTCAATTTACTTTATATTCAAGACAATGAATTTACTACAAACTCGCTTTGTAACAAAACAAGCAAATCTGCTTCATATCTAAAATGTTTTAAACTCCAAAGAGCGTATTGGATAGCTTGTTTGCAATAATATCAAATGTAGCATGCACCGTTGAGCCAGCCCTGCAGAAATGTATTTTCTTTATGCATGCATGCAATATGCATCTGGCAATTCATAGTTGGAAAACTTGGCGCTTCAACATCCCAGCTAGCGGTCTCATCAACAAGAACGTTATGAAGTTTTACACGGACAAATATTTGCATTGGAATTTCAAAAACATCGGGAATGTTACTCCTTTGTTCAATATTTAATTTAATGATAACACATTTCGTGGGAAGTGTTATTCAAGTTAGTAACAATATCGAAGTTACATCAAAATTAAATTGGTATGAACAGCCGTTCGTTTAGACACTGCGTGCAAATGTTAGTTTACTTTAGGTTATTAATTAAACTTCGGAGTCGTTGGACGTTCAGAATGTGGGCTCTAGACGTCATCGATTATAGAGGCGGCTGCGAGGAGGATGGCGGCAGGTGAGCACTGTGTCAGGTTCCCTGGGGGCTGTCACATCGGCACATGAGAGGGGGTACCTGGGCTCTCCAGTGGGACCTGCACCACGAGCCCCTCAGTTCCTTGCCTTTGAGCCCGCAACCGGGGGGTGCATTATAGCCCCCCCAGGAACCAGACACGGTGCTCACGGGGACGGAGGTTGCAATCGCACCGACGTGACCTACCTACTTAGTAAATATGTCACAATCTTTACAGAGTTAACATACCATCTATGTGCAACCTTGTAGTGTTAGATCTATCTAATATTTTATTCCCGATAGTTGTCTGAATCCCAGTGCGATGTAACACGTGAGAATACTGCGCACGAATGCCCATTTCTACTTAGATGATTTAATAAACTCCTGAGAGTACGATGCGGTGTTTTGACAGAGTAGGTATGATTTAAGAAAGTTAAAGTACTAAGTGGTAAGGGACCAACACCCCACTTTAACTACCACGGATATATCAGTATTTTTTTTTACGACCTCGCTCGTTCCAATTTCTATACGGGGTGTACCGAAAACCAATACCAGGGATCCAGTACATGATTCTGAACACTGTAGTGTTGAAATTTTTCATCGGCTTTTTAATAAGTTTCCAAAAAAAAAACACTTTTTTAAATAAAATTAGTATAATATCATTATTGGTTTATTAATAAAGCATAATTTTAATTTAAAATCAATAAATTACTTATTTGTGGCAAATTTATTTAATTATTTATTTATATATTCTTTATGCACTAAATTCAAATTCAAAATTCAAAATTCAAAAATTTTTATTTCAAATAGGCTTAACGCTAGCACTTTTGAACGGTCATTTTTTTTTAAAAGCTACCACCGGATCACAACGCGGCCTCAACTGAGAAGATCCGGCAAGAAACTCAGCGGGCTTGTCATTTTTTCACATTTTTTTTTAAAACAAAGTTTGTCTTTTTACAATTAGATCAGCACCAGCGACAGTGTGTCCTGCCGTTCAAAATATCAAATAAAATAAAAAATACGACGAAAATACAACAAACTAAAATGCCAAAGGGATAGTAGTCGGACCAGTCCCCCCAAGCAGCACCCGCGCACGAGTTGACTCGAGCAGCAGCCATCACTCCCCTCAACCATATTGGAGGGAAGGGGGTGACCCGCCACACGAAGCCGCCACAAGCAAAGACTTTTCGATGGCGAGCATGACCGATCCAAAATCACAGTGGCACACGTTAAACATTTACCTTCTGCTGTTAAGCAGTGCCTCGTCAGGCAAGACACAAAGCACTTTAACATATTACCAACTTTTGTCACAAGTCGTCTAAGTTAGATACATACCAAGAATAATTTACAAGCTCAAGTGAATTGCCTTCAGAACGTAAATAAAGTAATAATCAATTTTGCTGCTAGACTACAAAAGAAAAAAAATAAAATAAAAAAGGATAAAAGGACAGCGGCCGGACCAGTCCCCCCAAGCAGCACCCGCGCACGAGTTGACTTGAGCAGCAGCCATCACTCCCCTCAACCATATTAGAGGGAAGGGGGACTAAAACAGTACATAGACAATTAATTATTATTATATTAGAAAATTAGCAATGTAATTTGAATAATGTTGCCTTTTACTTACGCGAATATTAAACATTGAAATCAAACTACTTTTACGGATTTTATCGCGGTTTATTTAAATCCGTAAAAGTAGTTTGATTTCAAATGTAATTTGAAAAATAAATATTATTCCGCATAATTATATTCATTACATCCTCGAAAATTAATAAGTCAGTCATTTGTCATTTTCCTTAAAAATGGTTTCTGTAATGTTGTAACGGACATTATTTGACATCTTATAAAAAAAAAATTCGGTACGATGTCCCTTACACCCGTTATACGAGTATACCTACCACCACTAGCTACTAAACGTTATGTCCTGACAACACTACATGCTACAATTCCGTTATGCTTCCAGGTGCCTTACCGTGAACTTTTATAGTTTAACACGAAAAATGACCTGTCTTACAAATTTGTACCATGAGCGCACTAATTAGCGTGAAATATTGTCACGTGACCACTCACCTGTTTGGGTGACGTAATAGCTGGGTGGTCTGCTAATTAGTGCGCTCATGGTAAGTACACAGGTCACCTTTCGTATTAAACTGTCCTGCTATAAGTGTTCATGGTAAGGCCCCTGGTTTGACTCACCTTTACCAGAGCAAAACTCTGTTTGATGAATGCCAGTCGACTTGTATCAATTTAATATATTATTACATGGGTTTTAAAGGATAAAAACAACTCAATTTGTACCAAAAGGTACGGCCGGCCGGTGCAAAATTTATTTCCCTTTGAAAGCCCTTTGATTAACAAGCTGAATAAAGCTCTTTTAAACATTCAACCTTACGTACATACATACATATTTATGTTTGTATGTAGTATTTATAACACCGCTTCTGAGTTTTCAAAAGGGATAGCAGAGTCTCGAATAGGGGATGGTTCTTAAAGTTTTTGTTTGATGTTTGTGAAGCATGTTTTTGAAGATTCTGACAGTTTCAAGTTAAATGCTTGGGTATACACGAGTATATTGGAATGTGAAAAAAATACTTACACATATTATATTTTACGAAAGGACTATTAATTTAATCAGTGGAAATCTTTCAAAGAATGAAGCAGGCTATACAATGTTACCTATATTATTAACAAAAATTATCATTTTTGACTAAAATATTGATCTCAATGAAATTGTAAAGGCTATAAATGATCCTTCTTTAACACGCTCCTGGACGCTACTAAGTATCTAAATCATAGCTGCTTTGTGTGAGCACGACTTCAGAAATTATTTATTTAGTGTATTTTTATATAGTAACACACTGCAATATCTATATTATTATTATGTAACACGCGCTATGCCAATCGTAAATTAATTCTTTAATAGCAAGAATTGAAATTGTAGTCCTTAGAAAGACTTCACTTTTTTGGTGCATGGTTAGTGGCCGTTGTGTCAGAGTATTTCAAGCTGCCCTTAGGCCTCTGACTTGGCTTTCGACTGCTATAAACTCGTAGATGACAACCCGGACCGACGATTTACGTGACATCCGAAGCACGGAAATAACCGGGACCGACTTCTTTCGTGACAATAATATTGTCACGAGACCAGTCACTTGATTGAGTGACGTAATAGGGTGCTGCACAGGTCACTTTTCGTGTTAAACTGCCCTGCCATAAGGGTTCATGGTATGCCACTGATCGTTAACTGAACAGTTATTACGACTAGCTTGGACTTACAAAAATACAGACTCAAACACTTCCAACGTTCAACAAAAATAACTAGTTATCCACTTACAAACATAGACAGTGGTGCAAAAATAAACGCATAACACAAACTGTACTAAAATGAAACCGCTTAAATAAACACTAGAACATCTCTCGGAACCCTGAGTGACCGAAGTTTGCACAATGACGTAGAAATGCTCAGTCCAAAGACACGGACTCATTTCACTAATGAAGTTTGCTTAACGCTTGATCTAACATTGAAATGAATGAAACCCGCGTTTCCTTAGGCAGTTCTCACGGTGCTTGTGCGGATATTTGGTCACGTAGACATCTGAAGAATACGGGTATTGGATTTTTGATCCCTGTTGCAACCAAGAGAAATTATAAAAGCACAAAAAACCTGACTGCGAACAAACAAGATGCGCCTGAATTACATTATACATACATAATACGTATACACATGTGAATGTGTGAATATATATATATTCATCGGATACCCATATTAATGTTTTTGGAAACAAAAAACAATACAAAATGGCGGCTGGTGGCCGTCATATTAATTTTTATGGAAAAATATATAACCTATTTCTTTGGCACGGTCTACAGCCTAAACGGCGTGATGGACAATAACTTATAATATGTCGTTAGATTCGTCTTGGTGGTGGGAGAGCCATAGGTTATATATTTTTCCATAAAAATTAATATGACGGCCACCAGCCGCCATTTTGTATTGTTTTTTGTTTCCAAAAACATTAATATGGGTATCCGATGAATATATATATATGTATACGTATTATGTATGTATAATGTAATTCAGGCGCATCTTGTTTGTTCGCAGTCAGGTTTTTTGTGCTTTTATAATTTCTCTTGGTTGCAACAGGGATCAAAAATCCAATACCCGTATTCTTCAGATGTCTACGTGACCAAATATCCGCACAAGCACCGTGAGAACTGCCTAAGGAAACGCGGGTTACATATAGATGTACATACATACATACTCTCGTAAAACATAACCCTCCGCCTGGGCCATTCGGGCAAAAAGGAGAACTAAATTAGTGTGTGTGTAAGTGTGTGTGTGTGAGTGTGTGTGAGTTTGTGTGAGTGAGTGAGACAGGGACCGACCGACCGACAGACTGACTGACTGACTGTAGAAAGAGACAGAACGAGAATGAAGTTTCACTTCTTCCGCGCGGAGGGACTCTTTTGTATTAGGGACTGCAAACATCTATACATTTTACAAATAAAAGAGTTACACATTTATGAAGCGTCAATCCATAGCCCACAACGTTATCCACGGACATATATGTGTATATTAATTGAATATATATATACAAAATTGACTAAACTCGACACTTAAAGTTTACACCTAAGCCACATAGAGCGTACAGTCTCACTTCCAGTAACACTGACCAAAATTAATTACAAAAACTTTGTGTCTGGAGTTGGTGTGTTAAAACTTTACCGAGTGTTTGCTTAGCTCTCAAGCCGCAGCGCCATCTGGCCGTCAAAGCTAATGTGGATATCGAAATACCCATAATTTTAACTACATTATTATTTACTTTACATAATGTCGACTTCAGTGGATAGTTGGTGATATTATGTAAACGTTACAAAGTGAATACAGAACCTTCTTCTTGAAGTCGGTTAAAAGGTCTTTGACTTTTAAGGTCGTCAACTTGCAAATCCTAAGAGCTATGTCGGTAATTTCGATTGTTCGGCAAATTTCCTTATTCCAGATTCTGTCGCGCAAAGAAACTCCGAACGTAGCCTTCTCCATGGCTCGTTATGTGAGCCTAAGCTCCTCCAAAAAGCCACCAGTTAAAGACCACGCATCACCACAAGTCAGCAAAAAATATCAAAAATGTTATGTTTAGTCAATTCAATAAAAGTCACTAAAAGGAAAACTTATAGAAAACAAAAACAATAAACCCCATTTACAAAAAAAAAACTTAGTTAAAACTTCCTATTCTTCCCACACTAAATTCCATGCATAATGCAATCAACCGCTCCGGACCGGAACGGGTGGAACTCAGCAATGCGCTTCACAAGTTCCCACCGAGTTCAACTTGCCTTTAAAATATTCAAGGACTCCCTTACATTCAGCGCACGCGCGTAGCGTGGTTGACAGGTGACTGACATGCGGAAAGGATTTTTTACTTATTCATTACCCTTTGCATTTGGCATTTGTTTTCCTGTGCGCTTGTACCACTAACAACAAAGTTTTCCACTTTACCTTTCAGTCAAAAGATACGTGACAATTTCCTTATACTCGTATCAACTAGATTATCTGTACTCGAGCAGAATTTCTTCTTCACTTTGTGTTACACTTAATGATTTCTGATATTTACGCGAATATTACACATTGAAATGAAACTAAATTTACGGACGGTTTTTTTTTTGTGTTACAGTATTTAAAATGCTTTGTAACAGTGAACTGAAAGGTCGTGAGGTAAAATTCTGTGTTCCGATAAACAACGATCCCCAAGATGCCTGCCAACCGTGGGGATTATGGCAAACCCTCCCTTCTAAGGGAAGCGTTTGTTCAGCAGTGGACCTCTTTCGCCTGCTGATCTTATAAACAACGGGCTCAAGAGGCTTAAGGGTGGCCTTATGGCGCAGCAAATGTGCAGACGTAAGCACGAAGTGCTTGTGCACGTACTATGACGTTGTAATGTCTGGAACTTTATGAAACATGTCACACCTCCACTTCACTTAGAGAGAAATTCAAAGAGATAGATATTCTAACGGTTGTGTCACAATACATATTTGAAAATTTAGTTTATGTTAAAAAAAATATCAGTTCTTTTAAAAAGTATAGTGATACACATAATATTAATACCCGGAACAAACACGATCTTGTTGTACATGCCACGCGTCTCCACAGAACAGGCAAATCGTTTATGGGCCAAAGTATACGCTTTTATAACAAACTGCCACAGGATATCCGAGATCTTCCAATAAAGAAATTTAAACTTTTGATAAAAAGCCGTTTGTCAAAAAAGGCTTATTATAAAATCTCGGATTACCTGGAGGATAAAGCTGCGTGGGCTTGAACTGCTCAACTCATGCAAGCTTAGAAGTTTAAGGCTGACATAAGTAAAATTTATAAAACTATTTTTAAAAAAAAATGACAAAAAAAGACAAGCCCGCTGAGTTTCTTGCCGGATCTTCTCAGTAGCGGCCGCATTACGATCCGGTGGTAGTTTGTAAAAATGATTTTTGTGTAAGTGCCTCAGTGGGGCCTATCTTCTATCTATCTATTACTATAATAAAACTCAGAGCACTTTTTCTGTACATTGAATATTTTTCCAAAATTTCTATGTGGGGATACTATACTATCGACATAGAAGCCAAAACAATTTTTTTTGGAATTATTGTCTGTCTGTCTGTCTGTCTGTCGTTCTGTTTGTCCAGGTATCATTTGAAAACCCGTAGATGGATTTTGATAGGACTTTCACTGATGTGTTGTGTAGAAGTCAAGGTATAAATTGGTATATAAAACATCACGCTATGTTTCATAGGGGCTAAGCAGTGAAACATTACTTGCACATATTACCACGTAATTTCCTTTGTATGTGAATAGGGTAATTATAGACTGATCAGTTTATCATTAAGATATGTATTATTACGCTATATACAATAGGGACTGAGCAGACATTTAGTTTGCAGTGGCAAAGGGTCAATTTTTGTAAGGGGTAAGCCGGTCCGGTACACCCAGGACATTTTCATTAGATTTTTGTATTCATTGTATTCATGAAATTTTAATGAATCTCCCCAAGTCCATGTAGTGTATAGGTATTGTATTACAGTCTCAACAATAAAAGATGCGAAAAACTTAGAACTTTCATTATCGAATATCATTAGACAGTAATTTACGATGTTAGCGTGATTTACATTATGAACAGCGCCATCTATCGGTGAAATTGTACATATAATCACTATAGAATTTTAATATCTTTATCTATCTTTACATATATAATTCTACTGTACGTGTGTATGTCACTGAACTCCTCCTAAACGGCTGGACGGATTTGGATGAAATTTTGTGTGTGTGTTCAAGGGGATTCGAGAATGGTTTAGATTCACAATTTGGTTAATTGGAAAAGGTTTTTTATTCATTAATATTTTAGTTTAATCTTTATATAAAAGAAAGTCGTGTTAGTCACACTATTTATAACTCAAGAACGGCTGAACCGATTTGGCTGAAAATTGGTGGGGAGGTAGCTTAGAACCAGGAGACGGACATAGGATACTTTTTATCCCGGTAGGTTAAGCAACGTTAGGTAAGGTCATTACATAGATGGGTGAACCGATTCGTATGAAATTTTGTGTGCATATCGGGTAGGTCTGAGAATAGGTCGTAACGTAAAGTGTATTTCATACAGATAGGTTAAGGTTCAGCAACATAAGGTAAGGTAATGAAATAGATGGGTGAACCAGTTTGTATGAAATTTTGTTTGAATATCGGGTAGGTCTGAGAATAGGTTGTAAAGTATATTTCATGCCGCTAGGTCAAGGTTAAGCAGCATAAGGCAAGGTCATTAAATAGATGGGTGAACCGATATGTATAAAATTTTGTGTGCATATCGGGTATGTCTGAGAATAGGTCATAAAGCATATTTTATGCCACTGATACCATGATTGACGAAATTGTATAGAACGAGAGGAGGGGGCAAGAGAGGAGAGAGAGGGAGAGGGGATTCGATGAGAAGGTGAAGTGTGGAGGTGTGGGATCGGGGGAGTTAGTTGGAGCAAGGTGGGAGTAGAGAGAGGGGGGAGGAGGTTCAGTGAGGGGATAACGGGGAGAGAAAGAGTGACGGGGACCGAAGCGGGAGGGGGAAAGAGAGAGCATAGAATTAGATTTTTGTAATGAAAGAGAGATGGAGAGAGAAATAAATCAAGGGAGGAGGGAGAAAAGGGGAACAAAATGTAATAAAAGCGCGGGCGGAGCTGCACGGGTCAGCTAGTACTATAATAAAACTCAAAGAGCACTTTTTCTGTACATTGAATACTATACTATCGACATAGAGGCCAAAACAATTTTTTTTTGGAATTATTGTCTGTCTGTCTGTCTGTCTGTCGTTCTGTTTGTCCAGGCTTCATTCGAAAACCCGTGGATGGATTTTGATAGGACTTTCACTGATGTGTTGTGTAGAAGTAGGGGTATAAATTGCTATATAAAACATCACGCTATGTTTCATAGGGGCTAAGCAGTGAAACATTACTTGCACATATTACCACGTAATTTCCGTTGTATATTAATAGGGTAATTATAGACTGATCAGTTAATCATTAAGATATTATTACGCTATATACAATAGGGACTGAGCAGACATTTAGTTTGCATAAGATATGGCAGTGGCGAAGGGTCAATTTTTGTAAGGGGTAAGCCGTTCCGGTACACCCAGGAAATTTTCATTAAATTTCTGTATTGTTCTAAGTACTTTGCTGATAGCAATATGACATTATATATCTTTGAAAAGTTAAAATCTGTAATTCCCGAGCGAGTCCAAACTAGATTAGGAAAGAAATAGGCAAGGGAAAAATAACATTTCATTTTATTTAAAAGCCAGTTCATGAAATTTTAATGAAACTCCCCAAGTCCAGGTAGTGTATAGGTATTGTATCACATCCGCAACAATAAAAGATGCGGAACACTAAGAACTTTCATTATCGAATATCATTAGACAGTAATTTACGATGTTAGCGTGATTTACATTATGAACAGCGCCATCTATCGGCGGAATTGGACATACAATCACTATAGAACTTTTATAACTCAAGAACGGCCTATCCGATTCGGCTGAAAATTGGTGGGGAGGTAGCTTAGAACCAGGAAACGGACATAGGACTTTTTATCCCGGTAGGTTAAGGTTAAGCAACGTTAGGTAAGGTCATTAAATAGATGGGTGAACCGATTTGTATGAAAGTGTGCATATCGGGTAGGTCTGAGAATAGGTCATACAGTATATTTCATACCGCTAGGTTAAGGTTAAGCAACATAAGGCAAGATCATTAAACAGATGGGTGACCCGATTTGTATGAAATTTTGTGTGCATATCGGGGAGGTCTGAGAATAGGTCATAAAGTATATTTAATGCCGCTGATACCATGATTGACGAGGATATATAGAACGAGAGGAGGGTGCAAGAGAGGAGAAAGAGGGAGAGGGGATTCGAGGAGGGGGTGATGGGGTGAGGGATCGGGGGAGTTAGGTGGAGTAAGGGGGGAGTGAGAAGGAGCAAGCTCGTAGAAGAGAGAGGGGAGAGGGTTCAGAGAGGGGACAACAGGGAGAGGAAGAGGGGGAGTGTGACGGAAACCGAAGCGGGAGGGGGAAAGAGAGAGGAGAGAAAGAGCATATAATTAGATTTTTTTTATAAGAGAGAGAGATATGGATAGAGATTAATCTAGGGAGGAGGAAGAAAAGGGGAGCAAAATGTAATAAAAGCGAGGGCGGAGCTGCGCGGGTCAGCTAGTACATAATAAAGATATTTTGACTTTTGACTTTGACACCGCGTGACGTATATGCGCACGTAGTCATGACGTATACCTCGCCCGGTGTGTCAAGGGGGCACGGCGTCACTACCACGTGGCACGTACACGCACTCGGTGTGCCGTGGCCTTTATCAGTAATGATGTCTCACATAAAATATACACACATCAAAAGTGTCTAGGGATCAACATATATTTTTGCAATAACTTTTCTCCTGATTGATATTAATTAAAATTTTCTTTAAGGATTCATCAAATAAAGTGTTTTCGTTTGTCACAGTAACGATAAACCAAGTCACCTTTGCATTAATAAAGAAATTTGCCATTTTCCTAATAAAGGGATTTTTGACATTTGAACCACTAACACAAAAGTTCGAAAAAAAGACTGAAATAACAGTTTTCTTTAAAATTTTATTGTGTAACTTAAACAATTAATAATCCGTGTTTCTACCGCGAACACTAACAACACAAGAACATCGGTTTGGCATACTCAAAATGAGTTCATCCAAATCACGCTGTGGAATGGCCGCCCATGTTCGTTGCAACAACAAAAAAAGGTCTTCTTGCGACTGGATACCCTCCATATTCGGCAGAGCTCTTCTCTGTAGCATATCCCATGCATGCTCAATCGGGTTCAAGTCTGGCGACTGAGCAGGCCAGGGCAGGACATTGATGTTAGCTGCGGCGAGAGTCTGTCTTACAACTCTTGCGGTGTGCGGTCGTGCATTATCATGCATTAACTGAAATAAGGGACCGATTTGCACTTGTAGAGGAACGATGACGTCTGATACAATCGTCTCAGCATAAATTTGAGCGTTGAGGTTGCCTCTGATCCAAATCAACTCAGTTCTTCCGCCGATCCAAATACCCGCCCATACCATTGTAGGGTACTTGTAGGTGGTAGGTGTATATATATTTGTATTATAATCAATAAAGCATTCCCAATTTCCGACTCAACAATCTTTTAATCTACGAACACGCAAGCTACAGCAGCACCCTTCACCATGATGGTTCCACCACTATAAGGATGGACTTCCTGGCAGGATTTTAATCGCTGTTGGCGTCCAGGGGTTCTCCAGTGTCGTATACGTCTTGTATCCGGTCTCATACCAAAACGAGACTCATCAGAAAAGCACACGAAACGCCATTGTTCTTCTGCCCAATTTCTGTTCGGTTCGGTTCGGTTCAGTTCGGTTTCTGACTGTTTGGTCGCTAATTAAGTTCCCTGAAGAGTGATGAAGCCTCACGGCTAACATCATGGCAGTTATTGTTGGAGCTCTTCGAGTTAAGATTTGAATATATCGGTCTTGTCTCCGTGTGGTGCAGCGATACCGTCCTCCATGGCGCTCAGCCACGGTACCAGTGCTTCGGTAACGTGTCCAAAGTCGACTGATAACACTCTGACTTGTATTCAGAGCTAAAGCCACAGTACGTTGCCGGGAACCAGCTTCTATCATTCCCACGGCTCTGAGCATTTCTTCCCTGCTTAAATGACGTCGCCGCTCCATAATAACGTTGGTTTTAATCAGTAGTAGGGAAACAGTAGCACTAATAATGTCTTCAATGCGTTGTATGTTTTTATAGGGAAAATATTGACAGCTGATTTTCATCTTTTACTCGAATTTGATTCACAGTTCCTGATTCAAATTATGAAATGCACCAAAAAGGATCCATATTAATTTATAAAATCATAAATTTATTACAAAGCCACATCTCAATCTCAAGAAATCCGCTTAAAAATGCTTGATCCCTAGACACTTTTGATGTGTGTATTATATATAATATGGTATCGGATGGCAATAAAAAAATAATTTTATAAAAGAAAATCCGATTTCCGATAACGGAGGCATTGTTTTAGGCAGATATATTTTACACATTTAACTTATTATTAGTTATGAAAATGGTGGTACGCGTCAAAGAGAAATTCCTTTCGCGCTGAGTGGAAAATTTCATAAAATATGTTCTAGTCTCAACAATTTCAGACAGCAAGCTCGATACTAGAAAAAGGATATGTGGTTTTTTTTAATTTGCCGTTCGTCTCTTCAACCTGGTAATTGACTCGAAGAATGAATAACCGATATGGTTCTCGAGTGACGACCCAGAAGACACAGCGTTGGCAGACTTCCCAATAGGTCGACCGATGACATTGTAAAAATCGCGGACTACCGATGGATGCCATAGGCTAACTGTCGTTCATTGTAGCATTCTAAGGACCAGGCCTTTATTCAGCAGTGGACGTCTTCTGACTGATCACGACGTTGATGATGACGATGATAACCCTGGTATAATTCTTACACACTGCACAACATTTTTTCAATACTCCTGGAGGAAAACCTTTTGTTCCTTTGCGACGATTTTATACATTTCTGGTTAAAGATGTTTCTTAGATATATGTTTGGGTAGATGGTTGAATATTTTGTCATGAAGAGTGTAAGTGCATATGTGTGTGTGTGTGTGTGTGTGTGTGTGCTTGATTCAGTTATTTATAGTGCTGAAAATGGTTGATATGAAATTATTCTTCGTAAGTCTTACATTCTAAAACAAAAGATAATTTATTCCGGATAATTTAAAGTAACAAACTACTGGCCGTCTCCGGTTAGGTATAATTTTTTTTTTGATCCAATATTTTCCCGGTCTCGAGGCAACTATTGGAAATTCCCTCATCGTAAATGATATAAAAAATAAATTTTCTCTCTAATGGTAACATGATATAATTCCTCTCCGCCTTTAACGATTCCGTAAATCCGCTTTGCGATTTGTGAAACTTTTTTCGACTTATAGAAATATTATTAGATATTTGATGGGAATGTGATTGAATAGGATTTGACCTGAAGAGTAATAAATAATATAGAAAAATAATATTAGGAAAAAAAGTAGGTAGCACAATGGGTATCCTTCAACAGACAGCACCGAGCTCGTAGAGTCTCGGAGAATACAGGAAATGGCAACATTACTAACTGCACTTACAAAGGTCAGTTCTCAAAAACGGATTTTTTTATGCTTGCAGCCAAGCCAAGCCTGATCTTCGGCTCTCCTCATCCAATCACCACCAAATGTTTTCCGTATATCGTCACTCCACCTGGTCACAAGGCGTCCTAGGCTAAATTTTTCGGTTCTTATCTCTAATCCACAACCAGTCTTTCCAACGATCATGGGTCCTGCGGCAAAAGGGTTCTCTTAAATTATCGTATGACTTGTATTCAATTCTGTAGATACGACTTGGAAATTCTTTCTGCAACGTTCGTGGTTCTTAACCGATTTAACTCAACTAGTTTTCCGACCACCTGTAATTTCACAGATACGTTAGTATCTATATCCTATCTCCCGGGAGGATAATAGCATACCTCAATCTAGAGATGTAGGGTAAGTACTTATCTGCCAATTCGTCAAATCAAATTAAGCGTTATCCGAGAATACATACATTAGTAAACTATTTTAATTATTATGTTCTACAATTTATTGTGTTATTTTATACTGGTTTTTTATCAACAAACGTCTTATCACGTTAGACATGACGATTTGCGACGTCATTTATGAAACGCACTGCTAAAGACTGGAACAGTTTGTCTGCTTTTTTGCCCTTTGCCGGGTTATATTGTGGATCTCTTCAACGCTAGAGTGAATAGGGTTTTAATAGGCATAGTTGCATTTTTATTCAGTGCTTATATTTTTCATCAATATTTGACGGGCCCGTTGGTCTAGTGGTCAGACACCCTGCCTGCTAACCGATGGGTCGTGGGTTCGATTCCCGCCAAGTGTCTGGGTGTTGTTTATCTATTTAAGTATGTAAATACAAAAAAAAAGTATATAAGTATTAGTATCAGTTGTCTGGTTTCCATAGTACAGGCTCTGCCTAGTTTGGGATCGGATGACCGTGTGTAGATTGTCCCAAGATATTATTATTATATTATATTATATTATTATCACGTAATCAGTATAGAAACATTTTTTTTTATTTGCATTTATTAATTTATCCACCACAAAATTACGGAAAATGTATTCACCATGCGCATGGCAGGTGAGGTCCTCGGCAAGCGGCGAAAGCCCGTGAACATGATCAGTGCGCTTATTGTGGATACTTTCAAGTGAAGTTATTTTGATATTTTTGTACCAGTGTGGGTAAAACGCATCTTTATTTTTAAACTATCTATAGGCATGGAAAATTTTCGCAGTACAAAAGAAAAAAGTTAATCTGGATAGTGGTAAAAAACAGCAGCGGTAGCTAAGCGACTGTAGTTTGTCCTTTTTGTTGCAAGCTCACCAGCCATTATGAAGTCGCAGTTCTGCACTGGCTCATATTGACTCAAAAAGCCCCATTTCCTATCTAAACCTTGTAACTCCAAGTTTAACAATCAATTTCATGAAGACTACTACTAAGGTGTAAGTTTTTTGTCGTAAACGAAGAAACGTCTAGTTTATCGGTACTAAACTTTTCGTCAACGGTATAAACTTTTTTTTTTTTTTTTTTTTTTTTTTTTTTTGACGCGGGGGAAATCTTCGAAAGATCCCCGGGAGCTGTGGGGCTCGACCGGGCTATGTGGGATTCTTACCCACTAAAACCCCCGCGGCTGTCGCATCGGCACATGAGAGGGAGGACCCCAGGGCTCTCCGGTGGGATCTGCACCAGGGGCCCCTCAGTGCTTTGCCTTTGAGCCCGCCGCCGGGGGGCGCATTGTAGCCCCCCGGAAACCAGTCACGGTGCTCACGGGGACGGGGGTCGCAACCCCGCCGCCGTCCTCCTCGGAGTCGCCGCCGTACTCAATGGACGCTCAAGGGGCCCACACCCCGAGCGTCCAGCGACTCCGAAGCAACGGTATAAACTAGTCTAACCTTTGCATTATTTATAAACATGTTTATCATTGACGATAAACGAGACGTTACTTGTGTGTAAACATTGCTGTGTTCTAGTTGTTATGCTCCGGTGTAACAGGCGGACCGTAAATGCATTTCGGGTATTATGCTCCGGTGTAATAGGCGGCCGCAAATGCATTTCGGAAGATTACCGGAATCCAAACGCCGAGTCAGTGGGAATTGATTGTGACATGCCACCGTCACCGGCCACCCGGCAGGGCCTGCCACCTGTATTCTTGCCACAAGCATCGGGCAATTATCACTCGTTTTTAGTTAGATTTAAATAATATTAAATTAATGTATTTTTTTATTAATTAAATAGTTATTAATAAATCTGGGTTTTTATGTCAATCCGGCTGTGGAAACCTTAAGTGGCGCAGTCACGGTAGCATTCTCGAAGCAGTGCGCGGCGCGTAAAAAGGACTCTAGCATCGATCCTGTCGGCTCCGCATAGCCGCTGCGTGTGCTTTCTAGCCTTCATCGAGAATCCCGAACCAGATCTATCTACAGCCCGGAGCATCCAGACATTGATGCCGACATAAACATACCAGCATGCTGTAAGTCCTTGAATCGTTCAAGTATTTGCTAATCCCTTATTCTATTAGTCAGCCTATCCTTTAAGAATCCCCTATATACGTATAATTATATTATATACGTATATATATTATAGATTGTAGTATTATATTTTAAACAAGATTTTAATACTTATGCATTGTCTTTGATGCCAGGCTCTAAATTATTTCATCCACGCGAATCTAGAAGAACAAGTGATACTAGAAGTACTAGCAGATCCGCGAGTATAGACGAGTATAGGAATTTCGGATTCACAATGAGTAGCGAGGATGTTGATACCATTTATAAATCCCTTAGGTTATTACCAGAGTTTGATGGAAATCCGTACATATTAACGCGATTTCTAAATTTATGTGATCACTTAGTAGCTAAGTACCTTATTGCGACACCTGGTCATGAGTTAACAAATTCAGCATTAATTAATGGTATATTAAATAAGGTGACAGGACCCGCCGCTAGATTAATTAACTCCAGCGGTATTCCAGAAAACTGGACCGGTATACGAAGTGCTCTCATAAATAATTTCGCGGACCACCGCGATGAGACCGCTTTGTATAATGACCTCTCGCTACAGACACAAGGCTCTAGCAGTCCTCAAGAATTTTATGAGCGCTGTCAAAATCTTTTTAGTACTATAATGACATATATAAATTTACATGAATCTGTTCAGACCACTATAGAAGCTAAGCGATCCTTGTATAAGAAATTAACTTTGCAATGTTATTTACGTGGCCTTAAAGATCCGTTAGGCTCTAGAATACGTTGCATGCGTCCTGAAAGCATGGAAAAGGCGTTAGAGTTTGTACAGGAGGAGCTTAATACAATATATATGCAGCAGCGCAACGAGGGCGGTTCAACAAAGAGAGATTGGCAACCTGTAAGTAATTTTAATTTGCCTTTAAATAATTTTACTATGCCGAAAGCCGTCGGTAACCAAAATTTTTATGTACCAAGACAACCGGTTAATATATCGAATATACCCGGTATGTCGAGACAGTTCCCATCTCAACAACCACCGCATCAGGGTTGGAGACCTAATCAGATACACCAGTTTCGTGGACCTAGCCGGACTCAGCAGATGTTCCGTGCACCGCCACCGAATTATAGGCCGCATGCGAACGCGTTTCAGATACCAGCTAAACCTCAACAGCCGTCCAATTTTAATAACTTACCGCGTCCCATGAGTGGCGTTAGTCATTTCGCCACCAAACCGTTACCACCAACCGGACACGATTGGCGTAGATTCGGCAATCCACCACCTAGCAACTATTTCAAGACCCGCGAAGTTAATTTTAATGAATTTGATCATGGATACGATGTCTATGATAATGAATATACTTATCCAGATGACTATTATGTGACTGACTACTATGACTGTGAACCTCAGCCCGAACATTTATATTCTAATATTAATGAAAGTTCTACAGTCGAGGAATTAAACCCAGACACGTCGTCTAACAGTGATGAAAATTTTCAGAAGCGTTCGAAATCCGAAAAGCCAATATAGAAGTAAATTTACAGTCACAACGGCAACTCGTGTACGTACAGATTAAAAGACCCCCGATTAAATTTCTTATTGATACTGGTGCCAACCAATCTTTCATAAGTCCAACTGTCGTAGAAAAATATTTCCGTCACTTACCCTTAAATTACGATCCTTTCGAGGTGACTAACGTTCACGCGACAAGTAAAAATGATTATTCAATAACTTTACCATGCTTTCCGGAGTTTAAAGAAAAAGGTGACATTACGTTATTCGTCTATAAATTCCACGAATATTTCGATGGATTAATTGGATTGGATTTACTTAATAAATGGGAGTCTAACATCGATTTAAAAAATAAAATTATTTGTACTAGAAACGCCATAATTCCGATAACAATGTATGATTCACGTAATGTCAACCTCTACGAAGAGATCATTCCAGCTATGTCTTCGAAATTAGTTAGATTGCCAATCAACATGGAAAACGGAGATGTTTTAGTTTATAATCAAACTGTTTGTAACTGCTTAGTTTCAGATTGCTTAACGGAAGTAAAAAATAACCACGGCTGGGTAGAAATTACTAACCCTACACCTAACGATATAATTTTTTCCATGGATCGTCCGGTATCAGCAGAAATGTTTAATGTCGATTGCGAGCGTACCCAATATACTAATATTTCAGAAAGAGCTAGACATGTTTTATCCCGACTCCGCACTGAACATTTAAATCAGGAAGAACTTGCGAATTTAAGGTCATTATGCGCACAATATTCTGACGTGTTTTACCTGGAAGGTGAATCTCTGACATTCACTAACAAGATAAAACATAGCATTAAAACCACAGATGAATCTCCTGTCTATACCAAAAGCTATAGATATCCATACGTTCATAAACAAGAGGTCAAAGACCAGATTGCGAAAATGTTAGAGCAGAACATTATAAGACCATCGGATTCTGCCTGGAGCTCACCTATTTGGGTTGTGCCCAAAAAGGCTGACGCTTCTGGTAAAGCGAAGTGGCGTCTCGTCATTGACTTCCGTAAAGTGAACGAGAAAACGATTGACGATAAATACCCGATACCTAATATTACCGACGTATTAGACAAACTTGGTAAGTGCCAATATTTTACGACCCTAGATTTGGCAAGTGGTTTTTATCAGGTGGAAATGAATCCTCAAGATATACATAAAACAGCATTTAACGTAGAGAACGGCCATTACGAATTCCTAAGAATGCCCATGGGTTTGAAAAATTCTCCATCAACTTTTCAAAGGGTAATGGACAATGTCCTTAAAGACCTTCAGAATGACGTATGTCTAGTATATCTTGATGATATCATCGTATATAGTACATCCCTTCAGGAGCATATAGTAAACTTAGAAAAAGTCTTTAAAAAGCTGCGCGAGTCTAACTTCAAAATTCAGCTCGATAAATCCGAATTTTTGAAGCTAGAAACCGATTTTCTTGGTCATGTTATAAGTGCGGACGGTGTAAAACCTAATCCACAAAAAATAGAAGCAATCGGGAAATATCCCCTGCCAAAAACCACCACAGAAATCAAGCGTTTTCTCGGTTTACTTGGATATTACAGGAAATTCATCCCTGATTTTGCACGTATAACAAAACCGTTAACCCAGTGTCTGAAGAAGGGTAGTAAAATCACTTTAGATGCAAATTATGTTGCCTGTTTCGAACACTGTAAAACCTTATTAACCAATGACCCAATTCTTCAGTACCCTGATTTTAATAAAGAATTTTTGCTAACGACTGACGCCTCAAACGTCGCAATTGGTGCCATTTTATCTCAAGGCAACATTGGCTCCGACAAGCCAATTGCATACGCGTCCAGAACGCTGAATTCTAGTGAACTTAATTACAGTACCATTGAAAAGGAGCTTCTAGCCATTGTTTGGGCTACGAAGTACTTTAGACCATACCTATTCGGACGTAAATTCAAAATTATTACTGACCACAAACCCTTACAGTGGGTCATGAATTTAAAAGAACCAAATTCGAGACTTACAAGATGGCGCTTGAAACTCAGTGAATACGATTTTACTGTAATTTATAAGCAGGGAAAACGAAACACAAACGCAGATGCATTGTCTCGTATAGAGATTAATAATGAGATGTCAAGTTCAATTGCGGTTAACCTTTCTGAACAAGATCCTTCTGACGGTTCTAGAACCATAACAGCATCAGAAGGTGCTGACGATTCTGAAACCGTCACGGCTCATACAGATGAGGAGAGCCCTATCTTGGAAGTTCCGATCACAGACGATCCTTTAAATAAGTTCACTAGACAAATCGTACTAACTGTAGTCGGGGATATTAAAGGAAAACCAGTCATTACCAAACCATTTGATACACATAGTAGATTCGCTATTCAAGTCTCGGAGTCTAACCTTCAGGACGATATTGTTAGTGCTATTCGAGAATATGTTAACCCTAAAATTAAAACGGGATTGTTAATTAATCCTCCCACGGCTATGTATTCAATAATACCTATTATACAGAAAAGTTTTAAAAATTCGGCGATGAATCTTGTATTAACTAAAACCGAGACAGAAAATATAAGAGAATACCTGCGACAGCAGGAAATAATCAGTAAATATCACGACGGCAAGACAAACCATCGTGGTATCAACGAATGCTATCTAGCGCTGTCTCACAAGTATTACTGGCCTAAAATGAGGGAGCATATAACGAAATTTATTAATGATTGTACTATTTGTGGGCAGGCAAAATATGACCGGAACCCTGTGAAACAGCAGTTTCGCGTAGTCCCACCTGCCAGTAAACCTTTCGAATTAGTTCACATAGATTTGCTAACTATCCAAGGTGAAAAATTTATAACCCTGGTTGATGCTTTTTCCAAATATGCTCAGGCCTATTATTTGCGAGATGGCACAGCGGTTAGCGTTGTTCAGGCATTACTTAAATTTTTTACACATCACGGTATACCTATAACTATTGTTTCAGATAATGGGACCGAATTCACAAATCAATTAATGTCTGAATTTGTAAAGTTGCATAAGATTCAACACCATAGGGTTGCACCACATACACCTAACGAAAACGGAATCGTTGAACGTTTCCACTCTACGATACTAGAACATCTCCGCATACTTAAACTAGAGAGTAAAAATGAAACAGTAATCAACCTAATGCCATATGCTCTTCTAGCATATAACTATACGATTCACAGTTTTACAAAATGCAAACCGGTAGATGTTATCACAGGCCACTTTGATCCACGAGATCCATTTGATATTGACATTTCGGCTCATTTATTACAACAGTACATTACTGATCATAAAAGTAAAATGACCATAGCCTATAATTTAATACACGACGCAGGTGTTTCATCTCGTGCTAACTTAACTAATAGACGAAATGAAACCCGCGAGGCAGAAATTGAATATTCCCCTGAGCAGCAAATTTTTGTTAGGAACCCGATAGCTTCTCGACAGAAATTAGCTCCTCGCTTTACCCATGATAAGGTTATGGCAGACTTACCTATACATATTTACACCCGTAAGAAATGTGGGCTCACAGCCAAATCTAGATTGAAAAGAGTACCCAGAAGTGCAAATTTGTTACAGGATCCTCCTGATGATCCACCTGGTGGCGCGCACAGCTCTTACGCAGGAAATAAAACTTGAAAGTCTCGAAGATGGCCCTGGTATACTTCCTTTTAAATTAGGTCCCTCTAAAATAGTTTCCCATTATCATTCGTTTGTTCAAGAAATAAGTCTTCAAGACTTACAGGATAAAATCGATTCAGTTAATAATCAACTAGGTGATATTAGTCCAGATCTTAATAACAGAACGTCTTCGTTATTTGAACCCCATATTAACTATTTAAGACAAAAACTTCATAGTGTGTCTGATCAGTTAAAATCATTTGAACCAAATCGCTTTAAAAGAGGTCTTATTGACGGTCTTGGCTCTGTAATTAAGAGCATAACCGGGAATCTAGATTATACTGATGCTTTGCATTTCAATGATGCTATAAAAGCACTACAAGATAACGACAGCAAGCTTGCTACCGAATATAACAGTCATGTCAGTCTGACTAGGGACTGGATGATCCATTATTCGAAGATAATGGATAACGTAGTTGATAATCAGAATAAAATAGGAGAATTAATAGGTAAGATAAACCAGACTGAGGCTACTAGGGAGTACGATTTAGTTAAGTATGCCCATCTGGCTCAGATATTTCTTATTTTAGGAGATAATGTAGATTACATTTCACTGGAATTGTCTAGATTACAGAACGTTTTAGCTTTTATTAGAGCCCATACTTTGCACCATTCGATTTTAAATCTAAATTCGTTGCAGAATTTAATCATGAAATTGCAGAAGTTATACGGTAACGATAAAATATTAGATATAGATCATAGGGAGTATTATAATATAATTAAAGTAGGTTCTTATTACTATAATGATAAAATAATCATAGTATATAAATTTCCCATTGTCCTTCCCGAAGTATATGTTTTTTATAAATTATCTATAGTACCTAATAATAAGTTTGAGATCCTTACACCCCCTTTCCCATTCCTGGCAATATACGAAGGGCGATTCAGGTACATAGAGGCAGAATGCCCAAAGGTTCATAAATGGTATCTCTGCGATGAAAACCATGGGATCCAGAACCAGTCGTCGCAAGATTGCATTCAACAACTCATCGTCACCCAGCAGAGAACAGAAGTCTGCCGTTCAGTCAAGATTTCGTCCCAGCGGCCAGCGTTTGAGAAATTGGACGATAGGCATTTCACCGTTAGTTTCCCAAATGCAGTCAAAATTCATTTATTCTGCAGCCAAGATCTCTACAAAATTGTGCATGGAAGTTACCTGGCTATTATTCCGCACGGATGCTACCTCGAAACCTCAGACTTCACAATATCAAATATTAAAAATCAATTGAAAGGACAGGTGCTGAAAATCATGGACATGCCCGAGAAACAAACAAGTGAAATGCAGAGTATTCCAACATTCAAACTAAACTCCATCAATCTCAAAGAGCTACATTCGGTCAATTCAAAAATATCATTGCAACAGCCTATGGACTTCAAGGAGAACGCTAATCATGGGCTATACCACACTACAATTCCTTTCTACGTTATTATATTCTGCGCAGGTGCACTGGTTATTGGACTACTGTATCGCAAATATCGTTTGAAGAAGTCGCCAATAGTTACTGCTAGCGGCATCGCCAATGGTCCTGAAGAACAAAGGATTTATACTGTCTCGAGCAGCGCGGGAATCAATTCAGAACAACATTCAGCTCCATTTTCGACGACAGTCTTCAATAGTCGCTGATCTGAAGGGGGAGGTGTTATGCTCCGGTGTAACAGGCGGACCGTAAATGCATTTCGGGTATTATGCTCCGGTGTAATAGGCGGCCGCAAATGCATTTCGGAAGATTACCGGAATCCAAACGCCGAGTCAGTGGGAATTGATTGTGACATGCCACCGTCACCGGCCACCCGGCAGGGCCTGCCACCTGTATTCTTGCCACAAGCATCGGGCAATTATCACTCGTTTTTAGTTAGATTTAAATAATATTAAATTAATGTATTTTTTTATTAATTAAATAGTTATTAATAAATCTGGGTTTTTATGTCAATCCGGCTGTGGAAACCTTAAGTTAGTCTATACTTTTAGACTTTCACGTTCCATTATCAAACTTTATTCTAATCGGGAATAGGCATGATGACTGTAACACAATACCAATAAATCTGTGGTTTTAAATATTAGAACGGATTGCACTGATTCCAAAAATGCATCTCATTTTCATAATAATAGAGAGATTTTCGTGATATTTAAGCAAATAAATTACTTAAATACAGCTAATCGCCATTTTGTAATAAACGCTGCTCAGAGTGAATGACGTCAATCCTGTGTAAATAAACAACTGTCAAACTATCATCTCAACTTTTTCTTTCATACAATGATTCACTTTTAACTTTTATACCTAGACAGATGTTTATTTACACCGCCGTAGTGACGTCACAACATGGCGCCATGCACCGGTCATCGTTTTGGAACTAAATTCAAACTCTATTGTAAAAATTGAAAATATTGCTATTAATTGTAAATTTAATACAAAAATATGATTATTTTCGGCAATAGTAGACCCGTAAGTACATTATAGAGTATTTTTTCAAAATTAGTCATCATGCCTATTAACGCGATTTACCTTATTTTTTTTTTTAATATAAGGTAAATACGCGTTAATTCCCGATTAGAATAAAGTGTGTTCTAGTCACTAGAATCTAGTGTAAAAGGCACTGTAGCTGGCGTAATTACTGGGCACAAGCGACTAAATTAATTTCACGGGCGATGGGTGGCAGTGCAATGCAGCTGAACTGTGCTATCCGATCCGATCCGGCTTCATTATACATTTGATAAAAAAGCCGATTTTCAAAAAAGGCCTAATAACAAATCTCTGATTACCTGGAGGATGAAGCGGGTTTCACACTACGCTACAATATAATAGCATATAGTATATAGCTCATAGCACAACAATATCGCGCACCATACATTGTTATGGACACGTTCACACTGTACTGTACTATATATTATTGGCTTACTATACGCTATAAATTGGTGCGATGTGCTGAGTTCATGCTGTGCTACACGGAAAAAAATGGTTTAGCTGTGGTCGCTAAATTGGTTTTGCTGCCAATTCATTTGCTGCTCTGTATAATATCTTAGGTACATCAGCAAAGCATTGTGTATTACAACTAAGACCACGTAGCTATTATTGATAACGACATTTAGCTATAAGAACTACAAAAAATTAACAGGTGTTACAAATTGTTTAACAACTATCGCAAACTTTTTTCGCTATATCATCAAAACAACATTAGGGGTTGCCCTTAGCTGTGGCTACAAATCATTATTACCATTTATGGATAAATACTTCGTCACTATTGCAAAAAGATAGATGCCTTAAGCAGCAAAGACATGTCTGTATCGGTCCTGCTAATAGTCTTTGCAATCACTGCAAATGATTTTGCAACCAGTAATAAATTTGTTTGCAGATTAATCTGTGAAGTTTAATTTGCTAATACTGTTCAAACTCTTAGTAACTATTCCAAATTATTTTAAACACCACAACTAATATTTTGAGCTGTGGTTGCTAATTATAATGTCTTCATATAGCTAAATGGTATTTGCAATCACTGTAAATAATTTTGCAACAAGTACTAAATTTTTTTGCAGATGAATCTGTTAAATTTCATTTGCTAATATTGTTCAAAATCTTAGTAACTATTCCAAATAATTTTAAACAACACAACTAATATTTTTAGCTGTGGTTGCTAATTATAATGTCTTCCTATAGCTAAATGGTCTTTGCAATCACTGCAAATGATTTTGCAACAAGTACTAAATTTGTTTGCTGATAAATCTGTTAAGTTTCATTTGTTAATATTGTTCAAAATCTTAGTAACCCTTTCAAATTATTTTAGAAAACACGACTAACATTTTTAGCTGTGGTGGCTAATTTTAATGTCTTTATACAGCTAAATGGTCTTTGCAATCCCTGCAAATAATTTTGCAACAAGTAATAAATGTTTTTGCAGATGAATCTGTTAAGTTTCATTTGTTAATATTATTCAAAATCTTAGTAACCCTTCCAAATTATTTTAAACACCACAAGTAATATTTTGAGCTCTGGTTGCTAATTATAATGTCTTCATATAGCTAAATGGTCTTTGCAATCACTGCAAATGATTTTGCAACAAGTACTAAATTTGTTTTCTAAATCTTAGTACTTTTAAACACCACAACTAATATTTCGAGCTCTGGTCGCTAATTATATGTCTTTATATAGCGAAATATGTTATTAATACTTTCAAATTAACTTAACAGTGAACCATAATAATACCTTGTCAGGGGTAGCAAACTAGAGTTGCGTGTGTTTTATGAGATCATTTTGGAACTTTATCTAATTGTTCTAAATTTTACAACTATTTTTTTTACAGCAAGTTACCACAACGCACAACGGCCAGTGTTCTTTATGCAGTCTCGTAAAGTTAAATGTATATCAAAATTTTCAAAACTAACGGTTTCACTGACGGTTTCCATTACGAACCCAAGCGATCAAGGCATAGTGTAAGGGATGAGCCATTATATCGACACACCCCTCTATATGGAGGGGGTTCTGGACATAGCCCACCAGCTGGCCGCGTGCGGGTTGGCAAACTACACACGTCTATTTTTGAATGACGTGCAGGTTTCCACACGATGTGTACTTACATCGTACACTGCACCATAAGACAAGTGATAATCAATATTGAAATTAAGATGACATGAATTAAGAAAATCTCCGAGGTGCAAGGCGTTGTTTGAACATGGGACCCTTGTGTTCAAGGCATGCTTTTTGACAACTTTTCTTGACTTCTGTTGACTAAAATAAATATCTCGATTTTACACGTATGTACTTCATACATGCATCTAACCCGTGGGGTGTCCGGCTAAGAATAACACCCTCCCATCTTCTCCCGTTGGGAGTCTGTAAGAGGTGACTAAGGGAAAGTAAGAAGACGGGCAGCAGCGTCTTTCTACTGGATTACCTACCATCTATACTGCGGTCCCCAAGACGCCTGCCAAGCGAGGGAATTATGGCAACCCCTCCCTTCTAAGGGCCTTTGTTCAGCAGTGGACTACTTTAGGCTGCTGATGATCATACATTTCGTGGATGGTTTTATATATTTAGGTATACATATCTACTTGTTGCCGATTATTATGGACATAATACCTAAGATAATAATAAAACACTGTTTACGGTTACTCAATCTTATGTAGTAATAGGCATTTACTACCTATTAAATACTTGCGATTTAGTTTGAATTATAAAACGAGCCCGAATTTTTTTGCGACTTTTGCAAATATTATATTTGTAACAATACCATAGAATAATTTGCCAGTACAGCTAACAAGATTAGTGTTTAACTCAGATAACGGGCCTTTAAAAGTATTACCAGATATACCAAATTGGTTTATGGAATCCGCCAAAATAGTGAACAAATGGATTTGACTGTGTTCACTCGGTCTCTGAGATGGGTTTTAAACATTGACATGTCCCACAGTGAGTAAAACCGGGATAACATCAGCAGTGCCCACGACTTGTACGCGTGGCCTTTAGTTCATTGTAAATAATGAAGAAAATAAAAAAGGACCAAATGATTCGTACCGAGGACCAAAAATTCTATAGATAGGTACGATAAACGATGAGGAGTTCGAGTATTTGTTAGAGTAGGTATGATACATTCGGAGTAATATCGTAAGTATATCGTTTCGAATGTATCGTTGTCAATTTTGAGAGTTGATATACGAATCCAAGATCTGTGGTTATCAGACAGACTTTCCTCAATAATGCGCAACTGCTTACAGTAGGTACGTCCGATGGATCATTAGGCTTTAGTCCATTGAGATATTGCTTTAGGCTCTCCAAACTTTCGCGCATTCAAGGGTTACCTTCCAGCTCCATCATCAGATCCTCATATTGGGAAAAGTCAATGGAACTCTTAAAGCCGAATCAAGCGAGCCTAAACACGATGTGATTACTAGTACCCACTCCAGGGTTCCTTTACCCATCTTCCAGTTCCATCATCAGATCCTCATTAGTGGTCAAAGTAAACAGAATTCTTTAAAACGAAACAAATGAGTCCAAACTCGATGAGTTTACTAGTAGCCATCTAAGGGTTCCCTTATCCACCTTCGAGCTTTATCATGAGATCAGTTCGATAATACTATATTAATATATTGTCACGGGTCTTTGACACATGTGCAAAATTCCAAACGATTTGAACGCGTAGAAGTGGGTGAAAATGGAGTGGCAATATTCTATTACCATCATATATACCTACGTACTTATTACAGGTGAAACTAACAAAAGCGCGTTTAAAAGGCGTTTAAGCTAGCTGCTCATATTATGGCGAACACAGACAGCAGATACAGGCTTAGTACTTGTCAAGACAAATACATCTAGCCTAAACACGACGGGGTTATTTTGGGTATTTCAGTAGTTCCAATGGTCACCATTCCTAATGATCCTATGGTCCAATATTAGTAAGTAGGTCTATGTTTTTCGTAAGACAAGAAAGCGAGTTAATAGGTGCAAAAGAAACGTTTTAAAACGAGCCCGAATATTTTAACGACTGTTGCAAATATAGTATTCGCTGCAGTAGCATACAATAATTTGGGATGGTAGCAAATTTATTTGCGTTTTGCGCGGACAAATGAAATAACGGTTCTTGCAGGTGTTGCCAGAGTGACGATTCACTTAATCACATAAGACTTTGCAGCTCGCTTTACGACTCGATGAAACGCTATAATATAACGTGTTAGTTGTTTATTTAATAGGCGATAAATATTGAAAATTATGATAAATATGGTTTCATACTTTTCATAGCGTGATTTTTCGCTAGTTGGGTTATAGTTTATGAATTTACTTTTTTATTTTTGAAATCTCAACAAAGTTATCAACTTTGAGTCATAGTGTTAAAAAATATAATGGTTCCATGAAATCTCAAACTAAACCTCTGTAAAATACGTTGATGTGATAGATATCGAAATCATTGAATCATTGATCTTGAAATACAAAAGATAGTACTTAATAAAAAAATATAAGATGTTATTGACCACTTACAATAACATTCTTCAATATATAAGAATATACTCCTTCAGAAAGTTTGAGGTGTGTGGCCCTAGATGTCTAACATCTAACTCTTGGTGGATGTATAAAGTGTCTCCGGCGGCGGGCTTAAAGGCAAGACCAGAAAACCCTCAGTTTTCTGGTGCAGATCCCACCGGAGCGTCCACGCCTCCCGTCTCATGTGCCAATGCGACAGCCGTGGGTAAGAATCCCACATACCCCGGGGACACATGCAATAGGTCCCGGGACCTATGGGGTCACCCATAGGTCCCGGGACCTATTGCATGTGTCCCCCGCGAGAACAAAAAGCAAGTAGATGACGATATTCAGCTTGACACTTATCGTATAGACAGCTTACAAACAAGATCAGGGTTACTTGAACAATAGATTTACGGATGTACGGGTACTTAGTAGTAAAATGGAAAAATGAATTTAGGTAATCTCAAAATAGTAATATTTTGTATGTGGCATACCTACACATAATCGCCATCGTAGCTGTCATCATAATAATAATAATGCCATCCAAGCCCCTCAGTGCCTATCCGACGTATGGATCATCTTACTTTCTAGACAAAAAGATCCGTCATTGTCCTAACCAGTAAGAAACAATTACCTACACAAAGTTGTTGCTCCCTGCGGGAATGGAATCCGTGACCTCCGGTTTGCAAAGTAAGTGGTGCCCCGCTGACCGCTTAACTAAGAGACTCTTTATCCCGAAAAAATTGAAGGGTTCCTGCAGGACAGGGCATCAAAATATAAGGGTATATAGGATGCGCAAATATATAATTTATGTAAATCGATCGAGTCGAATCAGGTGGTCAGACTGGGTTGGATGGAGTCGGATTGAGTTCCTTCGGAGTCGCTGGACGTTCGGGGTGTGGCCCTTACTTAGGATGTCCATCCAGTACGGTGGCGACTCTTAGGATGACGGCAGCGTTGTTGTGACCCCCATCCATGTGAGCACCTTGACACCGTGAACGCTAAAATGCAAGGCACTGATCACACTGGTGCAGATCCCACCGGAGAACTTTGGTGTCCCCACTCATGTGCCAATGTTATGCAATTGTTATGGAATTAGAAGAAACATTCTTGAACTACTGATATCATATCTCAGTAATAGAATGCAGTGTACAGAGATTATTAAAGTATGTACTAAAACAAAATTAGAACTTAAAACTCTATCTGAAGTTAGATTAATTAAATATGGAATTCCACAAGGCAGTGTTCTTGGACCGCTCTTGTTCCTGATATATATTAACGACCTACCTAATTTCACGAAGCAGCGGATGATACTATTCGCAGATGATAGCACTGCCATAATAAAATGCAACAATATTAAAAATTACGAAAATGACATTAATAATACACTCAATGATATAATAATTTGGCTAAAGGAAAACAATTTAGTAATTAACTTAAGTAAAACTAAAATTATGCATTTTTACCAACGAATAGAACCGCCCAAAATTTGTGTTAAACATAGTAATTCTGATATAGAAGAAGTGAATGTCACACGGTTTTTGGGTCTATATGTTGATAGTCACCTTAATTGGAAATGTCATATCGATGAACTGTGCAAAAAAATGAACAAATCAGCTTACGCGCTTTTCCAAATTTCCAAAAAAGTTAATAGAGATGCATTATTAACTGCATATCATGGACTAGTCGATTCAAACTTACGCTACGGCATTATATTTTGGGGCAACTCAACTGATAGAGAACTAGTATTCAAAGCGCAAAAAAGATGCATACGTTCAATGTGTGGTCTGAAACAAGATGATAGTTGTGTGCCATTATATAAAGAACTAAAAATTTTAACTGTTCCATGCCTTTATATTCTAGAAGTTTCATTATTTGTTAAAACGAATTTACATTTATTTAAAAAATTGTCATCGGCACGAGATGTTCCATTACGCAGTCAATACAGAAACGCCTTGTGCAATTGCAAATGTAAAACTGCTTTATTGAGGAAAAGTATATTAAACATGGCATCGCGAGTATTTAATACTAGCTGACCCGCGCAGCTCCGCCCGCGCTTTAATTACATTTTGCTCCCCTTTTCTCCATACTCCCTTGATTTATCTCTCTCCATCTCTCTCTCTTATAATAAAAATCTAATTCTATGCTATTTCTCTCCCCTCCCGCTTCGGTCCCCGTCACACTTCCCCTCTTCCTCTGCCCGTTGTCCTCTCTGAACCCTCTCCCTTCTGTCTCTTCTCCCAACTTGCTCCCTCTCACTCCCCCCCCTTGCTCCACCTAACTCCTCCGATCACTCACTCATCACCCTCCCCTCTCCCTCTCTTGCACCCTCCTCTCGTTCTATATATCCTCGTCAATCATGGTATCAGCGGCATAAAATATACTTTATAACCTATTCTCAGACCTACCCGCAAAATTTCATACATATCGGTACACCCGACTCTCGTGCACGTAACTCAGAAGTTCTCATATTTTGTTGTGCAAGGCGTTGCGAACGTTCGACACTCGACTCTCGTGCGCGTACCTGAAAGTTTCTCTGATTTTATTCAGCAAGGCGTTGTGAACGTTCAGGTGAAGATTCTCCCATACGACGTATTCTTGCTGCCCGTGGTTGAGAACTATGTTTAGAAAGCTCTCTTAGGCATTTTCAAATGTTTAAGAAAATACCAACAGCGTGTAATATTCTAGCGCTGAAAAGAACTGTTGTTTAGCCCTGAAAAGAACTGTTGTTTAGCCCTGAAAAGAACTGTTGGTTAGCCCTGAAAAGAACTGTTGCTTAGCTCTGAGAAGAACTTTTGCGTAGGTGTAGTTTTAAGAAAGAAATCTAAAAAAAATCGAGAGGGAGCCGACCTCGCGTCTGAGCCGCGCGGGTACCTTACTCATAGATCTAAACTCCTCCCGCATGCGCACCCCCGCCTTGGTGACGCTCACTTCGCAACGGGCCGTGCAGCAGAAATCGTAATATTTTAATTTCGCCATAACTTCAAAACCAAATGTCCAATTTTAATCATTCACAGACCAAATATTATCTACATAAACTGTACTTAATGATGAATTAATTTATTTTGATAAGGATTAATAGCATGATTAAAATAAATGCGTTTAAATGTAGTCCAAACAAAATTTAAGATTTTTAAATAAAAAAATGGTTGTTGGGCCTCGACATAGATAGTGTGCCGCGGACTTTTTTGTAGATAAGATTTATGTAGATAAGATCTACAATTAATTAGAACATTTTATGGTTCTATCTTTTATAGTTTAGGCAGCGTACGCAAAATAAGTAACTTTTCTGGTTGATTTTTTACACCTTGTGTCCGAAAAAACCCAAATATCTTACGGAACCCTATTTTTTTCCAAAATAAAATTTAGCCTATGTTACTCGTGGATAATTTAGCTTTCGAATGGTGAAAGAATTTTTAAAAACGGTCCAGTAGTTTTTGAGCCTATTCATTACAACCAAACAAACAAAGTTTTCCTCTTTATAATATTAGTGTAGAAAATACCTGATGCCTTAAAATACCTCAATGTAGCACAATTTAAAAAACAATTTAAATTATTTTTAGTTGAAAAATGTTATTACACTGTTGAAGAATTCCTAAATACTTAATATAAATTGTAACGTAGACATTATTTCCTTTGACATGTCTATTTTTAATGTATAAATTTTCCATATTTACAATTAATCTATATTATTATTCTTTGACATTTAAAGCAGCAACATTTGTAATATTAAATTTCAATTATTTTAATCAATTTCCTAACCTAATAATAATAATATTTAATTAATTAGTTACTAACAACACTTTTGTACGCCGTCTGGCATAACATAGCGTTTCATTGCATTCATGAAGACCTACATCATATTTATACCTATGTTATACAAATGAATAAATGACTTATGACTTAATGCAACAACCTCGTGGGCTTTAGTGGGTAAGAATCCCACATACCCTGGTTGACCTCCACAGGTCCCGAGGACCTTTTGAAGGTTTCCCCGCGAAAAATAAAAGGGTCGGATCGAATCGGACCGAAGGTGATCAAGTTCAATGGAGATGGATCGTGTTATATCGAGTTTTATTTTATGAGTATAACGCGAAAATTACCTACCTATTGGCTGCGTGTGAAGCCTCGGGTACAGCTAGTTCTTAATAAAGATTTTTTTCATATATTTTTGTTAGCAGTTATGACTTAGCCTATCACCCGGTCCTGGCTTGATGTCTATTTCCGCATGTACATTACTAACCTTTATTTTTTACATTTTAATGTTAAAATGTTAAATATATTATTTGATAGAAATTACATTTTTAATAGAAAAGTTTCATCTGTATTTTTTTGACAGCACTGGCAACATTGCTTGGTAGTTAGTTTTTCGAATGCTGACAGACGCGTGATCATAGTCATGATCTGTGATGTGCTGATGTGATAGACGGTGAAGTTATTGTGCAAGGGAGGACGTTACAAAATTATTGGAAATCTGGGTTTATGACCAACCCGTCATTGATACATTCAAAGGTTAGTACAATATAATAAATTATAATTGCCTGCAATTAATTGAACAGAATAGCAGTCCTACATATGCCTTATTATATGAAAATGTGCTAATATTTCACAAGGAATTTTTCGGCCACTTATACTACTAAACCTTCCATTTTACATAAGCTCTTCGGAGTCGCTGGACGTTCGGGGTGTGGAACCCTTAGAACGTTCATTGAGTACGGCGGCGACTCCGAGGAGGACAGCGGCGGGGTTGCGACCCCCGTCCCCGTGAGCACCGTGTCAGGTTCCCGGGGGGCTATAATGCACCCCCCGTCGGCGGGCTCAAAGGCAAGGCACTGAGGGGTCCCTGGTGCAGATCCGGCGCGCGGGTTTTAGTGGGTAAGAATCCCACATACCCCGATCGAGCCCCACAGCTCCCGAGGATCTTTCGAAGATTTCCCCCACGTCAAAAAAAGGTATCTTCCATTTTACATAAGCTTGTGGCGAGCTGGTGGTGCGTAACGTCACCACGGACCCGAGTGCTCTAGAGAGTCGGTCAGGGCCCTCACCTCGGCGTGACTTCGTCGGCCGAGTGGAAACCGAAGGGGGCACGCAGGACTCTCAGCTCTGGCTAGCCTTAATTGGCTAGTCCAGAGAGGAGCTGTTACAGCTATATGCTCCAGGGGTGGAAGTGTTAAAGGGCATAATGCCGCGAGTAACTTCGGAGAAAGCGCAGCACACCTCTCGACACCTGAGCCACCCACACCGGTGTTGCACTCCGTCGTCTTCTAACGGCCATATGAAGAGCCCATCTAGTTGGTGGCAAGTCACCGCTTGACAAAATATAATTAGTGTATCTACTAATTATGGCAAATGACCCCGGCCTTTTACAATAGCCCAGTTTTCAGTCCACCAAATGCCCACTTAAGGAAATCCAGAAATCTTTCCATATACTTCAAGTCCCTACACCTGCCAGAGTCAACTGCTGTTTATATCTTATTTCCAGCAGTTGATTCTGGCAGGTATGTTCCATTTCATTAAATTGTCTTAACAGGCCTATGTGTTGGATTCGTCCCCATGCAAGCTTTTTAAAAGTCCGGGTGTAAAAGCCCGTGTAACCAAAAATGAAAAATAATAATAAAACCTTTATTGCAGGCAACTATGGCCCATAGAAACAATAAGCCTATTATTTATTATGAAGCTGGCTTCAAAATACAGTAACGGTAAATGTTGTCCTTGAGAACTGGGAATGCACGACATCAAAAAGATTATCAATGCCTAAAGGATTAATGGAAATCCACAAATACATGGACGATAGATTGGTAAGTAACAATTTATTACGAACGTTTTAACTAACTTCTACGAAACTCAATCTATATGGGTGCGTCCCATTTCATATAAATTTATTTGGTCTATTTTCATTTCAATAACGTTCACAAGATCTAATAAACGTGAGATATACCTACTGGTCTATAGTTTAAAATGTATATTTATACCAACATAGTTAACACCTCGATTCAGAGCAATCCGACTCGGATATGTTAACTAGAAGTGGAGCTCCCGCCTTAGCCTTCGTGGTTATTGTCTTATGACCACCCAGAATTAGGAGCCCCGCAAAGCAGGGCTCGCGAAATTACAAAAAAGCATGATATTATTATTGTTTTATTTTTATTATATTAGGCTAAATAGGTTTTATATCTTGTAAATGATATCAAATGGTTTTGTAATCAATGTATGTTATGCTTAGTAAAAATAGTTATTTTAAAATTATATCAATCGTTTATTATATCAACTGATATGAAATAAAATTATAGATTCAGTTATTATATCTTGTAAATATTATTTTGTAATTATATCAAATAATACTTACCCAATCTATATCATTATTTTTTTTTTATTTGTCCACAGCTGGAAATCGATTTTAAAAATTTCTCTACTGATGCTGAAATGCAACTGCATGGAGACGAGTCCAGCAAATATTGTGAATGTATTTTGTAAGTGGTACTGATTTATGAATTCCATATTATATGATTTTGCTCAGTATTTATATTATAACCATATTCTGTAAAGGTTCTAGTAAATACATATTATATGTATGCCTAGTGTATCGATGTTGTATACAAGATGGATTTGAAATCATCGGCAATATTTAAGACTATGCTTCTGCATGTGAATTACATCCATAATACAATCATTTTAGGAATAAAAAAGTTTAATTAAAATAAATGTCAGGAATTTTTGTGAGGACTTGCGTATAGAATATGATGACTATCATTTTGAAATACGAGAATTTATCTGTAGTGATTCATTAAATTTTGTACCAATTATCATTTTAATGTTATGTAGAAGCAAAGGTTAAAATATTGCCAACGTTTTCCAATGCTCCCTGTAGTAGTGTATAAGTGTGTTTGTACCCTTATGTGTAATCGTTATTTATATTAAGTACACACATCAAAAGTGTCTAGGGATCAACATATATTTTTGCAATAACTTTTCTCCTGATTGATATTAATTAAAATTTTCTTTAAGGATTCATCAAATAAAGTGTTTTCGTTTGTCACAGTAACGATAAACCAAGTCACCTTTGCATTAATAAAGAAATTTGCCATTTTCCTAATAAAGGGATTTTTGACATTTGAACCACTAACACAAAAGTTCGAAAAAAAGACTGAAATAACAGTTTTCTTTAAAATTTTATTGGGTAACTTAAACAATTAATAATCCGTGTTTCTACCGCGAACACTAACAACACAAGAACATCGGTTTGGCATACTCAAAATGAGTTCATCCAAATCACGCTGTGGAATGGCCGCCCATGTTCGTTGCAACAACAAAAAAAGGTCTTCTTGCGACTGGATACCCTCCATATTCGGCAGAGCTCTTCTCTGTAGCATATCCCATGCATGCTCAATCGGGTTCAAGTCTGGCGACTGAGCAGGCCAGGGCAGGACATTGATGTTAGCTGCGGCGAGAGTCTGTCTTACAACTCTTGCGGTGTGCGGTCGTGCATTATCATGCATTAACTGAAATAAGGGACCGATTTGCACTTGTAGAGGAACGATGACGTCTGATACAATCGTCTCAGCATAAATTTGAGCGTTGAGGTTGCCTCTGATCCAAATCAACTCAGTTCTTCCGCCGATCCAAATACCCGCCCATACCATGATGGTTCCACCACTATAAGGATGGACTTCCTGGCAGGATTTTAATCGCTGTTGGCGTCCAGGGGTTCTCCAGTGTCGTATACGTCTTGTATCCGGTCTCATACCAAAACGAGACTCATCAGAAAAGCACACGAAACGCCATTGTTCTTCTGCCCAATTTCTGTGTTCAAGAGCCCATTGATATCGAATCCTACGATTGTGCATTGCTATAGGTGGTACCCGTAGCGGTCTTCGGGAATGAAGGTTCACTTCATGCAAGCGGTTTCTGACTGTTTGGTCGCTAATTAAGTTCCCTGAAGAGTGATGAAGCCTCACGGCTAACATCATGGCAGTTATTGTTGGAGCTCTTCGAGTTAAGATTTGAATATATCGGTCTTGTCTCCGTGTGGTGCAGCGATACCGTCCTCCATGGCGCTCAGCCACGGTACCAGTGCTTCGGTAACGTGTCCAAAGTCGACTGATAACACTCTGACTTGTATTCAGAGCTAAAGCCACAGTACGTTGCCGGGAACCAGCTTCTATCATTCCCACGGCTCTGAGCATTTCTTCCCTGCTTAAATGACGTCGCCGCTCCATAATAACGTTGGTTTTAATCAGTAGTAGGGAAACAGTAGCACTAATAATGTCTTCAATGCGTTGTATGTTTTTATAGGGAAAATATTGACAGCTGATTTTCATCTTTTACTCGAATTTGATTCACAGTTCCTGATTCAAATTATGAAATGCACCAAAAAGGATCCATATAAATTTATAAAATCATAAATTTATTACAAAGCCACATCTCAATCTCAAGAAATCCGCTTAAAAATGCTTGATCCCTAGACACTTTTGATGTGTGTATAATGTATAGGCTATAAATTATTGTTAGTCTCAATTTGTATATGCTGCAAGTTAGCTGCAGAATTGTGGTTTAGTCGGGGTATTAGTGCAGTTGACTTATCTCACTATACGGACAGTGGGATAGTCGGTCAACAGTTTCGATGTAGTTATTTCAACTGCACCAAAACTGCAATTGTATAACTAGCTTGCAGTTTAAATGCAGATCATGTGCATTTACCCTAATAGGGGTTAAGTATTGCATATTTTAAATTAATATATAAGCTTAATGTTGCAAAGAAGTTCCGTATAGAAAAAAATTGTAATTGATTTTGCCCTTATTGTCACTTTATCAGATAGTGATTTTATGATCAAGTTAGTTAACACTTGTACTTATAAAGGTTGATATGTTGTAATTACTGTCTTATACCAGTGTTACATAAAATTGTTAGTAAAAAATATTATGTATATAACTTTTCTTTTCAATTATCCAAACTAATGTTTGTTTTAGGATTAACTTTTTTGTGATTTCAATAAATAGATACTTTCTTTAATTTTGTTTTGTATTGACTTCATGTAACAATTGAGAATGGTGATTAATTTATCATAATTCGTAGCATGTTAGGTAGTTTAAGCAGTACCTAGTAACTAAGGTAATTTATTACTCTATCGTATCACTGTAGCTGCACTTGTCAGTGTTTTAAGTGTAAATGTTAGTTGTGTTTGTTAGCTCACCTAAGGATTTCGTTTCAGTTATGTATTACATTTATTTGAAAAAGCTAATGTATAGTAGCATGAAAGGTCATTTTAGCTGTTGAAGCTAATTTAATTTGATTCTGTATCGTTTCATCTTAGCTAGAACTGACAGTATTTTAGCTATGGCTACAAATTGTGTTTGTGACTAAACCTAAGGATTATAGTTGCAATATCTAATAAATTTATGAGAGGTAGCTAATATAATCCGTAGTAGCACGGAAAATAATTTTAGCAGTCGAGGCAAAGTTAATATGATACTGTATCGTATCATCGTAGCTACAATTGATATGATGACATGAATAGAATATGATAAATAAAGTATCACAAAATATCAAATAATCCTGAGTTGCTATAAGTATTATTTCAATACAAAAAAATGTATTTACGCACTTGATGGCAACAACATAACAATTTATTAGAAAACGAATAACATAACCGTAACATATTTAAAGCTATGTAACCGGTAACTATTTACACATTCTTTTTAATAGTTAAAGATGTTGAATTGCTTTAATTAAATATGTAAATGATCTAATTATTCGTCTTCTGAAGATTTGTTTTGTTGCCATCAAGTTTGTAACGACAATCTATCGTATCAAACATACTTCTAGCAACATGAGATAGTGTTAATTCATATTTTGTGATATATTTTTTTATCATCAATATAATATTCATGTCATCGTAGGAATTGTAGCTGCATTAATACTATACAGTATCAAATTAACTTTGCTTGTACTGTTAAAATTACTTTACATGCTACTACGAATTATATTAGCTACCTCTCATAAATTAATTAGATATCGCATTTAAAATCATTATGTGTAGTCACAAACACAATTCGTAGCCACGGCTAAAACATTGTCAATTGCAGCTAAGGTGATACGATACAGTATCAAATTAACTTAGCTAATACTGCTAAAACAAACCTATCATACTACGAATTATATTAGCTGACACTCATAAATTTATTTGGTGTCGCAACTAAAATCCTTTGGTGGAGTCACAAACACAATTCGTAGCTACAGCTAACACATTGGCAATTACAGCTAAGATGATACGATACAGTAACAAATTAAGTTAGCTAATGCTGCTAAAACAAACCTATCATACTACTAATTATATTAGCTGACACTCATAAATGTATTTGGTGTCGCAACTAAAATCCTTGGGTGGAGTCACAAACACAATTCGTAGCCACAGCTAACATATTGGCAATTGCAGCTAAGGTGATACGATACAGTATCAAATTAACTTAGCTAATACTGCTAAAACAAACCTACAATACTACGAATTATATTAGCTGACACTCATAAATTTATTTGGTATCGCAACTAAAATCCTTTGGTGGAGTCACAAACACAATTCGTAGCCACAGCTAACACATTGTCAATTGCAGCTAAGGTTATACGATACAGTAACAAATTAAGTTAGCTAATGCTGCTAAAACAAACCTATCATACTACTAATTATTTTAGCTGACACTGTTAAATGTATTTGGTGTTGCAACTAAAATCTTTCGGTGGGGTTACAAACACAATTCGTAGCCACAGCTAACATACTGGCAATTGCAGCTAAGGTGATACGATACAGTAACAAATTAAGTTAGCTAATGCTGCTAAAACAAACCTATCATACTACGAATTATATTAGCTGACACTCATAAAGGTATTTGGTGTCGCAACTAAAATCCTTGGGTGGAGTCACAAACACAATTCGTAGCCACAGCTAACATATTGGCAATTGTAGCTAAGGTGATACGATACAGTACCAAATTAACTTAGCTAATACTGCTAAAACAAACCTACAATACTACGAATTATATTAGCGGACACTCATAAATTTATTTGGTATCGCAACTAAAATCGTTTGGTGGAGTCACAAAAACAATTCACAGCCACAGCTAAATATTGCTAATAGTGTTAGCAGCCACAGCTAAATATAGCAAATAATATTCGCCGCTACCGCTAATTTTAGCTATGACATGTAGTAATTTTAACTAAAATAATTCGCTACCTTGGCTAAATTCTGGTAGCTAAAAACACTTTGCAACGACTGCTACAAACTTCGCTGTCCCTATAGTTCGTAAGAAAATTTGCAATATCACCTAAAATTTAGTAGCTGCAGCTAATTTTTTTTTTCCGTGTATATCGCGCGGCCCCCTTTTCTTCCTCGCTCACCCCCGGCCGTCCCGCAAGCGAAACGAGCGATATACCTACTATAAATGCTTGCGATAAAACCGCGTAATGTGAACGCCATATATAGTATTTTTTTTATTTTATTATTCAACATAAGCTAGTGCTTGACTGCAGACCCACCTGATGGAAAGTGGCGACGCAATCGAAGATGGTAAAGCGCACTAGCTTATTAAAAGCCTATTCACTCTAGCCTTGAAGACACCCACATTATAATCGGCCGGGAAAACCGACGCAGGCAAACTGTTCTTCTTTGCTATACTACATAGCTCAATAGTATAGCGTAGTCTGAAACCCGCTTAAAGCTGCGTGGAGTTGAACTGCTCAACTCATGCACGCATGCACGAATTTTAAGGCTACTTCCATCGATTAGATAGTATATCGATGGCTACTTCTCTGTAACTTGTAACATTGATTCAAAAAAATGTTTATAAAATATGACAAAAATAGACAAGCCCGCTGAGTTTCTTGCCGGATCTTCTCAGTAGCTGCCTCGTTATGATCCGGCGGTAGTATGTAAAGCATGATTTTTGTGTAAGTGCCTCCGTGGGGCAAAGATATTTTGACCATCACGCGAACGACTTGCTTGTAATAAAATTGCAAATAATAGCTGAATATAATATTATAATAGTAGGTACTGTACCTACTGTAAAAAAACAAAAAGCTGTGATAAAAAAATCCAACAAATAAATATCTAAGTAAATCAGTTTCTCGGAACTTTCTACTCTGGTTTAAAAATATTTAATTTAACGTCATTAAATTCTACATAAAATAAATGTGGTATGAAAATTTAACAAGCGCATAAATGGACTCTGAAATAAGATAGTGATTCCATGAGACTGCTTATTTAAAATTGAACATTCAGGTTTAAATGAAACAGTCTCACTGATAATTGTATAGAATTACATCATTGCTTTAATAATTTAGACATATTTCGACCAATCTTGATCTCTTTATAGTTACTTTTGGACGTCTTCACAATCTCTTCTATGAATAGATTGCTTGATCTAAATGATTTTTGCAAAGCAAAATAACTTTAATATTACTTTCAAAGAATTATTTTTCTTAAGCTTCTTACCACCATTTTTATTTCACCACTAGCTGACCCCCGCAGCTCCGTTCGCGCAATTTTTACGTTGACTAAATTTGGCACTAATGGCATACATTTTCGTTAATAGGCAGGAATAGGTGCCTGCTACTAGGTGGTAGGCCACCTAGTAGCATCGTATCGGATGGTCTCATAGACAAGAGACCTACTAATTATTTACTCGTTATAAGCTAGTTCTGAACTGCCCATCCCATCTAATGGAAAGCCGCTGTACTATCTAGAATGGTAAAACTCAATAGCTAGCCTATTCAAAAACCGACCGAGGGAAACTATTCCAGTCCTCTTTACGTATTAATTGAAATGACGAAGCAAATCATTTAGTCCGGTCTGATGGGACGTTCACAACGTATAACAGTACCTCATTAACTATTAAGCCCATCTTTATTATTCAATAGGATTTTTCCTGAAACGCGTTGAAATTCAAAGGAAATCTCCTAATGCATTTTTAATGCTTTCGTCCCGCCCGCGCATTTGATAAACATTGGTACTTTCAATCAACAATAATATGAGATTTTTTTTTATGTCTTGTTTTCTCTTCCATACTAAACAGCCTTCTAATTTGAATCTCACGCCCCAATGTTAAAGTATCTGGCACTTATACCGAAATAAACCGTTTATTGTTTGTTGACAATTTTTTCGTAATTACGTGGTACCACTGGGGTACTACGGACAACTCCGTGGTACGCCTAGAGACCTGGTTTGTAAAACATAGGGCAAGGCGTTTTAAAACGTGAGGTGCCGTTGTTAGAAGAAGAGTTTTGCTATGCTTTCTTTTGAAAAGAAGACAACCGATACGGAAATTGAACTTTTGCCCAGGGGTAATTACACCAATGAGGTAGCCAAGAAAAAAGCCATACCATCTTTTACAAAACTTTTATGTGTGTAACAAGTGTGCAAACAAAAAAAAACATCTCACTAAATTACAAATCCTAAAAATGCGACACAAATACGATCATACATCCGAAATGTTAATAAAATATATCAGCTGGATTGTATAACACAAAAAAAATGTATTTGAATCCTCATATTACTATCCAAAAACATCTTAGCTTCTATTTAATATAAAATGTGCCTATTCCATCATCTTGCCATTATGCGGCACAGCTAAAAATTCTGTTTCGTATTTTCATACTAACACCTTCCGTTCATCAACCTTTCATCGATTTTGTCGCGGCTCCCCCACAGTTTCAATTTAAGCCTTATTAAAACTCTTTAGAGTCGCATTTAGTTTGCTGATTTCATTTCTCGTATTTAGAAAAGGCTAGACTCTAAAAAAGTTGGCATTCAAAATAGATCCCAAATTACTTTAAGTTGTCCAAGCTGTTTAAACTTAATCTGTAAACTCAACGTGGCATTTATTGTTAAGTTTATAATAGAATCCCCTTTTATTTTCTCTGTGTAAACTTGAGTTAAGCCAGAAACACATTATGCTGACGTGTCGTGACTCAACGCGTCAGCAAGCATATCGGTTACATACATTTTGTATGGTTAGATACACACTATTATGGCCTGTCAAAATTCAAAACTCAAAATTCAAAATTCAAAAATTTTTATTTCAAATAGGCTTAACGCTAGCACTTTTGAACGGTCATTTTTTTTTAAAAGCTACCACCGGATCACAACGCGGCCTCAACTGAGAAGATCCGGCAAGAAACTCAACGGGCTTGTCATTTTTTCACATTTTTTTTTAAAACAAAGTTTGTCTTTTTACAATTAGATTAGCACCAGCGACAGTGTGTCCTGCCGTTCAAAATATCAAATAAAATAAAAAATACGACGAAAATACAACAAACTAAAATGCCAAAGGGATAGTAGTCGGACCAGTCCCCCCAAGCAGCACCCGCGCACGAGTTGACTCGAGCAGCAGCCATCACTCCCCTCAACCATATTGGAGGGAAGGGGGTGACCCGCCACACGAAGCCGCCACAAGCAAAGACTTTTCGATGGCGAGCATGACCGATCCAAAATCACAGTGGCACACGTTAAACATTTACCTTCTGCTGTTAAGCAGTGCCTCGTCAGGCAAGACACAAAGCACTTTAACATATCGTGTGTCGTGGCGCTGGTCGAGCTATCCGATTGGCTGCTGACGCGTTGAGTCACGACACGTCAGCCTAATGTGCCGGTGCCATTATACTGTGAAGCTTATAGCTTAGAGATATTCAAAATGTTCAAAAAACAGTCATAAAACATGCAAAATATATTTAGCGATAGGAAATTTTAAGTGTTAAACTTACCTTAATAAATGTTGCGTGTACCTTAGACTTGTATAATGTGTAAATATTATATATATTAGTGACCTACTGGGGCTTCGTCTGGCCTCTTCAGGATTAGAGCTAAATGTATTTAAACGCAAACCTTCAGGACTTTTTTAAAATATTGTTCAAATTTTATTCTTCTTGATGTGTTTATTAAACTCAATTTAAAGGTAAACGGACTCTTTTATTACATCGATTCATTATTCTAAAGAATCTTGTCTGTATTTTTCAATAGTTTTCTTAAGAGTGCTTAAAAATAATTGTTCGTTGCTCTTTTAAATTAACATTTTTTCTCTTTAGGCTGTCGACCTTCGCGGTAGTTGTATGCCGGGATAAAGTAGCTGGTAGTCTATCATAGCTGCAGTCTTAGCACGATGTGCCAATCTTGACAGATATGTGTGACTATGACGTCACTATGACGTAGCATTTCACATTTTTGTATAGAGAATGACGTTTCGGTGTTGAAAGCTACGTCATACTCCACACCGATCTGTCAAGATTGCAAGTCGTGCTAGGCTCTGGCCTGGTTCGGTGTCGAAGTCTGCTTCGACACCAAACTGTCAAGATTACGAAGTCTTGGCAAATCGTGCTAAGCCTGCAGCTGGTGCTATAAGGCCGACCGTTTAACTCGCGCATCGCCTGCGCGGCAAAAAGGGAGCGAGGGGAGATGTTAGCGGATGGGTGAAAGGGGTGCGCGGAGCAGAGAGCTTACGTCAAATGCGGCAGTGCGCTGGCTGTGCTCGCAGCGCGCGGTTGGTGTTTTTGTTACGGACGCTTGAAGATAAACGCACAAGGTATACGACTGCCAAGATAAATCTCAAGATGAATCGCTCTTCCAGTTCGTCGATGAAGAGATGGACCGATTTATTATTAATTTGCAAGATTCTGACTCCTCAAGCTACACAGACAGTGATGATGATTCAAGCGATATGAATATTAGTGACGAATAGTCCTATAAAATTTTTATCTGTGGTAAAATATTTCTTAAACGGAGTTAATTATTGTTTTATGATTTTGTACCTATGAAGCTATTATAAAATATTTGTAAAACTTAAAAATAAATTCTTTAAAAAAAGATACTTATTATTTTATTCTTTACCAACAATGTCTATCTCGAGATAAATCTTTGGATTATTGACTCCGTGTGTAGCGTTACCCGCCCCCGCTTCCCTCCCACCGCGCAGGCGACACGCGAGTTAAACGGTCGGCCTAGTTTGACAGTTAAGAAAATGATCAGTTTCCATTTTTCCCCATAGTATTACACACTAGCGCCTCTAGTGGCAACTATCAATAAGTAGTAAAATGTACTTTATACAGATTCAAACTGACTTGTATGTATTTCAACGTAATAAGGTCTCAATTTTCATAAAAATATAGATACACGGCCGGTTGACAGATTACTGCTTCATCATCACCAGCCGGAAGACGTCCACTGCTGAACATAGGCCTCCCCCTTCGAACGCCACAATGACCGACAATTGGCTATTTGCATCCACCGGTTACCTGCGACGCGCACAATGTCGTCTGTCCACCTAGTGGGAGGCCTACCTACGCTGCGTCTTCCGGTTCGTGGTCGCCACTCGAGAACCTTTCTTCCCCAGCGGTTATCGGTTCGCCGAGCGATGTGGCCTGCCCATTGCCATTTCAACTTGCAGATTTTAAGAGCTATGTCGGTGACCTTGGTTCTTCGGCGAATCTCCTCATTTCGGATTCTGTCGCGCAAAGAAACTCCGAGCATAGCTCTCTCCATAGCTCGTTGTGTGACTCTGAGCTTATCCAAAAGGCCAACAGTTAGGGACCACGTCTCAGTACCATATGTCATCACTGGCAACACACACTGGTTAAAAACCTTCGTCTTTAGGCACTGCGGTATTTTGGACGAGAAGATTTCGCGTAGTTTCCCGAACGCTGCCCATCCGAGTTGGATTCTTCGGGCGACCTCTTTGTCGAAGTTGGACCGACCTACCTGGATAGTTTGTCCTAGGTATACATAGTGGTCAACAACTTCGAGTGTATCGTTCCCAACAATTACCGGTACGGGTGCAACATGGACATTAGACATGATCTTCGTCTTGTCCATGTTCATTTTAAGACCCACCTGTTGGGAAACGCTACTGAGGTCGCGATTACTGCTTAACAGCTAGAGAATACAATCCAAAACCTTCTTACTCTAAACTTAGAAAAAACTAAGTTTATCACCTTTGTGCCTAAGTTGTCTTCCCTTCCACCTACCTCTTTAAATTTGACTGTCCATTGTTGTGAACATAATTCCTCCCAACATAATTTTGTCCATTGCACTTGTCCTAATATTGCACGCACAAATTCCATAAAATATTTAGGTGTATTTATTGATGCCACAATGACTTGGCGAGATCAAGTTGAATCGTTGGTTTCGAGGGTTAGAAAACTCATTTTTGTTTTTAAGAATTTTAGATCATCACTTGATTTTCAGACTCTTAAAGTGGTATACTTTGCATTAGCCCATTCAATTTTGACTTACTGTCTTACAGTCTGGGGTGGTGCTGGGAAATGTCTATTCTTACGTTTAGAGAGAGCTCAAAGAGCTGTATTAAAAGTCATGACATATAAACCCATCTGCTTTCCAACACAGGAACTTTATGATACATGTAAAATACCTACTGTCAGACAATCGTTTGTACTCAATTGCATCGTAAGAATACATCGCAGCCTTATTTTTGAACCTAATTTTAAGGAGAAAAAACGTAGGTTCTACTCAGTATGCAAAACTGAATCTGTAAGTTTGAAAGTAGCGAGAAGGCAATTCATTTTTCGAGCGCCTGTCCTATATAATAAAGTAAATAAGGAGCTCGATATTTATTCTCTAACTGTACGAGAATGTAAATTGCGAATGACTAACTGGCTTTATAAGTTATCTTACGACCAAGTAGAAAACTTTATAATCCAATAACATAATATTTTAGTAGATATAGAAGTTAATCCTTCCCTTCCCAAACATAAACCTTACACACTAAATCACTCACTCACCCACACGCAAACACATACACACACACAAACACACATACACATACAATATCTTTGTGTACTGCATGCAATTTGTTGTATTAATTAACTTTAAGTCATATTATTATTGTCAACAAACATCTGTACTTACCTATTTGCTTATAAAAACAATTGTTGGAACGCTGCTGCCTGTCTGGAGGTGGGCGTTAATGGCTACAACACAGTTACTAAACTAATGTAGTTGTTATCGTTGCTATTTCTGTATATATGTTTTTTTAGTTCCAATAAAGATTATTATAAAAAAAAAAAAAATACAATCATTCCCGACATTCGGGATCCCGGGATCCCGGCCGTTTTCTGGCCCCGAAAATCCCGGGACTGCATTTGGCTAATCTCGGGATTTTCGGGATTGCCAAATACAGGTCTAGTTTGCATTCCGTAGTCCCTTTCGCCTTGACAATAACCTTGCCTAGATTATATTATTATTATTTATTTCATAACGACAAAAACAACCCTTAGATACGCCATACGATACGTATTATACATGTACAGCCCCAATAATATGTTTGTCGTCTTAGAGAATTCTCTGAGTTTGTCGTAGAACATAGAAGGGACTTTCCCACTCGCAATACACCTCCGCGACCCCGCGTCAGCCGGCCCGCCGCACCGAACACCCCGCGGGGAAGGAACAGATGCATTCTTTCGATAATTTCTCCAAATTTTCTAACCTCTACAAATATATGTACTTACTCAATATTTATTTGAATTCTTCATAAAATTCCCTACAGATAAGTATGTAATAGGTATTAGGTAGTATAAAGTTTTTACATATACATTTTTTGAAAATAGCCGGTAAATAAGAGGGAAAAAAATATTATTTTATAATAATAATATAATATCTTGGTACAATCCACACATGGTCATCCGATCCCAAACTAGGCAGAGCCTGTACTATGGAAACCAGACAACTGATACTAATACTTATATACTTTTTTTTTATAAATACATACTTAAATAGATAAACAACACCCAGACACTTGGCGGGAATCGAACCCACGACCCATCGGTTAGCAGGCAGGGTGTCTGACCACTAGACCAACGGGGCCATCGTAATAGGTACATAGTCTACGATTAAGAATCAAAAATCCCGTAATCCCGGGATTGAAAAAGATGCTCGGGATTGTATTCTCTAATAACAGCTCTAAACTAATAGTCTGATCGTTTTCGGTAAATATTAGATATTGTAATGAATCCTCTGATGGTAGGCAGTGAAACAACCATGAATGGTGGTCTTGCTTATTATTGACACAAGATAAGACGTCTACTGCTGAAAAAGGGGGAGGCGTTTAAAAAGCCACAATGAACCCCAGTTTGTTATTTTGGTGCTGTTTTCTGTAATGTACGCCAGTCAATGTTAGCCACGATATAAGTAAGACTTTCACGTATTTTATTGTATTCTTGCTTAGAGACAGCTACACTGCACTCAAACTCGTCAGTTGAGAAGTCTCGTGAGCTACACCAACTACAGCGTTCTTCACACACCGCAGTGTCAGATACCGATGGTGTATCGGTATACACCATATCTGACACTGCGGTGGTTCCTACCTGGACGCTCCCTTGCACTCCAGGCTTATTGGCACCTGAGAAGCAGCTTGGGCCCAATTAAAGTAGTTTCTCCAACTGCAATGCCTTTTACACCAGAATACAGCAAGGTTTTCTCATTGCTGTATTCTGGTGGATAGAGAATATATGACACTGCGGTGGTACCTACCTGGAAAGTTTCATTCACAATGTACCTACCACCAGGTAAACTGCTGTGCTCTCTCCCCCCTTCTAATGCCCACTCCACACAAATGTAGGATTACTAGGATTCATACCTTAGAGAAAGAAACCAATAGAGAGCTGGCACTTTCTTTCTCATTCGCGCAAGAAAAGGATGCATTTAAATATATTATATGTGATAGAAAGAAACAGAGCATATGATTTTTTGTCCCTCAGCGTGTGTTCAAAATCTGGCGCACCTACGGTGCGTTTTCTTCGAATACTCATGAAATTTTCTAGTTCACGACCTAGCTTTGGAGTTTTAAATTGAATTGCATTATGAAATATCGTTTAAACTACATAATAGGCGCATTTGAATAAATATCCATAACGTGTGTTAAGTGTACGAATGATTATTTTCTGTCCTTATCGGCGGCACGCTAGCTAGATGTCTTGTTATATTCTGTCTACGATTCATACAATCGCAAGTCTTGAAGTCTTTAAACGCACAATACCCATTACGAACAATGTTCAGAAAATCATATCAAAATTATCCATTCCATTAAACGGGTAACAAAGGCAACCTCGTAATCACTGCCCCATAAACGCCTAACGTCTCCATAAAAGTGATTTCCAAACCCCTCTTAAAAGCTCTAAAATCCAATCCCATTCTTACAAGAACATCTTAAGTGATCGGTACTTAACTAATTGATTATGTATGTGCTCTATTGTGCGCACAGTATCAGCATTGAACCGATCGCCGCCCCTCCCCCGGTGGTACACCCCCTGAATGGTACACCCTCTGAACACTAAGTCATTGTTCCCTTAACTTGCCAGGGTGCTATTTGGACCAATCAAGGATTGATGGAGTATTCTGGAAGCTAACGTGGTATTTGATCTTTTCAAAGGATATTTTTAATGCTATTTCTATTAAAAAGCCAGTTCAATTTGATACCTCATCAGCAGCCGAAGGACGTCCACTGCTGAATAAAGGCCTCATCCTTAGAAGGAGGGGGTGCTATTATGTCCACGCTTGACAGGTGTCTTGGAGATCACAGTATAGGTGTGGTAATCCAATAGAAAGACACTGCTGCCCGTCTTCTTGTTTTATCTTAGTCAACTCTTACGGACATCCATCGGCTTACCTAGTCATAAAAAAAGGGTAAATATTGTTTTTTTTTTAATTGGTCTATTGGTCTTGTGGATAGACACCCTGTCCGCTACCCAATATAGTATGTATGGTCGTGGGTTCGATTCCTACCAAGTGTCTGGGTGTTGTTTGTCTGTTTAAGTATGTATTTACAAACACAAATTATATGAGTTTTAGTATAAGGTTTCCATAGTACAGGCTCTGTCTAGTTTGGGATCAGATGACCGCGTGTGAATTGTCCAGAATATTATATTATTATTATAAAATCAATAAGAACCAGTCATCCTCAACATGTCCCAAAATTAAAACAAAGCCTTGGGAATTTGATATAAAATCTTTTAATTTTCCAAGTCTACTTTGCACCCACAGTCATTATTAGACAGGGGCCTTCAAAAGTGCCAAAAGTGTCACAATGAATAAATCACTTGAATTTTGAACCTGGAAAATTATTATATAGTAGCGTATCGATTAAGAAGAAGGCAGAGGGCTTATTCTTGAAGGTGGCTCTTCCAGCTTCAAGAATATTGGAACATTATTGTGATGGAAAATAACTGCTCTATTACTCTAGAATATTGCATTTCGCTGGGTACAGACTAAACATATTACAATTCGCTATACAAAGCTCTTTTACACAACAAGCAATATTGCCGCTTTGTTATTTCATAAAGAAAAATTATTAAATCCAGTCGCATAAAAATATTTATATGAGTTATATTTTTATGCGACTGGATTTAATAATTTTTCACAATTTTTTTTTAATAAGTATCACGTTCGTGGTCAAACAGCAGTCGGCTAGCTTGATTGTTACCTAATTGAATAGATTAGGTTAGTATTGCTGACAGAAAATATTTTGTGCTGAACAAAAATTTGATAGATAGTTTTTTATAAATATTCGCGTGCGTACTAAAATCTGTGTGATACTTTTTGAGGATTAAAAGATATATTTATAAAGAGAATTAGTTTTACTTTAAAACGAAAAGTACAACGGACAACCTCGGAAGGAATATTCAAAAACGAGTGACAGCAAAGAGCAGAGTGCTCACAGATAAAAAAAAAGAGTTTTGCGTCCCATTTCAAACACTTTAGTACCCAATAAAAGGTATTAGAATTTGAAAACCATACCATAGTACCTAATAAAATGTATGCCATTACCGGTATAATGGTAGATACTTGTCTTATGTTCGTAAATATATGGACTCTATAGGGCCCATGAATAACCACTATCGTAAGAAAGGCGAAGCGCTGATCGTCACAAACACTGATTGAACATTAACTGATCACGTGCACTAAATAATATTCAATTTGTTTGTTTAGGTGTTACGAAGCTCATTAGTTTTGCGAATTTAAATTGCCATAATCGATGCTAATGTCGTTATTACTTGTTAAACAATTGAATTCTATTCAATGTACCTACTTGTACGGCGAACGTCTTTGTTCCATATTTATGCTAACACAAGCTTTCTCTTATCTTTATACTGTGAAAAAAGGAATGTATCTGTTACATATCGAAATGGACTTCAAAAATCTACAAGTGCTGCGAAAAAAAAACGTTTTACGATCTCCGAACGCAACGGACGTCTTTTTGAATGGCTGCGCGCGTGCTGTGAATGTTACAAATTATATGCATCCTCTAAGATCTGTGCCTAGTGCAAAAACTGAAGTTCCTGAACAGCTATCAGTGACCTAAGTCTCCATCAGGTGGGGTACCCCGAAGGCAGCGGCTATCCAATGCAGGTGAGTGGTGGATACATCTCCTACTTTCTTCTTTTCTCATACAACCCTCTTACCACTAAGCTAGAAAAAAAATGCTTTATATTTTTTGCAGGCATGTTACAGACCATTAATTATTACATAAAAGACCCAGTCGTGCTTAAAAATCCAATTCAAATGAAACGAAAACATGTATTTTTATATAAATTACTCATGACCTTAATTCAGGACTTGTTTGTTCAACGGATAAGCCCAGACTGACAAGTTTAGGCAGAAGTCTGACGGCAAGAAATGCTCGAGTGTTCGGAGTGATGCGGCGTGATTGATAGACCAGAATATCTTGATCAATATTGATTAGTTCGAGACCACAAATTCGGGGCATAACCTCGAAATCACGGAAAAAATATTCGGAGTTGTGTAAGCTTAATCTATTCATTCTCATGGTAGCTATCGACATTTTTTTATTATTAATAGGTTTGCCCTTGACCACAATCTCACATGATAGTAAGTGTTGATGTGATATAGGATGGCCCGCGCGTACCCATAAGATTTATTTTATACTACCAAGGTGGCAAGCAAGCGTGCGGCCCCCGCCTGAGGTTAGGCGATCACCGCAGCCTATAGACGCTAGCAATACTAGAAAAATCACTAGCGCGTTACCGACCTTTATGAGATTGGATATTAAGTCTTTGTGTCCGGTAATTTCACCAGCTGCCCTTCACGCTGAAACACAGCAATGCTTACACACCGCTGCTTGGCGGCAGAATATCTGATAATGCGGTGGAACCTGAACGGGTTCTTGCACAAGGAACCTACCACCTAGTAAAGTAAGTAGATGCCTGTTTACTCTAGACTTATAAAAAATCTAAATTATAATTTTCTGCGAAAACGGTGTCCGGGAGAGAATTCCATAGCTTGGCGTACGGCCAAGAGGAACTTGAGGACTGCATAAGGAAAGAGGAAGCGAAGCGCTTAGTGCGGCAAGTTGGAGTGTCAACGACAAAGCGGTGGAGACCCTGCCGGCGCCTGGTAGTCCGGTAACAGAAAGGGGATGGCGGTACAAGATCTAAGATAGCTTGAGCGCATTCACAGTGGAGAAATCTGTAAAAAAGGATAAACAATAAATACGACGATGATCCAAGTGTTGCAGTTTTCCATGTGTTATATCGTCAATAATCCTGCGAGCGCGTCTGTATAACGAATCCAAAGACTCAAGTTGATATTTGGCAGAGCCATCCCACTGGTGTTAACAGTACTCCATGCAAGGTCGAACCAGAGCTTTGCAAAGGTTCTTGCTGTCCTTCCTTTGTAAAATACCGCCTCAGCTTATTCGGGATACCAAGTTTTTGAACAGAAATCTCGGATTTATATACATACATACCTATGAAGAATTTTCTTAAAATAATGAGAAAATACACACACACACACAAATAGGCATACATAGTAAATTACTTATTATTAGAGAATTATGGTTGTCAGATTTAAGTTTATAGGAACTATATTGCCTCAAATAAGGAGGTGGGCGTTAATGGCCGCGACACAGTTTTTTAAATAATGCAGACATTATCGTACACAATTTAAATGTACATGTAAATTTTGATCCAAATAAAGATTTTTATTATTTTATTATTATTGTTATGTCTTTCAATTATACTTAGTTTTATTTTTGCCTTTTGTTATTCTGAAGAAGTTTTCTAGTTTACACAATAACAAGTTTTTCGGGCTTAAAGCTTTCAATGTGAGCAATGACTCGAGTAATATGTGTATTGACAAGTAATCTATCAAATAATTTTCAATTGAACTGGACTTTAGTAATGAATCTATGTCAAATATGTCATGTTGCATGACATGTTTCCAGTTACTCCAACGAGTCAATTGTATCAAAGAAATGATACTGTAGCTACAGAAATTATTAGGCCCCAGAGACGTCTCCTTTGGAATCGCTGGACAGCCGCGGACCGCCGGCGGCTGTCGCACGTCGCATTATTGGGGAAGAATCCCACATACCCCCGATGACCCGAACAGGTACCGAGAACCTATAGAACGAACGGTTGTATATGAGCAGTAGTGCAGTACTGGAAAACCTGTCCTTAAGATTACTTAAAAAGAGTAGGTACAAGAAGAGAGTCAGCACCTAATTCTAAGTGGAAACATAGAATAACAGACTTTGTTTGCAGGGATTTCAAGGCTAGTAGTATCCAAATCCTTTTTTTTTCCTAAAGGTTCCATACCTATGGGGGAACCTTCACTAGGTGAACCTGTGGGTGTCAACCGAGGTATGTGGGATTCCTAACAACTCAAACCCCGCGGCTGTCGTATCGGCACATAAGGGGGGCGACCAGGGCTCTCCGAAGGGATCTTCACCAGGAATCCTTCAGAGCCTTGCCTTTGAGCCCTCTGCTGGGGGGCGCAATATAGCTCCCCAGGTGCAAGACTCCATGCTCGCGGGGACGGAGGTGCAACCCCGCCGCCCCGTCCTCCTCGAAGTCGAGTTTGAAATACCTAAGCTAGTTGTGATCGCTTTTCTAATACATCGGTACATATCACCTCAATGCCTACACTTTTTTAACCAAATTTCTCAATGGTCACAAAATAAAAGTAACAATTATTACCATAATACCAACGTTTCTCGCATCAGTTACTGTACAGACAATAGGACATGATAGATGAAAAATTGGCTCAATTTTTCGAGCACAATTTTTATGCGAAATGAAAAATATTTCGACATACAATATAAACAATCATTACCGTCGGTCGCTGTTTTTATTAAAATCTTTTATATTACGACTCTTACATTTTATTTGGCTTCGCAATGGAGTGACAAATTTGGAGGCAGCAAATAAATGAGACTGTAAATATTTTTGGAGGAAACACTTCGGCTACAGTTGGGTGTATTTAATTACTTATATTCAAAACTTTTTTACGTAACGTACGGAAATTAGGTAGATTGTTGAAATACTGAAAATATTTAAGGAAGTCTGCGTTGAAGCAATGAATCGAAGGTTGATGCCCGTGGAGTGTCCGGGTACGAATAGCCCCCACCCATCAGCTCCCGTTGGGTGTCGTAAGAGGCGACTAATGGAAAACTAGAAGATGGGCAGAGCGGCTTTCTATTGGATTACCTACTGTCTATACTGCCATCCCCAAGACGCCTGCCGAACATGGGGATTAGGTATAACAACCCCTTCCTTCTATGGGAGAGTCCTTTGTTCAGAAGCTGACGTCTCTGCTGCTGATACTGTTGATATGTAGCTGCGGAGAATGACTAAGTCTGCTTCATTTTCCGTTCCACAAATATTACTCGAGGGCTTTATTTACAGAGTAGCCTCGTAGTGCAGCAGGGAACCGCGTGTGAAGGTCGTGGGTTCAAATCACTCGGTGAGCACCACCTTCGTGGTAGTTTTCTACTGGTTAGAACAATTTTGCTACCAGCGCAGGAATACCTCTGATGCTATAATGCGCCACCACTAAAAAAACCCTTTGTTTTTCCTCAAAAATAAATATGGATATCAATAAACCAGACAAAAATTATCATTACCATAACATCGAAATATTACATATTTCATGAATGCTAATATAGCCCCATGCTTGTAACAACCCTGCGCTAAAAAGGGGTGGTATATTTGCCGCAGCACTAAAATATTGTGCTCGGTAATGTTATAATCAATTGTGCTCATCATGGCGAAGGGAATAAACTTTTATGTTGAGCGTTTGGACTAGTTAAATGAAAAAGTAATGTTACAGAAATAAGACATACTTAAATGTTCGATTATGTTATGGCTATTATGTATTATTATAGTTTTCATAGAGAAAAGACAAAGCGAGAACCTGCTCTGGAATTGTAAGCAGCCTAATTGAGGAAGTACCTTCCTATACAAAAGTAAAAAGGGTGCTCCGTGCATTTGAATTTTAACGAAAAGCTTTTAGTAACTTGCAAATATTTGTTCTTTTGTTTATGAGAGAGTTTACCGCTTTTATTGAAATATTTAAAATGTAGTAATGACATTATGGTGCCGAGACGTAGTCCTTAACTGCTGGTCTTTTAGAGATGTTCACAGTCACATAACGAGCTATGGAAAGAGCTGTGCTCAGAGTTTTTTTCGGAATGAGGAGAATCGCCGAAGAACTAAGGTCACAGAATCTGCAAGTTGAAGAGGCAATGAGCACATCACCAGAAAAAAGAAAAACAAGGGGAAGAAATGTTCTAGAGTGGCGGCCACGAACTGGAAGACGGGAGACGTGGCGTAGACATGCCACCTACTAGGTGGATCGACGACAGGCCACAAAGTCACGAGCTACCAACGGATAAAAATGGCTAACAGTTGTTTATTGTGGCGTTCTAAGAGGGACGCCTATGTTCAGTAGTGGACATTTTTCGGCTGATGAATAAGATAGATAGATTAATACTTTATTGCACACATTTTGTTGAACAATACATGAAACAGTTACATAACTTAATGTGAGCAAAGGCGGTCTTATCGCTCAAAGCGATCTCTTCCAGACAACCTTTGTAAAAGGAGCTATACTAAAATAAAACTGCAGTATAGTGCACAGTAATAATACAAAGTAGACAAACCATAAATAATATATTAACAACACATTATGCATATATAAAAATATTATTATATACTAATACATATTTAAATGAATATATATCTATACTTATAATAAAACTGTAACAGGTCCAATTCTGTACATTGAAGATATTTTGAAAATTATATTTGGAGGGCATTCTATAACCGATACTAAGGCCGAAAATAATTTTTTTTTAATTTTTGTCTGTCTGTCTGTCTGTATCACGGCTGCGCATCACGCCGAAACTACTGAATGGATTCAAATGAAACTTGGCATGATTTGAGATCTTACTACGAGGTAGGACATAGGATACTTTTTATACCGTAATCTAGCACGGTTCTTTTAGGAGAGGGGATTAAAGTCAAATTGGGTAGTTGGTTATACGCTTGGTCCGATTTTATCAATTTTTCTTGATAATATAATAAATATTAGTAAGGGAACACTCATAGAGAGTTGTTATCAAGGTTTTGTAATCGATCGGGTTAAGCAACGTTAGGTAAGGTCATTAAATAGATGGGTGACCGTTTAACGCCATTTGAACTAAACGGGTCCGTGCTTCGGAGAGCAAGTAAAAAGTGGATCCCAGTTTTTAACCGACTATAGAAAAATGGGGTTATGTATTCGATGCGAATGTCTGTTATTAAAAGTTTAGTTAACGTAAAAATAGCGCAGGCGGAGCTGCGTGGGTCAGCTAGTATTATATAAGACTAGCTGACCCGTGCAGCTCCGCCCGCGCTTATATTACATTTTGCTCCCCTTTTCTCCCTCCTCCCTAGATTTATCTCTCTCCATATCTCTCTCTCTTATAAAAAAAATCTAATTATATGCTCTTTCTCTCCTCTCTCTTTCCCCCTCCCGCTTCGGTTTCCGTCACACTCCCCCTCTTCCTACCCTGTTATCCCCTCTCTGAACCTTCTCCCCCTCTCTCTTCTACGAACTTGCTCCTTCTCACTCCCCCGATCCCTCACCCCATCGCCCCCTCCTCGAATCCCCTCTCCCTCTTTCTCCTCTCTTGCACCCTCCTCTCGTTCTATATATCCTCGTCAATCATGGTATCAGCGGCATTAAATATACTTTATGACCTATTCTCAGACCTCCCCGATATGCACACAAAATTTCATACATATTGGTTCACCCATCTATTTAATGACCTTGCCTTATGTAGCTTAACCTTAACCTAGCGGTATGAAATATACTGTATGACCTATTCTCAGACCTACCCGATATGCACACTTTCATACAAATCGGTTCACCCATCTATTTAATGACCTTACCTAACGTTGCTTAACCTTAACCTACCGGGATAAAAAGTATCCTATGTCCGTTTACTGGTTCTAAGCTACCTCCCCACCAATTTTCAGCCGAATCTGTTAGGCCGTTCTTGAGTTATAAATAGTGTAACTAACACGACTTTCTTTGATATATAGATTAAAGTTCTATAGTTATTGTATGTTCAATTTCACCGATAGATGGCGCTGTTCATAATGTAAATGACGCTAACATCGTAAATTACTGTCTAATGATATTCGATAATGAAAGTTCTAAGTTTTCCACATCTTTTATTGTTGCGACTGTAATACATACATAATCTAGTTTGGACTCGTTCGGGATTTACAGATTTTAATAGACGTGCGCTTATCATGTCCGGAAGCGGATTGCACATGGAACGATTCCTTTCTCTCTGGGAACTATGTTCAGGAACCATGTCCGCGGAACTATCTAGTTCCGTCGGTCCAGGCGTTGCATTTACGAGTCATGTTAGTGTGATTGGAACGATTAATGTATAATAGTAACAGTAGCAATGCATTAAGTTATTATGTACCTACTACGCACTAGAGGAGACGCTTCAACTAGACTGTTTGTACGTGTTATATAATCACGTATTAATTAAGCTATTGTAAATTTTTATTTGAAAAAAATAATAGTTCATTTCCTAGTGAATATGCGATATTTTGTCACATTCAAGAGTCAACCTTAAGTACTAATACACAAGTAACATTATTCATTGTATGTATACATAAAATAAGTGACACACTAGATACAGAGTTCGGACAGAAAGCGCGGTCGGGTAGGTTCGGGAAGGTTCGTGCCACTTCGGGAGGCGTCAGTCGGTGCAATATCAGTCTACGGTGCGGTGAGATCGGTCCGACCGAAGTTCTAGCTTAGTTCGATCCCGCACCGATGAGGACATGCGGAACGACTTCAAACTATACCGTGGATTGGAACGATATCGTTCCAGTTGCGGACATCGTTCCGAGAACTATTACGGTCCGGAACGACCCACCTCTAGATTTTAACTTTTCAAAGATATAATGTCATATTGCTATCAGCAAAGTACTTAGAACAATACAGAAATCTAATGAAATAAAGTACCGGACCGGCTTACCCTTTACAAAAATTGACCCTTCGCCAATGCCATATCTTATGCAAACTAAATTTCTGCTCAGTCCCTATTGTACATAGCGTAATAATACATATCTTAATGATTAACTGATCAGTCAATAATTACCCTATTCACATACAAAGGAAATTACGTGGTAATATGTGCAAGTAATGTTTCACTGCTTAGCTCCTATGAAACATAGCGTGATGTTTTATATACCAACTTATACCTTGACTTCTACACAACACATCGGTGAAAGTCCTATCAAAATCCATCCACGGATTTTCAAATGATACCTGGACGAACAGAACGACAGACAGACAGACAGACAGACAGACAGACAGACAGACAGACAGACAGACAGACAGACAGACAGACAGACAATAATTCCAAAAAAAATTGTTTTGGCCTCTATGTCGATAGTATAGTATCCCCACATAGAAATTTTGGAAAAATATTCAATGTACAGAAAAAGTGATCTTTGAGTTTTATTATAGTATAGATACTATAATTATAAAATACCTATTTCACAAAAAAATACCTTTATTTACATTATATACAACAAGGACTGGTATTATTTATGATACATATAATATATATAAATATATATATTTATAAATAAACATGTACCAAATAGTTCACAATGTACAGGTAAGATGTTAGTTGCTCACTAGGGATTTAGCAAGAAGATGCTTATGTAGGTTGTTCCGAAAGATAGGCAGAGACTTGGAATGCCGGACATAAGGAGGAAGATCATTCCACAAATGCGTAGCTCTAATAGTAAAAGAGTCCCCGTAATAGCCAGATTGAGTAAAAGGAGCCTTTAGCACATTATCCGTTTTGGAACGCAAATTAACATTATGACTAGCTCCGAGAAATTGGAAACGTTCCTTAAGGTAGGAAGGGATAAGCTTACAAATCAATTACCAGCTTGAATTCAGTATGTCTATATTCCTCCCTGTTTATAAGAATGCTAGAAAACAATCTCCTAGTTTTTTTTACATAATCTTTACTATAGATAATTAAATATGATTTATAAAAATATGTCGCTTTGTCTTTGAATTGATAGACACTTTGTAATATGGAGCCTGACATCTTAGATATTCAAACAATTAAATACTTTTTTTTAAAATTTGCTTCGCTGTCACACTGTCTAAACCCACGCATTTCAAAAATACACAACACAAAAAGCTTTGCAAAAACTCCGTTTTGCTCAAACAAATTCATTTGTTCGGTTGCGGCTTACGTCCATCGAGTGTGGTCACAATGGATGAAAAATATCCCTTGTTTCCTATTCACTTGAAACTATTTTCGTCTGTAGCTTGTGGATTTAGGAATAATTGGATTCGTTTAGCTTTTGTATATGCCAATCATCTAATATTACCTCGAATGCAGATACGAAGTTATGTATGTATATATTAAAAGGTTTTGGCAAATGTCATTTATTTTATAAGTTTTTTGTATGTAAATGTAAATTTGACTTATTCTTCTTCTAGATGTGTACTGTTATACTCATGAATTTGGTACAAAATGTACTATGTTTTATTCTTTACTCGCTGTCCCGATTAGCTAATCTTCTACGTCCTTATTTTTTCCTTACGAACCTTCTAAAAAGTATTATAAAACTTAAAAAAAACATGAATGAAACCGGTAAAGTGTTCTCAAGTTATGGCGTGACCAAGGAAAATAGTAATTCATTTTTAAATACATTATATAATATAGATAGATATAGATGAAAATTATGATGGCATGACTTTAGAAATCTTATTAATAGATCGCGAACCCTGACTAAAAACAAATCCTTAACTAGCTAAAAAGCTACGTTTTTAGCTGCAGCTAATGGCCTGGTAATTCAACATCACCGTACAGCTAAAGCCTATTACGCTAAACAGAAATTGCCATAAGAACAAAAATTATTAAACATAACTTATTTACGGTATCTTCAAAAGAATATGTCAAGATAAGGATTCCTGCTGCAACGATTTTGATACTGCTTAGGGCTTAGGTATATACTAAACAGCTGAATAAAATGACTAAGCATACTGACACAGAAATTTAGTTTAAATGTGGTTTTTAAAGAGAAAGCAATTCTTTTTTTCATAAAACAGAATAACAGTCAGTGGCACAATATTTATTTATATTTGTAGCTTGAATGTGTACTTCACTTTGATATTTTTATAACAGTTTTCTAGCTACATATCATTCTTCTATTCTATTAAACCTACTTAAACCTACGCTTCAAATGTCATACCACATAGCATAACTTGAATAACTTTGATAAAAGGAAATTGAAGCGAGGAGGCGTAGTCGAGAACATCCGGCCACTATTCCCCACAACCCACAACTACTACGTTGAAGAGGTGCGAGATAACACTGGCAGGGTTATGGGAATGCGTCCCTATGGTGTTGAAAAATAGGCCATAGAAAATGCCACATTCTTAAAGTGAATTACCGAATTCTTAAATAGTATAAAGTAGTGTATTCTTGAAATATTTCACACTCAGCTACTGTCTAAAAAACACGGTGAAACAATTTTTTTGGTAGCCCGCACACTATCAACAATATTGTCAATTTTCTACAATCCACCCAACTTAACTGTGCACATCGCTGGAATGCGACGTCACAACACCTGGTGCATACTTAGATCGCACGGGTTGTAGAATATTGACAATATTATTGAAGGTGCGGCTAGCCTTACATTAATTCACGACGTTTATTTTGTTTTAGTAAAAAATCACGTTTTTACTTACTATATAGATACTGTGTTACCATGTTTTCTACACTGTGTACCTAACAATGATTGTAGAAGGGTGCCGAGATGGGAATGTTTCGTAGGTATGGTAAATAAATTCATAGGTGCCGAGATAAGAAGGTGCCGAGATGGGAATAAACCAAGAAATATACCTTTAGTAAACTAATTACAAACTTTTTTTATACACTAAACCAGTACATATAAACCAGTTCTTGACTGCTGCAGTCCCACCTGATGTGAATCGTATCTATTTGGGATATTTCGATTTGATGTAGAAAAAAAGACAAGTCATCTCTTACTTCAGGCATATATCATAAAACCGAGGCACGACTCCCATAACATGTATTGACACCACAACTTTCGTTGCTGTCCTGTCACCTAAATATTTAACCAGAACTTCATCGTGACCACGATTTAAGATTCAAACTCTCCAATTGCTTTTATTGCACGTGTTGGATCCGGTTTACTTGCCACTTTCTGAATAATAAGTAAACAATATGTTAATAATTTCATCGAAGTATGTATTACATCGGCATTCGCCCTTCGTTGTATTAGAAAACAATTTGTATCGAAGCCGCCTTTTAATAACTTCCAAAGAGATCCTTGAATATTAAGTGTGTGCGCACCCCTAGAGTAATTTGCAAGAATTCACCGAGCAACTTGTGAACTAAGTACTTATTAAGCCACAGTTTAATATTTCGTAAGAATCTGTTGGGTCGAGGGAACAGTCTGAGTTCTTTTGAATATGTTTCAGATATATTAAAAAGAAATAAAAATGTTAAAATTGTGAACATTTTTAGGATATGATCACTGAGTGACTATTAGGTACGGAAGGTAAATTATTTGAAAGAAAAGAATGTTTTACAGGTTGTCGATTTAATTAACTGTAATCATTTTCAAGGCCGAAGTGAATCTGGAGACAAATGGTGGTCGATGACCTACCTCTTTCATCTGTGATCGGGTGGTTCATTCGCTTTTGTGTTCCTTGCCACATATGCACCTGGTCAATATTCCACTCTGCGGAAGTTACCGGGTAATAAATCCTGAACTAAGCATTCCACTGCAAAACCTTAAGATAGGTACTGTAAGCTCTTTCTGCGTAGATCGGACTAACAATAACAGAAGATCTGAGGGTTTCCCGAAACAAAAATGACTTAAGGACGATAGGACATTTACGACCTCACTGCCCGTGATCATGAATACTGTAAAGTTTTCGATACGTCGGGATAGTAAAATAAAAAGTAAACCGTGATTTAATCCGTAAAATTAGTTTCAATTCAATGTTTAATATTCGCATAAATATCAAAAATCATTACCAAAGGTTGTTTGAGATGATAACTAAATTGCTTAGGGCGGTGTTTATACGTACCTACCACCAGCATACATTTATGCGTTATGTGATACATGTTACCTATGTGATATATGCGGTTTTTTGTCGTATAGTCAGTGGCCAACCTGGTGTCAGTGTTTTCAAGTATTAGGCCTCTGACTTAGCTTATTGACTGACTTTTTACGTGCCTTCCAAAGCATGGAGACGCTCAGTTCAAGTACCACTAAACGGCCACCCGTCTAAGGACTGACCTTGCTTACCCAACTGATCGTTTACCGAACAGTGGTTAAAACTGGCTATTAGCGTCTCATATATGTAGCTATAAATATATAAACAATATGTATGCCCAAAAGGGTCTTTTTTTTCGCGGGAAAAACCTTTAAAAGGTCCCCGGGACCTGTGGGGGCCAACCAGGGTATGTGGGATTCTCGTCGACTAAAACCCCCGCGGCTGTCACATCGGCACAAGAGAGTCTCTGCGTCGGATTGTCACTGGTGGGATCTGCGACAGGAGCCTCTCAGTATCTTGTCGAACCCCGCCGTCCTCCACGGAGTCGCCGCCGAATTCAATGGACATCCTAGGGCCCACATCTCGAACTTCCAGCGACTCCAAAGGCCCAAAAGGAATTTAATATTGTATTACCATTTGAGAGCACTAACACAAAGAATTGAATAGTTGTGACATTGTGAGCCCAACGCGATCTTGAAATATTCAATAAAACCATCTTATTCAATGTTGTAACGATATTTTATTGCTTTTGAGAAACTACGACATTTCTGTCCCACTATTCTCCATGAGACAGATTCTGCAATAAGAGTTGTAGAATAGCTAAACTGTGGAGACAATTTAATTGTATGTATTTTCTATTTTTATTATAAATAATGAATAGTTTTATCTTTGTAAGCTTTACTGGTTAATAGTAATTTATTTTAAGAGATGGTTACAATTTACTGTAGGTATATTTTTTAGACAACGGGCTACATTTTTTGTAACAGAGCAAATTATCTATTTATAATAGTCAAATAATGCTATAAATAGTGCTAGATCATTTCTTTCCATTCAAGAAAATAAGTTATTATTAAATTTTATTATATATTTAAGCACGGTTAAATTTATTAATTAGCCATCGTTATATAGTATTATTTACTGGACATTATATATATATTAAATTGATATGTCCAAGTTTGAATAAATAATAACTACTTGAACTGAAAAAGGTTTATATTAAAAAAACTTATAACAGGCGATCCTGATACAGCAGAAGTTTCAAGATACTTCATAATATTTTTATGTATTTCTCGAGTCCCTTCGCAGTACAGTATTCCGAGCGTCATTCGCGTTGGCACATTTATTTGAAAGGTTCTGAGAGAGCGACGCAGGTAAAATATTTAATGGCACAACTCGGTTCGAGAATATTTATTGCTGTAAGACACTCTATGCGCGGCGCTGTCTGGCTCGTCTTGGTGATCGATTCTGCAATAAAAATTATAGGCGTACAGAAATCTATGCAGATTTATTAGTACTACAAACTTGATATGTGTACAAAGTCTTTTATGTATTAGATTACTTTTTTAATCCCCGGCATTAAAAGGAGATGTTATAAATTTGCGGTGTGTGTCTGTGTTGGAGTTCAATTTCATAAACCCAGTTTTATAGATAAAACAACTAATGCTTTCTTGAGTATTTTACAAATATATAACTCAAAAAACTCAAAACTCAATAAAATATTTTTTTGCATTTGTTAAATTATCCACCACTATAATCTATCTATACTATAATAAAACTCAAAGAGCACTTTTTCTGTACATTGAATATTTTTCCAAAATTTCTATGTGGGGATACTATACTATCGACATAGAGGCCAAAACAATTTTTTTTGGAATTATTGTCTGTCTGTCTGTCTGTCTGTCTGTCTGTCTGTCTGTCTGTCTGTCTGTCGTTCTGTTTGTCCAGGTATCATTTGAAAACCCGTGGATGGATTTTGATAGGACTTTCACTGATGTGTTGTGTAGAAGTCTAGGTATAAATTGGTATATAAAACATCACGCTATGTTTCATAGGGGCTAAGCAGTGAAACATTACTTGCACATATTACCACGTAATTTCCTTTGTATGTGAATAGGGTAATTATAGACTGATCAGTTAATCATTAAGATATGTATTATTACGCTATATACAATAGGGACTGAACAGACATTTAGTTTGCATAAGATATGGCAGTGGCGAAGGGTCAATTTTTGTAAGGGGTAAGCCGGTCCGGTACACCCAGGAAATTTTCATTAGATTTCTGTATTGTTCTAAGTACTTTGCTGATAGCAATATGACATTATCTTTGAAAAGTAAAAATCTGTAAAATCTGTCGTTCATGAAATTTTAATGAAACTCCCCAAGTCCAGGTAGTGTATAGGTATTGTATCACAGTCGCAACAATAAAAGATGCGGAACACTAAGAACTTTCATTATCGAATATCATTAGACAGTAATTTACGATGTTAGCGTGATTTACAATTATGAACAGCGCCATCTATCGGTGAAATTGAACATACAATCACTAAAGAACTTTAATCTAGCTAAATAAAAGAAAGTCGTGTTAGTTACACTATTTATAACTCAGGAACAGCCTAACCGATTCGGCTGAAAATTGGTGGGGAGGTAGCTTAGAACCAGGAAACGGACATAGGATACTTTTTTATCCCGATAGGTTAACGTTAGGTAAGGTCATTAAATAGATGGGTGAACCGATTTGTATGAAAGTGTGCATATCGGGTAGGTCTGAGAATAGGTCATACAGTATATTTCATACCGCTAGGTTAAGGTTAAGCAACATAAGACAAGGTCATTAAATAGATGGGTGAACCGATTTGTATGAAATTTTGTGTGCATATCGGGTAGGTCTGAGAATAGGCCGTAAAGTATATTTCATGGCACTAGGTTAAGGTTAAGCAACATAAGGCAAGGTCATAAAATAGATGGGTGAACCGATATGTATGAAATTTTGTGTGCATATCGGGGAGGTCTGAGAATAGGTCATAAAGTATATTTAATGCCGCTGATACCATGATTGACGAGGATATATAGAACGAGAGGAGGGTGCAAGAGAGGAGAAAGAGGGAGAGGGGATTCGAGGAGGGGGTGATGGGGTGAGGGATCGGGGGAGTTAGGTGGAGTAAGGGGGGAATGAGAAGGAGCAAGTTCGTAGAAGAGAGAGGGCGCGAGGGTTCAGAGAGGGGACAACAGGGAGAGGAAGTGGGGGAGTGTGACGGAAACCGAAGCGGGAGAGGAAAGAAAGAGGATAGAAAGAGCATATAATTAGATTTTTTTATAAGAGAGAGAGAGATAAATCTAGGGAGCAAAATGTAATAAAAGCGCGGGCGGAGCTACGCGGGTCAGCTAGTGATAATAATAATAATACCAGCCCTTGTTAATGTCCCACTGCTGGGCACGGGCCTCCCTTCAAGATGAAGGGGCTTAGGCCATAGTGGCCAAGTGCGGGTTGGCGGACTTCACACGTCATTCGAAAGCTAGTTAAGGCTTTCTCAGGCATGCAGGTTTCCTCACGATGTTTTCCTTCACCGAAAGCTAGTAACAATCGCACAAAGATGATTCGCACACGATTAATCAAAGAAATCAGAGGTGCGAGCCGGGGTGCGAGCCGGGGTTCGAACCTGCGCACCTTGTTTCCAAGGCAAGCGCTCGCCCACTGAGCTGTTATAACTTATCCACCACTAAATTACGGAAAATGTATCCACCATGCGCGCGGCAGTGGGGTAGGGTAAGGCTGCCTGTCCACCGGAGCAGAGCGAGGCAGTGGAGCAGAGAAACGGAGAAATATTAACCAATAAGATTGCACAAAAACTCCGCTCCAAAATCTTAGTGCAATCTTATTGGTTAATATTTCTCCGTTTCTCCGCTCCACTGCCTCGCTCCGCTCCGGTGGACAGGCAGCCTTAGGTGAGTTTACGCGCGGGGTGACCGCGCGTGACCTCGGCAAGCGGCGAACGCCCGTGACCATGATCATTGCATTTGTTTTCGATACTTCCAAGTAAAGTTATTTTGACATTTTTGTACCAAAACAAAAAAAAGACGCATCTTTTATTTTTGAACAATCTATAAGTATGCAAAATTAGCTGAAGAGACTCGGCGAAGATCCGAACGGAGAGGCCAGAGTATCTCTATAGCGTCGATGGAGGTCACCGGGGAGGTTTTTGGTTGGTAAAAATCATATACCCGGCTTCCGCCCCTACGGAGACTGAGTATCTTTTGAACGTTGCCTCGACGACAATAAAAAAAATAAAGTATGCACAATTTACTCATTACAAAAATAGTCTGCATATCATCACAGTCTTTAATTAAAGTAACTTGTCATATCACCGCCCTTTGATGAAATAAATCTTAACACTAAAATGACACACAAAAACTAAACGGTTGACGATCAAAGAACTAGAGTGACAGAATCTTTTGTAGCTTAAATAAGAAGCTTTTCGTCGAGACAAACTCGGGACGATAATGCGTCTCTGATAATATTACGATGTCCTAAATGCCTCTCAAATACCCTTCAAGCGTATTTTTTAAGATGAGTTTGCAAAACATAGAATATTTATGCAATAACCGCGAGTCTATATTATTGCAGATCCTCTGAAATATGTAAATTGTTACCACAAGCGCAAATAAAGCTGATAATGGAATACCATTATAGAGTTCATTTTGCATTTAAGTAAATAATCTTATTATCCAAAAGTGATGTGGCGTAAATGTTAAAGTAATCACTAGTAAGATTTTCACTTTTTCAGAATTATTTTAACGATGTTAAGTTATACAGGTATACGTACAGGTAGGTTGTATTTTCAGAAAAAAAAAATATAAAAGCGTTTGGAGTGACATAATAATATTCTGGGGCAATCCACAAACGATCATCTGATCCCAAACTAGCAGTGGCGTGCACACAGGGTAGGCAAAAAATGTATTCGGCTTGTTTAACCTATTTTAATAATATTAGTATACCACTTCAAATATCCTTACGCAAGCAAATACTATAGACATTTTAATTTGCATTTCAAAACATTAATAAGTTCATTCAGTGGCTCCATACTGACAAAAATACTTTGCCTACCCTAGGATTTCTCTAAAAAATCTTAATTTAAAAAAATCTTAGTTCGGACATGAAATAACGTAATTTTTTTTAATGATAAAGGATGTGTTGGTAATGTTGATTAATTTAAGGATATTGGTGCTGGAAAACGAACAATTAGAATAAAGCATAAACAACTCTAAGGTATTTTTTACTGCTTTCTGTGCACGCCACTGAAACTAAGTAGATTTTTTTCCCGTGGGGTGTCCGGGTAAGAATAGTACCTTCCTATCTATTCCCGTAAGAGGTGATTAAAGAAAACAAGAAGACGGGCAGCAGCGTCTTTCTATTGGATTACGTACCACCTATACTGCAATCCCCAAGACGCCTGCCAAGCGTGAGGATTATGGCAACAGCAGTGGCAACACGTCTTTCGGATGTTGATGGTGATCATGAAATTATTAATTTTTAAAATCTTTTACCGCCCTAATTAAATCCATAATAATCATCAAATAATGCATTTAAAATAATGTTTTCTTGCGTCTAATACTCTACATTCAAATGAAACTACGCATTATATCGCGCCTTACTTTCATAACTGCTTTATGACGAGATAAAAACCCTAACAACCTGAGTGCAGCTGTAAATCTCTCATTAATACATCCCACAACCCGGCGCATACTAATTACGCTATGTATCAATTGTAAAGAAAAGCAATCGCAAAGAGAAAAATAAAGTTAGCCATACAAGACTATAGGGTTGGGGGGTCGAGGAGGCCGCCTGCGCGGCGCCCTGTACCGAACGACCCCCGCACCCCGCACCCCATCTCTCAGTCAAAACCAACCCTCCGACGGTGGCGTCGTCCGTACGTCTGTCCGATAATAAACGACTAAGTAAAAAATGTCCGTAGTTTGAACTGTGTTGTGTCATGTTGTGTAGTGGTGAATTGTGACGTGTATTTAGTGACCCGTATGTACTATTATGTTCCATTGGTGCGAGTTCGACGCCGAGCAATTCACGTATGTATTATTGTTACTTTTTTGTTTCGTGTCATCGTAACTTGTGCTGGAATGTGATCTTTTTAATTTGGATGTTATGAAAAAGTCGTTTTTGAATTTGATTATTTTTTACGACTGAAACAATTATACGTCTATTATAAACTATATGTTCTATTTACATATTATGTAAGTATTATTAATAACGAGATGACACTTTTACAATTCTTTTAGGTACTTACTTGTAAAAACTAAATAGGAGATTGGTTTTGAATATATTGTGATGTAAGTTTTTGTGGATAAAAAAAAACGAATGCTATTTTCTCTCTAAGGGCTCCCACACATAACTGCGATGCGATGCGATGCGGCGAGAAACAAATGAATTTTCGATAAAGTTCCTGTAACTTGTATCAAAAATTCATTTCGCATCGCATCGCAGTTATGTGTGGGAGCCCTTAACTAAGCTAAATTTCGTAGTATACTACATTTATATAATAAGATACAATACAACAACTCGTAACCCAATAAAATAGATTTCGTTTTGTGAGAAATTATTTTATCCATGACGGATGAAAGTCTACAAATACAAGATTACATATTATTATAATTATCTACTTACGTATTCACTCTACATAATATAAAACTACTGAAAGCAAAAGTCTCGACTTACCTGTCATGACTTACAGACCCCAAACGGACACTCATGGTCGGGGTTCACACAGTTACAAGTCATGGAAAGGGTTATGCTGGGAGTTTCTCTAAAATATAGTATTTGAAGCGAGGCGATCAAAGAACCAAGCTTATTAACATAGCTCACCAAATTAGCAAGATAAAGTTGCAGTGGGCTAGCCATAATTATCATAGAACGGATAACCAATGTAGCAAACGAGTTCTTGAGTAGTGAATCGTAAGACGTCCCGAGGTTAGGTTTTTTTGTCGTATGGTTAGTAGCCAACCTGGTGTCTAAGTTTTCAAGCTGCCCTCAGGCCTCTGACTTAGCTTATCGACTGCTGTTTAGATGAAAACAGCCGGGACCGACTTTTAACGTGCCCTCCGAAGCACGGAGACGCTCAGTTCAAATACTACAAAACGGTCACCCATCTAAGGACTGACTTTGCCTGACGTACTTTACCCAACTGATCGTTTACCGAGCAGTTGGTCGCAACTGGCTATGAGCGTCTCACCCGAGGCTAGGTGAAGCGATGATATGGAAAAGTTAGTGGCAGACGACAACCGGATAAGGAAAGCCAAAGAAGCCAGTGGCATGCCATTGTTCTTATCCACATACTTTAGTAGCCTTCTTGGCGCAGTGGGAAACCACTTGCTTTGGGACCGAAGGTCGCGGGTTCAAATTCCGCGGGGGTAGCTAGGACAATGCAGGCCGATCACCTGATTGTCTGTAAAGTAAAATGATCCATGCGTCGAATGGGTCCCGGTCGTGTCAGTCTTCCGTCCCATTGGATTGTGAAAGGTATAAAGGAAGGGAGAGTGCACTTGTGTCTATATAAGCACTTGTGTACTATACTATCATAGTCATAATCATTTATTGGTAAAGTTATTTTACACGTCAGTTGCCACATTATTCAATTTATAGAAGTCACATATTAATACTTGTTAATATCATTCATATGTCATAAATTAGTCTCAATATCATATCATGATTGTCATCTATTCATATGTGAATAATCAAGTGAATACTACAAGTCAAAGTCAAAAATCTTTATTTCAAATAGGCTTAAAGCTGGCACTTTTGAATGGTCAATTTTTTAAAAGCTAGTACATTGGAAATAATGAGGTAAGTTTTAGAGCTACGTTTTCTGCATTACAAATTCCTCATATCTATAGGACGAGTGCTCAATAAGACAACGTTTGAGGCGACGCTTGAAACTGCTTAGCATAGGAGCCGCCGTCGTTTCTCCCGCGTAGATAGGTGATCTTATGAAACATTGGCCGTGGTCGTATCGGCCAGGAGGAAATCACTTAATAAAAACATGGAGTAAAGCTGAACGATACACCCAAAATTAACAAATTATGATACCTCGATTCGTGCTGTTAAATGATGGAAGTTTATTATCAACATCATCAGCCGGAAGACGACCGCTGCTGAACCTCCTCCTTGGTACACTGCAATAAACAAGCATTGACTATTTGCATCCATTGCTTGTCTGCGACTCGCACAATATCGTAAGTGCACCTAGTGTTGCGAACTTGCGACTTCAGGTACGTGGTCATCATTTGAACCTTTCTTTTCATCAGTTATCGGTTTTTCGAGCCTTCGAGTAAATCTTGATTATCGGTAACACTGGCTCTTCAGCGAATTTCCTCATTCCGGATTTTATCGCGCAAAGCAACTCCGAACATAGCTCTTTTAAGCTGGTAGTGTGAGTTTGAGTTTCAGTAAAAGGCAACGACAGCTATCAGTTAAGGACATCGTCCCATAAAGATTATGTAACTAAAGAAAAAATAGTAAGAAAGACTCTCGCACGGCTGCAAGTGGCATGCACGCGTGAGTGAGTGAAAACTTCTTATCTACACACACACACACACACACACACACACACACACACACACACACACACACATATCTCTATATACAGGGTGGAATTTTGTAATGCCACCTAAAGGGAAAGTACTCTTAATACTGTAGATAGAAAATTGTACTCAAAGAAAACATTCCTTTATTTTTTTAAAGAAAGAAAACTGCATGCGAAGATTTTTAAAAATTCGCTTGCCGCACCCAGTAATCGAACCGACTAAAATCTCTAAAAGTTGCACCCTGTACCTTTATTGCATCGATCGTTAGGGTCAATTATACGGATGAAATCTCTCTAACAAACTTCATAAATTAAATACAAGGAAAACAATTAAATATCGTGTCGTGTCTGAGCGTGACGGTCACGCGAGTCCAGTGCTTTTTTCCCATCCCAAAAGCGCTCAACGGGCCTAAAGAAGTTTTCACTTTAAAAACTTATCGCTATTTTTTTTACAGGTTTCTTTTTCATACATCATATTGTGTGCGTTCAGTTATGAAAAGTGTTAAAGGATATATATAAAGGTGACAAGTGTTATATGAATGATGGTGGTTAACGTGTGAGACCGATCTCTACAGCTCCTTAAGAACTTTTATTTCTGACTGATCGACTACATGAGGATACTTTAACGTAAATCACGAGCACACAGAAGACTTTAGCGACTGACGCTTACTGACAAATCGATATAGAATAAGATTTTATAAACTGCTATAGTTTTATATTATTCTAATACCATTTGTAACCCCCGACCAAAAACGAGGGGTATCGTTATAAGTTTGACGCCTAAGTCTGTCTGTCTGGGGCATCTTAGCGCTCCAACGAGTGGACGGATTTCAATGCGGTTTTTTTATTTGAAAGCTAGTGTGTGTTTGTTTCACGAAAATCAGTTCAGCCGTCTGAAGACCATCAGCTCTTTTCCAAATTAATGTAGGGATATTAGGTACATAACAGACCTCTTCTATTACTTCCTTTGGTCCGAACTACATGAAATTTTGTACTTGTGTAAATCCGATAATACTAAAGAAAATGGTAACCTTCAACAGGGTCTGATGATGATCAGCAAAAAGTTGGTCACAGGATCTAGGCCCCAATAAATGTAGATCCACCGAGAATTTAGACTCGTTGGATAGGTCTCGATGAGTAGCTGTTAAAAATATGGTGATCAGGGTCTGATGATTTAGAAGGCAGGTGATCACAGAATCTCTCAACGAATAAAACACCAACGCCGAATTTAGACAAGTTTAAACGAGTAGTTGGTAGACAGACCAGGGTCTTCTAATAGAGCAGGAAAGTCACTGTAAGAGTTCGTTCTGCCATGTCGGGTTATTTTTTTTTTAATGTATAATTGTTTACTACCTACTGCCTATCTGTATGTGTAATTAGTGCTATTCGTTCATTATACATTATTAGCACTGTGGTACAGTCGACGGTCTGGGCATCAGGCATGATACTTTTAGAGTACAAAGCAGCCTCCGCCATTTGTTTTCCATCCCTGATACGTTCGTAGTACAACCATAGTACAGTCCTATGTAGAAATCATAAAGGTAATCGGTCTTCCACCCATCTGATTGTGAGTGCAAAAGATAGATTGCACTTGTGTCTACACCAGCACTTGTGCACTATAATAATATCCTTGTACATGGCTGATCTTAAGAAAGATTGGTCGTTGTGCTCGTATCGGCCAGGAGAATTCTATTATTAATTCATCATCACCAGCAGCAGCTGAAAGACTGAAGTTCACTGCTGAACAAAAGCCTCCCCCTTAGAAGGGAGGGGTAGCCATAATCCCCACGCTTGGCAGGCTTGAGAATCGCAGTAGTTCTGTTGGTAGTTAATCCAACATAAAGACACTGCGGCTCGTCTTCTTGTTTTCCCTTAGTCGCCTCTTACGTACACCCAACAGTAGGAGATGGGAGGGTGCTATTCTTACCCGGACACCCCATGGGCATTATTATTATTATTTACATTGAGTAAAAAAAAAACAGAATAGGGAACTTTTATGCCACACCCACTGTCAAATCATCAAAGGCTCAAAGATGGATCAAAGGGTTGCGTAATGGCCAAATGAATTAAGATCTAACTGACGTCATTTGAGAATTCGTTTAAAAAACGTCAGCTTAGTTAATTGCACGTCACTGCCAGATAGGACTTTCAATAAAGTGTCAAATTTTAAACGAGGGGAAATGAAAGTTAAGCGGACGGCAAAAACTTCCTGGTTCCCGAAAATTTATCTGTCAATTATGAGGTTCTGGGTTAGTTGATAGAGTTTAAATTACAACTCTAAATAAAATGTATACTTGACCCGAAAGTATAATATGATATTTAGTCATTTTATTTCCTTAACTAAGACATCATAACAAAATATTAAATACTAGCTGACCCACGCAACTTCACCCGCGGTCTTTTTACGTTAACGAAATTTTTTAGGTTATGTATTCAACGCAAATGTAAGCTATTAAGCTTACATTTGCGTTGAATACATAACCTCCTTTTTTAAAGTCGTTCAAAAACTGGGAACCAATTTTACTTGCCCTCCGAAGTACGGAGACGCTTAATTCAAATGACATTATACGGTCACCCCTCTATGTAATGACCTTGCATAACGTTGCTTAACCTGGTCGATTTCCAAACAGAGATTATACAGTTGTATCACAAAAAAAAAATCAAAATAGGTATCTTCAATGCACAGAATTGGACCTGTTTCAGTTTTATTATTAGTACCTACCTATAGATTCCATTAAGATGGAGATACCATTCGTTTGATTTAAAGCGATAATTATTGAAATTCTGTAAAATTGTGTTGAATTCTGGAAAAATGTCATTTGCAAAACTATGATTACTTTAGTTTATTTTATGGATCCATAACGGTACCTACCCATCTATATTTAGATTTAGCCATACTTGATGATTAAATCATGTAATCGTGTTCTAATAAAATATTTTTGAAGAAAAATTGAACCGACTTCAATAACACTGAAAAGAATAAAATAATGTATATATTATAGAAGTTGGTGTTAGCGTACCAGCTGCTGTGTATATTTGGCACCAACTTCAATAATATTTAAATTATTTTATACTTTTCAGTGATATTGAAGTTGGTTCAATTTTTTTTCAAAATATTTTATTTTATGCTTTTTAGTGATATTTTTCAATCAAAGATTGAACCATCGAAGACGGTAAAATGATCTAGGTAGATTATGTCACATTATTGTCTACATAGTTTTACATAATTCATGTTTCTTCAGAAACGATTTATTCGGTCGTAATAAAATTTGCATGGAATCATCATAGTAAAGAGCTTATGACGCCCTCCGTATCCAATATAATAACGCGTTCAGGGTGCTGGTGGGGCTGCCTCGCTTCTGTAGCGCATCTGGAATGTTTGCGGACGCACACGTAGATTGCTTCTACGCTACTATGCGCAAGAGGTGTGCGTCCCTGGTGCGCAGGGTGCGGAGCAGCCCTAACAGTATTCTGGACATGATAGCAAATAGACTGGATTGTGGATACGTGAATCATTGTTGCTCCATTTCCCATGGTCTGGTGCAGCGATGATTTGCGTATCATAGGTGTATTTGTATCATTATTATAATTAGAAATAAGTTATACCTTTTTGTCTTGTGTCTGTTTTTGTTTATGAGTCTTGGTTACTTGAATAAAGAATATTTTATTATTTATTTATTTATAGTAGTTTACTCTCTCAAATAAAAAAAAGAATCATCGAAATCGGTTCATATTTGTCAGAGTAATGTAATGGAGAACGTCAGTTTTATGGTTTTAACCAGATAAATTCATTCACATAGTTCATGGTCCTCCAGGAAGTTCTTATCCGGTTGTGGTAAAATTCATACAGATTCATTACAGTGGTTCCTTCTTTCGAATAAAAAAAGAATCATCAAAATCGGTATATGTTTGCCAGAGTTATGACCATTTTTGTCCTTAAAAACCGAAATAAAGTCATCTATCTATATAGGCTTTCCTGCAGTTTTCCTGCGCAGTCGTCATTCTTGTTTTTTAACCGACTTCAAAAAAGGAGGAGGTTCTCAATTCGTCTGTATATATTTTTTTTTTCTATGTATGTTCGCGCATAACTCGGGCAATTATGAACCGATTTGAAAAAATCTTTCTTCCATCCATTCTTTAATCCGTTAGTTGGGTCCCATAAAAACTTTATTGCTTAGTAATAAGTAGTTCCTGAAAAACAAGAATGGTGACTGCGCACTGAGAGCTGCAGGAAAGCCTATATAGATGACGTTATGATGCTTTTTAAGGACAAAAATGGTCATAACTCTGGTAAATATTTACCAATTTCAATGATTCTTTTTTTATTCGAAAGAAGAAACCACTGTAATGAACCTGTATGAATTTTATCACAACCGGATAAGAACTTCCTGGAGGACTATGAATGATATGGAGGAATATATCTGGTAAAAACCATAAAACTGATGTTCTCCTTTACATTTCTCTGATAAATATGAACCGATTTCGATGATTCTTTTTTTATTCGAGAGAGTAAACTACTATGATGATTCCATGCAAATTTCATTACGATCGGATAAATTGTTTCGGAGTTTCTGAAGAAACATGAATTATGTAAAAGTATGTAGACGATAATGTGAAATCATAATGATGTCATAACCTACCTAGATCATTTTACCGTCTTCGATGGTTCAATCTTTATGTATGAAAATATCACTAAAAAGTTTAAAATAAAATCTTTTTAAAAAAATCGAACCGACTTCAATATCACTGAAAAGTATAAAATAATTTAAATATTATTGAAGTTGGTGCTAAATATACACAGCAGGTACGCTAACACCAACTTCTTTAATATTTAAATTATTTTATACTTTTCAGTGATATTGAAGTCGGTTCGATTTTTTTTAAAAAGATTTTATTCAGAAACTACTTATTCGTAAGCTATCATTTTTTTATGGGACCCAATCAACGGATTGAAGAATGGATGGAAGAAAGATTTTTTCAAATCGGTTCATAATTGCCAGAGTTATGCGCGAACATACATAAAAAATATATATATATATACAGACGAATTGAGAACCTCCTCCTTTTTGAAGTCGGTTAAAAATTACATGAAAGAATTATCAAGATAGGTAGGGCCGACAAAGCGAGCTCAAAAAATGTAAGCAAACCAGCTGGGAATGCAGAAGATGCTTACGCTTACACATAAACATGATCTTTTTTTATCTCACCTGGACCCTGTAAGAGACCAGGATGTGGCATTACTACACACTAAAATCTTCGCAGCTTTCGCATCGGCACATAACAGGGGAGTCCTGGGTTTTCGGATGGGATCTGAAAAGGTACCGCTCCGTTGTACCTGCCCCGATCAGGGGTTACATTTTAGGTCCCTGGGATCCTATCACTGTGCTCACGGGCACAAGAGTCGCAACCCAGCCGCGTTTCTTCTCGGAGTAGCCGCCGAACTCGATGAATCACATAAAAACATGATTCTGTAAGTAAACGAACGAAACCACCTGCAATACAGGTCTGCCTTACCATCCACAACTGCTCACTTGCTCATCATCTGGTTGGTACAGTCAAGAACTAAAATTTTACTGAATAAAACAAATAAAGTGAATATGCACTAGCATGCTCCAGAGAACACCTGTGTTACACAAAAGACGAATTACACAAAGCATTATAACTAATCCCCCAGTTAACCTCTCCAATTAAACTAACTGTGCCCGGGGAGCGGTCGCCGCAATTGTTTAACTGAATTGGTAATTGTAACCGAGAAGGTTAGTCTGCCGTTTGCTTGTTTCTCTACGTATCCTAAATAGTATTAGTAAAATTAAAATTGAAGTAGTAGTTTTACTAGGTACGTTCCTTGTGCAAGGAACTTTCCAGGTAAGTACCACTGCAGTGTCAGATATTCTGCCGTCAAAGAAAAGTGTATACATTGCTGTGTTCCGGTGTGAAGGGCACTGGGCACTGTAGCTGGTGAAATTACCGGACACATCGCGGTCGGCAACGCGCTTGTGATTCTGGTATTGCTAGCGTCAATAGGCTGCGGTGACTGCTTACCATCAGGGGCCATGCTTGCTTGGAGGTATAAAGAAAAAGGTATAAAAAAAGTACTTCAATCTATTTTGACGTACATAATTTTATTGAGAATAGAATTTTAAATCACAGTAATTACTTTTTTTTCTCGGATTAAGATCTACTAGGTGGTAGGTCCCTGGTTTAAGGGTCTGTCCAAAAAGCCACCACCGTTTTGTCGGATATTGACCCTGAAGCAGCAGTATGTTAGCATTACTGAGTTCCGGTATAAAGGACACCGTAAACTGAAAAAAAATGGCCTGTAGAAACATAATATCTAATGCCTCAGGTGACGAGATGCAGTACAATACAATCGCCGATGGTCAGACGTGTCACTTACCATCAGGCGACCATTCCCAATTCGCATTATTTTCATAAATGAAATCAAACAAACAGTTCCTCAAATGATTTGTATTACTGTCTCTTTCGACTACATTTCCATTGAATCATCATCTTAGCCTAAAGATGTCCACTACTGAACAAAGGCTTTCCCCTAGGAAGGGAGGAGTTGCTATAATCCTAAGCGTGGTAGGAGTCTTGGAGATCGCATTATAGGTAATAGATAATTCAATAAAAATACGCTGCTGCCCTGTCTTCTTGTTTTCCCTTAGTAGCTACTCATAAGACACGCAATGGGAGGAGATGGGTGGGTGGTATTCTAACCCGGACACTCCACGGATAAATTCTATAATACTTACAGCTAACCTTACCTACCCATTGTTGCATTTTTTATTAATTTGTGTCTTATTCTTTTTGTATCTGTTTGTTTGTGCGCAATAAAGAATTGTCTATCTATCTATCTATCTACCTCATTACGCTATATTATGTAATTAACACAACATAGTAGTTTACAGTTTGGCTTGAACTCATTTCTAGAAATCGTATCTCGAACCAACCCGACCTACTTTTGAAATTAATGTCAATCTAGTGCAAGTTTAAATGGCGCATTGAAAGACGGAATATAACTAGTAACATCGTTAAACGTGCCTGCTTGTTGTTGTAATAATTCTTATATTACACATGACTAGAAGAAGACTTATGGAACTGAAACGTGGTCTTTACCTGCTAGCCTTTTGGAGAAGCTTAGAGTCACAGAACGAGCTATGGCTATGAGCTATGCTCGGAGTTCCTTTTAATAAGGAAATTCGCCAAAGAACCGCAGTTACCGACATAGCTCTCAGAGTCTGCAAGTTGTAGTGGCAATAACCCCACATTGCTCGAAGAACCGAAAACCGATGGGGAAGAACCACGAACCGGAAGACGCAGCGTAGGTAGGCCTCCCACTAGGTGGACTGACGATATTGAGAAAGTCGCAGGCAACCGATGGATGCAAAAGGCTAGTTGACGTTCATTGTGGCGTTCTAAGGGGGAGGACTTTGTTCAGCAGTGGACGTCTTCCGGCTGATGATGATGATGACATGATTTGAAGGCGTTGTAAGTTTGACGCCTATGTCTGTTTGATTTTGTTATTTATCAATTTGTGTCATCATGGTCTAGAGAGCATATTAGTTAGAACTAATGGTCGGATTTAATTGCAATTTTTAATCCATTTCTAAACAGGAGTTTCCGGAGACTATGGAACCTTTGAACTGTCAAGAATTTTCAAGTCAAAGTTAGGGACATGAATAGTATGGATTGGCATTTTTAACAGTCACTCACCTACTTGGTAGCAAAAGGGACTTAACGCCGATCCCTTAGTCACTAGCACAGCATCTGTGTATTTATTTATTATGCCATTAAAATACAAAAGAGTCTAGTTTGTTTATTGTTTATTCCAGCTATTTCCACAGTATTATGTCTTATGGTATATTACTGTGGGGATCTTCTGCAGAGCTTAATACCATTTTTATTCTGCAGAAAAGAGCTGTGAGAGCCATTTACAATCTGGCTCCTACTGATTCACTAAGGGAAAAATTCAAAGAAATAGATATTCTAACGGTTGTTTCGCAATTCATATTTGAAAATTTAGTTTATATTCAGAAAAATATTGTATCTTTTAAAAAGTACAGTGCGATTCATAGTGTTAATACCCGGAACAAACACAATCTTGTTTTACATTCCACACGTCTCCACAGAACAAGCAAATCGTTTATGGGCCAAAGTATACGCTTCTATAACAAACTGCCACAGGATATCCGAGATCTTCCACTGAATAAATTTAAACCTTTGATAAGAAGCCGGTTATCGAAAAAGGCTTATTACAAAATCTCGGATTACCTAGAGGATAAAGCTGCGTGGGCTTGAACTGCTCAACTCATGCAAGCTTAGAATCGTAGGCTTACAGTTTGTAACACCTCTTAATCTGGTGGATTACTGATGGCTGTTTCACAAGTCAATTGATTGATAATATAAAGATTATGTGAAAGTGTTTTGTGTCTTGCCTGTCGAGGTACTACTTAACAGCAGAAGTTAAATGTGAGCCACTGTGATTTTGGTTCGGTCATGCTCGCCATCGAAAAGTCTTTGCTTGTGGCGGCTTCGTGTGGCGGGTCACCCCCTTCCCTCTAATATGGTTGAGGGGAGTGATGGCTGCTGCTCGAGTCAACTCGTGCGCGGGTGCTGCTTGGGGGGACTGGTCCGACTTCTATCCCTTTGGCCTTTTAGTTTGTCGTAATTTATAGTTTTCTTCTTTTCTTCCTTGCTTTATGTTTCGAACGGCAGGACACAATATCGCTAATGTCGATTCATTTGTAACAAAACAATGTTTAAAAAAAGAGTGAAAAAATGACAAGCCCGTTGAGTTTCTTGCCGGATCTTCTCAGTTGAGGCCGCGTTGTGATCCGGTGGTAGCTTTTAAAAAATGACGATTCAAAAGTGCTAGCGTTAAGCCTATTTGAAATAAAGATTTTTGAGTTTGAGTTTGAATATTATTATTACCCATCTACGAATAAAGACAAAACAGTCAAGTAAGTACATACTCTGCCTGAATCAAATGTTTTTATTATTCCGCTAAACATTTCCAGGAATTCTGCGAGGTTATATAAACAAAGTCATCTAATTAGCCATAATAACGGATGAGTAAAATGCCAGTGGCATACGTTGCCCAATTTACTTACTGTTATTCCAACTGGTCTGGCATTCCACTACGGAATTTAATTCGGCTGTACTGTTCCATGTATTCTGAATGAGGTAGGTATTCCGTTTATGTAGAGCAGGTGAGTTAATGTGATTATTTATTTATTTTATTTTATTTTATAGGAAAACATACAGTGTTTTAAAGTAGTTAACTCGTGGTATAAACTAAGCACTAATTACATGTTTTCACAAAAGTGGTAACTACATAGCTCATTTGTCAATGAATCACGATGCAATCATGTTAGTTGTCGTTATGTTGAAAAATACAAAATTAAGCAAAACTTAAATACTATACAGCATGAGAATCGAACCAAGATTTAGTCAATATCGTTTTAAAACAGTTAGGGTTGCAGTCAAACAAGTCTAGTTCAGGCAGGACAACCAGCCTATTTATTTCATTAGCTGCTCTAATCATGAATGAATTTTGTCTGTAGTTTGTAGAACTCGGAGGAATAGCAAGGTATGTAGGGTGTCTCACAGTCCTATTAGGCACTTTAAGATGGATTTTAGATAGTAGTGATGGAGAATCTAGGACGTTCTGCGCAATTTTAGCCATTGACATGATATCGGCAATTTTTCTCCTTTCAGACAAAGGCAAGATATGATGCCTAAGACATCTTGTCTCGTAATCAGAATCGTGAGTTTTACACTTGAATTGAATAAATCGCATAAATTTCCGCTGGATTTGTTCAAGTCTATCAACGTAAACATTATAACGCGGGTTCCAAACCTGCGAACAGTACTCGAGGATGCTACGTACCAAAGTACAATAAAGAATTTTGATTACTTTAATATTCGTGAATTGAGCACTTGATCTTATAACAAGACCCAAGACTTTATAGGCTTTATTTACGATGTGATCAACATGGTTTTCGTACGTTAATTTATGATCGTGTATTATACCAAGGTCTTTAATAAAATTAACTTGATTTAGCTCATGACCCTTTAAGTTGTAATTAATGCGAAATAAGTTTAGTTTACGACTAAATGTTATGAAGTGACATTTTTTAATATTCAAATCTAGTTTATTGAGTTCACAATAATCAGCAAACCTATCTAAATCTTCCTGCAAGAGCCGACAGTCATTCAAGCTACTAATTTTTTTAAATATTTTCACGTCATCGGCAAAAAGCAGAATATTAGAATGTTTAATACAACCGCTGACATCATTAATAAAAATGTTAAAAAGGAGAGGTGCGAGCAATGAGCCTTGAGGAACGCCAGAAGGGACAAACTTCCAGACCGACGTAAAACCATTGACTACTACTGCCTGGGAACGGTTCTCAATATAGGAAGCAAACCATCTATATAAGTTTCCATGGATGCCTGCAAATAGAAGCTTTTGAAGTAAAAGTTGATGGTCAATTCGGTCAAAGGCTTTACTGAAATCCGTGAAAACAGCATCCATTTGTCCTCCCTGATCCATGCTAGCCGTAGCAAAGTCAGTAAAATACAACAGATTGGATAGTGTGGAGCGTTTCTTTACGAATCCATGCTGCTCGTTAATAAAGGTTGAAGATACCGTCGAATAAACTTGATTATAGACTATTCTTTCGAATATTTTAGCGAAGATACAAAGCTTGGATATGGGTCTGTAATTTTTAACATCATTTTTATTGCCACTTTTATGTATTGGCGTGATAAATGCAGATTTCCAAATCAGAGGCACAACTCCTTCCGAAATAGAGCGTTTATAAAGAATCATTAGTGGTTCAGCTAAAGATTCGGCACATGCGATAATAAATTTCGGTGCAATGTGGTCCGGCCCCGCTCCTTTGGTTAAGTCAATTGACTTTAATAACTTAAGAACTGATTCTACTGAAATCTCTATGTCGCTAATATTGTTTGGAGTATCAATAGAAAAATTAGAAGGCGAAAGGACTGTATGGGAAGAAGAGGGAGCAAGAAAATTAGTGTGAAAGTAAGAGGCAAAAAGATTACAAACTTCTTCACCGGTGTCAGCGCTTTGTTCGTTAAAGTGTAATATCGAGGGAATGGAATTAGAACCAGATTTGTTCGATTTAATAAAAGACCAGGACATTCTGGGGTTCTCTGCAATTGCATCCTCTGAACGTTTAATATAAGATTCAAAGCACTCCTGCTCTAACCTTTTAGCTCGATCACGAAGTAGACAAAACGTATCATGGTCACTCCGATTACCGTATATCTTAAATTTTTTCAAAAATTTATACTTTTCTTTAAGTACTTTTTTCAGTGATGCGCTGTACCAAGGTGGATAGGAGGAAGAATTAATTGATTTATGAGGGATATATGTATCTCTGATTTTGTATATGTGATAATAAAATAATTCAACTGCTTCTTCAAGTGGAATATTTTTGAGACAGAGTTTCCAATTAATTTCATTTAATGCTGACTTAATTTTATCGTAGTCTGCTTTCTCGTAATAATATTTAATTTTAGTATTAGATTTCAATAAGTATTCATAAGAGAGATTTAAAACCACTTCTAATGATTTGTGATGTGCATCCTCGGGCACCAATGAGTCATTGCAAGATGTTACTGATAATTCCTTATTACACAACACATAATCTAACAGTCTATTGTTTATATTTGTGATTGAATTATATTGGTTAAGATTACACTCCGCTAAAGTGTCGAAAAATTGTATTTGCGATTCACCGGTAATCCCTGCAGGTTGTAGTGAACGTATATCCCCGTTCCAGTTAATATTACTTAAATTAAAATCGCCCAAAATTAGAAATAAATCGTTTGGGCAGGAGTTAATAATTACTGATAGATTTTCGGAGAAATTGTTTAATTGTTCATTAAAAGAGTTTCCTAACTTTTCATTACAGAGATATAAGGTGCATACGTGCAGTCTATATGTAGCACGGTTAGATTTCATATTTTTTAGTGTTATAGATATCCAGATGTCCTCTGCTGAGGACCGCCACTCAGGCCGTTCAGTAGCAGCCAACTCACGGCGAGTGGCTAACAGTACTCCACCTCCGCACCTCTCCTTTGTTAACAAATAATTCCTATCCCGCCTCCAGACATCATACCTGTCATCGAAAAGCTCGCTATCACACATACCTTCCATCAGCCATGTCTCAGTCAGTGAGACGATGTCATACGATGATAAAAGTAGCCTTCGTTTAAACGAGCTGGTTTTGGTACGCAGACCTCGAGTATTTTGGTAATAAATTTCAAGTTTATCGATAGCCATTAGTAAAAGCATGAATTCAATAATAAAATAATTATAACAGTAATAATTGAACTTAAAATATATGTATTACGTTTCCAATACGTTAAATAGGTCCTCAGAACAAACCAGGCTAAGGCATGTAAAATTAAATGTTTAATAAAATAATACATATTATTAATAGAAAGGTAAGAACTCAGATAATATGATAAATATGAATAAGCAGACTCGATAAGCGTAAACCGGTGAAAAAAAATTGCAACATAGGTATTCAAAAATGTAGGAAGTTTATACATAAAGTTAGTATTTATTAATTTACAAGTAACTGAATTTAATATTATAGCAACCAGAGTGTGCTTGGTCATTTGGGTAAGTGGATATCGGCATTGAAAGCTAACGGCATATGCGGTTATGTATATGAAACGCTGAGCCCTAAAAACTTGCCTATATGGATTAAAAAATACGTCTAAGTAATGTTTGTCAGTTCTATTGCATTTACAATTCACAAAGCGGCAATAAAACCAGCAGATCGAAAACAATAGTGATATGAACGATAGTAAAATAATCAATAAAATAAAGTACATATGAAAACAATTAACTAGAATCAAAAACATGGCATAGTTAGTTAATGTAATGCATCTATGATAAAAAGGTAAGGTACTTTTAAATGAATAAAAATATTGCAACGGAAGTATAATAGGCAAACTCGCTCTTATGACAGTACACACTACGCGGGCGATAACGGCCTCTACGCTCTTAAAGGCACGTACTCGCGAGAGTAAAGAATGGCTCATCAAGCCCCACAAACTTACGCGCTTAAACCGGTTGTCCGTCCCACCCCGACTTGAGTAGCGACCCAACAAACAATTGATTCTAGTTATGCAAGCGATTCTCAAACTGTGCACAAGAACTTTGTACTGTATAATGATGAAAAATATTAAAAAAATAATTATGCTGATAATTTTGATAAATCGCTCTCGCACTTTATAAAAAACACGGGTGATGTATCTGATTTTCTTGCCATAATTTTGCAATGCTTTACCCATATGTATTTAAAATGGTTTTCTCTTGCGAGTGCTCTTGCTTTTCCCAGGAGAATCTTGTTAGCCGGTGTAAGATGTTCATTAACATAAAAGTTGGCCGATGATGTGAACCCCAAACTTGAAAGACTTAACTGCTTGAACTTTTTCGATGATGATACAAACTCTTCTTTTATATAACGGCTGTTGAAACAGATAATTATAGGCTTCTCATTGTTAGGGACCCGCGTAGGTACACGTGCAATATAGTTAATGCTGTCCTTATTAACAGTATAATTACACAACGTACCTATTTTCTGTACAATTTCATATAAATTCTCATTTTTGGTTGAGGGCACACCTTTAATTTCCACGTTGTTGGCTCGGGCCCATTGTTCCCGTTCGTGCATTTCACGGCTAAGCCGATCTACTTCACTGCGCAGAAAAGGAACCTCACTCACTGCCTTCTCCGCTTGGGTAATTTTGGTTTCCAAGGCCTGAACTTTTCCAGAGAAGTTGTTTACGAGCTCATGTGCCATTTCTATGGAATCTTTAAGGCCACTCAGTTCCTTCTTAATTTCTTTGACATCGGTTAATAGCGAGGCTAGGGGTGCCAGATCTAACATGATTTTACTGAGTTGTTCTTGGATCGTGTCCAGCTGATTTGGCTGCGGCGAAGCGGCTGGTGATGGACTAGGGCTGGATCTGCATTTACTACAACGCCAGTTATTCTTCCTATTTTCACCAAGCCTTCGAAAGCCCACTTCGCTGACTCCAGAACACTGATAGTCATAATGCAACTTGCATACACAGCAAGTAGGCCCTTCGTTATGTTGTAAACCACAGCTGGCACATGTAAACATTTTAAGGTTGAGTAACACTGACACTATGATTCTCAACAAACAAGCGTGTGTCTACTAGTGACGCGAGTACGCGACTGATTATTATAAACATTCTCCCGGCGTACTTTCGCATTTTCTTTATTTTAATATTTCTCTTGCGTATTTTTATGCGATGATCTTAACAACATTAAGAACAATTTTGTCTTTGTGATGAATGGTTTTGATGTTATTTTTTGTTGATGAATAACTGAATAAGCGTAACTAATAATAATATGAAGCACTCATTGCGAGCCAGCCACTATTTAGTAAATTGATCAGTTGGCCAAGAAAGATCAGGCAAGGTTGGCCCCTAACCATACGATAAAAAAAGTCTATTATATTTCTTGAACTTTAATGCTTCTCACAGCGGAACAGCTAGTCTATGCTCTAACGTAACCTATTGTTGCACGTGGCTGTGCTCGATGGCGAGCTCAAAGTCGAGCCAGCCTTGAATACGACGTTATGCTTAACACTGATAAGGTCCGTATTCACTATCGCATTACGGCTCAACATCGAACTGACTGTCAAACCATTTGACCATAAGTAGTTCCAGTATAATAATAAATAATAATAATAACAGCCCTTGTTTTTGTCCCACTGTTGGGCACGTGCCTCAAGATGAAGGCTTAGGCCATAGTCCACCACGCTGGCCAAGTGCGGGTTGGCGGACATCACACATCATTCGAAAGCTAGTTAGGCTTTCTTAGACATGCAGGTTTCCTCACGAGGTTTTCTTTCACCGAAAGCTGGTCACAATCACACAAAGACGATTCGCACGTGATTAATTGAAAAAATCAGAGTTTTCAAGGCAAGCGCGCTAAATTCTCGTGCTGCGTAAGCAAAGTTGGTGAATACGAAAACGCAACTCGCCGCTGCCCACAGCGTCGAGCTTGAGGTTGTGTTGCTTAGAGAATACCACTACAAAGCACAGTTTACTATACTGCGGCTTGGTGGCAGAATAATATCTGACACTACCATAGCATTTAGGTATGGTCCCCTGCAAAAGAGACCAGCAAGTCTTGTTTATATTATGTTCTGTGTATACGAGTATGAAAGGGGTATTATCCGTAATAGTATTTTTATTTCAATGTGTACTATTAGCGTAAATAAAAGAAAACATTATTATGTGTATCACCCGAAGACATGTGAAGCATATTAAAAATGATTATAGTTCTACGCTAAAAACAATGAGAAATATTCGGGACGAATGAGAGAATCCGGTCGCGGTCGTTAACAAAATGTACGAAACTCCTGACCTTTGTACTCTGCGTCTGGTATTCAGACCTTTTGACATTCAGTAGGTACTTAAATTTCGAATTTCCCATTGAACTATTAAGTGGTTGCTAACTTGATTTCGGTGAGATGAATTCGCTTTTTAAGTCTGCACTGATCTTTGAGATATTAAGTAACTCAAAGAGATGTTTAATCTAGTTTAATTTCGGATCTACTCTTTACTTTGAATAATCCGTTAGTTATTGGATTGAAGGCCTCCACTTTTATTTATTAACTAGCTGACCCACGCAGCTCCGCCTGCGCTATTTTTACTTTAACTAAACTTTTAATAACAGACATTCGCATCGAATACATAACCTCATTTTTTATAGTCGGTTAAAAACTGGGACCCACTTTTTACTTGCTCTCCGAAGCACGGGCCCGTTTAGTTCAAATGGCGTTAAACGGTCACCCATCTATTTTATGACCTTACCTAACGTTGCTTAACCCGATCGATTACAAAACCTTGATAACAACTCTCTATGAGTGTTCCCTTACTAATATTTATTATATTTTATAGAAAAATTGATAAAATCGGACCAAGCGTATAACCAAGTACCCGTTTTCACTTTAATCCCCTCTCCCAAAAGAACCGTGCTAGACGGGTTAAAAAGTATCCTATGTCCTACCTCGTAGTGAGATCTCAAATCATGCCAAGTTTCGTTTCAATCCATCCAGTAGTTTCGGCGTGATGCTCAGCCGAGATACAGACAGACAGACAGACAGACAGACAGACAGACAGACAGACAAAAAATTAATAAAATACATATTCGGCCTCAGTATCGGTTATAGAATGCCCTACAAATATAATTTTCAAAATATCTTCTATGTACAGAATTGGACCTGTTACAGTTTTATTACAAGTATAGACTAGCGACCCGCCCCGGCTTCGCACGGGTGTAATTGAGAATAAAAAGAAGAGAATAATTTAAAGCTACTGCCTTTGATTATAGAATTTCTTGGAATTATTTATCAGTTTGTAGCTGACTTTTCGTAACGCAATATGAACAAATTATGTATAGAAGTGACGCGTGAAAGGGTTACGTATAGCTGCCTGTCCATGGGCAAAGTACTCAACGCTTAGGTTTAACCTGCAACGTTGAATCTCTGAGCTTGTGATTTGTTAATTGTATTTATAATTTTAGAAACTGCAGACGTAATTTGTGCACCCGTACACGTGTACGGGTGCACAATTTGGGTGGATCAAGGACACCATTTCTTTGAAGCCAATTTATCTAAGCAATACGGGCTTCCTTGTTCGGTTTCATCGTTAAGACGTAAACGGGGGTCAACCGGGGAATTCTTACCCACTAAAACTCCCGTGGCTATCACATCGACACATGAGAGGGAAACCTGGGTTCTCAGGTGGGATCTGCACCAGGTGTCCCTGACTGACTGACTCGGACTGACTGAATCCGAGTCAGTCCCGGTCAGTCCCGTCAGTCCCGGTCAGTCCCGGTCAGTCCCGGTCAGTCCCGGCCAGTCCCGGTCAGTCCCGCTCAGTCCCGCTCAGTCCCGCTCAGTCCCGGTCAGTCCCGCTCAGTCCCGGTCAGTCCCGCTCAATCCCGCTCAGTCCCGGTCTGTCCCGCTCAGTCCCGGTCAGTCCCGCTCAGTCCCGGTCAGTCCCGCTCAGTGCCGCTCAGTCCCGGTCAGTCCCACTCAGTCCCGGTCAGTCCCGCTCAGTCCCGGTCAGTCCCGGTCTGTCCCGCTCAGTCCCAGTCAGTCCCGCTCAGTCCTGGTCAGTCCCGCCCAGTCCCGCTCAGTCTCGGTCAGTCCCGCTCAGTCTCGCTCAGTCCCGGTCAGTCCCGGTCAGTCCCGCTAAGTCCCGCTCAGTCCCGCTCAGTCCCGCTCAGTCCCGGTCAGTCCCGCCCGGTCCCGCTCAGTCCCGCTCAGTCCCGCTCAGTCCCGCTCATTCCCGGTCAGTCCCGCTCAGTCCCGGTCAGTCTCGCTCAGTCCCACTCAGTCCCGGTCAGTCCCGCTCAGTCCCGCTCAGTCCCGGTCAGTCTCGCTCAGTCCCACTCAGTCCCGGTCAGTCCCGCTCAGTCCCGCTCAGTCCCGGTCCGTCCCGTTCTGTCCCGTACCACACCGTACCACACCGTACCACACCGTACTTGATTGTTAACTATGTATCTCTTTAGGTTTAGTCAATGTAAGCTATGTAAGTTTATTTACTTAGATAAAACTTAAAACCTTCAATGAAAAATTATCTAACCGATGGTGAAAATCGCTGCGTGGTTTAGGAGGTGCTATCCGATATAGACAGACTCGGATAGCGACTTTGTTTCACACTATGTAAAGATACTTTGACGTCGTTGGTCCCCAACACCAGCCAACCTATAGAAAAAACCCTGACTGACAGACAGACAATAATTCCAATAAAGTTTTGGCTTTTTAGGGTTCCATACCTAAAAGGTAAAAAAAGAACCCTTATGGTCTGACTTCGTCTGTCTGTCTGTCTGTCACACACCTATATATTTCAGGAACCACTGATGCTATCGATTTGAAACTTGGAATAGTTATAGATCTTATTTACCCACCCACGTCGCAAATGAAAAAAAAATATTTTTTCTTTTACTTTTTTATAATGGGGGTCAAAAGGGGTCATCAAAATTTCAAAATGAGACCACTATTTCGAGTGGGGTATCATATGAAAGGGCTTCATTTGCACATCTTAAAACTGTTTTTTATTTTGGCTTATACCACGTAGTTTTTGGCTGATAATCAAAAACGGCAAAAAAAAAACCGTCCCCCCCCCCCTTATCTCCGAAGTTTGTGGAGGGAAAAATCTGAAATAATTGTGGATAATACATGTCTATCTATATTTTACAGGAAAAATAAAATGATCTTTCTAAGGAGTACAGTTTTTTAGTAATCCTAAAAAAAACTCGACAAACAAACTTAGTTTTGTGGTTTGGTTTTTTTGCCATCTAAGGCGTTACATAAATAGTAAAATTACTTTAATACCTCCAAAGATGGTATGGAACCCTCGGTGAGCGAGTCCGACTCGCACTTGACTTCCTTTTTTATATCATACGTACAATAGGTGCATGCACTATATCGTACCCAAACAGACATTTTGAAAATATATTTTCATTATTTTATTTTTATTTTGTTATATTTGGGAAACAACAAATGATACCACTTATTATTAAATATAAGATCCAATAGTACATAAAAATCAATTCAGTTTCCACTAATAACTAAATCATAACATTAGAGAGAAGTTAACTACGTATGCATGATTTTAAATTTAAAAAAATCATTAAATATAAAAAATATATTAGAGATGAAAAGGAGTCAATATGAGTTAAATATTTAAAATATCGAATCTTAATATAAATAAAAAAAATCAAAAATAAAGTTTAATAACACAAAAAAAAAATGCCGCTCAGGGGTAGCGAACCCGGACAGTCCGTACTTAGAAGACGCTTCCGTAACCACTTGGCCAAGGAACTTTTATTTTATCTTTCGAATTATCGTATCTTATTGTTGTAATATATTTGTACCGCCGTCGGTTGAGTAATAATACTCCTTTTTTACCCTGTTAAGGGATAAATTTAAAAAAATATGAACTACAAATTCAATTAACTTTCTTAACGAAAGTCTGTGCAAAATTTCAAGTCAATAGGACTAAGGAATCGCGTTTTCCCATACAAACTTTGCCCCCCTGTTTCACCCCCTTAGAGATTGAATTTCGCAAAAACCCTTCTTAGTGAGCACCTTTGTCCTAAAAGGAATCCCCATGCAAAATTTGAGACTTCTAGCACTTGTAGTTTCTGAGATTTCGTGATGAGTGGGTTTTTGCTTACTCTTTTATATAATAAGATTACTAACGATAAGTAGGTATTAACTATACCTAGTAATCATCAATGCAATCACATTATTTCAAATCTACTTGAAAATCGTATTAAAGTCAGACTGTGTCTAGTTGAGAAAAATGTACCTTTAACAAAAAAATATAATGTTATTCAATTATATTAAAAAGTAAAAGGAAGTAGATAGGTTATAGGCGATCCGAAAGTTGCGGAAAAAAGGTGAACTAATTAAAACAACTCGAATCAGTAGAACACCAGCCACGGAAGCATTGGCAGTGTCACTTCTAATATTATTGAATTCTTCTTAATTTTATTGAATAATCGATTCAAAACAATAGAAATGACTAATAAGTAAATTATCCAAATACACAAACAAATCTGGAAAATGCATCTAGCATTAGTGATGTTCCAATATGTGTGAGTGCTGTGCCACTATTATTATTATTATTATTATTAATTAGCTACATGTACCACGCCGATTTGTTTTTGAGTGTAGCGTAACTTTCGATTCACTAACTTAAAAACTAAACTAAGAAATTGATAGTGATGTGGTTCAAGACACAAACCAACAGGATTTGCATAACAATAAGCACGAAGAAATCGTGAACAATAGCAACAAATTCAATAACCTGATTCTTCAGTTCAATTAGATTAAATGAGGCATGTATCATGTAAGAATACTTAAATAGAAGATTTTTTCACGACTTACATATTTATCTCACGTTCCTACCTAACATTTAAGGTCATGGTAATTATTGTACAAGTTTTAGTTCGCTATAAGTATAGATAAAACAATGCAAAGTAAAACAAGATAATAATTAAAACACAGACCGATGGTATTTGGCAACATCAAAGCGTGAACCAACTGTGCGAAATGCTTCACAACCCCACCCCTTGGCTAAGGGCTATTCGCGGAGTCGGTTCGCACCCAACTTTGTACCACCCCTTGTACGTTTATCTTAGTTGGGGTGGAAACTAATGGCTGTGCGGTGATCGCTCTTTTTCGATGTTCCTTGAGTCGTATCGATCTTCGGATGTAAACAATAATGTTGCCAAACGAACTATGAAATGGAAGATTAAAAAAAAACAGTATTTTTTAAAATGTTAACAATTCTTTTAATACTGGTTCTTAATGCGGAATTTTGCGAAAAATCCTAGCAAATACTAAAACTGTATTTGTTGGTTTATGTAGAGTTCACTAGATTTGTTAATGTTAACACTAAACTATATCGGCTCGTTAACGCGCACACCACGTCTGACCCGCACAGTGGTTGACACTCGACTGAACTCCCCTCCTTCACTAGAGGGGCTTTTATGTCTTTCTCGCATCCCCACTCAGTGCCTGCGTAGTGTGCCCGCTTGAGACGATAAACTTGTCTACCCACAACTTTACTCAATTTACCAGTACACTACATCCCTTCCTTTTTTTGGAAAATTACATTTTTAATTTAAATGTAAATTAATAATCGTTTTCAAAATAACAAGTATGTAACTATCATAAAATGGATAATGTTCATTAAATGATCTTATATATATATACACTGTCCTTTATACATATCTTTTTTTTTTTTTTTTTTAATTATAAGAATATTAATGTCAATATAGACATTCATCGTGATTTAATTACCTAGTTATAAATTTATGACTATCTACTTCATAATACCATTTCTGAAATAATATTTTTTCAAAATTCTTTACATAGAAGCATTTATTACATTTTATTAAACTAGGCATTTTATTATATATTCTCGGCAGAGATGCGATTTATTTGAAATACTTCTATTTAAAATGCAAATACAAAATGCAAAATACCTATTTTGTATTTTGCATTTAAATGCCTTTTAGTAAAAAACATTTTGTATTTTATTTGAAATACCTTTCGAGATGTATTTTGCATTTTTAATATTCAATTCAAAATGCAAAATACTTTGTGATTAAGTTTTGCCAAATGTTGGCAAAACTTAATCACAAAGTATTTTGCACCAGTCCAACAAAATGAAATGAACGAATGTTTTTTCTTACATCCATTCTTCAATCCGTTGATTGGGTCCCATAAAAAAATTAACGCTTACGAATAAGTAGTTCCTGAAAAATCAAGAATGGCCACTGCGTAGGAAACCTGCAGGAAGGCTTAAAATATGACTTTATGTCGCTTTTTAAGGACATAAATGGTCATAACTCTGGCAAATATATACCGATTTTTTTTTTTTTTGATGATTCTGTTTTTATTCGAAAAAAGGAACCACTGTAATGATTTGTATGAATTTTATCACAACCGGATAAGAACTTCCTTGAGGACCATGAACGATGTGAATGAATTTATCTGGTAAAAACCATAAAACTGACGTTCTCCATTACATTACTCTGACAAATATGAACCGATTTCGATGATTCTTTTTTTATTTGAGATTTGAGAGTAAGTAAACTACTATGATGATTTCATGCAAATTTCATTACGACCGGATAAATCGTTTCTGAATAAACATGAATTATGTAAAACTATGTAGACAATAATGTGATCATAATCTACCTAGATCATTTTACCGTCTTCGATGGTTCAATCTTTATGATTTAAAAATATCACAAAAAGTATAAAATAAAATATTTTTGAAAAAAAATTGACCTGACTTCAATAACACTGAAAAGTATAAAATAATTTAAACATTATTGAAGTTGGTGCAGAATATACACAGCAGGTACGCTAACACAAACTTCTATAATATTTAAATTATTTTATACTTTTCAGTGTTATTGAAGTCGGTACAATTTTTTTCAAAAATATTTAATTTTCTTCTTTGGTCAGAGTGCGCGCCTTATGTCTGACTAGTGTCAATTTCAAACGAAAACGACGAACGTTTTCGTTAGTCTAGTTTTTTACATTATCTTAAGTGAGTATTATTATTATTAATAACATACTGTTACGACCGAGAGATAAAAGTGTTAATTACTCCGTTAATTATTACTTAATTGCAATGATCTCAAAACGCATTGTTAGTCTATAGGTCTACTATCGATTCGTACCGAAAGATCTCGAATTCTCAATAGAAAGTAGGTCCCTCCAATTTGCATGTACTTGTGTAAGTACCTACCGCTCGCTCGCTCACGGGTCACTGCCCCCGCCTATTGTTAGTTCATTCTCGAAGGTCACGCCGCTATTGTATCGGCTCGAAAGTACTAGACGGCAGGTGCCTCGACGGCTTGGTCGACGTTCTCGACTTTGACGTCATCGCACCTATGCGCCCGACCCATTACCCCAATAATGTCAATCACCGCCCCGATATCTTAGACATGGCCCTCCTGAAGGGCGTGACCCTCCGGTTGCGCTCCTTAGAGGTTCTCCATGAGCTAGATTCTGACCACCGACCGGTCCTAATGGAACTAGGTCCGCCACCCATTTCCCAGCCGGTCACTAGGACCGTTCTGGACTGGCATCAGCTAAACACCTGTTTAGCCGATGCCGACTCTCCGAATCTTGCCCGCTTCCCGGCGCAAATCTCGTCCCCTCAGGACACCGACCAAGCAATCGGCGCTTTCACCGATCATCTCAAATCGGCCATCAGCCAGTCCTCCCGGCAGGTTGAAGCGGACAACTTTTACGCTGTGCGCTTCAAGCTGCCCGATGACATTAGGGAATTAGTCCGCGCTAAAAACGCGGCTATTCGCGCGTACGACTCCTACCCCACCGATGCCAATCGGGTCCGCATGCGTGCTTTGCAGAGGGACGTGAAGCGCAGCATCGCGGAACTCAGGGAGGCTCGATGGGGAGGGTTTCTAGAGGAGATCTCGCCGTCACACCAGGCTTACTGGCGGCTCGCGAGATCCCTGAAAACCGACACAGTAGCTACCATGCCCCCCTTGACCCGCCCTTCAGGCGACCCACCCGCGTTCGAGGACGACGAGAAGGCTGAGGTTCTCGCTGACTCTCTAGAGAGTCAGTGCACACCCAGCTCCGCTCCCGTCGATCCGGCGCACCTCGATCTTGTGGATAGGGAAGTAGAGCGCAGGTCCTCACTCCCTCCCACCGAATCCCTCTCCCCGGTCACGCAAACCGAGGTGGAAGACCTGATCAAAGGCCTTAAGCCGAAGAAAGCACCGGGCTCCGACGGCATCTCCAATCGCGTTCTCAAGGTTCTCCCTGTCCATCTGATATGTCTTTTAGTGACTATCTTCAACGCAGCCATGTCCCACTGCGTCTTTCCTGCCGAATGGAAAGACGCGGATGTAGTAGGTATCCCTAAGCCGGGTAAGCCTCGCAGCAGCCCTGCGAGCTACCGGCCTATCAGTCTTCTCAAGTCTCTCGGCAAACTCTATGAGCGCTTGCTATTAGCGAGACTCAAAGACTTTGTCAGTTCTAATAATATCCTTATTGACGAGCAGTTTGGCTTTCGAACCAGACACTCTTGCGTCCACCAGGTGCACCGCCTCACGGAGCACATCCTGACCGGGCTCAACCAGCCCAAGCCCGTCTACACAGGCGCCCTATTCTTCGATGTTGCCAAGGCCTTCGACAAGGTCTGGCACAACGGCTTGATATACAAGATCTTCCAGTTAGGAGTCCCCGATAGGCTCGTACTCATCATACGAGACTTTCTCTCGAATCGTACCTTTCGATACCGGGTCGAAGGTACGTTTTCTTCGCCTCATCCTATACAGGCCGGAGTCCCTCAGGGCTCCGTGCTCTCTCCCCTCTTGTTCAGCCTGTTCACGAACGACATTCCTCGTTCGAGCAGAGTCCAACTCGCCCTTTACGCGGATGACACCGCTCTCTACTATTCCCATAAGAACATGTCGTTTTTAACGCGTGCTCTTCAAGCCGCAGTCGACGCCCTGGGTCAATGGTTCCGTACGTGGCGCATAGAGGTGAACCCGGAGAAGAGTGCCGCGGTGGTCTTCTCCCGGGGACCCGCCAATATGTTCTCCGCGCGGAGCCTTCGGCCCAACAGACGACTAGCTCCAATATCCCTATTCAATCGCCCTATCCCCTGGACTAGGAAGGTTAAGTACCTCGGAGTCACCTTGGACTCCCGCATGACTTTCGGCCCGCACATTAGGTGCGTCCGCAATCGAGCGGCTTTCGTATTAGGTCGCCTGTATCCCCTTCTCTGCAAGCGGAGTAAAATGTCGCTTAGAAATAAGTTGACATTATACAAAGCTTGCATTCGCCCTATCATGACTTACGCGAGTGTAGTTTTCGCGCACGCCGCCCGCACCCATATCGATAGCCTCCAAGTTATCCAGAATCGTTTCCTCCGTCGCGCCGTCGGTGCCCCGTGGTACATGCGGAACATAGATCTGCATTCCGATTTCAAATTAGATCCCCTTCGTAAGTTCCTCAAAGAAGCGTCGAAACGCTACTTTGAATCCGCGTCCCGTCACGCGAACAGTTTAATCCGCGCCGCCGCCGATTACGCCGCTAGTCCTTCTGACTCGCGCCGCAGACCACGGCACGTACTGCTCGACCCTCCTGACCCCATGACGGTCCTATTGGACCGGGATGCGCCGACCCCTCCCCGACAACCGTATGCTACACTAGCTATCAGACACCGGTCTCGCCGGCGAGGCCGAAGGGTCGTACGTATGCGACCGCAACGACGTGCATCACCCCACTGAGTTTCTTGCCGGTTCTTCTCAGTGGGGGCGCGTTGTGAACCGGTGGTAAACTCAGCCCTCTCTTAAGCGACAGCCCAAGCCGAGGCCGTGCCTCCCTGAGGTGCCCTTGTGCTCGTCGCTACTTCTGCCGTAAAGGCTAGAGCGCTTCAAGCGCTCGCCTCCTATTGTCCGGTGAAGCTGCAATAGCCATCTGCGGTTAACAGCGTCTATCACTGCCAAAAAAAAAAAAAAAAAGTCCGGACAGTTTGTGTTTACAAGCGACAGCGGAAACATCTTAAGGAAGCGATCGAAGAGAATTGTACCAGCGACCCTTGCGACGACTTTGGACTATTGTGAAGTACTGTGCGACTCGGACTACTGTGCCTTGTGTGTATACTGTGCCGTATAGTGTATACATTGTGAGTGTACGTGGAATAAAATCTTCTTTTACGTTAATCGGCATTTAATTACCCACCCGCACGTAACAATACTAATAGAATTTATTGGTACGCGTACTGACAAATATGACCAAAACGTCATGCATAAGGTGCCATGTTATTAGACGTTTTGGTTCGGCTCGGCATTGTGTCTCTATTTCTCATTATAAATACCTAAAATACCTAAAATATCTGAGATTTGGTCAAAAGGTATTTTATTTTGAAAAAGTATTTTGAAAATACCTATTTTGCATTTAGCATTTGAAATACAAAACTCAAAACTATTTGGTATTTTGCATTTGAAATAGTAAATCTGGAAAGTATTTTGCATTTTGTATTTAAATGCTTTTTTAAAACCATTTTGTACATCTCTGATTCTCGGAGTATCAAAAGCATGTTTCATTACTCCTGCCTGTGTGGCTTAGTGGAGTGCCCCTGAATTGAGTTTCTACCAAACACCTGATCCCAGGGGATTTCAAGGATAAGGCTTGTATTGAGAGGGAGTGCGGGGTCACTCGAGAAGGATATATTGGCACACAAGTTGGCATGCTCTTCAAAGGAAGTTAGAAACACTTAAGCATTTCGCCAGACATTCTAAATGTACCAGCTGTGGACAACTGCACTCATGGTTCACTCACCGATGCTTGCATTTAATGCAGTAAATAATATCCTCCTGCCACAGCGGCCAATCTCCCACAAGACCAGCCATCGACGCGGGAATAGTTCACTCGCGCGTACACCAATATTATTCTTTCCCTCAAAGGCCAACCCTATCCGAGCAGCTTCCTATTCTGATCTTCCAACGGCCTAGGAACTAAAGTCACAAGAGTATTGATCACAACTATTATAGATTCTGATAACACAAGCTAGTAAGACCCTGTGATACGAACCCACCGCACTACATGAAATATCACCAGAGAACATTCCCGAGTAATAAGAAAGTACAGCGGCAACAATAAAACAAGGCTCGTAATATCCATTGGTCGCATTGGATCTTTACAATAGATTCACTACCACTGCTCCCCGGATAATTAGCGATTATTATGATAGACTCAGTCGATTAAATAGGAAATATTGATAAAAATAACAATTGTATCCTCCACCGAAAACTTCAAATAAGACCACCGTATTTCGCTGTCAGTCAGCCACCCGTATCAATGACATCGCTAGCACGTCCATCCTACGAGGCACTGCCTCCCCGTGTGTGGATCTATAGAGGAATATACTCACATAGTTTTATTTGCTCGGCCAGTCTGAACAGAGTTGATGGACTCTAGTCAAATAAAGCCAAAACTAGGAAATAATTAGACCGTTAACATTCAATGTTGGGACCAAATTCAAATCTGCTTACGACGGCCAATCAGTTCTAACTCTAACGCATCCGGATCAAGATTACCCACTGATCAGAAAAGAGCTGTCTAAGCCAACACGCCCTTGTAGTTAACTTAGATAAGAAGAACCCTCCCAACTACTCCGCGAGTCTTGCTGTCGAAAAACTTAGTATTGTTCTGAAAAATATTAAACTTTTATAAAATTTAGAGAGCAGATTATTAGAACTTCTAGTCACATGAACTTTACGCCTTACAGTATCACCACGAGATCCGAAAGAGGTTCAAGGAAACTGAAGGTTCATTGAAATGAAACCCGCTTTAACATTTTTGGGATGCAACGACGTACCAAAAGGAGAATCCTCCGACCGAGCGAGGTGTGATGCTCGGTCAGGGCCGAAGCCCTCCACAGTTGATGTCGGGATGTTGTATATATTCTCAACGTTTGAGAAACTTCGCTTGCGAGATTCAGGATTCGGAGGTGTCGCCATCTATCGCGTTGTATGTGATGCTGCTTGCTTTTCATCGCGTCACTGTACCACATGTGGCGCCATCTGGTTATGTTGAGTAGCCACATCACTCTCCCCGAAGACTGGAAGTCGATGAACGTCTTCATTTGCCCGCTCGTCCTTGCGTTCCCGTCGCTGTGCCAATACCAGTGGATGCAGTTCCAGTGAGTCGAAGCTGATGCTGCTACGTCTTCAGTGAGTCGAGGTGTGCAGTGGGTATGGCTGACGGCTGCTAGGCATACCGCTCTTCTTACAAGGACCGGCCGTAGTGCAGGTGTGTTGTGCCATGTTGTGGCCGAAGGTCAATCAGGCTTGCATCCGCAGCCGCAATACGTTGGTCATCCGATGAGGCCGGGATACTGCTGGCTTGTGACTCGCTGGTTGTTGCAGGAGAGAGCGATGGCGAAGCTGTGCTGTTGTCCGATCCGAAGGCTGCATGTTCAGTGCGGGGTTAACAGTTCAGCCTCACGCTCGTTGGTACCAAAATGTCCTGTGAGTGCACTTACTAGGTGCCTTATTTGTGATCTGTTTAGGTATAATAATTTAAACCCTCAGTCCACCCTTGTGGTAGAGAATGTTTTGGAGTGGTTTAGGCCTGACGCTGCCCTCCATTCCTTCATGTGTTCGTTTCTAGCATGTGCATAAAATGCTTGGTGATATATTCCATATGGAATCCCACAAATGGTTCGGGGCCAACCAAATGTCTAAGAGCTGGCCTTCGCTAGTCTATCTGCCTTCTCATTGCCCTCGATGCCTTCGTGTCCAGGTACCCAGATAAGGCCGACATTGTTGTCTTCCCAAGTTGTTCAAGCCTTTGACATTTCTCCTTTGCATTTCTGTAATGCTGGCAATTATGGCATAGGTTTCCTCTTGGTATACCGATGAATGCCCCATGCCGTGACCGACACTATAGTCCTTGAACAACCTCTTCACTACCAGGGTAACCATCAGATCAGGATCAGTAATACTTGACATTGCTACCTCCCGATTGGCCTCCACTATACACTTTATTGTGCGGTATTTTTGAACTCATTCGCGATTTGATGAAAGGTATTTAAACCCTCATTCGCAATTTAATGCCCGTTCACAATCCAATGTGCACCACTTTTCATATGGTATCTAAACCTTCGCAATTGAATGCACGGTATTTAAACCCTCGCAATTGAATGCATGGTATTTAAACCCTCGCAATTGAATGCACGGTATTTAAACCCTCGCAATTTAATGCACGGTATTTAAACCCTCGCAATTTAATGCACGGTACTTAAACCCTAGCAATTTAATGCACGGTATTTAAACCCTCGCAATTTAATGCCTGTCCACAATTGAATGTGAACCACTTTTTGTATGGTAACTTCGCAATGTAATGCGCGGTATTTGAACCATCCCAATTGAATGCACGGTATTCAAACACCCATTAAGAGATTTGACACAGCCCTACAAAATTTAATTTAAGTAAATAATACCATATAGGTTAGGTACTGCAAATTAAATAGTAGAACCAATATCACTCAGGTATTTTAAAACAACCCTTACATTACAGATCAAGATCACGTTTGCTAACCTACACCCACACATAACTGAATAATCTCTTCTATTGGGACTAGTTACTTATAAGTATTATTTGTCTTATAACAATTAAAGAGTGATCACTGAATTTGTATTCAACCTATAACCATTAATCACTTATATGCCATTACATTTTATTAGGTTAAGGTTAAAACAAATACGTGTTGTAATCACAACCTCAAGCAAACCTTGTGGGAAAATCTAACCTGGGAGATATAATGGCCCCAGGAACCCAACTCATTGTTGATGTAATATGCAAGTATATGTATAGAAACTTTAAAGTTTGCATTTGCTGTTTAGCTGCGCGTATCAGGCCAGGTGCCCTTCCCAAAAACTCCAGAAAGATTGTGGACATCGATTTATTAATAAAACCAACTACACGCCCCTGGGTCAGTCAATTATTAGCCATTCCGTCTGGGAAAGCGCATCAAAACGCTTCTTTAAACTGCAGAAAGGTCATTAAGATCTGTGATTAATATATATATTTTCTTTTTTTTTTCTTTTTCGGCTTCCTTTTCGGTATCACGGTATTTTTACAAAGAACCCCAGGTTCTAATAACTAAAGTTCTGATATTTTACAGAAAATATTTTGTGTTTAAACCCGCATACTGTACGTACTACCTTTGCACGTAACTTTTTTATTTTTTCTTTTATTTTTTTACTAAGCAATTCCAAAGTATTGAGATATTTCTAAATCATCTGTCTATGAAGCGAAAGATATTATGACAAAATGGTTGCAGTCCTTTGACCTCGTTAAGATAGAGCAGACTACTTGAGAATCGAGATAACCATGACTTCACAATTCTTTTTTTTTTAATAGGTATGTTCACTTTTACATATAAAAATATTATTTCCAAAAGGTAATCTTTGGACCATGTCAAGATAGAGGCTATTTGAGAATTAAGATAATCGTTTAAATTCACACTTCTGTTTCTTTTTCCGTTTTTGTTTAATTATGTTCACTTATCACTCGAATATATTTTTTTTAAAAATAAGTGAAAAGATTTTAATTGTATGTACTTACATGATCAAACACTTATTTTGCCACTCAATTCTACACACACACATATCACTTGAATATTATTTTTCCAAAAGTGAAATACTAATTGTATGTACTTAATAAGTACTCATAATCATAATATAAGTACTACTTATATTATGATCAAACACTCATTTTGTCACTTTCAATTATTCAAAAATAGTTTATTTTGATTAATTTTATTAACTTATCACGTAATAAAGTATTTCGTCCACGCCACTTATTTGTTTTTTTTTTTAAATTTAAATTGCACTTTTATTTATCAAAAATATAACTCACGGTTTTCACCTCGTCGCCATGTAGAGTTCACTAGATTTGTTAATGTTAACACTAAACTATATCGGCTCGTTAACGCGCACACCACGTCTGACCCGCACAGTGGTTGACACTCGACTGAACTCCCCTCCTTCACTAGAGGGGCTTTTATGTCTTTCTCGCATCCCCACTCAGTGCCTGCGTAGTGTGCCCGCTTGAGACGATAAACTTGTCTACCCACAACTTTACTCAATTTACCAGTACACTACAGTTTATTTTTTTTAACTGCAACTGATAGGCATGTTTTTTTTTTATTTTACTTAGATTTTTGTGATTTTATTATCAGCAGTTCTTAGTAGTAATCCTTATTTAGATTGGACTCCTATGTCTTTTGCCGTCTATTTCATAGAAACTAACATGTCTCTTAAGTATGTGGATGGAGTGTGGTGTATTTGACAGTTCTTCAGTGCAATAGGATGTTATACAAAAATTAAATCTAAAATCACACAATCGATTCAAAATACATCCCATCCGATCCTTTGCCACAAAGACGAAGAAAAGTATGTAAATAGACAAGATCAAATAACGTAACAAATCCACTAAAAGCACCGCGAACGTTATTAGCAAGTAAAATCGCTCCATACTACAGACAGAGCTATCGGCTCATAAATAAGGGGCTTACAGGGGAGCGCGAGGGAACGGAACGACAAAAAATCCCTCCTCAGCCCGTATACAACCCCTCAGCAAGACATCTCCCCACAGGGCCCTCAAGTTATCGTTGCTATTCTCCTAAATATTCCAAGATTGGATTTTATGTAACTGTAAAACGGAGCAATTTTGTAACCAAGTCTGCAAAGACTTTGTTTATTAAGCCGTTAAAGTAATAAAATGTGGGATGTAGTTTTAACAAAAATAATAGAAACTATGATACGAAATTGATTGACTATAGTAATAATGACCTTAACACCTATTACAGATGATGTGAACAATGTGTAAGTGAGATTTAACATATTCTTTGATGGCTAAATTGTTTATTTAGCCATCAAAGAATGTGTTAAATCTAATATATACGAGATCATCCGCACCTTGAGCGGGCCCAAGTCAAACGCTTAAATTTAGTGTCGATAGTATAATAGTATAGTAGTCAATTGGATAGTTTAACGCATTTGGTTGTCTACTAATTTTATTAGACCAGTGGCGTTATTAAAATTAGCAGACTTGGGGCCCGATGTGTGGTAGAAAAGGGATTGATGTTGCTGTCATGCCATTTTGCTCTTTTCATAGCAAGACTGTCAAACCAGACCCTATCGTGAATCCTCTGGCTTAATGATAATACATAATAATCGACTGTAAAGGACAACAAATTACATCCTAATTTTTTGTATCGTTTGCGCTGGAGGTTAGGAAATACCGCAATGAGGTATGTATATTATTATTAGCATATCAGCTAACAAAGCTCGCTCACAGAAATTTTCTAAGAAACATTTAATAAAGCTTGAAAGCTCTCAATACTCAAATTACCAATATAAATCTTCCTTTACTTGATTTCTTTTTTTCTATATCATGGATTGCTTACAGGGTTGTTATAGAAAATCATCCCTTTTGTTGTTTGTAAAATATTGGAGTTTTCTTTCTAAATTAGCTATCTTTGCCGATGCTTTTTTGATAATATATTGACACACAAAAAAAGTCTAAGATTTGTGAGGCTTTTGTATTATTATTAATGGACAACTCACATACGACCCGTCTCAATCTATTTGGAGACGGTACGGTAACTAAACATCATATTTTTTTTAATACTAAGGAATTGAACCTATTATATATAGTATATTAGTATTATTATATATAGTAGTCTTTTATATACGCGAATACTACACATGCATGTCCGCCCGTGACTATGGGTGCTGCAAAGCATTCGAAACGTCGGGAAATTAAAACCTAAAATAAACCGCGATATAATCCGTAAGAGTAAATTAATTACAATTGAACCTAATAAAACATTCAGAGTGGGCGAGTGCTTATATGCTAGAGCTTGACTGCAGTCCCACCTGATGGAAAGCGGCGACGCAATCAAGGATGGTAAAGCACACTAGCTCACAGAACCATACTACAAGCACTAGCTTAGTAAAAGCCTATTCACTCTAGTCTTGAAGATACCCACACATATTATAATCGGAATCGGCGCTTGCCTTGGAAACAAGGTGCGCAGGTTCGAACCTCAGCTCGCACCTCTGATTTCTTTAAGCTTTCGGTGAAGGAAAACATCGTGAGGAAACCTACATATCTGAGAAATCCTAACTAGCTTTTGAATGATGTGTGAAGACCGCCAACCCACACTTGGCCAGCGTAGGTAGTGGCCTAAGCCCCATCCTTCCTTGTGCCTTGTTTTAACAAGGGCTGTTAAAAAAACAAATACAAGACAAATATTCACACACAAATGTTTTTCTAGAGAACCTTTCTTTCCCATCGGTTGTCGGTTTTTCGAGCGATGTGGCCTGCCCATTGCCTTTAGTTCTTCAGCGAATCTCCTCATTCTTGATTTTATCGCGCAAAGAAACTCGCTCTCACATAGCTCTCTCCATAGCTCGTTGTATGACTCTGAGCTTCACTATTTCTTGTGTACATTATAATATAGGCTCTTAGTAAAGATATGCAAAGGTAAAATGTCTTTCTAAACTACAACAAGCCAGTCCGTAGAGTTTACAGACATATTGCAGGTTTCCAGCTGAAAGCGGTTCGAACCGGTTTCGAATCTGGATTTTCCCGTTTGCTCACTTAATGTTCTCGCTGGCTCAATGCGGATATCCGTAAGCCGCCTATAAGCTGGGCTCAACCGGGTAACGGGAGGTTATGTAAGCTAGTGGGGTTCAGCTACGTTCAGATAGCTTTTATTTATAAAATATTGCTAGTTACTGTTACATGAGCAGCTAAGTTTACTAAGGATGATCGTCAGACATGACAGAAACCCATAAGAGGAAGGGCTTCGCAACTTATCAGAAAAAATAAGTTAATTAAAAGATCTCTTGCACTAGAAGCTGGGCCAGTACTATCGCAGTGTCTATACTGTCAGAAATTGTGGTTGCCAAGCATAGTGTGAGGTAGACAGTAAAATCCTTAGGCTCAACTGACTTAGTAACTAATGTCTCAGGTGACGAGCGGCAGTTCTGACGTGTCGCTTACCATCCGCCGAACTTTCTGCTATCTCCTGTCTAACTTGCGGAAAAAAAACTCGGTAGTGATCATAATAAGTGTGCTATTTTTTATACCACCGAGGTGACAAGCAAGCATGCAGCCCGTCTGTTGGTAACCACCAGAAGAATCACTAGCGCGTTACCAACCCTAAAGACATTAAATATTACGTCTACAGATTGTTTGAAATTTTTCAGTGTATCGACAAAATTATATGTATGTATATTACTCATTTGTTGAATATCTCATATTTTTTTCCTTATTTGTACCAGAAATGCAATTGTGCAGGCACTGGTACTATGGACGCAGTGTTCGCCCTAAGGATAATGATCGAGGCACAAAAGGAGATAAGGAGAGCTTTGCACATAGCCTTTAGACCTGCAAAAGGCTTTTGACTGTGTGCCTCGTCAGTCTATCTAGTGGGCACTTCGATGAAAAAGTGTGCCGGAGATCTATATTGACATTATCAGAGAAATGTACAAAGATTCAGTCTCTACAGTGAGGACCGCTGTTGGTGATACTAAGCCCTTCCCAATAACCGTTGGTGTTCACCAAGGCTCAGCACTAAGTCCGTCCCTGTTAAACGTAATGCTCGATGTAGTCACGGCGGAAATACCTTGCCTTGCATCTTGGTTGTTGATGTACGCTGATGACATAGCACCTGTTAACCAGAACAAAAGTCAATTAGCCAATAAAATTCTGATATTGTTGCGTTTATTGTTGATCCCGTCATCCCAGGACCTGTCATTTCGTGAACATGGACAAAGAGGATCTAAATTATTTTATCAAAATTCTGGGACAGTAAAAGTCAAATCTAATTTTATTTAAATTAGCAATAGGTATTCGCCTTATCTAAAATAGTTTTGTATTAGCTAAAAATTTTCACTATATAGACATCTCTTGTAAAACCTTAATTTAAACGTCTAGACAGATCATTATTGTGGACTGAATGGCTCAGCAATATAGTATACAATAACAGTTTTCAGGCCTCCTATTCTTATGAATATTTGATGAAATTGAAAATCGTATGAATTACTTTGAATCTTTATGTGGTGTATTCAATGTTTCGATAAAAAAATCTTAATAAATACATGTTGATCTAATTAATTCAGGTAGCTTTTTAACATCTTCAGTGCGAAACAGGTACAAATCGATACTTCAGCTGCTGGTGGGTCGAAAAAGACCTTCCCCGCACTGGCGGAAATATCGTTAGGGGCGCATTTCGACCCGCCGTCACACCAGATAAAGTTGTATGATTTTTACTTGCCGCAGCCAAGGTGTTAAAAATACTACAATTGTAATTTTACTTTTTAATAAAACCGGGTGCTTGGGTATATTCCCAAAAAGTGGGAATATTTCCGGCAATGTTCTCAACGTTTTTTTAAATTTCCCCGATGTATTGGGAATATTGCCAGATTTACCAGGAATATATGAAAGACTTTTGATACCTCAAATCTTTCTACGACCATGGGTGCTGCACCATTCGGGATTTGAAAACTCATTCCTAAAAATAGTTTCAAAAGAAAATATAGAAAAGAAAAAAATCCTAAAAATCCCTTTTCGCCCATTCGATCTACCGGCCATTCGGTCACTACAAATTCTATTGCCGTGGTCCCTTGGAAATCTAAAACAAATAGGCACGAGCCGACCTCATTCACACGGTCCTCTTTCACAGAGAAAAGTATTGTTGAATTAATGTTCTGGTTTATATTATTCCCTTGGAACCTTCACTTTGAATTTTGTGAATTGTGTATTAAATCTCTTTGAATTAAATTAGTAGTAGGCAGACCTTCCACTAGGTGGACTGACGACATTGTCACGGGTAACCATTGGATGCATATGTCTAACTATATTTCATTGTAGCATTCTAAGGTGGGTTCTGAGGCCTTTGTTCGGCAGTCGACGTCTTTCGGCTGATGATGATGGATTAATTTAATCTATTTCTTAACTTAATTATTTATTTTGAAGTACCGAAGGTAGAGGAACATGCCAGTAGACTATTTCCGATAAACCGGCTTATATATGCCTCATGGTCGGTTTATTCAAAATTATAAACCTTACAATAAATACCTAATTGTTTTTTTCTCATTTATATACCTACATGAGTAAATTTTCTCTCAACACTCCAGATTAACCGCAATCGGATATGTAGTTTCTGAACAAAATCTACATACCTACATACACTAATGGGTACATATTTTTAGATGCCCAAATAGATTAATATATGAAAATTGCGCATTTTTATTTATTATATATATACGCGTTGAAAACAGAACATTAGATTATCATTAAATTCACATCAATCAATAAAATCAAATTTCAATAAATACCTAACATGCCACCCACAAAATCCTGGTCCCAGTTTCCTAAAAGAATTTCGAAAACAGAATATTTTTTCCCTAGGATGATTGTAGTTGGGATTGTACCAACTTTAACTGGAAAATGTCAGATTAAAAATAAGTAAGTACAATTGTTTGGTACTGGATTGTATGTTTGGTACTGGATGGTGTTGATTTGTATTTGAATACTTAATAGATGGCAATTCTTGGAAAAATACATCTAAAATATTTTTGACTAACGACAGTTCCTATTCCATAAATGTAGTATATACATTGGCCACATCGATATACTATACCAACTAGATTAGCCGTCACGAACAAAATGACATCGAAAATGTGGTCGCGGTTACAACTATACACGGACACGCAAAACAATAATATGTTCATATAAAAAGATAACTTACATACTATAAAATAAGGTTCAATAATAATTGCAGACAATTGAGCGACAGCCGTCTCCGTAGCTCTTATTTTCGTGACCACTTTTCGGGTCGTGACAGCAAATCTAGTTGGTATAGTATATCGATGATTGGCCAGAATATGGCCAGAAATTGTATTGACGTAACTTAGTTTTATTTAATTATATTATTGCCTTCTAAAGCTGCCAGAGCTCCCTCTTCTTCATCTATATATATAAAAATCAATGCCACTTTTCGTTCTAATTTCATAACTCAAGAACGGGCTCACCTATCCAAACCAAATGTTTAGGCTTTATTCGGACTATTTAGTAGATGGTTTGTGTGAAGTTTGCACAAAATCGATACAGCGGTTCTTCATTTATCACATTTTTGTAACAAATTAATTCAATAAATGGCGGATCATTTTGTAAATGGGGATTTTGCTGTCAAATTGAACCTTTTTTTCAGAATTAAAACTGTTTTTTAGTGTTGACAGTAAAAGCATGTTGTTATGTCATTCATGCGGTCATTTTATTTTGGACGTGCTTCGAATAACACAAATTGTCAGCGTTAATTATTGCTTTGTGTTTATATTTTTTGTTTCTAATGTAATGTAATGTATATAATTGTTCGATGGAACATAAAAGAAATGTAGACTTCTTCACTTTAAAGGGTTTATTATGCAAATTACAATTAACTGAATTTATATTGCGAACGTATTATATTTGACGGCGCTCTGTTCGTGAGTGTTCGTAGACGTGTTGTATTGGTGGCAAGGATCGCGGACGTCCCCCGCCGCCCTCGCAGCCCCTTCGGTGGTCCTTGCATATAAAGTAGAAGCGCCGACAATAATGTGGGCGTGTACTTTTCTCCGCGAGCCGTCGATGTTTCATTAATTATAGTTTACAGGCTTTATTTGAATTAAATTGTCAAAAGCATTTACACAAACGGTAAGTTTTGAACTGTTGAAGTGATTAACATATAAGCATGTGTGTTTCTTCATTTGAAAAAAACATATTGTGTACACTTATTAATGTAGCAATGTGTTTTTAATTTGATTTATTCTTTTTTAATTGAAGGAAAAATGCCATTTTTTGTTTGAATAAATGAATTTGATATTCCAATTAATTGTTTTTAATATTTCACTTTATACGTAGCGAAGCACGTACCGGGCCGCTAGTTGAATATAAATAAGCAAGATTTATTTTTGTTTTTCAACTTTAGGCTGTTCTAATTTTTATGTCGGCAGAAAATTGGTTTATTGGCAGTAGACACAATAAGTTTGTCTTTAAAATGAGGTTACGGATCGCGCGAAGTGCTTTTTATTTCGTCCATACTAAAATTTACTGCCCAATTATTTTCGTCTATAGGAAATGTCTATGCTTAATTTAATAAAAAATATCAAAATGACAGCTTCAAAATATGTTTATAGAAAAAACCTTCAATGTTTACCTTAATTTCTGTGATACTACTCATTCTTTATGATTTTTACTTAAAAATACTTTTAGTCGAACAAACCTAGCTAGGTACTTCAACTAAATCAAACACATACTAATTATAATACATATTTAAACTATAAATGTTTATTTTTTGTCTTAAAATACGAAATTTAAACACACACGACACTAATATTTTCAATACCTACATTTATTTTACATAAAATTTCGAAATTGATTTTCTTGGGACTAATTCTACTCGTATTTCACATTAGGTAAGCCTCTTAAAAACTTTAACCAGAGCCGAAAAGAAAAAAGTCAGTTCCCGAGGTTACTTGTCAGTTTCAAAAGACATTAAGCAACGTCTTAGTTCCATAAGACTTTATTAAACTTTGGCTATATCCGAGGCATGATTATCGATAACATCTTGACCTAGTTATTGGTCAGACTCGCGTGCCTAGGCATCGAAGTCTTGATATTGTTGTGGAACAAAGTTAACGGTTTAGTGTAAGCAAAATATTTACGGACCAATTTTATTCCCTTGCGAAAGTCCTCGCAGCTTAAAGCGCATTTACGAGAGTATATTGGCTTTTCGCATTTTGCATGGAATTACCTATATGAATTCTTTCAAACTGGCCGACTAAGTATATGTGTGTGACATATAAACTCGTTTCAATATAGAAGCTATAAGACTGTCATGATGATCATTGCCCATAGCATAATGGAAAACCACCCTAAACATTTTATATCTATCTATATGTGTTACACAATAGCAACGAGGCAATAGCACAAAACAAATATTACGTATTTCATCAAACCGTATATTATCTGAAGCTAATTTATCCCAATTTTCCTTCCTTTCATGTTTCCTGTTTTCTATGTACCTATAGATAATTTATATAAACTGGACGAAATAGGACTGATTCGGAAAACATCCAAAAATAAAACCACAGTAAAGAACCCTTAGAGAATAAATTAGTATTCCATAAAATGGGATGGAGTGTGCGCAAATCCATTACTATGTAACGTTGTGATATATGAAATGTATTCCAGATTTTTGGCTCCACAAGCGCCCCAATCCTTCGGAGGGAATTACGCTAAGCGACTCTGATTTGAAAGCTTCTAGACACAGTCCACATTGTCATATAAGTATGTTTATAAAATTTTACTATCCGATTTAATAATAGTGTAGAAAAATATTACTTTTATAAAATGTAGTTCGCGCGATATTTATGGCTGTAAAATGTTTTAGATCTCAATTCACAATGATTATTAGGTAATATCGTTCAAATGTTCATTTTTTTTATACATTACCCAAAATTTAAAAAAAAAAACATCACATATGGCACCCGACATCAAACATGTGAAAATTTTGTTTTTTACAGAAATTTATTGTAAGCATAAAATAATGCCACTCCAGTGGATACCTAGATAAGAGCATTGGACCATCATTTGGCAATGCGCCCGATTTTTGTTTGTTCCTGAAATAGGAAATGTAATCATGATCGTATAGTATTCCCAATTCACTAGCTTTTGCCGAATACGATATATTGATAAATTGTTACCCGAACAGTATAATGCATTTAAATAATTGGAAAAGGCGTAAATATTAGGTCCTTACATATGAAATTGGCGTTTTGTACGGGAGGAATATACAGTAACTTTTTTTTGTAAAATATATTTAATTAATCAAAGTATGCACCGTTGTTATCTATACACTTTTGCCATCTCATAGCTAGTTCATTGATCCCTTTACTAAAAAAACTATGGGGGCGAGAATCAATAAACTTTTTGAAGGTAGTTTGAACTGCCGCGTCGGACTTGAATTTTTTTCCATGTAAGAAGTTGTCCAAATTCCGGAAAAAATGGTAATAGATAGATAGATAGATAGATAATACTTTATTGTTCCACCATTATTAAAAACACAAAAATACAAGAGAAAAAAAAAAAGTAAAATAGAATGAAACAATGGGCGGCCTTATCACTAAAAGTGATCTCTACCAGGCAACCTTTGGATGGAGAGGAACTATGAACTGCAAGGCGGGGTTGTTTATACAAACCAATTATAAAAGAGAAAAAAAATATACATAACTTTAAACAATAAAATACGTAACAGCAAAATAATATATATATAAATATTAGTATAATACATAAATATTATATTTGAAAGAATCAAATATAAATAACCAACAATAATAAATAAATAAATGCAGCCGGCTAATATCAATATAAAATTCATAGGGACAAATAAAATGCTTTCAAACGATCTTTAAAGATAGGCAGAGATGGTGCATGTCTAACAGTGACCGGTAAGGCATTCCACAGACGAACAGCTTCTACTGTGAATGACTTATCGTAAAACGAACTATTATGAGAAGGGAACATAAGAGTGAGATTTTCTGATGACCTCAAACAGTGGGAATCATTGCCGAGAAAAACAAAACGTTCCTTTAGGTAACGCGGAGAAAAAGAATTAAATAGTATATTATAAAGAAGAGACAGGATGTGCGTATTCCGACGAAGACGAATAGGAAGCCACTTGAGCTTAGAACGAAATTGAGAAACATGATCATATTTGCGCAAACCAAATATAAATCGTATACAAACATTTTGAAGACGCTCAAGTTTATTAAGCTGGTCCTCTGTAAGATCTAAATAGCAGATGTCAGCATAATCAAGAATTGGAAGTAATAGGGATTGAGCTAGAACAATTTTAGTGGCAGTGGGAAGAAAGTTACGGAGTCTTTTTAACGAGGCTGCAGCAGCAAACAACTTTTGGCTAGTAACTTGGAGTTGAGGAACCCAACTCAAGCAGCGATCAATTAAGATTCCTAAATTTTTACACGATTCACTTAAAGGTATTAATACCCCATCTAAATTGACACTAGGAATCGTTCTCCAGTTTACCCTTGAAATCAATCGCGAACTACCCACTATCATCGCCTTAGATTTTGCAGGATTAACTTTTAAGCCAAATTTTTTGCTCCACTCGGTTATAAGGAAAAGATCATTATTAACTACCCTAATACACTCTGGTAGTTCATCCAATGAAGCACTAGAATAAATTTGTAGATCGTCTGCATGTAGGTGGTACGAAGAAGACAGATTTTGCGAGACAGAGTTTATAAAAATTGCGAAAAGAAGTGGAGAAAGGACACCACCTTGAGGGACGCCAGCAGTCGTATCACACCAAGAAGAGAAATCCTCATCCAGGCGAACTCGCTGCCTGCGCCCATAAAGATAACTGTAAAACCAATCGACAACCGCAGGAAATACATTCATTGAGCGAAGTAAGGCCAAGAGAATGTCAAAATCAACCGTATTGAACGCATTACTGAAATCCAGCAATATAAGTACAGTAAGTTTGCCATTGTCCATGGAATGACGTATATCATCAGTGATCTTGACGAGTGTAGTAGTCGTGCTATGGCCCGGGCGGAAACCTGATTGTAAAGGATTTAAAAGATTGTGACAATAAAGGAATTTACTAATCTGGTCATAGACAAGGCGTTCAAGAACTTTAGAAAGAAAAGGAAGAATAGATATAGGTCGAAATTCGGAAAATAATTTAGGACTTGATTTTTTAGGAAGAGGAATAATTTGAGCATCCTTCCAAGCTAAAGGAAAAATGCTGCTATCAACAGAATTATTCAGAATATCACAAAGAACAGGAAGGATAATTTCAAGAAGCGGCACAAGCATATTGCGACTGATACCATCATTACCAACTGCGTTTGACGTGATTGAAAGTATGCTCTTCTTGATGTCACTAGCGGTTAGACGACTGAAAACAAAAGCAGAATGGTCCGGAATTGGTAAGGCTGAGATGTAATTAAGAGTGTTGGCTTTAACTGCCCCATCAATAGACGAAGAAGAAGAGAAATGGAGATTGAGAGAATTTATATCTAAATTAGTGGGAACGGTATCCTGACGTCCTTTACCAATTCCAATAGACCTAAGAAATTTCCAGACTTTAGCTGGATCATTTTTATCTACAGATTCATGAACATGGTGGCGTAATGCGTTCCTACACACCGTATTGCAGCGATTGCGACATCTAACATATTTTTCTCTGGTAAGATCATTGGGACGGCATTTAAATTTATGTTTGGCACTGGCTTTCTTACGCATCAGTAACTTAATGTCATCAGTAAGCCAAGGAGCAGGAAGGTGCTTTAGTTTAATGGATCGCAATGGTGCATGCTTGTCATATAATTGCATTAAGATTGAGTTAAAAATTTCCACCTGATCGTTAACCGAATCTGCCTCAATAACCGGGGACCAATCAATGGCGCGAGCATCACTAAGAAATGCGTCATAATCCATACCACTAAAATTGCGCTGAAGGATAATTTTAGGCTTTGCTTTAGGAGGACGAATCTTATATGACAGGAATATCAGATCATGATAGGAAAACTCTTCGGCCGCACATTGACCGTGCTTAGCAACATGCTGAGAGGAAGATACAATTGCCAAGTCAAGAAGGAGGAAGGAGTAGAGTTAGGAAAGTGATGAGTTGCACCAAGAGGGAGAATATACATGTTGCAGGAACTAACGACAGATTCTAATAAAGAAGTACGGTAATCTGTTGGAGCAAGGTCCGGGGAGTAAGGTGGAAGTCACAGACATTCCAATTGTAGCTCATCTAACTTAGTGGTTGTTTGTTGTGCAGTGTGTGGTCTTGCGTTGTCGTGAAGCAGCAGTGGCCTAGAGCGATTGACCAATCTTGGTTGTTTAGCAGCTATTTCTTCCTTCATGGTTTGCAGTTGCTGACAATAGATATCTGCCGTAATCGTTTGGCCATATTTTAGAAAGCTGTAGTGAACGACACCGGCGCTAGTCCACCAAACACTCACAAGTATCTTTTTCTGAGTCAATTTTCGTTTAGGGGAGGATTTGGCTGGGTCTCCAGGGTTCAGCCATTGCGACGAGCGCTTCCGACTATCGTACAGTATCCACTTTTCATCACAAATAATGATTCGATTTAAAATCCCTTCATTATTGTGTCGGTTGAGCAAAGTAACACAACAGTCGACGCGTGTTTGCAAGTTCGATTCACTCAATTCATGAGGTACCCATCGTTCAAGTTTTTTTACTTTCCCGATTTGCTTCAAGTGGATTAATACAGTTTTATCACTTACCCCGAAGCCTGCAGCTATGTCTGAAGTGCTTTGTGATGGATCCACTTCCACAATAGCCTTTAATTCTTCATTTTCCACTTTGGTCTCCGGCCGTCCACGGGGTTGGTTCTGAAGGTCAAAATTTCCAGAACGAAAATGTTGAAACCAAAAACGTACCGTGCTTTCTTTTGCGACACCAGCGCCGTACACATTCATTAATCCTTCGAGCTGTTTCTGCACTACACTGGTGCCACGGTAGAACTCGTACTCGTCAATATACCGATATTTCATGTTTTCCATTGTGCGGTAATAAGCGACGCCGAAGAAAGAAATAACGACGAAAAAACAAATGAATGACTGTTTTCAAAACTCAAATGTACCAGCTAAATGAATTTATAAATTTGAATTTGGACTTCTTAACCAAAGAGGAGATATTTCAGATCAAAATGGTCAGTACGACAAAACGCTAATTTCATATGTAAGGACCTAATAATTGCCGTTAATTTGTGCGAGATAGGTCCAATCTGGAAAAAGCTTATTTAATTTTCCCAAATGCAACGACAGGTTTTGAGGGACAATACTATAAGTTCTTTAAGTTTTCAACATGCATGTCTTTAAGTTGAAAACAGTTTAACTTGGCACAATTATAACATAGACTGTAACTTATTCTTAATTAAACATAGATATAAGCTTTTTTGATCCTAGTATAAGTGTCAGTATTTTTCCAGCCAAGGTTACTTACTTACATTTTAATAGTAAACAGTTGTCCAGTTTTCTGCAATACTCGTAGGAAATTACAAAACAAGAAATTGGCAGTGGTCCCTTACTCATCGTGTTATACATAACTTTAAGAGAATTCTAAACGACCAAAGTTCTTAAAAGTATATAGGAAATTTATCGTTCATGCCTTTGTTTGTGCGAATTAAAATATACAACGGTGACTTTTATTGCTTTATGCAAAAAAAATATGTTGAGAAAGTCTTGTAATGTTAAGTTTGATTTAAGTCTACAAATTTTAAATGTTTTGATACGTGCTTGAGTTATTGTTTATTCCAGGCCAAAATTTTCAATCAAGCCGTCTGACTGTTATAGTTCTAAAGTTTGGACTGCTCCTGATAATTACCAGATAAATAATCAAACGTTAGACCAATGCCTTCCGATCAACAGCAAAACTGCAGAGTTTAACTCCTAAAAAGATCATCAACATCATCATAATCAGCCGGAAGACGTCCACTGCTGAACATAGGCCTCCTCCTTAGAACGCGTAAATGAACGACAATTGGCTATTTATATCCACCGGTTACCTGCGACGCGCACAATGTCGTCTGTCCACCTAGTGGGAGGCCTGCCAACGCTGCGTCTTCCGGTTCGTGGTCGCCACTCGAGAACCTTTCTTGTCCAACGGTTATCGGTTCTTGAAGCGATGTGGCCTGCTCATTGCCACTTCAACTTGCAGATTCTGAGAGCTATGTCAGTGACCTTAGTTCTTCGGCGAATCTCCACATTTCGGATTCTGTCGCGCAAAGAAACTCCGAGCATAGCTCTCTCCATGGCTCGTTGTGTGACTCTGAACTTCTCTGAAAGGCCAGCCGTTAGAGACTACGTCTCAGTACCATATGTCATCACTGGCAACACACACTAGTTAAAAACCTTCGTCTTCAGGCAGTGCGGTATTTCGGACGCTGCCCATCCGAGTTGGATTCTTTGGGTGACCTCTTTGTCGAAGTTGGACCGACCTAACTGGTTATACGACCTAAAAAGATAATTTACTTTAAATAATTCCACCTCTAGCAAAATTCAACTAGACTAATGATACGGCCGTCGTATATTAGTTAAAAGTAGACTCGTTTCATTAAAACTTTTACCTTTGATGGTTCAGCGATACTGAACTGCACTCGGTTACTACGTAGAACTTTTTCAGCGGAGGGAAAAAACAACGGTTCCAGGGTTGAAAGTTTTTGTACCATGTTACAATTGCTCGCAGATCCACCTGCAGGAGAAAATTGTAGAGTAGAAAACGTAGGCAAGCTAAGCAAATAAACAGAAAGACCAGCCCCTACTAAACATTAATTGAAATCTGTGTTTATACCTACGGGTGAATAGAAACAGTAAACACTTTAACCATTTAATCATAGCCATGTAGAAGTCACGTAAGTAACAATATCGCGGATTTTAAACGACCAGAGACCATCGGGTGCCACCAGAGTTGTAGTAGTGGAAAAATCACTCTATCACAAATGGTGCTTCCAGAATTGTTATGCGAAATAATAATAATAATATCCTGGGACAATTCACACACGGTCATCTGATACCAAACTAGGCAGAGCCTGTACTATGGAAACCAGACAACTGATACTAATACATATATACTTTTTTTTTGTAAATACATACTTATATAGATAAAACACCCAGACACTTGGTGGGAATCGAACCCACGACCTGTTGGGTAGCAGACAGGGTCACTAACCACTAGACCAACGGGCCCACTACTACGTTGATAGCGAAACCTAAAAATATAAGTCTGAATATAATAATAACTACAACCCCAGTGTTGCGGTTATATTATATTCATTTTGGTCCAGACTACTCCAGACCCTTGAATGTTATTTCAGCAGCAGCTTAAAACAATAATGTAGAATATAAAATAGACCCATTCCATCCACATGCCGCTTTTATCACTAAGAGCATCGAACTACGTATAGTACACCATATTTCATAAAAACCCATTTCAAATTGTCCTTAGTGTCGCATAGCGCTGAGCTAACCTAGATTTTATCATTCGCGTTCCCGTTCCATTTCTACACTTAGGAAAATTCTTGGAAGCCATTGGACGTTGAACTGACACCTAAAAAGCAGTTTAAAGAAAATATGGCGCCGTTGTCGTAGTTATGATGGTGAAATATCCTTTTTTTGAAATTACAGGGTGAAGTCGGCAATTTTTGGCCATACAATTTGGAGCTTGTCTACAACAGCATCTGTGTATCATACCTAAAACAGCAGTGAACAGCAAATAGTATCATATATTCAATTCAATTCAGATAATTCAAATCAAATAATTTTATTTCAAACTTTACAAGTCCATATTATTAATAACATTATTATTTTATTTGATAGGGGAGGGCGCATGTCGATCGTCACATTGTTTTAAAAAAGGACAATAAACTCTAGACTCTAAATAGCTCATATATAAGCTCAGACTTATATTGAATTCCAATCGCAATTCTCTGATTTACTAGGTGATAGGCCCATTGTGCAAGCGACCAGTCAGTGTGCTAGAGATAGTTCAGGTACTGTAACTGGTGATATTTTGGACTCAAGAGCCATAATAACTAATACCCAAACATTAATTAAGTCTCTTGAATCTAAAAAGTCACTAGCGGAAGGTCTAGTTGCCCATAATAAAGCTCTGAAGAGAACCCTCTTAAAAAAGTTTTTTTCCATAGTTCCAATTTTGTCGTTGCATTTTTAAATAAAATGTTTTTATTTAAATCACGGCAGAACCGTATATTAATTTCTCTTGCTCTTATTTTGAAACAGAATTTCTAGCATTTCAGCAGATTGCTGAAATGGATTAAGTTGAGATTGTTGGTAAAATATTTCACACTTTCCAGTAAATATAGCTTGGAAATACAAAATTTATTTACATCGATTGAAATAATACTTATCTATATTCCTGTTTGATACCAGCAATGCAAAAAAAGAAGTATTGTAAGTTAGAAGTGTCCCTAAGGATCGTCAAGATTTAATCTACTTTCATATGAAAAAAAGTATGAAATTCCGTTTATTTGCTTAGAAGTTTCGTTGCCACGAACGAAACTTCTAAGCAAATAAACGGAATTTCATACCTTTTTTCATATGAAAGTAGATTAAATCGATCGTCAAGATTTAGTTATGTATAATCTTAGTTATGTATAACATTTTATTAAGAGTTCTTTTGTTATTTCATTTACGGCTACATCACTTAAAAAGAAACATGCTCGAGCACTATTTTTAAATAGAGTAATAAATCCTTTACTTGTGTCATTTCATTCATATTTTTACATGCATCACCTTCTATCTTATAGACAGTTATTTTAGACTGATCTCTCCCTGGCTATCCATCTTTCTTCCCATTAGACTATGAGAGTAAGGCTAGTAAACGTTTGTGTGAAGTTTCCTTGACTTGGTATTTATCACTTGAGATTGTAATGGAACTTTTATTATTATACGCTACCCACTTAAGTAACTTTACCCACATTTTTTGTGTCGCTATTATCATATAAGCTCACTTAAAAAAGGTTTCCAGATGGTTACGAATTCAGTCAATGCGCAAAATAGTTTTCACAGAAAAATGAGTTCACACCGCCAAGAAATTTTTCAGCGTCTTTCTTCAAGTTTCGCTAAAACAAATTGCAAATTAAGTCGACCATTTCTCAATTTTTTTCTCAACGAAAGTGCGTAGGATTACTTTCAATGCCTTTTTATGGTTAAAACGTACTTTGGGAATCATTTGCTGATCAGAGAAACATAATATTTATTTTTCATTTTCATCCACATTATCCTATAAATTTTATTAGAAAGTCTTTCCTAAATTATTAAAATAATAAATTAATATTTAATTAAATTAAATTAATATTTACTTATTTTAAAGCAGCAGGCCTGCACTCTTTTACAAAGCATAATATTTTGGACACAATGATTTTAGTATTAGGTTCTCTCTTAAAAAAAAACACTATCTAATCACTGTTCTTACGCCAAACATATCAAATTATTATATAATAAAGGTCAAGGTAACCAAAGAAATACAAGCACGGCATTTAACTATTAGACATTATACACTATTAGACAACATGTCAAAAGCGACCGTTTATCCTGAAAAATAGAGCATCATTTATTACTATAAAGCTAAGAATTGTTTCTCAAAAAATAACTCCAGTAACTTTCGCAAAAGATAGTAATGAGTTGACTTACATATTTAATGGATAAACACACATTCCCTTATTCTCATAAACAGGTCACTAAAAACAACATAAAACAACTTGAGCAATTCAGTTCGCGCACAACAGTTCTGTAAAAGAAAACACCAACAAAAAATATATCGTTGATGTTAATCTATCAACTTCAGAACGAACTATCGTTTATACTCGTTCGGCCTACATCAGCTTTATGGTTTCATGTGTCACGAGAAAAGATACTTGATAAACCTTTTTTTCTCATAAGAAACCATTTTTCACCAGCACTGCCTAGGGCCTGGGAATATCACTTCTATTTTTGTAAGAGTGACGGGGATAAATAAATCTTGCTAATATTCCGGCGATGAAAGGAAAATAGAGTGTTTAGGGTTAGGGATATATATTTGGAGAGTTAGTTTAAAAAAAGATTTTGGAAATTGAAATGAAAGACTCGATCTAGTTTTGTGCAAAATTCTTTGAATTATACTAAATTGTACACACCATTTGCATTGATTAATTATGTCCCAAGTCTGCAAGTCTCTTTAAATACATTTACCTCATTTTTTTTGACAATATCACAACACAATACATCATAAAGAAATATTCATAAAAACACATTGTTGGAACATTATTTCATCCTAATATTGTTATGTATTCACAGAACATAACCATTACTCCTTTTGTGGTGAAAATAAACATTGTATAAGCTTTCTCTTCAATAGGACAAGGAAAATGTGGTTTTGCTGGATAGCAATGTGCTTTGAGATTACGGGGAATCGACCGGAATTCCCATATAAATACTGGGATATTCGAAGTCACAGTGTTAAAACTGAAGAATCAACTACATCCTTATTTTCATTTATATAAACTTAGAATAGAATAGAAATAAATTTATTTAACGACATAAAATAACAATTGGTAGGTACATATAAAATAAAAACAATCAGTCGTTAAAAAGGAGCCCACTCAGCATTATGCCGCGACACCTATTTGGCATCACGACGCTGGTCTTCCGTGGACACCTCCGTAGTAGTTACATAAAGCAATTACACCGCTCTTATTGCATAATTTACAGCACAACTATGCAAAGAAACAACATTTAAAGATATGTTATTAAAATTATAAAAGTGCGCAGACAAACGTAGGTGGCACATTCACTATGTTTCTAGTTTTAATAATTAAGTAATAAATTAAAAATAAATTAAATTAAATTACTGCCAGTTAATGAGAATATATATTTTGCTGTAACAAAAGATATTTTTTATACTTACATTTAAACGTAGCAATTGTTGCAGAGTTTCTTATCGGTGGAGGCAAATTATTCCAACATTTACTGGCCGCATACCGAAAACTACCACGAAATATAGCCGTTTTATGTCTAGGACAAGCAATGCGTGTAGCCAATCTGACCGGACGTTGTGAAAACTGAATTTTATTAAACAAATACGGAGGTGACTTGGTTTTCACAACCCCGAAAAGGAGACAGGCAAAATGAAATGAACACCTAGGTTTCTAGCTTCTTCAGTCTGTTCAATGAATGTACCACAAATTTGTATTTTAGGGACATAGGTATTTATTTTCTGCCTTTGTAATTTCGAACCTAAGACAAGAAATTTTGATTTCGACGGATTTAAAACCAGACAATTTTTATTAGACCACTCATTAATATTATCTAAATCTTCATTTATTCACTGACTGCCTCTAAAGTATCATTTGGCTTAAAATAATTATATATTTGTAGGTCATCGGCATAAATGTGATATTTACAATGTCGAATACAATTAATAATATCTGCACTATATAGTATAAACAAAATTGGACCTAAAATGGATCCTTGTGGAACGCCAGGATTTATTGGTAGGGAATCAGAGACTAAACTTTCACCCGTATCACTACTTATTTCAACCCGCTGAGAACGACCAGTAAGGTAACTGGAAAACCATCTTAGCGCTAAATCGTCAAAACCATAGTATGCCAGCTTGGACATAAGAAGGTTGTGATTAATGGAGTCGAAGGCACGGGAAAAATCCAGTAACACCAATATCGTTCCCTCTCCTGCGTCTGCTCCAGTTAAGATATCGTCCACAACATCTATCAGTGCCGTTGCTGTGCTGCGACCAGCACGGAAACCCGACTGCTTCTCCGGTAAAATATTATTAACAGTTAGAAATTCTATTATCTGCTGAGATACCACTTTTTCTATTATTTTAGACATAAACGGTAGTATACTAATGGGCCTTAGGTCTTTTAATCCAGTTATATTATTACTTTTGGGAATTGGCTTAACAAGAGCTTCCTTCCAGGTGTTAGGGAAGATACCCGTTTCTAAAGACTTATTGACGATAGCAGTAATGACACGTAATGTTCGTGGCAGTGTCAATATAACCATATCTCGAGTTATCCCATCAACACCCTGAGCATTGGTTGCAACGTTTACGATAATCTTTGAAATAGTAGTCTCGTCTACCGTTTTAAGACTAAAAGACGCCGAGCTAAATCGATTGTACTCAAAAAAGGTAAGTTCTGATAGATTTGTTAAGTTATTTCCAGGAACATTAAGAAAATGACTGTTAATTAGATTAGGGTCACATATATTTGGTGGCAAAAGTCAGCCACGTTCCTTTTAATATTTTTCCAAAGCTCACGTGGTTTCTTCATGTTATTATTAATGTTATAACGATAAAAAGCGGCCTTCTCATTGAACATAGCTTGAGTTACAAGAGTTTTCATCTCCTTATATTTTTCTTTGTCGGATTCTAGTTTCGTAATGCGACTTTTTTCGTGTGCTTCATCTCTTAGCCTCATTATTAACTTTATGGTAGGTGTAATCCAGGGGTAAGATTCACTTTTAATGAGATAATTTTCTATAGGTGCATGCGTATTAATTACATGTAACATGTATTTTCTAAATGCATCTACAGAGTCATCTATGTTATCATGCAATAGACGCTCCCAATTAATTACTTCTACAAGTTTGTTAAATTCCTCAAGATTAATATCCTTTAGTGGCCGATTGCATAGCCGTTTAGGGGGTAAAATAGGTTTCTTAATATCTATAATACAAGAAATGAATGCATGGCTACTCAGATCACGGATATAGTCAACTGACACATTACAAACTCTAGTAGTACTACAAATTAAATCCAATAACGTCTCCGAATGATCAGTGAAATGAGTTGCGCTGCTTACATACTGATTAAGATTCACGCACTGTAGGAAACTAGTTAGTTTTTTAGTATTTGGATCATTAGGAGAAAGCAAATTGATATTAAAATCACCCATAAGTATTATATGATCAAAGGTAGAAAGCGAGCACACTGACTCTGTCAAAGCATCAAAAAACGTATCTACATTTAACCAAGGTGGACGATAGGCAGTGCCCACCGCAATTCGTATACCACCAAGCGTGATGCTCAGCCACATTTGCTCAACCATGGGCGTATACGGCAGTTGGATTTGCCGCGCATGTATACCACGCCGGAGATAAAACCCGACGCCGCCACCGCGCAATCGCACACTAGCAGGCCGAGGTATGTGACGTAACCGGTAGCCGGGGGGTAACGGTGCACGCCTTTCCTCGCCCTCCGCTAACCACGTCTCGTTAATGGCTAAGACGTCCACTTCATGCCGTTCAAATGCTAATTTCCTCATGGCGTGAACCAAGTGAACCAGGATTTAACAAACCTAAAGACAATTTTTTATTTTTTATAAATTTAACAAAGAAGGAAAAAGTTATCATAACCAATTTTAAATTACTAAGGTACATCTTAAATAAAGTTATATGTCGTTTATTTAAATAGGTTAAGGCAATAAGAACAATATTTATGTACGCCAATTTACAATGACTTCGGCGCACTTGGCGTGATAGATAAATAGGTAAAGTTATAATCAACCTGTGTAATGTGGCTTGTTGTTGTTCTTGTTCATAACCCTTTTTTTTTTGACGCGGTGGAAATCTTCGAAAGATCCCCGGGAGCTGTGGGGCTCGACCGGGGTATGTGGGATTCTTACCCATTAAAACCCCCGCGGCTGTCGCATCGGCACATGAGAGGGCCAGGGCTCTCCGGTTGGATCTGCACCAGGGGCCCCTACGGTGCTCATGGGGACGGGGGTCCCAACCCCGCCGCCGTCATCCTCGGAGTCGCCGCCGTACTCAATGGACGTTCTAAGGGCCCACACCCCGAACGTCCAGCGACTCCGAAGGTAGTTCTTAACATATGATATGCAAAGGAAGCAAAAGATGTACATACGGATAGTGTCGTGGGTTACTCAAAAGTTTTTGCAAAACAAAAATATACTCGTACCACAAATTATAATTGATTAATACCTGTCTTTGAAAAACACTCTCATAAGCTTAAACCATACGCTTCAGCATACAGTTCAACTGTTTTATGAAATGCAGCTAATGCATATTCCAATAATTCAAAATTATTTTCCTTTAAGTAGATTTTTGTTATTGGGAATAAGTCACACGTTCACAATTTGGGACTATGGGAGAGAATGGCCGAAAAAGTTTGACAAGTTTGTTTTCCCTTCTTCCGGTTATCTAGTAGTGTTGTTAAATCTGGTGTCAGAACTTCTAGTAAGCATTAAGTTTATGGCATTTAATGCTTTTTCAATCTCGTACACAGATGATACCAAATAACCCGTATATTCTGGTATAAAGTCGTAAAAATGTTGCCCACATTTCGCTCTCTTTACTTAAGTAAGCAATGGTTCGTTAGAAACATCTACACTGTCAACAGACGCTTGGTTCATTTAAGATTCATCCCCCGTAATGATATTGTTAACTCGCTCAGACGAGCCTGCATCAAACTGTGCTATAATGTCACGGGGCCGTTCGACACGAGCCTGCTTCAGCGTTCAGTTATCGTTTTCTCCTACTACTTTTGTATAGTTAGCGCTAGAAGAAAGACATATCGTGTGGCTGCGACGCTCTTGCAAGACGTAGATTTTATCATCTGGGTGTAGCCTACCATACATCAGATGATTATGTACAGCTCCAAGCTAGCTCAATCGTGGCGTACCTTAAGGAACTCTGCGATAGATCAGCAGCAGTGTAAGGGCAAGCACGATGGATCCAACGGGTGCTATTCTTATTTCGACGTCCCACCCTGTTGGAATTAATTCTGATCTTTTCTTTATTTGAAACACTAAACTTAAGAATGTTCGTTTAATAAATATTCTTCAACTACATTATTATATTTTGTCAAACTCTCTATGCGCAAAGACGACAAACAAATCCGTAAGACCTCAAATATTTTATCAAACACGTATTCGATACATAGCCTTGTAGAAATCTTATTTTTTTTCTACTATCTAAAAAAAAGAAAACGCATTAGGATTTATAACATGAGAGTGGACATAGATAAAGATTCTTAGAAAAGAAATTCTATAAACTTTGAACCTTAGGGTCAAGTGGCTACAGATCGCGTTCCTTTGAAATATAATTAGAACATTGAATAGACAGATAAGAGGCTATACCTGATTCAATTTGTGAGATAAGGGTAGGTTTTTTTCTTTCTAAATAGGTTACTGTTATATAAAGTATATATATTGGGAGATCTTAATGCCTTTTTATTTACCCACGAAGAAACGAAAACAAGATTTTTAGCATAATGAACATTTTACAGTTTGTAGGATCGGTGGTCACACAAGACCTCCGGCATGAGCTGAGTGCGTCCTTTTGTGACTGACATGGATATGTGTTTTTGTTTTCTGTATTTCTTGTTGTTGTTTGTTACTTTTTTTGTGTGTGTTGTTATTACTTTTCGAACTTGTGTTGTATTAATTACCTATCTATGTCAGTCAAATAAAATTATCTTTCTTTCTTTTTTTTTTCTTTCAACGTCAGGCAACGTTAGTCCTTAGATGGGTGCTTTGGGGGGCACGTAAAAAGTCGGTCCCGTCCCGGTTATTGTCATCTAGGCAGCAGTAGTTAAGTTAGAGGCCTAAGGACTGAAACTCTGACACCAGGTTGGCCACTAACCATACGACATATAAAATAGTATCAGCTTACTGCCTTGTACGGTACGCATGTTGCCGTACGGTTGTTGTGCAGGTTGCTTTGTCAAGTACAACATTTCGACACCGATCGTTGATGGAAGAAAGTGAATAGACTGAAATGTAGACTCGTACCACTGGCTCACCACTACACCCGCCCCGAGCGCGGGCACGTCCTGTCCGTGCATTGTCACCAGACCGACTACCCCTGACATCTCCGCGTCTCAACTGGTGTACATGAGACAATGTATATATCTATTAGATAGATACAAACAAACACTGACTTTTCTATTTTCAAGTCAGGCATTACGCTATTGAGTTTTCAAAATATACTTAATTATTTTGTATTCTCAAACTGACATGGTCTTTGAGTTAATAAGAAAACAATTTTGATGAAAGCTTAAATTTATAAATATTAGATTAGACGTAGCCTCCCATTTGTGATAACAGTAAAATTCCTAGAAACGAACATAAATCATACTACATCCAAGTCGAGGACACGAATTATGCGTTAGCACGCATGTTGACTCAAATCAGATCGCATTATTTATTGTACGCACGAAGGCTTGAACACGCAAAGTGATATTAAAAAAGTATTATAATTAGAATGTTTTATACTTTACACGTAATATACGTACTTCACGTAATATAAGCATATATTTATGATTGAAATTAATAACTGACCCAGATTACCAATCTTAGAGGCCTCATTTTTCATTAGAATAGGTAACCATAATCGGCGGGCCCAAGCCACCTGCCAAGCGTGGGGATTAACCCCTCCCTTATAAGGGGGAGGGGGGGGGGGGGCTTTTGTTCAACAGTGGACGTTTATCGGCTGTTGATGATGATGATGAATCGGCGGGCCTATTGGTCTAGTGGTTAGACACCCTGGCCGCTACCCAATAGGTTGTGGGTGCGATTCCGAGTGCGGTCACTTTTCGTGTAATTATATGCTATAAGAGTTCATGGTAACGCCCCTGGTCATTTTTTGACCTACTTCTCGTGAGACTATCGACCGAAATCACAATGCCTGTAAATGATTTCAAGCATAAATAAAAGTTTGACTTATGGGCGCATAAGGTTGAAATGAGCCCTTTAACTTATTTACAACGAGACAAGTATCACAAAGAGCTTGTTTATTGTTTTGTTTTATCTTGATGTTGTTATCCAATTAGCCGTAATAGCTTCACTTGCGAAGCGGGATACAGATAAATACTTAAACAGGTAAAGGAAAATTAATAAATGTACGTTGAGTTTAAAAAGATACAGTAAGCTAAATTGAAAAAGACAATATGTCTTCTGTATTATGTAAAACTTTCTAATAAGTCCCTGTTTTATGGTACCTATAAAATAAAGTTACTTATAAATAAAACTTTATCAAAAGTAGCCCAGTGGTCGAATTTTTTGATAGAATTGCTTTGCCAAGGTTATCGGTGCTTGGTATCCGAATATATCAATATTGGAAATCCGTAAGGTCCAATAGCTTGAAGTAAAAGTTAGACAGACGCAATAAAAGATTACAGAGCAATCGTATCCGTTCGAACAGGAAAGCGTTACGCCGCCGTCGCCGGTCTCATGGCCACACTGACGTCACTGAATAAAAGAAGTTGTCAACTTAATTATAGTTTAGTTACTTAATTTAGTATCTACTAATTGTAGTTTTTTTAATGTTGTGTTTTATGCTCTATTTTTCTTGACAATGTGATGGTTGAATCGATGGTGCGTGCGATAAGCTGCGGGCGATTTGTGTGGACCGAACAACGAAATTCACAGATAGGAAAAAAAGAGAACAGGGCCTCTCTTTGCCCTACAGTGGGGTAGAGCAGGCTAATAAGACTTTTGCTAGTTTACTTACTTGTTGGGGTATCCACCTAGATCTCTTTCATCATCATCAGCAGCCGATATACGTCCACTGCTGAACAAAGGCCTCCCCCTTAGGAGGGAGGGGTTGCCATAATCTCCACTTGGCAGGATCGCTGGTAGATAATCCTATAGAAAGACGCTGCGGCTCGTCTTCTTGATTCCCCTTAGTCGCCTCTTACGGACACCCAACAGGAAGAGATGGGTGGGGGGGGGGGGGGGGGTGATATTGTTACCCGGACACGGGCAACAACGGCTACGGGGGGGGGGGGGGGGTTGTTTCACAAGGATAGATTGCATGATCTGCAGCATAGATATTCTGTTCGACCGTTGCTTCGCTTTAAAGACTGTCAAGCGTGATCTGGCTTCATTCAACATTAAGCACGGTGGATAGGAGAAGCTCACAGGTGATAGGAACCAGTGGAAGAATTGTGTTAAAGTTCATAAGATTCACAATAAGGCCTGGTTTGATAGTCTTGATATAAGGATAGCGAAACGGCACGTCAGTGATGGCGACATCAATCCATCTGTCGCAACACACATCTGCTCAAGATCTCGATTGGATTATTTAGCCATCATAGAAACTGTCAAATGTCACATACACACACGCACTGTTTTACAATATATCATCACTATCACTATCACTACATATTATAAAACAAAGTAGTCCGCCGCGTCTGTCTGTCCCTATGTATGCTTAGATCTTTAAAACTACGCAACGGATTTTGATGCGGTTTTTCTTAATTGATAGAGTGATTCAAGAGGAAGGTTTATATGTATAATACATGCATAATATAGCAGAGAAACACTGATAATTTTAGAGGTTTCTAATGTGATGACGTAAACAAACACGCATGGTGGGAGAAGAGAAAGGGGAACCTGAACCCTCTCTTCAGAGAGAGGACAACGGCGAGAAGAAGAGGTAGAGTGTGACGGGTACCGAAGCGAGAGGGGGAATGAGAGAGGAGAGAGAGCATAGAATTAGATTTTTCTTATAAGAGAGAGTGATGGAGAGAGAAATAAATCAAGGGAGGAGAGAGAAATAGGGAGCAAAATGTAATAAAAGCGCGGATAGTAGCCAATATGCAGGGTGTAAGGGAATACGTTCTGAAATTTTTTTTACAAGATAGGGAAAATGACAAATGACTAACTTGTTAATTTTTGAGCATGTAATGAATACGTGCGGAATAATATTTATTTTTCTAATTACATTGCTAATTTCAATCAAGCTGCCTGGCAAACGTGAAGATTATGGCAACCCCTTCCTTCTAAGGGAGAGACCTTTGTTCAGCAGTGGACTGGAACGGCTGCAGATGATTGCTAAATTTGCACAAATAAGTAATTAATTGTTTTTCAATGAAATTAGGCTTTATTATTATTCCAATGATGATGTTATCCTAATTTTATTAAAAATAGCGGCATTTTTTTTGGAAATCATGAAATAGCCGATGAAAAATTTCTACACTAGAATGTCCAGTATCATGTACTGGATCCCTAATATCGGTTTTCGGTCGATGTCCCTTATACCCAGTATAGGTCTTCTGTCGCAAAGAAAATGTTCGGATGTTAAGGCACTGTAGATAAGAACATTTTCTGGGATCAATATGGTTTAAGACCAAGGTCTTTCACGAAAGGCCTTTGCGCAGCCACATCGCTTGCCACTAGGCGAATGCCTCGCAAGTCATTCTGCTTACATTAAAAAAATGTGTATTAAAATTGTCACTGAAATGTTACTAGGCAGCCAATTTGCTGAACTGAAATCGTTCAATGAGTTCTAAACTTATGTAATCATTTCTGATTGAATAAGCAACAATATTTCGTATAAATAGCGACGAAGACTTAAGACAAGAGCGCAATTAGCGTTGTTACTGTACCTATACAAAGACCCACAAAACAACAAATTATTCGGATATCGTCGTGAATAAAATTTTAGCATAACAAACGTCCCGGGCGAGCTCCCGGGATGGTTTAATTGTCGGAATGTTATTGATGTGCGATACCACGCAGCGGGGGGATCGCGAATCCCGGGAATAGCTTGTTGTAGTTAGGTATCGCACTTACATGAACCAAAAAATATATGACACAAAAGATCTACGATAATGCAGTCTGTACCTATATCAAGGCAATCTCTTGCAAAAGTTAACATAACAGAGATCCTCTTTTAAAATACTGGTTTAAATATGGTTTAAATAGATATTGCAAGCATTTTTGGCGGTCACTGACTTACTCGCATGCCCACGGGCAAAATTACATCCAAAAAAATATAGCAGTTCCAATGATATTATATACAAATATTATTGACATGGAACTGCCATGTAAAATATTAAATATTATTTTGCTTCGCTTAAACTTTTAAATCAAGTAAGATTAAAGCAAAATTTTTAGTAATCAACCATTGAAAGTAACAGTTTTCGCTTAAGCAGTTTATTCTCTCTCTCTGCCAGTCCGACTCTCATTACTGAAGATCGTAACTACGTTTGACATGATTATGTGTGTAAGCTATTGTCCGCTACCACTGAGCCCGATCTTCTACCAGGCGAGGAGCAGTTCTGACAGGTCGCTCTAGTTCTTCGGAGATTTGGTTCAACCACTGCTTCGCACTTCCTTAATCGTCCTCCTTAATTCGCTCCCCTTAAATCACAAACTCGCTTTCCTTCTATTTTTCTATCGACACCAGTTTTTCTATGTGCTAGCTTATTTTTTTATTTTTTTTACTATTTATATGCTAGTGCTTAACTGTAGTCCCACCTCATGGAAAGCGGCGACGCAATGGAGGATGGCAAAACACACTAGCTTCTTAAATGCCTATTCACTCTTACGCCCGGTTTCCGAAAGGATGATCAACGCAAAAATCAACTAACAAGATGTCAAATCTCCTGTCAAGCGTATTTTGGGTTGCAGAAAGCATGATCAACTATTTTAATTTGAACATCCTGTCAGTTGACACGGCTGTTAAATTTTGCTTCAGAAAGTTCATGTTAAAGCCAATTTGGGTTTCTGAAAGGCTAATTAAGCCATGATCAAAGATTATTCTCTTGTCAAAATACAATGTCAACTAATCGGTGATGGTCGACAAATTAAGTATTAAATTATACTATTTGTTTTGGATAATCTACCAGTTTATGACAGATTATGTAATTATTAGGTATAAAAGGTCCTTTGCAACAAAAATACAAAGATTGTATTAACAATTGCTACTTTTGAAATTTACGATAGTGAAATGCGCACTCCACATCCGCGCGGGATGAAAGCCCACGAAATAAGAGTGTGGAGCAGCTTGACAACGAAAAATATTTAGTCTATGGGGTACCACTGGTGCTTTTTCTTCGAATCGTGACACAAGGCGAAGGACAAAAAATACTCTGTTTCTTTCTATCACATGTAACCTTTATAAATGCATTCTTTTCTTGTGCGAATGTGAAGGAAAGTGACCATCCCTCCTGTAGATCATCCATCTATGGTTACAGATTATAATATCTTTGAATTGAATGAGCTATTGAATGAAATATTGAACTAAATAGGCAATGTAGCCATACATAAATAATATTCTTCATGTCAAATTAAAATGATCATAGATTAGTAATTTTTTCTATAATTAACGTTTCAGACACCCGAATTGATTTGAACAAGCTGTCAAGTTAACAGTCATGTTAATTGAATATCCATTTGAATAGCCTTTCAGAAACCAGGCGTTAGTCTTGAAGACACCCACGTTATATTCGGGCGGGAAAATCGACGCAGGCAAACTGTTCCAGTCCTTAGCTGTCCTTATTATAAATGAAGAAGCAGACCGCTTAGTCCGTACTGAAGGCACTTTCTTTATTTTAATTAAGTCTTTTGATTAAGGTTGCTATAAATGAATAATCATCGAATCTCTATCAGATTGACTAATTAGGATATCCTTGAAACCCCATTAATACAGACTTACGACATATTAGGGAAGAAACGAAAGTTTCTACGCGTAATTTTATGAAGGCGTGACCGCCACGAATCGCACCGTAAAACCTGACAAATACCTACTTTACTCGTATAAGGTGACCGTAATAAAACGGCGAGATTGGGAGTGTTCGGACGGTGCGCAGATTTTTTATCTTGCTGATGGTGGTCAATAAGTCACGATGTTAATGTGTTTGTGTTTTGTCGACTGAGTGGCGCTGTTTTTGTTAGAACAACAACAAATCTAGTGAATAAAAATGATACTTGTGCAATCAATGATATTTTTCATTTTATTCATTTTCAGCAATTGAGCACAGGAGGCGCCTTACACATCTTTATTTCCTCACAAAAAGCCTCTACGTATTGGATTAGTCCCCAGGCAAGTCTAATAAAAGACCGGTCAAAGCCCAAAATATCAAAAGATAAAATCTTTTTTTTTTTAAATTGAACCGGCTTCAATATCACTGAAAAGTATAAAATAATTTAAATATTATAGAAGTTGGTGTTAGCGTACCTGCTGGGTATATTTGGCACCAACTTCAATAATAATGAAATTATTTTATTCTCTTCAGTGATATTGAAGTCGGTTCAATGTTTTTTTAAAGTTTTTATTTTAAACTTTTTAGTGATATGTTCATATATAAAGATTGAACCATCGAAGACCGTAAAATGATCTAGGTAGGTTATGATCACATTATCGTCTACATAGTTTTACATAATTCATGTTTCTTCAGAAAAAATATCCGGTCGTAATGAAACTTGCATGGAAACATCATAGTAGTTTACTCTCTCGAATAAAAAAAGAATCATCGAAATCGGTTCATAATTGTCAGAGCAATGTAATGGAGAACATCAGTTTTATGGTTTTTACCAGATAAATTCCTCCACATCGTTCATGGTCCTCCAGGAAATTCTTATCCGGTTGTGATAAAATTCATACAGATTCAATACAGTGGATTTTTCTTTCGAATAAAAAAAGAATCATTGAAATTGGTAAATATTTGCCAGGACCATTTTTGTCCTTAAAAAGCGACATAAAGTCATCTATATAGGCTTTCCTGCAGCTTTCCTGTGCAGTCACCATTCTTGTTTTCTCAGGAACTACTAAGCAATAATTTTTTTATGGGACCCAATCAATGGATTGAAGAATGGATGGAAGAAAGATTTTTTCAAATCGGTTCATAATTGCCAGAGTTATGCGCGAACATACATAAAAAAAATATATATATATATCGAATTGAGAACCTGCTCCTTTTTTGAAGTCGGTTAATAAAAGGAAAATAATCATAATATCTAGTTTGGGATCAGATGATCCCAAACTAGGCAGAGCCTGTACTATGGAATCCACACAACTGATACTAGATAATACTTTCTTTGTAAATATGTACTTATACATATAGATAAATAACACCCAGACACTTGGTGGGAATCGAACCTGGCCCTGGTCTCGCCGGTGGGATCTGCACCAGGGGCCCCTCCAGTGCCTTGCCTTTGAGCCCGCCGCCGGGGGGCGCATTGTAGCCCCCCTGGGACCAGTCACGGTGCTCACGGGGACGGGGGTGGCAACCCCACCGCCGTTCTCCTCGGAGTCGCCGCCGTACTCAATGGACGTCCTTGGGCCCACACCCCGGACGTCCAGCGACACCGAAGGGTGTCTAACCACTAGACCTACACGCCCGTCGAGAAATGCGTGAACCAATAAATTATATATTAGCAGTATAAGTATCGCTAAACCAATTGTATTTAAATCATAAATAATTAATAGTTTGCAAAAAAATGTATGCCCATATTATACTGATTACTTTAATGTATCTCATTTCCTCTTCAATGTGTAGCTTCGTGTTATATTCACAACGAGCAATGTTAAATTGTGTACAGCCAATCATCCCGTCCGGATAAAAACGGATCCCTGGACATTGCGTTTAAATTAACCGGTCCGCTTTTCACATCCGAGTAATTTTTCAACCGGCCAGTATCCGGGCTGAGTAATTTTATTTATAATTTGAAAAAAAATCCAGAGGTATTTCAGAAGGCCGGCCGGGCCGAATGCGCTTTTCATTTAGTTGATCAGATTAAGTTTATGGTTTAATCATATTTTGAGCGACATATTTTGTAGGGCAATCTTTTTTTATTTATTGGTTATTTTCTCACTTAATATGTTCACCATATATGAATCGATCCAAAATGTTCACCTCAATTAGTTTAAACGAAATTGAATGAGCTCTGGATGACCACATTCAAAAGGATCTATTAAGTTTCTCAGCATTATAACAGAACATGGTCGTTAACAGCTGGCCTTTTAGAGAAGCTTAGAGTCACACAACGAGCTATGGAGAGAGCTATGCTCGGAGTTTCTTTGCGCGACAGAATCCGGAGAGAAGAGATTCGCCGAAGAACCAAGGTTACCGACATAGCTCGTAGAATATGCAAGTTGAAGTGGCAGTGGGCAGGCCACATCGCTCGAAGAACCGATAACCGTTGGGGAAGAAAGTTTCTCGAGTGGCGACCACGAACCGGAAGACGCAGTGTAGGCAGGCCTCCCACCGGTGGACCGACGACATTGTTCGCGTCGCAGGCAACCGGTGGATGCAAATGGCAAATTGTCGTTCATTGTGGTGGTCTAAGGGAGAGGCATTTGTTCAGCAGTGTATGTCTTCCCACTGATGATGATGAAACAAAATATCTGTTTTCAACATCGAAATCTGTCTATATGATTGGATTCAAATTAAACACATACATAGGTAGCAAAATCGCTGCGCCCTTATCAGGGGGAACGTAATGCGGCATCAGCTTTTCAAAGTTACGCTATGCCCTCATCAATAAATAACGAAATATCTTTTTTGTCTTTTAGTCGGTGGCCAACCTGGTGTCACACAGTTGTATTAGGCCTATGACCATTTGCCCATCTGGGCCCATCTGGGCGCACATAGTGCGCAAATGCGTCGTTGAGGCATTCCTACCGCATCTCGAAGCCTGCATTCAGCGACGGAGTGGACGACTCACCTATATGCTTACGCAGATAATCACCGATCACGGTTGTTTCGGTGATTATCTGTATAAGATCGGACGTGAAGCGACGACGAGATGCTTCCACTGCGAGCAGTCTGACTCCACCCAACACACGCTTGAGGCTTGTCCCGCGTGGTCGTTGGAGCGTCGAGACTTGGTCGCAGTCATCGGATCGGACCTCTAAGTGGGCAGCGTAGTGTCAGCTATGCTGTCCGGGGATGCAGCGTGGGGAGCGATGGCCGCCTTCAGAATATCAATGGTATATTTTATGTGGTTTATCAATTCGATAAATTCCTAAGTAACAGACATACGACTGTCACAACAGTTTGAATAAACCTCTATGAACTCCACAGGAACCGGAAATAAATAGCTTAAGTACATTGTCACGAAGTGTTTCCACTAGGCAACCACAAACATAATTCGTTCCCCGAACTCTCTTCCGACAGAAATCTAATTTGCCCGTGACTACACAATTTTTACATCGCAACTGAAAAAAATATGTATTGTAATATTTCTAACCATAACTCATTATAATTGGGGCCTTTGTCCGGGGTCTTGGCGCCGTTCCTAATAGCTAATAATATCATCATTTGAAATACACGTCAATTTTTTTTCGCTTAGGTCATTGGACTGAGGGTGTTAGAGATGGGGTGTTTCTTTATTTGGAAATTTGGAACGTGTAAAAGAAATTAACGAAATGGAAGGGAAGACACCGTAGACACGCAGGCGTACAGCGGTAGCCCCCGCCAAACAGTTTAGATGGAGCAATCCAACTAGGTCGTATCGTAAAACGACGTCGTGTTTATGTGTACGGGCCTTTAGTCTGAGACACTAGCTGATACATATTAAGTAAATGAGATTATACTTTTAAAATAATAAGAGTAAAATTGTCGACAAAGTTTTAGTAGTAGCTACAGGCTAATTGGATAGCCTATTTAGGTGCGAATATTTGACGGTCATATTTTTTATTCTTCATAATTTTATTCTTCCATAAAAATGGTCGTTCTTTGTTCATCTTCCATTAACCTCGTTTTAACATTTTCAGTGTTTTTGTCGATTATAATACTAGCTAAATTCGAACGCTCGTGTGGGATTTGAGAGCTCAGGGGATTTAAATAGGTAGGCTTGATGTTAAGCTCCTGGGTTTTATTTTTATGTTATTAAGTTAGATAGCGTTTTCCCTATTGATTGGACTAATACATTTTATGTATATCAGTATATAGTATAAATACCCGCGTACCCGTGGGGTTTCCGGGTAAGAATAGCAACCACCCAACTCCTCTCGTGGGGTGTTCGTAAGAGGCGACTAAGGGAAAACGAGGAGAAGGGCAGCAGCGTATTTCTATTGGATTACCTACTGGGTATGGGATGTGGGGATTATGGCAACCCCTCTCTTCTAAGTGGAAGGCCTTTGTTCAGCAGTGGACGTCTTTTCGCTGCTGATAATCATTATATACTATAATTATACTTAATAAAACATACACATAACTACAATATTTATTAACTTATAAGTATACCATACAATCAATATCATACCATATGGGATTCCAGAAAAATAAGCATTAAGTTTCCCGGAGCCCCAGTGCCAGAACCCATATTTCTCACTATCCTTAGACATAAAAATCCCCAATTTTCCCCACATTATGGGGCATTGCACCCCTTCTGGTTGCAGATCACGTACATAACGACGATCCGTCACGAATCTCACTGCCTACGTGTATCCGCCCGTAATTGGCAAAATGCATTGTACCTAGCGAAAAAGATTTTTTACCGAGTTGAACGAGAGTTTGAACTGTTAAGTGTTTTTAACCGGCTTCAAAAAGAAGGTTCTCTATTCGACGCGTATGTATGTAATATTGATAAAAATGCGTAATATTAATATATGTTAGTCTATGTGGGCTTCTAAACAAATTTACCAAATTTTATGAGTGTATGTATGTATGTATGTATGTATGTATGTATGTATGTATGTAGGTTTGTCCGCCGATTTCTCAGAAACTACAAGTCCGATTTCGAAAACTCTTTTTGCAATAGTTAGAGTATTGTTCAACTTAGGGTAGAGTACAAGTTTCATCAAAATCGGTCTAGTAGTTTAAGAGATATAAACTTTTTATGTTTTCAGTAAGTCACTGTAACGTAGACGTTCGAGTTGCGTGATAGTGCTGATACGTATCTTGGTAAAATAAGTCAAAAAAAGTGCTAAATAAACTATTTTATAAAAAATAGAAACCGACTTCAAAGTAAATTATCTAAAAAGCATAAAATAACGAAAATATATTGAAGTCGGTGTCAGCTGGTGATAGTGTTAGCTAGCACCGACTTCAATATATTTTTGTTATTTTATGCTTTTTAGATAATTTACTTTGAAGTCGGTTTCTATTTTTTATAAAATAGTTTTTAGATAATTTACTTTGAAGACGGTTATTATTTTTTTAAAAATAGTTTATTAAATCTTTTAACTCCCTGCGTAAGTAAATTGTCTCATAAACGCAACATTGAACTTAGAGCGAGGATATTCAAATTATACATTCAAATTATACAAATTATAAACTATTTAAAAAAAAAAAAACGACTTCAAAGTAAATTATCTAAAAAGCATAAAATAACGAAAATATATTGAAGTCGGTGCTAGCACATCATGTTAACTAACACTAGCACCAGCTGACACCGACTTCAATATATTTTCGTTATTTTATGCTTTTTAGATAATTTACTTTGAAGACGGTTTTTTTTTTTAAATAGTTTATTTAACACTTTTTAGTGACTTATTTTACCAAAATAGGTATCAGCACTGTCACGCAACTCGAACGTCTACGTTACAGTAACTTACTGAACACATAAAAAGTTTATATCTCTTAAACTACTGGACCGATTTTGATGAAACTTGTACTCTACCCTAAGTTGAAAAACTATTTCAAAAATGTGCTAGCACTGACTTCAATATATTTTCGTTATTTTATGCTTTTTAGATAATTTACTTTGAAGTCGGTTTTTATTTTTTTTTAAATAGTTTATTTAACACTTTTTAGTGACTTATTTTACCAAAATAGGTATCAGCACTATCACGCAACTCGAACGTCTACGTTACAATAACTTACTGAAAACATAAAAAGTTTATATCTCTTAAACTACTGGACCGATTTTGATGAAACTTGTACTGTACCCTAAGTTGAAAAATACTCTAACTATTGCAAGAAGAATTTTCAAAATCGGACTTGTAGTTTCTGAGAAATCCGTGGACAAACCTACATACATACCTACATACATACATACACTCATAAAATTTGGTAAATTTGTTTAGAAGCCCACATAGACTAACATATATTAATATTACGCATTTTTATCAATATTACATACATACGCGTCGAATAGAGAACCTTCTTTTTAACCGACTTCAAAAAAGGAGGTTCTGTATTCGACGCGTATGTATGTAATATTAATAGAAATGCGTAATATTCATATATGTTAGTCTATGTGGGCTTCTAAACAAATGTACCAAATTTCACGAGTGTATGTAGGTTTGTCCGCGGATTTCTCAGAAACTACAAGTCCGATTTCGAAAATTCTTTTTGCAATAGTTAGAGTATTTTTCAACTTAGGGTAGAGTACAAGTTTCATCAAAATCGGTCTAGTAGTTTAAGAGATATAAACTTTTTATGTTTCCAGTAAGTTACTGTAATGTAGACGTTCGAGTTGCGTGATAGTGCTGATACCTATCTTGGTAAAATAAGTCACTAAAAAGTGTTAAATAAACTATTTAAAAAAAAATAAAAACCGACTTCAAAGTAAATTATCTAAAAAGCATAAAAAAAGCATAAAATAACGAAAATATTATTGAAGTTGGTGCAGAATATACACAGCAGGTACGCTAACACCAACTTCAATAATATTTTCGTTATTTTATGCTTTTTTTATGCTTTTTAGATAATTTACTTTGAAGTCGGTTTTTTTTTTTTAAATAGTTTATTGAAGCTGGTTAATAAAGGGCTAAACTTGCCGTGGTTATTATCTAGTGGTAGTTGTAAAATAAAATGAAATTCTGAGGCATTTGCTAATGTGATTAATGACATTTCTAATTTTCATTTACCACCAACTTGGGCTGTAACCTATAGGTAGTTCAAATATTTTAGCTATTTAGGGCTGACTTTTTAATCTCTAGATAGCTTAAATAGTATATTTTATTTATCGGTTTGTATTATTTTATACCGCTAGGGGCGCTGGTGCGATAAACATTCTATTACAACGGTCTGAGTAAAAATTGCAAATTTCACCCGAAATATCAACTAATTCAACACCAATAGTGCTAAAAATTTAAACAAGAGTGGAAAATGTCATTCATAAAGTAAAGTACGGTGTTTTCGAACAGTTTTTGTACAATTTATAGTGAAAAGTGAAAGACAGCACCTCGGACATCAACGAAGCAAATAAAGCTGGTGAAATATAGAACAATACTCTGGAAATTCAAAACAGTGAAAACCAGTTTGGTGTTAATGTTAAATAAATTGATTATATAGATATAAAAGAAAAGTGCTATACAACATAACCTAAAAACAATTTGATGAATCACTTACTATGCGTTTCAACTAAGAATGTGGCCGCCATCTTGCCATTTCAAATATATAATTACTAAAAATTATATTTTAACAAAAATAGATAGCAAAATAAAACATTACAATAATTAATCAAAAACGGGGTGAATTTTTCATTTTTTGTTTACTCTGCTGGCGGTACGAACATCGTAAAAAACGAGTGAAGTTCCGCAGTCGCGATCATCATGGCGGCCACATTCTTAGTTGAAACGCATAGTATACAAGTAGTTCAATTAGCAAAGGGACAACAGCGACATCTAGGAGTGAATAGAAAAGTTTAGTGCATGGACATTATTATACATCTAGAAGCTGGCTCTGAATATACCACTAGAGGGTGTAGATCTACGAGTTATATTGTAGATCAGAAAGCTAGCACCACAAATTTACTACTGTTTACGATAAACTGCACTAGGGGCACTAAGTATCGAAAATCACAATAACAAACACTAAAAATGTCTGCAGATCTGGAAAAACTTTTAAGAACCTTAAGAGAAGACATTAGAAAGGACACAAGCAGGGCATTAAAGGAGCATGAAGAAAGAATAACAAAGAATATAAACGAAAATATAGATATAAAGTTTAATGAAATCCAAAAAGAAATTGATTTAATTCAAAAGGAAAACCAAGATCATGAAAAAAGAATTTCCCTTATTGAAAAACAAATACGAGCTAGAAATTTGTTATTCTTCGGAATAGAAGAAGGTGAAAAATCGAATGAGGAACTAGAAGGAAAAATTATAAATATATTACAGAAGATCGAGATAGAGTGCAATAGAAATGAAATAGAATTCGTAAGAAGAATGGGGAAAAAAGGAGATAAAGGGAAAATAAGACCAATTAATATAACATTTACAACATATGGGAAAAAAATAAGCATTCTGAAAAATAAAAAGAAATTAGATGGAACGACAACTTATATAAAAGAAGATTTTCCGCCAAAAGTACTCGAATTACGCAGGTCATTGAAAGATCAAGTACAAAAAGAGCGAAATGAAGGAAAGATAGCTTATCTTAAATACGATAAGATAGTCGTACACACTTTGTCGCAGAACCAAAGAAATAACAAGAGAGAGCTTGAACTAACACCCCCAAACCAATCTCAAAACACATACAAAGAATCGGGGAAGACACAAACAAAACAACCGATTTCTAAGAAAAATAAACTATCGGCACAAAACCACATCATGTCGAAATTTGTACAAAAAGAAAAATCCACTCCAACCACAGCACATACCTCACCGGACCAATAGCAATTAAACAACTCTACTCGCATCTCCCCTAATAAGAACACAAACATCACGACACAAGAATCAAAAATATCTCTCCCAATACGGTTGGTCTCCGCGGGGGTAGTAGACCAAAGCCCTCCATCAATGAAAAACAAGAAACTCTACATAGCCACTTTCAATATGAGGTCGCTAGCGAACGAAACAAGAACATTGGAATTAGAAAATGCAATATCAAAAATAAATTGGGACATAATAGGAATCTGCGAAACGAGGCGCCAAGGATACTAAATAGAAGATAGAGATGAATATAATTTGTATTGTTACGGGCAAACAAAAGGGAGAAACGGTGTGGGATTCTTAGTCAAGAAAAAAAGTAATTTAATTGTAAAGGACTTCATTGGAATATCGGAAAGAGTATCAATTCTAAATGTACAAATGAACGGGAAAACATTTTCAATAGTTCAAGTATATGCCCCTACAAGTAGTTCAGATGACAAAGAAGTTCAAGTTTTTTATGAATCCCTCAAAACAGCAATATATACCAGTACAAAGAACATGATAGTTCTAGGAGATATGAATGCTAAGATTGGATCACCAAAACAAGGAGTAAATCGAGTTATGGGACCTTATGGATACGGAAAAAGGAACAAGAGGGGGGGAAAATTTATCCAGTTCTGTCTTCAACACAACCTGAAAATAGTAAACACAATGTTTAAAAAACCAAATAAATTAAGATGGACGTGGATGTCCCCTGATAGCACCGTAAAAAATGAAATAGACTTCATAGCATCGAATACGCCTATTTACTTAGAAAACATTGAGGATCTTAGTAATTTTGTACATCCAAGCGACCACCGTTTAGTAAGAGCGACCTTAAGTTTGTCCCACAAGAAAAACAATAGAACTAACTACTATAGAAAAGCACAACGTTATATAGACTATGAAAAATATAAAACTGAACTTTCGAACTATAAAGATGAACAGAAAATATCCGTACAAATATTTTATGACAATATAGAACAAAATATAATCCGTAGCTCTGCACTAGCAAAGATCCAAAGCAGTGTAAATAGAAAACAAGAAATTATGACAAAAGAAATACAAGAATTACATAAAGAAAGGCATAATTTAAGAAATAAAGTTCGAAAGACTAAAAAAGATAAGCTTAGTAAAATACATAGAGCAATTCACAAAAAGATCAAAATTAACACCAAGAAATACAGATTAAACGTTTTAGCAAGGTACTTAGAAAAATCAGGCGCAGTTAAAAAAGCACATAAATTTCTTAAAACTACAAAAACACTGATGAGCCAGTTGCAAAATACATCAGGAAAAATAGTCACTAGTAAAGAAGACTTATTGAAAATTGCTACGGACTTTTACAGAAAACTCTATTCGGAACAAGGGCACGCACACCAGACTCTTAAAATAAACTCTACAAATAATTATAGAGTACTACCATTTATTAAGGCAGAAGTAGAGATGTCCATAAATAAATTAAAACCAGAGAAGAGTCCGGGACCTGATGGAATCACAAACGAAATGATCGTTATGGGCAAAGAAATATTACTACAGCCTCTCACATGTTTATTTAACCTAATACTGGAAACGAAAGAGCTGCCAAAACAGTGGACATCATCTGATATTGTGCTTATTTTTAAAAAGGGAGACCCTAAATCAATATGTAATTACAGACCTATCAGCCTTATATCTTGTCTCTATAAACTTTTTGCTACTACTCTACTAAGACGTCTTACAAATAACATTGATGCAAATCAATCTGTGGAACAAGCTGGGTTTGTACAAAGTTTCTCTACAGTAGACTACATTCACACTCTAAAAAACTTGATTGAAAAGTACACCGAGTACAATAAAGATCTCTACATATGCTTTATCGATTACAGCAAAGCATTCGATTCAATATCGCACAGCTCTATATGGCAGGCTTTATCAAGGCAGGGAATAAATGCAGAATATATCGACATATTAAAAGAAATATATAAAAATAGCACCTCAAGAATAATAATGGAAAAGCCCGGACCATTTTTTAAAATTGATTGAGGTGTAAAGCAAGGGGACCCCCTCTCTCCCAAGCTTTTCGTAGCAGTTTTAGAGCAAATTTTCCGAGAGCTAAATTGGGACGATATGGGGTTAAATATAAATGGTAAATATAATCACATTTAAGATTCGCTGACGACATAGTCTTACTTTCTGAAAACTCTCTAGAGCTCCAGTATATGATAAAAACTTTAAGCTGTGAAAGCAATAAGATTGGCCTAGAAGTAAATCAAGGAAAAACTAACATAATGACGAATGCGGAAAAATTACCACTGAAGCTTGGATCAATAAACCTAGAATATGTGGACGATTATGTATACTTGGGACACTTGATATCATTTAAATCAAGCACAGAAAAAGAAATAGAGCGAAGGATAAAAACCACATGGAACAAATATTGGGCCATGAAGGAGATTTTTAAAAGCAATTTGCTTACAAAACTAAAAACAAAGGCGATGGAAGTTTGCTTACTACCATACCTTACGTATGCTTGCCAGACATGGCCCTTAACTAAGAAGACCATTGAAAGAGTTAAAGTTTGCCAAAGAAGTATAGAAAGAAGTTTTTTGGGATTAAAACTGAAAGATCGCATTAGAAATACTTGGATAAGAAAGAAAACAAAGTCCAAAGACGCAGCTGTAAGTGAAATGGGCTGGCCATGTTCAGAGAACTACAGACGGCAGATGGTCAAAGACAGTTACAAATTGGTGGCCGATTACTGGAAAACGAAGGCGGGGCAGACCGCATAAAAGATGGTGCGACGACATTATAGAAACAGCAGGAAAAGTGTGGAGTAGAGTAGCCCATGATCGCGATAAATGGAAAAAGTTGGAGGAGGCTTTCACCGCACAGAGCGGTCCTTACACAAGCACATAAATAAAAAAAAAATATAAAAAAAAAAATATATATATAGCATTCAAATTTTATTGTATTAGTAATTAAAGTACTGTGTATTTTTAGTGTAAGGTTAAATAAAAGCTTATATTATTATTATTATTATTTAATACCGACAAATTGAAAAGGCGTTGTCATCTGTCATTTACTACTTTACTTGTATTATGTATTGTAAGATGACATTTATTTTTGATAATATTATCTATCCAACGATTGAAAAATCAGCCCTGTAAATTTATAAAAATAATTGTCCTGACTAATTGTATGACTAACAGACAACGCACATCCTAACCACTCAGGTCTAACGGCCGGTCCCAATACTCTATCGCCGATAGCAAGCTCAGATAAAAAGTTAACTTTAAACTATCTGTTACTGCTGTTTCAATAACAAAATTGACGTCGTTGTAACCTTAGGATTCTAAAGGTACGCGTCCATTGGCCAGCGCCGGACGAACCGCACGCACGGCACACAACGGATTTTAGTTTGCTTTCTATGATTTTGACGGCCCGCATCGAAATATGCCGGCGCGGATAATGGACGCAGCGCTATGTAAAATCATAGAAAGCAAACTAAAATCCGTTGCGTGCCGTGCGTGCGATGCGTCCGGCGCGAGCCAATGAACGCGTACCTTTAGTGTTCCTGCGCTCAACTTTCTTCCACTTGACACAAATGACAAACACATGACGGCCCCGTTGGTCTAGTAGTTAGTGACCCTGTCTGGTACCCAACGGGTCGTGGGTTCGATTCCCACCAAGTGTCTGAGTGTTTTATCTATTTATGTATGTATTTACAAAAAAAATATACTAAAAGTATATAATTATGTATTAGTATCAGTTGTCTGGTTTCCATAGTACAGGCTCTGCCTAGTTTGGGATCAGATGACCGTGTGTGAATTGCCCCAGGATATTATTATTATTATATGTTGCTAACTAAGCTATTTTAGGGTTCCGCAGGAACCCTCACAGGGTCCTGGGGACCTTTTGAAGGCTTCCCCCGCGTCAAAAAAGGCATCGGTAGTAGCCCGGGACTCTAATGTAACGATAAAGCTTCGGAGTCACCAGGACGCTTGGAGTGTGGAGACTAGCCATCGAGTACGGCGGTGGCTGCTAGGACAGTGGCGGGATTGCGACCTCCGTCACCGTGAGCACCGTGACAGGTTCTCTGGGGTATAATAAAAAATATTGGTTCATTCATTTATTAAAATAATGTTATTTTTATAATTATTCATATTAATTTCATTACATTTATTTACAAAGTACGAGAAATCAGATGATAATCCCGCGATAAACCTCCGAAATGGAGCGATAGCCTAAAACTGTCATTTGAACTACCAACAGTAAGCTGCTAATATTTTATAGAAACACTTGACAGTCATTTTCTATGAATCTACTTAACTTTGGTAAGCTTTGGGACCACGGAAAGATAGATCAATCAGTAAAGGTAAATATTTCTTATCTGTCTTTGTTTATTGAAACGCAAATGTGTCATAATAGCTATCGATGGTATCTATTTTAACTGATAGCGAGAGGTAGATAGGATATTGGGACCGGCAGTTAGAGACTTGGGGATTTATTCTTCATAACACACTTAGGTGCACACTTATAATGGAATGTTATAAATTAGTCCAAAAAGTCCAAACATGAGGGTTAATATTTTATGAAAAACTGTTTAGATAGGTGCTAGCTGACGGCTCTGAGTCCTCTTTCCAACTCAACCCGCCCCTGTGCTAAGGGTGTGAACACAGAAATCTTTATAACAAGAGAAGGTGTACGCAGTATCTATCTACATACTTTAGTAATACGAGAGATGATAACGGCGGCGTCCTAAATATCCCATTCAGGTCACAGCTACGCCTTCCCGTAATACATTGACGTCTTTCAAACATATTGGCGTATCGTCAACAATAATCCGATATACCCTCAAAAAAGGTTATTCCTTTTCAAATGCTTTTTACCCTAAAAAACGGTCGGCCACCCTCTCTCCATACCCATAATAAACCCATGAAAATGAAATCGTGCGCAATTTCCTACATATCAAAGTACCGCTCATAATGGAAAACCTCACATCCGGAACGTTGACTTCAAAGGGGAGCCTAAGATGGAAAAGGGTCGCGGAAGAAAGATATTATGGTGATCACTTTGATGCTTTAATTAAAAGTCCTTTTGTTTTTCAATTTAAAATTTCTTGCTACTATTGTCAATGACATAGGTTGCGCAGCTATTGGGAGTGAAATTGATACTTTTGAAACAATGTGACCGCATTAGACAGAGTGTGCTGCCCTCTAGAACTTGAACAAGACGTTGGGCATAAAGCTGCTGATGCTAAATTGAAGTAGAGCTGGGCCAGGCATGTAGACACATCACAGACCCTGTTCTTCAGAACGTGAGCCAGTGGCGTGGCAAAAACAGGCGGAGATGGCAGGATGATCTGGATGCTTATGACGAAGATTCGACCCAAGTAGCTTTAAATCGGGAAAGGAGGGATAAAGAACGGGAGTCCTTTGCCCTTAAGTGGGACAAACCAGGCTAATAATAATAAAGTCTGTTCACATTCACACAAAAACATAAATACGTGATTCAAAAAAAGGAAAAGAATTAATAACAGAAATCAGTAAAGCGAATGCAAAAATATTTTTGAATGATGGTTATCCAGGGAGTGCCTGTGAGTGGAGGAAAAGACGATGAATCCGTGTGGTGAAAATAAATACGCCTTTTACTCAATGCATGGTTCTGAGAATTTATTTTAGTACCGCTTCATCGGAAATAACATCAGAACTTCCTGTGCAATTAAGTTCGGTACCTTAAAACGATTTAAATGAGTATTTAACAGGCTTTTATTAAACGTACGCATTAAAATATCCTAGGACTATGGTAACCAGACAACTTTATCTACTGATACAAATACATTTGGTATATTTAGATTTTACTGGTAGGTCCCTAGTGCAAGGAACCGTCCAGGTAGGTACCACCGCAGTGTTAGATATTCTGCCACCAAGCAGTAGTGTGTAAATATTGCTGCATTCCGGTGTGAAGGGCACTGTAGCTGGTGAAATTACAAGACATACTGTCTCAAGGGTTGGCAACGGTCTAGTGATGCTTCTGATGTTGTTAGCGTCTATAGGCTGCGGTGACTACTTACCATCTGGTAACCATTGATTAGTTAGTACCCAGGGGGCTTAATCACGAAACCAACGCGCCTGTAATATGGGACTCGTTTTGGTAAAATATGGGCCTCTTTATGAAATATTATATAAGAAATGTTGATTCTAAAACACCGCCCTTATCACGATTCACGCATGAATAAGTAAAAGGTTAAACGATCTCGTGACGTTGTTACCTGAAAGTATCACCCCGCTAAATAACTTACACCTGAACAATTTTTTTCCATTGTTGTCACAATTTGTCGTATTATATCAATGAGGGGAAATTAACACTGTGAACCGACAAAGCTCTCAGAACCTAAATGTTGATGAACCGATTATCGATAGTGAGGAAAGGCTTTCGAGTAGCGACCACGAACTGGAAGACGCGGCGTAGGCAGGTCTCCCACTAGGTGTATTGACGACATTTTAAGAATCGCAGGTCGGTGCAGACAGCCAATTGTCGTTCACTTTGGCGTTCCAAGGGTCTACGTTCAGCAGTGGAAATCATGAATTTCCGGCTGATAATGAGGATGATACGGTGTTATATTCAATATAGACTTGTATAGTGTAACCGACAAGTGACCTTCACATACATAATATACATCGGCCAAATTTTAATTGGCAGTTTGGAATTAAAAAAAATACACTTAGTAAAAAAAAAATATCGTGGACACACAACTGCACGAATTAGTTCAACAAAAAAAATCAAATCAATGTGTTCAACAATATAAAATAGTAACATTTACTTTTAACATAAAACGAGCGTACGTGGGCGTGGTTGAATAAATACCAGGGTTTTTATTAAAAAAAATCCCGGTAGCGTGTCACTGTCGCTTACCCCAAATTTCACGTCAACATATCACTTAAGCATTATTACTAAGTATTTTTTCGTCCCACTGCTTGTCTTATATAATAAATCCTGCAAACTCATTTGTTTACGGCCTAAACTTTTTGATTGCCCGGAATTGTTGTGACAGCATCGGCAACGAAAACATCTTGTTTATCTCGATGAAGATAATTTTGTGTCTAATACAGTTAATGCTGTGCGAGTTTTAGAGGGCACGTAAAGAGTTTGCAGCCTAATAAACTACTTTATAGATATGATAACAATAAATGGTAAGTTTTTATCTTCGTGATTCTAGAGATGTGAAGGGACTTCTTAAAGGGTAAAGATATAAATTTGTGATGACAGTTAGTAGATAGTAGAACGCATTAGCATCATATTAGTGAAGAGTGTTTAAGCCCCAACTAATTTATGTTTTTGAGATGTGGTGTTGGAGTGAAATGCTATGCAATTATTATTGACTGTAAATAGGACAAAAGTGTCGATATTTTTAGGAACTGATCAAGGCTTGACTGCTATCTATCTGACTTCGACAAACTCTTGAATAGACACCGGTCACATAGCTCGCAAAAACCCAAATAGCTAGGAATTCTCGAAACCCCATTGCACGAAGCGTTCCATAGTGTCTCGGATCTTAATAAATTAAAAGCGACGCATTCCAAACAAGTGGTCACGACCCTCAGCGTTAAGGTATTTAAGGAATCGATGAGATAGGGCCTAGGGGATAGAAGATATGCCTCGTTAGCATAGATAAGCAAGCAATAAGCAATGCAATGTCAATCTAAGAAATTAATCTGGTATTACTGGCTGAGAGTAGAAAATTTAAAGACGGATCATCTTTAATGTCAAACATATTTCACAGCAATTTGTGATGTAATCCGTTCTATCCACTATTGCATCGAATCAAATAGTAATACTCATAAAATCCCGATCACAACAAATCTCAATTGGTTTAACATCTCGGTCACGTATCTCCCACTGGAATTGGTTGTAGATTCAATATAAGATAAATAAAAGATGACCTTCAACGCTGTAATTTCTTTTACGCAGAAGCTAACTGCTAAATTTGTTAGAATAATAATATGTTGGACATCGCTAAATAGCGAAGGAAAATATCTTGAACAAACTCAGACATGCTCCAGAATTTCCGAACAATTTCTCTAATCCCCTTATCCACGTGGTGAAATGAAATCTCGTCTTTTCCCAAAATAAGCCAGTAAATTTTCACCAATTTACTAACTCCATTGCAAACGTGTCAACACACGTAGTCTTTGCCTGTGAGATAAAAAATTTCAAAGCAAACAAAACGGTTTTCTTCCAGCAACATCCAACTGAAGAAGATAAGTAGCGGAGGAACATTGCCTCTTTCTTCCAGTATTTCCTCCACTGCCTAGTTAGTTTGTCTGTACGCGTCCTTGTTTTAATACAACCAATTAAAGCCACTTACTGAACTAATGTCACTAATGAAAACGTTTGTCGATCCATTCACAATGTTTAAATGAAATATTATTATTTCAAATGTTCGAACAAGTATATTTTAACAGGACACTTCAAATCCCTTAAGCTCAGGTCGTCTGGGTCACATTGCATGATAAATCGCTTCGCAAAGCCTGAGCCCTGAGCGTGTATTATTCTTTCAGAAGGGATTATTGTAATTCGCGTGCGACGCGTATGAATTTTCTTAGAAACATGAGACAAGCTGTTCCCTCATCTGTTGCGGTTAAGTTATTGTGGCGTTTGTAAATGCGGTAATGGTTTTGTAATTATTTTGTTTTTGGTAATAAGAGTGATGTACAACATTTTGAATCGAATTTGATATCTTTATGGGATGTGATTTTTTTACATATAAGTTAGTTTTTTCTTATCAATTATGAATTACGGTTATTTAAAAAAGTGATCTCATTCTTTGGTAAGATCAAAACCATTATGAAATGGACAGGTAATGTCGGAAAACTTAAGTCTGGAAGATTTGTAAACTAAAGTGAGTCGCGCAAAAAAAGAACATGAAAGTTACTGCATTCCTTGAATGAGTTAAAGAGAGTTCATAAGGTATGTCATCTAATATAATATCTAAACTCTTGTTTTGGTCTTTAAAATCTACTTACTTGCATACAAATTTACTGTGTGCAATCCTATTTTGCATAACTCTGCGAAATAGGATTGAATGACTCCTTTGACTTGATATCACTTGTTTGCTAGTTTGTTTTTCATTTCGTTAGCAAAAAATTTATTTGGCTCTAAATACAAGGTGAACTCTACCGAACCTTACTGTTCCATTGAAATTTAATATCTGAAAGCAATCAAGTCATATTTTTGTTATTCTTACTTAGATGTGAAAATTACATAATCTTATCGTAAATTTTATGTTAAATTTGCGGTTATTTAAAGTACTTTTATTTTTGGGACTAATCCTACCACTCGTTCCACGTACCAATCCTACGAATCATATTTTAATCACTCATGCACGTTAATTAATGAAGTGTCGCAACGTAATTAATCACGATACACTTTGAAATATGGCATCTGATTGGAATTGGATGATGAATGAGTAGTGCACTTTGCGGGATTAAAATCACTTTAATTACAGCGCCCTTACTAACTTATTATAAGCCTCAATACAAAATAACAAAAAACTTCGTTTGTAGACATAAAATACAAATATAATACTGACAGCAATATTTACCAAACTTCGGTTATTTTAAACGTCAATTTTGAACGAAATTTAACGAGAAATGATCTGAAATGAAAGAATATGTTTATTTTATAAAATTTAACTAATAACTAAAAAAATACGTAAGAGATTGACTTTGAAAGGTTACCTGGAAGAGATCGCTTTTAGCGATAAGGCCGCCCATTGTTGCATGTCTTATTAATTTGTATCTTATTCTTCTAGTGTCTTTTTGTTTGTGCGCAATAAAGAATTGTCAATCTATCTATCTTTCATAGCAGATTATATTCATCAACGTACCAATCAACAGGTTTAGAAGAAGAAGCGAGCTCATTAAATGTCCAGGGAGCCAAGACGTTTCATGCGGCGCGTAACCTGAAAAAATACATATTATTATAAACCATTAATAACGATTTCGTAACGCAAAGCCATGCTTGGCATAGTTCCGTGGCCCAGTAATATTCTCGAGAGAATCTTCAAAGATATGTGACATGTTCACATCTTTTTCTTCATTACTAAAAGCCTTGTCACTCCCAAAACGTAATTCTACTAACATATTATTTTTTCATTCGTATCAGGTATAGGGACAAGAAGAAAGGATCGATACTTTGTGGTATAGAGTACTTTTCCTTTCGATAACAATACTATTGCACTCGATACATTAACTCGATGAGTACTTTTTGACAGATATCGTATCGAATAAATCTTAGAAATTACCTGCATAAAACTTGCTTTACGGCTCGTAAAGAGTGACTAAGGACCTTTTTGTCATTACTGCGACCACGTATGCAGCACATTAAATATTCCAACTAAAACTACACTCAATTCTGATACAGTAAAAGAAGTATCAAATAAACATAAACAACCGAGCAGTTGTTAGAAACTAAACAAACCAATGTAAATCTTCATCATTACAGCCACCGTAAGTTACACCAACTAAGTTAACCTAAACATTCGCAATATATTTACGATACTAAGTTACCAGCTTTACCAGCTCCCGACGGATCCATTAAATCAAAATGTTAAACAGGCAATGTGTTTCGTTAACTACACACCATGTTTAATACTGATAACGACTTTAGGGATGGCTCTTACCAGCTAATGCAACTAATTAAAAGGAGACAATAGACTATATACTTTACAAAGAATGGCGATGTTGTCCAAAATAATGTTCAATCTTATTGCCAGAACTGGTCGAGAAATAATAGCAGGTAAAACTTTGGTCACTTGTTGTACGAGTATAAATAATAATAATATCATGGAACAACACACACACACACGGTTATCCGATCCCAAACTAGGCAGAAACTGTACTATTCTTTCTTTTACGGTTAGGTTAGGTTATCACTCACCCTTCGGAGTCGCTGGACGCTCGGGGTGTGGGCCCTTTGAGCGTCCATTGAGTACGGCGGCGACTCCGAGGAGGACGGCGGCGGGGTTGCGACCCCCGTCCCCGTGAGTACCGTGTCAGGTTCCCGGGGGGCTACAATGCGCCCCCCGGCGGCGGGCTCAAAGGGAAGGCACTGAGGGGCCCCTGGTGCAGATCACACCGGAGAGCCCTGGGGTCCCCCCTCTCATGTGCCGATGCGACAACCGCGGGGGTTTTAGTGGGTAAGAATCCCACATACCCCGGTAGAGCCCCACAGCTCCCGGGGATCTTTCGAAGATTTCCCACGCGTCAAAAAAAAAAAAAAAAAAGGTTATCACTCAGGGATAAATATACCTTTATTTATTCCTGAGTGATATAGACTAATTTTTATTTAGGGTAAGCAACGTTAGGCAAGGTCATTAAATAGATGGGTTTCATGCTACGAGTATTTGTACTAAGCGTCTCCGTGCTTCGGAAGGCAATCAAAAATGGGTCCTAGTTATTAACCGACTTAAAAAAGGAGGTTATGTATTCGACGCGTATAATCTCATAGGTGAGGGAGCGATAAGAGGGAATGAGTGGTGGGGGAGAGATTTTTTTATGCAGGAAGGGGGAGAGTGAGAGGTGGGTGTGAGAGAGGCAGAACCAAAAAGAAACTCCGTTCTAAGCGGGTGTCCATAAGACACCTCTCATTTTTTTTATGAATTACGGAACTTTACTTTTTTCTAGTTATAGTGTAACTAAGTAAGGGAGCTGATTCCGTTGTCACACACTAGACTAAACTAGTCTAAATATTAGCCGTTGGTTAAGTCGTGTCAAACGACGATTCCTATTCAGAGATCCATGAATTAAACTAAATAATTATAGTTTGATAGACTATAATTGGTTTTAGTTACTCAACTTAGTTTTAAAGGTATTTTGCTATTCTGTTGCGCATAGTTTACGTCAAATTATGCCTAATATTTGAAACTTCAAACTAAAATCAGATCAAAATAGTCGGTATATAAATGATGTCGACTAAAATAAACAATCTTAATTTAAAGTGTTAAACACTGCAATAGTTGCAGCAGGATGGAAGGATAAGCGGAGAATAAGGCTGATTAATGGATTTTTCAAATCCCTTCGAAGTAGCCGAGAAGTTTAAAAATATTTAGAATTCTCAAATCTGGGCCCATACATTTAATAAATACTTTAGATGACCCTTACCTAAATGAAGGCTTCGTTCCCAAATATATAAAAGTTTGTATAATGTAGGTATACCTTTAATAAGTACTTGGTATTCCTATTTCAAGCTCAAATTATTGAATAAAATAAATACCTACCTAGGTAGGTATATAAGTAACCTAGCCGGAGAATTATTTTTATTTAGTTTGGTGTAGTCAGATGAACAAGAGAATTGTTTTCTCATAACATCATTTGACCAATGAAAACCTCACTATCAACTCAATTTAGTAGCTGTCAAAATCAAATAAGGCAATGTCTAAATTTAGTTTCAATGAACAACACTTAGACTATAGAATACAATTTCTTTTATATGATCTAAGGAACAACAGAATAGGATAAATGATTTTCTAAACTTAATTAAGAATTATTTTAGTGTATAGTTTATTGTAGTCAGATGAATGAGAGAATCGGCACCAATGTCGACTCCAAAATTTATCATATATTCCAATTGCGGCGGATTTAAAAACATTTGTGGCCCTATAACCTGAATCCTATGTCTTCTAGTTCGGATCCTATGTCTTATACTAAACCAATGTAGTTTATTTCACTTATTTTGTAATTCTTCAACGCTGACCGACACAGATATCCTGAACTCCCCATTACAACAGAGATTGGAGCTTATCGGCGCAGTAACGGGGCCCTGTGGCACGAAATGAAGGGATTAATCCGCCGGAGCCATACGATCCTCGATTAATCACAATGAGATGAATCAGATCCGGTGGAGGCTGCGGCGGGGTTGTTGTCGTAGCGATTTTTCAACCACCCCGTCCTTGCACGACTTGAGACTTGAAAAATAAGCTTAATTATAGTGGCCTAAAAATATATGGAAAGGTTGTTGAATTTGGCAGGAAAAAATGATTACGGTGGATGATAGAGAAGGATATTTTAGGAACATGGTTTATAGACAAAATTTAAAGAATAAATAAAATAAGAAGAGTCGTTACGAAATTAAAATGATTTCACAAATAAATCTATACCTAAAGGATCGTTTAGATTTCCAACTATAAATAATGTTACAAAATACTTGTAGAGTAATATTATGCGCGGCCAAAATTTATTATAGGTTACAATTTCCATATATATAAGTAACTAGCTGACCCACGCAGCTCCGCCCGCGCTGTGATAACGTTTACTAAACTTTCATTAATATACATTCGCATAGAATACAAAACCTCCTTTTTTAAAGTCGGTTAAAAACTTGGACCCACTTTGTACTTGCCCTCCAAAGCACGGAAACGTTTAGTTCAAATGGCGCTAAACGGTCACCCATCTATTTAATGACCTTAGCTAACGTTGCTTAACCTGATAGATTTCCAAAAATTGTTAACAACTGTTTATGAGTGTTCCCTTACAAATATTTATTATAATTATAAAGAAAAAATGATAAAATCGGACCAAGCGTATAACCAAGTACCCATTTTGACTTTAATCCTCTCTCCCAAAAGAACCGTGCTAGATTACGGGATAAAAAGTATCCTATGTCCTACCTCGTAGTAAGATCTCAAATCATGCCAAGTTTCGTTTCAATCCATCCAGTAGTTTCGGCGTGATGCTCAGCCGAGATACAGACAGACAGACAGACAGACAGACAGACAGACAGACGGACAAAAATTAAAAAAAATACATTTTCGGCCTCAGTATCGGTTATAGAATGCCCTCCAAATATAATTTTCAAAATATCTTCAATGTACAGAATTGGACCTGTTACAGTTTTATTATAAGTATAGATTGGAAGTAGTGAACGAATCTAAATTTTCCAAATTCTACAGGAGCTAAAAACTGTGAAATTTAATATGCAAACTTTACAAGCCTTATAACAGGGATAATGTTGCAATTGATGAACGAAAATTACGTAATTAAATAAGGACGTTCATATAGACCTGAGTATAAATCCACAAATTATTTTCATTACATTAATTTTTCGTGTTGTAAATTATAAATACAGACAGAAATTCCATACATTTGCACGTACAAACATTAAAGGCGACCCAAAGGATGTCGAAGCTCCCTCCAGGCCGGTACCAGGTAGAATTCCATCTAAATGTACATAAATTACGTCGGATTGTGGAGACCGCTGTCTTTGACGCGTACTAGGTATTTCCCATTCCCTAGGACGGGATACTTATTTGAATGTTTGCAAACGTTTTTTTCGGGGTTTACTTTGTTTCAAAATTACCATTATGAGGAACTACCTTAAATATCTGCCCGAAAGCATGGTTGTCTTCTGTAAAATAACAGTATTGCAGAGGGATTTTAGACTTGAAGATAAAGGAAGAAGGAAATAATGATTTCTGAAAGAAAAAAGAAGCTGTAGACAGAAAGATATGCTAGGCTAAGTTTTTGTGCAATGGACCGTTTAATTAACCAAACCAAACCACCAAACAATATTCGTCCGCAAAATAGCTGCTGTGTTAAACGACCACTGCATTTGGATAAATTATTTTGTTTTCACTACATAACCTACCTCTTCCTCCTCCTCGCGTCGTATTTCCTCATTGCTGAGGGTCGTGATTACCCCCAAATGAAACACTAGATATGACAACTTGACACCATCTTTTCCTGTCAGCGGCGATGTGTAGCGCACTATAGATGTTGGCGTCTGTAGTCTTGCGGATCTGGTCCACCCAACGCATGGGACAGCGACCCCTGGGCCGCCTGGGTTGAGACATAACTTACAACTAGTAGTAATATACATGCGTTTCAACGTTCGGCACATAATAGACACATAATAAACGTTTAAAAAAAAATTATCTTAAAAAAATATATTAAAAAATATATGTACTAGTGCCCTGTAATACAACCAACACATCAATATAAATATCACAAAATTCGCGAAACGATTTTGCAGAAGCCTCTCCCGTTATCAAGTATTCAAATAACAATATCAATAAAACTGCTATAAACCCTTCAGAAACGCCTGAAAAATTCACGAAGCCCATCAAAATTGTATTCATAAGCGTTCAGCATCCAACAAATAACAGCACAATATAAAATTATAATACAATGAGGGGAAAGCCGCCAAGAACCAAGAACAATAAACTCCCCTTGCTTGCTTGGGGGTAGAAACATCGTCTAGTTATGTTATATTTGCGGCACACTATGATGGCTGCCTTGACACACGTCTCGTTCCCACGCTATTGATTTCTTCTCGCTGCTCCCGAAACTACTAAAACTACTAAATACTCCATGGCTATTAAAATATACAATCATCTACCCAAATATATAATCTGAATTAAGGAAACAGCAGCAATTATCAAAGAACTGAAACTTTTCCTAGAAGCAAAAGGTTTTACAATCTCCAAAGATATTTTGAAATTGTAATAAAAGTATTTAATTGAGTCATAGTTTTAATGGAATTAATAATGTAATGCTATAATTAAAGTTATTATAATATTGTGCCCTGTAGTTGTGATACTATGTAATTATTATAGGTGTAGTATCTACCTCTAGTCTATATCATATTAATGTACATTATGCAATAAGAATAAAAATAAGGGAAAAACCGTGAATAACAATACATGTTATGGTTAGAAACTCTATTATCAACGAAGTCTTTTCTCTTCAATTTTAATTTTAGTTTATGGCTCCATCGTTTACTAATGATTCTGCCAATGACGAGTAGAATAGCCAAGGGAGGAAGACTTTTTTCTTCATTGTTATAAAGAGCAAAGACAAACATCAAAGCAGCCATTATCGCGTGGCGCGGCTATAGTTCTTAAAAAATTAAAACACTGGAATAAGTAGCTAGTATGTTGTCAGTAGAATAAGTATTCACTATGCATGTATTTTTTCCCTGATGCAACTTTGTCACTGTCTATCGATAATGTGTTTCAGCAATAACTAATGCTATCATAGACATTGTTTTTGGTTTCTCAAAAGAATTCATTACCATAGCTATTAACCAGCTTCAATTCTAAATTTTAGAGGTTTCATATAAAATTTCAAATTTTAATTAATAATCTGTAATACTATATTTCTTTCTATGGCTTGGCTGATCACAAACTTGTAAGTATCAGATACTACGTACACAAAATAATGTATAATCTGAATTTTATATTAAGTAGTAATTATTATTATATAAATTCACTAAATTTAACGTAAATTTTATTTTAAATTCTATTAAAAATGTTTGTAATGTGCGCTTAGTTTAGTTGTTATGTATTTACTAGATATACGTGACGTCACCTCTTTTTTAGGTGCTGTCAGAATAACAGCGCTGCCTCATAGTTTTTATGGCGCAGCAAAATGCTGAGACAGAGCCCTTTTTGGCCCCACACAGTTTTGTGTAAGCTATTAGCTTAGATATTCTTAGTTTTGTTTTTAATTAAGTTGTGTGGTCAAATAAATGTATTTCTTCTTCTTCTTCTTCTTCTTCTTCTATCGATTTGAAATAGTTTTAAATATTGCTTACCCAACTTCATCGCAAATATGTTTTTTTCTTTTACTTTCTTTTCTATGGTATCGAAAATCATCGAAAATTCAACGTGACACTACTAAATCAGTGTGTATCATTTCAAACAGATTTTTTTTTTATGTTACGTAGTTTTAGACTAGCGAGAAAGTGTCAACCAAGAACCAAGGAAGGAGGAGAAAGAAGGTCACCAACATAGCTCGAAAAATATGCAAGTTGAAGTGGTAGTGGACAGGCCACATCGCTCGAAGAACCGATGACCGTTGGGGAAGAAAGGTTCTCGAGTGGCGACCACGAACCGGAAGACGCAGCGTAGGCAGGCCTCCCACTAGGTGGACCGACGACATTGTTCGCGTCGCAGGCAACCAGTGGATGCAAATGGCAAATTGTCGTCCATTGTGGCGGTCTAAGGGGGAAGCCTTTGTTCAGCAGTGGACGTCTTCCGGCTGATGATGATGATGATGATGAGTAAGTATAGTTAAAAATGACAAAAAGTGGTCAAAAGTATCCTGTAGCTCAGGGCATCGCGAGTGACAAACAAGCAAAGCCTTGATGATTATCATGTTCACTGTTACACCTAGGTACAAACACCCGTTCTCAATTTCATGGCTGGATTTCACAGAAACTCATCAAGTACTGATTGGTCAAATCCTACACAAGTCATACTCGTTAATTTGTCAATTTCCCGGTTTATGAACTCACACTGAGCTGAATATAAATTAGTTACTATACGAGCAGCTAGTATTTACGATGGTTTGTTACCTGTGTCCGATAATAATTATGTAAAAAAAACTATTTAAAAAAAAATAACAACCTATTTTGCTAAAATAAAAGTCACTAAAAAGTGTTGAATAAACTATTTAAAAAAAAATAACAACCGACTTCAAAGTAAATTATCTAAAAAGCATAAAATAACGAAAATATATTGAAGTCGGTGCTAGCACATCATGTTAACTAACTAGCACGAGCTGACACCGACTTCAATATATTTTCGTTATTTTATGCTTTTTAGATAATTTACTTTGAAGTCGGTTGTTATTTTTTTTTAAATAGTTTATTTAACACTTTTTAGTGACTTTTATTTTAGCAAAATAAGTATCAGCACTATCACGCAACTCGAACGTAGACGACGTAACAGTAACTTACTGAAAACATAAAAAGTTTATATATCTTAAACTACTGGACCGATTTTGATGAAACTTGTATTCTACCCTAAGTTGAAAAATACTCTAACTATTGCAAAAATAACTTTTGCAATCGGACCTGTAGTTTCTGAGAAATCCGCGGACAAACCTACATACATACATACATGCATACATACATACATACATACATATATACATACATACACTCATAAAATTTGGTAAATTTGTTTAGAAGCCCATATAGACTAACATATATTAATATTACGCATTTTTATTAATATTACATACATACGCGTCGAATAGAGAACCTTCTTTTTGAAGCCGGTTAATGAAGCCGGTTAAAAATTAAAAGAATCAAATCAAAGAAATTGCCGGTCATAGATCGATGATATTTAAAACGCTGAGTGGTCAACACTTTATTATTATTATTATAATAATAACAGCCCTTGTTTTTATCCCGCTATTTGGCGCGGGCTTCCCCTCAAGATGAAGGTGCTTAGGCCAACGTGGTGGTCACCACGTTGGCCAAGTGTGGGTTGATGGACTTCACACGTCAATCAAAAGCTAGTTAGACTTTCTCAGACATGCATGTTTCCTCACGACGTTTTCCTTCACCGAAAGCTAGTAACAATCACACAAATTAATTAAAGAAATTAGAGGTGCAAACCGGGGTTCAAACCTAAGCACCTTGTTTCCAAGGCAAGCGCTCGCCCACTGAGCTGTTACTTATTATTCTTAAATTGTGTTTTAATTTTCTAGTTTCTTTTATGTTTTTAATGTAGAGTCTTAGAATAGAATAGAATACTCTTTATTTGCACACCAAAGTAAAACATACAGAAAAACTTAGAAAATCACTTAAACCTTGTTCAGATAGAGCGAATTACGCGCGTGTGCATACGCGCGAGACAATTCGTGATTGCGTTCACATAACGCGGACTAGGCGCGTAAGAATATAGGCCAGCTTCAGTCAGTCATCAAAATGAATTTGGACGAAGCAGTCGTATTGTGGCTCGCATATCGGAGATGGAAAAAGAGCAAGAAAACGGAAAACAGGTTTAGAGTGACAGAGGACAACATGTTTATAACTTTGTACCCAAACTTAAGACAACACAATTGATACTTTCGACAAATTACTTGACTTAGTCTTCTTCTTATCGTGTCGATGGTAAAACTAAATCGTATTAGCCCAGTAAGCAGCTACATTTCGTGCGTTGTCTGTAGCATTCCAAAGATCTTCAAGAGTGCAGGTGTCAGGGCACGCAGGGCAAGAAAGCAAAAGGGTCATAGTTTGCGAGGCATATCCACATATGCATTGGTCATCACCACTGAAGCCCTAGTCTGTTGGGCGCTGCGGTGAGTCTCCTGGACGCATAACAGATCACACTGGGTACTACGACATAGTTCTGCAAGAATCTGTGCTTTATTAAGTGAGAACCCTTCTATATTTATAGAGATTACAGACACGGCAGGGTCAGAGAAAGTTCTATGCGTTGGCTCTGAAAAGAGCCGTTTATGTCGCGCATTTACATTCGCATTTACATTTGTATTTGCCATCGTATTGTAGTAATTCGTTTCACGGACAGTGCCGCTACACACAGGGAGGGCCCGAGCATAGGTATCGCTCTTCGGCAAGGCTTACTACATCCCCCCCTTGACTTAGTAAAAGATGACTTATCACCATCTGAAAATTATGTAATAAGAGACGTAGTTACGGCTGATGAAAAACTTCATCGATGAATAACTCTGTGTCGAAACATTCTTTTTCCATGTTTGAACATGTGGTTATAATTTCACTGACAAATCCGTCCACTCGCGCTTAGTACTGAATGCAACAAGGAGCTCTGAGTATCTCGACTCGCGCGCACTACGCGCGTACAGCGAGCGAGTCGAGATTCCGACGTATGACACGCGTGTTACGCGCGAGTGATATCTCTCGCGCGTATCATGTGAACGGAATCACTGTATTCTATAGAACTCGTCTACGCGCGTACATGTATGCGCGTATGCACACGCGCGTAATTCGCTCTATCTGAACAAAGTCTTAAATCTTAGTGTCTTAGTGTCAGATGATGAAGTCTTAGTGTTTGATGTGCGTTGTTTTTCGTTTAAATAAATGTAGTTTTTCTTCTTCTTCTATACCTATACAATGAATAGGCAACTAATGAGACAAAAACATCTCGATGAGACTTCGCACGTTTTACCAATTATTAAAACTATAATGCGAAGATGAACCTGACCCCATTGTTTTGAGTCTGCATCTGATCGGTAAACTTAAAACGCAGTCCATGTACCTAATCCGAGTTCTAAGCCTCCAATCCAAGCAGGCCGCACCCGGCATGAGCCGAATATTTAATATTTAGCTGCTGTGGGCAATGAGGTCCCATAGTTGGCTCCCCTCAGTAAAAGGAAGGCCGCTGAAAGGGTGTTTTTGCGCCTATTACTCTGAAGGTTGCGTTATGATTTTTTCGTTTATTTGTTTGTCAATGGGAAGTCAGTGATTTGGATAATTGATTGTGTTGTTACCATTGTACTGTTTTATTTTATATAAAAAAATACAATGGTAACAATATAATGTTTTTTCTTTTAAATTTGACAGAGCTATACTTCATTATAGTTCTACGTAATATTATAGCTAAAGTTTTTATTTATGTTCTTCTTCATATATAAAAATGAATGTTTGTCTGTATGTCCTTTATAGAATCGTAAACTATGCATTTGATCATGTCATGATCTTCAGCAAAGTGAAAGAGCGCGAGCGGAGCTGCGCGGGTCAGCTAGTATCTTATAAAAATATCGTGTCATTTTGTTTATAGTCGTACTCCTCCGAAACGGCTAGATTGATTTTTATATATTTTTTAATGTGTATAAACCACTCGCAGGCCTGCTGGAAGAAATTTCTTTAGAAATAAGCTGTGCCTTTGTACGATTCTTTCCTATATTTCCGTTTTCCTTTAATGTAATTTTATTGTGTGTACAAAAATTATAAAATATTTATATAAATATATTTGGTAGGTATGATAAAAAGCCGTAAAGTATATTTCATACCACTAGGTAAAGTAACATTGGGCAGTCATTACATAGATGGGTGACCGTTTAATACTTCTTTCTACCGTTTAGTGCTTCGTAGGGCATGTAACTGGGACCCCAGTTATTAACAGATTTAAAAAAAAAGAGGTAATATATTCGACGCTTACCTATGTATCTAATACTATAAAAAATGCGTAATAGGTGTGTAAGTCTATGTGGCCATCTAAAACAGTACCTACGGGGGGAGCTGCGCGGGTAAGCTAGTAATGTCATAAAAATATAAATGTAAACTACACAACTTAGCCAGAACCTGGAATTTTTAGCCACACCGGCTACAATTCCTATACTTGACCAACCAATATACCGAGGAGTGATGTTAGAATGTGACCAAAAGTGTAAGATTTGGAAGTGTGATATAAATAAGAGAGAGACTTTGTTATTTTAGAAAACGTTTTGCTTTCAATGTCCTGAAGTGAAGAGCAAGACCTAAATAATCTGCACTCATATGTATTTTGTCCATAACCCAACATGCCTGTCGTATAATTAAAATAATTACAGCGTATTGGCACTATCTATCGATGACTGCTAGTAGCCCATTGGCATGCTGCCACAGTCTAGTAATTGTACCTACTATGTGCCAATAGGATATCCATGGAAACCTAATTACCTATGTTATTGTAGGATAGTTTAACATGAATGTGATAATTATTAATAATAATATGATATAATCATGATATCTTAATATTATACTATTCAATAACCATCATACAACTACATAATAATATGTTTGTTCTTTATATTCAGCGTTCTAACCATTACATCATTTTTACGAAGAATTGTGTTTCGGAAAAATATAAAAATACTAAGCAATATCTTTTCCAACACAATAATTAATGAATAAATAAAAATTCTTGCACCTTATCTTTCTTAAAAAAAAAACACTTATCACGAAAATAAATTACCTATTAAATATTAATTCAGTGCTACACATCAAAAGGTCCATTACGAAATTTCCTCAAGCAGTATAATGCTCCTTAAAAAGAGTGTTATTCAATTTGCTTTAGGCGCTTTTCAATTTGTCATTACTTCCACGACTCTGTACCTACCTGCTCATATTTAAGAAGACACAGAAAGTAATCAGGACGTATAAACTGCTGATAAACGAAAACATACCTTGAACGAAGTATTAGAATTAGAATTATTACACACAAGCAAAAAGACGCAGGAAATTGGCATACGCGTGTTGTAGCTGTCAATAAACAATATAATTAATTAGAATTAACAAAAAATAGACAGGAACAAAATAATCATCATCATCGGCTAATGATGATGATCTTCCGGCTGGAAGACGTCCACTGCTGAACAAAGGCTGGCCAAAATTATAATAGCGATCATATTTTTTGCTAATTTTCCAAAAGCTACTTTTACTAAGGTACCAACCACCTCAGTGTCAGATATTCTGCCGCCAAGCAGCAGTGTGTAAGCATAGTTGTGTTCCGACGTAAAGGGCACTTTTAGCTGGTGTAATATCGCCAACGCGCTAGTGATTCTCCTGGTGTTGCTACCGTCTATTGGCTGCGGTGACTGCTTAATATCAGGCGAGCCGTACGCTTACTTGCCACCTTGGTAGTATAAGAAAAAGCTGCGAAGCGCATTGTATCTGATTAGATCAATAGGTTTGTACTAAATCTTTATAGATGAACCGACGTTCTATCTCAAGCCGACATTGCCAGAGAACATAAAATCTTAAAATAGAATTGCCAAATCATTCGAACAATAGAAACGTTTTAAAATCCCGTGTCTCGCGAATTCCAACAATATTAATTGTGTCGAAATACCAGCGGAGAAGCGGAAAGCTTCACTCATTTTTCTTGTCGAATCCCGGACACGGTTGGTGGTTCGAGGACGTAACTCCAGATCGTAAACAAAAAGGAAAACTTTTGGTTGGAGTTGCGAGTCTGCTCGCAACATTTGTATGAGGTTTCTTGTTGATATTTTCAAGTGAATTGCATTTCACTTTTCGAAGTATTCTTTTGTAAGCAGTATATTTTCGTTTCTGTACTCTCTAGGTCGAGTGTATACGGTACGCAAATTTGGGCTGTGTAGTGCTTTCGGAAAGTTTATATGGAGAAAGTTATTATGAGAATGTGTTATTTTACTTTTTTTTACAGTGCTAGATCGCAATTTTATCTATGTTGTCAAGTCACCAACAGTCTTTGATAAACGTAGGTACGTTATCTTATTAAGAATCCAAAAAATGAGCCCTGTCACAGGGCCTAAACAATCTTCTCTCTGCCGACAGCTTACAAATAGAGCACTGATACCCTTAGGCCGTTACACGGTAACAAAAGTCGCCTAAGCAATTCGTTTCAAGAATTCGTCTTTTCTACACACGAACTGTGTAAACTGCCTCGGCGCTGACCAAGAAAAAATCTTGTCTGAGCACGTGCGAAGATTTTGTAGTTTTTGTGCTTAGATTCGACAACATTCGTTCTTTTCTGCAGCAGACATTGTGAAATTTCTTAGCATGTACATGCGGCTTCACTTAGATCTAAAGTGGTCCAAAACTTGAGGGCTCGACAATAGTTAAGAAGTTTTAATTAGAAACTCATAAAAATCTCTCTATTCTTTTGGGAGCTAATATGCAACAAACCTTTTGCCGGCTGGGACTCATTCAAGTGTAATCTCGCTATTCATTTGAAAGACAGCATGCCACCAGGCCTTAATGAGGAAACATAACATAATGAAAATTATTATCCTACATTTCACAAAGCTGTCTTTAAAATAATGTCACTAATTTCTCTTTAAAAATCTCGTATCCGTTCCGTGAATAGGGCTCGACAAACAGGGGGATTGGCGACAAACATAATTTATAACGAGAGCCCGTAATCGACCGTGGTGAATCGTGTTTACATCATTATAAAATTCCCTGTCACCTTTTGTATACAGCCGACTGTGAAATAGAAATGCTTAAATTAATTTGAGTTTTTTTTTCTTATAATCGTACAAGCGGAAAGCGCCACCTCGAATGGGCGAAATAAATATTCTTCGCCGGATGCACCTTGGACATTCGGCCTCGGAAGATCTTGTTGATTCACCAGTCTTCCCATCACGAGATGGTATCTGAAAAATACAAAAAGAAGAAGTTGTACGGCTGGTACAATTATGCATACGGCATACTTTTTCGTAAGAAATCGACATCAAATTCACCCCTGAATCTTTGCTAATCCCTACATTTATCATATAAGTTTTTACTGCAGACACTAATTATGCAAATATTAGATCTTGTTTGATCTCACGCAGCTTACCTTTCTTTGTATTACTATCAATTGCTCCTGTAAAAGACGTAATAAAATAAGAAAGACCAGCCCACTGAGCTTGCCGGATCTTTACAGCGGAGACCGCGTTATGATCCGGTGGTAGTTGAAAAAGGGATTTTGTATAAGAATTTCCGGGTCTTCACTAAAGATAATTTGACTTTGAACGAACGAGCGTTGAACGAACAAACTATGTTACTCAACTGTTTTTTGCCGTCGACGAATAAACTAGTTTGCGGTCCACGGATAAACTAGTATAATGATTAGAGGTAAACGGTGGACTCTATGCAATACGTCCAACGTCGACTACTAAACTTTCGATAACCGTATAAACTAGTCAAAGTTTTAGACTGTTTTATTGGTTTATCATAAATAGTCTCGTTTTGACGACCCATTACTATTTTGACTCTATTTTCTTTATTTCTTTCTTTAAAATGCGATGCAATGTGCTTATCCGACAAAAATTGAGAACCAATTCTGATCCAACCAATAACATTTATTAAATTCTCCCATTTACAGTATTGTATCGAAAAATGTAAATTGGAATCGAACTGGCACCGCGGGATTCGCATCTGTGCATTACGAGATCGTGACATCGCGGGTTTAACGGACTGGCAAATTAAAAGTAGGCATCAGTTGGACATTGATGAGGGACCGGCGTTTGTTTTCCTCTTTTATTTTCGGGATGGAACAACCAATTGTTGGGGCCAAAGTTTTGTTTGTACTTCGGAGTACTTTGTTATAATATTTATATAATGAAACCAGCCTTAAACAGAGTTTTCGGTATTACAGAGTGTGTATTTGAGTAAGGTTGTAACGTCAACAAATGAAGAGTAAAAATTGACGAAGCAAATAGACATTGATTAAGTTGATGGATGCTATTGAGAAAGTATGAGATTGGCGTAAAGAAGGCAAGTTGATCTCAGTATTAAGGAGTATCTACAAAAAGTAGTCAGACATAAAAATAAAGAAGGCTATTGTGCCAACGACGAGCTACTCGTGTTTTATGTCTTTATCCACATATACTCTTCATGTAATTGATCTGTTTGTTTTTTTTTATACAACTTTTACGTATGGTAAGCGCTGCATTACACTGCAGCAGGGTAAGAATAGCATCCTTCCCATCTCCTCCCGTTGAGTGTCCGTAAGAGGCGACTAAAGGAAATCCAGAAGACAAGACCAAGACCAAGCGTGGGGATTATGGAAACCCCTCCCTTCTAAGAGGGAGGGTTTTGTTTAGTAGTGGACGTCTTTCATGATGATGATGATGACGACGATGATGACAGTTACCTTTTGAGCCCAGAAATTTTAGCACCTACAGTACCCTTTGCTGCTTGCTGGTAGAATATTTCACACTGTGGTGTTCCTCCCACCTGATCGGTCTTAGGTTCTGAACTGCCATAAGGGACCTGGCTCCTAATTTTTTTTAAATTAAGATTATTCTACTTTTTGGCAAAACACGTTACGTTAGGTTATCTCACCACTAAAATATTCCTAAACTTTGCAAACATTAAATCTATGTAACCACTTTTAAAGGTCTCCCACGCCTATTTTAGAATAATGTGCTTAAAGATTTGTGTAAACACGAGCTTTTCCGGGCATTCGCTAATGTACCGTGTCACCGCATTAGTTGATCTCTGCCGGCTACATTATGTATTCTGTTACATTATTTATACGCTTCGGTCGTGACCCTAAGCCGAGGGTTCCAGTCCCTTTCTAGGGCAGTTGGGTAACAAGCTAAAATAGCAAAGCCTAACATCATTTGCGCAATTGATAACACATTTGTGTCACGTAATTTTTAACCTTGTCGCTAAAAGTAGGGTTTGCTCTTTTTATAACGACGTCTCTTAGTCTTTGGCATCGCTCTCAGCCTTTAAATGAACTAACTTTTTTTTTATTATAGTTCTTAGCAATTTTAGATCAAATTTCGCGAATTTTTAAATAATTGACAAAAATTATAAGTTTACAAAATAAAAATAACAAATTAAATTTACATTTATATTGACGATTTTTTTTTAAAGGTTTCCAATTCTAATATATTTCAAATTGTCCAAAGCCCTAAATGTAAAACTTTTGTTTCAGATAATGTTCGCGATCTGCACTGAAGCCCAGATGCCTTGAGGCAATATGAGAGTCAACAGAAGCCTGGACGTGAGGCTGATCGCCTTGTGCACCACCTGCCTCCTGCTTCCAGCCATTGCCTGCCCCGCACAGTGCATATGCAAGTGGAAGAACGGCAAACGGTACGTCGAATGCTCGGAAAAAGATCTCAAAACGATACCAAACTTAGACTCAGAGACACAAGTCCTAGACTTTACCGGGAATGATCTACAAGTCCTACAGAAAGAAGCATTCCATACACTTAACTTGCTCAATCTCCAGAAAATATATCTACAAAAATGTAGATTGCAGAAGGTCGACAACCACGCGTTCAAAGGCCTCGCGAACCTGGTCGAGTTGGATCTCTCCAACAATTACTTGACAGTTATACCGTCTACGAATTTTGTATTTTTCCCATCGCTAATGCGTCTATCGCTCAACAACAATCCCATAACGGGCATAAAAACTCACTGCTTCCAACATTTATCTTACCTGAACACTCTCGAACTGATCGACTGTAAACTAGAAACAATTGAAAGAGAGGCGTTCTCAGGCCTCAACCATTTGGAGTGGCTGCGACTCAACGGCAACAGACTATCCAATATCCAAGGTGAAAATTTATTCCCCGATACGCTACGAGGGATCAACTTGCAAAATAATAATTGGAATTGCGATTGCCATCTCAGGGATTTGCATAGTTGGTTGTTGAATTTCAATATGCCACACGCCGTCGAACCAATTTGCTCACTCCCCGAACGTTTGAGGAAACGAACTATCACGAGCGTCACCGAGAACGAGTTGGCGTGCTTACCGAAAATGAGCACTACGTCCGCGTACTTAGAGACCAGCGCCGGCAATAATGTGACCCTCGATTGCTTAGTAAAAGCGATACCTGAGGCGCAAATAACCTGGTTATACCAGGGTCAGGTCATTCATAATTATTCAAGCATGTCGCCGGACGGCCGCGACTTCTATTATGCGGAGAATGGCTCCACCGACAAAAAGAGTGAATTGTACATATTCAATATAGGAAACGACAACAATGGCACGTATTCGTGCATAGCTGAAAATCCGGCAGGTAAATCACGAATCAATTATACGATTAGGATACTAGTGAAAGAGGAACCCGTCGTTATAGTAGTCACGTTTCCACAAAGACATTTAGTAGTCATAGTTACTATTGTGTTCCTCATAATAGTTCTTCTAATAGCGATCATAGCTGTCTTCCTGTTGAAATTTAAAACAGACACCAGGAGTCGAAAGAAGAAAGAGAGCGGAAAAGACGTGGCGCTATGCAACCAGATCCTGCCTTCGACCAGAAGCAATGGTATGCCGAAAAACAACGGAAGCGTCATAGTGAACGCACACTCTCATCACGCGCTCCACTACACGGTGCAAACAAACCGTGATTACGAGTCGAGCGACGTGTATCAAAGCAATAACATGAAAGGCTTTGTCGACAGGAACCCCGACCTAATTAGCGACGCGGAAACTGTAGCTAACAATGCGCAAAACGAGAACACAGTGTTATCTGTATACAAAGCCCAAACCGCGAGCGGTGACGGTTTTCAAGAGGAAACCGCATTCACCGCGCCGACGATGCCACGGCAGGTCACGTGGCAAGATCAACAGGGTATCAACATAGCTCAGAATACTATGAACAATATGTACCAACATTCCGCAGACGTGCACTTGAACCCGGGATGCTTTTTAGATAGCGACGGCTACCCGTACGATTACGGACTTCCGAAACATCCGTGCCGGGCGCCGATAATATCCAATTATTCCGTGGTGGGGCCGTTTTACCAGACGCTGCCCCACAACCGGCCGAAAGGTCAGAAGCTCGTTTGCAAATTCGCCAAAGACACGGAGTTCAACACTCCGCAAGCAGCCTGCCCTAATTTTGAGATGTTTAATACGGGCAGTGTGAGACGCACGTTAGAAGGGTACCCAGTACCAAGGAATCGACCGATCGCGTTTGTCGGGAACGGGACTGTGTATTATAATGAGGAGTTCGTGCCATCGCCCCCCGAGGGGTACAAGACGGAGCCGGTGCAGTGCTGCGCGCCAGCAGAGGCCTGCACGTCATGGGTCAACCCTAAAGGCACGTGTGCGGTTATCGTCCCCATGAGTGTGACCGAGGGCCCGGGCAGGTGTTACCAAGTGGAGACGCGGTGTGTGGACACGCAAACCACGGACGCTCGAATGCCCGGCGAGGGCACGGAAAGTGTGCTTAAACCTTTACCCCAAGTGTCTAACGCGAAGTGTGCCGCCGACATATGTTCCGAGAGCCCTGACGAGGGTTACGTGGGTGACGCTAACGATATCTGACGTCGACGTCAGAACAACGCTTAAGCAGGCCAATTTAGACGCTAAAAAAGTGATAAAGCGACTGACTATAAAGTAGTTTTGTAAATAGAAGCTTACGTGTCCGATGAATAAGGGAGGAAGTTCCATTACATAAAGTGATCCGGTTTTATCCCTGTTTTGCAATTTTGTATATTTCGTAATAATAGATTCATTCAGATCCGCCGTTATTCATCGTTTGCGTAAATAATGGTTACCAAAATATCACGACCGATGTTTTCTAGTCAAATTCCATAAGATGACGGTGTTTTCCAATTGCGTTAGAGAAAAAAAATATTTTAAGGTAAGATAACGTGTATTAAGTAAATAATTAGATTTTTCTACTAAACGAATTTCTCTAGTGATAATGATTGGAAAACTCTGTAACTTTAGTAACAAAATATTCCAAATGGAATCAGCAGAATATTATTTTGTTACATTCTAGTGACTTATTAGCAATATTTTGTTACAGATTACGATAACTGTATACTTTATTTCAAACAATGTTGAGTATTCAATTCTATAGATTTAAATACCAGATAGTGTGTGATATTTTTCTTTAAATAATATTAAATCATGAATTTATACTTAAAAAATAAATTGCCTAAATCACAACTAATACTATAAAAGCCCGTTGAAATAGGATTCAGAAAATAAAGGACCAGGGTAACGGCCTATGTTATTAACTAATCCTGATCCATAGGATTATGGAAAATATAAGAAGAGCTCAGAGTTTAAATGTGTTCAAATCTCAGGTTACTTCTCACTATCTTTCCTTGCAGTAAACTTCTCCTATTTCTGTTTTTTTTTATCATCATAATTAGTTTAGTATCTAGGTATGTATATTTATCATTTCTATATTATGTTATAGATATATATATGTATGGTTATATATGTTATTGTTATATATATATATATATATATGTACTGAATATGTATGACACACCTACCCTTTCTTTATTCGGTCCTGTACCCCAAGGTTGCCTGGAAGAGATCGCTTTAGCGATAAGATCGCCTTAAATTGTCACACTGCAATTTTACTTTTCCTTATTAAGTTGTATCTTCTTTCTTGGTGTACAATAAACAATATTTGTATTGTATTGTACTATGGATCAGTATAGAGAGATATAATTTTTGGCGTTTTTTCTATGGAATTAACATTTCGAATCACATTTAAATCTAAGATCGTACATCAATATTGGTTAATGATAGAGGCCGGAACAGACTAACACACATTTAATCGCCCTATGCACGTTTCCTGACTATTTGCCTGCGTAGATTCTAGTTTTGTAATTTTATATACTGACATGACAAACACCTTAAAACAATACCACTTTCTATTGCTGCTTGCTTGGTCAAATGTATTATCATAATAGCACAAATCTAAAATAATAAGCTCTTCTTTATGGAAATTAACACAGATTTATAGATTGCATTACCAGTAATATTAAATTTCAACTAACGCATTATGGTGATTTATGAATCAGCGTAGGTAAGAAGTCATGAAACGAGGTGGAGATGCGCTCATAGAGCTGATTTGACCGATATTATAAATGTTTCTTTGGAACAACTCATTCTTTGTATACAGTGTGGTAAATATTTTTCGTCATATTCGATTCATTTATTTTTTATTTATTTAAAGCATTTTAGATATACAGTTTGTAACAAAAACCCTGTTGGATCACAGGATAAGAACAAATCTGTTGTATTATTACGTATATCGATACAATAGGCTAGATGACAAAAAAAAACTTTTTAGTCCGTCATTTAGATTATCAATAAATATTAAAGAAAAATGCGTGTCAAATTAATATTTTTTGATAATATAACTGACGGACTAATTCGAATTATTTTTTTTAACCAGCAATACGAATCCAATCTTATATCGCTGGTAAAAATTAAAAAAATGGGATATTCACCAAATGAGTTAAATACACATAATTATGTTGATACTCTGAATAATATCTCCAGTAATCCAACAAGGTTTTTGTTATATTCTGTATAAAGGCATGTTTATTCAGGGCATAACAAGTTATTTTCTGTCAAAAATAGATTATTATATTGCACACAGATGATTAGCGGTCGACCTACCTATATGAACGTCGCAAGGAATCAATGTTGCCATGGTTATGTTATTTGTTTTGATGGTTTCGATTCAGGGTTAAACCAAATTAGATTATTATTCCATAACAACATACATACAGGTTGTATCGAATTACGATATCAAATATAACCTATAACGATCGGACAAGACCTTATTATCTTTCTGTATAGAAACCGAATGATTTGTTCTGAATTTAATATTTTATAAGAGTCAGATAAATCGGTACTTAAGGCATTGATTATCAAATAAACATAATCATTCTCTCACAATATCTATAGAATGGTATTATACTGTTGATAAAATAATATCTCTTTTGTAGACTCGGTACATACATATACTCTGTGAAAAGACTGGTGAGGTTTACAGTGTCGATAAATGACACCGGTTTTAGCGGGGGAAAATCCCACATAACCCGCAGTGTGTAAACATTGCTGTGTTCTGGTGTGAAGGGCACTGTAGCTGGTGAAATTACCAGGCTAGTGCAGCTTTCTATGGACAGGCATGTTGCTTACCATCAGGCGAACGTCTTGCGTGCTTCATCACCATATTGGATAAATGAAGATTGTCAAATCCATCGTAAATACAGTCATCGTCTTGATAGAGCCAGTACAGATTTTACAAAACTCTGCACACTGGCTTAGGACTCCTAAGCCAGTGTGCAGAGTTTGTAAAATCGGTATTAGAAGTATGGTGTTTGTAAAATTCGGCTGCTAATCCCGAGATGCCGTGGGTTCCGGCTAAGAATTGCATCCCCCCCCTCTCTCTTCCCGTGGGCGTCGTAAGAGGCGACTGAGGGAAAACCAGAAGTCGGGCAGCAGCGTCTTCTGTATAATATCCTTCTCTTCGAAAACTGTGATCCACAAGACGGCAGCCAAGCGTGGGGATTATGGTACCCGCCCCCATATTCCCCACTATATAGGAGGCTTACGTTCAGCAGTGGACGTCTCCCGGCCGGATGATGATGATCCCTAATTTCGATTTCCAGACTTGAAACTGTATTATTGAGAATCCGTTAGGCAATTCTCAGTAACAACTTGGAGTTATAATAGATCCAACCGTTTATTTTCTTTTTGACAGCACCAATAGAACTGCGTCATGTTACGCAAAAGTTCACTTTTAAAAGTTCACTTAAAGTGAAGTTCACTTTTAAAAGTGAACTTTAAGTGAACTTTTAAAAGTGAACTTTTGCGTAACATGACGCAGTTACGTTCTATTGGTGCTGTCAAAAAGAAAATAAACGGTTGGACGCTCTATAGTTAGTACGCCGCCGGATAAATGACAATAGGCTAGCTCAATTGATGAGATAGTATTAGTTGAACATCTCTGTCAGCCTATTATGGGATGAAGAAACTTGAAGATTTCTCCCATATTTATAGAAATACATAAGTAATATGGATAAGAGAGTTAAAATATGTTTATACCGATAAGTAGCAGAATATTGTTTTTCCCTGACCCGGGTCAGCGGAAACATCAATAAAACATAAAGAGGGGTATGCGCTCACGCGTTGCTCCCTTGGGTATCAACAGAGCCACAGGAAGAGGGACAAACAGATTGAATAAAATGAAAATGTATGTTACCTGGACTTTGTGTTGTTTTGTTACTGCGGTAGGTATAATAATAATACTCTGGGACATTTAACAGACAGCCATCTGATCTCCTCGGCGGAGTCTGTACTTTAGTACTTATAAGACCATTGACACAAATACTATGATACTTTTTAAATGCATACATACGTAAATATGGCCTAGACACGTGCATGCACACAAATGTTTATTGTTTTATACAACCAAGGTGGCAACAAGCATGCGGACCGCCTGATGGTAAGCAGTCAACGCAGCGTATTTAAGTTAACAATACCAGAAGATTCACTAGCGCGCTTCCGACCGTAAAGCTATGAGATAGTAAGTCTCTTGTGTCCAGTAATTTCACCAGCTACAATGCCCTTCACACCGGAACATATCAATGTTTATACATCTTGTGGGAAAAGTATCTGGCACAGCGGTGGTACCTACCTGAATGGTTCCTTGCACATGTGACCTAGTATATGTTAGAAAATATACAAGCTAGCTTTTCGTTATTGTTTAATAAGCTGCGTTCACATCGACAGTTGCACGTAACGTTAGTGTGGATCGCAGCTTAATAGCACAACTTAGCGGCAAAATGTTTGAGCAATTTTGTTTGTCCCTACACGGTAGCTAAAGTGTACACCAAGTAATAGCACTGGACCGCACGATGATCAGCTATCTTGTCAACTATACCAACGAGACAATACTTCGTCATAACTAATCAACACAAGCATTATAAAAATAGGTTGAAGGTTTCAAAAGGTCCCCGGGAGCTGTGGGGCTCAACCGAGGTATGTGGGATTCTTACCCACTGAAACCGAAACAGCTGTTGCATCGGCACATAGGAGGGGACACCCGGGCTCTCCGATGGGATCTGCACCAGAAGAGCCTCAGTGCCTTGCCTTTGAACCAGACATGGTGCTCACGGGGACGGGGGTCACAACCCCGCCATCGTCCTCCTTGGAGTCGCCGCCGCACTCAATGGACATCCTAGGGCCCACACCACGTACTTCCAGCAACTCCGAAGGATTATAAAAAAAATTGCTAACTCAAGGCATAAGATTATAGTTATTTTATCAACAGCAATACCCATAAAAAGTTCTCCCGTGGCAACTGTCGGTAATTTCCGAATTCGATAAAAATATTTTCGGTTTTAACTTGTAAACATGTTGTAAACCCTATTTACGAATCCATCCCCAAAGAATTTTGTCAATTCTATTTGGAATTATGTTGTAATTTCATAGAAACTATCAAATTTGTGAGTTTACAAGATACGTATCACCCAAAACATTTTTATCAGATTCGGAAAATTCCGACAGTTGTGAATAGCCATAGTGATGCAGTTTAAAGTTTGAATTTAAAATTGTAAGGCAACATTCATTGTATAACGTAATTTGTACATAGCCTGTAAATATTAGATTTTAATTACATTCCGTAATGGATTTAAGTAGCGGATGATAATTATTAAATTGACATCAGGGTATCCCCTTAGCATAGATCTGGTGTTTCGATGACTATTATTTCATTTTCTAACACAAATCTGTTACAATGTATCTTCAGGCTTATGTAAAACTCATTCGACCAAATTCATATAAGCTCTATAGTGAAAGTAAGTCGTGTTTTTGTAATACAGAATCGAATTATTTATTCCAAGGATAATATTTATTTATGAATTTGGTAGAATGATTCCTTATAAAGACCAAGGGAACTCCAAGTAAAAGACAAAGTAATCAGCAGAGCAATAAAAGTTTTGCCCCTTGCTTTTTCGTGATATTAATATCAGTGTACGTTTACTTATTTGTATTGCTTACACTTGTCTTATACCTACAACCATTTTGTAGTATTAAACTTAAATGGTCTTAAAATATTTAAATAAAATTAATATGTTGCCAGGCATGCCAGATAACCACTAGAGAATATGCTTCGTACAGGCAATCATTTATTTCGACCATTATTATCATTTACTAGTCATAGTCCGTAGACTCTAGGGACCTACTATTGATTATTTCCCAATTAAGTTAGTTGTTTTATATCAGTAAAGTGGAATATTAAAATGATTAGAACTTAAAAATGTGGAAACGGCAACACAGGGTTATCAAATTCAGCTACGCAACTTTACTAGTTGAAGGTTTGTACACAAAGAAGTGATTAACAAAAAAAGGAATGTCCACATACCGAATTTCTGGCTAGCATTGCTTGGCATAACTTACAAGTCCTTTGATATGTTTAGTGTTTTTATGGAAATAGTTTAAATTGTTATTTTTTCAATAGACTAAGTATTATCAGTGTAATATTTTAGTAGCGTAACAGCTTAACTTATTCGTTAGGCTGCAAATTATATTTTTCTCCCCATAACCACCTTCTGTATTTATGACAGACAACATCGCTGCTCCCTATAGCATTGAGTAATTATACACGGCTTTGGATGTTAGCCAATCTCATTAATAATGGTGGCGGCAACTATTAAAGAGACACTTTAACTGAATTTATTCATTATTAATACACTCACAACCTTAATTACTCGATAATAAGCTTGATATTTATCTGTTAGAACAGGAAACACAGAGAATAATGGAACAGGAAAAAGCTTCTGAAAAGGAATATGAAATGATTTATATAAGTAATAATCTCTGTCACACAATTAATATTACTAGTCGAACAGGTCTTAATCCGTTGAAACTTTTATAGATAGATAAAGTCTTTATTTGCATCAAAAGACACACAAACATACATGATATATAATTTTTGTTTTAAACACTGTGGCAATAACAAAAAAGATAATGCAATATGCAAACAATATATAAATGACAAAGCTAAAAAAGTGTGTGTCACACTGATGCAAACAGGCAATAGCTCGACGATATATTTGCTCAAAGACCAAAGAAAGCGCTGATTTTTAGCAACAGGACAAAGATAGGAACGCGCGCAGCGATAGCTTTACCTACAGCTTTAAATGGTCATCGGAAAACTTTAACCAATATACAAAAGAGAAGCGAATCTGGTCGACTCGTCCGTACTGAGGAATTAGTTAATAAAGACATTAAACTTAATATGGTAAAATAAAACGTTATTTTACCATATTAAGTTTGAAATTCTACACCAGCATGTCGCTTCGAGAATTTTTCTCTCAAACGTGAATATAAATCGGGCTGGTGATAACTCAGGACAAAGTGACTAGATACGAGAGAAAATGTGAAAAAAAACGGAATGCTTCATTCGTTGAGACATGTTGACGGAATTCCTTAGAAGGGAATAACTGACAGATATTACATATTGATTCACGCTTTTGCAGACAGTTAGAAAGAAAGTGTTATATTTATGTAGAATTGGATATTTGACACACTATTTTAAATAAGAGTGCTTAAGATAGGAAGTATAAGGAAATAAATGTTATCAACCAAAATAATATAAGCATAACAGTTTCTTGCAAGAAATATAATAAGAAGGTGAATAGATGGGGCTAAAAACGCTATGTCTCATTTACACTAGGTATGAGAAAACTATACGATCTTACAGAATAATAAAATGAAACTAGTTAACTCACTAGTATTCTCCATATTTATTTACAACTAGCTGACCCACGCAGCTCCACCTGCGCTATTTTTACGTTAACTAAACTTTTAATAATAGACATTCCTTTTTTATAGTCGGTTAAAAACTGGGACCCACTTTTTACTTGCTCTCCGAAGCACGGACCCGTTTAGTTCAAATGGCGTAAAACGATCACCCATCTATTTAATGACCTTACCTAACGTTGCTTAACCCGATCGATTACAAACCCTTGATAACAACTCTCTATGAGTGTAACCTTACTAATATTTATTATATTATAAAGAAAAATTGATTAAATAAAAAAGCGTATAACCAAGTACCCATTTTGACTTTAATCCCCTCTCCCAAATGAACCGTGCTAGATTACGGGATAAAAAGTATCCTATGTTCTACCTCGTAGTAAGATCTCAAATCATGCCAAGTTTCATTTGAATCCATTCAGTAGTTTCGGCGTGATGTTCAGCCGTGATACAGACAGACAGACAGACAAAAATTAAAAAAAAATACATTTTCGGCCTCAGTATTGGTTATAGAATGCCCTCCAAATATAATTTTCAAAATATCTTCAATGTACAGAATTGGACCTGTTACAGTTTTATTATAAGTATAGATTACAGTGTATAAACTTGATATTACTACTATTTTGACCTCGATAGGTATAGTTCGGGTTTTAATAGTTAATGAATTCGACCAAACTGTATGTTTTCTTCACTTTACACCGGCGCCTTTAGCGGTATCAAAATTTAGTAAAATGTACAGGAGGAAACTGACTAATTAATCAATTTCGTTAACTATCAAAACCCATACCAGACCGCCAGCTCGTAGCACTGGCAAGACAGATGGCCGACGTCTAGGAGGTTTTAGTTTTACAAGATGGTCCGACCAAATTCGATCATTCCTGAACACCAGACTTTACAACGCCTTCCACTATGATACTGTGACAAATCACGAAATATTGTCAGAGGTGAGTTGATAGAATAAATAAAAGCAATGTAAAGAAGACACAAAAAAATAAATAGATATAAATTTAAAAAGTAAAGTAATATTTCGAATACATCTAAATTGCCCAAATTCAACTGTCAATGGGCTTGCTAATCACCAGGAAAATATATCACTCGTCTTGACACTGTGTTGTAATACTAACAAAAATATATAAAAAGGCCCGTATTAAACTATGCATTTAATATTAAAATCAGTCATTAAAAAAGAACTCTAGTGTAATTTTGGAAGAAAAATTGTTGGAACGGAAATTTTTAGCTAACTCGCACCGGAAAAAGTGACAGGTGAATGAAAAATTAAGTTAGAAAAGTTACATTAGGACAAATGGCAGGGAACCCCTGTCTAATGCGAAGCGATTACAGCTCCTTTGGGCTCCGTACCAACTTCACGAGATAACTACCAGCTCTATTTTTCACTGTCAGATCACATCACTGGAGTACAATGGAATGTAAAAAGTGGGTAGGTATTTAAATGAGCTTGGGGAACGTGTTCACAGGAACGGTGTGTGGGTTAGCATTAAGACTATTTTCCAACACAGCTTAGTGATTAGGACCTGTTCTTAAATGTATATAACATTTGTCAAGTCAATGTAAAATCCTAAGCAAATTCGCATCTACATAATAGATGTCCAAAAAATATTTTTAGGTTTTCTCACAAAATGAGAGAATACTTCACTTTATATAGCGTGTTTATATTTATCTCTATATTTTCAGACGAGTCAGCAGCGCTATACCTATTTAAGCCTATCGTTCACCTTCGTTCTCATAGTTTTCATCTCTGCGTATCAAACACCCTAAATACACAAACTGTTATAAATATATACTGTTGTCTAGACCACGCTATTTGAATAATATATGCATGGTCACCGTTCTGTCGATGAACATCAATTTGTTTGATCCCTCAAACCTGAAACAATAAATACGTCTACAATAGAACTTTACAGAAAATCGATTGACCATTGGCGATCTGCCAAAAGTTCACGTATTCAAATAAAATCGTAAGATCCAATGATCGCATTGAATAATTCAGATTGACGGATCACACAGACTGGAATAAGTATAAATGTAAAACAGACCACCAGAACCATTTTAAAAGGACGACGTCAAAGGAATTAAAAACTTAAAGGGTTTAAAAATAGTCGTATCAGAAATTTGGAATCTAACCAGATAGATTTACATAAAATCGTCAGTATTTTATAATTTTGCTAGACGATTTTATTCCGCTATCTTTATGGAGCTGGAACTATTTAAAGATAGATAGAAGAAAACAAAAAAATATTTAATTTTGGAATATAAATTTGAGGTGTAAGTGAAAAATTCGTCGATCTCTTGGTTTGGGCTAAAAATCAGCTGAATAAATTTAAAAAATGCGTACCGAGTGTCCTAGTATTAAAACCAATAGTTAAGCATAAAGATTGTATGGTTCTTACTGACTGACTGACTTATCCACATGCTATGCAATTATTCTATGCAGATTTAATAAGAAATGTGTTTGTTTGTTGACAAGATTCGCTTCAATATATTTTATAAATACACTTAGTACAGTACATCAAGATATAAGTTTAATGACGATGATAAAAGCAAAACAGCAGTTTATCTTAATTTCACGGTAACAAAATCAGCTGAATTTATGATTGTAATTAAGTCTAGACTAAAGTTATTGATTGCGATAAACAGCTCCATAAGCCTGATAACTATAAAAAAAAACAATAATGATATTTTTCTAAGAACGACTTATTTCACCTTTGATATACTCGCAATATTATGACGATAGATTTTCTTCACCAGATGTAATTACATATTATTTTCTTCCAAAAAGTAAAATTGTTTTTGATGTCTTATGGAATCAGAACATCAGAACAACAATTTCTTGTTTGATTAGATTTCCCGGAAAGCAGTTAAAATGTCTTCAAATCATAAATAAAGCTGAAAATAAAATTATATTATTGAGACAGTTAAAAATTAGTTTTAGTATTGAATTATCGGCTTTCAAATAATATTTTTTCTCTTGTAGTATGAGTCGAACCAACGAAATTTACGATTATGCCATACATATATAAAAAAATCTGATATTTTATTGTACTTTTAGCCCTTCTTGGACAGTAATATTCTATTGCTTGGATAATTCCTCTTTATTATCTTTCGGTCCGTAAACTTAGGATTTGTCTTGTATGGGAGATTATTTATATGTTTATTTATCATAATCAATATAATTCATAGTCTCTTTGGTTGTATTGTTTTGTGGGTTATCTAAGTACAATTGATTATAAATTTGTCAACATCATGAGCATCTTCTTCACAGTGCACCCTAAATTTGTGCGTATGCAGTTGGTAAAGTTTCATTTTATAGAATTTTAAGTTATGAAATATGGTCAAAGAAACACCCGAATAGGGACATAAATGTAACACACTATCTTTTGTAAGAGAAATAATGTTAAACATAACTTTTTCAAAGTAAAAGTATAACGCATAGCAATAAATTAATCCTACGAAGTCTATCTTTATGTACCTACTACATACATTTTTACTGTTAAGTTCCGTTCGAAACTTGTTATTATTAGTTATGATAAATGGTGGCTCCAATTAGTTAACTTTCTGAGTTACACCGCATTCAGACTTATCGTACTAGTCTATTAATGTTAAAGTATATCTCATTTATGCCCAGTTTGTTGATACATATATTCATTGAGACTCTTACGAAGGGAGAGAAAAATAACACTGAAGTATCATTCAGAATTTCAAATTATTAAACTTTGTAACTTTGTATTGAACATAATAATTTTAATATTTTAAAAATAATTTTACATTTTATGTACAACTGCTAAAATACCAGAATCAATTACTCTTATTAAGTTAGTTAAGTCTGAGGCCGAATGTTACCATGTCAAATATTATATTGGCAGTATAACGGACTTCTTCAGCTCACTATCTTTACTATTACCCGAACATGAAATCTTAAAAATATGCCGACTCATTTCGCTTTACGATAGCATATAATTTAAAATGCCTATAAATTACCACAGCTACCATTTATCATGCCTATCTTTGAATCTAGATACTTCCCACCAATAAATCAGTTCAAAACTGCAGACTGGATAGTTCACGAGGTAGCACAAAACGATATCACAATGTTACTCTTTAGTGAAAACAAATTGTAGATGTGCATGAAATTGAAATAAAGTGTATTTTTTATTTTGACTTTGATTTGTTTACCAATCAGAAACGAACTTTGAATAATCTTGAAATCAGGTCTATTTAAATAAACAAAGATAGAAATAAGCTGGAAGACGTTCTCTGATGACTATAGGCCTCTTTCTTAGGGGGTTACCATAATCCCCACGTTTGGCAGGAATTGGGATTGCCGTAGCTTAGTTAAATAGCACACAATAGAAGCTGCTGCCTATCTTCTAGTTTTCCCATAGTCGCCCCCTACGACACCCAACAGAAAGAGATGTAAGGGTGTTATTCTTACCCGAACACCCCACGGGGAATATAATTACGAAGAATGTTGAGTTGACTTAACTCGATGTATGATGTATATACATTGAAGGGATATCCACTCTGCACGAGTTTCTGTGAAGTGCAATGACGCTGCTACGACAATGAACAGGGCAACTACCTGTCAAAATGGAGGTACTACTAGTAATGATTTCTACTAATGATGAAATATATACACAGACATATAAATAGGAAAATAATGACTAAACGCATAATAATATCTAAGAAATGAAGAAATACAAGAAGAAAAAGAAAACTTAGTAAAAGATCACATAATGGAGGTAAATTTTAGTAATATAATATACCTAATATGTTAATTGCGTATCTGGGTCTTAAACACATGTTGATAATTACATATATTTGACCAGCTGGTCAAATATATGTAATTATCTACATGTGTTTAAGACAAATGAACAAACTAGTCTACGTTGCAATATTATCGTTTAAATAATTTTAGATAATCTTCACTGTATGAAAATGCATGCTGGTTTGAAACGTAGAAAAGTCAAAGTCAAAGTCAAAATATCTTTATTATGTATAGGCCCCACGGAGGCACTTAGACAAAAATCATTTTTACAAACTACCACCGGATCGTAACGCGGCCGCTACTGATAAGATCCGGCAAGAAACTCAGCGGGCTTGTCTTTTTGAAATTTTTTTTTAAACAGTTTTACAAATTATACATAAGTCAGCCTTAAACTTCTAAGCTTGCATGAGTTGAGCCGTTCAAGCCCACGCAGCTTTATCCTCCAGGTAATCCGAGATTTTATAATAAGCCTTTTTTGACAATCGGCTTTTTATCAAAGGTTTAAATTTCTTTATTGGAAGATCTCGGATATCCTGTGGCAGTAGAAAGAAAAAAAGTAAAGACAAATCGAACAATAATCACAAGTAAATTCAAAAGCTTCCCTTTTCTGTTGCAACGCCCTTGTTCTTGAAGTTATTACCTCAATAGAATGGCAGCGGGTGTAAAAATTTAATCGTAAAGGATGTAGGAAACTTATGAACACGTTTCTGCAATCACTTTCCGAAAAAAAAAAACTTGATGGATATGGTTCTAATACTCGTATATCAGACTGATGTTTATTTCTCAAAAGCTAGAGTTTGACCACGATCGTAATTGGTGATGTAGCCGTAAATAGAAGCACTCGTAAAATACACTAGTTTATTACCGACTAGCGGCCCGCCCCGGCTTCGCACGGGTAGTAAAAAATGTATTTATACATAATTGGATAAGGATTAATGCTGTATAGCTTCAAATCACTTCGTATATAAGCCACTATTTCTCATAAAAAGTAAGGGATAAAAAATGGTTACTGTGGGTTATCTTTAAGAGATAAGCATATACCATAGCATACTTTTTTTGTAGATCTTGTTAAGGTGTACAATATTGTACATTATTTTGATCTATCTCGTAGGGTTCAGCCAGCGTTTGCAACGTAAGCGCAAAACAATGTGTTTATTTACGACATCACATTAGAAACCTCTAAAATTATCAGTGTTTCTCTACAATATTATGAATGTATTATACATATAAACCTTTCACTTGAATCACTCTATCTATTAAGAAAAACTGCATCAAAATCCATTGCGTAGTTTTAAAGATCTAAGCATACATAGGGACAGACAGACAGCGGGAAGCGACTTTGTTTTTACTATGTAGTGATAGTGATATGAGACAGGACCCTGTATCAGAAGTATCGACAGCAAATTGCACGAACGAAAATATCTCACCTGCCAGAGGGATGCTGGTTGGCTGCGGGTACTTCCTCAGTTGGCCTGTTTTAATTTTCAACATTTGTTTTATATAGGTATGCCTTAACGTTTTTGCAGTAGTCTCTAGATGATGCGTTGATGATTCGTCATGTTTTGATTTTATAATTCAATCACTGTATGTTGTATGATCTCGTAAAACTTATCCTGCAAAGATTGAAGTATTCCAATAAGCAAGTTAGCTTATGTATGAGTAGAAACTTTACACTAAAAAATATATTTTTCTAGCGTTCTTGAAGTAAGTCTCGAGTTGAAAGGTATAAAAGTATCACGGAGCCACCATTCGTTGAATAGTGATGAGAAGGAGCTTTAAAGTTATGTACTGCATAAATAAAATAGTACATGTAATGCATTTAAAGAATAACCTTAGAAAAAAGTTAAAAACGGTTTTGGATTTACAAAAAATATTTTAAATGTACATTAATATTCATTAGGCAAATTAGCTTTTAAAACTGCTGAATAGTTTGAATATAGCCAAATTAGTTGACGTTTGAATATTTAAAACTGTTTTAAACATTCAAGTAGCTGCTTTATAATATCAAAGAAAGCAAAATATAGCGCTTAGTTTAGAAATTAATGTTACTATCTACTCTATCATCATCAGCCGAAAGATGTCCACCACTGAACAGAGGCTTAGAAGGGAGGGGTTGCAGTAGTCCTCACGTTTGGCAGGCGTCTTGGGATCGCAGTATAGGTGGTACGCAGCCCAATAGAAAGACGCTGCTGCCCATCTTCTTGTTTTCCCTTAATCACATCTTACGGGAGGGGGTTTTCTTACCCGGACACCCCATGGGTTGCGGGAGAATTCCACTAATAGAGCTTCATTGATTTAATAAGTGTGCAATTGCGCTGTACACTATATATGGTTATTGACAGGCATCTTGGAATAGCAGTACAGGAGGGGTTATGGAATAAAAAGATGCTGCCGCCCGTCAGTCTATTTTCCCATAATTGCCTCTTACGACACCCAACGGGAAGGGGTGGGTGGTTGTTATTTTTACCCGGACACCCCACGGGTCTTGTACCACATTTATATTTGTAATTATCAACAAAACCTGTATAAAAATTCAAAGACACGTCGACGCCAGCAGAATTTTAACAATATATAGAAAATGTACCGAAAGACGGAATTCACAAGACCGTAAAAGGTAAAAGTGGATTAAGTATGTATGAGCCCATTAGTGTGCCAACTACGGAGGACCCCGGGCTGAAGGCATTTGAGGCAAGCTCGCGAAATGCGAGGGATAAAAACGCCTATCTTAATAAATGTGGTGGAATACTGGGTCATAAGACTTTGTCTGGGGTGTGGAATTACTCTAGATTTTTTTTTGCGACTCTCTAGATGATTTGATTATTTTTTTAAATACGTCATTACTATATTTAATTTCGCATAAGACTGTTAAGTGTTAAAGAATGGAAACGTATTTTTGAATAGGAATCTACAAAATAGTGAAAAACTCGCTGCAAATAACTAAAACGATGATTAAATTATGGTAGCTGGGAAGCTAAAAATCAATACGTACTGTGCGAATGTGATTACAGAATATTATGCACGGAACGGGCACACGTAGACTGATGATGTCTGGGCTGACTGAATGTATATTTACACAGAGTTCCTTGTGAAGTAGACAAGCAAATAAAATTCGTGAGAAGGCGCTTTCTTGACGTAAATACTATTTTCCTCTGCGTTTGAAAAACTTTAGAGAATAGACAATACACAATTAATGTATTTATTGAATTTGACGGGCCCGTTGGTCTAGTGGTCAGTCACCCTGCCTGCTAACCGATGGGTTGTGGGTTCGATTCCCGCCAAGTGTCTGGGTGTTGTTTATCTATTTAAGTATGTATTTACAAAAAAAAAGTATATAAGTATTAGTATCAGTTGTCTGGTTTCCATAGTACAGGCTCTGCCTAGTTTGGGATCGGACGACCGTGTGTGGATTGTCCCAAGATATTATTATTATTATTATATCAACAGTCTCAATATTATTATTACGTGGGGCGCACTAAAAGTTTCCGGAATGAATAAGAAAAAAATACTATTAAAGATCAAAAATTACAGAATTTATTGTTTCTCCCTTTGCGTAAATGCACTTTTTCATGCGATTAAACCAATTTTGAAAACGTTTGTGCCACTCCTCCGTGGTGACCTCAGAAACGTGTTTTTCATACTCTTCGACCGCCTCTTCTGGTGACGAAAATCATTGACCGCGTAATTGGTTCTGAATTTTTGGGAACAGAAAAAAGTCACAAGGTGCCAGGTCAGGGCTGTATGCAGGATGGCTCATCAGTGGCGTGCACAGAGGGTAGGCAAAAAAATGTATTCGGCTTATTTAACCTATTTTAAGTAGCTTAGTATACCATGTCAAATATCCATAAGCAAGCAAATACTATAGACATATTAATTTGCAATTCAAAACATTAATAAGTTTATTCAGCAACTCAATATTGACAAAAATACTTTGCCTACCCTAGGATTTCTCTAAACAATCTTAATTTGAAAAAATCTTAGTTCGGACATGAATTATCATATTTTTTTTTATGTAAATGGAAATATTGGTAATATTGATTAGGTTAAGGATATTTGTGATGGAACACGAACAAATAGAATAAAGGAAAAACAACTCGCAGATATTTTTACCTGATTTCTGTGCACGCCACTGTGGCTCATAAGTTCTACGTTATTCACCTTCAAAAAATCGTTTGTTTGTCTGGCCGTGTGGGAACTAGCATTGTCGTGGTGCAAGATGATACGGCGTTTCCGGTTATTTTTACGGAGTTCGTCAATAATTTCCGGAAAACAAATGGTCGTGTACCAGTCACTATTCACGGTACGACGATTCTCTAAAGTGACAGTAGCCACGTGTCCAGTTTTATAAAAAAAAAAGAAGCAATCATGCGCTTAGATGCACTTTTCACGCGCATTGCTTTGGTTGGCTTCAGCTCATCTTGAAAGACCCATACGCTCGATTGCTGCTTGGTTTTGGGATCGTAGCAATAAATCCATGTTTCGTCACCTGTTACTATGTCCCACACCAAATTTGACGCACCTTCGTTGAATCTGGTAAGCATGGAACTGCACCAAGTGACGCGGTCCGTTTTTTGAGCCCCGGTCAAATTGTATGGGATCCACCGTGAGCACAGCTTTCTCACACCCAAATGTTTGTGTAGGATTGATTGTATTTGACTCATGCCTATGTCTAAGGATGCGCGAATCTCATGGAAGGTCACATGCTTATCTGTTTCAATCATACGGAGTACAAAAACATCGATGCTGTATCGATGTTTTTGTAGTTCACAGCGGTGGATTAGCGACCATCGCGAGATTCGTCACTGAGATTGACACGACCGTGCTTGAATTCTACAAACCAGCTATAAATAGTCGTCTTGCATGGCGCTTCATAGCCAAAAGCAGATTGAAGCCGAGCGATGCTCTGTTGAGCTGTCAAATTACACTTAAAATCGTAGAAAATCATACTACGAAAATTTTCCCGAGTTAAATCCATGTTAATGTAGACACGCAATTTTTAAAATGTCTGTTTTTACATTGTGGTGCCAATGTAAAAACAATTGACAGTCAGATAAAACCAACTGCATTCTATAGCCAAAGAGTTCCATTTTATAATGTTGTAATTACTTTTTAAATATTGTTTATACAAGTAGCCAGTTCCGGAAACCATTAGTGTGACCTATGTATCATGAAGAATAGAATATGATACTTTTAAATGTACGTACACACAAAATAATTGGAAAGTACTGTAAATCCTGTACCAGGCAATTTCTTGCTGCGGTGATGGATTATTACTTTATAAAGTTGCAGAAGCCGATGGGGAAGAAAGGTTCTTGAGTGGCGACCACGAATTGGAAGACGCAACGTAAGCAGGCCGCTCACTAGGTGGACATACGGAATTGTGCACGTTGCAGGTAACTAGTGGATGCAAATATCTAATTGTGGCGTTTAAAGGGGGAGGCTTATGTTCAGCAGTAGACGTCTTCCGGCTGTTGATGATAATGGAAGTTTCAGAAAACAAGTATAGCAATTATGACAAAAAAATCTATTCTTATACCACCAATTATTCTCCGTAGTCTCGATAATATCTAATTAGGGAGAATAGAAACTGAACTTAAAATCAGAAATAAATTATTTCCGCCATGTTGCGCAAGACGAGGACCTCATAGATCATACACAGTCACTTCTCTACGATTTCTTTGCAAGAATAAAAACAACTAAAGTCATTGCCCAATGTACTAATGATGCCAATAAACATTATCTCAACTAATTTATGCTTCAGTATTATTCGAAACTCATCCGACGAAACTACACCTAATAAATAAAAGATTTACCCTAAATTGGATACTGATAAAAAGCAGAAAAAGGGCGTATTGGTCCTCGTTCCTAAAAGGGCACAAATTCAAACGATGCATAGCAAAAGAAAAATGAAATCAATACCCGCAATCCAGCGGCCCAGGCGAGTAATGTATCCGTCGAGATCAGGTGGCCTTGGGTGCTATACAGATAAAATGTCAATGTCGGCTTAAACTGCTCGTTGGTCCAACATGGATTATGTTGCCAACGCGAGCTGCGAATATTATGTCGAAGTTACCAACTTTTACGCGTTTCATACAAATTGAACCTAGTCAAAAAAAATTGCAAAAAAAATCTGCATGGCATTACGCAACAGAACTGCATCCCTGATGCGCCGAGTGCGTGACAGCTCCAACATTATATAAACATGCTGGCGGACAAGCTGGACAACCTTATAATGCGGCACTGGGTAACCAACAACTGGGTAAACTTCACACAAGTGTTGTATTATTTAATATTTATGTGTTCTTTTTTATATTTATTTGTGCATGTTTGCGTTTTATTGTAAAATAATTGTGTGCTATGGACTTATGTCTGAATATAAATTATAAAATAAATTAGGTTTTGCTTCTGAGCATGTTATGTTATGTACATTATTATTATTTCTGTTATTCTATAGGTAAGTAAGTATTTCAACATGTAGGTATGTAACTTTTGTATGCAGTAGCTAAAACATATGAGAGAAATTAGCATTCACCAGATTAATTTAAACTAATCTCGTACCATCATGGAGTAAAAATATTTGGCCAATGATGTGTTCTGCCAACGTAGCATTGGCCCAACATGAAGAAATTTCAGCTGACGTCAATTCGAGCAAGGCTTGCAAACGCTTTGGGCTTGCGTAAAGCCGGCGAGCGGAACCGGCTTGTGGTACTTTGGTACAGATTTGCGGGTGATCGGAATTGATTACATCCTGTGACTTTTGTGGATTTACCATTTTATATTTATTAGTATTTATGATAGGTCGTTTTTGTAAATAAAGTTTTACTTTTTTTATTAATTTAAGTAGCCTATAGATTTCTAGCTATTTTCCAAGGGGTGCTATTCAAATATGCCATTGAACATATAAAAAAATAATTAAAATTTCATTATAATATGTTACAGAACATTTAAAAAGCCATGAGCCGCCAGCTAAAGTTTCTGTTATGCAGAAATAAGGAAAGCCATACTACAGGATGACTAAATAGTTTCGATTTTCAGAAAATGCCATAAAATTTCTGTCCATAGGTTATTCATCAGAAACGAGGTTATCTTAGATAAAAAATCTATAACTTAAAGTTCTTTCAAGTACTATTGGATATAAATATAACCAATCACATAATTAATATATTTTCATGGTCAGTATTTCTTTGTAATATAATCGCTTCTACTCCGAAAGAATCGTTAGTATCTAAAATTATTCTTATTAAAAAAATCTTTTACAGAAACGTTCAAAAGTTTGCTTCGTGCGTTCGATGAAAATAAATGAGGGTAGCCAGTAAGTGGAGCTGAAGGAATGGTGGGTAATGAAAATATCAGAAAAACAAGGCGTCATTAGCGACTTAGCGACCGACGGAGAACCGGAGAACTGTCTGTGAGGTTTCGTGACAAATTAAGAAAGAGGTGGAGTTTTGTTTTTATGTTTAACGATAAGGATAAAGTGATGACTGGTTACTTAATACCTTTTATCCTACGTTTGTTTTGTACTTACTTATTTTTAAATTGACTAGAATTTAGAGATATTCTCAAATTTCGTTATTTCATTTGCATTGAAGCAAGTTTGCAGCAGTAAAGCCATCCTGCGTCAAAGATGAAACTATTTGCGGTAAATTTTAGCTACCACCGCAGTGTCAGGTATTTTACCGTCAAGGAGCGGTTTGTAAACATGGCTATATTCCGTCGTGAAGGGCACTGTAGCTACTGAAATTACCGGACACAAGAGACTTAATGTCTAATGTCTTCAAGGTCGGCAACGCGCTAGTGATTCCTGTGGTATTGCTAGCGTCCATAGGATGCGGTGACTGCTTACCATGATGAGGGCCGCAGGTTTATTTCCCACCTTAGTTATATAAAAACAAACTTGAAATAAACCAGAAACATGTTTAAAAAAAATTTGAAGCGTGGATAATGGCTGTGCAATTAGAGCAAGTACTCGGGTTTCACACAGCGTAAAAAATTTTTTTTTACGGAGTACGGATACATTATTTTAATCAAAATATGAAATTTAAAGCCACCATTTTCCCAGGTTTGTGTAATATCAGTTAATGGGAAATACGTTTTCGTTCGAGATAAAAAGTTTGCAAGCTCCCGTTCCGGCGTCGTGAACATGCTCGCAATGGTTGGACAACTTCTCAGATAGACTGCATTCGAACTCCAACGATTTATGGTATGTACCTATCAGTGAAAGCTATTTGTTATTGGTCCTTGGATAATTACGATTTCTTTTTTTAACTATATAATATGATGCTTGCAAACAAAAGGTATAAAATGTTGTTACAACCTCAAGTCATTACAACTTTCCAAGGAAAACCAATTTGATGGTAGGATTTTGAAGAGCTAAGTAGCTATTAAGTAATTTAGTTATTTGTTTCTCCTAATTTACCATTTAAATACTGTACCAATCCCCTGTATTTCTTGAAAAGATCAAAATCAAGGCTCGTTATCGATCAGCCATCACTCCTGTGTTAATACATTTATTGGTACGATTTTGATATTCTAAAGAATAACAGGGTAGATACAGATTATTGTACCACTCCTCGTAAAATACATAATTATTTTACCAAAAATGTTGGCATAACGCATAACATTTAGGGAAGGGTTGATCCCTTGTCTTTTTGTTAAATTTGTAGATAGAATTTTACAAAATATATCGACATTACCTTATGTGGTCCAACGATTACAGATGCCTACGCCTTTTACGAAAAATATATTAGACAGGACGATAGGAACATTTCAACTTAGATGGGACGCGGATCGCTTCGGTGGAATCACGTACGTTTGAATTTATAGGGTGTATGTGAGTTGAGTCCAAGGAGGATGCCATACATCACACAAATTAAGACCCTGAGAAGGGTTTCGGAATTTGACCTGTCACATTGTAGTTAGTAACATAAGCGTCACCTAATATTTTGTATATATTTTGAAACAAGTATTTAAGTGTAAATACAGTTTACAGAATTGACGGACAAATCTACATAAAATATTATTATGATATATTAATAACATAAAGCTGGTTTCAGACTACGCTATAATATATAGTTATATAGTATATAGCTCATAGCACAACAATATCGAGCATCATATATTGTTATGGACACGTTCACACTGTACTGTACTATATTATTGGCTTACTATACGATATAAATTCGTGCGATGTGCTGAGTTCATGCTGTGCTATATCGCGCGGCCCCTTTTCTTCCTCCCTCACCCCCGGCCGTCCCGCAAACGAAACGAGCGATATACTATAAATGCTTGCGATAATATCGCGTAATGTGAACGCCATGCTATATAGTATAGCTTTAGGTCCTTCTTTGCTATACTATATAGCTATATATTATTGCGTAGTCTGAAACCCGCATAAGTCGTGCGTTGTAATCGTAGACAGAATATAATACAGACATATACCAAGCGTGCCGCCGATAAGGACAGAAAAATAAGTACATACTAAATTTAGAGTTGCCACGTAAGGGAAATTTTACCCTTTAGTCCAATCAACGAGGAAATCATTTGTATGGAGACCCTGACAATAATTCCTCTGTCGCTGAAACTTTGCAATGTGATAAAGTAACGTTTATAGATTACAGTTGACAAATTATCTAGGTTTTTTTTTATTTGGAAGATAGGTATTTATACCTATACATGAAAATCACTTCTAGCTCTCGGCGGATAATTGCTCAGTCCAAAATTCCTTCAGTATATGCCAATATATATTAATATGGATAGGTATGTATCGGTATCCAGGAATATTTAGATGTGGGAGAGGCAGGAATTTGAAAATACCTACTTTTTATCATAACTTATCCCGGAAAATTTCTCCGTCTATATATTTTTCTTTATACGTTTTAATTTCTTAAAATATATCGGTATGCACAATTATCCAGAAGATTTTACTTTTCTATCACATCATTATGAATTTTTGGCAATAACTTACTGCGGAAAATTACTCCGGCTTGTTTTATTAATTTAGTACTTACATTTCATTAAGATAAAACAGTTTTTTCAACTATCCAATAAAATTCCGACGTCGCACATGCATTTTGGAATAGTTAACTAACGTAATAGGTATCTAGCGCGCGCGCTACGGGCGCGGGCGCATAGGCGATATTTGCAATTTTGTATTGTGATAGATATATTATATATCTATCACAATACAAAATTGCCGTATACACAATACAAAACCGGTGGATGCAAATAGCAAATTGTCGTTCAATGTGGCGGTCTAAGGTGGAGGCCTTTGTTCAGCAGTGGACGTCTTCCGGCTGGTGATGATGATGATAATCATTCCCCCACTCACCTAGTAATATTTTGAAGGACTCTCTGGTTTGTTCGTGCTTCAAAGTTAGTTATTGCATGACTGCTCCAGACGGAGGGCTATGTTTTTCGATTTCGATTCGATTTTTATTTAATAAATTGTAGAATTGACACTGCTTCCTCGTAGGAAATGGTATTAAGCCTTCACCTCTACTTCACCTCTATTTTACAATCCCTATTATTTAATTGATTTATATTTAGCTTTCTGTTAAGTGTATTATAAATGTGTATGGACTGTCTTAAATATCGATAAGTGGCAAAGGCAGTTTTTGTTAATACGTTTTTAGATACATCACACACATTTAGATATCTTTTCTTCTTCTGTTCAGCCTCAAGATCTATGTATTTTCAATGTGATATTTGTAGAATATACAATTTTCTAACCGATAACGTTTCACGCGTCTCATATAGCCTATGAGTTGGGAAGCGATGCGGTTTTGATACATAACCTTCAATAGGAGTCGCTGTGATCTTTCTACTTCCAAGAATTTGGTTTTTGTGGCAGCCCCCCAAATCGGTATGCAATAAACTAAAATAGACGAGCAAGAGCTAGAATAGTCAATTTTTAAAAGCTTTTTTTATTGCAACATGCCTCAAAATTTTATATATCCAAATAAGTTTTCTAATCCTGTTTGTAATTATGTATTTCAATGTGCGCATGCCATGAAAGTCTCTGATCTAACATAACTCCAAGATATTTATAAGTCGATACTTTGGTAAATACAGGACATTTACTACAGTATTTATTGCTTATATTTCTACAGTTGAGGATTTTAATATTGAGTTCTATTAATGAGTGAAAAACAAATATAGTTTGTTTTTAGTGTATTTAATGTTAGAAGATTAGAATCCAACTAACTATCTACTACTCTTAGCCCTTGCTCAGTGTTTCCACGTACCTCACTCCATGTACTACCATAAAAAACAATGGCAGTATCATCAGCATACGACATGATTTTGCCGTTATTTAAATTAGAGTTACTTATGTCATTAATATACGAGGGATGCCTTTTAAGTTTTGTCGTTTGAAGAAAAAAACACAACTAGAACCTTATAGTACTTTTTATTGTTTTTCAAAGTATTCACCACGTAGCTTAATACACTTTTCCATTCGCTCAAACCAGTATTATAACATTTATTCCACTCTAAAGTGGGGGTGTTCAAAATGGCTGACTTGAAAGCGTCGACTGCTTCAACACCGGACTAAAACCTTTGACCACGAAGACTTTTCTTAATTTTAGGAAATGTAAAGAAATCGTTAGGGCTTAGGTCAGGACTGTATGGAGGATGGTCAAGAATTTCTACTTTTTCCTGCTTCAAATACTCAATCGTTTGACGAGCGCTGTGTGAGCTTGCGTTGTCGTGGTACAGGATGATGCGTCGCTTTGAGTTAGATTTTCGAAGTTCGGCGATGGCTTGTGGTAAACAAACTGTGGTATACCACTCTGCGTTAACCGTTCTACGATCTTCAAGTGCAATAGTCGCAACATGTCCGGTTTTTCAAACGAACGTGGCCACCCTCTCCTTTGAAGTGCTTCGAGAACGAACAACTTTAGTCGGCTTTGGCTCGTCTTGAAAGACCCAGATTGTAGATTGTTGTTTGGAATCAGGATCGTAGGCATAGATCCAAGATTCGTCACCACTGATGATGTCGTAAACGTGATTTGACTCTCCTCGGTTGAACCTTTGCGGAGTTCTCTTACACCATCGGACGCGGGCCGCCTTGTGATCGTCGGAAAGCAGATGCGGTATCCAACGGCCAACTAGCTTTCTCACACCAAGCGCTTCATGCAAGATCTTCTGAATGGTTGTCCCTGAGATGCCTAATAGAGCCTCTATCTCTCGATACGACACATGACGATCTTCGAGAATTAGTTGTCTCACTGCAATGATGCTATCTTCAGTGAAGGCGGATTTTGGGCGTCCTTCGCGAGATTTGTCACTAACGCCATACTAGTGTCCAATCGACGCTGTGACTAAGCAATAGCATTAATCCTAATAATTTCAACTGCTTTGAGATTCAATATTTAAACACTTCGAATATAGAACAGTTCCAAATTCGAAATTGCCGGGAAATATGGAAACGACAGAACTTAAAAGGCAGGCCTCGTAAAGAAGAAACAAGGTTGGGCCAAGTACCCTGGGGAACACCAAATGTAGTTTTAGTGACAGCACTAATGTATTCTCCAATTTTGAGTCTTTGTTTACGATTTTTTAGATATTTTTTTAATAAATTGGTGGTAAATAAATAAAGTAGTACCACCCGTAATACCTAATCTTTCGATTTTTTCTACAAGGATGGGTACAGAGACGGTCTTAAACGCCTTTTTGAGGTCTAGAAATACAGTGAAACATTTTTCTCCATGGTCAAGTTTGTCAGCTATTAACGAAGTTTGCGTTTTCATTGCATCTTCAGTGGATTTACCTCTCCTGAATCCAAATTCTGCATTGGACAATAATTCATATTTATCTAGACACATTTATCAATATTTTTATAATTTTAGAGATGGCTCGCAGTACTGATATAGGCCTGTAATCACTAACATTGGGTCTGTCACCACCCTTGTATACTGGCGTAATAATGGATTCTTTAAAAGGAAGTGGGAATATTCCATCCCTAAAAGTTAAATTTACTAAATGACTAATGATCGGCACCACCTCATACCGAGCCAATTTCAAAAACTTAGTAGATATATTATCCCAACCGGGGGAACTATCGGATTTGAGATTCAAAAGTACACTGTTTACCATATTTTCCACCTATACACCGATCCCCAAGCTTGGCAGGCGGCTTGGGGATTATGGCAATCCTTCCCTCCTAAGGAGGTCTTTTGTACAACAGTGGACGTGTTTCAACTGCTGATGATGATGATGAGGGTATTAGTATGTATGTATGTCTATTTATTGGGCACGGCCTACAGCCTTTAAACATTTAAAACATTACATTTATTTAAAACATTACATTTATAAAAATACAATACATCCTTGATACATGTTTGTTTATAAGAAAAAATCCAAATACCTTTGCTGCAGTTCAAAAGAAGCAGTTAGTTAATTTGAGAGATCCGACAGGTTTTTTAATGCCCTCATGTAGATCAGCCTTCTTTCATAAAAATTGTTTTGTAATGAGTATTAGGATATATAACCATTTACCTAAATATTTTAGGGAAATGCCTTTCAGTAAGTTTAAGAGTCGCCTAAAAGAATGGTTAATAGAGAAATGTTTCTATACAGTTAAGGAGTTTTTTGAGTACAAAGAAAAAGAAAAAAGCTGATTACCTAGACTAATAATTATATTTTGCATGTTATCGACGGTAACTAATGTGAAGAGACTTGTTATTTAGCCATAAGACCTTTGTAAACCACATTATAGCAAATAAATAATCTTATCTTATCTAATAAATCAAGGATATCACGAGCAGAGTTTTTTTCCATCGGTCAATAAGTAATATAATATCAATTAATCGTTAGATTTTAGGCTACCGTAACTCCCAGTTACGGTAGCCTAAAATCTAAAATCGAGCTGAACCTTCTGTATAATAATCTGACACGCTCGAGTATTTCAATATGACGATTTTTTTTTGCATTTCCAGAAGTTCACTACAAGCTTGCGTCATTACCGGATCGTCAGTCTTTTGAATGGGAGCATTTTAAGGGTCCACTTAACATCCTCTCTGAATATCTGACGCGCCAGTTATTTTTTTATTTTTTTCTACCCTTCTTTTTTTTTTTTTTTTTTGGGAATGATAGACGCTGTTAACCGCAGATGGCTATTGCAGCTTCACCGGACAATAGGAGGCGAGCGCTTGAAGCGCTCTAGCCTTTACGGCAGAAGTAGCGACGAGCACAAGGGCACCTCAGGGAGGCACGGCCTCGGCTTGGGCTGTCGCTTAAGAGAGGGCTGAGTTTACCACCGGTTCACAACGTGCCCCCACTGAGAAGAACCGGCAAGAAACTCAGTGGGGTGATGCACGTCGTTGCGGTCGCATACGTACGACCCTCCGGCCTCGCCGGCGAGACCGGTGTCTGATAGCTAGTGTAGCATACGGTTGTCGGGGAGGGGTCGGCGCATCCCGGTCCAATAGGACCGTCATGGGGTCAGGAGGGTTTTCTACCCTTCATCTGCCCACTTGCCCACAGCGCAAGTTGGCAGATGAATACACCTTTGGTATCAGAGATAGGTTCCGGCATCTAAACTATCAATATCTGACACGCTAAAGTATGTCCATGTAACGATTTTTTTTTACATTTTTGAAAGCTTGTAGTCGCTTTCCCCTCCACTGAGAGGGGAACATTATTTAACATTTTATTCTTCTTATCAACTAATCTACAAAATCTATTAGGTCCTCACGACACTCGAGTAAATCCACATTTAGCATCAATGCCTCCCTAGCTATAATAGTAAGTAAAGTAAACGAACGCGCGGCGCGGCGCAGTCACAAAATATAATAATTAATATTTTGTGGCAGAGTCGCGGCGGCCGGCGAAAGAAACCCCCCGCGTGCCCTCTTCCCATACCCCGCACCGCTCATTTCTCAATGCCGCGCCCGCGCGTAAAACGTTCATCATTTAATAATATTGATATTCTTAAATTCCTACATACAACCGAAATTTTACTGGATTCTTTTAAAAACTTATTTATGTATGTGTACTGTAACTAGTAAATTAATAAAAAGGGGCAGAGCAATTTTCCGCAGTAACTTATTGGCAAAAAACTGTAATGCTAAGATAAAATAGTTAAAACTTCTGGATAATTGTGCATACCAATACATTTTAAGAAATTAAAACGTATAAAAAAAGAAATATAGACGGAGCAATTTTCCGGAACAAGTTATGGTACAAAATAGGTATTTTCAAATTCCTGCCTCTCCCAAACCGAAATATTCCTGGATTCCGATGCATACCTGTACATATTAATATATATTGGCATATACTGAAAGAATTTTGGACTGAGCAATTATCCGCCGAGAGCTAGAAGTGATTTTCATGTTTAGGTATAAATACCTAACTTCCAAATTAAAAAAATCCGAGATAATTTGTCAACCGTAATCTATAAACATTACTTTATCACACTGCAAAGTTTCAAAGACAGAGGAATTACTGTCAGGGTCAAACCCTTCATTGATTGGACTACTTTGTGTAAAGCAAACGGAGGTTGTTGTAAATTATATTTTCTTTCCTAACCAAAAACCACTTTTCTGACACAACATTTACTTTTCTTACATTATATCGTCTTAATCTATGACAGTCTGCAAAAAGTACGAAAGTGATTGTTATAATAATGTCCTCCTAGCCGAAACGACCACAGCGGCCAATCTTTCACAAGATCAGCCATGTACGCAGGAGATATTATAGTGCACAAGTGCTTGCGTAGACAGAAGTGCACTCTCTCTTCCTTTATATAATAGGTACCTCTCATAATCCGATGGGACGGAAGACCGACACGACTGGGGAGAAGTTAAGCGCAGGACCGACTTTTTACATGCCCATCTGACGCATGTGTGGCGTACCTCGTATCACGGTTTCGGAACGCCAAAGGGGCTGTCAAAAAGACGACAGCGCGCTAGTATCTATGGCAGAGACATGTTTTAATTATTACGATTACTCCACTGTATTATAAGTTGTTCTCTCTCAATTTGATTATAAGTGTTTATTACCAAAGCTCGGTGTTTTAATTTGACGGACAGGAGTCGGGCATACGTCCTATCGCAAATCCCGACACATGGATCATCTTACTTTACAGACAATCCGGTCATCGGCCTGCATTGTCCTAGACAGTAAGGAACAACTACTCAAATTTGTTGCCCTTCGCAGGATTCGAACCCACGACGGAGGCTACAAAGTGAATGTACACTTAATATCATATATGCTGTAGCTAAGGTCTATTCCACATTGTTCACCTGGGTGATATCACGTGGTGATTAAAGTGGCTAAGAGCTGTAGATAATTATTAGCCTTATACAAAAAAGTTAAGAGATAAAAACAATAATACGCTATTTCCCAGAGAGGTAGGCAAAAATTGGCTTTCAAAAACTTAATATAATACATACTATGGCCATTTACTGGGTAAGTTTTAGTAAATTTCTGCAATATACAAATCTATAGTACTAGTATCTTGGGACAATCTACGCTTGACCAATGACCACCTGATCTCAATCTACGCAGATCCTTTAGTAAGGTAACCAGATAAAATATTACAAATACTTGTAAACTGTATAAATACATATTTAAATAGATAAATAACACCCAGACAATTGTTCGGAATCCTTCGGAATCGAACCCATGTCCTATTGGGCAGCGGCCAGGTCCCTCAGATCGTCGAACAGCCGTACATCGCCGCCGTCCGCGGCATGTACTGCTCGACCCACCCGACCCGGTGTCCGTCCTCCTGGACTATGCCACAACACCAACACCAACACCGACAACGATGTCAAGAGTCGTAAACACATCAACACACAGACACCGGTCTTGCCGGCGAGGCCGAAGGGATCCGTACGCATGCGACCTCGACATGCATCCCCTCGCTGAGTTTCTTGCCGGTTCTTCTCAGCGGGGGCGCGTTGTGAACCGGTGGTAAACTCATTTTCTCTAAGCGGCAGCCAAAGCCGAGGCCGTGCCTCCCTGAGGTGCCCTTGTGCAAGTCGCTACCCAAACCTTTCTGGCTGGAGCGCTTTAAGCGCTCGCCCTCTTGTCCGGTGAAACAGTACTATTCCTACAAAAAAAAAAGTGATGATCAATAAAGCAAAGTGACTATCAAGCTTCAGTTGTCCACCAAACTTTGATGTCTACTGAAAGTGTGTTTGGTATTTATTGGTGATTTAAGTTAGGCAATACCAAATGAATCATTTGATAGTTATTTAATAGTCACTTTGCTTTATTGATCATCATTTTAGTTGTCAAACGAGATAGTTACATAATAGGGGGGCAAATGAAACAAACTATTCAACGTCGGTACTATTTATTTATAATTCAGACAAATTTACCAATAACTTGTAACCAACAACATACATACATATATTTAAACAACATGCATATAGTAGACGCACGATTAAATGTACAATGACCATTGTGTCTATAAATAACGAATGAATACGTCCTGCGCAGCCTTGGACGAATTACTTGAGCGCTTACGTTATTTCTGAATATTTAAGCATTCGGGAATAACTTTTAGCAACCTAATTAATTATTTTTGTTGCTGCTATCCACAGTATACAAATATCCATATTTACAGGAAATCATAAAAATAAATTCGGGAAATCTGAAAAATTCTTCGATGCACCCAGCATGTGGGATCGTGTATGATGCACTTAATAATAATTTACCACTTATTTATGGTAGTCTCTCTTTTATACACTGGCAACACTGATAATGGCGATCAATAAACTGAAAATTTTAGGTTATGGATGAAAAACAAGAATTTATCGATCTTACACGTAACTTTCAAGTAAAATAATAACTAATTTAGAGCAATAAGATCTAAATAAGTCGTTTACATGTATTAGTTTCTAAATGTAATCTCTAAATTGGCCATAATAATTCACGTTTACGTGTGAAACGATACTCCACTAATTTTACGTTCACTGTCACTTTTACAGCCTAATACTGCACTGCACGATTCTTATAGGATTTCCACAACACACAGTAATGTCACAGTTAGTTTTTTATTGAATTTTAAGTTATTTATTTAATATTAAAACCACGATAAAATTGTCACGGAGCAAAGTGCGAGCAAACGTCAAATTTGTTTCGCACCCACGGCGCGGAAAAATCGAACACATGCTGAGGGACAAAAAATCATATACACTGTTTCTTTCTATCACACGTAACCTACATAAACGCATTCTTTTCTTGCGTGAATGAGAAAGAAAGTGTCCAGCCCTCTATTGTTTTCTTCCTCTAAGGTTGTAATTAATATATTCTTACGGATTATATCGCGATTTATTTTAATTTTCCCGTCGTTTCGAATGCTTTGCATCACCCATGGTCACGGGCGGACTGAGATGTTGAACGTCCCTGCGCTCTTTTATACTGTCATAATTTTCGGTGTACCCTCAGTTTTTGTTTATTTATTTATTTATAAATTTATGTACACACAAATATGGTTAGAGAAGTATTAGGAGAATACAGGTACAAAGGCAGAGCTTATTTCAAAGGCAGAGTTTATTGTTGTTGTTTTTATTGATGTACCCTCAATTCTTACTGGTTATTATTGTTGTTGGTCCGACCTACGCAGTAAGAGCTTACAGTATCTTGACGCCGTGCAGTGTTTTGTCTGGTTTTGGACCTATTTATATTTGTCGGAACGCGGCTAGTACATGACGAACAAGAACAAACTGAACGGCAGCGGCAACCTCGCCCAATCACCATCACCATCTCTTCAATACGCAACACACTCGCTAGCGCCCAGAAGCAACACTTTCAAAACCTTATTTTAATGACCCTTGCGTCACCAAGGATACCACCAGATCATGATTAGAGTAGAGCATCGAAGCCCTCTCTACCTAACGATTGGCCTCCACCATATCCCCTCACAGCCAACCCTGACCGACCAGCTTCCTACTCTGACCTTCAAGGTACTTAAGGAACTAGTCACAATTACCCAGAAATATCACAATAGACCAACTCACTGTCACGACAGAACGACTGCCTCAGACAGACTGCGCCTCACCGAGCTCGGAACACTTCTTATAAAGACCATCGTTAGTTTCCCTCTCCATTACAATTTGTGAGATGACATCTACCCTACATTTAAGAATCAACAAGATACTTTGTATTTCGTACTCATTTGACGACCCATACTAATGACCCGGAGGCGACATATTTATCACAGGATCCCAAGCTGGCGGTAACACACAACCATCTTCTCTATTGAAATTAGGATGTTTTTAACCGACTTCAAAAAAGGAGGGGGTTCTCAATTCGTCTGTATATATTTTTTGTTCTATGTATGTTCGCGCATAACTCTGGCAATTATGAACCGATTTGAAAAAATCTTTCTTTCATCCATTCTTTAATCCGTAATTTTTTTTTTGTCCGGGCGCATTCGGCCCAGCCCGCGAAACCCTCTAACATTATTAGAGTCCTTATCTAGTTTTTTATTTATTTCCAAATACATTTTTATTCTAGGATATCTCTAATCTATTTTTATATTCATATTATGTTCTTAATTTTAACATGCAAACACGGGGAGGGGCAAATAATGGACAAAAATGTAAGATATAAGAAAAGTAAAAGAGTAACTCTTTTACTTTTCTTATATCTTACATTTTTGTACGTTCTTATTTTCTAACTTATACTTAATGTTTTACAATTTAATTATTTACATCCCAACTTTTTTACTGTCTATTTTGATTTGCACTTTTATGTACTTGTTTCTCTAATTTCAGTTACATGTACACTTTCATCTATCTATTTTACATCTTTCTTTATCATGCTACAATTTTATATATCATATATAAATTTAGCATTATTTACTTCAGGTCTTGTTTCTTACTATTACTACACACATCAAAAGTGTCTAGGGATCAACATATATTTTTGCAATAACTTTTCTCCTGATTGATATTAATTAAAATTTTCTTTAAGGATTCATCAAATAAAGTGTTTTCGTTTGTCACAGTAACGATAAACCAAGTCACCTTTGCATTAATAAAGAAATTTGCCATTTTCCTAATAAAGGGATTTTTGACATTTGAACCACTAACACAAAAGTTCGAAAAAAAGACTGAAATAACAGTTTTCTTTAAAATTTTATTGGGTAACTTAAACAATTAATAATCCGTGTTTCTACCGCGAACACTAACAACACAAGAACATCGGTTTGGCATACTCAAAATGAGTTCATCCAAATCACGCTGTGGAATGGCCGCCCATGTTCGTTGCAACAACAAAAAAAGGTCTTCTTGCGACTGGATACCCTCCATATTCGGCAGAGCTCTTCTCTGTAGCATATCCCATGCATGCTCAATCGGGTTCAAGTCTGGCGACTGAGCAGGCCAGGGCAGGACATTGATGTTAGCTGCGGCGAGAGTCTGTCTTACAACTCTTGCGGTGTGCGGTCGTGCATTATCATGCATTAACTGAAATAAGGGACCGATTTGCACTTGTAGAGGAACGATGACGTCTGATACAATCGTCTCAGCATAAATTTGAGCGTTGAGGTTGCCTCTGAGGTTCGATATCAATGGGCTCTTGAACACAGAAATTGGGCAGAAGAACAATGGCGTTTCGTGTGCTTTTCTGATGAGTCTCGTTTTGGTATGAGACCGGATACAAGACGTATACGACACTGGAGAACCCCTGGACGCCAACAGCGATTAAAATCCTGCCAGGAAGTCCATCCTTATAGTGGTGGAACCATCATGGTATGGGCGGGTATTTGGATCGGCGGAAGAACTGAGTTGATTTGGATCAGAGGCAACCTCAACGCTCAAATTTATGCTGAGACGATTGTATCAGACGTCATCGTTCCTCTACAAGTGCAAATCGGTCCCTTATTTCAGTTAATGCATGATAATGCACGACCGCACACCGCAAGAGTTGTAAGACAGACTCTCGCCGCAGCTAACATCAATGTCCTGCCCTGGCCTGCTCAGTCGCCAGACTTGAACCCGATTGAGCATGCATGGGATATGCTACAGAGAAGAGCTCTGCCGAATATGGAGGGTATCCAGTCGCAAGAAGACCTTTTTTTGTTGTTGCAACGAACATGGGCGGCCATTCCACAGCGTGATTTGGATGAACTCATTTTGAGTATGCCAAACCGATGTTCTTGTGTTGTTAGTGTTCGCGGTAGAAACACGGATTATTAATTGTTTAAGTTACCCAATAAAATTTTAAAGAAAACTGTTATTTCAGTCTTTTTTTCGAACTTTTGTGTTAGTGGTTCAAATGTCAAAAATCCCTTTATTAGGAAAATGGCAAATTTCTTTATTAATGCAAAGGTGACTTGGTTTATCGTTACTGTGACAAACGAAAACACTTTATTTGATGAATCCTTAAAGAAAATTTTAATTAATATCAATCAGGAGAAAAGTTATTGCAAAAATATATGTTGATCCCTAGACACTTTTGATGTGTGTATTTTCGTAACCTCAATACAGTAATTGATGAATTATGTTCTTGTATGTTTATTTGTTAGGATTAGGAGGTTATTGGCGTTTTCTAGCGTTATATCGATGTTCAACTTATTTGCCAGGTTCAACCTACTGGTGGCGTGGACTGGGCATTCAAACAAAACGTGTGCTACGTTTTCCATAATGTTAGGCTCGCAGATGCACGATGGGTTCTCCTTACACTTGAAACGGTTCAAGTATGCGGAGAACCCACCATGTCCCGTCAGAACCTGGGTTAGGACGTTATTTACGGGTATGTTTCTGACGATCTTTTACGCGTGAATCGCGTCCGGGAAAAACAGCTTAGTGGTACCAGCGACCGTTCCCGCCTTGTACCTATGGAATTTGTCGCTTGACGAATGATACCGGGCACTTGTCGTACTCAGGCCTGGTCTTGAGGTGTAGTACGGCCTCTTTCGCCAGTTGATCCGCTCTTACGTTGCCGGCTATACCAATGTGTGCTTTGATCCAGAACAAGGAGATTTCCTTGTTTTGGAGTGCGCCGGCCTTAAGGTTCTCCCTTGCTTCGAAAGCAAGCGGATGTAGGGAGTCGTTATTGAGTACGGTTTCGACGCCCGAACGGGAGTCGCTTAGTATGGCGTATCTTGTGTGTGTGCCTCTGATCACCTGCCTCGTTGCTTAGCATATTGCCTGCAATTCGGCCTGGTAGACGGTGCAATATGACGACAATTTAAGTTTGAGGGCTTTCGTTTCCACATCGCCATCCCAAAGGGATAGTGATGCTCCAACTTTGCCCTCAATCTTACTGCCGTCCGTAAAGATCTTGATTGCATCGTCTAATCTGCTGTCAGTACCATCAGGCGACGCTAAACTAAAGAATTGCCTGCGAATATGATCGGAGGGGTGCGGGTTTTCGCTGAAGGGCACACACATCTCCATTTCTCTGTCCCCTGTTTCCGGCCGTGCTACGCCCCTCTTGATTTCGTATAGGGAGGCGTTCTCCCTTATGCGAATGTCAAGCGGCAGCAGCCCGGCCAGCAACAAGGCAGAGTTCAACGACACCGTTCGTTATGCCTTCCACAACTTCTGCGCGAACGCTCGCTGGACCTGATTAAGCTGTTTCTGAATGTATATTTTGTTTGTTGCCGTGGCCCATGCCGCAGCCGCGTATGTGATGATTGGTTCGATGGTTGCGTTGTATATAATTCTAACGATCTCTGGGTGTAGGCCCCAACTAACTCTGGCGGCTTTTGATAGCTGCTTGTATACGTTCGCAGCCTTTAATCCGTTAATTGGGTCCCATAAAAATATTATTGCTTACGAATAAGTAGTTCGTGAAAAAAACAAGGATGGTGACTGCGCAGGAGAACTGCAGGAATGCCTATATAGATGACTTTATGTCGCTTTTTACGGACAAAAATGGTCATAACTCTGGCAAATATTTACCAATTTCAATGATTCTTTTTTTAATCGAAAGATTGAACCACTCTAATGAATCTGTAATTTTATCACAACCGGCTAAGAACTTACTGGAGGACCATGAACGATGTGGGGGAATTTATCTGGTAAAAACCATAAAACTGATGTTCTCCATTACATTACTCTGACAAATATAAACCGATTTCGATGATTCTTTTTTTATTCGAGAGAGTAAACTACTATGATGATTCCATGCAAATTACATTACGACCGGATATTTTTTTCTGAAGAAATATCAATTATGTAAAACTATGTAGACGATAATGTGTATGATCACAACCTACCTAGATCATTTTAGCGTCTTCGATGCTTCAATAATTATTTATGAAAATATCACTAAAAAGTTTAAAATAAAATCTTTTAAAAAAAATTGAACCGACTTCAATATCACTGAAAAGTATAAAATAATTTAAATATTATTGAAGTTGGTGACAAATATACACAGCAGGTACGCTAAAACCAACTTCTATAATATTTAAATTATTTTATTCTTTTCGGTGATATTGAAGTCGGTTCAATTTTTTTTTAAAGATTTTATTTGTTCAATAGCCTCACGAGTCATCTTTGGTTGGTCCATCCTCGCGATATAATCCGTAAGAATATATTAATTACAATGTCTAAAATTCGCGTAAATAAATGACAACATTATGAGTCGTGTGTTTATAAAATAACGGTTTTCCTATTAATCACGATGTTTAAAGAATCTATTAAGATCCTCTACAATAATAAAGCCCTAAGTTATTATTATAGTCCTCTAAATATGATAAATAATAAGAGTAACAAATATTTCAAATATCTGCGTATTTATTTACTGGAATACAAAATATACTATCAGGTGAGGCTCTGCAGCCTGCACTAGTTTTTAAACTGTATTACAGACTACAGCGCAGCGTCTTCCCCGTTCAACTAAAAAATATTCTTATTTATATTTATAATTATTATTACTTTTTTCTTATTGCTAGAAAGTGAGTTTACTCGTATCATATTAATTTAGGTTATGCCGTGGTCACGAACGCTTTACTAAACATAATCGTTTAAATGACACGTTACGTGCGCTTACCTCGCCTAGACTTATTTTAAGCCAGCTCAAAAAAAAAACTCATAACTCAAAAATAGTTTATTTCAAATAGGCTTAACGCTAGCACTTTTGAAAGGTCATGTTTTTTTTTTAAAAAAGCTACCACCGGATCACAACGCAGCCTCAACTGAGAAGATCCGGCAAGAAACTCAGCGGGCTTGTCATTTTTTCACTTTCAAGGAACTAAGGTCCTAAGATGAGCAACCGCAAATGTCTCTCACCTTACGTCACAAAAAAGTTAGCAAAGTCTGAACTGAACAAAGGCTTATTTACAAATTACAATCACAAAATACTTCAAAATATTCCATAAACCAAATAGAATCGGCAATTTGCAATCAGACGAAGCCATTTGCAGTTACTCAAGATAAAAACCGGCCAAGTATTTCGGTCATATATTATAGCTGATAAAGACATTAGTTAGAGTTACGATGCAAGTCCACGTGAGATACGCCGATATTGCCGATAACCCCAAGTTACCACGAGTTGTAATAGCCGCTTCGTCAACTACTTTGTAACTATGCGGGTATCGTTTTAGCGCTTAATATGGTGGTAGCAGAAGGTGGTATTGGGGTTGTTGTAATAAAAACATACATAACATATATCAACGTGAAGGTAGGTGTTTCTAGTACTTCGGAGTAGCTGGACGTTTTAGCCCTAGACGACCATTGAGTACGGTGGCAACTCAGAGGAAGACTGTGGTGGGGTTGCGATCTTTGTCCCCGTGAGTAACGTGGCAGGTACCTGGGGGGCTATAATGCGTCCCCCGGAAGCGGGCTCAAAGGCAAATCACTAAGGAGTTCCTGATGCAGATACCACAGGAAAGCCCAGGTCTCCCCTCTCATGTGCTGATACGACAGCCGTGGGGGGTTTTAGTGGGAAAGAATTCCAGATTTCTAGACGTTTCTAGTAATAATAAACAATATGTGACTGTGTAGCTCCGTCCAAGTGTCTTTGATCATCTGTCCTTTTGCCCTGTCACCATCAGTTCTAGCAGGATTATTGTAATCTTATTTCTCGCGACAGAAAGGAGCGGAGCTATAAACTGCGTATATCTGCTTCTCTTTCCCACGTAATAGTAAGACTCCTCACTGCCATGAGAGCTAGTCGTAGGGGGGCCCTACGACTAGTAAAGTACAGTAGTATTAGGGCAACGGAGAAAACGGTAGATAATATGATTGTTTTTCCCTTTTTGTTTTTATAGTTACGTGGATATTACCCGTGACCGTCTGTTCTCTATGCCACCGCGCCTATAAACCAGGTTGGTTCTTGGAAAGCACCACTTTAAGCTGAAAGATTGCAATTGCTTGTATGGCGTTTTCATACTTTTGCGCTTCCTCATCTATCAGCCAATCACTAGCGAGGCAGTAGCGGCCAGGTTTGATGCCTCGAAATTATTATTATGACGGGCGTGTTCGTCAAGTGGTTAGTTAATTATCAGTATAAAAGTACTACCATTTATGTGGGAGAATACAATATTGATGCGCTATCGTACACAAACATGACAATTTATATTACATTAAAAATTTAACACTTCAGAACTATTACAATTATTTTACATTAACTACATAGACGGTCGAGCCATCAGCAGTCACCATCCATGGATGCGCGTGGCACGCTGTAACACAAACACACACGAACATTCGCGCAAGCGCCCTGCGTCGCCTAAGTCTTACCTTACGAGTCCTACGGTCACGTGTCCTGACGCGAATTTAACATTTTTCCCCTATCAGAAAAAAGTGCACAGTTCAAAAAATATCTTTAGGTATTTTTAATTATGTTAGAAAGTAACTAATCAGTATTAAGGTGATACTGATTAAGTTAGACATAATCACAGAAGATAAAAACTGTAGTAAGTATCTAATAATTATATCTTTTAAACCTGTACAATTGTGAGAATACTTAAGGTAAAATACAATCAAGATTACAAAGTCGGAAAGTAGAATACAGTTCTACTGTTCTTATTTCTAATTAACCCCCGTCAGAAGGAGAGCTTGCAACCAATTAATTACAACATTTTTGCAACGACAAAAGCTTTTAACGTTCTCCAAGTTGTAACTGAATTATTAATGCCCCATGACGTTTGCCAGCGAGTTTTAATGAGTTTTGCTTTGATTAAGAATTTAATTTTCAGTTTAAAATATACAACTATTTTTGTATTTATACCAAACAGAAACATAAAAATACGGTGACAGAGAGATGTTTTGTATAATAAAAATAATTTTCTTCGGTTGAGACTAAACGAGTAGGTACTCCTGGCGTGTTCCAATGTAATTAGTAAAAACCATTTATTCAAAAAGAAAGAAACATAACATATAATTTCTTTTTAAGTATTGACGTGTAATAATGTTAATTTAGTTTCATAACAAAACATAGTCTAGATTTGCAATATTGTAAACTATATCAATATAGTCCAACTGATAGTTTTGAGGATCCGTCATGTCCAATATTATTTGGCCCTAATCCAAAATCCGCTTTCTTTGAAATTCGTATGCTTCTCTTCGTGTCCACTCTATCGATATAATAAATCGATGATAAATATTTAGGTCGTCATATAAATTAGTTGCTCAGGAACTGCACACCCCAATCTTTTGTTAGAAATTTCAATCTCATAGAGAAACGACATTATCTATTAGTAAAGATTTGAACGTTTATTTACCTCACTTTATAACTCAGATTCAAACTCAGTCTCAAAATCAGAATTCGATTTAAAAATACCATACCATTAGAGTTCGGTATTTCAATTTTTAATTTTTTTAGACTACCTATATGCTTTCTTTTAAATGATACCTACAACTTTTATGCCGATATCGATAATGTAATCAACACTATTAAGTTTTTGTTTTGCTAATTATCCGAAATTTGTAGATCCGCCGAAGAACTAAGGTCACCGACATAGCTCTCAGAATCTGCAAGTTGAAGTGGCAATGGGCAGGCCACATCGCTCGAAGAACCGATAACCGTTGGGGAAGAAAGGTTCTTCGAGTGGTGACCACGAACCGGAAGACGCAGCGTTGGCAGGCCTCCCACTAGGTGGACAGACGACATTGTGCGCGTCGCAGGTAACCGGTGAATGCAAATGGCCAGTTGTCGTTCATTGTGGCGTTCTAAGGGGGAGGCCTATGTTCAGCAGTGGACGTCTTCCGGCTGATGATGATGGTGCTGATGATGAATTATGTTGTTGCACATTGAGATCTTACTGATTATTATTTTCACTCAGATCTACGTGGAAGGAGTGAAAAGTATCGTCTTACAATAATATTATGCTCCAATATCAGCCGATTGTTTTCAAAGTACGATGATGCATGCGTTGGATGGGCATGTAAAAAGTCGGCTCTGCGCTGACCCTCTCCACGGTCATGTCGCAATTTTGTCGGTGAGAGTAAAGAAAGAGAGCTAAAGAGTAATTGAGTCTACGCAAGCACTTGCAATGACTCCCTCGTAAATGGCTTATGGCTTTATGCTCAGGCTTGGATTTAATCATATATATTAATAGGTCTCAAGTCTCCAAGCTTTCAATTGTCATTCTAATATCATGTTACAAAATCTATTTTATCATGATCGATTATTGTACATATACCATTTACCTCTGAATGCCAAATTTCTATTGTCCTAACAATGGGCGGGCCAATCTTTTACTCATAGGACTATTTTCAGACAGATATGGCTTTAATAAATTATTTTATTGATAAACTTTATCCAGGTCTAGAGACTTTTAAGGATATCCAAAATTCTTTGAACTTATATTTCAGTGATTTTACAGTCGTGTTGCGAATATGGAATTTCGCCAGTTAAGCTTCTAAAAAGACATTTAAATAACTTAGAAAAAACGATTAGATTATTTATTTTCTTTTAGGTTTTAGATATTTTCTTGCGTAGGACGATAAAAGTATAAATATTGTTACTGCTCTAGAAGTCAGGGACATAAAGGAGGTGACATTGGTACCCTTAGAGAGCACATTATTTTCTAGGGTCTTGCTGATATGGCAGCCATAAATAAGACGGGCGCTCCCATATATGGGCCCAAAGGATTAGTAATATTTGTCTGGTGATATATATTTTTTACTTTAATACTAAACCCTAAAAAAATATATGCAAGTTGTATTAAAATTAATACGCGAAGAATATAATAGGTACCACACTTTTGAATTTAGTTACTTCTTATTGTGAGATACGTTCTTAATGTATTAGTTGGATTTATTAATTTACGCGGGATGTCCGGGTAAGAATAGAACTCACCCATCTCCACCTGTTGGGTGTCCGTAAAAGCCGACTAAGGGAAAACAAGAAGACGGGCAGCAGCGTCTTCCTATCAGATTACCTATCATCTATACTGCGATCCCCAAGCCGCCTGCCAAGCGTAGGGATTATGGCAACCCTCCCTTCTAAGGGAGAGGCCTTTGTTCAGCAGTGGACGTTTCGGCTGCTGATGATGATGATGATTAATTTACGGTGTCGTTTCAGCTATTGCGTACTTATGAATATAATAATAATGTCCTCCTTACTGGTAAGGGTATAGCGGACCTTTGATAAAATTGTCCAATTATACAGAATGCTGTCGTTTATTTGCCCGAATACTACACATTGAAATTAAACTATTTTTAGGGATTTTATCGCGGTTTGCGGTGTTTTACGATTCGCGGTCAAGTCCTACGTTGTTTAAGTTTTTTTTGTACTGTTCTTTTTTTCCCTTTTCGTATATATCTGTATACTTTCTTTTATTTTGTATATTTCTGCGTGTTGCTTTCCGCCAAATAAATGTAGTTCTTTTTCTTCTTCTCTTCTCTACCGTGACCATGGATGCTGCAAAGCATTCGAAACGTCGGGGTAATAAAATCTAAAATAAACCGCGATAAAATCCGTAAAAGTAGTTTGATTTCAATTATACAGAAGATATTATAGTGAATAAGTCACTGCGCAGACACAAGTACGCTCTCTCTTACTTAATTTTTACAATCTGATGGCACTGGTGACCAAGACCACCGTAGGATCATCTTACATTCCAGATTATTAGGACGATCTAACTATATCCCGTTTTTATTTTCAAGATCAAAATCGTAGCATAAAATGTATTAATACAGGAGTGATGGTTGATCGGCGGCCAGCCAAAGACAATTGGTAGAGTAGATTGGAGTATATGTGCTATTCAACCTTGTAAAGAAAAACGGGGTATAGATATCCTTTAATAATCAGAAAGAACTTAAGAAAGACTAGCTCCTGTAACACTCGCGGTTTGAAAGCAGGTGGCTGTCAATCATCATCATCATCATCATCACCAGCGGGAAGACGTCCACTGCTGAACATAGGCCTCCTCCTTCGAACGCCACAATGAACGACAATTGGCTATTTGCATCCACCGGTTACCTGCGACGCGCACAATGTCGTCGTCTGTCCACCTAGGGGAGGCCTACCTACGCTGCGTTTTCCTGTTCGTGGTTGCCACTCAATAAACTTTCTTCCCCAACGGTTATCGGTTCGCCGAGCGTTGTGGCCTGCCCATTGCCACTTCAACTTGCAGATTTTAAGAGCTATGCCGGTGACCTTGGTTCTTCGGCGAATCTCCTCATTCCGGATTCTGTCGCGCTAAGAAAGGCTGTCAATCACGAAGCTAAAAAAAAGTCAGTTACATCACGAAGCTTAGAAAAAATAAAAGACCAGCTAGCCTAAAAAGGCCACATTAAGCATTTCAGTTTGTATTTTACATTCCCAGCAGATTCATAGCAATTCCTGTAATTATCGTAAAATCATCACACATTTTATGTGAATCATACTCAATTCATTTATTAGCACTAATTAGCAGACTCATATTTGGTGCGAATGCCGCAGTACGAATAAGAATTATACCGTAACTAATTCATATTATGATTCACCGAAAGAGGCCTCTTTAGACCCACTGTACAGCCAAGTGTAACAAGCTTCGCATTTCCTCGTACCTACGATTGCTAAAATTGACGAAACACACATAAACCACCCGTTACAAGTTCGCAACTAAACAACGCCACCTACTAACGTTAAGTTAAGTTCCTGCTGTAAATGACCCGTTGCTATTGATTTATTAGAAATCATTTTAAGGAGGTTGAGCGACCATAGTATATTAAGCATTCCGATTTCAAATTAGATCCCCTTCGTAAGTTCCTCAAAGAAGCGTCGAAACGCTACTTTGAATCCGCGTCCCGTCACGCGAACAGTTTAATCCGCGCCGCCGCCAATTACGCCCCTAGTCCTTCTGACTCGCGCCGCAGACCACGGCACGTACTGCTCGACCCTCCTGATCCCATGACGGTCCTATTGGACCGGGATGCGCCGACCCCTCCCCGACAACCGTATGCTACACTAGCTATCAGACACCGGTCTCACCGGCGAGGCCGAAGGGTCGTACGTATGCGACCGCAACGACATGCATCACCCCACTGAGTTTCTTGCCGGTTCTTCTCAGTGGGGGCGCGTTGTGAACCGGTGGTAAACTCAGCCCTCTCTTAAGCGACAGCCCAAGCCGAGGCCGTGCCTCCCTGAGGTGCCCTTGTGCTCGTCGCTACTTCTGCCGTAAAGGCTAGAGCGCTTCAAGCGCTCGCCTCCTATTGTCCGGTGAAGCTGCAATGGCCATCTGCGGCTAACAGCGTCTATCATTTCCAAAAAAAAAAAAAAAGTCTATTAAAACTAAGTTAGTCATGGTTAGTAGAAAAGTGCTTTTATACGTTGAAAGAATTCCTAGAATTCAAAACTTAAATTATTTTAGAAAAATGTGTTTTAGATTTTATAGATTGTTAAGTACCTACCTACAATGTCATACATTTGCATGCTGAATGAATTAAGCGCAACATGTCGAACTAAACGTGTTATGTACCACCTGTAATTACGATGTTTCTGGCAAATAGAGATTCTATTATATTCTAGTAAGTCCCGTTTGCAGCAATACCAGTGCCACAGAACCCTGTATCTATCGGTAAGGCGCAGGCAATAAAAAAAATATATCTATCTTAATTTAGTACATGTCATTCACAAAACTAATCAATAAACTTAACGTGAAATCTCAGACATCATCCGGTGACATTAGCGTCTTATAATCCAAAACTTACAACTTTAATTACATTCTCTTGTCTATCCATAAAATAATACTGTCTGGGAAACCATTGTACTCGTATATCCACGTATACAAACCGACCAATTTGTATTTGCTGGTAGCGAAAACAAGAACTAGGAAAACGAGTACTAGTTTATCAGTTCCGCATAGACAGCAGCGACACAGCGACCGGCATGGAAAACTTGGTCAAAAGCTGAAACTGCGAAGAGGGTAACTTTGCACAACAATAATATGGATAAGTTTTTGCACCAAGGGAAAGCAACGATTGTATTATCTAAGTTTTCATTTATATAGCTAACATCATAAATATCCTCGATGAAGAATCGCCGATGATAATATGAACTTTTATTACAGTTTTCATTGTAAAACCAACGCAAAGTACCTTTTTATAAGCTTTAATGTACTGTGGCTTACTTTTGAGTTATTAGTCGCTTGGTAAATTTATTTTACGAAGTAGTAACAAACAGACATAAATTTAAACTTTTAGATAGCAGCGGTGTAGAATAATATGCCTATAATAAATATTTAAAGACTCCGTTAATCAAAACCTTCATGAATTACTGTTATATATTTATATTTTTGTCTTAACTGCCAAGGTGGTGGCAGAAGATGGTGACCAGTCACCACAGCCTATAGACGCTAGCAATTCGTAAGCAAACGCGTTAAGACATTAGATATACTCGTAGTCTGTGTCCGGAAATTTCACCAGCTACAGTGCCCTTCACACCGGAGCAATGATTACACACTGCTGCTTGGCGGCAGAATATCTGACACTGCGGTGGTACCTACCTGGACGGTTGCTTGCACAAGCAACCTACCACCTAGTAAATATATATCTTGGCATATCAATAGGCATGATGACTGCAACACAATACCAATAAATCTGTGGTTTTAAATATTAGAACAGATTACACTGATTCCAAAAATGCATCTCATTTTCATAATATTAGAGAGATTTTCGTGATATTTAAGCAAATAAATTACTCAAATACAGCTAATCGCCATTTTGTAATAAACGCTGATCAGAGTGAATGACGTCAATCCTGTGTAATTAAACAACTGTCAAACTATCATCTCAGCTTTTTCCTTCATACAATGATTCACTTTTATACCTAGACAGATGTTTATTTACACCGCAGTGACGTCACAATATGGCGCCATGCACCGGCCATCGTTTTGGAACGAAATTCAAAATCTATTTTAAAAATTGAAAATATTGCTATTAATTGTAAATTTAATACAAAAATATGATTATTTTCGGCAATAGTAGACCCGTAAGAACATTATAGAGTATTTTTTCAAATTAGTCATCATGCCTATTCGCGAATTTAGAGGATTACCTACATAAATGTAAGTATTGCATAATATATGTAAGTCCGCTTCAATTTCCTAACCAAATTCTAAAAAATTTCTTGATATATTTCAATAATTCTTTTTTATATTTCAAAAGGTTACATCTTCAGAGTGATGGTATAGAATTTTTGTCCCGAGGATATCGGAGATAAAGCTTAGAGTGAGCTCCGATCAGGCACGAGTTAGTTTTAGTTTTTGTCAAAAATTTATTATTGAGTAGGCTTTCTCAGTGTGATTGTGTACCTCTCAAAACATTATAATAAAACAATTTAACAATATAATATCCTCGCCGGGTAGGGTTCTATCACGTGTTCTAAGCCATTTCTCACATCTTCGCGCGTGCATCTGCGATGTGCCGACAATAATTTATCTCTGGATAGCCACGTCTGGGCACATAAATCACGTTGAGTTTTTCACACGCGAATACGATAGGGGAAGTCTGGAAACACACGGACGGGATTTTCATATGCGCACGCTAATGCAGCTACCTAATACAGTATGGGTAATCGTAAAGTTCATTACATTTTACGTACCTACGTAAAGAACGTAGGTACGTAAAATGTAAATGTAAAAGGAAAGCCTGCAGCTTTCCTGCGCAATTTTGCGCTGGAAATTTGCATGGAATCATCATAGTAGTTTACTCTTTCGAATAAAAAAAGAATCATCGAAATCGGTTCATAATTGTCAGAGCAATGTAATGGAGAACATCAGTTTTATGGTTTTTACCAGATAAATTCCTCCACATCGTTCATGGTCCTCCATGAAGTTCTTATCCGGTTATGATAAAATTCATACAGATTAAATACAGTGGTTTCTTCTTTCGAATAAAAAAATAATCATTGATATTGGTAAATATTTGCCAGAGTTATGACCATTTTTGTCCTTAAAAAGCGACATAAAGTCATCTATATAGGCTTTCCTGCAGCTTTCCTGCGCAGTCACCATTCTTGGTTTTTCAGGAACTACTTATTACTAAGCAATAATTTTTTTATGGGACCCAATCAATGGAATGAAGAATGGATGGAAGAAAGATTTTTTCAAATCGGTTCATAATTGCCAAAGTTATGCGCGAACATACATTAAAAAAGAAACAAACATATATACAGACGAATTGAGAACCTCCTCCTTTTTTGAAGTCGGTTATTTTGTAAATATATACTTACATAGATGGACAGAAGTCATACCTAAATAACTTACAATCTTAATTTTTCTGAATGCAATTTGTAAATTTGTCACCGAAGCTAGCATTAATTATAGGGATAATAATTATAGTTGCATTTTACGTAGTTACATTGGATATTGGAAGCGATATTTAGCTTGATTGTCGACATTGAACGCGATAGTAACTGACAAAATATCCGATTGTGTATTTTGTTATGGCGAAGGTCATGGGATCTCACTACCCGACAGTTTGGGGAATGTATAAAAAGGTTCTGATCATAGTTCCGGTAGCTCCTAATACCCATTTCATTATTACGGTTACTGCAAAAAAAATAACGGGTATAAATTATTGATAAAATAAAGGCCTAGGAAATTCCTAAAACTGATTTGAGCCATAACTACGTAAAGCCTGTACTGTGACCATAAAACTGATAAAAATACAAAAAATAATTTTATAACACATAATATGTGTTATAAAATTATAATTAAGAAATGTTTGTCGTGGTTGGGTATCGAATATACGACCTTATAGTCTGTCAGGATATCTAAACCTTTTTTTTAGACTATAATAATAATTTTCTTACCATTCGTGGGGTATCAAATAAATATTATTGTAGTCCACAAATTATTATTGGCATAGAATATGGGCACTGTAGCTAGTAAAATCATCGGGCTCAAAAGACTCAATAATGTCCTGGGTGACGAGCAGGTATCCATAGGCCGGCGTGTCGCTTACCATCTTACTTCTGCGTGTCTCGTCAGTATGTTGCTAAAAAAAAAAAACATTTTAACAATCTGGGATTCGAAAATAAATACTTCAGCCTCCAACTTAAACAATAGTGAAAATGTTAATGAAAACCATTCCAAGTTATTAAACTCCAAGTAATACAGGTATAAGTGTGCATTAAGTAGAGAAAGTCTAACTTTAAACATGAAAGGGCCATAAATCGACGATGTATTGTTATTGGCCTCAGTCAAAACTCCCCGACCTCTGGTAGGGAAAGCTAAGCTTTAATTCAAATTTATTGTTATTTCAATACTACGTATTTCTCTGGGAATCTGCTACGTTTAACACGGTCCACTAAATTCATTTTCGAGACCAAACATTTACTTTATTATATTTATCTGTTACATACTAATATAAATAATAGTGAAATCAGTTGCATCCATTAATTAATGGAATACGTTAATGTATTTTTGCATGAATAGTGTACCTAGTTAGAAGTAAGCGTTGGTAGCCCAATACATAGATGTAATATATGTTATAAAGCCTATCCATTTGTTATAAATAGTAGACTATCATGAAATCCGGTTCAAATTCCAGCCTGAAAGACCAAAATAAATGTGATTACCACTATGTGTGAATTAAAACTATTTATCATCAAAAGATTTACCATCCACTGACGATAAAACTACTAAGTTTCATTAATACCTCAACTTTTTTCTAAAATTCATTCATTTAGCAACATAGTAGATTTGTATATATAAACAAACGTTTCTCTATTTAATTTTAAACTTGAATCTTGTATGAAAATATAAATAGAATGAGCCATTCTATTTATATTTTCATACAATAACCAAAAGCAAAATATATGTTATAACATTAATTAAACACAAAGTTGGCTCTTGGTGTGGTTAATACAACGGTAAAAAAACTGGAAAATTATGTAGCTTACCTGTGTAATTACCAAAAACAAACATAATGAAGTACTTTTTACATGATGTTTTTTGGGGTTTGACTGTACTTACTGCCTTGTTTATTTTAAATATATTACGGAAGTTGAAACGAGTTTTATGAAATTGAGGTAAATACATATTTAGATACAATTTAAGATATACGTATGCATGTTTGAGACGACGACTTTGTAAGTAAGTAGTCCTTAGATTTAGAGGAACTATAATCTTTGCAAAGCAGGAATTAGGTGAACGATGATTCCTGGAAATACCTATCTAAGAGTCGTAAGGCTGATGATACTTTGCATTAATCCAAGAACAATTCGTATTTATTATTCCGAAACACAAGGTGACGGTACAAAATTACGTACCAAAATATTAAAGTTCAACTCACGAAGAGAATTGGACGGGAAGCAAAACTTACATCGATACAGCATCAAAAGCACGTACCCGCTTACGCCACTCTCCCTGTCAACTGCAAAGTACACTAAGACCTCCCTGAACAAACACCCTGCGAGATGTTGGAAGCTGCTTGGAAATCCAATCAGTGGAGCGCAAGAACTTAACACAAAGAGTCAGACTAAAGGTAACGGAACTCCAAAAGTTCATTTGAAATGTATAAAACCATAATGTTGTCTAATAATCTTGTCGGGCAATGATGCCTATAATGTAAATGTGATGCATATTGAGAGATTCACACGAGTATACTTGTCAATTCCAGTTAAAAAACTGTCGTTGATCAACAAAAACGTATTTTTAGGACTCCAAAATTGTCTTAGAACTGTAATCAATTAAAAAGAATCTACAACAAGGATTTATTATATCGTATTTGATAAACCACAAATGGTTTAAAAAAAACCATTGAGGGTATTGAAATGGAAAAGCATAATAACTTCAGTAGATAAGATAGCTAAGCGGCTTAGGGCCCGGAAAAATAAGTAAAGTGATGAAATACGTAAAGTAAGTTTTATTTTAATATACATTGCATCAAATTTAGGACCCCTCGCAATAACAAACAGTGCTTAAAATGGAAGTCAAAGGGGACAAAATAAAAAAAATACATTCAATTTTATACGTCATGTCACCATTGTAAGAGTGGGGTCATAAAAAACGAGGCGCTGGCTACACGACTGTACCGTATTTATATAACGCTGGAAATAAAAAGAAATTGGTCAAGTACAAGCGTATTATTTTTATTACTTTCGGTACATATCTAAGGGGTCCGATTCATTACACAACAACTGGGTGCATTATTGTACACATCTTTCGATATTCTGACGTATGAAAACCCCTAAACTAAGAAACTTGGCTACCCGGGTTTTTACTAAATTTGATTGTTATGTATTTATTTGTTTTATAACTCATGTACAAACAATAACATGCGAGGAAAGAAGAAATATAGGAAAAAATAGTACAAATGCACTTATTTCTAAAGAAATTTCTTCCAGCAGGCCTGCGAGTGGAAAATTGGAAGAAAGAAATGGGACTGTATACGTATAAGATATATAAATATGAAACAAAAATAAATTAATGTATGTATGTGAAGTACGAGCAAACTTAATATTTATTATTGAAGTCAATGCTTGAGTTAATGCTTTGTTTATACTGATTTCAATAATATTTCAATTATTCTACAGTCTGGACTATTTTTAAATGGGTTTTATTTTTCTTTAACTATTACAAGAAAGTGTCAGTAAAGTCGTTAAAAATACTAAGCCTGTCCATTATTGAAATCCATGAATCTAGAGAGATGAGATGAGATCCTGGTTTCCCAAGTGGTCAATTACACCAGTCAAATTCACCGCAAGTACACTCACTTTAACAACTTTTAATTCCAACGATTAGCCAGCTGACGTCACTCCGTCTGTTATTCTGTCAGATCCAAAGACAACTCATAATTGCTAGTCTTTGAAATTCAAATCGCTTCGACGTTAAAGTTTAAATGAAAAGGACCCCTATTTATTTTTGCCATGTCATTTTGGCTTTATGTTTAATTGAGGTTTCTGTCGAAGTTTAAACATGAAAGTTTGTTATGTAAACATTTGGCTATATCCCAACGCAGATATTTGGCTTTATATAACAATAGTTCGTTACACAAATTGGCTTAATCCCGGAAGCGAACCTATAACTCTGCGCCACGAACGTCCGTCGAGAGCAAATTCATTATATGAATTAATCCAGCACACATCTCAAGTAACATAGAGAAAACTAATAAAACGTGTTTAATTAAACTAAAAGTATCGACGCCATCTAGTTGTGACGGTGATAAACTTAGTGATTTATGTACAATGCCGGTTACGCCAGCAACGTGCACTGTACGCTGAATCTGCAAATACGGCTACTTACAAGCTATCGTAAATGTTAATGTAGTGATTACACCGAGAGCGAAGCGAATACTGTAATTAGCTTGAAACGAATCTCGACTGTAAAAAGTCAATTAGCATAAAAGTAAATATGGTAGATACATAAGAGTGTATAGCAGGAATGCCTGCTCTAAAGAAGAAGCTTATCTGGGAAAGTAAGTAAGCCAAGTAGCGTTTCTCAGATACCTCATAAGAAGAAGTACGGATACTATCCCTTTCTTTTCCCCTCTCTTTTCGGAATGGTGGTTCTTCTCACTCTAGAGCTCAGATGCAAGCGTCTGCTTATTTCGCATTATTGTATGCTGATGCGTAATTAAGTAGATAACTCGACAGTTCTGGGTAGAGTGGGCTACTATGTACCGGCAGGGGCGTATTTAAAGATTTGGCGCCCCGGGCCATTAGAATTTGCCGCCCTTTTTTTTTGGTAGACGCTGTTGGCTGCAGATGGCCATTACAGTTCACCGGACAATAGGAGGCGAGCGCTTATACGCTGCTACGTGCCCACTGGTGACAAACGGGAAAATAATTCCCATTTGTCGGATGTTGTCAGGTGACGAATGAATCATTAAATTCCCAGTGGTTACCAGTGGCGACAGTTGGGACTTTTAATTCCCAATTTTCGCCACTGAAATACAAAAAAAAAACATTATCACCATCATCAATCAGATGCGTCAGAATTATTTTTGGCAAAGCAACATGCTGAGGCAGCATCTTTTTTGACCCCACACAACTTCTGTATTTTTTTTTCCTTTCTGTTAATTTTTACCAAATTTGTTATTGTGTGTGTCAAATAAATGTACTTTCTGTCTTTATAACTTACTTTCTATGAGTAATGAAATCGACAAAATATTGCCGAAAGTACTATGGTAGCATAAAAAAGGGGGTGCATGTCTTGTGCCTTGTCTTTTACGAGCTGAATGTGGTTTAGCTGACATGTTTATAGTAGAAGTACCAGGGAAGCATATGAAATAAGCAGTCCTCAGGTCTTGCGAAATCCAGAGTATGTCTGGCTTACTGGTTTTGATAGGTGTCGCGAATCAAGAGGTGAGGGCCCTGGGGTCTGGGGGTACCACGGACGGGTTACCGTCCGTGGTACCCCCAGACCCCAAACAATGATATCTCGCGTCCTACATCCTAACGGATGTAGGACGCGAGATATCCTTGTATCTTGTGCTTCCCTGATACTTCTGCTATAAATATGTTAGCTGCTACCACAAAATATACAGAGTATACTACTCAATCACATCCTCAGTAAGTATATCCCGAACGTCGTTAAAAATCTCATTGGACATGGATTTGAGGTCTCTTCCTTATGTCCTATGCTTCCCTGGTACTTCTACTATAAACATGTTAGCTCTAAACCACATCCATATGTTCACACAAGACAAGGCACAAAATATGCAACTCTTGTTTTATGCTACCCTAGTACTAATGATTTCTGATATTTACGCGTATACTACACATTGAAATGAAACTAATTTTACGGATTATATCGCGGTTTATTTTTGATTTTAATTACCCGACGTTTCGAATACTTTACAGCATTCATGGTCACGGGCTGACTGAGGTGGTAGCTGTCCATACGTCATAGTTGTCTTAGGGTACTCTCAGGTCTTCTAATTATTATTGATAGTCCAATCTACGCAGAAAGAGCTTCCAGTATCTTGAGGTCTTGCCGTGGAGTACTTGTCTTTGGATTTGATTACATTTATCACGGGATCCCAAGCTGAAGATGGCTTGGTGCTACCACCAGCTGGTGGTACCACGGACAACAAACGGAATATTCAACTGAATATAGATACATTAAAATATATGACTTTTAGCAGTGGACGTCTTCCGTCTGGTGATAATGATGATGATGAATTCCTTTATCTAATTGTCACCACTGGTGACAACTGGGATTTTATTTTCCCATTCGTCACCACTGGCGACAAATGGGAATTATTTTCCCGTTTGTCACTAGTGGGGGGACGTAGCCAGTGGTGACGACTGGGAATAATCTTTTTAAAAATATCACGGGGTGACAGTGTAGGTTTATCATATTATGCAAAGGATTTAATTTTTTTGGTGACATTAAATGAAGTTAGTTCCTTCATTTTTTTTAAATCGTACTGCTTTTTCTCGCGTCTTCTTAGGGACCGGCCTCGAAACAAAACAAGTGAAGTAGGTACGAATTCCATCACAGGGGCGGCGCTGCCCCGCACCCTTTCGTCTATCGCTGGATATGTACCAAAAAGGACACGTGCAACAACATTGAAAGTGAAACATCCCGAATTCCTCACTAGTCCAACCAAATGAGATTTAGTTTTTGTTAATTATGTAGATTTTTTTTTAATTCTTCAGCTAAGCGAGCTGCGGCTTCCGCCGCCCCTCACAGCCTGCCGCCCCGGGCCATGGCCCCCTTGGCCCTAGGGTAAATACGTCCCTGTGTACCGGACAACTACACCCGCGCAGGTCAGCGTCGCCGGCATCGCCTGCTGGCATCCTTCAGCAAGTTACGCACTCGACATCCCAACAATAAGCCTACGGGGAGAGCCATAATGGTAATAAATGGTTTTCTACATGAGGTCCAAGGTGCCGACATACATACTGACCACATTATGTGTATACATAAATGTGCCATACTATATTTAAGTGTAACATTGTGAGCGTTATGGCTTAGCTGTATGTTCATAGTTTTAAGAAACGAAAATAAATAAAATAAAGTAATTACACCATCAGGCGAGATACATGCTTGCATGGAAAGTAACTATAAAAAATTGGACAAAATCGTGGGACCATGAGAAAACACCGACAAATATACTGAGAAAGCAGATTAAGTAGCCAATAAAGTCTAACAGCTATAAATGTTGGATATGAAAATATAATAATTAACGAGGCTATAACTGTTCGTGTCACATTCAGTGGAAGTGTAGCAGTAGAAACTAATACTCTTTGTAATAATGTTACACATGCATCGTAAACATTAATTTTCATTTTCCTTTGCCGAGGTGTTGGTTAAATGTGGAGAGAAATAAATTTCCTTTATTATGAAGTTGTGTCGACATACCGTTGTGTGATCTAGGGGTATCTAGTACTAATGATAGAAGAATAGAATTTCACAAAATGATATTTTACTATAATAACATCGATTTCACATTTAATTTTATTTATAAAACTGACAGCCTGTAAAGGTCTAATTGTAACAAGAAAAACACTGTTTAAAAAAAAGTGAAAAAATGACAAGCCCGCTGAGATTCTTGCTGGATGTTCTCAGTTGAAGCCGCGTCGATCCGGTGGTAGCTTTAAAAAAAAATGATCGATCAAAAGTGTAGCGCGTTAAGCCTATTTGAAATAAATGATTTTGACTTTGACTTTGGTCACTTACCGATGGATTCGGAACTTAACTTTCAAAACCATTTGCTGCTAGATTACAATAGGAACCCAAACTTCTTACACAATAACGTATAAAATCCAAACAGAAAATATTTCAGTAGTCTCACAGCTTTAAAACATTCATTTAAATGTTTATTTTCAATGTTCTCCAAATAAAAGGGGCTAAGTATTATAATAATGTCAAAATATTTTACATTTTGAAAATAGTTACTTGAGGTTATTCGCATCTCTTAGGCTCGACATTGAAAGGGGTACCTAATCAAAAGTTAATAAACTAGTTTCAACAAGGTATTTTAGTTCTAAAACTATACGCGGTCTGGTGGTGGTAATGGTGTATAATTAAATTTTGAATCTTGCAACCATATAAACTCATTTATATTTTATGGTAAGTAAATGGTCACTTGCATTGTACTGCCTGTATTAGTTTTAATGAATTCGTTGAAGTGACGTTCGTATGAGGATTCAGCAACGTTTACACACTGCGATATGCATTGAGATTATTAATAAGTAAGGACATAATACCTCCAATAATAATAATAATATCTTGGGACAATCCACACACGGTCATCCAATCCCAAACTAGGCAGAGCCTGTACTATGGAAACTAGACAACTGATACTAATACTTATATACTTTTTTTTTTGTACATACTTAAATAGATAAACTACACCCAGACACTTGGCGGGAATCGAACCCACGACCCATCGGTTAGCAGGCAGGGTGTCTGACCACTAGACCAACAGGCCCGTCAAATACCTAATAATACCTTAATAATACCTTAATAATACCTTAATACCTATATAGCCTCCGTGGCGCAGTGGAAAACCGCTTGCTTTGCAAACCGGAGGGCGCGGGTTCGAATCCCAGGGGGGGGAACAACTTTGCGTAGTTGTGCCTTACTAACTAGGACAATGCAGGCCGATCACCTGATTGTCTTTAAAGTAAGATGATCCATGCGTCGGATGGGCATGTAAAAAGTCGATCCTGAGCCTAACGCCTCCCTTTCGTGTCGGACTTCCGTCCCATCGGATTGTGAGAGGTATAAAGAAAGAAAGCGTGCATCTACGAAAGCACTTGTGCACTATTATATCACCCGCGTAGATGGCCGATCTTGTAAAAGATTGGCCACTGTGGTCGTATCGGCCAGGAGGACATTATTATTATTACATCATACCTCAATGGCGCTATGCTAGAAAATATCGGACACCAGCAGAATGCCATTTTTTTTAGTTATTTATTCATGATAAAACAAATAGTTACAAAAGGTTGATACAAAATTGTTAATTTGCGAGAAAAATCATGGTGATTTATGTATCGAGGCCATAGAATTAGCCTCTTTCTGTGCAATACGGGCCTGTTGGTCTAGTGGTCAGACACCCTGCCTGCTAACCGATGGGTCGTGGGTTCGATTCCCGCCAAGTGTCTGGGTGTTGTTTATCTATTTAAGTATGTATTTACAAAAAAAAAGTATATAAGTATTAGTATCAGTTGTCTGGTTTCCATAGTACAGGCTCTGCCTAGTTTGGGATCGGATGACCGTGTGTGGATTGTCCCAGGATATTATATTATTATATTATATTAATAAACATATTTTTGTCTGACTGACCCAGAAGGAGGATTACGTTTTACGAGAGTATGTATGTATGTAAGTCTGTATGTCTATTTCTTTGGCACGGCGTACAGCCTAAACAGCTCAATAGATTATGGCTTATAATATGTCGTTAGACTCATCTTAATTGTGGACTGACTTATGTAATTTAACCGACAAATGTAACCATTTTGTTTCTTTTTACTTCGAAAAACAACAATATGGCTATCAAATCAAAGATGGAAAGTTGGAATATACATATGTCTATAGGTACGTTCTCACCCATCACGTCTCGTTTCTCACGGGGGCGAAAAGCGGCCCATGGGCTCTGCCTACCCCTACGGGAAAAAGGCGTGAATATATGTATGTACGTTCTAAGGATTTATAATGTAATTTAATACTTTTTTGTTCGCAGTGATTCGGGCCTTTTTTAATTTTATAATTTAAACTTGTTTGTATTAATTGTCGACGTGAGATGAAGAGAAAGACCTAAAAATAATACCCCAAAGCAAAAGAAACTACTTGATCTTTTTGTGTTCTTATCTAAACGTCAGAAAGCCACTGAGGGCAGAATCGGAGCTAAAATATTCACATCTGTCAGTTGCTCGATATAGAAAACCAGTTATCGCGGCGACCTTGTCAGCGTTACAAGTAAACATTAATTTTGATCTTCCCGCCTGAGGCAGGGGTCAGTTTGAGGTCCGTTTATTACAGAACGCCCAGCAAATGGATACAGCCTTGTTTAGCCTATACATATGTATGAGGCTCGGGACTAGCATATGATTATTGATTGATTGGTTATCTTTACTTTGTACTGGCAGACATGCCATATTTTCTAATGAGATTTAGCGTGATTTTGTTTGACTTAGGATCTTATACCAAGGTCATTATGGAGAGTTATCAAAAAAGGAAATGGAGTCACAAAAAGAATAGAAAGATGATGGGTCCTGAGTAATATAGCCGCACAGGATAGGCTACTTATACACTCAATACACTACTTTACCCTAAATAGTCAGTAGTACTAATATTACATAGTATACAATCACGTAGCATTTTCTGAAATTGCGATTAAAAGCACTAATAGCTTAAAGTAAAAAAAAATATAAAAATTAATATATATAGTAGATATTAATTTAGTATTTATGAGTTCAAAGTGAATAAATCCTATTTTACGCAAAACGACACGATTGCCAACATTTTACAAAACTCCCGTTGCTTAACGACTTCGGCACCAAGTTGGACCATTTCGGCTAAATAGGCTCCGTTAATTTACAGTCCAACTTGATATTGTAAGTGAGCTGTTTCAGTATTGATTTTCGGTTGGTTTTCAGGCTGTTCGATGTATGCAGATCGTTTGAATTCTGATAAAATTGTATCAGGAATATACTGAAGTTCCCAAATTTCCCAAAATTAATAGTCTAAACGTACTGCAATCATTTAGGAGTTTTGTGACACTTCAAGCTTGAATTTGGAATGAGTCTAAATAGGATTGTACCACTAGTTATAGCTATGTAAGGAACACTGCATATCGGTTCCTATATAAAGTAGGTATATTATTAAAATTAATTTCATAAGTGCATGGATGTGTAGTAAAGGTCTGAGAATTCCTATGTCCTATGTTAGAACTTCGAACTTTGTCTAAATCAAATTAGCTTATTTACAATGAACCGGACACCCACTAATACTACGAATACTGTCTGAGTCGATAAAATGTTTCTTGTAATCTCAAAGAAACTATTATTAGTATCTAACAATACTAAGTCGTTCTGAAAGTTTCCCAGTAAATTAATTTCCAAACGATTGGCTAAAAATAAGGGCTTCTCTCCTAATTGTGGAAAACTTAGGTTCCGTTGTTTTCAGTTTTATTGGAGTCAGTCCAGAACATTTTGGCAAGCTTCTTTTTCCTAAAAATGTACTTAACTTTAACTCAAACTGTACACATTTGTATCACCTATGATAAAATCGTTCATACAATACGCCTGATTTTATGTGGGCAATTTATCTTATCTTTTCAATTTCGATGCATTATGCACTAAATTACGACAATCCATCGTTGAACATATTTACAGCAGCAGAGTTATTTAGAAAACCAAATCACAGCCACACGCGATTGACAGCATCAATTTCATTAATAAGCCAATCCAATACACCTAAAATATACCTACTTTTTAAAACTTAAAAAACAGCTCCCATCCACAAACCATCGCACTGAAACCCATTCTATTTTACTACATAACATTTAATATCAATTTATCTGGATCTACAGCAGTCGAGGCTTGGCCCAAATGAATGATTGCGGTGTATTAGTCAGTCGCACAGACGAATGTCTTCAATAGAAGTGGGGTTCGGGTCTCGGCCAATTGTTACCTTCAATCTTCGTTCCCAACTTTGGGGATCAAGTTTTATGGATTTTCTTTTGTCTTTTATTGGAGCTCTTACAGTTTGGGAGTTACGCGGAGTTTGTTATTGTAAATCGGTATTTACGAGGTAATGTCTGTTAGTTATTGTTTAGTCCTAGTGTCCGTATACGAAGTATACAAGACATTGTAAAACATTGTTATTTTTAATAGATTGCATTAACACTTCCTAATTATTTGGTTGTTTGAATAAGCTAACTTACATAATTAAGTTTTGAAACATTTAGACCTTTGAAGATTATTTTATCAGTCTGTGGCGGCTATTGAATACGCAACATAAGTTTGGCTTCGATTTACGTCTAAAGTCAGTGATTGTCTTCCACGTTATTATATGGTTACTCTATCTAACCTGAAGATATGTGATGTTACGATAACAAATTCATAGTTCGTACTAACAAACTAATTAAATGATCAGAATCAAGTATTTCAATTCAATGGAACATTCAATTGACTTTTTTTTGTGTAGAGAAAATTTCCACCTAATTAGAATCCAATTTTTTTTTTATTAGCCTGAAAGTATGTCCCACTGCTGGGTAAAGGCCTCTCCCTCACTCTTCCACAGATCCCGATCTACTACCACCTCTGTCCAAGTACTGTCCGAGAATTGGTCTAACTCATCCCGCCATCTTCTCTTTGGTCGGCCCCTACTTCTGCGGCCATCAGGTGGTGTCCACTTCGTGACAGTACTTGGCCATAGGTGTGTCCCCATACGTATCACGTGCCCTGCCCATTCCCACTTCAACTTTGCAGATTTCACACCTTTTTTTTTTTTTTTTTTTTTTTTTTTTTTTTTTTTTTTTTTTTTTTTTTTTTTTTGACGCGGGGGAAATCTTCGAAAGATCCCCGGGAGCTGTGGGGCTCGACCGGGGTATGTGGGATTCTTACCCACTAAAACCCCCGCGGCTGTCGCATCGGCACATAAAGAGGGGGCGAACCTGGGGCCTCCGTTGGGATCTGCACCAGGTGCCCCCCAGTGCCTTGCCTTTGAGCCCGCCGCCGGGGGACGCATTGTAGTCCCCCGGGTGCCATCACGGTGCTCACGGGGACGGGGGTCGCAACCCCGCCGCCGTCCTCCTCGGAGTCGCCGCCGTACTCAATGGACGTTCAAAGGGCCCACACCCCGAACGTCCAGCGACTCCGAAGGATCAACTACACGTGTAATGGAGCGCAGTGTGGTATTTCTAACCCGGTCTAGTAATCCAAATTAGTAGTAGGAATTAGTTGGTTAATGAAATCAGATAACACTATAGCACACGTTCAGAGACAAAAAAATCTTATAGTCTTCTACCTATCTGCATCTGTACTGAAATAATGTTAACTATGTATCGTTATATTTTAAAAAAACATTTCACTTAATCAAGTTTGTATTACAATCTCATAAAGTCTTGGTCTGTAAACTTTTTTTTACTTTTAAAATGTTCTTTCGGAGTAACTTTCATAGTTTGGTTGTTATGATGCCTCACTGCAGGCTTCCCTTTCTTTACCATGATATCGAAAGGATCTGGAACACATTTGGACCATAGTCAATGACCTTATTCAAATAAAAATTCTTGGATAAGATACGAATAATTTATATTCCAGTTCTAAAGCTATGTTATGGAATAGAACTTATTCCACGTCTTGGTTTTGACTGTGTTTTGTTTTAACGTTAGCGAATTATAATAAACTTTCTATTAAGTAGGTAGTTCTTAGTGACCTACATACAGAAAAAGAAAATCACATTGATACATCCAGGCTGATGATGGAATTAGGGCATTCTGTAGCATTCTAGCTTCAACTAACTCATCATCATAATCAGCCAAAAGACGGGAAGGGTTGCCACAATCCCCATGCTTGGCAGGCGGCTTGGGCATCAAATAATGAAACTAGCTATGGGCTGACAAATCTCACTAGATACTTCTTCTTCTCTAGCATTTTTTTAGGGACTTAACCCACCACTCATATCTGGATTTGAGTGGTGGGTCAGCCAGGATCTACAGCGCTCACCAGCCAAGACCCTGAGGTTTGACCCTCGGCGAGTCTTGGAACCCACAACAAATTTAATTAGAAAAGTATATCAGAGCAGTTAGAAAAATTAAATTCCACTTCCCTCCTTTGCAAAGCGGGAGACAAGTAAAAATCACACAGGTCGATAAAGCCTTCTTAAAGGTGCACCAACTAGATTCAGTCCACCTGCAAGGCACCACGGAAATTACTAGATTTAAAGGGACCTATATTTAGATGTCTACTATTAAACATGTTACCAATAATAGGTATGGCAAAAACGCTTGAAAGCATGGAAATTTTCCGTAGTTGCTACAAGGTCCGAGTAACATACAACTCTGGATGTTATTTCCAAACTATCTACCAATTTTGGACTAAATACTGGGTGTCCTTCCTTTAGCCCTCTCCATTTAATTCTGTTTTCAGCACTAGATATTAAATGCAGTCAAACAAAACGAATCACTATCCATTCTTTTAAAACGATTTGTACTAATGTACTATAACAGTGATATCGCTTAACAGAGTACATTATATGTACAGGTATAAAAATGATAATAAACGATCCATTGTTAAACTTTATTTTTATCGGGAATTAACGCGATTTACCTTATATTTTTTTTTTATTTTTTTTTTTTTATTTTTTTTTTTAGCTTGACGTTTCGGCCGGGTTGCACCAGCCGTGGTCACAAGCAGACTGGTTCAGCGAGACGGCGAAAATATAAGGTAAATCGCGTTAATTCCCGATAAAAATAAAGTTTGATAATAAACGAGTGTGTACCCTGTCCACCCACGAACGACGCACCGTTCGCGGGTGGACAGGCTACACATATCCGCGATTATTAAAAAAAAACACAACCCAAGCCCCAAACACCCCGTTTTCACCCCAACGGCAACGTAACCTAATTCAAAAAGGTTTTTAGTGAAAAATTGTTCATTTTGATTTATCTTTCAATGTACTTTCCGCGATTCTAATGTTTTAGTTTGGAGCATTTTGTTAAAGTAAAGAGCTTTAAGAGTGTTGATTAATGCTACGGATTTTTCGGTGTAGAGACAAATTATTTGGATCGGTGGCTTTAATACCGAGTGCTTGGAGAACATTAACCGCAAATGTGGTTAGGTTCAAATAATGTTTCAATCCTGAAATATGTTCTTTTTTCATTTACACCAATATGTATGAATGTTCTACTTACAGTTTGTTTTAACAGATTGCAATGTTGGTTCATATTTATTTGTTAAGTTGTTTTTTTCTGTTTTAAATTCTCCAGAGGCTAAAACAGTATAATTTACTGCTTGCTTTGCAAACTGGAGGTCGCGGTTTCAAATCCCGCCGGGAGCAACAATTGTTAGTTTTTCTTTGCTAACTAGGACAGTACAAGCTGATCACCTGATTGTCTGATAAGTAAGATTATCCAAGCGTCGGATCCATATAAAAAGTCAATCCTACGCCTGACCTTTCCTCGGTCGTGTCGGTCTCCCGTCCCATCGAATTGTGAGATTATAGGAAAAGATAGGTGCTTAAGCACTTGTGCACTATAGTATCTCCTACGTAGTAGGCTAATTCTGGTAAAAAAAATATTGGCTGCCGTGGCCGGATACAGCCTGGAGAACATTATTATTATTTTAGACTTGTAATGATGTTCCAATTAAAAATTAACCTAAGATAAATGCACAGATTACCTAATAAAAATAAGTTGAACACCTGACTATGGGCATCTAGGTAAGAAAAACAACTTGCGTGTTGTAAGAGGCGACTAAGGGAAAACAAGAAGACGGGTAGCAGCGTCCTTCTATTACACCTATACTGCGATCACCAATACGCCTGTGGGGATTATGGCAACCCCTCCATTCTAAGGGGAAAGCCTTTGTTTAGCAGTATACGTCTTCCGACTACTGAGAATGACCTGAAACCTGACATTTATAATGTCAAAATGGATGAACAGTTAGTGAGTAGTAACTGAAATTTTCCAAAACGATTGGCAAATTCAAATTTTTAATTGTAGAAATGTTTGTGAAGTTATCAACACAATATTAGAGTCAATGTTTAATTCAAACGCTATTTACTAAGAGTTCTAGCAGTAACAACATAAGTACCTAACTGTCGAGAAATTATTACGCTGACGGATTATTTAAGTAATAGGGTCGGAGATTCAGACAATAATCGTGGTCTAATTCCAGGATTAACCATGTAAACTTGTATCTTTGATGTTGATGAGAACATTGGAGTACTGCTAAAAAAACTATAAATATGAAATGTTAGTGACAAAAGCAGAATTTTAGCAAGGTGATGTTTAGTGTGCCCTAATAGGATATCGAGTGAGTAAAATGTAATATCACGTAGCACTGCTTTCTTTATTTTTTTGGCCTTCACAATTAATGAAAGGCAGTCAACTTTGCCGTGGGATGCCGGCTAAGAATTTGCATCCCCCCCTCTCTTCCCGTGGGTTTCGTAAGAGGCGATTGAGGGAAAGCCAGAAGACGGGCAGCAGCGTCTTCTGTGTAATATATCCATCTTTTCGAAACTACGATCCCCAAGACGCCTGCCAAGCGTGGGGATTATGGCAACCCCCCCCCCCCCCCCCCCCGCAATGATTGACAATGCTCATTTACGGCCCCCAGTCCCCGGCAGCTCCTCTATTCCCCGCCTTGGTAGCGGGCGGGGTAACGGTCGAGCAGGGGGTGCGAAGAATCTCCGGCAGATGCCCCGCTACCACCCCCACCGAACTTTGGCCCTGGCAACACATAATGTCCGCACGCTTAGGACTGACGAGAAGATTATTGAGCTGGAGGAAGAATTGAGCAAGTTACGTTGGGATATCTTGGGATTATCTGAAATCGGACGAGAGGGACAGGATACGATAACCCTTGATTCCGGAAACTTGCTCTTCTTGCGGGAAGGAGACCGAAAATCTCAGGGTGGTGTTGGGTTTCTCGTCCGTAAGTCCCTCATTAACAACGTTATAAAGGTCGATAGTGTGTCGAGCAGGGTAGCGTACCTTATACTCAGAATAACCAGTCGGTATTCGTTGAAGGTTATACAGGTTTACGCGCCGACCTCGGCACACCCTGACGATGAAGTAGAGGCTATGTATGAGGAGATAGCAGAAGCCATACATACCTCCAAAACACACTTCACCGTTGTTATGGGGGACTTCAACGCGTAGGTGGGCACACGGAATGGCGATGAGTTGAAAGTGGGGTCATATGGGTACGGGCAGCGGAACCAAAGGGGCCAGCGGCTGGTCGACTTCATGGAGAAGGAGGGACTCTTTGCGATGAACTCCTTCTTCAAGAAGCGACCATCCAGGAAGTGGACGTGGATAAGCCCCGATGGTTCAACCAAAAATGAGATCGACTTCATCATGACGACCAACAAGCATATATTCGATGATGTCTCCGTGATCGGCAGGGTGAAAACCGGTAGCGATCACCGCATTGTTAGAGTCACATTGAATATCAATGTCAAGCTTGAGAGGTCCCGTCTGTTGACGTCCACGCTCCGTCTGGGAACCGCCCAAATCCAAAACCCCGAAGACTTTCAACTCGAACTACACAATCGCTTCCAGTGCCTAGCCGAATGCGAAACTGCGGACGAGTTAAACAATGGGTTGGTGCAAACTGTCCATGCAGTGGGGTCCAAGTTCTTTAAGTCCCCACGCCGTAATAAGCCTCAGAAGCTCTCCAATCAAACCATTAAGTTAATGGAAACCCGAACTGAGATGAGACTGCAATCTTCAGCTGATATGTCGGAATATGCTGAACTCAATAGACGAATCTCGAAATCCATGCGACACGACTTGCGTTCCTATAATACAGCATGTATTAAGGACGCAATTGAGCGGAACCAAGGCTCTAAAGTGTTTGCAAAGAATTCGTCTATTGGGCAAAGCCAAGTGACCAAGCTGAAGATCGACGTCGGCAGTGTCATCTCATCAAACTCGGAGATATTGAGAGAGCTCGAGAGGTTTTACGGACAGTTGTACACCTCGACACGAAAACCTATTGCCCGAACAGCTCAGGACACCAGAGCCCAACTAACCCGACACTACACTGAGGACATCCCAGACATCAGCTTGTACGAGATTAGAATGGCTCTCAAACAGCTTAAGAACAACAAGGCGCCGGGTGAAGACGGAATCACAACAGAACTTCTGAGAGCGGGTGGAAAACCGGTACTTTTAGTCCTCCAGAAGTTATTTAATTCCGTCTTACTCGAGGTTACTACGCCAGAAGCATGGCACAGGAGTGTGGTGGTTCTTTTCTTCAAAAAAGGTGATAACACTTTAATGAAGAATTATAGACCCATCTCACTCCTGAGCCATGTATACAAGCTGTTTTCGAGAGTCATCACGAACCGTCTCGAACGCAGGTTTGATGACTTCCAGCCTCCCGAACAAGCCGGGTTCCGAAAAGGCTTTAGCACCGTAGACCACATACATACGCTCCGCCAGATTATACAGAAGACCGAGGAGTATAATCGGCCATTATGTCTAGCGTTTGTGGACTACGAAAAAGCCTTCGATTCAATCGAGACCTGGGCGGTATTGCAGTCCCTCCAGCGGTGCCACATTGACTATAGGTACATCGAAGTGTTGAAGTGTTTGTACAGCAACGCCACCATGTCGATCCGACTACAGGAAGAGAGCACGAAACCAATCCCATTGCAGCGAGGTGTGAGACAGGGAGACGTTATTTCTCCGAAACTGTTCTCAAACGCATTGGAGGACGTTTTCAAGCTCTTGGACTGGTACGGATTCGGCATCAACATCAATGGCGAATACATCACTCACCTTCGTTTTGCCGACGATATAGTCATTATGGCAGAGTCGCTGGAGGACCTCAATACGATGCTCAGCGACCTCAGTAGCGTTTCCCAATAGGTGGGTCTTAAAATGAACATGGACAAGACGAAGATCATGTCTACTTTCCAAAATATTGGAAAAGGCGGTATGTGCTCAACTAACTGATTTCCTGGAGAAAAATAATATTATGCCAGAAGTTCAGTCAGGCTTTAGGAAAGGACGTAGTACAGCAACAGCCTTGCTAGATGTTACCGACAACATACTTGTCTCAATGGATAGTGGTATGTGTACAATTCTTGTTTTGCTGGATTTCTCTAGGGCATTTGACTCAATAAATATTGATCTTCTCTTGTCCAAGTTAAGTTTCTATGGTTTTGACCGTAATGCACTACAATGGTTTAATAGCTACCTAAGTAATCGACACCAGTATGTAAAGTTGTCTAGTGGAGATGGTTCTTCTAGCTTATCTGATAGCTTGCCTGTAGATAGGGGTGTACCGCAAGGGTCTATCTTGAGACCAATCCTATTTATCTTGTATACAGCTGATTTAATAACTCATATTAAGCATTCCAAATTTCATATCTATGCAGATGATATTCAGATGTATATATCTTGCAAACCATCGAAAGTTGATAGTGCGATTAGAAAACTCAATGAAGACCTTCATAGTATCGCCACATGGTCGACTAGTAACTGTCTTTTGTTGAATCCCACTAAAACAAAATACCTAATCTTTGGTACTAAACATCAACTCGCTAGTCTACATCCAACAGAGAGGGTTGTGCTTATGAATGAACCCATCGAGCGTGTTTACGAGGCGCGCAACCTGGGCTTACTAATGGATTGTGATCTGCGCTTTGAATCACATATAATCAGTGCAATAAGGAACTGTTTTTATAAATTAAAAACCCTATACCCATTGAGGCCGTATATAAATGAAAGTTTACGGGTTCAGATTGTGGAGTCACTTGTTCTATCCAGACTGAATTATATGGATGTAGTGTTTGGGCCTCGTCTTCTATCGAGATCACAAAAACTGATTCAACGGCTCCAAAATGCTTGTGCTCGTTTTTGTTTTAATATTCCGCCTAGAGCTCACGTGACACCGTTCCTAAATAAAAACCACATTCTAAAAATGAAACATCGTCGCAAACTTCATCTAGCCTGTCTACTTTTCGGAATCCTAAAGCACGAGGCACCTTCTTATCTGTATAACAAGTTGACTTGGATGTCGAGCCACAGGTCCTGTGGGTCCCGACAGTGTGCGGCGCAGCTCTCGACACAACACCATAAATTAGCAACTTTTAGAAGCAGTTTCCGTTATGCAGCGTCCAAATGTTGGAATAATATCCCACCGCCATTGAGGAACCTGCAGAGTTTAAAAAACTTTAAAAATAAAGTTAAAAATATCCTTTTTGAACACCAAAGACAGCAGGAAACATTAAAGCACGATACTAGCTTAATTTGAGATGTGCAGCATTTTACTAATTTTAAAAATTATTATGGCCATATAGCATTCTACTTTACAATATTATTTACAATATTATTTAATTTTAATTATATACATTCTTTCACTCGGAAGCGTGGTAGTCTAGTGCGATATATTAGGTTTTAAGCTTGATTTCATAGACGTACTATATACACTAAATTAATAATCATAGGAGACATATTAAAATTCAAATTACTGTCGTGGAGATATACGTTTAATATTTTGTTATTGTTACTTTCTTTTTAGTTTGTTTTCTTCTTCTAGTAGTAGTTACTCGTTTTAATTGGGTAGTACTTAAGATATAGTTTGCTTCATTCTTAGTATTGGTTGCACAATACGTGTGTGCGGCGAAGTATCCATGCAGTCACCGGGGGTTCCAACGGAAGACCAGCGCGGCCTGCTTGCAAGCCGCCTTATGCTGAGTTGGAACCCTTTCGTTGCAAGCTTACTACTTATACTGTTTTCTTTTGTTTTGAACTATGTATGTAACCTGTTTGTTGTCCATGTCCATGTTGGACCCGTACCGGTAGTTGTTGGGAACGATACACTCGAAGTTGTTGGCCACTACGTATACCTAGGACAAACTGTCCAGTTAGGTCGATCCAACTTTGACAAAGAGGTCACCCGAAGAATCCAACTCGGATGGGCAGCGTTCGGGAAACTACGCGATATCTTCTCGTCCAAAATACCGCAGTGCCTGAAGACGAAGGTTTTTAACCAGTGTGTGTTGCCAGTGATGACATATGGTACTGAGACGTGGTCTCTAACGGCTGGCCTTTTAGAAAAGTTCAGAGTCACACAACGAGCCATGGAGAGAGCTATGCTCGGAGTTTCTTCGCGCGACAGAATCCGAAATGTGGAGATTCGCCGAAGAACTAAGGTCACCGACATAGCTCTCAGAATCTGCAAGTTGAAGTGGCAATGGGCAGGCCACATCGCTCGGCGAACCGATAACCGTTGGGGAAGAAAGGTTATTGAGTGGCGACCACGAACAGGAAAACGCAGCGTAGGTAGGCCTCCCACTAGGTGGACAGACGACGACATTGTGCGCGTCGCAGGTAACTGGTGGATGCAAATAGCCAATTGTCGTTCATTGTGGCGTTCTAAGGGGGAGGCCTATGTTCAGCAGTGGACGTCTTCCGGCTGATGATGATGATGATGAGTCAACTCTTCGTAACGCGTTTTTGTTAATCAAAGCGTTTGAGTATCATCACCTCATTTATAAACAAAGTCCTCAGTCACATCTGTCTGTCTGTTCGGAATAAACTCAGAAACTACTAAACGGATCTTAATGCGGTTTTCACCAATAGATAGAGTGATTCATGAGGAAGATTTAGATATCAATCTAGCAAATCAATTAACAACCATGTAACCCATATTAATGCAAAAATAAATGAATTGAATATATAATTTGTCAAACTTTTATGTAAATTGGTTGAAATATAACGATAATTGTAAGAACTTTCGGCAAAACGTGGCTGTAGGTAGCTCTGCGCGGGTCAGCTAGAAGAACATAATTGTGATATATTGTGCATCTGAGGTAGCCATACATCTGGTCAAGATAGACACACACTTTACAGACAATAACTTACTTTCCATGGATATTGAACAAAGCAAACAAAATATATGTACTTCATCATCTTCATCAGCAGCCAAAAGATGTCCACTGCTGAACAAAAGGGGTTGTCATAATTCCCACGCTTAGCAGACGTCTTGGGGATCGCAGTATAGGTGGTAGCTATAATCCAATTGAAAAGCACTGCTGCCCGTCTTCTTTCCATTAACTGCCTTTTACGAACACCCAGCAGGAAGTGATGGGAGGGTGCTATTCTTACCCGGACTATTAATAAATATTATATCCCTAAGGACCTTATCAACCTTCGGCATATTTGTCAAAACCTCACATTTTAATATAACAGACTGCTTCATAAACGTCATACGTATAGATTTCAAAACATGGAGATAACATCTAATATCTCTTTTACGAGTTGGTATCGATGCGAAGTTTATTGGAGTTCGTCGCGTGTACTAAGGCCGTTGACACTGGCGCCCTCTGTGATATTCAAACTACAATAAACGGCTGCCTCGTTGTGGTAACCCTATCAATTACCGTGATTCTGAATATAATCATTTATCTGCCGTACTATGTAGAAACGTAACCGGTTCATTAACATTATTATATTAATGGCGTTTGGAAGATTAGTAATTATTGCTAATATAGATATAGACGTGCACTGCTGAACAAAGGCCCTTAGAATGAAGAGGTTGCCATAGCCTTCACGCTTGGCAGGCGTCTTGGGGATTGCAGTGTACGTTGGATTTCACACAGAAGACGCAACTGTCCTTCTTCTGATTTTCCCTTAGTCGCCTCCTACGACACCCAACGGGAAGAGATGGGTTACGGCCACCCTAAGGACGCGCTATTGTTACCTGGACACCCCACTGGAATTCTGATTAGTTTTTTTTTTTTTTCACTGCTTATGCTAGTACTTAACCTCAAATCAAAATAATGGTAAGCGGAGGCAATCGAGGATGGTGTATAAACGAATGCGATTGCATTATTTTATTAACATTGCTGCTGTTCCGGGGTGAAGGGCTGTAGCTGATGGAAGTAATTACTGGACACAAGAGTCTCGAGTGACAAGCGAGAGTACAATGCAGCTGCCAATAGGCAAGCGTGTAGCTTACTATCACGCTAGAAAATTACTGGTCTCATCACTAGTAATAATAATAATGCAATCATTGTACCCATAGTCGTTTCCGCCCATAGCTTAATGGCCAAGAGCCTTGATAAACACCTCAATAGGCTCACGTTAGACGGCTGGATCAAGGGCCGGATGAAGCAGGCAAATTTCCTGGAGACGGCACGCATTGTGAGGAAGTTCCTCTCTCTGGAGCCTCCCGCAGCCGGTCGGAAGGTGTTTTTTTTAATATTTTAAATGTATTTATTTTTATAATTATATTTGAATATGTAAGAAATTAGTAAGAATAATAAGAGTAAGAATTTTAATAAATAGAATAATAATATCATGGCAAACCCCTAAAGGGGAGGCCTATATTCAGTAGTGGACTTCTTCCGGCTGCTGATGATAGTGTTAAAAATATATTAATTATCTATACTTATAATAAAACTGTAACAGGTCCAATTCTGTACATTGAAGATATTTTGAAAATTATTTTTGGAGGGCATTCTATAACCGATACTGAGGCCGAAAATGTATTTTTTTTTATTTTTGTCTGTCTGTCTGTCTGTCTGTCTGCCTGTATCACGGCTGAGCATCACGCCGACTACTGAATGGATTCAAATGAAACTTGGCATGATTTGAGATCTTACTACGAGGACATAGGATACTTTTTATCCCGTAATCTAGCACGGTTCTTTTGGGAGAGGGGATTAAAGTCAAAATGGGTACTTGGTTACGCTTGGTCAGATTTTATCAATTTTTCTTTATAATATAATCAATATTAGTAAGGGAACACTCATAGAGAGTTGTTATCAAGGTTTTGTAATCGATCGGGTTAAGCAACGTTAGGTAAGGCCATTAAATAGATGGGTGACCGTTTAACGCCATTTGAACTAAACGGGTCCGTGCTTCGGATAGCAAGTAAAAAGTGGGTCCCAGTTTTTAACCGACTATAATAAAATCTTTTTAAAAAAAAATTGAACCGACTTCAATATCACTGAAAAGTATAAAATAATTTAAATTTTATTGAAGTTGGTGTTAGCGTACCTGCTGTGTATATTTGGCACCAACTTCAATAATATTTAAATTATTTTATACTTTTCAGTGATATTGAAGTCGGTTCAATTTTTTTTTAAAAAGATTTTATTTTAACCTTTTTAGTGATATTTTCATATATAAAGATTGAACCATCGAAAACCGAAAAATTATCTAGGTAGGTTATGATCACATTATCGTCTACATAGTTTTACATAATTCATGTTTCTTCAGAAAATAATATCCGGTCGTAATGAAATTTGCATGGAAACATCATAGTAGTTTACTCTCTCGAATAAAAAAAGAATCATCGAAATCGGTTCATAATTGTCAGAGCAATGTAATGGAGAACATCAGTTTTATGGTTTTTACCAGATAAATTCCTCCACATCGTTCATGGTCCTCCAGGAAGTTCTTATCCGGTTGTAATAAAATTCATACAGATTCAATACAGTGGTTTCTTCTTTCGAATAAAAAAAGAATCATTGAAATTGGTAAATATTTGCCAGAGTTATGACCATTTTTGTCCGACCGAGCGAATCCGAGCGACTAAAACGTCATCTATATAGGCTTTCTTGCAACTCTCAGTGCGCAGTCACCATTCTTGTTTTTTTAGGAACTACTTATTACTAAGCAATAATTTTTTTATGGGACCCAATCAATGGATTGAAGAATGGATGGAAGAAAGATTTTTTCAAATCGGTTAATAATTGCCAGAGTTATGCGCGAACATACATAAAAAAAAAAAAAAAATATATATATACAGACGAATTGAGAACCTCCTCCTTTTTTGAAGTCGGTTAAAAAGGAGGTTATGTATTCGATGCGAATATCTGTTATTAAAAGTTTAGTTAACTTAAAAATAGCGCAGGCGGAGCTGCGTGGGTCAGCTAGTTTATTATATAAAAATATAATTTAAAAAATGTTAGTAAACGTACCGACTACAAGGTAAACAAAAAATTACGCTAACTGTAGGTACTCTCCCGGTCACGAACGGTGTATCACCTTTAGTATGACAATTGCTTAAAGGAGCCAGCCCAAAATACGTGCGGGCGGATTAAGCGCACGTTAAGTTGTTCAAACGATTTTGATTGAAAACTGGTACACCGTTCGTGTCCACGATAGTACATACATGATCCCTGAATTGTAAACAGTTCTGAATTAAAATCAGGAGCTGATGTAAATAAGTAAATACATCATGTGGCTCGTAAAACTATAAAACTGGAATCAAATTCAAGTGTCGCAGGGGTATAATCCTTCGCTTTTAAAATAGACACTATCGCTGGCGCCCGGGGATCGTGCGATCTGTGCGATTTATTTCATTTTATACGTAGCTCAACTTGGTTTGTGTTTTATTTTTTAACAACGATGTAATAGCGATGTAACGTTGGAGGACGTAAGTACTTATATTACATTCGTCATCATCGGAGATAAGAAGTAACAATATTCTTTTAAAGTAATTAATTTAGGTTAAAAATAATTTCCAAAAAAAGTTCTCTCTCTATTTTAAGATGTGCAATTAAAGCTCTTTCTTATGATACCTCCCTTGGTATAATAGTCTCATTCTGAAACTCGACGGCCAACTTTGGTCTCTATTGTTTAGAAAATGAAGTAAATATTTTATTTGCGATTAGTATGGGTTAGTAATAGTTAAAACAATTTCGAATTTCAAATCGATTAGTGGTTGAAAAAATATATCCGACAGACAGATAGATGAAGTCGGACCATACTAGTTCCTTTTTACCTTTTAGGTACGGAACTCTAAAATTTGTAACTTCATTAAGTGGGGAATGCGACTTGTGTTGACACACTGGCACCGTCCAGGATACAAGCAAGAGGACTGGTTCGGCGGCAGAGGCAGCCGAAAAAAGAAGTATAAGGATATTGGCTCCGAATATAAAAATATGTATACTCTACTTACTCTATATATTTATACTCTACTACAAAAAAAAATATATAAAACAGTAATAGATAAAGTCAAAACGAGACTCCATTTGTCAAAATGTCTACAAATTGCAAACTTTCGGCTTTAGTATGAACTGTTTCATATCAAGATGATCACGTACAAAACAGAGGCACAAATAAACAAGAAATTTTTCTGCACAACGGATACTAGCTACGAACAATTTTATTATAAAACACAAGCATTTTTCATTTTCCGTTGCATCCAGAGCACTTAAGTCCTTGATAACAATGCCCCTCTTTAGAATTTAAACAGCTACTTAAGATGTAAAAGCTTTTCTAAATTACTTCATTTGCGATTGTGTCTCGTTATTATTGCAATTGCGATCGTGATTCGTGAAAATAAAAGATTCTTGAAGCATATCCCATTCAGCTGGGCTTTGTGTAGGAATGAAGGGCTCTCGAGAATGCTCTGCGTGTATCTTTTAATCTTGACATTTAATGGTCATTTCTTATCTGCATGGTCTTTCACTTGTGACATTAGTTATTAATAAGCTCTATGGGTGGGCGCTAAACGAACAAACAGTTTTTCAACAGTTTTTTGACTTCGACGAATAAACTAGATACACACCACCGATTAACTAGTCTAATGATAGACTTGTTTATCAATAAACTTGATGCAGTGCAAAAATAGCCTGTAAACGTCGACTAAAAACTTTGACTTTTCGTCAACAGCATAAACTAGTCTAAACTTTAGACTGTTTTATAAAGCGATTTATCGTTGGCGCTAAACCGTTACCGTTTTGTCGACGGTAAATTGACGGGCCGTTGGTCTGGTGGTTATACATCTGGTGGTTATACCCGATGGGTCGTGGGTTAGATTCTCACCAAGTGTCTGGGTGTTATTTATCTAAGCTGCTAGTTTAGGATCGGATGACCGAATGTGGATTGTCCCAAACAAAAAATGCGTTGATGACCCATCACTAACAGGCTCCTGAGCCCGCTAACTTCGTTTTTCTATTTGGCTAAGAATATCTGAAATTGCGATGGTACCGACCTAGAAGGTCCCTTGGTCAACAGACCTAGTTTAAATTATATTTAATTAATAGAAGCTAAAAATAACAATTAAAGCAAACTAGCACCCTTCGTGTTAACGATCTTCACGGGGTTATTATGGTGTAGCATTACATTTGTAATCCCATTAACGTTTGGTATGCCTAAAACAATGGTGGCTCACCTCTGCCCCTCCAAAGTGCTACTTAATAGGTCGCTTAAGTGCACTGGTGATAGCCATCAAGTAGGTAATATTTTAAATGCCGCACTCATAAACATCAATTAACTGTAATTACAATTAAGTCATTTTTTTATGTATTTATTTCGATTCTCCGAGCCTCTTATGATTATTTTTTATTAGTAATTACACAATTACTGATAACTCTACTCACAATCAGCGTATAAAGTAATAATTGGGTTCAATTGTCGAAATAATACAATTTCAAAAAATGACCTAATTGTAATTAAAGTTAATTGAGGTTTGTAGGTGCGGCAGTAAATGATGGTAATCCTTAAAGTATAAATAATAAGGCTTAAATGTAATAGGCTTATTGTGGCTTTATTATGTTTTAGTGATGAGCTTAAAAGCAGATTATAAAAAAAGTACTCTGAAGTTTATTTTCCGGGCTAAGCAGCTTATGTAACTAATAGTAAACACTATCAGGCCTCGATAAAACGTTACTTGATAGAGGTGTAAAATTACATCGATGTAATGGAACACGCACAATATAAGCAGTAAAAGCTCAGTTGGCGAGCGCTTGCCTAGGAAAAACAAGGTGTGCAGGTTCGAACCCCGGCTTGCACCTCTGATTGCTTTAATTAACCATGTGCGTCTTTGTGCGATTGTGACGGCTGCACTGCTTACCATCAGATGTGATTGAGTTCAAGCAATAGCTTATATTGACCCATTGGGGTGTCCGGGTAAGAATAGCACCCTCCCATCTCCTCCCGGGAAATCACGGAGACGGGCAGCAGCGTCTTTCTTTTGGATTACCTACCTATACTGCGATACCCGAGACGCCTGCCAAGCGTGAGGATTATGGCAACTCCTCCCTTCTAAGGGGGGGGCCTTTGTTTAGCAGTAAATGGCTTACGGCTGCTGATGACTATGGTATATTGTATGGTATATATAAACTTTGCATCTATCTACCAGTATCAAAATTAAATATTATCTTATCTTTAAAATTCTCTCGCCTTTTCATTTTGACGCTAGACAGGGCAACGGACCGGTCTGTGGTGAGGGTAACGTATAATAAAACGTTTTTGTAACTAGATATTTTTTTATTAAACTGTCTAGTACCTAGTACTTTCAGTGTTGAGAGTAATTTATGACTGTTTAATTAAATACCATATAAAAAATACCAAATATTTTTTTTGTCAATTTTTTTATACTGCTTAGGTGGCAAGCAAGCGTTCGTCCCGTCTGATGGTAAGCAGTTACCGCAGCCTATAGACGATAGCAAAACCAGAAGAATCACTACCGCGTTGCCGACCTTAAAAACATTAGATATTAAGTTTCTTGTGTCCAGTAATTTCACCAGCTACAGTGCCCTTCACGCCGGAACACAGCAATGGTTACACAATGCTGCTTGGCAGTTCCTTGCACAAGGAACTTCCCAACTAGTAAATTTTTACTCGGAATTGTTCTCACATTCCCTTTTCTTATAAGCAATTTTTTTTTAAATTTTACTGGACATAATAATTACCCTATCTACCTTAACTATGGTTGTGGGCAATCAAACCATGTGGATACGCGCCTGATATATGTTCACCTTTATTAATGCCAACTTAAATACAGATTACTTAGGATCTTAGATTACTGACTCCGCTCGTATCCCTTAAGATCACAACACGTCACGTACTAGATGGAGTCTCGAATTTAATTTAAATCCGCGCCAAATCTGCCAGATAAACGGATTACGACGGCATATCAGGTGACCCTACCTCCATGTACTGTATATATTATAGGGATGTAAATAATTATATTGTCGATAGAAATTGAGACCAAACGTGTTTAGTTTGTATATTAATAGCAATCTAATTATCATGATCCAAAAGTATATTCAACATAAATGTGGTAGTACTGTAGTAGTAGTGTTACCGCTTTTTGTCTTTGTCGGTAAATAGGTAGGTATTCTTGGTTGTTTTCTTAGCTCTTTTTTTTTTTTTTTTTTGACGCGGGGGAAATCTTCGAAAGATCCCCGGGAGCTGTGGGGCTCGACCGGGGTATGTGGGATTCTTACCCACTAAAACCCCCGCGGCTGTCGCATCGGCACATGAGAGGGGGGACCCCAGGGCTCTCCGGTGGGATCTGCACCAGGGGCCCCTCAGTGCCTTGCCTTTGAGCCCGCCGCCGGGGGGCGCATTGTAGCCCCCCGGGAACCTGTCACGGTGCTCACGGGGACGGGGGTCGCAACCCCGCCGCCGTCCTCCTCGGAGTCGCCGCCGTACTCAATGGACGCTCAAGGGGCCCACACCCCGAGCGTCCAGCGACTCCGAAGGTGTTTTCTTAGCTCTATCCTATCCTATCCTACTTACCCTTATTAAAAATCAAAATTTACAAAAATATTAACTGTTTAGTTAAATTTCTAACATTTTGAATATCTTATATCAGCTATGGAAGGAAAGCACACACACTCAGTACAAATTAATTTTAAACTGGGCCGGGTTACACCAGCCGTGGTCAAACGTCAAGCCAAAATATAAGGTAAATCACGTTAATTCCCGATTATAATAAAGTTTGATAACTGAACGCAAAAGTCTAAAGGTATAAATTTGAAACTATATTCATAGTAATTTTTACGTAGAAAATTTTCAATTTTAAAACAAATTTTACGGATTTTATTGCGGTTTATTTTTGATTTTAATTACCCGACGACGTTTCGAATACTTTACAGCATTCATGGTCACGGGCGAACTGAGGTGGTAGCTTTCCATATATCATAGTTGTCTTACTTGATAAATTCGTAAAATTAGTTTTATTTCAATGTGTAATATTCGCGTAAATATCAGAAATCATTATAGATTTTTTACAGTTGGACTAATTCAATAAGTCATAAAACACTTACTTATTATGTAGTTTATTTTACGTACGTACGTTACATTTTGGATTACCTACTTCAAAATCCTAATTTAAAAAAAATACAAGCTACCATTTTACTAACTTACAAAACTATAATAATAATAATAATATCTTGGGACAATCCACACACGTTCATCTGATCCCAAACTAGGCAGAGCCTGTACTATGGAAACCAGACAACTGATACTAATACTTATATACATTTTTTTTGTAAATACATACTTAAATAGATAAATAACCCGAACCCACGACCCATCGGTTAGCGGACAGGGTCACTAACCACTAGACCAACGGGCCCGTCAATACAATGATAAACATTTTCAACCTAATAAGTCTTGAAATACTGCTTCATTTATCCAGTTAGGATACATATTTGTTTTGACAAAATACCGTGCCGTCGTTATGTCACGTACTGGGGTACATACGTGATCCCACGTAGCCGACCTCTATTCACTGAGCTCAGGTATTGTTGATAAGTTTCAGGCACCTGATGGTAGTTAGCAAATGTTTGCAGAATATGCTATATATTATTATGTATATAGATAGACCCAGCCTTTTAGAGGTTCTAACTGCCACTTTCAAAACGTCTACTAGCGTCAATTCTAATTAAGCATTTTTTTTTCGTAACGTACATAGTACAAGATAATTACTAAATCTACTCATTATTAGAATAAAAAGTCTTCATTGGCTGTGAATGTCAAAATAATCTGATTTCAAGAACTGGATTAATGACTTAACTCTAACTGACGTTTGTAGATGCGACAGTAAGCCTATTCATTTAATAGCATCGATATAATAATATTTAAACTAGATTAGGTGTTATGGTCCGAAAAGTGGCACACAGAAGTAGCGCCCTTGTGTCGCTATTTTTTTTTCAAGCCAACAGTATGTTTGCCTATAGGAGTGTCGCTACTGTCTATATGAAACTGTCAAACTACACGTCATTATCATAATAAAACCGTTAGTTCACGTTTCCGCCACCAGCACAGATTAGTTCGCGACCCCCTCGACAACATTTTAGATGTCATTTTTAACCGACTTCAAAAAAGGAGGTTCTGTATTCGACGCGTATGTATGTAATATTAATAAAAATGCGTAATATTCATATATGTTAGTCTATATGGGCTTCTAAACGAATTTACCAAATTTCACGAGTGTATGTATGTATGTATGTATGTATGTATGTATGTATGTATGTATGTATGTATGTATGTAGGTTTGTCCGCGGATTTCTCAGAAACTACAAGTCCGATTTCAAAAATTCTTTTTGCAATAGTTAGAGTATCTTTCAACTTAGGGTAGAGTACAAATTTCATCAAAATCGGTCCAGTAGTTTAAGAGATATAAACTTTTTATGTTTTCAGTAAGTTACTGTAATGTAGACGTTCGAGTTGCGTGATAGTGCTGATACCTATCTTGGTAAAATAAGTCACTAAAAAGTGTTAAATAAACTATTTTATAAAAAATAATAACCGACTTCAAAGTAAATTATCTAAAAAGCATAAAATAACGAAATATTATTGAAGTTGGTGCAGAATATACACAGCAGGTAAGCTAACACCAACTTCAATAATATTTCGTTATTTTATGCTTTTTAGATAATTTACTTTGAAGTCGGTTATTATTTTTTATAAAATAGTTTTGTTAGTAAATGTTTATCTACTTTACATATTATATCGATACACATAAATTTTGCGAAAAATCTAGGTACCAGGTTTTAGGCTCACCTGCCCTGCGAATAGCAGGCAATACAACCTCGAGTTCGACGCTGCTAGCAGCGGCGAGTTGCATTTTCGAATTCACTAACTTTTCTTACGCAGCACTACCGTCACGAGAATGTACGGTTTTTAGTGGAACTGCTTAAGGTCCAATAGTTTAACAATCAGTTCAACGTTGAGCCGGGATGCGATATTGAATATGTATGGATTTTAATATACAGGGTGTACGGGACTACGTACCGAAAACTTTTTTATAAGATTTCTCATATTGTCCGTTATAACATTACAGAAACCATTTATATGGAAAAATGACAAATTACTAACTTGTTAATTTTTGAGCATGTAATGAATACTTCCGGAATAATATTTATTTGTCAAATTACATTGCCAATTTCAATCAAGCCGCATGCCAAACGTGGAGATTATGGCAACCCCTACCTTCTAAGGGAGAGACCTTTGTTCAGCAGTGGACTTTTCGGCTGCTGATGATTGCTAATTTTGCACAAATAAGTAATTTATTGTTTTTAAATTGAAATTAGGCTTTATTATCATACCAATAATGATGTTAAGCTAATTTTAGTAAAAAAAAAAAGTGGCATTTGTTTTTTTTTTGTAAATTCATGAAAAAGCCGATGAAAAATTTCAACACAAGAATGTTCAGAATCATGTACTGGATCCCTGGTATCGGTTTTCGGTACGATGTCCCTTACACCCCTTATATGCATTTTAACAGCGTTACGCTCGACGTCGAATTCTCAGCCACGATAGTTTACGTTAGAGAATAGCATATTCATCATCATCATCACCAGCCGGAAGACGTCCACTGCTGAACATAGGCCTCCCCCTTGGAACGCCACAATGAACGACAGTTGGCGATTTGCATCCACCGGTTACCTGCGACGCGCACAATGTCGTCTGTCCACCTAGTGGGAGGCCTACCTACGCTGCGTCTTCCGGTTCGTGGTCGCCACTCGAGAACCTTTCTTCGAGAATAGCATATTAGTACCACTGTAATGTCAGAGAAATGCATACTCTCCCCCTCACACACGACGACCTAGAACCACGTCGTCGCCCTCCCCGGGGTCGCATTAAGTAGGACGTCAAAAGCACCTCCTACCTCATGGTAAGTGAGGAGGAAACCTTGGATCGATATCCACTAGCTTATAAATAACTAGCTGACCCACGCAGCTCCGCCTGCGCTATTTTTACGTTAACTAAACTTTTAATAACAGACATTCGCATCGAATACATAACCTCCTTTTTTATAGTCGGTTAAAAACTAGGACCCACTTTTTACTTGCTCTCCAAAGCACGGACCCGTTTAGTTCAAATGGCGTTTAACGGTCACCCATCTATTTAATGACCTTACCTAACGTTGCTTAACCCGATCGATTACAAAACCTTGATAACAACTCTCTATGAGTGTTCCCTTACTAATTTATTATATTATAAATAAAAATTGATAAAATCGGACCAAGCCTATAATAACCAAGTACCCATTTTGAGTTTAATCCCCTCTCCCAAAAGAACCGTGCTAGATTACGGGATAAAAAGTATCCTATGTCCTACCTCGTAGTAAGATCTCAAATCATACCAAGTTTCATTTGAATCCATTCAGTAGTTTCGGCGTGATGCGCAGCCGTGATACAGACAGACAGACAGACAGACAAAAATTAAAAAAAAATACATTTTCGGCCTCAGTATCGGTTATAGAATGCTCTCCAAATATAATTTTCAAAATATCTTCAATGTACAGAATTGGACCTGTTACAGTTTTATTATAAGTATAGATAGATACAAGGAAAATTACTCCACTCCACATATTTGCTTCCGGGGCTAAGAATGGTAAATGGCCACTTTATATTTCATCGTGTATCAATCTGGAAACACTCGGTTTAAAGTTTCTGATAAAATATTCAACATCACACAATATTCTAAGAACGGTAGGTACTAGCATAATAAAATATCTATATTCGTGCTGCCAGCGATATCGGCAGACTTCAAAAACACTCGCTTCTATATAATTCTCGTAATACTGTTGTATTTCCAACACAAAGGAATAAGAATGGATGATACAAAAGTAAATAACCTTAGGTCCCGAAGATAATGTATAGTTTTATGATAGATACCCACAACCACGATATCTGATCTCTTGAAATAAGATACAAGCCCATTGTCATTTACCGCACGCCGAAAATTATCTGACCAAAAACTGAAAGGCTTATTACAAAAAGAACACTTGGGCAATTCACACGGCCTTCCTTACCTCACCAATACCTTTTCTATGTTATTGAGTTTAGGAGTTAACAGTTTACAGATTAATGCAACAACAAATATTAATTATTTAAATCGTTATAAGCCACTCGATTAGCGAGCGAATGGAGGCTGACCATATCTGCCATAGAACCAGTAGCTAATAGACCAAAAATGTTGTGGAGTGGACACCGCGAATTGGCTACGCAACAATATAGGTACCATTAGAAACCCTCAATAGAAAAATAAAAATAAAAAACAGACGAAGAATATTCACAAACCAAAACTCCTTTAATGAAACTAGCATATCACTGACACAAAGGTTACACATTGACAGGTAATTATAAAAATATGGGGACTCCCCCAAGTGGTCTCCGCCAGCCCCTTAACCACACCAACATCAACTCTTTGATGTGACAATTACTCAACAAACAAGTTACATCGACACAATTTAACAGCACGACCGCATTGTAACAAATCTAAATACATAAATAATAATGAAAGAGTGACCGCTTTAAACAACATCTAACTACTGGGACAACCTTTCTGCACGAGATCTAATGAATGAATCTCCACAGACTACTCAGTAAGAACTACTGAATCTCTCTCGCACCGCCAGAGCAGTGACTTTTATACATAAGTTCGGTGATTCTACCCTCCATGTTATTTATATCAGTTTTGATATATCCGACAATACGTAAAGTGGCAGGCAAGTACTGGATACTGAAAACCGAAGATCAAAGGTAGTGGTAACCCTATGTCTAGCAAACTAGAAAAATTAAAGCAGCAAGGCTCTACAGCATTACCTACTACAAGTTACATTTACCGGTAAATAACGAGTTTCCTTCACTTAATCTAAGTGTTTCTACAAGACTACATACCTACATAAGTAAAGCTTCAATAACACTGAAAGCATTCTCTGAATAGTTATAACCACTAATATTCCCCAAATACACGTTCTCATGTTAGTTTTATAATATTAAAATTAAATTTCAATCAAATATCTCCCAGTCTTGGCATTTCAACGCACGTAGTTTGTTTTAGTAAATAACTAACTCCGTAACAAGTTTAATTATTATATTACAAATTAAATCTCAAAGTGTTATTAATTTACTTTCAGACAACTCGTTAGTTGGGTCCCGCATAGTTTTTATTCCGTCCGCATTGTGCCAGAAATGTTTTATTAACAAACTTGCTATTGATAATTATAAATTCTATTTATTAATTATAGTGTTAGCTTGAGGATATTATATTAATTTTATGCACTAAACTAGCTTCTCCCTCTATTATATATCCCTATTAGCGTTGCCCGTGAGGTGTACCGACACGATTACCCCCCCCCCCCCCCCCCCCCCATCTCCTCCCGTGGGTTGTCGTAAGAGGCGACTAAAGGATAAAATTATGACGGGCAGCGGCGTCTTTCTATTGGATGGTTAGGTATAACACCTATACTACCACCTCCCAGTCGTAGGGATTATGGCAACCCATGTCTTTTATGGGTTCAGCAGTGGTTGTTTTTTGACTGATGATGAAACTAGCTCCCTATATTCGTCCCTTCATCTTATTTTTTTACGCGGGGAAACCTTCAAAAGGTCCCCGGGAGCTTTGGGTCTCGACCGGAGTATGTGGGATTCTTACCCACTAAAGCCCCCGCGCTGTCGCTTCGGCGTATGGGGACCCCAGGGCTCTCCGGTCGGATCTGCATCAGCCCACCGCCAGGGGGCGCATTGTAGCCCCACGGGCATCAGTCACGGTGCTCACTCTGGGAGTCGCCGCTGTACTCAATGGACGTCCTTGGGCCCACACCCCGAATGTCCAGCGACTCCGAAGGATCGTCCCTCTATCTAGTCTAAGTTCGCGCTACGTTTGCCAATTCGCATTCTCCACTCAAGACCTCTTCATCACCAGCTGTAGGACGTCCACTGCTGAACACAGGCCTTCCTCTTCGAACGCCACAATGAACGACAATTGGCTATTGATCGGTAACCTGCGATGCGCACTAAGTCATCAGTCCAACAGTAAGTCATATTACTTTATGAGAATTAAATTAACTCATCTTCAAAATTACTTTAATAATTACCCCTGGGATAAACAATACCGAAGTAGTTATATATAAAACTTTATATTGCCCAATATAAGTTACTGAAACACTGCTTACACCTAAATTACTAAAGCCTATAGCTGTCACTTACGTATGCTAATACTTGAAGAAGTAGGATTAAATTTTAATACATCGGTGTACGCAGGTTTACGGCTGTACCATAAACTGGAAGCGTTTACGTAAATTAAGATTACTCGAACTCCGAATATTATCTTAACTCGAGTGGGGTATTATTTTATTCAAATAACCCAGAGCAATAACCCAGGTTATTGCTGGCAGCTATACCTTTGTAACCCTCTCTCTAAGCTTAAGCTAAATAACTTAGTCACATAAGTATATTACGGTTGGTGTATGTTTATAATGTTTATCTTTAGCTAACATGTTTATACTTCCTGACGCGTAATTACTTTAGTTCGCAAGGACATTATTGACATATTAAGTTTGTCAAAGTGAGAGCGTCTGCATAAAAATGTTCACCTTGGAAAGTAATTTCACTTCAAATAAAATCATCTCACTGAAAAGTATAAAATAATTTAAATATTATTGAAGTTGGTGTTAGCTTACCGGTTGTGTATCTTTGGCACCAACTTCAATAATATTTAAATTACTAGCTAACCCACGCAGCTCCGCCTGCGCTATTTTTACGTTAACTAAACTTTTAATAACAGACATTCGCATCGAATACATAACCCCCTTTTTTATAGTCGGTTAAAAACTGGGACCCACTTTTTACTTGCTCTTCGAAGCACGGACCCGTTTAGTTCAAATGGCGTTAAACGGTCACCCATCTATTTAATGACCTTACCGATCGATTACAAAACTTTGATAACAACTCTCTATGAGTGTTCCCTTACTAATATTTATTATATTATAAAGAAAAATTGATAAAATCGGACCAAGCGTATAACCAAGTACCCGTTTTGACTTTAATCCCCTCTCCCAAAAGAACCGTGCTAGATTACGGGATAAAAAGTATCCTATGTCCTACCTCGTAGTTTCATTTGAATCCATTCAGTAGTTTCGGCGTGATGCTCAGCCGTGATACAGACAGACAGACAGACAGACAAAAATTAAAAAAAATACATTTTCGGCGTCAGTATACCGATACTGAGGCCGAAAATTTAATTTTTTAGACGATAATGTGATCATAACCTACCTAGATCATTTTACCGTCTTCGATGGTTCAATCTTTATGTATGAAAATATCACTCATCATCATCATCATCATCAGCCGGAAGACGTCCACTGCTGAACATAGGCCTCCCCCTTAGAACGCCACAATGAACGACAATTGGCTATTTGCATCCACCGGTTACCTGCGACGCGCACAATGTCGTCTGTCATGAAAATATCACTAAAAAGTTAAAAATAAAATATTTTTAAAAACAAATTGAACCGACTTCAATAACACTGAAAAGTATTTATAACATATTGAAATTAAACTACTTTTACGGATTTTATCGCGGTTTATTTATTGATTTTACTAACCCTATTATAAATAAACCGCGATAAAATCCGTAAAAGTAGTTTAATTTCAATGTGTAATATTCGCGTAAGTAAAAGACAACATTATTTATAACATAATTTAAATATTATTGAAGTTGGTGCCAAATATACCTACACAGCAGGTACGCTAACACCAACTTCTATAATATTTAAATTATTTTATACTTTTCAGTGTTATTGAAGTCGGTTCAATTTTTTTTTTAAGATTTTATTGTCCTTTAAAAGCGACATGAAGTCATCTTGTAGGCTTTCCTGCGGGTTTTGTGCGCAGTCACCATTCTTGTTTTTACAGGAACTACTTATTCGTAAGCAATAATTTTTTATGGGACCCAATCAACGGATTAAAGAATGGATAGATGAAAGATTTTTTCAAATCGGTTCATAATTGCGAACAGACATAGAAAAAAAATATGTATATATACAGACGAATTGAGAAACTCCTCCTTTTTTGAAGTCGGTTAAAAAGAGGCGGTTCTCAATTCGTCGCTGGTATGATATTTTTAAACGACTTAAATAAAGGAGGTTCTTTATTCGACGCGTATGTATGTAATATTCATAAAAATGCGTAATATTCATATAATATGTTAGTTCATGTGGGTATCTAAACAAATGTACCAAATTTCATGCGTGTATGTATGTATATATTTAAAAAAAAAAAAAAAAAAAAAAATATTCAACGACACAAAATCTTAAAATAAACGAAAGTATAAAAAAAATAACTAAAAACTACATTATAGTCGTTGAAATGGTGCTCACTCAGCTTAATGTTATTGCTCCAAAAAGCAACAACGCTGTTCTTCCGTGAGCACCTAGTGACGATACAAACAAAATAAACGTAGCCCGACGCCCGAGCCCCACGCAATGCGCGGCGGCGTGCGCGCGCCACGCTACTATATAATCAATATCTATATACTAATAAAACTCAAAGAGCACTTTTTCTGTACATTGAATATTTTTCCAAAATTTCTATCTATCGACATAGAGGCCAAAACAATTTTTTTTGGAATTATTGTCTGTCTGTCTGTCTGTCTATCTGTCTGTCTGTCGTTCTGTTTGTCCAGGCATCATTCGAAAACCCGTGGATGGATTTTGATAGGACTTTCACTGATGTGTTGTGTAGAAGTAGGGGTATAAATTGGTATATAAAACATCACGCTATGTTTCATAGGGGCTAAGCAGTGAAACATTACTTGCACATATTACCACGTAATTTCCTTTGTATGTGAATAGGGTAATTATAGACTGATCAGTTAATCATTAAGATATGTATTATTACGCAATATACAATAGGGACTGAGCAGACATTTAGTTTGCATAAGATATGGCAGTGGCGAAGGGTCAATTTTTGTAAGGGGTAAGCCGTTCCGGTACACCCAGGAAATTTTCATTAGATTTCTGTATTGTTCTAAGTACTTTGCTGATAGCAATATGACATTATATCTTTGAAAAGTTAAAATCTGTAATTCCCGAGCGAGTCCAAACTAGATTAGGAAAGAAATAGGCAAGGGAAAAATAACATTTCATTTTATTTAAAAGCCAGTTCATGAAATTTTAATGAAACTCCCCAAGTCCAGGTAGTGTATAGGTATTGTATCACAGTCGCAACAATAAAAGATGCGAAACACTAAGAACTTTCATTATCGAATATCATTAGACAGTAATTTACGATGTTAGCGTGATTTACATTATGAACAGCGCCATCTATCGGCGGAATTGGACATACAATCACTATAGAACTTTGATAACTCAAGAACGGCCTATCCGATTCGGCTGAAAATTGGTGGGGAGGTAGCTTAGAACCAGGAAACGGACATAGGATGTAGGACTTTTTATCCCGGTAGGTTAAGGTTAAGCAACGTTAGGTAAGGTCATTAAATAGATGGGTGAACCGATTTGTATGAAAGTGTGCATATCGGGTAGGTCTGAGAATAGGTCATACAGTATATTTCATTCCGCTAGGTTAAGGTTAAGCAACATAAGGCAAGGTCATTAAACAGATGGGTGAACCGATATGTATGAAATTTTGTGTGCATATCGGGGAGGTCTGAGAATAGGTCATAAAGTATATTTAATGCCGCTGATACCATGATTGACGAGGATATATAGAACGAGAGGAGGGTGCAAGAGAGGAGAAAGATGGAGAGGGGATTCGAGGAGGGGGTGATGGGGTGAGGGATTGGGGGAGTTAGGTGGAGTAAGGGGGGAGTGAGAAGGAGCAAGTTCGTAGAAGAGAGAGGGGAGAGGGTTCAGAGAGGGGACAACAGGGAGAGGAAGAGGGGGAGTGTGACGGAAACCGAAGCGGGAGGGGGAAAGAGAGAGGAGAGAAAGAGCATATAATTAGATTTTTTTTATAAGAGAGAGAGATATGGATAGAGATTAATCTAGGGAGGAGGGACAAAAGGGGAGCAAAATGTAATAACAGCGAGGGCGGAGCTGCGCGGGTCAGCTAGTTATATAATATGGCCAAACCGGACCTGTCACATGAGCCAGGGTGTCGCGTCGTCTGTCGCAATAAGTAAGTAAGTGTAAGTAATAGGTTTACCAAACGATTTATCAAAATCTAAAAATCCGATTGCGATAATTCTTTATTTTTCAACCTATGGAGGAGTATAAGTTTCATCAAATTCGTTTCAGTACCTAGCTAAAGAGATATAGACTTTTAATGTTTAACTTACTCTACGTAGACGTTTGAGTTGCATGATAGTGCTGATACCTTGGTACAAGAATTGATACTGAAAATTGTTAATAAACTATTTTTAGAAAAAAATAATAACCGACTTCAAAGAAAATAATATAAAAAAGCATTAAATAGCGAAAATATGTATATTGAAGTCGGTGCCAGCTGGTGCTTGTGTTAATTAACATGATGTGTTGGCACCGACTTCAATATACTTTAGATCATTTATTTAAAGTCGGTTTCTTATTTTCTCTAAAAATTGCTTTTTCCTTTGGCTTTTACCATGTTAATGACCCAGTAATCTAACTTAAGTGGAGTTATGTAGTATAGTTCCTGTTCTGAGAATGTGGCCATCCAAATGACACACTGCTGCCCGTCTTCTTGTTTTCCTTAGTCGCCTCTAACGAAATAACTAGAGGAAATGCGTAGATGCTGTTCTTACCAGATACCCCACGAAGCGTAAAGTAGATAGGTAATCCAATAGAAAGACGCTGCTGTCTGTGTTTTTTCCCTTAGTCGCCTCTTACCGGACACCCAACGGGAGGAGATGGGGGGGTGCTTTTCTTACCGGGACACCCCACGGTTATTGACGGTGAACAACCCCACGATGAAAAGCCACGATTGTGTATTTATCAGCAGTAAGTATATCAATGCGTATGATACAAAATAATGTCTGTCTGTAAGTGTTCTCGCGATGATGTCGTTTGCAGATTGTTTTCCTGTGTTTTACGATCGCCGCATTATGTGGCGCGCGTGTTGACGACCACACAATGCTAATAAAAATATGTCTGCACTGCTAACGTTGCCAGTTACTATAACGCGATGTGTATTCTTCTGAGTGGCGCTTTTATTGGCATCCTGTCAGAGATCCTTTGAGGCGAAATTATCACTTAAGTTTCTCTGACTGTGTTTGGTTTTATGTATACACGGCGGCGCCTCAAAATACACTGTTTGCACTATGAACTATTAATAGTTGAACGCTGCAAATCGTGCCAGAGGGCGGGATATGTTATTATTATTTCTTCATACGGAGTGTGCGATATATTATTGTTATTTCATCCAATTTTAGCACGTTTGAACAGTCATTGTTTTTTAAAAAAAGCTAGCACTGATTCACAACTGAGAAGATTCGGCAAGAAACTCAGCGGGCTTGTCCTTTTTCACTTTTTTAAACAGTGTTTGTCTTGTTACAATTAGATCAGTATAAGCGACATTGTGTTCCGTTCAAAAGATAAAATAAGTTAGAGAAAAAGAAATAAATACGACGAAAATACAACAAACTAAAAGGCCACAGGGATAGTACCTAGTCATAACATTATCAATATCAATTAGGGTACAATACTTTTATATTATTATCTTTACCAAAACTGTATCAACCTGATATCTTTTATTTAAATCAAACATCTTTAAGTCCTTCCTCTAAAACAGTGCAGTAAATATAGAGAAAAGGAAGTATTTGTGTTTGCGCCTCCCTCCACGTTATGTATGTAGGTACACTGATTATTCAGCAGAAACGCCGAGGGTCTGCTCCGACCTCGTAAAAAAACCTCTCGAGGAAAAATAATACATTCCTCCCTTGAAACTAATAAAATGCTGACAGAGGGCGTTGCTAGGAGTGATGTCCCCAAAACTTACTAGGTACGATTCTGAAGTGCATAATACGTCTACAATGGGAAAAAGCAAAATTCCAAAGATGTTTTAAAGCAGGTCTATTATTTATTTGCTTTTTTTATTGCAGCATTACTGTGTTCCGGCGTGAAGAGCACTGTAGCTGGTGAAATTATCGGACACAAAGACTTAAAATCTAATGTGTTAGGGCTTGGCAATGCGCTAGTGATTCTGGTGTTGCTAGCGTCTATAGACTGTGGTGACTGCTTACTATCAGGGGGGTCGCACGCTTGCTTGCCACTTAAAAAATATGTTAGAGCTTCTAAACCAATGTACCAAGTCTCATGAGTGTATGTACGTATGTAGGATTGTTCAACGATGTCTCAGAAACCATAATCAATCAAATACAACTGCGATATTTTTTTTAATAGTTATTTATATATCTTCCAACTTCCATCGAAATCGGTTCAGTAGTTTAATATATGTGGACTGTCTATCAGTGGCGGACTAAGCCTGTCGGGGGCCCGGGGCGGCAAAAATTTATGAGGCCCCCCGGTCAGAAAGTGACATATTTTTCCTTCCTTCTAACGAGGGCTATGTTTTTCAAGAGTATGTATGTATGTTTATTTGTTTGGCACGGCCTACAGCGTCGCAACGTCTCAATGGATTTTGGCTTATGGCCTTCAGATTCGCCTTAGTTGTGGCAGTGACTTAAAGAATACAGGGTGGAAACGTTAAATGACAACAGACGATATTTTCGTAAATTATAGTGATATTCTTTTTCTTAGTCGTGACCTTATGACCGAGAGACGTAACGAACGCGGACTTTTGCCACTGCTTTTCACTATGCCGCTCGATCTTGAGCTTGATGTATGTTTTTCTGTAGCGTCGTTCACGTAACCGTGATTGTGTATGCCTATCGCATTGGCATGCATCCTTTGCTTCTTCTGCCGTCCATTTGGCTTGTCACGATAAGCCTCTCTAGGCAGTCCGGTTTTCTTCTGTCCGTGTGTCCGAAAAAGATGAGGACGCGTTTAACGCAGATAGTGAATAGTCACTCCTTGATATGTAGCTCTTCGGGAATAGACGCATTAATACGACGCTCTGTCCACGATATGCCTAGCATTGCACCAACACCACATTCCGAATGCATCTATTCTTAGAAGAATGAGAGGCTTGTCCAGGTTTCAGAGGCACATAGAAAGATCAAGAAGACTAGAGTATGCATTAATTTGATTATTGTGCGGCTAACACCTCCGTCCTTCTCGAGTCTTTTTACAGCTGTTTTTTTCCATCTGGGATCTTCTAATTACCTCTTGAACACATTCTCCATCATCGCTTATTTGTGAGCTTATATATATACATTTACATTTGTGCATTAAATCTAGGTCGCGTAGCTCGTTGGTTCGTTTCATGGGATCCCGCTACGGTTGATAAACATCAACTTTATCTTACTCCTGTTGATGAGGAGCTCACAGCTCTATGCTGATGCGCTCAATTTTTTCTAGAAGTTCGGCCAGTTTTTTGACCGCAGATCCTATTATTGTGGTGTTATCTGCGAAGCGGAGATTATTCAATAGATTCCCACTAATCCGGACAGCTGCCTCCCAGTCCTTTATAACTATATGCATTATTATGTTCACCAATTAGATAAAACAGCTGTGGTGATAGTATGCAACCTTGACGCACACCTCGTTCCATCTAAAAAAGTCCTGAGCCTGCAGCGCAAGATGGCTGACCGTTTCGCTAGAAGGGTAGTACTGCAATGTCCTGCATGAGGTGTAATAGTCCTAGAGCGCCTTTCGACCCTGAACATCCCAGAGGAAATGGACGCGAGGGTCAATGATCGAATTCGCGTCCACTGCCAACGGGGTGAAAGCGCACCCACGCTCAAATAACTCCAGGAGGAAGAGAGACGGCACGCACTTGAACATTTATGTGGCTCATGGTCTCTAATGAGCATACACGAGTAATAGGAGTAGTCAGTGTTGTCCTGCCAGTCTTCGAAGTCTAGCTGCGGTAGAAAGGTATACTAAGGGGGTGGGCATGTAGTTTCATTTAGATTGGTCAGTCGGATTGGACACGACTACCCTGTACCAGCAGCAGTACCTAGGTATCTACTATATTGGCAGAGGACTCGGATGTGAAGGGTCTTTCTGTGAGATGGTTATGTCCCAGAAGGAGACCAAAAACACGAAGACACAGTGTCGTCATCGGGTGGTGCAACTCGCATCGTCAGGGCCCCAATAGAAAACAAAGACAGGTATTATCTGCCTTAAAGCGGCCTCATGGTTTCCGGACTCACTGGATGGCGGCTCTGTGCGGCCCATCCTCAAAACCAACAAAATGCGACACCTTGGTAGGTGACGATGCGTTCGAGGTAGGAACTGCGTCTATAATTCAGAGCAACCACGAGTGTCCTGGATGAAGCGGACATTCCTGCTCTCAGGCCCAGGATGTCTGGTAGTTTTTTTAAATTTTGTCTATCGATCGGTAAAACACGGTGTTGCTGATGGTAGGAAAAATCAATCAAAACCGCTGAGTTTCTTGCCGGATCTTTCAGTCGTGGCCGCGTTGTGATCTGATGGTAGCTTTAAAAAATACTGACTATTAAAAAGTGCTAGCGCTAAGTCTATTCGAATCGAAGTCAATTATTTCAATCAGGTGCACTTGTGTACTTGGCATAGTGATTCAATCACAATTATATCTAGCCAGCGATGTGCTAAGACTATAAAACTTTCTTATATCTAGCAGACATCTGCTTTTTGGTTTTTAATCAAACATGGCTGCACTCTACGTTAATTTTGTTTATCAATTTTGTATAAGTATATTACACTTCTTTTACAAATCACAAATTGATTGATTCATTTTACAGTGTACATTTTGTGTACATTGTAGGTACGTTTGTATTTTAGTTACGTGCATCATGGGGCCCCCAACTCCAAACTGTCTAATACTTACAACACAACTCATTATGGCCGTCTTTGATATTTAGTTGAGAGGACATAATATATGCTGGATTATTTCAAACAAGCTTTAGGAGTTCTGATGCACAAAATCAGTTCACATATCAATCTTTTGATCTGAATGTCGCTTTGTCAGACTAACAGAGTTTATGCGCCGGAACTGTAAAATAATCTAGGTATGATATTACTCTCAATAGAGAGTAATAACGTAGTATAGGTACTTAGATACCTCAATAATTAAAAAGAACTTTTGGAGATTGGAGGCCCCCCTGGACCCGAGGCCCGGGGCGGACCGCCCCCTCCGCCCCCCCGTTAGTCCGCTACTGCTGTCTATTTTCGCAGAAAGTTACTGTGACGTAGCCATTCGAGTTGCGTGATAGTAGGTAACGCAAGCATTCAGAGAGTTATAATAATATTTGCTTGTCATTTAATTACTGAACAACCATATTCCTAGTAAGACATATTTTTAACCGGCTTCGAAAAGAAGGTTCTCTATTCGACGCGTATGTATGTAATATTAATAAAAATGCATAATATTCATATAATATGTTAGTCTATGTGGGCTTCTAAACAAATTTAACAAATTTTACGAGTGTATGTATGTAGGTTTGTCCGCGGATTTCTCAGAAACTGCATCCCCGATTTCAAAAATTATTTTTGCAATAGTAGAGTACTTTTCAACTTGGGGAAAAATAAAAGTTTCATCAAAATCGGTCCAGTAGTTTAAGAGATATAGACTTTTTTATGTTTTCAGTAAGTTACTGTGACGTAGACGTTCGAGTTGCGTGATAGTGCTGATACCTGTCTTGGTAAAATAAAAGTCACTAAAAAGTATTACTTACTTATTATTACTATATACATACACACATACATACATATGTATGTATATGTACACTGATAAAATTTGGTAAATTTGTTTAGAAGCCCACATAGACTAACATATATTAATATTACGCATTTTTATTATTATTACATACATACGCGTCGAATAGAGAACCTTCTTTTTGAAGGCGGTTAATAAAAGTAACTAAAAAGTGTTAAATAAACTATTTAAAAAAAAAAAAAACTGACTATAGTAAATTATCCAAAAAGCATAAAATAACGAAAATATATTGAAGTCGGTGTCAGCTGGTGATAGTGTTAGCAGTGGCGTGCACACCATACAGGCTAAAAGACTTTGCCTACCCTCTTCATAATGACTATTTAATAACTATTCTAAGAAATTTCCTTTTTTGCCTACCCTGGCATAAAAGTGTATGCACGCCACTGAGTGTTAGTTAACTTGATGTGCTAACACCGACTTCAATATATTTTCGTTATTTTATGCTTTTTAGATAATTTACTTTAAAGTCGGTTCTTATTTTTTTTTAATTGTTTATTTACACATTTCATATTAACGGATTTGATACAGCCCACGTACTGCTTATATCTTATTACTACAAAACCTTAAATTAGATATTTTCAGAAAAAATTACGACCGACTTCAAAGAAAATGTATGTCGGAAACACGTTTAACATTCTTTTTTTTTAAACTTTACATGATCATCAGAACACAGAAACACAATCTCACCCATGCACACTAGAATAACACACGAGGAAACTACCGGCATAAAGTTTCGAATACGCACTGAAGCCCTACCTACCTAGAGTGGCCTCCACCTGCCCCTTAAAGCCACCCCTGACCGACCGCTTCCTATCTCGACCTTCTATCAACCTAGTAACCAAACCCAACGGAGGTTATATTGCAACCACTAGATAAATGGACTACACGAGCCAGAGAGAACAACTCATTGGACAACTACTCAACATGAAATCTCACAGGAAACTATCACAATCTAAACCAACAGCTGCAGTATGTTAGCTCACCAACACCGATCTTCACCATAGACTCTCTTCTATGTTTTACGGATCCCTGTTTCCATATTTGTCTACTGTAACAATCACTGTAACCGTCTTACCCAGCGAACCTCACATAAAGACCACAACACACACACACACAGACACACACTGGTGTAACAATCTTGCCCAGCTGGTCCCTCAAGGCGGCCACTGTAACAGTCTTGCCCAGCGAACCTCACTTAAGGACCACAACACACACACACACACACTGGTGTAACAATCTTGCCCAGCTGGTCCCTCAAGGAGGCCACTGTAACCGTCTTGCCCAGCGAACCTCACATAAGGACCATAACACACACACACACTTAACAAATAATCCCACACCAACTAAGGCTTCCCTTTGATTATCTCATATGACAGCGTGGACTTGATAACCTGACATCTTGCTATATCATCATCTCGTATGATGACATAACCCTCCACACACACACACAATGATGTTCGATCTCATGCAAACCACCACTGGCTAAGGCGTCCCTTCGACCAGCTGTTTGTCATCTCATATGACAGCGTAGACCGGACAACCTGGCACCTCATTATGCCATCAACTCGTATGATGACATAACCCTCCACACACACAGTGATGTTCGATCTCATGCAAACCACCACTGGCTAAGGCGTCCCTTCGACCAGCTGTTTGTCATCTCATATGACAGCGTGGACCGGACAACCTGGCACCTCATTATGCCATCATCTCGTATGATGACATAACCCTCCACACACACAGTGATGTTCGATCTCATGCAAACCACCACTGGCTAAGGCGTCCCTTCGACCAGCTGTTTGTCATCTCATATGACAGCGTGGACCGGACAACCTGGCACCTCATTATGCCATCATCTCGTATGATGACATAACCCTCCACACACACAGTGATGTTCGATCTCATGCAAACCACCACTGGCTAAGGCGTCCCTTCGACCAGCTGTTTGTCATCTCATATGACAGCGTGGACCGGACAACCTGGCACCTCATTATGCCATCATCTCGTATGATGACATAACCCTCCACACACACAGTGATGTTCGATCTCATGCAAACCACCACTGGCTAAGGCGTCCCTTCGACCAGCTGTTTGTCATCTCATATGACAGCGTGGACCGGACAACCTGGCACCTCATTATGCCATCATCTCGTATGATGACATGATCCTTCATGCACACAGTGATATTTGACCACATCCAATACAAGCAACCCTGTACGAGACCACCGACCAGACCGTCACGACATCCCAAACTAGATCACTCAGGACAAATCAGTCCCTTCGGGGTCACCGCACCAACTATCTCAAGATCCCACACTACTCCTCGCAATACTCTCTACGGGATCATCACGCTGGCTCTCACGAGATCCCAAGCTATATACGACTCACAGCACGAACTACTCTGTAGACTAGACTGTGTTCATTCTACAAAGTACTTAGCTCTCAATATCCACTGATCGTTTCCCGAATAACTGAACGTAGACTCTCATCCGGATCCTCACGCTGGACTCAATGCTACACCTCACTGATTCACTAGGAAATATCACGATAGACTATCCATTATAATTTACGATCATCATCAAACATAACCATACTACTTTTCCAACCATCACACTTGTTATGTCATTGTCAACCAATCACCCGAACTAATGTCATGGCGTCACGTCAAACATGACAGTTGACATCTCGTAATAAAGACATGTATTTAGGTAATATAATATTTATTTTTCTAATGTTTTATTTTTGTTTTCAAATCAACCAAAGCTGGAGGTAAAAATAGAAAAGAAAGTCCTAACATAACCTTGTGACAATACACGTATTTTCTTAATTCTTTTGTGACCAGTAATTTCACCAGTTACAGTGCCTTTCACAATGAAACATGTAGCTACTTGGCGGCAAAATATCTGACACTGCAGTTGTAGATACTTACTTCCACTTAACCTGTGGGGGTCCAACGGGGTATTTGTAATTATTACCCACTAAATCCCCCCTCAGTTGCATCGGCACATGAGAGAGGTCTTGGACTCTCCAGTCAGATCTGTAACAGGAACCCTTCAGTGCCTTGCTTTTGAGCCCACCAGCGGGGGGCACCTTATAGCCCTCCGGGAACCAGACGCGATGCTTACAGGGGTCGCAACCCCGCCGCCGTCCTCCTCGGAATCGCCGCCATGGACATCTAGGACCCATACTCCAAACACTTCTTAGGACAAAGGTCTTACATATAGACTATAACAACTTACACATAGAGTTACAAAATTTAAAACCAGTCATGACAAACTCCATTTTTAATATTCAAAATATCAAGGTAATGAAGATTGTGTATTTGTTTTTCCAATAACTTGATAAGACTGTTTTTAGGCCTTAAACTACAACTTATCCTACTTCTTCAGCCTTTAGGTGTGCAACGAAGAGGAAAATTGCTCAGAAAACTTTCTTATCCCTGGGCTGTTTAATTTAGAAATAGATTATTGTTTGATGAAGAGCTTTGCAAGTTTTCTCTCGCATGACTTTAATGGATTAAATTATACTACTAGACTTTTATATTACTTAGACGGCAAACAGGCTAGTAGCCTGCCTACTGCTTAGCATTACCTTTAAGAACATCAATGAACTCTTAATACAGTAATGAATCACTGAAATACCAATTTTCTAGCAAGGTTTAATAAATCGAAGTCATTGTCAAAATGCGGCCATGTGTAAGTAGTCCATGTGAAATCATTTTATACCAAACTACCATCGCATCGTAACGTAGCCCGTGCAGTGGCGGCTGATAAAAATGCACATACACAAATGAACAAGTTTTAATATATCTATCTCCAAATACGTATAACGTAGCACGTCCCAATACGCGGTCTTTAACAGCTGGCCTTTTGGATAAGCTCAGAGTCACACAACAAGCTATGGAGAGAGCTATGCTCGGAGTTCATTGCGTGACAGAATCCGGAATGAGGAGATTCGCCAGAACCAAGGTCACCGACATAGCTCGTAGAATATGCAAGTTGAAGTGGCAGTGGGCAGGCCACATCGCTCGAAGAACCGATAACCGTTGGGGAAGAAAGGTTCTCGAGTGGCGACCACGATCCGGAAGACGCAGCGTAGGCAGGCCTCCCACTAGGTGGACCGACGACATTGTTCACGTCGCAGGCAACAAATGGCAAATTGTCGTTCATTGTGGTGGTCTAAGGGGGAGGCCTTTGATCAGCAGTAGACGTCTTCCGGCTGATGGTGATGATCTCCAAATAGGATAAAAGAGGTCAAACATGTTAAAGAGTCGCCATCACTGTCTATGTCTGGTTCTTCAATTACTTATTCTTTGCTGCAGTTTTCCCCGTTATTGAAAGAGTTTCTTCTGGAATATTCTTATAAAACACAAGATAATATTAAATCATTTATTTATGAACTAGCGACCCGCCCCGGCTTCGCACGGGGTGTAATTGAGAAAAAAAAGAAGTGTTTAATTTTAACTTACTGCCTTTGATTATGGAATTTCTTCAAAAATAATGTTTGTAGCTGACTTTTCGTAACGCAATATGAAAAAAAATCCATGGGCAAAGTACTCAACGCTTAGGTTTAAGCCTGCAACGTTGAATCTCTGAATTTGTGATTTGTTAATTGTATTTTTATTTTTATTAGAAACTGCAGACGTGTACCGGTGTACAATTTGGGTGGATTAAGGACAGGAACGGAACACCATTTCTTTAAAACCAATTTATGGAAGCAATGCGGGCTTCCTTGTTCGGTTTCATCGTTAAGACGTAGACGGGGGTCAACCTGGGAATTCTTACCCAAAAAACATTAGAGCGCGGTCCTGGGATATTTGTCGGGATCTGCACCAGTTGATACCACTCAGTGCCTTGACTTTGAACCCGCCGCCGGAGAGGCACATTATAGTTCCCCGGGAACCTGTCACGGTGCTCACGGTTACAGGGGTCACGGGGGACGCCTTTAATGGGATTTACGGGACCCTGTTGGTGGTCAACCGGGTATGTCGGATTCTTATTCACTAAACCCCGTTGCTACGGCCGTTAAATCAATACATAAGAAGGAGACCTGGGTTACCCGGTGATATCTGCACCAAGATCCCTCAGTGGCTTGCCTTTGAGCCCGCCACCAGGGGGCACAATAAAGCCACCTGGGAAACTATCATCGTGCTCAAAGATATGGGGATCGCGGGGGAAACCTCCAATAAGTCCCACGGATCCCATGGGGAAGTCAACCTGGGTATTTGGGATTCTCACCCACTAAAACTCCCGTGGCTGTCACATCGGCACATGAGAGGGAAACCTGGGTTCTCGGGTGGGTACTGCACCAGGTGTCCCTCAGTGCCTGGCCTTTGAGTCCGCCACCGGGGGGCAAGCATATTATATCCCAGATTTACCTTATATTATTTGGAATGATAATGATATATATGTAGAATAAACTTCTCTAGTACTTGATTGTTAAGTATGTACCTCTTTAGGTTTTTACTTACTTAGATAAAACTTCTAAATAAATTCAGTTAATATATAAACCTTGAAAAAATAAAAAAATTATTAAAAATAAAAAGTTTAAAAGTACACAAAAAAATCCCAATGAGAAATTTGAACCCGGACTCTGCTGTGCTTAGAAGAGGCTTTCGTAACCTCCAGACCACGGCTACTCTAATTCTATTATTTGAATTACTTGATCATATTCTTGTTATATGTCTGCTCAGTCCCTATTGCATGTAGCGCGATATTTTATCTTATGTATTAAAGTTATACGTGTACAGTACCTAATTTACGTACTAAGCTAATCTAAGTGAAAATATTTGTACCGCCATCGGTTGAGTAATAATACTGCTTTTTAACCCTGTTAAGGGATAAATTTAAAAACAGATCCCCTCAGTGCTTGCCTTTCAGCCCGCCACCGGGGGGCACAATAAAAAAATAACCTGTCACCGTGCTCAAAGTTTCGGGGATTACGGATAGACCTCCAATAGGCTCCTATCCTGCGGGCGGTCGACCGCGGTGTGTAGGATTCTTACCCTCTAAACCCCTCACGGCTGTCCGCACAAAATATGGGGCTGCACCGGGTACCCCTCAGTACAAGGCAAGGGCCTTTGAAGCCACTGCCGGGGGCGCATTATAGCCCTCCGGGAATCTGTCACCGTTGTCACAGTTATAGCGGTGGCGGGGGACACATTTAATATGTCCCCAGGATCCTGTGGGGGATTCTTACCCACTAAAACTCCCGTGGCTGTCACATCGGCACATGAGAGGGGAACCAGGGTTCTCCGGTGACATCTGCATACGTACAATACATGCATATTGTATTCCTACCCAAACAGACATTTTGGAAATATATTTTCATTATTTTATTTTTATTATATTTGGGAAACATACAAATGATACTACTTATTACTAATATAAGATCCAATAGTACAAAAATCAATTAAGTTTCCACTAATAACTAAATCATAACATTAGAGAGAAGCTAACTACGTATGCATGATTTTAAATTTAAAAAAAGTATTAAATTAAAAAATATATTAGAAATAAAAAGTGCCGGAGTCAATATGAGTTAAATATTTAAAACATCGAATCTTAATATAAATAAAAAACAAAGTTTAAAAACACAAAAAAAAATCCATACACGGGTAGCGAACCCGGACAGTCCATACTTAGAGGACGCTTCCGTAACCACTTGACCAAGGAACTATGATCTTATTCTTCGAATTACCCTATCTTATTCTTGTGATATATTTGTACCGTCGTCGGTTGAGTAATAATACTCCTTTTTTACCCTGTTAAGGGATAAATTAAAAAAATATGAAATACAAATTCAATTAACTTTCTTAACGAAAGTCTGTGCAAAATTTCAAGTCAATAGGACTAAGGAATCGCGTTCTCCCATACAAACTTTGCCCCCCTGTTTCACCCCCTTAGAGATTGAATTTCGCAAAAACCCGTCTTAGTGAGCACCTTTGTCCTAAAAGGAACCCCCATGCAAAATTTGAGACTTCTAGCACTTGTAGTTTCTGAGATTTCGTGATGAGTGGGTTTTTGCTTACTCTTTTATATAATAACTAGCGACCCGCCCCGGCTTCGCACGGGTGTAATTGAGAAAAAAAAAGAAGTGAATAACTTAAAGTTACTATCTTTGATTATAGAATTTCTTCATAAATAATGTTTGTAGCTGACTTTTCGTAACGCAATATGAACAAATTTTGTTTAGAAATGACGCGTGAAAGGGCTACGTATAGCTGTCTGTCCATGGGCAAAGTACTCAACGCTTAGGTTTAAGCCTGCAACGTTGAATCTCTGAGCTTGTGATTTATTATTGTATTTATAATTTTATTAGAAACTGCAGACATGTACCGGTGCACAATTTGGGTGGATTAAGGACAGGAACAGACACCATTTCTTTAAAACCAATTTATGGAAGCAATACGGGCTTCCTTGTTCGGTTTCATCGTTGAGACGTAAACGGGGGTCAACCGGGGATTTCTTACCCACTAAAACCCCCACGGCTATCACGTCTGCACATTAGAGGGCGGACCTGGGCTATCTGTCGGGATCTGTACCAGCTGATACCACTCAGTGCCTTGACTTTGAACCCGCCGCTGGAGAGGCACATTATAGTTCCCCGGGAACCTGTCACGGTGCTCACAGTTACAGGGGTCACGGGGGAAGCCTTTAATGGGATTTACGGGACCCTGCTGGTGGTCAACCGGGTATATAGGATTCTTATACACTAAACCCCCAACGGCCGTTAAATCAGTACATAAGAAGGAGACCTGGGCTATCCGGTGGGATCTGCACCAAGATCCCACAGACTTAGTCACTTGCCTTTGAGCCCACCACCGGGGGGCACAATAAAGCCACCTGGGAAACTATCATCGTGCTCAAAGATAGGGGGATCGCAGGGGAAACCTCCAATAGGCCCCCAGGATCCTGCGGGCAATCGACTGCGGTATGTGTCCCCACGGCTGTCCACACAAAAGCCACCCGGGTCACCGTTGTCACGTTAAGGGGGTGGCGGGGGGGGGGGAACATCCAATATGTCTCCGGGATCCCGTGGGGAAGTCAACCTGGGTATTTGGAATTGTTAAGTATGTACCTCTTTAGGTTTAGTCAACGTAAGCTAATTAAATTTATTTACTTAGATAAAACTTCTAAATAAATTCAGTTAATATATAAACCTTCAGTGAAAAATAAAAATAAAAAAATTTATCAAAAATAAAAAGTTTAAAAGTACACAAAAATAATCCCAAAGAGAGATTTGAACCCGGACCCTGCTGTGCTTAGAAGACACTTCCCTCCAGACTTACTTGATCATATTCTTGTTATATGTCTGCTCAGTCCCTAATACATATAGCGTGATATTTTGCTTTAAGTATTAAAGTTATCCGTGTACAGTACCTAATTTACGTACTAAGCAAATCTAAGTGAGAATATTTGTACCGCCATCGGTTGAGTAATAATACTGCTTTTTAACCCTGTTAAGGGATAATTTAAAAAAAAAATCCCCTCAGTGGCTTTCCTTTGAGCCCGCCACCGGGGGGCACAATAAAAAAAATTACCTGTCACCGTGCTCAGTTTCGGGGATCACGGTAGACCTCCAATAGGCTCCCAGGATCCTGCGGGCGGTCGACCGCGGTGTGTAGGATTCTTACCCTCTAAACCCTCCACGGCTGTCCGCACAAAATATGGGGCTGCACCGGGTACCCCTCAGGGCAAGGCAAGGGCCTTTGAAGCCGCTGCCGGGGGCGCATTATAGCCCCCCGGGAATCTGTCATCGTTGTCACAGTTAAAGGGGTGGCGGGGGACACGTTTAACATGTCCCCGGGATCCTGTGGGGGATTCTTACCCACTAAAACTCCCGTGGCTGTCACATCGGCACATGAGAGGGGTTCTTCGGTGGTATCTGCATGAGCTGTCCCTCAGTGCATTGCCTTTGAGTCCGCCGCTGTGGGGCGGGTATATTATATCCCGGGTATTTACCTACCTTATAATATATGGAATTAATGAAATTCTCTAGTACTTGATTGTGAACTATGTAGGTATCTCTTTAGGTTTAGCTAAAAGCTATGTAAGTTTATTTACTTAGATAAAACTTAAAACCTTCAATGAAAAATTATCTAACCAAGATGGTGAAAACCACTGCGTGATTTAGGAGGTGCTATTGGATATAGACAGACTCGGATAGCGACTTTGTTTCACACTATGTAAAGATACTTTGACGTCGATCGATCGGTAACAACACCAGCCAACCTGTAGAAAAACCCCTGACTGACAGACAGACAATAATTCCAATAAAGTTTTGGCTTTTATATCATACGTACAATACATGCATAATTATTTTATTCCTACCCAAACAGACATTTTGGAAATATATTTTCATTATTTTATTTTATTATATTTGGGAAACTAACAAATGATACCACTATTACTAATATAAGATACAATAGTACAAAAATCCATTAAGTTTCCACTAATAACTAAATCACGACATTAGAGAGAAGCTAACCACGTATGCATGATTTTAAATTAAAATAAAAGCATTAATTATAAAAAATATATTAGAGATAAAAAGTGCTGGAGTTGATATGAGTTAAATATTTAAAACATCGAATCTTAACGTAAATAAAAAAATCAAAAACAAAGTTTAAAAATACAAAAAGAAAATCCGCACACGGGTAGCGAACCCTGACAGTCCGTGTTTAGAGGACGCTTCCGTAACCACTTGGCCAAGGACGTTTTGTTTAAAGTTTCGAAATATCTTATCATATTTGTACCGCCATCGGTTGAGTAATAATACTCCTTTTTTTACCCTGTTAAGGGATAAATTTAAAAAAAACATGAAATACAAATTCAATTAATTTTCTTAACGAATGTCTGTGCAAAATTTCAAGTCAATAGGACCAAGGAATCGCGTTCTCCCATACAAACTTTGCCCCCCTGTTTGACCCCCTTAGAGGTTGAATTTCGAAAAAACCCGTCTTAGTGAGCACCTACGTCTTAAAAGGAACCCCCATGCAAAGTTTGAGACTCCTAGCACTTGTAGTTTCTGAGATTTCGTGATGAGTGGGTTTTTGTCTACTCTTTTATATAATAAGAAGATACGACATTAAACCATGATAGCCTAAAAAAATACCTGGCCTATTGCTAGTGTACTCGAAAGCTTAAAGCTGCCTGCCTCAGAAAATACATTAAATATATACAAACACACGTCACATGAACTCAATTTAGACATCACGTGCGCAAGCCGTATAGACTGGAGGCGACGACAGTGTCTAGATCAAAGTGAATTACGAAAGGTTCGTGACTGAAAATAGCCCGTCATAGGCTCACTGTGCTAACCGATTACGTAAAACACGTAGGGAAAAAACGTCTAAATCTATGCATAGAACAGAAATAGTTTCACTCAGTGTTCCAGTCTCCTATTGATAGACAAATCGATAGTCTTTTAACTCGACCTGTTTTTGGACATTTTTTATGCCATACTGAATTGCTTTTGGGATTTTGTAAAAGTATACCTATATACCAAGATTATAGGATTATATCAGTGAAAAGAAATATACATTATGTATGTGCTGCTGCTCGAGTCAACTCGTGCGCGGGTGCTGCTTGGGGGGACTGGTCGGTCTATTCCACTTTGATCACCTGGGTGATATCACCTGGGTGATTAAAGTGGAACAATTTATTCCACTTTGATCACCTCGGAATTAAATCACCTGGGTGATTTGAGCTGGGTGATTTGAGTGGAATTAATTATTCCACTTTGATCACCTAGGAAACAAATCACCTGGGTGATTTGAGCTGGGTGATTTGAGTGGAATAAATTAGTGGACTTTGATCACCTAGGAAACAAATCACCTGGGTGATTTGAGCTGGGTGATTTGAGTGGAATAAATTAGTGGAATTTGATCACCTCGGAATCAAATCACCTGGGTGATTTGAGCTGGGTGATTTGAGTGGAATAAATTAGTGGACTTTGATCACCTCGGAATCAAATCACCTGGGTGAACAGTGGCGACTACTATTTTTATTTTTCATTTTGTGTCTTTAAATCACCTACATTTGTTAAACTTTATTTTTATCGGGAATTAACGATTCACGATTAACGATTAACGATTTCGGGGGTTTTTTATTATTAGTGTTAAGGAAATATTCTGTACCCATTGTGTACGTACCTGGGTCCAAGGTAAGCAACGTTGTAGGTACTGCAAAGGATGTTCTGCCATTACAAACACCAGGTGTCTACAAAATTAATTGCAGCTGTGGTAGCTCCTATATAGGCCAAACGAAGCGGACTATCGCAGAAAGGGTTAAGGAGCATATCACCGCTGTGAAGAACCGTCAGATTAGCAAGTCAGCGATTGCCGAGCATATACTTCAGTCGGATACAAATCACTGGATTGAGTTTCATCGCCCACAAGTCCTTTCCACCGATCGACACTTTTACTCTAGAGTTGTTCGTGAAGCGATTGAAATTAAAAAATATAAAAATTTCAACCGGGAAGATGGCTTTAAGTTATCAGCTACATGGGAACCAGTGATTAAAATGACAAAACCTCGCTATTTGCCGGCGGTTAAATATACAGATACTGTGAGTGTAGTGTGTAGTGGGCTTAACGTTACAAGTGAAAGAACGGGGGTAGACGAAGATATTTCTGCCTCCCGCACGGAGCCGTTTCGCTGAACCAGTCTGCTTGTGACCACGGCTGGTGTAACCCGGCCGAAACGTCAAGCTAAAATATAAGGTAAATCGCGTTAATTCCCGATAAAAATAAAGTTTAACAATGGAACGCGAAAGTCTAAAAGTATACACCTACATTTGGATTTACAAAATTCAATGTTTAAGCATCGGTACCTACTTTTTATAAGTTTATCCTCACTAGCTAACCCGCGCAGTTTCGCTTGCGGTTAATTAGTACTTATAGATTGTTTTATAGGTTTCAAGCAATCATTAGTAACGCATCCTGATGAAGGTTACCGTATAATCTTTCACCGACTTAAAAAAAGGAGGGGTCTCAATTCTGTCTATATATACATTTTTTTTTCATGTATGTTCGCGCATAACTGGCAATTATGAACCAATTTGTAAATTCTTACTACTTACAAATAAGTAGTAGTTTCTGAAAAAACAAGAATAGCGACTTAGAAAAAAATGGAGGAATGCCTAAAAGATGATGTTTTATCGCTTTTTAAGGATAACAATGGTTATAACTCTGGCAAATATTTACCAATTTCAATTATTCTTTTTTTATTCACAAGAAGGAACCACTGTAATGAATCTGTATAAATTTTATCACAACCGGATTAGAACTTCATGGAGATCCATGATTGATGTGTAGGAATTTATCTGGTAAAACTATAAAACTAATGTTCTCCAATACATTACTCTGACAAATATGAACCGATTTCGATGATTCTTTTTTTATTCGAGAGAGTAAACTACTATGATGATTCCAAGCAAATTTCATTACGACTGGATAAAGTGTTCCTGAAGAAATATGAATTATGGAAAAAACTATGTCGATGACAATGTGATAATCTACCTAGATAATTTTACTGTCTTCGATGGTTAAACACATCGATATAATATATAAACTAGATTTGGTGTCACGGTTCTAAAAGTGGTAGCGAGAAATGGCGCCCTTGTGTCGCTATTTCTTTACAAGCCACATCCTGACAAATTTATTTTTGCCGATAGGAGTGTCGCTACTGACTATATGAAAGTGTCAAACTACAAGTCATTATCATTCTAAAATCGTTAGTTCACGTTTCCGCCACCAGCACAGATAAGTTTGCAACCTCTGCGACTACATTTTAGATGTCATTTTGTTCGTGAATGTTTATCTAGTTTATATATTATATCGATGTTTTTAACCATCGAAGACGGTAAAATTATTTAGGTAGGTTATCACATTATCGTCGACATAGTTTTTTACATAATTCATATTTCTTCAGGAACAATTTATCCAGTCGTAATGAAATTTGCTTGGAATCATCATAGTAGTTTACTCTCTCGAATAAAAAAGAATCATCGAAATCAGTTCATATTTGTCAGAGTAATGTATTGGAGAACATCAGTTTTATAGTTTTTACCAGATAAATTCCTACACATCAATCATGGATCTCCATGAAGTTCTAATCCGGTTGTGATAAAATTTATACAGATTCATTACAGTGGTTCCTTCTTGTGAATAAAAAAAGAATAATTTTAATTGGTAAATATTTGCCAGAGTTATAACCATTGTTATCCTTAAAAAGCGATAAAACATCATCTTTTAGGCATTCCTCCATTTTTTTCTAAGTCGCTATTCTTGTTTTTTCAGAAACTACTACTTATTTGTAAGTAGTAAGAATTTACAAATTGGTTCATAATTGCCAGTTATGCGCGAACATACATGAAAAAAAAATGTATATATAGACGAATTGAGACCCCTCCTTTTTTTAAGTCGGTGAAAGATTATACGGTAACCTTCGTCAGGATGCGTTACTAATGATTGCTTGAAACCTATAAAACAATCTATAAGTACTAATTAACCGCAAGCGAAACTGCGCGGGTTAGCTAGTGAGGATAAACTTATAAAAAGTAGGTACCGATGCTTAAACATTGAATTTTGTAAATCCAAATGTAGGTGATTTAAAGACACAAAATGAAAAATAAAAATAGTAGTCGCCACTGTTCACCCAGGTGATTTGATTCCGAGTTGATCAAAGTCCACTAATTTATTCCACTCAAATCACCCAGCTCAAATCACCCAGGTGATTTGATTCCGAGGTGATCAAAGTCCACTAATTTATTCCACTCAAATCACCCAGCTCAAATCACCCAGGTGTATTGTTTCCTAGGTGATCAAAGTCCACTAATTTATTCCACTCAAATCACCCAGCTCAAATCACCCAGGTGATTTGTTTCCTAGGTGATCAAAGTGGAATAATTAATTCCACTCAAATCACCCAGCTCAAATCACCCAGGTGATTTGATTCCGAGGTGATCAAAGTGGAATAAATTGTTCCACTTTAATCACCCAGGTGATATCACCCAGGTGATCAAAGTGGAATAGACCGACTGGTCCGACTTCTATCCATTTGGCCTTTTAGTTTGTCGTAATTTATTGTTTTCTTCTTTTCTCCCTTGCTTTATGTTTCGAACGGCAGGACACAATATCGATGTCGATTCATTTGTAACAAAACAATGTTTAAAAAAAAGTGAAAAAATGACAAGCCCGCTGAGTTTCTTGCCGGATCTTCTCAGTTGAGGCCGCGTTGTGATCCGGTGGTAGCTTCTAAAAAATGACGATTCAAAAGTGCTAGCGTTAAGCCTATTTGAAATAAAGATTTTTGAGTTTTTTTTTGAGCTTTATGTATGTATTTTCGTAGCCTTTGGCGCAGTGCAAACCCGCTTGTTTTGCAATCTGGAGGTCACGGGTTCAAATCATACGGGGAACAACACCTTTTTCAAGTATTGCTTACTGGCTAGGGGAATGTAGGCCGATCACCTGATTGTCTACAAAGTATGATCCATGCGTCGGATGGGCATGTGAAAAGTCGATACTATGTGCCTAACCTCTCCTAAGTCGTGTTGGTCTTCCGTCTCATCGGATTCTGAGAGTTAATTAAAAGAGAGTGCCTTCATGTTGGTATTTCATCCCATCGGATTTTTAGAGTAGAGGAAAATAAAATGCCCTTGTGTCTACGCAAGCACTTATGCACTAAAATATCTCCCGCGTAGACGGCTGATCTTGTAACATGTTGGCCGCTGTGGTCGTATTAGTCGCGAGAACATTATAAAAATCCTCCTTTTTCTGAAGTCTAACCGATTTATGATCCCTTTATACCTAACCACACCGCACTAAAACCCACACAACTAACTTGTTAGTCTAAACTCGATTTTACAATTTTAGTGGTCGTCCCGCTCGCCCGTACCGCCTCGCCCGTCCCCTGGGATTAGTGTCAACTTCTTGGAAATTCCCGGAAACTTTTCGCGCAAACAGGAAAACTTTCCGATCTTGGCAGTTTGATCCGGAATGACATAACGAGAAGACGAATGGACGCGGCCGCTCAATAGGGGCTTTCGTTTCTGAGGTAAACCTCTATAGGTATTTATGTCATTTTCGATTAAATCTGCTGTCGTATCGGCATATAATATGGAGGGAAATGGACTCTCCAGAGGGATCTGCACCAGGTGCCACTCAGTGCCTTGCCATTGAGCCCGCCGCTGGAGGACGCTTTGTAGTTCCTCAAATACCGACACGATGCTTACGGAGACGAGGGTCGCAGCCCCCCATCGTCCTCCTCGGAGTCGCCGCCTTGCTCGATGGATGTCTAGGGCCCAAACTTCAAACGTCCAGTGACTCTGAAGGAGGGCTATTGCCTACGCTAAGAGAGACAGCTAGACTAAAAGGTTAATCTAATTATGTAAACAGCTCATTTGGGCAGAGCATTAAGGCTATTTTTTTAATAACCACTCAACGGCGAATGATTCCAATCCGTATCATGAAAACACGCGATATGAGCACGCGCGATATCGCGTCGTTGAATGGGCATGCAAAACGGTAGCTAGTCCACAGCGCAGCGGTGCATATTCTCCCCTGTAGTAATGAGTCGTCGATGCATTTACCGTCGACAAAACGAGACTATTTATCGTCAACGATAAACCAGTTTATAAAACAGTCTAAAGTTAAGACTAGTTTACAACGTTGATAGAAATTTAGTAGTCGAAAAGCAGTCGAAAAAAACAGTTGTTCGTTCAACGTTCTTATGTGGTGACAGTCCGACTACTAAACGATTTGCTTCTTCGTTTATAATTAGGACAGCTAAGGACTGGAACAGTTTATCTACGTCGGTTTTCCCGCCCGATTATAATGTGTGTCTTCAAGGCTAGAGTGAAGAGCCTTTGAATAAGCTAGTATGCTTCACCACCTTCGATTGCGTCGCCGCTTTCCATGCCAAAACCAGTTGTGTCAGTCTTCCATCATATTGAACTGTTAAGTACGGGAGAAAGTACCTGTGTTTGCGCAAGCTCTTTAGCACAATGATACCTATGTAGGTACTTTGATACCCATTGCGCAGTCGGCCGATCTTATAAGTCTATCAGAAATTGTTAAGATACAACTCTCTTGTTCTCTATCAGTAATTGTTAAGATATTTAAACATCTCTCTTGGTAATTGTTTTGTTCTTCAAAGGCGGATGCAGACGACACTGTCTATGCATAAGACGTTGATCGTATTAAGGCCCATTTAATCGAGGCCTAATTTGTTTGAGGACCGGCCTATTGCAATGTTCCGGGCGCGTTTCTAAGACCCCGAGTGCCGCTTTGAATTTCTTAATGGAAAATTTAAATGGCACTTTATATCCTGCGGCTCATTTATATATACAGCCCTTATACATATAAATGCATAAATACGTAAAAATACAATCTAACGATTCTGAGACGAACCACACGATCATTTGAGCCCAAACTAAGTAGAAGGCCAGGCAGCCTACAAGACAATAGATACACATACATACTGTTACAGCTCCAGACTTGTAAAAAATTATTTTATAGTGTTTTAATATAATGGCTCGAAAAATACTGCCGCACCTACAAATGTCAATTATAGTTAATTATCATTAAACCCTTTTTCGAAATCGGGATATTTCGGTACTCAGATCCAATTGAAACTAAATATCTCGTAATTAATAATGAAAAATAGTCATAAAAGGCTCTGAGCTTAGAAATAAATAGATTTAAAAAAATTACTTACCTATTTAATTATAATTAAAGTTAGTTGATGTTTGTAAATACGGTGGTAATTAGCTAAAATCCTCGTTATTCCTAGTCTAGTATTTGAGCCCCGAACCTTTAACCTTCAGTACGATTAAAGCCAGAAGTCCAATGAGTTTTGCATTATAATGAGCAAGCAATTATAATGAGCACTCGGGTCGGACTCCCTGCGCATCACAATAGGCAAGACCCCGGATCATTGCAAAAAGTTTCCTTCCTTTTTTCTTACTTGGAGTTAAATAAGAACATTTTTAATCCGTTTAATTTTAAATGCCTCTTCTTCGCACTTTGCCGGTTCCAAAATAATTTTGGAAATTGTTCACCCCATCAAGTTTTGTACTTTGTTTAAATGATAAGCCGCGTCTCCACCGGCCACACGGGCTCGTGCGGCAGCCTCGCGAGCCAAATGTGTGGTCTGTGCAGACGTGCCTCGGGATTTTGCGATCGCACGTGGCCTCGGGTGAGCGTGACTCGGGGTCGAGCCATCAACTGTGGGTAAACAGGATGCGCTAAAAGGTGCCTCGGTGTGCGGTATTCATCCGGTGTGGACGGCTTGCGAGCTAGCCTTTACGGAAAACAGCAGATATTAACGCGGACAGTTACGTTTCATCGCCTGATAGCTGGGCCTACCTCGTGAACCGCGGTCGCGAGCCAAAAACGTGCGACAGGTGGCGACGCAGCTATTGACGGTTGGATATTTTATATAATAGATTATATTACTTTTGAGAAATCAGCTGATCAGCCTGTATCAAACAAAACAAATTAAACATTCTATCAAATGTTGGGAACACTGGTTGGAAATGAAAAATAAAAAAGTCATAATTTTATAGAATCAAATTTTGTGTGTAATTCTTATACGTTTACTTATTCCACTATTATTAAATAACGGAACACGGAAAATTCTCCAAACCAGCATCAATGAAATCTCCGCAAAACAAAATTCACCAAAGTCCGCGTATCAAATCACGGGCCCTAATTTGTCGATATTTCGGCCCTCCCAAACAATCAGATTATTTATCTCTCCCACTGTGAGGTCTGACAGTGGGCGTTTTAATATCAATACTGGGACCTTTGATTTCCCCAAGGGTTATCGGAGTATCACGTAACTGCCCTCATCTTTGACGTCACGAACATTTCTGGACTGTAGCTTTGGGAATTGTTTGTGGACTGTGTGCATTGTCTCACTAATAGTTTGATCTGCTGTGTTTAATCAAGCAATGGTTGGATATATTTCACGAGCGATTTGGGTCGCTTATGACAGCGGTATAAAGTTTAAATTGGGATAATCTGCACATGCTCATAAAATATGCTGTCTAGTGTATATGCTATGTGATTTTTAGGGGTCCTCATATATTAGTTTTTACAGTCCCTTAATTTAATAAACCAGCAGTGCATCAGCCGAGATACGTCCACTGCTGAACAGAGGCCTCTCCTTAGAAGGGAGGGGTTGCCATAATTCCCACGCTTAGCAGGCGACTTGGGGATCGCATTATAGGTGGTAGGTAATTAAATAGAAAGACGCTGCTGCCCTTTTTATCTGTCTTTAGTCACCTCTTGTCAAACGGGAGGATTACATTTTAAATATTGAATGAAAAAAACAATAAATGAACAAATTTCTCAAAATATTAGTTAAACAAAAACAGAAGCCATCCAAAGGGCATTTGAAAGTCAATAAAATTATCATGAATCAGGAACAACTCGTATATAAACAGTGTCATTATAATCCACGCTGATATCAAACGGTGGATCGCTCGGAACTTAATTAACAGCCAATTATTAGCATTATCTTGTCACTTCGTTTAATTGGCAACGAAATGATGCGAAAAGTTAGGGCTACCACTGAATTAAAATTCAGGAAATCTTTAGAAAGCAAACTTGTGATGAGAATGATATCCAATCGTGATCATTCGTAAACATAAGAAATAATATCAGGCCCATGAGTGTTCGGTAGGCCCGTCAATCATATAATAATTCCAGGCCTTGTTTATTTCCATCTCCTCCCGTTGCCGTAAGTGGCGACTAAGGGTAGGGACAAGAAGACGGGCAGCAGCGTCTTTCTATTAGATTCATATCACCTATACTGCGATCCTCAAGCCGCCCGCCAAGTGTGGGATTATGGCAACCCCTCCCTTCTTAGGGGGAGGCCTTTGTTCAGCATTGGACGTCTCGGATGCTGATGATTGGGCACGGGCCTCCCCTCAAATGAGGGGCCGTAAGCCATAGTCCAATCATATATTATTATGTAGGTATTTTGTAAGTTTCAAAGATTCGGAAATCGACACACAGATAAATATCTAAAATAAAAGAAAGTCTTGTAATTAATTTAATCTTACGGAATATATCGCGGTATATTTTAGGTTTCCTTCCATTTTATATTCCGTATGATTCTATTAATTACAATGTAGGGTAAATATGGGATAGTTGCCCTAGGGGTATAGTTGCCTCGATTATAATTTCTCTAGTTTGGCGGATGATCACATGTTATTTTATTTATCTTTCGAGAGACTGTAGACTCTACAGTCTACACCGCCAAACTAGAGAAATTACAATCGAGGCAACTATACCCCTAGGGCAACTATCCCACATTTACCCTATGTATAGTATTCGCGTTAATAAAAGACCACATTAATAGAAAGTAGGACAAAAAATACGAAAAAAAATTAGAAACCTACTTTTTGAAGTCGGTTAAAAAACAAAAAAAAAAAAAGGAAAAAAGAACAGTACAAAAGAAATATAACAACAAACGTGAATTTACTGGCTGCTTTGCTGTCTTAAAAACATTTTGATCATACTTAATAAGTTACTTTTCAGACAAATTAGTAACTCTTCTCCGTAGAAACTCAAGTTGAAAATCATCAGAGCCGCGGTGAAACTTCAGTTAAAGAAAAACATTTACCTTGTAATAGTGAAGTTATTGTTTACACCGGTGGGGGAGCTGCAAACGGTATTCCGCGGCAGAGTTTATACAGTGAATCAATTAGTACGATTGTCGGACTCCCTGAATTATTACTTTGTCCCTATTAATATTAATGTTCGCTTGATCAATTTGTTTTGAACAAGGTTGTTTATACTTAGACATATGTTTTATCGGAGGAATAATGTCCACCTGGAAGGTATGACCTCAGCGCCCACTCTTATCACATAATCAGTCATCAACGTGGGAGATATAGTGAACAAGTGGGAAATAGACCAATGGATTGACCAATCTAAAACTGTGTTATTATAGTACAGAGTTATAAACTCTGTATATGTAAAAATATCAATATTAACAACTGATTTGGTGATTTATTTGCTATGTGTGATTGCTTTGATCATGCGGATCAATTCCCAGCTAACAAAATAAGTTTTATTTTGTTTTTCTATCAGAAAATTTAAATGGTAACCTAGGTTTTGCACTGGACCTTACGTAGTTGGTGAAGACTGTTAAAATCCCCTTCTTTGTGAAGCGGTATTTACACGATCTTAATTATATCCTGTAAAACGAACTAGACGTTTTTACTATTAACTAAGAGATCTCCGTGCAGTACTAGCAGCTAAACTAAATGAGATCTTCAACGTAACTGCAAGACGGACAAATAAATGCAAGAGCATTAAGTTTAAAAGTCCTTTAGGAAAGAACAAGCAACATTGTGGCACAAATTCGCATGTTTATCGTCTTATTTGTTTTTAATTTAACTTAGTTATGAGACAAGCAGGACATTGGCCTGATGGATAGCGATACAAGCTGCTCATCACCCACTTGTAACAAAATCTAGCTACAGTTCCATATTTCTTTAAATATTTTCAAGCAAATTGAAAAACATGGTGAATTAAGTATGTAATTTATTTGGGTTCAGAAACTTTAAATACGTAATTTATTCATTTTAAACTGAGAGCAATGTAACTTGCTTGAGTAATTCATATAATTAATACGAATGACACTTTACTAGGCCCCCTATAAATCTTTTTATCTTAGAATATATGTTTAATACTAGCTGACCCGCGCAGCTCCACGCGCGCTTTTATTACATTTTGCTCCCCTTTTCTCCCTCCTGCCTAGATTTATCTCTCTCCATCTCTCTCTCTTATAAAAAAAATCTAATTATATGCTCTTTCTCTCCTCTCTCTTTCCCCCTCCCGCTTCGGTTTCCGTCACACTCTCCATCATCCTCTCCCTGTTGTCCCCTCTCTGAACCTTCTCCCCTGCTCTCTTTTACGAACTTGCTCCTTTTCACTCCCCTCTTACTCCACCTAACTCCCCCGATCCCTCACCACATCACCCCCTCCTCGAATCCCCTGCTCTCTTTTACGAACTTGCTCCTTTTCACTCCCCCCTTACTCCACCTATCTCCCCCGATCCCTCACCACATCACCCCCTCCTCGAATCCCCTCTCCCTCTTTCTCCTCTCTTGCACCCTCCTCTCGTTCTATATATCCTCGTCAACCATGGTATCAGCGGCATTAAATACACTTTATGACCTATTCTCAGACCTCCCCGATATGCACACAAAATTTCATACATATCGGTTCACCCATCTATTTGATGACCTTTTCTTATGTTGCTTAACTTAACCTAGTGGCATGAAATATACTTTACGGCCTATTTTCAGACCTACCCGATATGCACACAAAATTTCATACAAATCGGTTCACCCATCTATTTAATGACCTTGCCTTATGTTGCTTAACCTTAACCTAGCGGTATGAAATATCCTGTATGACCTATTCTCAGACCTACCCGATATGCATACTTTCATACAAATCGGTTCACCCATCTGTTTAATGACCTTACCTAACGTTGCTTAACCTTAACCTACCGGGATAAAAAGTATCCTATGTGCGTTTCCTGGTTCTAACCCACCAATCTTCAGCCGAATCGGTTAGGCCGTTCTTGAGTTATAAATAGTGTAACTAACACGACTTTTCTTTTATATAAATAGACTAGCTGACCCGGCAAACGTTGTTTTGCCATAAAATAAAATAAAAATTTTTGGGGATGAAAAATAGATGTTGGCCGATTCTCATAGATACCGGATAAGCACAAAAAATTTCATCAAAATCGGTCAAGCCGTTTCGGAGGAGTATGGCAACGAAAACTGTGACACGAGAATTTTATATATTAGAAGATTAAAGTTCTATAGTGATTGTATGTTCAATTTCACCGATAGATGGCGCTGTTCATAATGTAAATCACGCTAACACCGTAAATTACTGTCTAATGATATTCGTTAATGTAAGATTTAAGTTTTTCCGCATCTTTTATTGTTGCGACTGTAATACCATACCTATACACAACCTGGACTTGGGGAGTTTCATTAAAATTTCATGAAACAAATTTACAGATTTTAACTTTCAAAGATATGTCATATTGCTATCAGCAAAGTACTTAGAACAATACAGAAAGCTTAATGAAAATGTCCTGGGTGTACCGGACCGACTTACCCCTAACAAAAATTGACACTTCGCCACTGCCATATCTTATGCAAACTAAATGTCTGCTCAGTCCCTATTGTATATAGCGTAATAATACATATCTTAATGATTAACTGATCAGTCTATAATTACCCTATTCAAATACAAATGAAATTACGTGGTAATATGTGCAATTAATGTTTCACTGCTTAGCCCCTATGAAACATAGCGTGATGTTTTATATACCAATTTATACCCCTACTTCTACACAACACATCAGTGAAAGTCTTATCAAAATCCATCCACGGGTTTTCAAATGATACCTGGACAAACAGAACGACAGACAGACAGACAGACAGACAGACAATAATTTAAAAAAAAATTGTTTTGGTCTCTATGTCCATTGTATAGTATCCCCACATAGAAATTTTGGAAAAATATTCAATGTACAGAAAAAGTGCTCTTTGAGTTTTATTATAGTACTAGCTGACCCGCGCAGCTCCACCCGCGCTTTAATTACATTTTGCTCCCCTTTTCTCCCTACTCCCTTGATTTATCTCTCTCCATCTCTCTCTCTTATAATAAAAATCTAATTCTATGCTATTTCTCTCCCCTCCCGCTTCGGTCCCCGTCACACTTCCCCTCTTCCTCTGCTCGTTGTCCTCTCTGAACCCTCTCCCTCCTCTCTCTTCTCCCAACTTGCTCCCTCTCACTCCCCCCCCCCTTGCTCCACCTAACTCCTCCGATCACTCACTCCATCACCCTCCCCTCTCCCTCTCTTGCACCCTCCTCTCGTTCTATATACTTCTACTACGTATCAGCGGCATAAAATATACTTTATAACCTATTATCAGACCTACCCGCAAAATTTCATACATATCGGTTCACCCGACTCCTGCACGTAACTCAGAGGTTCTCAGATTTTGTTGTGCAAGTTCTCCCATACGACGTATTCTTGCTGCCCGTGCTTGAGAACTATGTTTAGAAAGTTGAGACCTGGCTCTCTTAGGCATTTTCAAATGTTTAAGAAAATGCTAACAGCGTGTAATATTCTAGCGCTGAAAAGAACTGTTGTTTAGCCCTGAAAAGAACTGTTGTTTAGCCCTGAAAATAACTGTTGTTTAGCTCTGAAAAGAACTGTTGGTTAGCCCTGAAAAGAACTGTTGGTTACCCCTGAAAAAATCTGTTGGTTAGCCCTGAAAAGAACTGTTGATTAGCTCTGAGAAGAACTTTTGCGTAGGTGTAGTTTTAAGGGGGTAACATGCGCCAATGACCTTGAGAATCTGGCCGCTCCGACCGAGAGTTGTTATCGTAGAGGGCGCTACCAGCAAATATGAATAATTACATTTGAAAAATCATAGACTAAAAATATGCAGATGTGTCGAATGGAGTTTTGTTAATTTTGCCTATTCCGTTATAGAATGAAATGATGCAGTTTAATAGCGATACCTAACCCACTGTTTTATATCTTGATTTATACCTTGACGTGCCACCTAATTACAATCTGACAACCCAACCACTTACAATGGTAACGTAGTTGACGTGTTGCATCAGGATACGGATTATTGCATTTCATATTCCAAACTTCTTTCATATTCAAAATCTGTATTCTACGCAAATAAATGATTCTTATTCTTATTCATATCAAAGTTTCAGTCCGTCTATTATAGAATGGTCAATGCCTGACTAGTGAGACTTATACATACTTCTATTCTATTGTTGGTGGTTATTAGGTCCGGTTACAACCGGAACGCACTTCGACCAAGCTGAATACATTGTGCCTGCCATTCGGAATCCATATACCATATACATTCGTACTACTTATAACTTACAATCACAGCGGATTTTTGTGTGTCTGAAGTTAGGGTTGACGAACCATTGCGCAAGTACAGTTGTGAGTTCTGAATACATAAACATAAAAATAGCTACTGTGCAGCGTCTTGCCGTGATTACTGTAAGCGTACTTGAAATGAAACTATGCACAAAGTTCTAAGGTTTCTATTCTGCAAGTCAAAATGAAAGCGTTTAACAGAGCCTTCAAAATATAGTTTTTTTTTCTTAAAAAGGGACCTTTTTAACATATTTCCTAAATTAGTTCCATATTCTCTAACCAATAAACATCCATCTGATGTTTGAGCTTTTCGATCTCTGGAAAAATGAACTGAAACCAAATTGATGATTGATTGCGATGTTCGAGTATGACAAAGAGAGTGACTTAAGATGCTGCAATGCATGCCAGTAGCCCTGATGAGATGCTAGCGGTATTATTAAAGAAGCGTGTAACTGTAATGTTCCTTTTCTAATTCGTATATTCTCTTTAAGAGCGGCACAAGTACCCGAATCTTGGAAGCTTGCTAGCTTCCAACCTTACTCAAGACCAGATACCCAACGTTGACCCAAGTCGTGCAGACCCAAAAATCATAAATTATTTTTATTACGACCATTAGTTCCGTGATAAGAATAATAGCGCACCCATCCATCTCCTCCCGTTGGGTGTCCGTAAAAGGCAACTAAGGAAAAACAAGAAGACGAGCAGCAGCATCTTTTTATTGGATTACCTACCACCTATCTCCGATCAGCAACCGCCTGCCAGGCGTGGGGATTATGGCAACCCCTCCCCTCTAAGGGAGAGAGCGCCTTTTTTCAACAGTGGACGTTTCGGCTGCTGATGATGATGATGAGTTCCGTGATCGACTCCGTAATGGTCATCGAACTGAAACTATGATAAGATACTTAACTTTTTCCATAACTGAGTACAGGTAAAAACGACCCAGACCCAAGACAAACAGATCACGCACATGAATGTTTGTCCGGTGTGGGAATCGACCCCAAGACCTTAAGGTCAGCGGCCAGGGTAGCAAACTACAAAATCAACGGACCTATGTTGTTATTCAATATACGTGGCTGCCAAAGGAATCCGTAGCACTGTTTGTTTGAACGCACGAATTCAGTAATAGTCTTTTTTAGTGTAACGTCATATTATATACTATCACGGACATGAACGCTATACTATTTTTCAATCAAAATAGTTTTTGATTGAAAACTGATATAGCGTTCGTGTCCGCGGGCGACGACGACGTTCCGGGCGCTTACCCCGCCCGCATGTATTTTGGGCTGGCACGTGCAAGCGATTGTCGTCCTAAAGGTGATACACCGTTCGTGACCGCGAAAGTACGTAACGTAACTTCATCTTGAGTTCTGTACCCATCGCGGGGTTTGAACTACGCGGAGCATTTGACATTTTATTTTATTTATTCTTTAGCACACTTAGATATTTAATTTACATTGATTCTAATAAGCAATCTGGTTTTAGAGTAAGTAACATTTTAACGCGGTGGTATTTTTTCTCGTGCCTGCCAACAACACCAACAGTTTATTGTTACGCAACTTAGTTAAGTAACAAGGTATTACCTGATAGTAATCGAAGCACCCACCCATAGAAAAGTCTCTTCCTGTCCCTGTCATCCAAAACTATAATTATAGCCTTTTGGTCCGATAGTTTCTTTGCCAGCTACAGTGACCTTCTACTTATGTTACATAGCGGAAGAAATCTAAGATTAAAGTGGCGCCACCTAGATAGCACACGAGTACCCTTCCAACTTAACCATCCAGATGTCTCAAAAGACGAGCAAGTGTCCAATGCAACTGTCCGTAGGTAAGCGTGTCGCTCACCACCAAGCCAACCACCCAGGTACTCGACTCGTTGCTAAGTTGTAAAAACCAACATGATAGTAATAATAACACCGTTCATGTTTTTGACAAAAAAAAATCATAATGTAAAGGATATCGTAATGTATGTCATTTTCATTTTGTCGACCTACACCTTAGAGGAGATACCACTGGAGATAACATGCCAAATTTTGTTCATATGGTCAGGTCATTCTTTATTTGTGTGCGTATCTTTTGTTGTTTTTGTTGTACACAGTATTAAATACGATTTCAATTAGTAAGATCTTATATGACTCTGATACGCTTTAAAAGTTAGGCATAATACTTGGCAACGATACTTTCGCATATTCTATGATGAACCAAAAATATGGTATTACTATAAAAATATGTTTATTAAATATAGAAGTATAGAATTCATTTGAAATGATTTATAATGTTATAATTATACCATATGTAACATATCTTAATTAAAAACATGTTCAAAATCATTTAAATTAAATTCGTCTTGTCAATAAAAATTCGAGCACGTCCACCCTCCATAACAGTCCACGAAAGACTGGTGCAATATAGTGTATTATCTATGGACTGGTGGAAGGCGATCGCGGGGGCGCTGCAAGGGGAAATGCATCTCGTACGTGGTTTTTCTATAATTTCTTGTAAAACATGAATGAAATTAAGAAATGTAATCAATACAAATTGTAGAATAGGTTATTATGCTTTTTATAGTCCAAGTTTGACGTCTATCCGATGAACGGATATTGAACGCTAACACAATTCATATCCAACGTAGTACATTTTTTAAATACATATTGCTTGAAAACATTATATTTAATCCAATATCTAATCAATAAAACTGTTTGCTGAAGATCTGAGGTATAAGTACATATAATTTTCATAGCCAATGCAATAGCGGATTGATCCATCGAACTCTTTAAACTAAGGCTATTTTTGCAATTTTACCGTTGTTACCCCCTTAAGAAAGAAATCTAAAAAAAATCGAGAGGGAGCCGACCTCGCGTCTGAGCCGCGCGGGTACCTTACTCATAGATCTAAACTCCCCTCCCGCATGCGCACCCCCGCCTTGGTGACGCTCACTTCGCAACGGGCCGTGCAGCAGAAATCGTAATATTTTAATTTGGCAATAACTTCAAAACGAAATGTCCAATTTTAATCATTCAAAGACCAAATATTATCTCCATAAATTGTACTTAATGATGAAATAATTTATTTTGATAAGGATTAATAGCATGAGTAAAATAAATGCGTTTAAATGTAGTCCAAACAAAATTCAAGATTTTTAAATAAAAAAATGGTTGTTGGGCCTCGACATAGACAGTGTCCCACGGACTTTTTTGTAGATATTTATAAGATCTACAATTAATTAGAAGATTTTATGGTTCTATCTTTTATAGTTTAGGCAGCGTACTATTATCCGGGATCCGGCGAAAGTCTTTTTAAAAAACAAATTATTTGGTAGCTAAAAGTAATTTATTGATTAATTAAATAGACACAGTGTAAATATTAGATTTAGGATTTAGAATTATAATAATGATTTAGTATTAATTAGAAATAGTAGTTTGAGTTTGGTCCGACCCGCATCGGAGCTATGAACCGACTGACTGGCTGGCCGCCCGGCCGAGCTACCGTGACGGTCTATGCTTGAAGCTGCTGATGCTGCAGAACAGTCTCATGGTTGCAGATGCCTCAGCGCTTCTACTAACATGGCCAGGGTATAACAACCCCCCGCCGAAAACTGAAATTCGGGGAAAATGCCGAAATTCAGGAAGTTTACAAGATCTCTCTTAAACGAGGCATAGGTATTGGCGATTCAGAGTCTTCTGGATTGGCAGGATTATCTGCGATGCGAGTCGGTTCTACAGATATAGAAGACATAGTAATGTTACGTTTTTTCTTATAACTACGTATTAGTTTATAACATTTATACACGATGTAGGAAATAACAATTATTGAAATTAGTATAGTAATTGTAAAATGGTGTGTCCCATATTTCGCGAGAACAGATTCTTGATTTATAATTTTATCTAAGTTTGATATTAACTTGTTATTATGGTTACTTAACGTTAAATCATCCAAGTCGATGTTTTGTAGCGATACAGGGGACAGCTGTTTACTATCTAAGTTATCTAACTTACAACAAGAGTCATTGATAATGCTAAAATCTAGACTAGGAACAGGGATACTTATATTTATGTAAACACTAGAAGATATGAGTCTTGTATTCTTTGTGTAAATCGTGCACTGTTCCGGAACATGTAATAGTCCAGTTCCGGATATCACTATTTCACGTAGTTCTGAAAGTTCACAGTCTACTGAAATCTTGTTCGCGCGAGATTGAACAAAAATCCACTGATTGTTCTTGATGGGTTTCCAAATGTCTAATTCACCAACAATTGTCTTAGTTTTGCACTGCACAGGGATAGCACTGATTGTTTTCGTTAGCAGTTCGCTTTCACAAGTAGAGTGGCCACTGGTCAATAAAAGTGTGGATATTTTGCACAGGACGAACTCAGAGTACACGGTTTTACATTTATTTAAAGTATTAATATTAAAGAAGCTTAACTTATCTTTAGAAATAGCAGTATACATACTTGAAGGCTGGATCAGACTAAAAGTGTTTAGTCTTCCAGACCCGTGAGGAGTTGGCAGAGCTAGATTATGATACAGATTAAATTCATCATTAGTGACTAAAGGGACTTGTAAGACAAATACAAGTCTATTATTAAAATAGAAACATGCTACATTCGATATAATTAAAATTAAATGAACATTGTCCAGGGTCACAGTGATTGGAATCCCCGTGTCTCGAGGAAGTAACCTATCGTTATTTATTAATTCCTGGTATAGCTGAGTCGGAGTGATTATGTTCGGATGTAGGATGTTTTGGCTACTGAGCATAATGGCGTTGATTAAGTCCTCCAGTTGGAACGACAGCGCAAGTAACGAACTCTCAAGGTTTGTTAGTATGGAGTGGACTTTTGTTTCTAAGATTAAATTATTTGATAATTCAGTTAAGTTATTTAATTTATTTATAATTTTGTCCACGGCTTGATTTAAGATTTCTTCGTTAATTTTTTACTTATTTATAGATTCATTATAGGCCTTGAACGTAGAAGTAGTAACTAATATATTTTCTTTCATTAATTCCGCGAGCTTCTTTTCATTATTTTGAAGAGATTGTATGGCGGCGTCGTATTTTAACGCGTCGTCTTCGTCTAACGTGCCGAAAATGTGTTTAAATGCGGTGCCTATGCCGCCGAACCAGGCAGATCGCCTGTTCCGTTTTGATATTAAATGAGATATAGAAGAATATTCACGTTCGATATCATTGTATCGAGTGGTGAATGGAGCTAGAATATTTTGACACTGGTCATTATTCGATTGTTGACATATAGTTCCTACTCTAACTAAGATTTCGTGAAGATTAGTAAGGTGAGTTTGTACATATGTAATATCTATGTGACTAACTATATTTAATTCGCCTTTAATTATTTTCAGCTTTCCTATGGCGTCGAAATATATTCCAGAAGTAGAAGGAAGTGGCTCGATATATTCCGCTTGCGCATTCGTCGAAGCGCTGAAATAGAAAGATTTTAAGATGAAATAGGATTTTAATAGGAAATAGAATGAATGTTGAATGAGTCCAGAATGATATACAATGGATATAGAATGAATATAGAATGGGATTGAATGATATAGAATGGATATAGAATTATTTAGAAGGATATAGAATGGATACAGAGTGATATAGAATAATTTAGAATGATATAGGATTGATATAGAATGATTTAGGAGGATATGGGAATAACTTATATTGAAATAGAATTTCAGTAAAACCTAATCTATGTAAACCTAATTTACCTAAACCTAACTTATTTACCTAATTTACTTAACCTACCTTATTTACCTAATACCTATAATAAAACTTATCTACAAAACTTACTATTCTATTTGATTGACTGGGCTGTGACGCTACTGCGGGCTTAAATTGATCAAAGTGGTGCGTCACATGCCGTCTATTAATGAGGAGTGTGGCTGTGTTATTATTATTAACTCTAATGATTTTGTATGGACCTTTCCACAAGGGTGATAATGCTTTTCTGAGCCGAAGATGATTTTTGAGATAGACGTAATCTCCGGCTTTATATTTCGGTGGTGATCTAGTATGGGAGTCGTAATAGGTTTTAGAAGATTCTTTTGATCTTAAGATATTTTCAATCGCCTTATCTCTGGTGTACTTGAGCTTATGTTGTAATTTTTTAATATAATCGGAGTATGTTGTGTTAGGGCTACTTTCATATACAGAATTTGGAATAAAGGGTTTTTGCCCGAAGACTAACTCATATGGAGTGAATTTAGTAGTTGAATGAGTCGCAGTATTATAAGCTAGTATTGCTGTGTATACATAGGTAGCCCAGTTATCTTGATTTTCGTTGATGAAAGACTTAAGGTACTCTTTAAGTGTGGAATGACTACGTTCTAGGGCTCCTTGAGTCTGAGGATGGTAAGGCGATGACCACAACTGTTTTATTTTTAGGAATTTGCATGTATTCTTGAAGAGTTCTGAAGTAAAGTTTGTACCTTGGTCAGTTAAGATAGATTTTGGTATACCAAAGAGAGAGATAAAATGAATGAGACAATCACTAGATTCTTCAGCAGTAGTGCTGCGTAGAGGATAGGCAACAGAGTATTTAGTGAGGTCATCTTGAAGGGTTAGGATATATTTTAGGTTCGCAGGGCCAGATTCTGGTAAGGGACCAACAATATCAAGGGCAACTCTCTGGAATGGAGTAGTAGATGTGGTAGTGATTTCCATAGGGGCTCTGTGTATTTGTCTTAGAGCTTTGTTCTCCTGACACTGTCTGCACTTCTTGACATATTCCTCTATGTCACCTCTCATGCCTTTCCAATAGTACTGTTCTCGGACCCTGCTGTACATACGGTTCGAGCCTAAATGTCCGGCGATAGGGATGTCGTGATTTTCGCGTAGGATTTTGGGGATTTCGCTCAAGGTGGGATAAATCGTTTTATTTAGGTATATATGGATTTGGATACTGGTATTGTGGAATAGATGTGTAAGGATATTGTAAATTTTGGTATAGGAGTGTTGGTCGAAGGGATTTTTGAAGTCGGAAATAGCAATGTCTGTCGGTCGTTCGGATTGTAGAATTTCGTCACGTATTTTCCTCAGCGTATAGTAAATGTCGGGATAGTAGGATTCATCGAAATGGTGAACTTTAGTGAAAATGAAGTAGACAGTTTTATTCTCGAATTTAGTTTTCAGGAAGGAGTGCAGTTCTTTTTCAGAGTTTAGGATTTCGTCTTTATTGGCAGTATCTAGGATTTCGGAGATATAAGGATTAGATTCATCTAGGTCTATTGACGTCGGAATTAGGATGATTTTGCAATGAGATTTTAGTAGATTTTCGTTGTGTTCTTGTAACTTCGTATTAGGAGTAAATTCTTTCTTAGCTATTCTTTTCAGGAATTTGGGATAGTCATCGTTGGTTAAGTCTAATTGTGAGTTCGAGTCGGTTGGAGATGGGATTTCTAGGTTTTCGAGGTCAAGATTGAGGTCAGCACTTTTAGGACTAAGGTCTATTGGTCCGAGGTCAACGAGGTCGGATAGGTCTGTTTGTTCGTTGTCACTTAATGGATTTGGTAGGATTTCTGGATTTGGTAGGATTTTTGGATTTGGTAGGGTTTTTGGATTTGATTTGGAAGTTGTAGGTTGATTTAGTAGGTCTTCGTTGTCGAACGAGAATGGAATATGAGATGGTAGTTCTAGAAGTGGGTCTAACAGAGGGTTGTCGAATTCTTCTTCGTCGATATTTGGTAAGAGAGAGTTAGGAGATGGTAGGGATTTCTTTCCGATAGGATTGACGGGAAATCGAGATAGGGCATCAGCGTTAGTGTTTGCTTTACCTTTCTTATGTACTATGTCGTACTCAAACTCCTCTAGTTTGAGTCGCCAGCGAACTAGTCTTGAACCAGGGTCTTTGCAGTTAAACAGCCATTGGAGAGGTTTGTGGTCTGTGACGATTGTGAAACGGTGTCCGTAGATATATGGGCGGAAAGCTTTAGTGCCGAATACAATAGCTAAACATTCTTTTTCCGTAACACTGTAGTTACATTCGGCCTTATTGAGTGTGCGAGAGGCGTAAGCGATTGGGCGGTCTTTTCCTATTTGACCTTGGGATAGAATTGCTGAAACAGCGAAGTTGGAAGCGTCACAAGTGAGTATGAAGGGTTTGGAAAAATCTGGATATGCTAGGACAGGTGAAGTAGTAAGTTTGTTTTGTAGGTTTTCGAAAGCGAGTTGTTGCTCGTTCTTCCAATTAAATGGAGTATCCTTTTTGAGGAGTGACGTTAAGGGTTTAGCAAGTTTAGAGAAATCAGGGATAAATCGTCTATAGTACGAGACGAGGCCTAGGAAGGATTTTATGTCTTTTGGACTTTTGGGTATTGGAAATTCAGTGATGGCTTTTATTTTTTCAGGGTTCGGTTTCACTCCGTCATTATTGATGACGTGTCCGAGATAGGCAACTTCCTTACGGAGAAATTCACACTTGTCTGGCTGAAGTTTAAGATTATAATTTCTGAGCCTATCGAATACAGCGGATAGATTTTGAATGTGAGCTGGAAGATCCGGGGAATAGACGACTATATCGTCGAGATAAACGAAACAGCGAGAACCTTGAAGGCCAGATAGGCATGTATTCATGAGTTTTTGAAATGTTGAAGGCGCATTTTTCAGGCCAAATGGCATTCTAGTGAATTGGAAATGACCCTGAGGTATAGAGAACGCAGTTTTGGGTGCGTCTTGCGCCGAAATAGGAATTTGGTGGAATCCTGAGGCTAGATCCAGTGTCGTAAAATATTGGCTCTTCCCTAACTGGTCTAATATTTCAGTGATCTGAGGAATGGGATATGTCTCTCCTATGGTAACATCGTTGAGTTTTCTATAATCAATGACAACTCTCCACTTCTTCTGACCGGAGGCGTCTAGTTTTTTGGGAACGACCCAAATAGGTGAGGACCAGGGAGAATTAGAAGGCTCGACTATATTTTGCTCTAACATTTTATTTATTTGATTTTCTACTTCTTTCTTATGGCATTCTGGGAATCTATAAGACTTTGTTTGGATAGGGACGTCAGTATTGGTTCTGATATTATGTTCCGTTGCAGTAGTATAAGTCAATTGATCATCTGGGAGGTGGAAAATATCAGAGTAATCGGAACAAACTTCTAGCAAGGCATTAGTTTCTTCGTAGTTTAAATGGGAGATTCTAAGTAATTTCAGTACTTCTTTAGTTCGAGCAGACGCATTAGGAGGAGTTTTAGAATTGGATAGAGACATACAAGATTGGATATTGAAAGGTTCTAGAGTTAGGTTGAGATTGGAATGAAGCAGTGCTGTTTCTTCTGATGTGTTTACAACTGTAATATTGATCCGTTTATTTTCCTTTACTTTGACAATGCTATTTGCTATTAAGAGGGATTCAGAGATATGTTGATCTAGAATAATTCCTTCTCGAATGTTTGGATTGCTAACTGTACACTCGATCACAGTTTCTGTGCGAGGGGGAATAGAATATAATGGTTCAGAGAAATTTAGTTTGATTGAGTCGTTGTCTATACGTAATACTTCTTGCGAATAATCTATTTGGCATCCTATGCTTTTTAAAAGGTCATTGCCAATTATACCATCATGACTTAAACTGATGTCTTCGACTAATCGAATTCGTGTTTATATGGTTTATTTGCCTTGTAGAAGATTTGCATTTTGAAACTACCTAGTGTTGGTGTAATATCATCTCCGGGATCGATGCCTTTAAGTGTTATTATTACGTCACTTAGTTCTGGGAGTGTTGACATAGAATTTAATTTTAATAGACTTACACAGGAACCAGTGTCTACTAGGAAGGATAGAGGCCGTTCAGCAACAGGAGTTTGGATCGTGACAGAAGGTAAGTATCTTTTCGATGTATTTTTATTTATTTCGAATATTCTAATATTTTCTTTTCTCTGTTTCAGGTTTTGTGGTGTTTGGAGATCAGCAATAGGAGATTGAAGATAAGGATTTGGAGTTAGAATATGCGTGTTTAATTTATTAGGTATGGTATTAGATGTAGAAGACATGTTAGGATTAGTGAATGTAGAGGATCTAGCATTGGGAACAGTGGACTCAGTGGACTCAGTGTTGGAAGCAGTGGAGACAGTGGGCATAGAGGACCTAGTATTGTAAACTGTGGATGTAGTATGAGGAGCAGTAGAAACAGTGGATCTAGTATTCGGAATAGCGAGTTGGATATTGGAAGAATCGGAACTAGAATAGGGAACAGTGTATCTATTATTGGAGACAGTGGATGCAGAGGATCTGGTATTGAAAACAGTGGAAGTAGTATTAGGAACATTGGAAGCAGTGGATCTAGTATTCGGGGTAGTGAATTGGATGTTGGAATAATTGAATCTAGAATAGGCATTGGATCTGGGATAAGGATTAGATTTAGAATAAGGAACAGTGAATCTATTATTGGAGACAGTGGATGCAGTGGATCTGGTATTGAAAACAGTGGAAGCAGTGGATCTAGTATTAGGAACAGTGGCTTTAGCATTTGGATAGTAGGATGTAGTGTATCTATTATCAGGAATAGGGTATCTAGTATTGGGAATAGTAGATGCAGAGGGCACAGTGGATCTAGTATTAAAAACAACGAATCCATTATTAGGAACAGTGGATTTAGTATTGGAAACAGTGGATACGGTGGGTCTAGTATTAAAAGTAGCAGGTTTGGCATTTGAAGCGACGGATGCGTAAGTTCTATCTTTTGATACGAAGGTTACAGTGGATGCAGTGGCTTTAGTATTAGAGACAGTGGGTTTAGAATTCGATACAGTGGATCTAGTATTGGATACAGTGGAATTAGTAGTGGATACAGTGGCTTTAGTATTTGATACAGTGGATTTACTATTGGATACAGTGAATCTAGGATTTGATGCAGTGGATACAGTGGATTTAGGGTGTGATACAGTGGATTTAGTATTTGATGCAGTGGATACAGCGGATTTAGGATATGATACAGTGGTTCTAGTATTGGATACAGTGAATCTAGGATTTGATGCAGTGGATACAGTGGATTTAGGATTTGATACAGTGGATTTAGTATTTGATGCAGTGGATACAGTGGATTTAGTATTTGATTCAGTGGATTTAGTATTGGATACAGTGGATTTAGTACGCGATGCAATAAATGCATATGAATTATTTTTTGATACAGTGGAATTAGAATTTGATGCAGAGGATACAGTGGTATCGGCTTTAGTATTATGCGCGTAATTTCCCGAGCGATACCGGTCGGGAAATCTTATTCGTTTAAATCATTATTATCGACTTCATCGATACCGATATCCTCCGGTTGATTGATATTGAAAACGCGGCGCGAAGGGTTTGTGTTAACCGGCGGATAGTTTTGACGGCCATAAGAGTTTGAAGTATTCGCATGATTTTTGCTGTTATTAAACTGACGCTTGCGGCAGTTGTCGATGGTATGCCCTATGTTTTTACAGTAGCGGCATACCATATCATTTGTATTAATATTTCTAGAAAAATCTGGGCGAAAGCCTTGAGGACCTGGAAAGCGACCAGGATGTGGTCTAAATTCGCGGCGTTGTGTGAATCGGGGCCTATTATCGAAGTGAGGCGTTACTGGGGCCCTTTTGTATATGCTAGATAGGATTTTCTCTTCCGCAACCGCGAAATTTACGGCAGAGTCTAACGAGATAGGATTTCTGCAGCGCACAATTTGGGAAAGCCGTGGTTGGAGCCCGGTTATAAACGTGTGGAGGGCAAGGTCCTCCATTGCCGCCACACGTCCCGATACCTCCATCTTCTTTTTAGAGGGGATGGAAATGTTTATCTCTGAAAGTAATTTGGCTAGACACGTTTCAATTTTAAGCGCAAATTGGTTCACCGATTCTGTGGAAGCTTGTCGTGTCTCCTGTAATTCGGAGAGTAAATAGGCGTAATGTTTTCTGTCCCCAAACTGTTGTTTGATGAAGTCTAGGAACTGCTCAAAATTCTCGAAGTCTTTGATGCTGCAAATTGTCTCAGCCCTGCCTTCCAACTGGCTGAGAATGTACTTAAATAGAATGGGTTTTTGTGACTTATTAGCCAGAGTGTAAGCACTCTGGCAATTGGTGATGAAAGGATTTAGCTTTTCTCTAGTCCCATCGAAGGGCTTGATAAATTTAAGTAAGACATTGAATTCTATGTTTACTTCGGATTCTTCGAACACAGGCATAGTCCTGGAGACACCAGGGGTTTCCTCCCTGTGATCTTGTTTGCTCATTTTGTCTTATGATTAGAATATAAAATTAGAAATATAAAACACACCTTAAGATTAGAAATATAAAAATAGAAATATAAAATTAGTAAGTAGAAGCCGACTCCATGATGTGTAACCGGCAACAATGTCCGTCGTCGGTTCCTAGAATTACGATAACGCACAGTACGAATGAGTCACTCACTATTAGATTTCACGAAATAGAAGTCTCTGAGTTCGATTCCTGGATTCTGAGTTCGATTAGCAAAATATCCACTTACTGGAACAGCACCATGGATATTAGCAGCAACATGGCACTTGCTGCTCGAAGACTCGGAGCACGCTGCTGTCAGGGCAGACCCGTGTATCTGAACGGGGTCTGCTGCCGATGGTGGGCACCCAGCCAAGGCGCACCAGCACTTTTAGTAAAATAGTCTATTCACCCACTAATGTGGTACACAGGGAACAGCGAAGTAAAAACACAGGGGCAGTTATTATGAGCTTATAGCAATACACTGCGCGGCACTGAGGAGTCACTGGCTCTCGTTTCTTTGCACTGGAAAACTGGCGAAAACTTTCGGAGACGTATTTGGGGCCAGGGAATTTCGGATCCCACCGCTGCCACCATTTATTATCCGGGATCCGGCGAAAGTCTTTTTAAAAAACAAATTATTTGGTAGCTAAAAGTAATTTATTGATTAATTAAATAGACACAGTGTAAATATTAGATTTAGGATTTAGAATTATAATAATGATTTAGTATTAATTAGAAATAGTAGTTTGAGTTTGGTCCGACCCGCATCGGAGCTATGAACCGACTGACTGGCTGGCCGCCCGGCCGAGCTACCGTGACGGTCTATGCTTGAAGCTGCTGATGCTGCAGAACAGTCTCATGGTTGCAGATGCCTCAGCGCTTCTACTAACATGGCCAGGGTATAACAGTACGCAAAATAAGTAACTTTTCTGGTTGATTTTTTACACCTTGTGTCCGAAAAAACCCAAATATCTTACGGAACCCTATTTTTTTTCAAAATAAAATTTAGCCTATGTTACTCGTAGATAATGTAGCTTTCGAATGGTGAAAGAATTTTTAAGAACGGTCCAGTAGTTTTTGAGCCTATTCATTACAACCAAACAAACAAAGTTTTCCTCTTTATAATATTAGTGTAGATAGTGTAGATAGAAGAAGATAAAAAGCTTTTGCGTCTGGTCTAGTGTTTTGGGGATGCGTATCATCAAGATCAGAATGGCGGAGACTAATCAAGAGTGGAATTTCTAAGCACGATGCGGCTTGGCTGGAGATGATTAAACAAAGGAAAGTTCGGAAATCTACCGCGCCACCTCCAAATTCTGTATTTGTGTGTGATAAGTGTTGTCGTGCAGCAATTGGTTTGTTTAGTCATAAACGCAGATGTCTCCAGACAACGGAGACAGGCGCTGCAACAAACATCTGTAAAGATGCTGTGGCCAATGATGATGATGACTTCCAAATTAATGTCGTACCTTTGGTCTTCCTTTAAGTTTTTCAATTGTTTACATGTGTTCTCTTGACCGATACAGCTGGTTACGAGGTCAGCCGATCGGATATATTAATTATAATATCCCACATACCAAGTGCTTGTGCACACACAGGTGCACTAAGAGTGACTGCGTTTTTAGTAGGTATTAGTAGTACCATATTTCAATGACATTTACGAAAAAAAAATTACTAAGTACCTAAATAATTTAAACAATAATTGATATTGAGTTCACAAATGCATGATAGAATACAATGAGATTCCGCCTTAAATACTAACGGACATTTCTCCCTCCACATTTTATGTCATTACAACAACCAATTCATAACACGTTACAATATTACCCTCCAGCTTGTTATTTTTAAAATACATCCCAAACTATTTTGAGTTGCCTAACCACAACATGTTCACAATTTTAAAACTACTTGCCACCGAACTTTAAATCTGTGATGTTAAAAATCATCATCATCATCATCATCATCACCAGCCGGAAGACGTCCACTGCTGAACATAGGCCTCCCCCTTCGAACGCCACAATGACCGACAGTTGGCTATTTGCATCCACCGGTTACCTGCGACGCGCACAATGTCGTCTGTCCATCTAGTGGGAGGCCTACCTACGCTGCGTCTTCCGGTTCGTGGTCGCCACTCGAGAACCTTTCTTCCCCAGCGGTTATCGGTTCGCCGAGCGATGTGGCCTGCCCATTGCCACTTCAACTTGCAGATTTTAAGAACTATGTCGGTGACCTTGGTTCTTCGGCGAATCTCCTCATTTCGGATTCTGTCGCGCAAAGAAACTCCGAGCTTAGCTATATAGCTATGCTCGGAGCTGATGATTATGATTACGAGTTATGGAGATCCATAGCTCGTTGTGTGACTCTGAGCTTATCTAAAAGGCCAACAGTTAGGGACCACGTCTCAGTACCATATGTCATCACTGGCAACACACACTGGTTAAAAACCTTCGTCTTTAGGCACTGCGGTATTTTGGACGAGAAGATTTCGCGTAGTTTCCCGAACGCTGCCCATCCGAGTTGGATTCTTCGGGCGACCTCTTTGTCGAAGTTGGACCGACCTACCTGGATAGTTTGTCCTAGGTATACATGGTATGTACATATGTTAAAAATAGAGTTTCACAATCACACTAACACTACTTACATTAACTAATAAATGTTGATTAAGTCTAGATGTAAGCCGTTATAGGATAGCTTGTATAAAATTCCGTGGTTTTTAATGCTATATTAAGCAAACATCATATTATATAAATATTTAAGTATTCTTTCAACGATAAATAAATGAAAAAATAAAAGATAAGTCTATATAATTAATTAATAATGAACATGATGATGAACAGCCTTCTTTTTATATAGAAGGTTTTATTTCAGTTAAACAAAATAAATAAAAATCCTACGGTCTATAATTCTGCGTGACCTGAACTATTCTACTTCATTTTCCATAAACCACCGATAAAATAGAACCTTTTGATAAGAACATTACATCACAATCTGTCTAGTAGTTTTGGAGACTTCTAAGCTTTGATTATATAGACAGACGGATATATAATCAAAGTTTATAAGATAATAATTACACAAAGTCATTAAAGGTTAAACTCATACATGTTTCCTTACAAACACAAGCTAAAAGGGAAAGCAAACAATAATACAAACAAAGATCCAACTAATAGTATTCTTAGTTTACTATGCATCGCTGCTAAAGCCAAGATTGCGCTTAAACTTTGAAGGCAGCCAGGGGATTACCATACGTGTCTTATCGTACACCTACGAACAATCCTCCTATTCCCGCTGCGTACAAAATTCAAGGGGAAATAAGGATAAGTGCCACGATGGCGGCGGAATAAATATTTCCACACTGCAACTGTGTAGACGCCGCTTTATGACTACGGTGACCATGATACCCGTGGAGATTAGTACAGGCACGAAATTGGCATTTAAAATTGATATTTGTTATAATTCTAAAATATCATTAAGTTTTGTCGGCGCTTCTACATATTTAGGGACCACTAAAGGGGCTGCAAGGGCGACAGAAGAAATCCGTAGCGAATGCCACTGCCACTAAGACCAAACGAGCCCAACTCGCCAATAGAGCGACATACATTACCTACGTTAAAACGATAAAAAAGAAGTTATTTTATATAAATTTACCTATTAAATCTGTAAATTGTAAAGAAGTAATTTTTTCCTGATGTTCACACCGAACAAGTAGTGAGTGAGTAGATAAGAGTGAGTAGGCTTTTAATAAGTAAGTGTGTTTTACATCATCGATTGCATTGACCAAAATGACCAAAAAAAGTGTTTTACAATATAAGAAAACATTTTCAGTACCTAAATATTTAATTTAAAAAAAGTTTAAAATAGTGTGCATTTTATTGTGCTTGGATAATTTAAAGGTTATAAAAAACGATGACTCGTCATCATTATAATATAGAACTTGATTGAAACTACGATGATAAATTATAGATATTGGTTAATGCTGTAACTGTACTGTATTGTGTACTCGTCTTTGTGGCAAAATGATTGATGGAAAATTATAAAGTTTTACTAGTATAATCTTATCATATAAGTAATAAATCTATGTAAATTATTCAAGCGATATTTCTGATGAATGAATTTGCAATATGAATATTTTCGCACGGTCATCATCTTGTGAGCTAGAAATTAAACGTCTGCATTTCGAATAATATTCCTGGTCTGGTGCTCGTAGGCTTTATTTATTAAATAAATAAAGTATGTATTTATTTTACAACTAGCAGACCCATGCAGCTCCGCCTGCGCTATTTTTACGTTAACTAAACTTTTAATAACAGACATTCGCATTGAAAACATAACCTCCTTTTGTATAGTCGGTTAAAAACTGGGACCCACTTTTTACTCTCCGAAGCACGGACCCGTTTAGTTCAAATGGCGTTAAACGGTCACCCATCTATTTAATGACCTTACCTAACGTTGCTTAACCCGATCGATTACACTTACCTTGATAATAACAACTCTCTATGAGTGTTCCCTTACTAATATTTATTATATTATAAAGAAAAAAATATAAAATTGGACCGAGCGTATAACCAAGTACCCATTTTGACTTTAATCCCCTCTCCCAAAAGAACCGTGATAGATTACGGGATAAAAAGTATCCTATGTCCTACCTCGTAGTAAGATCTCAAATCATGCCAAGTTTCATCTGAATCCATTTAGTAGTTTCGGCGTGATGCGCAGCCGTGATACAGATAGACAGACAGACAAAAATTAAAAAAAATTACATTTTCGACCTCAGTATCGGTTATAGAATGCCCTCCAAATATAATTTTCAAAATATCTTCAATGTACAGAATTGGACCTGTTACAGTTTTATTATAAGTATAGATATAGATCTTTGATTATATATACGTCTAGATAGAACGTTCGATGTTCAAACGTTTGACAATCTCAGGTACACCAACACATTAAATTGGTATACTTGGTTGTTTAGTATCACTTGAACTGTACCGATGGTTTGTGCTCGCAAAAAAAAAACATTATGCCGAATTGTGTAATCAAATCGTGAAAATATTAACTAAGTAAAAATAATAAAGATCCTAACTTAATTTTCCATTCATAAGGCTTAAGATTCTGTGAAGGATTATTATAAAAACTCGATTGTTTTTTACGACAATTTGTACATTGTCCGACTAGACTGGTGTTGCTAGGTAATAATGGGGAATATGTCTGGGGTAATTTTTCTTTTAACAAAAATGAATTCAATGAAACGTAATACGTATATAGTGACCAAAACATTAAATAAATCAATTAAAATAATTTTAATTTATTTTTTGATAAATTAATTACTTTTATATAGGTAAGTACTAACTTAGAAGTTTTATTAGGTTTATTAGGTCATGAGGCAAATAAGACGTTCACCTGATGGTAAGGGACACGCCATTTTATTTTATTGTATTTTATTGTATTTTATTGCATTTTATTTCATTTTATTGTATTTTATTGTACTTTATTGCATTTTATTGTGTTTTATTGTATTTTATTGTACTTTATTGTCTTTTATTGTATTATATCGTATTTTATTGTATTTTATCGTATTTTATCGTATTTTATCGTATTTTATCGTATTTCATCGTATTTCATCGTAGTTCATCGTAGTTCATCGTATTCCATTCTATTCCGTTCTGTTCCGTTCCGTTCCGTTCCGTTCCGTTCCGTTCCGTTCCGTTCCGTTCCGTTCTGTTCCGTTCCGTTCCGTTCCGTTCCGTTCCGTTCCGTTCCGTTCCGTTCCGTTCCGTTCCGTTCCGTTCCGTTCCGTTCCGTTCCGTTCCGTTCCGTTCCGTTCCGTTCCGTTCCGTTCCGTTCCGTTCCGTTCCGTTCCGTTCCGTTCCGTTCCGTTCCGTTCCGTTCCGTTCCGTTCCGTTCCGTTCCGTTCCGTTCCGTTCCGTTCCGTTCCGTTCCGTTCCGTTCCGTTCCGTTCTGTTCTGTTCTGTTCTGTTACAAGACTAACGTAACGATACAAGACTAATAGGTATCTAGACGTATATATGATCAAAGATATAGATACAGTATGGCGAAAAACTCAGTATGTATTAAAATGACGCCGCTTTTTTATTCGTATTTTTGTTTTGAAACATAGACTTAAAATTGATTACCAAAAAATGCATAAACATATTTAATCTATATTCCGTGTGTGGATTGTCCCAAGATATTATTATTATTATTATATTCGGTTCGGCGGTTCTTAATTTATCACATCTATACTTATAATAAAACTGTAACAGGTCCAATTCTGTACATTGAAGATATTTTGAAAATTATATTTGGAGGGCATTCTATAACCGATACTGAGGCCGAAAATGTAATTTTTTTAATTTTTGTCTGTCTGTCTGTCTGTCTGTCTGTCTGTCTGTCTGTCTGTATCACGGCTGAGCATCACGCCGAAACTACTGAATGGATTCAAATGAAACTTGGCATGATTTGAGATCTTACTACGAGGTAGGACATAGGATACTTTTTGTCCCGTAATCTAGCACGGTTCTTTTGGGAGAGGGGATTAAAGTCAAAACTGGTACTTGGTTATACGCTTGGTCCGATTTTTATCAATATTTCTATAAAATATAATAAATATTAGTAAGGGAACACTCATAGAGAGTTGTTATCAAGGTTTTGTAATCGATCGGGTTAAGCAACGTTAGGTAAGGTCATTAAATAGATGGGTGACCGTTTAACGCCATTTGAACTAAACGGGTCCGTGCTTCGGAGAGCAAGTAAAAAGTGGGTCCCAGTTTTTAACCGACTATAAAAAATGAGGTTATGTATTCGATGCGAATGTGTGTTATTCAAAGTTTAGTTAACGTAAAAATAGCGCAGGCGGAGCTGCGTGGGTCAGCTAGTTTTATATAAAATATCATTTAAAATTCAAATATCATTTTGTAATTGGGGATTTTGCTGTCAAATTGAACCTTTTTCAGAATTAAAACTTATTTTAGTGTGACAATAAAAGCATGTTGTTATGTCATTCATGCGGTTATTTCATTTTGGACGTGCTTTGAATAAAGCAAATTGTTAGCGATAATTATTGCTTTGTGTTTATATTTTTTGTTCAAAATATATAATATGAGCATGTACTTTTCTCAGTTTTTTAGTGAGCCGTCGGTGTTTCATATCGTTTACAGGCATATTTGTATTAAATTGTCAAAAGCATTTACACAAACGGTAAGTTTTGTACTATTGAAGTGAATAACATGTATGCATGTGTGTTCTTTTGATAAAACATAGTGTGTACCACTATTAATGTAGCAATTTGTTATTAATTTGATTTATATTTTTTTAATTGAAAGAAAAATGCCATTTTTGTTTGAATTAATGAATTTAATGTTCCAATTAAATGTTTTATTATTTCACTTTATACGTAGCGAAGCACGTACCGGGCCGCTTGTAGTTTATATAAACATAACAGCGACTGATGCCCGGTTTCTTGTTACATTATTTAATTATTTACAAAATAACATTTCTCCATTGTACTATAATCTAAATAATCTACTTGCTAAACTATACACTTGAAATATTTATTGAACCCTTACAATATTCATTATATTATAATATCATCATGAATATTTTAAATTTATTTCAATGAACAAACATATGTCCGAATTACGTTTCGTCTCGTTTTTTATATATATTTGCGCGAGCGACGAGCGGCCGCCGCCGGCCGACCGCACGCCATGTTGAGAAGGGGATTGATTCGAGACTCGGCCGTCGTAGTGCGTTTGTGCAATGCTACGTTCTTATCTATTTTATAAAACGAATTAGTACTATCTCGAAAGCTGATTAAATCTTGTCTAAGATAATAATACTCAAAAACTACTTGCAAGTATAGATTACTTGATGTGAAGTAAAACCCCGTAATATCGGGTTCTAGGGTTTTTATTCACCGCTGAAGACGTCCGCGAGACGTTGGTCCACTCCAGCCGCCATCATCGGTACGACACCGAGTCGTCTGCAGACCGTGACGTCGCCGTGTGGTGGAGATCACGTCACTGCCGCCGTCTTCCTTCGTCGCTGTGATCGTTAGGAGCGACGAAATACGGGTAGTGTTATTCTGTGCCATGATGTCAGTGCACAGACTATTAGGGTAAAGGACCCATGTACCCGAATCTTAGTTTTTTTTTTACATTTTATTCAGATTATATTTTAGTAAGTTTAACTTGTAGTTTTTTTATTTCTTACATACGCTCAGACGTAACAGTGGCGCCACAACGTGGTTTAGTTTTAGATTGCACTGACATTCATGCTGTAGCTAGCTTTCTTAGATGATTGTTGCATGGTTGATTTTGTAAAACGATATTTGTTTACATGCAAATAATGTGTTTTATATAAATTCAGAAAATAACTTACCTAATTATAGAACACATTATTTGATTCAATTTAAACTAAAAATTGTCTATCCATTGTTATTTCTAAAAAAACAATTTCGTTAAATTATTTTATTATGTAACGGAATGGGCAGTTTTTAATTACTTAATATGTCTTTGTATTGTGCTGTCTAATTACTGCTTTCATTGATCATTATTTTCATTGTGTAGTTTTTTTTTTTTTTTTATTTGCAATAGTTACCATTTTTTTTTCCTAGACTACAGTAGATCATTTATTGAGTGCACAACATACCAAATATCGGCCTATTGATATTCTAACCTTTTGATTGGTAACTACCGCAATGGCTAGGGAAATTAAATTTCTTTCTATGTACCGGTCTATATAAACAAGACAAACTGTTTGGATGTAATAATAATAGTGTTCAAAAACATAGGGATGACACTGGCTTCTGTAACACAGTTTTTACTAGCGCAGAAGTCAGGGAATTCTCATCATGGTGTACAACATTTATGAAATAAAGGAAATATTGTATTGTATTGTATTGTATTGTATTTCATTACAAAAGTCGGAACTATTATATGAAGTCGCCATTAGAGGTGAAGTTCCCGCTGACAATGTCGCAGACCTTAGGAAACAAATCATAAAACAAGTTCGCAGTCTCCCTTCAGAAGACATATTAGAGTCTCATCTTGAACCAGCAGAAGATATTAAAGCTACTAAGAGCAGTTTACAAAAGCTCAAGAATAATATAACTAGTATTAAAACCAAATTTGATAAAAATTTACACTCCAGATTGTTAAACCTTTCTCACCATATATATCATCGTCTCGCGAGAGTTCAGCCTGTGACTCCTGTGGATACTGAGCTTTATCAAAACTGTTGTCAAGATCTAGATGCTTGCGATAAGGAGCTCGAATCTCTTAAGCCTTCGCCCAGCTCCGCTAAAACAGTTATCTATTCCACTAACAGTGAGCAGGAGGAGATGCCGGTTGCCAATATTTCCGTTTCTTGCGATCGTGGCATTGCAGCTGAACTGTCTCGACTGAAGTTTAATGGTAAAACTTGTGTTCGTGCCTTTGTTCAAGAAGTTGACGAGCGTATTAAAGCGAGAGAGTTAAAACCTAATCGGGTTTTGGCTTTCGCCACGGAAATTTTTACAGACAATGCGTTACACTGGTTTCGTAGCGTACGTAACGAAATAGATACTTGGGACCAATTAGCCAACTATTTAAAGAGAGATTTTGGACAGTTCGATTATGATTATAGGCTGATGAATGAAATTCGACTACGAACTCAAGGTGAATCTGAGTCAATTATTATATATCTTGCAATCATGGAGGGTATGTTTTCAAGGTTATCGAGGGTCGTTAGTGAGGAAGAGAAATTAGAAATAATTTTTCATAATATTAGACCTTGTTACAATAACATTTTGGCTTTTCATACTGGAATCAATACTATTTCTGATTTGCGCTCCAAATGCGTTAATTACGAAAATTACCAAACTCGCGCTTCACAATTCAAAGAACCACCAAAGGCTACCGCTGAAACTCTGGCACCTGAATTTGCTTATTCTAGACCAAGTACTAGTTCAGGTCAATCTTTTGTGCCAAAAAAGTCTTATAATAATTATAGCACTGATGCACTAGATGCACAACCAGTAAGCACAGTATATCAAAATAATAATAGGGGCTCTTACTATACATATTGCCCTAGGTGCCGTTCTAAATCTCATTCCCTAAGGAATTGTAAGGAACCTAGGGATATAATCTGTTTTAAATGTGGTAAGAAAGATTTCCGGTATCCAGATTGCCCTGACTGCAAACGTCATCTAAATCAAGATAGATCAAAAAACTAGATACCGATTGTAGCAACAGACGCTTTAATGAAACTGAATGGAGTGATTGGCTAAGTTATATTACAAAATTTTTCAATACTTACAATACTGTTGCTGCAATCGAAAATAATATACCCTCTAATGATCCTCGGCCCTATATTAAAGTAAAAATTGTGAATGACTCTATTTCTATATTTGCCTTACTGGATTCCGGCTCCGCCGTAAGTTTGATTGTTAATGATTTTCATTTACAATTACAAAAACATGGTTTTTTAATTGATAATTCGGAAATTATTTCTATTGTTGCTGCCGGCGGTCAATCTATGAAATCTATAGGGTTTACGTACCTGCCTTTATACTTTAATAATAAACGCAACACTATCAAAGTTCACGTTGTACCCGAGGTTCAATCTTCCTTAATTTTGGGAATTGATTTCTGGACTACGTTTGAAATATTTCCCAAGTATATCAAGGATATTCAACTCCTTACTTTAGATAATCCTTGCTTGCTTGAAATTTGTATTCCTGATACCAAACTTGTGTCTACAGAATATACGATTCAGTCATACGATAATTTTGATCCTGCTCAAAGAGCCATAGCTGATGACATTGTTGAACGGTTCAAACAAGTTTCTTTTGAACTGAAGGGTTTGGGTAGAACACACTTGATTGAACACCGTATAGACACTGGAGACTCGGTCCCTATTAGACAAAGATATTATCGGATCTCTCCTGAAAAGAAACAAATAATTACAGACCAAGTGGATGAGATGTTAGCTCTCGATGTAGTAGAACCTTGTGAAAGCCCTTGGTCTTCTCCTGTTCTGGTGGTAAACAAAAAGGATGGCAAGCCTCGCTTTTGCTTAGACAGTAGAAAATTAAATTCTATTACAAAAAAGGATGCCTATAACCTACCCTACGTGTCGGAAATTCTAGACAACTTGCGAGACGCTAAGTACTTGTCTAGTATCGATCTATCAAAAGCATTTTGGCAAATTCCAATTTCTAAACCAGATCGTGATAAAACTGCGTTTTATGTACCGGGCAGAGGTACATTTAGGTTTAAAGTCACCGCTTTTGGATTATCTAACGCTCCAGCTACTCAACAGCGTCTAGTTGATTCTTTATTTGGTCCAGAATTTGAACTTAAGGTATTTTGTTATTTAGATGACATAGTAATCATAAGTAATTCATTTACAGAACACGTTTCTCTTCTACATCGCGTCTTAGATAAATTAAAAAATGCTAAACTTACTATAAATTTGTCCAAATGTCAATTTTTTCGAAGAGATTTACGCTATTTAGGCTATATCGTCGACGAACAAGGTCTACGTACTGATCCAGCCAAAGTAGAAGCAATTTTAAATTTCCCTATTCCAACCACTAAAAAGGAGGTGAAGAGATTTTTAGGAACAGCATCTTGGTATAGGCGTTTTGTTCCAAATTTCAGTACAATTTCTGCTCCGCTTAGTAAGTTAACGTCAAGTGGAAAAAAAGCACCTCCTTTTGTTTGGACCCCACAAGCTGAGAAAGCTTTTCATGATCTTAAGTCTCACTTAGTTAACGCTCCGGTATTAGCATGTCCAGATTTTAATTATCCTTTTGACGTACATACAGACGCCAGTGATTTTGGTGTAGGCGCTATGCTTTCACAAACCATAAATGGCGAGGAACATCCTATTGCCTACATGAGCAGAACTCTAACTGGTGCGGAGCGTAACTATAGTGTTACTGAAAGAGAAGCGCTCGCTGTCCTTGTTGCACTAGAACATTGGCGCTGCTACCTAGAAAGTGGAAAGGTTTTTACAGTATATACGGACCACTCTTCACTAAAGTGGTTCTTATCACTATCTAATCCTACAGGTCGTCTTGCCCGATGGGGCGTAAGATTATCCTCTTTTGACTTTGAAATCAGGCACCGTCGTGGAAAGGATAATATCATTCCAGATGCCCTATCTAGGAGTGTTCCCACAGCTCCTTTAAGTACAACACCAGCTGCTTCAGAATCCACTTCAGATTCTTGGTATTTAAATATTTATGATGGCTGTTTAAGATCCCAAGTTAGCAATCCTAACTACAAAATAGAAGGCAATGTATTATACCGCTACATGAAAAGTAAAAATCCACTTACCGCGGAGTTTTGCTGGAAAGAAGTTGTCCCTAGGGAGCACCGTACTGAGATTATTCGTAAAAATCACTCCAACCCAACTGCTGCTCATTTGGGTATTTTTAAAACCTACAAACGACTTTTATTGAAGTATTACTGGCCAGGTATGTATGCAGACGTAGTCAAGTTCGTAGGTGAGTGTTCCACATGTTTAGCTTACAAATATCCCGCGCATACTACCTTGGGAACAATGGGGCGTCCGAAAGACTGTTCCCGTCCGTTTCAGACGCTTTCCATAGATATTGTTGGCCCTTTACCGTGTAGTAGAAAACAAAACAATTACATTCTTGTAGTTAATTGTTGTTTCTCCAAATACTGTCAAATATTTCCTATGCGACAGGCCACCGCTGCAGCTGTTTGTAAGCACCTAGAGGAAAGTGTTTTTCTAGTGCATGGAATACCTCAAACTGTCATTATGGACAACGGCACTCAATTTGCGGGACGTGAAATGAAAGCCTTACTGGAAAAGTACAAAGTACCTAATGTGCACTTCACTCCAAAATACTCACCCCAAATAAATAGTGTAGAAAGGTATAACAGGACCATTGTAACGTCAATTTCCACATTCGTAAATGAAGATCATAGAAGTTGGGATCTTAATTTACCAAAGATCCAATTTGCCATAAATAATTCGGTAAATGAAGTAACAGGTTACACTCCCGCCTTTTTAGTCCACGGACGAGAACTAGTGTCTTGTGGTTCCCACTATGTCGACAATGACAATAGTAACGAGATTTTATTCTTACCGCGTGATATATATGGTGAAAATCTGGGATATTTAGCAACTATATTTAATAAAGTTCAAGCGGCTCTTTGGCACAATCATCAAAAAGCTGGTGAACGCTATAATTTGCGACGAAAACATGTAGAATTTGAAGTAGGAGATGTCGTGTGGAAGCGTTGTTTCTTTCAAAGTGATAAGGGTGCACGATTTAGTAAAAAATTGGCACCAAAGTTTGAAAAATGTAAGGTAAAAGAAAAAAAATCACCTTTAGTTTATATTTTAGAGGACATGTCTGGACGAGATATAGGAGTTTGGCATATAAAGGACCTTAAGCTGAAATTAAGTAATTCGTAATACTTGCTAGTATTTTCCTACGCTGTACCGTTTATTAGGTGCGGATTTTTTTTCTCGTTTCTCTATAAAAAAAATCTTATCTAAGAAGGGGGGTACTGTTACATTATTTAATTATTTACAAAATAACATTTCTCCATTGTACTATAATCTAAATAATCTACTTGCTAAACTATACACTTGAAATATTTATTGAACCCTTACAATATTCATTATATTATAATATCATCATGAATATTTTAAATTTATTTCAATGAACAAACATATGTCCGAATTACGTTTCGTCTCGTTTTTTATATATATTTGCGCGAGCGACGAGCGGCCGCCGCCGGCCGACCGCACGCCATGTTGAGAAGGGGATTGATTCGAGACTCGGCCGTCGTAGTGCGTTTGTGCAGTGCTACGTTCTTATCTATTTTATAAAACGAATTAGTACTATCTCGAAAGCTGATTAAATCTTGTCTAAGATAATAATACTCAAAAACTACTTGCAAGTATAGATTACTTGATGTGAAGTAAAACCCCGTAATATCGGGTTCTAGGGTTTTTATTCACCGCTGAAGACGTCCGCGAGACGTTGGTCCACTCCAGCCGCCATCATCGGTACGACACCGAGTCGTCTGCAGACCGTGACGTCGCCGTGTGGTGGAGATCACGTCACTGCCGCCGTCTTCCTTCGTCGCTGTGATCGTTAGGAGCGACGAAATACGGGTAGTGTTATTCTGTGCCATGATGTCAGTGCACAGACTATTAGGGTAAAGGACCCATGTACCCGAATCTTAGTTTTTTTTTTACATTTTATTCAGATTATATTTTAGTAAGTTTAACTTGTAGTTTTTTTATTTCTTACATACGCTCAGACGTAACATTCTTCTAGATTGTTCATTATGGTGAACAGAATAAATTACACTACTAGAGTAGTAACACACTCTAAATTTTATATACCTGCTTAACATGCTGAGACTAAAATTATAAGCAGTCTACTCAATGGAGGTCTGTAACAGGTTTAAGAAGAAAATCTATTTTTGAGCTACTTACTGCCGCACTCACAAACGTCAATTAATGTTTATTTCTAAGTAAGTCATTTTTTTAATCTGAATTTTGAATCTCGATTTATTTAAGCATTAGTTCCAGGATTGGGTACAATATAATCTATATTTTTGCTAATATCTTTGCTCGCATTAAGTGGCTTCGAGTGCCGAAATAATGCGATTTCAAGAACTGGGTTAATACTAATTGATATTTATGAGTGCGGCAGTTAGTGACGACACATGAAGTACCCCAAGCGGCAAACCTAGCGGGAGGATAAATTAATATTATTAATAAAACAAAAATCACTCCGTATGCCTTTGCTTGTTATTCTTACATGAATCTCATTCCTTATAATCGTTTGGTCACATTAGCATCGATGTTTGTTACGACTGCAATATAAGTGACAGTATTATGTATCGTCCTCGTTCCTTATTCATATCTCCGAAATAAACCATTCCAACTTAAAGATCATGTTATCATATTCATTGAAAAAGTTAGCTTATTCTCTTTACTTTAGAGTACTATTTATTATGCTTGGAATCATGTTAATATAATAATAAAGTCAAAGTCAAAAATAGTTTATTTCAAATAGGCTTAACGCTAGCACTTTTGAAAGGTCATATTTCTAAAAAAAAGCTACCACCCGATCTCGACGCGGCCTCGACTGTGAAGATCAGGCAAGAAACTCAGCGGGCTTGTAATTTTTTCCCTTTTTTTTAAACAGTGTGTCATGTGTTACAATTAGATCAGAGCAACAGTGTGTCTTGCTGTTCAAAAGATCGAAGAATAGAACCCTTATATAGCCATGTATAGAGGCCATAAATACATACATACATTATTAGTTAAAATGTAAGTGCATAATCAACACGACAATTGTTGAAAAACAAGTATAAATTATTATAGCACCGACCGCGAACTAATAAAATGGTCATAATTCTTAAATTACATTACACATACTTAAAATAAGAGATAATGAGAGATGCTCCTCATTTGATACCAACCCATATTGGTGTTTCTGAAAGTAAAAAAACATAAAATGTAATATATATGTATATAAAATCTGGAGGACGTAATTTTTTTGTTTAAATTATACTTATCACAATCAAGACGGATCTAACGACATAATATTTCGTGATTGTCTACATAAAAATATTCATACAATTTTGTGGTTATTAATTTTTTTGATGTTAGGAGCTTTGTTAGGAGTTTCAGTACTGTTAGGGGAATAAACTCGCATGTTTTTATGATATTTCTGATACCATGGTAGTAAACTACATACAACTGTAAAGTACCAACTACACTTTACTGTATTACTCTATTTCTGTAGGTGTTAATACTTAGTGCTATTAATAGATCCAGTCACCTTTACTATTACCCTTAATAAATAGTAGAAAACAAAGTAGCTATGCGCATGTCTGTTAATCCAATAACTTCTTCTAAACTATGTAATGAATTTAAATGTAATTTTCAAATTAGTAATATAATTATTTTCGTTATGTGTCTAGTAATCTATGAATACAATTTTTTACGTTTAGAACCGACGCTGTGTGTATTAAATGACTGGGGTAGGCGAAATGACGCCTTTGAGAGATCAGGCAGATCCTTTGAGTAGGCAGAGATCGAAGACAAAGATAGGTGGAAATATAAGGGGAAAACTTTTGCCTAGCAGTAGGACACTACAGGTTATTATGCAATTATATTATGAAGCTTTTAGTCACTTATTAAGTAAAAAAAATACTAAGTTTGTATATGGCGGAGTATCTATGGAGTCAACTTTTCTAACGAAAGACCAGCAAGCATAGTCTGCTTGCAAGCTGATTAAATTGAGTTGGAGAGTTTCTGTAGCAGGTTTATCACTTGCATTATTTATTTTATGTACTATGTATGACAACTATTATGTGTGCTACGAATAAAAAGTTTTCTTCTAATCTAGAGTTTTGTGATTCAAGTTTAATTTTCAACCTAAAATATTGTACCTAGTACCTACTAATCGATATTTTATCATAAATACGACTGTTTTAAATAAATTTTCACCATTATATTTTCTATTTCAGAAATATTGTTAGTAACAGCCATACCGGACCCAATTACAGAGAACTCTAGCGTCGACCGCAGCGCCTTTGAGGCGATTGTCACTTCCGGTACGAGGCAATGCAGCCGTCTATAACTATCGTATAACTCCTTGAAATTGCATCAGATTGTTAGCCTGGTAATTAATCTATACTTATAATAAAACTGTAACAGGTCCAATTCTGTACATTGAAGATATTTTGAAAATTATGTTTGGAGGGCATTCTATAACCGATACTAAAGCCAAAAATGTATTTTTTTTTATTTTTGTCTGTCTGTCTGTCTGTCTGTATCTCGGCTGAGCATCACGCCGAAACTACTGGATGGATTGAAACGAAACTTGGCATGATATGAGTTAATACTCCGAGGTAGGACATAGGATACTTTTTATCCCGACATTCGGCACGGTTCTCTTGGGAGAGGGGAGTAAAGTCAAAATGTGTACTTGGTTATAAGCTTGCTCCGATTTTAACAATTTTTCATTATAATTATAATAAATATTTGTAAGGGAACACTCATAGACAGTTGTTAACAATGTTTGGAAATCGATCAGGTTAAGCAACGTTACGTAAGGTCATTAAATAGATGGGAGGGCAAGTACAAAGTGGGTCCAAGTTTTTAACCGACTTTAAAAAAGGAGGTTTTGTATTCTATGCGAATGTATATTAATGATAGTTTAGTTAACGTAAACACAGCGCGGGCGGAGCTGCGTGGGTCAGCTAGTAATAAATAAACATAATATTAGCAGCAGTAACAGCTCAGAGGGCGAGCGCTTGCCTTGGAAACAAGGTGCGCAGGTTCGAACCCCGGCTCGCACCTCTGATTTCTTTAATTAATCATGTGCGAATCGTCTTTGAGCGATTATTACTAGCTTTCAGTGAAGGAAAACATCGTGAAGAAACCTGCATGTCTGAGAAAGCCTAACTAGCTTTCGAATAACGTGCGAAGTCCGCCAACCCGCACTTGGCCAACGTGGTAGACTGTGGCCTAAGTCCTTTCATCTTGAGGGGAGGCCCGTGTCCAACAGTGGGACATAAACAAGGGCTGGTATTATTATTTTTATTTATTAAATATAATATAGTGGGACAATTCACATACTATAATAAATAAATAAATAGTTTATTTGTTTGATATCATTCTCGCTTACTTCGAATCGACTTCGATTTCGAATCTGCAATTCGAAGCCTATCTCTACTATGAAATTTCGAAACTCGATGTGATTTTCTCGAGTCTTGTATTCTGGGCAACAATCGAAGTAAACTTCGAAATAATCTCTAATCGAAGGAGGAAAATGTTGCCATTATGAAAGACAAACGTCGCGCGAGTCATTCCGTTCAAAAAGTTGATACGGTTTTTTTACCGGATGGGATGTTTTTAGTCGAAAAAATATCTATAAAGTTGTTCATGACTATAAAAAGGTAGAACAATATTTTGCACGATTTTTAACATAATTTCTCACAAATTATTAATAATAATAATAATACCAGCCCTTGTTTATGTCCCACTGTTGGGCACGGGCCTCCCCTCAAGTTGAGGGGGCTTAGGCCATAGTCCACCACGCTAGCCCAGTGCGGGTTGGTGGACTTCACACGTCATTCGAAAGCTAGTTAGGCTTTCTCAGACATGCAGGTTTCCTCACGATGTTTTCCTTCACCGAAAGCCAGTAACAATCGCACAAATTAATGAGTACTAAATACACAAAGCTGTATGAACATCGATATACATCGATGTGTATGAACGTTAGTTATTACCATAGATTTTTATAAATCTATGGTTCTTACTTAGTAGTCTGTGGCTGTATGATCCTAGTACCTTTGCCGGTTTCGTCGCGCGCTGCCTACTTTCGCACTTTGGTAACTTTTTAGTATTTTAATGTAATTGGTAGCACAATGCCATCTTTTTAAAATCACCATACATTAGATCGTACATTGCCTACTTTCGCATATGGACAACTTTTTTCTTAATACAATATTCTTATCGCAGCATGCCTACTTTTACTATCGGCAGTACATTAAATATGTATGTTGCCTACAAATTGTACAGTCACCACAAAATTTGTTATATTGTGGATCTGTGCATGTTTAATAAATTTTGGAATAACAGCTTTAGAGGCACCTGTACACTTTTACAAACCAATGGGCGAAAGTTATTACACAATGGATGCCGAAGGATGGACGTAGTCGCCGGGGAAGGCTTATGCAACGTTGACGTGATGAGATACATTAACGAAGGATTGATCTGATGTGGCCCACGACAAGGACGTAGTTGGCCATAGGGCGAGATCTTGGCCCAGTGGTCGAACAACATAGGTTAAAAAAGAATAAGAAATATTTACTAACTAGCTGTAGCCCGCGGCTTCGCCCGCGTTGGTTTTGTAAGTAAAACGCGTTTTAAATCAAGGATGAAGGTTTTTAAAAATATTGTTTACACTTTTATTAAACCTGGACCTATTATGTGTCATCGTCAAATATACATACTTGATGACATAGCCTGTATTTTTGTAACTCTGTCTGTCGGTCTGCTACGCTTTAACACCTAATCCACTGAATCGATTTCGATGAAATTTGGTACAGAGACAGATTAGACCTTAAGAAAGGACATAGGCTACCTTTTATCCCGAACAAAAAGATAGAAGGGGTTGAAATAGGGAATGAAATTTAGAATGGAATTTCGTCATTGTTGAAAATAATACCATGACTTTGTTTTACAATTGATAAGAAATCCTACTTCCTCCCTACTTCTATACTATCTATCTATATCTATATATCTAACACTTCACACACTTAGTATAGAAATACTAATGTATAGAAGTGTAAATATTGTAAAGAGTTTAAATTTGTATTTTTGTATGTTTGTATGTTTGTGTGTTTGTAAGTATGTGTAATCTAAGGGTAATCTTCAGAACCACTGATCCGATTTTGAAAATTATTTTGCCTGGGTTGAGCCGGATCATCGTGCTAAAGCGAGCTGGATCATTTACCTCGGTAAATCCAGGTGGATCGATGTGGATCAAGATGGACCGAGGTAGATCGAGATAAGTCAAGGTGGGTCGAAGTAGCTCAAAGTTAAATAAACTGGTTCGAGATGAGTCAAGCCGGATTATCAAACTGCATCAAACTCGATAGAACCGAATTGAATAACAACTGGTTTGAGCTAGATTACACTGGATCATGCAGGATCAAGATGAATCGAGGTAAATCGAAGTGTATCGATGTGGATCAAGATGGACCGAGATGGATCCATATGCCAAGGTGGTTTGAAGTGGGTTAAGATGGAATAAAGTGTATTGAGTTAAGCCAAACTCGATCATGAAATTGCATTGAACCGGATAATACCGGATTCCGAATTAGTTTTAGAAAAGTGGTGTTTCATAATAAAGAATTATATTTTTTTTTTATTTATTCAGCTGAATAATACTGGTTTGAGCTGGATCAAACCGGATCAAGCAGGATCAAGGTGAACCGAGCAAAAGCGAGCTGGATCAAAGTAAATCGAGGTGGATCGATGTGGATCGAGATGGACCGAGGTGGATCGATATAATTCAAGGTGGTTTGAAATGCGTCAAGTTGGAATAAAGTGGATCGATATGATCCAAGCTGGATCATTAAACTGCATCGAACTTGATTGAACCGGATTGAGCTGAATAAAACTGATCTGAGCTGGATCAAACTGGATTAAGCAGGATTAAGGTGAATCGTGCTAAAGTGAGCTGGATCGATGTAAATCGAGCTGGATCGAGGTAGACCGATGTGAATCGAGATAGACCGAGGTGGATCGATATAAGTCAACGTGGTTTGAAATGGGTCTAGTTGGAATAAAGTGGATCCAAATGAGTCAAGCTGGATCATCAAACTACATCAAACTCGATTAAACGGAATAAAACTGGATTGAGCTGAATAAAACAGGTTTGAGCCGGATCAAACTGGATCAAGCAGGATCAAGCTGGTTTGAGTTCGATGTAGCTAAAGCGAGCTGGACCGAGGTAAATCGATGTAGATCAATGTGGATTGTGGATCGAGATAGACCGACGAGGATCAATATAAGTCAAGGTGGGTCGAAGTGGGTCAATATGAAACGAAATGTATCAAAATGAGTCAAGCCAGATTATCAATCTGTATCGAACTGGTTCGAACTGGATCGAGGTGGATCGATGTAAATCTTGATGAACCGAGGGGATCGAGATAAATCAAGCTGGTTTGAAGTGGGCCAAGTTGGAATAAAATGGATTGAGTTGCGTCAAACTGGATCATCAAACTGCATCAAACTCAATTGGACCGGATAATACCGGATTGAACTGAATAAAACTGGTTTGAGCTGGATCAAACTGGATCAAGCAGGATCAAGCTGGATCGAGCTAAAGCGAGGTAAATCGAGGTGGATCGATGTGAATCGAGATGCACCGAGGTGGATCGATATAGTTAAGTCTGGGTGGGTCGATGTGGGTCAAGGTGATACAAAGTGAATCGAGATGAGTCAAGCTGGACTATCAAACTGCATTGAACTGGTTAGAGTTGGATCAAGGTTGATTGATATGGATCGAGATAGACCGAGGTGGATCGAGATAAGTCAAGGTGGTTTGAAGTGGGTCAAGTTGGAATAAAGTGGATTGAGTTGAGCCAAGCTGGATCATCAACTTGACTGGGAGTCGCTGGACGTTCGGGGTGTGGGCCCTTTGAACGTCCATTGAGTACGGCGGCGACTCCGAGGAGGACGGTGGCGGGGTTGCGACCCCCGTCCCCGTGAGTACCGTGTCAGGTTCCCGGGGGGCTACAATGCGCCCCCGGCGGTGGGCTCAAAGGCAAGGCACTGAGGGGCCCCTGGTTCAGAGCCCACCGGAGAGCCCTGGGTTCCCCGCTCTCATGTGCTGATGCGACATCCGCTGGGATTTTAGTGGGTAAGAATCCCACATACCCCGGTCGAGCCCCACAGCTCCCGGGGATCTTTGGAAGATTTCACCCGCGTCAAAAAAAAAGGTGTAGAAAAAAACAAAAATTTGTTTCTTCCATTGTTGTGTTGAGTTTATTTACCGAGTTGCGTTACTCTACCTGCATTATAGCATTAAATAGAAATCCTTCTTTGTGCAAACTTTCAAGCCCATGACATTTTTTGGACCCCAATTAGAACCTCTTAGGGGTTGATAATCAAAACAATATTAATGGCACATGGATTTGCATTTGCGGTGATAAATGTATTCGCAAAGTTTCATCAATGCAGCATGAATTTTTGTATGCGCATTTCATACTCAAAAACCATGCTATTACCCCTTTAATGGTCGTTTTTTTGTAAAAGTTATGAAATACGTTTCTTTATTTCTTTTGCTCAGTATACTGACAAAGTTTCGTGTCTGTGTGATGATTTTTTTTAATCCATACACACTTTGGGAGCCCATTTGACCCATTTAGGTGTGAAATGTCGAGTTCGTTCTTATTGTTCACCTAAACTATTGAATAATGTTGATTCCAAATTTCATGATTCTACTTTAAATGGTTTTGACTGTATGGTGATTTCTAGAAAAAAAAGCCTGTTCTTTTAATAATATAGATTTAAAAAAAATCCCACTTTAGGGATAGATTTTTTGAAAAATAAATGATACGTGTTCAATCTTTTTATTTTAAGGGTATTTTCACCAACTTTCAAATGAATTAAATTAAGTAATAATTATTTCCCATACAAAGTTTAACAACCCCTAGCGCACCCCCAATGGTGGTTTTTGAAAAATCCCGAAACACGTATTTATTTATTTTATTCAAAAAATCTTTCTAGTAAATTTCAAGTCAATCGAACCATACAATAAAAAGTTTCATACAAAAGAAAACACCCCATTTAACCCCTTTAGGAGTCGAATTTTCAAAAATCCTTTCTTAGTGGATGCTTACGTCATACGAAGAACCCACTCTCCAAATTTCAGCTTTCTAGGTCCAGTGGTTAGGCCTGTGCGTTGATGAATCAGTCAGTCAGTCAGTCAGTCAGTCAGGACAAGTAATTTTATATGTATTGATTGGTTTTTTTTTGTTCACATGGAACGTATTTTACGTAATCTATCTATCTAGAGTTTAAATATTTTGGATTACTTGAGTATTAAAAATCCGTAATTTGTAGGTACATGTCTGCCCATAAAATCGGAAATAATTTTATCCACGCTTCCATTGGGAATGAAATGCCACGATTGAGTAGGTATATATGAATTTTTCGTGTTATTAAATTAGAACCAAAAATTTTACAACTTCCAATACTAGCAACCAACTCCAAATTAAGTTTGTCACAATAATGTTTGGTAATGTTATAAATCAATACAATAAAAATATGAGAAAAATATAATCTATCTGTTACAATACATGGAATAACCATGGTGGCATGTTTTTTGAAATAATTATTTTTAACGTAACTGTACTAAAATAGGCAATACGCGATCGAAAGATTTGAATTTCTAAAAAGTTGGCGAATTGCGATGTAACTGTGGCAGAAATAAAAAAGTAGGCATGGTGCGATCTAATGTATGATGGGTTTAAAAAGTTGGCATTGTGCTACCAATTACATTTAAATACTAAAAAGTTACCAAAGTGCGAAAGTAGGCAGCGTGCGACGAAACCCCTTTGCCTGCTTTCGGCGAAGTAAAATTAAAACAAAAATACCATATGTTTACGATTTTGTTTTAGTATGCCCGAAAGGTTATTTATAAAAAGAGAAGTTTTATTATTGTTGTCCGTATTCTTAAAGGCGTTTATGTTATGTTTAGGTGTATATACTCTATCTTGTCGGCGTAATGATTTTATCTTAATTGGCTGTCGATTGTAGTATCTCTTAATAGTCTGTGTTGTTGATTGTTTGTTTGGTAATGAATTAAGTTATAATAAAGTGCGAGGACTTTGTCAAGTAGAATTATACTTAAATATACTATCCAATAATGTTATTTTGAATAAAATAATCTAGGAATACGGTACTCATCTTAAAATTATAATCATTAAGGTTTGACATTTGTTGTGATTTGAATTTTATATGACGATTCGAATGGTCTTGACCATTCGAAGCACTTCGAGCGGCTAGCGTTTGAAATACATATGTTAGGCTCGACATGTCGAGAATACAATTACTTGATTTTTAGTCACCAATAGTTCGATTTCGAATATTTTTTCGATTCCGTTATTGATTCGAAGGCGCGAGAATCGCCTCCCTGATATAAGTTGGAATACTTAGTCATTTGATAAAAATCTTTTCATTCTTGATTTCTTTTGTCGGAGATTTCTTTTTAATTTTCAACTTTACTTGGTATACTGTATATTGTACATTATCCCAGGATATTATTATTGTCATGATAACTTTAACAAAACTTTGAATTCCTAAACACCAAACCTTTCACTTGTTTGCAATGTAAGCTGCCTGCCTCCTGCAGATATAACAAAAATACGCCTACCAATGTTTTATATTAATCCCGGTATACTTGAGTCTGTTATGTATGAGTCAATTCCAAAGAACGGTCCAGACATCTCCATCCGCGGAGGAAAACGGTTTTATTGCAGTGTTTTTACATAAACCTCACATAAAGCTAATTTATTGCCGTTAGAAGAAAGTATCTAACATGCTTACTTGGGAGAAACATTTTTGGTATGTACCTATCTGATGTACTTGCTTGGAGTACGGTAGATATTTTTTGGGACTAATCCCACCACTCATTCCCACCACTGCTACTAAACCAGGATCTGCAGTAGTTACCACTGAAGACACCGAGGTTTGACCCTCAGCGAGACCCAGGGGAACGCTAAATTGTCTTGGAACCCGCAAAAAAATAATAAAAAAAGGTAGATGGTGTTGGAAAGACATACATTCCACTTCTCTCCTTTGGAGCAAATAGATTAAAGGTAAATAGTTTAATCTTAAAGTTGCCATGTCCCGCCAGAAATTGTACCTCTACCTAAGCTCTAGCTAAGCGTTCTCCCACCTTCGGGAAAATAAGTATAAATGACGGTACGGTAGGTATATGAATTGTCTTTGGAATCACTGGACGTTTGGAGTGTAAACCCTAGACGTCAATCGAGTACGGCGGCAACCCGAAGGACGGCGACGGGGTGGCAACCTCCGCCCCGGGAGCTCAGTGACAGGTTCCCGGGGGCTACAAAAGCGCCCTCCAGCGGCGGACTGACGAGCCACAGAGGGTTACCTGGTGATTAGTAAAAAACTGTACTCATAATTATTTCAGATTTTTCCCTCCACTAACTTCGGAGTATGGGGACGGAGGGACGGTTTTGACATTATTGATTTTCAGCCAAAAACTACTTCCTGAAATATATATAGGTGTGACAGACAGACATATAGGTAGACGAAGTCTCACCATAAGGGTCCCTTTTGTACCTTTTAGGTATGGAACGATAAAAAGTTATTTATATGACCATTTTACCCACTAATTCCATTTTAATGATTTGTATATAAATTCTTGATATACAAATCATTAAAATGGAATTAGGAACGGGATACCGTGACAGCCGTGGGAAGAAAGTGTGTGAAATGTCACACCTGTATAGGTGACGATTGTGTAGGTACTCGTATATCTTTGACGTTCACTCCAAACACGTTCCCTAAAACTCCACAGGGAATTTATAATAGGTATTCTCTTAGAGGCAACTTCCTTATGACATACTGCACGTTTTTATTATCATTTTTATTGATTCTGCTTTTTTCTATTAGATGTTTACCAAAGCAGGCCATATAAGTTACGTTACCTGACAGTTACGGATTAAGAGCTTAATATAAGAAAGAAAAGTATGTAAAGTTTTACTAGGTGGTAGGTTCCTTGTGCAAGGAACCGTCCAGGAAGCAGCAGTGTGTAAGCATTGCTGTATTCCGGCGTGAAGGACACTGTAGCTGGTGAAATTACGGGACACAAAGACTTAATATCTTATGTCTTAAGGGTCGGCTACGCGCTAGTGATTCTTCTGGTGTCGCTAGCGTCTATAGGCTGCGGTGACTGCTTACCATCAGGCGGGCCGCATGCTTGCTTGCCACCTTAGTAGTATTAAAAAAAAGTTTGTTTTAAGGGGTGATCCTTAGAATTGTTAACTAAACAAATATTTTACTATTTGAAAGCTGCACTATTCCCAAGTGATACACAAAAATGTAGTGAGCCCAAACGAAGCCAGGCCCTAGTCATAAAGAGAAATATTCAAATTGTATGCTCTCAATAGCAAAAAAAGTAAAACTAAGCGGTCGCAAAAAACAAACCGCCCGCAGTGTTTGTTTACCCCTTTTTAAGCGACCGCCTAAAGTTATTGCTAGTTAGAGCAACTTATTTTAATATTTTTATAGAATAAAAATAACTTTTTTATTATAAGAACGAAGAGAATATAATTAGAATCTACCTCAATAAGGTTATTATTATTTTTAAACTCCCTGACTCGCGCAGCTCCGCCCACGCTTTTTTTTACATAAAAAATGCTCCAATATCACCTCATCAGCACTGCAGCTGAAATACGTCCACTGCTAAAAGAAAGGCCCCCTTAAAAGGGGAGGAGTTGCCATAATCCACACGCTTGTTAGGCGTTTTGGGGATTGGTGTATAATTGATAGGTAATCCAAAAAAAGGCACTGCTGCCCGACGTCTTATTTTTCCTTAGTCCCTCTTACGATACCCAAAGGCAGGGAATAGGTGGGTGCTATTCTTACCCGGACACCCCACGGGCAATAAGTATAAAGCCGCGTACAGACATCGTGAGGCGTGCGTCGCGAATGGCTCGTCTCGCGTGCCTCGGGCTGTGTGGACGTGTTTTTTTTTTTTTTTTTTTTTTTTTTTTTTTTTTTTTTTTTTTTTTTTTTTTTTTTTGGGAATGATAGACGCTGTTAACCGCAGATGGCTATTGCAGCTTCACCGGACAATAGGAGGCGAGCGCTTGAAGCGCTCTAGCCTTTACGGCAGAAGTAGCGACGAGCACAAGGGCACCTCAGGGAGGCACGGCCTCGGCTTGGGCTGTCGCTTAAGAGAGGGCTGAGTTTACCACCGGTTCACAACGCGCCCCCACTGAGAAGAACCGGCAAGAAACTCAGTGGGGTGATGCACGTCGTTGCGGTCGCATACGTACGACCCTTCGGCCTCGCCAGCGAGACCGGTGTCTGATAGCTAGTGTAGCATACGTGTGTGGACGTGTGTGCTCACAGTGAGCATTCGCGTCATACGATCGTTGCGAACGCCGCCTCAATACGAGCAAGTAATATACTCTTATCTATGGTACGAGCCGTGCGCTCCGTGTGGACGGACAGGTTTGTTTGCGTTGACTACTGACGAACACCGTGCGTGGTGGTTTGCAGCTTGAGCATGTATCGTTCGGGACGCACGCATAAATGTACCGTTGTATGCCTCAGGTTGAGGCATGCGTGACGAACATTCGCGACTCACGCCTCGCGATGTCTGTACGCGGCTTAACATATGTACACAATAATTACATAACTTTTATTACATCATTAATCGAAATAGGGGTAAACGTAAATACGGGTTATTAGCGCAGTAAACACACAATCCCGTTACTACGCAAGCAGTTAACTGTGGCAATTAGTTGAGTGATAATCGCGATTTCCGTTACAGTTGCAATAATCGGTTTATTGTTACAAAATTTAACAGGAGTTTTGCGTTTGCTACCACTGTAAAATTAGATTTATAATTGCACATTGAAATTAAACTACTTTTACGGATTTTATCGCGGTTTATTTATTGATTTTACTATCCCGACGTTTCGAATGCTTTGCAGCACCCATGGTCACGGGAGGACTGAGATGTTGAACGTCCTTATGTCACAATTATGCCGGTGTACCCTCAGGTCTTCTTAGTTATTATTGTTGGTCCGATCTACGCAGTAAGAGCTTACAGTATCTTGAGGCCGTGCAGTGTTTTGATTGATATTGGATTTAATTATATTTTTCACAGGATCCCAAGCCGGTGGTAACACCCAACCATCTTCTCTATTGAAATTAGGATGTCTTTTGATTTCAATAGCCTCACGAATCATCCTAGGCAGGAATCGGTGTTCCTTAACGCGAGTTTTTATTGCACGCTTTGTTTGCCCAAACTCGCGTTTAAGAACACATAGCTGATGTGAAACACCGAAGCTGTACGAAGTCTGCAGTATGTGAACACGTTCAGGATCGCACCCACCATTATATTAGATTTGATAAACCACAAATCCTCGCAAAAGAACACCGACTCCTGCCTAGGATAATTCGTGAGGCTATTGAAATCAAAAAACATCCTAATTTCAATAGAGAAGATGGTTGGGTGTTACCACCGGCTTGGGATCCTGTGATAAATATAATTAAATCCAATATCAATCAAAACACTGCACGGCCTCAAGATACTGTAAGCTCTTACTGCATAGATCAGACCAACAATAATAACTAAGAAGACCTGAGGGTACACCGGCATAATTGTGACATAAGGACGTTCAACATCTCAGTCCTCCCGTGACCATGGGTGCTGCAAAGCATTCGAAACGTCGGGATAGTAAAATCAATAAATAAACCGCGATAAAATCCGTAAAAGTAGTTTAATTTCAATGTGTAATATTCCCGTAAGTAAAAGACAACATTTTATAATTGCATTTAATGCTGGAGACAGCACATCGTTTGTTTTTTTTCCTTTTTTTTCTTCTTTTGAGACTGCTTTTCAAGCGAGAGATGGGAATAACTGAAAATAACCGTTGCAAGTAATCTCGATCGCTAGCAGTACAAACTGTCACTGTCCTTTGCCATGACCGTTTATGATTGGAGTGTTCTGGGTGGATATGAGATGGCTGGAGCATGGGAATGATGCGGAAATAAATAAATGCTTGCGTTGCCTTCAGAGATTTTATTGCAACAGAACCACAGATAACCAACGATAATATATATCATCAAGATGGCGCCTCTGGCGCATATGTAAAGGTGCTTACATACATTACACCTCCCTACTTAAATGGCTACCAGTAGAGCTAAGCCCTACTACGAATAACGACTACATTTTAACAGTAGGTATAATAAAAACTAAATAATAAAATAAGTTGTTAATCAAACATAAATCTAGATACCGGTTTACGTATACGTTTTGGACAGGCCTGAGGAAGTTCAGGTGTAGGCATCTGTGGTGACGAAGGCGGAGTGCTAAACTTACTACTTGGACTTTTAACTGATTCCGACTCAGAATGCCCAGTACCCTCTACCATATCCTCCGCTACGGCCTCCGCTAAGGCCTCCGCTTCCGTCACCGCAGGCGAGGGACAGTTCAGACCCTTCTCACTACTAGTTCGGACCTCCGCCGAACCACTCCCCTCGCTCTGGCTTGGTACATCTATTAACCCAGACCTGCGCCTCACTTGATCAATATGCCTTATTACTTGTCGACCGTCTTCCCTGTTCACCATATATCTCCTTGAGCCTTCACTATGACTTATATTTCCCTTTACCCATTTATCTCTATGACCATACTCTCGCGCCCACACCGGTTCTCCTGGCGCTATTGATCGTTGTACGCCCCCAGCACCTTTTACCTGCCTACTTTGAGCTTGTTGAACTTTGTCCACCAGCGCACGATCGCTTTTTAACAAATCCAGTCGTGATCGTAATGAACGTTTTTGTAAAAGTACTGCTGGGCTGTCTCCTGTGCTCGTATGAATACTGTTACGATAGGCCAGTAAAAATGTTTGCAACGCGGCATCGATATCGATTGATTCCCTAGTTGCTTTTTTAATTGCTTTTTTACACAGTTTTACTGCGTTCTCTGCGGCACCGTTCGATGAGGGATGATATGCAGGTGAGAACCGTTGGCGTATGCCATTGTGTTTTAAAAATTCCTTAAATTCGGAACTAGTAAATGGGGGTCCTTGATCCGATACTACTTCTATGGGCAACCCAAATCTCGCAAAGGTACTTCGCAAAGTTTTTATAACTGAAGTAGCATTAGTTTTCGCCATGTCAAACACTTCTAACCATTTCGTGCTCGCATCTAGTACTACCATAAAGGTTTTACCTTCTAAAGGACCCAAGAAATCGATATGGATTCTGCTCCAGGGCTGTTCATAATACGGCCAAGGTTGAGGCGGCACGTGAGGAGGTGCCTGCGACTGCAACGCACAAGTCTCACAGCTTTGACAGGTGGACTCGATGTCCGCATCGATGTTGGGCCACCATACATAACTACGCGCTATAGATTTAGTTTTGACAATTCCCATATGACTCGCATGTAATTGTAACAGTACCGATTTCCGTAAAACGAATGGTATAACTATTCTATAACCCCACATCACGCATCCTCTGTCTACATACAGCTCATTACGCTTTATATAGTATTGTTCAAGGACCTCCTTGGGCCGTGATGCGGGCCACCCTGATAAAACATAACCTAAAATTCGACTCAGCTCAGGATCTTTTGAAGTCTCTCTTTTTACATCCTCATTTGTTACTGGAAGGAAATTTTCTACAAAATGAACGTAGCCTAGATCCTCTACTTTAGCCCGAATTCTATCTGTCTTTTGTGGTAACCGCGATAACGCATCTGCACAATTTCGGTTTGTCGGAACATATTCTATGTCATAATGATAACCGGATAATAAAACGGCCCAGCGCTGCAATCGAGACGCCGCCATTACAGGAATACCTACCTTATTACCAAATATGTGAGTTAAAGGTTTATGATCGGTTCTCAAAATGAATTTCCTACCATAAAGGTACTGATTAAATTTTTTAACACCATATACAATCGCTAACGCCTCCCGGTCTATTTGAGCATAAGCTCGCTCTGCCGCTGTGAGCGTGCGCGAAGCGTAAGCGATTGGCCGCTCGCCCTCTGCTGTCAAATGCGATATCACCGCGCCAACTCCCACAGCACTGGCATCAGCAGTCAACACTACAGGTAAGTCTAAAGTATAATGAGTCAGCACTTCCCCTGAACTTAATTTACCCTTAATTCTATCAAAAGCTTTTTGACATTCATTATTCCAGACAAATTTTACCCCGGCCTTAAGCAGTTGGTACAATGGAGAGAGTATTGTGCTAACATTTTGCACGAATTTACCGTAATACATAACTAGGCCTATAAAAGCTCTCAACTCAGTGACATTAGTGGGAGCTGGTGTGTTAATGATAGCTTTCACTTTTTCCGGACAAGTGTGCACCCCATCTTTGCTAATAACATGCCCTAAATAATTAATTGACTCTGCAAAAAAAACACACTTTTCCTTCTTCACGCGCAAACCGTGAGACTGTAGACATTCAAACACTCTGTTTAAATTTTCTATGTGCTCAAAACTATTGCGTCCTGTAATAATAACGTCATCTAAGAAAACCCCTACATTAGGTAGCCCCGCTAACAATACTTCTAAATGCTTCTGAAAAATACCTGGACTTGACGACAACCCATAAACTAAACGGTTATACATATACATACCCTTATGAGTATTTATGACAGTATACTTTTTTGGATTCATCAAGCTCAAATTGGGCATATGCCTGGGACAAATCGATTTTGCTAAATCGTTCCCCACCATGTAAGCGCGACAGTAAGTCTTCTATACGGGGTAAAGGGTAACGGTCGACCTCCAGCACTCTATTTAATGTTACTTTAAAGTCAGCGCAGATCCGTATACTACCATCTTTTTTAAGCACAGGCACGATGGGAGTGGCCCAGTCCGAGCGCTCGACCGGCGTGAGTATGCCGTCGCGCACCATCTGGTCGAGGGCACGCTCCACCGGTTCCCGCAGCGCGTATGCCAGCGGCCGCGCGCGCAGGAACACGGGCTGCGCTCCCTCGCGCAAGTGGATGCCCACTCGGCCACCCTTGAACCGTCCCAGGCCTTCCGCAAACACTTCAGAGTATCTAGACATAAAATTACATTCATCAAAATCTTCATACTTAACTTGATTTACATTGTGATATTCAAATAGGGGTAATTGAATTTTAAGTTCAGCCAACCACTGCCTCCCTAATAGAATTGTTTTTCCCTCTTGAATCACATACAAGTTTAAATATTTTTCCTTACCATTAAATTTAACTAGTGGTTTTGCTACCCCCACCGGCTGGACTAGTTCACCTGTATAATATCTCAATAAAACCTTACAGGGTTTAAGACATAAATCACTAAATTCCTGTTTATAGAATTCATAACCAATACATGATACAGCACTTCCAGTATCACATTCCATTTTAATTTCTTTACCATGAATATTTATTGGTATAAACAACGGCGTGCACTGAGTTATTGACAACTGATTAATATCCCATATAATTACCTCATCAGAGTCCAAGCTATCGGTTTCCTCTTCTTGATTGGAGCTTTCCGCCTTTGCAACATCTACCTGATGGTACACTGCAATCTGATTTGGGCATACTCTTCTTAAATGTCCTTTCCGATTACATACTCTGCACACGTAGGCCGCGAACCGACACTGTGTCGTGTCATGCGCTCCTCCGCACGCTCCACAACCTGGTTTCCGACCCCGTTCAATGGATGTATACCCGTTGGCGCGCTGAGTCTGCTGGCGAGGACGCAAGGCCCCACGCATCCCGTTTCCACCTGCTTGACGCGTTGGCGCTATCCGCCCCAAACGCCCATTGTTGTGGCCTGCAGTCGCTATTGCCTGGCATTCTGCTGTGCTTGCAGTGCTTGACGTTACGCATGGCCCATGAACTTCGACCGCCGCGGCGTTCTTTTCTGCTGCCTCCATGCTCACTGCTAAACGATATGCCTTCCCATAATCTAACTGCTCTTCTGCGAATAGTCGTTGCCTTATCGTTTCACTTCGAATACCACACACCATTTGATCTCTAAGGTTTTCTTCCAACTCCTGTCCAAATTCGCAAGTTTTAGACATTCTTTTTAAAGTTGCGGCGTATTCCGCTATTGATTCGCCGTCCTTCTGTACTCTATGACGAAATTTATATCTTTCTGCGAGTGAACTTGGTTTTGGCTGCAAATGTTTTTCCAAGATGTCCGAAAGTTCTTTAAAAGTTTTGGTATGGGGTTTGCTTGGCGTGCATAAATTCACTAGAAGTTCGTAACATTCCGCGCCCATTACAGTAATTAATGTGGGCACCTGCAGTTCGTTCGGAATTTTGTTTGCAACGAAATATTGTTGTAAGCGATCCATGTATAACCTTAAGTCATCCTTTTGTACATTAAATTCCTGAATACGTCCGATGGACATCTTGTGCTATTCGACAAAACTCTTTATTTCTATTATACACGAGAGTTCGTACGTACCTCGTTGCCACTGGAGTGTTCTGGGTGGATATGAGATGGCTGGAGCATGGGAATGATGCGGAAATAAATAAATGCTTGCGTTGCCTTCAGAGATTTTATTGCAACAGAACCACAGATAACCAACGATAATATATATCATCAAGATGGCGCCTCTGGCGCATATGTAAAGGTGCTTACATACATTACAATGATAAGTTACCTTTTTATGTTTTTAATTTTTTTTCGCACTACCTACTTCATTTATTTACTAACTAAATATTTACAGTTTATCTATATATACTATAATAAAACTCAAAGAGCACTTTTTCTGTACATTGAATATTGTTCCAAAATTTCTATGTGGGGGTACTATACTATTGACATAGAGGCCAAAACAATTTTTTTTGGAATTATTGTCTGTCTGTCTGTCTGTCTGTCTGTCTGTCTGTCGTTCTGTTCGTCCAGGTATCATTTGAAAACCCGTGGATGGATTTTGATAGGACTTTCACTGATGTGTTGTGTAGAAGTCAAGGTGTAAGTTGGTATATAAAACATCACGCTATGTTTCATAGGGGCTAAGCAGTGAAACATTACTTGCACATATTACCACGTAATTTCCGTTGTATGTGAATAGGGTAATTATAGACTGATCAGTTAATCATTAAGATATGTATTATTACGCTATATACAATAGGGACTGAGCTGACATTTAGTTTGCATAAGATATGGCATTGGCGAAGGGTCAATTTTTGTAAGGGGTAAGCCGGTCCGGTACACCCAGGACATTTTCATTAGATTTCTGTATTGTTCTAAGTACTTTGCTGATAGCAATATGACATTATATCTTTGAAAAGTTAAAATCTGTAAATCCCGAGCGGATCCAAACTAGATTATGTATGTATTACAGTCGCAACAATAAAAGATGCGGAAAACTTAAAACTTTCATTATCGAATATCATTAGACAGTAATTTACGATGTTAGCGTGATTTACATTATGAACAGCGCCATCTATCGGAACATACAATAACTATAGAACTTTAATCTATATATTATATCAAAGCAAGTCGTGTTAGTTACACTATTTATAACTCAAGAACGGCCTAACCGATTCGGCTGAAAATTGGTGGGGAGGTAGCTTAAAACCAGTAAACGGACATAGGATAGTTTTTATCCCGGTAGGTTAAGGTTAAGTAACGTTAGGTAAGGTCATTAAATAGATGGGTGAACCGATTTGTATGAAAGTGTGCATATCGGGTAGGTCTGAGAATAGGTCATACAGTATATTTCATACCGCTAGGTTAAGGTTAAGCTACATAAGGCCAGGTCATTAAATAGATGGGTGAACCGATATGTATGAAATTATGTGTGCATATCGGGGAGGTCTGAGAATAGGTCATAAAGTATATTTAATGCCGCTGATACCATGATTGACGAGGATATATAGAACGAGAGGAGGGTGCACGAGAGGAGAAAGAGGGAGAGGGGATTCGAGAAGGGGGCGATGGGGTGAGGGATCGGGGGAGTTAGGTGGAGTAAGGGGGGAGTGAGAAGGAGCAAGTTCGTAGAAGAAAGAGGGGGAGAGGGTTCAGAGAGGGGATAACAGGGTAGGAAGAGGGGGAGTGTGACGGAAACCGAAGCGGGAGGGGGAAAGAGAGAGGAGAGAAAGAGCATATAATTAGATTTTTTTATAAGAGAGAGAGATATGGAGAGAGATAAATCTAGGGAAGAGGGAGAAAATGGGAGCAAAATGTAATAAAAGCGCGGGCGGAGCTGCACGGGTCAGCTAGTTTACAAATATAATTCAACTAAGTAAAAAACTTCCTCCTAGTGGTCGCCGCACTGGGAGGGAAGGGTACCTAAAAGACCGGCGGCGTTACCTCTTTGTATAGCCAAGCTTATACGTTGGAAGAAAAACCTACTAGCCCGACGGTCGCCTGAGACTTCGATAAGTTTGGAAAAAAGTAAGATACTTATTTGTTTTTAATTATAATATTTTCATTTTTTAGCCAATATTTTTTAACCGGCTTCAAAAAGAAGGTTCTCTATTCGACGCGTATGTATGTAATATTGATAAAAATGCGTAATATTAATATATGTTAGTCTATGTGGGCTTCTAAACCAATTTACCAAATTTTATGAGTGTATGTATGTATGTATGTATGTATGTATGTATGTAAGTATGTATGTATGTATGTATGTATGTATGTAGGTTTGTCCACGGATTTCTCAGAAACTACAAGTCCGATTTTGAAAATTCTTTTTGCAATAGTTAGAGTATTTTTCAACTTAGGGTAGAGTACAAGTTTCATCAAAATCGGTCCAGTAGTTTAAGAGATATAAACTTTTTATGTTTTCAGTAAGTTATTGTAACGGAGACGTTCGAGTTGCGTGATAGTGCTGATACCTATTTTGGTAAAATAAGTCACTAAAAAGTGTTAAATAAACTATTTTAAATAAAATAAAAACCGACTTCAAAGTAAATTATCTAAAAAGCATAAAATAACGAAAATATATTGAAGTCGGTGTCAGTTTATTACGCCAGTATACAAGGGTGGTGACAAAGACAATGTTAGTGATTACAGGCCTATATCAGTATTGCCAGCCATCTCTAAAATAATAGAAAAATTAATAAATGTGAGACTCTTAAATTACCTAGATAAATATGAACTGTTGTCTAACGCACAATTTGGATTCAGGAGAGGTAAATCCACTGAAGATGCAGTGAAAACGCTAACTTCGTTAATAGCTGACAAACTCGACCACGGAGAAAAATGTCTCACTGTATTTCTAGACCTCAAAAAGGCGTTTGATACCGTCTCTATACCCATCCTTGTAGAAAAGCTCGAGAGATTAGGTATTAGGGGTGTACCACTAAATTTATTTAAAGATTATTTAAAAAATCGTAAACAAAGAGTCAAAATTGGAGAATACATTAGTGCTGTCACTGAAACTACATTTGGTGTTCCCCAAGGAAGTGTACTTGGCCCAACCTTGTTTCTTCTTTATATCAATGACTTATGTAACTCTAATTTAAATAACGGCAAAATAATTTCGTATGCCGATGATACTGCCATTGTTTTTTATGGTAGTACATGGAGTGAGGTCCGTGAAAACACTGAGCAAGGACTAAGAGTGGTAGACAGTTGGTTGAATTCTAATCTTCTAACATTAAATACACTAAAAACTAACTATATTTGTTTCTCACTCACTAATAGAACACAACCAGGTAGCGACTTTAATATTAAAATCCACAACTGTAGAGATATAAGTACTAAAGACTGTAGTAAATGTCCTGTAATTAGCAAAGTTTCGACTTATAAATATCTTGGAGTTATGTTAGATCAGAGACTTTCATGGCATGCGCACATTGAAATAATTACAAAAAGGATTAGAAAACTTATCTGGATATTTAAAATTTTGAGGCATGTTGCAACAAAAAAGCTTTTAAATATTGTCTACCTAGCCCTTGCTCAATCTATTTTAGTTTATTGCATACCGATTTGGGGGGCTGCCACAAAAACCAAATTTTTGGAAGTAGAAAGATCTCAGCGATTCCTATTGAAGGTTATGTATCAAAAACCGTTTCGCTTCCCAACTCATAGGCTATATGAGATGTGTGAAACGTTATCGGTCAGAAAATTGTATATTCTACATATCACATTAAAAATGCATAGATCTTTGGAATATAACTCTGGGCGGCTGAACAGAAGAAGAAAAGATATTGTAGCTAAAAATGTATTAACAAAAACTGCCTTTTCCAATCATCAGTATTTAAGACAGTCCATACACATTTATAATACACTTAACAGAAAGCTAAACATATATCAGTTAAATAATAGGGATTGTAAAAAAAAGGTGAATGACTGGCTTGAAACCATTTCCTACGAGGAAACAGAGTCAATTCTACAATTTATTAAATAAAAATGCACTCAATAAAATTAATATCATACATTCGCATACATACACACACATACACAAACACACACACACACACAAACAAACACTGACACACACAAACACACACGCACTCGCATATTATTACTACCATTTTTAAAGTTGTTTTCTTTTTAACCGACTTCAAAAAAGGAGGTTCTGTATTCGACGCGTATGTATGTAATATTAATAGAAATGCGTAATATTCATATATGTTAGTCTATGTGGGCTTCTAAACAAATTTACCAAATTTCACGAGTGTATGTATGTATGTATGTATGTATGTATGTATGTATGTATGTATGTATGTAGGTTTGTCCGCGGATTTCTCAGAAACTACAAGTCCGATTTCGAAAATTCTTTTTGCAATAGTTAGAGTATTTTTCAACTTAGGGTAGAGTACAAGTTTCATCAAAATCGGTCCAGTAGTTTAAGAGATATAAACTTTTTATGTTTTCAGTAAGTTACTGTAATGTAGACGTTCGAGTTGCGTGATAGTGCTGATACCTATCTTGGTAAAATAAGTCACTAAAAAGTGTTAAATAAACTATTTAAAAAAAAATAAAAACCGACTTCAAAGTAAATTATCTAAAAAGCATAAAATAACGAAAATATTATTGAAGTTGGTGCAGAATATACACAGCAGGTACGCTAACACCAACTTCAATAATATTTTCGTTATTTTATGCTTTTTAGATAATTTACTTTGAAGTCGGTTTTTATTTTTTTTTAAATAGTTTATTATTTATTTTTTTCTAACTGTATATTTTTTTTTTTCATTTAACTGTTAAATAGAGCTTATATAGCTATAGAAGAGCGGATCCTTCAAACACAAGTATTATTATGCTTAACTGAGGGACCCAACCTTGTATGTAATTATTTTAAAGTAAGTTAATGAAATAAACATTTTTGATTTTGATTTTTGAGCTGGTGCTAGTGTTAGTTAACATGATGTGCTAGCACCGACTTCAATATATTTTCGTTATTTTATGCTTTTTAGATAATTTACTTTGAAGTCGGTTTTTATTTTATTTAAAATAGTTTATTTTACTTTTGTTTTTCTATCCACAATCCACAAATGTTCATCTGATCTCAAACATTCACTACACTAGAGCTTGTACTGTGGTAACCAGACAACTGATATTATTACATAACATACTATGTACATTTTACATATTTGTACAATCAGATTATCATTTTTTTATCAATATAATAAATAATACATTCCATTAGATGGCTATTAATAAATAGATATATCGGCGGATTTAATTTTCGCTTGTCAAATATAAGTAATACCTTCACGGACAGGTTCGCACACAATTTGTCGGGGATCTTTTCACTATTGTTGGTGGAGGAGTGCGGGGAACACGACTGTCATGGGCACACATCGATACTGACGGTATTGTTGGGAATCGGAACACGGAATTGGGAGGTAATTGTGGATGATTGAGGGGAAAATGTAATGTATTTCATATTCATTGTTGCTAAACTAACGGAGTGGTTAGAAACAAATAAGTATTTTTATTAGGATAATGGTTACTGCTGCACTCAGAGTCGGATCGTCAACATAAGCCTACATTAGTCTAAAGCTTCTCCAATTGCCAATCACGCCAGTGGTTCCGTTTTTTAACCGACTTCAAAAAAGGAGGCTCTGTATTCGACGCGTATGTATGTATTATTAATAGAAATGCGTAATATTCATATATGTTAGTCTATGTGGGCTTCTAAACAAATTTACCAAATTTCACGAGTGTATGTATGTAGGTTTGTCCGCGGATTTCTCAGAAACTACAAGTCCGATTTCGAAAATTCTTTTTGTAATAGTTAGAGTATTTTTCAACTTAGGGTAGAGTACAAGTTTCATCAAAATAGGTGCAGTAGTTTAAGAGATATAAACTTTTTATGTTTTCAGTAAGTTACTGTAATGTAGACGTTCGAGTTGCGTGATAGTGCTGATACCTATCTTGGTAAAATAAGTCACTAAAAAGTGTAAAATAAACTATTTAAAAAAAAATAAAAACCGACTTCAAAGTATTATCTAAAAATCATAAAATAACGAAAATATTATTGAAGTTGGTGCAGAATATACACAGCAGGTACGCTAACACCAACTTCAATAATATTTTCGTTATTTTATTCTTTTTAGATAATTTACTTTGAAGTTGGTTTTTATTTTTTTTTAAATAGTTTATGTGCTTTCTTCATCCAGTTCTTACGTGCCACTTTACGTAATATTTTCGTTCCATCTAGTCTTATTCGAGATCTCCACTGAAGAGTATATCAATAATAATATAAGTACATTATACAATATATGTAGCTCCTTTGCTCCATTGGCTATCCGTTCTGACATATGTATATGGCCAGCCCACTGCCACTTCAGTCAGCTTGCTAATCCGGTGGCACTTATCGATATCTTCGGTTCTTCGGATCGGATTGGATCTTTCAGAGAAACTCCGAGAATAGACCTTACCATAGCTCTCGATGTGAACCCCTGGGGTGGCCGGGTAAGAATAGCACCTATATAATACTGCGATCCCCAAGCCGCCTGCATAGCGTGGGGATTATGGCAACCCCTCCCTTCTAAGGGGGAGGCCTTTGTTCAGCAGTGGACGTTTCGGCTGATGATGATGATGATAGCTCTCAATATTATCGATATCTTTACTCACGCAGAATAAAATATCAACTGTCTTGGAATGTCAAAATAATTGAATTTAAATAAAATATTAAAAAAAAAAATTGAACCGACTTCAGTAACACTAAAAAGTATACAATAATTTTAATATTAAAGAAGTTGGTGTTGGCGTACCTGCTATGTATATTTGGCACCAACTTCAATAATATTTAAATTATTTTATACTTTTTAGTGTTATTGAAGTCGGTTAAATTTTTTTTGTTAAATATTTTATTTTTTTTAGTGATATTTTCATACATAAAGATTGAACCATCGAAGACGGTAATATGATCTAGGTAGATTATGACATCATTATGATTTCACATTATCGTCTACATACTTTTACATAATTTATGTTTCTTCAGAAACTCAGAAACAATTTATCCGATCGTAATGAAATTTGCATGGAATCATCATAGTAGTTTACTCTCTCGAATAAAGAATCATCGAAATCGGTTCATATTTGTCAGAGGAATGTAAAGGAAACATCCGTTTTATGGTTTTTACCAGATAAATTCCTCCATATCATTCATGATCTTCCAAGAAGTTCTTATCTGGTTGTGATAAAATTCATACATGTTCATTACAGTGGTTTCTTCTTTCGAATAAAAAAAGAATCATTGAAATTGGTAAATATTTGCCAGGTGAACTTCACTTTAAGTGAACTTTTAAAAGTGAACTTTTGCGTAACATGACGCAGTTACGTTCTATTGGTGCTGTCAAAAAGAAAATAAACGGTTGGATCTATTATAAGCAATATTTTTTTATGGGACCCAATTAACGGATTAAAGAATGGATGGAAGAAAGATTTTTTCAAATCGGGTCATAATTGCCAGAGTTATGCGCGAACATACATAGAAAAAAAAATATATACAGACGAATTGAGAACCACCTCCTTTTTTGAAGTCGGTTAAAAATAACACAATTAAGTTAGAATTCACGAGAAATTACATATAACCGGCAATAATAATGTATTTTGTTCTGTTTACTCACAAAAAACTTAACCAAAGTATGTCAGCAGCTGAAGGACATCCACTGCTGAACAAAGGCCTCCCCCTTAGAATCGGTTCTGGGCTGGGTTGCCATAATCCCCGCGATTAGCAGGCGTGTGGCGGGCGCAGTGGCTCGCACTCAGATCACGCCACCTACGTCATATCGTATGATTCTTTGAGACGGAGCGTCAAGGCCACATCCCTTCGAGACAGACACCGCGCGACCCCATTCCTTATAGGCCACACCCCCTGCAAGATGGACACTCACGCGCATTGAAGATTCGTCGCCTGCGCAGCCAATAAGTCATTCCACGAGTCGTGCAAATCTTCGTGCAAAACTCAGTGCAAACCTTTGTGCAAACCTCGGTGCAAACCTAGCTACGCCTCGTGGAAAATATGATCGCGTATTGCAATGTACCTCACTCCGCTTTGTATCGTCCTACAGCAAGCATTGTTTATATGAAATTTATTGTGTGTTACGAATAAATACCACCATTTTCGACTCAAGTTTATTCGACACCACAGGCGTATTGGGACCGCAGTGGTCAATCCAATCGAAACACGCTGCTGCCCGTCTTCTTGTTTTCCCTTGGGCGCCTCTTACGGACACCCGACGGGAGGAAATGCTATTCATACCCGGACACCCTATGGGTGAAGTATGTAAGTGTGTACTTATTTTTCTAACCTATACTAGACCTAGACCTAAACCTAAAGTCACTTTGCTGGGCAAAGGTCTCCCCATGACCATCCACATATCCCTGTCATGAGCCACTTCAGACCAATCCTTCCTAAATATGTCTAAGTCAACACGTCAACGTTTCTTACGCCTTCTCCGGCGACAAAGTCCATCCCTCGGCAACCATTGCCTGTCAACTTTGGCCCATCTGTCTGCCTTCAAGCGACAAATGTAAGTACTTGTAATATTCAAATGCAACAGTGAAAATCTTATACTTATACACTTTGAAGATGTACAGAGGGTATTATTTTATCTCAACATTTGGTGTTGTTATCGCAGAACAAATGGCGTCCCGATAACTGGCCAGTGACAGTAACAAGTGGGCCTAATTTAACTTTCTGAGATCTTTTACGGGTTGCCGACAACTCGAGATGAATCCCAATGAGGGCCGCCCGCTTCCGAGGATTATAGCCGTTTTTGGATATTTTTATTTTTGTCTCTTTTGGATCGGTAAGTGGGTATTACGTGGTATTACTTTTTTATAAACTTTAAAGGATCTTTGCTAACGCAATTTTTTTTCCGGGATAAATTAATTAAAATGAATTGAGTTTTTTATCGGACTTCAAAAAGGAGGTTTTTTTATTGCTAAAGTTTTATCAAAATATGTATTCTTTATCCATTAATATGAATTAAGTATACTGAGGATAGTCTATTATATTCAAGGTTATTTTAATTGCCAAGAAATCCTTAAATACCAAAATTTTGATTAAACTAAGCGTTCGGTGTCTGCTCTTAAACGTAGACAAGGTGAAGTAATTAAGGTTCCTCAACAGCCTCTATAAACAGTGTTGCCAAATCTTCATCCAATTTACCATTTGTTTTACTGATTTTTTTTTTTTTTGTCATGTGGCCAACTTCGTTTTAGAGTTGTTCAGGCTTTCCTTAGGCCTCCGACTTAGTTTAACGACTGTTGTTCAGATGACAACAACGAGAGTGACTTTTTACGTGCCCTCCAAAGCATAGAGACGCATAGTTCAAATGCCACTATCTATCTGCTGTCTCTCTTCTATCTTCTTATATACATATAAATTACTAGCGACCCGCCCCGGCTTCGCACGGGTGTAATTGAGAAAAAAAAAGAAGTGAATAATTTAAAGCTACTGCCTTTGATTATAGAATTTCTTGGAATTATTTATCAGTTTGTAGCTGACTTTTCGTAACGCAATATGAACAAATTTTGTATAGAAGTGACGCGTGAAAGGGCTACGTATAGCTGCCTGTCCATGGGCAAAGTACTCAACGCTTAGGTTTAAGCCTGCTACGTTGAATCGCTGAGCTTGTGATTTGTTAATTGTATTTATAATTTTAGAAACTGCAGACGTGTACGGGTGCACAATTTGAGTGGATTAAGGACACCATTTCTTTGAAACCAATTTATGGAAGCAATACGGGCTTCCTTGTTCGGTTTCATCGTTAAGACGTAAACGGGGGTCAACCGGGGAATTCTTACGTACTAAAACCCCCGCGGCTATCACGTCGGCACATTAGAGGGCGGACCTGGGGTATCTGTCGGGATCTGCACCAGCTGATACCACTCAGTGCCTTGACTTTGAACCCGCCGCCGGAGAGGCACATTATAGTTCCTCGAGAACCTGTCATGGTGCTCACGGTTACAGGGATCACGGGGAAGCCTTTAATGGGATTTACGGGACCCTGTTGGTGGTCAACCGGGTATGTAGGTTTTTTATAAACTAAAGCCCCAACGGCCGTGCAATCAGCACATAAGAACCCCTTCTTGGGCTATCCGGTGGGATCTGCATCATTATACCCTCAGTGGCTTGCCTTTGACCCCGCCACCGGGGAGCACAATAAAGCCACCTGGGAACTTTTCACCGTGCTCACGGTTACAGGGGTCACGGGGAAGCCTTTAATAGGTCCCCGGGACCCTATTGGTGGTTTACCGGGTTATGTAGGATTCTTATACACTAAACCCCCAACGGCTGTTAAATTAGTACATAAGTAGGAGACCTGAGCCATCCAGTGGGATCTGCACCAAGATCCCTCAGTTGCTTGCCTTTGAGCCCGCCACCGGGGGGCACAATAAAGCCACCCGGGAAACTATCATCGTGCTCAAAGATACGGGGATCGCGGGGGAAACCTCCAATAGGCCCCAGGATCCTGCGGTCGATTGACTGCAGTATGTGTCCCCCACGGCTGTCCACACAAAAGAGTGTGCACCGTGTACCCCTCAGTGCAAGGCAAGGGCCTATGAAGCCGCTGCCGGGGGCGCATTATAGCCCTCCGGGAATCTGTCACCGTTGTCACAGTTTAAGGGAGTAGCGGGGGAAACATCCAATATGTCCCCGGGATCCCGTGTGGAAGTCAAACTGGGTATTTGGGATTCTTACCCACTAAAACTCCCGTGGCTATCACATCGGCACATGAGAGGGAAACCTGGGTTCTCGGGTGGGATCTGCACCAGGTGTCCCTGACTGACTGACGCGGACGGTCACGGTCAGTCCCGCTCAGTCCCGGTCAGTCCCGGTCAGTCTCGGTCAGTCCCGGTCAGTCCCGCTCAATCCCGCTCAGTCCCGGTCTGTCCCGCTCAGTCCCGGTCAGTCCCGGTCAGTCCCGCTCAGTCCCGCTCAGTCCCGCTCAGTCCCGCTCAGTCCCGGTCAGTCCCGCTCAGTCCCGGTCAGTCCCGCTCAGTCCTGGTCAGTCCCACTCAGTCCCGGTCAGTCCCGCTCAGTCCCGGTCAGTCCCGGTCAGTCCCGGGCTGTCCCGGTCAGTCCCAGTCAGTCCCGCTCAGTCCCTCTCGGTCCCGCTCAGTCCTGGTCAGTCCCGCCCAGTCCCGCTCAGTCTCGCTCAGTCCCGCTCAGTCCCGGTCAGTCACGGCCAGTCCCGCTCAGTCCCGCTCAGTCCCGGTCAGTCCCGCTCAGTCCCGCTCAGTCCCGCTCAGTCCCGCTCAGTCCCGCTCAGTCCCGGTCAGTCCCGCTCAGTCCCGGTCAGTCCTGCTCAGTCCCGCTCAATCCCGCTCAGTCCCGGTCAGTCCCACTCAGTCCCGGTCAGTCCGAGTACCACACCGTACCACACCGTACCACACCGTACCACACCGTACCACACCGTACCACACCGTACCACACCGTACCACACCGTACCACACCGTACCACCATGTCCCTGGGATCCTGTGGGGGATTCTTACCCACTAAAACTCTCGTGGCTGTCACATCGGCACATGAGAGGGGGTTCTCCGGTGGGATCTGCATCAGCTGTCCCTCAATGCATTGCCTTTGAGTCCGCCACCGGGGGGCGGGTATATTATATCCCGGATATTTACCTACTTTATAATATATGGAATTAATGAAATTCTCTATTACTTGATTGTTAACTATATATCTCTTTAGGTTTAGTCAATGTAAGCTATGTAAGTTTATCTACTTAGATAAAACTTAAAACCTTCAATGAAAAATTATCTAACCGATGGTGAAAATCGCTGCGTGGTTTAGGAGGTGCTATCCGATATAGACAGACTCGGATAGCGACTTTGTTTCACACTATTTAAAGATACTTTGACGTCGTTGGTCCCCAACACCAGCCAACCTATAGAAAAAACCCTGAATGACGGACAATAATTCCAATAAAGTTTAGGCTTTTTTTATATCATACGTACAATAGGTGCATGCATATTGTATTCCTACCCAAACAGATATTTTGAAAATATATTTTCATTATTATATTTTTAGTTTGTTATATTTGCGAAACAAACAAATGATACCACTTATTACTAAATATAAGATCCAATAGTACAAAAATCAATTCAGTTTCCACTAATAACTAAATCATAACATTAGAGAGAAGTTAACTACGTATGCATGATTTTAAATTTAAAAAAGTATTAAATATAAAAATATATTAGAGATAAAAAGTGCCGAAGTCAATATGAGTTAAATATTTAAAACATCGAATCTTAATATAAATAAATAAATCAAAACAAAGTTTAAAAATACAAAAAAAATCCGCACACGGGTAGCGAACCCGGACAGTCCGCACTTAGAGGACGCTTCCGTAACCACTTGGCCAAGGAACTTTTATTATGTCTTTCGAATTATCGTATCTTATTGTGGTAATATATTTGTACCGCCATCGGTTGAGTAATAATACTTCTTTTTTACCCTGTAAAGGGATAAATTATAAAAAATATGAAATACTAATTCAATTAATTATCTTAACGAATGTCTGTGCAAAATTTCAAGTCAATAGGACCAAGGAATCGCGTTCTCCCATACAAACTTTGCCCCCCTATTTGACCCCCTTAGAGGTTGAATTTCGCAAAATCGCGTCTTAGTGAGCACCTAAGTCTTAAAAGGAACCCCCATGCAAAGTTTGAGACTCCTAGCACTTGTAGTTTCTGAGATTTCGTGATGAGTGGGTTTTTGTCTACTCTTTTATATAATACAAGATAATATTATTACTTGTCCTGACTGACTTATCAACGCACAAGCCAAACAGCTGGACCTAGTAAACTGAAATAAGGACAGTAAGTTCTTCTTATGATGTAAGCATCCACTAAGAAAGAGTTTTTAAAAATTCCACTCCTAAAGGGGTTACGTGGGGTGTTTTCATTTGTATGAAACTTTTTATTTCATGGTTCGATATACTTGAAACTTGGTACTGAAAAGATTTTCTTATAATACGTGTTTCGTGATTTTTGAAAAACAACCTTCAAGGGTGCGCTAGGGGTTGGAAAACTTTATATGGAAAGATATAATAGCGCACGAAGCCGCAGGGAATTGCTAGTCCATCTGTAAACTGACCTTGCCTGACGGTGCTTAACCAACTGAAAGTTTACCGAACAGTGATTACAACTGATTATGAGTTTGCCTGATGGTAAGCGACATGCCTGCCTATAGACAGCTGCAATACACTGCTGCTCGTCACCCGAGACATTAGTTATTAACTTTCTTCCGGTAATTTCACCAGTTACTTTGCCTTCAAAAGAGAACACAGCAATGTTTACACATTGCTGCTTGGTGACAGGATATCTGACACTGCAGTGGTACCTACCTGGACGGTTCCTCGCACATGGGATCAACAACCTAATTAATTTTCATAAAATCAAGCTTGATGATTTAGGCATCGTGTCATCCACGCGTATACATTTAATATTATTTCAAACACATATTATACAAAGTACTGGGGAGTACGTAGATAAATATGGTCACCACGGGCTGTCTTGCTCGCGTAGCGCTGGCCGTATGTCACGCCATGCCGCCCTTAATGATATTATTCGCAGGGGGCTTGTCACTGCCGGTGTCCCTGCCGTACTGGAACCAGTCGGCATTACACGAGATGACGGCAAGAGGCCTGATGGTGTCACTTTAATACCATGGCAACATGGAAAGCCACTGGTGTGGGATGCGACATGTGTCGACACACTTGCTGCGTCCCACACCCCGGCAACTTGCAGGGCGGCTGGAGGGCGGCGGCCGCTAGTGTTGCAAAGCGACGCAAGTAGCAGCTCTAGGTTCGAGCTATATATTTGCGCCCTTTGCGGTGGAGACCATGGGGCCTTGGTCTCATGAGACGCACGCTTTGGTGAAAGAAATTTCTTCCAAACTTATCGAAGTCTCAGGAGACCGCCGGGCTGGTAGCTTTCGTTCTGCCAACGTATAAGCTTGGCCATACAAAGGGGTAATGCCGCCAGTCTTTTAGGTTCCCTTCCCTCCCAGTGCGGTGACAACTTCGAGGAAGTGTTTTACCTAGTTTAAGTGTACATGTTTGTAAATAAACTGTAAATATTTTGTTTCAATAAATGTATACTTCATCGTCTTATACAAAGACTTATTTTTTAATAAATTATAGAATGGAATTGACTGCAAATAAGCAAATATCTTGCATACGGCAACACAGCCTGAGTAGAACGATAAATGTTGCAACAATCGCGGCGGCGCGACGTCTCGGCCGTGTTTGTCTACACCACGTTCTTCAGACGCGTCACTTCGTATCGATCCTAGATTCTAGACTTCGTCACAGAATGGGTCTAAATTAATTGGTTGAACAGACCTCTAGACTGTGCGTTGTAAAATATTGGACATGAAAAAACTTGAAAAGCTAGTTATTAAGTTAATTATTTTGAAGTAGGTACAAAGGTTACATGCCTTTGTACGTAACTATTATGTAAGTACAGCTGTGTAAGAATATTCTAATTTGATAGTCCTTTGTCTATTAGCATAGGCTTTAAATATCGTCAATAACCTTTTATAATAGTTTTATTTTAATAATTAACGTTGGTGCATTGCCGCTTTTCGTGGTCCCTCCAGGTGCGTAAGGAACAAAGATCTGTTAAAAAAGTAGTTCCCTCTACCTATTTTAAAACATATTTTTCTATGAAATTATTTAAGACTAGCTGACCCACGCAGCTCCGCCCGCGCTGTGTTTACGTTAACTAAACTTTCAATAATATACATTCGCATAGAATACAAAACCTCCTTTTTTAAAGTCGGATAAAAACTTGGACCCACTTTGTACTTGCCCTCCGAAGCACGGAGACGTTTAGTTCAAAATGGCGTTAAACGGTCACCCATCTATTTAATGACCTTACCTAACGTTGCTTAACCTGATCGATTTCCAAACATTGTTAACAACTGTCTATGAGTGTTCCCTTACTTTATTTATTATAATTATAATGAAGAATTGTTAAAATCGGAGCAAGCGTATAACCAAGTACACATTTTGACTTTAGTCCCCTCTCCCAAGGGAACCGTGCCGAATGTCGGGATAAAAAGTATCCTATGTCCTACCTCGGGGTATTAACTCAAATCATGCCAAGTTTCGTTTCAATCCAACCAGTAGTTTCGGCGTGATGCTCAGCCGAGGTACAGACAAACAGGCAGACAGATAGACAGACAGAGAAAAATAAAAAAAGTACATTTTTGGCTTCAGTATCGGTTATAGAATGCCCTCCAAACATAATTTTCAGAATATCTTCAATGTACAGAATTGGACCTGTTACAGTTTTATTATAAGTACTAGCTGACCCACGCAGCTCCGCCTGCGCTATTTTTACGTTAACTAAACTTTTAATAACAGACATTCGCATCGAATACATAACCTCTTTTTTTATAGTCGGTTAAAAACTGGGACCCACTTTTTACTTGCTCTCCGAAGCACGGACCCGTTTAGTTCAAATGGCGTTAAACGGTCACCCATCTATTTAATGACCTTACCTAACGTTGCTTAACCCGATCGATTACAAAACCTTGATAACAACTCTCTATGAGTGTTCCCTTACTAATATTTATTATATTATAAAGAAAAATTGATAAAATCGGACCAAGCGTATAACCAACTACCCATTTTTACTTTAATCCCCTCTCCTAAAAGAACCGTGCTAGATTACGGGATAAAAAGTATCCTATGTCCTACCTCGTAGTAAGATCTCAAATCATGCCAAGTTTCATTTGAATCCATTCAGTAGTTTCGGCGTGATGCGAAGCCGTGATACAGACAGACAGACAGACAGACAGACAAAAATTAAAAAAAAAATATTTTCGGCCTCAGTATCGGTTATAGAATGCCCACCAAATATAATTTTCAAAATATCTTCAATGTACAGAATTGGACCTGTTACAGTTTTATTATAAGTATAGATAGATATAGATGATAATCTGAGATTATTATGTAAAGTAATGTAACTTCCTGCACCATCACCTCTAATAACAATATTATTGTCACCTTATATTGTCGATAGAAAGTCACAGAGCTATATACTACGTAATTATATTGGCATCTCTACCTCATGTCAAGTAAGCTGATAATAATGCTATTTAGTTTGTAAGTATTCCTGTACGGATGGAAAATACAGACTTTTTATACATAAATATAATCTGAAACTTAATCTCCAGCAAGCTACACACAGAGCACTAAAATACAATGCTAGTTTTAAAGTTCATTTTGCATCAAGATTCTGTTGTTCTACAAGAATATCAAATTTCATCATGGTGAAGGCAACACACTCTTATCTATGAAGGCAACTGCCTTGCTTGTATTATTTAGCAAGCTGGTTTAAGTTAGCTTAGCGGGAACCATAACTTCAGAAGAGTTGTATTTTTCTACCAACATACATATTTAATATCGAATTCCGCATTATTAGATATTTTCCCTTAAAAACATCACTATGTATATACTATGTTACCATGTAAATGTGAAGAGCAATGTGGCTACGGAAATTACGAGTCTCGACTGCTTATGGATAACATTACTCAGACTTGCATAATTTGTCATTTAAATCTTCAGCCCTTAATGTTATATAACCGCCAGCTTAACCGTCACCAAAGCAACTAATGTATACAGGGATGGGTTAAATAACCTAAGTTAGTATAAAACTCCCGGACGCTATGTTAGGGTTAAAGTTGTACTTGTAAGATGAGGATGAATTTATTTTACGTGAGCAATTTTACTCTTGGCTTACTCTGCTGTGAATTACGCGCGCTGCCGACTATGCAATTGCTACGCTGTTTATTGTGCGATACGATGGTAATTGTATTAAATAAAAAGCGTTATTTTTATTGCCCGACTACCCCGGAAGGAGGGTTATGTTTTGCGAGAGTATGTATGTATGTCTATTTCTTTGGCACTGTCTACAGCCTGAACAGCTTGATGGAATTTGAGTTATAATATGTCTTTAGATTTGTCTCAGTTGTGGGAGTGATATTTTTTCAAAACAGTTAATATGGCTGCCATCAGTCGCCATTTTGTATTCTTTTTACTTCCAAAAACACGAATATGAGTATCAAACAAAAGGTCTTAACGAGACGAGTTCAAATATTTATATACACGTGTATATGTATTATGTATGTATAATGAAATTTAAGTCCATTTTGTTTGTCCGCAGTCGGGCTATTTATGCTTTTATAATTTATACTTGATAACATAAAATTCGTACAAATTAAAACATAAAATTTGCCACCTTAATTTTCGACTGTGTCCAAACATTAATACATCTTGAAATGAAACATTGAAATTAAACTAATTTTACGGATCATATCGCGGTTTATTTTTGATTTTAATTTCCCGACGTTTCGAATACTTTACAGCATTCATGGTCACGGGCGGACTGAGGTGGTAGCTGTCCATATGTCATAGTTGTCTTAGGGTACCCTCAGGTCTTCTAATTATTATTGTTAGTCCGATCTACGCAGAAAGAGCTTACAGTATCTTGAGGTCTTGCAGTGGAATGTTTGTCTTTGGATTTGACTATGTTTATCACGGGATCCCAAGCTGGTGGTAGCACCCAGCCATCTTCTCTATTGAAATTTGGATGCTTTTTAATTTCAATAGCCTCTCGAATCATCCTTGGTAGGTAGCGCTGTTCTTTTGCGAGGATTTGTGGTTTGTCAAATCTAATATAATGGCGGGTGCGATCCTGAACATGTTCACAGACTGCAGACTTCGTATAGCGTCAATAATAATAAATAATAATACATCTCTATGTATAGGTAAAAAAAAACATTTTAACTAAATACAATCTCTAAAACACGCGCACGATTACAAAAACGAATGCATGCATACGGCGAGATGTATAGCCAAAAAAACAATTGGTTGGAGCGAATTCTCTGGAGGGATGAATTCTGTTTGCAGTTTTTTTCTTTAGCAGTAACTGTAGGGGTTGGTCAATCATATTGGCAGGGAGTGTGCACAAAAATGTACGTAATACGTCTCTGACATATCTTCTTTTACTAACTCAAAAGACGTGAAACGAACTTATTTAAAAACCTGTCACTACATTCAGTAGTGAGGCTTTTTGGCTTAGTTTCCACATTGTTTGTACACTAATGTTTTAGGAAATAATATTTGATACTACTAATAGTACAATCTTGACCCTTGTTCTTGCAATTTGATAATGGGGATGATGACTGGATAATAAAATAATAATTCTAATTAGTCCGTCAGTTAGATCATCAAAAAATATTTGACATGTATTTTTTTATTTAACAAATCAATAAATATTGCCAAAGATATAGAGCGTCAAAGTTCAGGAGTGGGGGCTCGTGACGTCACGCCTCAGTAAAAATTGTACCTATACCGACGTGACGTCACACGGCATTTCAAAGCACTAATATCTTTTGTTTAATCGACGAAATAAAAACTACGTGTCCAATATTTTTTAATAATCTAAATGACTGATTAAAAAAAATTGTTTAGCCATCTAGCCTATACAGTAATCTACTACATGAAAAATATGTCCTCGCATAAGGGCCCGGAAGAAGATTTTTTAACACTAAAAATACAATTTAAGCATTTTTTTAATCGGTCAATTTGAATACCAATTATATAACAATATGCTTTTAATAATCATTTTCCACAACTGCATTACAACGTGTAGAGACTGACAAATAAATTGAATCAAGATACACATTAGGTATTCTTGGCAAGTTCACTCGTCAGAACGGATACCGTTACGCTGCAACAGTTAAAAGATAAACTGTGAAGTTTTATAAGTTTCACAGAATAGGTTTTATGAAAACCTAAGAACTCTCGAATTTGTAGAATCATATACCGAGTATAATAGAATCAAAGAACAGTAGAGTAGTAGAAAGGCTATGTAGGCGGGACAGGCGTGTCACAAATATGAGCCAAATGTTCATATTAAACTAACCGGACTGACAGCGTATTCCTTTATTTACTCGCCGATCTTATCGCTGTTATAACTCATATGTCAGTTTTGGAACTAACGACTTTTCATAACCTTTCTAGTATATTTAAAGCATAAATACCTACTCTCGTGTGCCAACGGACACACCAATTTGAATAGTACTATGTTTCCCCAACGTTTAATTGGCAAACACGGACCAATTTGTTTCGCCACATAAAGGTTCACATATATGTTTCTCAACGCATCTTAAAGAGCAGGGCAAGATAATTCTCCTGTAACCGATATTAATTATTGAAATTGAAACATATTACAAGTGGTAGTAATGTTTTGTTTGTAAAACCTGCAGAGCTTTACCGAGACGTTAAGTTATTAGAGCTAAAAGTGTAGGTCTGTACCCTGTACCTAATGATAGGCGCAGACAGCCAGACGAGACCCAGATAACATCTGTCTTAGAGTGTTAGATGACTGTTCTTAGCTTTTTTCCAATTTTACTTTGAATTTATTTACAGCATTTTTACATATTTTTACCTACACGCAGTACTTAGAGATACTTTCTTATAACTGTCCAGGTAGTACAGCACTGTCACATACTCTGTCACCAAGTAGTACCTAGCGTGGACACGTGCTGTATTCCAGTGTGAAGGACACTGTAGCTGGTGAAGTTACCGGTATCGAAAGACCTAATATCTTTGTTAACGAGTGCATCTGTCTATTGATTGATTGGTAAACTCTTTATTGCACACATAGATAGTAATAAATGTACCTACAAGTTTTGCAAGTATAAAAAGTACAATGGGCGGTCTTATCACTCATGGCGATCTCTTCCAGACAACCTAGTATATATGCTAGGTCGATAAATTCTTAACACTAATTCACATACAACGCTCTGAAAAGGATGGGTGAAGTTTTGCACAAGATAATACGTTACGTGTAATATTATCGAAACAGAGCTGCTACTGCAATTCTAAGAAATGATGAATATTTATTTCTCAAGGAATGCATGTTGAAAAAATAGAAACAAGATTTTAAAGCCTGGAGGCATTTTAATCGTACTCCTTTCATTACTTGTTGACGTTACAACTTAAATTCATAAACTCCAGACTATTGTAGTACCTATAATAGGAGTTCATGATCAGACAAAGATGTCCACGGCTGGACAAACACCCCTTAGAAGGGAGGGGTTTTCCGTGCTTGGCAGGCATCTTAGGGATCACAGTAGGTGGTAGGTAATCCAATAGAAAGACGCTGCTGCCAGTCTTATTGTTTTCCTTAGTCGCCTTTTACGACACCCAAAAAGAGTAGACGGATGGGTGCTATTCTCACCCCGACACCCTATAGGCATCATAGCAGTAGTCGAAGTCAATACTGGCATGAAAATAATGGTAGAAATCTAGTCAACTGTTACCGCGGCAGAATCATCCAATATTTTAACCAACGATTTGAAAGCTTAGCTCAGAGTGACACGCGACTAAGTGCCTACTTTGAATAACAAATCCATTAGTCAATATTCAGAAACAGGACCCTTATCCCGAGCGTCTGCGTGGGAAGCACCGCGCTCCTAATTAATATTAAATGCAGAATGAAATATGTAAACAATATCTTGTTACGGAGCGATTCAGTACAGTACGTTGTTAGCACTCAAATGGAAAGCAAGGTTGGTTAAACTTCGTTATTGAAATTGTCGCTGCTTTGCCCGACATTCTTATTATTTTAATCTGAATATAAATACTAAATTTAGTAATAAACAGATAAACCTTCGAAAGGAAATTAATTCAATGATGTTGAAAACTGCATTCCACACCATTTTTAACACGCTTTTATTAGCTTGACCTGTATGTATGTATGTATGTATGTATGTAACTTTGTATGTATGATGGTAATGGAATCTTGCGATGCAATTTTGACCCACTTCCACACGTTCAAAACATTTGAAATTTTGCACATGTATCAAGGACCGGTGACAATACAATAATATGGTATCATCGAGCTGATCTGATGCTGGGGCTCGAAGGTGGATAAGAGAACCCTTGGGTGGCTACTAGTAAACTAATCTAGTTTGGGTTCATTTGACTTGTTTTAAAGAGTTCTTTTCACTTTGACTATTAATGAGGACCTGATGGTAGAACTGGAGAAGGTGGGTGACGGAACCCTGGATTGGCTACTAGTAAACACATCGAGTTTGGACTCGTTTGATTTGTTTTAAAGAGTTCTTTTCACTTTGACCACTAATGATTACCTGATGATAGAACAGGAAGGTGGGTAACGGAACCCTGGAATGGCTACTAGTAAACACATCGAGTTTGGGTTCATTTGTTTTGTTTTAAAGAGTTCTTTTCACATTAACCATTAATCAGGACCTGGTGATGGAACAGGAAGGTGGGTGACGGAACCCTGGATTAGTTACTAGTAAACACATCGAGTGTGGGCTCATTTGATTTGTTTTAAAGAGTTCTTTTCACTTTGACCATTAATGAGGACCTGATGATGGAACTGGAAGGTGGGCGATGAAACCCTGGAATGGCTACTAGTAAACACATCGAGTTTGGGCTCATTTCATTCGTATTAAAAAGTTATTTTCAGTTTGACCATTACTGAGGGTCTGATGATGGAACTAGAAGGTGGGTGACGGAACCCTTGAATGGCTACTAGTAAACACATCGAGTTTGGGTTCATTTGATTTGATTTAAAGAGTTCTTTTTACATTAACCATTAATCAGGACCTGATGATGGAACAGGAAGGTGGGTGACGGAACCCTGGATTGGTTACTAGTAAACACATCGAGTGTGGGCTCATTTGATTTGTTTTAAAGAGTTCTTTTCACTTTGACCATTAATGAGGGCCTGATGATGGAACTGGAATGTGGGTGATGGAACCCTGTAATGGCTACTAGTAAACACATCGAGCTTGGACTCATTTAATTTGTATTAAAGAGTTCTATTCACTTTGCCCAATAATCAGAACCTGATGATGGAACAGGAAGGTGGGTCACGGAACCCTGGAACGGCTACTAGTAAACCCATCGAGCTTGGACTCATTTGATTTGTATAAAGAAGTTATATTCACTTTGCCTAATAACGTGGACCTGTTGATGGACCCGGAAGGTTGAATACTACTTGTGAAGCTATTGACTTTTAGCGTACTTTCGACGGTTTAAAGGGTAAATACGTAGTGCTTTCTTAAACTCAATCAGATACCTACGCGTAATACCTAGTTTAGTAAAAATATGTTTTGCCACAACCTGCCTACGATTCAAGCTACGAACAAATCAATACTTGGGCTAATTTTATCCGTAGTTTAGGCGAATATTTCTAAGACTAAAAAGTATAAAATAAATTACTAGTTTAAAAAACTAAAAATACACGCTTTTATAAGGACTACTGCACTAAAAAGCAATAAATAAATTATCGAAACCGTTCTTTCTTTCTTTCAACCCCGTGCTTGTAATTTATGGATTATATTTATGTGTCAAAGCGTGGGGCGCCGTTTCTGAATAACAGCTTAACATTTCTGTCAAATTTCAAGAACCTAAGTCACGGATTTATATTTACTTCGTAAAAACCTCTAAGTATTTGTATTCACATGACAATCATTTGTAATCATTTACAGAGAAAAGGCGCCCCACGCCTTTACACATAAATATAATCCATAAATTACAAGCACGGGGTTGAAAGAAAGAAAGAACGGTTTCGATAATTTATTTATTGCTTTTTAGTGCAGTAGTCCTTATAAAAGCGTGTATTTTTAGTTTTTTAAACTAGTAATTTATTATGTATAGTATTGTTTTAGCGTCGTCGCACACGGGCCACCGGCCACATCCACAATCGCCGCCACTTGTAGCTAGAAGCGGCTACAAAAGAAGCTGACGCGCGCGACAGCCACTTGTGGTCCATGTTGGACACTTGCGGTCGGTGGCCGCTACTTTTTTTAACGCGTGCTTGCAGTATCATAATGGACCCCGATGAGTGAAATGAAGGGAGAGAGGGGGGGGGGAGTCGCGTGAGTGGCTTGTGTCGGGTTTTGTGGCCGAGGCGACTACTAGAGGCGAGCAGTGGCGATTTGTGGCGTGTGGCCGGCACCGGCGTCTACAGTGTGCGGCGAGTTCATGCAAAATGTATGAAAACAACAGGAAATAGGTCGGTGGCTGCGTTTTGTGGTTGTGGCTGGTGGCCCGTGTGACCCTTATTATTTGTGGCCAACCGGGTGTCAGTGTTATGCAGGCAGACTTGGCTTATCGACTGTTGTCTATAAAACAACAACCACGACCTGTCTTGGTTGTACGCTACGTGCCCTCAGAAGCGCCTAGTTCAAACGTCACCTTCACCGCAAAAAAAGCTATTTATTTCCGCCACACATTACTTGATGCCTGTTTTTAAGTGGCGATGCAACCGTAAATTGAATCGCACTAACTTATTAGCATATGGGTGGCGTTTTAACGGGGAGGCCTTTGTTCAGCGGTGCACGTCTTCCGGCTGATGATGATGATGAAATTATTAACAATACAGGGTAAGGGACTCTATGTCAGGGCAAAAGGGATGAACAATTATTCCATCTACCTCAACGGCAGCATGTATGAAACAAAATTCCAATTATATATTAACGAAATAATTAAATATTTACTTGTGTGAACCGTGTTTCACGTGAACACTTATCACGTATTGTAGATTATTTCCAATATATAATTTCAATAAATTTATGCAAATCAAGTATGAAAGTATTATGAAATTCTGGATTTATATCATAGATATAGAATTTTTCACTACGATTTATATAGATATATGTATATAACTATCATTGCTTGTGATTTACCTACTCGTCTGAGCTTAAGAGCTTGATATATTATAGCGGGTGTTAGTTATATTAAATTTATCAATAAATATACCTACTGAGCAATAATTAATGGGAAGAGATGTGCGTACCATTCTCTTAGAGACATATTATTGCTCAATACAACCGCCTCAAAGCGGCCACACCACGGCTTAATATAACGCTAATATAACGTTTATGAACGTGGTAATATATTACGTTAATTTACTGATGCATAACACAACATTACAAACGTGGTGATAAATATTGAAATTGTATTTAAGTTTCCTATGTCTGAAAATCTCTTCTAAGTTGGCTCTTCCCTATTTAACAATAACTGACAATTGTAAAATAACTAAGAAAAAAGTAAAGAAATTTTGATGTCCAGACACGCTTTTACATAAAATTTAATTACTTAGGAACATTAAATACACAGGCTAAAACGAAAAAAAAATCTGCCGATAACTTGTTACTAAGGGGTAATAAGTCATTCAGTCTTGTATGGTACACCCATACATTTGCACAGCACTAAAAAAAAATATTTTGTGAACTAACTTATGGAACGGGACTAAATTTTAACTCTCTATAGGCACATGGGCCTTATATGGGCCTAAAACAAAACGCGCAAAAATAGAACATGCCAATTCCACCAAGACCCAAAAAACGTTATCTCCGATAAAAATGATATGTGCATATAACATTTTATCGCGACGCTAAATAACGCGCCATCATCAGTCTTCCCAAAGGCCGTGTATTCATGGAAAATATATCCTAACATTGTCTGCGTTGTTTCCTCCAGGCATGACGTCACCCGGCCCATCCGCCGCCGATAGACCTATCAGCTGACTAAAAAGGTCACGTACTGCTTAAAATATGTTACGGCATATTTCCTAAGATTAGATATGTGCCGGTATTTCACAAACGAACAGCTTTTGAATCTTTACAAAGCTCAGGTTCGACCCTGCATGGAGTACTGTTCTCACCTGTGGGATGGCTCTGCCAAATATCAACTTGACTCTTTGGATTCACTAGACAGACGCGCTCGCAGGATAGTTGACGATAACGACGTAACAAATGAAAAACTGCAACAATTGGATCATCGTCGTCTTGTTGCATGTTTATAGGTTTTTTACAGATTGTTCCACGGTGAATGCGTTCAAGCACTTTATGACCTTGTACCACCATCCCCTTTCTTTTACCGGACTACCAGGCGCCGGCAGGGTCTCCACCGCATTGTCGTTGACACTCCAACTTGCCGCACTAAGCGTTTCGCTTCTTCTTTCCTCATGCGCACGGCCAAGCTGTGGAATACCCTCCCGGACAACGTTTCCCCTGATAAATATAACTTGGGTGTATTCAAGTCTAGAGTGAACAGGCAACAGGTCCATTCTAGACCACATCTTCACTTAGTATCATGTGAGATTATGGTCAAGCGCAAACCTATTGATTATAAATATATGTCGGGATATGGAAGAACCAAGAAGGCTGGTTTACTCGGAGGCCAGTACCGCGAGTAGACGTCAGGCGGCGTCACTTGCGCGTGCTAACAAAACACAGGGGCCGGCCGGCGCGGTCGCCATATTGGGTGGAAACAGTCGCCGTCGCTGGATGCTTTGAGCAGCCCCCTCTGGATTGTGGCCTTTAAAGTAAACCGTTGTTAGGAATGTGATCTGAGAATAAACGACAGTATAATCTTTCAAGTCTTCGTTTGTTATTGGGGAACCTGGGGTCAATACCCGGGTCAGGGATCTGATGTTCCATGATACGCCAGGAATCAGGGGGTGATGGCCATCTGCCGACATATATATATATATATATATATTTTTTTTCAAGACTATGTAGCGAGTGAGCAAATTGAGCAAGTAAACAACTGCTCTTATCCTTGCACTCGGCGCGTTGACCATACCAGTTAGATTTCTGCAGCCGGCCAGCTATACTTAACGGGCCCTCTAGATAATGTAACATTTTACAAGCGTTAACGTGAATAAAAAAATATAAAAAATGTATGAGAAATGACATAAGACATAGAAAAATCACATGACAAATTATAGGGAATTGACACCGTTAGCGAATGAAGAAATAGAATCGCTATGAAGCGATTGTATCTTGTCTAGGCGCTCTGAATACCTATCTATGATGCAAAAGTACCAAGAGCGGTGGCGACCACGAACCGGAAGACGCAACGTAGGCAGGCCTCCCACTAGGTGGACCGACGACATTGTGCGTGTCAAAGATAACTGGTAGATGCAAATAGCCAATTGTCGTTCATTGTGGCGTTCAAAGCGCTGATTTTGGTTCGGTCATGCTCGCCATCGAAAAGTCTTTGCTTGTGGCGGCTTCGTGTGGCGGGTCACCCCCTTCCCTCTAATATGGTTGAGGGGAGTGATGGCTGCTGCTCGAGTCAACTCGTGCGCGGGTGCTGCTTGGGGGGACTGGTCCGACTTCTATCCATTTGGCCTTTTAGTTTGTCGTAATTTATTGTTTTCTTCTTTTCTCCCTTGCTTTATGTTTCGAACGGCAGGACACAATATCGCTAATGTCGATTCATTTGTAACAAAACAATGTTTAAAAAAAAAAGTGAAAAAATGACAAGCCCGCTGAGTTTCTTGCCGGATCTTCTCAGTTGAGGCCGCGTTGTGATCCGGTGGTAGCTTCTAAAAAATGACGATTCAAAAGTGCTAGCGTTAAGCCTATTTGAAATAAAGATTTTTGAGTTTGAGTTTGAGTTTGAAAGGGGGAACCTATGTTTAGCGGTGGACATCTTCCGGCTGATGAGTGTTTTTTAGTAAAAAATATCATGAAATAAGTTAGAAAAAAGAACAAATACAATCTATATTAATAAAAGAGCAGGGTGTTTTCTAGGAATCACGATACAGCAAAAACCATATAACGTACAATCTTGAAATTTGGAACCAACATTATTCAAATAGTCTAGGTGAACAATAAGAACGGATTTTTCGAAATTCCATACTTAAGGGGGTCAAATGGGCTCCCAAAGTTTGTATGGAAATAAATATTTTTTTCGTCACATGGGCATGAAACTTTGTCAGTGTACTAAACAAAAGAAATAAAGAAACACGTGTATCACACTTTTTGAAAATCAACCCTTACAGGGGTTTTAGCATCGTTTTTGAGTATGCAACGCGGAAAAAAAAATTCATACTGCATTGCTGAAACTTTGCGAATACATTAATCAAATTATAGCGATCCAAGTGCAAATAATATTTTTTTGAAAATCAACTCCTAAAGGGGTCCAATTGGGGTCCAAAAAATGTTTCTCGACATACAGTCATAAAACTTAGTTTATATATTGCACACAAGAATCTAAGAAACCTATTACCGGCATTTTTCGAAAAACTACCCCTAAGGTCTTTTAATGGGGTTTCAAAGTTTGCACAAAGAAAGATTTCCATTTCATCATATGATGCAGCTAGAGTAACGAAACTCGGTAAATAAACTCAAAACAACAATTGAAGAAACTAATTTTGAGCATTTTTGTAAAATCAACCCCTAAGTGAGTCAAATGGACTCCCAAAGTTTGTATGGAAAAAAATTTGTTTTCGTCATACGGCCAAGTAACTTTGTCCCGTGTATCACAACTTTTTGAAAATCGACCCATAAAGGGATTTTATCATGGTTTTTGAGTATGCAACGTGGAAAAAAAATTTCATATTGCATTGCTGAAACTTTGCGAATACGTTAATCAAATTATAGCAATCCAAGTGCAAATAATCATTTTTTGAAAATCAACTCCTAAAGGGGTCTAATTGGGGTCTAAAAATGTTTCTCGAACTACATTCATAAGACTTAGTTTATGTATTTCACACAAGAATCTAAGAAACCTATTTCCGGCATTTTTCGAAGTACTACCCCTAAGGTCATATCAAGGAGTTGCAAAGTTTGCACAAAGAAGGATTTCCATTTCATGATGTGATGCAGCTAGAACGAAACTCAGTAAATAAACTAAACACAACAATTGAACAAACTTATTTTGAGCATTTTTGTAAAATCAACCCCTAAGTGGGTCAAATGGGCTCCCAAAGTTGTAACGGATTTTTTTTTCATCACACGGATAAGAAATTTAGTCCATGTACTAAGCCAAAGAAATTAAGAAACACGTGTATCAAATCTTTTTCAAATTCGACCCGTAAAGGGGTGTTAGCATGGTTTTTGAGTATGAAACGCGGAAAAAAATATCATGCTGCATTGATGAAACTTTGCGAATACATTTATCAAACTAAAGCAATGATTGTATAAATAATTATTTTTTGAAAATCAACTTAACGGGGTCCAATGGGGGTGCAAAAATGATTGTCGACCTACAGTCATAAGACTTAATTTATGTGTTGCACACAAGAATCTAAGAAACCTATATCCGGCATTTTGCAAAAAACAACCCCTATGATCATTTAATGGGGTTGTAAAGTTTACACGTAAAACGATTTCCATTTAATGCTATAATAGAGCTAGAGAAACGAAACTCGGCACATAAACTCAATAAAAAAATGTAATAAACTAATTTTCAGCATTTTTCGATAGTCAACCTCTAACTGGGTCAAATAGGGTATCAAAGTTTGCAAAAAAAAATATTTTTCATCACACGGACACAAAACTTAGTCATCAAAAGAAGTTGAGAAACACGTCTGACACATTTGATTTGAAAATCAACCCTTGATTGGGTTTTAACACGGTTTTTGATTATGAATTCGGAAAACCGATGACTGATGACTCGGATGCATTTATGAAATTAAAGAAATCAATGTGCAGTTTTTTTTTTTTATTCCCAAAAGGGATTAATTGGGGTCCAAATCCTTTTGTTTTACCCTACGGTCACAAGACTTATTTTATGTATTGCACATAATAATCTAGGAAACCTGTTTCCTGCATTCATCGAAAAATAAAACCCCTAAGATCAATTAATGGTTTCAAAGTTTGCATGCAGAAGGATTTCCATTTAATTTATAATGCAGCTACAGTCACGAAACTCGGTAAATAAACTCAACACAACAATTTAACAAACTAATTTTCAGCATTTTTAACGGACTTCAAAAAAGGAGGAGGTTCTCAATTTGTCTGTACATTTTTTTTTTCTATGTATGATCGCGCATGATTCTGGCAATTATGAACCGATTTCAAAAAATCTTTCTGGTACGGATAGGCCACTCCACTGATTGGGTCCCATAAAAAAAAATTACTTAGGAATAAGCTCCTGAAAAAACAAAAATGGCGACTCAGAAAAAACTGTAGGAATGCCTAAAAGATGATATTTCTATAGCATTTTAAGGACGAAAGTGGTCAAACTCTGGCAAATACGAGTATTTACCAATTTCAATAATTCTTTTATATGCGAAAGAAGGAACCACTGTAATGAATATGTATAAATTTTATCACTACTAGATAAGAACTTCCTGGAGAACCATGATTGATGTGGAGGAATTTATCTGGTAAAAAAAAGAATATATACAAACGAATTGAGAACCTCCTCCTTCTTTGAAGTCGGTTAAAAAAACATGAAACTGATGTTCTCCGTTACATTACTCTGACAAATATGAACTGATTTCGATGATTCTTTTTAACTACTGTAATGATTTCATGCAAATTTCATTAGGACCGGATAAAGTGTTCCTGAAGAAAATATACACGTTGTGTCGTGTGCAATGTATTATTTGAAAATCAACCCGTAGGACAAATGAGGTACCAAAGTTTGTATGTAAGAAAATATTTTTTTCAGACACGAAACTTTGTCAGTGTACTCATCAAAAAATTGAGAAATACGTCTAACACATTTGTTTTGAAAATCACCCATAACGGGGTTTTGGCACGGTTTTTGAGTATTGAGTATACGCGAAAAAAAATTCATGCTGCACCGATTACACTGCGGATACATTCGTCATATTGAAGCAATCCATGTAATTTTTTTAAATTAACCCCTAAAAGCGTTCAATTGAATTCCTTCCAAAAAAAAATTTATTCCTACAGCCACATGACATATTTTATGTACCTACTGCATACAAGAATCCCTAAAGTTTGCGTGAAGAAAGATCTCCATTTAATGCAACTATGGTAACGAAACTCAGTGAATGAACTAAACAAAACTGTTGAATAAACTTATTTCCAGCATTTTTCGAAAATAAACCGCTAAGGGCATCTACCAATGGGGTTACCAAATGGTTTCCACTTAACAACCTCATATGTTTTTTAATGGAATTGCAAAATAAGTACAGTATCTTTTTAAACAAAGAAGTAAATATTTAAGAATGTTTTGATTAGATCAGAGTTAATAAAAGTGTGAAAATATCGAAATCGATCGTCCGAAGATCGGACCAACAATAATAACTAAGAAGACCTGAGGGTACATCGGCATAATTGTGACATAAGGACGTTCAACATCTCAGTTCTTCCGTGACTATGGGTGCTGCAAAACATTGGAAACGTCGGGATAGAAAAAGCTAAAATAAACCGCGATTAAATCCGTAAAAAGTAGTTTGATTTCAATGTGTAATATTCGCGTAAGTAAAAGACAATAAGCTTACTATTTATGAAGCTGGCTTCAAAATACAGAAACGGTAAATGTTGTCCTTGAAAACTTGGAATGCACAATATCAAAAAGATTATCAATGCCTAAAGGATTAATGGAAATCCACAAATACATGGACGATAGATTGGTAAGTAACAATTTATTACGAACGTTTTAACTAACGCGAATGCTACACATTGAAATCAAACTATGATTTCAATGTGTAGCCTTCGCGTAAATAAAAGACAACATTAGTGTAAACAATATTATAAAAAATAATTCTAAACACGTTTGAGTAACAAAGTAAACGCGGGCGAAGCCGCGGGCTACTGCTAGTAATTAATAAGATATCTTATTTATGATCAAACGAAATTGTTATTCAGACACGTTTTGATAAAAAATGTAGTCGGTATTAATTCGTTTTAATTATGATATTACATTGAAACGAAATTTCGAATGTAGTTTAGCTTTGGGCTAATTAAGCGGCGGGGTTGCTACGAAATTCTGTTAATTAATAAATAATTTTGTTTCACAATTCACATTTTGTTAGACATCTAAATAAAAGAAAAATCAACTGTACTTTAAATTTTATTCACAGAGAGACCTTTTACCGTTAGTGGCACAGTTTTGTGTTTAACTAATTAAAGGTTTTTCTTGTTTTAATTACATAGGTACCTATAAACTATCGCATAAATGATTTCTAGTATCTGCGCGAATATTAGATACACATTGAAACTAATGTTGCGGTTTTTTTTTGTATAAAAGTTAAATCGCGATATAATCCGTAGAATTAGTTTCATTTCAATAACGCATGAATGATTTTTTTAATCAACCTTGTGAGAAGTTGTTTGCCCTATAGTAAGCGGCACGCTTGCCTAATAGACGAGCGTACCGCGTGCATTGGGCGACATTTTTGTCAACAACAGCGAATTTTCCCAGCGACCGAAATACGAAGTTTGAATATTATTCGTCATCACAAGAAAACGTCATTTTCGTATCCAAAGATATAACAAAAAAATTAAATACTTCGAAGAAAAAAACCCATCGAAATACTTCGAGAATTTACCATTCTTCGGTTACGGTTATAAGCAAAGATTCTAGGCTAATTTAACATCATAGAAACCTGTGCAGCCGACCATTCGTAATAAATCGCTACAGGCTTGTAGACATTTATGCGGGGTCACGTCACATGTATGCCATTTGAGTGAGCCAAGCCAATCGTTTAGAAACCGCTGGAGTAAAGGGTATTAAAACCTATTGGAGTGCAGTCCAGACATATTGATAGCTTTTTGATCGTCCTCCAAACAAAACTTGTTGAAAAGATATCGATGTATCGACACATATTTATTTTACGATTTATCGATATTTTCGACGATATTTCATAGTTCCATACATCGATCATACCAAAAACTATATTTTTCTTGATTACATTATATTTGTTTTCAGATAGCGGTAAAAAAAGTATGGCACACCACACGTGGGTCACCACACGTTCACGTCTTGTCTATTAACTTGTTTAACGTTAACAATTATTACTGGGTAAGAAATACACTCGAAATTTCTAACTGACAATATTCTTACAAAATCTTACCGATATAAAGATATTTTTTTCTTCGATATACCGAAACCACAATTAAAATATTTTCAAAATATCGATACTTTTTGGCTCTTCAGACGTCCCTAAACTCTAGTAATTGTAGAGCTATAATAAATAATATAGTGTACACACAATGCTTAATAAATAGGTAATCAATGAAAGAACATCGAGGTTTTATTTTTATCTCGTTATAATTATAATAAATAATCATTTATGTGAGCCCACAGAGACTCTTCAGTGAAATATTATCTGATGCTTCTATTTAATTGCATAGTCGTCAATCTAGAGTGGCTCTCGCAATTTGTATAGGGGTGTTTCAATCCATTCATTATTTATAATTAGCCGGTTCGTCGCGTCGCCGTACGCGGCACGCAATGGACGCATTAATCATTTCAATTAGCGTGTAAGTCGCTGCGCTGATGAGCTCATAATGAAAAACAAGATTTAGAAGCGTTTTTAGAACTTTGTGAGAATATTTTACACTGATATTTTTGCTAATCTGAGAAAAGTAATTAATATCATTGATTTAACGTAACCTTCAAAATTTTAGCGGGACCTGTGGAGGTCAAGCGGGGTATGTGGGATTCTTACCCACTAAAACCTCCGCGATTGTCGCATCGGCGCATGAGACAAAAAACTTGGGCTCTCCGGTCTTGGTGCCCGCCGCGTGAGGCGCATTATATTCCCTCGGTATCCTGTCACGGTGCTCATGGGGACTGGGTCGCAAAAGTATCATCTATGGTCGCAACCCCGCCGCCGTCCTTCTCGGATTCCCGCCGTACCCATCGATATAATATATAAACTAGATAAACATTCACGAACAAAATGACATCTAAAATGTGGTCGCGGGGGTTGCAAACTTATCTGTGCTGGTGGCGGAAACGTGAACTAACGATTTTATAATGAGAATGACTTGTAGTTTGACAGTTTCATATAGACAGTAGCGACACTCCCATCCGCAAAAATAAATTTGTCAGGATGTGGCTTGTAATGAAATAGTGACACAAAGACGCTATTTCTCGCTACCACTTTTTGAACCGTGACACCAAATCTAGTTTATATAATATATCGATAGTCTAGTTTATATATCGATAGCCGTACCCGATAGACGTCTAGGGCCCACATCCCAAGAAAATATTCTTCTTTTTTTTTGACGCGGGGGAAATCTTCCAAAGATCCCCGGGAGCTGTGGGGCTCGACCGGGGTATGTGGGATTCTTACCCACTAAAACCCCCGCGGCTGTCGCATCGGCACATGACAGGGGAGACCCCAGGGCTCTCCGGTGGGATCTGCACCAGGGGCCTCTCAGTGCCTTGCCTTTGAGCCCGCCGTCGGGGGGCGCATTGTAGCCCCCCGGGAACCAGTCACGGTGCTCACGGGGACGGGGGTCGCAACCCCGCCGCTGTCCTCCTCGGAGTCGCCGCCGTACTCAATGGACGTTCAAAGGGCCCACACCCCGAAGGTCCAGCGATTCCGAAGAAGAAAATATCCTAATCCAACCAAATTATACTAAACGATTTTCTCAATAACTTCATAATTTATTAATACTCATTTACATGCACACATAAAACTCTACATTTTAAATGCCCTCAATTAAAAACATCTGCTGAAATTGATTTAACTTTGAAATATTTTAAGCCGCTGCCTGTTCATTTATGAACGTAATAAATGGATGCAATGTTACAATACATTTATGAGGTAATATCACACAGATTATTTTTACTGTCAACGGTTGTTTTCAATAGCCAATAACGGGCTGGTTACGATTTAGACGACCATAAAATTTTGCAATCAATTCAGTTTTAGTTCGAGTTCTCTTGTCGTTGCTTGGTATTTCACCATACATTTTTTAACCGACTTTAAAAAAGAAGGTTCTGCATTCGACGCGTATCTAATGCTTAATATTCATTGTAGGCTTCCAAACAAATGTACCAAGTTTCACGAGTGTTATGTAATGTATGTAGGTTAGTCCACGGATTTCTGAGAAATTTTAAATCCGATAACCACTAGTTAAGGGGCATTAGATCTCATCCCAGCACAGAAGCAGCAAGCCACGGCACGATCGTGGCACGGTTATGGCACGCGCGGGCGTCCCGTCCCATGTCGTGCCAACAAACCCTTACAGAGGAAAGATATTTTTCCAGCAATTTACGCATACGACCGTTGTGGAGCTGGGAATATTTTTCTTTTATATTTTCATAAGAAGAAATATTGCTTGAAAATTGCTTTTTTTACTTAACGTTGTGATACCAGCTTTGCTCACGAGTTTGTTTTCGGAGCACTTCAATGTCTTTAAGATATTGTTGAGATTACAAGTATACAAAGCAAATAATTTAATGTTATAAATGGTATTATTATTGCTTGATAATAAATACCCAAGCGAGTAAAAGAGGCTCTAAGAAAAAAAATCCTGACGTAGTTGACGCAACGATCGCGTTTCCCTTAAATAGGCAGAATGGCATGAATATTGAAACTTCAATTAAGTTTTGATCATTAGATATTGCTTAAATTATAAGCAAGAAGTATTTAATATTATATCAGTGTCTGATATTCTGCCGCCAAGCAGCAGTGTGTAAAAATTGCTATGTTTCGGTGTGATGGGCACTGTAGCTGGTGAAATTACCGGACACAATGACCTTAAGGGTTGGCAACGCGCTGGCGTCTATAGCACAAAATATAGAGAGTACTCTCTATAGGCTGCGGTAACTGCTTATACCATTAGGCGGGCAGCATGCTTGCTTGCCACTGTGATATTTATTATAACAAAAACAAAAAGATTGGATTGAAATTATTGATTTCGAGATTAACTAGATACTTATCGACCCAATTTATGATGCATAATGCAACGGAAACAATTTCAACGTCGCATAGAACTGCATAGAATCCTGGCTGTATTAAAATTAACATCACAATAACTAGCAATTTCAAGGAGACTTCGATAATCAAGGCTTTGGGGGAAAAAATTCTTATAGACTTTTCACCGTTCATTGGGACGACACCGCTACATTATCTACGATGGTTTTTTTATTCTGTCCACAATTTGCGCTAAATCATTCCGCGCGGAATTAATTTTTATACCTTTTTGTTTTAATTACCCTACTTTTGTGAAAAAAGTGTATCCTGGGAGAAGGGAATCTTGCATCTAATTGAATTTAATTATGAATTTAATAAACAAACCGTTTGTCTTTAGTTTCAGTGTAAATTAAAAACCATTAAATTCATTCTATCGCTTGAAAACCGAGACACACAGTATTTTGCTTTGGTATTTTAAGAAGTGGTAGTATTTCACTAATGGGGCTGCTGCAATTAATTGAGTATGCGTTTCCGCTCATCACTAGTTATTTTGATTTTGCTCTGTTGGAATTACCGAAAGATTTGCCTATATTAACGGCCAAGGAAATTCCATACCACTTTCCGGTCCCAAAATTGTAATTCAGCTTCGAAAGGATATTTATTTAATTCTTTGATTCTTGATGTACAGAGGCGAGCTTAACTTATAAAAGAGTTTTATTTCAGGATATGTTGGTAATAAGCCCAAAAAAGGGTACTGGTACTTAAATGTAGGTGTATTATTTTCAAAACTTAGGTATAACGCACGTAAGATATAATTATTGTCATCTTTATAGCTTTACACCCTTTTTTTCTATTACCAAGGTGACAAGCAAGCACTTGGGTTGCCTGGTACCTACCTAGTAAGCAGTCACCGCAGCCTATGGACGCTAGCAACACCAGAGGAATCAGTAACGCGTCGCCGACCCCATTAGATATTAAGTATTTTGTTTCCATTTATTGCACCAGGTACAGTGCCCTTCACAGTGGAACACAGCAATGTTTACACCCTGCTACTTGGCGGCAGAATAAAAAAAAATCCCTTACCAAATATCAGTATGCAATACAGAACTATAGGTATTACCGGTGCGCAGTATCACTAGCGGACTAACGGGGGGGCGGAGGGGGCGGTCCGCCCCGGGCCTCGGGTTCAGGAGGGCCTCCAATCTCCTAAACTTCATCATCGAGGTATTTCAGTACCTACCATGGTATGGTATCTTAGAAGAAATGGAAAAAAACTACCAGTGGCACCCTCATGCGGCGTGATTTGCAACTTTTCTCTGTTCGGAGTGAAACTAAGATAGTACATCAGTATTTTGCAACTGACGTCATAAGACTTACAGCGGTAGCGGTGAATAGGTTGGAATCAAATTAATACGAAGTGAAGGGGGCGCGGGTTCGAATCCCAGCCCGTATGAAATCATTTTTGTTTTATTTATTTTATTCCTGTAATACTTATGCATATACTATTGACGTCCGCGTACTATTATATCGAATACTACAAAGTTTTAGCAATTTTTTTTATTAAAAACGCTCGAGGCTATTTAGAGTTTCAAATCACACCGCTGGAGGCGCTGGTGTTGGGGGGCACGTTTTGACGTGGGAGTTACCTATCTATTTCTAAGTAATATACTCTTATCTATGGTACCTACTACGTATTAGAGAGTACATCATACCTAGATTAATTTATAGTTCCGGCACTCAAACCCTGATAGTCTTTGACAATTGCATTTAAATTGATATGAGACACGTAAGTTTGTGCGTCCGAAGTCGAAACTCATAAAGTTTGGTTGTAATAATCTAGCCGATACGGCCCCTTAATCTCAAAGACGGCCATAATGTTATGTGTTGTAAGTATTAGGCAGTTTGGAGTTGGGGGCCTCATGATGCACGTAACCAAAATACAAACGTACCTACAATGTATCTGTAGTACCTATCGTCTATCCAGCAGGAAATTTATACAAAATGTTATGTACATTTTGTGTATCACTACAGCTCTTGAATATAATAATCGGTGTATACATATAATGCGTACAGTTTTTAACCGACTTCAAAAAGGAGGGGGTTCTCAATTCGTCTGTATATATATATATATTTATGTATGTTCACGCATAACTCTGGCAATTATGAACGGATTTGAAAAAATCTTTCTTCCATCCATTCTTCAATCCGTTGATTGGGTCCCATAAAAAAATTATCGCTTACGAATAAGTAGTTCCTGAAAAAACAAAAATGGCGACTGCGCAGGAAACGTGCAGGAAGGCTTAAAAGATGACTTTATGTCTCTTTTTACGGACAAAAATGGTTATAACTCTGGCAAATATATACCGATTTTTAACCGACTTCAAAAAAGGAGGAGGTTCTTAATTCGTCTGTATATATTTTTTTTTCTTTTTTTTTTATGTATGTTCGCGCATAACTCTGTCAATTATGAACCGATTTAAAAAAATCTTTCTTCCATCCTTTCTTCAATCCATTGATTGGGTCCCTTAAAAAAAATATTGCGTAGTAATAAGTAGTTCCTGAAAAAACAAGAATGGTGACTGCGCACTGAGAGCTGCAGGAAAGCCTATATCGATGACTTTATGTCACTTTTTAAGGACAAAAATGGTCATAACTCTGGCAAATATTTACCAATTTCAATGATTTTTTTTTTATTCGAAAGAAGAAACCACTGTATTAAATCTGTATGAATTTTATTACAACCGGATAAGAACTTCCTGGAGGACTATGAACGATGTGGATGAATTTATCTGGTAAAAACCATAAAACTGACGTTCTCCATTACATTACTCTGACAAATATCAACCGATTTCGAAGATTCTTTTTTTATTCGAGATGATGATTCCATGCAAATTTCATTACGACCGGATAAATTGTTTCTGAAGAAACATGAATTATGTAGACAATAATGTGATCATCATAACCATAACCATAACCTACCTAGATCATTTTACCGTCTTCGATGGTTCATTCTTTATGAATGAAAAATATCACTAAAAAGAATAAAATAAAATATTAAATAAAAAAAATTGAACCGACTTCAATAACACTGAAAAGTATAAAACAATTTAAATATTATTGAAGTTGGTGCAAAATATACACAACAGGTACGCTAACACCAACTATAATTATTTAAATTGTTTTATACTTTTCAGTGTTATTGAAGTTGATTCAATTTTTTTTTAATAATATTTTATAACTTATAGTAAGGGATCGATAGATATATAGGTATGGGATATTGGGACCGGCAGTAAACATAGATATACATAGTTAATTACTAGAGAATTTCATGAATTCCATATATTATAAGGTAGGTAAATATCCGTATATACCCGCCCCCCGGCGGCGGACTCAAAGGCAATGCACTGAGGGACAGCTGATGCAGATCCCACCAGAGAACCCTGTTTCCCCTCTCATGTGCCGATGTGACAGCCACGGGAGTTTTAGTGGGTAAGAATCCCCCACAGGATCCCGGGGACATATTAAACGTGTCCCTCGCCACACCTTTAACTGACAGATTCCCGGGGGGCTATAATGCGCCCCCGGCAGCGGCCTCAAAGGCCCTTGCCTTGCACTGCGGGGTACCCGGTGCAGCCCCATATTTTGTGCGGACAGCCGTGGGGTGTTTAGAGGGTAAGAATCCTACACACCGCGGTCGACCGCGGTCTCAGGATCCTGGGAGCCTATTGGGAGGTCTACCCGTGATCCCCGAAACTTTGAGCACGGTGGCAGGTTATTTTTTTATTGTGCCCCCCGGTGCCGGCTCAAAGGCAAGCCACTGAGGGGATCTTTTTTAAAATTTATCCCTTAACAGGGTTAAAAAGCAGTATTATTACTCAACCGATGGCGGTACAAATATTCTCAGTTAGATTTGCTTAGTACGTAAAATTAGGTACTGTACACGGATAACTCTAATACATAAGGTAAAATATCACGCTATATGCATTAGGGACTGAGCAGACATATAACAAGAGTATTATGGAGACTATGGAGCGTATATTGAACTCGCGCCTCATGGCATACCTAGAGCAAAATGATCTCCTCAGCGACCGACAGTACGGGTTTCGCCAAAATCGATCGACAGGGGACCTTCTAGTGTATGCCACGCATGTATGGGGCGAGGCCCTCGACAAAAATGGGGAAGCGCTTGCTGTATCCCTGGATGTCTCGAAGGCCTTCGATAGAGTCTGGCACGCTGGCCTGATAAGCAAGCTTTCAGCGTACGGCTTATCCCCAGGTCTGATCGGCTGGATAAAGGACTTCCTGAGTGAACGGTCTCTCCGAGTTGTTATTGACGTCTGCTCATCAGAGCCGATGATAACTAATGCCGGAGTTCCTCAGGGATCCGTTCTTTCCGCAACCCTCTTCCTGCTGCACATTAATGATCTGTTGATGATACCCGGTATCTATGGGTATGCAGATGACAGCACTGTTGTGGAAAGATATCTGCCGAGTACTCGGGCCGGTAAGGATATTATCCAGTCCGAAAGAGAGGCCATGGTAGAGCGTGCGAATCTCACACTTAAGGCAGTTTCCGAATGGGGCGATGCCAATCTTGTGAGATTCAATGCCACCAAAACACAAGCCTGTCTGTTCACCGCCAAAAGGAGTCCGTTTAACTTGGCTCCTACTTTTCAGAATGCATCCTTGGAATACACCGACCGCCTTCAGTTGTTGGGAGTTGAAGTCTCCTCAAACCTAAATTTTGGGCGGTTCATTGAGTCCAAAGCCAAAGTAGCTGCAAGAAAGCTGGGTGTCCTAGCTAAGGTCCGGCGGTACTTCACACCGGGACAGCTTCTGATGTTGTATAAAGCGCAAGTCCGGTCGTGTGTGGAGTACGGTAGTCATATATGGGCCGGTGCTGCAAAATGCCATCTAGCTGCTTTGGACTCAGTGGAGAGGCGTGCTAAGAGGCTGATTGGTGATACTGGGTTAGTAGAAGCCAATCTACAAAGCCTAGAGCACAGGCGCAAAGTAGCCAGCCTCTCGGTATTCTACAAGATGCATTTTGGAGAGTGTGCACAGGAACTGCATGACTTGATTCCACCATCCCCCTTCTATCATCGGACGTCGAGACGCACTGCACTTACACACCCTTATGTGGTGAAAGTACCTTCAGTCCGGACTAAACGATTTGCCTCTTCGTTTATATTGAGGACAGCTAAGGATTGGAATAGTTTGCCTGCGTCGGTTTTCCCGGCCGATTATAATGTGGGTGTCTTCAAGGCTAGAGTGAATAGGCTTTTAATAAGCTAGTGCGCCTTACCATCTTCGATTGCGTCGCCACTTTTCATCAGGTGGGTCTGCAGTCAAGCACTAGCTTATGTTGAATAAAAAAAAAATATTATCAAGTAATTCAAATAACAGCCGTGGTCTGGAGGTTACGGAAGCGTCTTCTAAGCACAGCAGGGTCCGGGTTCAAATCTCTCTTTGGGATTTTTTTCTGTAAAAATCTAATTAATGCATACTCTAATCTTTCGATCTTTCTATATGCCTCTGAAACCTGGACATTCAAGCGTTCTTCGAAGAATGGATGCATTGGAAATGTGGTGCAGGCGCAGAATTCTAGGCATATCGTGGACCGAGCGTCGCACTAATGCATCTATTCTCGAATAGCTTAAAATCAATCAGTGACTTCTCACCGCCCACATCTATCGCGATTCGGCCCATATGACCAGAAGGTGCCATAGGTTAGTAGACGGACATGTCTGCGTTAAACGCGTCGTCAACAACAAGAGAAAACCCAACAACCTATAGAGGCTTATCCTGATAAGCCTAATGGATGGCAATAGAAGCAGAGTTCGTATGTCGATGCGATGATCAGACACTTTGAAAGCGGTTATGAGAGCAATGCTACGGGAAAGCATCCTACATAGAGCTTGAAATCAAACAGCATAGAGACGAGTGGTGGCAAAAGTCTGCAAAAAATATTGTCTGTTGACATTTACAACGTTTCTATCCTGTAAAGTATTTATGTCACTAGCAAAACTAAGACGACTCCAACGACATATCACAAGTCAAAATCCATTGAGCCGTTCAGGCTGTATGTAGGCCGTGCCAATGAAATAGACAAACATACATACATACGTACCCTCAAAAAACATAGCCCTCTTTCTGGGGTAGTCCGGAAAAAATACATCACTTTCTGACCGGGGGCCTCAGTACTTTTTGCCGCCCCGGGCCCCGATAGGCTTAGTCCGCAACTGCGCAGTATTATCGGAATATTGTAGAACAAGTCCAAACAAGTTGTCTGAGTAAAGAAAATAATACAGTGAAAATCATAACACATACTAAGACAGTGAAAGAATTTGGGAATTAGTGATGTGCGCAGATTGGTATGGACGCAAGAAAGTATTTTTTTCTTGCTTTTTTTATTTGTACAACCAAGGTGCTTTAGAATATCATAATCATTAATACCATCGCGAGTTATTAAAATGACACAGCTACGAAACAAGCGAGACCACGCCTGATGCTAAGCAACCTACCACCGCGCCTGTGAAACATCGCAATCCGTACCAAATCATCATTACGAGTACTACTACTTACAATAATTTCTTTAACTACAGTGTTGTTACACCGGGAATCAATAATGTACATGCATATATTAGGTAACTACTGCTTTGCAGTAGAGTATTTTTGACACTGCAGTTGTGCTTGTACAGTTTCTTGCTTAAAGGGCCTACTGGTACTTCAATGTATTGTACGTGTCCATTATATTTTTAACTGTAAAAAAGTAAGTAAATTATTATGTTAAATATGATGCCTTTTATTAATAAAAATACCAAGAACAAGAAACCACGCCTAATTGGTAATTACACGCGTTAATTTGGTAGTTGTAGGTGAAAGTACACACGGACCGTATCCGTATTTAAAAAAACTACGATTAGTCAGCTACGCAGGAGATATTAAAGTGTACAAATAGCGTAAGCACAGGTGCACTCTCTCTTGATTTACTCTCACAATCCAATGGGACGGAAGACGAACACGACCGGGGAGAGGTCAAGCGCAGCACCGACTTTTTACGTGCCCATCCAACGTATGGATCATTTTACTTTACAGACGATCAGGTGTTCGGCCTTTATTATCCTAGCCAGTAAGGAACAACTGACACAGTTGTTGTTTCCCTCGAGATTCGAACCTGTGACTTCCGGTTTGCAAAACGAGCGATTTGCCGCTGCGCTACGGAGGCTACAACACACATATATTCATGTTGTATACACATTTCTACCAATTTCCCAAGGCTTAGAGTGTAAAAACGCAAGGTATTGGTTTTCCCCTTAGCGAATGTCGTAAATTTTTATTGAGGAAAAAGGTTTGGTGCACATAAGTACCAGTGCCCTTGGCGCCACTGAGGATATAACCCAAGCTTTACGATTTTATTACCCAGTTAGAGTTACATGAAAAGTTAAGCGAAATCCACCATAGGTCTGGACTAATGGTGATTTAACAATTACTTAAAATGAAAACTAAATCCGCGATAGTGGATAGATATTTCAAATAAACTTATTACGAGTATATTGAGAAAAAAAAATAGTAAAAGCTTTCAAGAGTAGTAGTAGAACAAAACCAAGGCAAGAACATTGCCACTCGAAATTTATTTACCTTATACACATTTTGTCACAGGGTCATGCATGTTTCATATGTATCTTACCTTATTTCATCGAACCAAGATTATATTACATGGTATATTCAGGTCTAGTGTGTCATCAGCCGAAATACGTTTGCTGCTGAACAAACACTTTCCCCTCAGAAGAGCCGAGAGGGGTTGCCATAATCCCCACGCTAGGCAGGCGTCTCTTGTCTATTAGCCAGCTCGAATTTAGGTGCGGTCATCGCAGTATAGGAACTTATATTTACCATTAAAACTGCTAAAATGTGGTTACAGAACCAATACATGTCTTACAGTTCCCAACACTATTGTAAAAACGTACAATTTCCAAGTTAACCGGTTCAATCGGTGCAAACTTCTCTAAGCCAGACGAAACTTGCTCAAAGGTGGCTTCTACAGAATATACATTTGAATTTTTCATAGTACTTAGTAAAAGTCCAAATATCTTTATTAGTAGGTATAGATCCCATAGAAGCACTTACACGAAAATTTATTTTTATATACCTACTACTACCGGATCGTGACACGGCCGCTACTGAGAAGAAAAAAACCCGGCGAGCTTGTATTTTTCGTCATATTATTTTTTTAATAGTGGTATTTTATACAGAGGTACAAATTGTAAGCCTTAAAATTCTAAGCTTGGCAGTTTTAGCCTACGCAGCTTTATCCTGCAGGTAATCCAACATTTTATAATAAGCCTTTTCGACAGTCGGCTCTTTATCAAAGGATTGAATTTATTCATTGGACGATCTCGCATATCCTGTTTAATTATAATAAGTAACAAACTGAAACAACATTTTCACATGAGACTGATTTGAATCAGTTTTCGTAGAGACTTTCATACCGTAGCGCTCACCCTACGCCGTAGCATATGCGTAGCACAGTGGGGCATCGTAGCCGTGCGACACGCGGTCACAATGTCCTGCACTGTCACACCTTGGTTGTTCTACTTATTGAGTAGCCTGTGGCAGTTTGTACAGTGTGACTGTACACCGCGCTGACGTACCTACCTATGCACAAAATCAAAGTCAAAAAGGCTTAACGCTAGCACTTTGGAATGGTAATTTATTTAAAAGCTACCACAGGATCACAACGCGGCCTCAACTGAGAAGATCCGCCAAGAAACTCAGCGGGCTTGTCATTTTATCATTTTTTTAAACATTGTTTGTCTTGTTACAATTGGATCAACATCAGCAACAGTGTGTCCTGCCGTTCGCAAGATAAAACAAGAGAGAAAAAAATATGACAAAATTACAACAAACTAAAAGGTCAAAAACATTGTAGTCGGATCAGTCCCCCGCGCGCACCCGCGCTCGTGTGCTGCTTGGGGGGACTTGAAGCCGGACCGACTTAATTTTATCGAATTTAATCCACTGGTGCTACACTGTGTCGTATAACAGGACGCTATTTTAAAAGCTTTTATTTAACTTGCAATGTATGTATGTATCTATGTATGTATGTATGTAATTTGTTCGGGTGGAATCTTGCAACTCAATTTTCACCCACTTCTACACGTTCAATTCGTTTGAAATTTTGCACATGTGTCAAGGACCGGTGACAATACAATAATATAGTATCATCGAGCTGATCTGATGATGGAGATCGAAGGTGGATAAGGGAACCCTTGGATGGCTACTAGTAAACTCATCGAGTTTAGGCTCATTTTATTCGTCTTAAAGAGTTCTATTCACATATCCTAATAATGAGGACCTGATGATGGAATTGGAAGGTAGGTGACGGGACCCTGGAATGGTTACTAGTAATCAAATCGAGTTTAGGCTCATTTGATTCATCATAAAGAGTTCTATTCACTTTTTGTAATAATGAGGATCTGATCATGGAATTGGAAGGTAGGTGATGGAACCCTGGAATGGTTACTGATAAACACATAGAGTTTTGCCTCATTTGATTCGTTTTAAAGAGTTCTGTTCATTTTTCTTAATAATGAGGACGTGATGATGGAATTGGAAGGTAGGTGACGGAACCCTGGAATCGTTATCAGTAAGCACATCGAGTTTAGGCTCATTTGATTCGTCTTAAAGAGTTCTGTTCACTTTGCCTGATAATGAGGACGTGATGATGGAATTGGAAGGTAGGTGACGGGACCCTGGAATGGTTACTAGTAGACAATTGGCTATTTGCATCCACCGGTAACCTGCGACGCGCACAATGTCGTCTGTCCACCTAGTGGGAGGCCTGCCTACGCTGCGTCTACCGGTTCGTGGTCGCCACTCGAGAACCTTTCTTCCCCAACGGTTATCGGTTCTTCGACCGATGTGGCCTGCCCATTGCCACTTTAACTTGCAGATTCTGAGAGCTATGTCGGTAACCTTAGTTCTTTGGTGAATCTCCACATTACGGATTCTGTCGCGCAAAGAAACGCCGAACATAGCTCTCTCCATGGCTCGATGTGTGACTCTGAACTTTTCTAAAAGGCCAGCCGTTAGAGACCACGTCTCAGTACCATTTGTCATCACTGGAAATACACACTGGTTAAAAACCTTCGTCTTCAGGCACTGCGGTATTTCGGACGAGAAGATATCGCGTAGTTTCTCGAACGCTGCCCATCCGAGTTGGATTATTCGGGCGACCTCTTTGTCGAAGTTGGGCCGACCTAACTGGATATTTTGTCGTAGTGGTTAACAACTTCGAGTGTAGGTTCAATTCTGGGACAATCCACACACGGTCATCTGATCCCAAACTAGGCAGAGCCTGTACTATGGAAACCAGACAACTGATACTAATACATATATACTTTTTTTTGTAAATACGTACTTATATAGATAAAACACCCAGACACTTGGTGGGAATCGAACCCACGACCTATTGGTCAGCAGGTAGGGTGTCTAACCACTAGACCAACAGGCCCGCCAACAACTACCGGTACGGGTGTAACATGGACATTAGACATGATCTTCGTCTTGTCCATGTTCATTTTAAGACCCACCTTTTGGGAAACGCTACTGAGGTCTCTGAGCATCGTACTGAGGACGAGGTCGTCCAGCGACTTTGCCATAGTGACTATATCATCGACAAAACGAAGATGAGTGATGTATTCGCCATTGATGTTGATGCCGAATCCGTACCAGTCCAAGAGCTTGAAAACGTCCTCCAATGCGTTTGTGAACAGTTTCGGAGAAATGTCGTTTCCCTGTCTCACACTTCGCAGCAATGGGATTGGTTTCGTACTCTCGTCCTGTAGTCGGATCGACATGGTGGCGTTGCTGTACGAACACACGTACAAACTTCAACACGATGTACCTATAGTCAATGCGGCACCGCTGGAGAGACTGCAATACTGTCCAGGTCTCGATTGTATCGAAGGCTTCTTCGTAGTCCACAAACGCTAGACATAATGGCCGATTATACTCCTCGATCTTCTGTATAATTTGGCGGAGCGTATTAATGTGGTCTACGATACTAAAGCCTTTTCGGAACCTGGCTTGTTCGGGAGGCTGGAAGTCATCAAACCTGCGCTCGAGACGGTTCGTAAGAGTAATAGAGCCATGGAATGGCTACTAGTAAACCCATCGAGTTTGGGCACATTTCATTTACTTTAAGGAGCTTCTATTCACTTTGTCTATATAAGCGGAATTGATAATAGACTTGGTAAGTGGGTGGGTGACGGGACGGAACCCTGGAACAGCCACTAGTAAACCTATCGAGTTTGGTCGTCGTCAATACTATTATTGCAATTATTCAATAATTTCCAATACTTAGTTAATTATTTATTAGTATAGTAAATTGTAGATTTATATAAAACAATTTTTGCATACCTAATAAGGTAGACCATAGGGGACATAATCAAAATAATAAAAACACGCATGTTAGTTCATGCATACCTATTGTCAGCAAATAAAGTTGATTTGATTTGATTTGAGAAACCTATCCCGCAAAAACTAAAAAGTAAAAAATAAATTTAAAGTAAAAACCTTTTTAAAAAAACAAGCTTTTATTTAAATGCGCTAAAAAGAATAGAATAAACTTTTCCTATAAAACTTTTAATATCTATTTATAACGTCATTACACAATTTATATGATATAAAAGCTTGTCGCGAGATTATAGTACCTACTCGTACTTACATAGTAGTATGTATTTATTAAAATTTATTGTATTTGTTTTAAGAAGTAAAATAAATAACTAAAAAGTAAAAAATAAATTAAAATAAAAAATAACCAAATAAAAAATAAATAACGTACTCGTACTTACTTAGATGAAAAATTTTAAACATTAAAGCCAATAAAATCAAATTATTAATTTTCTTGTTTAAATTCTTATAGGTAAATCTCGCGACAAGCTTTTATATCATATAAATTGTGTAATTACGTTATAAATAGATACTAAAAGTTTTAAAGGAAAAGTTTATTTTATTCTTTTTAGCGCATTTAAATAAAAGCTTGTTTTAAAAAGTTTTTTATTTTAATTTATTTATCATCGACGTGCCATGATATGATGTGTATAGTGTAGCATAGCTACATTGTTTTAAACTCATTTCAGTAAATAAATAGGTAAAAGACAGCTGTTTTTAGCAGGACGTTGAATTACGCCTATAAAAGTAGTAATAGCAACGCATAGTAATATTACTTATTAACTAATTATTTTTGACTAGGCGTTTTGTTTTAACATACGGCCCTTTTATATTGATTGGGGAATACTATGTTCTTATTTTAGTTATTTCTGGTAATAGGCGATGAAAGCTGCATCAGGTATTCGTATTAATTTCATTGGTAGAACCATAGGTAATATTTAGATACCTAGGTAAGAATCACTTTTTAATAGAGGGTATTAGTCTTAAAATGGGCGGAGTCTACCGAGGGTGAGACGATGCGATAAATGCTCGGTACCCGAACATCTAAAAGTGACGTCCAATCATAGGCGGCCACCGAATTAGGTACTGGCTTTTCTAGACGGTTCGACGCCATCTCCACTCGATAGGTTTCGTTTTTGACTCAGAAGTTGAGCCAGCCATTGCCATCTGAGCTGAGCAACGAGCAACGCACCAAATATCATTTTCATTATAATACTGCCAGCGGGTTCAACGGAATTGTTTATTGCTAAAGTCTATTATATATTATTAAAGTCTATTATATATAAAATCTATTATATATTATAGTATTAAAGTACAATCTTAGTTTGATAAACCAGAAAACCCAGTATTACTGGTAAGTTGTTTAAATATTTTAAAGTCTGCTGTAGGATTCTATTGTATTTTGATTATCATGTGAACTAGGTACTATTAGCCTATGGTTACATCGTGTATTGTTAGGGTGTACTTGTATTCCTGTAGACGTCTCCATAATGAGGCAGCCTCCACCAACTGAAAGCTGGTTAGGAGGGTGTCGCGTTAGGGAACGGCGTCTACAGGAACGCTTATGTGGCGTTCCAGGGTTCTACCTTCGGGCGAAGAGTTTTCTACTTTCGGGCAAGAGGTTTCTCCCTTCGGGCGAAAAGTTTCTCCTTTCGGGCAAGAGGGTTCCCCCTTCGGGCGAAAAGCTTCGCATTTTTTCGGCCACAAGTTCGACCTTCAGGTGAACGTACTACCCTCGTGGCTGTGTTGCTGACGACCGGGTCTAGTCCAGACTCCACATCCGTGGCGTGCCTGGCTTCTCCTAGGAGAAGGAGAACGCCGAAGACCGCGGGAATCGCCGTTGCGTTCCCTAACGACCCCTAGTTAAGTTACAGCTATTTTTGTTATACGTGCGAACAAGCTAACAAGTAATCGACCTCCCCCTGTATCGTAACTTTCTTCTCGTTTCTATTATTTAATAAATTTGTGTAGCCCTTCTTTTGTGTTCTTATTTCTTGTGCTCGCCGACTAGGCTACAATAGTACACATAAACGTAGTTAAATGAATCCTTAACCGGTAGCTGTTCTATTTTCATCACATAGAGTCTATTCGATTTCTAACCAAACTTAATTTCACGGTATAGCGGCTCGCGTATAAATTTTTCATAAAACTGACGTCCGTATTAAGTGGTTCCGTACTTTTTGACGAGGGTGTGAGGGCTGCATTGAGTTCAGAGTTGCTAATTCACCAAACTTTATAGAAAGCTTGTTCAGTGACCCGGCTAATGGTGGAATATGATAATTTTGTGTTCAGGAAATGGTAGATATTTAATTTTTTAATCTACTTAGAAATCGTAGATAATTTTTGTATGGGCACTAAAGTATGCACTCACTACACTGAACCTATATGACCGAATTATGAATGTGTCAGGCAAAAATATATCCTTTGTATGCATCAGTATGAGACAACGCCCGCTAGATCTTTGCGTATCCGGCCGTGCCATGGACGTGCCTGTTAAAATTCACAAAATATGGTTAGCGACGTTGATGTTCCACTACACGCCACCAAATTATAAATAACAGTTATTAACTAAATGGCACCCTCCCATCTCCTCCCGTTGGGTGTCCGTAAAATGCTACTAAGGGAAAACAAGAAGACGGGCAGCAGCGTCTTTTTATTGGATTACCTACCATCTATACTGCGATCCCCAAGACGCCTGCCAAGCGTGAGGATTATGGCAACCCCTTCTTTCTAAGGGAGAGGCCTTTGTTCAACAGTGGGCGTTTCGGCTGATGATGATGAACTCAGTGATAAATAATACTGTATTGTCTTTCACAGTGACAGCTCAGTGGGCGAGCGCTTGCCTTGGAAAACAAGGTGCGCAGGTTCGAACCCTAGCTCGCACCTCTGATTACTTTAATTAATCATAAGCGAATCCTCTTTGAGCGATTGTTACTAGTTTTCGGTGAAGGAAAACATCGTGAGGAATCCTGCATATCTGAGAAAGCGGAGACGGTATTAATACGTTATGAGTGCAAGTCTCCCATCATTTATATTCTGTGCCTGATAATGTTGGCGTGATTACTGTTCTTAACAACGTACCTACTTCTTATTAAGAATATGAAATATTAGTTATCAAAGAAAGAAAATGAACATTCAATTAAATTATAGCTTAGGTACTGTTAAAAAGGTATCGAGAACATAAACTTGCAAAGCAAAACCAACCTAAATGTATTTGGAGTAAAATAGAAATTAAATTCAGGGAGTTCCCCTAACGGTTGCTTTCGAGATAAGGGAAGAAGCACTCAAGGTCTACACAGATCATTAATTATTTTTGTATCCGCTGTCAAAGCAAAACATAATTAAACAATGTTTTGTAAATAAGTTTATTATTTACAACGGAGATTTTTATACACAAGAAGCTCGAACTGAACTTGAAGCTGAACTTGAATAAGTCAAGTAATTATTATAAGTTTTAAAGGAGGCGGATATTTCTGGGCTGAAGCCGAATGAGATGAGGTATGGTTTAAAAAAATGGTTATATTTTTATATAACAACTAGCTGACCCACGCAGCTCCGCCTGCGCTATTTTTACGTTAACTAAACTTTTAATAACAGACATTTGCATCGAATACATAACCTCCTTTTTTATAGTCGGTTAAAAACTGGGACCCACTTTTTACTTGCTCTCCGAAGCATGGACCCGTTTAGTTCAAATGGCGTTAAACGGTCACCCATCTATTTAATGACCACACCTAACGTTGCTTAACCCGATCGATTACAAAACCTTGATAACAACTCTCTATGAGTGTTTCCTTACTAATATTTATTATATTATGAAGAAAAATTTATAAAATCGGACCAAGCGTATAACCAAGTACCCATTTTGACGTTAATCCCCTCTCCCAAAAGAACCGTGCTAGATTACGGGATAAAAAGTATCCTAACTCGTAGTAAGATCTCAAATCATGCCAAGTTTCATTTGAATCCATTCAGTAGTTTCGGCGTGATGCTCAGCCGTGATACAGACAGTCAGACAGACAGACAGACAGACAGACAAAAATTAAATAAAATACATTTTCGGCCTCAGTATCGGTTATAGAATGCCCTCCAAACATAATTTTCAAAATATCTTCAATGTGCAGAATTGGACCTGTTACAGTTTTATTATAAGTATAGATGTGGACAATGCGGCATGTGTTTTCGTTACTATTTTCTCATTCAATGCCCAATGAGCTAATAAAACTACTTTTTTTTCCTCTCGGGGGAAACTTTCAGTAGTTCTCCGGTACCTGTGGGGGTCAACCGGGGTATGTTCTTTCTTACCGAATAAAACCACCGCGGTCGTTGCATTGGCATGGCACATGAAAGGGCATACCTTGGCACTCAGGTGGGATCTGCACCAGGAAGCCCTGAGTGCCTTGCTTTTGAAGCCCGCCGCTGGGGAGTGCACTAGAGAACCTTATTTTTTTTTTTTGACGCGAGGGGAATCTTCCAAAGATCCCCGGGAGCTGTGGGGCTCGACCGGGGTATGTGGGATTCTTACCCACTAAAACCCCCGCGGCTGTCGCATCGGCACATGAGAGGGGGGAACCCAGGGCTCTCCGGTGGGATCTGCACCAGGGGCCCCTCAGTGCCTTGCCTTTGAGCCCGCCGCCGGGGGGCACATTGTAGCCCCCCGGGAACCTGTCACGGTGCTCACGGGGACGGGGGTCGCAACCCCGCCGCCGTCCTCCTCGGAGTCGCCGCCGTACTCAATGGACGCTCAAGGGGCTCACACCCCGAGCGTCCAGCGACTCCGAAGGAGGCACTAGAGAACCTAATGTAACCTGTAATTTAGAAGACTCGGTTGCCAATTTTTTTATACTTAAACAAAAACTAATTTAGGTTTTATGTATATAAACCTTTAGTAACAATTATCTTGATGATGATAAAAACCGCTTTAATCCGTTGCGTAGTTTTGGAGGAGTATATAAACAGACGCGGGAAGCGACTTTTTTATATAAAGATATAGGTACTATTGCGAACACGAATGGTGTACTAGTTTTCAATCAAAGTCGCTTGAACGACGTTACGTGCGCTTACCCCGCCCGCATGTATTTTGGGCTGTCCTGTGCAATAGATTACCGTCCTTAAGGTGATCCGATCCGAGGAGGTCCGTTTGTGACCGAGAAAGTACATGGCCTAATGGTACTGTGGACAAATATGCGGGACAAATATTGCCGTAAAACATTAGTTTATAATAAGTAAAGAAAATTCCTTTTTGAGGGCAGCACTCCAGGGAAACAGTTAATCAATGTGCGGAACCGTAAAAAACAAAGTGCCATTGTGAATTTGAAAGGCAAAGACAATAACAAATATACCGAAGCATAGATTGTCCTATTTTCGGGACGAGGCCGCGTTTCATCTAACCTAGAATGATCGACTAGGGATGTCTATCTAGAATATTTTTTTATTTATAAAGATAACAAATGTAATCTACGAAATATTGATCGTTTTCTTATTACATTTTCTTAGAATTTCGGCTGGGAATTTTATACATTATATTTGAATAAAAGTAATGGTAAACAAGGTGAAATTAATTCGTAGAAATGGTAAAACGAAATAGGATAATAATAGTAATTTAAGAACAAAATTCAACATAAAACTTTGTGGAGAAGCGACGGCGACGTACAGGGAGGATCCTCCGCCCGAGCGAGGCGTGATGCTCGGCCAAGGCCGAAGCCCAACAGTTGATGTTGGAATGTTGTTTAAACTAACTGCACTTTGAAATTTCGCTTGTGCGATTTAGGATAGGAGGTGACGCCATCTGTCATCCTTATATGTGATACTCGCGTTATCACTATACCAACGGCAACGGCGTGACGTCACGTTTCTACAGCACCATCTATCTAGTAATGAGTGGCCACAACATTATATTTTTTTTACGATTCTATGACGAGACTGCAGGAAATTCGCCTGTAGCCCGATTCTCGTAATCAAAACAATAACGTTAACTTAGCAACTCGGTCGTTGAAACACTTTTCGTATTCACGTCCGTCAATTTAACTTCAACGGCAACGATTTAAAAGGCGTTCGATTGAAATAACGTTGGAGCGAATTCTGGTTTTTTAATCATCGTTCAATCGTTTTATAACGTTTACTAAATGGTATTCTCGTATGAAAATGACGTTACTACCGATCGGATGCCAACGAGTAAGCGTCAAATTCCACGATTCAAGAGTCGTTGAACAAACGTCGGTTAATTGAGACGATTTTGGCTTTTCTTATTCTTGTGTTGCCGAGTTAAAGTAATAAAATAACTTTAAAATGAGCCACGGACTTACGTATTTACTATTAAATTCGTCTGCACAGCAAAAAATACAAAAGGCAGCTGCTATGGCAAACTATAAATAAAAATAATATGTAAGATATGGGGTATGGAACGCGCCTATTCGCTTTTCATACCCCATGTTAGAGTTAGAGATATTAAATGTAGCACTAAGCCGCAACATGAGTGAGTGAGACGAAAATAGGATCGTACGCTGTGAGTGAAAAGAGTAATTGAAGATAGTGTGAGCGAGATGGTTATAGGATAATTATAATTAGAGTAAGAGAGATAGAATAAACTAATAAATACAGAAAAACGTGTCTTTTAATTAATATTCAATTAGTATGTCTGTGGAGGGAACGGAAACGAATCAACCCTGAGTTTCCCAAAACCTAAGCTCTTATCTCATTTGACAAAACTCCTACCAAGACCAAACATTTATTAGAACGCCATCTATCAGGGAATAGTTTCGATCCAATTGAGTTGAAGTCCTATCGAACTACGTATATGGTATACGAGAATACCGATTTTGGATAGGACTTCGATCGAAAGACAACAAAACGTCAACGATATTAGAACTATTTGTTATTACGAGAATCGGGCTACTGACGTTAAGCAAAACACCTGTCCAATTTGTACGTTTTTAGTGTGATGGATGAAACTCTATTACTAGTCGTTAAAGAAGATTAGCATTTTGTTAGTACTGCTACTCTGTTAAGAACTTCAAAACAAAGACCCGAGAGTTCTAGTATTGGAGACGGCTCCCTTTTGCTCTTGATTACCAACTAAAAAAGGAGGTTCCCTTCTGCACTAGATTACCAACGGAAGAAAGAAAGGAAAAATATTTATATCTTATCATCACCATAATTACCGTATGCACAACCGTGTTGTGACAGCCCTAGAACTAGCAGTCCCGAATCCGGTCCGTATGCCACAAATACAAACAATAGATGCATTAGCGGAACAATTTTTTCTTTCCCACGATAATAATGGATGTTCCCGATTGATAGCCAAAGACGATAGAGTGCCGGTCGGTCGGTAAGAAGGAATAAATTCCATGTAAATTCCCAAGGCTTTTAAAAAAATCATATCCTACTTTCTAATATGTATACCAGCACCTAATGAGAATTTAATGGAAATAATTTTACTGAACCAAAAGACCATGGGGAGTAAATTATTCATCATAAAACTTGTTACATGTGTAATAAGTCAGTATAAACGTGCGTACTTACGCTCTATATTTTTATAATATTTATCTAGACATTGTGGCGTTACGATTTTGCAGGTGCTCTTCCCTTTTTTTCTTTTTGTTTTGTGGTACTGACATCACCGTCTCGAGTGCCCAGCCCATTATAATTCTCGAGGATACGTCCGGAGGAAGGAGAATGGGCTTGGGATGGTGTACCCTGGGCACCTAGTAATATCTCGTCATTCTTCGGAATAGGCAGCTATTGCTCGCTAGCGAAGCTTTAAGGCGGGGTCACCGAGCTGCTGTTCCCGGTATATGGGTGCCGATTGATCGGCCACGAAGCGCGAGGATGTAGGGTCGAAAAGCCAAGTAGGGAGTACCTACCGATACCGCTGTTCCCGATATCACGGGGATGTTGGTTAAGCGTGACATGGTGGGGGGTCCTGCAAGGCCTGCTCCAGCTTGGCCAATTTGGCTGTTGGAGGGTTCAGCTCACGTCGAACAGCCGCTGGCGGGAATCGGACGGTACGTTCCCGAGAACCACTATAGCGAAGCTGCTGGAAAGCTCGATGCAGTTTTAGTCGGTAATTGTCCGACATCACCCGCGCTAGGCCATGAGGATTTCTCCATCGCAAAAAAGGTGGTCTTTCTATATAAAGATTTTTAAAAAATCTACCTATACTGGTTTTAGTTGCAGCCTATAGCCAACGTAATAGTACAGTGCAATGGAACATAGGTTGTAATGATTGTTTGAGTAATCACTCATATATTTGGCAAAGGAAAACGTGAAAGCGGATTTATTTTGTTCCACAAGCCATGACAGATTATGATGGATGATAGCTTTTACATTTACATTTGTTGTGACAATGGTGCATGCGTAAGGCTTTAGTCAGACGCGCAAGCCTGAGGAACAAGTTTGATTGTTAGATCCGAATATCTTATGCAACTTTAATGGTATGGTATTAAAAATATCCATCAAAAATGCTTTAACAACAAAAATAAGTTTTTAAATGATTTGGAATCCCTTTTAAAAAGGGTTTAGCAGACTACCTGAGAAGATAAAATGCCATTTCGTCCTATCCACCGCTCACCAAAATGATACATTTTTTATGAATGTTCCCTATATAAATTGAAATATATCTTGCACGTGCAACATTGGTACAAAATAATAATTCTGAAGGCATAGCTGCGAGCCCAAGTGGCATGTTTCATACGGTCGCGGGAAGGGGTAGGGTCAGTTGCCTTCAATTTATTTTATTGCCGATGGGAGAGCTGTGATCGTTACACGGAACACGGTGCGACCTTGTTTTTTTACATCCAACGGTGTTGCCTGCAATCTTTGTCTGCCTTTTTCTCTTAAACCAAATTGTAACTTACGAAAATTTCTTTTTTATTTTTCTATAAGTGGAGAGCGAAGTTGTCTTTACTACGCAGCGTTAGATTTTCCTTAGATTAAGATCGTAATAATTGTAATTCATTATACACAGTGTGCCTACAAAAGTCTCCCACATACTCGTATGTTCTCTAGATTCATCCAGGCAGCCATTTTTTAACAAGATAAGAATTTCTTTAAGCATTAAGGTGCTGAGATGGTTCGGCCATGTCGAGAGAATGAATGAGGAAGGATTGACGAAAAAAGTGTATAAGGCGATTGTGAATGAAAGTGTTGGAAGGGGTAGACCTAGGCGGACGTTTCAAGACCAAATCAGGGACGTCTTGAAAAAAGGCCAGGTCAAGAGTACCCTAAACTGAGGAGCATGTATGAAGGGAATAATGAAAGTGGTCGAAGCGAAACAATTATTTAAGGATCGTAGCAAGTGGAAAGAAGTTGTCTCCGCCTACCCCTACGGAAAAGAGGCGTGATTATATATGTATTAAGTCCGTCTTGTGTACCACCTTTGTACTTCATGTATAAGTAAGACACAAATGCTTGCGCAGACCTGTGTGACCTGTAAAAGACCGTGACAACCGGTGAGAAACCAGACGCGGAAACATACGTTTTTATACGATTCGACGGATACCCACTAACTACTAAAAGATAACAATTAAGGCGCTCGCCGTTTAGTAGCGTTTAAACGGAGCGTCTTCGTACTTTATAGAGCGCGTAAAAATGTTCCATTGTTGTTATCATCTAGAGAACTAAACGATAAAGAAAAAATCAATAAATTAAGAAATATAAGTCACTTAGCTCTAGCAGCAATGCTTAATAATATGCTTAGAATATGAATATGTACAAGTATTATAGAATGCTTATTTCAAGTAAGAACATGTAGCCACGAGTAAGAACAACAAAATACATAAATATCAGGTACACGACAATAGGTACTATACCGTCAGCTGTATTGATCGACATTTGCGCTTGGGACAGATCAAACCCATCACTACTTATTACTTACATATCAATGTATCTATATCTATACATATTATAAAATAAAGTCGCTCCCGCTGTCTGTCTGTCCCTATGTATGCTTAGATCTTTAAAACTACGCAATGGATCTTAATAGATAGGGTGATTCAAGAGGAAGGTTTATATGTATAATTCATGTATAATATAGTAGAAAAACACTGATAATTTTAGAGGTTTCTAATGTGATGTCGTAAATAAACACAATTTTTTGCGCTTACATTGCTAACGCTGGCTGAACCCTACGAGATAGATCAAAATAATGTACTACAGTATTGTACACCTTAACAAGATCTTCAAAAAAGTCCGCGATGGTTTATGTTTATCTCTTAGGGATAACCCACAATTTTTTTTTTATTTTTTACATTTTATGAGAAATAATTAACTATTAATACATTTTTGTTAGCATGAATTTGTCCCTTCTTCAATATAACGTAAACTTCACTAATATTTACACCAATGAAAAAATAGCTGTGAACGTTGTTCATACCGTTAAGCAACATAAGGCAAGGTCATTAGATGGGTGAAGATGGGTGAACCGATTTGTATGAAATTTTGTGTGCATATCGGGTAGGTCTGAGATGGGTGACGCCAGCGACTCCGAGGAAGACGGTGACGGGGTAGCGAGCCCCGTCCCCGTGATCATGGTGCCAGATTTAAGGGGGCTATAATGCGAACTGAGGGGTATTTGGTGCAGATTCCACTGGAGGGCCCAGGTCCTCCCCTGTTATGTGGCGATGCGACAGCTGCAGGGGTTTAAGTGGGTTAGAATTCCAGATACCACGATTGACGAGGATATATAGAACGAGAGGAGGGTGCAAGAGAGGGAGAGGGTTCGAGGAGGGGGTGAGGGATAGGGGGATTAAGATACAGCAAGGGTGAGGTTCAAGGGGAGAAGTGAAAGGGGGAGGGGGTTCAGAGTGGGGACAACGGGGAGTGGAAGGGGGGAAAGTGATGGGGACCGACGCGGGAGGGGGAAAGAGAGAGGAGAGAGAGAGCATAGATTTCGATTTTTCTTATAAGAGAGAGATGGAAAGAGAAATAAATCAAGGGAAGAGGGAGAAAAGGGGAGCAAATAGTAATAAAAGCGCGGGCGGAGCTGCGCGGGTCAACTAGTCTCTTATAATATACCTAACTTTAATAGTTCAATTCACCCGCATCTTAGAGGCAAATCTTAGAGGAGATACCACTGGAGAGATCATGATGCGCTAACCCCTCTGCCAAATTTTGTTCATATGTTCAGGTCATTCTTTATTTATGTGCGTATCTTTTTGAATGTGTTGCGAGTTTATTATAGTGTGGGTATGCGTATAATTGTATCTGTGTGTGTTTTCTTCGCCTCCCGCACCCCGCAAAAGTGCCACGAAAAATTTGTTCGGGGAATCGACGCGATACTAGCTCCATTCTAATTACTCTGAGAGGCAAATCTACCTACGCTTTGTTTAAGGGGACCATAGACAAACGTGTACTCTATTCTTAATAATATAAACTCATATATGATACATTGCAGATTGACTAAGCTCCGCTGGTCCCTTTCAAAGTCTTTCTCGAAATGTGCGCTTTTCAAGATGTGTGTCATGCTAGTGAGTTACCAGTGCTGTCAGTATTTTACATCTCCAACAAGACTCATACAAACTCGAGATATTAATATGTCTACTGGAAACTCTGCAATGCGAAAGTTTCCGACTGCAGAGTCCTCTCCATTTGAAATTGTTCTAGCTGAGAGAGAGGCGCTCGTAATTAAGGAACTAGCAGTTTTAATATCCTCAAGTTGGCGTGTTTAGTAACTTTGTTGAGAAGTTTTAGCTACCTTATTTCTGGAATAAGGTATTTTATTTTAAGTAACAAACTTGTAAAAGCTAAAAAAACCTGACTGTGAAGAAACAAAATGGACTTAAATTTCATTATGAGTACATACATTATACATGTACACGTGTATATATATTTCAAATCGTCTCAGTAAGATCTTTCATTTGGCACCCATGATGTTTTTGGAAGTAAAAAAACACAAAGTGGCGACTGACGGCCGCCATAAATTCACTTTTTTGAAAAAATATTAATGTCACAACTGAGACGAATCTAAAGACACATTTTAGGTCAAAATTCATCAAGCCGTTCTGGCTGTAGGCCGTGCCAAAGAAATAGACATACTTACATACATACATAATATTCTCTCGCCTTCTGGGGCAGTCGGGTAAAAAGGCATGAGAGTGAGAGAGAAGCAAAATTGCTTCGAAGCGATACGTCTAAATCATGTTCTGACGAACATGCTAATAGCAAGTTCAGCCCATTTTTTATGTTGAAACTTCCATCTGAAAAATATAAGGTCGCATTAAAAATTTGAACACAGACAGACTGAAACTTTAATGAAATAATTCAACCAACATCTTGAAACCAGAGAAACTTGTCTGTAAGACCAAAATCTGGATCACGAACTTGTCAGTACTTGTACTAAAAGTTCTTTGACATGAAAACTCTAGGGGTAACCGTCAGGTACATTGTTTTATTAAATGGAACCTGTCTGACAATTTCTGCCACTGCCATTTAGGATAGACTTGTCTAGATTAGTTTATTGTAACTATACCGTTTGTTAACAGCCACGTCTCCACCGGCCGCATGGGCTCGCGCAGCAACCTCGCGAGCCAGATGTGTGGTCGGTGTGGACGTGGCTCGGGGTTGTTCGGGCGTACGTTACCTCGGCATAGCATGGCTCGACAACCAGACATTTGGCTCGCGAGGCTGGTGGAGACACGGCTAATGACAATTGGAATGTTATTTAAAGCTTTTTTCAGCTGCGGCCCGCCTGATGGTAAGCAGTCATCGCAGCCTATATACGCCAGCAACACCAGAAGAATCACTAATAATAAATAATAATAATAATACCAGACCTTGTTTATGTCCTACTGCTGGGCATGGGCCTCCCCTCGAGATGAGGGGGCTTAGGTCATAGTCCACCACGCTGGCCAAGTGCGGGTTGGCGGACTTCACACGTCATTCGAGAGCTAGTTAGGCTTTCTCAGACATGCAGGTTTCCTCACGATGTTTTCCTTCACCGAAAGCTAGTAACAATCGCACAAAGACGATTCGCACATGATTCATTGGAGAAATCAGAGGTGCGAGCCGAAGTTCAAACCTGCGCACCTTGTTTCCAAGGCAAGCGCTCGCTCACTAAGCCGTTACCGCATAGACATTAGAAATATAATCGTCATAATAATCGTCATGCCTCTTACAATTAAGTTTTTATGTCCGATAATTTCACCAGCTCCAGTGCCATTCACACCGGAACACAGCAATGTGTACACTCTGCTGCTTGGCGGCAGAATATCTGACACTGTGGTGGTATCTACCTGGACGGTTCCTTGCACAAGGACCACCTGGTATCATTTTTAATCGACAATATATAGGTATTATTAAACCTCGGCTCCGTAGTTGGTTATTGCCGTACACCTTGCTGGTGAGCGCTGTGCTCTGCTAACAGCTCAATAACCTAGTATGGAGCCGGTCCCAAGCCCGGTTAAAGAGGGAGGGCACCTGGGGGAGTGAGGGATGCAGCATCTCGATTCATCCGTCGATATGCTGGATCCAACACTTCTCCGCCCCGTAACCCGAGAATCTCTGTGGCTGAGGTTCATGGGTCCTGTTGTCACAACCAGCTGACGACGGGCAGGGGAACAGTCACCTGCGCTAGGACCTGCGCAGTAGAGCGCCGTAAGGGGGGAAGAGGGAGTCCTGGGGGGTTGAGCGTTCAGTGCGGGCCGGGTAAGATGCCTGCGCTGCGCAACACGCCCCCTTTGGTCCTAATTTCAACCGAAACGGTAGCCTCCTTACCTAGCCAGTAAGGGGGAAATGGCCAGGACGCCCGTCAGAGGGTCGTCGGCGAGGGTAGGAGGGGTCCGCGGTTTACTCCGTGGAAGGTGACGGTCATGCTGAGGGGACAAGGACGAGTGTGGGTCTCTAGGGTCGAACCGCCCGACGAGACCGCATCCGTTTCGCGTCCCTGATGTCGCGCCCAATCACCACCCCAACTTCCCTATATCCGTCTGGTACTCCTAGTGCACCTGGTAGGGCACTCCCAAATGTGCGGGCTCCGTGGAGGGTGGGAGGCTAGATGGATGAAATCTTTTAACATCTTTAATATGGACTAGCAGTACCCGCGGCTTTGCCCGCAGCCAGTATTTTTGATGAGCTCAAGCAATGTTAACGTCATTGCCAAGCAAGTCAGTGGTACACCGGAAGGCACTCGTTTAAACCTCACCCTGGGGTGAGCCAAGGCCTTGACTTGATTCAACTTAAGCCATTCCTTTTTTTAACGTGGAGAAATCCCAAAAGTTGCCCATACCATCACGGGAGTGACAGTGTGGGTTCAGTATGACTCCTACTGACTCAAACCCTTCGTGTCCAAATTCAGCTATGTTGTTGGCACCGGAAACGTATCTATCTGTATACAATTTCGCGTCCCACCAGCGGCCGACCAGCCCATCATCTTCCGTGGGTGTAAGTAAAGCCCACGGACCTGCCTGTCGCTATAAAAGGCCCGCAGAATCTCATCAGGTGGCATGCCGGAATACTTTAGCACGCCATATTAGCGAGAGTGAAATATAGTGGTGCACAGGCAGCAGTTCCCTCGTTCCTGCTGTCTGCACATTCTCGATACGGGGGCATAAGGTTGGTGTTGGTCCGCCTTCTGCCCTTCAGAGTCGCGGGACGTTCGGGGTGTGGGCCCCAGGACGTCCATTGAGTACGGCGGCGACTCCGAGGCGGAAGGCGGCGGGGTTGCGTCCCTCGTCCTCGTGAACACCGTGACAGGTTCCCGGGGCTACAATGCGACAGAAAAATTGTCATGTTCGTAGCCAGTTATTATCACTGTTCGCAAACGATCATTTGGTTAAGAAATCTTCCTTCCTTAGATGAGTGAGTTAGATGAGTGGTTAAGGTATCATTTGAACTGAGCATTTTCGTGGTTCGGCGGGTACGTAAAAAGTCAGTCCAAGTCGTCAGCTAGATAGCCGTCGATAAGCCAGGTCAGATGCCTAAGGGTAGCTTGAACTTTTAATTAACCTGTGAGCTTGACTCGTGTGTGTTATTTGAAAGGTGAATTAATAAATTGGGATGCTGACCTCATAAAACACTACAGACTTTTGAATTTCCTAATGTTCTTGTATACGTTAGCGATACGTATAACTCATGCTTTTGGGCTCCCCTCTCCGCACTATATTTCTCACACAGAAATAAGGCTTTCCTGACGCGCACTCTTCAAGTCGCCGTCAACGCCCTAGGCGAATGGTTCCGTAAGTGGCTCATCGATGTGAACCCGGAAAAGAGCGCCGCGGTGTTCTTCTCCCGGGGTACCATCAGATCCCACACTGCGGGCCGTCCCAGTCGTCGTTTAGGTCCGATCACCCTCTATGGGCGTCCCATCCCCTGGACCAGAAAGGTCAAATATCTAGGCGTCACCCTAGACTCCCACATCTCATTTGGACTACATATACGGTCAGCATGCAACCGAGCGGTCTTCGTTCTCGGTCGGCTCTACCCCATGATCTGCAGGCGGAGTAAACTGTCACTTAGGAATAAGTTGACACTTTACAAAACCTGCATCCGTCCCATCCTAGCATACGCCAGTGCCGTATTCGCACACGCGGCTCCCGTTCACATCAATAGCCTCCAGGTTATTCAAAACCGATTCCTTCGACATGCCGTCGGTGCCCCGTGGTACATGCGGAATGTCGAACTTCATTCTGATTTCGGTCTAATCCCTATCCGCAAATTTTTCAAAGAAATGTCCGAACATTACTTTGAAAAAGCGTGCGTCCACCCAAACCCGCTAATCGGCGCCGCTGCCGACTATATCCCCGACCCCGACCCTGGTCCTGGTCCCTCAGATCGTCGAACTACCGTACATCGCCGCCGTCCGCGGCATGTACTGCTCGACCCACCCGACCCGATGTCCGTCCTCCTGAGATCCCCGGGAGCTGTGGGGCTCGACCGGGGTATGTGGGATTCTTACCCACTAAAACCCCCGCGGCTGTCGCATCGGCACATGAGAGGGGAACCCCAAGGCTCTCCGGTGGGATCTGCACCAGGGGCCCCTCAGTGCCTTGCCTTTGAGCCCGCTGCCGGGGGGCGCATTGTAGCCCCCCGGGAACCTGACACGATACTCACGGGGACGGGGGTCGCAACCCCGCCGCCGTCCTCCTCGGAGTTGCCGCCGTACTCAATGGACGCTCAAGGGGCCCACACCCCGAGCGTCCAGTGACTCCGAAGATGACACAACACCTACACCAACACCGACAACGACGTCACGAGTCGTAAACACACCTACACACAGACACCGGTCTCGCCGGCGAGGCCGAAGGGTCGTACGCATGCGACCCCGACATGCATCCCCTCGCCGAGTTTCTTGCCGGTTCTTCTCAGCGAGGGCGCGTTGTGAACCGGTGGTAAACTCATTTTCTCTAAGCGGCAGCCCAAGCCGAGGCCGTGTCTCCCTGAGATGCCCTTGAGCTAGTCGCTACCTTTCTGACTGGAGCGCTTAAAGCGCTCGCCCTCTTGTCCGGTGAAGCTGTAATGGCCATCTGCGGCCAACAGTACTACTCCTACACAAAAAAAAAAGAAGCTCCCCTCTCTTTTGTTCATGGTCAGTGAAGTTAATAAGTAACGTACCTATGTATGTAGATAAAAACCCACTCCTAACTTTCTCGACCACTTCTCTTCTTCAACTTTGACTAAGGTTAGCCATCCGAACGACGATGCTTGGATTCATCATATAACTTGTCCACGGTAAAGAGTCTAATACGGTGGACATCAGATGACTACTGCCTATGTCTATACTACAGACATTGGCAGTAGCAGTAGGTATATAATCTGCAACGTATTCTGTTTAGACTGAGTATAACGCAGAGGGTCATTGTCACGTTCTTGTAACAGACAGAACCCCAGTAGCGTCTACTGACACGCGTATGGCGATAATAATGCTGTGCTGCGGCACGATGGTGCTCACGTTGACAGGGAGTACTCTGAACTGAAGTGCGCGGAAAGAGGCTCTTCAAATGGCAAAATAATATATACAGTTCAACGGGCGCAGCCTGGCCAACAATCTAAAATATTTTGGTGATTGACAATGGTCAATCACCAAAATATTTTAGATTGTTAGTGAAAGGAATGCCTTTCACTAACATATGCAATTGATCGTGGTGCTTTCGATCATAACTGAGTTAAGCTTCACACTCACCACTGTTACCAAGGAACCGATAAGTAGGTACACAGTGTGTACAGGATATGATACAGGCGCAAGCTTCACTGTAGCGTTCCTAATCGCTTATAACTTACAATTTCCTTACTTGGTTACCTACTTTCTTTAAATTGAGATGTAGCAGTGGGAACTCATATTTTATAATATAACTTAGACTGGAGCTATTCAAAAAATGAACATTTTAATTTATTTTATTAAAAATTGAAAGCAATACCTATCGATTTAAGTTGTAGAAGTACCTCGTACTGTACCGGTATGTCGTAATAGTACTATGAAAAATAAAATAAAAATGAAAAAAAAAAAACTGAGTTCATCCGGGATCGAACCCGGAAACACAAAAATATCGGAAAACCGTTCAACCGCTACGCTGTATCAGTCGTTAGGATACATTTCGAAATTCCCTTCCTTATGTAGCATTGTAGAAAGTTACTGCTTAGCTCCTTATGTTAATATTGCGTAATGATTTTAATTTTGGAGTTTAAATCCACAATTATTCTGTTATATTGTAACATTACTCTAGTTTTTTTACAATTTCGCGGAAAAATTAAGAAGAAGAAGTGCTTATTACAATATTGCTCATTCCCTGTAACAAATAGCTTGATATTACTTATATTAAAGTCTGACCAGGTCTATAGTAAACATGTCCGTTAAATATCAACTAAATCTGTGAAACAGTATGTGCACAAATCTTCAACACAAAATAATTTCGCGGCAAATTGTAGTAGAAAAAGTACATATTTCGACACTGCTTATTCCCCGTAACAAATAGCGAGATAATTTATATCCTATAATTTTTCTAGGTTATCAATAAATATTTTTGCCAAATCTATACTTATAATAAAACTGTAACAGGTCCAATTCTGTACATTGAAGATATTTTGAAAATTATTTTTGGAGGGCATTCTATAACCGATACTGAGGCCGAAAATGTAATTTTTTTAATTTTTGTCTGTCTGTCTGTCTGTCTGTCTGTCTGTCTGTCTGTCTGTATCACGGCTGAGCATCACGCCTAAACTACTGAATAGATTCAAATGAAACTTGGCATGATTTGAGATCTTACTACGAGGTAGGACATAGGATACTTTTTATCCCGTAATCTAGCACGGTTCTTTTGAGAGAGGGGATTAAAGTCAAAATGGGTACTTGGTTATACGCTTGGTCAGATTTTATCAATTTTTCTTTATAATATAATAAATATTAGTAAGGGAACACTCATAGAGAGTTGTTATCAAGGTTTTGCAACGTTAGGTAAGGTCATTAAATAGATGGGTGACCGTTTAACGCCATTTGAACTAAACGGGTCCGTCCGCTTCGGAGAGCAAGTAAAAAGTGGGTCCAGGTTTTTAACCGACTATAAAAAAGGTGGTTATGTATTCGGTGCGAATGTCTGTTATTAAAAGTTTAGTTAACGTAAAAATAGCGCAGGCGGAGCTGCGTGGGTCAGCTAGTAACAACTAAATCTGTTCAGCGGTTTTGACGTCAAGTCTACACGAAGTCACAGACATACAGACAGACAAAAATTCTAAAAATCATATATTCGGAATCAGTATCGTTCCTAGAACACGTAGCAATTAAAATTTTCAAAAAATATTCAATGTACAGTTTTTACTATTCTACGATTTTATTATATGTATGTATAGATGTATAGATAATAGGTTCAATAAACCCAACAAACAACCACCCGGGCAACCGGGAGGTAACTCAGTGGCTGGGAAAGTCTCTAAGGCGATCTCGGACTCTGCAACTAACAAACACCTCAATACGGAGGCTGGGAAAGTCTTAATGGCGATCTCGGACTCCGTACACACTAAACAGCACAATCCGGAGGCTGGGAAAGTCGGCTCATCGGCGATCTCGGACTCCGCACATGACACACAACTAAACAAAGAGGCTGGGAAAGTCGGCTCATCGGCGATCTCGGACTCTTCACACACCACACAACACAACATAGAGGCTGGGAAAGTCGATTCGTCGGCGATCTCAGACTCTCCACAAACCGGGCAGGCCGCACGTGAAATCGACGGACAATGGAAACTGGTCGGCAAGACGAAGCGTAGGGAGGGTAGACCACCTGCTAAGGAGGTCCCCGCTAAACCCCGCGTGGAGGCGAGCGGACCGGGGACCGTTAGATCCAAGCGCAGGATGAAAAAACTGCGCTTCAGACAGAGAAGACTGGAGGAAGGAGAGGTCCCAAACCCAGTCGGCTCATCCACAACAGCTACAGTTGCCGGCCGTGTCGAAGCACCCAAGAAAGAAAGAACCACAGGGCACTCAGCAACAAGCACCCATTGACAAGCAACCCCAAGCTAGCACAAGCGCAACACCGGGCACAAGTGCAACGCCGAGCACAAGTGCAACACCGGGCACAAGCGCAACAACGGGCACAAGCAAGGTTGCAACCAACAAGGGCGGGAGGAACAAGCCGCCCGGGAATGCGAAGGCAAGCGCTAAGAGATCTAGACTGGACGAGACCATGTCTCCGAAGGTCGACGTCAAGAAGCGCAAGCTGGCGCAACCCCGGGGGCCTAAACCAACCACCTATGCTGCAGCGACAGCTAAAACCGACATACCCATCGCCATAACATCGGCTACGAGGGGTCATATAACGAGGAAGGCATCGGACCTAATTCAGAAAAGATATGTGTCCTAGCATGCGGCGACCTTGAAGCACAGGGACCTGCCTTCCTAGGTAGACCAACATACCTGGATGGGACACTTCGCCTGCTCTGTGCGGATCAAGCGACAGTGGACTGGACGAAAACAACGGTGGCCGGACTGAATATCCCGGAAACCGACAAGCTGGTAGTCCTCCACCCTTGGGACCTTCCGAAGAAGATCAGGTGCGGCATCCTGATTCCGGAGCTATGTGGCGAGGATATCAGGATGATAGGAAGGCACCTGAGACTGTCCAACCCCTGGGCAATGGTGGAGAGATGGCTGGTGCATGCGGTCCAGCCGCAAGAAAACACTGGCTCCACATTTGTGGTAATCAGTATACCGGACGAGTTGGTCCCTGAGATCCTCAGAAGGGGGCGCCGCCTCAGCTACAAACTTGGGGCGGTGTACCTAAAATTCCGGGGATCAAACGGACGATTTACCGATACGCCGCCGGGCTCGGACGCTGACCAGTCCAAGATGGATACGGAAGAGGCGAAACCTACAGAGAAGCCCGGGGATCGATCAACAGCAGGCGAAAAATCAGGCGCGCAAGAAGAACCTAAGCAGAGGGCGCCACCTACTAGTGAGGATGAGCTCCTTGGCTTAGGTAGCATGGAGCTGAGTGGTGAACACGACAACACCGATGGCGTCTACATCATCTAGCTCCCAACACAATAAGCTACAGATTCTACAGTGTAACTTCCACCACAGTATTACCGCGACGGCTCAGCTACGAAGATGGTTGGAGGTTCGCAACAACAACACCATCGCCCTGATACAGGAGCCGTGGATCAGAGGCGGTGTCGTGTGCGGACTCTCCAGTATTGGCGGTAAGCTCTTTTATTGTACTGTTGAGAATCCGAGGGCGTGCATTTATGCATCCCGTCCCATAAACACACAACCATTACTGGACTTTTGCTCTAGAGACATTTGTGCCATTAGATTAACTCTGAATCAGGGAACGGACAACATCGACCTGATTATCTGCTCGGTATACATGCCGGAGGGGGATGATGCACCTCCCGAAGGCATTCAACAACTTGTCAGGCTCTGCGAAAGCAAAGGACTTGAACTAATCATTTCAACTGATTCCAATGCTCATCATCCTCTATGGGGCATGGAACAAAGCAACAGTAGAGGCAACCAGCTTGTTGAATACCTTCTTAAAACTAACCTTGAAATTATAAACACAGGAAATGAACCCACCTTTGTTGGCAGACGTTGCAGGACAATTATCGACCTAACGTTGGCCACACGCAAGGCGGCGGACCTCATCTCCGGCTGGCATGTGTCGAGCGAGGCATCATGCTCGGACCACAGATGGATCCGCTACGACATACAGGTAATTTTAAAAACAGACATCGTGCTCAAAAGACTACCTCGTAAGACTAATTGCTTTTTATACAGCAAAAAGGTAGAAGAGGCCCTTGCTACATTAAACACTACCACCAGATTGGAGGGAGAACTACAGATAGAAGAACAGGTAACAAACCTTCACCAAACTCTTATCGAAGGCTATCACGCAGCATGTCCAGCAGTTGCACTGCGCAACGACGCCAACAGCGGACAACGCTGGTGGGGACCTGAACTGCAAAGGCTTCGTGGACAGGTGAGGAAAAGATTTAACAGAGCTATGAACACCAATTCCGACGAGGAGTGGGACAGGTATAGAAATGCTAAGTCCAAATACAAAAAACGTATAAGGTACTGGCGCTCACCAAACTCTTATCGAAGGCTATCACGCAGCATGTCCAGCAGTTGCACTGCGCAACGACGCCAACAGCGGACAACGCTGGTGGGGACCTGAACTGCAAAGGCTTCGTGGACAGGTGAGGAAAAGATTTAACAGAGCTATGAACACCAATTCCGACGAGGAGTGGGACAGGTATAGAAATGCTAAGTCCAAATACAAAAAACGTATAAGGTACTGGCGCTCTACATCGTGGAGGAAATTTAGCAATGGTATCACCTCGAACAGACAAGCCAACAGAGTTAGGAAGCTGCTAGCAAAACAAGGTCCATGCGTGACAGGTAACCTTCGTAAACAGGACGGCACTATGACTACGTGTCAAGATGAGACGAACGGTGTACTCCTACAAACACACTTTCCGGGTTGTCAAATCATCTCGAACCACACCTGGGGTGAACTTGGTACACAAGCCTCGGATAGAAGCTGGCAAGTGGCTGAGAGCGTAGTCACCTTGGAGAAGGTGAACTGGGCCATTAACAGTTTCCAACCATTTAAGGCAGCAGGTCCAGATGAAATCTTCCCCGCGTTGCTACAATGGGGAGGAGAATATGTCACCAACATACTAACCCAGATACTACAAGCCTGCCTGGCACATCAATACATTCCGATTCGGTGGCGGTTTGTGGAAGTGGTATTCATACCCAAACCAGGTAAAACGGACTACACTAATCCGAGATCCTTCAGGCCAATTAGTCTGACCTCATTTCTTCTGAAAACCTTAGAAAGGCTCTGCGATTGGGAATTACGCGGAGATGCCTTAATTAACATTCCGATTCACAAGCATCAGCATGCATACAGTGCAGGGAAATCAACGGACTCAGCGCTACACCAAGTGGCGGGTAAGATAGAGAAAGCCCTCCAGGACAAACAAATCTGCTTAGGCACCTTCATTGATATAGAAGGGGCCTTTGACAAAACCAACTATACGAGTATCAAGGCAGCCTTGTTGCGACACAATGTCGATGATGTCTTGATTGACTGGATTATTAACATGCTCGGCAACAGAGCTATTACTATTAAAGGCGACGACAGCTCCCACGCAGTGGCAGTAAAGGGCTGCCCACAAGGAGGAGTCCTCTCACCACTGTTATGGAACCTAGTGGCCAATGAACTTATCAGCGAACTCAATGCCAGGTACTTTTATACCATAGGCTACGCTGATGATATAGCCATACTCACTGTGGGCAATCAGGCGAGTATTGTCTGCGACATAATGCAAGCAGCACTGCGTACGGTTGAGAGGTGGTGTAAGGACCAAGAACTGACTGTGAATCCAGCGAAGACTGAACTAGTCATGTTCACCAACAAAAGAACGGTAGGTAACTACCACTTACCCAAGCTGTTCGGAACCACATTACGTCTATCAAAGGAGGTGAAATACCTGGGGGTAATCCTAGACAGTAAACTGAACTGGAGCAGTCATGTAGAGAGTAAGATTAAAACTGCCGAGATTGTGTTGTGGCAATGCCGTAGAATGGTAGGCAGCAGGTGGGGCTTAACCCCGAAAATACTCTTATGGCTCTACACGACTGTTATTCGTCCCTTGCTTACCTATGGAGCCCTGGTCTGGTGGACCAGAACTAGACAGTCAAACTGCATAGGAATTCTACAGACGTTCCAGAGATTAGCATTTAGGGCGATTACAGGGGCGATGAGAACGGCACCCACGGCCGCTCTGGAAGCCATGCTAAACATCCCTCCATTACATATGTTTATACAACAAGAGGCAGCACTAGCGATAGTCAGGCTGAAACACCTTAAACTGCTATACCATGGCAAGGTAAGACATTGTGGTATCATGGAAGAGGCATGGATTGAGACCCCACTCCTGGAGACAGTGAGCGACAGGGTCAAGGCCACTTTCATTTTCGACAAAAAATACAGGATACACTAAGATGGATTCACTGGCACAGGCCATACTGAGGAGCTGTGTATTTATACTGACGGCTCCAAAACTAAGTCGGGCGCAGGCGCTGGCGTGTTCTCGGACGACTTAAACATACAACTCTATACATCACTGGGTAAATATAACACTGTTTTTCAAGCAGAGTGCATGGGTATTCTGCTCGCAGCCAGCCAAATTCTCACAAGAGATCTTCGCGAGTACAATATAAGGGTGCTCTCTGACAGCAAGGCGGTTCTTCAAGCTCTTAATAGCAATACAACAACTTCTAGTCTTATACAAGAGTGCCACTCAACCCTAAACAAGGTAGGTAACTCTAATCAACTTACCCTACAGTGGATCAGGGGACACAGCGGTGCCCGAGGCAACGAGGCGGCAGACGAACTAGCCAGGAAAGGTTCAGAGTCGACCCCGGTAGGACCAGAACCTATTATTTCTCTACCATTGAACTGGTTCAAAGCCACTTTGCGCCGACGCACGACTACAACATCAATCATCCTGGGAAAACCTTGGAGACTGTAGACAGGCCAGACTTGCGCTACCCCAAGTCGACCCGTACTTCTCCAAAGGTATTATACGGCTGAGTAGACCTAAGATTCGCCTGGTAACAGGTGCACTAACGGGTCATGGCAACTTTAATAGACACCTGTTTAATATAGGTATCACTGACAGTCCACTGTGCAGAGCATGCATGGAGGAGGAAGAAACAGCTGCCCACGTGCTGCTGAACTGCAGCGGGGTGGCAACTTACCGGGCGACGCACCTGTGCACACCAGGTTGCCTCCGGGAGGTCTTCGGCAACATCAAGCGGCTAGGAGACTTCCTGGTGGAGCTGGGATGGCTGGAGTGAACCGGCCTACCTCCACCCTCAACACAAAATAGGCGCTTAGTCGTCGAGTTGTGGATACGCCCGTACGACGAAGAAGAAGAAGAAGAAGATAGGTATTATTATTATTTGTATCTCTAATAGAATGTCTATCAAACAAACCTTACTTTATTAGTAGTAGTAGTAGATATATTATTAGTATTTATGGAAACAAGTATAACATACTTACGTCATTATAATTGGGCGGGTAAGTGGCTAGGGCATGCTTTGCTTGCTTTCCTATGCTTGCTTAGTTTCCTTTCCCTTTCTAATGCACTAGCTGCTTGCCTACTTTACACACTACTCCCGTGTGTAATTTGGCAAATGGTCTTGGAGGGAGCGCAACAGTCGTAATTGATCTCCAGGGCAAGCCCGATGATCTAGCCTTCCCGAGGTTGCCGCCTGTTATTGGTTTGATTCCCTCAGAAACAAACGCAACAAAAAATCGTTGGGCGAATAATTCTTTCACCCTATACCTTTCCCATCCCGCATCCCCGCCTCATATTTATATAGGATGTATATATATATGTATTATATTATATAGTATGTATATTTAAATCCCGCTATGTATGTATATATTCGTGTTTGTAAGTTTATGCGTCTCAGTATATGTGTATGTTTATAAGCATATGTATGTATATGTATATATTTATTCGATACTGCGGCGTCATGAGGTTGGGCGTTGCGGTCCTACCATCTCAACAAACCAGCAGACGGTAGGAAGTAGGTAAGACCTCCCGCGTGTTTTTGCCGTGCGCGGGGACCCGTAATGAGGGGGAAGGGAGGCCTGCAGGATGAGCTGCACACTGGGCCTGCAGACGCGGTCCCATGCGGCAACACGACTCTTCGGTCCCGGACTCCTATAACACGGGCGGTTGCGACTGAGCCGGTCGCAATCAATCGGCTGTTGGTGGTCCTTAAGACCAGCCGGCTAGTCTTCTTGGGTGATGGGGTCCGCAGTCAGCAATGTGAGCCGAGGGCGCGGCGTGGCGCTGCACAGGCGAACGTTGTGTGGACTCGTGGACAACTCACTTGGGACGACTATATTTCACTGATAGCCCTGGTGCTTAGAGAAGCATCCCCAAAGGTGCGGGCTCCGTGGAGGGAAATGAAGTTACGAACAATATTTGCATGGATTCGCACAAGAAACCGCGCACTGTCCCTAGGGATGACGGGGGTAGCCCTTCCAAGGGTTGCTCTAAAAATATTCCGGCCGGTGGAACTACTGCGGGACCTGGTGTGTCGGTAGTGGCTGGGAACAGGAATGGGACCGTAACTCTGACCCGAGGGGCTCAAGGTGGCAAAACTGAGCCGGTAAGGAAAGGTCTGGCCCTGACTTCGGCTGGCGGAGCTGACACTGGAGAAGGCTCGTCAGAGCCTGGTTTCAGGACAGCAATGCTGCTGGGAAGGGCCACAACCAATAACTTGCCGGCCGGTGGAGCTACTGCGGGACCTGGTGTGTCGGTAGTGCCTGGGAACAGGAATGGGACCGGAACTCTGACCCGAGGGGCTCAAGGTGGTAAAACTGAGCCGGCAAAGAAAGGTTTGGCCCTGACTTCGGCTGGCGGAGCAGTTACTGGAGAAGGCTCGTCAGAGCCCGGTTTCAGGACAGCGACGCTGCTGGGAAGGGCCACAACCAGTACAGCGCAAACGCGCAGAAGCAAGCCTGGAGCCATTGAAAAGACAGGCAGGCGTGATCAGTCCATTGGTGTTCCTTCACCAATGGGTTATCTAAGATGTATACAAATTAATCTACATCACAGCAAGGCGGCTACGGCAGTACTCTGCCGGTCGCTTAATATGGATAAATATGATGTCGCTCTCATACAGGAACCTTATCTGTACAAGGGCGTCATCAGAGGTCTAAACGTTCGTGGAGGACAGCTCTTCTATAGATGCCCCACAAATAATATGAGGACATGTATCTTTGTCAGGAATGGCATAATGGCAATGCCTCTATATGACTTCTGCTCCAGAGACCTCACTACTGTGAGGATTAAGGGGTTAACGGGAGGGGGCAGTAAAGATACTATTCTATCTTCTGCTTACCTACCCTATGAGAATGAGGACCCGGTATCAGCACTGCTGCAAGACCTGGTTAATAATTGCGCTCGCGACGACCTCATCATAGGATGCGACGCGAACGCTCACCACGTTGCCTGGGGTAGCACAGAGAACAACAAAAGAGGGGAAGCACTATTGGACTTTCTGGTATGCTCACCCTTACAAATTTTAAATAAAGGCAATAGACCAACCTTTGTGAATAGACGCAGGGCGGAGGTCATTGATATAACGCTTGCATCCAATAGAGCGAGTAAAGCGATCCGTAATTGGCATGTGTCGGAAGAGGTCAGTTTATCTGACCACAACTACATCTGCTTTAGATATGTAACTTCCAATAATTATGGCAAGGTACGAAGGAGGAACCCAAGGAGAACCGATTGGGAATCTTTCAGGAGAGACCTTAAGGAACACCTGGGGGATCCTACGGAGCGACTCAACTCAATCATAGACATCGAGTTTGAGTCTGACAGAATTACCCAGGCAGTTAAGGCCAGCTGGATCAAGAACTGCCCGGAGAAAGAGGCGGCGACGCAAAAGGAGCCGTGGTGGTCACCTGCCCTTGAGAATCTAAGGCAGGAGACGCGACGTGTTTTCAACTGGGCGAAGTCAAATAATGACTTTACGGTATATGCCGAAGCTCTTACGCACTATAGTAAGGAAGTGCGCAAGGCGAAGCGGAGATCATGGAGATCTCATTGCAGTAGCATCAATAGCCTTCCAGAGGGTATTAGGCTCAGTAAAGCAATGAGCTCTGCAAAGGTCAATCCACTTACATCTATCCGGAATGACCAAGGTAAGCTCACTGTAACTGGGAAAGAAACTCTTACGCATATGCTAAGAAGGCACTTCCCGGACTCAGTTGAGATACAAAATGTGACTGATAATGTTATCACCATGGAAGAACAAATTGCAAAAACTTCCAAAGACGACTGGCGTATAGCAAAGAAAGTCGTTGACGCAGATAAGGTACGATGGGCAATCAACAGCTTCAGTCCGTATAAATCACCAGGACCTGACGATATATACCCCATCTTGCTACAGGAGGGAAAATGTATTCTTATACCTCACTTGTGCAGATTGTACAGGGCATGCCTAGACTTTGGACATGTCCCATCAGCCTGGAGGCAGGCAAAAGTAATCTTCATTCCCAAACCAGGAAAGGAGAACTATGAAGATGCCAAATCCTATCGCCCTATCAGTCTTACTTCATTCTTCTTGAAGACTTTGGAGAAGATGATAGACAGGTATATAAGAGATGGCCCACTAAGGAGACGACCGCTCCATGACATGCAATGCGCGTACCAACCGGGTAAGTCCACGGATACGGCATTGCACTACGTGGTCAACCGAGCAGAACATGCATTGGAGACAAAAGAAATCTGTGCTGGAGCGTTTCTGGATATTGAGGGGGCGTTCGATCGAACAACCTTCGCTTCAATAAGAACTTCAGCACAAAATCATGGCATAGATGCGACAATTGTTAAATGGATCAGCACTATGCTACAGGAACGTGTCATTAAAACTAGTTTATTAGGTGATATGGTTACCGTAAAGGCAACTAAAGGATGTCCACAGGGAGGCGTACTATCCCCATTACTGTGGAGTCTAGTGGTGGATTCGTTGTTAGTGGAACTAAACAGTGGACCATTTCAAGCTGTAGGCTATGCAGATGATATAGTCATACAGGTAAATGGCAAATTTCCAAACGTAGTAACGGATTTGCTGCAGGGTGCTTTGGTTAGGGTGGAAAGATGGTGTAAAGACAATAACCTTTCCATAAATCCAAGCAAAACGGTTATAGTGCCGTTCACGAGGAAAAGACGATTAGAGGGCCTTAGAGACCCAGAAATGTACGGCACCAAACTAAAATGGGCTACGGAAGTAAAATATCTTGGGGTAACTCTCGATAGTAAACTAACGTGGCGTGGTCATGTTGAAAACATAACAAAAAAGGCCTTACGTGTCTTCAATATGTGCCGTTCTGCGTATGGCAAAACTTGGGGACTCAAACCAAAGGTAATGTATTGGTTATATAATACGATGGTGAGGCCTATTCTCACATATGGCAGCGCTGTATGGTGGCCTAGGACCAAACTAAGGATCTGCAAGGATTCTCTTAGGAAGGTACAAAGAGTAGTTTGCATGGCAATTACAGGTGCCTTCAAAACAACGCCTACACTGGCTCTTGAGTGGTTACTGGGACTAACCCCACTTCACACTTACATACAAATAGAGGCAAGAAAGTCGCTATACAGACTTGCAAAAGCAGGAGTTTGGAATCGTAACAAGCCCTGTACAAAACATACTTTATTGGATCCCGTGAAAGAACTGGATGATCTAATGGACATGCCCTGTGATAGGATAAATCCAGTGTACATGTTTAACAAGAGGTATCGAGTACATATACCATCCAGAGAAGAGTGGACGAGGGGACTCAAACCGGTTGGTGGAACTCACCTCATATGGTACACTGACGGTTCCAAAATGGAGTCAGGTACAGGGGCAGGGATTTATTCCAAGGACTGTAGTATCAGTCACAGCATGGGGCAATATGCATCGGTATTCCAAGCGGAAACCTATGCCATAATTGCCAGCATCAAAGGAATGCAAAGGAGAAATGTCAAGGGTAAAACCATTCGCATTCTCAGCGACAGTCAGGCAGCTCTGAAGGCTCTGAATTCCTTCATAGTTGCTTCTAAACTGGTCAAAGAAGGTGTTACAGGCTTGAACAACCTGGGAAGACACAACAATGTCAGCCTTATCTGGGTACCTGGACATGAAGGCGTCGAGGGCAATGAGAAGGCAGATAGATTAGCGAGGGCCGGCTCACAGAGACATTTGGTTGGCCCCGAACCATTTGTGGGTATTCCGTATGGAACATATCACCAAGCATTGTATGCACATGCTAGAAACGAACACATGAAGGAATGGAGGGCAGCGTCAGGCCTTAACCACTCCAAAGCGTTCTCTAGCGGAAGGGTGGACTGTGGGGTCAAATTATTGAACCTAAACAGATCACAAATAAGGCACCTGATGGGTGCACTTACGGGACATTTTGGCACCAACGAGCATCTACACAGAATGAGACTAAGCACTAGTGACATTTGCAGATTCTGCGAAGATGAAAAAGAGTCAATGCGACACATATTGTGTGGCTGCGACGCTCTTGCGAGACGTAGGTTGAATCATTTGGGAGTAGCCTATCCTACACCAAATGATTATGTACAGCTCCAAGCTGGCGCGATCGTTGCGTACCTGAGGGAGCTCTTCGATACGCCAGCAACAGAGTAAGGGCTAGGGCATGCACAATGGATCCAACTGGGTCGAAGTGCGTTCCGGGAATACCGGGCCCAAATTTATAGCCACCAAGAATAGAATAGAATACGTCATTATGATCATTGATGTAATGAGAATATAACAATACCACTTTATCCCAATGTGTTCGGCAAAGGTGGGTTTTATGAAATATCTTTAATTGGGGTGTGAGCGTTTGCTATTTTTAACCCCCAACTAAGAGGGTTGTTATATGTTAAACGCCTACAGCCAAAAATAATTGGCACTCTCTCACGTCTAACTATGGTATTGTAGCTCTCATATGAATGGGCAGATTTGAATGTGTTTGTTATTTGAACGTTTGTTTAATTGGTATGATGATTCTCAAGTATTTACTACAAATAATTTGTCTTCTTAGGGCCGGCGCAAATAGATCGGAGTGCAGCACAGCGCATACCCGCGAAGTTTTCTAATCAAGTCACACATTAGGCGAATTTCGAAATACACTGTGCTGTGCTCCATCATATATGCTTCAGCCCTTATATTGCCCCATACGTTAGCATACATACATCGTTAATCTGTCACATCATCAGGATTCCATCATTAAAGGAAGACTAAGACCTCATTACTCGGTGTACAATGCGGTGCACCAGTAGATGGATCAGAACGACGATCCGTCCGCTCCGCATTTCCGCCTTTGACTACAAACCTCATCATGCATTTCAATTGCATTTGCAAGCTGTCGTAATGAATCCTGCCGGGTATCGAAACGAGGTGTCTGTTTTAATGGGGACTCCAATCTCCAGATTTAATACAATGCGTTGAAACTAAATGAAAACCCAGGTACCGTTAAGGGATAAAAGAGATTTTACAATAATGAGTTTTTTTAATCTAATTTAGAGAAAACACGAACTATATGGATAAGTTAATAAGACAGATCTTCCAAGGCGGACTGTCTAGGGCGATCATGCATTGTAACGCCTTTCAAGAAGTATCTTTCCCGGCAAGTACGAATTTCAAAGTGGGTAAGAAGAAGTGAAAATTAATCATCATCATCATCATCATCATCATCATCATCATAGTCATCAGCAGCCGAAAGAAGACCAATGATACTAATGAGTCTAGTACAGTTCGCGACAGGTCGATCTGGTAATCGGGGAGGTAGCCCCCGCACCCCCGCACATCGTTCGCGTAAAACGCCGAGGGTGATGTATGGGTATGCGGGGTGTCCCCTCCCCCACGTATCAGCTCATTCCCCTATTGCCATGTCGACATGTCGCGTACTGTAGTTAAGATTGTTTAAGATACCCTGACCTCTATCCAATAGGTCATGGGTACAATTCACACCAAGAGCTGTTATTAAACTATTCATACGTATTTATGAAAAAAAAGTATTTGTGTCAGTTGTCTGGCTGCTATAGTACAGATTCTGCCTAATTTGGGATCTGATGATTATTTAACATAAGGTGCTCAGAGTTAGTTGCACTATTAAAAGCCGGTTATCTAAAAAAGGCTACTATAAAATCTCGGATTACCTGGAGGATAAAGCTGCGTGGGCTTAAACTGCGATGCTCATGCAAGCCTCTAACTTTAAGAAATATTTATTGTATAAATTATTTAAAAAAAAATACATACTTATATTAAAAAATGATAAGCCCACTGAGTTTCTTGCCAGATCTTCTCAGTAGAGGCCGCGTTGTGATCTGGTGGTAACTGTAAAAAAGTTGACAATATGTAAGTGCCCTCGTTAGGCCTATGCATACCTAATAAAGATATTTTGAGTTTGAGTTTGAGTTGTAATCACTCTCACATACGGTAAACGATCAGTTGGTTAAACTACGTCATGCAAGGTCAGTCTTTAGATGGGTGACCGTTTAGTGGCATTTGAACTAAGCACCTCCATACTTCAGAAGACACGAAAAAAGTCGGTCCCGGCTGTTGTCATCTAGACAGTAGCCAGCAGTCGTTAAGCCAAGACAAAGGCCTAGAGGGCAGCTTGAACCTTGGAGGAAGGACAAAAGAATAGGACACCAGCAGGTTTAGCACGATTTGCCAAGACTTCGTAATCTTGACAATTCTGTGTGGAGTATGACGTAGTTGTCGACGTAGAAACGCCATTTTCGGTATTAGCTAGGTCGATAACTACGTCAAACTCCACACCGAACTGTCAAGATTACGAAGTCTTGGCAAATCGTGATAAGCCTGCAGGTTCGCCACAAGCCATACGCCAACAAAAAAAAAACAAACATTATATTCTGTTGTTATTTTAGTGTGTGTCTAGGAGTATTCAACTGCCACGTTGTGGGTAATACCTCTCATCGTCTATGCAGTCCGTATTGCAAGTATTGCCTGCATCTACATAAAGTCACCGCGCAACCTCGTACATACGGAACCCAATTTGTCGCGCTCGCGACCGGCTGCGCTCCGTGATTGGTCCCAAATTGAAAATCGAATGAGTCGCTTAAATTGCTCTGACCCTTTGTAGGGTTCAGTAGGAATTGAAGCAGGAAATGCGCCTGATTTGCTCGGAGAAGTTTGTTTTATTGCCTTTGCCGGAATGAGGTTTTTTGGTGAGAGACGTTTAAAGTCGAGATAACTTTAGAGTGAAATATGATTACAAACTTGATAATCGAAACTAGAAACTATACTAATAATGTTATTTGTAAAAGTAATTACAAAAATGACGCAAAATATTAAAAAAAAATAGCTGCGGTTTATCATTAACACCGCTGAAATACCAGCTTTTAGATTTCTAATCTAAGGTTCTATATTTATAAAAAAATAGGTTTTCTAATGTTTATATTTATAAAACCAGTAGGTATGTAGTCGGTCGGATACACTTGAATATTTGTCGCCGATCTAGTTAGGACATTGGTACTACATTTACCTCAATTGGTCATCTGGGAGTAGCCTATCCTACACCAGATGATTACGTACAGCTACAAGCTGGCGCAATCGTTGCGTACCTGAGGGAACTCTTCGACACGTCAGCAACAAAGTAAGGGCTAGGACATGCACAACGGATCCAACGAAGTGCGTTCCAGTGGTTACCGGGTCTAATTTTTAGCCACCAACAATAGAATAGAATACCTCAATTGGTAGCTGGTAAAAAATACAATAAAAAATATAAGTGTAATTTTGACGACTTTGACACGTTGCTTCGTTGCTACCTGAAAGAATAACGAACTAATAAACACATAATCAACCACACACCTAAATTAAAATTTTATTAAATTAGGGACTGCCGGTCTGCGGTTTGGTACAAACCTCAAGTGCTACGAACGCACCGCTACGATTGGCCAAGGTCAAAACAAACCAAACTACTAGATGGTAGGTTCCTTGTGCAAGGAACCGTCCAGGTAGGTATCACCGCAGTGTCAGATATTCTGCCGCCAAGCAGCAGTGTGTAAACATTGCTGTGTTCCGGTGTGAAGGGCACTGTAGCTGGTGAAATTACCGGACACAAAGACTTAACATCTAATGCCTTAAGGGTCGGCAACGCGCTAGTGATTCTTCTGGTGTTGCTAGTGTCTATAGGCTACGGTGGCTGCTTACCATCAGGTGGGCCTTACGCTTGCTTGCTACCTTGCTAGTATAAAAAAAAAAAAAAAAAAAACATTCCATCAACCCTTGCTCTCATGGACTGCCGAGGTTTGGTAGGTGTCTAGGACGTGGTTGAGGACGAAGTTTCAAAGAACCATTAGCAACAATAAAATCTCTTCTTTATCTATATTTATACAACAGCAATAAACAATCGTGATAGGTAGGCGTTAAACGCTACAAACAGATAAAATATATTTTGACTCGTAAATATATATCTACGAAGTCTTTTATATTCTTTGGACCCTTACCAGCGTAAGGGTCATTTTACCATACTTATAAAAGTACAGAAAACTATTAACGGTATCTAACGGTAAATGGGATGATATGTTTTATTTTGTTGCTAAGAACTTAGAACCTTACAAGAAGTGAAACATACATTTTATTAAAAGCATAACTTTCACTTAACTTTGAAGAATTTTATCTAATAACTAGCCGACCTGCGCAGCACCACTAAATGTTTAATATCATACATTTGCGTTGAATACATAACCTCCTTTTTTTAGTCGTTTAAAAACTGAGACCTAATTTTTACTTGCCCTGCGAAGCACGAAGACGCTTAGTTTAAATGGCATTAAACGGTCACCCATCTATGTAATGACCTTGTATTAATAATGTTGTTAAAACCTGATAGATTGCCAAACATTGATAATAACTGTCTATAAGTGCCTCCTTATTATTACTTTAAAGCTCTCTCCAAATGTCCTACCTCGTAGTATTAACTTAAATCAGGCCAAGTTTCATTAAAATCCATTCAGCGGTTTCGGCGTGATGGGCGGCCATGATACAAACAAACACACAGTCGTCTGACTGTGTGTCAAAATGAAAATGAAAAAAATTACAGTTTTGGCTTCAGTATCGGTTAAAGAAAAAATATTTTTATCAATGTACAGAATTGGGCCTGTTACAGTTTTATTATAAGTATAGATAGATATAGATATAAATACTTACCGAGCAAAAGCAGTCAGTATAGATAAACAGGTACGTAAATATCACAAAATAAATCGGTATGTTTCGAATGTTAACTTCTAAGCAGCAGTGTCTTTCTATTGGATTACCTAGCACCTATACTTCGATCCCAAAGCCGCCTGCCAAGCGTGGGAATTATGGCAACCCCTCCCTTCGAAGGGGGAGGCCTTTGTTCAGCGGTGAACGTCTTGGTGGTCGGCCACCAAGTGGTTGGCCACAGTGAACGCGCGGTGACTTGAGCCTAGCGCGGGCGCGGCGGCGGACGCGCCGGGTGGCCACAGTGACGCGCGGGCTGTTGTGGCGATAACACTTATTGCAGGTGTCGCAAACCTTTTATGAGGATTCTGTATTTTTTACTGGATAGGCCAATCCTGAGATGGGAGGCGTTGATCATAAGATATGGTGTGCTGGGTGCGCACGAAATAACTAAAAACAGTTAAATGAATGGAGATTTAAAAAAAAATATATTAAAAATTGCAGTTGTAGTCAAAAAAGTTTATTTTACTTATTAAGGAACATCAACAATATACATATTATACACTTACAATTTCAAATTTCCAAAAAAACCTTTTTTATACATGTATTTTAAGTTATTTAATAATAAAAAAATACTTAAAACGAGCGACAAGACCGAAATGGTTTGATACCCCGCCAGCCGCGCGATCGGTCGCTTGTTGACTAGGCCCGCAGTGTGGCCGGAACGAGCGGATAGGAACGTTTGAAAAGTACGCCCGCAAACTCGCGCAAGCCGGTCGCGCTAGGCTCCCGCGCAAGTCACTTCAGTGTGGCCGCAAGCGGCGTTTTCATATGTTTGATATTTCGCGCCCGCCGCCGCCGCCGCGCTAGGCCTGCAGTAAGCAGACACATTTCGTGCGTTGTCTGTAGCATTCCAAAGATCTTCTAGAGTTCCGGTGTCAAGGCACGCAGGGCAAGAAAGTAAATGGGCCATAATTTGCGAGGCATATTCACATATGCATGGTCATCATCACTGAAGCCCCATTGGCGAAGATTTTCTTTTCAGCGGCCGACCAGCGTCCGAAGCAGATACTTCCATGACGCTCACTGCAAGGCTGACCCGGAAGGTACCGCTTCATTGTGTGGGACGTAGCTGTCAGTGACATGGACTGGGAGGGGCATGGATACAGCCGAACAAGGGATGCCTAGAGTCAGACTCCTACCTCGACTTCTCCACTGAGGAAGCTATCGCCCTACGGGCACAAGGACAATTTCAGCTAGTGGATACAGTTTGCCCAGTGGAGTCGGTTAGAGACCTGTAATTGTCCGACAGATTGTGTTAAGAACTGTATCCACTAACTTTGAATGACACGAGCGGTTCCACGTCTGGTGAGGCCCCCACTCGGTGGAGGTAATTCTAAACAAGAGGTTGTTTTTCGAAATCACTTCTTTCGAACATTTTCACAGTTGGCTCTTAACGTTAAGGCCCGATCTAAAACTGCTCGAAGGTACTTAGGTTAATCACAGTGTCGTATTTGAATGCCCTTTCAAGTTAAATTCAGTACACGTCTTGCTTCACGATTGCGAAGATGAAAAACGCCAGTCTGGGTTTTAGCTGGATTTGGCCTTAATGCGTTTTCTTCAAAGCGGCATATAGGTGGTTCCCGGCCTCTACGAAGGTGCTTGTGCAAGAGGCTAATGCTAGATCATCATATATAAATCGCGAAGTGTATATAATTCTAAGCTACTGAGCCTAAATTTTAACCCATGACCAAAAACGAGCGGTAGGTATTATAAATTTGACGCCTACGTCTGTCTGTGATATCTTAGCGTTCTAAAGAGTAGACGGAACTGAATGCGTTTTTTAACCGACTTCAAAAAAAGGAGGAGGTTATCAATTCGGTTGTATGTTTTTTTTTATTATTATTTTTTTTTATGTTTGTTACCTCAGAACTCTGTCGTTTACGAACCGATTTGGAAAATTATTTTTTTAATTGAAAGGATATGGTTCCAGATTGGTCCCATTTTTTCAAAATCAAGTTCTGATGATGGGAACCATGAGTAACTGAGGGAACTCCTTAAATATTATAGGCATACATATAGCGTTTTTGGTATTTTTAGAAACTAGTCAAGCATTTTCATTCAGAAAGTATCATTTGGTGAAGTGGATCTGATGAAGAAGGCCATAGATGGCCTAAGGAACTCTGTATTAACAATCCATCCTATCCTAGCCGTGCCTACTAAACGTAGAACTACCGAATTTGGACTCGATGTATAGTTCTCGACGAGTAGTTGCTAGAAAAATGGAGATCAGGGTCTGATGGTGGAGCAGGAAGGTTGTCACGGGATCTCTGCACCAATAAACGTAGATTCGCCGAGTTTGGGCTCGTTGGGTAGCTCTGGATGAGTAGTTGCTAGAAAAATGGTGATCAGCGTCTGATGATGGAGCAAGAAGGTCGTCACGGGATCTCGGCACCACTAAACATAGACCCACCGAGTTTGGGTTCGTTGGGTAGCTCTTGACGAGTAGTTCCTAGAACAATGGTGATCAAGGTCTGATAATGGAGCAGGAAGGTCGTCACGGTATCTCGGCACCAACAAACGTAGACCTACCGAATTTGCACTCGTTGGATAGGTCTCGACGAGTAGTTGCTAGAAAAATGGAGATCAGGGTCTGACGATGGAGCAGGAAGGTCGTCACGGGATCACTGCACCAATAAACGTAGATCCGCCGAGTTTGGACTCGTTGGGTAGCTCTCGATGAGTAGTTGCTAGAAAAATGGTGATCAGGGTCTGACGATGGAGCAAGAAGGTGGACACGGGTTCTCGGCACAAATAAATGTAGAACCACCGAGCTTGCAGTCCATGGTTCTCGAGAACTACTCACATCTACATTTTTTTAAATTTTTGCTTAAGCTTATATTTTAGTGATGGTCCATAGTTGTGTTATGTCTTGGGTGTTTTTAAAATAAATATTAAACTGGCTGTTTGTCAGAATAAAATATAAGTTGTTAAAAGTTAACCTAGTAATACACCAAGGGAACCACTAAAAAGAATAAAATAAAAATATTTTTTACAAAAAAAAGAACCGCCTTCAAAATGCAACTAAAAAGCCTGAAATAATTTCTAAGAATTAGTGGTTTTTACATCTACATTGTTGCACTTGGACTACAATATATTATAAATACATATTACTATCGAAGTCGGCGCCTAACGTCTAGCAAATACTTACAAGGGCAGTAGGTACCTAACTGTTTTCCAGTTTGGCGCCGTCTTTGATAGTAATATGTATTTATAATATGTTGTAGTCCAAGTGCAACAATGTAGATGTAAAAACCACTAATTCTTAGAAATTATTTCAGGCTTTTTAGTTGCATTTTGAAGGCGGTTCTTTTTTTTGTAAAAAATATTTTTATTTTAAAGATGGTTTAATCAAGATGGTTTAGTGAAATTCTGTTCAGTCGTTTAAATGCCATCAGCTATTTTCCTCGTTATAATAATAATACAAGCCCTTGTTTATGTCCCACTGTTTGGCACGGGCCTCCCCTCAAGATGAAGGGGCTTAGGCCAAAGTCCACCACTTGTTTCCAAGGCAAGCGCTCGCCCACTGAGCTGTTACTCCTTTTCCTAGTTGATGTATGTATTATGTATACAATAGACATTTTATATTGCTTTCTTTTTCTCTTAAAGTTGTGAAATTAAGTAATTTATGTAAATCTTAAGATATTTAAGAATACGGTAACTTTCACTAAGGTCTGATGATGGAGCAGGAAGGTGGTCACAGGAACTCAGCTTCATAAAACGTATCCACACCATGTTTGGACTCTTCAGATAGGTCTCGACGAGCAGTTCATCATCATCATCATCATCATTAGAAGGACGTCCACTGCTGAACAAAGGCCTCCCCCTTAGAAAGGAGGGGTTGCAATAATCCCCACGCTTGGCAAGCGGCTTGGGGATCGCAGTATAGGTGGAAGATAAATCCAAAAGTCTTTCTTTTGGATTTATCGCTGCTGCCCGTCTTCCTGTTCTCGCTTAGTCGCCTCTTACGACACCCAACGACAAGAAAGTCGCCAATGTGATTTCTATGTCCGGTTATAATCCGCTTTGCTAAAATAATAATATTTACATAAAATAATAAATGACAAAATAAAAAAGTTCCTGTTATTTGATTTAAATTAAATCGTTAAAATTAAATTTAAAATATATATCTTATAGAGCGTCCAACCGTTTATTTTCTTTTTGACAGCACCAATAGAACGTAACTGTTACGCAAAAGTTTAAGTGAACTTTTAAAAGTGAACTTTTGCGTAACATGACGCAGTTACGTTCTATTGGTGCTGTCAAAAAGAAAATAAACGGTTGGATATATTATAATAAGTGATTAATTTGACTATAAAATGTAATAAGCCAAGCCTTTTTGAGTAAAAGACAGTGCCTCTATAAATTGAAAAGGATTACAAAGGGAAACATACCGATATTTAAGCCAATTTACACTTGGTTGGGTGCGATGTGGGTGCGATTCAAAGGGTGTCGATTACGGAAAGTCAGTGAACGCGTATCACTCCTCCAATTGAAATGATTGGGTCTTCTCGATTGAAAATCGAGTTGTAGACTTTTGTACTCGTACCTACTTCTATTTGCTTACTACTAAACTACATTCCATGCGCACATGTTTAAATTGTTCTCTTTTGTACATCTTTTGAATGACCTTTTTCACAATAAGACAAATCCAAATAGTCGATGAGAGACGAAAACGTTCTACGATTGATTTTGAATATCATCATATTCTTATTAATTTAGATCGAAGTATTCAAAGTATAATTAGTGAAATATAATTGGTTTTTTTTTTGGCAAAAATATTTCCACGCCCCATCTAGCATCAGTTTATGGTAAATTAGGCTACTAGCAGGTTCAATAAATTAAATTTCATCAAACCAATTTTGTTCTAGTTCATTGTACAGCGGACAGATGGCGCTATTCTTAATAACTAACAATTGGGTTCATTGCTGAAATCAAAATGTTTTGTTAGTTAGTTTATTGCTAATTATGTAACAGAATTTGATCGAGTTTGGTTTTATGCGATGCTATCATCTGTGTAGACATCAGACAAGCTGTTTTTTTCTAAATCAAGGTGTTCGATTCCCGGCCAAGAATATTGGTTTTGCCAGTCAGCGGCTTTCAAACTAGCCGTGACTGCCATCTTGGTATGAATTGAGCCAGCACTCCTCCCATCTCCTCTCGTCGGGTTTCCGTAAGAAGTGATTAATTAAGGGAAAACATGAAGACGGGCAGCGGAGTCTTTTCACTGCATGCATTACCTACCACCTATACTGCGATCCCCAAAACATCAGCCAAGCTTGTTGATTATGGGGTGGCCATAAGCTCCTTTCTATGAGACGTTCTCCGTCTTACGGCTGCTGATGATGAAAAAATAATAATGTAGGTAGTGTTAGTTTTTTAATCAATACCTAATAAAAATACAGAATACTATGAGCATTTTTGCATTTTCTCGTAGTTTTAAATTTGATCTGTCCACGCCCACAGGAAAAATTCAATAACAATAAAAAAAATTTAGAGATGTCCTAAGGACACCCGACCCACTTAGAACGGAATTTCTTTTTTTGTTCTGCCTCTCTCGCACCTTCCTCCCCCCAAACCACTCTGCCCCACTTTTTTCGTTCTAGCCACTTAACCGGCAAACGTCAGAACGTGCGATAAAGAACTCCGTTCTATTACTGCCCTGCTGGCCAATACGACCAAAGATACATTATTTCAGAAAATCAGCCGTCTACGCGGGAAATATGATAGTGCACAAGTAGTACCTACCTACCTGCTTTCGTAGACACAAGTGCACGCTCTTTCTCTTCCTCTGGCTCTCACAATCCGATGGGACTGAAGTCCGACCCGACCAGGGAGAGGTCAGGCACAGGACCGACTTTTTACATGCCCATCCGACTCATGGATCATATTACTATCTCATTTGATCGATCTGCAGCATCGCAACGACAGTTAAGGACTGAAACAGCCTGCCTGCGTCTGTTTTCTGCAATGTGAGTGTCATCAAGGCTAGTGAATAGGCTTTTAATAAGCTAGTGTACCTACTATACCATCCTCGAATGCGACACCGCTTTCCATCAGGCAGGACTGCAGTCAAGCAGTGGTTTATATTTAGTAAAAAAAATGTCGTAGCGAGTAAAGAACAAGTAACCAACGTTGTTGCTTCCCGCGGAATTAAAATGCATTGTCGTATAAAAATCACAGTCGTTTATTTAATAATAAACACTGGTTATTAGGATAGACATAGAGAATTACGAAAAGATCTTAAGCGTAATGAAAGGTACATTGAAAATACTAATAATTAAATATTTAATTAAGTTGAGTACATACACGTTAAAAACGCTTACTGCGTGATTCGAACGAATAAAAACTATAAAGTATTTGAAATGTTTATACTAAGGAACTTAACATTTAAGTCATGGGCCCGATCTCCTATAAAACCTTAACACTTAATGTCTATGGGTACGTATAAACAAACTATTTTTTTTATCTGCGTTACTAAAAAGCTATTTTTTTTCTGTATATTATGGAAATACTTTCCCAGTTGGACTGCGCCGATTTCCAGCGTTTATTCATGCTGTACCTCTATTTAAGTACATCGAAAAGTTCTCAGTTCTTTTGTACAGAATCGGAATCAATAATAATACCGTAAGTGTTATAAAAACATATAGGTATCTACAATAATAATTACAAGTCTCAAAAAAATAATTTACACAATACTGAAAATCTTTAAAATAATTTTGCTTTATTTAAAATCATTGACTTTAATCGTTTGACGACAATCAAAGTTACTTTAAATTTAGTCCTCCGATGCGCTCCTATAAAATAACATCTTTATAATTTTATAACGTTAATAACTAGCGTCAAAATATCGTTTGGTTTATCTCAACCTTTTTTCAAACGGTAGACAAGCCAAGTGTTCCTAGGACAACTAGCTAGAATAATCATAATTAAAATTTCTACAGATTTAATCCGAGATTCTTATAATTTAATCTTACAATTAGCTCCGATGCTATCCAAAAACATAAAAATGGAGAGAGCAATACAGTTATTGTTTTACACAAAATGTTTCATAAAGACATCAAATAATAACAAAGGTAGCAACATACAATTAACTAATGCGTAAATCAGTAAACCTTAGTCCTGAACAAAATATAGATGGTATCCTGATAGCTCCGAGTTTATCACCAGTACAGCTAGGATAAGTTTTTGATTGGTTTAGAGCATCGAGCAACGAGATCCGTCAGTTAGATCTTTAACAATTGGTTCCTAAACTAAAGATCCCTCTCCTATTTACTCTGGGGTCACAAATGCGGCCAAAATTTCATGGTGTGTTGTCATAAAAACTTCGTATTTTGCTTTAGTGATGATGAAAATATCACCAGTAGTATCCTTTCAGTAGAACAGTGGCGTACGTCAATGGTGGCATTGCTACTATCTATGCGAAACTACCAAACTAAACTATTTTTGTGTGGTAATAATTCTTCCCACCACTGGCTGTTCACTTGACCCAACTTGTCGCGACAACACGAGCAGTCGACGAATCCCGCAAATCTGGCCTCAAACAATTCGCTGCCATAACAAAACTTGTGCAACATCTACAGCAAATTCTTCAATTTGAACCTTAAAACTAAGTAAGTTATTATCCTAATAAATACAAACAGACCGCACAGAGCGCCCACATCGACCCAAAAGTTCGCATCCTCCATCTTCATCTCCTTCAAAAACATCGAGGGAACTCTGAAGTGGCAGTACTCTATGGAACAGTCCATCTTTTCCCTTCCATAGCCGTAAACAGCCAACATGGACCCCTCGAAACCGTACCGGACGTAACTTAAGTACGTGAGGAATTGAAGGTACTTCGGTATAGCGTCGAAATGGATAAAGAACCCTGAGAATAGGACGACAGGGATCGTTGTGACCGGACCGAGGTACACCCCCGTCTCGATTTTCATTCCAGCCCCTATGAGGAGGCCGATGGACTGAGCGACAAGCGCCGTGAGGATGTTGATGGTAGCAAACATGAAGACTCGATCCGTTCTCATTGGCTGTCCGGTCATGTAGTAAACTATTATTACGAATATGCCGCTAAATATGATCTGAAAATATAAGAAATGCATCAGTTAATATCAAGAAAAGTGTTTACTGTCATCGATTCTTAAAAGACCTGGAGTTCTACTACCACATCTAATAGCAGTATTATTGTAATCTCACTTTCTAGTTAGAAAGTAACAGCTATGACCTACGTATATTGACGTCTAACCTCATGTCGTATAAGATTATAATAATAATGCTTTAGAGATAGTGGTACAGCCCCTGAACACCACGTGCCAGCAGTGGACGTCTTTCGACTGCTTATCATGAAAGAAAATAACCCAGTGTCAGAAATAATATAATGATGGAGGCGAACGATGTCCTCGCCAGCGTCGTATCATTGGCAATCTTAACCCCACAAGAAATCAATGCCGAATTAATTTGGCTTTATTTACCAGCTGGCTTCTGTAGAGTGGACGTACTTTCTAATTTAATTTAATATTTTGTGAGTAATTTTTGTAATTCACCTGGAATGGTAGATCCGCGACAGTTTTCGCGAAGTAGAATGCTTTCAAAGAATACCAGTAATTCAGGTGCTCTCTCACAAACACGCTCATTTCATTAGGGACTGAAACAATAAGTTACAATTATAAAAAAATACTTTCTACTAAAAAAATACAATCTAGTTAAACTAACTAACTAACGAGTAATACCAATAAAATTAACATGATGTGATCTCAAACATCAGGATATTTTTGATCCAGAATAAGATTAGTCTTAATCGATAAACGAACATGTATTATAAGTAATCTAGGTGGGCTTAGGTATGTTTTACCACTCCATTGAGTACGGCGGCGACACCGAGGAGGACGGCGGCGGGGTTGCAACCCCCGTCCCCGTGAGTACCCTGTCAGGTTCCCGGGGGGCTACAATGCGCCCCCCGGCGGTGGGCTCAAAGGCAAGGCACTGAGGGGCCTCTGGTGCAGATCCCACCGGAGAGCCCTGGGGTTCCCCCTCTCAGGTGCCGATGCGACAGCCGCGGGGGTTTTAGTGGGTCAGAATCCCACATACCCCGGTCGAGCCCCACAGCTCCCGGAGATCTTTGGAAGATTTCCCCCGAGTCAAAAAAAAAAATAACGGTATGTTTTACCACAGTATTATTTCGACAGATAAATTGTTCTGTTACCTTAATTTGTTCGCATGCTTAAAAGTATTGCCATTTTGAGAACGAGGTATATTTAGATGTAAATTCGACAGTTGTGGCACAAAATAATCAATATACAGAAGTAAAGCTCATGTATGCCTCAATTTTCATTCCTACGCTCGGCGATTGCGCTAGGGTTATCAACTTTGGCTTATGCGAAAAAACTATCATGGTAGTGGCACTCGTAGTTGTTTGATTGATTGTTGAGAATAGAACAGGAAGAAAGGAAATAAAAAACCATTAATAGCTTAAACAATTCAATCTTTGCACAAGACATCACAAGACGCGTGTCTGAAGCGGATGGCACCCGCGCTCGCACTGTTCCCAGAGCCTTTCGAGACCTTTTCGAGATATCGTGTCCGTGAGCGATGTCTATGTGTGCATTGGTAGAGCGCGTGTCGTATGTACCTTGACTTCTGTACACTGATTATTTTGTGGTTGCAGAATCAAGGTTTAATTATGAAATGGTATATATTTCAATACTCACATGTAAGAATAGTAGGCATCATAGCAGTAAACATAGTAAACAGAACAGTGAAGAATATACAGCCAGCGTTGCTTATCACCTTCGCCGAGTCCCGGCCAATATCATAGAACAGTATCCCAGCCAACAGGCCCACAATCGTATGTGAAAAAAACCTTAAGTGCGTAAGCGTTTGATCTCTGAGAATACTTCTAAAAGTCCTCTTCAATAAGATCCAAAATTGCTTCCATCCTGAAGTAGGAAAGCCATTTTCGATTGGTTTCTTCGAGAAACTCTCGCTGGAGTCTAAGAGTGATGTGGTGCAGGTGACGGGCGCAAGATTCGACGGGTTTGGTAGCGCGTTCTGCTTCTCTAGGTTTAATACTGGGTCGGACATGTCTATCACAGTGCACGTTGGCTTTTCTGGAAATAGAAAGTTACAGTGTGAGAATATTTTTTCATTGATAATTGGCACAACAAGGAAAACTATTAAGGCGATTACCACATAACACATGCCCTGACTGATAATTAGCGGATCCTCCTTTTACGTCAACCGCTCTACACTAGGTAGTTAAAAGAGATTGTGCATCAGTAGACATAAATTGCTAATATAAAAATCTCAACTATTTAGTCAAACATACAAACATACATTCACTGTAGGATTGAGTCTTAATTTCTTGCTTTATCTACAAATATCAATGCCTCACTATTCCACTTGATTTCGCTCTCATTGTATTTTCTTACCTTATTTTTATAAAAATAGGTTATTCATCATAATCATCACCAGCCGGAAGACGTCCACTGCTGAACATAGGCCTCCCCCTTCGAACGCCACAATGACCGACAATTGGCTATTTGCATCCACCGGTTACCTGCGACGCGCACAATGTCGTCTGTCCACCTAGTGGGAGGCCTACCTACGCTGCGTCTTCCGGTTCGTGGTCGCCACTCGAGAACCTTTCTTCCCCAGCGGTTATCGGTTCGCCGAGCGATGTGGCCTGCCCATTGCCACTTCAACTTGCAGATTTTAAGAGCTATGTCGGTGACCTTGGTTCTTCGGCGAATCTCCTCATTTCGGATTCTGTCGCGCAAAGAAACTCCGAGCATAGCTCTCTCCATAGCTCGTTGTGTGACTCTGAGCTTATCCAAAAGGCCAACAGTTAGGGACCACGTCTCAGTACCATATGTCATCACTGGCAACACACACTGGTTAAAAACCTTCGTCTTTAGGCACTGCGGTATTTTGGACGAGAAGATTTCGCGTAGTTTCCCGAACGCTGCCCATCCGAGTTGGATTCTTCGGGCGACCTCTTTGTCGAAGTTGGACCGACCTACCTGGATAGTTTGTCCTAGGTATACATAGTGGTCAACAACTTCGAGAGTATCGTTCCCAACAATTACCGGTACGGGTGCAACATGGACATTAGACATGATCTTCGTCTTGTCCATGTTCATTTTAAGACCCAGCTGTTGGGAAACGCTACTGAGGTCGCTGAGCATCGTATTGAGGTCCTCCAGCGACTCTGCCATAATGACTATATTATCGGCAAAACGAAGGTGAGTGATGTATTCGCCATTGATATTGATGCCGAATCCGTTCCAGTCCAAGAGCTTGAAAACGTCCTCCAATGCGTTTGTGAACAGTTTCGGAGAAATAACGTCTCCCTGTCTCACACCACGCTGCAATGGGATTGGTTTCGTGCTCTCGTCCTGTAGTCGGATCGACATGGTGGCGTTGCTGTACAAACACTTCAACACTTCGATGTACCTATAGTCAATGTGGCACCGCTGGAGAGATTGCAATACTGCCCAGGTCTCGATTGAATCAAAGGCTTTCTCGTAGTACACAAACGCTAGACATAATGGCCGATTATACTCCTCGGTCTTCTGTATAATCTGGCGGAGCGTATGTATGTGGTCTACGGTGCTAAAGCCTTTTCGGAACCCGGCTTGTTCGGGAGGCTGGAAGTCATCAAACCTGCGTTCGAGACGGTTCGTAATGACTCTCGAAAACAGCTTGTATACATGGCTCAGGAGTGAGATAGGTCTATAATTCTTCAATAAAGTGTTATCACCTTTTTTTGAAAAAAAGAACCACCACACCCCTGTGCCATGCTTCTGGCGTTGTACCCTCGAGTAAGACGGAATTAAATAACTTCTGGAGGACTAAAAGTACCGGTTTTCCACCCGCTCTCAGAAGTTCTGATGTGATTCCGTCTTCACCCGGCGCCTTGTTATTCTTGAGCTGTTTGAGAGCCATTCTAATCTCGTACAGGCTGATGTCTGGGATGTCCTCAGTGTAGTGTCGGGTTAGTTTGGCTCTGGTGTCCTGAGCTGTTCTATCAATGGGTTCCCGTGTTGAGGTGTATAACTGTCCGTAAAATCTCTCGAGCTCTCTCAATATCTCCGGTTTCGATGAGATGACACTGCCGTCATCGATCTTCAGCTTTGTCATATGGCTACGCCCAATAGACGAATTCTGTGCGAACACTTTAGAGCCTTGGTTCCGCTCAATTGCGTCCTTAATACACGCTGTATTATAGGAACGCAAGTCGTGTCGCATGGATTTCGAGATTCGTCTATTAAGTTCAGCATATTCCGACATATCAGCTGAAGATTGCAGTCTCATCTCAGTCCGGTTTTCCATTAGCTTAATGGTTGTATTGGAGAGCTTTTGAGATTTTTTACGGCGTGGGGTCTTATAGAACTTGGACCCCACTGCGTGGACAGTTTGCACCAACCCATTGTTTATCTCGTCCGCAGTTTCGCAGTCGGCGAGGCACTGGAAGCGATTATGCAGTTCAATTTGAAAGTCTTCGGGGTTCTGGATTTGGGCGGATCCTGGACGGAGCGTGGACTTCATCAGACGAAGCCTTTCGAGCTTAACATTGATATTCAATGTGCCTCTAACAATATGGTGATCACTCCCGGTTTTCACCCTGCCGATCACGGAGACATCATCGAATATATGCTTCTTGGTCGTCATGATGAAGTCGATCTCATTTTTGGTTGAACCATCGGGGCTTATCCATGTCCACTTCCTGGTTGGTCGCTTCTTGAAGAAGGAGTTCATCGCATAGAGTCCCTCCTTCTCCATGAAGTCGACCAGCCGCTGGCCCCTTTGGTTCCGCTGCCCATACCCATACGACCCCACTCTCAACTCATCGCCATTCCGAGTGCCCTTTGCGTTAAAGTCCCCCATAACAACGGTGAAGTATGTTTTGGAGGTATGTATGGCTTCTGCTATCTCCTCATACATAGCCTCTACTTCATCGTCAGGGTGTGCCGAGGTCGGCGCGTATACCTGTATGACCTTCAGCGAATACCGATCGGTTATTCTGAGTATAAGGTACGCTACCCTGCTCGACACACTATCGACCTTTACCACGTTGTTAATAAGGGACTTACGGACGAGAAACCCGACACCACCCTGGGATTTTCGATCTCCTTCCCGGAAGAAGAGCAAGTTTCCGGAATCAAGGGTTATCGTATCCTGTCCCTCTCGTCGGATTTCAGATAAACCCAAGATGTCCCAACGTAACTTGCTCAATTCTTCCTCCAGCTCGAGAATCTTCTCATCGGTCCTAAGAGTGCGGACGTTGTGTGTTGCCAGGGCCAAAGTTCGGTGGGGGTGGTAGCGAGGCATATGCCGGAGATTCTTCGCACCCCCTGCTCGACCGTTACCCCGCCCGCTACCAAGGCGAGGAATAGAGGAGCTGCCGGGGACTGGAGGCCGTAAACAAATACTATCAATCATTGTGGGGGGTTGCCATAATCCCCACGCTTAGCAGGCGTCTTGGGGATCGCAGTATAAGTGTTGAGATGGATCACAAAAACAGAAGACGCTGCTGCCCGTCTTCTTGATTTCCCTAAGTCGCCTCTTACGTACACCCAATGGGAAGAGATGGGGGGGTGCTATTCTTACCCGGACACCCCACGGGCAGTCAGTTTGTTTCGAATTTTATGAAATTAATAGGTTATTAATTTCATAAAATTCGAAACAAACTGGCTTTAAATAGTGTAAGTATAAATAAAATATGGATAACCTTCTGTGAACGCAGTTGTGTAAATAAAGCACTTTAAAAATAAGAATCTTTGCGTGACAGTTGTTTTATCACAGAAGATAATCCTATCTTGCAACTTACATTGCTTTGTAATAGAGTTTTCTACATTATTCTAGACCATAAAATTCCTTTCTTTTATGGGGCCGTTAAAAGGCTGAGTGATATCCTTGCTGATACCACCAAAGATTACACATATATAACTTCTTTCTTAACTACAATTTTAGTTGATATTAATTTACCTATAGTAATTGCAAGCGCATCAGCTTTCTCGGTGTTGTTCTTGCTAGTCTGGTTGTTGTAATTCACGTTCTGCTGAACTGACTCGGTTGACGATGACGACTGTCCTTGACTGAGGTTGCTTTCCTTCACCGACGTCACAAGTTTTTCAACCCAGTTTCCATGCTCACCTGTCGCTACTTCCATCACTGAAAAATAAACAAGTGGAAATTAAGCACACTTATAATACCATTTCCGATACTTACTGGGCATAATGAAAGTTATGGGAAATATGGAATTTCTAATATTGGAAACATTGATAATATATCCATGATTGAAGATTACTAGAGAGGAATGAGTAGTATATCATGTTTTTAAGTTAAACTAACGTCTACTAACTACAGGCGTGAATACATTTAAGCCATTTATGTGGCACTGCGTTAGCTGGGTAAAACATACGCACTTCTAAATCTGGCGATTACTTTGGGCTGGCGTAGAGTAATTAGTAGATTTAAGAACAATTATAGTCTTATTTTGATGTTGACGAAAATCATCTATTGTTTTAGCGATCAGGTTTTAGCGTTATTTATTTATTTATCTTACTTCTAACAAACACGTACATATCTAACACCAAATAATGTCAAGTTTTTTAAATGTTTGATTAGAAAATTTTATGTTTTAATAACTGTATTTTGTCTAGCTGTCTAGTGCCTATGATGCATATATATCTATTATTAGTCTTATTTTATATTTTAGTAAACTAGAATCAAACTTTTCCAATGAATGCAGCAACTAGTAGGTATAATCTAGTTCGTTACTTCGACAGTATTTCAACAATTATTGACACAAACATGCTAATTGTCCATAAAATATAGAATAAAGGTCATATTTTATTATATTAGTATAACGTGTTATTACGTCTATAAAATGAAAATAACTGTGACCACATACCTATTTATGCTAGCTTCAGGATATACAAGAACAGTAGAAAAATAACAACAAATAATAATCCGAACCAAAAATTATCAACACATAAAGTACAGGCTATACAAATCAAAGTGATGGTAAAAACTAATTTAATCCACTCACCATAATCGGCCGGATTGTGGTAGCTCGGACAGCGGAGACCCTTGGACGCCAGGAATGGCACCATACCACTGACCCGTCCCTGATATATACACTGCCCTTCTGCCAACGTGTACAACCAATCGAACTGTTCAAAGAGTCTTGCGGACGGCTGATGTATGGTGCATATGACCGTTCTGCCTCCCCGGGCCAGCAACTTCAGAAGAGATATACATTGACAGCAAGACGCGCTGTCGAGTCCCGACGTGGGCTCATCAAAAAACATCACAGGTGGATTGTTAACTAACTCTAAAGCTATGGACAGCCGTTTCTTCTGGCCTCCGGACAGATTGATAGCTCTCGTGTCACCAGCCTCACTCAGACCCAACATCTCCAAAATTTCGTCGATAACTTTATTCTTTACAGTAATCGTCATGTCTTTCCCCAATTTAAGGTTTGCGGATACGGTCATAGCTTCCCTGACGGTTAGGTGCGGTAGTAGGCAATCATCTTGCATGATGTAGCAGGATAGTTTCCTAAACCGTCTCAAGTTTCTCTCCTTGCCGTTAATGAGGATCGAACCGCTGACGTTGGATGTTCTGAAAGTATCAATAACATGCATTAGGAGCTACCACTAAAGTCTAAACTTAGCGCACGAAGGTATGGCAGAAATTGACTCTAATCTAGTTCTCCAATAGCTATATGTTTACGTATTCATTGGACAATGGTAGAATACTGTGTAAGAGAGCTAAACAAATATGAACAGCTGTTGTCACGCCAAAATTTTTTGCATCGTCTAAACCTGTATTTGCATAGTAATCGTATTTGCTTTTACTGGTTGATTTATTCTTTGAGTGACAACATGCGTAACATTAAAATGAAAGCTACTGTTATCCCCACTAAAGAAAACAGTTACAGGTCTCAACAAATCTTCGCAAACAAAAACCGAATGTAACACAAGAATATTAACATGTCCAGATTATATACAGAATAAAATCTTATACTTTGCGTTTACAAGCTAGTTTATATATACTTCAATACTTACTTGTATCCGGCTAATATATTCATAAGAGTACTCTTCCCAGCTCCCGAAGGTCCCATGATAGCAGTCAGTTCGCCAGATCTAAATGTTCCACTGATGGATTTGAGCAATGTTTTGTACCCTCTCTTTCTACCCTCGCTGACTGAGTACGAGAGGTCTGAGAACTCTATGTCGACTGGAGGGCGTTTAGGCAGGTGTGTGAGCGAAGTCATGGGTTTCTTGTGATCCCCAAAGCCGTTGGGAATTTTCGGAAGGCCAATCATGGCTGCACCGGTGCCGCCGTTGCATAGATTAATTTGTGAACCACTGTAACAAAGAAAGAGAAATATTTAAATCATGAAGTTTTTATCTTTTTAGTTCACTAGGCAGGCTAACTGGCTAACTGATACTTATATAGATAAATAACCCACAACTTATTGGGTAGCTGCCAGGGTGTCTAACCACTAGACCAACGGGCCTGTCACAGACATATGCTAATATACTGTATGTAATATTGCCATGCTTCCAAAACATTTGCAGAAATATTTCGACGTTCTAAGACAAATCATAAGCTCTTTGGCGCAATCTGGATAACCATAAAATATGTAATATTTCCATTAAATACCTTACGCCGTAATGAAAAAAAAAACATTAGATTATTGTGTATGATAGTAAGTAAAGTAGTAGTAGTAGTGGTAAATATCTCATTTTTTAACAGATTCTCTGCGATATACAGTGCCTTATGTATCTATGTTGTAGGTACAAAGAGATACTATTTTTGTTAGTGTGTTTTTTTATAGATATTCTATGTTTTAGCTTGGCGTCGAATAAAGTTTTACTTTAATTTATTTATATCATTAACATTATACTCATTACATAGATGTAGATGATATCGATATCATCGTATTTGATTTAACTATAATATTGAAACTGGCTAATTTGCCGCATGATTAAGCATTCAAACGTGTACTAATATTAAACTATTGGAAAATCCAGGTTTTTATCTACATGCTAAGAAAAAAGATCAATAAGAAATCACGCTATCGATAAAAAAAGTTCAGTAAAAAAGCTTAACAAGTCATTATTTGACGTTGTTGCTTTTTATGACTGATAATTCAAAATGGCGGTACAAAACGCGGTATTATGTTGATGTAGACTGAGGATATAGAGACATGGTAAAGACCAGCATCATCATCAGCAGACGAAGACCATCGTACTATTAAATATTACTTAAGCAAGTTCAATCACGTTAAGAACGAAACGATTAGGCAATGGTAGAACCACAAAATACTGAGAGTACAGAAGGCAAGCTTCATAAAACGGGCGTTCGAGTAACGCACACATAGACAGCGCTCACGGACACGATATGTCGGTATATCTCGGTTTAGTGCGAGCGAATTATTTTAGTTATTATTAGTTTTTATTTCCGTTCTTCCAGTTTTATTCTCAACAATCAATCAAAAAACTAGATACTAGTGCCACTATCACGATAGTTTTCTCGCATAAGCCAGAGTTGATAACCCTAGCGCGACCGCCGAGCGTAGGTATGAAAAGCGAGATACATACAGAGCTTGCCTTCTGTACTCTCAGTATTTTGTGGTAGAACTCATCTAAAAACGTCATACAAACCAACAAAAAAGTTCTTCCTGTTCATTTATAAAATAATGCTATTTTGCTTTCGTCACTTGTTTGTTAGTTTAATTCCCTATCATATCGTTGGCTGTAAGACGCTCACTCCGCAATCGCGTGACTCCTGTCTAATAAAATCTTCATTATACGCCTCGGAGGTTTTATATCAGTAATAGAGGAACGAGGCTTTATTATATTTTATTACTAAATTACAGCTCAGAAACTGACCTACTTAAGTGGAACACAGAACCTCATACATACCTTCATTAATGTATGTACAACTTCCATACCAGTGTTTTTTATGACGAGACGATTTTTTTTTGGGAAGTATTGATGCTGTTGGCCGCAGATGGCAATCACAGCTTCACCAGATGAGACGAGTGAGACCTTAGGGGTCGTCCATTAATCACGAGATGTTTTTGCAACTTTTTAACCCTTCCCCCCTCCTGGTGATATTTCGTGATTTTCTCGGAGCACCTCCCCCCCCCCCCTCCTCACGTGATTATTGGACGCCCCTTTACCTGGTGGTAAACAATACGCTTGCGTTGCCTATAAAGAGATGTATTAAACGCAGTTTCTAGTTTCAGTATGGGCGGGGGTCGGGTTAGGTGGGATTTTTACCCACTAAAATCCCCCCGGTGGCCTTCATCGATACTGTGGAGAGACTGGGCACTCCATTCAGACCTTACCAGAGTCTCTCCAGCTTCAGATACTGGATAGAACACGTCCCGGCGTGAGGAAAGGTCCAATCACTAAGCAACCTCGTCGTGGTCTACGGTCTGAGGCCGCGAGTCAATGTCGCTTGCCGTAATCGTTTCATATTCCACCTTAAAAAATTGCGTTATTGGATGGCCTATTGATATTTGTTCCATGGAACTCACAGAAATATTTTCTGTAGTACTTAGTGCTATTTGTCCGCTGCTGCTTCTCTGACACACAACACAACTGTCCTAGAACCAGATAAAAAGCCTCCTATAGACGCGCAAGATTGATGCATCCGCCACCAGTGAACAAAACAGGTTTAATCTGACTTCGCAACTGAGTTTCTTGCCGGATCTTCTCAGTAAGGCGACCGCGTTACGATCCGAAGGTAGTTGTAAAAATGATGGCAAAATGTGAGAGATCCCCATTTGCAAGCCGGAGGTCGCGGGTTCGAATCCTGCGGGGGACAACTACTTTGTGCAGTTGTTCCTCACTGGCTAGGGCAATGCAGGCCGATCACCTGATTGTCTGTAAAGTAAGATGATCCATGCATCGGATGGACATGTAAAAAGTCGGTCCTGCATCTAACTTCTCCCCCGGTCGTATCGGTCATCGGATTGTGAGAGGTATTAAGGAAGAGAGAGTGCACTTGTTTCCCGCGTAGATGGCTGATCTTGTGAAAGATTGGCCGCTGTGGTTGGTCAGAAGGACATTATTATTATTTTTTGGACCTTCTAAGTAAAGTTCCTCTTTGATACTTATAGTTATTCATGTCATTCGTATACGAAACTAATCGATATCTAGCTAAAATATTACCGTACGTCATACCATAATTAATTACAGCACTAAATTGTATTGGGGCCGATTGGGGCATTAGTGAAATACTTGTATACATTCACCCCTGTTACGTTACGCCATTTAGTTGGAGGCTAGCCGAATATGTACATAACTCCAAGTTACGAAATTAGCAATACAATAATAATTACAACAATTTTCTAATTAATTAGGGATGTTATAACATTCTCCTGTACGATACGACTGCCAGCGACCAATACTCAAGAATGTCGACCAATTAGCTGGAAATATTGGAGTGCATATACGAGGCAGGTGCACTCACTCTTCTTTAGTGAGTAATCGGACGGAACACATTCTTATTTTCCTCATCTGGTGAATGATGATCAACCAGTATTGCCATAACTAGTTAGGATTAACTGCATAAGATCGTTGCTACCTGCAAAATTCGAACCGTTTACCTCCGGCGTATAGAGTATGCGGATTACACACGGTGGGTAAACAATGTGGATATAAGCTGCTTGACTACATAAGTAAGGTAAGGGTAATGCCTTTATTCAACAAAGGACGTCTTTCGGTTGATGATGATGAGAATGTCCCGACAACAATGCTTACACATTGCTACTTGCCAGAATACCAAGAGCTATCACTGCGAGTATGTTTAATGAGCGAAAAATTAATCATCTCTTTTAAAATTTTAATATAAAATCCGAGAGGCTTGAGGCCGGGAGAGATCCCGGGAGAAAAGTTAATCAACATAATATAACGCACCAACATGGACCACATAAAAGTTAATGTCGTTGCGGCATCGTCATACAAAATGGACGGGCTAAGTAATTGTACCCTCGAACGAGCTCCGTCAACAAACTTGCCAACGCACGCGTAATGAAGTTTACCCCGAGCCCCGGCACATGAAAATATAAGCAGCCGAGAAGGTCGCGGAGAATGGGTAGCTACTAGATTGGAAACTGATGAAAAAAACAAAGAAAATCTTGATGAATATTGCAAGAAACCCTACTGTTGCTACTTTGCAAGAAAACCATTTGTTTGTAAGATACAGAATCTGCCTACACTAATAAAGCCTAGGGACTCAAAAATCTCGAAAGTCATTGCTCATAGCATACCAGTTGGCAACACTGCATTCACACCATAGTATGTACCTATAGTTTCTTCATGTCGATATGGATACTACGAAGTTATTCACGATGTGATAGCAAGATAGGTTAATCAGGAAGATTTTCTTGGACCGATTATAAAAAGCGCGCCTTTCGAACCTTACATTATATCGCCATTCGAAGAGGCTCTTCCATGTACATGTACTATACAATAATTAAATGATAAACCTCGATAATGGATTATATCTATGAAAGCAGTGTTCGCGTAAATAAAAGAAAACTTTAAAGAAAGCTAAGTGCTGAGTAAGTGGTGTATGTTCAAAACCAGATACTTTTAAACTTTATAACATTAAAGAATTCAATTTAACTTTTATAGATTGTGAAACTTTGTACATCAATTATAACTTATAGTTTTGTCTACTTACAAGTTAGTTTTAATTTAGTAGCCGAAAGACATCCAATATTGAACAAAAGCCACCCCCTTAAAAGGGAGGGGTTGCCATAATCCCGTAGTATGGGTAATAGAAAGACGCTGCCTATCTTCTTGTTTTCCCGTAGTCGCCTCTTACGGACAGCCAACGGGAGGAGATGGGAGGGTGCTATTCTTACCCGGACACCCCACGGGATTTTTATTCATAATAATTATACTACTCTGGAACAATCCACACACGGTCATAAGACCTAACAAAGATATAAAAATACATGAATATTTTATAAACTACTCTTCTTACTCAGGTTTTCCTTAAATTTATATAAATTCTGTGCTGTGCAGTAATAAGATCATAAACATAAAATGCTAATATATTAATTTTGTTTCAAATGTCAATCTCAATAGTTCAATAGTTCAGTTTCTTCTTTTTAAAGTTTTGGTTGTCTGCAAGAAATCGCTATAAGCGATAAGACTTCCTGTATTTGTACCTAATTTAAGTTATTTTCTAAGTTTTCTATATGTTTTACTTTGGTGTGCAAATAAAGAGTAATATAATCTACTCAATCTAAAGTAACATACGTTATTACTTAAAGTCATTTTATAATAATTAGCACTACAGGTATATGAATAGAAGATAGATCTTTTAATAATATCCAATTTGTGTTCAATTTCTGTACGATGCCGTCAGGAGTGCAATAAACAGCAAAGCTTAAATCCAATAATAATTTCAATTACTACTTCTGTTTTCCAGAATACCTAAGCCGGTTGATCCTGATCTATGGAAATCTGACAAGAGATACAAATATGTTGTAATATACATACTTACATATAGATATACTTTATTTGTCGATGACCCCTAGAATGATTTCTAAGTACATACAAAGAGAAAGGGAGGTAAAGTTATTATTTTATAGCCTCCACGGCGCAGTGGGATACCGCTTGTTTTTTAAACCGGAGGTCTCGGGTTCGAATCCCGCCGGGAGAAACAACTTTGTGTGCCTAGTTGTTCCTTATTGGCTAGGACAATGCAGGCCGATTGTATGTAAAGTAAGATAATCCATGCGTCGGGTGGGCATGTAAATAGTCGGTCCTGCGCCTGACCACTCCCCGGGGGTGTCGGTCTTACGTCCCATCGGACTGTGAGAGGTAAAGGTAGAGAGTCTAGAGAGAGTGCACTTGTGTCTACGCAAGTGCACTGTAATATCTCCCGCGTAGATGGCTGCTCTTGCGGAAGATTGGCCGCTGTGGTCGTATCGGCCGGAAGGACATTATTATTATTATGTAATACAAAACTAAATATTTTTTTTAACTTAGTAAACTACATCTATTTGTATATTCGGACGAGGCTTTGGAACTACTTGAAGATACTTGATCATTATGAAGTATGCGAAGGATGGGGATCTCCTACAAATAATATTCTTGAATACTAAATCATAGTTGTTTGCCTACCATATGTAAGTATAATAATCTATTTAGAAGGTATTGTTTCGCGGAAACTTTTAGATTCCGTTTAAGTATTCTGTGAAAGTCAGGTAGGTACTTAAAGGCCTAACACGCGCTTCTAAGAAATTATAAACTTATATTAGTTTCGTACACTTTCCGTTCTCAAAGAACAAAGTTTGTAACGGGAAAATTGTTTTTTTACTCAATATACACTATTATTTAGCGATCCCACTTGATGCTAAGTGACTACATGGTAAGGGATGATACAATGGAGGAAGCTTACTATTCTATGGTAAGTCTGATTACCAGGGCTCTATGAGATCACTGTGATTGCTGGGAGACCATAGTTCATCCCTTTTGCTAGCAGCACAATACTTATGATTTCATTTCATTTCATTTCATTTATTTACCAAACTTAAAGCTATTTTTTACAGGTTACCCTAATTAAATAGCAGCAAATGATGCAAGATTTTAACCGTCTGTTGTTTCACTGTGTCTGTCCACCATCATTTCCGTCTGCATTTATATTAAACGAGCTAAAGAGAAAATGCCTAAGGCATTAAGTCCGCCTTGTACATAAGTGCATAAAGTTAAATAAATAAATAAAATAATAAAACATAAAAAAAACTTAATAACTGGTCCTTCAAAAATCGGTACTACTTAGGAAGCTCATTTTATTTTTCTTGTAAACTGTATTTCAATTTTTTTCCTTCACAAACTTTTGGGATAAGGGGAGAACATTTTTGATTATCAGCCAAAAACTACGTGACATAACTCAAAATAAAAATCTGTTTTTTGAGATGTACAAATGCAGCCCTTTTATGTGATACCCCACTCAATATAGTAGTCTCACTTTAAAATTTAAATGCATATGTGATGAAGTTGGGTAAGTAATATATAAAACTATTCTAAGTTTCAAATCGATAGCGTCAGTGGTTTCTGAAATATATAGGTGTGACAGACAGACAGACAGACAGACACAGACGGATAGACAGACAGACCATAAGGGTTCCTTTTTTTACTTTTTACGTATTTCCATTTCCATATATCCAAATATTTAATAGGTACTAGCTAGAGCTCATATTAAATATTTGGAAAAATGTCTCATATAAAATGTCATGTAGTCATGACATTTTAAAATCACTATGCAGGCTAGACGTCTGTAATATTCAATAAGCAGAATACGGCCCAACCCGTCCCAATTTCGGCAAGAATATAATAACATTCTGTATAATACGAAATTGGTCTCGGCCCCCGATTTCCAGACTGCTGGAAGGTTAAGAATTCCATATTCATGGGTCAGATTGAGGGCTTGGAATTCTTTACATGTCCTATATGTGTAATCTTGTAAAAACTTTAGGTGAATTTATTCTTCAAAGAAAAAAAAATCAAGAGCTTGATTAACATTGGTAACGAAATTAATTACTAAAAAAGGCTAAGTTTCATTTGTTTTAGTTAATATAGACTTATAATCCAGCGTCGATATACTTATAACTACTTCTAACAAATTAAATCAAATTTAATTGAATCCCAATTCCAACCATCAAACAGTCTTTTTATCCTAAAAAATCAAACAATTACCTAAAGCTAATGGACTTGTGGACTACTTAAAATAATTTATTTTTAAGTCAATTAAAACGGTCTAAACAGTTCTGAACGAACGAGTAGGTAACGAGACCACTATAAACTCACAAAAACCTACAGAAGTCTAAATACATGAAAACGTACTAACCCTGTTAGCTGCCCATTGTTAAGCTGTTGCTCCGAAAGCTGCGTGGACTTGACTTGCGCGAATGTCACTTTGTCGTTGAGGTCTCCCCGGCTGCCGCGGCCCATGAGGGGCAGGTGGATCTGGGTGCCTTTGGACTCCATCTTAAGGCCAGGCGTCATCGCTGCATTGGCATCGCGCGCGTGTGCGGTGATCGCCTGGAAATATAGAATTTCATCTGTTAAGAATTAAGCTCTTTTGACTTGGAATTAAGCTCTTTTGACACTAGTCGGACAGAAGATTGTATCCAAATATCGCCACGTTGTTATCAATATTCACTAAACGACCAGTTAAATGGGTAAGAATAGCACCATCCCATCTCCTTCCATTGGGTGTCCATAAGAGGCGACTAGGAGAAAACAAGAAGACGAGCATCAGCGTCTTTGGATTACCTACAACCTATACTGCGATCCCCAAGACGCCTGTATAGCGTGGGCATAATGGCAACCCCTCACTTTTAAAGGGTGGCTCAGCAGTGGACGTCTTACAGCTGTTGATGACTGTTGTTGTCTAGAGTGCTTCTATTTAGGAATGCGGGTCAAAATAATGAGCTGTGCTCTGTTCGGAGCAAGTGAATTGCCAGCCAGCTGTTCCAACATTTTGAAAGTGCAATGCCCTTTTCTGACCTTTCTTATCAAAAAACATATATCTACCTACTACAGTATAGACGCGGCATACGCTGGTGACGTAAATGTACGTGATGTGACGTCACACACAATATTTGTATTATTGCATTGTAGGCGTAAGTGCATATACAATTTATAGTAACGTTTACTCTGACGTCAATATACTCGTGAAAGAAATTTGGAAACTCTTTTCAACAATTAGTATAAATTCAATACAAGCGTGGGGTACATGTCCGAAGAAAGATTTAGAAAACGACATTTCATGATCGTATTTTATCATGTCATGTCAGGGGTCAGGATGACTAGGACCCCTTATGAGACCGTTTGGGTAAATACATCGCAGTGACTGTGTAAATATTTCTGTATCCCGATGTGACAGGCACTGTTACTGAGACCAAAAGAACTAGTAGACGAAATCATAGCTAATGCATACGAATAAGCGTAGAAGCGGAAAACGTAGTGTAGGACGCCTTGTGACCAGATGGAGATACAATATTTGCAGTGCGGTTGGCAGACACTGTATGAGGAGAGCCGAAGAGATCGGGCTCAGTAGGGTCCCTTGAGGGAGGCCTATGTCCAGCAGTGAACTAATGTGGGCTGATGATGATGATGATGATCCATAGGTATGACTAGCAGCAATGTAATTTAAATATCTACGTACAGGCGTGTAGCCTACCATCAATCAGACTTCCTGCTCGTCATGTTATTAAACTGTTAAGAAATATAAAATTGGCAAATATTGCGCCGAATTATAAATTCTGAGGTGTAATAACGATACGGTTCATAGAGGAAGGATTTCTGGAGTGATGGAATTTTCGTTCTCATTCGCACAAGAAAGGAATGTATTTAGATTGGTTACATGTGATAGAAAAAATCTTTTTAAAAAAAAATTGAACCGACTTCAATATCACTGAAAAGTATAAAATAATTTAAATATTATTGAAGTTGGTGTTAGCGTACCTGCTGTGTATATTTGGCACCAACTTCAATAATATTTAAATTATTTTATACTTTTCAGTGATATTGAAGTCGGTTCAATTTTTTTTAAAAAGATTTTATTTTAAACTTTTTAGTGATATGAAAACATATCCAAAGATTGAACCATCGAAAACCGTAAAATTATCTAGGTAGGTTATGATCACATTATCGTCTACATAGTTTTACATAATTCATGTTTCTTCAGAAAAAAATATCCGGTCGTAATGAAATTTGCATGGAAACATCATAGTAGTTTACTCTCTCGAATAAAAAAAGAATCATCGAAATCGGTTCATAATTGTCAGAGCAATGTAATGGAGAACATCAGTTTTATGGTTTTTACCAGATAAATTCCTCCACATCGTTCATGGTCCTCCAGGAAGTTCTTATCCGGTTGTAATAAAATTCATACAGATTCAGTACAGTGGTTCATTGAAATTGGTAAATATTTGCCAGAGTTATGACCATTTTTGTGCGACCGAGCGAGTCCGAGCGACTAAAACGTCATCTATATAGGCTTTCTTGCAGCTCTCAGTGCGCAGTCACCATTCTTGTTTTTTTAGGAACTACTTATTACTAAGCAATAATTTTTTTATGGGACCCAATCAATGGATTGAAGAATGGATGGAAGAAAGATTTTTTCAATTCGGTTAATAATTGCCAGAGTTATGCGCGAACATACATAAAAAAAAAAAAAAAAATATATACAGACGAATTGAGAACCTCCTCCTTTTTTGAAGTCGGTTAAAAAACAGAGCATATGATTTTTTGTCCTTCAGCTTCTAGCTTCTGTCACGGACTTCAAGAAAAAGCACCAGTGCCTAGCTTACTATACTTTTGAAGATTTTTCGGTCACGATCTAGCTTTGGGGTTTTTAAATTGAATTGCATTAAGACACCGACATTACATTTTTGTCGAATTTTAACAAATATCCATAACGGGTGTATCGTGTTCTTACACGAGCTAGGCACTGGTGCTTTTTCTTGAAGTCCGTGACAGAAGCTAGAAGCTGAAGGACAAAAAATCATATGCTCTGTTTTTTAACCGACTTCAAAAAAGGAGGAGGTTCTCAATTCGTCTGTATATATTTTTTTTTTTTTTTTATGTATGTTCGCGCATAACTCTGGCAATTATTAACCGAATTGAAAAAATCTTTCTTCCATCCATTCTTCAATCCATTGATTGGGTCCCATAAAAAAATTATTGCTTAGTAATAAGTAGTTCCTAAAAAAACAAGAATGGTGACTGCGCACTGAGAGCTGCAAGAAAGCCTATATAGATGACGTTTTAGTCGCTCGGACTCGCTCGGTCGCACAAAAATGGTCATAACTCTGGCAAATATTTACCAATTTCAATGAACCACTGTACTGAATCTGTATGAATTTTATTACAACCGGATAAGAACTTCCTGGAGGACCATGAACGATGTGGAGGAATTTATCTGGTAAAAACCATAAAACTGATGTTCTCCATTACATTGCTCTGACAATTATGAACCGATTTCGATGATTCTTTTTTTATTCGAGAGAGTAAACTACTATGATGTTTCCATGCAAATTTCATTACGACCGGATATTTTTTTCTGAAGAAACATGAATTATGTAAAACTATGTAGACGATAATGTGATCATAACCTACCTAGATAATTTTACGGTTTTCGATGGTTCAATCTTTGGATATGTTTTCATATCACTAAAAAGTTTAAAATAAAATCTTTTTAAAAAAAATTGAACCGACTTCAATATCACTGAAAAGTATAAAATAATTTAAATATTATTGATGCTGATTTTCTGTTCTTATCGGCGGCACGCTTGCTAGATGTCATATTCAGTCTAGGATACAGTTCATTGCCGCTTATAACTGGACTACCATGGCGATAAAGACAAGAATATGCACTAAAATTACATGAAATCCTCTCCAAAGTAAGACGTAGTTGTGCATAGGACTCTCAAGTCTCGGCCCACTTCCGAATTGAAGTACCTCCACGACTAAGTCAAGAGTTCTTACTTTTTGTTCCAATCTGAGTATCACATGAGACGGAAATACTGCGGATTAGTTATACGTCCGTTTTGCAAAACAATATTGAGAATACGTAAGCGAAATTGTATTCACGAACGAACCCTGTAACCTTGGCCTCTTGTTTAGGGAGGGTGGGATGTAATCAATATTTTAGAAGGTACTAGAAAGATATTGTGTTTGGATTTCTCTCGCTCAAAAAAACTGCGTGAAATTATAAACGTACCTACCAAAAAAATTAGTTGTATTTTGTTATTATAGTATGCTAATCGGTCTTCTTTATTCTGGGAATACTTTTAGCCCATCAGTGGACATTTGACTGTTTTATATTTCGGCCAAATTTTCGGCGACTTTTTTTTACTTTGTGTACCTACTTATTATTTGTAAAACAGAAATGTAACTCTAATGTACTGTATATATCTCTCTCTCTCTCTCTCTCTCTCTCTCTCTCTCTCTCTCCTTAGCACTTATTAATCCCATCTGATAGTGGGGTTGCTTTTCCCGTCTTTGCTTTCCACTTTGCTCTATCCGACGTGTCATTTTCCGAAACATCGCAGAACTGCAGATCTTTTGCAATACAATCAGTCCATCTTAGCTTTGGTCTTCCTATTCTTTTGGAACCAAATGTACTATATACTGTATGTAATGTACTATATATATATAATACTTAATTATGTATTTTTAAAGAAGTTCTGGAGTAAAAGGTTCCCTAGAGACATTTGTAATAACTAATTAAGTACTTCATTTTCTTTTCGTATTGATACGAATAGAATACTACTAGGTTAGTTACTTAGGTTAGAAGAGACTTTTTCCGCGCGCGTATAAAAACGATGACAACAGAGTAGGTTTATGACTTAGGTTAGAAGATGCATTTTCCGCGCGCGTATAAAAACGACGATAACAGAATAGGTATATGACATAATTATTATCGCGCATATTCATTCATTTTTTGTTCGCACCGGTAGAATATTTAATAAATACATAACTGAATTTGATTTGGATCTCTTTCATACGACAAAAATTGAATTTCGAAACTGCATATTTAATAAGTTCTTCTCTTTTCAACTCGTGGAACGTCCTTAACAGCCACACTCAGTTTTTTGTTTTTATATGTTTAACGTTAGAATAATAAAGTTCGCATTACGTAGTTTTTAGTTTTTATTCATAAATACAGAATTGTTTCGCACGTTTAAGTTGATATTAAGTTGTAAATGCTCAAATTCTATTTGTGAAAACGATAGGCTTAAGTTATTTTTATTGTTAACGTGTCTACACTTTATATTTATAAGCTGCTGTTTTTCCAAACTGTAAATAAATAAATAAATAAGTTGGAAGAGGCATTTTCCGCGCGCGTATAAAAACGTTTATAACAGAGTAGGTATTTGCCTTAGGTTATAAGTGTTTTCCGCGCGCGTATAAAAACTATGATAACAGAGTAGGTATAGTATGACGTCACAGACACTGTGATTATGATACACGTACATTTTTCATTATAATGTAGGCACCATTCAGTAAAACTAATATTAAAGTAATAAATCTTATATTCCATTCAGTTGTCACAATGCTGCCTTCTATTACTTATCTTCATAGCCAATCTTATCAAGAAATTTTACTTGTAGCGAAATGAAATGTATTTTACGATCCAACCATTCCCAATTTATTAATTCATCCAATCTCTAAGGAGGAGAATCTACAAATTATCTTTTTTACCAGGCGAGGAGACGTAAGTAAATGTTTAATTATTCCAACTAAATAAATATCAGAAGATGTTAGTGCCACCCATAAAAGTATATTACTATCTGAAATCTCGAAATATCTCTAAAATAATTTAACTGTACATTAGTAGCCCCGTTAGTTTCCCGAAAGAGTCTGTATCGCATAACTTATTGCCTGATATCGTCATTATCATCAGCAGCCAAAAAATGTCCACTGCTGAACAAAGGCCTCTCCCTTAAAAGGGAGGGGTTGCCATAATCCCCATGCTTGGCAGGCATCTTATGAATCGCAGTGGTAGGCCGAATGGCGGGCGGGCAATATGTGGTAGGTATACCCATATATCACATCCATGGCTTGCTGCTGTTTGACCTTCAAACTTGCTAATATAATGGAAACTAGGGTTTCATGATGGAAAGCCACAAAGTCATGATTGATAGTAAATATAAAGCCAACAGAAGCAATTAGATCAACGCAATTTTTACATCAGAATTCTGTTTAATTTGAAAATCTAACTTATTCTTTATAAAAATCCAATCATTCTTCCATCGTATTCACAATAACTCAAAGAAAACTTTGTAGGTGCCACGATTGATCGATCCGTTTCTATGAACCGAAGCGTTTGGAAATAGAAAGTTATTTATAACACTTCAGTTAAGCTGGTGTAGAATCAAATATGTACCTACTTACATAGAATATTTACGCTGACTTATTTTGGTAAATGAATCGGTTTCTATTATAAATTTTTATTCCTAAATCTATTATGTGTTTCAAATAAGATGGAATGGATTGAAATCAAACTAATTTTACGGATTTTATCTTATTATTATTTTTCGTTTTTTTTTATTGAGTAGTTTTAGTTTAATATCAATGTGTAATATTCGCGTATTTAAGTAAAAGACAACATTAAGATAGAAGGGAAGCAAAAACTTTAATATAGAGATAATTTGACCAAACTGTATATTTAGGAGTCATTTGATTTTTAAAAGAAAGAATAATATGAATCTAATTAAACGATCTTAGCACATGAATGCCAATGTAAATAACGGGGTTGAAATTCTATGAAATTTATACGAATAAATAAACACGATTTTGTAACAGTCCCATTTTAGTTTTTCCTAAATCATAAAGTAAATACAAAGATTACTAGACAACTCATAATCAAATCATTATCATAATCATCACCAGCCGGAAGACGTCCACTGCTGAACATAGGCCTCCCCCTTAGAACGCCACAATGAACGACAACTGGCTATTTGCATCCACCGGTTACCAGCAACGCGCACAATGTCGTCTGTCCACCTAGTGGGAGACCTGCCAACGCTGCGTCTTCCGGTTCGTGGTCGCCACTCGAGAACCTTTCTTCCCCAACGGTTACCGGTTCTTCGAGCGATGTGGCCTGCCCATTGCCACTTCTACTAGCAGATTCTGAGAGCTATCAGTTACCAAGTTAGTCAGTCCAAATGATAATTTACAGCAGTTTGATCAACATTATAAAGAACATTTAGCCTATGACTATGTATGTGACGATACTGATATCTATCATTATGGATACTTAAACAAACCAAAAGCAATTTTAAATTTCTTTCTTTTCTCTCTTGCTTTATGTTTCGAACGGCAGGACACACTATCGCTAATGTCGATTCAATTGTAACAAAACAATGTTTAAAAAAAAGTGAAAAAATTACTAGCCCGCTGAGTTTCTTGCCGGATCTTCTCAGTTGAGGCCGCGTTGTGATCCGGTGGTGGCTTTTAAAAAATTGACCGTTCAAAAGTGCTAGCGTTAAGCCTATTTGAAAATAAAGATATTTGATTTGATTTGCAATAAAACTACTACAAAGATGTCTTCCTATCATTACACCTAACTGAACGAGGAGGATCTAATCACTGACCTAAGTAGACCAGTGCATTTAATACATAACACAAGTAATCATTTAAACACGAATTGTAAATACTATAACATCAAAATAACATTTTACAGTCAAAAGAGTATATAATTAGTACTAGATAATTAAGTAAAGTAATATTATATAGCTCACAAATAGCCTTGAATTATTGGTATTGTTTCGACCGCTGGCGCTGTAGCTATCAAGTCGGTGAACCAAAACTGATTTACGGGATATTGGCTTTAGGCATTGTGGGATCGTTGAACGCAATTCGTGACGGCAAGTATATAGAACGTGATCTATGCTCGGAAATTTTGTAAATAGAAAGCAATACAGACACTTCAATACTTATTATAAGTGACAAAATGTTTTAGACGTTAATTTACATCGATAGACAGACAACTCTTTGTGGCATACCAAAAATTACAGCAAATAGAAAAACAAAAAATATATATACAATGGTATACATTGAGCGGTCTTATCGTTAGTTGCAATGTCTTCCAGACAACCTTTTAGATAATTAATATTTAAACAATACAACTAACTAAAGAAAAACTAATGAATCAATTTTTTTTTATACTACCAAGGTGGCAAGCAAGCGTGCGGCCCGCCTGATGGTAAGCAGTCACCGCAGCCTATAGACGCTAGCAACACCAGAAGAATCACTAGCGCGTTGCCGACCCTTACGACATTAGATATTAAGTCTTTGTGTCCGGTAATTTCACCAGCTACAGTGCCCTTCATGTTGGAACACAGCAATGCTTACACACTGCTGCTTGGCGGCAGAATATCTGACACTGCAGTGGTACCTACCTGGACGGTTCCTTGCACAAGGAACCTACCACCTAGTTAAAAACCCAAACACACATTCGAGTGTATTATATATACTTACGATTATATACTTTAATAACCCGTAATAGGCCCGTGGGTTGAATAGTTTCCGAGGGCGGATACTCATCCGCCCTCGGATACAGCATACAGCAGCTCGGATACTCGGATACAGCAGATACTCATCTGCTCCCGTTGGGTGCTCGTAAGACTAGGGGAAAACTGGAAGACGGACAGCAGTATCTTTCTATTGGATTACCTACCACCTATACTGCGATCCCGAACCTGCTTGGCCAAGCGTCGTGATTATGGCAACCTCTCCCTTCTAATTGGGGGTTCTTTGTTCAGCACTGGACGTCTATCGGCTGCTGATGATGATACCAAAAAATTTTAAAGTAGTTTAAGAATTAGTAAACAACACCTAGTAAAAAAAAACAGAGTACATCAGTAAATATAAGTTCAATGTGACATTGAATTAAAATTTCATATTATAAAGTTCCGGTTGATGGTTAAGCAACTTCGTGATTTTGCAAACGCTTATCACAGTTGGTTAATTAATTTAAAGAGACCGAGGTCATGATCTGATGAGGATCATTCATTGAAACGATAACGTAACATACAAATCGTAAACCATATAAAAGTACCACACCTCCTAGTATTAGCATTAGAGATAGTTAAATTGTTGATTATAATTAAGAGTTTCAATATACTTGCGTTCATTTACGATGTGCAAGGTAATTAAAATCCGTGCTTCAGTGAATTTCAGTTTACTTTCATTTGTAAATGAATAAGTAATGGAATAGAAATGAATGAAACATTTACAATTGTAATATTATCAGATAGGTGATCACGTGCAGTCTGAAAGTTTACAATATAAACACATGTTCAATGTTCATAATTGTCAATTTAAAATGAACTGCTACAATGGATACTTATTTACCGAACAAGGTCGAAGTTGGAAACATCTGCGACCGTTATATCGAAATTGGATTAGTTAGTAACGATACAAAACTACTCTGTGGTAACAAGTTTTGCGTCTGAAACGAAGATAATAATAATAATAATAATAAACACTATGTCTCGAAATGGTGAACGAGACGTTGATTTAGTACGGATATTGCTTGGCCGGTAACGGCGGAAGATCGAGATTTGTGGAAAAGTGATGGGGAGGCCTTTACCCAGCAGTACCCACACTTAATCCCTAACAAACAAATAAAACATGCCTCTACCAACTCTACGTGAAATGTTTCAATTCTAACGTTCGCCTTCGTTGAAGGCAACAGTAATAAGTAGAGCTCTACGCACAATATAATTTAATACATAAGTATGTTTTCATTACATAATGTCATGGCATGTTAATAAGGTTTCCAAGAATCCCTTTCAAGTATTTATTAAGATTTCCTTTTCATAAGCTTCACACGTGCCCCAAATAATGGAAACATAATTTTGGGAACGTATGATCAAGAAAAATATTAGTTGAAAATGATAAAATCTAATAGAAAGTGAACTGTGAACCACAGATTGTTGCAGAGGTGTTTCATCGAGTCAAAGGTCATATCTTCCAAAATATGCTACTATCTGCTAACCCACATGCTGTTGGTAAGCGGTGATGGAGTTGTTAATTGAACTAGGACTTCGTGTAAGATTTACTAACCATTTTGCGTAAGATGAAGTTGTTTTTGCATATACCCAACCTAGCTAACTTTGTGAAGCTAAACCTGTCTGAACTCTCGTTTTTGCAAGATTTCGTTCACGAATAAAGCTAGCGCGGAACTCCTTTAGCCCTTCGACAATCGTTGATTCTACCGTATTATCTTAAAGCGTGTAAAAATGTAAATACTTATAGAAGATATCAATTTCATTTTAGAAAAGGCAGAAACTACGGCGGCTTAGCTCCTAATACACGGTACCTACAGCAAGCTAGTTACTAGTTATTATTGTTTACAAAAGCAAAGTAGATCCTTTGTACGACAAAAGGAAACGACAATGCGCAAAGGCAGGAAGTTTCCGCCTGTACCAAGGTCTATACAATTACATCTACAAACATTGAATATGTAGATGGTATAACCACTCGTACTCACGCGGTAGTATTGATCGGATATGGTAATGGTTTCAAATTAGGTATTATATCTAGTCTTTTGTTTGCGTCTGATAAATAAATGACAAAGATTAGTTAGAAGTTTACTTACTGGGAAAGAAAATATTTCTAAATATACTAAAACACGTCCGGTCTGAAAAGAACACTCTATCTCACTTCTTCATGGAGATCTAGAGAAGACAGAATCTAATTTTAAGAATGGTAGCGGCACAGCGAGTACGCCTTGAGAAGTAACTCAAGTGTCAGACACAGTCACACAGCGAGCTATGGAGAGAGCTATGCTCAGAGTTTCTTTGCGCGACAGAAAATGGCAATGGGCAAGCCACATTGCTCGGAGAACTGATAACCGTCGGGGAAGAAAGGTTCTCGAGTGGCGACCACGAACCGGAAAACGCGGCGTAGGTAGGCCTCCCACTAGGTGGACAGACGACATTGTGCGCGTTGCAGGTAACGGCAGGTATTCCGGCTGGTGATGATGATGATGAGAGAAGTTACTCAACCCAACTGTCTTTTACATTGGACCTGGTGATGAGACAAGTAAGATGTTCGCCTGATGGTAAGCGACACACCTGCCTATAAACACCTGCATTGCACTACCGCTCGTCACCCGAGATACTAGTTATCAAGCTTAATGAGCCCGATAATTTCACAAGCTACAGTTCCTTTTACACAGCTGTTTACACACTGCTGGCGGCAGAATATCTGACACTGCGGTGGTAACTACCTGATGGTTGGATGGTGGTTTCTTGCATAAGGGACCTACCACTTAGTGGCACTTAGTAAAAAGCAATGTTCAAAAAAGAACAAGAAACTACCTTGACACTAAGTTTGCACCATTGCCGTTCACACTTCGACCTAAGTTCATGATTAGTCAAGACGTATCAACTGTTACACAGTGTTTTATAATTGTGTATAAATCTAAATACTTTATTAGTCATATCATATCATATCTTTATTAGTTTCCGAAATTATATCTGCTCAAAACAGGTGTTCTTAATCTTATCTGCTTTTGTAGGCTTATCATTGATCTATAATATTTTATATTATGCAATGTAACTACCGATAATATATAATACCATATAATCATAATCATATTGATATAAGAACTTATATTAGACAGGTTGTAAAATTGTGTCAATACATTAAAAAAATCTTTTTAAAAAAAAATTGAACCGACTTCAATATCACTGAAAAGTATAAAATAATTTAAATATTATTGAAGTTGGTGTTAGCTTACCGGCTGTGTATATTTGACACCAACTTCAATAATATTTAAATTATTTTATACTTTTCAGTGATATTGAAGTCGGTTCAATTTTTTTTTAAAAAGATTTTATTTTAAACTTTTTAGTGATATTTTCATATATAAAGATTGAACCATCGAAAACCGTAAAATTATCTAGGTAGGTTATGATCACATTATCGTCTACATAGTTTTACATAATTCATGTTTCTTCAGAAAAAAATATCCGGTCGTAATGAAATTTGCATGGAATCATCATAGCAGTTTACTCTCTCGAATAAAAAAAGAATCATCGCAATCGGTTGTTAATTGTCAGAGCAATGTAATGGAGAACATCAGTTTTATGGTTTTTACCAGATAAATCCGGTTGTAATAAAATTCATACAGATTTAATACAGTGGTTTCTTCTTTCGAATAAAAAAAGAATCATTGAAATTGGTAAATATTTGCCAGAGTTATGACCATTTTTGTCCTTAAAAAGCGACATAACGTCATCGATATAGGCTTACCTGCAGCTCTCAGTGCGCAGTCACCATTCTTGTTTTTTCAGGAACTACTTATTACTACGCAATAATTTTTTTATGGGACCCAATCAATGGATTGAAGAATGGATGGAAGAAAGATTTTTTCAAATCGGTTCATAATTGACAGAGTTATGCGCGAACATACATAAAAAAATATATATATATATACAGACGAATTGAGAACCTCCTCCTTTTTTGAAGTCGGTTAAAAATAGCTTTTATCAATGAATTCATAAATCGATTATCTAAATCTTTTAAAAAGGCACGGAAAATTGACCAGCGTAAAATATATGAGAATAAGCTTATTTCATTTTATTAAAATAATATTATCTGCTAAAAGTAGTTAGTTGCTAGTTTAGAATATTTCACAATATCTGATCGAATCCCTGCCCCGTCCGGGTAAGAATAGCACCCTCCCATCTCCTCCCGTCGGGTGTCTGTAAGAGGCGACTAAGAGAAAACAAGAAGACGGGCAGCAGCGACTTTCTATTGGATTAGGTACCTACCACCTTCCTGCGATCTCCAAGACGTCTGCCAAGCGTGGGGATTAGGCAACCCCTTCCTTCTAAGGCAACCTTGGCTCAGCAGTGGACGTCTTTAAGCTGCTGATGATGATGATGATGATGATGATGATGATGATGATCGAATCCCGACCAATCATGACCAATATGATTATTACTTTCTGAATAATAATTACTACTCAAAATATTTTTTTACTAACTGTTAGCTAAGCAAATAAACTAGAAAGAAAAACATCATCATTACAGGACACAAGGACTTAACAACTAATGTCTTAAGGGTCAGCAACGCGCTAGTGATTCTTCTGGTGTTGCTAGCGTTTATAGGCTACTGTGACTGCTTACCAGCAGGCGGGCCGTACGCTTGCTTGCCACCTTGGTAGTATAAAATAAAACATCATAAAACCTAAGCTTGCCTTGGAAATTATTCGTACCTAAGGCATAACACGCTGGCTACACGGTTATAAACCACAGGCACTAACTTGATAAAGTGGCTATGATTCCAGGAAAAATATCGATATGTCGATATTTTATGTTTAGTAGTCTTGTGTACTACAAGAACGGTGAACGGTTAGGCGCAGTGCTCACCGAATAGATTCGATTCCCTAATCATAATCGTACATCGGACACTTGTTCTTTTAGTTCAGCTTGAACGATGAACAAGCAACCGTACGAAGTACTACGTACGAAAGAGTCCGGTCCTCATCTTGCGGATGTTGTGTGTTGCCAGGGACAAAGTTCGGTAGGGGTGGTAGCGGGGCATCTGCCGGAGATTCTTAGCACCCCCTGCTCGACCGTTACCCCGCCTGCTATCAAGGCGAAGAATAGAGGAGCCGCCGGGGACTGGGGCCCAGTTGCAAGTCGTGTCTGTCATTGTGTGTTTAGGGGGGAGTTGCCATAATCCCCACGCAGGTGTCTTGGGGATCGCAGTATATATGAAGAGATGAATCTCAAACAAAAGACGCTGCTGCCCGTCTTCTTGATTTCCCTTAGTCGCCTCTTACGATACACCCAACGGGAAGAGATGGGGGGATGCAATTCTAACCCGGCACCCCACGGGTATTTTAAACTACATATGCAAAATTCCTGTGACCAGCCCCAAACCATTTGATGATAATGATGATCGTTGTGTGATGATGATCTTCATCACCAAGATATGAACGAAGTTGATGATGTGTGATGATGATTTATCTTTTCATGTGTACTTATGTATACATGAAAAATACACGATGTATTTATTTCAATTTGTAAATAAAATTCGTTTATTAATCGGTTGGTAAAAGTAAACAAAAAGACTAAAGTAGTTTTGAGGTTGAAAAAACGACGGATGCATCGTCAACGATTGACAACGACGTCGACAGCTAAAAACATTCTGTTTACGATATAAACTAGTCGAAACTTTAGACTGTTTTATAAACTAGATTATCGTGGACGATATTACTAGTTTATCGTCGACGATAGACTTGTGTAGTACATGAGAGAACTATTCCTTTTCATTTTTAGTACAACACTCTTTTAGTACTTCGTCTTTCGGTATGTATTCGTAGTCTCTGGCTCTATGAACGAATAGGAATAGCTGACCAGTTATTACAGATAATAACTGGTAAGCTATTCCTATTCGTTTTTAGTACATCATTCATTTGGATTAATTTAGTACTTCGTCTTCCGCTCGAGATTTATTCGTCTCTGGTTCTGCACGAACTGGTCCGATCAGTTACTCGTTGACACATAGAACGGGACTGAATGAGCGGGAATTATATGTACTAAAAGTACTAAAATAATAAATTTTTACATTTGAAAGATTATAATAGTACGTAGCGCTCCGTTCAATGTCCGAGCAAAATAATAAATAAATAATAAATAAATCTTTATTCATTAACCAGAAAGATTACAAACTTCAAAACAAGGTTGGAATCGCCTTTTAAGTGTAACACCTGTGCCAGACGATTCCGCTCTCCCATAGCCATATGTATTTATACATTTCAATAAACCTAGCAGTAAATTGTGTGTTATTGTAAATATTAACATTAACAGACAAAAAATAAAGAAAAGGTAAGTTTTTTTTTGTATTCTGTATCTGAATGTATGTTTGCCTATGTGTGTGTGTGTTTGTGTGTAGGTGTGCGTGTGCGTGTGTGACTGTGTGTGTAGTTGTGTGAGAGAGAGAGTGTTGATATTTAACTATGTATAAGTATAAATATAATCCAAAAACGTCTCATACGAATGATTCAAATTCATGATTTTTAATTTTTATTATAGGTACTTACTACAATATAAATTACGAAGATGATTGTAATAATGTTTCTGTATCTTCATATGTTAAAGATTTTAACCAATTAGTTATCCTTAATTTACAAGTACGAGTATCCATAGGATAGATGTTTAAGATTTTATTAACTTTATTATATAAGAGGGCCGATTGTTTAATATACTGTCGTTGAGCAAAAACAGTTTTGACATTGTCTATAGTGAAAACGATATCTTTCCTCCTTTTAGTTAAAATACTGGGATCAAAGACTACAGATTTATGCCTTTTCAGTACTACAAATAAAATATACAATTTTCTGACGGTCAATAAATTACTTTCCATGTAAAGCTCATTTGTGGGGTACATGTACGGCTTAAAATACATCACGTTTAAGAGCGCCCTTTGAGCTCGTTCCACTTCCAAAAATTTTATTTTGGATGCCCCACCCCAGACAGAGACACAGTAACCTAACACAGACTGAGCTAATGCTAAATATATTCTATTCAAAAGTGATTCAGAGGCTACATATCTTAATGTTTTAAAAATCCAAATTAACTTTCTTATTCTGGTAGAAACTAAATCTATATGACTGTGCCATGATAATCATTACACCTAGGTATTTAGTCGAAGCTACTTTATTAATTGTAGAGCAATTGCAATTTATTTCAGGTGAATAATGACAAGTATGTAATTGAATACTAAAGTTAGTAGCAGGCTGGGTACGAATATTTTTCGAAAAACATATATAGTTAGTCTTCTCACTATTGAGCGAAAGAAGGTTCATCCTTAACCAATGAGCCACCTGCATAAGTGCCAGTTCAGTATCGTTATGATCGTTCAGTATTCCATGAAGAACCATTAACAACCAAGACTGTGTCATCGGCATAGCAAAATATATTAGCACCTTTAATTTGTAAATTACACAGCCCGTTGATATAAATCAAAAACAGCGTCGGGCCCAACACAGTGCCTTGTGGCACTCCGTAAGAAATATGTGTGTCATCACTGACATATTGTCCAACTTTTACTTTCTGTTTCCGACCACTCAAATAGTCTTTGAAAAGCAGTAGGGGGGTACCCCTGATGCCTATGTTCTCAAGCTTTTGCACCAGAATGGGGACAGAAAAGGTGTCAAATGCCTTTTTTAAATCTAGAAATACAGCAAGACTCTTGTATCCTTTATCTAAATGTGTTAGCTTAAAGCTATTAGTGAGCTTAAAGCTATGACGGCATCCTCTGTCGACTTGTTTTGCCTAAAACCGAATTGCGAATCAGATAAAATGTTATATTTACTCAAATAATTGATTAATCTTTTGTTCATTACTTTTTCTACTATCTTAGATATAGAAGATAGTACTGAAATAGGACGATAGTTGTTAACATCGTTTTTGTCACCATTCTTGTATACCGGAGTAATAAAAGCTTGCTTAAGCATTGCAGGAAATACGCCCAGTTTGAAGCATAGATTGACCAGATGACATATAATTGGAGTAACTTCGTTTATGGCAAGTTTTAAAAAACTAGAAGGTATATTGTCCCAGCCTGGAGCACTGCTAGATTTCAACGAATTAATCACATCATGTATTTCCATTGGGTCTGTGTCCAGTAAGGCAAAAGATGAAAGCTGAATATGACGCTGGACGTCGCTGGACGTTCGAGGTGTGGGCTCTTTGAACATCCATTGAGGAAGGCGACGGGGTTGCGACCCCCGTCCCCGTGAGCACCGTGACTGGTTCCCGGGGGGCTACAATGCGCCCCCCGGCGGCAGGCTACAATGCGCCCCCCGGCGTCGGGCTCAAAGGCAAGGCATTGAGGGACCCCTGGTGCAGATCCCACCGGAGAGCCCTGGGGTTCCCCCTCTCATCGTTCTGTTTTCCACTTGCATCTGATAGTCGTGTACCCATACTTCTTCATACTTAGTACATCGAGCGGTTTGTTGCACATCGTTCAAGCTGAATTAATAGAGCGAGTGTCCGATGTACGATTAACGGTTGGTGGTTAATCAGCATTGCGGAATGGTTCCTAACTGTTCACGGTTCTTGTACTACACACAAAAACTAATTTGAACTTTCAGTGTGTTTAGAACTCCGGCGTCCGGTAAACACGCATCTAGGGATTGGTCGTCGACGCATTTTCGGTTGACGAAACGAGGCCGTTTATCGTCCACGATAAACTAGTTTATAATACAGTCTAAAGTTTCGAGCAGTTTATATCGTAAGCAGAATGTTTTTAGCTGTAGACGTTGATCGTCGACGTCGTTGTCTATCGTTGTCGTTGTCGTTTGGTCAACGACGAAACTAGTGTAGGCTTCTCGTTTACGTTTACTAATCGATAGATCAATGACTTTAATTACAAATTGTAATCAGTATATTTTCGTGTAATTTTTCATGTGTACTTCTGCACACCATCATCACCATTCATCATAATCATCATTTTTCACATCTTCATCAGCATTATCACACATCATCATCATCATTATTCACATCTACATCACCATTCACATATTCATCACCGTTCATCATCATCATCAAACACCATCATCGCCATTCATCATTTATATTATATTTATATAAAAAGATACACCAGCGGCACAACACGATACAGTTACAATAGGAAAATACAAGAAAAAGTCTTAGTCTAGGTGCAATGCCATTACAGGCGTATACAACACTCAAAGAAAGGAAGTCGTCATTTAAGTTTTTTTTTACATATAGGTATAGAATTTACATAAATCAATTAGAAACCAGTAAATTATAATAATCGTAGAATACAGTAATAGAATTATATTGCATTATTTAGTTTTAATAGAAAAGAAAAATAATCATCATCAACACTATTCATATGTTTATCACCATCATCACACATTTTCACTATTCATCATCATCATCATTCACATCCTCATCACCATTATAACACATAATCACCATTCATCATCATTCACAACTTTCACACCATCATCACCATTCATATCTTCATCACCATTCAACATCATCATTCACATTTTCATCACGTTCATCACACAACTATCATCATAATCATCACCATCATCATCTATATCATCATCATTGTTCGAATTGAAGACGCCACCACCCCACGCATTTCAGCCATTTAATTATCTTGTTTTTTTTTGTTAGCTTTATTTGTTTACATACTGCGTCATACAACAATAATATTAAAACTATTAAAATCACAAACGTTACATAATTAATATTCAATAATAACCTTATCCTCATGTTCTTTAACATAGGTATGCATATCTTCTAGGCTTGATTTTGCTCGGACATTGAACGGAGCGCTACGTACTAGTATAATCTTTTAAATGTAATAATTTATTATTTTAGTACTTTTAGTACATATCATTCCCGCTCATTCAGTCCCGTTCTGAGTGTGTCAACGAGTAACTGATCGGACCAGTTCGTGCAGAACCAGAGACTACGAATAAATCTCGAACGGAAGACGAAGTACTAAATGAATCCAAATGAATGATGTACTAAAAACGAATAGGAATAGCTGACCAGTTATTATAGAGCTAGAGACTACGAATAGTCGAATACATACTGAAAGACGAAGTACTAAAAGAGTGTTGTACTAAAAATGAAAAGGAATAGTTCTCTCATGTACTACACAAGTCTATCGTCGACGCATTTTCATTCGACAAAACAAGACCGTATATCGTCCACGATAAACTGTTTTATAAAACAGTCTAAATGGGGCTGGTGTACTCCACCAGAGCAAAAGCCCCGAAAAAAAATTAAATAAAAAAAAAACAGAAAATTTTCGACTAGTTTATATCGTAAACAGAATGTTTTTAGTTGTGGACGTCATTGTCAATCGTTGACGATGCATCCGTCGTTTTTTCAACCTCTACACTAGCTTAGTCTTCTTGTTTACTTTTACCAACCGATTAATAAAGGAATTTTATTTACAAATTGAAATTTATATATTTTTCATGTATACATAAGTACACATTAAAAGATAAATCATTATCACACATCATCAACTTCGTTCATATCTTGGTGATGAAGATCATCATCACATCATCACACAACGATCATCATTATCATCACATGGTGTGGGGGCGGGTTTTTTTTACTGGTCACAGGAATTTTGTATATGTAGTATAAAATACCCGTGGGGTGCCGGGTTAGAATTGCATCCCCCACCTCTTTCCGTTGGGTGTATCGTAAGAGGCGACTAAGGGAAATCAAGAAGACGGGCAGCAGCGTCTTTTGTTTGAGATTCATTTCTTCATATATACTGCGATCCCCAAGACGCCTGCCAAGCGTGGGGATTATGGCAAATCCCTAAACTAACACACTAAACACACAATGACAGACACGACTTGCAAATGGCCCCTAGTCCCCGGCGGCTCCTCTATTCCTCGTCTTGGTAGCAGGTGGGGTAACGGTCCAGTAGGGGGTGCTAAGAATCTCCGGCAGATGCCCCGCTACCACCCCCACCGAACTTTGGCCCTGGCAACACACAACATCCGCAAGATGAGGACCGGACTCTTTCGTACGTAGTACTTCGTACGGTTGCTTGTTCATCGTTCAAGCTGAACTAAAACAGCAAGTGTCCGATGTACGATTAAGATTACCGAATCTATTCGGTGAGCATTGCGCAACGGTTCCTACCCGTTCACCGTTCTTGTAGTACACAAGACTAGTAAACATAAAATATCGACATATCGATATTTTTCCTGGAATCATAGCCACTTTATCAAGTTAGTGCCTGTGGTTTATAACCGTGTAGCCACGGTGTAACTGCCTTGGAAATTATTCGTATGGCATGTTCTGATCCATAAATTTGCAATTGGTTGGTATGTTGATTTCTGGGCCAAATGTTAGCGACTCGGTAAGGAGACCCTAGCTTAGCAATAAACGTAATAAACTGTAATGTATTATACATTGTAGTCATCTAGATAATACAAGCAATAAAACTAAAATACTTTTGTATACTCGTAGCAGCTTAGCTTTAAAGCGTGTTTTAGAGAGGCGCGTTTTAATTGGCTGTCCTGTCGATGACTTCTTTTATTACAGCCTTGCCAAGAAACATGTTCAATTAGTTGGGACACGATGCTTTAAGTAATTTTAATCAGGAATTAGACTGCAGAGCTATGGCTTTAAGAATATTACAATACCCGCATATACTGTCATTTCATTTAACGTAGGTAGTCAATATAAAAAGTAAAGATATGAGGACAGGATACTTAGAGGAGATACCACTGGAGAGAGCATGATGCGCTAACCCCCTCTGCCAAATTTTTGGTCATATGGTCAGGTCATTCTTTATTGGTGTGCGTGTATTTTTGAATGTGTTGCGAGTTTATTATAGTGTGGGTATGCGTGAAAGTGTATCTGTGTGTGTTTACTTCGCCTCCCGCACCCCGCAAAAGTGCCACGAAAAATTTGTTCGGGGAATCGACGCGATACTAACTCCTTTGGTACTTTCTCTGAGACAGGATATGAGTAAGTAGGTATGTAAAGACATGTAACACGGACAAGACAAGTGATCCAACGAAAAGCAATATAATTATTGTGTAAGCATGATTAAAATAAATACTTAAACTATAAAATTAGTTAGGTATTGGTGCCGATTCTGTTGTCACACACTAGACTAAACTAGACTAAATTTTAGTTTAGTCGTGTCTTTCCTATTCAGAGATCCATGAATTAAACTAAATTACGTATAGTTTGATAGAATATAATGGTTTTAGTTACTCAACTTAGTTTTAAACGTATTTTGCTATTCTGTTGTGCACAGTTTACGTCATTTATGCCTAATATTAGAAACTTCAAACTAAAATTAGATCAAATTAGTCGGCATCTAAAAGATGTCGATTAAAATAAAATAGAATAGACTAAAATAGAATGAAATAAATATTAAAATTAATATTAAAATAAATATTAGAATAAATAACAAAAATAAATATTAATATAAATAATAAAATAAATATAAAAAAAAAAAAATTATTATTAAAAAAATAAATAATAAATATTAAAATATATATTAATAATTATTAAAAAATATATTAATAATAAATTAAATATAATAAAAAAATATAAATAATAAAAAAAATATATTAACAAAATAAAAAAAAATATTAAAAAATATTAAAATAAATAAAAATAAATATTAATATAAATACTAAAATAAATATTAATAAATAAAAAATATTAAAAAATATTTAAATAAATATTAATAAATATTAAAAAAATATTTAATAAATATTAAAATAAATACTAAAACAAATATTTAAACAAATATTTAAACAAATATTAAAATATTTTTTATTAATAAAAAATATTAATATAAAAATATATTAAAATAAAATAAAATAAATATTAAAATTAAATAATAAATTAATTAATCGTAGCCGGAGAATTATTTTAGTTTAGTTTAGTGTAATCAGATGAACAAGCGAATTGTTTTCAACTAACATGATTTGACCAATGAAAACCTCACTATCAACTCAATTTAGTAGCTGTCGAAATCAATTTAATCATCGTTTGACACCACTAAACTAAAATTTAGTCTAGTTTAGTGTAGTGGTGACAACAGAATCGGCACCATTATCGAAAATAAATAAAATGATTTGTCTGTCCCGAAACCATGGTTGCTGCATAGCATTCGAAACGTCGGGAAAGTAAAATCTAAAATAAACAGTTAAGTTACCTAGTTTTATTTCAATGTGTAGTATAAATTCGCCTAAGAACTTATGTAAAGACAGCATTATGAGTTTTCTATATGTTTTACTTTAGTGTGCCTTATGAAAATAAATAAATTTAAATTTATTTAAATAAAAGCGTAATAAAACCAACTTGATTTACCTTTTAAAAATACCTACATATTATTGATTTAAAAGGTAAGTAGCTGGTAAAAGCTTACACTAGTAAAAGCTAGGTATTTATTATCAACATTTAAGCACCAGCACTAGATACAAAAGTCGATATGATCGTAGTTATCCTAGAAACTGATTGACCCAAATCTGTGTACACAAAACATGAGCCTTGGCATAGAATTGAACAGACCAGGAAAACACGTTTACATAAATTTTAATATCTACATCAAACATATGATCTAATACAGAATTGATTACATTAACCTAGATATGTACGTACGATAAAAACTATATTCAAAATTGGCTGATATGGATAATTTTCCACAAAAAAAATATGAGATTGAAGGTAAATAATGTAAATGGGGATAAGTAAAGGTAAATAAAATATCTAAACATGTGCTGTATTTGGGTCTTTATCGAGTACATATGGGGTTCGCGTGTTAAGTATGATGCAGATCGGAATCACCGGCCGTTGAGAGCTTAAGGCTGCCTGTCCACCGGAGCGGAGCGAGGCAGCGGAGCGGAGAAACGGAGAAATATTAACCAATAAGATTGCACAAAAACTCCGCTCCAAAATCTTTGTGCAATCTTATTGGTTAATATTTCTCCGTTTCTCCGCTCCGCTGCCTCGCTCCGCTCCGGTGGACAGGCAGCCTAATAGCTATATACAGCCGATTTGAGCCGATACATACCTAAGTATTAAATTTTCAAAATATTTAGCTATATCATTGTGTGCTTTTAGTATGTGCATGTTTAATATTTTCCTACATATATAATACAATATTATATATGATTTTTCTGTAAAAACGATCACGTTCAGAACGCATCATGTTGCAAAAGTCTGAAGATGTGGTAGCAGCAGTGACAAAAATATGAGTCTCATTTCATGAATGTTTAATTACAGGAAGAGTAATAATACTATGTATCTTTGATATGGAAGTGTGTATTTCAATTTTTGACCAAAAAATATGGATAAAAACTTTACTGATAGAAACTGACAAAATTATAGACTATCGTTGATACGTATTCTAGCTAAGCAATTCCTAATCAAATTACGAGTATTTTACATACGGCCGATATTTTTAAGAATTTTCAAATAGTTACTGGATCTGACATAATATTTAAAAGTTTTTTTTTATAGGAATTACTCGTTAGATCATCTTCTTTATTTCCAAATCATGGAAGCCTTCTCTTCAAAATCAGCCAAATGATTACATAACCACAATAATTTTACCTAGTTGTCATACTGAAATAAAATAACGGAGTGCACGTAAACTTTCGTCGGCAAGCTTATAAAAGCCAACGATCGATAACAATTTGACTGTTATAGTACACGCAAACATTGCACGCAAGTTCGGTAATAAGCCTTGTGACCTATACCTACGCATGCTGAATAGATGTAAAGGTTTAGTAATATCGAATGATTTAACTTTTGAACCGTAGACGTGAATAGGCTGTCATAAAACTACTTCTATTTCTAGTTAAAACAAAGTCAAAACTGAGAAAGGGTCACATTCTGATGAACTAAAATAATTTAAGCCTATGAATATAAATAATTGTTATTGTTGAGGATCAAATGACTTTTTGACTGACAGTAATAATATAAATAATGAAAATTAATTTTATCTAATAATTTTAAAACGACATCTATTTGTTCACAGAGTTTACAGCTAATTCAGCATTAGATATAGATGTTTAAACTGTATTAAGTAAAATAATCTTTGTTAAAATTATGTTGTACTTTGATCCTTTGAATAAAACTAAAAACGTGATTTCAAAACATAAAATGAAGTTCATTAACATAAGTTTACTTTGTGCACAAGTGATTGTCTTTGTGAGTCATGCGCTGTCTTCAAATGCGTGACAATCTAATTCAATTGAACGACAGAGAGAGATTTGTTTTAGAGTTTAGTCGTGGAAAATGTTATACCCATTGTTATTCGCTTTGTTCATCTTTGGCCCTAATTAAATATTTAATTTAGTCGCAAATTACACCGTTATAGCACGTTTAACTTTCCAGACAACCTTAGCAAAATTAGAAGTGGGTGAATTAAAAAGTGGCGACCCATTAACTCTCAATGTTCGGAGGCTTAATTAAAAAAATAATCTTACAAACTCCAGTAAATCAAAACCGTTAAGAAAAAGAAACCTACATCGTCGATTTCGCTTCATGTCTTACTGGTATACATGCTACTGAAGCTTAACAATTAAACTTTCTTGGTAATCAATTTCAGCACGGATAATACTTCTTCTAACATCACGATATTATGTCTTATCCCAGTTTAAAGTTTTTACAGTTTTCAACCCATTCGCCTATTTGTTAGGGAATTTAGATTAAGTGATCATTAATTTATGCTAAAGTTTAAATTAAAACAAATTTCAAGCGTCGTCGTCATCTTAACTTTATACGGCTTGGGAAACTTACCCCTCGCATGTTTCAGCTGCACTGGATATGGATTTAACTGAAATGGAACTAATTTGAGTGAGAGTCAAGTGGGAACCGGCTTGCATAAACATAGCACGACTCTTTTCCCGAAGCAATTTTCAAAGTTTTATTGACAATCACATTTCCTATTATGCTTAAGGGAAGGAAACAATAGTCATATAGTGAGCACGTGAGAGGAATGAAATCTATTTCAGGTACTATGGATACTACTGGATCGAAGTGCATTTTGGTAGTTACCGGGTTCAATAAATACAGCGCCACCAACAATAGAATAGAATATAATATCTATTAACCATCAGTATACAGTAAATAAATTTAAGTAGACCAGCAAAATTATTGAGCGTAAGTTCTGTTGTTCCTATTTTTCTTTATTGTTAATATGGATTTGTTTGTCTGATAATAGATTATTATTATTTTATTATTATTATATCGCAATCACATTCATTATAATAATTTATATGGTCAGTAGGTAATATTATTCATATTTTTAAGAGATCTGTTTTTGATTTATCAAGTAGATATTACCCTAGCCTCCAGCCTGTCTGTATAAATATTGCGTTATTTTTATCGGAGGTTTTATCTATAATAATAGTACAACTCATTAAATATAACTAATGTTTATGTCGAATTGGCAAGATAGCCTCCAGGTTATGATTGGCTCCAGCCAAGCACATTGGCCTGCAGCACACCAGGATCCAGTGTATCAAATTAAATTATTTTCTGATTATTAAAAACTCCGCTGAAAAATTGATTAATAATGATCTTCTTTTTACCAAAATCGAGTGAACTTATAGATTATGAATGTAACTGATTAAATGTAGAAACCAATACTCAAGAAATAATCTGATTATCTAATACGGATCACGTGTATACGCCTACCGCAGCTCATGGAAACGCGCAGATTATACTGGTTCCTTATTTCGTAAAGAAATGTGAAAGAAGAAAACCCACTCACAAGGAACTTTATGAAAAGTTCTTTTTACGGTTTCTCAGGCACGTTTTTGCGTGGGTACAACAGGGTCTTGGAAAAACATTTTTTTTATGGATCCTCGTCATTGCGGTTTTGTTCCTCTATCATCTATCTTGGTCATCTCTTCCTTTGAATCCACTTAAACAGATTGTTAATAAAACCCTATCCGATCGCTAAGGGTATTATTCGGTGTCGCAATACAATCATACCTATATAACTCATTTGTTGGATATCTCATCATTATTATTCCTGATTTGTATTAGCAATGCGAATATTTCCCATACAAATCGGATAGGGGTTTTTCAGCTCTCTGTATATCTCTATGTTTTTTGGATTTATTTATTTTTATATTCATTACACCTATAATCACATATTATAGCTAATAAAACTGTGAGACCTTCTTTTATAATTGCTCAAATATTAAAATATCTGTCTTATGATTTTATCGTAGTATCTTAACTGGGAACTATCTCAGGTAATCGTTCTAGGATTCATTTCTCATCTAGGACTTTTAAAATATATGAATTGATTTTGTGACCAGAGATTGTGTGTGATTGTGACGTTCATGATATCAAAAGAACTAGGTACTGTTTTTTGAGATAAAGTTATACTTACATACTTGCTGCCCAAAAAAATATCATCATGTTCTTTATAACGTACATTTACATCAAGCATAGCAGAATAGAATAGAATGGACAACTCTTTATTTGCACACCAAAGTAATTCATACCGAAAACTTAGAAAATAACTTAAATTAGGTACAAATGGTGGTCTTATCGCTAACAGCGATTTCTTACAGACAACCAAAACTTTAAAAAGAAGAGACTGAACTATTATGAGCAGCTTATGGCAGTAGGTGAAATTCTGGTCAAGCACTAGTTTATATTGAATAAAAAAAATGAACTTTGTAAAAAGGGTTGAAGCAACCCTAACACAAAAAATTGGAGAAGGAAAAGAACCTTAAATTTATAGAAAACCCCACGCAAACTATGCAAAGTGTTTTCTGTGCTTTACGAGGAGAGGTTGTGATGAAGGCTGAGGAAAGACAAGCAGAAGGACACAACAAAGGGCATTGTCCTTGTTACTGCCAGCTAAAACAAATATCCATTATAGGATCGACTATGAGCTGATAAGCTATTACCCGCTTGATACTATCTACGATTTCGTCAAGTGTTTGACCACTTGTGAAGTGTAAATGGCTCAAGATAATAAAAACAATACTAACTTAACAACAAATATAAGATTTTATGTGTTAAATGCACTAACAAAACAACCACTTCGATAAAGGACAATAAGCAGCAAACTCAATTAATTAGAGCCAATGATCATCAAGAGTATTTTACGTCGCCAAATTAAACTGCGAATACATGGGTTCCGATAAAGATGACATAGAACTCTGGACGTGGAATATTTGGGCAAAAAGCCAACAATTCAGACCTAAAAGGTTACATCATTGAATCATGATATGTAGCAAACAAGTGTGATAGTACATTATCCTCATACATTACAAAAAATTTGGAAGGACTTTCTCATGTCATTACATATTTAAGTATTTGTGTTAAATGTATACATATGACTGAATGACCTTTATAATACTTAGTGGCTGGACAAGTTTTACAGTATAAATAAATAACAATAATATGTTGAATCGATTTGAAGTGCTCCTTGAACGTCCAAAGGACAAAATTCCCATTAGTGTCGTTTTATTAGGGCCAAAATGGTGAAAATGAAATAGGTACTCTATTACGATGTCTATTTGCATTCTAGGGGGTCTACCGTAATATTATAATAATATTATTTTCGCGAGGAAAGAAACGTAGTATACCTATACGAAGTTTAAAACTACGTTTCTTTACCATGTAATAGTAAGCTTACTGTAACAGTGCTATGAGAGTTTATGGTAGAGTTCCTGCTCGTAGTTTATTCACAGAAAGTAATAATAGGCACCCGTTAGGTTTACGACGATTACAATTTTTTGGCCAACAACACTATACTATTCAGTCGTTAATTTAGTAGAAGAGTTAAATGTTTTGAAGCATTCAGAGTCCGTTAATGAACCACTGTGTTCACAATTATGTGCAGAGTTAATGTAATGAAAAACGGAGTCAGTCACGACGATGATGCAAAAATGGAACAACCGCTTTTTTTGGTGCTAGGGAACACGTTTTCTTCTGCAGAGATCAACAACCCATCGGATTTAGGTCGTGAATGTGTCATTATAGTCCTCTGACATGATTACAAATGCTTGTTTTATCTTATAGATCGTAAATTAGAACGCAATAAAGGAATTTTGATGGACTGCTGAATCATAATACTGGGTAATATTATTTTATACCTTTGTTGAATTGTCGGATGTTCTGTGTCATTGTACCATATATTTGCTTCTTTGTACAGATTGCAATGATACCGTTGATAACCGTTGTTATAACTGTGTAGTCTAAAACTAGTGTTTACATAAAGTTCTTTCAATATCTCTCTAATCAAACAACATCTTATTACGTGTATCCTAACCTGTATTCTAGGCAAATAAAACATTCTTATTCTTATTGTGGTTAACTAAGACGTGCTTCGGGTTACTGGTGAAGGTTAGACAGGTAATAGTTTTAACATGACCGAAGGATTTCAACTTCTTGTTTGTTGAATGGAATTATTATTGTAATATCATAAAATAAATATGATATGTAAAAGCCGTACGTATTATTTCCATAGTCAATTTTGGCTGATATTGTTGCCAAATGTGATTGGAATATTTACTTATCTGCTGTCAATTACATGTTTGAGTGAAGATGTTTCTATTTCTCATTAAATGATATCATATTATCATTCATCTTCACGTCATGGCGACGATATAACTTAACGCCTAGCCTATAGATATATTAGGAACTTCAAGACACAGTGCATTTTGCATCGACTTCCAAGAAAAAGGAGTCCATGCATACAATCGTCGTATGATGTATTTTTCATGAACGCTACGATTCATTTGATTGACATGTGTACTAAACAACTCTTCTGTTTTTTTTTTCATCTATCATAATTTCGTAATTTTTTGAAGTGAGAGAAACACGAGAGATTTGTAGTGTCCTTATGTAAATCCACCTAAATAAAAAAAAATGGAAACTGTTTTAGCACGATGCTTAAAGTTAAGTAACTACAGTGTATATCAATAATAAACATAATATTATAGTTGATTTGCAAATACAAGAAAAAGCAAAAAATAATGCTTCAAAAAAAGAAAACTTATTTGCAGCGTCTAGTATGGAATCAGCTCGTAAAAATAATGAAGCGTGAAAACAAATTTCAGTTCCAACTAGTTAGCTACAAATTTAAATTAATCCAAATCTTTGGAAACGTTTTAGTCAAGTAGCATTACGTCGGCCAAATCTGCCGTTAAAATAGACGCATGTATTTTCACGCGAATTACCATAATTTCTTTCGGAAAAGCGGAGACATCATTCCACGAATTTCATTTTACGAAATTAAATAAAAAACACTATGAGTAAATCGTTTTCATTACCTTTTATTCAATAACGTCAGGCAACGATCATGAGCGATGCAATCACAAACACGGCAGTCACACGCGTTCTAAATTTATTAACCAAATTCTGTATACTACAAAGGGTTTCTTGGTTATTTTTTTAAATTTTTACTACGGATGCTAGCGCACGCCCTCTCTCGGCAAAGGCTCATGTGCTACTGATTCATCCGCGACAACGAACTCGACGGGACTGTGTCTACGTTCTCTGTGTATTTGTGTAGCCCCGGAGCCGAACAAAGGCGACGGAGACCGAAGCTGTACAGCTGTTTAATGTTTGTGAACCCGACACATTGGCAATCGATTGTCAATTCCAATGTGACGTAATGTAACACGGTCGTTTAAGTCTGGTGTTTAATAATCCAGTACTGCAAGTAGTATAATATAAACTCAGCTTCTGTCTTCACTTACGCAGAGACTTGCGTGTGTAACGGCAGTGAAAGTAATAGGTAGATTATTTTTGTGATTGATTTATTAGGCAAGTACAAAGATATGGAAATAAATAATAGATCCACGTAATATCGTATTCGGTTAGCATCATCAAAAATAATGCGATATCGGTTTAATTTACGAGAGCCGTTTTGTTGCGTTAGGCAGGCCGAGTGCGAATTGGGTACATTACGCGCCGGTTAGGGGGACCGCGAGTGCATTCTTAGTACGCTCGCACCGGCGGTGAGCGAGACAGCAAGTGTAATGTTCTCTCACCCCAACATCGATTTCGGTCTCGCGCCTGTCTCTTTCTTGCTCAATGTCCTCTTTCTGGCGGAGCGGCCGCGCACTGCGGATGTCGCGACTTGGAAAATAGCTGCCCTATTTTAGGAAAAGTTTTGGATGCATTCATTCATATCCATTGGCGGGTTAAAAATAAAGCAGAATAATAATGTCTATGCATTAAATTCAGTCGCCAACGTATGCGACGATTAGAAATAACATTCCAAATTTGAATAAATCAATACAAGACCTTTTGTTTTCTATTAGACATTGAATGAATACGCTAATCAAACCAGTGTTGCAAAAGTTCCAGATTTATTGGGAGATCTACTGATTTGAGAATGCGCGGGGATTTCCCAAAATTCCCACAACGTCCATGCGAAAATTGTGCTATAAAACACTACGATATAGAGTTCATTGCTGTCTGGTGAGTGTACAGGGGAAAATCCCTAAAGATCTTTTGATCTCGAATTGTTTTTGCGTATGATGTCCGAATCCGATAATGACTTTGAAAATAGATCAAGTACTAGTGCCAAAGCTTTAAGAAAAATATACTCGCAAAATTATAAAAAGGAGTGGCAACTATGACCAGAATGTTTTAATTAACTAAAAGGGCTTGACTTGCTTATCGTCACAGCTTAAGAAATTCAAAAATCACCGGAATTTAAGGATTGATGATGAAGGCCAAAATATTCTTTAGTACCTGTATAGAAGGCATTTGGATGTGGCGACTAAATAATGTTATTAATAGAATTACATATTTATCTGACCCAGCGAGAACAAAGGCTAAAAAGTCTTTGTATAATTCATCATCAGAGTTTCTTTCATTTTCTTTATTTTGTAAAAAAATTGGTCAAGAATCTCTTGATATCTCATGTAAATAATAACATTTACATTGTATGTGAACACAGCAAAGCCATGTCTAGATAAATAATAATCAGTAAAAATACACATAAACACATGTGACACAAAGTCGATGATTCACCATTTTACAATGAATTGTACAAAATTTTCAACATCCTAATGAGATCCTGATGAAGGAAGAATAGTTGTGGAAATATTATCAGTTCTTCAAGCACCTGCAAATTTAAAATTTATCAAACGTCTGGAAGAATGAAAACCATACCCCCACTACATATAACTAAACAACATTGTTTTGACTCATCTAAAGCCTTTTTAGAATAAAAAATATGCAACTAAAATATCACTGATTATTCTTTTGACTGTTAAAAAAAGTAAAAAAATACCCTTGAAATACTTAGTACTTTAAAAAACTTGATCTTTTGTGTCTCCTACAAACAAGTCTGCCCCGATCAATATTTTGACAGCCGACCACTGCTGCTTTTAAAACTTCAACTAACTTCCCTAAGAAAATTAACTTTTAATATAGAGTCAGTACCATCAGCAGCCGATAGACGGCCACTGCAGAACAAAGGCTTCCCCCATAAAAGGGAGGAGTTCTCATAATCCCCACGATTGGCGGCGTCTTGGGGGTCGCAGATAGACGCTGCTGCCCGTCTTTCGTCTTCCTTTTTTCCCTTAGTTACATCTTACGACACCCAACAGGCATAGATGGGTGGGTGCGATTTTTATCCACTCCATACTCTACGGGCAATCATTTAGAATAGTGCGCTCTTAATATGCTAAGCCAAGCAATGTGCTCATACTAACCGATTAGTCGCCCATATGGGCAATTTTGATATCACAACCTCAAAAATGGTCGTGTAAGGCCTTAAAAAAATTAAATTCGCCAACGGCTATCGGTTATCGTTACTACTATCAGTATTTTGTGTCCTTACCTTCCACGTGATGACTTTTGATTGAATTTCACAAACGAATTGTCACACAAGCCCACGAGTTTGGTGCAATTTTTTAGGAGTTTGTATGATTTTAAACAGTGTTGCCAGCAGGCAATTTAAGAATGGGCCGAAAGCAGTGCTGCCAGGGGCCGATTTTAGGCAGTAAAGGCCGACGACTTTCCATTGACGTCCGTTGAATTGAGGTACTACCCCCCGCCCCCTCTCTTAACCTTTTAAGGGGGGTAGAACCTCAATTAAAATCACTAATTAACTCGTTTAATTTTTAATTCTGAGGAAATTTTCCTCATTTTATGAATTAAAATTAGTAATATGTGTAAAAAACAAGGGTTTCCCCCATGTGTTGTGGGGCAAAAGGGGAGCCCTCTCCATCAGAAACAGTAATAAAAAACGGGAAACAAGAAATGTAAATTTAAAAAACAAAAACGAAAATCTTCGTTTTTCTGTTTTACAAGAGCCCATCCTTCATCTTTACTTTTACATCTATGTTTAGAACGTATGACCTATGTCTATTTCTTTATATATAAAGTATAGCACTTTAGTACAGCTTTTAGAATAGGAATTGGTCAACCAAACCAATGATTTCGATGGATTGGCTGTCGGAGGCTTAAAGGCCGATGAAGGGCCGATGGCAGCCAAAGGCCGACATAGTTTCGAAAAGGCCGAGAATCGGCCCACCAGGGGCCGATCTGGCAACACTGATTTTAAATTATAAAGTCACGTCCCCAACGTCTTTGTTACACACTACACAAAATAGTGTTTCATGCAATGTAGGGCCATTTAATACTCGTATACCATATTTGACATCTGTCAGTTTCTTTGTTCTTTTGTCATTATTATAATAAATAATGTGATTCCCAAGCCGCCTGCCAAGCGTGGGGATTATAGCAATCCCTCCCTTCTAAAGAGGAGGTCTTTGTTCAGAAGTGGACGTTTCGACTGCTGATGATGATGATGATGAATGTAATCGTAATTGAAAAAAGTTAAGCAATTGTGCAGTTCCAAATTCGAAAAAAATAATAATATTTTATGCCCGCCGTTACGTTTACGTTTAGGTTACGTTGTTAAATTTTTAAGAAGTGTCAAATGTGTCTATTAAACTGGCCGTACTTTAATTGAGTTTGTGTAGACAAACAATGTTTTATGTAGGAGTTTTTTATACTGAATACTAGCGACCCGCCCCGGCTTCGCACGGGTGTAAGTGAGGAAAAAAAAAGAAGTGAATCATTTAAAGTGTCTTTGATTATAGAATTTCTTCATAAATAATGTTTGTAGCTGACTTTTCGTAACGCAATATGAACAAATTTTGTTTAGAAGTGACGCGTGAAAGGGCTACGTATAGCTGTCTGTCCATGGGCAAAGTACTCAACGCTTAGGTTTAAGCCTGCAACGTTGAATCTCTGAGCTTGTGATTTGTTAATTGTATTTATAATTTTATTAGAAACTGCAGACGTGTACCGGTGCACAATTTGGGTGGATTAAGGACAGGAACAGGACACCATTTCTTTAAAACCAATTTATGGAAGCAATACGGGCTTCCTTGTTTGGTTTCATCGTTAAGACGTAAACGGGGGTCAACCGGGGAATTCTTACCCACCAAAACCCCCGCGGCTATCACGTCGGCACATTAGATGGCAGACCTGGGCTATCTGTCGGGATCTGCACCAGCTGATACCACTCAGTGCCTTGACTTTTAACCCGCCGCCGGAGAGGCACATTATAGTTCCCCGGGAACCTGTCACGGTTCTCACGGTTACAGGGGTCACGGGGTAAGCCTTCTATAGGTCCCCGGGACCCTGTTGGCGGTCAACCGGGTTATGTAGGATTCTTATACACTAAACCCCCAACGGCCGTTAAATCAGTACATAAGAAGGAGACCTGGGCTATCTGGTGGGATCTGCACCAAGATCCCTCAGTGGCTTGCCTTTGAGCCCACCACCGGGGGGCACAATAAAGCCACCCGAGAAACTATCATCGTGTTCAAAGATCAGGAACAGGATCCTGCGGGCGATCGACTGCGGTATGTGTCCACCACAGCTGTCAACACAAAAGGCTGCACCGTGTACCCCGCAGCGCAAGGCAAGGGCCTTTGAAGCCGCTGCTGGGTGCGCATTATAGCCCCCCGGGAATCTGTCACCGTTAAGGGGGTCGCGGGGGAAACATCCAATATGTCCCCGGGATCCCGTGGGGAAGTCAACCTGGGTATTTGGGATTCTTACCCACTAAAACTCCCGTGGCTGTCACATCTGCACATGAGAGGGAAACCTGGGTTCACGGGTGGGATCTGAACCAGGTGCCTGGCCTTTAAGTCCGCCGCCGGTGGGCAAGCATATTATATCCCAGATTTACCTTATATTATATGGAATGATGATATATAGAATGAACTTCTCTAGTACTTGATTGTTAAGTAGGTATGTAGGTTTAGTCAACGTAAGCTAATTCAATTTATTTCATCATCAGCCGGAAGACGTCCACTGCTGAACATAGGCCTCCCCCTTAGAACGCCACAATGAACGACAATTGGCTATTTGCATCCACCGGTTACCTGCGACGCGCACAATGTCGTCTGTCCACCTAGTGGGAGGCCTGCCTACGCTGAGTGTTCCGGTTCGTGGTCGCCACTCGAGAACCTTTCTTCCCCAACGGTTATCGGTTCTTCGAGCGATGTGGCCTGCCCATTGCCACTTCTACTTGCAGATTCTGAGAGCTATGTCGGTAACCTTAGTTCTTAGGCAAATCTCCACATTTCGGATTCTGTCGCGCAAAGAAATTCCGAGCATAGCTCTCTCCATGGCTCGTTGTGTGACTCTAAACTTTTCTAAAAGGCCAGCCGTTAGAGACCACATCTCAGCACCATATGTCATCACTGGCAACACACACTGGTTAAAAACCTTCGTCTTCAGGCACTGCGATATTTCGGACGATATTGCCGCGGGATGCTTGCTAAGAATTGCATCCCCCCCTCTCTTCCCGTGGGTTTCGTAAAAGGCGATTGAGGGAAAACCAGAAGACGGGCAGTAGCATCTTCTGTAAAATATCCATCTCTCAGATGCCCGGCTACCACCCCTACCGAAACTTATTTACTTAGATAAAACTTCTAAATAAATTCAGTTAATATATAAACCTTCAGTGAAAAAAATTTAAAGTTTAAAAGTACACAAAAAAAATCCCAAAGAGAGATTTGAACCCGGACCCGGCTACTCTTATTCTGTTATTCGAATTACTTAATCATATTCTTGTTATATCTCTGCTCAGTCCATGTAGTGTGATATTTTACCTTAGATATGTATTAAAGTTATCCGTGTACAGTACCTAATTAACGTACTAAGCAAATCTAAGTGAGAATATTTGTACCGCCATCGGTTGAGTAATAATACTGCTTTTTAACCCTGTTAAGGGATAAATTTAAAAAAGATCCCCTCAGTGGTTTGCCAGGCATAATAAAAAAATTACCTGTCACCGTGCTCAAACGGGGATCACGGGTAGACCTCCAATAGGCTCCCAGGATCCTGCGGGCGGTCGACCGCGGTGTGTAGGATTCTTACCCTCTAAACCCCCCACGGCTGTCCACACAAAGTATGGGGCTGCACCGGGTACCCCTCAGTGCAAGGCAAGGGCCTTTGAAGCCGCTGCCGGGGGCGCATTATAGCCCCCCGGGAATCTGTCACCGTTGTCACAGTTAAAGGGGTGACGGGGGACATGTTTAATATGTTCCCGGGATCCTGTGGGGGATTCTTACCCACTAAAACTCCCGTGGCTGTCACATCGGCACATCAAAGGGGTTCTCCGGTGGGATCTGCATGAGACGTCCCTCAGTGCATTGCCTTTGAGTCCGCCACCGGGGGGCGGGTATATTATATCCCGGATAACCTACCTAATAATATATGGAATTAATCAAATTCTCTAGTACTTGATTGTTAACGATGTATATCTTTAGGTTTAGTCAACGTAAGCTATGTACGTTTATTTACTTAGATAAAACTTAAAACCTTCAATGAAAAATTATCTAACCGATGGTGAAAACCGCTGCGTGGTTTAGGAGGTGCTATCGGATATAGACAGACTCGGATAGCGACTTTGTTTCACATTATGTAAAGATACTTTGACGTCGATAGGGAACAACACCAGCCAACCTGTAGAAAAAACCCTGACTGACAAACAGACAATAATTCCAATAAAGTTTTGGCTTTTATATCATACGTACAATACATGCATATTGTATTCCTACCCAAACAGACATTTTGGAAACATATTTTCATTATTTTATTATATTTGAGAAACAAACAAATGATACCACTATTACTAATATAAGATCCAATAGTACAAAAATCAATTATGTTTCCACTTATCTAAATCATAACATTAGAGAAAAGCTAACGTATGCATGATTTTAAATTTAAAAAAAAAACATTAAATATAAATAAATATATTACAGATAAAAAGTGCTGGAGTTAATATGAGTTAAATATTTAAAACATCGAATCTTAATTATAAAAAAATCAAAAACAAAGTTACAAAGTTAGTATACAAAAAGAAAAAGAAATTAATTATAAAAAAATCAAAAACAAAGTTACAAAGTTAGTATACAAAAAGAAAATCGGCACTCGGGTAGCGAACCCGGACACTCCGTGCTTAGAGGACGCTTCCGTAACCACTTGACCAAGAGACTTCAATTTTTACTGTCGAATTACCGTATCTTATTCTTGTTATATATTTGTACCGCCATAGGATGAGTAATAATACTCCTTTTTTACCCTGTTAAGGGATAAATTTTAAAAAATATGAAATACTATTTCAATTACTTTTCTTAACGAATGTCTGTGCAAAATTTCAAGTCAATAGGACCAAGGAAACGCGTTCTCCCATACAAACTTTGCCCCCCTGTTTCACCCCCTTAGAGGTGGAATTTCACAAAACCCCGTCTTAGCGAGCACCTACGTCCTAAAAGGAACCCCCATGCAATGTTTGAGACTCCTAGCACTTGTAGTTTCTGAGATTTCGTGATGAGTGGGTTTTTGTCTACTCTTTTATATAATAAGATGATAGAGCACGGGCCAGGTTCGCGGCTTACAATACAGTCAAGTTCTGAAAAGTTTTCAATGAAAGTAGGTCTTCTTCAAAAGAGGTCAAGCAATTGTACATGAAAACGTGCCAAAGGGATGGCTAAACAAACAAGCCCAGTTACGCACACCAGCGGTCCTTTTGTAGACAATTCTAAAGGTTAGCTTAGAAGTCTTTAGGTTGCTTGAAGGGTATTAACCGATGTTTTAAAAAATATAACAAAAGAGCACGAGAAGGTTGATAGATTTATTGAAAATTTCTTATTAAATGAATCAGAACAAATAAATGTTTTCAGCTTGAGCGAGCATGTGTTTCATATTCAATTAGATTAAAATTTACGCATGTAGGTTTATAAATGGTGGGGTTGACAACCTTAATCAAATTTGATATAATATAATAATAATATTCAGGGACTATCCACACACGGTCATCTGATCCCGAACTAGGCAGAGCCTGTACTATGGCATCCAGACAACTGATACTAATACTTTTATACTACTTTTTCTTGTAAGTAGAGACATCGATTATCGTTCTCAATAATGGAACTTAAGCTTAAACGGATCTGACAGTAGAAATATTCAGATTTTAAAGTCAATAAAAATATCTTTACTATACATAGACCACTTAAACAATTTTGTTTTACAAAATACCACCGGATCTTAACGCGGCCGTTACTGATCCGGCAAGAAACTCAGTGGGCTTGTCTTTTTAACACGCTTTTATTAGCTTAACCTGTATGTGTGTATGTATGTATGATGGTAATGGAATCTTGCGACTCAATTTTCACCCACTTCTACACGTTCAAATCGTTTGAAGTTTTGCACATGCGTCAAGGGCCGGTGACAATACAATAATAATGGTATCCTCGAGCTGATCTGGCGATGGAGCTCGAAGGTACACGAGGGAACCCTTGGCTACTAGTAAACACATCGAGTTTGGACTCATTTGATTTGTTTTAAAGAGTTCTATTCATTTTGACCATGAACGAGGACCTGATAATGGAACTGGAAGGTGGGCGACGCAACCCTGAAATGGGTACTAGTAAACACATTGAGTTTGGGCTCATTTGGTTTGTTTAAAAAAAATCTTTTCACATTGATTAATGAGGACCTGGTGATGGAACTGGAAAGTGGGTGACGGAACCCTGGAATGGCTACTAGTAAAGACATAGAATTCGCGCGCATTTGATTTGTTTTTAACCGACTTCAAAAATGAGGAGGTTCCAATTCGTCTGTATATATTTAAATACCAGCTGACCCACGCAGCTCCGCTTGCGCTATTTTTACGTTAACTAAACTTTTAATAACAGACATTCGCAACGAATACATAACCTTTTTTATAGTCGGTTAAAAACTGGGACCCACTTTTTACTTGCTCTCCGAAGCACGGACCCGTTTAGTTCAGATGGCGTTAAACGGTCACCCATCTATTTAAGGACCTTACCTAACGTTGCTTAACCCGATCGATTACAAAACCTTGATGACAACTCTCTATGAGTGTTCCCTTACTAATATTTATTATATCTATACTTATAATAAAACTGTAACAGGTCCAATTCTGTACATTGAAGATAATTTGAAAATTATATTTGGAGGGCATTCTATAACCGATACTGAAGCCGAAAATGTAATTTTTTTAATTTTTGTCTGTCTGTCTGTCTGTATCACGGCTGCGCATCACGCCGAAACTACTGAATGGATTCAAATCAAACTTGGCATGATTTGAGATCTTACCACGAGGTAGGACATAGGATACTTTTTATCCCGTAATCTAGCACGGTTCTTTTGGGAGAGGGGATTAAAGTCAAAATGGGTTCTTGGTTATACGCTTGGTCCGGTTTTATAATTTTTTCTTAATAATAATATAATAAATATTAGTAAGGGAACACTCATGGAGAGTTGTTATCAAGGTTTTGTAATCGATCGGGTTAAGCAACGTTAGGTAAGGTCATTAAATAGATGGGTGACCGTTTAACGCCATTTGAACTAAACGGGTCCGTGCTTCGGAGAGCAAGTAAAAAGTGGGTCCCAGTTTTAACCGACTATAAAAAAGGAGGTTATGTATTCGATGCGAATGTCTGTTATTAAAAGTTTAGTTAACGTAAAAATAGCGCATGCGGAGCTGCGTGGGTCAGCTAGTTATAAATAAAAATGTATAAAATCGGACCAAGCGTATAACCAAGTACCCATTTTGACTTTAATCCCCTCTCCCAAAAGAACCGTGCTAGATTACGGGATAAAAAGTATCCTATATCCTACCTTGTAGTAATATCTCCAATCATGCCAAGTTTCATTTGAATCCATTCAGTAGTTTCGGCGTGATGCGCAGCCGTGATACAGACAGACAGACAGACAAAAATTAAAAAAAAGTACATTTTCGGCCTCAGTATCGGTTATAGAATGCCCTCCAAATATAATTTTCAAAATATCTTCAATGTACAGAATTGGATCTGTTACAGTTTTATTTCCAGACGGAATTTCAAAGGGCATCCCACTATTATGAAATAGCGTGAAAGCGCAAAATTGCGCATTCTTAAACATTTGTACCAGAAGTACTAGGGCAACACAGGGCACAAAGAGACTTCCCCTTTCGTGAGATATCTAGCACATCTAGTGTTACCAAACTGTGACTACTTTGCTTCAATATTTATACTAGAAGTACCAGGGTAGCATAGAACATAGGTGATCTCATGATAGTCATGAATGATGGTTAAGGAACGATTTACACCTTACAGTACCTAGTTTTAATAGGGATAGGTCCCTTGGAAACAGTGCCGTCCACGTAGGTACCGCTGCAGTATCTGATATTTTTCCGCCAAGCAGTAATGCTGTGCTGCCGTGCCGTGCCCGTAGGGTGTCTGGGTAAGAAGAGCACCCTCCCATCTCCTCCCGTTAGGTTTCCGTAAGAGGCGACTAAGGGAAAACAAGAAGACGGGCAACAGCGTCATTGTATTGGATTACTTTCCACCTATACTGTGATCCCAAGACGCCTGCCAAGCGTGGGGATTATGGCAACCCCTCCGTTCTAAGGACTCCTTGGTTCATCAGTGGACATATTTCAGTGGCTGCTGATGATGATTCTGATGAAGCAGCAATATTTACACGTTACTGCTTCATCATAATCATCATCAGCAGCAACTGTTTTTTACTACTTCTAGACTCTTGTTCGCAGCGTAGGCTGGCCTGCCACTAGGTGGACAGACGACGCGTCGCAGGCAACAGGTGTATGCAAATAGCCAATTGTCGTTCATTGTGGCGTTCTAAGGGTGAGGCCTATGTTCAGCAGTGGACGTCTTCCGGCTGATGATGATTATGATGAGACTCTTGTTAGTCAGACGTCTGTGGTCAAGAGGACATAAAAATTGTCATATAACCTCTAAGAATTTCAGTGGCCCATTACCAGTGTGTCACTTTAATGTATAATATAAAACCACTATACATAAACTATAAAACGTCATATATACATATAGAAGCTGCCTTCTGCTGCTGATTGTAGCCTGCATGGTGCAGTGGGAAATTGCTTTCTTTGTAAACGGAGGTCGCGGGTTCGAATCCTGCGGGGAGCAACAAATTTATGTAGTTGTTCCTTACTGGCTAGGACAATGCAGGCCGATCACCTGATTGTCTGTAAAGTAAGATGATCCATGCGTCGGATGGGCATGTAAAAACACTGCAGTATAATATCTCCTGCGTACATGGTTGATCTTGTGAAAGATTGGCCGCTGTGGCCGATAGGCCACGAGGACATTATTATTATTATACAGAAGTCGACATAGTTACTAGGTTCTTTGTTCGATAGCAATTATCTATCAGAAGACCATCTGGCCAGATGACGTACTCAACCTCTAACCTGACCATGGTTTATGGTACGTACCATCAATACCGTTGATTGACTTGATTGCTTCGGATTATTGATGATTAATGGTAAACTGGTTTTTATTGTATATATGGTCGGGTTTTGTAGGGGTTTAGAAGTTCATTCGGACTCGCTGGACGTTCGGGGTGTGGGCCGTACGGCGGCGACTCCGAGGACGGCGGGGAGGTTGCGACCGCCACCCCCGTGATGTTCCCGGGGGGCTACAATGCGCCCCCTGGCGGTGGGCTCAAAGGCAAGGCACTGAGAGGCCCCTGGTGCAGACCCCACCGGAGAGCCCTGAGGTCCCCCTCTCATGGACAAACAACACTTTACTTAGAAGACAAAGCAAGTGTGGTTTTGAAAGAAGTATTATTCGAAAAATGGCATAACTATTTTTAAACTGCGCTTGCAATCATCTAATCATCTTGCAATATACATAATTATTATGCAAACTTGTACGCGGATGCTGCTTGGGGGGGGGGGTGGTCCGACGACGATCCTTGACCTTTTATTTAGTTAGTTTTATTTTTCTCACGTTTTAATCTTTGTTATCTTTTGAATGGCACAACCCACTGTCATTGATGATATGATGGAAAAAAAAATTACAAGCCCGCTGAGTTTCTTGCCGGATCTTCTCGGTTGAGGCCGCGTTGTGATCCGGTGGTAGCTTTAAAAAAACTGATCGCTAAGTCTATTTGAAATAAACAACTTATTTCATTAATAATTGGTTTATACACTATCTATTGAGCTACAAATATCGTATTTTATCTATGACACATTAAAAAAGTCTCCTTTGTTTTCCACACGACTAGCGTGTTTATTAGGATAAATAAACCTACTACAAACAATGAAATAATACAAGCCTAATGGTAAATCTCTCTCGCAACTCGCAATCCAAATATAATCCGATGATGCTGTCAACGTAAATATTTTCAAAGAAACGCTCGTCGCAAGTAGATACGAGATAGTTTACATTTTTACATCAAATGTTTATGTAAACGACGAATGGGGAAATCTTGCAGCGGACTAAGATAGTGTTCACACGGGTTTAGTAAACACTCCTGAAATAAAGAACGGTGTAAGGAAAATACCGTGAAATTTATTTTTTCACAGGCAAGGTCTCGTTCTATTTTTTGCAGGACTAGCTGACCCGCTTTTATTACATTAACGATGCTCCAATTCCCAATTTCTGGTTAAATATTCAAAATATTCTCGCCTTCTCACTCTTTCTCTCTCTGCCCCTCTCATTCCCATTTAGCACCCCCTTTCTTACTCCTTCTATCTATCTCTCTCTCATGAAAAAAGCTAATTTTATGCTCTCTCTCCTCTCCCACCCTCTAATGCTTTCCGTCACTATCCATCTCTTTCTCTTCCCCACGTTCGTGTCAGCTTCGAGCGTTAAAAACAAATGTGTGTGTTTCTTCGATCATATACAGAAAATAGTCTAAGGTGTGTTTAACTACCAAACAGCGCTGCAAATTGTAGCGAAATTCGCTGTGAGCGAATTTGCACGAGGGTCGTATGGTTGGATGCGCGTTTTCTATGAGCGTCGACAACAAATGAATTAGATAAATCTACAGCGTACACAAAACAGTAGTGGCACGTGCCTGCCGCCTAGCGAGTCTTTGTTTTATTGACGCTGCAAGCGAAAATCTATCAAAATATATCTAAAAGTATATATGCTGCAAGCGAAAATCTGAACTTGTTTTTGACGCTTGTAGCGAATAGCAGCCCCAAGCGAGGTATAATTTGGCTGACACCCTTGCTTACTTCTTTGGGGTAAACAAGCCAATATTATATTTCAACTAAAATCAGCCCAGGTTCAATGAAGAGTGTTCTTAGATCTATCTAATTTTGCATTACATTAATTACCCTTGTATCTATTAATTGCGTTAATATTTGTTCTGTTATTCTGTGCACGTGTGACCTACTATATCCATTAATTGTGCAGTATTGTCAATTACAAACACTAATTGACGCATTTGTAAGTAACAAATATTTATTATGTATTTTAATATTGTTATTAAATAGTTGATAACAGTTTACTACTTGCGCTGAAAGCGTGAATGCATATTACAGTACATGTTCATTTACCTAGCCTTTTATATAAATAAAATATCAATAGTGTTTTTTTTTTAATTTCGGAACCTGTTACTGTGATACAATACATTTTACTCTCTGGATGCAGGATCGACTAAATTATAACTCGCACCGGTATTGTCTCTTCGAACAAGCGTTCAATAATACCTACTAGTTAGTTAGGTAGTCTGTTTTGGAAATCAAGGAGAGATCGCTTATTGTCATCGGACGTGCGCAAACGCATTGTATTGTAAACCGATGCATATCAATCATTATTATTTCAAACGTGACAAACTCTGACGATTGGTTAAATAACATTCAAGAGATAGGTATACAAGAACACAACCACAACTCACTCGAAGTTGTATTATATAGTTTTTTTCAAAGTTGAAATGCTTTAAGCATTTTGCTCTATTTCTCTTTTAAATAGCTACATATTCTAAACTTCTTTTTGATTCTGCACTATTTTGACTTTGATATATTTTATTTTTGTTCTCGATCCAATGCAGTAAAGACAATATTAAACCAATTAATGAGGCCACGTGTCAAGCGGTTTTTATGGAATTTCACAGATCTTTCATGTACTAAAGGCTTGTAAAAGAAAAGATCCATTGCGAAATAGTACACCTGTGTTGGTTGCTTCTACTGAAGTCCTATCGAAAAATACTGATCTTCATTCTATATCGTTGAAAGGCTTCCATTATTAAGAACACTGCAAGATAGCATAGCATTTGGAGTCTATTAGCTGACCTTTACTTATAGAGGGTCTTCAAATGTTCCATTAGATCTAATGCAAATATTATCTGAATACTTACTGGTTGTTGAGTCTTGGATCGGCATAAAAGCAAGCTACGCGGGTTGGCGCCGACCTTACTCTAAGATTCACGCAAACTGTCTATCGTATGAATAAGAGATAGCGACACCGCCAAGCTTCAATAGCAGCCGAGTTGTATCGGTCGTACTTTACTCAGAAATAACGTTTATCTGATTCCGAACTAGTGCATGTGCACTAAAAGTGAAAGTAATAATGCACGAGACAATAGCGGTTGAGTTGAAATGATACAGATCCTTTACGTAATCTCAGCGTGAGTGTATGAGTCACACAGAAAGAATATTTTGGTCTTTTCTTTCTTTGGCCTCGCCTTTTCCCGTTACGCGGGGTCGGCTTTCCCAATCATGTGACACCATTTATTTCGGTCTTGTGCATCATCTTCTTTGAGTGCCATCTCCCTCATGTCCTTTTGAACCTTCGTCAACCATGTCGTTAGTGGTCTACCTCTTCCCCTCTTCTTCGTAGCCATGGAAAGACACTTTTTCACTACGTGGTCATCCGTTCGTCGTAGTATATGACCGTACCATCTCAGTCTCGACTCTTTCACTTTATCTACTATATCTAGAAAGAATATTTTGGTGGCAGGTATTTATTTAAGTTATTCTTTGGCAATTCCAAATTTTACAGTCTTATTACATCACAGTCTTTAGTGATAGATAATGAAAATATATACCCTGGGGTGTCCGGATAACAATAGCACATATCCTCCCGTTAGATGTCCGTAAGAGGAAACGAAGGCAAAACAAGAAGACGGATAGCAGCGTCTTTTGGATTGGTTTACCTTATACTGTGATCCCCAAGATGCCTGCCAAGCGTGGGGATTATGACAACCCCTCCCTTCTAAGTTTAAGTGGGATGTCTTTGTTCAGAAGTGGACGTCTTCCGGTTGCTGATGATAATGATGATGAATGGGAACATAAATGATTTTAGGAAGGGTAGCCAGACCCACCTTGATTTTGATCACATGAGGTCAAAATAAGGGCATATGCAACCGACCAGAGTACAACTCTTAAAATGGAGACAGAGAGAGAGAGAGAGAGAGAGGAGAGAGAGAGAGAAACAGAGAGAGAGAGAGACAGAAACACGTAACCCGCCAAATCTTCCTGCCAAATTTCGGTAGAGCCAAAAAAAAGTAGAGTTGTAAGTTCCCATTGTCAAATCTTATTCTTAAATTCTTGATATTTGTATTGAGATTTGAACTAAGTGCTATTGTAACAACTCTGTATATTATATGTATTAAGATAGATTCCTTGTTCCTTTATTCAAATCATCCCCTCCTTTTATTCCATTAATTCTGATTCATCAGGACGCGGGATTTGTGCGGTAAGCAACGTTAAGCAGGTACAAAACCCGCATCAAAGAACTTTCGTTCGGGTTTTGTAAGTGTTCTGCAGCAGCCACCAATACTACGTACGCGAGGCGAACACCGAGCCTGGTGAGTTCCTTTGATTTCACCCTATTTTTCTAATCTGCTGAGCAAGAACCTAACAGTATTTAGCTCTTTTGCCTACTTTGTTGGACAATTGATGAGGTCGCCATAAGTACACTGGAAAATATTGGTCAAACTGCTAGATCTTCTAGGACTGATTTTCCAAAGTGCTCTACGTGTTATAACGCTGTTTTTAGGAATCTAATTGTTTTGTGGTTAGGTGATATATATATTAGGTGATATAACTCTACAAAGTAATTGGACCGCGGGACTCATGTCAATTGAGCAGCAATTGGTCGGAATATGTACAAACACGTCGTCATTTCAGAGCAATCATTCCAATTGTGGCTGCGTTTGTTAGAGAACTAGCACGATTTTGGCTCGAATGCCCCAGAATGAGGGTCATGTTTTTTCGAGAGTATGTATGTACTTTCTTTGGCACGGCCTACAGCCACTCTAGTGTGTTTAAGTTGTGGGAGTGACATAGGCTATATATTTTGTCAAAAAATTTAACATCGCGTCCGTCAGCCGCCATTTTGTATTTTTTTTACTTTCAAAAACATCAATGTTGATATCAAATGAAAGAACAAGACAAGAAGGTCTCAACGGAAGACGCGCTGGTTTTCCGCGACCAGCAGTATGCAGAGTTGGGACCTACATTATGTCATCATCATCATCAGCCGGAAGACGTCCACTGCTGAACATAGGCCTCCCCCTTAAAACGCCACAACGAAAGACAATTAGCTATTTGCATCCACCGGTTACCTGCGACGCGCACAATGTCGTCTGTCCACCTAGTGGGAGGCCTGCCAACGCTGCGTCTTCCGGTTTGTGGTCGCCACTCGAGAACCTTTCTTCCCCAACGGTTTAATATCGGTTCTTCGAGCGATGTGGCCTGCCCAATGCCCATTGCTACATTACTATGTGGCGCTTAGTAAATATGTATTTTGTGATGTGTTTATGTCTTCGATCATATAGTCTAAGGTTTATGTTTAGTTGTCTTGTAGATATGTTACAAATAAACGTGTTTCTTTCTTCTTTCTTTGCTTCTGTCGGCACTACGAACCTTAACCACAAACCGAGAACACAACACCCGATGATGGTGTATTCTTAAAGGTTTTTTTACGTATTCCTTTGTCATTCCATCGGTTCATGCTACAGTGCTATCTATCCCTTTCCAACTGATTGATGTTGGGAGCATGTGAGCGAGAGGGGAAACAATGGAAATCCTCAATCGGTTGCACAAAGGATGAACTTTGATCTGCCGGTTGTGTAATTATTTGCGATAATTATGTGTTGTAAAGTATTATGATGTGTTTTTATCTCGCTAGCAGCTTTTAACACATTCATATATAAACGAGTTGTTGTATTGGATTACTAGCAGTAAGTACTGTATTACAATATTATAAGTGTAGGTATATCTTCTACTAATGTCATCGTGCAATTTTAATTAAAGATTGAATTTTACTTATAAATAGTTTTCTAACAACTTATTAAGCCTTAATAATTTTGTTTGCAGAATTATTCAAAGATAATTTTTCACCATTTCACTTACTACAATATTTATATATAAACACTACTCGACGATCGACTTAGTTCTCTGCAACCTTCTAGAGGATGGAGCGACTTCCATTTCGCATTTTGAGATGACGTTCCTGTCTCTAAAAATCTTAAATAAATATTTAAACGAAACCTTTAAACGTGTTTTTCTTCTTCATTTTGTGGTCTAAAGATTAGTCAATCATGTTTTCAAAAGCTGATCTTGCAAGGTATGTCAGGTGAACATTTTTTCTTTATACTACCAAGGTGACAAGCATGCGGCCGCCTGATGGTAAGCAGTCACCGCAGCCTACAGACGCTAGCAACACCAGAAGAATCGCTAGCGCGTTGCCGACTCTTAAGATATAAAGTCTTTGTGTCCGGTAATATCACCAGAGCTACAGTGCCCTTACACCGGAATGCAGCAATGCTTACACACTGGCTTGGCAGCAGAATATCTGACACTGCGGTGGAACCTAGCTGGGTGGTTCCTTGCACAAGGAACCTAGTAAACATGTATTATTTCACCATTTGAGGATTTTTACCGTTGACCCCAAACATTCAACGTGTACTGGGTAGACAACTATGTAATTTATCTTCAGCCGCTATAAAAGTACCATGAGATGACTAATGTATTTTTTTGCGTAACTAGCTGGGCATAGTGGTAATTACTACCTCTGGAATGACAGTAATTTAGAAATAATGACCATGGTTAGTGACACCATGGCTTTTTTATTATTTGAGACTCAGTGACAGTGGGTAAAACTTTCGTCTGGTAAGTGACATACGAGTATATTTTCCTCATTTTCATATAAATGCATTGCGCTGGAGATATAAGTTATTTAGTCTCCTGTACTGCTATTCCCTAAACCAAACAACCTCGAGTTCAACCACGAGTTCCACGCTGCAGGCAGTGGCGAGTTGCGTTTTCATTTCTTACGCAGCACTACCACCACGAAAGTTTACGGTTTGTAGTGGAACTACTTAAGATCGAATATTTTAACAGTCAGTTCGACGTTGAGTCGGAATGCGATAGTGAATATGGATTGTATAGTTAAGCTCGACGTAGTATTCAAGGCTGGATCGAAGTCGAGCTGTAATGACTCCAGGTATCGATAATCCAGGTATAATACCATATACACCGCTACACAGCAACGTTTTCTCGGTTACATACACCGGTTGAGCCCCACCGTTCCCAGGGACCCATCGAAGGTTTCCCACGCGAGAACAAACGCCTACACCACCCAAAACTCCAGCAACTCCTAAGATTGTAGTGTAAGTTTTAACAGGGTCGCTCTATTGTTAGAGCACCAGAGATGGAGTTTTACCATAATTTAGAGAGTTTCTTAGGAAAGGTTAGTTATTAGAAAGTTATAAATTATAATAAATCTGTAATGTACAGTAAGTTAATAACCTAAAACAAGCCACGGCGAGTCGCTAGTTTTGTATATATTGTAAACTTTTGCCTTTCATCTTGCCGTAAGATCTAACAACAAAAATAGGAAATGGAAAACTGAGTAAAATCGTTAATCGGTAAAAGGGATTGCGGCATTAGTTTACAAAAACATTGGTCCATACTTGTTTTTAGTTGTAGATACTATTTAATTATTTTTAGCAAACTCTTTACACGTCGAACTCGCAGTTTCATTAATTAATGTAAATATTTTTAGTCAAGTTGAATGTTGAAATATCCAAAAATACATACATACATACATAACCTATCGGTATTTCTGTGTCTAAAATAGACAAAACTGGGTGTGACTACCGAGAAATTATCTACCTACCTTTAATAAACCACCATAAACCATTAATAATGCTAAAATACTAGTCTAAAATTCTAGTAATAGGTACCAGCGATTTGGTATAGAAGCGACAATAATAAGCTTTTTGTCCAAACTGTACAGTTAAAGATTGTTTTTTTTTCACCCAATTTCCTAACAAAACACGGGCTAATATGATAACATCGAAATAAAATTATTAATTAATATCTCGCAAACTCATATGTAATACAAATGTTTAAACTTAAAAGTATAAAATAGACCATGCAAAAAAAAGTATCCCCAATCGCAAGTACAAAGAACAGACGTGACAACCCTACTCGCAAGTACTAAAACGGTCCATGCCAGTACACGTGCACTTGAAACGTACTTACATCGAGAATAAACTATGCAAAAATAGCCACCAGCAAAAAAACGCGTGACGGTTAGGTAACGTTTGTTTGGATAATGGGTCGTTTACTTGCTAGTAGGGTGTTTCGGTGTGAAGGCTGTGAAGCACACTGCAGCTGAGGGAATCAACTAACGCCTCGACTGACAAGCGGCAATGAAGTACTTACTGTTCATGGGTAAGCGTGGTGCTTACTATCAGACAAACTTATCAAGTCAGTATGTAGCCTACGTTGCTTAAATACGGATGGAGCAGTTCTTTTCTTTCACTAATCGTTAACGTCCTAAATAACCTAACCCAAAATACCTTAAATTATAAATGTACTAGCTGACCCGCACAGAAAAGCGTTTTTGTTTTTCATCGCCTTGTATGGATTTTCTCTTTTTTTTACTTTTATACCGCTCCTCGTCTCATAAGAGCAAACAAAACAGAACAAAAATTATTAAAAATCGGTCAAGCCGTTTCTGAGTAGGTAGTGTATTTATCGACATACTAACGGACAGCTATTTAGATTATTGTAAAAATAAAAACACTTCAATTAAAACAAAAATCTAATTGTTAGTGAGTGATCCACCTTGGATAAATTCAGTCGTCCACTAGGATCCAGTATGGATTCACTAAGAAATTTAATATTTCTTTCTTCTCTCTCTCCTTCATGACCACCGGAACCTACTTTTTACAAGTGCTCCGGACCACAGAGTCACTAAGTTCAAATGCCACTAAGGCCCCATCTAAGGATTGACCTCGTTCGACGTGTCTTAACCAGCTGATTTTTACCGAACAGTGAATACAACTGGTTATGACCGCCTTAAAAAATTAAACCGTCTCGTTCGACCGTCAAAACCATGGCAACCCTACTCGCGAGTGCTAAAACGAACCGCGTCGGTACACGTGCACCTAAAACGCACTAAGCTTCATACATTCATGATGTTGATGACTCCTCGCCTGCCGTTTGCGCGTATTTCCTTTGTTCAGTATAAGGCTGCGCTTTGATACGGACATTGTTACCATGGTACTTATATATTGTTATAAGTGGCGGATAATAGGTTTAGAATAGAATAATCAGTGTGAAATTTCACGTAGGTAACCTAAATTATTTCTAGATGGTAGGTAGGTAAGTTGCGCCTCCTGGCGACGGGCTCAAAGGCTAGGCACTGAGGGGCAACTGGTGCAGATCCCACCGGAGAGCCCTGGGGTCCACTCTCATGTGCCGATGCGACAGCCGCGGGGGTTTTAGTGTGTATACACATACCCCGGTCGGGCCCCACAGCTCCCAGGAACCTTTCGAAGGTTTCTCCGCGAAACAAAAAGCGTGATAGGTAGGTTGCTTGTGCAAGGAACCGTCAAGTCAGACATTCTGCTGTCAAGCAGCAGTGTGTAAACGTTACTGTGTTCCAGCGTGAAGGGCACTGTAGTTGATGAAATTACCTAAGGCAAGATATTTAATAACAAGTATCTCGTGACGGGTGGCAGTGCAATTCAGCTGCTATAGGCACGAACGTCGTGCTTGTTACCTACGTCACTTATAGAAAAAAAAGGATTGGTTGATCTGATTAAAGAATTCCTCACATTTTTGCACTCCACTGGCTATGGCCGGATACAATTGAAGAACGTTCATGTCATTCTTTTGTAATCGGCTTGGATATGGTGGTAGTGACCGCGAATACAAATTTTCCAAATCTTGTTTTCTCAATATACTTACTTGATAATGTCATTTATTTTTTAATTGCTATTTAACTACCTAACACTGGCTAAATCATCAATAATTGATGGAATCCATAATTTTGTAAAAGAAGAAGAATAAACCAGAAGGAGGAAGAGTCCCTCTGGTCTTTACAACATGCGCTTCGACCCATGAATAATCTTACTTTTCAGTAATCTAGATGATTGGCCTGTAATATGCTAACCGATAGAAAAGAACTACGTTTTGTTTCTTTCTACACTGACGTGACTACAGACTTATATAAAATCTTTTTAAAAAAAAATTGAACCGACTTCAATATCACTGAAAAGTATAAAATAATTTAAATATTATTGAAGTTGGTGTTAGCGTACCTACTGTGTATATTTGGCACCAACTTCAATAATATTTAAATTATTTTATACTTTTCAGTGATATTGAAGTCGGTTCAATTTTTTTTTTAAAAGATTTTATTTTAACCTTTTTAGTGATATTTTCATATATAAAAATTGAACCATCGAAAACCGTAAAATTATCTAGGTAGGTTATGATCACATTATCGTCTACATAGTTTTACATAATTCATGTTTCTTCAGAAAATAATATCCGGTCGTAATGAAATTTGCATGCAACATCATAGTAGTTTACTCTCTCGAATAAAAAAAGAATCATCGAAATCGGTTCATAATTGTCAGAGCAATGTAATGGAGAACATCAGTTTTATGGTTTTTACCAGATAAATTCCTCCACATCGTTCATGGTCCTCCAGGAAGTTCTTATCCGGTTGTAATAAAATTCATACAGATTCAATACAGTGGTTTCTTCTTTCGAATAAAAAAAGAATCATTGAAATTGGTAAATATTTGCCAGAGTTATGACCATTTTTGTCCGACCGAGCGAGTCCGAGCGACTAAAACGTCATCTATATAGGCTTTCTTGCAACTCTCAGTGCGCAGTCACCATTCTTGTTTTTTTAGGAACTACTTATTACTAAGCAATAATTTTTTTATGGGACCCAATCAATGGATTGAAGAATGGATGGAGGAAAGATTTTTTCAAATCGGTTAATAATTGCCAGAGTTATGCGCGAACATACATAAAAAAAAAAAAAAAAAGAAAAAAAATATACAGACGGTTAAAAACAGGCGATTACTCGCTTGGTTCATACGAAGTTGGACCGACCTATGTTATTATTATTGCTTGTCCCACTTTGCATAGTAGAGATTTAGTCCTTCTTTCAAATTGTCTAATTTAAATAAAATATCATCTAGGTACTATATTATTATGATATTACTATATAGGCACATACTTACTCCCCATAATTTAATTCTCATAATATAACCAACTACGAGCATCCTTCTCATGTTACAGGGAGAACGCTAAATGTCTTTAATTGAGCATAGTAATTATAATAATACAAAACTACAGGTTGCAACTGGTTATAATAAACTAAAACTGCGTATTATCGACTAACAGATAGATAAAAATAATAACTAGTATTCATAGTTCGCGTGCACTCAAATGGCCTTTTACAAGGATTTCATCATTTTAAACACAAATCCAGTTTCCTTTTTATCAGTTCAGTTTGATATGGTTTAAAATTTATGCTACATATATTCAAGTTTAGTGTCACAAAAAAGGTTAGGTAGAACTGGGGACAACGATATAGATGACGGGTACAGCAAAGACAGTCACTTCCAACATTTACCACCATTTATTTATTTATTAATAATTATTCAATCCTTAAAAATATCATTACAGGTGTACTGGGGTTGGAAATTGATAGATAATACTCTGGAACCGATTCAAACTTTACTCCCACCTGCTCCAGAAAAACTCCTCAACAAAAAAAAAAAAAAGAAAAGAAAAGAAAAGAATTTATTTATTCAACGACACAACGAAAGTAAAAAATAAAAGTCTTAAATAATAAAACCTTAAATGCTATCTGTCGTTGAAAGGGTGCCCACTCAGCATATGTCATTGCTCCTATAAGGTGCAACAACGCTGGTCTTCCGTGGACACCCGTGCGCGTGCCGCTGCGACAAACGTGAGCGCGTCTGCAAAGAGGATATTACATACTTACTACCAATGATATTTTAAACAATAGATATGCCATTAGCGCTCGCCAGACGTTCAGCGAGTATCCCCCAACTGGGTTTTGTAGCAGTTAGTCGCACGCCGTCCCGCGTAGTTAATGCGACATCGTGACGTCTATCATTAAAAATTGAAAATGCCGTCCTGCGTATTTATAATGTGCACAAATTACCAGGCAAAAGTAAATAAACAGTCAGGAATAATATAGCACATGTAACTTTGAAAAAATAATTTGATTTTCAATTTGTATTTCAATTTTCATAATAATATTGTAAGAAATAATTGTAAAATTGAATGTGTCAGTTAACAAGATGACACTGACAAGCGTTTAACCAACGCTGACAACGGAACGCACAAAATATAGCCATCTCGTTTTCTCTTACTTTTCTCGTTATGTATCTGTCCTTGTCAGACTATATGTAGGAAAATGTATAGCTAGGTATAGCTAACTACAAGTGAGACAACTTGTATCGTGCGTTAGTAGGGATATAACATATCTTTAGTAAAATATCATTGCTTACTACCGTAAGACTCATCTGTCGCAACAGCACGCACACATAATTACCTACATCTAAACATACAAAAATAAATAAAACAGACAAGACATAGTGCCGGGACGCCCGAGTGCCGCACGCCGCGTACTCGCGCGTCTCGCCACGTCACCAAAATGACGTTCAAACTGGACCTTGTCCCATTTGGTGGATATTGTCAGTAAAATTTACCATTACAATTACTATATGTAATAGCCTTACTTTTACACTATTTTTTGCAATTGCAAAAAAGGTTGTAGTACCAAAAGTGGCTGTAAAAAAGGGTCGCTGTGTTCTCCGGCGTATACCAATAGCCAAGGTCAGTCTTACTTAAATGTCCAGTACAATAAAGGAAGATTCATGTGATTTTAATGAAGAGACCAATGACTCAGCCACATTTGAACAATTTATGAACATCCAGCAAGAGGAAGAGGAAGAAGAAGAAAGCGAAGAAGACATGACTGTTGAAGTAGAACATAATGTTGTCTTTTACTTACGCGAATATTACACATTGAAATCAAACTACTTTTACGGATTTTATCGCGGTTTATACTTAGATTCGTGAGGCTATTGAAATCAAAAAACATCCTAATTTCAATAGAGAAGATGGTTGGGTGTTACCACTGGCTTGGGATCCTGTGATAAATATAATTAAATTCAATATCAATCAAAACACTGCACGGCCTCAAGATACTGTAAGCTCTTACTGCGTAGATCGGACCAACAATAATAACTAAGAAGACCTGAGGGTGCACCGGCATAATTGTGACATAAGGACGTTTAACACCTCAGTCCTCCCGTGACCATGGGTGCTGCAAAGTATTCGAAACGTCGGGATAGTAAAATCAAAAAATAAACCGCGATAAAATCCGTAAAAGTAGTTTGATTTCAATGTTGAAGTAGACTTTCAAGAGTATGAATCTGATTAAAATATCTTAAGAAATCAAAACAATCGTTAACCAAACCCAATAGTCAATAGCAATATCAATAACATTGATTATTGATATTGCTATTGATTATGGGATTTGACGGGCCCGTTGGTCTAGTGGTCAGACACCCTGCCTGCTAACCGATGGGTCGTGGGTTCGATTCCCGCCAAGTGTCTGGGTGTAGTTTATCTATTTAAGTATGTATGTATTTACAAAAAAAAGTATATAAGTATTAGTATCAGTTGCTGGTTTCCATAGTACAGGCTTTGGGATCGTGTGTGGATTGTCCCAAGATATTATTATTATATTATAATAAAGTAATATCTAGAACTTGACGGGTATTAATCCCTTAAATTATCCTAAAATTGTCGTGACAGTTAGTGAAGTAGGCCTACAGGGGAAACCATGGTAAAAAAAACGCGCCAAGTACCTCACAGGTGGCGTGGAAATGTGTGCATATCATGTATAATGTGACTCTTAAAACCGCGATATCTCAGGAATGGTAACTTTTAGGAAAAAATCATGGAAACAACTACAAAAATGTAGACAATTTTAAGATCTACAACTTTGATTCGAGTTTTTTTTTAATAAATTTACCGATTTCGAGAAAAATCCAAAAAACCTCAAATTTTGACCTTTGACCCCGAATAACTTTTGTAGCACACATAGGATCAATGGGGATTTTTAAAACTTTATTTGTAATGGTAACCCCCAGCTCTCCACCAATATTTGGCTCTCCGGGAATGTTTGTTATTTGACCACTAATTTTATGTCTAAATTGACCGGACTATAGTGGGAGGTCTGCCTTCGTAGGCAGAAGACTCGTGTCTTCCGGTTCGTTGTCGCTACTTGAGAAGATTTCAACCCCATCGGTTATCGGTTCTTCGAGCGATGGCGACTGCCCATTGCCACTTCAACTTACAGATTCTAAAAGCTATGCCAGTGACTTGGGGTCTTCGGCGAATGTTCTCGTGTCCTATTTCAATGGCCAGCAGTTAAGGACCACGTCTCAGTACCATATGTTATCACTGACACACACTGGTTAAAACCTACATCTTCAGGCGGTTAGGTAATTTGGACAATGGATATCGCGTATTTTCCAAACGCTGCCCATCCGGTCTAAACTAGCCGTTAGTTTATATAAAAAATACTAAGACCTTCGATTTCAATTGCAGATAATTAAGTTCTTGATCATTACAATAGCAACTGCAAATCAAAGAACCTTGGCATTAGATACGAGCGGTTATAAACGCCCATTGCTTTGTGCCAGTTTAAACTAGGTTGTCATACAAACCAACTAAGGTTACTTTTCCTTGTTATGGATGAGATTGTAAGAGAGGAAGATAGCTTATTTGTCCTGCGTAGTTCGCTGATCAAATCAAAGATTGGCCTCCGTGGCCGTGAGAAGTAACGCTGGTACTGCCCCAGAGTGTATTCTGTAGGCCTACCATGAGTTTATCAACATGACATCGTAAACGCCATATAGAACGGTTACGTGTTCACGCGACTACACCAAGTGGTCGGCCACACTGCAGGCCTAGCGCGGCGGCGGCGGCGGGCGCGAAATATCAAACATATGAAACCGCCGCTAGCGGCCACACTGAAGTGACTAAGTAGTCGGCCACACTGCAGGCCTAGCGCGGCGGCGGCGGCGGGCGCGAAATATCAAACATATGAAAACGCCGCTTGCGGCCACACTGAAGTGACTTGCGCGGGAGCCTAGCGCGACCGGCTTGCGCGAGTTTGCGGGCGTACTTTTCAAACGTTCCTATCCGCTCGTTCTGGCCACACTGCGGGCCTAGTCAACAAGCGACCGATCGCGCGGCTGGCGGGGTATCAAACCATTTCGGTCTTGGCGCTCGTTTTAAGTATTTTTTATTATTAAATAACTTTAAATACATGTATAAAAAAGGTTTTTTTTGGACATTTGAAATGGTAAGTGTATGTATATTGTTGATGTTCTTTAATAAATAAAATAAACTTTTTTGACTACAATTTCAACACTTAATATATTTTTTTTTTTATTCATTAACTAACTGTAACTGTTTAACTGTTTTTAGTTATTTCGTGCGCACCCAGCACACCATCTCTTATGATCAACGCCTCCCATCTCAGGATTGGCCTATCCAGTAAAAAATACAGAATCCTCATAAAAGGTTTGCGACACCTGCAATAAGTGTTGTCGCCACAACAGCCCGCGCGTCACTGTGGCCACCCTGCGCGCCCGCCGCCGCGCCCGCGCTAGGCTCAAGTCACCGCGCGTTCACTGTGGCCAACCACCAAGGCTACGTTTTCATATCTACCATGGGATCATTTCACATCTAAAGTTTACGCTATCGCCGCTACGTTACCGTTAAAAAGTAAGTCCTTAAAACAAAAGAAACTATGACGCAGCATTGTTTAAGCAAAATAGACTTTATCACATTTGTATGAAAGGTATTCTACAACCATAACCCGCTATACGTTACTTATTATAATGAGGATTGTATTCGGGAACGCGAGTGAATATTATATAAACAATCAAATAAGATAAGGACTATTTGTTTAGTTTAAGCAACTTAGTAAAGAGGCAAGCCGGCCTTGCGATGGTAAGCAACATGCCAGCCCATAGTCAACTGCATTTTACTGCGTAGACATTAGTTATTACATCCCTTAAGTTGTAATAATAAAGCAAAGCTCGGTCATTTCAAAAGCTACACAGCGGAATACAGAAATACTACTTGGCGGTAGAATACCTGACAATACGTCAGGGCAGGTCGGAGGGATGTAGGCGTCTTAAAAACTGTCCATTGCTGTCGTGGCCACCCATCACTGGATTAGTATTCCTTTATACGTCTGGAGTATGAAATTCTGATCCAAAACGCTCAATAAATACACCAAAATGCCACACAAAATAAAAAATAAGACGCCATTTTACTTTTACTGTACTTGTTTCACCCATATAAAATACAGTGAGAGCCACACGAGAGCACGTTATAGTAATCTATTGTTTATTCTATCACAAAGTGTCAAATTATTAACTCATGGTAGCATAAACATCAGTTACTATACAATCGTATTCGAAAACGTTAGCTACGTTTCGTTTTTGCCAACTACATTATTAAACTGTACCGTTTCACAAAACTCGTAGTAGAGCAAGTATAGAAAACTACAGTCTGTATAGACACTTGACAGTATTCTACCGTCGTAAATTAGTTATTAAAACTCGTGGTAGGCCTACTGTGCCCAGAGCGTTTAAGTACCATTCATATAGGTACTCGTATTTGCAATATATTTCAGTGCTGGTGTATACTATGTATGGTAACATTTTAATGTAGTTTTTTCCCAGATAAATAGAAGAATTAGAAAAACCTCTTAAATGCAAAAAAAAAACATATTTTTAAATTAATTTTCTTTTAGAATGCTACGTACCTTAAATTCTTGTAAATTTTGTAATATTACCAATAGAATTTTCCCTAATAAAATTTCTCTGAACAAAGAAGGAATGATAAAACTTTTCGACTCGAGGATCTAATAACATGAATAATTCCATTTAAAGCTTCTCAAATGGCGGGTAGTGAATGCCGGTGCGAAAATGCCCAAACGGAAGCCATTGAAAATTAGGTCACTTCGCGATTCTGTTAGTGCGTTGACCGGATCTGTGAAGTACCTAACATAATTATACCCTTCAAAATAAAACATTCAGGTGAAAAATATAAAATAGTATTATATCGATGAATAATACCTGGGACAATACACACACGGTAATCTGATCCCAAACTAGACAGAGCCAACGGGTTTATGGTAACCAGAAAACTGATAAATACATAGGTACATTTTTTTGTAAATTTGTACTTTACAGACGCACGATGGAAATCGAACTTGGATAGCGGCTAGTCTTACCACTACACCAAAGGGCCCGTCAAAAGACGTACAAACTTGAAAAGGAAGGGTTTAATGAACCAACAGACGTAAGGCCATCGGCTAGTCACTATTTCAAATCATATTTATTTTAAGATAAATAACACCCAGAGTCACACTTGGCGAAAATCGAACCCACGAACTATTGGGTAGCAGCCAGGGCGTCTAACCACTAGACCAACAGGCCCGTCAAATATCAATGTTGGTCTCAGATATTATCGCAAATACCAGTGTTCTTTATAACAGTGTATAGGCACATTTCTATACAGTGTTGTGAAGAACGCTGTAACCGGTGAAATTACTTACACATTATTTGTATGTATTATTAGGTATAGATACAAAAAATCTTGTAAAAAATTTACAATTATGTATTGTAATCACTCTGAGCTTGACTAGAACTTGCACGTTGAAATGATCCTAAACTTAAAAGTGGTGTGCCAAAATTTGCAGTCACGGAATTCTGTTGTGGCGATTGTACACTACTAGCCGTGTGGACAGGTCTTTTTCCAATAATCAAAGGAAAACATTAATCTGGAATGCACGATAGTGAAGATTACTGAGATCAAAATTACTGATGTCTCAAATTATTAAGCGCGCCGACCGACGATAGTGCAATTCGACTTCGACCATGTGCAGGGCAAGGCAGGGCGGTCAAGGCGGGTCATCTGAGGCGGTAAGAAAATTAAGCAAACTACCAGCCTTCGTCACTAAATTGTACAAAAATATGCCTTGCTGAAGCAGTTTGATTGCTTTTTTTTAGTATATTTTGGGGAAATTATTATTGTACATTGCATTAGTGTGCATAACTAATATATACCAGAGTTCGACGACCAATATTGACCGAGTTATGTGCAGGAACGGCGAACGGCCCACGGACTCACGGACGGCGTTTTGCAACTGCCCGTCAGAGTGCTCGCGCACCGAAAGATATTTTGTGCCGAAAGAGTGCTCGCGCACCGAATGAGTGCGCGTGCACCGAGCCAAGTACAGCTGAGAGGATCGATTCCGGTACGTTCATGCCGCGGAGCAAGTGACAAGCGAATAGCTAAATCTTCGAGGAAAGTGAAGGGGTTAATAAATTTTATTTTGGAGCACAGTAATATTTGAAAGTCAGTGTAGAGTATAGATAATATTGTTTTGTTGAGATTTTGATTTCACATGAAATCTTTAGTTACGTACGTACGACCTACCGGTATATGGACGTATTCATAAATATATACAACTTGATGTACTTACTTATATACATTAAAAAGGAAGGAAAAGGAATTCTCTAATTAAAGATGAATTGATAACCGTATCAAAATTCATTATGTAATTAAAAAGAAGAATGCAACAAGCAGATAGGATAGCAACTGTGTTCTAAACTTAATATTTAGAGAGAATCGTATAAATCGCAAGACCACAGCTACCTTAAAACGAAATAGATGCCCAATAATGATAGTGCAACTTTAAGTGACACAGAAATTTATTATGCAACCACATAATCGTATAAAAATGTCTGTAACATCTAATGAATTCGGTGCATAACCTTGAAAATTAACATTTCTACAAAGTATTAAAATGATAGTATGTTCGTATCCTGGAAGTAAAAATGCGATAATGTTATGAGGTCAAGTGTAACTACTCGTATAAATGACCAAGTGGATCAATTCGCAGCAAACACATAACAGTCGACTTTGAACCGGTTTTGATAGAGTGCACAGAGTACGCGCGCACCGAAAGCACTTAATTAATGCATTAAAATATGAGCGACGAGCGATTTCTATTTTATTACATTTAAAATCATGGTTACTCAATACGGAAATAGAATGTTTTTTTATATTAGAGAGGATAAATACGCCTCCACGATACGTACTGTTTGAAAAAAAAAAATAAATTAATGGGCCTGCTGAGTTGGTTCAGCGCCTTGACTCCCTGGCTGCTACCCAACTGGTTATGGGTTCGATTCCTTTATGAACATGGACATGTCTGTATGTCTTACTGCTAACCAATACAACAATTCTCAAAAAAAATTACATGTAATAACTAACAATTAAAGATCTTTATTGAATGTATTCAGTAATGGACAATTTTGTCAACTTTTACCTGTCAAAAACGGACTTATTTGTCGCTTTTATTGAATGGAATTTATACCCCCAATCCGACTCATTTATCACACACTATCAAATTATCGGATTGTCACGTTTATTGACCAGACCCCTGATTGTCAACCTGTGATGTTGGTTAGAGCGAGACCAAAGTCATTTATGGATATTGAAAACAAACTACTTTTACGGATTTTATCGAGGTTTATTTTTTGATTTTTCTATTCCGACGTTTCGAATGCTTTGCAGCATCCATGGTCACGGGAGGACTGAGATGTTGAACGTCCTTATGTCATAATTATGCCGGTGTACCCTCAGGTCTTCTTAGTTATTATTGTTGGTCCGATCTACGCAGTAAGAGCTTACATTATCTTGAGGCCGTGCAGTGTTTTGATTGATATTGGATTTAATTATATTTATCACAGGATCAAAATGGTATGAATCCCTGGTGTGTGCTTGTGTGTGCCCTCTTAGTGATGAAAGCACTCCTGCTACGTGCTGAGCCAATCTGTAAGTTGGTGTGTCGATCTCCGAACTTTACCTATACCTATGTAGATGACACTTTCACAATACTACCATCTGATAAAATAACTGTATTCCTAAATCATCTTAACTCCATCAATCCAAAAATTCAATTCACAATGGAGTTGGAATCAAATAACTCACTAGCTTTCTTAGATGTATTAGTAATACGTAATCCTGATAACACCTTGGGCCATACTGTATACAGAAAACCAACCCATACAGATAGGTACTTGAATGGTGAGTCTCACCATCACCCAACACAGTTAGCTACTGTCGGAAAATCTTTGTTTCAGAGAGCACGCGGAATCTGTGATGATGACCATCTGAGCGCTGAGCTGCAACATGTAATGCAGCAAGTACTGCATGACAACAAGCTCCGAGTCCCGCGCCGCCATCATAGTGAACGTGTCAAACCAGCCACTGTCGAGCGTCAGCCTGCTGTTCTGCCATATGTTAGAGGGGTTACAGACAAGATTGGCTACATCTTAAAGCGAGCTTCGATCAAAATTTATTTTAACCCACCAAGGAAGATTAGTCAGTTTTTACCACCTGTCAAGTGCCATATACCTCTACAAGATGCAGGAGTTTATAAACTCTATTGTGACTGTGGGCTCTCCTACATTGGGCAAACAAAGCGTGCAATAAAAACTCGCGTTAAAGAACACATAGCTGATGTGAAACACTGACGCTGTACAAAGTCTGCAGTATGTGAACACGTTCAGGATCGCACCCACCATTATATTAGATTTGATAAACCACAAATCCTCGCAAAAGAACACCGATTCCTACCTAGGATGAGGCTATTGAAATCAAAAAACATCCTAATTTCAATAGAGAAGATGGTTGGGTGTTACCACCGGCTTGGGATCCTGTGATAAATATAATTAAATCCAATATCAATCAAAATACTGCACGGCCTCAAGATACTGTAAGCTCTTACTGCGTAGATCGGACCAACAATAATAACTAAGAAGACCTGAGGGTACACCGGCATAATTGTGACATAAGGACGTTCAACATCTCAGTCCTCCTGTGACCATGGGTGCTGCAAAGCATTCGAAACGTCGGGATAGTAAAATCAAAAAATAAACCGCGATAAAATCCGTAAAAGTAGTTTGATTTCAATGTGTAATATTCGCGTAAGTAAAAGACAACATTATCATTTATGGATATTTCAGTTGCGTCCGCCCGCTCAAACGCCATCACTTAGACTCAATGTAGTACCACGTAGGTGTAGTAGGTACAAAGTCCAAACACGCAGTAGGTATACTGTGCGCAATGAATCAACCAACTGTATCATCACCATTGGCGTACGCAATTCATGTATTGGTTAGTTTCATTCCATCCAAATTCTAAGCGAAATGTAAACATTATAATACAATTTTTTTTCGCGGGGGAATCTATCAAAAGGTGGGGAGCTGTGGGGCTCGGCCGGGGTATGTGGGATCCTTACCCACTAAAACCCCCGCCGCTGTCGCATCGGCACATTGGACCCCAGGGCTCTCCGGTGGGATTTGCATCAAGGACCACTCAGTGCATTGCCTTTGAGCCCACCGCTGGGGGCGCATTGTAACCCCCCGGAACCTTTCACGGTGGTCACGGGGACGGGTGTCGCAACCCCACTGCCGTCCTCCTCGGAGTCGCCGCCGTAATCAAAGGACGCAATAGGGCCCACACCCCGAACGTCCAGCGACTCCCGAAGAAACATTATAATACCTACCAAATATACTTATAATTTACATACGCTAGGGTAGTCATGCTATGCCAAAACAAACAGATTAAATATAATTCATAGAGCGGCCTTTGGGATTTTTTTCATACTAAAATTGTCATCACTGCCACCTATAAAATTGGGGAAAAATATAATAACCATCAAAAATAACGTTGTGACCATGACCTCTATTATCTACCTGAAATAATATTAGGTCCTTACATATGAAATTGGCGTTTTGTACGGGAGGAATATAAAGTCTTTTTATTTTGTAAAATATAATTAATTAATCAAAGTAAGCACCGTTGTTATCTATGCACTTTTGCCATCTCATACGTAGTTCATTGTTCCTTTTACTAAAAAAACCATGGGGGCGAGAATCAATAAACTCTTTGAAGGTGGTTTGGACTGCCGCATCGGAGTTGAATTTTTTTCCTTGTAAGAAGTTGTCCAAATTCCGGAAAAAAATGGTAATCTGTTGGAGCAAGGTCCGGGGAGTACGGTAGATGTCGCAGATATTCCAATTGTAGCTCATCTAACTTAGTGGTTGTTTGTTGTGCAGTGTGTGATCTTGCGTTGTCGTGAAGCAGCAGTGGCCTAGAGCGATTGACCAACCTCGGTTGTTTAGCAGCTATTTCTTCGTTCATGGTTTGCAGTTGCTGACAATAGATATCTGCCGTAATCGTTTGGCCAGATTTTAGAAAGCTGTAGTGAACGACACCCGGCGCTAGTCCACCAAACACTCACAAGTAACTATTTCTGAGTCAATTTTCGTTTAGGGCAGGATTTGGCTGGGTCTCCAGGGTTCAGCCATTGCGACGAGCGCTTCCGATTATCGTACAGTATCCACTTTTCATCACAAGTAATGATTCGATTTAAAATTCCTTTCATTATTGTGTCGGTTGAGCAAAGTAACACAGCAGTCGACGCGTGTTTGCAAGTTTTTTATCTTTCCCGATTTGCTTCAAGTGGATTAATACAGTTTTATCACTTACCCCGAAGCCTGCAGCTATCTCTGAAGTGCTTTGTGATGGATCCGCTTCCACAATAGCCTTTAATTCTTCATTTTCCACTTTGGTCTCCGGCCGTCCACGGGGTTGGTTCTGAAGGTCGAAATTTCCAGAACGAAAACGTTGAAACCAAAAAAACGTACCGACCGTGCTTTCTTTTGCGACACCAGCGCCGTAAACATCATTATTCCGAGCTGTTTCTTCAGCACTGGTGCCACGGTAGAACTCGTACTCGTAAATATACCGATATTTCATGTTTTCCATTGTGCGGTAATAATCGACGCCAAAGAAAAAAAAATGAGGAAAAAACAAATGAATGACTGTTTTCAAAATTCAAATATACCAGCTAAATGAATTTATAAATTTGAATTTGGAATTCTTAACCAAAGACGAGATATTTCAGATCAAAGTGGTCAGTATGACAAAACGCTAATTTCATATTAAGGACCTAATATAAACCCATCAGCAAATAAACTATTTTAAAAAAAATAAAAACCGACTTCAAAGTAAATTATCTAAAAAGCATAAAATAACGAAAATATATTGAAGTCGGTGCTAGATAATCATGTAAACTAACACTATCACCAGCTGACACCGACTTTTATTTTTTTTAAAATAGTTTATTTAACACTTTTTAGTGACTTATTTTACCATGATAGGTACCAGCACTATCACGCAACTCGAACGTCTACGTTACAGTAACATACTGAAAACATAAAAAGTTTATATCTCTTAAACTACTGGACCGATTTTGATGAAACTTATACTCTACCCTAAGTTGAAAAATACTCTAACTACTGCAAAAAGAATTTTCGAAATCGGACTTGTAGTTTCTGAGAAATCCGCGGACAAACCTACATACATACATACATACTTACATACATACATACATACATACATGCGAATGATCACTGGCCCGGAGCTGTGCGTTAATATGTCTTGCGATTTATATTTCCATACCACATACTTACCACTAATTTTAATAATTATTAAGTAATCTTATTGATAAATACGTGCAGTAAGTTTTACATAGAAAATTACGCGGACGTAGGAGTAATATTATATGCACAATAAAAGTTTTTTTAATGGAGGCTGCCTCCTTCCTCATTGGAAGGAGGCAGCGAAAGTTTTTATATACTTACTTACTTAGTACCAATACATTAGGAAGAAATTAAAGTAATAAAAACCCTACACATTACCATGCGTTTAACTCACACACACACATAATTATGATTCATTATAATGTGTGTGTGTGTGTGTGTTGGATTCATAATTTATGAATTATTATTGTCGAATTTTGACCACTGTGGGCTGTGGGCGACCACAGTAATAATTAGTAAGTACCTACTTAAGTATCTACATAATTATGTCGACATTAATTTTATAGTTACGTATTTAATAGATTCGTCACAGTGTACAAAATACTGATTGCCCTGCAATTGCCCTGGACGGCTTCGTTGGATGACTGTTTGGTTTATAAACTGTAGTTTCGTCTAATAGTATGTCACATTTTTAACCGACTTCAAAAAAGGAGGAGGTTCTCAATTCGTCTGTATATATATTTTTTTTTTCTATGTATGTTCGCGCATAACTCTGGCAATTATGAACCGATTTGAAAAAATCTTTCTTCCATCCATTCTTTAATCCGTTAATTGGGTCCCATAAAAAAATTATTACTTAGTAATAAGTAGTTCCTGAAAAACAAGAATGGTGACTGCGCACTGAGAGCTGCAAGAAAGCCTATATAGATGACGTTTTAGTCGCTCGGACTCGCTCGGTCGGACAAAAATGGTCATAACTCTAGCAAATATTTACCAATTTCAATAATTCTTTTTTTATTCGAAAGAAGAAACCACTGTATTGAATCTGTATGAATTTTATTACAACCGGATAAGAACTTCCTGGAGGACCATGAACGATGTGGAGGAATTTATCTGGTAAATACCATAAAACTGATGTTCTCCATTACATTGCTCTGACAATTATGAACCGATTTCGATGATTCTTTTTTTATTCGAGAGAGTAAACTACTACGATGTTTCCATGCAAATTTCATTACGACCGGATATTTTTTTCTGAAGAAACATGAATTATGTAAAACTATGTAGACGATAATGTGATCATAAACTACCTAGATAATTTTACGGTTTTCGATGGTTCAATCTTTATATATGAAAATATCACTAAAATGTTTAAAATAAAATCTTTTAAAAAAAAAATTGAACCGACTTCAATATCACTGAAAAGTATAAAATAATTTAAATATTATTGAAGTTGGTGCCAAATATACACAGCAGGTACGCTAACACCAACTTCAATAATATTTAAATTATTTTATACTTTTCAGTGATATTGAAGTCGGTTCAATTTTTTTTTAAAAAGATTTTATTAGATTGAAGTCACAGTTAAAATTAGTCATAAAGTAGGTAAGTAAGTACTCTTTTCCCCGTGGGTTCTCCGGATTAGAATTGCATCCCCCCAGCTCCTCTCGTTGGGTGTCGTAAGAGGCGAATAAGCGAGAACAGGAAGACGGGCAGCAGCGTGTTTCTTTTCATATATCTTCCACCTATACTGCGATCCCCAAACTGCCTGCCAAGCGTGGGGATTATGGCAACCCCTCCCTTCTAAGGGGGAGGCCTTTGTTCAGCGGAGGACATCTATCGGCTGCTAATGATGATGATGAGGTACTCTTTAACCGCTGACTTTTTGGACATCTCCAAAAATAATTACGAAACGGGCTATGGAGAGAGTTAAGTATGTTTTGAGTTTCTTTGCGTGACTGAATCCGAAATGAGGAAATTCGCCGAAGAACCAAAGTTACTGACATAGCTCTCAGGATTTGCAAGTTGAATTATTGCCCATTGGCCTCGTCATTTGAAGAACCGATAATCAATGGAAGAAAGGTTCTCGAGTAACGACCACGAAACGGAAGATGCAGCGTAAGCAGGCACTAGGTGAACCGGCAACATTTTAAAAGACGCGGACAACCGATGAATGATAATTGTCGTTCATTGTGGGGCGTTCCAAGCAGCCACGGATCTACGATATTTTCGAACCGGGGCAGAAACTTGATAGTGGGCGCCACACACACACTCAATTCAGCATTTGAGAAATTACTTAAAAAATCTTGTGGTGTGGGCCTAAGTGGCGCCAAGTCAAAGGTGAGCCAACCAGGCTTCCGTATGCTAGGCGCTTTGAGGAGCGAGTTTTATTTTCATTTTTAACCGACTTCAAAAAAGGAGGGTCTGTATTCGACGCGTATGTATGTAATATTAATAGAAATGCGTAATATTCATATATGTTAGTCTATGTGGGCTTCTAAACTTTACCAAATTTCACGAGTGTATGTATGTATGTATGTAGGTTTGTCCGCGGATTTCTCAGAAACTACAAGTCCGATTTCGAAAATTCTTTTTGCAATAGTTAGAGTATTTTTCAACTTAGGGTAGAGTACAAGTTTCTTCAAAATCGGTCCAGTAGTTTAAGAGATATAAACTTTTTATGTTTTCAGTAAGTTACTGTAATGTAGACGTTCGAGTTGCGTGATAGTGCTGATACCTATCTTGGTAAAATAAGTCACTAAAAAGTGTTAAATAAACTATTTTAAAAAAAATAAAAACTGACTTCAAAGTAAATTATCTAAAAAGCATAAAATAACGAAAATATTATTGAAGTTGGTGCAGAATATACACAGCAGTTACGCTAACACCAACTTCAATAATATTTTCGTTATTTTATGCTTTTTAGATAATTTACTTTGAAGTCGGTTTTTATTTTTTTTAAATAGTTTATTATTCATATATATTACTAGCTGACCCGCGCAGCTCCACCCGCGCTTTTATTACATTTTGCTCCCCTTTTCACCCTCCTCCCTTGATTTATTTCTCTCCATCTCTCTTTCTCTATTATAAGAAAAATCTAATTCTATGCTCTTTCTCTCATCTCTCTTTCCCCCACCCGCATCGGTCCCCGTCACATTCCCCCTTTTCCTCTCCCCGTTGTCCCCTCTCTGACCCCTATCCCCCATCTCTCTCTCCCAACTTGCTCCATCTCACCACTTCTCCACCTAACTCCCCCGATCCCTCACAGCCTCCTCGAATCCCCTCTCCCTCTCTGTCCTCTCTTGCACCCTCCTCTCATTCTATATATCCGTCAATCATGGTACCAGCGGCATGAAATATACTTTACGACTTATTGTTAGACCTACTATACCCGATATGCACACAAAATTTCGTACAAATCCGTTCATCCATCTATTTAATTACCTTGCCGTATGTTGCTTAACCTTTACCTAGCGGCATGAAATATAATTAATGGCCGATTATCAGACCTACCCGATATGCACATAAAATTTCATACAAATTGGTTCACCCATCTATTTAATGACCTTTTTTTTTTTTTTTTTTTTTTTTTTTTTTTTTTTTTTTTTTTTTTTTTTTTTTTTTTTTTTTTTTTTTTTTGTTGACGCTGGGAAAAATGCGTTACGCATACCCTCTCGGGTTATGTGGGACTCCCCCGGCTAGCCCGGGTATACCCACTAAACAACCCAGCGGCACTCCCGCATCGTCTTCATGGAGGGGAACTGGGAAACTGGCAGAGCCTTATCATCCAGTCCCTCGCCGACGACCGCCCGCCTTTACAGCGGGGCCCGCACGCCCCTCCCTACGAGGAGGGGCCCGGGAATGACCGCGAGTGCTCGGTCATTCCCGCCGACGGTGGTGGTGAACAGTGCAGTGCAGGAGAAGGCGCCCCCGCGCCAGTCTCCCGCTATTCACCACCGGGGAGGAGGAGACGCTGATCGTACAGCCGTCTCACTCTTCCCCTTCTCCGCCTGCGGAGCGGCGCCGCGAGGGGATCGTCCTCCCGCGCGCGCTCCGCTGCCTCTTTCTGCGAGATCACGTCCTCGCAGAAAGAGGCGACCGCCGACCAGGCCGCCTCGCCCCCCAGCATGGACAGAACCACGCCGGGCAGCGAGAGGTCCGGCCCCACCACCGCAGTTAGACCGCGGCGCCGCTCAGACCAGGCCGGGCACACCTCGAGGGTGTGCTGTGCCGAGTCCTCCGCCGCGCCGCAGTCGTGGCACGCGGCGACCTCCTCCCTCCCAATCCGGTGCAGGTACGACCCGAAGCATCCATGCCCGGTCAGCACCTGCACCAGGCGGAACGAGAGGAAGCCGTGGGGCCGCTCGAGCCATCCCTGAAGGACTGGCCCGAGCGCATCCAATGTTCGGCGGCCGAAGGTGGCAGAGGCGAGGTCCTCAGTCCAATGATGGACGATTGCGGCCCTCGCCTCCCGCCGGACGGCCTCCCGCTCCTCCGCGGCGGGGGGCGCATTGAGCGCCCTACGCCGCGCCGACCACTCGTACACCCTAGCTAGCACCCACGCCTCGATCTCCCAAGGAGGGGTGCCGGCCAGGGCGCACGCCGCCGCGAACCCCACCGAGCGGTAGGCCCTCGCCACCCGCTGTGCAATGGCCCTTTGGGGCCTGCGGATGGCGGCGGCGTTCTCCCTCCTGTGGAGGGAGTCCGCCCAGATAGGGGCCCCGTAAAGGGCCATACTTTTCAGGATGCCGGCATACAGCTGCCGGCATCGCGCCTTCGGCCCTCCCAGGTTCGGGAGGAGCCATGAGAGGGCCCCCGCTGCCTTCAGCAGGCGCGTCGACAGCCCGCTGAAATGCGGGCCGAAGCGCCACCTGCTGTCCAACACAAGGCCCAGATATTTCATCTGGGCCTTCACCTCTACTTGGACGCCCGCTACAACAATGCGGGCGTCCGGGGGGACCCGCTGCCGAGGCCCGTGGAAGAACACGGCCTCGGTCTTATGCAGGGCCACCGTCAGCCCTAGGCGGCGGATCCTCCCTGCCACTAGGGATCCGCCAGCCGAGGCCAAATTGGCCGCCGCCCGAAAATTCCCCCCTCGGGCAGTGAGGAGAGTGTCATCCGCATAACAGATGACACTCGTGCCACGAAGGAGGGACCCGCGCAGGAGCCAGTCGAAGGCAATGTTCCACAGGAGTGGACCTAGGACCGACCCCTGTGGAACACCAGACTCTGCTCTGTACCGCCGCAAACTACCTGACCTGTCTACGAGGAGGACCGCTCGGTCCTCCAGGTAGTCTGCCAGCAGAGCCCGCAGATATTGAGGCACTCCGTGATAGCGGAGTGCCTCTAAGATGGTCGAGTGGGGAACGGAGTTGAACGCGTTGGCGATGTCGAATGACACCGCCAACACTCCGTCCCCTGCCTCGACCGCCTCCCTCACTTGGCCCTTCAAAAGGGCCAATGCGTCGACCGTCGAACGCCCCTTCCGGAAACCGAATTGGGCGTCCGACAGGTCCGGCCCCACCTCCCGCAGGAGGCCATTGACCCGGGTGGCGATAATCCCCTCAAACAATTTTCCGACCTCGTCGAGCAGAACGACGGGCCGGTATGCCGAGGGGGAATCCACCGGGCGTCCCTCCTTCCGAAGGAGGCACAGTCGGCCCTCCTTCCACGGTTTCGGGAACCTCCCAGTCGTGAGACACGCACTGAAGAGGTCCCGAAACCTTTCCTCCATTTGGGTGGCCGCAATGGCCACCACCGCTGCGGGGACGCCGTCCGGTCCGGGGGCCGTCCTCTTCCCGCGGAGGCGTAAGGCCGCCTCGCGGAGCTCCGCCACCGCCACTGGAGGGATCTCCTCCTCCGGCGGGGCCATCCCCCGCGGGGGGTGCATCACTGGAGGGGTGAAATCGGTCCTGCACGGGAACAGGGACCGAACCACCCCATCCAGCAACGCCGGCTCCAGGGTCTCCGTGAGTGGGGGGCCACAGGGGCGCAGTTTATTCCGCGCCGCCTTGTATGGCCTCCCAAATGGGTCCCCGTCGAGACCCTCCAGCATCTCGGCCTTCGCCGAGTCGTCGGCGGCACGCATCTCCGACCTGAGGACCTCCTTGGCCTCCACGTACGCGGCGTAGAGGAGGTCCTCGTTGGCGAGGTCGCGAACGCTGCGCCGCCGACTCCGCGCATAGGCCCTTCTGGCCGCCACGCAGGCGGCCCGGAGCCCCGCCAACTCCTCCGTCCACCAATAAACGGCGCGACGGGGAGGCGGGCGGCGAGACCGAGGCATGCTGGTGTCGCACACCTCGGTCAGGGAACCCCGCAACTGGACCGCTGCGGCGTCCACGTCCAGGACTTGGACAGGAGGCGCGAGCCAGTCCTGGACTAACGCCGCCTCCTCAGCCGCCTCGCGATCCAGGCGGGTGAGGGACCACCGCGGGAAGGGGGACTGACCCGAGTGGGCTGTCCTCCGAGGGCTCCCGGTGGAGACGTCGAACCGCACGTATCGGTGGTCGGACAACGTCTCCACCATCTCCACCCGCCAGTTCAGGACGCGGGCGGCCAGCACGGGGGTGGCGAACGATACGTCCACCACTGACCCTCCCCGTTGCCGCACACACGTCTGAACCGTCCCTCTGTTTAAGAGGGACACGCCTGTCGACGCCGCCCAAAACTCGACGGCGCGACCCCGGACGTTGCAAGTCGCGGCCGGGTTGCCCCAGGCCGCCGACTTGGCATTCAGGTCGCCCAACACGGCGACCTGGCGTGGCGCCGCCCGACCGACCACTGCGGTGAGGACCTCGAGAAAGATCTCGAAGTTCGCAAGGGGTCGGTTAGGGGAGAAATACACGCCCACCAGGGCTATCTCTCCCCACGCGGCGGCCACGTATCCCGGTCCCCTCTCTAAGAGCGAGAGGGGTGGGGAGTCCGTGGAAGACCGCGCTACCAATGCCACTGAGCCGTCCGGATCACCCAGCCACCTGCCAGGGACCGAGTACGGCTCAGCGACCACCGCTACGTCCACCAACCACTCGGCCACGGTCTGCATCAACAGATCCTGGGCCGCTCTGCAGTGGTTGGTGTTGGCCTGAAGGATGCGATGTACGGCCCTATCCATTAATCGGACATCGCACCCCCATCCGCAGCCGCCGATGTACTGGGCACCGGATCGGCGGTGGCAACGGCAGGCCGGGTCGACACCTGCACTTTGCCCTTCTTGGGGGGAGGCTTGCAGCTCCTCCCCTTCATCACATGATCCGCAGGGCGGCCACTGGCGGCGCACACGGCACAGTGCGGCGTGGTGGCCTTGCAAGCGGCGGACTTGTGTCCGTCCTTGCCGCAGCGGTAACATGTGTCCCTCCTTTCGTCCTTGGAGGGACACAGGGCCCGGGCGTGTCCAACTCCGAAGCACTTAAAGCAGCGCAACGGCGACTCCTCAAGTGCTCGGACCACACCCGTGCTGAATCCGACGGGAAGCCGTCCCTTGGCGAGGACGGCTTTGGCGGCGGCAACCGGGCACTCAAGGCGCATGGTGCCCATGCCGCCGCGGCCGGGTCTGATACCCCGGCCCTGAACTGCTGCGGCGCTGCAGCCTCCAGCCGCCGCGACCGCCGCCACCACCTCCTCCTTGGTGACCGAGTCATCCAGGTCGGACACCTCCAGGCCTGCTGACTTCACAGGCCTGACCACCTTGGCCGCGTCCGCGATGACCTCCTGCAGTTTTGCTGCGAAGAGGTCCGCGTCGGCGCTGCCTTTAGCCCCCGGGAACTCGAATATTCGAGCCCCGGTTTGCGTTCGGCGGCACGCGATCTTGCCGATCCCCAGTTGGGTGGGATCGGCGTTGGCGCGCGCCCGCGTCATTATCGACGCGTAAGTTTCGCCGCGCTCCTCAGCCTCCGCGGTGAGCGTCACCACGACGGCAGCGGATTTGGGAGCAACCAATTTGGGTTTGCTCCCACCGGCGGGGGCCCGATTAGCTGCGGGAGCAGCGTTTGCGGGTTTGGGGGCCGACTTCTTGCCTTTCCCCTTCCCCTTTCCCTTGCCCGTGGACTATCACCGTATCGTGTGTATCTATTTAATGACCTTACCTAACGTTGCTTAACCTTAACCTACCGGTATAAAAAGTATCCTATGTCCGTCTCCTGGTCCTAAGCTACTTCCCTACCAATTTTCAGCCAAATCGGTTGAGCCGTTCTTGAGTTATAAATAGTGTAACTAACACGACTTTCCTTTAAATATATAGATCAAAGTTCTATGGTGATTGTATGTTCAATTTCACCGATAGATGGCGCTGTTCACGCTAACATCGTAAATTACTGTCTAATGATATTCGATAATGAAAGTTCTAAGTTTTTCGCCAGCCAGAAAAGTGAGCTAGTCGCTACCTTTCTGGCTGGAGCGCTTAAAGAGCTCGCCCTCTTGTCCGGTGAAGCTGTAATGGCCATCTGCGGCCAACAGTACTACTCCTACAAAAAAAAAAAAAACTAAGTTTTTCGCATCTTTTATTGTTGCGACTGTAATACAATACCTATACACTACCTGGACTTGGGGAGTTTCATTAAAATTTCATGATCTAGTTTGGACTCGCCTTTGGTACAGATTTTAACTTTTCAAAGATATAATGTCATATTGCTATCAGCAAAGTACTTAGAACAATACAGAAATCTAATGAAAATGTCCTGGGTGTACTGGATAGGCTTACCCCTTACAAAAATTTACCCTTCGCCACTGCCATATCTTATGCAAACTAAATGTCTGCTCAGTCCCTATTGTATATAGCGTAATAATACATATCTTAATGATTAACTGATCAGTCTATAATTACCCTATTCACATACAAAGGAAATTACGTGGTAATATGTGCAAGTAATGTTTCACTGCTTAGCCCCTATGAAACTTAGCGTGATGTTTTATATACCAATTTATACCTTGACTTCTACACAACACATCAGTGAAAGTTCTATTAAAATCCATCCACGGGTTTTCAAATGATACCTGGACAAACAGAACGACAGACAGACAGACAGACAGACAGACAGACAGACAGACAGACAGACAGACAGACAGACAATAATTCCAAAAAAAATTGTTTTGGCCTCTATGTCGATAGTATAGTATCCCCACATAGAAATTTTGGAAAAATATTCAATGTACAGAAAAAGTCCTCTTTGAGTTTTATTATAGTATAGAAAGAAAGAAGAAAGAAAGAAAAACATTTATTCAACGACATAAATAACCAGTCTAGTATACTTAAGCTACTAATAAGAATGCCGTTGAAGGGTTATCCACTCAGCATGTGTCGTTGCTCCTAGCTGGCGCAACGACGCTGATCTTCCGTGGACACCCGTCAGCGAGAGCGCGTCTGAGCGCAAAAGCATACACCGCAACACAGGTTACACAATTAATAAAAAACATCTTATGCAATAGAAACTGACCACAAGAAATTGACAAGAAGAAACATGACATGCAAAATTAGGCTAAAAGTAATCTTATTATTATCCTCAGTCTACACTGTAGGTATACCATTACAACTAAATGCAGATTCCAAATAAAAAGTAAATCCAGTGTTTAAATAAATGTGATATGTGTGTGTGTAGTGTGTGAAGCACAGTACTGCTATTGGGCTATTTTTTGCTGTGATAAAAGATGATTTAGCGTCTTTCTATTGGATGGTATAGAGATTTAGCGTCTTTCTATTGGATTACCTACCACCTATACTGCGATCCCCAAGCCGCCTGCCAAGCGTGGGGATTATGGCAAGCCCTCCCTTCTAAGGAAGAGACTTTTGTCCAGTTGTGGACGTTTTTCGGCTGCTGATGATATTATGATTTTGGCGCCCCCTGTTAATACCGCCCGGGGCCGGTGCCCCGGTTTCCCCCCCCCCCCCCTCGATCCGGCCCTGGTTCCAAGGAGGAGGCCTTTGCTTAGCAGTGAAGTCTTCCCGCGGATGACGACGACGATGAGGTATAAGGGCCACGTCGTGGTTCGCGGCCGCACAGGCCGCAAAGTATACGCTTTTATAACAAACTACCACAGGATATCCGAGATCTTCCAATAAAGAAATTTAAACCTATGATAAAAAGCCGATTGTCAAAAAAGGCTTATTATAAAATCTCGGATTACCTAGAGGATAAAGCTGCGTGGGCTTGAACTGCTCAACTCATGCAAGCTTAGAATTTTAAGGTTAAGTCAGCCTGTGTATGTATAATTTGTAAAACTGTTTTTAAAAAAAATGACAAGCCCGCTGAGTTTCTTGCCGGATTTTCTCAGTAGCGGCTGCGTTCCGATCCGGTGGTAGTTTGTAAAAATGATTTTTGTGTAGTTGCCTCCGTCAAAATATCTTTATTAAGTATGTATAGGCCCCATACATATTTAATAAAGATATTTTGACTTAATGTTGTATTTTATTTACGCGAATACTAGACATTGCAATCAATCTATTCTTACATTCTTTAGCATTCGAAACGTCGGGAAAAATAAAATAAATCGCGATATAATCCGTAAGAATAGATTGATTGCAATATTTTGACTTTTTGACTTCTTTGACAGGGAGACTCTGTGCGTCGAAACCTGTGATTCTTAACGTTTTAGCGATGAGTGATGTTTCGCGTTAGTTTAATAGTTATAGGACAGTTCTGTAAATAGGACGCAAAGGAGTGTACCTAAATATTATTTGTAGTTGCAATAACGCAGTGCGTCATTCAATTTATTATAGCGTATAGGCATTGTCATTTATTTAATGGCTTGGTGAATTCGTTCGTTAAGAAGGTTCGTGTCTAAACCTAGGTGACCCCAAGGTGGACGACGACTTGGTGTAGGACCTTCGGAGTCGCTGGGCCTTAGGACGTCCATTGAGTACGGCGGCGACTACAAGGTGGACGGCGGCGGGGTTCCCGGAGAGCTTTTTTATACTACCAAGGTCAAGCAAGCGTACGACCCGCCTAATGGTAAAGCAGTGACCGCAACCTATAGACGCAAGCAAACACCAGAGTAATCACTAGCGCGTTTGATATCAAGTCTTTGTGTCCGGTAATTTCACCAGCTACAGTGCCCTTCACGTCGTAACACAGCAATGGTTACACACAGCTGCTTGGCGGCAGAATATCTGATACTGCGGTGGTACCTACCTTTTTTTTTTTTTTTTTTTTATACAACCAGGGTGGCAAGCAAGCGTGCGGCCCGCCTGATGGTAAGCAGTCACCGCAGCCTATAGACGCTAGCAATACTAGAAGAATCACTAGCGCGTTGCCGACCCTTAAGACATTAGATATTAAGTCTTTGTGTCCAGTAATTTCACCAGCTACAGTGCCCTTCACGCCGGAACACAGCAATGCTTACACACAGCTGCTTGGCGGCAGAATATCTGACACTGCGGACCTACCTGGACCTATCTACCTGGACGGTTCCTTGCACAAGGAACCTACCACCCAGTAAATAATACGGCTACAATGCTCTGGCGGCGGGCTCAAATGCAAGGCACTGAGGAGCTTCTGGTACAGATCCCACCGGAGAGCCAGGGTGTCCTCTCCCATGTGCCAATGCGGCAGCTGCGGGGGATTTTAGTGGGTAAGAATCCCACTTTCCCGGGTTAAGCCCCACAGCTTCCGGGGAGATTTTGAAGCGGTTTCCTCTGGGATAGCAAAAAAAAGGTAGGTACCTCATCGTGAAGTTACCAGGAGGAGCGTGTACTATATAGTAGGTTTCTCCCTCAGTAATAGTGTTCTGTGTTCTCCAGCCACCAGTGACAAGCTCAGTAGCCTGATTCTCGTAATCAAAACAATAACGTTAACGTAGCGACTCAGTCGTTTAAACACTTTTCGTATTCACGACCGTCGATTTTACTTCAACGGCAACGATGTAAAAGTCGTTCGATTAAACTATCGTTGGAGCGTATTCTGGTATAATAATCGTCGTTCAATCGTTTTATAACGTTGACTAAATGGTATTCTCGTATGAAAATGACGTCACTACCGATCGGATGCCAACGAGTAAGCGTCAAATTTCGCGATTCAAGAGTCGTTGAACAAACGTTGGTTATATGAGACGATTTTTGCTTTTCTTATTCTTGTGGTGCGAGTCAAAGTAATAAAATAACTTTTAAATGAGCCACGGACTTACGTATTTACTATCAAATTCGTCTGCACAGCAAGAAAAATAAAAAGAAAGCTGATAAGGCGAAATATGTAAAATATAAATAAATACGTAAAATTTGGGATATGGAACGCGACTAGGCATGATAGAGCTCATGTTAGAGATATATTGATTGTAGCACTAAACTGGAACATGAGAGCTAGGAGTGAGTGAGTGAGACGAAAATAGGATCGTATGCTGTGAGTGAAGAGAGTAATTGGAAGATAGTGTGAGCGAGATGGTTTTAAGGTAAATATAATTAGAGTAAGAGAGATAGAATAAACTAATAAATAGAGAAAAACACGTATTTTAATTAATAAACAATTAGTATGTTTGTGGAGGGAACGGAAACGAATTAATCTCGAGTTTCCCAAAGCCTAAGCTCTTAGCTTATCTCACAAAACTCCTACCAAGACCAAAAATTGATTAGGACGCCATCTATCAGGGAATAGCAAAACATACAGAACAATGAATCGTTGACTAATCGTTTAGTTTCGATCCAATTGAGTTGAAGTCCTATCGAACGACGTATATGGTATACGAGAATACCGATTTTGGATAGGACTTCGATCGAACGACAACAAAACGTCAACGATATCTGGACTATTTGTTATTACGAGAATCGGGCTACAGAAAGAACGCTCTAGATTCCGGTGCACGCGGTGCGGTGCGGCGCAGGAGATAATTTGACCAGTCTTTCCTACACAGCGACTTTAATAGACACGGGGGAAGAGTGCTAAATGGTAAATGGTTCAAATTATCAATGTGTACAAAACTATTTATAAAAAAAACCAGCTTCAAATAAAATAACAAAAATATATTGAAGTCGGTGCTAGCACATCATGTTAACTAATACTAGCACCAGCTGGCCTTTTTTTTAAATAGTTTAGTTAAAACTTTTTAGTGACTTATTTTACTATAAAATAGGCATCAGCATAGCACTATCACGCAACTCGAACGTATAGGTACGTTACAGTACCTAACTTACTGAAAACATAAAAAGTCTACCTATATCTCTTAAAAGTCCCTAAGTTGAAAAATATTCTAACTTGATTCTAACTCTAGCAAACAGAATATTCGAAATCGGATATGTAGTTTCTGAGAAATCCGCGGACAAACCTACATACTTAAGGTAAAACCCCCAATCATCGACACTTTAAGGATGGCAAGTGAACATTTTTTTAAATATCTAGTTTATTTATGATATTATACGATACTTTCATGCACTACATATAAGTTTAGGGTTCATTCTATATTATCTTAATGTAAAAACGAGTGTAATACCAATAAGTAGATCAATAAATCAAATTAGATTTAGGCTCTTTTTGGCCTAGTTATCGACAAGGAAATTCTATATATCGACACCCAGTAATCGACATGATCCAATAATCGTGATCTAGTAATCGACATGTTCTATTTATCGTCACCCAAATATCGACCGAATCTTAACACCATGCCCAAAAAAGTCTTATTAAGTACATTAATTATTTTAATTATAATAAACAAACAGGGACATGTACATGTGTGTGGCATGCTTAAACTCATCTAAAGTTAAGTAGGTAATGACTTTTTAATGCTATTATAACAATATTTTTTTATTAAAAAATCGTAAATGATCTTATCCCGTTACGTACTTCCACTATTCTTTGTCACGTATGAATCATTTTAACTAATCAAATATTTAACATAAATTGTAGAACTGTTTTTAATTAATTGGTATTCATCATCATCATCACCAGCCGGAAGACGTCCACCGCTGACTATAGGCCCCACCCTTCGAACGCCACAATGAACGACCGTGTCTTCCGGTTCGTGGTCGCTACTTGAGAACCTTTTTTCCCCATTGGTTGTCGGTTCTTCGAGAGATGTTGCCTACCCATTGCCACTTCAACTAGCAGATTCTGACAGCTATGTCGGTGACCTTGGTTCTTTGTTGAACGTCCTCATTACGGATTCTGTCACGCAAAGAAACTCTGAGCATAGCTCTCTCTATAGCTCGTTGTGTGACTGAGCTTCTCTAAAAGGCCAGCTGTTAAGGACCACGTCTCATTATCATATTGTCATCACTGGCAACATACATTAGTGAATGAACTTTGCCTTCAGGCACTGCGGAATTTCAGATGAGAAGATGTCACCAAGTTTCCCAAACGCCAAGTTGGATGCTTCGAGCGACCTCTTTGTCGAAATTGGACCCACTAAATGTATCCAAAGTAGACATAGTGATCAACAACTTCGTGTGTATCGTTGCCAACGACTATCGGTATGAATGCAACATGGACATTAGACATATTCTTCGTCCTGTCCATGTTCATTTTAAAGACCCACCGGTTGGGTTAACGCTACTGAGGTCGCTTATCATCGTATTGAGGTCCTTCAGCGGTTCTGCCGTAATTACTATATTATCGGCAAAGCGAAGGCGAGTGATGTATTCGCCATTGACGTTGATACCGAATCCGTACCAGTCCAAGAGCTTGATAACGTCCTCCAATGCGTTCGTGAACAGTTTCGAGGAAATAACGTCTCCCTGTCTCACAACTCTCTTCAATCGGGTTGATTTTGTACTCTCGTCCTGTAGTCGGATCGGTATGGTGGTCGTTGCAACAGTTCGATACCTATAGTGAATATGGCATCGCTGGAGGGACAGCAATACTGCCCAGGTCTCGATTAAATCGAAGGTTTTTCGTAGCCCACAAACGCTAGACATAATGACCGATTATACTCCATAGTCTTCTGCATCATCTGACGGAGCGTATGAATGTGGTATATCGTGCTAAAGCTTTTTCGGAACCCGGCTTGTTCGGTAGGCTGGAAATCATTACTCCTGCGTTCGAGACTATTGCTATTCCTTCGTTTCGAAAACAGCTTCTACATATGGCTCAGAAGTGAGATATTATGTCTATAATTTTTCGATAAGGTGTTATCACCTTTTTGAAGAGAAGCACTACCGCACTCCTGTGCCATGCTTCTGGCGTAGTACCTTCGGAACGGACGAGACCTGAAGACGGAATTGAATAACTTCTGGAGGACTAAAAGTACCTACCGGTTTTCCATCCGCTCTCAGAATTTCTGTTGTGATTCCGTCTTCACCCGGCACTTTTTTGTTTTAAGCTGTTTGAGAGCCATTCCAATCTAGTACAGGCTGATGTATGGGATCAGAGTAGTGCCGGGTTAGTTTAACTCTGGTGTCCGTGTACATTTTAAACACATTTCATTTGGTCAAACTATTTTTGAAAACATAAGGACCTGATTGGTCTGGATTGATCTAAGTGCATTTTTTTCACGTGCTGGTTATAACCAGCATAGTTTATAAGCTATGACGGTCTCTTCCGGCCCCGTAAATATCATGACAGCAGCCATATTTTCTCAGTGACCGCAGTTGAGAGCCGAACTTCACGAATTTTATCATGGAGATGCGGCCTCGATCAAACTTTGCGTACCAACGCATTACGGTGCTCAAATGACGTGCTTTCCACCCAATAGCATTTTGAAGTCGATCAGACTGACTGCTTCTATCGCCTGTGCCATTTGAAAAGGCGTGTATCTTTTTAGGCGCCATTTTTGCAAAATAACACATGACAAAATAACAAAAGGAACACATGGAATATCCAATCATCGACACAACTGTTGATCACTGGATGCAGTTTGATGTTTTAAATTAAAGAACTATATTTTAAGAGTGCTGAAGAAACATAGCCAAGTAATAAAATAAAGTGCAAAAAATAATAAACAAAAATCTTTCGACATGTGTCGAAATTTGGAACAAGCGATGAAAAAAACTCCAATTACCGACAGGCGTATTTTCTTATTTTATTATAACCACACCCTTGTCAAACAATTATTAAAACCTAGTCAATTTATGTCTTAATTTTATAAATAAATAACATTTTCGATACAACAAAACAATTAAAAGTTATGAGCAATAAATCTTACTCACCTCCTTAACGCTTTTGCTAGTAAAACTAGACTTACGATGGAGGATCACTTGCGGTCGAAACTTATACCAAGCCATTTTCTTAAAAATGGCCGAATGTGTGAAATGTCATTTGCAATGAAAACTAGATAATCCGCGTTTATTGTTTATTCTTGAAATCCATTCAGAAAGGAGAAACTGCTCTTATTTTTTAAACTTTTTAAATGTCGGACAATGGTGCGTTGTCGGACACTGGGTGTTTTACCTTACATACATACACTCGTAAAATTTGGTAAAAGGTTGTTTAGAAGCCCACATAGACTAACCTAAATGAATATTACCAAAGAGTATGTAATACTACCGAATATTACGCATTTTTATTAATATTACATACTTACATACGCGTCGAATAGAACCTTCTTTTTGAAGCCGGTTAAAAATAAATAACTACGAATCTGTTTCTCGATTTCTGCCGGTCCTTGTTTATGTAGCAACCTGTAGATGGCGTTCATACTAATATTGGGTATTGATGTATTAATTTATTGAACGCTTGATACAAAATTTCCAGAACGTATACGGTCTGTTCATTCATTTATTTACAGTTCAGTTTATATTATTATTTTAATGTATGTATTTTATTTTGTAATGTAACTTTTATCTAAGCTTTTTCTATGAACGCTCTCAATTTTTTCAGTTGGCTACACGGAAACAGCTATTCATGTTGGTAGTACTGTCTAATTTAGGGTGCCCTGTTAAAAAAATTACCACATTACACTGCGAAGCTCTCTAGGCAAATTAGGTACGTAGTCGTTACAATTCAATATTTTGTTGTATTTCGTGTAGTTTCATTGATATAAATGCTATGATTTTTTTTTTCCTTTATTAATCATAGAATCAACAGCACATTGTATTATTTAAAATGTATATAGATATCCTACCATATTGCCAGTAACAGATTCTTACTATTTAGTACCAGTAGTTATAATTGCGCTTGAAGAGCTCGACTCTCATACAGAAATTTCAAATAATTGAATGAAATTACTTAATAACTAACAGAAAAATTTAGTTTTAAGGTACGCATCTGAAAACTTGTAAGCATTGTTTGTGTGTGTGTGTGCCGTATGTGTAAGACTAGGAGTGTGTACGTGTGTGCAGTAACATAGTTAACAATGATGTTGTATGGACAAATTGTAGTGGTGACATTTTCATTGATTAATTGCGAGTAAAGGTTAGTGCGACTTGTTTTTTAAAAGATGCCTTACTAAGATGGAAGATATCAATTACCGAAAAATCTTTATTGTAGCTACTTAAAGTACGATTCGTTATTGAGTTTTGAGCATAATTTGTGCGGCAAAACGGTACGTGAAACAACGATGTGTGTCTAGTACGCTTCAAAGGTGCTTTAAGCCTAAGAAAATCCATTGTAAGTTCAAGACAATTAATTCTATCGTGGCAGATGTCGTGTAGAAACAACATCTGCAGTAAAGTCCGTCTGTCTTTTAATTGTAATAGATTATGATATTTACACGATTCAAAGTAAGTCTTGTGATTGTTATTAGTTCTATAATTTAATACTTTAACAAATTTCATTTGAATTTTCTCTATGTTCTGTATGTATATCATATAGTTCGGGCTCCACACATTACAGCAATATTCCAAAACACTTCGGACATAAGCAAAATATAATACTTTAATGCACTCTGGATCTGTAAATGGGCGACTCACACGGAGTACGAAACCTAGGTTTTTATAAGCTTTCCTACATACTGCATCTACTTGTTCAGACATTAACATTTTTGAGTCAAAGGACACGCCAAGATCTGTTACACTTTGTTTGACATCCAGAGGTACATTGTTTAATGCATACTGAAAATTAACTTTGTTTTTATTACGAGTGAAACTAATTTGGAGGCATTTTGAGATGTTGACACCGATACGATTCTCCTCAAAATAGCTGCAAAGTCGATTTAAGTCATTTTGGAGTTCATGTGCGTCAGCCGCTGTTTTGATTTGTATCATCTTAGTATCATCGGCATACATCAGGAAGTTGGCGAACTGGAAGCAGTCACCTATATCATACAGATATGAAGCGTACAGCAATGGGCCTAATATAGAGCCCTGTGGTACACCAGAGGGAACATCAACGAGATCCGATCGACTTCCAGCCATAACTACAGCCTGAGCACGATTACGCAGATAAGACTCTACCCAACGCAAAAGATTTCCTCGAATTCCGAGCTCGCCGAGCCGAGATGATAATAATTATGTTTCCAAAAAACTTTTTAGAAAGAACTTGATAAAAATAACTTCAGTCAAGCGTAGCAGCCATGTAATATTCCCATAAAATAGTTTATGTGGGCTAGACCAAACAAAAAATTTTAGGAGTATACCTACGTTGTATTTTAAATAATATAGTAGGTATGTAAGTTTGTCTACCCGGAAACTCTAGAATATCTTAATTAATTTTGTTTCAGTATCTCAAGTTAGGGAATGGTGCAAGTTTCATTAAAATCAGTTCAGTAGACTAAAAAGGTAAGGACTGTTTTTGTTTTAATTATTTGTGTGATTTACTTTTATATATACTTAGATAGTTTTAAATCATTATCTACTCGGAGAGTTAAATTATGATGTTAGGTGTATTTTATTGTTTGTCATTTTTTAACTTTACTAATACCGGTAGAAGTAGGTCAGGGACCAGGGATATTATGCCAGCATTTCACATTTTCTACGAATAATGATTTTTTTTTCTTGCACAGCTCGTAAATAAAGATTTCCTTGGGAAGTTTTTGATATCAACTATTTTTTATGGAAGTATTTAGTACTGAACATAAGTTATCTATACTTACATACATACCTTTACATTTACAATATTGTGTTTCGATGTATCACACACGAAGCTAAAGGGTAATTGTTATTCATTTTCTGGCAACACTTTAAAAAAGAAAGTGAAGTGAAAGAAATGAATTTACGAGAATAGGTCGCAAGTCGCATAGATTTTTGGTTGATTTCCTTTTCACTTTTCTTTCATATTCTCCATAACATCTAATAAACTAAAGTTAATTTGTGTTTTCCGTAGTATTTTGATTCAGCGGACTCGGCGCCGATTCACCTAAAACAGGATAAGTACAAAAGTGAACAGCATCTTATTGATTTTCTTCCCTTGCATATGCTTTCAACCAACGCGAAGTGGTGTTGTTATATCTAACGGAGAACGTGGATCTATGTTATAATTATCAACGTTTATTCGTTTTCTTTTAGTCACGTTTATTGTGACTTATCACCTCATTCGGGTGTAAAATATAAAATACGACAAAATGATGGCAAATGCGCTCGACAGCGTAAACGCGAACCAGCCCACGCAAAATGGTAGCAAGCTCCAGCCTTGCAATAATGAGTCCAAGACAAACCTAATCATAAATTATTTGCCTCAAACCATGACGCAGGAGGAAATTAGATCGCTATTTTCTAGTGTCGGCGAAGTAGAAAGTTGCAAGCTAATTAGAGACAAAGTGACAGTGTTCCCTGATCATATTCTGAACGGGCAGAGTTTGGGGTACGCGTTCGTGAACTACCACAAGGCTGAAGACGCGGAGAAGGCCGTCAACACGCTCAACGGCCTGAGGCTGCAGAACAAAATTATAAAGGTATCGTACGCTCGGCCGAGTTCGGACGCGATCAAAGGCGCCAATCTCTACGTGTCTGGCCTGCCCAAGAACATGACACAGCAGGAATTGGAGAAGCTCTTCAGTCCGTTCGGATCCATAATCAGCTCGCGCATACTGCATGAGAACATGAATGTGGGTCACTTACTTCAGGTGAGTGCTGATGAGGCTAACCTTCAGGGACCGTCAAGGGGCGTGGCATTCATCCGCTATGATCAACGACATGAGGCTGAGAATGCGATACGTGAGCTTAATGGCACTATACCTCCAGGAGGCACAGGTCCGATTACCGTTAAGTGTGCGAACAACCCCAGTAATCAGAACAAGGCTTTGGCTCCATTGGCGGCGTATCTTGCGCCTGCAGCGGCTCGTCGCTTCGTAGGACCCGCAGGAAAGGCTCTGTTGGCTATCAACAAGGGTCTCCAAAGATTTTCTCCTTTAGCCGACCCCCTCATTCAAGGGAATGCTATCGGCGGTTCAGGTTGGTGCATCTTTGTCTATAATATTGGGGCTGACACGGAAGAGAGCATTCTTTGGCAGCTCTTTGGGCCATTTGGTGCCGTCCAGAGTGTTAAAATAATTAGAGATCCCACAACCAATAAATGCAAAGGGTATGGCTTTGTTACCATGACTAATTACGATGAGGCCGTGGTCGCTATTCAGTCCCTGAATGGGTACTCATTGAACGGCCAGGTACTTCAGGTCAGCTTCAAGACGAACAAGAGTAAATCTTAAACAATTCAAAATCTAGTCAATAAATTGTAGCTAATGCAAAAATGTTGATCATTACTCTGTCATGGTTTGACATCAGAATATGACAAATAGAACTGAACAATTGACAAAAGTTGATTCAAATCATGACATGATATCAGGTTGAACCGGTGTTCATATGTTATAAGTACAATCCCAGATCATACATCACATAATGCTTAGAAAAAAAAATGTTCTAAAGGACTTTTCAAACTCAATTTTATGAAATTGACCTAATTTTAATTTTATATCCTGCCTAGTGAAATATACCTAAATGATGACATAAGCTAGTGAAGTTAGTATCAAGTTGTCTTGTAATTAACATTCTTGAAGCTTTCTAAAATATGTACTCATTTCAGTTACTGTCAATAGACAAACTGAATTACCAATCAGATGAAGTCATGAGGCTACTCATACTTTACAATTTGAATATAATGATATACATCAATGTAGATGTAATAAAACCAACCGCACACTTATTGCTAACTTATAAATGTAATATTTAACTGTATGTCCATTGAAAATAATTAGTCTTTTATGACAATTATTATATCCTTAGATTTCTGATATGAAAGTAGGATAATGATGCCAACAAGATTCTATTATAACAGTAATTCTGGCAATAATTATATGGTTAACGATTGACAGTGCAATATTAAACTTTTACTATAAGTAAAATGTAAAAAAAAAAAAAAATATATTATGTATAATGATAACCCAGTGCAATTGTACCCAACAAATATTGTTTCTTTTTATGTTTTGAAAAAAATAAATAGATACATTAATGAAAAAATAGTTTAAAACCAATAATTTCTTTGTATACTACCAAAGATGTCAGAAATGTATTGACTGATTTATAAAACTTTGTTTATAATTGAAGATGACTAAAACTACTTCCATACATGTTGATAACATAAGAATGGCCCCATTATTATAATAATAATGTCAAATAATTGTAATAATATATAATTCTGGAGCTTGTATTGTGCACAAAATCATAAGTAAGGTTGATACATTTTATATAAATATAACTTAGAATCATTATACTATTATGCTTTGATTTCATTGTCATTAAATATCCCAATCACTTAATATTGACCTAAAATTTCTTAAAATCAAAATTATGGAGTATATGGACCATGACATAAATATAATTAAATTTTCTATTGATCAACATTTTATTGTGACTTTAATACCTTTCATATGTATCACATTGGGCACATATTTATAATAATTGTATATTAGGTGAAAGTCAAACTTCTAACATGATTATGAATGATTGGAATTTCTGTGTGAGTTTTATGATAAATAACATAAACTGTTCTATACGCTTGCACAAATTCCATGACATTTGACTTTCACGGAATGATATTGTCTCTCTAATTAATTTGATTGTATAATCATCACTATTTATTATTAAATTTAAGTACCTAACTTAACATTGATTGTAAACATAATTTATTGTCATAATCGTAATAGAAATTATAGATTTCATTTTGATGTTTATATTTAATATATTAAATGTAGTGTAAGTTCAAAATTAGTTGAGTAAAGAAATGTTACTCAGTAATAATACCTTGTGTAATGATTTGTATTGTTCCAGATATTCATAGTACTTTCTGTAATAGTTAAATTATTCATAGATAAATGCATATCATTAAAACATGACGCCAGACAATCGATATGACAGACGGGCTCTGTATAATGCATTTTGATTAAGTATTTCTCTTTAATTTCTATTATAAGGATAAATGTTTCAATAAGTATAATTATTTATTTTAAAGTACTTAAAATACGCGAAACTAGTCACTTATAATTTTGCGCAACATTAAAAATCTTTAAGTAAGTACCTATTTAAATTTAAACTGTGTTCTCTAATTTAAAAATGTAGTGTAGGATTTTTTGGTTTATAACATTATGTCGGTGTGGTGTTTGGTTTACTGTAAGTAATATACCCGTGGAAAGCACATAAAACATGGAAATACTAAATGGTGTGTATCTAAACTAGTCAAAGGTAGATTTACCTCTGCATATTATATGAGAATAGATGCTATGATTTTTGCGCGATAGTACCAAACGGTGGCGGTGTAACATCTACTAGGTAAATTGGCGAAGTTCCCGTTTCTAATTGTTTTTATATAGAGTCGAATCCACCACTCCTGATTCGATTGAGCAACTAATATTCTTGGTTTTATAAAGTTTTCATCCTTTAGGCCAACTAACTATAAAGCCATTCCGCACGTGTACATTCGTGCTCAAAAATCTTAGCGATACCGTATCCATTACACATTCATTACTAATGATAGTCTATGTTGTGTCGTCCCTTGAATTTAAAAAAAAAACAAATACGCTTGCTTTTCCACCGAAAATAATCCCAGTACACACCTGTCCATTTGTTTGTTTTGTTCAGCTTTAGTATATTTTGTGTTCTAAGTTGTGGTATTTTATTTATTTAGAATAGTTTCTCTATTTATAATTAAAAAAAAAACTAACATTTTTTTATCTATTTAGTGTTTATTTATCCAACATTTAACGATTTGATTTAGATTTTTTTGGTTTGTATTTTTTTTTGGGCAGGTTCGGGTATGGTAGGGTTTGGCCTAGGATGTAGCTAGAATTAAGACAGAGTACAAATCGCCGATAATGTATGAAAAATGTTTGGCTTACATTTTAATTTTGAAATATGTCAACGAATGTAATCTGATGTAGGGGATATTGATAGAAATAAAATATTGACCTTAGCAATAATACAATTATAAATAATGTTTCATTTAGTCCTGACCACTAGTGAATCCTCCCGTTATGAAAGATCTACCTACGTGCTAAGTCATAAATCCTAGAAGGATTTAAAAATACGACCTACGTTTTGTATAACAAATCGTATTACCCGATGCGCCACGGTTATAAGTGCCTTATCGATCGATGCATTTACCAAACTGCTATGCAATTCATTAAAGCAACCAATCGTGACTACGCTCGACAGCAAGCTCGATGTCGAATTAGTCTTCATTTCGACGTCGAGCATAAATCCGCATTCTCTATCACATTTCGGCTCGACGACGAACTGGAGGCCGTGCCGTTCGCTGCCGTTATCTAAGGCGAGTTAAGGACTGCTCAAAGTTTTTTTCGGTAAAAATCGGTTTTTATTTTAAACACGATTCTAATGGAAATGCCATCAATAATAAAATTTCTGGATGCAAAAGATGGTTCAATGAACATCATACTTTCAGTTTTAGGCACAGGAATGCACTATACATTGTTTTTTCTTGATATGTATTTGTGTTTGGCAGTATGTGGTCGATACCTTTGCTTGATTTTAATTCAAAAAATCACGCAGGACATTTTGACTGTCATTGTCAATGTCATGTCGCGTTCCAAGTGTCTATCTAGTCTAGGTACAGGGTCTCCAGATTGGGGGTTTTTTCCCATTTTGGGGAAAAATAAAAACTTCGGGGAACTTTTGGCGAAACGAAAACTATGGGGAAAATTTTGGGGAACACATTTTTGCTTGGCGAAAGCTTGTGGAGAAACAAAAGTCTTAATTCAGAAAGTTTATATCATTTTAAATCGTTTCATCAAACATATTTCAGAATCACACGTTAAACAATAAAATACTCATGGCTAATGGTCAGAATGGCGGGGGAAGGTGTGTTTTTTGATGGATAGAGATCTTATTTTAATAATCTCCGCTATAGTTTCATCTCATACTAGTAGTATACTAGTTACTAGTAGTATACATATAGTAGGGACAAGAGGAACCAAAATTCACATATCTATGTGAATTTTGGTTCCTCTTGTCCCTCTGGAACAGTTTAATAATTCTTTTCCAAAGAGTAGCCTCTAACGTACAAGTTCCCATCTATCTCTATATGACAAAAATTCAGCCAAATACGTGAAAGCGTAACAAATAAACTAAGAAACTAACTCGTTTTTAGTTTTATAAAATTATTAGGTATAGCTAAGGAAGGATTAGATACGAAATTAATTTGGGGAAAATTGTATAAAAATGTGTCTTTTTGGGGAAAAATAAAACCTGATTTGGGGAAATTTCACATGCAGGACCTGGATACCCTGTCTAGGTAACTGTTGTATATCGATGTGTTTACATTTAATTTTTTGGGAAAACGGATATGGTATAGTCAATCGATAAAATTAGCAATAAGTTGACTTTTTTCTTAAAATGTGAAGGGAACAACGAGTTGAAACGTTAGAAAAGCATAAGGTTCTCGCGACTGGACTTGCTCGTACTCCTCATACCACACACCGTACTCAAGGAAAAATGAATCCTGAATACTACTATGATTGCATCAAAACCTTAGTCACAGACTAAAAGTTAACAACGATGAGCTAAGGTCAGCTGTGTTTTGATAATTCTTTATCTTTTACTGTAGGTATAATTTACCACTGAACTAAACTAATACAATTTATTTATTTTAGTACAGGGAAGATAAGAAGGATGTCCTTGTCAACTTCATTGAGATATATTCATATATTGATGGCGGTTGCAGTGGAGAAAATCCATTTGAGAGACAGCTGTAAAGGAACACAGGACGGCGACTATTGCATCGTAGTGCCCCAGCTCAGAAATTTATAAATGGCTAGTTTGACTGAAAGCTATTGAAGAATTCAGTGTAGCGATAGAACTGATGCATGCCTAAATTTTGGTGAGCATGGCTCAAAGTTTCGATCACACCAGCCTGGATTTCTTACAACATAGCAGGTTTTGCGGGCTCTGAAAGTCAATATAAGAAATAATCTTAGAATGACATCAACTGTAACATGCTGTGTTTAGGTGCTATCAATATCACAATAAATGTATGAACACAGGTGTAATGATGAAAGAAAATGAATTATTGACTTTTATCTTCTAAAGAAAAACAGGGGTTTACATAGATAGTTCTAATCTAAGTATTTGTCTACTAACTGTGTAATATTTTTAATAAATGTTTTATTGTAAATAATAATTGTTTGTTTGTTAATACTAATATAAGTAGTTTTTTGTAGTTAGGTGTAATCTGTGGAATTAATGAATTCTACAATCCTAAACTTTGCCCTCCATAGGTAAGATTTTTTCCTGCGGTTTCACCTGTTATATATTTTTTTTAATATTATTTTTGTAAACAAACAAATTTTACCAGTTTATGTAACTATTGTTTGTTTGTTTCCAAATAAGGTATGAAGTTCTTTTTTTAAATATTTTATTTGTTAAAAAAACAATACATAATTAATATTAAATATTTTATTAAATTAATTCTTTCTTATATTTATGTAAATACTACACATTACAATGAAACCGGCTATCACCCACTCTCCTGTATTTTGTAGAAACTTCGTGAATTCCTTTTTACAATATTAGCCTTGCATTTACAACATGAATAACTTGTGTGAGAGGACTGCGATATATAGGTAGTAATCCACATTTGTGGCCACTAGCATCTTGTAAGTTCCTCGTTCCATTAGCCTGAGATGATACTTATATAGAATCTGAAAACAGTAATTATTTTAATAACATAAATCAACTCAAACAAGTTATTTAGGTACTTTTGCATTTAATAAGTAAGTATTCACTGGCATTGTATTGTTTATTTATATTAGATAGGTTATGCACAATATTTTGAATAACATATCTAATACAAATAAACAATTGGGTCAGCTAGTTGAAGACACCGAGGTTTAACCCACGGCACGTCCCAGGGAAACGAAACAACAGGGAAACGGAACAAAGAAATAGATAGGTACACAGTACAGCAGGTATATATAGGAGTTAGAAAAATATAAATTAGTTACGAGACAAGTTAGTTACTTATATGAAAACGAATTGAGAGATTCAAATAGATACCCTTTTTCTTCTTTCCTTAAATTTATTAGTTAATGCACTAGTCATCTTCTATGTCGAGGTAGATAATTATGTTTTCTAAGTTTTCTGTATGTTTTACTTTGGTGTGCAAATAAAGAGTATTCTATTCTATGTTGAAATATTAGTAAATCTTCAAAAAGCCTTTAATTGAATTATGTAATTCACGAACTTGACGACGCTTAAGGAAATCATCAGATTTTTTGGCTCTTAGTAAATCTACGATGCACAACACACGTACAGCTACTTTAACACTATTCTAAACACAAAAACAATAAATATCCACGTATAATAATACAATTCAAAAACTTTTAAAGCAGCGGTGGCAATTCGTTCACAAATTCGCCTACAAAAAGCTGCAAAATACAAGCTTTCTATTTTGACAAGTTATGTCGAGGCTATGGGCGAAGTCGAGGGCAAGACGATTGACAAATTTTGCTTAACGAATACGATTTTCACCTACGAACAATCAAATTATTCGACCGCAAGTAGTTCCACCAAAACGCCGTTAATTCTCGTGGCGCTAGTGCTGCGCAAGCAAAGTTAGTGAATGCGAAAACGCAATTCGCCGGTGCCGCGGCGTCGAACTCGAGGTTATTTTGCTTAGCGCATAACACTACTGGATCAAAAACATTTTTTCTCTGAAGTAATGAACAGAAGTTCCAGCCTGTCTGTACAATGTTTGCTAACGTAACCAATAAACCTAATAATAAGTATACCTAACCAATAAATGAAGCATGTGTGCAATACTTAGCAGTGAGTAATTATAATGTTAATTACAATTAGATTATGTTACAGCTGTTGTCCAATATATTCCGGCATACAGTAAAAATTAATAATTACGTGGACCATTTGAATATGACGTGTTTAGATAACAACGTGCACATTAATTAGGACAAGGGGTGAATGCCACCCTATTCGACTGTTCGGGGGCAATGAACTGTAGTTACGTTACGTGCATGGGCTGCGATTTCTCGCGAGCGCCTGCTAGATTTATTGAAGCAATCATTATTTACACCGTTTAATTTGCGTTAGTAAAATTTCTAGGAGTTCTCGGGTATAGTTTTAAAATAAAATCTTTTTAAAAAAAATTGAACCGACTTCAATATCACTGAAAAGTATAAAATAATTTAAATATTATTGAAGTTGGTGTTAGCGTACCTGCTGTGTATATTTGGCACCAACTTCAATAATATTTAAATTATTTTATACTTTTCAGTGATATTGAATTCGGTTCAATTTTTTTTTTAAAAGATTTTATTTTAAACATTTTAGTGATATTTTCATATACACACATCAAAAGTGTCTAGGGATCAACATATATTTTTGCAATAACTTTTCTCCTGATTGATATTAATTAAAATTTTCTGTAAGGATTCATCAAATAAAGTGTTTTCGTTTGTCACAGTAACGATAAACCAAGTCACCTTTGCATTAATAAAGAAATTTGCCATTTTCCTAATAAAGGGATTTTTGACATTTGAACCACTAACACAAAAGTTCGAAAAAAAGACTGAAATAACAGTTTTCTTTAAAATTTTATTGGGTAACTTAAACAATTAATAATCCGTGTTTCTACCGCGAACACTAACAACACAAGAACATCGGTTTGGCATACTCAAAATGAGTTCATCCAAATCACGCTGTGGAATGGCCGCCCATGTTCGTTGCAACAACAAAAAAAGGTCTTCTTGCGACTGGATACCCTCCATATTCGGCAGAGCTCTTCTCTGTAGCATATCCCATGCATGCTCAATCGGGTTCAAGTCTGGCGACTGAGCAGGCCAGGGCAGGACTTTGATGTTAGCTGCGGCGAGAGTCTGTCTTACAACTCTTGCGGTGTGCGGTCGTGCATTATCATGCATTAACTGAAATAAGGGACCGATTTGCACTTGTAGAGGAACGATGACGTCTGATACAATCGTCTCAGCATAAATTTGAGCGTTGAGGTTGCCTCTGATCCAAATCAACTCAGTTCTTCCGCCGATCCAAATACCCGCCCATACCATGATGGTTCCACCACTATAAGGATGGACTTCCTGGCAGGATTTTAATCGCTGTTGGCGTCCAGGGGTTCTCCAGTGTCGTATACGTCTTGTATCCGGTCTCATACCAAAACGAGACTCATCAGAAAAGCACACGAAACGCCATTGTTCTTCTGCCCAATTTCTGTGTTCAAGAGCCCATTGATATCGAATCCTACGATTGTGCATTGCTATAGGTGGTACCCGTAGCGGTCTTCGGGAATTAAGGTTCACTTCATGCAAGCAGTTTCTGACTGTTTGGTCGCTAATTAAGTTCCCTGAAGAGTGATGAAGCCTCACGGCTAACATCATGGCAGTTATTGTTGGAGCTCTTCGAGTTAAGATTTGAATATATCGGTCTTGTCTCCGTGTGGTGCAGCGATACCGTCCTCCATGGCGCTCAGCCACGGTACCAGTGCTTCGGTAACGTGTCCAAAGTCGACTGATAACACTCTGACTTGTATTCAGAGCTAAAGCCACAGTACGTTGCCGGGAACCAGCTTCTATCATTCCCACGGCTCTGAGCATTTCTTCCCTGCTTAAATGACGTCGCCGCTCCATAATAACGTTGGTTTTAATCAGTAGTAGGGAAACAGTAGCACTAATAATGTCTTCAATGCGTTGTATGTTTTTATAGGGAAAATATTGACAGCTGATTTTCATCTTTTACTCGAATTTGATTCACAGTTCCTGATTCAAATTATGAAATGCACCAAAAAGGATCCATATAAATTTATAAAATCATAAATTTATTACAAAGCCACATCTCAATCTCAAGAAATCCGCTTAAAAATGCTTGATCCCTAGACACTTTTGATGTGTGTATAAAGATTGAACCATCGAAAACCGTAAAATTATCTAGGTAGGTTATGATCACATTATCGTCTACATAGTTTTACATAATTCATGTTTCTTCAGAAAAAAATATCCGGTCGTAATGAAATTTGCATGGAAACATCATAGTAGTTTACTCTCTCGAATAAAAAAAGAATCATCGAAATCGGTTCATAATTGTCAGAGCAATATAATGGAGAACATCAGTTTTATGGTTTTTACCAGATAAATTCCTCCACATCGTTCATGGTCCTCCAGGAAGTTCTTATCCGGTTGTAATAAAATTCATACAGATTCAATACAGTGGTATCTTCTTTCGAATAAAAAAAGAATCATTGAAATTGGTAAATATTTGCCTGAGTTATGACCATTTTTATCCGACCGAACGAGTCCGAGCGACTAAAACGTCATCTATATAGGCTTTCTTGCAGCTCTCAGTGCGCAGTCACCATTCTTGTTTTTCAGGAACTACTTATTACTAAGCGATAATTTTTTTATGGGACCCAATTAACGGATTAAAGAATGGATGGAAGAAAGATTTTTTCAAATCGGTTCATAATTGCCAGAGTAATGCGCGAACATACATAGAAAAATAAAATATATATATATACAGACGAATTGAGAACCTCCTCCTTTTTTGAAGTCGGTTAAAAATACAAGCTATGGCACCCTAATAAACAATCTGTTTTGTTGTGTGAAAATGAAGCCCTCTCGTAATGATATAGGTACTATACATATGTTGCATATATGGATACCCCATTTGCTTTCAGTTTCACATTCATTTGATACCCATATTGATGTTTATGGAAGATAAAATATTTAAAAAAAAAATTGAACCGTCTTCAATAACACTAAAAAGTATAAAATAATTTAAATATTAAAGAAGTTGGTGTTAGCGTACCTGCTGTGTAGGTATATTTGGCACCAACTTCAATAATATTTAAATTATTTTATACTTTTTAGTGTTATTGAAGACGGTTCAATTTTTTTTTAAATATTTTATTTTATTCTTTTTAGTGATATTTTCATACATAAAGACTTATAATCCTATTCTAAGCATAAAGATTGAACCATCGAAGACGGTAAAATGATCTAGGTAGGTTATGACATCATTATGATTTCACATTATCGTCTACACACTTTTACATAGTTCATGTTTCTTCAGAAACTCAGAAACAATTTATCCGATCGTAATTAAATTTGCATGGAATCATCACAGTAGTTTACTCTCTCGAATAAAAAAAGAATCATCGAAATCGGTTCATATTTGTCAGAGAAATGTAAAGGAGAACATCAGTTTTATGGTTTTTACCAGATAAATTCCTCCATATCATTCATGGTCCTCCAGGAAGTTCTTATCCGGTTGTGATAAAATTCATACAGGTTCATTACAGTGGTTTCTTCTTTCGAATAAAAAAATAATCATTGAAATTGGTAAATATTTGCCAGAGTTATGACCATTTTTGTCCTTTATATAGGCTTTTTTGCAGCTTTCCTGCGCAGTCAACATTCTTGTTTTTTCAGGAACTACTTATTACTAAGCAATAATTTTTTTATGGGACCCAATTAACGGTTTAAAGAATGGATGGAAGTAAGATTTTTTCAAATCGGTTCATAATTGCCAGAGTTATGCGCGAACATACATAGAAAAAAAATATATATATACAGACGAATTGAGAACCTCCTTTTTTGAAGTCGGTTAAAAAAAAATAAAGTGGCAGAGGGCGGACTCCATTTTAATTTTTTTGAGAAATAGTAGCCTCTGCCACTCCCACATCTAGTCTGTAGGCCGTGCCAAAGAAATAGACATACATACTCTCGAAAAACATAACTCCTCCTGCGGCATTCGGGCAAAAAAGTATCGTCCTTTATGATCGTACCTACTCCTAAAAGCATATAACAGTATCGAGTACTTTTCCTAGTATTGAGTACTTCACGTCGCAGTAATGGCAAAAAAATAACGTCGTACGGTCTCGGTCTGTATGAACCTGATGGTCTAGTATGAGTTCTGATAGTTTACGAGGTCGATCAAACTGTCAGTTTTATCCCGTACATTTTAATAGTTTTTGATAGTTAAGTACCGTTAGGGGCGCTGTTGTGAAATGTATGGAGAAAACTGACAGTCTGAACCCGTACTAGTACTCTGAACGCTCGCCTCCAGTCAGTGATTTCTGTTACTGATGATTTATTTGATAAGATACCTGGTAAAAAGTACTCATTGAGTAAAAGCTTAGAGGAGATACCACTGGAGAGAGCATGATGCGCTAACCCCCCTGCCAAATTTTTGTTCATATGTTCAGGTCATTCTTTATTTGTGTGCGTTTTTGAATGTGTTGCGATTTTATTATAGTGTGGGTATGCGTGAAATTGTATCTATGTGTGTTTACTTCGCCTCCCGCACCCCGCAAAAGTGCCACGAAAAATTTGTTCGGGGAATCGACGCGTACTAGCTCCATTACTAATTACTCTGAGAGTAAAAGCATCGAATACAAAGTATCGAGTACTAAAGTATTGGTATCGAAAGAATACCACAAAGTATGAATAATTTTTTCGTGTCCCTAACTGTCATAAATGTCAGACAGACAGATGTCTGGCTGGTCTGTCATTTCATCTGTTTCATCATTTGTTTGTATATTTTGCTATATGTGAGAGAAAGAAAAATAAATTATTTTAAAGCTAAATTAATAATTAATCTATTTAGAATTAAACTGAGTTTAAAAGTATGTTACCACTTTTACCATTCCTATAAAGATTTCCCATTGTCACGTTTATCACTCAATGAAAGTAAGTTACGCGACGTAGTCAGTATCCAAAAAGTGAGCAACATATTACTTTATTACTTGATATAATGGAATCCTTATCAAAGCAAGAGTTGATATCAACAATTACAAAACAAGCAGATCAAATTAAGCGCTATGAAGCCCGACTTAGAGGTAAATATCGAATTAATTAATGCTTACGAAATAGGTAGCAAATGTTAAGCCATATGTTTTTAATTATCATGAACTTCTAGTTGTTTTAGTATATGTTGACCATGGGGTATTACCCTCCCATCTCCTTCCGTTGTGTGTCCGTAAGAGGCGACTAAGGGAAAACAAGAAGACGGGTAGCAGTGTCTGTTGGATTACGTACCATCTATCTATACTGTGATCTCTACGACGCCTACTAAGTGTGAGGATTATGGCAACCCCTCCCTTCTTGAGGAGAAGAAGAAGAAGAAGAAGATATATTTATTTGTGACACATTTCAACACACATATCAAACATTATAAGTATAGGCCTTTGTAGAGCAGTGGATGTCTTTCTGCTGATAATATAATATCTTGGGACAATCCACACACGGTCATCCGATCCCAAACTAGGCAGAGCCTGTACTATGGAAACCAGACAACTGATACTAATACTTATATACTTTTTTTTTTTGTAAATACATACTTAAATAGATAAACAACACCCAGACACTTGGCGGGAATCGAACCCACGACCCATCGGTTAGCAGGCAGGGTATCTGACCACTAGACCAACGGGCCCGTCAATAATGAATGATGAGTAATTCTAGTCAATAAATCAAAATTGTGTAATTATCGATTAAGTGTATGCATAATCTGATATCAAATAACACATGATTAGTGTTGGTCCTGGGACCGTCATTCATCCCTTTTGCCGATAGCACAGCTATACAGATGTATGGCTGTGCTATCGGCAAAAGGGATAAGGGATATCGGCAATAGGGACATTAATGGCAGATGCCATTAATGTTATTTTCCTTTAGTTATTAATAAAAAAGAGTATTGTACAAATATCATTACTCTGATTATGGTCTCCATTGTTTGGTCCATATTTTATCTCTATTGGATAAGTAAATAACAGGAATAGATAAATTTGAAATGTTCTGCCATCCTGTGCACCATCTTGCACTGGTCTTAAGAGTGTTATTAGGATGGGCTCCTCAATCTCCACTGCAGAATGAAGAAAGCGATCTGGAAAAGGTCTGGAAGAGATTTATTTCAGCCATAAGACTGTCTTTGCTCGCATTAGTTATCAGTCTAGTAATGTAACTGATTTTAGTAATATATGCAATGAAGAATTTATCTATCTTTGACGAGCCTGTTGGTCTAGCAGTTAGACACCCTGGCCACTACCCAATGGGTTGTAGGTTCGATTCCCACCACGCATCTGGGTGTTATTTATCTATTTACAAAAGAAATTTATTGAAGTAAGTATTATTATCACACATTCTGATGTAAGCCAGCCGAGGTGCTAAAACAAAAACAGGCACTCCGTTCTAACCGGGTGTCCATAAGAAACCTCTCAATTTTTCACTATCTATACTTAGAGGCATCTCCAGCAGTCTGCACATCTGTAATTTCCATATGTAAATATAAATTTCAGACGTTGTTGCTGCTTACAAGGGCCTTATAAAAGAGAAGGAAGCATTAGAGATCAGCTTGAAAGCTTTGAACAAAACTGAAGCTACCAGTGATGGAGGTAATTTCACTTTATTTATATCTGACTGGCCCAGATTTATACTTTTCAAGTGCTACTTGTCTTTTTCTTTGGCTGTTCTGTAGCTTAAACAGCTTCATGGATTTTAAAGTAGAATGGTTCATTAGCTTTGTATTAGTTTGTATAAGTCACACAGAATATCATAATGTTATGACTCATAAAAACCAAATGGTATTGTCATTCTGGTTAATGTGGGTGTTAATGGTTCAGATACATGTGTATTGTTTACCTACATATAATAAATTCAATTTCAGTCGGTTTTATTTCCCTTTTTGTTTTCATCAGTATTAGCTTGACTGCAATCCCACCTGATGGAAAGCAGTGCTACAGTTGGGGTTGGTAAAGCCTACTAGTTTATTAAAATCCTATCCACTCTAGCTTTAATGTTGTCTTTTACTTACACGAATATTACACATTGAAATTAAACTACTTTTACGGATTATATCGCGGTTTATTTATTGATTTTACTATCCCGACGTTTCGAATGCTTTGCAGCACCCATGGTCACGGACTGAGACGTTGAACGTCCTTATGTCACAATTATGACGGTGTACCCTCAGATCTTCTTACTTTCTTTTCACTTCTTCTTTTTTTTTCTTTTTTCATCTTCTTCCATTTATTTTTTACCTTTTTTTTCTTTTTCACTCTAGCTTTGTTTATTGTTGTTATTTTTATTGTAGCTCTCCCGCGCAGCTCAGCCCTAGTTTTTTTTCTTATATTCTGTGCCACTCTTAATTTTTTTTCCTTTAAAACCATCTGAATATAACAAAAAAAGAATTATTGATTGGTCCAGCCGTTCACGCATGATGCTGTGACTAAGGGAAATAGGGACAATGTAGATGTATAAGTAGTAGAGATACCAAATGTGGGGTCAATTGGACCTTATAGTAATCAACTCTTAGCAAATGATTCCAAATCAAACTCAAACTCAAAAACTATTTTATAAAAAATAAAAACCGACTTCAAAGTAAATTATCTAAAAAGCATAAAATAACCAAAATATATTGAAGTCGGTGCTAGCTAATCATGTTAACTAACACTATCACCAGCTGACACCGACTTCAATATATTTTCGTTATTTTATGCTTTTTAGATAATTTACTTTGAAGTCGGTTTTTATTTTTTATAAAATAGTTTATTTAACACTTTTTAGTGACTTATTTTACCAATATAGGTATCAGCACTATCACGCAACTCGAACGTCTATGTTACAGTAACTTACTGAAAACTTAAAAAGTTCATATTTCTTAAACTACTAAACCGATTTTGATGAAACTTGTACTCTACCCTAAGTTGAACAATACTCTAACTATTGCAAAAAGAATTTTCGAAATCGGACTTGTAGTTTCTGAGAAATCGGTGGACAAACCTACATACATACATACATACACTCATAAAATTTGGTAAATTTGTTTAGAAGCCCACATAGACTAACATATATTAAAATTACGCATTTTTATCAATATTACATACATACGCGTCGAATAGAGAACCTTCTTTTTGAAGCCGGTTAAAAATCTTTATTTCAAATAGGCTTAACGCTAGCACTTTTGAATGGTCATTTTTTAAAAGCTACCACCGGATCACAACGCGGCCTCAACTGAGAAGATCCGGCAAGAAACTCAGCGGGCTTGTCATTTTTTTCACTTTTTTTTAAACATTGTTTTGTTACAAATGTATATAATATATGTTTATAATATACAAACTTTCAGATGAGAATAAAGATGATTCAGTGTCCACCCTCATGCTGTCCCTATCCACCCTCACAGCAGAGAAGTCCCGAATGGAGGAGGCATTCCAAGCAGACAAGAAAGTTACTAGAGATAAGGTAAAAATACTGCTGGTGCCTTATGAGTGGCACTAACCATAATACATTAGAAAGCATCAATTTCTCATCGGAATCCACAAGTGATGTGGCTGATGTTCTGTAGAAACAACTCCTGGCATTATAGAGAAGCTCAGAGTCACACAATGAGTTATGGAGAGAGCTAATTGTAAAAAGGCGAACTTTATTTAAAAAAAAAAGTGAAATTGACAAGCCCGTTGAGTTTCTTGCCGGATCTTCTCAGTTGAGGCGGCATTGTGATCCGGTAGTAGCTTTTAAAAAATTGACCGTTCAAAAGTGCTAGCGTTAAGCCTATTTGAAATAAAAATTTTGAATCATTGAATCTATGTTCAGAGTTTCTTTGCGCGACAGAATCCGTAATGAGGAGATTTGGTGAAGAAAATATGCAAGTTGAAGTGGCAATGGGCAGGCCACATCACTCGGAGAACCAATAACCGTTGGGGAAGAAAGGTTCTCGAGTGGCGACCAAGAACCGGAAGACACAGTGTAGGCAGGCCTCCCACTAGGTGGACAGACGACATTGTGCGCGTCGCAGGTAACAGGTGGATGCGAATAGCCAATAGGCATGATGACTGCAACACAATACCAATAAATCTGTGGTTTTAAATATTAGATCAGATTGCACTGATTCCAAAAATGCATCTCATTTTCATAATAATAGAGAGATTTTCGTGATATTTAAGCAAATAAATTACTCAAATACAGCTAATCGCCATTTTGTAATAAACGCTGATCAGAGTGAATGACGTCAATCCTGTGCAAATAAACAACTGTCAAACTGTCATCTCAACATGTTCTTTCATACAATGATACACTTTAACACCTAGACAGATGTTTATTTACACCGCCCCGGAGTGACGTCACAAAATGGCGCCATGCACCGGCCATCGTTTTGGAAAGAAATTCAAACTCTATTTTAAAAATTGAAAATATTGCTATTAATTGTAAATTTAATACAAAAATATAATTATTTTCGGCAATAGTAGACCCGTAAGTACATTATAGAGTATTTTTTCAAAATTTGTAATTTTTTTTTTTTTTTTTTCATTTATTCATGGTAACAAACGGTCATAATACAAAAAACTGAGGTAACTTAATATTAAATTATAAATTACAGACCTACAGTACCAATTAAGTGTTAATTTTAAGAAATAACAATATTATGGAGTGTTAGCAAGACACGGTTTTTAAAAGAAAATTAATACCTACAATTGTTAGGACAATATAAACAATAATCGTGTATGGTAGGTTCAAGTAATATTGTAAAGCGAGAATACTATTTATTTACTTAAGGCTTGTCTTAGACTTAATTTTAGTTTACTGAGAGAAATATTCAAAATATCTATATCATAAAATTCTTTATTGTATATGTTGGTGGAACGATATAGGAACGAATTACGAGTATATGTTTTGGATAATCGCGGAGGAACAAAAAGTGGCAATGTTCGTGAGGAGCGCATCGGGATGCGAGTACGGACTACAAAAGGTATTCTTCCAAGTAATGTAGTCGAGTCAATCAAGGAATTAATTATTTTATAAAGAAAGACAATATCAAACATTTTCCTTCTATCGCTGAGACTAAGCAAATTATGCCTACGCAACGCATTCTCATAGGTAGAATCTTCGATATTGATACGGTAGTTCAGTGACTTTAAAAACTTTTTTTGAATTCTTTCAATTCTATTTATGTGTATTTGGAAGCATGGACTCCACACAGTACTACAGAAGTCAAGAATGGAACGAACGAATGAAAAATAAAGAATTTTGAGTAATGTTGCATTACGAAATGGCTTACTGACTCTGAGAATAAATCCTAAACTGCGGAACGCGGTAGCAACTATGTGGTCTATGTGATTATTAAAAGTTAATTTTGAATCCATAGTTATACCTAAGTCTTTGATGGTTGAAACTCTTTTAAGAACGCTATCTTGTAGGCTGTAATTGAAGTAGATTGGATTAGTTTTACGAGTATATGACATAATGGAGCATTTATCAATGTTTAAGAATAATTGATTGCATCTACAATAACGATTTAAATTATCTAGATCCTTCTGTAGATTATTACAGTCGTCAGTGGATTGTACTACTGTAAATAACTTAGTGTCATCAGCGTACAGAAGGTGATGACTGTGATTAATTGATTGTCCTATGTCATTAATGTAGATCGAAAATAGAAAAGGCCCTAAATGCGAACCTTGTGGCACACCGGAGGGTACGGGGAGGAATTGTGATGAGTAGCCTTTAACACAAACTGCTTGACTCCTATTGGTAATGTAAGACTGGATCCATCGAAGGAGGCAGCCGTGTACACCAGCCTTCATAAGCTTCTTAATGAGCATATCGTGGTTTATTTTGTCAAATGCTTTTGAGAAGTCAGTGTACACGACGTCCACCTGTAAGTTATTGTCCATAGCTTGTACTAAGAAATCTGTGAATGTTACCATATTACTTTCAACGCTGCGATGTTTGAAAAAGCCGTGTTGTTGCGGAGATACAGTGTTACGGAAGGCTAGCGCAACTTGGGATGTCACTATTTTTTCAAAGATTTTTCCTAAGACGCATAACTTTGAGATCGGCCTGTATTCAGTAATAATATCTCTTCTACTATTTTTGGGAATTGGAGTAACTAATGATTGTTTCCATCTAGTTGGAAAGATACCAGTTTCAATAGAAGCACGGAAAATTAACGTTAAAGGTACAGCAAGTTCTTCAGCGCAGTTTGATATAAAAATAGGGTGAATATCATCTGGACCTGCACCCTTGTTAGTGTTAACATGTTTTAATTCGTTGAGGACCAGATTTACCGTAATATTAATAGTGTTGATATCTACGGTTGATGGAGAACTAGGGTCATCGGGTATTATTTGAGCACAAGGTGGTACAAATACAGAATGAAAATATTCATTAAAGGCATTACAAATTTCGCTGCCATTTGAAAGAATCTTACCTTTATACAACATCTTCTCCGGCATATTGTTACTATTTGTTTTTGATTTTACAAATGACCATAAGAACTTGGGGTTCATTTTAATTTTATCTTCCGAGAGCGCAATATAAGATTTGTAACAGTCTTCTTCCATTTTCTTAAATCGGGACCTTAATAGTGAGAAAATTTGATAATCGCGAAGGTTACAATATTTTTTCCATTTTTTATGAAATTTAAGTTTTTCTTTTGATAGCTTTATAAGTGGTTTTGTGTACCATGGTGGATATTTTTGTTTTAAATTCATATTATATGTTGGTACATATGTGTTTATAGTATTATCGAGGACTTCATAGAAATAACTCGTCATAGCATTAACATCACTCATTGTACTAAAAGACTTCTCCCAATCTATAGATCTAAGACGATTCTTTATTGCATCGTAATCGGCCCTATGAAATTGTCTTTTCATAGTAGAGGAAGGCTTGAGAGTGGCACAGGCGTTAATTTTGAGGTCAATTTCCAAGGATTTGTGATGTGGTTCTTGTGGGACTAAAGGGTGATCACATGAAGAGACTTGGCAAGATACATTCGTAAAAATCAAATCTAAAAGCCTGCCATTGTCATTAAATTGGTCATTATATTGGGATAAAGAAGACAAATTCATAAAATCGGCAGTGAGACAGGCTAAATTATTACTATTAGTATGTATATCCATAGAATTAGATTGTATATTATAGGACCAGTTTGCATGGGAGACGTTAAAGTCACCGAGTACGACAATAATATCATTCTGGTTACAAATCGCAAATTCACTCACTCTATCGTAGAAAGAAGATAGCAGCGAATCATGATTATTACCGTGTGCTATATACGTAGATATTATGTGCAAGTAGCGAGGGCCAGCAGCAGCAGCGGTATCTGACTTCATCACAGTGTTCGGGCTAAGACTCGCGCGCAACGGCACAGACACCCATACCTCCTCGGAGGGCGGTGGCGCGCACATGTCCGCGCGGTGCCACGAACAGAATTCACGACGTACAGCAATTATTACTCCACCACCACGATTGTGTCATCATGCCTATTGTCGTTGATTGTGGCGCTGGAAGGGGGAGGCCTATGTTCAGCAGTGACAGGTCGGCTGGTGATGATGAATATTGCGCTGCCACAAAAAGGGAGGCAGTGGCTACCGCGTCGCAGAGCGCAAACAGATAATGCATAGGTGTTTGTCCCGGGTGGTAATTGAATCCACGACCTATCCTATCTGCGGCCAAGGCGTCTAACCACTTGACCAACGGACTCAAAATATACCTACATAGGCGGCGATTTAGTTCAGTCGTATAGGTGGAGTTTTGGTTCAGCCTATAGGCGACATTTTTGTAAATACACCACTGCGATTTTGCGGCGTGGTGGTGGAATTGATCTTAATAATCTGTTTTAGTACGAAAATATGTTAGCCACAATGAGGGAAGAGACCAGAATGTTAGTACAACAGCATATGGCAGAGATCAGTAATTTGAAAGCAAAGATAGCGTACCAGATACAGGAGAGAGAGAAAGAGAGGGCGGACCATTCCGCCATGATGAAGTAAGTGGACCCATCACGTTAATTTTACCTGATCAAACAAAACGGCCGTAACAAAATAACCCGTGGGGTGTCCGTAAGATGCGACTAAGGGAAAACGTAGGAGAGCGTAGGAATTATGGCGACCCCTCCCTTCAAAGGGGGAGGCCTTTGCTCAGAAGTAGACGTCTTTCGGCTATCGCTGTTGCTGATGAAGCAAAACAGACATTGTTCTCGTCAGCAGGGCGAAGGATCATAATAATAATAATAATATCATGGGACAATCCACACACGGTCATCTGATCCCAAACTAGGCAGAGCCTGTATTATGGAAACCAGACAACTGATACTAATACTTATATACATTTTTTTTTGTAAATACATACTTAAATAGATAAATAACACCCAGACACTTGGTGGGAATCGAACCCACGACCCATTGGTTAGCGGACAGGGTGTCTAACCACTAGACCAACGGGCCCGTCATAACTCATGGGTTCTCGTAAAAAGTCAATCCTGCACCAGTATAATGATTGTTTATACAATAAATGTCTATCGCATGTGTCACTTCGTTAGCAGCCGGAATACGTCTACTGCTGAACAAAGGCCTCCCCCTTAGAAGGGAGGGGTTGCCAGATCCCCATTGGCTTGGGCACCGCAGTATAGGTGGAAGATAAATCCCAAAGAAAGACTCTTCTGCCCGTCTTCCTGTTCTCGTTTAGTCGCCTCTTAAGACACTCAACGAGGGGAGATGGGGGGATGCAATTCTAACCTGGCAACGGTTTGATAGTTCTGTCGATCACACATATGTTTGCGCAAGCAGGTATGCACTATGATACCTCACACGTAGTTGGTTGGTCTTGTAAAGATTGGCCATTGAGACCCGACGGGGATGAATATGTAAATTGTCAGTTTCATTTTTAAATGTTGAAATGAAACTAATTTTACGGATTATATCGCGGACTATATTTTATTTATGATTTGAATTTCCCAACCATTTAATTCAGCTTGGAATCCCATGATAAATATAATCAAATCCAAAGACAAGCATTCCACTGTAAGACCTCAAGATACTGTAAGCTCTTTCTGCGTAGATCGGACTAACAATAATAATTAGAAGACCTGAGGGTACCCTAAGACAACTATGACGTTAGAACAGCTACCACCTCAGTCCGCCCGTGACCATGAATGTTGTAAAGTATTCGAAACGTCGGGCAATTAAAATCATAAATAAACCGCGATATAATCCGTAAAATTAGTTTCATTTCAATGTGTAGTATTCGCGTAAATATCAGAAATCATTATTTAAGTGTTTTTTCATGTTTCTTTTTTGGTCAATGCTCCTAACATGGTCTTCAATATTCCTAATACATTTGTTACTATGTTTTTACGCAGGGAGTTACATTTGAAGTTAAACAGCGAAAGAAAAACGAAGGAGAAATTGGAAGACAAAGTTGTACACAGCTCTGAAACTCAAGGTATGCTTTTATCTTCACTAAGACTAGACGTCAGGCGCAGGACCGACTTATTACATGCCCATCCGACGCATGGATCATCTTACTTTACAGACAATCAGATGATCGGCCTGCTTTGTCCTAGCCAGTAAGGAGAAACTACACAAAGTTTTGCTCCCGCGGGATTTAAACCCGCGATGTCCGGTTTGCAAAGCAAGGGGTTTCCCGCTGCGCCACGGAGGCTAAACCATTACGCTACTGTCCACCGTGTATTGTTGTAGTTACACATATCTGCTGACCCTTAGAGAAAAATACGTGATGATATGTCTACCCCGTTCTTCCCGTGTTTTAAAGAAACAGAGTATCAATAAGCTTAAAGGTAAAAGTGCAGGCAACACTCTAAATACAGCCACCGGCACGTAACTTTAGCAAGGTTATGGCGTAGTGGGGGAAAGTTCGCGCAAGTGCACTTAGTTTCAACAAAACATAGTCAATTTAATATATTGCAATTGGGTATTTGATTTTTTTTTGTTTTGTGATAAATGGAAAGATCATATACAGGGTGGAATTTTGTAATGCCACCTGAAGGGAAAGTACTCTTAATACTGTAGATAGAAAATTTTACTCAAAGAAAACATTCCTTTATTTTTTAAAAGAAAGAAAACTGCATACGAAGATTTTTAAAAATTCTCTTGCCGCACCCGGTAATCGAAACGACTAAAATCTCTAAAACTTGCACCCTGTACTTTTATTGCATCGATCGTTAGGGTCAATTATAAGGATGAAATCTCTCTAACAAACTTCATAAATTAAATAAACGGAAAACAATGAAATCTTAAATTATTAATTCAATGGATCAAGTTAAAGCACTTTTACTCAAAGATCCATCTGTTTACTTATGTTATTAATTAATAATTATCATTGACGTCATTTATCCATTAAAATGACTTATTACTATTTAGATAAGACGATTGCAATTTGCATGTGTTTGTAATGCAGACTCCTTTCTTAGATGCGACATAACTCCGTGTGTGTCGTAGTTTAAATATGGAATGTTACATTTGAAAATGGACTTTCATCTGTTATTCACATTTGATTGTTTTTACAAATCATTTCATATTTGTGTCACGGTAAAAATGGCTTATCAAGAACAATTTGATTTAATGGAAGCTTATTTTTTAAATAACAAAGATGTGAATCGTGCTCTGCGGTGGTATGGAGAGAGATATCGAGATCGACAGGCACCAACTCGGTTTGTACTGAAAAGAATGGTAGAAAATTTAAAGAATACGGGTAGTTTCAAAAAGCGACGGCAAACTCTTTGGCAGAACAACTTCAATTTTGATCTAAATGTTTTACCATACTTCGAAGCATTTCAGAAGGCTTCAATCAGAGATGCTGCAGAAGTAATTGGAACAACCCATACTCGCGTACTTAAAATGCTGAAAAAGTTTATGTTTAAATGTTATCGCGATGGTCGGTTGGTACAAAAATTGCATCCTGGGGATTGTGAGAGACGACTACAATTTTGTCAAGACATGCTAAGAGAATTTGACCGTAACCCTACTTTTTTGAGTAACATTGTATGGTCTGACGAAACCAACTTCAGCAATAATGGCATGTACAATCGCCGCAATAACCACTATTGGTCTCGAGTGAATCCTCTTCGTGTTCACAAAACTAACAGTCAAGTAAGATTTTCTTTCAACGTTTGGTGCGGATTTATGAGAAATATGGTTGTGTTAGTCCATGTGTACGAGGGTCACTTAAACACTGTCAAGTATTTAGAAATACTGGATTTATTAAGAAATGAGTTAAATGGTTTCCCCGAGGAAGAGCGAAACCAAATAATTCTACAGCAAGATGGTGCTCCAGCCCATAACAGCAGAATCACTACTGCCTACATTAATAACCATTTTAATACCTGGATTGGTACAAACGGCACAATCAGATGGCCTGCGAGATCACCAGATCTCACCCCTTTAGATTTTTTTTGTGGGGATATGTAAAAAAACAAATTTACATGAAATCTTATGAGAATGTAAACGAGTTGAGAGTTGAAGTTCAGAATACGATTTATATCATTCACCACAACACGTTATTAAAGGTTACTAGAAATGAATTCGTTAGAAGAATAAATTTGTGTAACCAAGAAGATGGAAAAACAGCTGTAACAGCTCAGTGGGCGAGCGCTTGCCTTGGAAACAAGGTGCGCAGGTTCGATCCCCAGCTCGCACCTCTGATTTCTTTAAATAATCATGTGCGAATCGTCTTTGTGCGATTGTTACTAGCTTTCGGTGAAGGAAAACATCGTGAGGAAACCTGCATGTCTGAGAAAGCCTAACTAGCTTTCGAATGACGTGTGAAGTCCGCCAACCCGCACTTGGCCAGCGTGGTGGACTATGGCCTAAGCCCCTTCATCTTGAAGGGAGGCCCGTGCCCAGCAGTGGGACATTAACAAGGGCTGGTATTATTATATATTATTATTAAGAAGATGGAGCCCATTTCGAGCAATTAATTAGTTAGTTTACCGTTTTTTGTAAATAATTAAAATAATTTAAGATTTCATTGTTTTCCTTTTATTTAATTTATGAATGTTGTTAGAGAGATTTCATCCTTATAATTGACCCTAACGATCGATGCAATAAAAGTACAGGGTGCAACATTTAGAGATTTTAGTCGGTTCGATTACCGGGTGCGGCAAACGAATTTTTAAAAATCTTCGAATACAGTTTTATTTCTTTAAAAAAATAAAGGAATGTTTACTTTGAGTAAAATTTTCTATCTACAGTATTAAGAGTACTTTCCCTTCAGGTGGCATTACAAAATTCCACATTGTATAAGTTTTATAGTAAAACTATTTTTTTTTTTTTGGCAATAATTCAAAAGTTATTTCAAAATAAAAAATATAATTTTTGAATCCAGTACCGGAAACACTCCAACAGCTCCTGAACAAACCCGAGCGGGTGTGACGTCATAATGTTAAAGCTATTTAATAACTACAGCGTCAACGGCTATTACACTTGACTAGACAATAATATTGAAAATTTATTGCTAAAAAACGACTCTGACCAACGCTGAACGACACTGAATGACGACACTGAACGTCACTGAACGTCACTGAACGTCACTGAACGTCACTGAACGTCACTGAACGACACTGAACGCCACTGAACGACGACACTGAACGACACTGAATGACACTGAACGACACTGGACGACGACACTGAACGTCACTGAATGTCACTGAACGACACTGAACGCCACTGAACGACGACACTGAACGACACTGAATGATACTGAACGACACTGGACGACGACACTGAACGTCACGTCAGTGACGTTCAGTGTCACGTCAGTTACGTTCAGTGTCACGTCAGTTACGTTCAGTGTCACGTCAGTTACGTTCAGTGTCACGTCAGTGACGTCCAGTGTCACGTCAGTGACGTCCAGTGTGACGTCAGTGACGGTCAGTGTCACGTCAGTTACGTTCAGTGTCACGTCAGTTACGTTCAGTGTCCTTCAGTGTCGTTCAGTGTCATTCAGTGACGTTCAGTGGCGTCGTTCAGTGTCGTTCAGTGTCATCCAGTGTCATTCAGTGTCGGTCAGTGACGTTCAGTGTCGTCGTTCAGTGTCGTTCAGTGACGTTCAGTGTCGTCGTTCAGTGTCGTTCAGCGTCAATAAAGTATTAAAATAAATGTAACATTTTTTTTTTCAAATACCTAATTATATTGCCATATTTTTAATCATGTCATAAAAAGAAGAAAAACAGTGGAATGATTGAAATATAATGAAGTGTAATAAATGAAATTCACACGGGTAAACTTACTTAAGAAATTTATTATAAAACAAAATATTGTGAGAAAGTAATTACTAATATAATGCTTGCCGGCCGGAGGATTGCAGGATTCAAAGTCGGTATCTACTTAGAGTGATAAAAAAACAAAAACTTCACAATTTCAAACTGAACTATTTTAGTGCACGCAAGTGTAATCGGGAGCAAACGGGTTGCGGGAGGCAAGGCTCGACCGGCTAACCAATAGCGCGCCCGAAACGATGTTACCTTGTTCCCTGCGACCCGCTACCAAAGAGACCTAAAAAATGAATTTTGCGCATCTAACGAATCTTGCCAAGTTACGCGCCGGCGGTTCTACCTAAATAAAGACAACTGTGGTCTCGCTTTCTCATTCTTAATACACACATAAGACCGAGACCGTGATATGTGTCGTCTTTATCTTATTTATGTACTAGCTGACCCACGCAGCTCCGCCTGCGCTATTTTTACGTTAAATAAACTTTTAATAACAGACATTCGCATCGAATACATAACCCCCTTTTTTATAGTCGGTTAAAAACTGGGACCCACTTTTTACTTGCTCTCCGAAGCACGGACCCGTTTAGTTCATATGGCGTTAAACGGTCACCCATCTATTTAATGACCTTACCTAACGTTGCTTAACCCGATCGATTACAAAACCTTGATAAAAACTCTCTATAAGTGTTCCCTTACTAATATTTATTATATTATAAAGAAAAATTGATAAAACGGACCAAGCGTATAACCAAGTACCCATTTTGACGTTAATCCCCTCTCCCAAAAGAACCGTGCTAGATTACGGGATAAAAAGTATCCTATGTCCTACCTCGTAGTAAGATCTCAAATCATGCCAAGTTTCATTTTAATCCATTCAGTAGTTTCGGCGTGATGCTCAGCCGTGATACAGACAGACAGACAGACAGACAGACAGACAAAAATTAAAAAAATTACATATTCGGCCTCAGTGTTGGTTATAGAATGCCCTCCAAATATAATTTTGAAAATATCTTCAATGTACAGAATTGAACCTGTTACAGTTTTATTATAAGTATAGATTCAGAAAGAGAACGATAGGCCTCAGTGGTCTCCTTCGGAGTCGCTGGACTTACGGGATGTGGGCCCTAGGACGTACATTGCGACTCAGGAGAACGGTTGTGGCAAGGCACTGAGGGCCCCTGGTGCAGCTCCCACGTGGGTAAGAATCCCACATACCCCGGTCGAGCCCCACAGCTCCCGGGGATCTTTTGAAGATTTCCACCGCGTCAAAAAATAGGCCTCAGTGGTCTTCGCTTAGTATATTTAGAGTGTTGCCTCAACTTTGACCTATAAGCTTCTTATAATGGTCGATTGGACACAACAGCATCACAAGCGGAACTAGAGAAGCGTGTTCGAGACCTGAGCAGTTCCTTGGAAGCGTCTCAGAGGCGTCTGCAACGCGCCGAGGCGAGGACGGTCGAGACTCCTGCGTTACTGGTGCGGTTGCAACAGAAATTGGCATTGCTGGAGCAGTCCCACTCCGTAGCTATTAGAGAGGCAAGTGCTTGGAGATACTTCTTTGTTATCATCATTGTCAGGTGAAAGACATCCACTGTTGAACAAAGACCTCCTGGTTAGAAGGAAAGGGTTGGGGTATAATCTCCACGCTTCGCAGGCGGCTTGGGGATCGCAGTATAGGTCCATTCCAATAGAAAAACGATGCTGCCCGTCTTCTTCTTTTCCCTTAATTTTCTAGTTAATATAATAATAGTCTAAAGGGAGGAGATTGGAGAGTGCTATTCTTTGAAGCACCTGGGTCTGTAAAGTAAAGATTCATTTACACGATGCCAGTTTCTTGCCTGTTCCATACAATAATATTAGAGCAATAAATGCCTTGCATTGTCTAAACAACATGTCACATTGTTGCTCTACTGGGTAAGTTTTCTATTCAAAACTATTCTTGGTCTAAACAGCGTATACAATAATTTCTCGCAAAGCAACACTTGCAATTTTTTCTTGTCAAGGTTTGCATTCAATAATTACATTCAATTTTTTAACTAGTATCCGCATGTAAACAGTTACTTACAATTCTTATACTGATATACGCCCGTCTTATGCTTGCCACACGCGCAACCATATATCGTAGCGATTTTTCTGTACAAACCGATTTGCGCAGATTTATCGATCGTGTGTATGAAAAGTCGTTGCAGATTACCGTTCATCGGCGGCACGATTTATCTGTACAGTTCAACTGCACATCGTTTTATCGTACACATAAAACTGAAGGTGTGTGTGGCCCCCATGTGTGTATTATTTTCGCGAGAGAAAGGAACAGAGCTATATGTTGTGTATATCTGCGTCACTTTTCTGCGGAAAAGTAAGTTGATTTGGCAACTGGCTAGTATTTGCCATAAAGTTTGCCAATTATACTGTTCGGTCGTTAACCTAAGTCAGAGGGCTAAGGGCTGCTTGAACATCTCTGACATTAGTTTGGCTACCATACGATAAAAAACTTGCATAACATCCCTTATTTCCTAACAACAATTATGCTTGCTTCAGGAACAAATAAAAGCGAAACGGGCAGAGGAATCCGCTCGCAAAATATGCGCTCGACAGGAAGAGAGAGTCGCATTACTGGAGGGCAAGATCGCTGAACTCTCAGAGACAGTCGGTCAATACGACTTGAGGCGCCGGAGAGACCAGCAATTGATACAGCAGCTCAAAGACTCCTTGAACGGCCGGCTGATGGAGAAGATCGCTGCTAACGAGGACTTTGGTAAGCTGAATAAATTCGATTATAGATATTTATTTGTACTCTACTGGCGCGTGCCACCCGAGACATTACTATGCGTTTCAACTAAGAATGTGGCCGACATCTTGCTCAAATATAAAATTACTAAAAATGATGTATTAACAAAAATAGATAGCAAAATAAGACATTATGCAATAAATAATCAAAACCGGAGCGAATATTTCATTTTGTGTTTACTCTGCTGCCGGTACAAAAATCGTAAAAAACGAGTGAAGTTCCGCAGTCGCGATCATCATGGCGGCCACATTCTTATACTCTGTCCATTTTTATTATTGGTTTTTTGACAGCTGACGCCCATAAAGTTTCGTACTGTTAAAGTTACAAATTCACAGAAATAATATTGTACTTCATGGACGCGTACCGCACTTTAGTGAGTTGCCACACATAACGATTACTACGATTGTGCCACAGATTACAAATAATCGATAGAAATAAAAACTAATATGTAAATAAGGTGTAATATGTTTTCATTACTTTCGTCTTGTTAACATTAACTTTCATTCATTTTATTTTGAGGGCCTCATGCATAATATAACAAAGAAAGATAAAATTTTAAGGTTGAAACAAAGAGTTGTCAGAATCAAAAAAATATTTAATCGAATGTACATTTTTCGATATCGATTCTTTCGTTTACTTACTATGTTCAAGTTCCTATAAACGCCAAACGTCGAACTGTCAAAAAAACAATAATAAAATGGACAAAGTATAGTTGAAACGCATGTACTTGTGAAGGCACTGTCATACAATGGTCATACATCATCATTAGCAGCCGAAAAAAGTCCACTCTAAACAAAGACTTCCCCCTTAGAAGAGAGGGGTTGCCATAATCGCCACGCTTGGCAGACTTCTTGGCAATCTCAGTATAGCTGGTTGGTAATCTATACATGCTAATTCTATAAAGAAGTAAATTTTGTAACCGATAACCGTTTGGAAAGAAAGGTTCTCGAGTGGCGACCACGAACCGGAAGACGCAGCGTAGGCAGGCCTCCCACTAGGTGGACAGACGACATTGTGCGCGTCGCAGGTAACCGGTGGATGCAAATAGCCAATTGTCGTTCATTGTGGCGTTCTAAGGGGGAGGCCTATGTTCAGCAGTGGACGTCTTCCGGCTGATGATGATTATGATCTGATGATGAAACTTTGTGAGTTTGCATGTTCAGGGTAATTAATCCGATTTTGAAAATTATTCCACTGTTAGAAAGATATATTATCCCTGAGTGCTAAAAAAACGCAGGCGTAGCTGCGTGAGTTAATAGTCTAATAGAAAGACGCTGCAGCGCGTCTTCTTGTTTTCCTTTTGTCGCCTCGTAAGACACCCGGGAGAAGATGGGTGGGAGTTATTCTTATCCGGATATCTCACAGGAAATGTAGTTGGTGTAATTACCAGGCTCAAAAGTATTAAAAAATGTTTTTTTAGTCTATTTTAATTTAATACCCACCTAATTTGGAAGGTCCCTTGTGTAAGGAACCGCAGAGTCGCTGGACGCTTGGGGTGTGGGCCCTTTGAGCGTCCATTGAGTACGGCGGCGACTCCGAGGAGGACGGCGGCGGGGTTGCGACCCCCGTCCCCGTGAGTACCGTGTTAAGTTCCCGGGGGGCTACAATGCGTCCCCCGGCGACGGGCTCAAAGGCAAGGCGCTGAGGGGCCCCTGGTGCAGATCCCACCGGAGAGCCCTGAGGGTTTTAGTGGGTAAGAATCCCACATACCCCGGTCGAGCATACACTGCTCCCGGGGATCGTTCGAAGATTTCCCCCGCGTCAAAAAAAAAAAATTACCGCAGTGTTAGATATCCCCCGCCAAGCAGCAATGTATGAAAATAGCTGTGCTCTGGTAAGAAGGGCATTGTAGCTAATGATATTACTGGACACAAGTAACTTAATAATATAACGTAACTTAATTTAACCATTTTTCTTTCAGAAGAACCATCAGATCCGCCGCCAAAAAGCGAGACAGATAATGACAAATTAGCTGATAGCGAGTACTTACAAACACTTATCGATAAAATACACATACTGAAAAAGGAATTAATTGCGGAAAACGAAAAACTCGGCAGCCCAATAGAAATATCCGCAGTTTTTAAAGTGGAAGGCTATGAGAACGTTCACACTAAGTGCCGGGAGGAGCTTGAAAGATTAAGAGTGGAGTTTGATAGGTATAAAAAGGAGACGGTAAGAGATCACGGGAAAGGAGAGGAGAGTGAGAGAGAAGATTTGAAAAATGAGATAGCGGTGCTTAAGGAGAAGTTGGAGACTTATAAAATTATGTTGGATGAGGAGAAACAGGATAAGTTGGATGCATTGAAGCTTTGTGAGGAGGTAATAATCATTGAACTAAAGTAAGGCTAATTTAATAGATCACATACCTCAACATAATTTAACAAAGTAACCTTGTAACGGCGGGCATAAAATATTATTAATATTGACAAAAAAAAAGGACAGAAAAAAAAACTGACATTTCAAATGTGATCTATTCAATTGGCCCTACATTAGGTTATTAGTAACTGCAGATTGGATAAATAGTACAGATTAGATCACTATAGATGCACTAACGGCCGGTCCCAATACTCTACCACCGATAGCAATCTCAGTTAAGAAGTAACAATGTAACACTTGACATTAATTTTCTTATCTCTAGTAAGCTTCAAGGTCTCGAAGCTAGACCAATAGTACAGGACAGATATTTCTATCTTTGTTTATTGAAACGGTGATATGTCATAAGGCTATCGATGGTAACTATTTTAACTTAAAGTAAGAGATAGATAGGATATTGGGACTGGCAGTAAGTGGTAGGTTCTTTGTGCAAGGGACTCTCCAGGTAGGTACCACCACAGTGGACCACCTCCACCTTCAGATATTCAGCCGCCAAGCTAAACAATGCTGTGTTTCGGTGTGAAGGTCACTGTAGTTGGTGAAATTATCGGACACAAGAGACTTAATAACTAATGTCTCGAGTGACGAGCGGCACTGTAGTATAGGCAGGCGTGTCGCTCACTACCAGGCGAAGGTCTTCACCATACATTGTTCCTGCAGTCAGTGCTCTACGAGAAATCATTGTGCTGGAGCTTGATGGCTAGATGGTCTCTTTTGGTAGCTAATGTATAACTTTTCTTTTGACGATATTTCATTGTGAAAATACAGGATATTTTTTTATTCAGTGCGTATGTTTTTATCACGTAATCACTATCGTTAATAGATCGTATTTGAACAATAAAAAAAATACCAGCCCTGCAACCCGCAAGCCCGTGCCCAGCAGTGGGGCTCAGGCCATAGTCCACCACGCTGGCCAAGTGCGGGTTGGCGGACTTCACACGTCATTCGAAAGCTAGTTAGGCTTTCTCAGACATGCAGGGTTCCTCACGATGTTTTTCGTCACCGAAAGCTAGTAACAATCGCACAAAGACGATTCGCACATGATTAATTAAAGAAATCAGTGGTGCGAGCCGGGGTTCGAACCTGCCAAGGCAAGCGCTCGCCCACTGAGCTGAGGCTGCCTGTCCACCGGAGCGGAGCGAGGCAGCGGAGCGGAGAAACTGAGAAATATTAACCAATAAGATTGCACTAAGATTTTGGAGCGGAGTTTTTGTGCAATCTTATTGGTTAATATTCTGCGTTTCTCCGCTCCGCTGCCTCGCTCCGCTCCGTTGGACAGGCAGCCTGATACTGCCTCAATATTTTTTTTTGCAATTAATAAATTATTCATCACAAAATTACGGAAAATGTATTCACCATGCGCACGACAGTCCCCGGACTGTGGGAGGTGACCTCACCTGCCAAGGCCTATGCTTGGCAGGCGAGGTCCCCTCGGCAAGTGGCGAACGCCCGTGACTATGATCATTGCGTTTGTTGTGGATACTTTGCAGTTACATAATTTTGCACCAAGGGTGCACCCCGCCTTGGTGCAAAAAACCAGAAAATATTTCTTCATCAATCTATAACTATGTAAAATATAACAAAAAGTTAATTTGTGTATAACTATTGACTTTTTTCTTAATACTCTGTTGCAGAAATTAAAGAACGAACAAGACTACCAAAAAGAGATCACCACGGATCTAAAGACCCGGGTCCAAAGTCTAGAGAAGCAAGTACAAACGCAGCGAGACAGGTATGCGGCTCTACTGCAAGAAACGGATAACTACATCCGCGCTAAGAACGAACGGACTCGACGAGTCAGCGCCGAGGAGGGGCCTTACAACGATGGCATACTAGCGGTGAGAGACTCGTTATTTACACCTCCTTTTCACTTTTGTGGAGACCCCATCGATATAATATTTAAATTAGATTAGGGGTTACGGTCCGAAAAGTGGCACACAGAAATGGCGCCCTTGTTGTTGTTGTTGTTTGGCGGGCCTGTTGGTCTAGTGGTTAGACACCCTGGCCTCTGACCAATAGGTTGTGGGTTCGATTCCCGCCAAGTGTCTGGGTGTTTTATCTATATAAGTAAATATTTACAAAAAAAAAGTATATAAGCATTATTATCAGTTATCTGGTTGCCATAGTACAGGCTCTGCCTAGTTTGGGATCAGATGACCGTGTGTGGATTGTCCCAGAATATTATTATTATTGTGTCGGTATTTTTTTTTCAAGCCACAGGCAGTGCCTTGCCTCCGAGTCGTTATATGTATTTTTTTAATTTTTTTTTTGCTACTGATAGACGCTGTTGGCCGCAGATGGCCATTACAGCTTCACGGGACAATAGGAGGCGAGCGCTTAAAGCGCTCTAGCCTTTACGGCAGAAGTAGCGACGAGCTCAAGGGCACCTCAGGGAGGCACGGCCTCGGCTTGGGCTGTCGCTTAAGAGAGGGCTGAGTTTACCACCGGTTCACAACGCGCCCCCACTGAGAAGAACCGGCAAGAAACTCAGTGGGGTGATGCACGTCGTTGCGGTCGCATACGTACGACCCTTCGGCCTCGCCGGCGAGACCGGTGTCTGATAGCTAGTGTAGCATACGGTTGTCGGGGAGGGGTCGGCGCATCCCGGTCCAATAGGACCGTCATGGGGTCAGGAGGGTCGAGCAGGACGTGCCGTGGTCTGCGGCGCGAGTCAGAAGGACTAGCGGCGTAATCGGCGGCGGCGCGGATTAAACTGTTCGCGTGACGGGAAGCGGATTCAAAGTAGCGCCTTCGAGTCGACCGCCGGGAGCATCGATATACTATAAACAAGATAAGCAGTCACGAACAAAATGACATCGAAAATGTGGTCGCAGTTACATATACTTACACAACTATACACGTAGCTAGAAATTGAAGAAAATAGTTTTAAATGATTCGGAACGTCGGACTAATAGAAGCCTTCACATGTAGTAATAAAGTAGTAATTCTGTATGCAGTAATGTTGGCACATAAAACCTTTACATCGGAGACAATGAAAAATCAATAAAATCGCCAACGTGATACGATAAAAAGTAGTTGTTTTGACTTAAACAAAAATGTACTCATTTAAAAGAAAATCTTAATCGCTGTAAAATAAGGTTCAAAACAATTGCAATTTGTCACATACACAGTTTTGGAGCTGAGAAATGTGTGCTTCCATTGTGTGTGCACTGACTTACCAACTTATCCGTGCTGGTGGCAAAAATGAGAACTAACTTTTTTATTATGGTAATGACGTGTAGTTTGACAGTTTCGTATAGACAGTGGCGACACTCCTATCGGCAACATTAATTTTGTCAGTCTCGGCATGGCAGTTGCGAACTATTAGCGGAGAAAATATCAAATAAATAATTTTTATTTCGTATTATAATGATATCTTACTTATATTTATTATTTAAACTAGTAGTAATAAGAACACGAAACGAAAAAAAAATTCTCCATCTGCAATTTTAGTATTACGATAAGTATTTGGACAGTTTATAAACGCGCAATAAGGAATTTCGATACGTCCTTACGCTATAGGCCGACCATTTAATACGCGTATCGCCTGAGGGGGTAGAAGGGAGCGAGGGGAGATGTTAGCGGATGGGTGAAAGGGGTGCGCGGAGCAGAGAGCTTACGTCAAGTGCGGCAGTGCGCTGGCTGTGCTCGCAGCGCGCGGTTGGTGTTTTTGTTACGGACGCTTGAAGATAAACGCACAAGGTATACGACTGCCAAGATAAATCTCAAGATGAATCGCTCTTCCAGTTTTGCGAATAAAATTAACAAGCAAGCTAAACAAATAGCATACAATGTATATTCCTTTTTTAAAGCCAGAAAACAAGATCATAATTCTACAGAGTATCTTGAAGACGTAAACCTAAACAAACTTGTTGCTAAAGCTACAGGACTTTCAGTGACTACCATATGTAAAATAATAAAAGAAGGAAATGAACTGAAAGATGAACAAAATAATGTAAATTTTAAATCACCAAAAAAAATTAAACAAATCCGAAAGAAAAAAATTGAAGTTGACAGTTTTACAGAGGGCGTTGTTAGAAGAAAAATAACTCAATTTTATACGGTTTATAAGAAGGTTCCTACATTAAAAATTTTGAATGCGAAACTCAGATAAGAAGGAATTTTAAATTGTGGCCGAGAATATTTGAGAACATTGATTCATAAACTTGGCTTTCGATTTAAGAAATGTCAATCAAAAAGAAAATTACTGATTGAACAACCAAACATCGTATCGTGGCGGTGGCGTTATCTTAATGCGATAAAGAAGCACAGAAGAGATCAAAGAAACATTGTTTACCTCGATGAAACATGTCAATTCGTCATTAAATGTACCGGTGTTGGCAATCCAATGAAGAACGAGGGGTGCTGTCGCATATTGGCAAAGGGCCACGTTTAATTATTGTACATGCTGGTGGACAAGCCGGATTTATCGATGGAGCTCTTTTAATTTTTAAATCCAAAAGCAAAACCGGAGATTATCATAGCGATATGAATTTTGTAAACTTCAGCAAATGGACTAAAGAAAAGCTATTGCCAAATTTACCGCCAAGCTCAGTTATTGTTATGGATAATGCCGCATACCACTCGGTACAAGAGGACAAAAAGCCTACACTGACATCCACAAAAGCCACCATGCAAACCTGGCTGCAAAGACACAATGTTGAATTTGATACGTCTCTAAGAAAATGTGATTTATTGAATTTAATCAAACAACACGCGACAGAAAATATTTACAAAATAGATGAAATTTTAAAGGCGGCAGGTCATGAAGTCTTACGACTGCCTCCATATCACCCAGACCTGAACCCAATCGAATTGGTTTGGGGGGATATCAAAGGACAGCTCGCAAAAATTGAAATTGATTCTAATTTAGACAAAAAGAAAAATACACTGGAACAGTTATTTGCCGAATTCTCTGTAGAAAAATGGGTTAACTGCGATAAACATGTACAAACGATTTATTATTAATTTGCAAGATTCTGACTCCTCAAGCTACACAGACAGTGATGATGATTCAAGCGATATGAATTTTAGTGACGAATAGTCCTATAAATTTTTTATCTGTGGTTAAATATTTCTTAAACGGAGTTAATTATTGTTTTATGATTTTGTACCTATGAAGCTATTATAAAATATTTGTAAAACTTAAAAATAAATACTTAAAAAAAAGATACTTATTATTTTATTCTTTACCAACAATGTCTATCTCGAGATAAATCTTTGGATTATTGACTCCGTGTGTAGCGTTACCCGCCCCCGCTCCCTTCTTACCGCGCAGGCGATACGCGAGTTAAACGGTCGGCCTATAGATGTTGTCGGCTCGTACTAATTTGAAATAGCGACACAGCCGTCTCCGTAGCTCTATTTTCGTGACCACTTTTCGGGTCGTGACAGCTAATCTAGTTGGTATAGTATATCGATGGCCGGGAGGGCTCTTATAACCCCGGGAACCAGACACGGTGGTCACGGGGACGGGGGTCGCAACCGCCGCCGCCGTCCTCCTCGGAGTCGCCGCCGTACTTAACGCCGTACGTCTAAGGGCGTACACCCCATACGTCCAGCGACTCCGTAGTAGATGGTGGTCAGTTCATTTATTTATTTTATTTGACACCAACAGCGAACACATCAATCACTCACTAAAAATAAAATAAAGTCCATATCTTATATGCACGCCTATTCTAGGTATGTCCAAATTTGCCATGATAAATTGTCACATAGAAATAAATTTTTTTTTTATTTTTTTTTTATAGAAATTATGAAATAAGATTAAAATTAATTATGGTAATGTTTTGATAAAGTAAGAAAAATATTTAGTAAAAATAAAAACAATGCTAAAAATCTAAATAGAACGTATCGTATTTACGTTAAATGAATGTTACATTAATAACATATAATTATTGAAATTTAATAAATAAATGCAACAAACCCAACAAATTCAATAAAATTAGTAAAGTAAATTCATTGTCAATATAATAAAAAAAACATAAACGTACTAGAATATAATAATTGATTTATAATAGATTAATAGAAATAATTTAACTAATAAATTTAATTAGGTATGTGTGGATGCAAATCGGTTCAGTAACTTTCTTTTAAATGTAGACAGAGAGTCAAAAAACACGTCTACGTCCGTTTGTCCGTCGTGTAGTCGGTTGTACTCGTTGCACATTCTCACTAGTGGGGAGATCAGGCCAAGATTGGTTCTAACTAATGGTGCTGAGAAGATTTGTTTAATAGGGTAACGCGGCAGCTTGCGAGCCACATTTATGGAGATACTACTAACAATGTCACTGCAATTCATATTGTTACGACCGGGACATAAAAGTGTTAATTACTCCGTTAATTATTACTTAATTGCAATGATCTTAAAATGTATTATTAGTCTATAGGTCTACTATCGATCCGTACCGAAAGATCTCGAATTCTCAATAGAAAGTAGTTCCCTCCAATTCGGCAAGTACTTACGTATATACCTACCTACGCGCTCGCGCTCGGTTCACTGCCCCGCCTATTGTTCGTTTTCTCGAACAAGTGCCGCTATTGTTTGAGCTCGCGAAAGCGCTAGACTATATAAGTACTTACGACTACATTCTCGAAGTTTCCACCCCTCTATTAATTTAGCTATATAAGCCGACGCATAGTGGCGTCCAAACAGTTTGTGTTTACAAGCGATAGCGGAAACATCTTAAGGAAGCGATCGAAGGGAATTGTATCAGCGACCCTTGCGAAGACTTTGGACTACTGTGCCTTGTGTGTATACAGTGTGTGTGTACGTGGAATAAAATCTTCTCGTACGTTAATCGGCATTTAATTACCCACCCGCACGTAACAATATTATGCATTATTCTGAATCCTGTGCAAGAAAACACTGCAGTGCATTAACCACTAGGCTAGCATTTCTTAAGCACAGACGGTATTTTGTTATTGTGTTTATTTCAGGACGCGTCGGCACCACCGCACATGTTGCACTACGCTCACGAGCTCGCCAGGAAAGACCTGGACATATCACAGCTCAGGAAAGAGAAACACATTCTAGAGGGACAGTATAGGTACGTTGTTACAGCTGCTTAGTCGTTGCAAAGTGCGGCTAGAATGCACAATGGATCCAATTGGGTCGAAGTGTGTTCCGGTGGTTACCGGGCCCAAATTTATTTATTGCTAATACGAGGGCTCGACTCCCGGGTCAGTAGTATTAGGGTCCGACACCCTACTTGTCAAATTATGTTAAGTAGATTAGAAGATATGCGGGAACAGATGAACCTACATACATACTTACATACATACATTCTTGTTAAAATCATAACCCGCCCTCCGTTCCGTAGTCGGGTAAGAAGTGAAATGAAAAATAAACCTTGTTTCAATTATCCAAAGCTCTATTTTAATTGCAATCAAAATCTGCTCTGTTCTCCGAACCGGTCTGTGTGAACGGACGCTTATTGGGCGAGGAGATTTATATTTTTTCCAACCCATCTCTGACCATAACTGATGTAGCCAACGCCTCCGAGACCTGTAGGTTTTGATAATTATTTAAGCTTATGTGCTATCGCGGACGCGAACTGTGTAACAGTTTTCAATCAAAATAGTTTGGACAACGGTACGTGTTGTTTACCTCGCCTGCACGTATTTTTGTGCCTAGCAAATCCTGAGAATGTTGAACGTCATGTCACTATTATGCCGGTGTACCCTCAGGTCTTCTTAGTTATTATGTTGATTTCAATGTCCAGTATTCGCGTAAATAAAAGGCAACTCTACAACCTAGTTTTTCATTAAAATGTATCATACTAACTTTACAGGGACTGTCAGCGTGAGGCCACTATAGATAAAGAACGATTCAAGGAAGTTGTCAGAACGCTGAAAGAAGAAATCGATAGGTATGCCCCTCTTATTTACCTCCTTCAGACCGTGGATGGGACTATTATAATAGAATAGAATATAGAATAGAATATACCCAATGTAAGAATTAACTTGTGTTATGAGTACCAGGGCTCTCGCTCAATGCTTATCTTTAGCCATACAGTCTTACAGAATTACTGCACAATTCAATTCTTAGCTATATTAGATTGTAAGTGTATGCGAGTGTATGTGTACGTGTTTGTGTGTGTGTGTGTGTGTGTGAGTGTATTATAATTCTTTATAACATTGAAACTTTGAGCAGTTTTTCCGTTTCGTCGTAAGTCTTTGAGATTAACCAATCAGTTACCTTTTTTCTGCATAGCGATCTGGTGACTATGACCCCATATGTAAGAGGAATCGCTATGCCGGTACTAAAGGATACATTGCTGTATTCCGGTATGAAAGCACCAAGCTGGTGAAATATGATTTTAGGGTCGGCAACGCGCTCGTGGTTATTCTGGTGTCCAACGGCTGCCCGTGGCGTGTCCGGGTAAGAATAGCACCCACCCATTTCCTCCCGTTGGGTGTCGCACGAGGCGACTAAGGGAAAATAAGAAGACGCGCAGCATCGTCTTCCTATTGGATTACCTACCACCTATACTGCGATCCCCAAGACGCGTGCCAATTGTGGGGATTATTGTCGCCCTTCCCTTCTAAGGAGGGAGTTATTTTGTTCAGCAGGGGACGACGCAGGCTGGGAACAGTATTTTTTTTTACATTTTTGATCATCAGCCAAAAAGTACGTGACATAAATCAAAATCAAAATCAGTATTGCGATGTGCAAAAGAAGCCCATTCATATGATACCCCACTCGATATAGTAGTCTCACTTTGAAATTTTGATTAACCATTTCGACCCCCATTATAAAAAAAGTAAAAGATAAATGGTATGGGTATGTAAGATCTAAAACTATTCCAAGTTTCAAATCGATTGCATCAGTGGTTCCTGAAATATATACAGGTATGTCAGACGAAGTCAGACCATAAGGGTTCCTTTTTCCCCTTTTACGTATGGAACCCTAAAAATGACACGTAGCTGCCGTCCCTCAGTCGCTGGCTCCCCACCATTCTAAGAACCCCGTAGAAGGGACTGGTTGCTATAATTCCCACGCTGGGCAGGCGTTTTAGGTGTCGCAGTATAGGTGAGAGGTAATCCAATAGAAAGACGCTGCTGTCCGTCTTCTTGTTTTCCCTTAGCCTCCTCTTACGACCCCCAACAAGAGGAAATGAGTGGGCGCTATTCTTACCGAACACCCCATAAACTAACCATATGCAAAGAATATTTTATTGCCTGATTTTTAGTAAGTAACATCACTAGATGTTCTGCGAACTATCGCAAAGACTTTTAAAAAGATGATTTTCGTTTCAGATTGAGAAGAATCCAGTCCCGCGAAGGTGCGAACTTGGAGTATCTAAAGAACGTTGTGATGGCTTACCTAATGTCTACAGATTATGCAGGCAGGAGACACATGCTGAACGCTATAGCCGCAGTCCTACACTTCACTACCAAAGAAAAAATTTTGGTGTTATCTAATCTGTGAACACGGTTAAGAAGCGAAAAGAAAGTACAAGGTTATAGTGAAAGAAAGAATAGAAAGCATATTTGTTATGCTTAATCGCGACATACAAAAGTGCGAGACTTGATAATTAACGTTAACACTAAATTTTTACTTTTATGTATTGGTAGGGTTCAATATGTCATCGATATAATATTAATTATTAATATTAAACTAGATTAGGCGTTACGGCCCGAAAAGTGGCACACAGAAATAGCGGCCCGGTTGTGTCGCTATTGGTTTTCAAGCCACAGGCCATCGATATAATATAATATATAAACTAGATAAACATTCACGAACAAAATGACATCTAAAATGTGGTCGCGGCGGTTGCAAACTTATCTGTGCTGGTGGCGGAAACGTGAACTAACATTTCTATTATGTTAATTACGTGTAGTTTGACAGTTTCATATAGACAGTAGCGACACTCCTAGCGGCAAAAATAAATTGGTCGGGATGTGGCTTGTAAAGAAATAGCGACACAAGGGCGCTAGTTCTCGCTACCAGTTTTTGAACCGTGACACCAAATCTAGTTTATATATTATATCGATGCCACAGGCTGACAAAACTGTTTTTGCCGATAGGTATGCCGCATGAATAGTATTGAAAAAAGACAGTTGTTTGTTTATACCGGGATGACGTCATTCACTCTGATCGGTGTTTATTACAAAATGGCGATTAGCTGTATCTTAGTAATTTATTTATATATGTATATGAAAATGAGATTCATATTTGGAATCAGTGCAATCTGTTCTAATATTTAAAACCACAGTTTCATTGGTATTGTGTTGCAGTCATCATGCCCATTGTATACTCCATCCCAAATAAGCTTGAAGGCGATTACAAGTGCGTTTGCGGCTCAATAACCACATAACGCATACATTGTCAACTAGGCGCGTCAGCAAAAACAACTTTGTATTACCAACCTTTTTTTGCTGCCGGTTTAACGGTCAACTATACAGCGGGGGTGTTTTATGGCTACATAATAAAGTTGTAATCGCCTTCAAGCTTATTTGGTTTGGAGTGTACACGTTTTTTTATAAATCTTTAACAAGTATATTTTAACAACAACAAGTCTATATTAACGTGATTTAATAGACAAGTTTGGAGCGTTGAATCAGAGAGTGATCATAGGTCGTTCGACATATCTATCGGCCGAAATGGATACATATTTGGTAATATAATCCAAAATATTTTGATTTGTTTTTTATTTTACGGTTATTTTTCTATGTCATCGCTCGTTGTAACAAAATAAATAGGAATAGTTTTATACAGAATTGCAAAGTGATTAATTTTAATTTTTTATTTGATTTTTTCAATGAGACGTATTTTATGTTTCCTGATAATGTTTGTAGAAACTTAGTCATTTTGGCCTCGTTGCTATAATTAATTCTAATCGTACCTATTTACCATTTTTTTTTTCTCGTAAAAGTCTAGGAATATTTGAGGTCCATGTCATATGTACGGGAACTTTGATAATTATTTAAAAAAAAAAAAATATTTCTAAAGGACTCTTTTTATTTTACTAATAATAATTATGTAAATCTAAAGCTGATAAGCAAGACTGTCGCCTGATGGTAAGCGGCACGCTTGCCTATAGAAAGCTGCATCGAACTGCCGTTCGTCACCAGAGACATTCGATATTAAGTCTCTCGTGTGCGGTAATTTCACCAGCTATAGTGCTGTTCACACCGGAACACGGCAATGTTCCTTGCACAAGGGACCTACCATTATAGTAATTCAAGTAAGGTTGGACAAAGAAATTTAAAATTTTGTTGGTGTTAGAGAACATATCTAAAACAGTTTCTGTGCTATGATAGTAAATGTCAAGATTTGAATGTGAATTTTGTACGACATATTACAGGATTTCTATATAGATCGTAGTTAGTACGGAACTAGTGATACAATTTAGAGATTCCTGCACTGTATTTTTTTAGCGATGAGAAAATCTATATTGTGCGGACGTAACATTTTATTTATTTGTTAGTTAGTACCTAGGTATGTTTGGAACAATATGGTAATTAAGAAATATTTATATTTACTTAATAATAACATTCCTTTTTGTGAAGTTTAATAAAGTTTATTATGAACAAACGAAATTAAGTTTTTTTTTAATGTTATAGGTCCTAGCCTACCACCTAGCCTGGTTCCGAGTGGGGACCACGGACCCTTGTAGTATTATTATGTGCCACGAACCCGTAAACGCAGCATAGGAGGCCTCCCACTAAAGTATTAACCACCATTTAATAGATCACATTTGACACTTCATAAAATTTTATAAAATAACCTTATGACGGCGGGCATAAGATATAATTTTTTTGGAAGTTATCTGCACAATTGCTTAACTTCACTTCTCTTTAAAAAAAAAACTACTTAGATATGGCCTCCATCGATTATAGTCGATGTTTTTGCCAACAACAGAGTGTTTATCCACAGGGTAGTTTATCACGATTACATATTTATTGTAATAATGAAAAAATAAACTGACAGATGTCAAATATGATATTAAATTGTCCCTACATTATGTGGACTGACGACTCATGCTGACGACATTGTGCGAGTCGCACGCTAATAGCTAATTGTCAATCATCGTGTCGTTCCAAGGCGCCTATGATCAGCAGTGGACATCTTCAGGCTAGTGATGATGAAGCGCTTAAATTCTTATTATTCTCTTTCTAATTCTAACTCTACTGAAGGCTCTGGTTATTACCACTGCATTACAGACGCACCATCAAGCACGATACGCGTATCGTGCGTGAAGCTGCGTTTCCACCGGCCGCAGGGGAGCACGGACTCGCGCGGCAGCTTCGCGAGCCAAGCGTGTGGTCTTTCGAGCCCCGCCAAGCCGAGGCAACATGTGCCCGACCGACTCCGAGCCACGTCCACAACAACCGCGGCCGCCCGAGCCCGTGCGCCCGGTGTAGACTCAGCGAGTGCCCAGTGCCCAGTTACTTATGTGTATTATCGGGGAGGTAGTAGCTACATTCTTACTCGTAGGCTAGGGTGTCCGGATGAGGATATCACCCACCCATCTCCTCCCATTGGGTGTCCGTAACAGGCGACTAAAGGAAAACAAGAAGACGGGCAGCAGCGTCTTTCTATTGGATTATCACCTATCCTACTGCGATCCCCAAAACGCCTGCCAAGCGTAGGGATTATGGCAACCCCTCCCTTCTAAGGGGAGGCCTTTGTTTAGCAGTGGACGTCTTTGGGCTGATTATGATACCTACATAAAGGCTGTCTACTTAGAAATGTTTACACTCTCATCTATAGAGTATAGATGCGACGTACCTACCTCCCAGATAAGATTCATTGAAAAGTTGCCAGCAAAGTTGGAGCCTGCGATAGTCGCGGCGTCTCAGACGACCGGCGAACTACTCATCCATCATTGCTCTTTGTAGGTGACGTTTTAGTATTATGACCACATATTCAGCTGTTCCGTAGACCAGTCTACAGTTTTCTTTACAGTTATTACCTACTCCTACAGTGTTCATCTCTCTGAACAACAGTACCTATGTAAGATTTGTTATGTTCCATGTTAAAAGGTACTATCACGGACACGAACGGTAGCCCATTTAGCAAACAGATTTCTTTGAACGGCGCTAAGTGCGTAAGAGAGGGAAAACCCCGCCCACACGTAGTTTGGGCCAATGACAGGTTGGGGTGGGTTCAGGCCAATTGTAAAAGTAACGGGAAATTGTATTATTTAAAAAAATGATGTTTTACTATTCGCTAGTGATTAACAAGTCCGTTTGCGCGATTGTAAATTTTATGAATGAAAATTGAATGAATTTTTATGGTTCGTGTTTTGTTTCATCGGATTGTTGACTGCCTTCCTACTTACTTGTGAGATGTTTTTATGGATGCTAAAAAACCCTTTAATACAAAATAAAAGAAACCAAAGTTTGCTTCTTCACAATCAAGGTCTGCAAATAACACAAATATCTTAGAATATATAAAATATAAACTATACTATTCCTAGTTTTTGAATATTTTTATTTTGTTAATCTACTAAAAGTATTTTTTTATAAAATGCATGTTTATGACTTATTACTATAATAATACTTCTTTTAATTTTATATAGTATTATGTCTGTATTCCTACCTACTATAAAACTCACCTATTCATAATCTTTTTTTTATAACATGAATATATTTACTTTGATGAACTTGAACTAATCATCGTAATTCGAATCTATTATACTGATATTTTTTCTTTTATTAGGTAAATTGAATATTGAGTTTTACTAAAATAAGTGCTAAAATCATGTGCTAATAATGGCTTAATTTTAATATGGAAGATAACCAAGAAAAGTAGATAAGGAATTTTAGAACAATAGGTAATAAAACTATTACATTGAACACGTTTTGCTCGCTCCCATACCTTAATTTTAAGAATTGCTTTGACCAAAACATAAATATTTAAAATAGGTCTTAGTGTGTTGAGATAAGATTGTTTTTTCTTCAATTATTAGCTTGTTGTATATTAATTTACCAGTGCAATAGAAATAACCTTTTTTTGTCGTATGGTTAGTACCCAACCAGTACCCTGATGTCAATTGTTTAAGTTGCTGCTAGATGCTAGACTGCTGTCTAGTCTAGATGATAACAACTGGAACTGCCTTTTTACGCGCCTTCAGAAGCATGGAGACGCTTAGTTCAAATGCCACTGAATGATCACCCATCTAAAGACTGACCTTGCCTGACGTTGCTTAACCAAGTGAGTCGTTTACCGAACAGTTATTACAATTGACTATGAGAGCTTTAGAAATAACCTGAATGTTAATTAATGTTTTTACTTGTCTTTCTGCCGCACTCACAGTCATCAATTAACTTTAATCGCATTTAAGTAATTTTTTGTAATCTATTTATTTCGACTCTCCGAGTCTCTTATGATTGTCTTTTAGTATTAATTACGAGATTATTTATATATTATCTACTCACTATCCGCATATTAAGTGTTATTTGGCTTCGAAAGTCGAAACAATCCATTTACAAAATATGACTTAATCACAACTAAACTATAATTGACGTTTGCGTACGGCAGTTGGTCTTATACTTGGGTATAATTTAAAAAATGTGAAAAAGCTATTTGAAGGAATTGTCTGGGTATTCATAACTCAAGGTCTGCCAAGTTTGGTACCAGAAGTGTGTAACGCCTCCGATTTCACATTTCATATGATTTAATTATATTTTTCTATTTTATTTAACAGTAAAATAGAAACATATAATTAAATCATAATAACCACACTATGCTTAAAAAAAAGCCTGAATACTGCGGCAGTGATAATAAATGATGTGGAATGGAATACCTATAAAAAGTTTTTTGTTATTAATCATAATCACAGTATATTTCAATTCCGCCTATGAATTGCTATATTATTATGTCGACGAATGCTCTTTGAAAATATTTTACACTATACAAAAAGCGATACAGCCGGTGGGGTTCGAACCATGGCACTTGCTCTATACTGCAAATATCGCCGTAGACCTCCAGACCAAACAGTCATTAGCGATGTAAGGCGAAATTTGTAGTACTATTCTAAGGCACAGTTTTTTTTTTCATTACTAAAAAAGCATTAGACACCCGCCGCAGGTAATCCTACTATTCAAAAGAATACCGATTAAAAAAATGTTTCGAAGCTACGATGTATCAGTGAAAAAAATGGAAACAATAGATTGAAGCAATGCGATGGAGTTTTAAATGTTGTATTTTTTCTTCGACAATTTACATCCGATCCCAAACTAGGCAGACCAGTTAACTGATACTAATACTTACTTATACACTTTTTTTTGTAAATACACACTTAAATAGTTAAAACACACAGACAGTTGGTGGGAATCGAACCCACGATCTTTTGGGTAGTGGCCAGGGTGTCTAACCACTAGACCAAGAGGCCCGTCAATTTTTTTTATGGTTCATTTTTTGTTTTGGTCAAAGCTATAATGAAACCAGTTAGTTCATTTTGTTTTTTTTTCTAAAACTTTTAATTTGATTTTATCGTCCAAGCTAAGTAACTCATTGTAAATCTAAATACTAATAAAATAACAATATTTATTTTTTTCCTGATAGGAACACATTTATTTATAGACTCTCTAATATCCGTAAACCGGATCTTAGAGAGTATTCTTTGCTTCAATAAAATAAATTGGATATAAGGCAAAAGCTCAATTATCTTCTTTATATATAAAGATGTCTCCAAATCAATCCAAATAGAACTAAACTTATGTTTTCAAAGATCATGTGTTTTTAATTAATTTCTTGTTATCAGTAACTACTTATACATGCCAATTCTAAAGGGTTATCGATGGTATACCGACTTTCATCTAATAAGTAATTAACTACACGACTATGATTACTGGGCTTGTATTTCATTGAATACAGGTAACACGGCGATGCCGGCGCAAGCCTTTCAAAATGCAATAATAACAATGGCATTTATTGCGGCAATACGGGTACGCCCCGCTGCCATAAAACGAGGCGGAACTAGCTCTGCATTTGGACGCACGTGCAAGCGATTATAGCTCTAACAGTGGTACACCGGGAATGTCCGTGATTGTACCTACTGTTGCTTGAGAAATTATATATTATACATAAGAGAATAACTAAATAATAGGCCTCTTATTACGAAACGTAATTTAACAACAAACCTGGGTTTAGGGATCAGATTTAAGGAACGATTTTGTAAGTTTAAACATCGTTAAATTTCTTTTTGAATACGACGGTAGGTGACTAGCACTGCCGCAATGTAACTGTCAATGAGTCGACGTGCCCCTTACCTTCAGGCAAACATGTTCTACTCGTCGCTAAGATATAATATGAAATCTATGTAGGGGATAGAATCGCAGGTAAATACTTAGGTACATAGATAATTCAGCTGCTTGGCATTATCTGTCAATAAAACATGATTTTGTATGCTTCTTATGGCAGAACTTACGCATGTCACTAATAACCATTCTCTATCAGAATGTGAATAAAGATTTTGACCCCTTACTCGCAGAGATGTGACGGGTGCTTCAAGCGAAATCAACGCAATCAAATTAATGTATCTTCATCCAACGTGCATGCTCAAAATAGCAACTTAGTGTTGAAATCGTTACAAGATTTATCCGAAAACTCCACAAAACCACAGTGTACCTACCCAACATTGAAGCATTTTGCGAGTCTCGCGCGATCATATCGATTGTCTCTGAACACTTTTGTCTCACTAACGTTCACTAATGGACCACCAAGTTGATTAATACACCGAAGACAATCGCTAACGGCTATTGTTACAACGTCGATTAATTAATGGTTTTCAATGAGACTGGTGAAGTCAAGTGTATAATATGGTTATATTAGACGATAGGTATCTTAGGAAAATAACCGTTATGTTAGGTAGCTACCGTCGCCTCATCACTATACCTACTGTGTTAGAGATTCTTTTTTTGCTGAAGGGAACTGTGGGGGTCAAGCGGGGTATGTAAGGATTCTTACCCACTAAACCTCCCGTGGCTGTCGCGTTGGTACTTGAGAGGGGACACCTGGGCTCACCGGTGGAATCTACACCAGAAACTCGTCAGTGCCTTGCCTTTGAGCCCGCCGCCGAGGGGCGCATTGTAGCCCGCCTCCGGAACTTGTCACGGTGCTCACGGGGACGGGGTCCTAACCCCGCCGAAGTCCTTCTCGGAGTCGCTGCCGTATTTGATGGACGTCTGGGGCCCACTCCCCAAACGACCAGCGACTCCGACGGAAGATGTTACATGTCCTGCACCAAGCTGTGAATGGTAGCTACTGTAGCTGGTGAGATTACCGAACTCAACTGAACTGAGAACTAATGTCTTGGGTAAAGAGCAACAGTGATCAGGCGATTGCCTGCTTTTCTAATCAGTGACTTAACTCATCATCATCATCACCAGCCGGAAGACGTCCACTGCTGAACAAAGGCCTCCCCCTTAGACCGCCACAATGATCGACAATTTGCTATCTGCATCCACCGGTTTCCTGCGACGCGAACAATGTCGTCGGTCCACCTAGTGGGAGGCCTGCCTACGCTACGTCTTCCGGTTCGTGGTCGCCACTCGAGAACCTTTCTTCCCCAACGGTTGTCGGTTCTTCGAGCGATGTGGCCGGCCCACTGCCACTTCAACTTGCATATTCTACGAGCTATGTCGGTGATTCTGTCGCGCAAAGAAACTCCGAGCATAGCTCTCTCCATAGCTCGTTGTGTGACTCTGAGCTTCTCCAAAAGGCCAGCTGTGAGAGACCACGTCTCAGTACCATATGTCATCACTGGCAACACACACTGGTTAAAAACCTTTATCTTCAGGCACTGCGGAATTTCTGATGAGAAGATGTCACGTAGTTTCCCGAACGCTGCCCATCCGAGTTGGATTCTTCGGGTGACCTCTTTGTCGAAGTTGGACCGACCTAACTGGATAGTTTGTCCTAGGTATACGTAGTGGTCAACAACTTCGAGTGTATCGTTCCCAACAACTACCGGTACGGGTGCAACATGGACATTAGACATGATCTTCGTCTTGTCCATGTTCATTTTAAGACCCACCTGTTGGGAAACGCTACTGAGGTCGCTGAGCATTGTATTGAGGTCCTCCAGCGATTCTGCCATAATGACTATATCATCGGCAAAACGAAGGTGAGTGATGTATTCGCCATTGATGTTGATGCCGAATCCGTGCCAGTCCAAGAGCTTAAAAACGTCCTCCAATGCGTTCGTGAACAGTTTCGGAGAAATAACGTCTCCCTGTCTCACGCCCCGCTGCAATGGGATTGGTTTCGTGCTCTCGTCCTGTAGTCGGATCGACATGGTGGCGTTGCTGTACAAACACTTCAACACTTCGATGTACCTATAGTCAATGTGACACCGCTGGAGGGACTGCAATACCGCCCAGGTCTCGATTGAATCAAAGGCTTTCTCGTAGTCCACAAACGCTAGACATAATGGCCGATTATACTCCTCGGTCTTCTGTATAATCTGGCGGAGCGTATGTATGTGGTCTACGGTGCTAAAGCCTTTTCGGAACCCGGCTTGTTCGGGAGGCTGGAAGTCATCAAACCTGCGTTCGAGACGGTTCGTAATGACTCTCGAAAACAGCTTGTATACATGGCTCAGGAGTGAGATGGGTCTATAATTCTTCAATAAGGTGTTATCACCTTTTTTGAAGAAAAGAACCACCACACTCCCGTGCCATGCTTCTGGCGTAGTACCCTCGAGTAAGACGGAATTAAATAACTTCTGGAGGACTAAAAGTACCGGTTTTCCACCCGCTCTCAGAAGTTCTGTTGTGATTCCGTCTTCACCCGGCGCCTTGTTGTTCTTAAGCTGTTTGAGAGCCATTCTAATCTCGTACAGGCTGATGTCTGGGATGTCCTCAGTGTAGTGTCGGGTTAATTTGGCTCTGGTGTCCTGAGCTGTTCTGACAATGGGTTCCTGTGTCGAGGTGTATAACTGTCCGTAAAACCTCTCGAGCTCTCTCAATATCTCCGGTTTCGATGAGATGACACTGCCGTCGTCGATCTTCAGCCTGGTCATATGGCTGCGCCCAATAGACGAATTCTTTGCGAACACTTTAGAGCCTTGGTTCCGCTCAATTGCGTCCTTAATACATGCTGTATTATAGGAACGCAAGTCGTGACGCATGGATTTCGAGATTCGTCTATTGAGTTCAGCATATTCTGACATATCAGCTGAAGATTGCAGTCTCATCTCAGTCCGGGTTTCCATTAACTTAATGGTTTGATTGGAGAGCTTCTGAGGCTTATTACGGCGTGGGGTCTTAAAGAACTTGGACCCCACTGCATGGACAGTTTGCACCAACCCATTGTTTAACTCGTCCGCAGTTTCGCATTCGGCTAGGCACTGAAAGCGATTGTGTAGTTCGAGTTGAAAGTCTTCGGGGTTTCGGATTTGGGCGGTTCCCGGACGGAGCGTGGACTTCATCAGACGAGACCTCTCAAGCTTGACATTGATATTCAATGTGCCTCTAACAATGCGGTGATCGCTACCGGTTTTCACCCTGCCGATCACGGAGACATCATCGAATATATGCTTCTTGGTCGTCATGATGAAGTCGATCTCGTTTTTGGTTGAACCATCGGGGCTTATCCACGTCCACTTCCTGGATGGTCGCTTCTTGAAGAAGGAGTTCATCGCAAAGAGTCCCTCCTTCTCCATGAAGTCGACCAGCCGCAGGCCCCTTTGGTTCCGCTGCCCGTACCCATATGACCCCACTCTCAACTCATCGCCACTCCGTGTGCCCACCTTTGCGTTGAAGTCCCCCATAACAACGGTGAAGTGTGTTTTGGAGGTATGTATGGCTTCTGATATCTCCTCATACATAGCCTCTACTTCATCGTCAGGGTGTGCCGAGGTCGGCGCGTAAACCTGTATAACCTTCAACGAATACCGACTGGTTATTCTGAGTATAAGGTACGCTACCCTACTCGACACACTATCGACCTTAATCACGTTGTTAATAAGGGACTTACGGACGAGAAACCCGACACCACCCTGGGATTTCCGGTCTCCTTCCCGGAAGAAGAGCATGTTGCCAGAAACAAGGGTTATCGTATCCTGTCCCTCTCGCCGGATTTCAGATAATCCCAAGATGTCCCAACGCAACTTGCTCAATTCTTCCTCCAGCTCGACAATCTTCTCATCGGTCCTCATCGTGCGGATGTTGCGTGTTGCCAGGGCCAAAGTTCGGTGGGGGTGGTAGCGGGGCATCTGCCGGAGATTCTTAGCACCCCCTGCTCGACCGTTACCCCGCCTGCTACCAAGGCGAGGAATAGAGGAGCTGCCGGGGACTGGGGGCCGTATGCAATTAGTGTCTATCATTGTTTGGGGGGGGGGGGGTTGCCATAATCCCCACGCTTGGCAGGCGTCTTGGGGATCGCAGTTTTTGTGAAGAGATGGAATTAAAACAGAAGACGCTGCTGCCCGTCTTCTGATTTCCCTTAGTCGCCTCTTACGTACACCCAAAGGGAAGAGATGGGTGGGTGCTATTCTTACCCGGACACCCCACGGGTACTTAACTGAATCATATAAAATCATTCGAAAATTTGCTCTCTTTTCGCTATTAAGTGCACATGCACTAAACAAAACGGAACGATCGCTCAACGAACAAAGTGGCTAAAAGCAGCCGTCGGTTCGCTGGATCCAGGGTTCATTTATCATTTGCCGTGTACCTATGACGGTACACTCATCGTTCCTGCTTTCTGGCACTGTTACTGAATATAAAAGTTTGCATAGAGATGGGTCACCTTTATCGATAGGTCCGTAGACGTTCGTCGGTCTATAAATTGGTCGTTGTCACATCGGAACTGTTAGCAAGATTTAGAAAAATCGGCTTTAATCTAGCAGCGCCCTTTCATTTTCGTCGATGTTGATTATAGGAGACCTTCGGCGTGCTCTCCTCTCTCGCCTTTAATCTCTCTCTATGTTAAAGTGGTCGACAGCAGTGCCAACCCTTCTAGACATAAGGGTGAAGTAATTCGTATGCAATATTGAACGACATGAGCAGATTGATGCCACACTCAAGTGGTTGATCTGTTGACACAGATTTAAGTAAATTAGCTCGCTCTTTATTAGGTAGGTACACGACACTCATAGCTTTGCAAAACATAATGTAACTTTACACGAAACGTTACACTAAACATATCAACTAAGTTTAACGTTACTCGTTTTACCCTTTATCCGAACCTTTAAAATGAAAGCCAAAGCGAATTTTGTTGATGCATAGTGGAAGTTTATATGTAAATATTGATGATAAATAGAACTATGAGTCTTTTTATTAATTATCATCGATTATCGATATTTATATTCAGCAGCCGCCATCCCTAAGCTATGATATGACGTGTTGTACAAGACAGGTAACGAATCTGCACATTATACTCCGATTTTTGTACTAATGTGATTTTGTTGGCAAGGTACGAGGTATTATATATTTAATAGCGGTAGGGAGAGATCGCGAGCTAGTAGTAGAATATACCTACTTACTTAGTGCAAATTTATTGCAAGTCTCTGAACAACCTTAGGATTGAACTTTAATAAAAGATTATTCATTCTAGTGTCTTTTATTCAGCATTGGACGTCTTCCGGTTGATGATAATGATGATGACTTATGTTATTGATTGTATGTACTTACTCTAATCATCAGCAACAGCAACAGAAAGAAGTTCACAAGTCACGACGTGAGCTAAGGCCTCCTCCTAAGAAGAGGGGTACCGTAATGGTCATATAGAAATAGTTTAACACCTAAATACATTTGCTAATTGTAAGCTCATAAGTTTATTAAGAACTACACTTACACACTACTACTACAATTACACTAATAATTTCTAACCATGTAACCTTTGGAAATACCTAACATGAACTGGAAAATTCTTCTACCATATAGGATAAAAACGATGCATGATTCTTGCAAATTGTAAAATGGTCGAAGAAAGCTAATATGATAAATTTTACTACAAGGCTGGCTTCTAGCACATTCCCTCAAGTTTACGACGTACGGTGGGTAAGCAGTCGGTACTTTTTTCATCATCATAAACCTCCTTATATTCAAATAGACGAATAGATAAGGTAGTATGGTTATTACTATATTTTATTCGGGGCAATATAATATCGCCATTCAGTTTAAATTAGTCTTTCGCAAAGTAGTAAGTATATACATCACGAGCGGCTGACTCCAACCTGTCTATGTTATGGGTTAATAAGTATTGGAAATGCCTGAGATGTAATTACGAGTCTGCTAATTACGACGGTCATCATTAAATCTGTAGCTATGTTATATGTAGATTTGTACATATTTGTGGCACATCTCCGATTATTTTTAATGTAAGTATAATAAGTTCACTATCCGTGTTATAGGACCGTTCAAATCAAATCAGTGTTTATTTACACCAAAAATACATGAATGTTTACCAACTGCTGGTTTGCGACAGAAGATCTGACAATACGGACCACTGCAGTTAGGCCTTAGGTTTAGTTCTCAGGTCAAAGTAGGTAACAACTTTGACCTGGGAATCGAACCACTGCACCATCGAAACAGATGATTAGGTATCCAGACCAACTTTTAACTACGATCTTAGTCAACAGTCACCTCTAAAAAAGCAAAACCCCGCTCCAAAAATTGCCCACAACTGGGCCAAACCTACAAACATGTTCACAGATTCTCAATTACACTAAAGGACAGTTTTTGCTCCGTACGTTGCCAAGTGTCGATGTGACTGCGGTGTTTGTGCTCTAGGTAATTAAATGCTGGCATGCCAAGATTACTGGCTGTGGTCCGAATGGCGGCATTTGTGGCACTTTTGCTAAATTGTTTTTGTGATTTGTGGTCGAATTTAAAATAAGAAGTAATGGTTTATGTTTGACACCCCTGGCGAGTTTGCGGCATTTGATTGATGATAAAAATATGGCAGTTCTATTTTTAAATAATACCATAATGACTTGTTATCTTAAAGTACTTACTTAGTAATTAATTAATGGTAAAAGATAATAATAATAATAATTAATGAGAATTTAATTAATAAATGAGAAAAAAACTGCCTACAGAACGCCAAAAGGTGCCAGTTTGAATCCTAGCCTCGTTATACTTAGGTACATTTTTTTTATATAAATAAGTAGGAGTCTTGCCTGACGGTAAGCAATATCCCTGCTTGTCACTTTAGAAATAAGTTCTTCTAAGTCTTTGGAGCTAAATATTTTTTTTTTTGTATCTGTATTGTAATTTTTTTCGCGTGGGATAACTTAAAAAGGTCCCCGGGAGCTGTGGGGCTCCACCGGGCACCGTATATGATATTCTTACCCACTAAAACCCCCGCGGCTGTCGCATCGGCACGTGAGGGGGGAGACCTGGTCACTCCGGTGCGATCTGCACCAGGAGCCGCTCAGGGCCTTACCTTTGAGCCCGCCGCCGGGGGGCGCATTGTAGCCCCCCGGGAACCTATGTCGCGGTGCTCACGGGGATGGGGGTCGCAACCCCACCGCCGTCCTCGGAGTCGCCACCGTACTCAAAGGACGTCCTAGGGCCCACACCCCGAGCGTCCAGTGACTCCGAGGTTTGTCCGTTATGTAGAGCCCCAAGCTCAGGGCTAAATTTGTACTGTACTGCCTTAACCAATAAAAAACTACTACATAGTACAAAATTACTTTCCGCAGGATTTGAAGTTCACACCAGCTACAGCTGTGCCAATGAGTTTATCAAACTGGATAAGTATGAAATGGATAAAGACATCCCCAAACTTATTAGACTTCTAGCTGCTCAGAGCTGGGCTAGCCGTTTTTAGCTATAAACTTAGGATTGAATTGGATAACTAAAATGCATTCTCGGTGAAGTGCAAAAGGCGACGCAGTATCAGCGGGCACACTCAGCATGCAAAGTACCAACACGTCGCAGCGCTAGCCAGCGCGCATAGTGTAGTGATGTGAAATGAAGTGTCTATATGTCCGAAATAGCAGCTGCTTTTTTAATCAATGTAGTGACGATAAATTGCTATGGTTTCGAGGTGAAGACAGTAAAGAAAAAAATGTGCCAAAACTACAGGCCTTTCAAATGTGAGCAGCCGTCGCAATTTAAAAATAAACTGGACACAAAAAGTAACGAACCCTGGGCCTGTACCATCACCGCTAATAGCAATTATTTTCACCTTACTTTCTCGATAGAAAGTGACAGAGCTATAAATTACGTATACTGCCGTCTCTACCTCATGTCAAGTAAGATGGCAATGATATAGCTAATAGAGGTGGTGGTAGAGCCACTGTAGTTCCAAAAGAGTCAAGTATCCTGATAACTCATGAACCTATTCATGAATAGAAAATCCTTGACTTTGAAAATGACTGATACCAGATTTTTCAGGTCATAATGATAGTCATCCCAACGGTTATCGGTTCATCGGATGCGGCCTACCCATCGCTTCTTCAACTTGCATATTCTGGGAGCTATGTTGAAATGACTAGGTACTATAGGTATAGATAGACAGTAAAACAGTAGTAGTACTTTTTGTATTCCATGCAATCTTTTTTCCATCCCAAGGTTGCCTGGAAGAAATCGCGGATAGCGATAAGGCCGCCCTTTGTACAAATTTCTTCAATTCCTTTTCTTATGTTCATTTATGTGTGTACAATAAAGAGTATAAATAAATAAAATAAATAAATCTACACTAATATTATAAAGAGGAAAACTTTGTTTGTTTGGTTGTAATGAATAGGCTCAAAAACTACTGGACCGTTTTTAAAAATTCTTTCACCATTCGAAAGCTACATTATCCACAAGTAACATAGGCTAAATTTTATTTTGAAAAAAAAATAGGGTTCCGTAAGATATTTGGGTTTTTTCGGACACAAGGTGTAAAAAATCAACCAGAAAAGTTACTTATTTTGCGTAACTATAAACTATAAAAGATAGAACCATAAAATGTTCTAATCAATTGTAGATCTTATAAATATCTACAAAAAAGTCCGCGGCATACGCGCGTATATATGTCGAGTGAGGCCCAACAACCATTTTTTTTATTTAAAAATCTTGAATTTTGTTTAGACTACATTTAAACGCATTTATTTTACTCATACTCTTAATCCTTATCAAAATAAATATTTCATCATTAAGTACAGTTTATGTAGATAATATTTGGTCTTTGAATGATTAAAATTGGACATTTGGTTTTGAAATTATGGCGAAATTAAAATATTACTGCTTATAAATTAAAAGATTTCTGCTGCACGGCCCGTTGCGAAGTGAGCGTCACCAAGGCGGGGGTGCGCATGCGGGAGGGGAGTTTAGATCTATGAGTAAAACGGCCTACACACGGCCCTAAAATCAGTGGCGATATCGGGACAGTGGTGGGGAGGACCCTAAATCGTCCCCTAAATCACCTCGTGTATAGGCAAATCGTATCCAATTTTTATTGTTTATAAATCGGGTCTAAAATCGCTTCGGGCGAGCTCCCGATTTAGGGACGATTATCGTCTAGGGAGCGTTGTCGGCACGTGTGTAGCGAAATCGGGACTGATTTCTACGCAGTATGCACTCGAGTGCTGCGGCGATACGACGTGCAGGCGCTCCGCTCTGTGCGAAGAATGAACGAATGAATGGGTATAATATAATATAATATCCTGGGACAATTCACACACCGTCATCTGATCCCAAACTAGACATAGCCTGTACTATGGAAACCAGACAACTGATACTAATACATTTATATACTTTTTTTTTGTAAATACATACTTATATAAAATCAAAATCAAATCATATTTTATTGGAACTAAAACAGATGTTAATATTTACATAAGTACGATAATAGCTACATTAGTTAAAAACTGTGTCGCAGCTATTAACGCCCACCTCAAAAGGATAGATCGATAGAACACCCGACCAACAGAAGAAAATATAGATAAAACACCCAGACACTTGGTGGGAATCGAACCCACGCCTGTTGGCACCATAGTAAGTGCCAAGGCAATGCCTTTTTTTGCTGTTTTGATAGTGTCGGCGGCATCTCGGATCAACGAGCAGTCTGTTGCACGGTCGGTTCTGTACTAAATGGTAGGGTCGTGTGTAGAGTAGTAGCCGATTTCATCCCCACCACCGCTGTCCCGATATCGCCACTGATTTTAGGGCCGTGTGTAGGCCGTTTGTACCCGCGCGGCTCAGAAGCGAGGTCGGCTCCCTACGCAGCGGTCGTGCGTAAATTCTAATAATTTTCGTGCGATTTTTTTAGATTTCTTTCTTAAAACTACACCTACGCAAAAGTTCTTCTCAGAGCTAATCAACAGTTCTTTTCAGGGCTAACCAACAGATTTTTTCAGGGGTAACCAACAGTTCTTTTCAGGGCTAAACAACAGTTCTTTTCAGGGCTGAACAACAGTTCTTTTCAGAGCTAGAATATTACACGCTATTAGCATTTTCTTAAACATTTGAAAATGCCTAAGAGAGCCAGGTCTCAACTGTCTAAACATAGTTCTCAAGCACGGGCAGCAAGAATACGTCGTATGGGAGAATCTTCACCTGAACGTTCACAACGCCTTGCTGAACAAAATCAGAGAAACTCTCAGGTACGCGCACGAGAGTCGAGTGTCGAACGTTCGCAACGCCTTGCACAACAAAATCTGAGAACCTCTGAGTTACGTGCACGAGAGTCGGGTGAACCGATATGTATGAAATTTTGCTACCCGCAAAATTTCATACATATCGGTATAGGTCTGAGAATAGGTTACAAAGTATATTTTATGCCGCTGATACCATGATTGATGAGGATATATAGAACGAGAGGAGGGTGCAAGAGAGGGAGAGGGGAGGGTGATGGAGTGAGTGATCGGAGGAGTTAGGTGGAGCAAGGGGGAGGGAGTGAGAGGGAGCAAGTTGGGAGAAGAGAGAGGAGGGAGAGGGTTCAGAGAGGACAACGGGGAGAGGAAGAGGGGAAGTGTGACGGGGACCGAAGCGGGAGGGGAGAGAAATAGCATAGAATTAGATTTTTATTATAAGAGAGAGACATGGAGAGAGATAAATCAAGGAAGTAGGGAGAAAAGGGGAGCAAAATGTAATTAAAGCGCGGGCGGAGCTGCGCGGGTCAGCTAGTAAATAAATAAAATCAAAAATAAACCGTGATATAATTCGTAAAGCTAGTTTCATTTCAGTAGGAAGACATGACTGGGTTTAAAAGGCTTAATAACTAATGTCCCACATAACGCAAGTGACAATGCATGATAATGATAAAGTAAGTGATTTTTCAGGGTAAATGTATCATGAAGAAATAAATAATAATGCAGACATCTCGTGCCACTAATAAATGTCAAATAATCGAGGATCGGTTATCGATACTATACCGGTGTTGTACATCACTATCGTCCTTAACATATTTAGGGATCGTTCCCTGCAGACGCGACACTATACTTTGGGATTTTTCATAGACGCTACGTGTTTGTGTAAAACCAGATTTACAAGTAAATTGAAACATTATTGTAAGCTCCGTGTGCTAAGCAAACGTTGATTACATTCCACAAGCAATATGTAATAAAAATCCTTTCTACCCATATAAGTAATTATCTAATGTAACGATATTTCAGTATTAGACATTTCCCTTCCATTATCATTGTGATCGTAATGAAACGAGTATTCTTTACAAAATTATTTTGCAACCAATGTGTTGATAATAATGGCCAACCTGGGGCTTTACCAAGAACTCATATAGCAGGACAGTTTAACACGAAAGGTGACCTGTGTACTTACCATGAGCGCACTAATTAGCAGGCCACACAGCTATTACGTCACACAAACAGGTGAGTGGTCACGTGACAATAATATTGTCACGCTAATTAGTGCGCTCATGGTATAAATTTGTAAGACAGGTCACTTTTCGTGTTAAACTGCCCTGCTGTAAGAGTTCATCGTAATGTCCCTGGTTTCAGTCAGAGTCGTTCAAGCTGTCCTCTGACTTGGCTTGATGACCGCTCGCTGGTCTACAACATCCGGGAATGCCCGACCGAGACGCTTAGTTCAAATACCACTTAAGGGAAACACATCTATGGACTAACCTTGCCTGACCTTGCTTCACCAACTCTGATCGTTTACATAACAGTAATTACAATTTGCTACAAGCACCTCTTTGTATAGGTATAACATAAAGTTATTCGTAACCGATACAAATCTGGAAGTAAGCTTAGTAAATATGGTAAATAGACTTAACTTTAGTTTAATAAATATACAGACGAGCCACTATTTACCATTTTGTTTCAAATAAAACGAATCGCTAAAGTATTCCTTCCACTGTGAGACATCAGCGAGTCAAGCCAAATACCGCAATACATAGACTACTTAAAGTCTTTAATCAGTGCGTCCTATCCGTGATGACATACGGAGCCGAGACGTGGCCACTCAAGGTACCACTAGTCCACCGATTCGCTCAGTGGGCTATGAAGAGAGCTATGCTGGGTGTTTCTCTAAAGAACCGGATACGGAATTAAGTGATACGAATCAAAGTGACCGACATAGCTCAAAGGATTAGCCAGCTGAGTGGCAGTAGACTGGTCATATTTGCCGCAGAACCGATAATCGTTGGGGTAAACTGGTTCTGGAGTAGAGACCGCGAATCGGGAAGCGTAGTGTAGGACCTGTGAGCAGGTGGAGCATCCAAATTCACGATGATACGGCCAGGAGGACGATATTCGCAGAGCGATTGGCAGAAACTGAGCCGAAAATCGGGCACAGTGGCGTACCTTGGGAGAGGCCTATTCCATCACTGGTCTGATGTGAGTTGTTGATGATGAGTCAATTCGGGGAAACGCTAAATTGTCTTGGAAACCGCAACAAAATGTAATTTAGAAAGAAGACTGGAGGAGTTGCCGAGTCGGGTAAGATAGATTCCACTTCCGTCCTTATTTTCCACCCCTATACATAATGGAGAGCTCAATGCATTGCTTCCACGTGAAGCATCATTCAGCGTCATTCGCTCTCAAGTGGGCAACATAATCCATCTTACTCGAGCTGTTAAAATCCATTCCCGCGATACGCGTTACATTGTCGTTTTACGACCGCGTCGTCCGGGACCACTTCTAAATGTTACGTTAATGTATATGCTCCTGTGGTAGATAAACGACATTGTAGACGATACATCACATATTGCGGTTTGCGAACCGTAAGAGTTACGAATACATGCAGATTGACTGAATGCCGAGCTTGCAAATTCAAGTTTTCTAAATTCAACTGTTACCACTGATATTTTCATCAGACTATCTACACCTTAATAAAATATGAGAAATGATTATGTTAGGAACGATCAAACTAAGAGTGAACCAGGGTGATGGCAAGCAAAGAGAGATGACGACAAATCGTGACGCGCGTAACATCTGCACCTACACACTACTTAACGGCCACGACCGCCCTGTCAAGAGCGTTACGACAGAGAACAGAAGACGATCAAACTAAGAAGACGTCATTTTAACGTAAGCGAGCATCGATATAAATATATCGATGTAGACGGGCGGCAAATTCATTTTTAGGCTCATTTGAGACTGAATGAACATGAACATTGAACTCGTGATAACTGAAGTGGCTAAATATATTTTCATCATAGCTAAGAACTATCCGTACAGACACCCAGAAAAGCAGATATTAAATAAGTTTATTAAATAAGTTTAGTTTATCGTGTTTGTGTCTTATAGCTAGATTAATTTCAACCCTTGAAAGTTAGCATTATTTGTCATTAAAAAAATCTTAAAGCTTGCAGTGTGTCACAAAAGCCAAAAGTAACGCGAACACAAAATTTGAACCGCAGTAAGCGAGTCATAAAGCTGGTATCAAACAGAACGGTACGTTGAACAAAGCGACGCGCCGCGATAAACATGTGAATTTAACAACTACTGTTGAATGAAAAATATTTTGTTGTAAAATTATTACCTAATATTCCGGGGGGTGCTTGTGTAAGGCACCGATCTCGCAACGACAATTTTGTGTCGTCTATACAGCGTCACATATAACGGATAGCAGAAAGTGGATAGCATCATCGTTTTATGATAGTAGACGTTTGATCTAATCTTTATAAATATTTGCAAAATACAAACTAAAAGTGGTCTCATGAATATTATACGGAGCCTTAAAATTTCAAACCAAAGTTTCATTTTATGTGTTTCAAGCTTCAAATCAAATGTAAACCAGTCTTAATATTTGTGTTTCTATTTTTTGACTCAAGAGTTAGGCCACCGCATGTCCCGTCTCCTACCAACAATTATCTGCGATTTATGTAGCGTATCTAGTTATTGTTATGTAGGGTGTCGAACTTGATGTGGTAGCCGCGTGTACTTACTTTACTTGCTGGTTAAACCTTAATTACTCAGCGACTTTTCGTCCCGTCATTTACCTCTGAGAGTATTAAAAAACATCGAAACGGTAAAAAATGTTCAGGATTTTTAATCGGCATACCAGTAATTTATTATTACTAACAATATTCAATATTCTGTATTGCAGACAGCAACAGTTGTACCGGCAGATTCATAAACAGAGACAATGCTTGTATAAATTATAATTCATAGAAACATTCGCGACAGCGATTCAGTTGTGCCAGAAAACTGTTGTAAATACACGGGAAAACTGCATTTTTAGAAACGATGCGATGAAGGACAGTTACTCAGTTACAAAACGTGACCTGTGTACTTACTATGAGCGCACTAATTAACAGGCCACCCAGGTATTACGTCACACAAACAGGTACTCAACTGTTTGGGCCACCAGGTGACCACTCACCGAGTGACAATATTGTTGTCACGCAAATTAGTGCGCTCATGGTACAAATTTGTAAGACAGGTCAATATTCGAGTTAAACTAAAATTTTTGTTACGTGTATATGAGCACATTTTATTTTTATGACTAGCTGACCCACGCAGCTCCGCCTGCGCTATTTTTACGTTAACTAAACTTTTTATAACAGACATTCGCATAGAATACATAACCTCCTTTTTGACAGTCGGTTAAAAACTGGGACCCACTTTTTACTTGCTCTCCGAAGCACGGACCCGTTTAGTTCAAATGGCGTTAAACGGTCACCCATCTATTTAATGACCTTACCTAACGTTGCTTAACCCGATCGATTACAAAACCTTGATAACAACTCTCTATGAGTGTTACCTTACTAATATTTATTATAATTATAAAGAAAAATTGATAAAATCGGACCAAGCGTATAACCAAGTACCCATTTTGACTTTAATCCCCTCTCCCAAAAGAACCGTGCTAGATTACGGGATAAAAAGTATCCTATGTCCTACCTCGTAGTAAGATCTCAAATCATGCCAAGTTTAATTTGAATCCATTCAGTAGTTTCGGTGTGATGCGCAGCCGTGATACAGACAAACAGACAGACAGACAAAAATTAAAAAAATTACATTTTCGGCCTCAGTATCGGTTATAGAATGCCCTCCAAATATAATTTTCAAAATATCTTCAACGTACAGATTTTTTACAGAGGCAAATTTTTTTGCAATAGATAATAACTTGAGCCACTAATGGCCAGTTTTAATAACTGGCGGGGTTAGTGCATAGATGGGTGCCCGTTTAGTGCCATTTGAACTAATCGTCTCCTTGATTCGGAGGGCACGTCGGTTCCGGTTATTGTCATCTAAACAGCAATCGTTAAGCCAAGTCAGGGCAAGGAAGCTAAGGCTAAGGGCAGGTTGACCAACAGTGATACCAGGTTGGCCACTAATCAAACGACAAAAAACACTTGCTCGATGAAGAATAGAGACCTTTTCACGACTTCATTATAATTAATGGTTCACTACACAGTATATGCGGTTCAAAACCAATCATAGTACTGTATGTTTCCACAAGTTTGGCGGGATACTCGCACCCCGCGGTGGCCTGTAAAAAGTAGCACGTAATTAAATCCGGCCGTGCCAAGAAACTGTCAATATCTGTAGTCTGCTTATACCGCACCGGCCCGCTTGTGGCCCGCCTTTGTTTGCTGCTATTGTTTTACAGTTGTTTGTAATTTTCTTCTATTTCTATTACGTTGTTTTCTTACCGTTTCAACTGTAATTGATATTCTGCGCTAAGTTTTCTTGCAATTTCAAGAAAATGAATCTTGCTGTTGCTTTTTTATCATGAGATGAACGAATCATTCCCTATATCTTTTGATAGTAGATCAATCAACCGAGTCTTTATTTAAAAGATCATTGAAAAGTTGGTAATGCGTCAGATAGGTATGCAAAAACCCAGTCCTCTGTCTGATCTTTCCGGACGTGACTGTCATCTATCCCGTCGGATAGTAAGAGTAAAGGAACAGAGCCACAGCATCTACGTCTTTGCAAGCGCTTTTGCACTACAATATATTTACTGTTAATCTTTGTAAATTGTCCGCTGTTATCGGTTAGGATGACATTAAAATTCGCAATAAAGACGAAATGGCAACAAACGCCAAACATACCACCTAAAACGACCACAGCAATCAGCTAAGCCAATTCATCAACCAGCTAAGTCCTACACGAATCAATCCGTCCGATACTTCGACCATTACGCCGCCGGACAAGCGATTAATCCGGACACAACCGTCCGCGGCCGGACGGCAACCGGCCTCAACCGATACGTGTGCGGCCGGCCATTTATCGCTGTTGCGGGCGCCACACACGGCTAATGAGCCCGTGGAGGATGGAGTGGGACAATTAATATTGGTTAGTTTAGTTCTATTGTGGGACAGATCGAGGTATGGTTGCAACCTAAAAATGTGTGCCTGTCGGTCTAGTGGTTAGACACTCTGGCCGCTACCCAATAGATCTTGGGTCCGATTGTCACATTGTGTCTGGGTGTTATTTATCTATGTAAGTATGTATTTCCAAAAAGAGTACATAAATGTATTTGTATCAGTTTTCCGGTTACCATAGTAGAGGCTCTGCCTAGTTTGGGGGTCAGATAATTATTATTAACTTTTTAAATTCAAGAAAGTTTACATCATCTACAGACAAACGGAACCACTGAAGAAACGTCCATCATGCTAATGACGTGGTAGTGTTAAAATATATTAAGTAATTAATTCAACGCAGGTTGTTTAATAATACTATAAATGTAGGCAGGTAATTTGGATTCCAATCCAAACGAACGTCATCCACGGCCGACTGACTGTTAAAATAGTGAGCCACACTGAAAATAGTCTAAACTAACCGTGAACGTGCAAATACGCGTCCATTTCTTTTTTGCTTTTTTGGCTAAAATGTTATCAAAATACGTATAGCTTATACATGTTGCCGGTGGGGTGGCCGGGTAAGAATAGCACCCTCCCTTCTCCCGTTGGGTGTCTGTAAGAGGCGACTCAGGGAAAACAAGAAGACGGGAAGCAGCGTCTTTCTATTGGATTACCTACCACCTAGGTATACTGCGATTTCCAAGACGCCTGCCAAGCGTGGGGATTATAGCAACCCCTCCCTTCAAAGGGGGAGGCCTTTTTTCAGCAGTGGACATCTTTAGGTGCTGCTGTGCTGTATAGCATGTGGTGCCCCTGGCGCATACAAACGGAAGTATTATGATAAAATTGTTGCCCTTATCTGCAGTATTTATATTCGGAATTCGTCCATTTACAAAAAACTAACTGAAGAATAGGTGACAATGTCTAGTTATTGTACTGGATAATGGCTAATTTTAAACTATCAAGTTTAAAAGCCAGAGTTTCCTTTACTTCGTCGGTTTGAAAAAACCGTAAGTCGTCTATTTCAAATTTTCAAATTTCAAATTTCAAATATTTATTTATTTACCTGAATACAAAATATATAATCAGTTGAGGCTCTGTAGTCTGCGCTAGTTAATAAACTGTATTACAGACTACAGCGTCTTCCCCGTTCAACGTATAAATTATTCTTGTAAATACATGTGTAAGAATTAAGTAAATTAAATTAAATTATAAGTATATAATTAACTAATTACAAAATTATCTTAATTGTGTGTGTGCGTGTGTGTGTGCGTGTGTTTATGTTTGTGTGTGCGCTTGCGCGTGCGTGTGTATGTGTGCGAGAGACAGTGTATGAGTCAATTGCGTATGTGGGATAATTGTGGGCGGCTGTAATGGCAAATTATACTATTTGTACATAATGAAGTCAGCAATATCTCGTTAATGATGAATTAAGTCTTCAATTTGTTGGTAATCTAAATCTTGTAAATAAAATTTTAATTTGTTTTTCAGTGAGTGGTAACTAAGATCTTTAATTTTTATTTTATTGTTAATGATCTGGTATACGAATGGTGCACTATAGATATATTGTCTGCTGGCAAATCTGGTCTTGCATCCAGATATAGGAAGTCTGTAAGTTCTTTTGGTACAGGGAGGTAAACTGGGAATGACAACGCGATGATATCTTCCCAGGCACTCCAGAATATACAATTTACGTATAGAAAGAACTTTAGATTTTTTGTACAGCTCAGTTGTTGAGAACCTGTATGGGAGTCTATACATGACCTTTAGAAGCGCACGTTGTGCTCGTTCTACAGTGAGAAGATGCGTTTTAGCAGCACCGCCCCATACACAAACGCAGTATCTCATTATACATTCTCCTATTGCCTTATAAATATTACCCAGAAGATTTACATTAACATAATCTCTCAGGTTTTTAAAAACGTATATAAGTTTTCTTATTCGTCCAGCTGTAAGAGTAATTTGAGTAGTAAGTATTTTATAGTTTGACAGCTCTCCAATTCAGGGCAGTTGCAAGCAGTAGTAGTTCTATTACATGGATATGTATGTAATCTTAAACGATAAAGCCCAATTGGTTTAGATGCGTTTGTTTTGAAAAACGTCATATATTTGGTTTTTCCTGGATTTACTGTTAGCAAATTATCTTCCAGCCATGCTGTGATTTGTTTGAGTCCCTCTTCTGCACATCTTAGAACTGTATTCCAACCTCTATCACGAAAAAGTAATACCGTATCATCGGCAAACATTAGTAATTCCATCCTCGGAATATTTATATTGCATAGTTCATTTACATACAACAGGAACAATGTTGGACCCAAAGTACTGCCTTGCGGAACCCCGTAATTAAAAGTAGCACTGTCACTTAAATCGCCGTCAATACGAACCCTCTGCTGTCTATCATTTAAATAACTTCGAAACCAGTTTAATGAGCTACCCCTAATTCCTACATTTTCTAACCGGGCTAGCAGTATGGGAATAGAAACCGAATCGAAGGCTTTTTGTAGGTCTAAAAATACACCCACACATTGAAGCCCTTCATCCAAATACTTAGTTACAGATGAGGTAAGATGTAAAACGGCGTCTTCCGTCGATCTAGCACTACGAAAACCATATTGATTAGCCGAAAGCAGATTGTTTCTCTCCAAGTACGTTACAAGTCTCTTGTTAACTATCTTTTCTATGACCTTGGATAGGGTTGATAATAAGGAAATTGGTCTGTAGTTTGTTGGTAACTTTTTGTCTCCTGATTTATAAACAGGCGTAACTAGAGCTCTCTTAAATATTGTTGGAAAGATTCCCTGACTAAAGCTTATATTACACAGATGCGCTATTGGTTGGGCAAGTACATTACTATTGTCTTTTAGAATTTTGGTGGGAATATTATCATCTCCAGGAGCACTATTAGGTTTAAGGGTGTTAATTGTTGATATGACCTCATTCGAGTTGACTAAAAACATTGCAAATGAATTGACAGGAGGAGCGGAAGAACATTTACACTTTGATGCTAGCGTAATTTCTGACGTATTAAGACGAGTAAGAGTAGCACTCGCAAGACTTTTTCCTATACTAGTAAAGAAATTATTGACTTCGTTCAAGGTTTCAGTTTTAGATTTTGTGTTGTTAAATAGTGCTTCTGCTTTTTCAGTAACAGGGTTGAGATTGCCTATGTCTTTTATTATTTTCCATGTCTTTTTACTATTTCCTGCATACTTTATAAATTGCTTATCATAATATTGTTCTTTAAGAAATCTTAACATTTTAGCACATATATTGCGGTATTTAATGTAGTTGGACTTTAATAGATCATCATCAGGAGATTTACTACGAGCTTTATTCATCTTATTCCTAGTCCGAATGGATCTAAGCACTCCCGGAGTGATCCAAGGCTTTAATCTTCTTTTTATATTTGGTATTACTACCCTAGTTGAGTGTTTATTTATGGCTGTTTGAATTATTGTCACAAGACTATCGGCTGCGTCGTTAACATCATCAATCAAGCAATAGTTATTCCAGGTTTCTGAAGCAAGAACTTCGCGTACGGATCGATAGTCAATTATAATTTGTGATTTATGATTTTGTTGAGATTTCAGTACACCAATATTGTCAACAACTATTGCTACAGGGCAGTGGTCAGTTACTTCCGGTAAAATAAAGGACTGCCATTGTCCTGATGCTTTAATCATGTAATGATCTAAACAAGTTGTCTGTCTGGTTGGTTTGTCTATTGCAGGGACGAGACCATAGTAAGCCATGAGTGTTAGGTAATTCACAGCATAATTACTTATTTGTCCTGGTAAAATATCAATGTTTAAGTCACCAGTTAGGATTATATTGGGAGTTTTTATACCAGCTAATAAATTATTAAGAGAATCAAGGAAGTTGGTGGGGTTACGAAAACTCGGCGGTCTGTAGATACAAATCAGAGTGTATTTGCTGTCTTCCAGAATTAAACAATTTCCATCCTGTAGCAATTCTTCTCTAACTGAGAGCTTGATATCATTACGCACATACACTACAACTCCATCATTCTGATTAAGTTTTCTAGTCGTATTATAACAATTATAGTTGGATATGCAGGGGATCGACTTGAGGTCATTGGTCCAACATTCTGTGAGGATAATAAAATCAAATTGAACTTCCAGGCTAGTTAGGAAGGCTACTAGTTCATCAAAGTTACGATTAATACTTCGGATATTGAGTGTTATTAAGGTAAGCGGTTGTCTGTAATTATTCCTTTCAATTATTGAGCTAAAGTTCATATTACTATTCAATACGGAACATGAGGAATTCATAGAACCATCCAGGTTATTTATGTGATCCATATTGAATTTTAAAGCTTATAAAATCATAATCAATTCTAATTGGGATAACAGAGTAAATACCATATTGATAACAAGACCCATAATATAATGGTGAACTTAGTACGGGTGCGAAATTGAAATTTATGTAAATTATGTAAATCTTATTTGCCATTTTCTGTAATTTGGTGTTGTGTGTGCATGTTTGTTAGTGTGTGTGTGTATAGAATATAATGACAAAGTGAGTAATATACTTTTGTTAACATAATTTGTGACTTTGTTATACAATTTAAAACTAGTCACTTTAGTCTATTCAATTCTTCTATATCCTTTTCTGTGTCGATACGAATGTATGCAGAACCATCCTGTTTACGTAGAAATACTTTGCCAGAAGACGTCCAGCAATACTTGAATCCGTTAGAAGCTGCATAGTCTCGCGCTAAATAGTATAGATATCTTGCTTTTTGGGTTAGATTTTCCACCACATAAATTGGCTGCTTCGGTCCTTCAATTTTTTATATGTTGAGTGCTCAATTTATCATCTTTATTTAATTTATTGAATGTTTTAACAGATTGCAGAATTTTTTCTTTTGATATTGCTGAACTGCTGCTATTAACAGTTGGTTATGCGTAGCAGTTAATCGCTTTTTATTGATCACTACGCAAAATTAACACCGTTACCTATCACTAATTCCCGCATAAAAACAGCACGCTCCGAGTATCCGTCAAACGATAAGTCTGGTAAAAGCCGTCCGGGTAAAGCCGCCCGAGAAAGCCGACTGGAAAAAACTCCCTAGAACAAGTTTGGATGCGAGCCACACGACGCGATATGACGATTTACACTCGCGTCGTGATGTGCTTAAAGAGATGTATCACATCCTTTATAATATAGAAAAGGGGATTTAGGTGAGCTTTAGTATTGTGTATGACATTGATACGTGTTTGATACGGATATCCAGTATTTTATACATATTTCTGAGACTTTTAGAATACTAGTACCTACTGATGTTCAGGGCCCTAGACATCCAATGTGCAATGGGCGATTTAAAGAAAGTTTGTTACTTGTCCGAGTTATTTAATACTCCTCCAATCTACTTAATTGAACTCCCGTCCCCGTGAATAGGTGCCTTGTCTGATTCCCGGAGGCTATAACGCGCGCCCCGGCGCCGGCGGTGGGCTCAAAGGCAAAGCACTGAGGGGCTCGTGGTGCAGATCCCATCAGAGAGCCCAAGTCCCCCATCTCGTGTGCCGATGCGACATTCGCTGGCGTTTTAGGGGGGAAGAAACCCACATACGCTGGTTGACCCCCACAAGTCTCGGGGGGCCTTTTGGGCCCCCGCGAGACCAAAAAAGGACTGGTGCTCAAGACAAGATCCTTTTACATGCCGGCTTATAGAGTTACATTAATTGTTGGAAACAGTTCTAAGTTTACTGCTTAATTTAATCTTAAATTCAAATCAAAGTCGTCATGGCTCTAACCCGTAGGTATTATGATTCTTGTATATTCTTCTGCTCTCTTACATAAATCTGACCACGTAAAATAAGTCTAACTGAAAAAAAAAGCTAAGAGCCATATCGAGCCTCTGTTTTATTAGTAAAATTGTATGCATCCTGCCACTAAATCATACCGAAGCAGTTTCTTGATTATAAGCACGGAACACCTTGCCAGCCATATTTTTTAGCGGAACAAGCCGAGTGTATCTTTTTAAATCCCATATAAATTCAAGTCCGGTTCGCGGCAGATATAAATATTTTTAATGGCGTTATTCAATTAAAACAATGTTGCTCGATGCACGTACGATTTGTCCATTTTATTATTTGATACTTTAAAGATTGAACAGGCGCATATTGAAAGTATTGTTTTTGCTTTAGTCTAGGTATCACTGGTCCATGGAATATCCGGGTAAGTATAGCACTCACCCAGGGGTGTCTGTAGGAGGTGACCAAGGGAAACCAAGAAGACGGGCAGCAGCGTCTTTCTGTTGGATTATCTACCAACTATACTGCTATCCCCAAGACGTCTGCCCGGCGTGAGGGTTATGGAAACCCCTCCCTTCGAAGGGAGAGGCCAGCTGGCGATGATGATGTTAATCGAAGTCGTTAATGAACATCATGGTTTGGCTCACTGTTTGCGTCCATACCAACTGCGACAAAGCCCAAAGCGGGCGACGCGACGCTGTGGTGTAGGCCCTGTATCGCTCGACGACTTGCTATCATTGTGGCGGTGACCAGGATTGCGCTCAGCACACTCTCTAGGAGTGCCCTGCGTAGGCCTCGGAACGGCAGATTCTGGTAAGCCCTTAGAGGAGGAGAGATTATGATGCGCTAACCCCTCTGCCAAATTTTGTTCATATGTTCAGGTCATTCTTTATTTGTGTGCGTATCTTTTTGAATGTGTTGCGAGTTTATTATAGTGTGGGTATGCGTGAAATTGTATCTGTGTGTGTATGTTTACTTCGCCTCCCGAACCCCGCTAAAGTGCCACGAAAAATTTGTTCGGGGAATCAACGCGATACTAGCTCCATTCTAATTACTCTGAGGGTAAGCCAGATTGGACACAACCTCTCTTTGCTAACAGTAGTGTCGACTACGTAGGCGGAGAAATCGGCGTGGAAAGCTGTAGCCTTCTTCTGTGAGACAGTCACGTCTAAGAAAGATTCCGAACGGCTGAGGTTATCGCTCCTGCCCTCTGGCCCTATCGTCAGAGGCCCAATAAAAATGTGATGAAGTATCTCCTGCCGTATAGGGGGCTCGCGGGTTGCGGACGCACAGGGTGAGGGGTCTGTGTGTGTCTACTAAATGTGAACCTGAGGCGGGCGATGACGCGGTGTGGGCCCTGCCTCGCAGCAAGCACCTCGAAAGTGCGTAGAGGGAACTTGCATTTCTGCTCCCCAGGTCGTGCTAGCCCGACGCTGGAGACACTCTGGCGAGGTCTGAATGGATTGCTCAGAGTCCCTACATATCGTCAATGCAAAACCACCGGGGAGGTTGACCTCCACCCCTACGGAGACAGAAGAAAAGAAATGTTATTAAAGTCATCATAATCGAGGTCATCTGGCCAGTTGGTTTAGCGGTTGGTTTCTAACTATCTACCACCTATACTGCGATCCTCAAGACTGCTGACAACCGTGGGGAGTGTGGCAACCCTCCCATCTAAGGGGGGAGGCCCTTGTTCAGCTTTGTACGTTTTTCGGCTACTGATGACTGATCATGTTACTGCCATTTATACTGTGGTATTTGTAAATAAGATGACACTGTGTAAAAGTCTACGCATAGTTAAGCCATTTTGGATTTAAATTACTATAGGTAAAAATATTAATTTTGTTTAATATAATTTCTCCCACGTAAATGGGAAGTACTAAACGTTGATAGCCCACAATTAAGGCTCGCTGTGATATTGCGTGATAGCAATGGCTAATGAGAATGCTTTGTATAGTAGGTACCTGCTTCGTGGAACACTGAAGATACAGATATTAAATAAATAGAGGATATACTAAATTTAAAAATAGAGTCGATGGTGAGACTGAAAAAAAGAGATTCTATTGAAATATTACAAAAATATTTTTAATATTGACATAAATTTAATATACTTACCTAACTTATTAATCCTTTTTCATACTGTTACTATAACATTATGTTTCTCTCTCTCATTTTCTAGTTAGGTTGTCTGGAAGAGATTGCTTTTAAGCGATAAGGCCGCCTATATATCTTCAAAGTATTGTTCAATTTGCTTGTAACTTTTGGTGTACAATAAAGTGTATTTATTATTATTATTTCGACGAGGAACCAAAAAAAAATTAAGGGCACACGCAAAGGCAAATCGCTCTATTGCCATACCATTGTCTTTGCTCATCCGCTAGAAACTTGGCGTGCTATAAATGGAAATACTTCGTACAATGAAATAACTTGAAACAGATAAGCGGAGACTTCACTAGCGCGAGTTGCTGAAGTCTAATTATTCTCTAGACTACTTTAGGGATGTCGTTAGTAATTTCGCAGCACCTACCGGTCCGTGGGGGCGCGACGCGCCGTGTACGCGGAATTCCTCAACTCCATTATATTCGGGATACTAACGGTACTCACTGCGTTGTCACTTTCTCTAAAATACTCACGTCAACTGGAAACAAAAATAATATATATTATTGAAGCCGGTGCACCATACCTAATACGTTAATACTTTTTTTCGCGGGGAAACCTTCAAAAGGGAGCTGTAGGGCTAAACCGGGATTTATGTGGGATTCTTACCCACTAAAACCCCCGCGGCTGCCGCATCGCATGAGATTCCTCTCACCCTCAGGCTCTCCGGTGGAATCTGCACCGGGAGCCCCTCAGTGCCTTGTCTTTGAGCACGTCTCCGGGGGGCGCCCGGGAACCAATCACGGTGCTCACGGACCACCGTCCTCCTTGGAGTCACCGCCGTACTCAATGGACGTCCTAGGGTCATATTCCCCGAACGCCCAGCTACTCCGAAGAATATGTTAATACTTACACCAACTAGATGGCACTGAATTAAAATTAATTGAATGTTAGTATGACAGTAACTGTCATCCATTCAGAAGTTACACGATCTATCTTCGAACCTAAGATCAGGAAAAAAATATATAGGCCTGAGACATAGTTCGAATTCAAATTCAAGGGTACAGAAAGAAAGTATTTATAATTGAACTTTAAATCTGGTATACGTTCGGTGAAAAATGTAGAGTATCATGTGGTAATATTACAATTCCGAAGAAAACAGCTGCTACTACGGGAACTCGTATTTTTATCATTCTATATTTTCTAAACATAACATTTATCGTACTGACTAGATAGCTAAGTAGATAGGTAAAATTATTTTGATAAAAAATACGCAATTTGCTGATGAATATTAACTTTTTGCTATGTACTTGGTGGTTTAAAATCGATCATCCTTGATGGAAGAATTGGCTCGATTTTAGTTGCGTCTTCCTATTAGATTAATTAACTATCTCCTTTACTGCAACCCCCAAGACGCCTGCCAAACCTGGAGATTATGGCAAAAAACCCTCCTTTAAGGAGGAGACCTTTCTTTTGCAGTGTATGGATGTCTATCGGCTGATGATAATGATGATAATTAGTGCTGTTAGTTTTCCATAAAAATTAAAAGGTTACCAATCGAGTTGTAGAGCGATAGCCTTGCGAGTTTCTACAGTTTCGCAGTTTTGGGTATTCATTTTAAAATAGCCCGGGACAGTTTAAGAATTCGTGCCAAGAGACGAGAATTCAGGACCTTTCAGGTACGGATTACATTTGGACGGTGATCAAACTTTTGAACGTTATTTCCTTTTAACGTTTGTGGCCTTAAATGCACCAATTCAGCTACTTTTCTATGAAATTGATGATTTGTGTCCAACAAAAGAAGCTTTAAGGGATAATTTGTATTTGATGCCGGTTATGAGGATATGAAAGGAAATTTTAATTTCTTGTTTATCGGAAAGCTGCTGAGACTCGCTCGGCTCGAAGGACCATTTGTTGAGGTGCTACCGTGAAGAGGTATAAAATGAAAGCGCGGACTGTATAAATATAGGTCGTTATAATATGAATTAAAATAAGTAATAAAGCCGTGTGTCGCGGGTGGCGTCGCTGCGCGTAGTGGGGCACCGGCCGGGCCCGCGCCCGCGGCGGCGCCCTCTCCTCCGTGGCCGTGGACAGGTGCTCGTGCACCGACACTGGGTTTTCTTAAATTAAATTCTATAATGGCCATCGGTTATTCCATCAAAATATATATTATTAGTAAATACTTTTGTTATAATTTCATAAGATAAACCACATACTTTAATGAATGATTTAATTTGCCAACTTTGACGTAAAAAATGAGGAAGTTACAAGAACAAAATTAGTTAATTCAGTTTATCATCATCATCAGCAATCAATAGACGTCCACTGCTGAACTAAGACCTCCCCCTTAGAAGGGATGGGTTGCCTTAATGCCCTCGCTTGGATGGTGTTTTGGGCATCACAGTATAGGTGGTAGGTTATCGTGGAGCGATTGCTAAAGGGAGGATCCTCCGACCGAGCGAGGTGTGATGCTCGGCCAGAGCCGAAGCCGCAACGGTTGTTGTTGGGATGTTGTATATATTACTCAATGTACTTTGAAACTTCGCTTGCGCGATTCAGGAACATCTTTATTTTGTACTCTCATATGTAGTAGTTGGTTGCTACATCACTCCCCCCGAACACTGGAAGTCCTCGTCCTTGCGTTTCAGTCGCTATGCCAATGCCACTTGTACAAGTCCAGTGTGCGTAGTCCCAGTGCGACGGGGCTGATGCTGCGTAGTCCTCAGTGAGTCGAGGTGTGCAGTGCGTATGGCTGGCTGCTGCTTGACGAACCGGTTTTGAGGTAAGCACTCTTCTTACGTGAACCGGCTGTCGGTGCAGGGGTGCTGTGCCACGTTGAGGCCGAAGGTCTGACCAGGCTTGCATCTGCTACAAGGCGGTGGTCGTCCGATGAGGCATACTGGGCTGGCTTGTGACTCGCTGGTTGTTGTTTGCTGGAGACTTGCTATGGGGAGAGAGTGATGGCGAAGCTTCGACGGCTGCGTTGATGTTCGATGCGAAGACTGCGTTGATCACGTCGGGGTCACCAATATCACGGAGCGATGCTAAAGGGAGGAGGATCCTCCGACCGAGCGAGGTGTGATGCTCGGCTAGGGCCGAAGCCCCCAACGGTTGTTGTTGGGATGTTGTATATATACTCAATGTAATTTGAAACTTCGCTTGCGCGATTCAGGAACATCTTTATTTTGTACTCTCGTATGTAGTAGTAGGTTGCGACAAGGTAATCCAATACAAAGAGGCTGCTGCCCACCTTCTTGTTTTCCCTTAATTAATTGCCTATTACGGACACCCAACGGGAGAGATGGGAGAGTGCTATCATTACCCGGACACCCCACGGGCAGTGGCAATTAATTATTAAATTCAAAACCCATCAAAAAGAAGCAGATCAGAAGATCTGCTTCTTTTTGAAATTTAAAGGGTGTGTTATCCTGGCTAGAAAGCCAAGATAACACACCCTTTAAATTTTATGGACTTTACCAGTTATGAGCCAATGCTCTCCGAAATCTCACCGCATGATAAGTGACGATGCAATTTTGGATGGTAAAGCGCACTAGTTTATTTAGAAACCCTGTGTCACAAAAGGGTCAAAGCAAAGAAGAGGTCCTTCAGCAGCCAGCAGAATGAATTATTAAAACACTAGCAACATTATCTTCTCACCGCAGGATCGCGACGCCACTAGCATTATTTGACTATAGATTTCATTTAGGCTGATATCACCAAACAATTCCTCGGATTTTAGGTGAAAGTGTTTTTCCATCTTCTTGCGTTGGGTGTCCGTTAGAGGCGACTGAGGGAAACCAAGAAGACGGGCAGCAGCGTCATTCTATTGGATTCCCTGCCACTTATACTCAAGATCCCCAAGCCGCCTGCCAAGCGTGCGGACTATGGCAACCCGTCCCTTAGAAGGGCATTTGTTCAGCAATGGACGGCGTTCGTCTGCTGCTGCTGCTGATAATGATTAGTTTTAAAATAAGTATACACAAGGATTAACTTAATTTGTTAAAAAATATAACGGGTGTAAGGGACATCGTACCGAAAAAAAAAAAATTATAAGATGTCAAATAATGTCCGATACAACATTACAGAAACCATTTATATGGAAAATGACAAATGACTGACTTATTAATTTTCGAGCATGTAATGAATATATGCGGAATAATATTTATTTTTCAAATTACATTGCTAATTTTCTAAAATAATAATAATTAAATGCCTATGTGCTGTTTTAGTGCATAAAGAATAAATAATTTTTCCACAAATTGTTGTTAAGCTTTATTATTTTACCAATAATGATATTATACTAATTTTATTTAAAAATAGTGTTTTTTTTTGGAAATTCATGAAAAAGCCGATTAAGAATTTCAACACCATATAGAGTGTTCAGAATCATGTACTGGATCCCTGGTATCGGTTTTCGGTACGATGTCCCTTACACCCTGTATACATTCTCTTAAAGGATTTCCAATATGTGAAGAAATTTAATACGACAAAGACAAAAATGACTACAAAATATTACGAAACAAGATAAAAGCACATCAGTATATTGGTACACGAACAAAATGATAAAGAGGTATAAACACCATACATATAACGTTTTCGATAAACATAAAGGAATTTTACCGACTAAGTTATTAACGCTGTTATTGGCTGTAAAAAGCTGCTTGAAGCCGACAACGCGCCCATGATTTTACAACGTCTAGGTTACGTGCTATCTAAGCGAATAAAATTGTTTGTTCCCTTCATATAAGATTGCTGTGCTTAAAAAGTTTACGACAGCGCCATCTAGACGATATGGTTTCAAACATGTGAGATGACACGTAATATTCTTGAATCACGCAAGTGAAATTTTCAGTATTTTTTTTTTTTTAGTATATATTAGTCATCTAAATATACTTTAAGTGTATTTTTTTTTCAACGTGTGACTTTACAAGCAAGTTGATCGCCTGATGTTAAACGATACGCTTGCCTACAGGCACCTGCATTATACTGCCGCTCGTCACCAAAGACATTAGTTATTAACACCGGAACACAGCAACGTTTACACACTGCTGTATAGAATTTGTAATCTTAGTTTAATGGTTGTACTTACTGGTATTGTAGATTGGGCTTCAGGGTATAATAATAGGAGAAACGTAACTGCTTCAAAATGTGACATGTGTGGATGGACCTGTTGGTCTAGTGGTATCACACCACGTTGGCTGCGATTTGTGGCTGTATTGTTGCGATTTCGTATCTGTAACTATTTATAAGATAAATATTACAGGTAAATCGACTCTAAGCAAATAGTGTTATGTGTGCTTCAAATTAAAATAAGTCGATATTACGAAATAGTGTCTCTTAGCTAAATATGACGTTATTACACGCAAAGTAACAATTAATTTATTGAATAAAAGTAATGGATCACTTTAGTTATTCAAAATAGTATGTTATTCTATTAAAATTTATGTCTTACTTACCAATAGCGTTGACAGAAAACTGACTCTAAATAAAAAAAACACATTGTTCTTCAATTTTATTTCAGTGAAAATACAGGCAATATCCAGTTATAAACACTTTTCTATATTCAATCTAAATGAAGTCTTAGGGCCTCCGCCGACACGATACTTTTTGCATCCGCGTTCGGCAACTCTGTTGCTTTTCGGAAGCTTGATACCGCAGCCGATCGCGAACCCCCGCACACTACTAGCAGATAGCGACCAGCGATTTCGACGCTTTCCGGTCGCTGGATGCAGCAACCGCGCGCTACACCACGCACACTACAGATGCCAGTCGCCGCGACTTTGGTAGTCCCGGGGTTCCCAACTTTAAAGATTTCTCCCTAAATAAATGGAGCATAATACATTGAACTATTTGTATTCTGATTACGTAACATTTATTAATGGGCAAAGTTATTAATCTTAAAACCGACTTGTAGTTAAGATCTTAGTGTAAAAAACTTGCTTCGAGGAAAATATATTGAGTTTGATTAATTTTGTTAAAATTTTATTCGTTGAAATATTTTTTCGTACCGTGCAAAGCCGCTTGTAGTGTATGAAATTTAAAACAATCTAAATAAGTAGATACCTAGGTACTTATTAGATATAAAATCAGTCACTATCCGTGTTATACGTATAGTCGCTCCTGTTTGTTTGTTTCCTTAATCTAAACTAAACATTGAATTTTGACCCAATTTTTACAATCATTTTGAGGGTTTCGGTACGTTTTAATATTATACGTAGGTATAATTATAATGTATAATTATAAGGTTTAAAACTCCGGCGAGGGAAGCTGATGTCAGTTAATATGTTATGTTAAGCACCGACTTCAATACATTTTCGTTATATAGTACTTTTTAGATCATAATAATATCGTTAAAGTCGGATTTTAATATACTAGAAATATTTTATTTAATCTTTTTATTGACTTTACCTATTATAACGCTCTGAATGCATGAAACTACCACGCAACTAGAACAACTATGCTAGACTTTACTAGGAACAAAACAGTGCATTATATACTAAAGTACCGAACTGATTTTGATGAAGCTATTACAACAAGAATTACCGCAATCGGATTTGTAGCTTCTGAGAAGTACCTATGGGAATAAACATATATACATACACACACAGACACACATATATGTATGTATATATGTCGCAGCCGGGTCATTAGTATAGGCTGTCAATTAATACTAAATGTCCTGTTAATTCTAAAATGTAGGGTATGAGGTCAATAGTATCAAAGTCAAAGTCAAAATAACATTATTATGTATAGGTCCCACGGAGGCTTACACAAAAATAATTTTTACGCGGCCGCTACTGAGAAGATCTTTTTTTTTTTATTTATTTATTTAAGGACAACCAACAAGACTTACACTAATACATTGCATTTTTTACATTGGTGAACTTAAAACTAAGTGCAAGCTTAATTACAGGTCGCCACAGCATGCAAAAAACGCGTTAATCTTGGAAGACACTCAGCGGGCATGTCCTATTTTGTAATATTTTTTTAAACAATTGTGTAAACAGTTTTACAAATTATGTATAGGTAGCCTTAAAATTCTAAGCTTACATGATTTGAGCAGTTCAAGCCCACGCAGTTTTATCCTCCAGGTAAATCGAGATTTTATAATAAGCCTTTTTTGACAATCGGCTTCAAAAAGTTTAAATTTCTTCATTGGAAGATCTCGGATATCCTGTGGCAGTTTGTTATAAAAGTGTATACTTTGGCTCATAAACGATTTGCCTGTTCGGTGGAGACGCGTAGCATGTACAACAAGATCGTGTTTGGGTTGTTATTTGACAAGTAAAGGTCAATGTCTTGTTGTGTCTTAAATGGAAGGTAGAAGTATCGTTTTCACAAATTGTAATGGGAAGGGAGACTAACAATAGCCGAAGGGGTTACTCGGATATACATATGCTTAGATGCCCATATATAGTCTAACATATGTCAATTATTATAATATGTATACGCGTCGAATACAGAACCTCCTTTTTTAAGACGGCTAAAAAAATAAAGTATAATTGGGGATCACTTGATTTGATTTAGGGAGGAAACATTTTTAACCGACTTCAAAAAAAAGGAGGAGGTTATCAATTCGGTTGTATGTTTTTTTTTTTACGTTTGTTACCTCAGAACTCTGTCGTTTACGAACCGATTTGGAAAATTATTTTTTTAATTGAAAGGATATGCTTCCAGATTGGTCCCATTTTTTTCAAAAACAGGTACTGATGATGGGAACCATGAGTAACTGAGGGAACTCCTTAAATATTATAGGCATACATATAGCGTTTTTGGTATTTTTAGAAACTAGTCAAGCATTTTCATTCAGAAAGTATCATTTGGTGAAGTGGATCTGATGAAGAAGGACATAGACGGCCACCGGAACTTTGTAATAAAATTAACAATCCATCCTATCCTAGCCGTGCCTACTAAACGTAGAACTTCCGAATTTGGACTCGATGGATAGTTCTCGACGAGTAGTTGCTAGAAAAATGGAGATCAGGGTCTGATGATGGAGCAGGAAGGTCGTCACGGGATCACTGCACCAATAAACGTAGATCCGCCGAGTTTGGGCTCGTTGGGTAGCTCTCGATGAGTAGTTGCTAGAAAAATGGTGATCAGCGTCTGATGATGGAGCAAGAAGGTCGTCACGGGATCTCGGCACCAACAAACGTAGACCTACCGAATTTGGACTCGTTGGATAGGTCACGACGAGTAGTTGCTAGAAAAATGGTGATCAGGGTCTCACAATGGAGCAAGAAGGTGGACACGGGTTCTCGGCACAAATAAATGTAGACCCACCGAGCTTGCAGTCCATGGTTCTCGAGAACTACGAGTATAACACCTAGATATCTTCGGTTTATGGCAATTGGTTTGTTTTATTAAGATACTAGCTGACCCGTGCAGCTCCGCCCGCGCTTTTATTACATTTTGCTCCCCTTTTTCCCTCCTCCCTAGATTTATCTCTCTCCATATCTCTCACTCTTATAAAAAAAATCTAATTATATGCTCTTTCTCTCCTCTCTCTTTCCCCCTCCCGCTTCGGTTTCCGTCACACTCCCCCTCTTCCTACCCTGTTATCCCCTCTCTGAACCCTCTCCTGGCTCCTTCTCACTCCCCCCTTACTCCACCTAACTCCCCCGATCCCTCACCCCATCGCCCCCTTCTCGAATCCCCTCTCCCTCTTTCTCCTCTCGTGCACCCTCCTCTCGTTCTATATATCCTCGTCAATCATGGTATCAGCGGCATTAAATATACTTTATGACCTATTCTCAGACCTCCCCGATATGCACACATAATTTCATACATATCGGTTCACCCATCTATTTAATGACCTTGCCTTATGTAGCTAAACCTTAACCTAGCGGTATGAAATATACTGTATGACCTATTCTCAGACCTACCCGATATGCACACTTTCATACAAATCGGTTCACCCATCTATTTAATGACCTTACCTAACGTTGCTTAACCTTAACCTACCGGGATAAAAAGTATCCTATGTCCGTTTACTGGTTCTAAGCTACCTCCCCACCAATTTTCAGCCGAATCGGTTAGGCCGTTCTTGAGTTATAAATAGTGTAACTAACACGACTTTCTTTGATAGATATTGTATGTTCAATTTCACCGATAGATGGCGCTGTTCATAATGTAAATCACGCTAACATCGTAAATTACTGTCTAATGATATTCGATAATGAAAGTTTTAAGTTTTCCGCATCTTTTATTGTTGCGACTGTAATACATACTTAATCTAGTTTGGATCCGCTCGGGATTTACAGATTTTAACTTTTCTAAGATGTCATATTGCTATCAGCAAAGTACTTAGAACAATACAGAAATCTAATGAAAATGTCCTGGGTGTACCGGACCGGCTTACCCCTTACAAAAATTGACCCTTCGCCAATGCCATATCTTATGCAAACTAAATGTCTGCTCAGTCCCTATTGTATATAGCGTAATAATACATATCTTAATGATTAACTGATCAGTCTATAATTACCCTATTCACATACTAAGGAAATTACGTGGTAATATGTGCAAGTAATGTTTCACTGCTTAGCCCCTATGAAACATAGCGTGATGTTTTATATACCAACTTACACCTTGACTTCTACACAACACATCAGTGAAAGTCCTATCAAAATCCATCCACGGGTTTTCAAATGATACCTGGACGAACAGAACGACAGACAGACAGACAGACAGACAGACAGACAGACTGACAGACAGTCAGACAGACAGACAGACAGACAGACAGACAGACAGACAGACAGACAGACAGACAATAATTCCAAAAAAAATTGTTTTGGCCTCTATGTCGATAGTATAGTATCCCCACATAGAAATTTTGGAAAAATATTCAATGTACAGAAAAAGTTCTCTTTGAGTTTTATTATAGTATAGATTGTCACATCTACATTTTTTAAAATTTTTGCTTAAGCTTATATTTTAGTGATGGTTCATAGTTGTGTTATGTAGTGGGTGTTTTTAAAATAAATATTAAACTGGCTGTTTGTCAGAATAAAATATAAGTTTTTAAAAGTAAACCTAATAATACACCAAGGGAACCACTAAAAAGAATAAAATAAAAATATTTTTTACAAAAAAAAAGAACCGCCTTCAAAATGCAACTAAAAGAATTCTAAGAATTAGTGGTTTTTACATATACATAATACATTGTTGGACTTGGGCTACAACATATTATAAATACATATTACTATCGAAGTCGGTGCCTAACGTCTAGCAAATACTTACAAGGGCAGTAGGTACCTAACAGTTTTCCAGTTTGGCGCCGTCTTTGATAGTAATATGTATTTATAATATGTTGTAGACCAAGTCCAACAAAGTATATGTAAAAACCACTAATTCTTAGAAATTATTTCAGGACTTTTAGTTGCATTTTGAAGGCGGTTCTTTTTTTTGTAAAAAATATTTTTTAAGAGTAGTAGTCGGCCCGGTGTGGAACGAGACTCGTGCAATATGTGTTCAGTGTAATAATAAATATTGACGATGCTAAACGTTACCATGGACTCTTATAAAGCTGCACTGCTTCTTGCTTTACTAATAAAGTGAAAATATAAATCACGGTGAAGGCGGTACTGGCTACATCCAATTACCAGTTTTCAAAAACCTATGTGTTGAAGCAAACATTATCATTCAATCATTCATGTAGATTTGTGTTAAAAATCATGTAGAAGGTGAAATATATATTTTTGCAATACGTGCTTTCTTTGAAATTAAAAACCAAAGCAGCAATATTCCTTAAAAAGTGGTAACTTAAATCGACCCCGAAAATAATCTAGAATACCAGAAAAAGTTGGTAACCCCCCTAAGTCAAAACATGTCACACCAGCGGTACCGTGTGAATCCAATACACTGTAACTTCAGATACAGTGTTTTGAATTAACAACGTTCATTCGATTTCTTTTAACCTGTTTGATGTTATAGCATTCATAGTTTTTTTACTTTGTATGAAAAATACTGAGATATTGCAATGCAAATTACACTGTTTTTACTAAAAACTACAGGCCTGAAATAGTAAAACACGGCAATTGGGACCTGCGTTCTGGGCAGCGTACAGAGCAGACGTGTCGCAAATTTATTTTTAAAGTATAAAATTTCATGTAATCTATTTTCAAACTTAAATCTACAAAATAAGAAATAATATTAAGTAAAACGCAGTGTGTGTTTTACGCTACTACAACTTCAACAAGTAAGGACTTTGCATTCGGAGGAAAGAGACGAGCAATACTGCAGCCCCTTCCACAAAACAAGGTACGACTACAACACAGATCATGAGTTCAGTACGCTCACTGACTGGAAGTGGCTTAGCGGCTGGGCGTAGTGGCTCTCAACCAAATTTGGTGAGCGGAGATTCATCTGCACCCACGGAATGTCTTGATAATAATAGACCCACCCTCCGCAACAAGCGGAAACAAACCGATGATGATGGTCTCATCAAACAGGAATTAAGCGAAATTCGTAAGCAGCTCTCGAAAATGATGGATGTTATGACATTATCCAACAGTAGCCAAAAAGAATTCATGGATAAAGTGTCGGAAGATATAACTGTCACAAAGCAAGAAATAAAAGATATAAAAAGTGTAACCAATAGCCTCATCACAGAACAAAGTACAATGAAGTCCGAAATCTTTAGTCTGAATGCCAAAAACTCCGTAACTGAGGAAAATATAAAACGACTTGAATTAGAAATAAAACAGATACACGGAACCCCACTGGCACCTACAACAAGTGCACTCGAATCCATGATGTCAGAAATAAAAGAACGAGAGGGAAGGCTGAAAAATATTATAATTTCTGGCATTCCTGAGCCAGTGTCGCTTGACAAAGATACTAGAAAGATTGCGGATAAAAATGAGGTAGTAAAATTAACTAAACTGATTAGTATCGAATGTCCAGAACCTATTCAAACTTTTCGTCTAGGAAAATACTGTGAAACTAAAACTCGACCTCTAAAAGCTTGCTATGGATCACAAGAAATCGTTACAGCTATACTTCGCAATAGAAATAAGATAACATCAGATAATATTAAGCTTTTTTCTGATCAAACACCTCAACAACAAGCTTATATCAAAAACCTGAAGGATGAACTAAAAAGACGGATTGATGACGGCGATAAAGATCTTACAATTAGGTACATTAAGGGTGTACCTACAATAACTAAAAAGTTGACAAAAAACTAAGCGTATCGAAATCAACTATAAATTACAACCTAACTACAAAAGAAAACATTACATATCAAGTTGTTGACAGTTACGACAAAATAGAAGGTGGTAAAAAGACGCTTAAATTTTTGTATGCCAATGTCAGAAGTATTGTAAAACCTGGTAAATTAGACGAACTAAAATGTGTTATCAAGTCATTCAAAGGCATAATTCACATTATAATCCTGACAGAGACGTGGCTGAAATCAGATGAAGAAGCTAAAAGACATAATATCACAGGATACCACCATTACTATAATTACAGGTTAAACACTAGGGGAGGTGGAACATCAATATATGTACATAACACGTTATCACACGGCTTGATTGAAGAACAATGTATAGATAACAATCACTACCTGTGGATTCACATTAAGAATTTTTGTTTGGATGTATGTGCTGTTTATAGAAAACCTGAGTCAGTTGGCTTTGGTAGCTTTTTAGATGCTTACTCTATTCAATTAAATAAAAGCAAGAGATGCATTGCTTTTGGAGACTTCAACATTAACTTACTTGAAATGAGTAGCACATCAAAGCAATATAATGAAATGCTTCAAGAGGTAGGTTATAAAATCATAAACAGGATAGATGAGGATTATTGCACTCGAGAAACCTCCACATCAAAAACTATAATTGATCATGTATGCTCTAATTTAAAAGATAATGATATTCACCTCGCAATAATAGAAACGCCAATGTCAGACCACAAACAGATATACGTTGAAATAAAAAGATATCAATCTGAACCTCTACAAAAAGTTAGTTACAAAGCTGTAGATTACGCCAAATTATACAAAATTATGAGCGATAACCAGGGTACAAACTTGGATAGTATGTACCAACTTCTAGAAGACAGATTGATAACTTGTATTGAGAGAAGTCAAATTACTAAATATAAAATATTAAACCCGCCTAGACAAGAGTGGATAAATAAAACTATTGTAACGAAAATAAACGAAAGGAACAAACTATGGTCTGAATACAAACATAACCTAAAAGATATATCAAAGGAAGTCAAGTTTAGAAAGAAAAGAAATGAAGTCTGTGTTAACATACAAAGCGCTAAAAGCGATTACTATATCAAAGCATTTGAAAATTGTAGAAAAAAACCGGCAAAAATGTGGAAATTAATAAATAACCTATCGAATAATAAAATAGCGAAGCCTTTATTCCCAAATAAACTTCAAACACATAATGGATACGTTACAAGCAATTTAGAAATTTGTGAAACATTTAACGAATATTTTTCCAACGTGGGGTCCATCTTAGCGGAACAAATTCCTAAAGCTAATAATAATTTATTGAGTAATGACACAATATGCGCAACCGGAACTACTTCTGCAATATTAAACAACTTCAAACCTTCAACTATAGACGAAATAGCAAAGATAATTGATAACTTAAATTGCAACACTAGCTCAGGTTTAGATGGGATAAACACTAAATGTATTAAGACCGTGAAAGATCTAATTCTTCCCGAATTGACAAACTGTATAAATAAATGCTTAGAATGCGGAATTTTTCCTGACACATTAAAACTCGCTAAAGTAACACCTATTTTTAAGGCTGGCCAAAGGACTGATCCGGGAAACTATAGACCAATTTCGGTATTACCAATAATTTCAAAGATTTTTGAAAGAGTCTTATATAACAGGCTCGAAACCTTTTTAACCTCTATTGATTTCATCTATCAAAAACAGTATGGGTTTAGACCAAAATCTTGCACACTTTCCGCCACTATTGATATTGTTACAAAAATAAATGTTAATATAGATAAAAAGGCAATCGTTCTAGGAGTTTTCATTGACCTAAAAAAGGCTTTTGACACAGTGAGTCATAATCTGCTTCAAAAAAAAACTTAATGAGATCGGTGTTACTGGTACCGCGCATGCAATGTTTAAGTCATACCTTTCTGATCGGCGTCAGGTTGTAAAAATTGATCAAATACAGAGCAAACCATGTGTCATAGCATATGGTGTTCCTCAGGGCTCAATTTTAGGGCCACTGTTATTTCTTATCTACATTAACAATATTCATAAAATTGGTTTGAAAGGTGATCTCACTTTGTATGCTGATGATACTAGTTTATTTTATTTCGGGAATTCAATAGAGTATATCATTGCGAACGTTCAGCATGATCTGGACCTACTTAATGCGTGGTTCCAAGACAATCTTTTGACAATAAACATTTTAAAGACCAATTACGTTATATTTATGGCTAAAAACAAGAAAATACCACAGTTCACACCACTCACGATAAATAACATCAGTGTCAATAGAGTTTACCAAGAAAAGTACCTTGGCCTAATAATGGATAGTAACATGACGTGGAAACCACATTTAGAAAAAGTAAGATCTAAATTGTTATCACTGACGGGAATGTTGCGTGGCATAATAGGATGTATACCGAGGCGAGTGCGATATACGATATATAATTCACTTGTAAAACCACACATTAACTACCTAATAGAAGTGTGGGGCACAGCTGCAAAAACTAACCTACAGTCATTGCAAATAATGCAAAATAAATTAATTAAAAGATTATTCAACTATGACTTCCTCACACCTACTGAAGTATTGTATAAGGAAACTAAAATAATGTCAATTTTCCAAACATATATATATCAAAATTGTGTATTGGTTAGGAAAATATTGGCTAAAGATATACATACGGAACTAAATTTTACTAAAAATCAACAATTTCAAAAAATGAGATTAAGAAATGCTAATGACATAAAATTACATGTACCTAGAACCAGCTACGGCAAAAATAATATTATGTATGAAGGCGCTAAAATATACAATCAACTACCTAAAGATATCAAACAAGCAAAATCCATGTTAATGTTCAAAAAACTTCTCAAAATCTATATTGTAAAAAATAATAAATTAATAAATAAATAATTACCTTCTATACACTAGACGACAGAATAGTTACGAAATAACCATCATAATAGTAAGTAGAAATATCGATATAACGAATTATATAATATTAAATTATATATATAAATATGTGTACAAAAATAGTAAAAAAAAAAAAAAAAGAAAAAAAAGAAAAGAAAAAAAAAATAAAACAAAATATACTTAATACATAATAACCTTTATTAATTAAACACTCGTGCATAGTAAGTTTTAGACGTAAATCACTTAATCACCCTATTACGATTGTGGTCGTGAATGTAAATAAAGTGTTCGGTCGTTAGTTGCCACTTCTAGTTGCGCTTATCTGTGTAACATTCACTTTATTGTATAGACAGAACTGTGTAATTTTGCTACCTACCTACAAATAATATGTGTATTTTAATGTATATCTTCTTATGTTAATAATGTAACATGTAATAAGACTAATAAGTAATGTGTACGTGCCCAAAATTGTGAATTGTGAGTGTATTTGTGAAATTCTCATGTAAGTGAAATTATTTCTTATGAGAATAAAGTTCTTAACCCATAATTGATGATGCAGTGCATTGTCCAAATAATCTTCGCGGATTGCAAGATACAGTGTTTTGTCAAAACAAAGTAGAAGGGCTAGCGCGACGCGGCTGCACCAATCAGATTGAGGCTAGGCTATCGATTTCAATTATTATTGGTCGATCTGGCCGAGAGCGACGGCGGCGCAGTGGCTGGAAAGTATGAGCTGATGAACTAATACGTACTGAAATTTAAAAATAAATATAGTATTATAAATACACTAAATATTAAAATAAATCTATCTGGAGAGGAAATGTTGTTTTTTAAATATGACTAAATTACAGCTACTACGCAAGGAATGTGGAAGCGAATTCCATAGCCGCACTGCTTGCATGGTAAAAAAAAACATTATAGCTACTATAATAATGAGGAGGAACTTCAAAATGCAGAGATATACTGGAACGTCAAGGCTTGTCACAAGACACGAGCAAGGAATAACGCTCACAAAGATAAAGAGGAGATTAAGGATTGTTAAGTATACAATTTAGAAAATAAAAAATGTACCAGTTCCGCCGCTGACGGATTGGCAGACATTCTAGTTGAGCCCGAAATTCCGACACGATCATATTTCCAAAGACCAAAGATGAAATGAATACAAAAATTTTACAATTGCTCCAGTTTATTAAGAAGCTCCTCAGTTGCATCTAGAAACATACATCAGCATAATCGAAAAGAGCTAAAGATCAAGCAAAAAAGATTTTTGTCTGACGCAGAAGAAATTTTTGGAGACGCTTGTGAGACTGATAGGTATAAGTAAGAAGATCTTTTACTCTTATCTCCAACATGAGATTCCCAAGAAATATTATGATCAAACAGAACTCTAAGAATTTTAACTTTATTTGAGTATGCAATTGGTACGGAATCGAAAACTAAACTGGAGAGTGAGTTAATGTCTACCAGATTCATCACGTATCCGCCACCAAATATGATAGCCTGAGAATTAGTAGAGTTCACTAACAAGCCAATTGATTTTGCCCACTGACTTATGCTATCTAAATCTTTATTAAGCGTATATATCGCTTACCGAAGCTTATCAATATTGGCATGACGATAAAGCTAAGGATGATCATGCATAGAGACGATAGTTAGAAAACCCTCGCGATAACATTCATGAAAACTGAAAAGAGGAGAGATTACGCCACCCAGTGGAACACCCGCCTCAAGCTCACACCACACAGATGATTTCTCCTCAAAGCGGACAGACTGGGAGCGCCCACGATGATATGAATATGATCAAAGCAATTGATAGCTGAAAAAGCGACATAGAGAGAGGAAAGAATGCCTAGAAGTATGTCAAAATAAACAGAATTGAAGTCACTACCAAGATCCAATAATACCAGAATAATCAGTTGTTTGCTTTCTATAACCAAGCGTCAAACATCACTTATTTTTACTAAAACTAAGGACTAAAAGACAATTAGGTGTAAAATAGTCTGTCATTTGTTTGTAAACAATAAATACCTTCCAGGACTTCCAGAACAGAACAAGGAGTGTAGATATAGGACTAAAATTTGTAACAGAAAAATTTGGCTGTTTGGGAAAAGGAATGACAATGACAAGCGTTCTTCCCAAGACGGGAAAGAACAGGATTCAATTTAAAAGTTTAAGAAACGAGTGATTATTGGACAAGGATTGGTCAAGGTTACTTCAATGTTAGGTAACAACAATTTTAACTGAAGACCATGATGATATAATTCCCAACCCCCTCAGTAACCGAACTCAAAGAGAAAGGAGAAGATAAAGGCAAAGATAGCTAAGAGAGACAATTTAAAGTGGACAACTTAACATTATCAAGAGTAACAAGTGACTTCTAAAAATGTGCATTAATTGAAATCAAGATCTAAATATGGAGCATTCTCAATAGAAAATACCAAAATATATCAAGAACTGACGCGTCTGTTCAGTATTATGGTTCTCCAACTTATACCTACCAATACACTTTTAGGCCCTGTTTTCCCAAGTCAATACACTGTTACTATATGATACAGTGTATTGCCTTAACAATATCTTCCTTAGCTTCTGACAACTATTAGAGCAACACAAGTTATCGACGATAATTCATTATTAAAATAAATATATATAAAACTTAATAGGCTGGATAACTTATAAAATTATTTTTAAATTGGCAACAAACTAAAAACTTTCTAACGAAAATTTTGGAGTAATCTTGAAAAAACTAAAAAAATCTATTTTGCTCATTTTCTCAAAATCAGTTTTTCGTAGTTACAGTGTATTGGATTCACACGTTACAGCGCACAGTGGGCGTTAAAACAAGCTTCTCTTTCATAAGATTTTTGATAATGTATTTCTTGTGGTTTTTAAATACAAACAACCGTATTCATAATCATAACGATATAAGATCATTGCGTTCGATTACCACAATACGTAGGTACTGAAAAGACTTTTTAAATAAAATAAATAAATATATATTTCGCAAACTTTAAGTGATTTTAAAGATGCACTAGGGGTTATGAAAATGGAGAAAATTTTATCCCGCAGTTCAATCAAGGTTTCATGAACTGGCCGTTTTTCATTTATGTAACTTAAGCAGGGAAACCGCTTGCTTTAGAAACTGAAGAGCTCCGGGCTCTTCTTTACACTTTGCTAAATGCGACGAAACGCGAAACGCGCGAAGTAAGTTATTTATTTGGACAATACAGGCCGATTGAAAATAAGATGAAAATGAAATGACGACGTGTAAAGGAAGAAGTTTTCTTGCATGAAATTATTATACAATATGCGTTGTTACTGATTGTTTAAAACCTATAAACAATCAATACCTAAGTACTAACTGATGACGGGCCCGTTGGTCTAGTGGTTAGTAACCCTGTCTCCTACCCAACAGGTCGTGGGTTCGATTCCCACCAAGTGTCTGGGTGTTTATCTATATAAGTATGTACTTACAAAAAAAAAGTATATATGTATTAGTATCAGTTGTCTGGTTCCATAGTACAGGCTCTGCCTAGTTTGAATCAGATGACCGTGTGTGAATTGTCCCAGGATATTAACTAAATATGTGCAAGCGATGCTGCAGGATAAAGCTAGTACATAATATACAATACAATACAATACAAATACTCTTTATTGCACACAAAAGAAATATACATTTGAAATTAAAACAATTAAAAACAGTGAACAACAAGGCGGACTTATCGCTAAAGCGATCTCTTCCAGTCAACCTTGGGGTACAGGACAGAGCATTCTTATGGGCAGGTGCAGTTATATAAATAAATTAAGTGGATTAAAAAAATATATATATATTAAAAAAAAAAAAAAAAAAAAAAAACTACATATTATAATATATTATGATAGACTAATACATATCTATTACCAAGAAAGTGAGAGAAGATCAATTTTTTTAAAGCTAATGTTCAAACTTAAGTGCATTTATTTGAATCATACTGTAAAAACTTCTACACTTGCCAACTCTGGACAAATTATAAAAGGAGGTCATTGGATGGTATTCGTGTACAATATAATAACATTTTCAGACACCTCATGGGTTTTAAATAGGTACTGTAGTGCCTCTAGCAAGTTTACGGAGGCGCGTCTGAACACGTTCATTGCCATTCAGAGAAGCTGAATTGCTTCATATATGGCCAGGGTTGGTCAGTGTAGAAACGGTATTATTAAAGAAATCGCGGACCGTTGGTCTATAACGAACATGTGTAGACGTTGGCGTGAAATAGCTGCTTAAAATTCTTTTTTTTACTGGAATGTCTGTTTTTTTTTGTTTAGTTTGGTTATTATTTATTTATTCTGTTTGGTTTCTTCCTTTTTTTTGTCAATATGTCTTTGTATTTTTTTTGTATGGATCAAGAGTCTGAAATAAACGTATATTATTATTAAATACATTGGTTTAATTAAAAGGCAGATGAAGTTCTCTTTTTATAAAAAACAACTACGCATTTGTAGTTTTTTTTCTGTCTAAATTGTTCTTATTGTGCTTGTTTATCGTAAAGATTATATAATTAAATAATACCTGAAAATTGTTTTGGGTGAAGTATATAAAATCATTTTTTTTATATTTCATTCAACTTCTTGATTATGTATTTGCATTTCAAAGTTCTTAAGCGATTTTACCATTATTCAGAAGGATTAGTCAAATCCTGGCGACTTAGATGCAAAGCGAACTTGTTTTTTTATAAAGTACCTACTGGGTATTAGTTTATACATACTTATATGTATATCAACATAATACCAACGACATCTATAATACCGCAATAGCAGCATGTGATATTTGTAAAAGGGTTAAGGTTGAAACTCAGACGGTTTTGTTACCATAACCGTAACGTGACCAAAAAGATTCAGCTTTACAATTCAAACACAAAAAAAAGGGGAAACAAATTATATTTTGATACATTTGGAATGTTGTTACAACATTTAATGTTGTTAAGTTAAAAATAAAACTTGTGATTACTAAGTAATTCGATGTTATGGTAATTTTAACAAATCCGTGTATTTGAACTACATAAAATAAATTTCATTTTTCAAAAAAATTAAGCTAGTGAACCTTATTTTTGGCCCACTGTGCATCGATGACAGCAGTCGCTAAAACGCGGTGCAGCATTGATGCGGTTGCTAAAACGCGCGACTCCGATACAGCGACCGAGCGCAAGGAGTAGCTCAATGGTCGCTAATGAGTTGCTAAAACGCGATGCAGTCGCAAAGTTGCCAGTCGTTGCAGCTAGAAAACGCTAGTGGGCGGAGGCCCTTAACGCGTCAGTTTTAATGGGTATTAAGTTACGCCCGCCATCGCTTCGTTAAACTTAATGAAGCAACAAAAAAGGTTGCATTTAATTATTTAATCATCATTATAAATGAACTTTACTTATTAAATTATAATAAAGACAAATGTGTGTACACAATATTACCTCCTCTGAGGGAGACTGTTGTGATAAAGAGGTCACAGGTTCGATTTCCCGAATAAGTAAAATATAATTGAATAATTTATAAATTATTCAATAATAACCTACCTTACCTATTATTAACCTATTATTTACCTTATAAGGTATACCTTCTTTCTTTGAGGTTATATAAAACAATATTATCCCTGGGGAGGGGGTCAGAGTGAACATAGATTTAGGATTTTATGGTTATAGAAACTTTATTTCTCAAAAGAAATACTTACATAATAACACAAAAATATAGGTTTCCGATGTTTATTCAATTCGAATCTCGAATTCAATTCGATCTCACCACGGTTTGCCCACGTATTTATTAAAAAAATATTTTTATAATAGTTTTAGTATCTTTTATCTTAGGGAAGAGTTCAGTTTCATCGAGATCATTTCAGTTGTTTTAAAGATATGGATTGTTTATATGTATTTCTAGTAAGATTTGATACAGTCCACGAATCGTACACCGCGTACTGCGAATCTGGGATACATCAGTCACTAAAAACTGGTAAACCAGCTGTTTTTAGAAAAAATAAAAACCTTAAAAAAACCGGTCAAGTGCAAGTCGGACTCGAGCACCGAGGGTTCCATACCTTCTTTAAACGTAAGTAGGTATTAAAGTTGTTTTACTATTCGTCTAACACCTCAGATAGTATTCCAAGTTTCAAATCGGAAGCATCTGTGAATCCTGAAATATATAGGCGTGATAGACAGACAGACTGACGAAGTCATACCGTAAGGGTTTCGTACCTAAAAAGTAAAATTAGGTATGGAACCCTAATAATCTCAAAAGCAACACTGAAATCGGTGCCAGTTGGTACTGTTGATGCTCAGTTGTGGTGGTAATTTATTATTTATTTTTTATAGTAATAAAGTCTATAGTCACCACGTCCTCTGTAAATCACAATATAGCGCCAAAGTGTTCCTGATAGCGCACAATCGCGACAGAGTGTTATAAACAACAATACGCTGAGTAAACGTAAATTTTCATTTGGTCGCCGGCGGTCGCGGCTCGCACCGTACATCATAATTCCGCCATTGAACTCTAAAATATTTCCAAAGCTCACTTGAAATACCGGGTTCTGTAAAAGTGCCGTATTTTATGATGTAGCGCGTTATTTATTGGCGAAGTTTGTTATGTTGGTAGTGCGTAGTTTGGATGGCCATGATTAGGTGTGGAGCCTGTTGGCGAGAGCCGTAAAGTTTGGTTAACCGGGGCCTGACGTTCACTTGTTTTACTTTAAATAACTAAATAATAACTTGTTTAACTTTTTGTTTCAATAAACATTTTTGACCTTTAAATTGTTTTTGTTTCTTTTTGTCGTATGGTTAGTGGCCAACCGGATGTCAGAGTTTTCAAGCTGCTCTTGGGCCTCTGACTTAGCTTAACGACTGCTGACTAGATGACAATAGCCAGGATCGATTTTTTACGAGCCCCCCGAAACAAAGACAAAAGACGAGGTCTTTATCTGCTGGTCTTTGTAGACTTTAGCACTTTAGTGTCACACACTGCACGCTCGGATTTTTTGACAGAATTCGGAGTGAGGAATTTCGCCAAAGACCTCTGGTTACACATAACTCTTAGAATATGCAAGTTGAAGAGGCCTTAGCGCTCGACGATCCGATAACTGATGGTGAAAATAGGTTTTCGATTGGCCACATGGTAATTATGTTCAAAGCTGAGAATGGTGATCGAATATTTAAATGAAAAAGAAACAAAAACTTTAAACAAAGCATAAAATATTATAAAAATCTTTTTTTTTTCTTCACCGCATTACAAGGTATTTCGCATAATAACACAATTTCGGCGAGATTGCCAGCGCCATGCATAATGCGAGCGAGGTGGGTCTTGCCAAAGTGTGGTTCCGGCCGTACCTCACGCCCCACTGTCTCTTCGCTACTTTGTACAACGTTTATGCGAGAAGTTTAAAAAAATACATTAGGGTAGTTCTAGCCATGTTTTACACATTCAATGACGTTCTATTATTCAAAATTAAAAAAAAAGTTATTTATTAAATAAAAAGTCTTATTGCATAATTCCTTTGATGTATGATGTAGGTACATAGTCATCCTATAAAATTAAATAGTGAGCACCGTGACAGGTTCCCGGGATGATTAGGCCTCCGGCGGCAGGCTTAAAGGGAAGGGACTATAGGGGCAACCGTTGCAGATCCCACCGGAGAACCCAGGTCTCTCATGTGCCGATACAACAGCCCCGAGGGCTTAGTGGGTAAGAATCCCACATACCCCGGTCGAGTTCCTATAAGATCCCGGGGACTTTTTGAAGGTTTCGTCCCCGTCATCAAAAAATAAATGTCAATTTTCAATTCTCTTAGCCCGCGCTGTGTGATGTATGAGAGATAGACAGGCTATTGCTATATACACTGCTACTACTAAGATTTACCTGACCAAAACCACCGGAAAACTCCTGTATTAATCGCAAGAGAAAAGAACAAAAATGCTGATAAAATAAAAGAAAATAAAGTCGTAAAATAAAAACGATATAATTGCACTTAAATAAGTACTTTTCAAATTATACTGTCTTCTTAAAAAACTGAAAAACCGGGAAACACTTTACGTATCCATCGAATCCGGCACCTTGCTAAACTAGCCCCATTTTCGATCAGATTTTGGCCGTCTAAATAAATCACACAATTACTAAAACACTTACGACTAAAGCAATTAATATTTCCACACATTCTAAGATTACCAAATTCCTAAACTAAAATATACCAAAATTGATATGAACAACAATAAAACTCACTTGGAATTCGGTGACACGTTTCCTTGTAAAAATATGTCGGTCCCATTCGCTTAATAGCAGGTTCGAGTCCGACAAATAGTCTGTAGCATTCAATGTTATTTGAGTTGACACACAACAATTTTCATTGCCGCCTGTTCGTATATAAGCTTAGACACATGAAAAGAAAAGGCGTAGCTAGCAAAATACCAGGCATTGGAGCGAATGTTGAAGTATTATCTCTTACAGAAGATCACCACCACAATAATAATAATAATAATGTCCTCCTGGCCGATACGACCACAGCGGCCAATCTTTCACAAGATCAACCATGTACGCAGGAGATATTATAGTGCACAAGCGCTTGCGTAGACACAAGTGCACTCTCTCTTCCTTTATTTATATCTCTCATAATCCGATGGGACGGGAGACCGACACGACCGGGGAGAGGTTAGGCGCAGGACCGACTTTTTACATGCCCATCCGACGCATGGATCATCTTACTTTACAGACAACCAGGTGATCGGCCTGCATTGTCCTAGCCAGTAAGGAACAACTACACAAATTTTTTGCCCCCCGCAGGATTCGAACCCGCGACCTCCGGTTTACAAAGCAAGCGGTTTCCCACTGCGCTACGGAGGCTACCACTACCACTATAACAGTGGCGTCAAAATAAGAAGACGGGCAACAGTGTCTTTCTCTTAGAATATGAATAAGCTTTCTATCGGATTACCTATCACCTATACCTACTGCGATCCCCAAGACGCCTGCCAAGCGTGGGGATTATACATCCTAAGCCTCTGTTCAGCAGATGATGATAAATGCTATCGATTTGAAATTTGGAATAATTTTCAATATTGATTACACAACCTAAAGGAAATGATTTTTTTTTGCCATTTTCAAATTATTTCAAATTTCGAAATAATTGAAAATGTCATTATTTGAATGTCTGTGTGACAGACAGACCATGTAGGTGTGTCATACATATTCAGTACATATATAACCATAAATATATATGTATATTTCTATAACATAATATAGAAATGATAAAAAATACATACTACACGTATTATGATGGTAAATAAACAGAAATAGGTGAAGTTTACTGCAAGGAAAGATAGTGAGAAGTAACCTGAGATTTGAAGACATAAACTCTGAGCTCTTCTTATATTTTGCGGCAAAGCATTCCAAAGACGACCAGCATGGACAGTGAAGGACTTAGTGTAAGTGTGAGATGTATGGGAAGGAGTAAGAATTCTAAAATGTAATTTGAATAAATAATAAAATTGTAAATGTAGCATAATTATCAGACATATTTCTGAATGTACTTATAATAATATGATTTATTTGACGGCTGGTGATGTGACATTCTTAACTTATTCTTAATAACTTAATTTTCTATGTACTCTTATTCTAGAAATGTTTTACTGATTATGATTATGAATCTATCTAATTTGTTGCATTGTATTCTAATCATTTTCAAGTACTTAATTTTAAATTATGTTAAACATATTTGCATGCCATTTATATGGTAAATGTGCTGCGCTCTTATTAAATACTGTGACATCTTATTGTACCTACATTTTAGCAAATAAATTGATTGATTGATTGATTGAAGACACAGTTCAGAAGAAGTGCGAAGAGTGTGATGTCCAGAGGTAAAAAAATTAAATCTCTCTTTCAAATACTGTGGTGCCCGCGGGTTATGGAGAATAGTGTATAGAAGTGAAAGGACATGAGCATTCTGGCGAAGGCGGAAACGAAGCCACTTGAGCCTGTTACGAAACCTAGAGACTTGGTCATACTTGCGCAAACCAAATATGAACCGGATACAAAAGTTTTGAAGACGCTCAAGTTTATTTAAAGCTTTTCTGTAAGATATATCACACACACACATCACACTTTTACATCATCACACGTAGTTTTGTAACATGATCATCATCAGCAGCCGATACACATCCACTGCTGAACGAAAAGCCTCCCCCTTTTAAGGAAGAGATTGCTAAAGCCCCACGCTTGGCTGAGATCCTGGGCTTTTAGGCACGGACGGAACCCTAAAAAAAAAGAAATAAACTAATCAAATGGAAATAACCTAATTGTTTTTTGTGCTAATCACGGTTAATTTTGTACCTACATAATTCTAATTCCCAGTCACGCGACAATATCAGATGGAATAAGTGAGATATATTTAGATGGTGTGAATAAACCTGTGTTTGCGTGTTGTTACGAATAATTCGGTCAGCTTAGGGTGAAGGTTACACCTTGTGAGTTTATGAGCGAAGTTGAAGTATTGTTTACCTGAATGAGTAGCGAGTGTTCGTTATATACTTTTTTGCCCGAGTGTCTCGAAAACATAACCTTCCTCCTGCGAGGAGGGTTAAGTTTTTGAGAGTATGTATGTATGTTTATTTCTTTGGCCTAAACGGCTTGATTGACTGTGACATATAATATGTCGTTAGATTCGTCTTTGCTGTGGGAGTGACAATATATTAAAAAAAAAATTGGCAGCCGTCAGCCGCCATTTTGTATTTTTTTTCTTCCAAAAACATCAATATGGGTATCTAATTAAAGTTCTCAACAAGACGAGTTCAAAAATATATCGAAAAGTCTTTGCTTGTGGCGGCTTCGTGTGGCAGGTCACCCCCTTCCCTTCAATATGGTTGATGTGATGGCTGCTGCTCGAGTCAACTCGTGCGGTCAACGAGTGCTGCTTGGGGGGACTGGTCCGACTACTATCCCTTTGGCCTTTTAGTTTGTTGTAAATTTCGTCGTAATTTTTTCTCTCCTTTATTTGATCTTTTGAACGGCAAGACACACTGTCGCTGATGCTGATCTAATTATTTGTTGCAAGACAAACACTGTTTAAAAAAAGTTGAATAATGACAAGCCCGCTGAGTTTCTTGCCAGATCTTCTCAGTTGAGGCCAACCTTAGAAGAGAGGGCTTGTCAAAATGCCCACGCTTGCCGTCTTGGAGATCGCAGTATATGGTGGTAAGTACGTAATCCAATATAAAGACGCTGCTGCCTGGCTTCTTATTTTCCCTTAGTTGCCTCTTTAGTTAGCGGGAGGAGATTCAATTCAATTCAATTCAATTCGTTTATTATTGCAGTAATATGGGTAGATACAGAGGGTCTTAGAAATAAACATGCTTGATTCACCATATTCAGCCATTGAGGCATGCAATTAAGTTAAAGTATTATTATAATTAATAAATAAATTATTATTATATAAGTCATTATTATTATACTTACATTTAAAAATATTCACAATAAATTACTATTTTAAAACCTTAATATTAAATGTCACAATATGTCATTAATATAAATACTTTACACAAACAAACAAATTAACATTATAATCGAAATGATCAAATTACTGTTTAGATGTTAAGTAATCATTAACAGAATAGTATGCCTTATCTAGCAGGAACATTCTAAGTTTCGCTCTAAACATGTTGTAATCAATACACTCAAGAATCGTTTTGGGTAAATGATTGTATATTCGAGGAGCCATACAGAATATACTTTTATTTAAAAAAACAGTCTTATTGTGAGGAAAACCTATTTGATTGTTATATCTCCGACTGCGTAATTTGTTAAAGAGATTGAGATTTTTCCTAACAAAAATAGCCATTTCAAAAATATATAGCGAGGGTAATGTAAGAATTTTTAATTTTTTAAAGAATGGCATGCTACTATCCGTCTGCTTAAGGTGACAAATAGCTCTTATACATTTTTTCTGGGCCTTGAAAGCTGCCTCTTTTTCAGTTGAGTTGCCCCAAAAAATTATCCCGTATCTTAATAAAGATCCAACGTACCCATGATATGCTACTAGAATACTTGAAGTGCCAATCGTTTTTGACAGCTTATTAAGAGCAAAAGTGTACTGACTTAATTTCAAGCATAAATTTTCAATATGTAATTTCCAATTTAAATTGCAATCTATATTTAGTCCTAAAAACTTAAAAATGTCAACTTCTTCAATTTTACACCCTAAGTAATTAATATCAATATTAGCCAATTTATTTATCCTATTTCTAAATGTCATAATTTTTGTTTTTTCAATATTAATTTTTAAATTGTATGAAGTCAACCAATCTATAGTAGTAACTAACAGTGGCGTGCACTGAAAGCAGGCAAAAATATCTGCGAGTTGTTTATGCTCTATGCTATTTGTTCGTGTTCCAGCACAAATATCCTTAAATTAACCAATATTACCAACATATCCATTTACATTAAAAAAAATTACGTTAATTCATGTCCAAATTAAGATTTTTTAAAATTAAGATTGTTTAGTGGAATCCTAGGGTAGGCAAAGTATTTTTGTCAGTATGGAGCCGCTGAATGAACTTATTAATGTTTTGAAATGCAAATTAATATGTCTATAGTATTTGCTTGCACATGGATATTTGAAATGGTATAATAACATACTTAAAATAGGTTAAACAAGCCGAATACATTTTTTTGCCTACCCTCTGTGCACGCCACTGGTAACTAAGGTTGTGTTAATATCACGCTCGAGGACTACTTTAACTTTACCAGTGAATAATAAAGTACTGTCATCTGCATATAAAATTGCTTTGTGCTTACTTATTTTTGGGAGATCATTCACATACATTATGAATAGTAAGGGCCCTAGCACGCTTCCTTGAGGTACACCATACTTTACATCTCTGAATGTTGAGTAGTAATTACATTCCTTTTTTTCCTTAAGACAAAGCCTAGTTACAAGAGTCGCTTGTTTTCTATTACTTAGATAGGACTTAATGAGTTCTAAAGCATTACCTCTAACACCATATCTATTCAGCTTCTCTATCAAAATAGAATGATCTACATAGTCAAAGGCTTTTGTAAGGTCCATATATAAGGCACACACCATTTCATTGTTATCAATGCTTTTCATAATTACATCGAGAAAGTTATAAATCGCTAAATTTATACTTTTATTTTTCCTGAAGCCTGATTGTTCAGTGGCAAATATATTATTAACTTCAAAAAATGTATAAAGCTTTTCATAAATTATTTTCTCAAATACCTTAGACAGAACTGATATAAGAGCAATAGGCCTATAGTTGTGAATATCAGTTTTATCTTTTTTTTTAAATATTGGTTTAATTATAGTTTTTTTTAATTTGTCTGGGAAAACTCCATGTAAGATACATAAATTAAATATATGACTAAGAATAGTAGATATTTTTAATGCAACTTCTTTAAGAATTTTAGCAGAGATATCGTCGTACCCAGTACTGTTTGTATTTTTCAGGTTTTTAATTATATTATAAATTTCGTTAGGTACTGTGGGATGCATGAAAACCGAATTAGGAAAATGATCAGGAAGATTCAAAGAATGATTTGAATTTAGCTTCGTAACTTCATTAACAAAATAATCATTAAAAACATTAGCAATTAGAATAGGGTCTTTGATTATATTACCTTCATAAATTCTTTCGGATATTTGTTCTTTTGGTACATTTGTTTTTTTGTCATTTATAATATTCCAAGTAGCTTTAGATTTATTGTGAGCTTTATTTATATAATTTTCATTTTGTAACCTTTGAGTGGACTTTATGATATGATTGAGTCTTGATGATAATGTCAACAAATTATTCTTATTATTCAAAGTACGATTTCTTCTATAAGCCCAGAGCAACCGTCTCTTACGTCTACAGCAGGCCATAATCCCCCTAGTTATCCATTTTGGGCGTCGTCTTACAGATTTTCTTATGATTACCACAGGGAAGCACAAATCATAGAACAAGGAAAAAAGTTCATGAAAGGCATCAAACGCTGCATTTGGATCCTCACTGTTTAAAACATCGACAAAAGATAATGTGTTAATGCATTCCCTAAACTTTCTCACATTATCTCTACTAAAGTCACGCCTTTCTAAATACCAGTGTTTAAAAGTATAACTTTGTTCAACAGGACAAATAAACAATTGTGCTGTATGATCAGATAGGGCAAGCTCATGTATTTCAGTATGACATCCCCGTACATTTGATAAAAAATTATCAATACAAGTGCCGCTAACTAGACGAGTGGGTTCATTGACATATATTTTTAGATTATAACATAAAAGAACTTGGCGGAATTCAAAAGATTCCTTAGATTTTGCAAGAATGTTAATATTGAAATCGCCACATATAATTAATTTCCTTTTACCTTGCGTATATCGACTAAGTAATAAATTAAATTTATGAAAGAAAAGATCTAAGTCCTCACGGCTTAATTTTGGTGGTCTATAAATGCATAAGATGTACATTTTGTATTGCGGAAGTACTACTCCGGAACATTCCAAAATGTTTTCGAGATTATAATTATCTAAATCACATATCGGAATATAATTATGATGACTTCGAAGTAAAATACAAGATCCACCACGTCGATTCTTTCGTGAAACAGAGGAACCCAATATAAAATTTGGAATATTCAATGATTTGACGTCAGTTGCATTCATATTGTGTTCAGTTATACATAAGATATCAATCATATCGTGTTGCTTTTCTAGGGACGAAAGAGATATAGTTAGCAAATCAGATTTTGTTATGAGACCGTTAATATTTTGATGCAATAATTTTAAGTTGTTAAACTCGAAAAAATGATTGGTTGGCTTTTGAGTTCTTATTGATATTTTCGTTTATTGTATCAGTATTATCCGCATTAACACTCGAACCACAATCATTGCTATTGCTAGTGTCACTGATGAATTTTACTGTATCGGTCTGGGTAAAACTGTCCTTTAATATTACTTTATTTTGGTTGGTATGATAACAGGTAAATTTCATTTTGTACTCAATATGTAATATTTCTCTTAAAATATTCCTGCAGAGATTTATAGTAAAAAAATATCGTCTTGGAACAAAACTACTGTAGTTTATGTCTACGAATGTAACATTATCATGTCTACTGCAAATATGTCTCAATAAGTTATTTAACTTCCGTTCATTAAGATTTTTATTGTATGGAATTTCTGACACAATTACATTGGTATTTCTAGTTTTAAAAAAACAGTTTGTCATAGCGTATTGAAAATCATACGGATTAGAGTCATTACATCCACCAAGTATTATTAAATAGTCGTCTGAAGTAAGTTTTTCAATATCAGAAGTATTTAAAACATCGTAAATCTTAGCTTCGGGTTTCAGAATGCATTTTACTTCATATTTTAAGCCCAATATTCGCTGTAGTTCCATGCGTACTTGATTTGCCTGCTGGTCCCCAACTATAAAGACCTTGATTTTAATGTCACATTTTGTAGTTTTTTGCACAGAGTCAATATTACTGGTTACCATGTGGTTTTTTGCCGTTAATTCAATATTATTATCTTCTCTTAAATATGATATGTTTGGCATACTGTCGAGATTATGTTTTTCTATTTGTGTTTGCGTATATATATTGGTATTGCTTTGAGTCAATATTTGTTTACATTGAGACTGTCCTCCCTGTATTTCATAATTTTCTATTGGTTTTTGATTTGTTTCTTTATTCTTGCAATTCAAATTCTTGTCATGAGACACAGGTAAGTTGCAAATTCCTTGGTCCGGTTCAGGTTCTAAAGGAAGTTTGGCACATCTATTACTATCATATACCGAGTTTCTCTTCTCCTTCCTACTAGACTGTGTAAGTGTAATTCGTTTTGGGCTATCGCCATATTCGAGTTTTTTGTATACTTCAATTAGTTTAACGCATTTTTGCAATTCATTTTTTAACCTCTCATTCTCCTCATTTAAATTATCTATCTCGTTGTTGGCTGCCATTAAGTCAGTTGACAATTTATTTACTTGCATTTTAAATACTTCACAACATGTGTTATTGTCTATTGATGTGTTTGGTAGACTTGTCATAGTAGTATCAAGTATATTATTGTGTGTGTTGGAGAAATCCGTAGATAAATCATTCAGCGAGGCAGAGTACGATGAGTTGAGCCGATACTTTCGTCGTTGAGTTATAAACTCAGAATCCATATTGAACAGTATCAGTGGATCTTGCTTGCTTGTTTAATAAACCTTGTTAATTATTCGGTTACCAAAAAATAAAACAGCTACTGGGGATCGAACCCACGACTTGTCCAATTCCAACGCCAAGGTGTTAACCAAATGCGCCAACGATGCGGTTACGGAGTTGATCGAAAAATACTTTCTGTTTCCACGTACTGCAAACGTTATACGTTACTTTGACTAGATGTCGGTAGTTGTAATGCATCAAGAGATGGTTTGGATCAGAGTCAACACATTTAAATAAAAAACGGTTCACACACAATTATTATTTTGGATTATTTTTCATTTCCGCTTTTGTTTTAGCACATATGTTGCTTAGCTTTTATGTAATATCCAAAACACTCACAGTTTAGTCACTTTTATCACTATTTAATTCGTTTTTATAATGATTTAGTCAAGATTTAGTTGTCACTATTGCACTTTATTAACAATTAAGATTTTATCCACTTTCCATTGTTATTTCTTTAAGATAACATTCACACAGAAAATTTGTGACACAAACTTTCATAAAATATTGCAATCATTTATATTTTGTCACGAATATAATTTTAGAGATGGGTGGGTGTTTTCATACCCAGACACCCCACTGGTCCGTCCGTTTCTACTTAGTTTAGTGTATGTTACTACTGCAGATTGTAACCTATTTTGTATTAAATAATTAAAAAAAACGACTGACCTCGTGTTATAGAGCAAGCGGTATTCCGCTGCGCCATATAGAGACTAACGCCCGGTTTCCGAAAGGATGATCAACGCAAAACTCAACTAACTAGATGTCAAATCTCCTGTCAAGTGTATTTTGGGTTGCAGAAAGCATGGTCAACGTTTTTAATTTGAACATCCAGTCAGTTGACACGGCTGTTAAATTTTGCTTCAGAAGTAGGTACATACGAGTATTATTACTGAATACATTTGGGGAAGAGTGCGCAGGAATTACATGACATGATCCCATCATTCTCCTTCTATCATCGGACGACAAGACGCATGGCAGTACACACCCTGAGGTGTTCAACATTCTACCAGCCCCGACTAAGCGATTTGCATCCTCATAAGGACTGGAACAGTTTGTCTGAGTCGATTTTCCCGCCCGACTCTTCAAGGCTAGAGTGAATAGGCTTTTAATAAGCTAGTGTGATTTACCATCCCTGACTGCGTCGTTTCTTTCCATCAGGTGGGGCTGCAGTCAAGCCCTGGCTTATATTGACTAAAAATATATTTAATCAATCAGTATAATAATAATAAATACGCTAGCTTCAGGCGGCGCGGCGGGCGCCCACTTTCAAGTTCCGCTAAGTTTTTGTGACAAGCTAACTCGGTCGCGCCGAAATGCTTGAGTTAAGTGCAATTTCGCAGTTCGCTACAGCAACCCATAGTGACGGCTGTACTTAGTTTAATTGAGTTTCTCACACATGTTCGCGCGGCATATCGAATTAAACGGCTTTACAGTCTCTCTGCGAGCTTCGGAGTTTTTAGGCCGCTGTATTTGCTTAACAAGTACAAATTTTGAAGGCATAATAATCTGACTGCAAAAAAAACATCTATTATCTTTAGTGTTTCGTACCTAAAAGGTAAAAAGGGGACCCTTAATATAGGTCACTTGTGCAAGGAACCGTCCAGGTGTCGGGTGGCGAGCGGCAGTGCAATGCAGCTCTAATGGGCAGGCATGTCGCTTACCATCAGGCGAGTATCCTATTTGACTCGTCACTAGGTTGTATAAAAAAAATTGATAACATTGTGTTCCTACAGTAACACAGTCAGTGTTCTATGACAATACACTAAGCAGCTGAGAAACCGCTGCTTTACCCCACTGAGTTTCTTGCCGGTTCTTCTCAGTGGGTTCGTCAAACTCAGCCCTCTCTTAAGCGACAGCCCAAGCCGAGGCCGTGCCTCCCTGAGGTGCCCTTGAGCTCGTCGCTACTTCTGCCGTAAAGGCTAGAGCGCTTTAAGCGCTCGCCTCCTATTGTCCGGTGAAGCTGTAATGGCCATCTGCGGCCAACAGCGTCTATCATTCCCAAAAAAAAAAAAAAAAAAACCGCTGCTTCATCTCTTTTTATGCCAGTTGCAATTGCTATTAAGTACGTCTTTGATGAATTAATATTGGTACTCACGATTTCTATCTGTGAAAAAGTTCAAAATGGGTAGTATCTGTCGGTAGTACGGCACAAGCGCCTCGCCAACCCTGTCACCAGCATCTGGATGGTGGGTCTTCTTATGTCCTGTCATAACTATAGGTATGTTTAAGGCACCACTGATGCTATCGATTTGAAACTTAGATTAGTTTTAGATCTTACTTGCTCATTAACCTCAATGCAAGCGAATTTTTTTTTTTATACTCGAAATGAGGCGTCGAAATTTCAAAGTGAGTTGACTATATCGAGTGGGGTATAATATGAAAATAATCAATAGTAATCTATACTTATAATAAAACTGTAACAGGTCCAATTCTGTACATTGAAGATATTTTGAAAATTATATTTGGAGGGCATTCTATAACCGATACTGAGGCCGAAAATGTAATTTTTTAAATTTTTGTCTGTCTGTCTGTCTGTCTGTGTGTCTGTCTGTCTGTCTGTCTGTAGCACGGCTGCGCATCACGCCGAAACTACTGATTGGATTCAAATGAAACTTGCCATGATTTGAGATCTTACTATGAGGTAGGACATAGGATACTTTTGATCCCGTAATCTAGCACGGTTCTTTTGGGAGAGGGGATTTAAGTCAAAATGTGTACTTGGTTATACGCTTGGTCCGATTTTATCAATTTTTCTTCATAATTATAATAAATATTAGTAAGGGAACACTCATAGAGAGTTGTTATCAAGGTTTTGTAATCGATCGGGTTAAGCAACGTTGGGTAAGGTCATTAAATAGATGGGTGACCGTTTAACGCCATTTGAACTAAACGGGTCCGTGCTTCGGAGAGCAAGTAAAAAGTGGGTCCCAGTTTTTAACCGACTATAAAAAAGGAAGTTATGTATTCGATGCGAACGTCTGTTATTAAAAGTTTAGTTAACGTAAAAATAGCGCATGCGGAGGAGATAGTAATAAATAAAATAAATAATAGTAATCTAATGGTTACCGACATGCCTGCCAGCTGAACTGGCTATGGCACTCTATTAAATTCTTAAAAATGCTGACATGCCAGATAAAGTGATGACATAATTATGTTAACTAATAATTAGGTACATGTGGATCGACAATGGATTGGTGGTTGAAATATCTTTCAGAGCTTTCATCACGATTCAAATAATATTTTTTGCTTAAAATAATACACGTTCTCTCGGTTCATCATGTTAATTTAATCAAAATATTGAAACGGGTAACATAAACAAAACGGTTCACATAATACAACGTTTATAATAAAGTAAGCGGTAATATAATAAAGTAAGTGGAATATATGTTTTTCCAACTCCTCCTATTTACCTTTTTTAATATCTCCAATGATAACACCCTATCTCCGTACAAACTTTGTTGAAACAAAAAAAAAGCGAGTATATTTTCCCACAATATTAGCTTACCGCGCCCCCATCCACTTTATTTACCTGGGCTTCCCCGGTGAATGGTACACAAAATATCCACAAAATGAACCGAACAAGATTTGAATATCTAAATTGGCAATCCTTCGGTATTCCCCAAGTTTCCTCATTACACCCGCGTTCACCTGTTAATTTTTAGGGTTACGTAAGTAAATGAATAAATGTTAAATGTACAAAATTATTGTCAATTTAAGTACGGTATAATATACCCTTTGCCGAATACTTTACTGCCACGGCTAATTTAGGATGGTGATAAACTTTAGATTGCCTCTGTAAAATGTTAAGCGAAATTTGGCTTGGGTGTCTTTGCAGGCCTATAATAAGGCTATACAAGATTTTTACTTTAAAACTTTTCATATTTTAATACAAATGCTTTAGGTGGTAAAAAAATAGTCTTCTTGTGAAGGGGCAAATGTATCCAGTAGTGTCTACTCATACGTAATTTAGGCGGGTCAGCATGAAAAACCGCAAACTTTTCAACTCAGTTTGGTAAGGTCCTCTCGCATCGGTATGTCCAGTAACCAAAACAGTATCTTGGGACTATCGCATTAAAAAAAAAACAAATATATTAATAATCCTCTGTAAAAAACCTCAGGTCTTCGCTATTATTTAAGTAAATAATCGTAAAATATTTTTTAATTGAAGCTAAGACCATCCATTCCAGAGCTTCGAGATGTAGTCATGGCGTGGAACTTATAACATCATTCAGGGGCATTTTTATGGGATAAAATGAGACCTATTCTACAAGTCAATAGCGCTTTCGGTAATAAATATTTTGTGCAATAAATAACCCACACACAATGAGAAACGAGTCTTGTTCTAACCACATATTTTCCATACTGAACCCGTCTACAAGTTCCGATCGCGCTTCACCGTCTCACCTCCCTGACTCGCTTCCCGACTATCTTCACGTTTCGCGGGTAATTTTTATTGTAATTTATCGAGTCCACGTGACTAGGCACCTTAGTCGACGTTGGTAATAGTCCCGCGAGGAGACAGAATTATAATTGTAGCTACTTTAAATTTTCAAAGTGGCCATTTTGCGATACGAGTTTAATAGTGCTATTATTAAATTGCATATCAATAGTGCCTAGAACTTAGGCATACGCCCTAAAAAGGTAAGGGTTTGGTATTTACTGTAATCAGTAGATAGACAGTGTACGATTTTAAGAATGCCTCCGAGGCTTGTTGTAATCACTATTTGGTAAAGAGTGTCAGGCAACGTTAGTCCTTAGATGGGTGACCACTATTGAACTAAGTATCTTCGTGTTTAGGTCCTAAAGTCCGGGCACCTATAGAGCTGGTCCCTATTGTTGTCATCTACATATACATAGGAGGTCTAAGGGCAGCACGAACAACTCTGTCGCCACACCAGATTGGCCACCAAAAAAAAAGAAACCGTCCCTTTTTTAAATCGATTTGATTGAGCAGCTCAGTCGTTCAAAATCTCCTAATGGTCTATATCATCGGACCTTTGAAGGCTTTAGCCTTGACATCTCAAAAACAGAAATAATTCACGTCACTAATGGCTAGTTTAGTTCGATAGTGCGGCGCGCGTCCCTCATCCCGAAGTTAGCCGCGTCAGTACCGCGCGAGCCACGCGTCACGCGCCACGCGAACGCCACGCCACGCGTGGCGGCCACGTGTCACTCACATGTGACCGCGTCTTGTAAACATTTTGGTGTCATTTTAGTTGTCGTGTTCTGTGTGTTTTATTTTCATTGTGCGTGTTATGTGTGAGGTAAGTAAACGCATTATTACTCGCTATTGTTTTGTTATAAGTATTTTTTCAAAATAATTATAATAATGTCAATCTTATTGAAAAATATGAGTCGTCTCTTTTGCCAATTGAAATGGTTGGTATAATAATTATTACTTGCGCATTTGTATTTAGATAAGTATTCGTATCTATTGAAAAATTGCGCGCTTTACCATTTGGAAATTGTTACCTACGGAAAATCTCAGAGCTTTTCTTATAGAATCAATAACATTCTTAAATTGCGCGACGTTACACAAGCCGGTACCCAATAGGACGTGGGTTTGATTCTCACCGAGGACAAACAATGTGTGCGCCTGTTTGTCCCGTGTCTAGGTATTATTTATCAATGAATGTACTAGTACGTATTTATTTACAAAAAGTTATGAAATTATTTCTATGAGTTATCTGGTTGCTATAGTACAGGCTTTGACTAGTTGGAGCTCTGATAACCATGTGTGGATTTTCTAAATATTCTAGTTTTGGCAAGTATCTAATCCTTTTAGCTATTAGTTGAAACATGGATCAGACATCTACGCGGGAGGACATATTGCAATGCACAAAGTACATGCGTAGACACAGGTACACTCTCGACCTTGTACTCTCACAAGCCGATAGGACGAAAGGCCGACACTATTAGACCGGAGCGCTACCAATTTTTTACATGCCTGTCCGACGCATGAATCATCTGTCTTTTCAGACAATCAGTTGATCAGCAAGCATTGTCATAACTAGGAACTAAGGAAACTACTAATACACAAATTTGTTGATCCCGCGGTGTTCGAACCTGCGATGTCCGATAGTGAAGCGGCTTCCCACGAAGGCTGCATTATTTTTTTATTCAAGCTCGCTTGTCTCGTCACGAGGGAAGTGAGACGTTCGCTTGATGGTAAGCGACCCGACTGCCTAAATAATTCTGCAATCCACTGGCTCTCGTCACCCGAGACGTTAGACATTAATTCCCTTGTGTCCGGTAATTTCACCAGCTACAGTGCCCTTCACACCGGAACACAGCCATGTTTACACCTGCTGCTTGGCGGCAGAATATCTGACACTGCTATGGTATCTACTTCGACGGCCCCTTGGATATTAAAAATAAATAAATATTTTTATACATACATTTAGATACATAGTGTTAGTACAAACATCTTAAAAACACGATCGACACGGCGATTTCTTTCCCGCGAACTAATATCTTGAAAACTTTTTCTTGTCTTCCGATTACTGGATACGGTCCCTCGTATGGTCGCTGAAGTGGTTTTCGCACAGCATCTATTCGCAGGAACACTGATCTGCAGTTCTGCAGGTCGCGGTGCACGAACATACTTCGCTTGTTGGTGTGCGGTAAGTATGTTGGCGTGAGGGCAGTGATCGTGTTGTATAGCTGTCGCACGTAATCTTGTTCGAGAGGCGGCGACTTGACTGATGGTGCGAAAAATTCACCTGGCAGACGAAGCGCTTGACCGTACGTGAGTTGCGCGGGGCTGGTGTTCGTGTCGGTGCGAATAGCAGTACGTAGTCCCAATAGTACAGTGGGCAACTCGTCGATCCATTTCGCGTTCGATTCCAGACGGGACATGAGTGCACTCTTCAGCGATCTGTGCCAGCGTTCGACTATTCCATTGCTCTGCGGGTGGTAAGCCGTAGTTCGAGTCTTTTCTGCGCCAAGTAGGTTTGTTAGGGCGCGAAACAGCTGACTTTCAAACTGCCGTCCTTGATCGGTAGTGATTGTTGCGGGGCAGCCGAAACGAGATATCCACTCTTGGTAGACGGTCTTCGCAACTACTTGTGACGTCATGTCATGGATAGGTATTGCTTCTGGCCAGCGCGTCGTTCGGTCAATCATGGTGAGTAGGTATCGCTGTCCGGTCGAGCTCGTAGGTAAAGGTCCAACGATATCTATGTGTAGGTGCTGGAACCGCTCGCAGGCTGTGAACGATGCTACGTCGCTATGCGTGTGCCGGTGAACTTTTGAACGTTGACATGACTCACATGACTTTGCCCACATTCCGATGTCGGCGTTCATTGATGGCCAAAAGAACCTCTCCCGTATTAACTTGCGCGTTGCTCGTGTGCCAGGGTGACTGACTTGGTGGACAGAGTCGAATGCCGCACGTCGAAATTCATGTGGTAGGTATGGGCGAACTTTCGACGTTGACGTCTCACAGTAGATAGCATGACTGCCGTGAGGCACGGTGATTTTCTTGAATTTTAGGTTTGATTGTTCCAGTAGCCGCGGAAGTTCGTTATCTCGTTCTTGTGCTGTAGATACTTGTCCATAGTCTATTGTTGATGGACAGCTGATTGCTTCAATACGCGATAATGCGTCGGCTACTATGTTTTCTTTTCCACTGATGTGGCGAATGTCGGACGTAAACTCGCTGATAAAAAGCAGTTGTCTTGCTCGTCGCGGAGTTTCACTGTCGGATGATATCTTCAGTAATGCGTATGTGAGCGGTTTGTGATCTGTGTAAATGATAAGATCGCGTCCTTCATACATCTTCCGAAAATGCTTCATTGCCATGTATATTGCGAGTAGTTCCCTGTCGTAGGTACTATACTTCAACTGAGTGGCTGTAAACTTCTTCGAGTAATACCCCAGTGGTTGCCACGCTTGGTTCACATACTGTTGCAGTACTGCGCCGGCACAGCTGTTCGATGCGTCGCACATAAGTGCGAGCGGGACGGAGTGATGTGGGTGAGCGAGAAGTGCGGCGCTCTGCAAGCATCTTTTACAATCGGCGAAAGCTTGAATAGATTCTTCGGTCCATGCGATCTCTGTTTTGTCTCGTTTTTTGGAGTTATGTAGATATAAGTGAAGCGGTGCCTGTATTGATGCAGCGTTTGGGATGTGTTCTCGGTAATAATTTATCATGCCGAGAAAACTTCGTAAGTCTTGTACTGTCTTGGGTCTTGGGTACTCAGTGATGACTTTAACTTTGTCTTCGGGTGCGCTGATGCCTTCACTAGTTACATTGTAGCCGAGGAATTTCACTGATTTTTGCCCAAACTTGCATTTTGATAAGTTGATTGTGATACCAGCGTCTTCAAGGCGTTGAAATATGATGCGAAGGTGTTCGCGATGTTCATCTTCTGACGATGATGCTACCAACAGATCGTCCACGAATGGGAAAACGAAGGTTAGCCCTCTGAGCACGTCGTGGATGAATCTCTGGAATGTTTGACCAGCGTTTTTTAATCCTGGACACATCCACGGAAATTCAAATAGCCCAAATGGCGTGATTATCGCTGTCTTCTCAATATCCTCTTCTGTAATGGGAATTTGCGAATATGCTCTATTTAAATCGATGGTAGCAAACACTTGCTTCCCGCTGAGCTGGTATGTGAAATCCTTGATGCGAGGTATGGGGTATCTGTCTGGCTTGGTCACTGCGTTGAGTCTTCTGTAGTCACCACATACTCTTATGTCGCCGTTCTTCTTGGGCACGACGTGAAGTGGGCTGGCCCAAGGACTTTTGCTGGGACGGCATAGACCTTGCTGCATCATTACTTCGAATTCCTTTTTTACAGCTTCATAACGATGTGGTGGTATAGGTCGCGCCTTAGCATAGACCGGTGGTCCATTGGTCTCTATGAAGTGTTCAACGTTGTGCTTGCTGTTGGTCTTCAATGATGTGGGTCGTGTCACGTCAGGAAATTGACTAAGAATTTCGTGGTATTCTTGTTCACTGTCTACGGTTCGAACAGTGGGTACTGATGATTTGCAGACCGGTGCTTTGATTGAGAGGGATGTGATCTTGTCGATGATGGTACGTCCGGCAATGTCTACGAGTAGCTGATGATGTCGCAGAAAATCAGCGCCTATTATCGGCTTACTGACTTCGGCAATTGTGAATTTCCAGCGGTAAGGTCTTCGTAGATTTAAATCTAACTCCATGGTCTTTTCCCCGTAAGTCGGTATGACTGTGTTATTGGCCGCGTACAGACGATATTCAGTAGGTTTGATCTTCATTCCTCTTCTTTTTGGTATGACGGAGATGTTTGCACCGGTGTCGATAAGGAAAGATATCTTCGATTTTTTATCTTTCACGAATAGGCGGTGAGATGTGTTCCAGTCGTCGTTTACCGCCGCTGCCAACGCTGGTTCTAGTTTCCCTGGTCGGAATTTTCGTCGAATTTGCATGGTCTTGTGCATTTCTGCGCTCTTTTTCCGAAACGACGGTGATAATAACAAACGCCGCCGGTATCGGGTGAAACGTTGCGTGATGTCGGGTAAAACTGGCGGAACTGGCGGCGAAGCGTGCGAGGGCGCGAGCGTGCGCGTGAATAGTACGTTTCGCGTCCGTCGTGGCGCCTGCGGTTCTGTGCTTGCATTTTTAATTCTGAGATTTCTTCTACTAACATGTCGAGTTTTTCATTTATGGATATGTTCTCTGACGATGTAGGTGTAGATGTTTGCGCGACGCCTGGTGACTGGTTTGATCTGCTGCATACGACTGATACTTCTGGCTGCGCAGTTTCTAAGACCTTGTCTGCTAGCAGCGCTAACTCGCTGAGGCTTGACTTTTTAGCGATGCTCTCGCTGACGGCTAGGGCTGCGCGAACAGAGTGCGGCAGATGGTTCGCCCACATGATGCGGAGAGTTGAGTCGGTGATATTGCTGCGTGCGAGAGTCTGCATTCTGCGCAGTAATTGTGAAGGTTTCATGTCCCCAAGCTCTGTCTCCGATAGAAGTCGCTGGGTTTGCCGCTCTTCTGATTCCTCGTAGATTTGTAGAAGGCGCTCCTTGAGGGCTTCGTATTTTTTATCTTTTGGCGGTTGCAGGAGGATGTCTGAAATTTCATCTATATCCTGGCGCTCCAGCTGGCCGATGAGGAGCTCGTACAAAGCCTGGTCGCCTTTCTTGTGCGACGAAACGATGGCCTCGAATTGTATGAACCAAATTCGTAGTCTGTCGCGCCAGAGTGCAGGAATTCGCAGGTTGGTGGATACACCGGAGATTTCTTGAGCTTCTGCGGTAGACATTTTCTGCACTTTCCTATTTCCAGTATTGAGCGGGAATTTATTCTTGAAGCTGTTGCGTGTTCTTCCAACGGTGGGTGTCACCACTTTAGCGCTTCTCGGTATGCAAGGAAATACAGTATTGCGAGTCGGAATATTGGTTAATTTATTTACAAAACTTAGCCTACTATATACAAAAAATAAACCTTATAGTTAGTGCGTATCTACATGAGTAAAAATATCCTTAATTAATATTTAAAACTATAGGCGGCGCTGCTGTCGTAATAGCACGCCGCGCGCGCATGGAAAACATATAAATAGATGCCGCGTTGCCGCGCCGCCGTCCACGGAACCGGTCATGAAGAGCGTGGTGGACTGGCAGCGGCTGAGCACCTGCTTGGCCAATGCCGACACGCCACAGCTCTCTCGTATCCCAGTCCACCTCTCGTCCCCTCAGGACACCGAACAAGCCGTCAGTGCTTTCACTGACAACCTCCAATCGGCCATCAGCCAATCTTCCCGGCAGGTTGAAGCGGTGGACCCTTATGTCCAACGCTTCAAACTGCCGGCCGACGTCAAAGAATTGGTCCGAGCCAAAAACGCGGCTATCCGCGCTCACGACTCCTACCCCACCGCAGCCAACCGGATCCGCATGCGCGCTTTACAGAGGGACGTAAAGAACCGCATCGCGGAACTCCGGGGGGACCGGTGGGACGGTTTTCTCGAGGGTATCACTCCCTCTCACCTAGCCTACTGGCGGCTAGCGAGGGCTCTCAAGTCCGACACGGTAGCCACCATGCCTCCCCTGACCCGCCCTTCAGGCGCCCCACCAGCTTTCGACGACGAGGAAAAAGCCGAGGTCCTCGCAGACTCTCTAGAGAGACAATGCTCTCCTAGTGTCTCAGTTTCCGACCCACCCCATCGCGATCTCGTAGATAGGGAAGTAGAGCGCAGGGTCTCTGCCCCGCCATCCGACACTCTCACCCCGGTCACCCATTCCGAGGTGGAAGACCTCATCAAAGGCCTTAAGCCTAAGAAATCTCCCGGCCCTGACGGCATCTCGAACCGCGTACTAAAAATCCTTCCCTACCACTTGATCTACCTCTTGGTAGCCATCTTCAATGCCGCCATGACGCACGCTATATTCCCTTCGGAGTGGAAAGAAGCAGACGTCATCGGCATTCACAAACCCGGTAAGCCACGTGACGATCCCACGAGCTACCGTCCCATTAGTCTCCTTAGCGCCCTGGGCAAACTCTACGAGCGCTTGCTTTTCGCAAGACTCAAAGAGTTTGTCATCTCGAAGGGCATACTCATACACGAGCAGTTCGGCTTTCGAGCCGGACACTCCTGCGTCCATCAAGTGCACCGCATCACGGAGCACGTCCTCTCCGGGCTCAACCAGCCCAGACCCATATACACCGGAGCCTTATTCTTCGATGTCGCCAAGGCATTCGATAAGGTCTGGCACAATGGCTTGCTTCACAAGCTCTACCTCATGGGCGTGCCAGACCGTCTGGTCCTCATCATACGAGATTTTCTCAGGAATCGCACCTTTCGATATCGAGTCGAAGGTGCGCGATCCACTTCCCACCCTATTCAGGCCGGAGTCCCTCAAGGCTCCGTGCTCTCTCCACTCCTGTTCAGCCTGTTCACGAACGACATCCCTCGTTCGGACAGGGTGCAACTAGCCCTATATGCGGACGACACCGCACTATATTTCTCACACAGAAATAAGGCTTTTCTGACGCGCACTCTTCAAGTCGCCGTCAACGCCCTAGGCGAATGGTTCCAAAAGTGGCTGATCGCGGTGAACCCGGAAAAGAGCGCCGCGGTGCTCTTCTCCCGGAGCACCAGATCCCACACTGCGGGCCATCCCAGGAGTCGTTTAGGTCAGATCACCCTCTATGGGCGTCCCATCCCTTGGACCAAAAAGGTCAAATATCTAGGCGTCACCCTAGACTCCCGCATGACATTTGGACCGCATATACGGTCAGTACGCAACCGAGCGGCCTTCGTCCTCGGCCGGCTCTACCCCATGATCTGTAGGCGGAGTAAACTGTCGCTTAGGAATAAGTTGACACTTTACAAAACCTGCATCCGTCCCATCCTATCTTACGCCAGTGCCGTATTCGCACACGCGGCTCCCGTCCACATCAATAGCCTCCAGGTTATTCAAAACCGATTCCTTCGACATGCCGTCGGTGCCCCGTGGTACATGCGGAATGTCGACCTTCATTCCGACTTCGGTCTAGTCCCTATCCACAAATTTTTCAAAGAAATGTCCGAACATTACTTTGAAAAAGCATGCGTCCACCCGAACCCGCTCATCGGCGCCGCTGCCGACTATATCCCCGACCCCGACCCTGGTCCTGGTCCCTCAGATCGTCGACCTACCGTACATCGCCGCCGTCCGCGGCATGTACTGCTCGACCCACCCGACCCGATGTCCGTCCTCCTGGACCTTGACACAACACCAACACCTACACCGACAACGACGTCACGAGTCGTACACACACCTACACACAGACACCGGTCTCGCCGGCGAGGCCGAAGGATCGTACACATGCGACCTCGACATGCATCCCCTCGCTGAGTTTCTTGCCGGTTCTTCTCAGCGGGGGCGCGTTGTGAACCGGTGGTAAACTCGCACACTCTCTAAGCGGCAGCCCAAGCCGAGGCCGTGCCTCCCTGAGGTGCCCTTGAGCTAGTCGCTACCTATCTTTCCGGGCTGGAGCGCTCAAAGCGCTCGCCCCTCTTGTCCGGTGAAGCTGTAATGGCCATCTGCGGCCAACAGTACTAATCATACAAAAAAAAAAAAAAAAAAAAAACAAAAAAAAAAAAAAAAAAAAACAAAAAAAAAAAAAAAAAAAAAAAAAAGCGCCGCCGGCCAGTTCTCCGGCGGTCGTCGTGCAGCGCGGATGTATGTCGCTACACTAGTGTTGTTAGATCCATCCAACAATCATTCGGTTGACAGTTCCATATTCATACACTACATTACATACACTCATATCACATATATTCGGTTGACAGTTCCATATTCATACACTACATTACATACACACATCACATATATTCGGTTGACAGTTCCATATTTATACACTACATTACATACACACATCACATATATTCGGTTGACAGTTCCATATTCATACACTACATTACATACACTCATATCACATATATTCGGTTGACAGTTCCATATTCATACACTACATTACATACACACATCACATATATTCGGTTGACAGTTCCATATTTATACACTACATTACATACACTCATATCACATATATTCGGTTGACAGTTCCATATTTATACACTACATTACATACACTCATATCACATATATTCGGTTGACAGTTCCATATTTATACACTACATTACATACACACATCACATATATTCGGTTGACAGTTCCATATTCATACACTACATTACATACACACATCACATATATTCGGTTGACAGTTCCATATTTATACACTACATTACATACACACATCACATATATTCGGTTGACAGTTCCATATTCATACACTACATTACATACACTCATATCACATATATTCGGTTGACAGTTCCATATTCATACACTACATTACATACACACATCACATATATTCGGTTGACAGTTCCATATTTATACACTACATTACATACACTCATATCACATATATTCGGTTGACAGTTCCATATTTATACACTACATTACATACACTCATATCACATATATTCGGTTGACAGTTCCATATTTATACACTACATTACATACACACATCACATATATTCGGTTGACAGTTCCATATTCATACACTACATTACATACACACATCACATATATTCGGTTGACAGTTCCATATTTATACACTACATTACATACACACATCACATATATTCGGTTGACAGTTCCATATTCATACACTACATTACATACACACATCACATATATTCGGTTGACAGTTCCATATTCATACACTACATTACATACACTCATATCACATATATTCGGTTGACAGTTCCATATTCATACACTACATTACATACACACATCACATATATTCGGTTGACAGTTCCATATTTATACACTACATTACATACACACATCACATATATTCGGTTGACAGTTCCATATTCATACACTACATTACATACACACATCACATATATTCGGTTGACAGTTCCATATTCATACACTACATTACATACACACATCACATATATTCGGTTGACAGTTCCATATTTATACACTACATTACATACACACATCACATATATTCGGTTGACAGTTCCATATTCATACACTACATTACACACACATCACATATATTCGGTTGACAGTTCCATATTTATACACTACATACCTACACACATATCACATATATTTAAACACTGGATGATTAATGAAGTAGTCACTATTTGAAATCAGCATTTAGTTGTAATAGTATACCTACAGTGTATTTATGAATTGACTAAGGACAATTATAAGATCACTTTTAGCCAGTGAGGACAATTATAAGATCACTTTTAGCCAGAGAGGACAATTATAAGATCACTTTTAGCCAGTGAGCTGTTACGTAGTAATAACAGCTCACTGCTTTTAGCCTAATTTTGCATTTCATGGTCCTGCTTCTGAATTTCTTGTGGTCAATTTCAATTGCTTGTGTTTGTTTTTATTAATTGTAAAACCTGTATGCGGTGTATGCTGTTGCGCTCAGACGCGCTCTCGCTGACGGGTGTCCATGGAAGATCAGCGTCGTTGTGCCAGCTAGGAGCAACGACACATGCTGAGTCTAGGCTAGGTACTGTGCAAAATGTCGTTGAATAAATGTATTTCTTTCTTTTTTCTTTCTTTCTATATTACATTATGCATCTTTATGGTTATTGGGTCAGATATTCTTTGGTGATCCAGAAAAATATAGAAAAATATTAATTTATCTTTATTGCTGCTCCCATTAAGTTGCATTAAATAAATTACAATCTGCCCTAAGGATTAACGAGTTTCTGTGGTCCTAATACACACATCAAAAGTGTCTAGGGATCAAGCATTTTTAAGCGGATTTCTTGAGATTGAGATGTGGCTTTGTAATAAATTTATGATTTTATAAATTTATATGGATCCTTTTTGGTGCATTTCATAATTTGAATCAGGAACTGTGAATCAAATTCGAGTAAAAGATGAAAATCAGCTGTCAATATTTTCCCTATAAAAACATACAACGCATTGAAGACATTATTAGTGCTACTGTTTCCCTACTACTGATTAAAACCAACGTTATTATGGAGCGGCGACGTCATTTAAGCAGGGAAGAAATGCTCAGAGCCGTGGGAATGATAGAAGCTGGTTCCCGGCAACGTACTGTGGCTTTAGCTCTGAATACAAGTCAGAGTGTTATCAGTCGACTTTGGACACGTTACCGAAGCACTGGTACCGTGGCTGAGCGCCATGGAGGACGGTATCGCTGCACCACACGGAGACAAGACCGATATATTCAAATCTTAACTCGAAGAGCTCCAACAATAACTGCCATGATGTTAGCCGTGAGGCTTCATCACTCTTCAGGGAACTTAATTAGCGACCAAACAGTCAGAAACCGCTTGCATGAAGTGAACCTTCATTCCCGAAGACCGCTACGGGTACCACCTATAGCAATGCACAATCGTAGGATTCGATATCAATGGGCTCTTGAACACAGAAATTGGGCAGAAGAACAATGGCGTTTCGTGTGCTTTTCTGATGAGTCTCGTTTTGGTATGAGACCGGATACAAGACGTATACGACACTGGAGAACCCCTGGACGCCAACAGCGATTAAAATCCTGCCAGGAAGTCCATCCTTATAGTGGTGGAACCATCATGGTATGGGCGGGTATTTGGATCGGCGGAAGAACTGAGTTGATTTGGATCAGAGGCAACCTCAACGCTCAAATTTATGCTGAGACGATTGTATCAGACGTCATCGTTCCTCTACAAGTGCAAATCGGTCCCTTATTTCAGTTAATGCATGATAATGCACGACCGCACACCGCAAGAGTTGTAAGACAGACTCTCGCCGCAGCTAACATCAATGTCCTGCCCTGGCCTGCTCAGTCGCCAGACTTGAACCCGATTGAGCATGCATGGGATATGCTACAGAGAAGAGCTCTGCCGAATATGGAGGGTATCCAGTCGCAAGAAGACCTTTTTTTGTTGTTGCAACGAACATGGGCGGCCATTCCACAGCGTGATTTGGATGAACTCATTTTGAGTATGCCAAACCGATGTTCTTGTGTTGTTAGTGTTCGCGGTAGAAACACGGATTATTAATTGTTTAAGTTACCCAATAAAATTTTAAAGAAAACTGTTATTTCAGTCTTTTTTTCGAACTTTTGTGTTAGTGGTTCAAATGTCAAAAATCCCTTTATTAGGAAAATGGCAAATTTCTTTATTAATGCAAAGGTGACTTGGTTTATCGTTACTGTGACAAACGAAAACACTTTATTTGATGAATCCTTAAAGAAAATTTTAATTAATATCAATCAGGAGAAAAGTTATTGCAAAAATATATGTTGATCCCTAGACACTTTTGATGTGTGTATTTGGACCTTAATAAAGTAAATTAGATTAAGAACGTGTCCAATGACACTTTCCTTAATGTCTCTAACAAGGTAACAAACCTCATAAAAATAAATAATATTATTATGACCATTAATTCTCTATGAACAAGATACAGTTTGGTTTTATCATTAGCAGCCGAAAGACGTTCAGTGCTAAACAAAGACCTCCCTCTTTATAAGGGTTCCCCCCTTCCATTGCAATAATTGTGGACTATTGCAACTCCTGCTAGTATCTTGGGGATCGCACTTGATCGCAGTAATAAGCTGTAGTTACTCCAATAGAAAGACGCTGCTGCCCGTCTTCTTATTTTCCCTTATTTAGAGGCATCTAAATACACCCATCGGGAGGAGATAGGTGAGTGCTTTTCTTACCCGGTTTTGGCCAAGATGCAGACTTAGCGTACAGCTCTACTCTTAAAAATTTGACTCTACCAGAGTTCCCATGTTTTTTATTAATTTTAACAGAAAATTTATTTACGTTATTAAATGGTTCTCCGTGGGGAGTCGGGTTAGAATTGCATCCCCCCCGTCTCCTCTCGTTGGGTGTCGTAAGAGACAACTAAGCGAGAACAGGAAGAAGGGCAGCAGCGTCTTTCTTTGGGATTTATCATCCACCTATACGGCGATCCCCAAGCCGCCTGCCAAACGTGGGGATTATAGCAACCCTTCCCTTCTAAGGAGGAGGCCTTTGTTCAGCAGTTGACGTCTTTCGGCTGCTAATGATTAAATGGTTCAATGAGAGCTGAAAACCAACATTTATAGAGACCAAAAACCGTGAGTAAGATCTTTACTGCAAAATGGACTCTGTTTTAATGCTCCAAAAGTTGAAGTTAAACGCGCAAACCATCTAACACATTACAGCGTATGGTTACTAGTAATTACCTAAAATCACACGGCATACGGGGATATGCAAATAGTGTTGTTTGCAATGCATCAGCGACACAGCTACACAAATATGGTGCATGCAAATATGAGCCGAATTGCGCCGGCAGAGGACGCTCCTTCATAATCCAGTGTTGTCATACTATGGGACCAGACTAAGATTACAATAATCCAGCTTTTTTATTCTCTTTACAATTTCAGAGTTGCGTTGGATCATTTAAATAGGTGTGAGATTTTAATGTATAATACAGACCTAACTGCTTTGTGATGTTTTGGGTTCTACTCCTAGCTTGAGCTATGTGTAGGTGCCCGGAGTTATAAACTGTGCCCAATAAATGTCAAAGGGCTCGTTCTTTATTTAATAGGATCTAACATATCTGTCAAATCGTTGATATAAGATAACTCTATCGACTCCTTTGAGGTAGATGGAGTCCTGGGAGGGAGCAGAACTACACCGAAAGCTACAACAACAAGCCTACCTACAGCTACAATGCAAAAAACTGTGTCGAGATAATAAAGGAGGATGAAATAATTCTTCACTGAAAGGTGGTAATAATGGTCTGCAGTCTTCTGTAATGTGGAGGTAATTCCTCAGGCCAATTGCTTCATTTTGAGTGGGGTTTCCACTGTAACTTAACTCTTACATTCTTTCATCGAGATTTCTTCGAGGTTGGTAAATTTTGCTAAAAGTGGTCTATGAAGTCACGAAATCCTTCAGGATGAAAATAGTAGGTATGTCCTAACTTCAATAACCCAAAACTGTCAATAAATCCTTTCCAATATTTCCCAGAGACGCACTGTCTAGATATCTCATCATGCATAACATACCGAATTTATTTGCACATCGTGTTCTGTTACGTATTCGTGTTACGGGGAAATCCGTAGGTTATATCAAACGTGTACCCTGCACCATCACCATACCTATCGCATTATTTTGGCTTCAGTCAGAAAATAGGCCAGATGCCTGAATAATTCCATTTAACCCGTCATTTACATTATCAAAAAACATTGGACACGTATTTTTTCTCTTGTCAATTAAACAAAAAATTACGAAGATATAGTGCGTTTAAATTCTGCGTGACGTCACGCCTTCGTACACTTTTTACTGAGACGTGACGTCACAAGACCCCACTCCCGAATTTTGACGCTTTTTATCTTCGTCAAATTCTCTTGATTTGTTAATTTAATAAACTATTAAAAAAAAAAAAACCGACTTCAAAGTAAATTATCTAAAAAGCATATAATAACGAAAATATATTGAAGTCGGTGCTAGCACATCATGTTAACTAACACTAGCACCAGCTGACACCGACTTCAATATATTTTCGTTATTATATGCTTTTTAGATAATTTACTTTGAAGTCGGTTTTTTTTTAATAATTTATTTAACACTTTTTAGTGACTTATTTTACCATACTCTATTAAAAAAAAAAAAACCGACTTCAATGTAAATTATCTAAAAAGCATAAAATAACGAAAATATATTGAAGTCGGTGCTAGCACATCATGTTAACTAACACTAGCACCAGCTGACACCGACTTCAATATATTTTCGTTATTTTATGCTTTTTAGATAATTTACTTTGAAGTCGGTTTTTATTTTTTTTAAAATAGTTTATTTAACACTTTTTAGTGACTTATTTTACCAAAATAGGTATCAGCACTATCACGCAACTCGAACGTCTACGTTACAGTAACTTACTGAAAACATAAAAAGTTTATATCTCTTAAACTACTGGACCGATTTTGATGAAACTTGTACTCTACCCTAAGTTGAAAAATACTATAACTATTGCAAAAAGAATTTTCAAAATCGGACTTGTAGTTTCTGAGAAATCCGTGGACAAACCTACATACATACATACATACCTACATACATACATACATACCTACATACACTCATAAAATTTGGTAAATTTGTTTAGAAGCCCACATAGACTAACATATATTAATATTACGCATTTTTATCAATATTACATACATACGCGTCGAATAGAGAACCTTCTTTTAAAAAATACTTGTCAATTATTTTTTAACCGGCTTCAAAAAGAAGGTTCTCTATTCGACGCGTATGTATGTAATATTGATAAAAATGCGTAATATTAATATATGTTAGTCTATGTGGGCTTCTAAACAAATTTACCAAATTTTATGAGTGTATGTATGTATGTATGTAGGTATGTATGTATGTATGTATGTATGTATGTATGTATGTATGTATGTATGTATGTAGATTTGTCCACGGATTTCTCAGAAACTACAAGTCCGATTTCAAAAATTCTTTTTGTAATAGTTAGAGTATTTTTCAACTTAGGGTAGAGTACAAGTTTCATCAAAATCGGTCCAGTAGTTTAAGAGATATAAACTTTTTATGTTTTCAGTAAGTTACTGTAACGTAGCCGTTCGAGTTGCGTGATAGTGCTGGTACCTATCATGGTAAAATAAGTCACTAAAAAGTGTTAAATAAACTATTTAAAAAAATAAAAAAACCGACTTCAAAGTAAATTATCTAAAAAGCATAAAATAACGAAAATATATTGAAGTCGGTGTCAGCTGGTGATAGTGTTAGTTAACGTGATTAGCTAGCACCGACTTCAATATATTTTCGTTATTTTATGCTTTTTAGATAATTTACTTTGAAGTCGGTTTTTATTTTTTTTTAAATAGTTTATTGATAGTCTAACTGACAGAGATTTTTTTACACAGGCATCATCTCTATTGTAAGTGTATTACTATTTATCGTGACCTTCCTGGTCCAATAGGAACAATGATCCAAATGGCTTTGACTTCTCTCATGGTATTTGTTATTGAGATAGGATTGATTACATAATTGAAAAAAAAAATGAAATTGATTGAATTTAAAATATAAACTGGGGGCCAATTACGCGAAAATTGTGTAGTCGTCCTGAGAACAAAATATTTGTACGGAAAACTAACGATAATACGAAATCAGATCCACGTTTCAGGGCATACCCCATGATGGTTAATAATTATTTGATCAATAACAAACTTCGGAGTCGCTGGACGTTCGGGGTTTTTTTTTACTATTTATAAGCTAGTGCTTGATTGCAGTCCCACCTGATGGAAACCGGCGACGCAATCGAGGATGGCAAAACACACTAGCCTTTTAAAAGCCTATTCACTCTAGTCTTGAAGACATCCACATTATAATCGGGCGGGAAAGCCGACGCAGGCAAACTGTTCCAGTCCTTAGCTGTCCTTATTATAAATGAAGAAGCAAACCGCTTAGTCCGGGCTGAAGGCACTTTCACCACATAAGGGTATGTACGTGCCGTGCGTCTCGTCGTCCGATGATGAAAGGGAGATGGTGGAATCAAGTCATGCAATTCCTGCGCACACTCTCCAAAATGCATCCTGTAGAATACCGAGAGGCTGGCTACTCTGCGCCTGTACTCTAGGCTTTGTAAATTGGCCGCTACAAACTCTGCGTCACCAATGAGCCTCTTAGCATGCCTCTCCACTGAGTCCAAAGCTGCAAGATGACATGTAGCAGCACCAGCCCGTATGTGACTACTGTACGCCACACACGACCGGACTTGTGCTTTATATAGTATCAAAAGCTGCTCCGGTGTGAAGTACCGGCGGACCTTAGAAAGGACCCCAGCTTCCTTGCAGCTACCTTGGCTTTGGACTTTGGTGTAGGCCCTAGGATGTCCATTGAGTACGGCGGCGACTCCGAGAAAGATCGCGGCGGGGTTGCGGCCCCCGTCCCCGTGAGGACCGTGACATGTCCCCGGGGGGCTACAATGCGCCCCCCGGCGGCGGGCTCAAAGGCAAGTCACTGAGGGGCTCCTGGTGCAGATCCCACCGCGGTCGTTTTAGTGGGTAAGAATCTCACATACCCCGTTTGGCCACAGGTCCCGGGACCTATCGTAGGTTTTCCCTGCGAAAACAAAACAATATAATAAGATAACGAAGTTTTAATTTCACACTTCCGAAGCTACATATGAAAGGTGGTTTGATTTCATATAAGTATCACCAACGGTGGTTTCACTCGCTACTTTAGTCACTAAACAAGAATATATGTACATATTAGGTAGGTATATGTATTATACATATTAGTATTTAAATTTCCAAAATAATCTACCTACTGTGACTGTGTAGTTTCTAAAAAGAGTGAAAAATCCAACAGAGACGTGGACATGGGTTTTAGAGTATTTAGACTTGAATTTCATTTTTTAATAAGCTTAATGTTGTCTTTTATTTACACGAATACTACACATTGTAATAAATACTCTTACCATGGGTGCTGCAAAGCATTCGAAACATCGGGAAATTAAAAACCGCAAATAAACTGGGATATATTCCGTAAGTGTAGTTTTATTACAATTTTAATTTGCTTATTGAACATTGTTGATGAACTTCTTCGATTTAGATTTCTTCTAACTCGAGTTAACTCTACTTACTAACTTTCCTTTAGATGTGAAGTTCCTCGTAAAGTCCCACAGCCACGAAATTTGATATCTCATTTCATTCGCTGCGGATTCATAAAACTGTCCGACATGAAAATGTGTCTGGCGTCAAAGGTGAGTCAACGTCGGTGACGTCACCCCGTACTGGCGACGTCACACCGCTATGGGATTCGAATGTTGGCCAATCAGAATCAATGGCTTTGACGTTATTTCCATCAATAACTTTCCCTATATAATCTATTTGTGTTTGCGTTTGATCATTTCTGACGAGCCTGTTTGTTTAGGAAGGCCACTAGACTCTCTAGTGGTTAGACATCCTGCAGCTCCGAAAGATGTACATTGCTGAACAATGGCCTCCCCCTTAGAAGGGAGGGGTTGCTAGAATCCCCACGCTTGGCAGGCGGCTTGGGTATTGCAGTATAGGTGGTATGTAATCCAATAGAAATACGCTGCTGCCCGTTATCCTTTTTTCCTTTGTCGCCTTTTACGGACATCCAACGGGAGGAGATGGGTGGGTGCTATTCTTACCCGGACACCCCACGGGTAAAACATCCTGGCTACTACCCAATAGGACATGGGTTCGATTCCCACCAAGTGTCTGGGTGTTTTATTTATTTAAAGTATGAAAAAAGTATATATGTATTGGTACCAGTTGTCTGGTTACCGTAGTACAGGCTCTGCGTAGTTTGGGATCAGATGACAGTGTGTCAAATTGTCCCAGAATAATATTGTTATTTCGGTTTTTGTTGCTAAGACTGTAGATAGATAGATAGATAGACAATTCTTTATTGCGCACAAACAAACAGATACAAAAAGAATAAGACACAAATTAATAAAAAATGCAACAATGCAACAATTACGTATTGACATAGCGATATTCCGGGCAAGAATAGCACTAAGCACCCTCCCATCTCATTCCGTTCGTTGTCGTAGGTGGCGACTACGGGAGAACAGAAGACAGAGAGCAGTGTCTTCTGTCTCCGCGTATACTACAATCCCGAAGACGCTTGCCAAATGTGGGTATGGCACCCTCCCCATAAGTGGGAGGTTTTTGTTCAGTAGTGCATGTGTTTAGGCTGACGATGGTGATGATGAATAGGGATTTGTTTTTTAGCAACATAAAGTAGTGACAATGTTTCCACGCAATTAGATGGAGAAGAAAAGTATTAGTTTGTAACCTTACTAAAGCACAAGAATAAAGACCCTAAGGTACCGTACCAGCAGGTTTAGGTGCCACATGTGGCCCCAATCAGAACGCCTCTTTATACAGGACATGAAATCATACTTGAAAAAAATATACTTGATATCTTCTTTCTTACATTATGTAAGTATATACAAATCTCGTGTCACAGTGTTTGTGGTCGCACACCTCCGAAACAGCTCGACCGATTTCTATAAAAATAATGTAATATTTATTTGGTAGGTATGAGAATAGGTCGTAAAGTATATTTCATAATGCCAGGTGATATTAAAAAGCGCGGGTGGAGCTGCGCGGGTTAGCTAGTAACTGTATAAAGTTTATGTCATTGGCTCAATATTCACGTATACAGATTTATCCCAACGTTAAATAAAATAACAGCTATCGAATAAAGCCGTGGACGGGAGTATAATATGGCAGTGAGACCTGATACGCGGGCGCTTCCACCGTCACGGCTCTTGGCATGGTTCATCGTTTGTTTTGGCTATGAAACTGCGTCGCGTCGCCTCGAGAAACATCCCGGTTGACTAATGGACTTCGTGTTGTCACAGTCAAAATGTTGTGGAAATTTTAAGTATTTCTAATATGTCTTCATCCTTCTTTGTGTGGAATTTAAAGTGTACTTTCCAATAATTCTGGTTAATTTTAGTTTGCAAACATATCCTTCGTGAAACTTGATTAGGTACTCGATAATGCTCGTGAGGTGTCTGGGTAAGAACAGCATCCATCTTCTCGTTCGGTATCGCAAGAGGCGACTAAGGAAAACTAAAAAACTTCTAAGGAAAACTACCGGCAGCAACCTACCTCACCTATACTGCGATCCCCAAGAAATCTCCCAAACGTGGGGTTATGGCAAAATCTAAGAAAGAAGGCATTTCATTTGTTCAGCAGTAGACGCTTTTGGGCTGATGATGTTGACATAACCCATACTTATACATATATCTGTTCCTTTATCATTCTCGTGACGATTGCTTGACGCCATTATATTTACAGCCAAAATTTTAATGCCATAATAAAATCTCAAAATGCAATACACTCTGCCATCAAGCCGAGAGTAACCTATACGTATATGATAAATGTACCAGCGTTCCATCAGTCGTGGAGGAAGCGGCGAGACAGCCATTTGCATTTTATTAAAATCACAATTTTATTTTTGAACCGCGTCAGCTCGGAGGCTTTCAAATACGTTTTATGGCAGAAGACGGGCATCTTGGTTATCTGCCTTAATTAATGCTTAGCTATATATTAATCTTGATAAGGTACTCAATAAAAACTATACCATTAGCGTCTGTCCCAGCACAGAGACAGCATTACTGTAATAATTTTATTTGTAGACGGATTCTTTACAATGCGTTTTTTTCGCGGGGAAATCTTCAAATGGTCCCCGGGAGCTGTGGGGCTCGACCGGGGTATGTGGGATTCTTACCCACTAAAATCCCCGCGGCTGTCGCATCGACACATGAGGGGGGACCCCGGGCTCTCCGGTGGGATCTGCACCAGGAGCCCCTCAGTACCTTGCCTTTGAGCCCTCAACAGGGGGGCGCATTGTAGCCCCCCGGCAGCTATACCTAGCCCCGGCACCGTGTCACCCAGACACGATGCTCACGGGGACGGAGGACGAGCGGAACCCCGAACGTCCAGCGACTCCGAAGGTTCTTTACCATGCCTGTCTCAACATAACTTAAAATGAAGCCAGACAGACATTTAAGTTCTTGGTAGTTATTGACAATAGCTAAAACACATCTTATGGTGAACACAAAATAAATAATAATAATAATAATATTCTGGGACAATCCACACACGGTCATCTGATCCCAAACTAGGCAGAGCCTGTACTATGGAGACCAGACAACTGATACTAACATATATACTTTTTTTTTGTAAATACATACTTATATAGATAAAACACCCAGACACTTGGTGGGAATCGAACCCACGACCTATTGGTCAGCAGGTAGGGTGTCTAACCACTAGACCAACAGGCCCGCCAAAATGGTATAAATATTCTGTAAAGTTACCCCTTTTACCCCTCTGTTATTAAAATCCGTTGCGTAGTTTAACAGATCTAAGAGAACAAACAGAGGAAGTGACTATTTTATACTATGTTAAGAAGATTAATATTTTCTATCACGTCACTTGCAATTGTGTTTCTTCAGTAAGTAAGTTCTATTAGGAGTCACAGTCTTGTTCACATTATAAACGTTTTATTCTTCTTGGATTCATATCTCTGTGACTAATGTTAACATACTCATCAAATTGAGAAACTTGACACTGTTCTTCTCCAAAAAGCTTTAAGACAATATTGAATACTGATATAAATAGGCTTGCTTTATTGATAAACCTTAAAGGATTATCTATGCACCGCAAGTAAATGTTATCTCAATTTAAGTTCCATTTGAGAATTGTGAGCATTGCCTTACTAGGATTAACTTAAGTAAGTTCGTGTTGGGAAAGGCTTGGAATAATATTGTCAGAGAGGCACTTCGAAGGCTTTTATCTTTTGCTATTGTTGACCTTGGTTTTGAAGTAAAGTAGTCAAGCGTGGAAATTGCGGCTGTTAAATTTAAGTATGGTGAAGTTGTACATCCCTTGAGACATAGAAAAATATGGGAAGAGAACTATGAATTCATATAACTTTTGCTCTTTTTGCCCAGTGCCCCAGGAGGAGAGCAATATTTTTCAGAAGTATGTATGTAAGTAAATATGTGTGTATGTCTATTTCATTGGCACGGCCTACAACCTAAACGCTTGCTGGACTGTCTTAGTTAGCTGCCATTTTTTTTTTATTCCAAGAACATCAATATGGGGACAACAAACATAAAACATCAAATGAAAGGTCTAATTATTATTACTTAAAATATTATATATATTTATATGTAAACGTTTTATGTATGTATAATGTAATATAAGCCAATTTTGTTCATTGCAGTCGGGCTTTTTGTGCTTTTATATTATACTTGTTAATATAAAAATTATACATAGTTTAATTCTGTGTGTCTGTCTGGCCATATTTATTATTCATTGTATCTGCGATCACAAACCATGCCTTAGAATAATAGACGCTACAGTTTTAGATATCGATTCGGTTCCCAGCCTATGACCGTTAGCTTTCGCCGTCTGCTATGACAAATATTTTATTGGATATCGGACAAGGTGTACGCTAGCGTTGTAAATCTTTATTTATATTTTATTTTTCTTGTTTTGAGGAAACTAACAGAGAGCTTTTAAAAATAGAGATTTTGTATATATTACTCATTATTTTCTAATATTTGGTATATTATAGTCATCGATATACTATCTAAACAAGATTAGCTGTCACGGCCCAAAAAGTGGTCACGAAAATAGAGCTACGGAGACGGTTGGTTGCTATTTCAAATTAGTAAGAGCCGACAACAGCTAGCGTAAAGACGTGTCGAAATGCCTCATTTGCGTCTAAAAACTGCCTTAATACACGTCACAACAGCAAATTATCATACGGAACATATATTTCCCATTAGTATTAGATTAAATGATAGATATCAGTAAGATATCACTAAAACACGAAATTATAAATATTTCTTTAAATATCTCCTAGTCCGCCAACCGCCAAGCTACCGGCCGACCAAATTAACTTTGCCGCTACTGTCTAAACAGAACACTCAAACTACACGTAGTTCTCATAAGATTATAGTTCAATTCTCGTTGTGCCACCAGCAAAGATAAGTTGGTCGGCCTACGTTGAGACTTGTTCGGTCGCCCCCCGTGCCTACGGTTATCCCGTTCTCCCTTTCGCGCGTTGTCCGCCACTATCCCTGTCTCGTTCGTGGCGTGGCTTGAACGGTACTACAGGTATAATACGCTACGGTAGCAACATCGCAGAAATAGTTTTAACGCTATACATCGTTGTTTTTGTAGCGTAAATATTGATACAGCATTGTACAAAAAAATTAATGATGACCATTGCGCCTATAAAAACCGTGTACATCCTGCGCAGTCCTGTACTGGTCACTCGGGCTCTTATGTTCATACGGAATATTTAAGCTATCACTGCCATATTTTGGAAGAAATTTAGTAGGTGACTGCTTATCTGGTTACTTATTATATATCGATGATTATAGTGAAGAAACCATACACACAAGTGACAGGTCCGATTGTAGAGACTTGCATTGCACTGCCGCTCGTCATTACTAAGTTTCTAGAGAACTGAGGGCCTAGACAAGGTATCATTTTTCAATACGAAACTCTAGAGAATAGAAAATGAATATATGGAAATGACCTATATGTCATTACCATACATTTATTTTCTATACATATATCTCCAGCTGTGCTCTTTAAACTGGAACACAGGTTTGTTTACAAATTGCTGCTTTGTGGCAGAATATCTGACATACGAGTATATGACACTACGGTGATGTCTACCTCAACAGTAGCCCTTGTACAGGGGCATTTCATTCAAAAAGAGTGATCTTTTTTTAATTAATACTCCCAAGAACGTATCTCGACCGCTCTGTTTTATTCGATTCAGACCGCGTAATTGGCTTTTTCTATCAGAAATATATTTACTGTACAGTAACAATCTGAGGATTTTGAGTCTTCAAGGAAATCTAGTATTGACAGTAGTAGTAGTAACAAAAACGGTACTGGCTCTTCAGATGTATAAAATAAATTGTAATAATACTTAATAATTTGTGTCGAACCAACGTAAGAAAGAATTAAATCAATCGTCTAGGCTCTAGTTACAATGGCATACTTGAGAATTATCCTAATATTAAATTGGATATTTTTCATGATAGTCTTCCCGTTTTTAAACAAAAAGTTTTACGACTATCAAATTAATTTAGAATTCTAAATTGCACTCTAAATTCTTTGTTCAAATCTAAACACATAGCAATTATGTACTTATTAATAACTAACTCTAATTTTTACAACTTACCCCCATACCGTAATATGTATTTCATACGCAAGTTGAGTAGGGGAAAGTGGTCACCCTTCGTACGCTTTTTACATATTATTTTTTTATTCTTTGATCAACTGTCAAAATTACCTAGTTTATGCACCTACGTGTAACAAATATATCATAGTAAGTTACTAAAAACTTTGAAACTATTATGTCAGACGATTAAAGGGTTACATCCATTTTTCTACGATAAGATATTTGTACGAACGCACCCCACAGGTGGGGTACTTTCATACGGCGAGTGGGGTACTTTCATACACCATGGGGTAAATTGATACAGGGTAATTAAAAAGCCTATTAAACTCGATAACTTTATTAGATCACAAAGAATAATGTTTTTATCATAAAACTAACTTAATAATGTTGAACTTGACTCATAATTAATCAATTGTTCTTCCGTAAAAAAAACGAATAATAAAATATTTTACTTTTTGATAATTCTAAAATTTACTATCAGTCTGTATCAGATCTATAATCAATATGTGTCAGATCTTTGTAATAAATCTTTGACAATTGAAACTTAAAGTAGGTATAATAAACATTTGGTTTAAACTTTAGAACTTATTGCACATTAAAATTAACTACAAAAGTAGAAAGTATGTATATCTTCTACATCAGGGTAATAGAATCGCCATGATGATCCCGGTTTCTTCCGAAGATACTTTCAGCTCTTCAGTTTGCGTACCCTTTTTTATATTTCCACACCATGATTCTGCAAGCAAATGTTTTATAAAAGATTTACATAATAAAACTAAGCAGCTGAGCTAAATTAAAGGTTTCTGATCGATATACATAAAAAGTACCCTAATTATAATATGCTTAAAACAATTTTAGACGTACCTACTGTATACATTTCATAAAAAAATGAAATTTGATGTACTGGCGGTAAATAAGATATTAAGGGGGGATCATTCGTATACGTACGAATGTGCCCCCTGCAGTACTGTCTGAATGTGCCCCAGGCCTTACTCTAAAATTAAAATTATATATAAATTGTAATTTAGTATGAGAAATATTACAATTAAAGCTCAAAATAAACAACAATAACATTAATCAATCATCACTATTTAGTCAAAAACAAAAAAATTCTTCATACAATTACGAACTAAACCTTAGTAAGTAAAATTACTTACCACGCGCGGAAACACTTAACGTCTGGTCAGCTCATACAGCGTGGCGCGACTGCCCCGAAGTTCCGTTAGTAACATGGTGGCCGGTATGTCTATGCACACAAGCAAAGGCGTGTTTGTGTGCCGTTTAGTTTTTCTTCTAGACTTACTGTATGAATGTGCCCCGCGTACGAAGGGTGACCACTTTCCCCTATACCTGTCATTGATAAACATACTAGATTAATTAATTATAGCATGTATGAGGTTAAGCAATTGTATGTTTATCGTTGGTGTACCTAATAAATAAATAATAATTATAAATAAATAATAAATAAATAAAAATTATAAATAATAAAAATTATATACTAAGTAGTCTTTAGCTAAATTGTACTATAAGGTGAATCTACGGTGGCTTAAAATCTTCTAAGTAAGTTGAACATCAATCTTCAAAGTTTGCTTATCTTGTTAATGTTATACTCTGTATCATTTTAAGTGACTTTAAAAACGCCATAAAAACTCTCATGTTACGTGATAAAGACACGTTTTGATTTGACCTTTACAACATTGTGTTATATATTATATTTAGTGCAATAATTATGAGTGAACGTCCGTGGGTTTTATAAAATAGTTTCATCGATACGCCATCTGCAGACATAGCGTGTGTGAAATCTTTGTAAAAGAATTTATTTAAGAAATCTGGTGCAATTAATATTTTTATGGTAGTAAGATCTTTATCAATATAGCGTGCACATATGGTTACTCACTTTATGTAAATGCTAAACACATAAAACATATAGAATTGGACTAATTAACTGAAGAAATATACGGTATGTAACTACAACAATTCTATGACGCCGCACGCCGAGCAGTCACGTCCAAAAATTATCGACAGGTCAAAGTCAAAGTCAAAATATCTTTATTATGTAGAGGCATTTAGAAAAATATTTTTATACATACTACTATAAATATTTTTATGCTACTACTGGATTGTAACGTGGCTGCTACTGAAAAGATCCGTCAAGAAACTGAGCGGGCTTGTCTTTTTTTATAATACCAGTTTAGACAGTGTTATAAATTCTAAGTTTTAAAATATGCTTGCTGTTGGGCAGTTCAAGTTCATGCAGCTTTATCCTGCATGTAATCCGAGATTTTATAATAGGTAAGCCTTTTTCGACAGTCGGCTTTTTATCAAAGATTTAAATTTCATTACCGTCACATTTCGCTGATTGATATACATCACTATCTATACTATCCCTTTGGCTTTTTAGTTTGTTGTACCTACTTTCGTCGTATTTTTTTTTTTCTGTATTATTTGATCTTTTGAACGGCAAGACACATTGTCGCTCTGATCTAGTTGTAACATAACACACTGTTTAAAAAAAAATGTAATAAAATGACAAGCCCGCTGAGTTTCTTGCCGGATCTTCTCAGTTGAGGCCGCGTTGTGATCCGGTGGTAGCTTTAAAAAAAAAATACATGACCTTTCAAAAGTGCTAGTTAAGCCTATTTGAAATAAACTATTTTTGAGTTTGAGTTTGAGTTCACATCGAGTTTACATTAATAAATAATAATAATATCTTGGGACAATCCACACACGGTCATCCGATCCCAAACTAGGCAGAGCCTGTACTATGGAAACCAGACAACTGATACTAATACTTTATACTTTTTTTTTTGTAAATACATACTTAAATAAATAAAATAAAAAATAAAATAAAATATAAATAGATAAACAACACCCAGACACTTGGCGGGAATCGAACCCACGACCCATCGGTTAGCAGGCAGGGTGTCTGACCACTAGACCAACGGGCCCGTCGTCGGGACATTCGTGACGGATTTGGCGTGCTGATGACGACAAGACTGATATAAGCATCGATATAATAATAATATAATAATAATATCCTGGGACAATTCACACACGGTCATCTGATCCCAAACTAGGCAGAGCCTGTACTATGGAAACCAGACAACTGATACTAATACTTATATACTTTTTTTTTGTAAATATATACTTATATAGATAAAACACCCAGACACTTGGTGGGAATCGAACCCACGACCTGTTGGTTAGCAGACAGGGTCACTAACCACTAGACCAACAGGCCCGTCAATATATAAAATATATAAACTAGATAAACATTCACGAACAAAATGACATCTAAAATGTGGTCGTGGAGGTTGCAAACTTATCTTTGCTGGTGGCGGAAACGTGAACTAACGATTTTATAATGATAATGACTTGCAGTTTTACAGTTTCATATAGACAGTAGCGACACTCCTATCGGCAAAAATAAATTTGTCAGGATGTGGCTTGTAAAGAAATAGCGACACAAGGGCGCTATTTCTCGCTACCACTTTTTGAACCGTGACACCAAATCTAGTTTATATATTATATCGATGGATATAAGGGAAAATATTCTGATCTCACAATAGGCTTGAGTTCAGTGTCCCGCGTTCAATGCAATTACGCAGTAGTTTGTGAATTACCACACCCATATAAACTGTCTGACCATGACTGGCTATTGTGCTTACGAATTCTGAACTCAGAACTTTAAACCATTCTGCAGAAACAACGCTTCGTGTTCCACAATTTTTCAGATATAACTGAGAAAATAATATCAATATATCCCTATTTCCTATTTTATCCATGCAGTTTAATTAATTATTGCAGCTATAAAATGTGGTAAACCAATCACCAATTTATCGAGTTTTAATAGGGTAACGTTGTGATCTAGCGTTCGTTAGTTAAGCTTGCTCTAGGTCATAAGCGGAAGCGGAAAGTTAAAGATTTGGTTATGAAAAATGGTTAAAATGGTAGCTTAAACAAATTACTGACCATCCAAAAGTGACATTTCATTTGATTGTTACGATAAAAATTTAAATGCCATATTTCCATTTCCTTATAAAAAATAGATCACAGCTCATTGAGAGAATTATTTTAGGAGAACAGTGTATTGCCGAGAAATATATATCAAGATTCATTTATAATTTTCTGCCACGTTTTGTAACTTGAACCACAGTGGGGTTAATATCCCGAACATTCCAGGTCGTCGGAAGTTGAGTAAGCCGATAGTTCGACCGAGAACAATCTCAAGATCTCGCCAAGATGCTTCACAGTTTTAATTAATTACCCCTGAGAGCCGACACCGGGATAATTTGATATGTCTGCCTATGTAATCCACTCTAGGCTGATTTAATGTGATGGTTCTGTACACATAAGTGACAAAAAATATTTAATGTAATAGTTCTGTACATATTAGTTTCAATGTAATATATACATGATTCTGTACACATAAGATTTAATGTAATGTACACATACGATTATGTACACATTCTGTACAAATAAGATTTACATACATAGATACATAAAATCACGTCTTTTTCCCGTAGGGGTAGGCAGAGCCCAAGGGCCGCTTTTCGCCTCCTTGAGAAACGAGACGTGATGGATGGCGAACCACATCGCCGCCATTTTGGTTGATTAAATTATTTATATGATTGACCACTGCGTTCTCACGAATAAGGAGAACAACACAAATAAGATTTAATGTAATTTAATGTACAAATAAGATTAATGTAATGTACACATAAGATTCTGTACAAATTCTGTACAAATAAAATTTAATGCATTTTAATGTACTAATCTAATGTACACAAAAGTTTCTGTACATATAAGATTTAATGTAATGTACACATAAGATACTGTACACATTCTGAACACATAAAATTCAATGTAATGGTTCTGTACACATAAGTAATAAAAACACTACAGGCCACAGGTTCCCTTCAACTTTGTGTATTAGGCCTCTAAAATACTGTTATTGCGTCACGAGCCACTTTCCGTCAGAAATTCATTAACTATCGCAACACTGCCTCTTTTTGTAGTCGTATGGCTTTTTTGTAGCGATTGGTACAGCCCCAAAATCGCATATAACTGGAAAAAGTCCAGCAGGTGTTTAGTGCACCTGCTGGACTTTTTGGCTTGGCAAAGAGAAGAACTATAATGTACGTGTGCTTTACATACGTGTCCCAACAAACTAATCTAATAGTGAAAATATTAGTAACTATTTCTATATGCTTATCTATTGGAATGAGTTGCGGGTTCCAAGACAGTAATTATCACATTAACATTGGTGGGAATCGAATCAGTCCCAAAAAAAAAAGTATTTTTACATACTTACATTTGCTGATTCTCTATCATGAGTTTATTTTATTGTTGGGGACGGAAGATGTTTAATCCATTTTAACGTCAGCAAGTCGGTACTAATGCTATTAAAGCCGTGGGGTGTCTGGGGAAGAATAGCATCCATCTCCCGTTGGGTGTCCGTAAGATGCGACTAAGGAAAACAAGAAGACGAGCAGCAGCGACTTTCTATTGGATTACTTACCACATATATTGCGATTCTCAAGCCGCCTGCCAAGCGTTCCCCAAGCTTGGCAGGCGTCTTGAGGATCACAGTATGGCAACCCCTCCGTTCTAAGGTGGAGGCGTTTGTTTAGCAGTGGTTTTTCGGCTGTTGTTGAGGCGATAAAGTTAACTGGCAACATTATCATTTGTAAATCATAACCACAACTATACTGTAATTGCGTTTAGTTTCATATGAACTGGGGCCTTACAATGAACTCATATAGCAGGGCAGTTTAACATGAAACGTGCGCTAATTGTACACATGTCACTTTTCCTGTAAAACTGCCCTGATTTAAGAGTTCATGGTAAGGCCCCTGTAGCATTATCTTTTATTTGACCCACCATCCAATATGCACCTGTAATAAAAACACGAATCGACCCCCGACATACGTCCGGCGGCCAGTTATTGAGGGCCGAGTGCCAAGAAGTTGGTCTAAACGTTATACCACGCCCACCGCACCGTTTCACCGAGCCAATGGAATTATTCCAACGCGATCACATTACGAGATTGTGAATGAAAATTTTATTACTACACGTGGACAGATAGACTAATCTACTGACTGGTCTACGCGATTTGGGATTTATATTAGACATGCTTCTTTAAATAGTTTGAAATATGGTTATTGCATCTGTACGTCTTTAGGGTTACTTAAGTAGTCAATGAAATTTGAAGGTTTACTTTTACGGATTTTATAGGGCACATCATCGATATACTTATTATACTTATATCGATTTGGCACAGTAAAAATCTAAAATAAACCGCGATAAAATCCGTAAATGTAGTTTGATATCATTGTGTAGTATTCGCGTAGATAAAATACACAATTCAATGAAATTAATAATAATAATAATTGGTGGCAAGCAAGGTGGCAAGCAAGCTTGCCGCCCGCCTGATGATAAACGGTCACTGCAGCCTATTGACGCTAGCAACACCAGAAGAATCACTAGCGCCTTGCCGACCCTTAAGACTTATTAGATACTAGCAGTAGCCCGCGGCTTCGCCCGCGTTTACTTTGTTACTCAAACGTGCTTAGATTTATGGATCGAGGTTTTTTAAAATATTGTTCACACTAATGTAAATAAAAGACAACATTAGTGTCGTTGAAATCATAGTTTGATTTAAATGTGTAGCATTCGCGTTAGTTAAAACGTTCGTAATAAATTGTTACTTACCTCTCGTCCATGTATTTGTGGATTTCCATTAATCCTTTAGGCATTAATAATCTTTTTGATATCGTGCATTCCCAGTTTTCAAGGACAACATTTACCGTTTCTGTATTTTGAAGCCAGCTTCATAAATAATAAGCTTATTGTCTTTTACTTACGCGAATATTACACATTGAAATCAAACTACTTTTTGAGGATTTAATCGCGGTTTATTTTAGCTTTGACTATCCCGACGTTTCGAATGCTTTGCAGCACCCATAGTCACGGGAGAACTGAGATGTTGAACGTCCTTATGTCACAAAGCCGGTGTACCCCCAGGTCTTCTTAGTTATTATTGTTGATCCGATCTTCGGACGATTGATTTCAATATTTTCACACTTTTATTAACTCTGATCTAATCAAGTATGTAGCCTGTATTTTTCTGTAAGCTATCATAGCTCCAATTTCTTAAATGTTTACTTCTTTATTTAAAAATATACTGTACATATTTTGCAATTCCATTAAAAAACATATGAGGTTGTTAAGTGGAAACCATTTGGTAACCCCATTGGTAGATGCCCTTAGCGCTTGATTTTCGAAAAATGCTGGAAATAAGTTTATTCAACAGTTTTGTTTAGTTCATTCACTGAGTTTCATTACCATAGTTGCATTATAGCATTAAATGGAGATCTTTCTTCATGCAAACTTTAGGAATTCTTGTATGAAGTACATAAAATATGGCATGTGGCTGTAGGAATAAAATATTTTTTGGAATTCAATTGAACGCTTTTAGGGTTTATTTAAAAAAAATGACATGGATTGCTTCAATATGACGAATGTATCCGCAGTGTAATCAGTGCAGCATGAATTTTTTTTCACGTTTGATACTCAAAAACCGTGCTAAAACCCCGTTAAGGGTGATTTTCAAAACAAATGTGTTAGACGTGTTTCTCAATTTTTTTATGAGTACACTGTCAAAGTTTCGTGTCTGAAAAAATATTTTCTTACATACAAACTTTGGTACCTTATTTGTCCCACGGGTTGATTTTCAAATAAAACATTGCAAACGACATAACAAAAAAAAGGAACCAACTTCAACAACACTAAAAAACATAAAATAATTTAAGTGTTATTGAAGTTGATGTTGAAGTTCCTACTGGGTATATTTTCTTCAGGAACACTTTATCCGGTCCTAATGAAATTTGCATGAAATCATTACAGTAGTTTACTCCCTTGAATAAGAAAAGAATCATCGAAATCGGTTCATATTTGTCTATGTTTGAGTCTATGTACCGATTGTCGTCACTCTAGCTGCATTATAACATTCAATAAAAATCGTTCTACGTGTAAACTTTCCAACCCCATTATATGACCTTAGGGGTTGTATTTCGCAAAATTCCGGAAATAGGTCTCTTAGATTCTTGTGTGCAATACATAAATTAAGTCTTATGACTGTAGGTCGAAAATCATTTTTGGACCCCCATTGGACCCCGTTAAGAGTTGATTTTCAAAAAATAATTATCTATGTTTCATCAATGCAACATGATATTTTTTTCCGCGTTTCATACTCAAAAACCATGCTAACATCCCTTTACGGGTCGAATTTGAAAAAGATGTGATACACGTGGTTCTTAATTTCTTTGGCTTAGTACATTGACTAAATTTCTTATACGTGTGATGAAAAAAAAAATTCCATAATTACTTTGGGAGCCCATTTGACCCACTTAGGGGTTGATTTTACAAAAATGCTCAAAATAAGTTTGTTAAATTGTTGTGTTGAGTTTATTTCCTGAGTTTCGTTACTCTAGCTGCATCATAGCATGAAATGGAAATCCTTCTTTGTGCAAACTTTGCAACCCCTTGATATGATCTTAGGGGTTGTTTTTCGAAAAATGCAGGAAATAGGTTTCTTAGATTACAAACACTATATAAACTAAGTCTTAAGACTGTAGGTGGAAAAACATTTTTTGGACCCCAATTGGACCCATTTCGGAGTTGATTCTCAACACATGATTATTTACACATAGATTGCTATAATTTGATAAATATATTCGCAAAGTTTCATCAAAGCAGAAAGTATGTTTTTTTTACGTTGTATACTCAAAAACCATGTTAAAACCCCTTTAAGGGTCGATTTTCCAAAAGTTGTAATATACGTGTTTCTTTATTTCTTTTGCTCAGTATTGTAACAAAGTTTCAATTCCGTGTGACGAAAAATTTTTTTTTCCATATAAACTTTGGGAGCCCATTTGACCCACTTAAGGGTTGATTTTACAAAAATGCTCAAAATTAGTTTTTTCAATTGTTATGTTGAGTTTATTTACCGAGTTTCGTTACTCTAGCTGCAACATATGATGAAATGGAAATCCTTCTTTGTGCAAACTTTGAAACCCCATTAAATGACCTTAGGGGTAGTTTTTCGAAAAATGCAGGAAATAGGTTTCTTAGATTCTTGTGTACAATATATAAAATAAGTCTTATGACTGTAGGTAGAGAAACATTTTTTGGACCCCAATTGGACCCCTTTAGGAGTTGAATTTCAAAAAATGATTATTTGCACTTGGATTGCTATAATTTGATTAATGTATTCGCAAAGTTTCAGCAATGCAGTATGAATTTTTTTTCCGTGTTGCTTACTCAAAAACGATGCTAAAATCCCTATAAGGGTCGATTGTCCAAAAGTGTGATATACGTGTTTCTTTATATCTTTTGTTTAGTACACTGACAAAGTTTCATGTCCGTGTGACGAAAAAAATATTTTTTTCCATACAAACTTTGGGAGCCCATTTGACCCACTTAGGTATGGAATTTCCAAAAATCCGTTCTTATTGTTCACCTAGACTATTTGAATAATGTTGGTTCCAAATTTCAAGATTGTACGTTATATGGTTTTTGCTGTATCGTGATTCCTAGAAAACACCCTGCTCTTTTATTAATATAGATTAAGTCTTTTGTGTCCGGTAATTTCACCAGCTACAGTGCCCTTTACCCCGAAACACAACAATGCTTACACACTGCTGCTTGGTGGCAGAATATCTGACACTGCGGTGGTACCTACCTGGACGGTTCCTTGCACAAGGAACCTACCACCTGGTAAACTTCTAAAGTGTTCAATGAATTTCGATTGGAAATGAGTTGTAGCTAGTGTCGTAGCTATATAGTTGTAATGTTCAGCTATTCAAGTACCCCCTGGTAAGGTCAATAGATAGATAGGTGAACGTTTAGTGGCATTCAAATCAAAAATGTGTATACTTTATATATTATTTTTTAGGGTTCCATACCTAAATGATATAAAATCTTTTTAAAAAAAAATTGAACCGACTTCAATATCACTGAAAAGTATAAAATAATTTAAATATTATTGAAGTTGGTGTTAGCGTACCTGCTGTGTATATTTGGCACCAACTTCAATAATATTTAAATTATTTTATACTTTTCAGTGATATTGAAGTCGGTTCAATTTTTTAAAAAAAGATTTTATTTTAAACTTTTTAGTGATATTTTCATATATAAAGATTGAACCATCGAAAACCATAAAATTATCTAGGTAGGTTATGATCACATTATCGTCTACATAGTTTTACATAATTCATGTTTCTTCAGAAAAAAATATCCGGTCGTAATGAAATTTGCATGGAAACATCATAGTAGTTTACTCTCTCGAATAAAAAAAGAATCATCGAAATCGGTTCATAATTGTCAGAGCAATGTAATGGAGAACATCAGTTTTATGGTTTTTACCAGATAAATTCCTCCACATCGTTCATGGTCCTCCAGGAAGTTCTTATCCAGTTGTAATAAAATTCATACAGATTCAATACAGTGGTTTCTTCTTTCGAATAAAAAAAGAATCATTGAAATTGGTAAATATTTGCCAGAGTTATGACCATTTTTGTCCGACCGAGCGAGTCCGAGCGACTAAAACGTCATCTATATAGGCTTTCTTGCAGCTCTCAGTGCGCAGTCACCATTTTTGTTTTTTTAGGAACTACTAATTACTAAGCAATATTTTTTTTATGGGACCCAATCAATGGATTGAAGAATGGATGGAAGAAAGATTTTTTCAAATCGGTTATTAATTGCCAGAGTTATGCGCGAACATACATAAAAAAAAAAAATATATATATATATATACAGACGAATTGAGAACCTCCTCCTTTTTTGAAGTCGGTTAAAAAACGGAACCCTTATGGTGAGACTTCGTCTGTCTGTCACACCTATATATTTCAGGAACCACTGACGCTATCGATTTGAAACGAAATAGTTTTAGATCTTACTTACCCAACTTCATCTCACATGAAAAAAAAAAAAAATTAATTTTAGTTTTTTTTTTATTGGGAGTCGAAATGGGTCATCAAAATTTTAAAGTGAGACTACTATTTAGAGTGAGGTATCATATGAAAGGGCTTCATTTGTACATCTCAAAACCGATTTTTATTTTGGGTTATATCACGTAGTTTTTGGCTGATAATCAAAAATGTAAAATAAAAAGTTTCCTCCTTATCTCCGAAGTAGGTATGTGCAGGGAAAAATATGAAATAATTATGCGTAAATATCCATCCATCTATATTTTACAGGAAAAATAAAATAATATTTCTAAATAGTACAGCTTTTTTTGGCAATCATAAAAACACCTCGACAAACAAACTTAGTTTTGCGGTTTTTTTTTTGCTATCTGAGGTCTTACATGAGTATTAAAATTACTTAAATACGTCCAAAGATGGTAGGAACCCTCGGTGCGCGGGACCGACTCGTACTTGACCGGTATTTTTTTCTTTTTTTCGATATTTTTTTAACTTTTAGATGTAAAGGGTTTTTTTGTTTGTATTTGTTTTTTTTTGTGTGCCTCATAATTTGTAATTTGTGGCAATAAATGCTTTTTCTTTCTTTCTTTTCTATCTTACTTATGTTCCATGTGTATAAATAATACGAAGCTAGTCTTTAGCAGATGATATTGCATCGCATTTTATTCTGCATCAGTGGTTGTTGTGGAATTATTCATGGCGAGTGTCGCCTCGGTCTGGGCTCCAACCCAACGGTAATGTCGGTCCGCCAGACTGAGCCGTTCTGTAATGATGCGATTGTCTCACTTTGATTGAGTTATATTCCCTTTTATAAGGGATTCTGATCGATGAGATGCTTACTTGAATCTTAAAATGGAGGACGATCTCATGTAAATATATTCAAATACATCATTTGTGTAATGGGTAAGGGATAACCTTATAAACAAGGTTTAGAATTCAAATGCATCTACTGTATGATAAAACTAAGCGATCATTTTCGAACCTTGCAACTAAGGTTCCTGGCTTTAAGTTTGATAATAATAATATTCTGTGACAATCCACACACGGTCATCTGATTCCAAACTAGGCACAGCCTGTACTATGGTAACCAGACAACTGATACTAATACTTATATATTTTTTTTGTAAATACATACTTATATGGATAAAACACCCAGACACTTGGTGGGAATCGAACCCACGACCTATTGGTCAGCGGCCAGGGTGTTTAACTACTAGACCAACAGACCTGATTGAATCACACAAATAAATATATGTGTGGATATTTTGTAAAATAAGAAAGAATGATTTTGTCTCAAATTAAAACCTGATTTGGCGCACGATCAGATCACCTCAACCAGGGCTCAGCTACTTTTTTTTTAGAAAAATTAGTTTCTTCATCAAGGATAATAAGTTAACATTGAAACAAAATATCACATAACCATCATGTTCGTCATCCTCACCAGCCGGAAGACGTCCACTGCTGAACATAGGCCTCATGTTCGTATCCTTAAATAATTCGTGTGGCGCTTAGATAGTCTTGCTGGTTTCCTAATCTTTCCTCTCCGACGTGCATTTAGAATTCCATGTCGATTCTAGAAGATAATGAAGAATCTGGCGTCAACGTATTAAAAATCCTAGTCAAGATTATTTGTTCAAGGGCCATAACTAGAACATTATTTATACATATTATATGAGTAATTATAGACTCTTGTGTACGTCGCGTAGCTTGATAGCTATTCGTAGCATACGCTGGTGCGTAGCAGCTACGTAGCACGTAGCAGCACATCTGCTACGACGATACCTACGACTCTACGACGTTAACATCTTTATTGTTTTTAAAGTATCCTATTATATTGGTTTACTAATATAACATCAATGTACATGTGTATTTAGAAACTAGCCGACCCTCGCAGCTCCGATCGCGCTCTTTTTAAGTTAACTTAATTTTTAATAGCATACATTTGCGTTATATATACATAACCTCCTTTTTAAAGTCGGTTAAAAACTGGGACCCACTTTTTACTAGCCCTCCGAAGCACAGTAACGCTTAATTCAAATGGCATTAAACGGTCACCCATCTATGTAATGGCCTTGCCTAACGTTGCTTAACCTGATCGATTGCTAACTCCTCTGAGATTGTTCGACATTGATAACAACTGTCTATGAGTGTTTCCTTAGTATTAATTATTATAATTATAATGAAAAATTGATAAATTGGACCACGCGTATAACTAAGTAAACATTTTGACTTTCATCCCCTTTTCCAAAGATAACTGTACTGGATCACGGGATAAAAAGGATCCTGTGTTCAACCTCGTACTATTAACTCAAATCATGGCAAGTTTCATTTAAATCCATTCAGTAGTTTCGGCGTGAGGCGTGGCCATGTTACAGACAGACAGACAGAATGACAGACAAAATTTAAAAAATACAGTTTTGGCTTCAGTATCGGTTATTGAATGCCCTCCAAAAATAGTTTTCAAAACATCTTTAATGTACAGAATTGGACCTGTTACAGTTTTACTATAAGTATAGAAGATAATGGAAACAACAAAACGAAAGCGAATAACAAAGTAATAAACATGGCTCTCTAACTTTAAAGCTTTAACTGTAATATTCCATAATCGGAATGGCATGTAAACTGTTTAAAATAGTTGGCAGGCGGTGACTTTTATATCAGTTCACACAGCGCGGCTAATACGCACAGGTTGCGTTCAGGTTGCCAACAAGTTCAGTTATAAATCGCGGCGAGCGAGTGCGCCACGCCAGATAGCGGTTAACTGGAATTTTGGCAACCGCCACCAATAAGAACACGAGAAAGTCTCGCATTACTTGTTGGTTCGCTAAGATTTTGTAAATAAAATATATAAATGCGATATCATGGTAAATGTAATACGTGGCTTTTTCTGAAGGTCATCGCATATAGGACATTTACTGTACGGTGCAGCGCAACCGTACAATTTGATGCGTATGCATTTTGCTTGGCACGCATAGCCTAATTAAACTCTTCAACATCAGTTCGCATATATCGGTGGCAAGAAAACCGCGCGTGCTCACTTATTCATTTTATTCATACAGTTCATTAATTTAGTTAAGTTTTAATAATAAATTCAATTGTTATCTTAACTAAGCTTATCATTTCCAAACTTTAATTTTGTATGGTTTACCAAGAAATCGTACAAGTACTTTGGTAACCCAAGTATTCTCCGAGAGTTTGTCAGAGGCATCAAATGCTTGCTGGCCTTTTTCGAGGAGTTAAGATGGATCGTATAAATCATGGACTAAGTTAAGTATTGGCCGCAGATAAATAAATATAGATGACAGAGGAACCGTCCAGGTAGGTACCACCGCAGTGTCAGATATTCTGCCGCCAAGCAGCAGTGTGTAAGCATTGCTGTGTTCCGGCGTGAAGGGCACTGTAGCTGGTGAAATTACCGGACACAAAGACTTAACATCTAATGTCTTAAGGGTCGGCAACGCGCTAGTGATTCTTCTGGTGTTGCTAGCGTATATAGGCTACGGTGGCTGTTTACCATCAGGCGGGCCGTATGCTTGCTTGCCACCTTGGTAGTATAAAAAAAAAAACGACAAAAAAAGGCGAGCCCGCTAAGTTTCTTGCCGGATCTTCTCCGTGCCGGCCGCGTTACGATCCGGCGGTATTTTGTAAAAAAATATTTTTGTGTAAGTGCCTCCTCAGGGCCTATACATGATGAAGATATCTTTAACTTTGACTTTTTGATAACAATGAACACCAGTGGACGGCAGCTGAACGAATTGGAGAATTCGAAAGGAAAACCTTTTACCGTAATAATATTCAGATAGGTGAAGCGTATCATAATACATGTATTATCATAAAAACCCCATAACATATCCAGACAAATGGTCCTGTGTAATGAGGTATACAATATATCAGACATAAATCCGACAGCTTTTATATCAATTGTATAATAATTTTTATATGAAGGAGAAATTGGCTATCTTTGTTAAATAAATATTATTCTACGACACCATAACTTATAACGTATACGGCTTGATTCATTTTGGAAGATGTGGTATGTCCCTTATGCAAGGACTGATCAGGTACCACCGGCTCCCTTAGATCCGCAGATATTTTGCAGCCAACCAGCAATATGTCATCATCATCAGCCGGAAGACATCCACTGCTGAACATATGCCTCCCCCAGAGAACGCCACAATAAACGACAATTGGCTATTTGCATCCACTGCTTACCTGCGAGGCGCACAATGTCGTCTGTCCACCTAGTGGGAGACCTGCCTACGCTGCGTCTTCCAATTCATGGTCGCCACTCGAAAACCCGTTACCCGCGGGGGGTCCGGGTAAGAATAGCACCCCCCCATCTCTTCCCATTGGGTGTACGTAAGAGGCGACTTAGGGAAATCAAGAAGACGGGCAGCAGCGTCTTCTGTTATTGTCATCTCATCACTTATACTGCGATCCCCAAGATGCCTGCCAAGCGTGGGGATTATGGCAACCCCCCCCCCCCCCCACAGTGATTGATAGTATTTGTTTACGGCCCCCAGTCCCCGGCAGCTCCTCTATTCCTCGCCTTGGTAGCGGGCGGGGTTACGGTCGAGCAGGGGGTGCGAAGAATCTCCGGCAGATGCCCCGCTACCACCCCCACCGAACTTTGGCCCTGGCAACACACAACGTCCGCACTCTTAGGACCGATGAGAAGATTCTCGAGCTGGAGGAAGAATTGAGCAAGTTACGTTGGGACATCTTGGGTTTATCTGAAATCCGACGAGAGGGACAGGATACGATAACCCTTGATTCCGGAAACTTGCTCTTCTTCCGGGAAGGAGATCGAAAATCCCAGGGTGGTGTCGGGTTTCTCGTCCGTAAGTCCCTTATTAACAACGTGGTAAAGGTCGATAGTGTGTCGAGCAGGGTAGCGTACCTTATACTCAGAATAACCGATCGGTATTCGCTGAAGGTCATACAGGTATACGCGCCGACCTCGGCACACCCTGACGATGAAGTAGAGGCTATGTATGAGGAGATATCAGAAGCCATACATACCTCCAAAACATACTTCACCGTTGTTATGGGGGACTTTAACGCAAAGGTGGGCACTCGGAATGGCGATGAGTTGAGAGTGGGGTCGTATGGGTATGGGCAGCGGAACCAAAGGGGCCAGCGGCTGGTCGACTTCATGGAGAAGGAGGGACTCTATGCGATGAACTCCTTCTTCAAGAAGCGACCATCCAGGAAGTGGACGTGGATAAGCCCCGATGGTTCAACCAAAAATGAGATCGACTTCATCATGACGACCAAGAAGCATATATTCGATGATGTCTCCGTGATCGGCAGGGTGAAAACCGGGAGTGATCACCGTATTGTTAGAGGCACATTGAATATCAATGTTAAGCTCGAAAGGTTTCGTCTGATGAAGTCCACGCTCCGTCCAGGATCCGCCCAAATCCAGAACCCCGAAGACTTTCAACTTGAACTGCATAATCGCTTCCAGTGCCTCGCCGACTGCGAAACTGCGGACGAGATAAACAATGGGTTGGTGCAAACTGTCCACGCAGTGGGGTCCAAGTTCTATAAGACCCCACGCCGTAAAAAACCTCAAAAGCTCTCCAATACAACCATTAAGCTAATGGAAAACCGGACTGAGATGAGACTGCAATCTTCAGCTGATATGTCGGAATATGCTGAACTCAATAGACGAATCTCGAAATCCATGCGACACGACTTGCGTTCCTATAATACAGCGTGTATTAAGGACGCAATTGAGCGGAACCAAGGCTCTAAAGTGTTCGCACAGAATTCGTCTATTGGGCGTAGCCATATGACGAAGCTGAAGATCGATGACGGCAGTGTCATCTCATCGAAACCGGAGATATTGAGAGAGCTCGAGAGATTTTACGGACAGTTATACACCTCAACACGGGAACCCGTTGATAGAACAGCTCAAGACACCAGAGCCAAACTAACCCGACACTACACTGAGGACATCCCAGACATCAGCCTGCACGAGATTAGAATGGCTCTCAAACAGCTCAAGAATAACAAGGCGCCGGGTGAAGACGGAATCACATCAGAACTTCTGAGAGCGGGTGGAAAACCGGTACTTTTAGTCCTCCAGAAGTTATTTAATTCCGTCTTACTCGAGGGTACAACGCCAGAAGCATGGCACAGGAGAGTGGTGGTTCTTTTCTTCAAAAAAGGTGATAACACTTTATTGAAGAATTATAGACCTATCTCACTCCTGAGCCATGTATACAAGCTGTTTTCGAGAGTCATTACGAACCGTCTCGAACGCAGGTTTGATGACTTCCAGCCTCCCGAACAAGCCGGGTTCCGAAAAGGCTTTAGCACCGTAGACCACATACATACGCTCCGCCAGATTATACAGAAGACCGAGGAGTATAATCGGCCATTATGTCTAGCGTTTGTGGACTACGAGAAAGCCTTTGATTCAATCGAGACCTGGGCAGTATTGCAATCTCTCCAGCGGTGCCACATTGACTATAGGTACATCGAAGTGTTGAAGTGTTTGTACAGCAACGCCACCATGTCGATCCGACTACAGGACGAGAGCACGACACCAATCCCATTGCAGCGTGGTGTGAGACAGGGAGACGTTATTTCTCCGAAACTGTTCACAAACGCATTGGAGGACGTTTTCAAGCTCTTGGACTGGAACGGATTCGGCATCAATATCAATGGCGAATACATCACTCAACTTCGTTTTGCCGATGATATAGTCATTATGGCAGAGTCGCTGGAGGACCTCAATACGATGCTCAGCGACCTCAGTAGCGTTTCCCAACAGGTGGGTCTTAAAATGAACATGGACAAGACGAAGATCATGTCTAATGTCCATGTTGCACCCGTACCGGTAATTGTTGGGAACGATACACTCGAAGTTGTTGACCACTATGTATACCTAGGACAAACTATCCAGGTAGGTCGGTCCAACTTCGACAAGGAGGTCGCCCGAAGAATCCAACTCGGATGGGCAGCGTTCGGGAAACTACGCGAAATCTTCTCGTCCAAAATACCGCAGTGCCTAAAGACGAAGGTTTTTAACCAGTGTGTGTTGCCAGTGATGACATATGGTACTGAGACGTGGTCCCTAACTGTTGGCCTTTTGGATAAGCTCAGAGTCACACAAAGAGCTATGGAGAGAGCTATGCTCGGAGTTTCTTTGCGCGACAGAATCCGAAATGAGGAGATTCGCCGAAGAACCAAGGTCACCGACATAGCTCTTAAAATCTGCAAGTCGAAGTGGCAATGGGCAGGCCACATCGCTCGGCGAACCGATAACCGCTGGGGAAGAAAGGTTCTCGAGTGGCGACCACGAACCGGAAGACGCAGCGTAGGTAGGCCTCCCACTAGGTGGACAGACGACATTGTGCGCGTCGCAGGTAACCGGTGGATGCAAATAGCCAATTGTCGGTCATTGTGGCGTTCGAAGGGGGAGGCCTATGTTCAGCAGTGGACGTCTTCCGGCTGGTGATGATGATGATGATGATGACTCGAAAACCTTTCTTCTCCATCGGTTATCGGTTTTTTGAGCAATGTGGCCTGCCCATTGCCACTTCAACTTGCAGATTCTGAGGGCTATGTCAGTGACCTTAGTTCTTCGACGAATGATAGTTTTCAATGCAAAGAAAACTGTATCTGGTGCAATTTAATAAGGGTTGTCTTGGGAATTAACCGGCAGTGCATCTGCCCACTGCCCACTGGTAATAAGTACGTGTCACTTACCTTGAAGTTGCAAAGTGACATAATCATCATCATCACCAACAGCCAGAAAGACGTCCACTGCTGAACAAAGGCCTCCCACTTAAAAGGGATTGCCATAATCACCCCACGCCCACGCTTGGTAGGCGTTTTGGCGATCGCAATATAGGTGGTAGGTAATCCAATAGAAAGACACTGATGCCCGTCTTCTTGTTTTCCCTTAGTCGCCTCCGACGTCACCCAACGGGAGGAGATGGGAGGGTTTCTATCCGTATACCCGGACAACCTACGGGGACATCGATATATTACGTAGTAGTTATAATATTCTTTGATGATACCTCTCTGCCTGTACCATATCTCATTTCTGTACACCGTGGTTAAAGTTTTCATACTTGGTGGGCCATGACCTTTTGTTCATTGAATAATAAACATTTACTAATAGGTACCATTTTAATTAACAACAGAATGCTAATACACATTTCAATTAAACAAAATGTCTCAAAAGCTACGAGCCCCTAATAAAAAGTCGTCCACTACCTAGACAGTTTAATCAAGGTCTGGTTTTAGCCAAAATTGCCAACGGCCCGCTCCCAGACATGTCTGGCCATCTACTGCGATAGCGCTTTATCTAGCCAATTAGATTGTGTACGCAATTACTTATAATGAACAATTTAATTGGATTCTCTCTAAGTATACAGCTTTCATATTAGAATTGCCAAAGTCAAAACAATAAAAATCATAACAATTATATCACCAAATCCAAACATTATTCATAGGCATCACGCTCTCTCATTTGTCATTTTTCGTAACTCTTTTTTTTACATAATACCTAAATAAATATTTATAGTTTATTTACAAACAAATATAAACTAAGTATAAAAAATTCCTTTGAGTTGTCGCCGCACTGGGAGGGAAGGGTACCTAAAACACTGTATGGCCAAGCTTATACGTTGGCTAAAAAAGCTACCAGCTACCGGTCTACTGAGACTTCGATAAGTTTTTTTTTTTTTTTTTTTTTTATTATTTATTTAGGAAAATAAACAATTGTACATTACGTATTAAAGCAGACAGTTCAATAGGTACGTGTATAGTAAACAAATGTACAATCAACCACATTTTCCACAAAGTAAAGTATTAAACTAAAAATAGAAATAAACTAGGGGCTTAAACAATTACACAATACGGCATGAAAGAAAATAACAAAACAATGATACTTGAATGTGTGTTGAACAGTAGTTGAAGAATTCCAAACAATATGAAATGAAATATAGTAACAAAGAAGAAGGAAAGAGGGAATTGAATTGGACTATGAATGAATTATTTTTAATAGCTCTGTTCACTGGGTCATTTACAAATTTATAAAATTGGTGATAAGCACATTAATAATTAGGGTTTTAAATTTGTATAAAGATAATGCAAATATATCAACATCAGTAAATATACTATTATAATTGTCGACAAGACGACGTAATGGTGAGCGCAAGCCAGCATTTGTCCTGCAAGACCCAGTCGCAAATAATGTGCGTGCCCTCACCACCCGTCGGTATGCAGTACGTGGAACTACGTAACATAACTTATTATTAATTTCGGTGCAATCAATATAATTATTACATATACGATAAAGCAATGTAGCTTCCAATAGGTAACGTCTAGATTTCAAAGTAAGTAACTTGTGCGTATTTAATAAAGGAAGGTAAGAAAGACGAACGTGGTGGCATCTGTAGTGCATAGAACGAAGAAATTTACGTTGAACAGCTTCAATTTGTTCTATGTATTTATTATATAATGGGCTCCAAATACAGCAAGCATATTCTAGTTGAGATCGAACCAAAGTGTTATATAGAGCCAGATATGTAGCTGGTTTTTTGAAATCTTTGCTTGCTCTCATGACGAAACCGTACATTTGATAGGCTTTATTTACTATTTTATCTATATGTAAGTCAAAATGAAGTTTAGAGTCAAATAAGACGCCAAGGTCAGACACAGAGTTAACTCTAATAAGACTGGTACCATTAAGATTATATATGAAATTAATTTTATTTTTATTTTTAGTAAAAGAGATGCTCTTACATTTAGGAACGCTCAAGTTAAGTTTGTTGTGCTGACAGTATGCGGATAGTCTATCTAAATCTTGTTGGAAAAGTAAACAGTCATCTAATGAGCTAATACTGCGAAATGCCTTTAGGTCATCAGCATACAAGAGAAATTTGGAATGTAAAAAGCACTTGTCTATGTCAGAAATGAAGAGAATAAAGAGCAAAGGCCCAATAATAGACCCTTGCGGAACACCGGAAGTGACGTGTATATTTGGGGACTGGTATCCCTTAAAAACCACCCTTTGAACTCGACCTGATATGTACGCAGCAAACCAGCGCAACAAATTTCCTTTAATACCATTATAGGCTAGTTTATTCAGGAGCATTTCATGATCTACCTTATCAAACGCCTTTTGAAAGTCCGTGTATATGGCATCTGTTTGATATCCCTTATCCATATTTTCAAATAGGGTACTAGCAAAGCATACAAGATTAGTATTTGTTGATCTTCGTTTTACAAAACCATGCTGCTGTGGTAAAATGGTATTGTGTAGGATGGGATATATTTCATCATGCACTAGACTTTCAAAAAGCTTTGACATAGAGTTAAGAATAGAAATTGGTCGATAATTCTCGACGTCACTTTTTAAACCACTTTTAAAAACAGGTGTTATATTTGCCAGTTTCCAGACATCTGGAAAAATGCCTTCTGTGAGACATTTATTAAAAATAATATGTAAGGGAAGATAAATACTATCGGCAGTGTGTTTAAGAAATAAAGCTGGTATACCATCTGGACCAGCACCTTTACTTGAGTCCAGTGACTTAAGAGCAGTAGACACTTTAGTAGAAGTAATGAAAAGTGAAGAAAGAAGTACATTCGTTTGGGAGGTATCTTCAGGTGCAGCCCATGTATCACACAGTGTCGATGGTTCATAAACTGAGCCAAAGTGACTTATAAACATGTCACTGATCTCTTGAGGATTACTAGATGATTGAGATCTATATACCATAGTAGACGGGATACCAGAACTTGTCCTTTTACTGGACAAAAATGACCAAAAGTGTTTTATATTCACAGGAATGCTATCTTCGACAGAATTCATGTATGATGTGTAACATTTTTTGCTTTCCTTTTTAAACCTAGTCCTATAGATAGAAAATAATTCGTAGTCTGATAAATTCTTGTATTTTTTCCACCTAATCCAAGCTTTATTTTTATTATTGAAAACGTGTATTAATGATCGTGAAAACCATATAGGATATTTCAGAGTGTTATTTGAAACCAAAGGGGTATGATCCTTGATGACTTTATAAACTCTATCATAAAATACATCGAGCGCTTCATTACCTGACAGAGGACCCAGCAGTATATCCCAGTTAGTCTCCTTTAACTGCTTGTTAATCAGTTCATAATTAGCTCTACGGAAGTTAAACTTAGGGGCAGGTTTCCTGTTGAATTTGGTTGCGCATATAGGAAACGAGGCTTCTATTAATATAGGAGGGTGGTGGCTACTGACTCTAAGTAGCGCCGAGGAGGGTTGACTGACTAGGCATGTAACGTTGGAAAACAACAAATCTAGTATCCGGCCTTGGTGATGAGCATTTTTTATGTCATTATATTGAGAGGCGTTAATTGTGGTCATAAAATTTCTTAGCTTATCACAAAGCTGTGTTTCACTGCTGCAAAACATACCAGACTTAGGGTTATTATTTGGAGACCATACAATATTTGGTAGGTTGTAATCACCTAAGATTAAAAAATGATCAATGTCATAATGGTTAAATAAATTGAATATCGTATCAAAATATAACGTGTAGACTTCATTACGCATATTAGGAGGTATGTACACGGCGCTTATTATGTGTTGTTTAGACGAGTCAGGGCTAGGAATAGATACGAATATATTTTCAAAATACTTATTTACTTGAGGCAAAGGAGGCAGGGGAACTACTGAAGGACAAAGGCTTTTACGTATGCTAATTAAGACTCCACCCCCGTCACTTTTGCCTGTCGCAAGACGGTCCCGATCACATCTATAAACGACATAACGAAGGTCCATAAATTCACTGTCTAAAACATCAGAAGTAAGCCAGGTCTCGGTAAGGATGATTATATCATAAGAGTTAGATAGTATGTTCATATATAATTCATTTAATTTAGTACGGATGCCACCACAGTTCTGATAATAAACGCTAAGATTGTCCAGATTTAAGAAAAACTATAATATATAGAATTAAAATATGTTTTATTTTATTATCAATGTAAAATATGATTATTAAAGAAGTTACTGACATATATGTTTTATTTCTGTTAATAACACCGAACTGCTTTATATTCTTTAAACACAAATAACATAGTTGCAAAGTTTCACAAGTAAAAAAAATAGAACAGGTATAGGTTGAGATAGAAGTGGTAAAAATATTTAAAAATATACAAATAAGTAGTAAAATAAAACAAAAAAGTCTATGACGTACAGTAACCCTAGGACTGACAGTTATTATGAGATTTTGCTTTTTGGGAAATATCCGTTTTCTTAATTCTATCAATGTCAGCCCGGGTACGAACCGCGAATATTGCAGTATTATCTGATTCTCGAGCAAGAATCGTAGCATGCCTAACCCATACGTATTTAAAATCACAACGCTTCGCTGCCTCACGACATTCACGAAAAAGCAGTTTTTTCTTAAAGGTAAGATGTTCGTTGAGGTAGATTGAAATAGATGGACCAGTAAGCCCTATGCGGTCAGTCTTAAGGCCTTTCGCTAAGCGAAATGCACTGAGAACATTATCGCGAAGAGTACGTGTGGCAAGCTTAGCTATTATGTTTTTTGATTTATTATTTAATTGATGGCCGTGTGACACCCGATGTATGGCTATTATATCCCGCTGTGAAATAGTGCAGCCAATCGCAGACCCGATAGACTCCAAGACTGTGATTAGATTTTCGCCTCGCTTCTCAGGAACATTACAGATCTCTAGATTGCACTGCCGGGCCTGTTGTTCTAGGTTGTCGATTTTATTCTCCAACGATTCTACAGTTACTGCATTAATATCAGAGTTCTTGGACATGTTTGTGAGCTCATCAACGCGGTTTTTTAAGTCTAAATGATTATCTGCCTGGAATTCGCTCGAGGTTTGAAGCTCCGAGACTGCTTTCGATAGTTCTCCTATCTGAGATTTCATTGTGGAGTTCTCAACACGCATAATGTGCAGCTCACCTTTTATGTCAGATAGAGAGTTAGTTATATTTTCACTCATCCTTGTAATACTGAGTTCCATTTCCGTTCGCCAAGTCTTTAGGGTGGTTTTAATGTCTAACATGAACGTGCCAATGTCATCTTCACTTTGTTTACGCTCAACACAATACTCACTGGCAGACTGAGAGGCCGGCTGCCTTATTTCGATATCTTTGACAAGCGGAATGCTAGGTTCCAGGTTGTCGCACGACATGTTCATTGCAAAATCGTCTTCAGGCACTGTGCTATTACTATATTCTAAGGCGGACACCAGCGAGGATCGAACTGGAGTGTTATGGTTCGAGCGAGCACGACGCGTGACATTGTTGCAAGATGGGCATTTCCAAGCCGCTTTAAGTTCTTTTGTAAGGCCAGAGTATTGGCTCAGTTTTATATTTAGACATTCTAGATGAAATTTCCCCTTACAAGAACAGCAATTTAGAAATTGAGTATTCAATTTAAGAGTAGTATTGCAGGCACTGCAGCTCATAATTATGACTTATATTTGATAAAGTTGAATTTTGTTTAGATGTAAGTAGTAAGTACAGCACCACCAATCGCGGCTCGTCTGTATATTCAGCGTATTTTTTGTCAAGATAGATCGATATATATATATGCTGTAAATTCAAAGTTTATTATTGCAATTTGCACTCAATAAGTCACTTAGTCACAGTAATTTACACTTATAGGCGTTACTGATAAAAACACCAAAGTCAGCAGGGCATGAATAAGAAATGTAGGGGGTAGTTAAAACACTTTTATTAAAACTGTTAGCAAGAAAACTAAACAGTACTATGAATACACCAAATTGACAAAGTTCACTTCGCACACAGTTACAATTACACTTTTACTATTGTATTACACAATTTAAGTCTAGAAATATAAACTGTAAATATTTTTTTACATTAATTATATAGTGAGCCTTATTATAAACGTTTACACACAGGTAGCGCCACCTAGCGAAAGATGTTAGCAGAAGTTGGGATGAAATTTCTTTCACCGAGCTGTGCGTGTCATGTGACCAAGGCTCCATGGTCTGCACCGTTTCATTACTATAATAATTCATCATCATTGTCATCAGCAGCCAAAAGACGTCCCCTGCTGAACAAAGGCCTCCCCTTAGAAGAGAGGGGTTGCCTTAAATAAATCTATACTTATAATAAAACTGTAACAGGTCCAATTCTGTACATTGAAGATATTTTGAAAATTATATTTGGAGAGCATTCTATAACCGATACTGAGGCCGAATGTGCATGAAGAATAAAATAAATAAATAAATAAAATGTATTTTTTTTTAATTTTTGCCTGTTTATCTGTCTGTCTGTATCACGGCTGAGCATCACGCCGAAACTACTGAATGGATTCAAATGAAACTTGGCATGATTTGAGATCTTACTACGAGGTAGGACATAGGATACTTTTTATCCCGTAATCTAGAACGGTTCTTTTGGGAGAGGGGATTAAAGTCAACATGGGTACTTGGTTATACGCTTGGTCCGATTTTATCAATTTTTCTTCATAATTATAATAAATATTAGTAAGGGAACACTCATAGAGAGTTGTTATCAAGGTTTTGTAATCGATCGGGTTAAGCAACGTTAGGTAAGGTCATTAAGTAGATGGGTGACCGTTTAACGCCATTTGAACTAAACGGGTCCGTGCTTTGGAGAGCAAGTAAAAATTGGGTCCCAGTTTTTAACCGACTATAAAAAAGGAGGTTATGTATTCGATGCGAATGTCTGTTATTAAAAGTTTAGTTAACGTAAAAAAAGCGCATGCGGAGCAGCGTGGGTCAGCTAGTAAATAAAAAAAATCATTTATTTAATCCTTAATCCTCACGCTTGGCAGGCGTCTTGAGGATCGCAGTAGATATAGATGGTAGGTAATCCAAAAGAAAGACGCTGCTGCATCTTCTTGGTTTCCCTTATACACCTCTTACAGACACCCAACGAGTGGAAATGGGTGCCTCCTATGCCTCGGTCACCCTAAATATTTTAGTAGCTAAAATATTTTAGTACATAAATTAATATTATTCATAAACTATAATCGCTACTCGCAACGTATCGCGAGTAGCGATTTTACATCATCATCATCATAACCAGCCGGAAGACGTCCACTGCTGAACATGGGTCTCCCCCTTCGAACGCCACAATGAACAACAATTGGCGATTTGCATCCACCGGTTGCCTGCGACACGCACAATGTCATCTGTCCACCTAGCGGGAGGCCTACCTACGCTGCGACTTCCGGTTCATGGTCGCCACTCGAGAACCTTTCTTCCCCATCGGTTATCAGTTCTCCGAGCGATGTGGCCTGCTCATTGCCACTTCAACTTGCAAATTTACAGAGCTATGTCGGTGACCTTGGTTCTTCGGTGAATCTCCTCATTCCGGATTTCGTTTTTCATATGTAGGTCCGTAAATTGACAGGACAATGAAATGGTTACTAAAATTAAATTCGGATAACAGTAATTTATTCATACGTTGGTGTTACTAGGATCGCACATATCTATTGTGTCTGTTCCAGTACAGACACAGTATACTAAAGTGTTAAATTATTAAGATAGTGATTCTGCTATTATTCAAATAAAAATACTACAGTGAATTGATGGAGTAAGTAGAATCGTATACATTGGCTGATTTCTTAGGAGGAATGGAAAAATAGTGTTTTCAACGATTCATGTATAAAGGTGATTCTAAATGTCAGTATCCATTAAACCATCTTGAAATACTGTCCATGCCCACAAATCCCCACAAAGAGGTAACATTCGAAACCTAAGCGATTAACAGCGATTACTCATGACGTCATCGTGGTGACGTCGTCCAGGCGCCTCACGCGCCGTCGTCTCAGCCATAAAGAACCATGGCGCCTTCATGCCAATACTATTAAACTTGACCAATCAACTAGACCCGTCGTCTGGACACCATTCGCTCCTGTCACACCTTTATTATAAACAACACAGCGAGGTGCGGCATGTCACGTTAGGATGGTTGTGTGAAAATGTTTACGCCTGCCAGCGCATTCCCTCAGTACACTTGAATACAATGGCGCTTCAAAGTGTAGTGTGTCTTGTAGGTATGTTGAATGAGCGATGGCGGTGAGTGTACTAGAGTGATTTCAAAATGAGAAGATTTATTCATGCCTTAGTTTAAAGGATTTTTTTATTAGTGACTCATCCATTGTCGCTCAAGCTGCCCTTAAGACTTTGAGTTGGCACGTACCCTCTGAAGTGCTGAGATGCTTGGTTCAAATGATAGTAATTGGTCACCAATCTAAAGACTGACCTAACTTTGCTTAACCGTAGATAGTTTATCAAAAAGTCATTATGGGTTCTGGGGGTGCACATAGCCAAAAGTTTTTTTATACTACCAAGGTGGCAAGCAAGCGTGCGGCCTATCTGAAGCAGTCACCGCAGCCTGTAGACGCTACCAATACTAGAAGAATCACTAGCGCGTTACCGACCCTTTAGGCATTAGATATTATGTCTTTTGTGTCCGGTAATTTCACCAGCTACACTGCCGTTAGACGGTAGAATGTCTGATACTGAAGAGGTACCTACCTGGACAATGTGTTGCACAAGGAACCTACCACCTAGTAAAACTATATTGATACTACATAACTACTACACACCTAATTTGTGAAAAACAACACATTTTTTGTAAAGAAAAATCAAAGTAATTTAGAAAATAATATCGTTGATAAAAACCTGAGTTAAGTTTGAATAACGGCCCTTGTTATCCCCATCAATATTAGCACTGGCTCTGCGTCCGTTTGCAAAAAGCAAACACCTTTTAGCCGTTAGAAATACACATTATCGGACCAATCCGTGCCTCACTATTACAGTTTACATTCGATTGCATATTCCAAGTCATAAGCGGATATATTTTTAAATATTTTTTACTAATAAGTACTATATCTACACCTACTATATCTCTCATTATACGAATGTGTTTGTTGCTTTGTACACTTTTAACGAAGCAAACAAAGCAACTGGTTGATTAATTTTAACTTTGTATAAAGACAATATGCATCTTTCTAAGGAAAATATTCGTGCAATAATTTTCTTCAACTTTAGAAGAGTCCTGACACGGCTTCAGTGTTTTGAAGAGATAACATCTATGTTCAGTGATGAAGCTCTATGTCTGCGGACTGTCGAACGCTAATATATAGAATTCCAGCGTGGACATACTAGTGTTAGTGACAAATCTCGCGAAGGACGCCCAAAATCCGCCTTCACTGAAGATAACATCATTGCTGTGAGACAACTAATTCTGGAAGATCGTCATGTGACGTATCGAAAGATCTCAGGGACAACTATTCAGAAGATCATGCATGAAGCGCTTTGTGTGAGAAAGCTAGTTTTCCGTTGGATACCGCATCTGCTTTCCGACGATCCCAAGGCGGCCCGCGTCAGATGGTGTAAGACATCTCTGCAAAGGTTCAACACAGGAGAGTCAAATCATGTCTACGACATCATCAGTGGTGACGAATCTTGGATCTATGCCTACGATCCTGACTCCAAACAACAATCTACAATCGGGGTCTTTCAAGACGAGCCAAAGTCGACTAAAGTTGTTCGTTCTCGAAGCACTTCAAATAAGATGGTGGCCACGTTCGTTGGAAAAACCGGCCATGTTGCGACTATTGCTCTTGAAGATTGTAGAACGATTAACGCAGAGTGGTATACCACTGTTTACCACAAGTCATCGCCAAACTTCGAAAATCTAACTCGCGACGCATCATACTGCACCACGACAACGCAAGTTCACACAGCGCTCGTCAAACGATTGACTATTTGAAGCAGGAAAAAGTAGAAATTCTTGACCATCCTCCATACAATCCTGACCTAAGCCCTAACGATTTCTTTACATTTCCTAAAATTAAGAGAAGTCCTCGTGGCCCAGTCCGGTGAAGAAGCAGTCGATGCTTTTAAGTCAACCATTTTGAACACCCCCACTTTAGAGTGGAATAATAACTGGTTTGAGCGAATGGAAAAGTGTATTAAGCTACGTGGTGAAAAACAATAAAAAGTACTATAAGGTTCTAGTTGTGTTTTTTTCTTCAAACGACAAAACTTAAAAATAATTTAATAACCATAGATTCAATTATGACACCCGCTGCAGCTTCGGCTTTGTACCACAAAGTCGCATCTATCGCGGAGATTGGCTTGGGACGTATTCAATTTTGCACCGTGTCCTATCTACCGGCTCTATTAGCCGACTTTGATGCATCCACAGATTGCGAGCTTGTTACTACTTGTTTGAATATCGCTCCGGCAAATGAACTTGTAATAAGGTTCGCTGCCAAGTAGTTATTGGCTGTTTTCATGCGAAACAACTTTGCATCTTCTACAACACACAATAATAATTGAGTCTATTGGTAAAATATATATTTATATAGAATTCATCATCATCATCAGTAGCCATCAGTAGTCCACTGCTGAAAAAAGGCCCCCCTCTTAGAAGGGAGGGGTTGCCATAATCCCCACGCTAGGCAGGCGTCTTGGGATCGCAGTTTACGTGGTAGGTAATCCAATATAGATACGCTGCTGCCCTTTTTTTATTTTCCCTAGGTCACCTCTTGTAGACATCCAACAAGAGAAGATGGGAGGGTGCTATTCTTACCCGGACACCCCACGGGACGGGATATATGGAATCAAAAGTGCCATTTTGGTAGCCCAATCTTCGGCCAGTTCAAATTATAGTTTTCCTCTTGTGCGAAATTAATTTATTACGTAGTGTTTTTGGAGATTTTAAACTAGGTATAAATTTTCTGTGTATCGTTAATAAAGGCATTTATCTTATTTTTAACCGACTTCAAAAAAGGAGGAGGTTCTCAATTCGTCTGTATATATATATATATATATATTTTTTTTTTTTATGTATGTTCGCGCATAACTCTGGCAATTATGAACCGATTTAAAAAATCTTTCTTCCATCCATTCTTCAATCCATTGATTGGGTCCCATAAAAAAATTATTGCTTAGTAATAAGTAGTTCCTGAAAAAACAAGAATGGTGACTGCGCACTGAGAGCTGCAAGAAAGCCTATATAGATGACTTTTTTATCGCTTTTTAAGGACAAAAATGGTCATAACTCTGGCAAATATTTACCAATTTCAATGATTCTTTTTATTCGAAAGAAGAAACCACTGTATTGAATCTGTATGAATTTTATTACAACCGGATAAGAACTTCCTGGAGGACCATGAACGATGTGGAGGAATTTATCTGGTATAATTTTTACAAAAAAAAGAACCGCCTTCAAAATGCAACCAAAAAGCCTGAAATAATGTGTGCGTTAGGACCGCGGGTGTACATCACAGAATTGAGCTACTTTCCTACAGGAAGGTGGTACCTGCTGTGTACCTCAGTGTACCTCTAATGAAATCCAGTGTACTTCTTTCGTTAAAAAGATATAAACTAAAATATGTACACCCGCCATTCTAACGTTAGAACTGCGGGTGTACATTTTTTTTCGATAAGGAGATGCATAATACACTATTTTCTTTTTTGAATTATACGTACCTGCCGTGTACCTCAGAGTACCTATAATGAAATCCAGTGTACTTCTTTCGTTAAAAAGATATAAACTAAAATATGTACACCCGCCATTCTAACGTTAGAACTGCGGGTGTACATTTTTTTTTTCGGTTAGGAGATGCTTATTACACTATTTTCTTTTTTGAATTATACGTACCTGCTGTGTACCTCAGTGTACCTTTAATGAAATCCAGTGTACTTCTTTTAATAAAAAGATATAAACTAAAATATGAAACACCCGCAGTTCTAACGTTATGCCTGATTCACACGTATTAAGTTGCAAGTGCGTAACTAAATCTTTATTAGTTTAAGTAAATTATTACGTTTTGTGGGCTACCACCACACTACATCGTTATATTCAATGTTTATTAAATTTAAATTCAATTACTTATATCTTTATCTCGCTTTTTTGACGGGGTGCCGGGTTAGAAATGCATCCCCCCATCTCCTCTCGTTGGGTGTCGTAAGAGGCGACTAAGCGAGAACAAGAAGACGGCAGCAGCGTCTTTCTTTTGGATTTATCTTCCACCTATACTGCGATCTCCAAGCCGCCTGCTAAGTGTGTGGATTATGGCAACCCCTCCCTTCTAAGGCGGAGGCCTTTGCTCAGCAGTGGACGTATTCGGACATCTAAATTTTTACGAGTAACCGAACACTTTAGTAGAAAGTTCCAAATCAAATCATCTTTATTTGCTGACCATAGGTATGCTTAGAAACTTTTCTATTTTTCGGGTAATTAGGTTGGCGTGGTTTGTTTGTTGTCCCCACAGTGGCACCACGGACAAAAAAATAATGTCCTTTCTATTCTACTTGATAAATATATTAATAAATTAATAAATTTTAACTACGGACAACTCCGTGGTACCACTAGAGATGAATTAATTACATTTTTTTTTTCAACATAAACTATTGCTTGACTGCAGACCCACCTGATGAAAAGTGACGACGCAATCAAAGGTGGTAAAGCACCCTAGCTTATTAAAAGCCTATTCAATCTAGCCTTGAAGACACCCACATTATAATCGGGCGGGAAAACTGACGCTGGCAAACTGTTCCAATCCTTAGCTGTCCTCATTATAAATGAAGAGGCAAATCGTTTTAGTCCGGACTGAAGGCACTTTCACCACATAAGGGTGTGTATGCGCAGTGTGTCTCGACCTCCGATGATAGAAGGGGGATGGTGGAATCAAGTCATGCAATTCCTGCGCACACTCTCCAAAATGCATCCTGTAGTATTCTACAGGATGCATTGCGCAAAGTAGCCGAGGGGCTGGCTACTTTGCGCCTGTGCTCTAGGCTTTGTAGGCTACTAACCCAGTATTGGTGATACTGGGTTAGTAGAAGCCATCAGCCTCTTAGCGCGCCTCTCCACTGAGTCCAAAGCAGCTAGATGGCATTTTGCAGCACCAGCCCATTATGACTACCGTACTCCACACACGACCGGACTTGCGCTTTATATAACATCAGAAGTTGTTCCGGTGTGTACCGCCGGACCTTTTAGATTTAATAATATTTCATTGTTTTCATTCATGTTGTAATTATTTTCTTGATATCTTGGTTGAACTGTTAGCATTGCACAACATTACATATGAAATTTCAAAAATGAGATTTTTACGTTTTTATTACATACATCCAGAATATACTGGGGTTGTAGTCATCATCATCATCACCAGCCGGAAGACGTCCACTGCACGACAATTAGCTATCCCGAACGCTGCCCATCCAAGTTGGATTCTTCGGGCGACCTCTTTGTCGAAGTTGGACCGACCTACCTGGATAGTTTGTCCTAGGTATACGTAGTGGTCAGCAACTTCGAGTGTATCTTTCCCAACAACTACCGGTACGGGTGCAACATGGACATTAGACATGATCTTCGTCTTGTCCATGTTCATTTTAAGACCCACCTGTTGGGAAACGCTACTGAGGTCGCTGAGCATCGTATTGAGGTCCTCCAGCGACTCTGCCATAATGACTATATCATCGGCAAAACGAAGGTGAGTGATGTATTCGCCATTGATATTGATGCCGAATCCGTTCCAGTCCAAGAGCTTGAAAACGTCCTCCAATGCGTTTGTGAACAGTTTCGGAGAAATAACGTCTCCCTGTCTCACACCACGCTGCAATGGGATTGGTTTCGTGCTCTCGTCCTGTAGTCGGATGGTGGCGTTGCTGTACAAACACTTCAACACTTCGATGTACCTATAATCAATGTGGCACCGCTGGAGAGACTGCAATACTGCCCAGGTCTCGATTGAATCAAAAGCTTTCTCGAAGTCCACAAACGATAGACATAATGGCCGATTATACTCCTCGGTCTTCTGTATAATCTGGCGGAGCGTATGTATGTGGACTACGGTGCTAAAGTTTATATTATTATTTATACATGGCTCAGGAGTGAGATAGGTCTATAATTCTTCAATAAAGTGTTATCACCTTTTTTGAAGAAAAGAACCACCACACTCCTGTGCCATGCTTCTGGCATTGTACCCTCGAGTAAGACGGAATTAAATAACTTCTGGAGGACTAAAAGTACCAGTTTTCCACCCGCTCTCAGAAGTTCTGATGTGATTCCGTCTTCACCCGGCGCCTTGTTATTCTTGAGCTGTTTGAGAGCCATTCTAATCTCGTACAGGCTGATGTCTGGGATGTCCTCAGTGTAATGTCGGGTTAGTTTGGCTCTGGTGTCCTGAGCTGTTCTAGCAATGGGCTCCCGTGTTGAGGTGTATAACTTTCCGTAAAATCCTTCGAGCTCTCTCAATATCTCCGGTTTCGATGAGATGACACTGCTGTCATCGATCTTCAGCTGTAAATAAATCTTTATTTCAGACCAGACAAATCCATAGTGTTAGTACATACATCATAAAAAACTAGTGATAAAATCGACAAATTATTACCGGAAGTACTAGGGTAGCATAAAACAGGAGGTTGATATCTTGTGCCTTGTCTTGTGTGAGCATATGAATGTGGTTTAGAGCTAACATGTTAACAGTAGAAGTGCCAGCGAAGTATAGGACATAAAGAGGAGTCCTCACGTCTTGTAATATCCAGAGTATGTCTGGCCTGGTTTTGATTGGTTTTGCGAATCAAGAGGTGAGGGCCCATGGGGGGTACCACAGACGGTAACGGGCATCCGTTCAACAAGAGGTGAGATATCCTTGTATCTTATGCTTCTCTGGTAGGGCGCATTGTGGTCCCGCGGAAACTAGACACTGTGCTCACGAGGACGGGTATCAGACGAACCCTACGTGTATTTATGATACTTTGGATAATGTCGAAGTTGATGGACGGAAAATACCGCCGAAAAAATTAAGTTATATCTAAATAATATTGTTTGTGGAACGTAAGCTCTAAACAAATAATTTTACAGGCCAAATAAGGGCTCGCAGATATAGCGTCGGTCGTAACGAACACTAATCTTGGTGTCATGGTTAAATCCAGTTTTAGCACCGATGATATTTACAAGCCTATTTGGCTTGTATATCTTTATATATATATAATTCTACTGTACGTGTGTATGTCACTGGGGGAGGGGGAGTCAACGGGGAGAGGAAGTGGGAGGTGAGACGGGGACTGAAGTGAGAGAAGTGGGAGAGAGCATAGAATTAGATTTTTCTTATAAGAGAGAGAGAAATACTCATAGGTAAATCAAGGGAGGGGGAAGTAAAGGGGAGCAAAATGTAATAAAAACGCGGGCGGAGCTGCGCGGGTCAGCTAGTATGTAATATAAAATGCAATAATATAACTCTGGGTTACTCTCTACTAACCCAGAGTTATATTATTGCCTTTTTTGTAATATGTAGGTATACTATAACTGTCTTATTAATAAAAATTGCTTATTTTTCTCTTACTCCAAAGTTACACCGGAAGTAGTTAATTCTAGACTAGTCACGTAATAGCTACGTCTTAATAACGGTATTAATAAATACGAAGTAGGTTCGGAGTAACAATACAATTCTTACACTGAGACTAAGGTGTATGTTATGGCAACCCACTGAAATTAAAAGTAAAAAAATGAACAAAATGACTAAAAAGACACTGGCAGTTAGGTAAATTTTGATATTTGACACTTTTATTTGACAATCACAACTTTCACTCTATATTTCTCTTACATCATAATATTCTGTATTTCTCTTGTTGAATTCGAGATAGTGGTTTTAGAATTTGTGTTTTTTTTTATTAACAGAATATTATCTATAAAGCAAAAAAGTATATAAAAACTAGGCCGCGAATCTAGCCTGTTACATACCGCTACACCGTCCCTAACAAGAAACTACAGTGCACCTCAAAGGACGCGTGTAAGAGCAGAAACCACGGTGGGCCTCAAGCACGAGCCGGCGCGTGTAATGCAAAACTTGCTGACAATGCAACCTATCCAAGAACAGAAGGGCTATTGTATGGACGCATCCAGCACGTGTACCGAAAACCAGCTGAAGGCGCACAACTAGATCCATTGTATGGACCCATACCGACGGAATCGGCTCTTCACTTAGCTTCTAACATCAAAGCGGTCACTACAAATTTAAATTAGATATCATAAATGTATTTTAATTTAATAAAAATTAGTTTTAAATCAGTTCTAGTTATTTCTGAATCATCCGGCTGTAGCCTACATAACTAGCCTAATAGTTTAGTTTATTGAGATAGTTTATTTACCTCTCCACGAGCCCAAGTCCTTTTTGCAGCTATTAATGGTAATATTTCTTCAATTCTTTCTATCATTCTCAAATCGTTAATGAAATCATCTCTATTCATTTTAATCTACAATAATTACAAAATACCACTAACACTAAAACTACACTAGTAAGTACTCGAACGAATACCAAACAAATATGAAAATATATTTAGTTTATGTTTAGTATATATATCTCAATGGAAGTTAGAAATACAATACAAATCTATGCTTACTCAAGCGTTAAACCATGGGGCTCCGCGGAGTAACTTTTAGTCCGGGAGTAAATTTTGATTAGATAACTCCGTCCTTACTTCTAGTTTATTAATACCACAATTGCCTAATCTTTGCGTAAGTCTTGGAGTAAAGTTGTTCTGACGCTAATCATAATTTATTAATAAGGCTGTAATAGTATAGAAAAGTAAATTTTAATATTTTAATAATCTATATGTATAGTCGTCCCCAGAGTACTATAAAATCGTCATGGATCGAGCGGCCGTCAAATGGATGCGAATTAAAGAACTAAAGTATTTAACTTTTAGTAAACACGACGTGGCTTACTTAAAATGAAGGCACTTAAAATTTACTTGCCTAAGTACTTGACAACTTAATACGTGTAAGTCAGGCCTTAGAATGGTGAATGTACGTAAGTATTTTATTTGATATATTTTTATCAAAAGAAGTACACTGGATTTCATTAAAGGTACACTGAGGTACACAGCAGGTACATATAATTCAAAAAAGAAAATAGTGTAATAAGCATCTCCTAACCGAAAAAAAAAATGTACACCCGCAGTTCTAACGTTAGAATGGCGGGTGTACATATTTTAGTCTATATCTTTTTATCAAAAGAAGTACACTGGATTTCATTAATGGTACCTACTCTGAGGTACACAGCAGGTACGTATAATTCAAAAAAGAAAATAGTGTAATAAGCATTTCCTTACCGAAAAAAAATGTACACCCGCAGTTCTAACGTTAGAATGGCGGGTGTACATATTTTAGTTTATATCTTTTTAACGAAAGAAGTACACTGGATTTCATTAGAGGTACACTGAGGTACACAGCAGGTACCACCTTCCTGTAGGAAAGTAGCTCAATTCTGTGATGTACACCCGCGGTCCTAACGCACACGAAATAATTTCTAAGAATTGGTGGTTTTTACATGTACATTGTTGGACTTGGACTACAACATATTATAAATACATATTACTATCAAAGACGGCGCCAACCTGGAAAACAGTTAGGTACTGTAAGCGACAGCTTAAATGAGAGAGAGATGAGTGGAATGGATGTATGTAATAATAAATAAAATACCTTTTAAAATTGTGTTTTTCATATAATTTCTTACGCACGACGATAACAGTCAGAAAAATGTAGCCAATCTAACAATGTCAAATTGTGAATTTTAAAAAGTAAAAATTATAAATATAAATACATTCTAAAAAATACAGATAGCAAAGAGTCTGCAACATCCTGCCCCTCGTGCAGCAATGCACCAACTAGTTCATCTTGTCAAGGTTGTGTACAAGCCTTAAGTGACAAGCTTCACTAGCTTTTTCAAGGGCAAACCCCCCGCTGTAGCAACGTCGACCACCCTTGTAACACCGTCGTCACCTGGGAACAGTGTCTGAACTCGGCCTCGTGGCCATGTCCCTCGCGGTAGCTTCTCATCGACTATGATGACCACGTCGCCCACTTGCAGAGTCTGCCCATCTTGGCTTGTCGATGGACTACGTGTTTGCATCGTGGGTAAAACTTCGCGAACCCATCGATTCCAAAAGTGGTCAGATAGTTTAATCGCCTTTTTCCATTCTGAACGACCAGCTAAATCTCGCTCATCTAAGTTCTTTGGCAGGATTTGGTCTGATGATGAGCCAATTAGGAAATGAAACGGAGTCAACGTAGTTGGGTCTTCCGGATCCGTAGACACATGAGTTAACGGACGAGAGTTCACGATAGCTTCCGCCTCTGATAACAGTGTAATTAATGTTTCCTCTTTAGGCGCTCTTTCATTGAGGGTGGCCTTTAACGCTACTTTTACCGTCCGCACCAGGCGCTCCCAACATCCACCAAAATTGGGGGCTGCGGCTGGAATAAAGCACCATGTGATCCCTTTACTGGCTGCAAAATCTTCAACGTCCTTCGTGTAAAATTCTCTCAGGATTCGGTTAGCACCAACGAAAGCAGTTCCGTTATCGGAGTAAATTTTGGTTGGTGTGCCGCGTCTGGCAATAAATCGCCTCAGTCCCATAATCGCCGAGTCTGCAGTAAGACTGTGGACCAACTCAAGGTGGAGCGCTCTGGTAGTGAGGCATGTGAAAAGTGCTACGTATCGTTTTTCATGGCGTCGTCCAATAGTGATGTTGATGGGCCCGAAATAATCAATGCCTGTGTTAGTGAACGGCCGTTGATGATGGGCTAACCTCTGTTTCGGTAGATTACCTGTAACAGGGTTCATTGGCAGAGCTTTTCGAATTCTGCAGAACAAACATTGCTTCGCTATAGTTCTAACTGTGTTCCGTAATCTCAAAAGCCAGAACTTCTGTCTGATTTCATTGATGACCTACTCATGGTTTGCGTGGCCTGCTGTTCGATGATAGTACATCACTAGTAAGCGTACCACTGGATGCTGGCCGTCAAGCAGGACTGGTAAGCGTGTGTCTGGATCGACATCTTCCACGGCTTTGATTCGACCGGCTAAGTGCAGCAACTTATCTTCTCCGAGTACAGGCGATAATTTTCTTAAACGACTATTCGGTGGGATTGGCCTCGAGTTTAGGATACATCGGAATTCTTCAGGGAAGCTTTCGAGCTGAGTTCGCTGCAGAATGTGCCTTTCAGCGGTTATAATCAAATCAGGAGTCAGAGGTGGAAGGGTAGTAGACGTTGGTGTACGGCGGCGGCGATGAACTCCGCCATTTGATTTGGGATTTCGAATGGATTCCAAATTTTCACCAAAAGTCGCCACGGCTTGATGAGCTCGAGCGGTAGCGCGTAACAAACGTGTCCAGTCACTGAAATGAACAAAATTTGCTGTAACTGGGGTAGGTAAAGCCAAAGCAACAGAAGTAAGTCCCACCAGTTCGTTCGGTTGACAATTACGCTCTTCGCGAACTGGTGCGACATTCACTGGTTCCACAGGCCAGTCCTCCGGGGATTTAAAAAGAAATGATGGACCAACAAACCACCTGTGTGACAGGTCCAGCTTTATAGGGTGCATTCTAGTTGCATCATCGGCAACGTTTAAGTCTGTTGGTAGCCAATGCCAGTCCCTGACAGAAGAGTTTTCTAAAATTTCTCCTAGTCGATGAGCAACAAAAGGTTTAAAAGAACGGGCGTCACTACGCAACCATTGAAGAACAGTCATCGAATCAGTCCACAAGAACGTGCGTATCGGTTTTTTTCGATGGCTGTCCTTAATTGTCAGAGCAAGACGAGAAGCAATCAAAGCTGCCTGAAGTTCCAAGCGCGGTATAGACGTGGGCTTCAAAGGAGAAACCCGTGCCTTGCTTGCGATGAGTGAGAGTTTGATGCTGCCATCAGGGTACACCAAACGCCAATACGCAACGCAAGCATAGGCAAGCTGGCTTGCATCCGCCAAAACGTGTAGCTCTCTGTAAGAAGGCTCAGAATCGCTGCCTTTTGAATACCAACGGGCAATTTTTAGAGAAGAAATTGTCGAAAGTTCTTGGAACCATTCAAACCACTTTGATGCTTCCGCTGGCGGCAGTTCAGTATCCCAATCGACATTTAACCTCCACACCTGTTGGAATAAAATTCGGCCCTTAACAACTACAGGTCCTAACAGACCGAGAGGGTCGTAAACGCGCATGAGATGTGATAGTACTTTGCGTTTTGTAAGCGGGGCGAGGCCCTTACAGAACCCAGTTCGAAAACCTAACTCATCCGTGGCGGGGTCCCAAACTACGCCTAGTGCTAGAATGTTATTATTAAAACTGCCAAGATTGATTTCCGAAGGTTGAGCAGCCCGCAAATACTCAGGGACTAGTTTTAATGCTGCTGGCTCATTGGAAGTCCAGCCTCTCATTTCAAAGCATGCTGAACTGTGGACAGTAATTATGTCTGCTGCTAGTTGGGCGGATTCGTGAACGTCATCTTGCGAATCTATATAGTCATCCATATAATGATGGAATAAAATAGCGTCAACAGCTTTAGGATACGAATGAATGTGCTCTTTAGCATTTTTATTCTTGATGTAATGCGCAATAAAGGGGCTACAACATGCACCAAAAATAACGGCTGTCATCCTGAATTCTTTTATGGGGTGTGATTTTTCAGACCTCCATAGATACCGGAGAGCATCTCTGTCCTGCTCTCTAATTTGAATCTGTGGAAACATTTCTTTAATATCTGCTGTTATAGCAACACGACCTTCTCGAAAACAAAATAAGACTTTCAGCAAAGGTTGAAGTAAGTCAGGACCAGCAAGCAACAAAGAATTCAGGCTGACCCCTTCATTCATGGCGGCGGCATCGTGAACAACGCGAATTTTGCGCTTTTGGGGATGACACGCCAAAATGCGGGAGATACAAACGTAAATTTTTGGTATTTTTATAACTATCGCTGCCCGAGTAATACGAATCCGAGGTGCATTCCTCTGCATAACCTTTAGTAATCATATTCGTCATAAAATCATCATAGGCTACAGCGAAACCGGTGTCTTTGGCCATGCGTTTTTCGAGACTTAAGAGACGTGACATTGCCTGAGGGTAACTGTCAGGTATGCGTTGTATGTCGTCACGCCACGGCATGCCTACCTCGAACCGACCTGTGAGTAAACGTCGTGTAGTAGATTCTAGGATATCTACAGCGCGTTGGTCCTGCCTACTATGAATAGTTTCTTTCTTACAAATCCCTAAAGAATCAAGTTTGTAATTCTCCTTGATTAGGAACTCTAAATTATCATCCTCGATTGTATCAGTGTACGTACTATGATTCACGAATTCCACTAATTTTGTTTTGCTAGAAGCCACACCGTATAAAGTCCAGCCTAATGATGTAAGACAAGCTACTGGTTCGTTCTTTTTACCAACGCGAACTTCGCGGTTAATTGACAGATGCCAATGTTCAGCTCCAATTAAAATAGTTGGGGTAGCATCTTCATACGACAAAACGTCTACCAAGTCCACCAAGTGTGAATAAGACTCTATAAGTTCCCGTTGAATTGTTTGTGGGCGCAAAGACAACGATTCCATAGCTCTTGCGTTCTTCACTAAAAAAGTTTCCTGTGTGTTTGTACCTTTAATATAAAAATCAACATACGATACCTTGGTATTACACTCAAAACCACCAATACCATTCACTGTTATCGTCTGTTGTGGCCCTGTGACTCCTATTCGCGCAGCAACGCTTGAGTCTATTAATGTGGCGGTGCTCCCGTCGTCCAGGAGAGCATAAACGTTACAGTTTCCTGTAGGACCTAAAACAGTGACAGGGATTATTTTCAAATAGGCGCGAGGACGAAGAGCTAGGATGGTGTTTGGTTGTTCTACGCCTGTAGAAGTAGTCGATATTACAACTTTTTCTTCGGTTTGTACTAAATCATTCGAAGTCTGGTGTGTATTTTGACCGGCTGTGTCTGTAGTAGCTGTACAAATGTTACTGTTATCTACCAGCGTATCGAGTGATTTGTGAAGCAGCGGATTATGACGTAAATGGCATCCATTGATACCACACGGATCTACTTTGCAAGTTTTCCATTGATGGGACTTGCGTTTTAGACAACGATAGCACACCTTCGCTTCGCGTAACCACTGCCACCTATCGTCGATAGACAAAGACTTGAATTCATTACATGACTTTATATTGTGAGGTTTCTTACAAAACGAACACTCTTGTTTAATGGTGGAATTACCCTTAGAAACAATCTTTGCCTGTGTTAGAGCATTTATATTTTCACGCTTAAATGCTAGTCTTTCTATAGGAAAATGTTGCAATTGTTGTGCCGAGCTAGACTCGGGTGATAAACCAAACCGAATATATTGGTCTAGTTCACGCTGCAAAAAGTCCGACAGTATTTCTAATTTAGGTCGCCCAGTAGAGTCTTGCATCGCAAAGTCAGTCCACCTAATTTTCATTGTAGGATTCAGTTTTCCTAAAACAGCGTGAAATAACTCGGGAGAAAACAAATACTCCATTTTCTCTAACAGCTTAATAGTAGAAACAGAATTACGTACCCTGTTACAGAGAGTTCCGAGTTCTTTAAGATCGTTACCTAATCGTGGAAGATTTTTTAGTCCAATAACTTCCTTGTAAACGATGAGCTCGGGGCGTGCGAAGTTGTCTTCAAGTGCGCGCATGACTTCCTGCGGGTCATCTGTTGACATCAACAAAGCTGCGACGGCCTCTCGTGCGGGGCCGCGGAGTGCATTTTGTAATCGTATTATATTTTCTAAAGGTGAGAAATTAATTTTAGTAACATCATAAATACGTTTAAATTGTAACCATTGCAATGTGTTACCAGAAAAAGGGAAGAGCTCCAATTTCTGCGCTTTAGGCGCACAGGCGAGAGCCTTTGCAGCTGCGGCGGTATCCGCTACAGCTTGTAAAAGCGAAGGAGCGTGTTTGTTTAGCTCCGTGGTGAGCGGGGGCAGAATGCCATCCGCTTTAGAGTCAGAAATATTTTGAGATTGCATTCGAGAGAAAATATTAATTGGGGGTGCAGTTGCCCTTGTGGCCATAGGTACCGTTACCGGTTGGCAAGGAGACGGGACATAAATGTGATGTTCACACCCTACTGCTGAAATGCCCCTATTATCTTCCTTCACTACATAAGTGTTATCGCCATGATCGTCTATCCACTTTTTGGTTCTATCTACGCTTACCCCGACAGAGCTATGTTGACTCCTGCGGCTTCCGGAGCCACTTTTGCTAGCCTCGGCGTCAACAGCGGCGAGTTCAGCCTGCAGCTCGGTTTCCTCCACTAAACGGCGAAGCTCTGCGAGTTCCCGTTCCCGGTCGCGATCTCGTACCGCAAGTTCCCGTTCCCGTTCACGTTCACGTGCCACGAGTTCTTGCTCATGCTCAAGTCGGCGACGCAAGGCAAGTGCCTCTATGGCCGCCTTTTGAGCTTTCACAATTGTAGAAGAACGAGTAGACCTAGTCCTGGCAGTTTGCTGACTTGGGGTTCTACCCCCTTCCAGACTGACGTGATCGGGTTGCGGTCTGTCGTTGCTAGTCGACTGAACAGGCTCTACAATACACGCGCTAGGTCCGGGATTAGCTGACATGGCTCTACTCTTACTACGGGTGATCATGAAAGACGAGATAGAACGTGGATAGATACAAAAATATGAATAAAATACGTGCACAAAAATGAATTCTTTTAAATGACAATCATGAAAAACAAAATGTTCTAGATGCGCTGAAAAACTAGGGAGAAGGACCAAAATGTAAGCGACAGCTTAAATGAGAGAGAGATGAGTGGAATGGATGTATGTAATAATAAATAAAATACCTTTTAAAATTGTGTTTTTCATATAATTTCTTACGCACGACGATAACAGTCAGAAAAATGTAGCCAATCTAACAATGTCAAATTTTGAATTTTAAAAAGTAAAAATTATAAATATAAATACATTCTAAAAAATACAGATAGCAAAGAGTCTGCAACAGGTACCTACTGCCCTTGTAAGTATTTGCTAGACGTTAGGCGCCGACTTCGATAGTAATATGTATTTATAATATGTTGTAGTCCAAGTCCAACAATGTACACGTAAAAACCACCAATTCTTAGAAATTATTTCAGGCTTTTTAGTTGCATTTTGAAGGCGGTTCTTTTTTTTGTAAAAATTATTTTTATTTTATTCTTTTTAGTGGTTCCCTTGGTGTATTATTAGGTTAAGTTTTAACAAATTATATTTTATTCTGACAAACAGCCAGTTTAATATTTATTTTAAAAACACCCACTATATATCACAACTATGGACTATCACTAAAATATAAGCTTAAACAAAAAATTTAAAAAATGTACATGTGACAATATCTTACTAAAACTAACCAATTGCCATAAACCGAAGATATCTAGGTGTTATACTCGTAGTTCTCGAGAACCATGGACTGCAAGCTCGGTGGGTCCACATTTATTTGTGCCGAGAACCCGTGTCCACCTTCTGACCCTGATCACCATTTTTCTAGCAACTACTCATCGAGAGCTACCCAACGAGCCCAAACTCGGCAGATCTACTTTTATTGGTGCAGTGATCCCGTGACAACCTTCCTGCTCCACCATCAGACCCTGATCTCCATTTTTCTAGCAACTACTCGTCGAGAACTATCCATCGCGTCCAAATTCGGTAGTTCTACGTTTAGTAGGCACGGCTAGGATAGGATGGATTGTTAATTTTATTACAGAGTTCTGGTGGCCATCTATGGCCTTCTTCATCAGATCTACTTCACCAAATGATACTTTCTGAATGAAAATGCTTGACTAGTTTCTAAAAATACCAAAAACGGTATATGTATGCCTATAATATTTAAGGAGTTCCCTCAGTTACTCATGATCCCCATCATCAGAACTTGATTTTGAAAAAAGTGGGACCAATCTGGAAGCATATCCTTTTAATTAAAAAAATAATTTTCCAAATCGGTTCGTAAACGACAGAGTTCTGAGGTAACAAACATAAAAAATAAAAAAAAATAAAAATAAAAAACATACAACCGAATTGATAACCTCCTCCTTTTTTTGAAGTCGGTTAAAAAACCATAAAACTGATGTTCTCCATTACATTGCTCTGACAATTATGAACCGATTTCGATGATTCTTTTTTTATTCGAGAGAGTAAACTATTATGATGATTTCATGTAAATTTCATTACTATCGGATATTTTTTTCTGAAGAAACATGAATTATGTAAAACTATGTAGACGATAATGTGATCATAACCTACCTAAATAATTTTACGGTTTTCGATGGTTCAATCTTTATATATGAAAATATCACTAAAAAGTTTAAAATAAAATCTTTTAAAAAAAAAATTGAACCGACTTCAATATCACTGAAAAGTATAAAATAATTTAAATATTATTGAAGTTGGTGCCAAATATACACAGCCGGTAAGCTAACACCAACTTCAATAATATTTAAATTATTTTATACTTTTCAGTGATATTGAAGTCGGTTCAATTTTTTTTTTTAAAAAGATTTTATAATAGTAGTAGAATCGCTATTCTAAGTAGAACCCTAATTAACTGTTATTAATTTTATTTTTAAGATAATTTCTAAGTTTTTTAACCGACTTCAAAAAAAAAGGAGGAGGTTATCAATTTGGTTGTGTTTTTTTATGTTTGTTACCTCAGAACTGTCGTTTACGAACCGATTTGGAAAATTAATTTTTTAATTGAAAGGATATGCTTCCAGATTGGTCCCATTTTTTTCAAAATCAATTTCTTATGATGGGAACCATGAGTAATTGAGGGAACTGCTTAAATATTATAGGCATACATATAGCGTTTTTGGTATTTTTAGAAACTAGTCAAGCATTTTCATTCAGAAAGTATCATTTGGTGAAGCGGATCTGATGAAGAAGGCCATAGTCCGGAACTCTGCAATAAAATTAACAATCCATCCTATCCTACCTAGCCGTGCCTACTAAACGTAGAACTACCGAATTTGGACTCGGTGGATAGTTCTCGACGAGTAGTTGCTAGAAAAATGGAGATCAGGGTCTGATGGTGGAGCAGGAAGGTTGTCACGGGATCTCTGCAACAATAAACGTAGATCTGCCGAGTTTGGGCTCGTTCGGTAGCTCTCGATACTCAGCGAGAGTGGTTTTTACGTCTACATTGTTGGACTTGGACTACAACATATTATAAATACATATTACTATCGAAGTCGGCGCCTAACGTCTAGCAAATACTTACAAGGGCAGTAGGTACCTAACTGTTTTCCAGTTTGGCGCCGTCTTTGATAGTAATATGTATTTATAATATGTTGTTGTTGTTGTTGTTGTTGTCCAAGTCCAACAATGTAGATGTAAAAATCACTAATTCTTAGAAATTATTTCAGGCTTTTTAGTTGCATTTTGAAGGCGGTTCTTTTTTTTGTAAAAAATATTTTTATTATTTAACTGAACCTAGTAATAATGATTTCTGATACTTACGCGATATAAATCAAAATCTATACTTATAATAAAACTGTAACAGGTCCAATTCTGTACATTGAAGATATTTTGAAAATTATATTTGGAGGGCATTCTATAACCGATACTGAGGCCGAAAATGAATTTTTTTTATTTTTTGTCTGTCTGTCTGTCTGTCTGTCTGTCTGTATCACGGCTGAGCATCACGCCGAAACTACTGAATGGATTCAAATGAAACTTGGCATGATTTGAGATCTTACTACGAGGTAGGACATAGGATACTTTTTATCCCGTAATCTAGCACGGTTCTTTTGGGAGAGGGGATTAAAGTCAAAACGGGTACTTGGTTATACGCTTGGTCCGATTTTATAAATTTTTCTATAAACTATAATAAATATTAGTAAGGGAACACTCATAGAGAGTATTTATCAAGGTTTTGTAATCGATCGGGTTAAGCAACGTTAGGTAAGGTCATTAAATAGATGGGTGACCGTTTAACGCCATTTGAACTAAACGGGTCCGTCCGTTCGGAGAGCAAGTAAAAAGTGGGTCCCAGTTTTTAACCGACTATAAAAAATGAGGTTATGTATTCGATGCGAATCTGTTATTCAAAGTTTAGTTAACGTAAAAATAGCGCAGGCGGAGCTGCGTGCGTCAGCTAGTCAAAAATAAACCGCGATATAATCCGTAAAATTAGTTTCATTTCAATGAACCTAGTAATATCAACCAATAGCTAGTAAAGTATAATCCTTTTAAACGCTGGATGTGAAAGTCAAAATATCTTTATTATGCATGTATGTATGTGGCCTCACGGAGGCACTTACACAAAAAAAAACCATACTACCTTATCCTTTATCGTAATGCGGCCGCTACTGAGAAGATCCGTCAAAAATGTCAACATAGCGATCAAATACGGCCGCAATGTTATAGCGCTGATCTCAAACGTACCCTAGTTGTAGTCGGTCCTAGTCATTGTCATCTAAACATCAGTTATTAAGCCAAACCCAAAGCTTCAGGAATCTTGAACAAACTCATACATCAATTTGGTCACTAACCAATCGATTAACAAATAATCATATTATTTGCATCACGATTAATTAGTATATCTCCATATTTGTATAATAATAGATATTTACTAAAAATAAACTTCAATTACCAGCAAGGTACTGGCAGACCCATTTACGTCAATCTGAACTTCGTCCGACGACAGCGTGATTGGATGCCAATAATTCAAATTAAAAGCGTCGATCACTGTTTTGTCTCATAAACTACGGTTTTAAATTACCTGCTAACATTGATATGTGAACGTCCTTTTTGTCAACTTAGTGGCGACATAAGCAAGATGTTCGCCTGATGGTAAGCGACAAGCCTGCCCAATAGACAGCTCCTCTGCACTGCCGTTGGTCATCCGAGACATTAGTTATTAAGCCTCTTAAGTCCGGTAATTTCACCAGTTAAAGAACCATTCACGTCTTCGTAGCAATGGCGACATACGGTGATCTGATCCCACGCTACGTAGAGGCCTGGAAACCAGACAACTGATACTAATACTTGTTACTTTGAAATGGAACCCACAACCTATTGGGTAGCGGAAATGGTGTTGGACCAACTGACAATCATTCATTCATGGACGGCCATGAATGAATGATTCGTTAATGATTGTTAGTCACTAGGTTCATTAGAACAACTACCTAACCATGAATCGTTAAGATGAATGTAAGGAATGCCCCCCCCCCATCTAATTCAATGGCAGATTTCCTTACGATGTTCTACTTCAGAATCGCACAAAGACGATTCGCACATTATTAATTTAAGAAATCAGAGGTGCGAGGAGCCGAAGGAGTTCGAACCTGCGCACCTTGTTTCCAAGGCAAGCGGTCGCCCACTGAGCTGTTAGATGTTGTTATTTTATAGGTTTCTGATAAATACAATAACACAACAGTTAAAGCTACTAAAGGTGTTTTAAAAATGTTACAAGATGATAATAACATAATTATAATAATGATCAAATAAGATCTAACAAATACCACCCCATTTGACCATATTGCGGCATTAATCCAAGCGTATTACAGAACACAGATATGACACGGCCGCACAAAGCCAGGAGATGTTTGCTCACAGAGGGCAACACGGCTTTGTGTTGATACTGCCGATTTATTGAACTGTTTACTGATAGAAATGATAGTTGCGAGAACAATCTATTTATGGTGGACAGGAGACAAATAGCTGGTTCTTCTAATATGTTGGCAAATAGAATTATTTTATTTGGTAAACGTACCTATTTATACGTATGAAGTAGGTAATAGTCATAAAAATGACAGCGAAAGCCTTGGAGATAACCATTTGGCTGGAAACAAATATAAATAGAATCCAATTATGTTTTAGATTTCATTAACAGAATAGAACTGCCATCAGCGCAAGCTGCAATAAAGGAAAGAAATATATAAAAAACTTAGAAAAATCCCAGAAAAAGGAAATTGCCGGAATTATCTTTAGCCGGAAGATGTCCACTGCTGGGGTTGTCATAATCCCCATTCTCGACAGGCTGATGCACTAATGCGAGCTTTACTACATTGGGATAATAGATGGACAATACAAATCAAGCGATGGAAGGTACCAGAAGGCAAAAGGACCTGGGTAGGCTTGATAGACAGCAATGATAGCAGGGAAAGATTGGAAGAACCTAGCTACAAACAGAAAGACGTGGAAGAGGATGGACGAGGCTTTGACCCGAAAAGGGACCATATCCCAGATGAAATTTAACTAACCCTATCAACGATTCATGACGTGTGGACAAGTATATGGAAATTAAAATACTATCATTATTACGAAATACAAGTAATATCCAGTCACAAAACATAGCTTTAATGAATCCAAGATTCAATAAACTGTCTCGGCGGTGAGCTAACAATAATAATAATAATAATAATAATAATAATATCTTGGGACAATCCACACACGGTCATCCGATCCCAAACTAGGCAGAGCCTGTACTATGGAAACCAGACAACTGATACTAATACTTATATACTTTTTTTTTTTGTAAATACATACTTAAATAGATAAACAACACCCAGACACTTGGCGGGAATCGAACCCACGACCCATCGGTTAGCAGGCAGGGTGTCTGCCAACTAGACCAACGGGCCCGTCAATGTGATAATGTGATATAACTGTATTCCTTTCTCTTGCAAATCACCGGACCAGTCATTTGAGCTGAATTATTCATTCCGGACCTTTTCGCAGATTACTTTCGAAAGCCTTTCATTATTCAATATCAGCATTGATGGAAATTGTGGCGAAATTTCTTAATGTACAAATTATTTTGTCAAAGCTATGATTATGGTTTGCATTTAAAATTTAGAACTGGCCAAGTTTCTGGGTCTCATTATGAATGATGAAACAGATCCTCCCGTTAGTATAGAGCATCTTCTGAGAACATAAAGTAAACATTGCTATGATGTAAATAACATTGCTCAAATCGTCCTATAAATCTGACTTCTGATGCTACACCCTTCAGTTAGCATCTAATGGACACCTTTTAATTTTTCTTGAAGAGTAGTATTGACAAACCGGCTCCATTACTTGATGCCATAAATTGATATAGACCAATTTTTAGTTTTATTATCGGCTTGGGGTGATTGGGGAGACATTATTATTAGCTAGGCTATAAAAAGTTTAAAATAATTAAAGTAAGTTCTAATGTAACATTTCGCTCCTCTTATCGATAAGTCTGGTATACGAATATGGCTAACCAATGAATTTCCCGCATAAAAAATCGCAACACATTCCAATTGACAACACGAACGTCGTTCCTTAAACCGTTCAATAGGTTTATGGGCGATAGTCACAAAAGTCGCCGTAAAAAACACCATTGAATGCACTCAGCAAAATTGGAACTATAAAATAGGGGCAGGTGGGACGGAAAAAATCAATCGTGTTGTTAGTACATTGTTTTGCGACCTGATTGGAACCACAGGCGTTACTAATTTACGAGTTTACACCTATTAGTAACACCGCTGAAGGGGATAAACGCTCCCAGTATCGCTAGTAGTTTTAGAGGTGGTAGGTTCCTTGTGCAAGGAACCGTCCAGGTAGCCACCACAGTGTCAGACATTCTGCCGCCAAGAAGCAGTGTGTAAGCATTGCTGTGCTCCGGCGTGAAGGGCACTGTAGCTGGTGAAGTTATCGGACACAAAGATTTAATGGCTAATGTCTGCTAGCGTCAATAAGCTGCGATGACTGGTTACCATCAGGCGGGCCGCACGCTTGCTTGCCGCCCTGGTAGTTTAAAGAAAAGTCAGTATTCGAAGTTGACATTTATGTCGCTATCGTCTTAAATATTAATAATCTTTACAACAACAATATATGTATTTCTTGATTATGTCCCATAGTTAGCCGTAAGATCTAAACAACTTTCTAAAGAAATCAATCACTCATCCTGACTTACATGATCTTTCTTTATTTCAATCAGTTATATATACTGCATTATCTATTGTCATATGATAATAATAGAGGAATAATAGAAGTATGAAAGTGATTCCGAATGCCAGGCGATCGCGGCCCACGGCGGCGGCATTCCACGAGATTCTATAGATATCTCATTATTACATTCTACGGATGCCATTATGTTTTGGGGTGGATATAATGCAAAATACATATCTTTATTTCCATTCTCTTGAATATCGTTGACGGAAATATCGCAGGTCCCATCGTGCTTTGCATTGCATTGCAAATATAACAAACCTTTTTTTTTTTGACGCGGGGGAAATCTTCGAAAGATCCCCGTGAGCTGTGGGGCTCGACCGGGGTATGTGGGATTCTTACCCACTAAAACCCCCGCGGCTGTTGCATCGGCACATAAGAGTGGAACCCAGGTCCCTCCGGTGGGATCTGCACCAGGGGCCCCTCAGTGCCTTGGATTTGAGTACGCCGCCGGGAGGCGCATTGTAGCCCTCCGGGAACCAGTCACAGTGCTCACGGGGACGGGGGTCGCAACCCCGCCGCCGTCCTCCACAGAGGAGTCTCAATGGACGTCCTAAGGGCCCACACCCCGAACGTCCAGCGACTCCGAAGGAAATATAACATACATAACTCAACAATATTTGAGGCCGGTTGGCAGCCTCTGTGGTAAAGCAAGAACCGCTTGTTTTGAAAACCTAACCCTGAAGTGAGCAATAACTTTTATTAATTGTTCCTTACTGATTAGGATAAAAATCCATCGTGGTGTACGGGTAAGATAACAATTTGGGTGTCCGAAAGAGACCACTAAGTGAAAACAGAAGACGGGCAGCAGCGTCGCGTCTTTCTAATGATTACCTACAACATATACTGCGATCCCCAAGATTCTAAGGGGGAGGCCTTTATTCAGCAGTGGACGTCTATCAGCTACTGGTGATGATTAGAATAATACTTACAGGCCGGTAATCTGATTGTCTGGAATATAAGATGATCCATGCGTCTGATAGGCATGTAAAATGATGATCCTACGACTAACCTCTCCTCAACTTTACTCTGGTCTTGTCAGTTTTCAGTCCATTGGATTGCGAGAGTAAAGGAAGAGAAAGAACAACAGTGACTACGCGAGCACACAACACTTTAGCAGATGATGCTACTTCGTGTATGCGTGCCATTAGCATTTGAGTCTCTTTCAATGCTTCGCTGATCAGTAGGGACGCGGTATCGAATAGAAAGTATAGATACTATACTCATAAGTATCGTAAAAAAAATATCGTACTAATAAAAGTACTTATCGAAATAAAAGTATTGATACTTCACAATATCGAGTACTTTTCTTAGGATCAAAGTCGTCACTTCACGTTGCAGTAACGTTCAAATAAGGTCGTTACAGACTGTATGAGCATAGGCGCTCGCCTCCTCTCGTCCGGTGAAGCAGTAACGGCCAAAAAAATCAATATCAGCCAGTGAAGTCAGTTAGTCAGCCTTCACAAACCGTAAAGATAAGTTTTGAATAGTTTATTTTTTAAGACTTATTCGATACGATACCTTTCAAAAAGTACTCATCGAGTAAAAGTATCGAATACAAGTATCAAGTATAGTACAAAGTATCGATATTTTTTTCTTGTCCTTAGAAGAAAATCAAATTCAAATGTATTTATTTCAAATAGGCTTATCGCTAGTATTTTTGAACGTCAATTTTTTTTAAAGTTATCACCGGATCGCAACGGGTTCTCAACTGAGAAGATCCGGCAAGAAACTCAGCGGGATTGTCATTTTTCCACTTTTTTTTAAACAGTGTTTGTCTTGTTACAATTAGATCAGCATCAGCGACAGTGTGTCCCTCTGTTCAAAAAATAAAATGAGAGATAAAAAAGAAAAGAAATACAACGAAAATGCATCAAACTAAAAGGTTTAAGGGATAGTGGTCGAACCACATCGATTACCTAGCATGATGTTAATGATAGATAGACTAGCATTCAATCAACCAAAAGATAATATGATAGCTTGCGCTAGCCAGTTTCTATTAGGAACACTTTTGATAATTCATCTTACTTACTACTATACTTATAATAAAACTGTAACAGGTCCAATTCTGTACATTGAAAATATTTTGAAAATTATATTTGGAGGGCATTCTATAGCCGATACTGAGGCCGAAAATGTATTTTTTTTAATTTTTGTCTGTCTGTCTGTCTGTCTGTCTGTCTGTATCACGGCTGCGCATCACGCCGAAACTACTGAATGGATTCAAATGAAACTTGGCATGATTTAAGATCTTACTACGAGGTAGGACATAGGATACTTTTTATCCCGTAATCTAGCACGGTTCTTTTGGGAGAGGGGATTAAAGTCAAAATGGGTACTTGGTTATACACTTAGTCCGATTTTATCATTTTTTCTTTATAATGTAATAAATATTAGTAAGGGTAGAAGAAGAAGAAGAAGAAATAATTTATTTCAAAAACTATACATATAGGCAATGAAACAAGGTAAGTACTAATATTAATCATAATTTTGAACGCTGCCATGTACAGTTTTGAAAAAAGTCCAGCTCAGCATGTGCTGCAGATAAATGTATCTACCGCGCTGATTTTCAGCTAGACCTAGATGACCCACAGATGAAACAACAAATAATTATATAAATATATTAAGTGGAATTTTTTATGTATCCATATATAATAAAGTAATTGAAAAATAAAAAACGTGAATATAGAAATATAGCCTACCTTATAAATAATTGAGAGATAAAACCAAAAATAAATAAATGTATAATTATTTAATATTTAACAAGCCTGTTCCTATAGTGCTGCAGTCGTGGTTTCGATACCCACCAAGTGTCTTGGAGTTTTTTATTTGTAAAGTTTGTATTTTTATAAAGAAAAAATAATAATAACTTAAAAAAGAAAAAAAATACGATAAAATCAACTGAACAACAAATCAACTGAAAAATAATAACATAAAATGTACCACACCAAGTTTCTCTAAAATAATAAAAATAATTACAAAAACAAATTAATAATGATAATTTTATCATTATTATTATTCTATTACAAATCAAGTTGTATCCCTAATAAATGTTTTTTAAAATTAATTCTAAAGCTCGCTTTAGATTTAAGGTTACGGAAAGGAGGCGGAAGCGAATTCCAACACTTCGTGGCACAAAAACGAAAACTACCACGAAAAGCAGCAGTACGGTGTTGTGGAGTTTTTAGCAAGTATGTTGATGCCCTTGTTGCGTACTTGTGATGGTCTCGGGACCAGGCAAACTTTGTGAACAGATACGATGGTTCCTGGTTCTTTAACACGCCGAACATTAGTGTAGCAAGATGTAAGTGTCTCCTATATTCCATCTTCAGCACATTGTGTTGATTTAAAAAGGGAGTTACATGATTGCGCGGGGGCACGTCAAAACAAAACCTCGCACACGCATTTTGTACTCTCTGAATTAAATGGGATGTTTTTGCGAGGAGCCTGGGACCATAAACTGAGTCAAGGTAATTAAACTTAGAGAGCACTAACGAATCAACATGCTGTATTCTGAGATCTGTACTTAAATAATTCCTAATCTTATATAATATTCTAAGTCTGTAGAAAGAGTTATTTACTATGTCAGATATATGGCGTTCAAATCTAAGCTGCTCATCCATAATTAGACCTAGGTTTCGTGCTTCATGAACCCGTTCTATTTGCTCACCACCAATGCTTATTTGAGGGTTCGCCTGCGTCATATTTTGCACTTGACCTTTAGTACCCAAAAACATAAATTTGGTTTTTTGAGCATTAAGAATTAAGCAATTTGACTCCGCCCAATCCTGCACCCTTCTCAGATCCTGATTCAGCATATCAACAGCAGAATTAATGTCCTCTGGCTTAAAAGAGATGTAAATTTGTACACTCATAGAGAGTTGTTATCAAGGTTTTGTAATCGATCGGGTTACGCAACGTTAGGTAAGGTCATTAAATAGATGGGTGACCATTTAACGCCATTTGAACTAAACGGGTCCGTGCTTCGGAGAGCAAGTAAAAAGTGGGTCCCAGTTTTTAACCGACTGTAAAAAAGGAGGTTATGTATACGATGCGAATGTCTGTTATTAAAAGTTTAGTTAACGTAATAAAATCTTTTTAAAAAAAATTGAACCGACTTCAATATCACTGAAAAGTATAAAATAATTTTACGGATTATATCGCGGTTTATTCTAGAATATTATTATTTATTTTATTTTATTTATATTTTTTATTTTAGAATAAACCGCGATATAATCCGTAAAATTAGTTTCATTTCAATGTGTAGTATTCGCGTAAATATCAGAAATCATTAAGTATAAAATAATTTAAATATTATTGAAGTTGGTGTTAGCGTACCTGCTGTGTATAATTAGCACCAACTTCAATAATATTTAAATTATTTTATACTTTTCAGTGATATTGAAGTCGGTTCAATATTTTTTAAAAGGTTTTTGTTTATACTTTTTAGTGATATTTTCATAAATAATGATTGAACCATCGAAGACGGTAAAATGATCTAGGTAGGTTATGATCACATTATCGTCTACATAGTTTTACATAATTCATGTTTCTTCAGAAAAAAATATCCGGTTGTAATGAAACTTGTATGGAATCATCATAGTAGTTTACTCTCGCGAATAAAAAAAGAATCATCGAAATCGGTTTATATTTGTCAGAGTAACGTAATGGAGAACATCAGTTTTATGGTTTTTACCAGATAAATTCATCCACATCATTCATGGTCCTCCAGTATGTTCTTAGCCGGTTGTGATAAAATTCATATAGATTCATTACAGTGGTTCAATCTTTCGAATAAAAAAAGAATCATTGAAATTGGTAAATATTTGCCAGAGTTATGACCATTTTTGTCCGTAAACAGCGACATAAAGTCATCTATATAGGCATTCCTACAGTTGTCGTGCGCAGTCACCATTCTTGTTTTTTCAGGAACTACTTATTCGTAAGCAATAATTTTTTTATGGGACCCAATTAACGGATTAAAGAATGGATGGAAGCAAGATTTTTTCAAATCGGTTCATAATTCACAGAGTTATGCGCGAACATACATAGAAAAAAAAATATACAGACGAATTGAGAACCTCCTCCTTTTTTGAAGTCGGTTAAAAATAGCGGAGGCGGAGCTGCGTGGGTCAGCTAGTAGGCAATAAAATCAAACCATATTGACAATTTCTTAGCATTATAAATAACAATATAAGCTAACAGAAGAATCTATTATAATAATCTAGCCCTGTTTGTCAGTATTTGTGCGAGCTATATGATACCTGCAAATAAGTGAAGTTGGCACTAATTGCTGCGGGAACGGATGAGGGCGTTAATGAAAAATACGCACGCTTCGGCATCCGACATCGATCCATGCTGACGCGTTCGACGTTACGTGACTCCGTGTCCTCCTATTACACCGTTATGTATTTTACTTAAATGGTGTGAATGTTTGTCCTGGCAATTAAATTTTGGCACTCGTAAATTATGATTTATAAATGGCTTAACAGCGTTAAGCTAGTGGTAGTATCGTAAACACATACTTAGGTATGTATACTAAAAATAACACCCAGTCACTAGGCGGGAATCGAAACCATGAACTCCTGTGCCGGGCGCTCAAGTTGTTAAAAAATAGCAATTAGTCTTCTTATCCAGTCTGTAATCGCACTTATTTTATTGTAATTTTATTGACACAAGTTGAGACAACTCTACTCTGCCGAACGCAGTTATTTTTAATGATCTAAATAAATTATTCTTAAATGTTGGGTAATTTTCGCACCACAATTCAAGTTTTTAATTAAATATTTAGTTTTATTACTTTTATTAAGTATACCAATAACTCTTTATTATGCTTATGTCGGTGTAACACACAGCCTACTTAAGTTTAACATGCCGTTGGCGTAGCGGAATATTGGAACAATTTATGAGGAGACCTTTGTAATTTAGAACTGCTCTCAAATTGGAGGTACGAAGGTTGACACCTAGGCTCCCCCGAGGAATTCAGATGACTCATTTTTCAACTGGTGCCTTTAAAGTTTGTAATATTATATGATCTCTGTTTGCCACTGTATTATTTGAAAATGATGTCATGTTTTTGGTTTTGAAACTAAAGATCGTATCGAAAAGATTGACACGGTGTCGTTTTAGGCGTTCCATCGAGTATGGCGGCGACTTTGAGGAGGACGGCGACCCCGCTAACCCCGTCCCCGTGAGCACCGTGATGGTACCCGGGGACTAAAATGCGTCCCCCAGCGGCGGGCTCAAAGTTAAGGCACTGAGGGGCTACTGGCGCAGATCCCACCGGAGGACCCAGGTCGCCCCTTTCATGTGCCGACTCGACAGCCGCGGGGGTTTTAGTGGGTAAGAATTCCATGTACCCCGGTCGAGTCCCACAGCTCCGGGGGACCTTTAGAAGGTTTCCGCATGAAAAAACAAAAAAATAAAGTATAGTTTTAGGCGTGGCTTATTAACCGAAAACCCATGGGGGATAATAGTTCTCTATTGGCATCCACGAACCGGAAGACGAAGCTAAGGCACGCCTTCCATTAGGTGGACTGACGACTATGTTAGAAAAACGATGTGGAAGAAAGGTTGTCATGTGGCGACCACGAACCGGAAGAAGGAGCGTAGGCAGGCTTCCCTAGGCACCAGGTGGACCGACGACATTGTAAAGTCGTGGGTAACCGATGATTCCTTTATGGATCCAATTGGGTTGAAGTGCGTTCCGGTGGTTTACCGGGCCCGATTCTTAGCCACCAACAATGGAATAGTACCGATGATTGCAAATGGCTGTCGTTCATTGTGGCGTTCTAAGAGGGAGTGGGAGTGCTTTTTTCTGTTTTATTATATTGTTGGTGGCTATGAATCGGGTCAGGTAAACCACCGGAACGCACTTCGACCCAGTTGGATACATTGTGCATGCCCTAGCCCTTACTCTGTAGCTGACGTGTCGAAGAGTTCCCTTAGGTACGCAATGATTGCGCCAGCTTGGAGCTGTACATAATCATCTGGTCATCTGGAGGGCTTTGTTAGCAGTGGTCGTGAGCTGATGATGATGACGTTAAATGTAGTACTTCGTGAAACATCGGAGTATTTAGTGCTGGGGGCCGTCAGGGAACGCGAACCTGTAACCAACAATTTTTTTTTAAGACGTACTGTCGTGCCGTTGCGCAGAGAGGATTAGGACTACGTTTCTACCGGTAACCTCAAATCCTGGAACGCGCAGCAAGCGAAGGCGTTATGGTCAGCTCGTAAAACCCTGGTTCCCAACCGCAACAGCTGTTGGAAAGCACTACATAATGTGATGTCATAGGTGTACAGCGGCCCCACATTGGGCGCCAAGTTGTCCCTTAAACTTTATTGACTTATCAAGGTAGTTGTGTGAGGTAGGTAAGGTATTTCGCATCGTTATTGTAATAGTACAATTATGTTTCAATATTAACTATTTTTAATCGTTAAAAAGGAAGAACGTTTTCCGAGTCAGGCTGCTTAAAGTTTTAGCATGTTTACCATTTGTAAACCTGTTTTAAATAATTTTCTGGACTGAGTTAATTACGTGTAGATTACTGTAATGTATTTAGCCAGAAAACGCTTTGTGAAACGATATAATAATAATAATAATAAACGTTTATTTCAAGTATAAAATACTCATATTAGCAGTAGGTACATAATTATATACATAATTAAGCTTATATTAAATTTCCAAACAGATCAAATCATCGAAGTCCAGAAGCGTTGCACAGATGAGTCATAGCTGTAAGCAATTGTTTTCAGTGTAATATGGGTACTATTAAATACCCTTTGCCTTAATGATGCTATTCGCTTGCGAATAATAGCCGCAAACCCGTCTGTGCGCGCTATACAAAACATGCCAGAGGCACTACAGTACCTCGAGAGTTTAAACATAGCTCTAAACACATTATTATATTGCACTCTCAATGCATTATATGAACGCTGCGTGTACCTGACCCAGAGACCACAGGTGTATAATGTTTGACAGTACGCCTTAAAAAGAGTTATTTTAACCTGATCGGTACAGCGTGCAAATCTCCGGGCCAACATGTTCCCACGCATCGCCAATGATCTTCGCTCTCGTTCAATATCATCTTCATCATTTAAGTTTTCATTGACAATATGTCCTAAATATCTAAATTTGTCAACGCGCTCTATTACTACATTATTTAGATGAACATCCGGAATAAACCCAGGACCACTTTTATATTTAAACACCATGAAAGCAGATTTTGTCGTATTATACACCAGATCATGAGACTTAGCATACTTTTCACAAATTTTCAAAAGGTTTCTCAATCCCCTAATTCAGCATATCATCAGCATAACTCAGGTTGTTAACGCTGCAACCACCTACATGACAACCTACGTGGGTATTGCTCAGTTCTTCAATTAAGCCATTGACGTACAAGTTGAATAGGCTAGGAGAGGTAATTCCACCCTGTCTTACACCATTATTTAATATAAACTCATCAGAAAAGCTATTTGACCATTTAATACTATTACGTTGATTTTGATACCAAAACCTAAATAAATTAACAAATTCCATGGACATACCCGAATCTACGAGTTTATTCCAAAGCACGTTATAATTAACTAGATCGAATGCTTTCGAAAGATCTAAAAAACAAGCGTATACATTAGTCTTCCGGGATGTATAATATGATACCGTGTGCTTAAGAGTCAAGATTGCTGCTTCAGTAGAAAGATTTGACCTAAACCCAAATTAATTGTCATGTAATTTCAAACATTTTTGCAACCGTTTATCCATCAATTTATCAAGGACTTTTGCATGAATAGTAGCCAGTGATATAGGTCTATAGTTATTTACACTAGATATATCACCTGTTTTGTTTTTAACAATTGGTACAACCACAGTTCTTATTAAGTCTGGTGGTAAAAAACTATGACTAACACATAAATTATATAATATATACAAAACTCTTGGCAGATGACTACCACCATGTACTAGGTGCTCTACACATACCTCAACACCAGTTCACGCATCTTTATAAACTTAAAAGTATGCAGCTTATAGAGGTTTGTAGCGCCTTTATAGAGCCTACCCCATTGATTACCTCCATGTTTTTAAATAAACCTCTTTGTGCCTTTGTCCCGGCGCCTAAGCCGCGGAATATTATTCTTGCTTTATATTAAAAGAAGGTATTTTTCCCTGTCTTTGAATCCTTAGTTTCGTTCGCGATGATAAATTAACTGTAGCGCTCCAAACCAGGAGATTATTCGCCTTCCCTTTGGATTCGAGGAGTAGGAATTAAGTGTTGGTAATTAATTTTGATTACTATTATAAATCGTTATCTGTGGTATGAATTTCAAGTTATATTTGGACTTGGTGGTATGTCAGGAATGTCTTTGTGGAGCGGTTTTTAGATTTTTATGAGAGTGTATAGGGGTACTTCGAGATTGTGGGTACTTGAATACGTCAAACACGTAAGGGTTCAAAAAATATTTAAATAATTCGTCCCAGGTCTCAATCCCCTTAATTTTGAAGTACCACCGAGACTAATAAACATAAAGTATAAGTTAGACTACAAATCTCCGAAAAAAATATGCAAGTGTTTATCACTAAATAGAATCTAACAAATTCTACTTGTCTGTTTTTCGTTTACGGCAGTTGCGCGGTTTTCAGTAGGTTTCAGATATTTTATTCCAAAAGCTTTATATTATTAAAAATGTACGTAAGATTCTCAAAAAAGACCATCTACAGTTGGTCCCTAGTTGTCAAAATAATAAAGAATCAACAATAGATCATTTTACAGCCACTAATGAAAGGAATACAACACACACAGTAAACAATTCACGAAGTTTTGCGTTGAATACTTTTTTAACCGACTTCAAAAAAGGAGGAGGTTCTCAATTCGTCTGTATACCCAAAACCAGATATACAGTCATTTTTTGTAATCAAACCGGGTACATCAAAACAAACCTAAATTTCTTCACCAATACAAGATGAAAACTTTCCATTTATCACCACACACACGTAAAACATCCAACTGATTCAGAAAACTAGTTAAACTACTGAAAATATAATTAAAATCTTAAGATATACGAATAAATAAAATATTTTTGACATGAGAATGCCACAGATAAAATATGTCATTAGATAGAACACACACTTTGTCTATGGAAATTAGTGATGTCCAATATTTAAAGATCTAAATCTCGATATTGAATGATTTGAAATTGATCCACAACCAATCATTTTATAAAATAAAAAGTATTATATTAAACTCAGACTAAACTGAGGTAGATTCAACATAAACAGTAGGTCCGCCGTCCCTATTTCAAAGTAAATCGCTACTCTGCCCACGTCTACACGGATTATATTATGTTGATTGTAAGATAATATTTTATATTACGTATTTAATTATTTATTTAAATAAATATCAATAAAATTGAGTGCCGAATATGAAAATGTATGCGGTTTGACAGGTTCCGGGACTTACGCCTCAGTGCTGCCACCTGGTGCACGTCATTTTTGAACACCCTCATTGTGTTATTCATAGTCATTCATTCGTCGATGTCGTACATACTGAATGGTCTCTGGTGTCTTTTCTTTAACGACTTTGCTTTCGATTTTTGGGTTTGTGTTTGCTTTGTGATTTGGACCGTTTGGCCGATGATATATTCACTAATTTCACTATGGCAAAGTCGCTGGAGGACCTTAATACGATGCTCAGCGCCCTCAGTGGTATTTCCCAACAGGTGTGTATTAGTATGAACATGAACAAGACGAAGATCATGTCTAATGTCCGTACCGGTAGTTGTTGGGAACGATACACTCGAAGTTGTTGACCACTACGTATAACTAGGACAAACTATCCAGTTAGGTCGGTCCAACTTCGACAGAGGTCACCCGAAGAATCCAACTCGGATAGGCAGCGTTTGGGGAACTACGCGAAATCTTCTCATCCGAAATATCGCAGTGCCTTAAGACGAAGGTTTTTAACCAGTGTGTTGCCAGTGATGGCATATGGTGCTGAGACGTGGTCCCTAACTGTTGGACTTTCAGATAAGCGCAGAGTCACACCACGAGCTATTGAGAGAACTATGCTCGGAGTTTCTTTGCGCGATAGAATCCAGAATGAGCACATTCGCCGAAGAACTAGTCACCGACATAGCTCTTAAAATCTGTAAGTTAAAGTGGCAATGGCCGGCCACATCGCTCGGAGAACCTATAACCGTTCGGGAAGAAAGGTTCTCGAGTGGCGACCACGAACTGGACGCAGTGTGGGTAGGCCTTCCACTAGGTGGATAGATGACATTGTGCGCGTCTCAGGTAACCGGCGGGTGCTAATAGCCAATTGTCGTTCATTGTGGCGTTTTCTTAGGGAAAAGTTTAAGTTTCATAAAAAACTTTTATATTTTTACGCACGCTTTTCCATCAGAGTTAGTTTGCAGCTTGAGGCCAAAAAAGATGGAAGTTACAAAATGGTTCGCAAAAATCCCAAATGCTACCCTTTGACGTATTATATTCAATCTTCTAGAGAATAAGTAAAATTGCTGTACACTCAAATTAACATTTTAATACTGACGCATTTGTTAATTATTTTGAATTAAAGGGTTTCGAGGTGTTATATGTTTAAATAAAGGTGAAATTATCAATAAAAATAATTGACAGTAATAATGTATTCTTTTTAATCCTACCGTTGCTGACATAAATATCGATACTGTAATGGATTTATCAAACATCTATGATGTGGTCAGATTCACTCGTTCATGAGGCGTCACCTCCCTAATATTGTCGATGGTTGCAATACCGCCATGTTTATTTACTTTTTACGACGGAATACTTGAATTCGAGTATATATATATTTTTTTTTTATGTATGTTCGCGCATAACTCTGGCAATTATTAACCGATTTGAAAAAATCTTTCTTCCATCCATTCTTCAATCCATTGATTGGGTCCCATAAAAAAATTATTGCTTAGTAATAAGTAGTTCCTAAAAAAACAAGAATGGTGACTGCGCACTGAGAGTTGCAAGAAAGCCTATATAGATGACGTTTTAGTCGCTCGGACTCGCTCGGTCGGACAAAAATGGTCATAACTCTGGCAAATATTTACCAATTTCAATGATTCTTTTTTTATTCGAAAGAAAAAACCACTGTATTGTTTCTGTATGAATTTTATTACAACCGGATAAGAACTTCCTGGAGGACCATGAACGATGTGGAGGAATTTATCTGGTAAAAACCATAAAACTGATGTTCTCCATTACATTGCTCTGACAATTATGAACCGATTTCGATGATTTTTTTTTTATTCGAGAGAGTAAACTACTATGATGTTTCCATGCAAATTTCATTACGACCGGATATTATTTTCTGAAGAAACATGAACTATGTAAAACTATGTAGACGATAATGTGATCATAACCTACCTAGATAATTTTACGGTTTTCGATGGTTCAATCTTTATATATGAAAATATCACTAAAAAGTTTAAAATAAAATCTTTAAAAAAAAAAATTGAACCGACTTCAATATCACTGAAAAGTATAAAATAATTTAAATATTATTGAAGTTGGTGCCAAATATACACAGCAGGTACGCTAACACCAACTTCAATAATATTTAAATTATTTTATACTTTTCAGTGATATTGAAGTCGGTTCAATTTTTTTTTAAAAAGATTTTATTTTATTACAAATATAAACTTTTGCTTCCTTGAATGGTACCTATATCAATACATATCTCTCAGAGCTAAAGAATAGATAATTGTTTATTTTATTGTGACTTTATAACATATACTTATTTCACCATGGTATATATGAAGTCAATAAATAAACAGAGAACATCAAACAAGCACTGTTTTATTTCCAAGGCAAACGGTGGGCAACTCTGCTATCAGCACTCAGGGAGCTAGCGTCTCGCAAACAATATATCGCTGGATAGTTTCAAATGAAAGTTACACATTATTACGGCGGCGGTGCAATAAATACATCTGAAACAAAGGGTTACGTATATTTCAAACTACTCGCTTTTACAACTGCATTCAATCATTTCGAGTCCAATTTCGTCTTGGATCCCGGGAGGTTTAATTCACAGCATGTAGCGATTATAAATTAAATAATATTCATGACTAGCTGACCCGCGCAGCTCCGCCCGCGCTTTTATTACAATTTGCTCACCTTTTCTCCCCCCTCCCTTGATTTATTTCTCTCTCCATCTCTCTCTCACTTATAAGAAAAATCTAATTCTAATTCTCTCTTTTCTCTTTCCCCTTTCCCGCTTCGGTCCCCGTCACAGTCCCCCTCTTCCTCTCCCCGTTGTCCCCTCTCTGAACCCCGTCCCCCTCTCTCTTCTACCACCTTGCTCCCCCTCACTCTCCCCTTGTTCTACCTTAATCCCCCTATCCCTCACCCTATCACTCTCTCCTCGAATCCCCTCTCCCTCTCTTTCCTCTCTTGCACCCTCCTCTCGTTCTAAATATCCTCGTTAATCATGGTATCTGGTATCTGGGATTCTTACCCACTTAAACCCCTGCGGCTGTCGCATCGCCATATATATTAGGGGAGACCTGGGCCCTCCAGTGGGATATGCACCAAATACCCCTCAGTGCGCATTATAGCCCCCGGGAACCTGGCACCATGATCACAGGGACGGGGCTTGCGACCCCGTCACCGTCCTCCTCGAAGTTGCCGCCGCCCGTCACCTATTTATGTAATGACCTTGGCTAACATTGCTAAACCTAGCGGCATGAAATATACTTTACGATTTTATTCTCAGACCTACCCGATATGTACACAAAATTTCATACAAATCGATTCACCCATCTATTTAATGACCTAGCCTTATGTTGCTTAACCTTAACCTAGCGGTATGAACAACATTCACAGCTTTTTTGTCATTGGTGTATATATTAGTGAAGTTTATGTTATATTGAAGAAGGGACAAATTCATGCTAACAACAATTTATAATTTTTAATTATTTGTCATAAAAAGTAAAGGATAAAAATGGTTATTGTGGGTTATCTCTAAGAGATAAACATAATACCATCACGAACTTTTTTGTAGACCTTGCTAATATGTACAATACTGTAGTACATTATTTTGATCTATCTCGTAGGGTTCAGCCAGCGTTTGCAATGTAAGCGCAAAAAAATGTGCTTATTTACGACATCACATTAGATACCTCAAAAATTATCAGTGTTTCTCTACTACATTATGCATGTATTATACATATAAACCTTCCTTAAGAAACACTCTATCTATTAATAAAAACTGCATCAAAATCCGTTGCGTAGTTTAAAAGATTTAAGCATACATAGGGACAGACAGACAGCGAGAGCGACTTTGTTTTATAATATGTATAGATGTTATACAGAATGAATAAAACCCTGTCCGACCGCTGAGGATATTAGGTATTCGGTCTCGCAATACAATTATACGTATATAACTCATTTGTTGAATATCTCATAGATATGCATATTTGTACCAGCAATGCGAATATTTCCCATGCAAATCGGGCTGGATTTTTTTAATAGCCTGTATAGGTACAAAAAAAGGTACGCCTTTATAGCACGAAAAGTGAAGACACGAAATGAACTCAATTCTAACACCTTAAAGTTAGTCTCGCGTACGCAACGCGTCGAACGTGAAGTCTGCCTTTGGGAATCGAGTCGGTAAAATTCCGTCGTGCATATTTAGAACATGTACAAACTACAGAATAAAATTAAATAATAAGAAAGGGATTATGCATCTTAATATTTATGAAGAAATATTTTAATTCTGTAATAAATGTCGTATATAACCCACAGACACAAGGTGGGATACGAACACATAACCTATTGGATACCGGCCAGGGTGTCTAACCACTATACTAACGCCTATACCGCCTGAAACTGAAATCGCTCCATCCCGTTCCATGCACCGCACGGCAAGAAGCAAGCGCTCGCTTTCTAGTCCCAAAGGACTGCTATCGCCGGGAACCGGGCAAGGCTTAATCTAACGAATGCTAACCTAACACAAGTTACTACAAATGGAATTCGATTTCAGGATTTAACTAAGAGCTTTTATATGAAATGATATTCGCCCGTTGTCAGCAAACAGGATTTTATTTTTACGTTATTCATATATTGTCATTGAAAAGTCTCATATATTGACGATTTCATAGCATTTCCAGACCGTTGTTCGCATTTTGGGGCTCTGTTTTTTAGGATAGGCTCGAATATATTTTCGCAGGCTTGAATGGAGACAGGTGTATGTATTTATCCTTAAACTATGTGTACTTCTACGTAAGAAAGTTAGACTGCCACATTAACTCGCCATTTAATATGTCAAACTTTATATAAAAACTAGCTGACCCGGCAAACGTTGTTTTGCCATATAAATAAAAAAAAAAATTTAGGGGTGGACTACCCCTAACATTTAGGGGGATGAAAAATAGATGTTGGCCGATTCTCATAGATACCGTGTGATGTCTCACCATTTCGGCTTGAGTCTATTGTATGAATATAATCGATTACAGTAAATAGGTACATGGAACACAACCGTATTAAATGAAACACAAAGTACTTACTCGCTGTACCACGACCGCTCGGCTCGGTGTCTGTTAGACGACTGAGCTCCGCGGCGGGCAGCAGCAGTATTTATTTGCAATACACCACATCTCTTCCTTTCAACATGTTTTAATTTACATTTACTTTAATTGTATCTATATTTTAAATTATTCTTATTTCTTGAAATCATAATTATTTGATATAATATTAAATATTTTATTTATATTAGACTTAAAAGATGTGAAGCTACCACCGGATCACAACGCGGCCTTAACTGAGAAGATCCGGCAAGAAACTCAGCAGGCTTGAAATATTTTATTTACATTAAGCCCAACGGTGGCAATTTTATAATAATAATATTTTTAACCATTACCAGAGCACACATCACGTGCCTCCGACCGGGAAGCTCCGACCAGACTCAGTAGGCCTGGCCTGTCTTCCTTCCCTTTTTGTAACATTTGTGTATTGTCATCAATGGTAATTATTTATGTAATTTCACACAACCTTATCATTAGATTAGGTATGTTATTAAATTTAAATTGTAAATATGATTAAAGATTTTAACAAATCAATATTCTAATTGTTAGATCATAGAATAACATTGCTGTAATTAAATAAAAACTATATAATATAAATGACCTTATTTTAAATATCTACTACATAATATCACAAATTTCTTTTGAAATTATGGATGTTAACCACACATGTATTTGTGCCCGTTTTTTCTGACCACAGTTGCTACTTGCTTATAAGTAAGTTTATTAATATATTTGTTCATATATTTTGTTAATACATAGAATATTCAGATTACAACTTGTTACAAAAAGTTGGTATTATGATGAATTAATTTTACAATTTTATAACTTATTAATCACCCTATAAACCTTCATACGCGATTATTCGCCAATCTATTACTAAATTGAGATTTTGTGGTCACTAGTAATTATTTGGAACAATATTTTGTCAATTTTGTTTTTAATAACAATCATTGGGGTACTTATTTCTTTTCGACATGTATGGAAACTATAAACCACATATTGATTGCAGTAGCATTTATAACAAATCCTAATTACTTAATTAATTAAGGAGTTACACGCTCCATTCAAACCAATTTGATTGAAAAAGGTATTAAGTGACAACCCTTTAACAATAGCATGTGTTTGTTGGTATACATAATATTGTGATATGTTTTGTATCACTCTCATCGATGTCTACCAATGATTATATTGTATTGTATGCATTTATTATCGTAGGATAATGTGATACATATTAAGGACTAGTATTTACTAACCTTGGTACCTTCAATATATAGACTACATAGGGTCATCTACTCCACCGTTGCAATGTTTAGAGGGATCCTTGTATGGCGAAGGAAACAAATCTGTAACTCAGTAGAAATATTAGTTACTTACAAGTAGATACATAATTCTTATTAGGTATTGAAATCAGGCATGTATTTCATGGCTGCGACCACTTGTATACAAAATTATATTTTGTAATAAGTTTGTAAGTAGTTTATAAACGTAAGTTTACACATCGTCCCCATTGGCATGGAAATCCAAACCATATACCATCGAGACAGTGTTTGTTATTAATCGTATTATTTTGTTTTTTTGACATCCAACTACTCCATATATTGAGTGAGGCATAACAACTTTTCGCCTCCTATGCTGGTGTTTTATGAGGCGAAAACCTGTCCTCCATGGACTAACTTGGTAGTAAGTCCATAGAGGCGTATTTTAGATTATCGTCATCGGAACGAGGCACTATAACGTGTCAGCCGTGCCACAGAAGTGTTTTTTTTTTAATTATGATCATTATGCATTACTATTTGGATAATATCTTTCTTATTTACATCAGGCCTGTTATTTGTGTAGGTATATATAAAGATCTTTATTTATTTAAACTTGATGTACAAAAGTGGTACACTCTTGAGGCTTTTAGGCATTCTCTACCAGACTACCTTTGAGTTCATGAAAACACAACAAAGCTTGTGATTTTTTTTTTTGACCATTGTTTTTATTATTTTTAGTTATTTTTTTCTTTTCATTAATTTATAAACCTCATAAATTACTGTTTTATCCTTGTTTTTTTTTGTTTTTTGTTTTATAATTATTGCTTGCATACATTATTATTTACCATCCATGCCAGCGTGATGATAATGCATTGCTAGTTACCAAGTTTGTTTTATTCTGCTTGTGAGCTTTTATTTATGCAGAATAGGAACATTATAATTAAATTTATTTTAATATGGTTTTGAGTTCGTATATTTATGCAGAATATGTAACCAAAAAAAATATTAAATTTTTTTTTATTATATTCTGATTTAGCACTATTTATGCAGCATATAAATACAAGTATATTTAGTATTATTTTTTCTGATTTTGCACTTGTGTTTATGCAGAATAGAAACTAATTAATTTTAAATATTACATTTAATATTATTTTAATTATTCAATTGATTATTATTATTGAATTGATTAATTATTATTTTATATATTCCATCATTAGTAATTATTATATACATTCCATCGCCCTCTGTATCCAGTTACTATTGCTTGCGTTTAATTAACCTTGGTTACCAAGTTTACTTTGGTTTATCACTAACAATGCCTCTCTTTAGAGATTGATTTATCCACTTATGGATTTGTTTATATATTCAAAATTATTTTTATTTATTTTCCTCCTCAGAGAGGTCGGTCTCCTTAAGGGTTTTTTCGCTTGGCGGTATTGATCGTCTTATGGATTTTCCTCCTTGAGGGTTTTACCGCCTTGGGGAGATTGGAGGATATTTAATCCTTTCCCTTTAACCATGCTAGGATTTCCCCTCTACCACCATTATTATTTTCATTATTATTTTGTTTTAAAAGTGTGTTTGCACAGAATGACATGACCGTCAAACCATGAGGAAATTATATTGAGTATGTTAGTAATAATACTAATTATGTCGTGATTTTACAACATAGGGAACTTGAACTTTTATAGCTAATTGACAATTAATGTAGGCACCTCAATATGGGTACCCAAATCTGTTGCAAATTTTTTATTTATTTGTTGTACTGAAACGGGTTATTGAAACCCAGTTACGAATTTTGCTGACAAAGGAACTTAGGTTTTTAGATGCAGATCGGACCTCGGGACAATTGTTCAAGAGACAGACATTCATATTTCGGTTATGCTTTTATAAAGAAACGCGTAGATGCCGATATCATTTAATGTAAGCATATTGATAGAAAACATCATTTTATAAAGTACTCTTGATAGACATGTAGGTACCCACTAGCAATATGGTGGCTGATAAAAAGTATACATAAATACTTTTGGCATAATGATTGAGTACCCACAAAATTACACTAATTATTTATTAATGACGCTGGTCATATAAGGCAATATTGAGTCCTATTTTTTATGTTTTAAGATGTAAATAATAAGTAAGTATCTCAACAAATTACTTACTGGTATAGATTCAACAATATATTTGGATAATAGATCCATGGTAAACAGAATTATATTTTCAAGACTGCCTTGTTTAATTACGATAAACAGTATATCAGATTCAATAGTTCATTTCGTAATGGCTTTATTTGTCATCTATATCTATAAAAATCAATGCCACTTTTCGTTGTAATTTCATAATTCAAGAACGGGCTCGCCTATCTAAACCAAATTTTTAGGCTTTGTTCGGACTATTTAGTAGATGGTTTATGTGAAGTTTGCACAAAATCGGTAGGGCGGGTCTTCATTTATCACATTTTTTGTAATAAGTTAATTCAATAAATGGCGGATCATTTTTTAAATGGGGATTTTGCTGTCAAAATGGCCCTTTTTCAGAATTAAAACTTTTTTTAGTGTTGACAGTAAAAGCATGTTGTTATGTCATTCATGCGGTCATTTTATTTTGGACGTGCTTCGAATAAAGCAAATTGTCAGCGATAATTATTACTTTGTTTTTATATTTTTTGTTCAAATGTAATGTAAGTAAGTATATAACTGTTGAGGTGATTAACATGTATGCATGTGTGTTTCTTCATTTGAAAAACATATTGTGTACCACTAATAATGTAGCAATTTGTTTTTAATTTGATTTATTATTTTTTAATTGAAGGAAAAATGCCATTATTTGTTTGAACAAATGAATTTGATGTTACAATTAAATGTTCTTAATATTTCACTTTATACGTAGCGAAGCACGTACCGGGGCCACTAGTATTAAAATATATTATTGACACTCTTTACACACTTTTGATACAACCTCAGTTATAAAGGTACGGTAACACTTTCAATATTTCAAAGTTTTGTTATAACTGGGTGTCATTTTAACAATTTCATTGTTGGAACATTTGGTGGTTTGATCGAATATTATTATTCGATAGGTATCGTTTTTTTTTTGTTATTTTTTATAACAGGTACTTAATGAACAATATCAGCTTTAGAACATTTGGCGGTTTGATCGAATATTATTCGATAGGTATCATTTTTTTGTTATTTTTTATAACGGGTACTTAATGAACAATATCATCTTTAGAACATTTGGTGGTTTGATCGAATATTACGACTCGATAGGTATCGTTTTTTGTTTTGTTATTTTAATAACAGGTAATGAACGATATATCATCGCTGGAAAGTTTGGTGTTTTCATCGGATATTAGGATTTGATTTTAGAGTATATACCATTGTCTCTACTCTAAAGAGGTATTAGGTAACATTTATTTGCTATCTGATTTGCCAACAACGTTTGCGTGCGTGATTAACGATTATTATTATGGGTATTTGTAAACGAATGCATGTACTAATATAAACTTATTCAATAATAATAATAATGTCCTGTGACACACGGTCTTCCGATCCCAAAACAGGCAGAACCTGCAACACGGAACCTAGACACTATAAATACTTCTTTTTCGTATAAATATGGTTGAAACAATGATTGAATAATCAATTTAATTTCATTTTATGTGATATTTTGTACGCTCGCACTTATACCTTTTTTATTTTTAAAATTATTTTATTTTTGTATTTGTTTTTGGCACTATAATAGCAGGCACATTGTTTTGAGAAAAAAATATTTACTGCGCTTGTACTCGTCGCCATGTGATGTCTCACCATTTCGGCTTGAGTCTATTGTATGAATATAATCGATTACAGTAAATACGTACATGGAACACAACCGTATTAAATGAAACACAAAGTACTTACTCGCTGTACCACGACCGCTCGGCTCGGTGTCTGTTAGACGACTGAGCTCCGCGGCGGGCAGCAGCAGTATTTATTTGCAATACACCACATACCGGATAACAACAAAAAATTTCATCAAAATCGGTCAAGCCGTTTCGGAGGAGTATGGCAACGAAAACTGTGACACGAGAATTTTATATATTAGATATAATATTTTGAAGGTTAAGTGACAAACACAAAGCAAAGGTCACAGTAATACTCCACGTCACCCAAACGACAAATTTATTACAATAAAATCCACCTCGCAAATTTTCGGTTCAACAAGACTTTCAGAATACTGACAGCTGTACCAAAGGCCCTTAAGTTTCGTCCACAATAGCTTTTTATTTTAAACGTTTTATCATATTTTTAATTTTAAAATATTTTCAAAGCGTATTAATGCGAAATGTTCCATTAAAGGATAAAGTGCGTTTTGAATATATTAGGATAGTTTTAAGGTGGCTCCAATATCTGATAAAATAGTGATGGAGAAAGATACTCATCGGAGGCTAAAATGGCGCCAAATGATTAGGAAAGCCAACCCCGTGTAACGGGACAGAGCGAGGGAGAAGTATTATTATGCTAAAGTAATTAAAATATGGACATTAATTATTTATTCGCGCTGTCAGTCAATACGTTCTAATCTTTGTTATTATTGTTAATGAGTAGGCTTAAGTTCTCAGGAATATCACGTACGTTTCAATTTTACATTAAAATTGTATACGCTTGTCACTCTTTTGTTAACCCCACCACTGATTTCTGTAAACCAAGCTTAGTACATGATGTAATCTAATGGTGGTTTGTGGATGTCTACTAGAATATAATTAATATATTGGACATCGTTGAGCCGATGTCCACAGAATGCTATAAAATGAGTTTTATTTTAATGTAGTAATATACAATATATGAAGCAAGCAAGCAAGACTTGCTTCGAAAATATTTCCGAAATATTATACTATATAAGCTTCGCTTCATTATCATTTACACTCTTTATTTAGTTTTTTTTTCACCAGATTCCATATTCTAACTGACTACAATGGAATAATTTAACCATGCTCCATTTTGCACGCATCCTTACAGGGTTCTAGGACCCTCGTCATGACGTCACAGATAACGTCAAATCAAATGTTAGCAGTGATTCCCGACGTACAGACACCGGTCTGCGAGGCTCCATCGCAAATTGTTGATTAATATTAATTGTTTTCTAGTTATTTATTTATTTTATAATTTATGTACACACAATAAAATTACAGGAAATCGGAAATATAGGAAAGAATAGTACAAAGGCACAGCTTATTTCTAAAGAAATTTCTTCCAGCAGGCCTGCGAGTGGAAAGTTGAAAAAAAAAAAGAAATGGGACGTAGTGTGTTTTAAAAATAAATAAAAATAACTAACAAAATAATTAATGTAAATAAAATACATACACACATATATACATAATATAGTAAAGATGAATACATATTAATAAGTAAAATTACTAATACTATAGAATATACACTAATATACTATAGAAGATAAATACTATACATAATAATATATAACAAAATGTCATGATAAAGAAAGATAGTGCTCTTTAACTCGTCTTTTGAATACTTTCTACTCTACTACTACTGTCTGTCTGTCTGTACTGTCTGTCTGTTTCTAGTTGTGTAAAAGACGGTACCTATTTTGAGAAAAATGTCGATCAAGGCATGGGTTCCTGACATTTGGTCAATTGGGTGTGTAGGTATAATTGAATATCCTTTGGAGTCGATGGACGTTCAGGGTTTGGGCCCTAGAACGTCCATGGAGTACGGCGGCGATTCCGAGGAGGACGGTGGCGGGGTTGCGACCCCTGTCCCCGTGAGCACCGTGTCTGGTTCTTGGGGGGCTATAATGCGCCCCCCAGCGGCGGGCTCAAAAGCACGGCACTGAGGGTCTGTTGGTGCAGATTCTACCGGAGAGCTCGGATGTCTCATGTGCCGATGCGACAGCCGCGGGGGTTTTAGTGGGTAAGAAACACACATACCACGGTTGAGCCCCACAGATCCCGGGGAACTTTTGAAGATTTCCCCCTCAAAAAAAGAAAGTTATAATTAAATATAAATTTTGAACGGTGCATTTCTAAATGAGTATTAGTCAAGAAAATTTTATAAGTATACTGAAAAGAAAATGTATCCCGGGCGACTTAGGTGTGCTACATATATTCCTACCAGCTTGAAGTAACTTTCTATTAAAGTTGGAGACGCAACTTACCGGGAATGATCCCAGAAGGCTATTTTACGAGACTCTACCTTTTACTGTCTGGATACAGAAAATGCTTACGACAGCTCTCTCTTAAAAGTTATAAGTACTTTCTTAATATATAGTTTTAGTCATATTACTATTGAACTCTTCTATTATTAAAATGTTGTCGGAGCATATAATTTCTTTAGTTGTTTTGTTAATGTATGTGTTCTTTAGTTGTTAGTGTTATATAGTGAAATTACCGGCCAGTAGAGAATGAATAACTAATGTGTCGAGAGAGAGAAAGGTTCTCGAGTGGCGACCAGGTAGGCCTACCTACGCTGCGTCCATTGTGCGCGTCGCAGGCAATCAGTGGATGCAAATAGCCAATTGCCGTTCACTGTGGCGTTCGATGGGTGAGTCCTATGTTCAGCACTGGACGTCTTCTGGATGATGATGATGATGTGTCGAGTGAAAAGTGGCAGTTGATGTAACTGTCTATAGGCAGGCTAGTCGCTTACCACCAGGTGTACGTCTTTCTTGTCTATCACTAGGTTGAATAAAGGCGTATACGAATAATAAATGTTTCAATGAGTATATACGTAGCGTTCAAAATCCTCTTATTGTTCGCGGGCGCGCACGTAATAGTGATTCTATGTAACTTCGTTCGTTTCGTTATTAATTATTTGAAACAAGACTAGTTATTGATATCCAATTAGATTCGACGACCCCGTGTCAGACGAATCCCTTTTTTAATGCGGGGAAACATTCGAAAGGTTTCGGAGGGGAGCTGTGGGGCTTGGCCGGGGTATGTGGGATTCTTATCCACTAAAACCCCCGCGGCTGTCGCATCGGCGCATAAGAGGTGTCCCCAGGGCTCTCCGGTGGGATCTGCACCAGGGCCCCTCAGAGTCTTGCCTTTCAGTTCACCACCGGGGGGCACATTCCAGCCCCCCGGGAACCTGACACGGTGCTCACGGGGATGGGGGTTGCAACTCCGCTGCCATCCTCCTCGGAGTTACCGCCGTACTCATTGAATGTCCTAGGGCCCACACCCCGAGCGTCCAGCGACTCCGAAGGTTGCCCATTGTTTATAGCCCCGGGCTCAGGGCTGGGGACCGAGATATTGGGCGGCCGCTTGACGCGGCCTGCGCCTTCGTCGCCGAGCAGGATCAGCGCGTTCACGTTCCCGCTCGGCGGCCTCCTTCTGGGACATGACTCTTTCGCAGAAGGCGGCCATCGCTCCTCACGCCGCATCCCCGGACAGCATAGCCGACACTACGCTGCCCAGGGAGAGGTAAGATTCGATGACTGCGACCAGGTCTCGACGCTCCAACGACTACGCGAGACAAGCCTCTAGCGTGTGTTGAGCGGAGTCAGACTGGTCGCAGTGGAAACATCTCGTAGTCGCTTCACGTCCGATCTTATGCAGATAATCACCGAAACAACCGTGACCGGTGATTATCTGCGTAAGCCTGTAGGTGAGTCGTCCACCGACCGTCGCTGAATCGAGGCTTCGAGATGCGGTGTCAGATGAAACCTACTGCCAACAGTGCAGTGCAATGGGATGAATGTTGGACCCCCAATTTTTGGTACGGTGACCCCATAGAGCCCTTAATATAACTTGCTTTACCGCAGCAATACATGGCTGCTCAAGGATATAAGGAGGGGTTTTCTGTTCGTTAGGGGGGTCCATCGCAATATTTGTAATTTTCTCATATCAAAAACATTTTGTATTTGATTTGGTTTGTATTTACAATTGCTCAGGATAATTATACTGCGCGTCCTACTATAAATCTAAAGCTGTACGAGTAGGCCATGTCCTTTTGTCTAGACAAAAACTGTCAAAGTTCACCGTGGGCAATATAGTAGCATCTTTAACGCCAATGCTTATATACAGCTATGTTATATCATCTCTAATAAGTATAAAACAAAGCCCGTATGTTCGTTCAGTTTATACCGGCATTTAAAGAACAATTTCCTGAAGGTGTGTTATTGAGTCTCATAGACCACGTCTACCATATAACCCGCTCTATAATTTGCGCACGTTGAAATGTAGTGTTTACGCGAACATAGCCGGTATGATTCAGTTAAAGTTGCATCCGACGGCGGCATAACTCGCCGGCTTGTTGTGTGCTATCGAAAATAATTTAATACTGTTAAATTCGGACCGTGCTGCGTTCCAAAAACCGCAAACATTACTGTTTGTTATCGAAATACAGAAGTAAACCGAAACAAAGCGATCAGATTCCCATTTAATACTATAAATGTGTATAATTTCTAGTATCTTTATAATTTAGAGGGGTGCCCTATATTTTATTGTGCGATTAAGGATCGCTACGGAAAAAAATCATTATATTAATTTATTAATCACAAAATCCAAAGTTAGTGGTGATAATACAAATCCTCTACCAGTTGGTCCAGTTGGTCTTCACCGTTTCATAACTATCATATTTCATCATCCTTTAGAAGGGAGGGGAGACCATAGTCCCCACGCTTGGCAGGCATCTTGGAGATTGCAGTATAGGTGGTGAGTAATCCAATAGAAAGAAGATGTTGCCCGTCTTCTTGTTTTGCCTTAGTCGCCTCTTGCGGACACCCAACGGGAGGAGATGGGACGGTGCTATTCTTATCCAGACACCTCACTGGAAAATTACTTAATTATTATTATTTTTCTATTTCAGTTGACACATTACACCCCGTATACGTACATACGGGATGTAAGGGATATCGTACCGAAAACCGATACCAAGGATCCAGTACATGATTCTGAACATTCTAGTGTTGAAATTTTTCATCGGCTTTTTCATGAATTGCCGTTTTTTTTAATAAAATTAGGATAACATCATTATTGGTGTAATAATAAAGCCTAATTTCAATAAATTACTTATTTGTGCAAAATTAGCGATCATCAGCAGCCAAAAAGTCCACTGCTGAACAAAGGCCTGTCCCTTAGAAGGGAGGGGTTCCCATAATCTCCACGCTTGGCAGGCGGCTTGATTGAAATTAGCAATGTAATTTGATAAATAAATATTATTCCGCACGTATTCATTACATGCTCAAAAATTAAAAAGTTAGTCATTTTTTCATTCTCCATATAAATGGTTTATGTAATGTTGTAACGGACAACATGAGAAATCTTATATAAAAGTTTTCGGTACGTAGTCCCTTACACCCTGTATATACGCTCGTAGGCACGTCGTACGCAGTAATTTACGTGACAATTACATATCTACCGTCTCTCTTAGTAACATCTACTAAAAGTTGCATTATCTTAACTCAATTTTAAGTTAAAACGCGTCTTGTTCAATTTCGAGTTATGACAATAGTAGGTGCATCGGGCGAAGCCAGGCGCAACTTAGTGAAACAACTAAGTACCGAACTTAGGTACCAGTTGTAAGATGCATCCGGGCGCTTGCCAAGTCGCCGCTAGCCGACCGTGTGATGCTAATTGTACCATTGTTTTTGCGTTAACACACCATGATGTATGGGAGCTGCTATGAGCATCTTTTAATAAGATAAATTCCATTATGTTGTTATGTATAACATACAGGTTTTTTTTAGTTTTGTAACAGGCGTAGAAATCAGAATACAAGTTAGTAATCCTTTTGGACCCAGTAATATTACCAGCTACAGTGCCTTTCACGCAAGAACATAGTAATAATAATAATAATAGTCACTACTTGCCAAAAAATTATTACCTATGAACGTAATTATGGCAAGTGACCCCGGCCTTCTGCATTAAGCGACACGCCTACCTGTAGATAGCTCCATTGCCGCTGCTGCAATAGCCTAGCTGCCAATCCACCAAATGTTCTTGACCACATAAACAAGTAATCGTTCCATATACTTACAATAGTTCCTGTGCCTGCCGAAGTGAACTGCTATTTTTTCTTCAATTAAGCAGTTGACCCCGGCAGGTATTTTACACACTTTTTAATTCTAAAAAGAACCTCTACGTGTTGTATTCGTCCCCACCCTCTAAAATGATCGGTTAAAAAATCCCGTGAAGAAACAACATGAAAAAAGTATAATATTCTAGGACAATCTATATATCAATTTTTTTTTATACACACGGTCATCCGATCCCAAACTGGGCAGAGGCAACTGATACTAATATTTATATACTTTTTTGCAATGTTTACAAACTACTGCTTGGTGTCAGAATATCTGACACTGCGGCACCTGGACGGTCCCTTGCATAAAAGACCTAGCAAAAGCATCATTAGGTTAGGATCAAGGTATTTCTCCAGACAGGCTTAAGCTTGCGACTTGCTGTATCCTATCTCTCTTATACATTTTCCCTATCTTATCCGTCCTTCCAATTCTAAAGGTAAACATTCATTATCCACCATTCCTCGCGGGACGCCTGCAAGCATCCATATTCATAGGGCTGTCACAAAATACATTTTTCCTTCCTTTCCAACAGTTGGCTAATTACAAGTCTTCAACTTTTTAACTTGATTGGCTATTGGGAATATGAATCGTGCATTTAATTAGAACCCTTGCTTTGAAGAATTGGTACTGGGAGCTAGATCGTTAGTGTTCGCCGCTCTTCGTTTTTCGGATTGATTGCGGGAGAGCCTCGGAGAGCAAAGATATTATTCATGTATTCATGGTTTCTGACTTGGTTTTGTATCTTGTTTGCTGAATTTTCTTTGTAATTTTCGTTAGACTGTTTTGCTATGTAAATTATTAGGGAGGGAGATACTATTTCCATTTATAAATATATCTTTACCATTATTTAGAAATTGCCGTTATGTTGAACATTTTGGAATATTATGTAAAAGAACAATGTATGAAAAATATCTAGCTTTGTCCAAAACAAAGCCTCGTCGTCTGCATGTCTGTTTACTTATGGGCGGGTGGCATCGGCTTCTGCGTGGGCTGCTTCTGCCAAACGGTGCAAATACATATGTCGCTATTACTAATAGGTAAATATTTGAGCCGCTTGTTCGTGAGACCTCATGACCATGGATATCCTCAAAGAGACTCTTTTTATACTAAAATAAGCCCAAAACTGGCCTCCTTTTCGGGTGACAAGGGCTCATTCCTCGCTCAACGGCTCAGTATAGCGATCCAACGAGGTAATGCAGCCAGCATTCTTGCCACCATCTCTCGTGGACATTTTTTTTAAATTTAAATTTTTATTTAATTTATTCTACATATCTTAATGTATTTCTAAATTTAAGTTTTGTAAGGTTAATATGGTGTTTCTTTTTTAAATTTCTCCCATGCAAGGTATTAAATCAGCTTTACTTACTACTTTGTGACTTAAACTGTTATCAAAGATGTATTTAATTTATAACATTTCCGAGTTTATAAAATTCATCGAATAATTCTTTTTTCGACTTAGTCAGTTAAGACACAAAAATCTAAACGTAACGCTATTAAAAGTATATTTTCCAAACGGTCCCGTACATTTTCCTGTGATAGCCAACGTTATCAGAGGACTGGCAGGGTTTGCAGACCGGTAATTGAATGGAATGCCACTAGCCGCGCTGTTTGGCAATTAAAAAGTGCCAACGGACGAACGCTGATGTGTTCTATACCCGAATGTATGTGAGCTTGTGATATATATTTTAGATAACCCTACCGTGTGTAATTGTGTATATTCAGACAGGTTACGTAGCATGGATTTGATTTAGAATGAAAAGTATACTTACCTATGTAACACTAAAATAGCAGAATGGAATTAAAATGACATTAGTTTGTTAATGGCAGGTTTGGAATTAAAAGTTTTACTTTTTATTTTTGCTTTTTTATATAAATACTTATTTGGATCTTTTAGCACTTTGTATGGTCAATTGCTTTTGTATTGTGTATGGATGGATTTATTTTACGTATATTTTTAGCTAGTTCTTGACGAGTAAACCCTGCCTTGGTTTTATTGCTGACGTGGCGTTACATCACGTATATCCGGACATAATTCAAATTTTCTACTCACCAGGGAATTATATTATGGAGCTTAACACATCCCAGCTTCCAAACGTTGCGGATTTTACATTTAATCCGTTTCCCTCCACTCATCAGCTCTACTAATTATTTATAATCTATGTATTAGTGATTTTTTTATTTGTTGCAAAAGAGTTGAGTTCAATACCCGTTATTTAAAGCCACTTCTTAGATTGGAAGATCAGTAGCGATGGCATTTCATATCTAAAATGTTATAAATAAGGTTTTCTTAGTAAATTTAATAATTAGCCAAGCAGCAGTATGTAAACATTACTGTGTTCCGGTGTGAAGGGCACTGTAGCTGGTGAAATTACTGGACACAAAAAGCTTAATATATAATGTCTTAAGGGTCGGCAACGCTCAAGTGATTCTTCTAGTGTTGCTAGCGTCTATAGGCTGCGATGTGTGCTTACCATCAGGCGGGTCGCAAGCTTGCTTGCCACCTTGGTAAATAAAAAATAAAATAAAATAAATTTTATTCATATCTTTTTTTACATATTTTAAGATAGTAGCTAGCTAGCTCGCACTTAAAAGGAAGCATCTTCACCATCCTCGATTGCGTCACCGTTTTCCATCAGGTGGGATTGCACCACCAGTTTATGTTATATTGTAAAGTATTATTCGAAAGACCACTCTTGCTTACTCTGTTTAGGATCTAATTTCCATAACTACATTACATGATATACTTTTAGACTTTCGCGTTCCATTATCAAACGTCAAGCCAAAATATAAAATCTTTTAAAAAAAAAATTAACCGACTTCAATATCACTGAAAAGTATAAAATAATTTAAATATTATTGAAGTTGGTTTTAGCGTACCTGCTGTGTATATTTGGCACCAACTTCAATAATATTTAAATTATGATTATGATCACATTATCGTCTACATAGTTTTACATAATTCATGTTTCTTCAGAAAAATATATCCGGTTATAATGAAATTTGTATGGAATCATCATAGTAGTTTACTCTCTCGAATAAAAAAAGAATCATCGAAATCGGTTCATATTTGTCAGAGTAATGTATTGGAGAACATCAGTTTTATGGTTTTTACCAGATACATTCCCCCACATCGTTCATGGTCCTCCAGGAAGTTCTTATCCGGTTGTAATAAAATTCATACAGATTCATCATAGTGGATTCTTCTTTCGAATAAAAAAAAATCGTTGAAATTGGCTAATATTTGCCAGAGTTATGACCATTTTTGTCCTTAAATAGCGACATAAAGTCATCCAAATAGGCATTCCTGCAGCTTTCCTGCGCAGTCGCCATTCTTTTTTTTTCATGAACTACTTATTCGTAAGCGATAATTTTTTTATGGGACCCAATTAACGGATTAAAGAATGGATGGAAGAAAGATTTTTTCAAATCGGTTCATAATTGCCAGAGTTATGCGCGATCATACATAAAAAATAATAATATACAGACGATTTGAGATTTTTTTGAAGTAGGTTAATAAGGCAAATCGCGTTAATTCCCGATTAAAATAAAGTTACATTACATGACTTTAGTACAATTTTAAATTAGATAGTGTTGTTTATAGTTAATATTGTTGATATATAAAAGTAAAGTACCTACTGACTGAAATGTACCTACTTGTGCTGAATAAGCACCAACCAATTATATACGAGAGTGTTCAGAACAAACTTATTCACCAATGGGAATAAAAGTTTGTACTTCGAACTTTAGAATCAATTTACTGAGTTAGTGTAAATGCAACTGGGAGGATTTTAACGTAGTTTCTACGTCTGTTATATTTAAAAATTCGACGTTACGTGTGTTACTATCTTTTTTTAACCGGCTTCAAAAAGAAGGTTCTCTATTCGACGCGTATGTATGTAATATTGATAAAAATGCGTAATATTAATATATGTTAGTCTATGTGGGCTTCTAAACAAATTTACCAAATTTTATGAATGTATGTATGTATGTATGTAGGGTTGTCCACGGATTTCTCAGAAACTACAAGTCCGATATTGAAAATTCTTTTTGCAATAGTTAGAGTATTTTTCAACTTAGGGTAAAGTACAAGTTTCATCAAAATCGGTCCAGTAGTTTAAGAGATATAAACTTTTTATGTTTTCAGTCAGTTACTGTAACGTAGACGTTCGAGTTGCGTGATAGTGCTGATACCTATTTTTTTGGTAAAATAAGTCACTAAAAAGTGTTAAATAAACTATTTAAAAAAAAAACCGACTTCAAAGTAAATTATCTAAAAAGCATAAAAAAACTATTTTTGAAAAAATAAAAACCGACTTCAAAGTAAATTATCTAATAAAAAGCATAAAATAACGAAAATATATTGAAGTCGGTGCTAGCACATCATGTCAACTAAGACTAGCACGAGCTGACACCGACTTCAATATATTTTCGTTATTTTATGCTTTTTATTAGATAATTTACTTTGAAGTCGGTTTTTATTTTTTCAAAAATAGTTTATTTAACACTTTTTAGTGACTTTTATTTTAGCAATATAGGTATCAGCACTATCACGCAACTCGAACTACGTTGCAGTAACTTACTAAAAACATAAAAAGTTTATATCTCTTAAATTACTGGACCGATTTTGATGAAACTTGTACTCTACCCTAAGTTGAAAAATACTCTAACCATTGCAAAAATAATTTTCGAAATCGGACCTGTAGTTTCTGAGAAATCCGTGGACAAACCTACATACATACACTCATAAAATTTGGGAAATTTGTTTAGAAGCCTACATAGACTAACATATATTAATATTACGCATTTTTATTATACGCGTCGAATAGAGAACCTTCTTTTTGAAGCCGGTTAATAACGAAAATATATTGAAGTCGGTGTCAGCTGGTGCTAGTGTTAGTTAACATGATGTGCTAGCACCGACTTCAATATATTTTCGTTATTTTATGCTTTTTAGACTGATAATTTACTTTGAAGTCTGTTTTTTTTTTTTTTAAATAGTTTCTTTTAATACAAAGGTTCAAGATTGTTATAATGTTCACTCTCAGTGCGTTTAAACCTCAAGTTAGTGCCGCGTTTGCGTCGATCAATCAAAATTATATTACCAATAAATCTACGTGCCTCACGCTTGGGTGGTACTTTTTAACACTATACGATTTTTTATAATAATAAATGTTGCAATAAATAATTGTCTTCTGATTTTATTCTTATTTAAATAAAGCCCCTCGTTTGTAGGTCAGTACTCGTAATAAAGAAGGACAGTTGAAAATATTGCTAAGTACCGAATTTTAAAAGATATTTATGATTTCTCATAACATAAAGAGAAAGAGCCTCTTCGAATGTTGTATAATATAACATACGTCTTATGTTTATCAGACGCACCCTGAATTATAAACCATTCAAGATCTCACGGGTAATTAAAATGCATAAATAATTCATTGTAGTGTATACATTTCGACACAAAAAGAAGATAAAATGAGAATGGTTGGTATATTATAATTATTAAAAATAGAACATGATCACACATGCACATCCTACACACATACATACGTGTATTATGATCTAATGGTACAATATATCTAGATTTGACTAACATTAAACAGCAATTTTTCAATGAAAAAAAATATAAAAAAATCATTACCACATAAGATATTTCAGCTTTGTATATATTTTTTTAATAATATTATAGAAATATCGGCATGCAACAAAGATATCGTTGCTCGATCGTATAGTGGGGTCTAAAGGCGTTCAAAACTTTTACCATACACTGATTGCTTCATAATAATTTACAGTCGGCTATCTGCAAGCCACTGAGCATGGTATATTACTCATCAGAATCAGTAAACTCCGTTATGTGTGATGCGAATGAATCCCGTATTTAATTTGGATTAAAATATATATTTCAAGTTTTGTTCGACTAATGAAACGGTAAATATTATCAATTTTACGTTTTGAATGCAAGCGTTAGCAAAACCTTGACAGCTTTATAGTATAAGTAATTTAATGATAAGTGCCACAACATCCTTCACTGGATGTTCGGGGTGTGTGTCCTTGTATGTCCATTGAGTACGGTGCGGCGGCGGTGACTCCGAGGAGGACGTCGGGGTGCGACATCCCCGTGAGAACCGAGTCTGGTTCCCGGGGGGCTACAATGCAGCCCACAGCAGCGGGATCCTGGTGCAGATCCCACTGGCGACACTGGGCTCCCCCCTGATGTCCCATTTCATGTGCCGATAGGACAGCCGTGGGTGTTTTAGAAGGTAAGAATCCCACATACCCCACTTGAGCCCCACAGCTCTCAGAGACCTTTAAAAGGTTTCAATGCATAAAAAAAGGTACCATAACATATTATTATGATTAACACAAAGTCGAAATCATATTGACTCCGCCAAGCTGCAGTTTTAAGCCGATTGTAGCTAAGACTTATTACAAAGTCACAAATTTTGCACATTTCACAATAAATGTAATAATTAGTGAAATCGCTTGCAAGTGGTGCACGACAGCATAATTAGTCTAAACTCTCATATTACGCGCAGGGCCTAGGCAAGATGCCACTTGACGTTTTTCATCCCCAACCCTTCAGCCGCCGGAGCCATTACAATGTAAAATTCTAATTCACTCGTTAGCCCGCCGGGCCTTTCTGGCCACTTCGCTGAATATAAAACAGTTAAAATAGATTTATATGTTGGTATAGCTGTGTAGGAAATTATGGTAATTCTAAGGATCTTGTTAGTGAATATGGATGGTGGTTTTGTTTTATTGTGTACATTTATCATGTTTTTGTTTTGGTGGTATTGCAAATTCAACCCTTAACGTAAAAAGAACAGCTTTTATAAGTTTGACGCCTATGTTTATCAGTTTTTCTTCGGCGTCGTAGCTCCCAAATGGATAGAAGAATACGTTTATATAGGTACATATTAGAAATCAATTTTTTTTTTTTTTATAATATCTTGGGGCATCCACACACGGTCATCCGATCCCAAACTAGGCAGAGCCTGTACTATGGAAACCAGACAACTAATACTTATATACATATTTTTTTTGTAAATACATACTTATACAGATAAAAAAACCCAGACACTTGGTGCGAATTGCACCCACGACTCATCGGGCAGCCAGGGTGTCTAACCACTAGATCAACGGGCCCCTTAAATTAGGACAGCTTTTAGCTATATTCGATAAATATCTATTTGGCTGTTTATTATGAAATCTTTTTCTTGTATCAGGATATGTCAGACACAGTAAACCCTTGTAGTGGTTTTTGGTCCCTATTAGTTGATATTTTCTTATTGTTTTCAGTAATAATGAGATGAACAGGTTGGTTGTGTAATATTAAACGACATTGGAGCCTAGGGAGAGTAGGTATAGTGCGTACTGTCACTCTTCACCTGACACATTAATTAGTTTTTTTTTTATTTACTACCAAGGTGGCAAGCGAGTATACCGCCCGCCCATCGATATAATATATAAACTACATAGATTTGGTGTCACGGTTCAAAAAGTGGTAGCGAGAAATAGCGCCCTTGTGTCGCTTTTTTTTTACAAGCTACATCCTGACAAATTTATTTTTGCCGACAGGAGTGTCGCTACTGTCTATATGAAACTGTCAAACTACACGTAATTAACATAATAGAAATGTTAGTTCACGTTTCCGCCACCAGCACAGATAAGTTTGCAACCTCCGCGACCACATTTTAGATGTCATTTTGTTCGTGAATGTTTATCTAGTTTATGTTTATCTAGCCTGATGGTAAGCCGTCACCATAGCCTATAGGCGCTCTTATTCTTCTTATCGTGTCCATGGCAAAACCTAAATCGTATTAGCCCAGTAAGCAGACACATTTCGTGCGTTGTCTGTAGCATTCCAAAGATCTTCTAAAGTGCAGGTGTCAGGGCACGCAGGGCAAGAAAGTAAATGGGCCATAGTTTGCGGAGCATATGTATTGGTCATCACCACTGAAGCCACAACGGCGAAGATTTTCATTGCAACGGCCGACCAGCGTCCGAAGCCAGGGCGTGTGTTCAGGGCGCTAGCAATACCAGAAGAATCACCAGCGCATTGCCGACGCTTATCACATTAGATAATAAGTCTTTTGTGTCCGGTAATTTCACCAGCTACAGTGCCCTTCACACCGGAACGCAGAAATGTTTACACACTGCTATTCGGCAGCAGAATATCTGACACTGCGGTGGTACCCACCTGGACGGCTCTACGACCTAGTAAATTTCTTGAGCTCGGCAATTTCACCAGCTACAGTGCCACTTACTGGAACACAGCAATGTAGACACACTACCACTTCACGTCATAACATGTAACAAGCATGATAACTTTCTACCCCCATAGGGCCTACAATTCGAAATACACCTTTAACCTAATTACATTTCACTTGCCAAACACTAAAAACACTTCGAGGGCTCTTCATTACGTGGTGCGTATAAATCAAGCGCCATTTATAATCCTACACAACACCGCAGCGTTATTTCGCTGTGTATAGGCCGGTGCGTCGGCTCCCATCGCCCTGTCACTCGTGTTAATTAAACACTCTATCTGATGATGTATAGCTTAATAGATGAGCTATATTTTAGCATATTGTAGCTGACCAAAAGGTGTCGCGGAGAACTAGTTTAATGAGCACCACTTTGAGAGTATGAAAACTATTTAGAAAGCTACGATGCCACAGGTAGACAGACATTGATATCAGAAATAGGTTAGCATACTTTTTTTTTTCGCCGGGGAAACTTTCAAAAGGTCTGAGGGAGACGTGGGGCTCGAAAGGGGTATGTGGGATTCTTACCCAATAAAACCCCCCGGCTGTCGCATAGGCATTTGATAGGACCCCGGACTCTCCGGCCTTGCTTTTGAACTCGCCGCCGGTGGAGCATTGTAGCCCCTCGAGAACCTGTCACGGTGCTCACGTGGACGGGGGTCGCAGCCCCGCCGTCGTCCTCCTCGGAGTCGCCACCGAACTCAATGGACGTCCTGGGGTCTACAGTCCGAACGTCCAGCGACCATAACCGTCGTTTCGTAGGGGGTTAAAAATATGTATACTATTATAAACTAAGTAAATCCCCGAAGTTGTCAGCGCACTAGTAGCGCACCAATAGGTACCTGGTATCCGTAAGGGTGGAAGCCTCGTTGTTTGCAATTTTTATACCTTTCAATGACGAAATGACAACTCTGGGCAAAAGCGTGCTCTTTGGACCTCACCAGATTCACCGGACACTTGCTAGAGCACCTGCCTGGGGCAGGGATAGCATGCTCTAGAAACAAATTATTTACAGTTATGTATGTATATTCATTACGATATCTCTTCCAGTCCTAGCCTGTGTTCCAGGTTACCGCATTTACCGTTTCCGTACGCGCACATTTGCACATATCCGGACAATGCTCGCGTGTATTTATGTACAGTTTTTCAGTAATTGGTTTTCGATTTAAAGGCCTTGCCAGCACTAGCCTGTATGCGGGCCTTGTCCGGATATTTTTAACACAAACAGTGTTGAGGTTTAGTAAAAAAAAATTCAGCTTTAGTATTTTGAGGAAGAAAAAGATAAGTTACTATCTCTTTTAGGTATTCCCTCTTATTCTATTGTGCATCAAAATTTTGTATTGTATTTTTTGCCCGAATGTCCCTGAAAAAGGGGGTATGTTTTGTACGTATTTCTTTGGCACGGCCTAAACGGCTTGATAGATTTTCACTGATAATATGTCATTAGATTCGTCTAGGTTGTGGGAGTAGCATTATAGGTATGTTTAAAAAAATATGCAAGTCGGTCGGCCGCCATTTTTTTTCCAAATCATCAATATGGGTATTAAATGAAAGGTTTTAAAGAAACAAGTTGGAATATAATGTTGTTGTTGTTGTTGTTCACCCGTGGGGTGTCCGGGTAAGAATAGCACCCACCCATCTCTTCCCTTTGGGTGTACGTAAAAGGCGACTAAGGGAAATCAGAAGACGGGCAGCAGCGTCTTCTGTTCTAAGTTCCATCTCATCACAAAAACTGCTATCCCCAAGACGCCTGCCAAGCGTGGGGATTATGGCACCCCCCCCCCCCCCCAAACAATGATAGACACAAATTGTATACGGCCCCCAGTCCCCGGCGGCTCCTCTATTCCTCGCCTTGGTAGCAGGCGGGGTAACGGTCGAGCAGGGGATGCTAAGAATCTCCGGCAGATGCCCCGCTACCACCCCCACCGAACTTTGGCCCTGGCAACACACAACATCCGCACGATGAGGACCGATGAGAAGATTGTCGAGCTGGAGGAAGAATTGAGCAAGTTGCGTTGGGACATCTTGGGATTATCTGAAATCCGACGAGAGGGACAGGATACGATAACCCTTGATTCTGGCAACATGCTCTTCTTCCGGGAAGGAGACCGGAAATCCCAGGGTAGTGTCGGGTTTCTCGTCCGTAAGTCCCTTATTAACAACGTGATTAAGGTCGATAGTGTGTCGAGCAGGGTAGCGTACCTTATACTCAGAATAACCAGTCGGTATTCGTTGAAGGTTATACAGGTTTACGCGCCGACCTCGGCACACCCTGACGATGAAGTAGAGGCTATGTATGAGGAGATAGCAGAAGCCATACATACCTCCAAAACACACTTCACCGTTGTTATGGGGGACTTCAACGCAAAGGTGGGCACACGGAATGGCGATGAGTTGAGAGTGGGGTCTTATGGGTACGGGCAGCGGAACCAAAGGGGCCAGCGGCTGGTCGACTTCATGGAGAAGGACTCTTTGTGATGAACTCCTTCTTCAAGAAGCGACCATCCAGGAAGTGGACGTGGATAAGCCCCGATGGTTCAACCAAGAATGAGATCGACTTCATCATGACGACCAAGAAGCATATATTCGATGATGTCTCCGTGATCGGCAGGGTGAAAACCGGTAGCGATCACCGCATTGTTAGAGGCACATTGAATATCAATGTCAAGCTCGAGAGGTCTCGTCTGATGAAGTCCACGCTCCGTCCGGGAACCGCCCAAATCCGAAACCCCGAAGACTTTCAACTCGAACTACACAATCGCTTTCAGTGCCTAGCCGAATGCGAAACTGCGGACGAGTTAAACAATGGGTTGGTGCAAACTGTCCATGCAGTGGGATCCAAGTTCTTTAAGACTCCACGCCGTAATAAGCCTCAGAAGCTCTCCAATCAAACCATTAAGTTAATAGAAACCCGGACTGAGATGAGACTGCAATCTTCAGCTGATATGTCAGAATATTCTGAACTCAATAGACGAATCTCGAAATCCATGCGTCACGACTTGCGTTCCTATAATACAGCATGTATTAATTAACACATTGACTATAGGTACATCGAAGTGTTGAAGTGTTTGTACAGCAACGCCACCATGTCGATCCGACTACAGGACGAGAGCACGAAACCAATCCCATTGCAGCGAGGTGTGAGACAGGGAGACGTAATTTCTCCGAAACTGTTCTCAAACGCATTGGAGGACGTTTTCAAGCTCTTGGACTGGTACGGATTCGGCATCAACATCAATGGCGAATACATCACCTTCGTTTTGCCGATGATATAGTCATTATGGCAGAGTCGCTGGAGGACCTCAATACGATGCTCAGTGACCTCAGTAGCGTTTCCCAACAGGTGGGTCTTAAAATGAACATGGACAAGACGAAGATCATGTCTAATGTCCATGTTGCACCCGTACCGGTAGTTGTTGGGAACGATACAGTCGAAGTTGTTGACCACTACGTATACCTAGGACAAACTATCCAGTTAGGTCGGTCCAACTTCGACAAAGAGGTCGCCCGAAGAATCCAACTCGGATGGGCAGCGTTCGGGAAACTACGTGACATCTTCTCATCAGAAATTCCGCAGTGCCTGAAGACAAAGGTTTATAACCAGTGTGTATTGCCAGTGATGACATATGGTACTGAGACGTGGTCTTTAACAGCTGGCCTTTTGGAAAAGCTCAGAGTCACACAACTAGCTATGGAGAGAGCTATGCTTGGAGTTTCTTTGCGCGACCGAATCCGAAATGTGGAGATTCGCCGAAGAACTAAGGTTACCGACATAGCTCTCAGAATCTGCAAGTTGAAGTGGCAATGGGCAGGCCACATCGCTCGAAGAACCGATAACCGTTGGGGAAGAAAGGTTCTCGAGTGGCGACCACGAACCGGAAGACGCAGCGTAGGCAGGCCTCCCACTAGGTGGACCGACGACATTGTTCGCGTCGCAGGAAACCGGTGGATGCAAATAGCAAATTGTCGTTCATTGTGGCGGTCTAAGGGGGAGGCCTTTGTTCAGCAGTGGACGTCTTCCGGCTGGTGATGATGATGATGATGATGATGTTGTTGTTTGCCGACGCACGCACGGATGGCTTTCATGCCATCCTTAGAAAAAGGGCTGCTTCGATGCTACACCGTGTCCGAACCTGTTCCAACAGTATTCTAAAGGTTTGGGCAGACAGGTTCTACTGTCCTCTGTTGAGACATTGGGTCTCCCTCCATGTCTAGTTACTTGTTCCATTGTATATTACCTACTAACATAGATTTTCAGTGTATACTAACAAATGATGAATCTTGGTAATTTGAAATAAATTGTTTATTGTTTATAATGTGTGATGCATGTATATACTTTTAAGTATGCATAATGTAATAGATGGTGGAGCGCAGCATATTGGGAGTGAAACTGTCAGACCGCATTAGAAACAGTGTGCTGTGCTCTAGAACTCGAATTGTAGACGTTGGGTTAAAGCTGCTAAATTGAAGTGGAACTGGGCCGGACAAGTCTACCACATGCCAAGCGGACTGTAGCTAGACACATCACCGAATGGGTTCCACAGAACGTTAGACGGTGGCGCGGCAGACCCAACCGGAAATGGCGAGATGAGCTGGATGTTTATGACGCAGAATGAACCCAAAATGCCTTAAACCAGGAAAAGTTGAATGAGTGAAGGGAGGCCTTTGCCCTACAGTGGGTAACAGTGGGTACCAGGTTAATAATAATAAAAAATCATGTAATAGATGACCGATTGGTTTGTTCATAGTCTGGCTTTTTGTGCTATTATACGCCAAATCTATTACTACAAAAACACCCTCACATAAATTTTAAAAACTTTACAGCTTCACAATCCACTTTCGTACGAAAAGCATTGCAAGAACCAAAACCTCACTATTTCCTTGAGAGGAAATATCTCAAAAAACTTTTAGCTTCACACTAAAATTTGTTACCGAGCTCAAGTCAAATGCTATTAAAACTTTTAATGACTAGAAGCATTCTTTAGTTTCGAAGTGGTATTAATTAAAAAGAGAGGCTGGATCAAGCGCCCTTTGGATCAAGATGGAGCATCTGTGTTCTACGGGCGCGATATACGGCTAACTTTCAGAGGCCAACTTCTTGTTGAGCGTGCCAAAAACAAAGTTTCCCTACGAGAAAAAGTTTGCGTTAAAAATGTTGTGTTTTAAATCGAGTGTTTTATTGACTGCACCTTTTGGTTCAGGTAAGGTTGGAACTAAAGTTATGGTAATGCGAGTAGTTGTTTTTGGGGTACATAAAAATAACAGTGCAGGAGGTACTAATAGCGGTATGGTACGATGTTTTTCCAACTATTCGAAATGGGATAGAGTTTTCTTCTGAAGGCGAAATTGGCTTCTCGATTGGCGATATAATATAAGGTTCGCTTTCGCTGGGCGCACCCTGGACAATCAGTCCTAGAAGTTCTTGCTGATCGACCAATACTTGATGTCTTCGTTGTAATCATGTCAACACGAAAAGAAAAAGACTTTTTGAATACATATGCCTGTGACCGCGGGGTGTCGTAAGAGTTGACTAAGGGAAAAACATGAAGATAAGCAGTAGCGTCTGTGTATTGGATAGCCTTTATTGCGATCCCCAAGACGCCTGCTAAGCGTGGGGATTATGGCAACCTTTCCTTTCTAGATGAGGATGTGATGGCTGATGATGATAATAATAATCCGCAGGGCAGCTAGTGGCGAGCTGTTGGTGAGTAACAACACCACGGACCCGCGTGCTCCAGAGAGTCGGCCAGGGCCCCCACCTCGTCGGGTCTTCGTCGGCCGAGTGGAAGCCGAAGGGGGCCCGCAGGACTCTCAGCTCTAGCTTGCTTTAATTGGCCGTCCAGAGAGGAGCTGTTATAGCTATATGCTCCAGGAGTGGAAGTGTTAAATGGCATAACGCCGCGAGTAACTTCGGAGAAAGCACAGCACACCTCTCGACACCACTGAGCCACCCACACCGGTGTTGTAATCTGTCGTCTTCTGACGGCCATATGGAGAGCCCATCTAGTGGATGGCAAGTCACCGCTTGCCAAAATATAATTAGTGTACCTACTAATTAATTATGGCAAGTGACCCCGGCCTTTTACAAGTTTTTGTTCAGTCCACCAAATGCCCACTTAAAAAAAATCAAGAAATCTTTCCATATACTTACAATAGTCCCTACACCTGCCAAAGTCAACTGCTGTTTATTTCTTATTTCCAGCTGTTGATTCTGGCAGGCGTGTTTCATTTCATTAATTTCTCCCAACAGGCCTCTACGTGTTGATTCGTCCCCACGCAAGCCTTTTCAAAGTCCAGTTGTAGCCAGAGTAAACAAAAATAATAATAATAATATCTTGAGACAATCCACACACTGTCATCCGATCTCAAACTAGGCAGAGCCTGTACTATGGAAACCAGACAACTGATACTAATATTTATATACTTTTTTTTGTAAAATAACACCCAGACACTTGATGGGAATCGAACCCACCCATCGGGTAGCAGTCAGGGTGTCTAACCACTAGACCAACGGGCCCGTCATGATGGTGCAAATACATAACAATGTTATTATGTCTTGAATAAATGCTTTTATTAAATAACTAGCTGACCCACGCAGCTCCGCCTGCGCTATTTTTAATAACAGACATTAGCATCGAATACATAACCTCCTTTTTTAATGTCGGTTAAAAACTGGGACCTACTTTTTACTTGCTCTCCGAAGCACGGACCTGTTTAGTTCAAATGGCGTTAAACGGTCACCCATCTATTTAATGACCTTACCTAACGTTGCTTAACCCGATCGATTACAAAACCTTGATAACAACTCTCTATGAGTGTTCCCTTACTAATATTTATTATATTATAAAGAAAAATTGATAAAATCTGACCAAGCGTATAACCAAGTACCCATCGTGACTTTAATCCCCTCTCCCGAAAGAACCGTGCTAGATTACGGGATAAAAAGTATCCTATGTCCTACCTCGTAGTAAGATCTCAAATCATGCCAAGTTTCATTTGAATCCATTCAGTAGTTTCGGCGTGATGCTCAGCCGTGATACAGACAGACAGACAGACAGACAGACAGACAGACAGACAGACAAAAATTAAAAAAAATACATTTTCGGCCTCAGTATCGGTTATAGATTGCCCTCCAAAAATAATTTTCAAAATATCTTCAATGTACAGAATTGGACCTGTTACAGTTTTATTATAAGTATAGATTACCAACTATATAGAAAAATGTTCACAATTCTGTAATGGCCATTGTAACATCATAAACTCAAAATAAAATTGTAACATGAGCTGGATATTGATGTCAAATAATGATGTCTGATGTCTCCTTAATTCCTTATAAAGGATAAAAAAATAATAATATAGATAAAACATCATTCACAATTTCTAACCGGTTAAGTGCTTAAAGTTATACGCTTTGCCAAGAAAATAATGATTACTAAAGAACTTAACTCAACTAGATAACATATGATAAAAATCTAAAGGAATCATGTTGGAACATCGCCAAAAATTTATTCGACAAGTATCTATTACGAACGAGTGACTTTAGAATATTATCAATAGCTGCACATTTTATGTGACCGTATGTATCCTTCGTGGTATCCATCTGCATTATGTTATTAAAAAAATACATACACGACGAGTAGAGAACCTCCTTCATACCTAGGTACCAAGGCCCACACGTCCGCACTACATCAACTTTCTAAGGTAACATTATAGTAAAGAACTTAGCTCTGAAAACTCCCGGCCGCTTCCGACGCTCTCGTTCAGATCCTCACAATTCGACTCACAACTACATCTCACTATTATTTTTTTTATTTACTATTATTTACTAGGAAATATATATATATCCATTACAATTGGTAAAGACGACAATTTTACCTTCAAGCCAAAAGATCAAATAAGACTTGCGTTTCGATGTCGATTATTAACTTGTACTAATGACAATGCTACGACATCTTCATATAATTTGATTAAAGAGCATAATAATTATAAGATAATATTTAAAAAGGCACATTTTTTTATAATAAAAACATGTTCAGAAAGTTATCCGAATCTACCTAATTACTCGGTATCCAAACCAGAAAATATTAAATTAAAAGTATCTTAAAAGCAGATCATATTCGAATATGGAACAATGCCAGGAACCGGCGCGATCCGGTACGCACGAATGAGTTTACAATCTCGCGAGCGGCTCAACAAGCTACGTGACCATGTGTAGTCTTCCAAAAGCTCTCGAATCTTTGAATTACACCCTTGCGAAATCATATTCAGTGCATTGGGACTATTGGATACTTTAGTCAAGAGTGTGTCTCGGATATGTGTGGTGGGAAACATAAAGTATTCTTTTTTTAAACAATGCTTTGAATATCGAATGCGACTTGTTGTATAACCTGAGCCATTTAGGCACAGAACAAAAATCAGTACAAGTACTATAGAATACTTAAATGCAAGTAAGAACCGTAGGCACAGGTAAGAACATACAAATACATACATATCAGGTACACGCCAATAGGTACTATACCGTCAGCTGTATTTATCGACATTTGCGCTTGTGACAAATCAAACCTATTACTACTTATCACTTACATATCAATATAACTCTTGTAATATAACTTTGAATAGTTCAATTCACCGGCCTCGTAGAGGAAAATCTGCCTACGGTTTGTTTAATGGAACCATAGACAAACGCGTACTCTATAGAGATCCTTCCTCTAAGGTATGTATGGGCCTTGGTCTGAGCATATGAGTTCAAATTTTCTAAATATTTTTACTAAGCCACAGGGATTTTACATAGTGTCATCTTTTTTACAACCACCACCACCGGATAGTGACGCGGCGACAGTACAGATCCAGCAAGAATATCAGCGGGTAAACACTTCCAGGTTACTCATGCGACCTGAGTCTACGTTAGAAATTAAATTTTGTCATTTAAATCTGGTGTTTACTTCTAAGCAATTTTTTTGTATTATATTTATATTAGTTTTTCTTGTGTGATCGCATGATGCATGAAAATTAAGACAAGGAGGAGACTAGTCTTTTAGTCTAGTCTAGGATTTTTATCGTGAAACCTAAGCTTCTCTTTGATTATATAAATATATACAAGGCCTGCGGCAATTTTTCCACTAAGGGGTACCATGGAATGGAACGGAGATGGTATTGCGTGTTGGGGAGTGACTTTCAGTGTTATGGCTATTCATTTTGTTACCCTTTAAAGTATTCTTTGCAGAGAGTTCATAAAATACAGGTAATTGCTATCCCAAGAATCTCAAAGCTTATGCAATCTATCTATGCAATCTCTATGACTTACACAGTTTCTCGCATTACAACCCGTAGAAAATTAAAAAAATCAAACTGGAAGCTATTGTATTAGCCCTAGTTCTGAGGAGCGGTTTTTTAAAGGAGTAGTTGTTCATAAATAAAAACTCGAGTGGCACGTTGCAAGGTAATTGGGTTTGCCTGTCCAATTCCGCTCCACGCCCCGACTCGTTCAATAGCCACTGTACAAAAGCGGAGATAGTGACTGGCATCTTAGAAAAGATCGCTTTAAATATGGGCCATCAATCGAGCGATTTAGCAGTAGGGACAATTTGAATGGGTTTTTAATAGTTTTTTCCCATTATCTTATAAATGATATTTATATAATTGACGGTTCTGTAGATATATAAAACTCAATAAAAATATTGTACAATTTTGAGAGAATTTTTCTATGTAATGCTATTTTTAATTATTTTTAATTCTATTTGACCAATAATCATAGCTAAGAATATTTGAGAGTACACCGGGATATTTATGCCATAAAGACTTTCAACACCTCAGTCCTCCAGCAGCATGGTATTCGTAACGTCATAAAAATTAAAATCTAAAAAATCCTGTAACGGTTAGTATCGTTTCAATATATTATAGTGCTTATTATACTGACGGGCCCGTTGGTCTAGTGGTCAGATACCCTGCCTGCTAACCGATGGGTCGTGGGTTCGATTCCCGCCAAGTGTCTGGGTGTTGTTTATCTATTTAAGTATGTATTTACAAAAAAAAAAGTATATAAGTATTAGTATCAGTTGTCTGGTTTCCATAGTACAGGCTCTGCCTAGTTTGGGATCGGATGACCGTGTGTGGATTGTCCCAAGATATTATTATATATTATTATTATATATTATTATTATTAGCGTATACAGACCATTCATATACTTAAGCTATAATAAAAATAAATATTAGTTACTATGTTATATATAATTTAAATCATCTTACACTTCATTGATAAATTACTTTAAAAGAGTACCTAAGCGATTACTTTCCGCTAGTTTTGTGGATCCACCGCTACGTAAAAGAAAGTGCGACGGATTGGACGGCGGCGGTGCAAGAAGATTTTGTTTATTCTCTTCAGATGCAAAATAGTTGTAGCTAGCAATATGCAATGTGAATTTTAACAATATTATTAAGAGTATAGTGTTATATGTGTTCTTATCTTATGCCTTAATTTCCTTATAAAAAAAGAAACACACTTTGGTGGGACAGAGTCCTTCCTTCAGAGATTGGTTATAAGTAGTGTCCTCAAAACTTGTGCATATTGCATTGTGGATATTGAGAACAGCCCGGTTTCAATGTTGGTGCAACTTGGTGCAATCTTAAGTGAGTTCTTAGTGATAAGTATTGCAATAAAACTACTCTTACGGAATATATCGCAGTCTATGGAGGTATACGCTGTGGATATCTGCGTGTCTTTCCCACGTAAAATAACTTTACTTCAACCCTGCCATAATAGATAGTGGTATTGCCCCAGGTGTCATGATAGTCCTTGGATCTTATTCTAACTTGGACAAATTAAATCGTGCCTTAAAAGCGTAAGTTTTTTTAAAAGATCTTAAAAAGATTTATTCAGTCTAGTCGTGAATGAATTCCATAATAGGTTATTCTACATTTTACTGTTCGGAACTACCTACCTTGGCGGTAAAGTTTAATAGGGAGTACGCTATATAATTTAGTTGTTTGTAGAGATATGTAGCGCACAAAGGCATGTAGCCCGTCAGCGAGGTTCAGGGTGTACATAGCTACAGTGCGGCGGACACACATCAGCTAAGTTTAAAGAACTTATGTAATTAACTTAAATGTAATTAGTATAGACAGTAACAGCTCAGTGGGTGAGCGTTTGCCTTGGAAACAAGGTACGCAGATTCGAACACTGACTCGCACCACTGATTTCTTTAATTAATAATGTGCGAATGCGGTGCCACATTGACTATAGGTACATCGAAGTGTTGAAGTGTTTGTACAGCAACGCCACCATGTCGATCCGACTACAGGACGAGAGCACGAAACCAATCCCATTGCAGCGAGGTGTGAGACAGGGAGACGTTATTTCTCCGAAACTGTTCTCAAACGCATTGGAGGACGTTTTTAAGCACTTGGACTGGAACGAATTCGGCATCAATGCAATGTGGCTTGCCCATTGCCACTTCAACTTGCAGATTCTGAGAGCTATGTCGCGTTTAGAAAGGACCCCAACTCGAAGAACCAATAACCGATGGGGAAAAAAGGTTAGGCCGATGCAGCGTAGGCAGGCCTCCCACTAGGTGGACTGACGATATTGTGTGAGCCGCAGGCATCCGGTGGATGTAAATAGCAAACTGTTGTTAATTGTAGCGTCACAAGGGGGAGATATGTTCAGCAGTGAACGTCTTCTGGCTAGTGATAATAATGATACATACATATATTCACGCCTTTTTCCCGTAGGGGTAGGCAGAGCCCATGGGCCGCTTTTCGCCTCCGTGAGAAACGAGACGTGATGGGTGGCGAACCACATCGCCGCCATTTTGGTTAATTAAATGATTTTATGATTAACCAATGCGTTCTCACGAACAACGAGGGAAAGGGAAGGATAGGTGGTGATGATAATGATGAACGTATATATGCTCTGTTTTTCTCACAAGATCAAAATCGTAGCAAAAAATGTATGAACACAAGAGCGATGGCTGACCAGTGGTTGATATATGTATTGAACCCTACCAGGTTTACTAGGTGGGAAGTTCCCTGTGCAAGGAATCATCCAGGCAGGTTGGTACCTATCTCAGTGTCAGAATTTCTGCCGCCAAGCAGCAGAGTGAGAACATTGCTATGTTCCGGCGTAAAGGGCATTGTAGCTGGTGAAATTACCAGACACAAAGACGAAATATCTAATGTCTGTGCTAATGTCTTAAGGTTCGGAAAGGCGCTAGTGATTCTTCTGATGTTGCTAGCGTCTATAGGCTGCGGTGACTGCTTACCATCAGCCGGGCAGCACGCTTGCTTGGCACCTTGATAATATAAAAAAAAAATGCTACGATTTTGATCTTAAACTTTATTTTAATCGGGAATTAACGCGATTTACCTTATATTTTGGCTTGACGTTTCGGCCGGGTTGCACCAGCCGTGGTCACAAGCAAACTGGTTCAGCGAGACGGCTCCGTGCGTGAGGCAGAAATATCTTCGTCTACCCCCGTTTTTTCACTTTGATTTTTATCTTGTAATGAAAAGGGTATAGATTGATGCTTATCATCCTTTTAGTCCGTATGTATACAAACACAAGTCTCGTATTGCCGGGGGCGGCGCGCGAAACATAGCTCGGTTTAATAATGTGGACATTGGGCCCCATAAGTCGCTGCTAACTTGTCATCCGGCGCAGACAACAGGCAATTAGTTGTCGGATTTGTACACACACATTCTATACTACGGCAACAGACACTTTCGGTAAATGTCCCGCGCTAATAAACGCAACCATCGCAACTAAGAAATAATCAAAAAAACCGGTCGAGTGCGAGTCAGACTCGCGCACCGAGGGTTCCATACCTTCTTTGGACTATTATTCGTCGAACACCATAGATAGCAAAAAAAAATCGCGAAACTAAATCTGTTTGTCGAGGATTAGGTACTAAACAACTTTACTGATCCGAACATCAGTTTATATTTCCTGTAAAATATAGATAGACATTTATTACACTGAAGGGTCTTATCAATTGATATAGTAGTCTCACTTAGAAATTTGAAGGCCCCATTGAAACGACATCAAAAGAAAAAATATTTCTTCATTTGAAATGAGGTTGGATAAGTAAGATCTAAAAATATTCAAAGTTTCAAATCGATAGTATCAGTGAAAAATATGCAACTTGGTGACAATAATGCATTAAACGATAGAACATATCTACTCGTAATATACCTAGTCAATAAACTAATGTTTGTCAAAGCTATTTCCGCTAGAGTACAAACATGGTCTTCAATAAAAAGTAATTAAAGTCGCCGGTACCCACCCCAGGCAGATTTGTCTCGGCCAGCTCACGTGGATATACGAAACGGGATTTTTATATGATACTAGCTGACCCGCGCAGATCCACCCTTAGCAGCTTTTTTCAGCTGTTTTTATATATTTTCCCGTATCTTTTTTCTTTTTACCCATCCCTGGTGTAAGCGAACGAAATAAAATAATTATAAAAGCACTAAAATCCCGACTAAAAAACAAACGAACTAAAAAAAATGGGCTTAAATTATACATATCTACATAATACGTAGGTATACAGATACACATGTTTATATAGGTATATATTTCAACTCGTCTCTTTAAGACCTTTCATTTGATACCCACATCGAGGTTTTTGGAAGTAAAGAAAATACAAAATGGCGGATAACGGCTGCCATATTATTTTGTTAGGAAAATATATAGCCCATGTCACTCCCACAACTAAGACGAATCTAACGACATATTATAACTCGCAGTCCGTCAAGCCGTTTAAGCTGTAGGCGTGCCAAAGAAATAGCCATACATACATACTTACATACATACTCTCGAAAAATATTACCCTCTTTCTGGGGCATTCGGGCCAAAATATTCAAATTGGTCTAGCCGTTTCTGAGTTTAAGAAAAATTGCTTGAACTCAACCTGACACAGTTCCTATAATACAGCGTGTATTAAGGACGCAATTGAGCGGAACCAAGGCTCTAAAGTGTTCGCACAGAATTCGTCAATTGGGCGTAGCCATATGACGAAGCTGAAGATCGATGACGGCAGTGTCATCTCATCGAAACCGGAGATATTGAGAGAGCTCGAGAGATTTTACGGACAGTTATACACCTCAACACGGGAACCCATTGATAGAACAGCTCAAGACACCAGAGCCAAACTAACCCGACACTACACTGAGGACATCCCAGACATCAGCCTGTACGAGATTAGAATGGCTTTCAAACAGCTCAAGAATAACAAGGCGCCGGGTGAAGACGGAATCACATCAGAACTTCTGAGAGCGGGTGGAAAACCGGTACTTTTAGTCCTCCAGAAGTTATTTAATTCCGTCTTACTCGAGGGTACAACGCCAGAAGCATGGCACAGGAGTGTGGTGGTTCTTTTCTTCAAAAAAGGTGATAACACTTTATTGAAGAATTATAGACCTATCTCACTCCTGAGCCATGTATACAAGCTGTTTTCGAGAGTCATTACGAACCGTCTCGAACGCAGGTTTGATGATTCCAGCTTCCAGCCTCCCGAACAAGCCGGGTTCCGAAAAGGCTTTAGCACCGTAGACCACATACATACGCTCCGCCAGATTATACAGAAGACCGAGGAGTATAATCGGCCATTATGTCTAGCGTTTGTGGACTACGAGAAAGCCTTTGATTCAATCGAGACCTGGGCAGTATTGCAATCTCTCCAGCGGTGCCACATTGACTATAGGTACATCGAAGTGTTGAAGTGTTTGTACAGCAACGCCACCATGTCGATCCGACTACAGGACGAGAGCACGAAACCAATCCCATTGCAGCGTGGTGTGAGACAGGGAGACGTTATTTCTCCGAAACTGTTCACAAACGCATTGGAGGACGTTTTCAAGCTCTTGGACTGGAACGGATTCGGCATCAATATCAATGGCGAATACATCACTCACCTTCGTTTTGCCGATGATATAGTCATTATGGCAGAGTCGCGGGAGGACCTCAATACGATGCTCAGCGACCTCAGTAGCGTTTCCCAACAGGTGGGTCTTAAAATGAACATGGACAAGACGAAGATCATGTCTAATGTCCATGTTGCACCCGTACCGGTAATTGTTGGGAACGATACACTCGAAGTTGTTGACCACTATGTATACCTAGGACAAACTATCCAGGTAGGTCGGTCCAACTTCGACAAAGAGGTCGCCCGAAGAATCCAACTCGGATGGGCAGCGTTCGGGAAACTACGCGAAACCTTCTCGTCCAAAATACCGCAGTGCCTAAAGACGAAGGTTTTTAACCAGTGTGTGTTGCCAGTGATGACATATGGTACTGAGACGTGGTCCCTAACTGTTGGCCTTTTGGATAAGCTCAGAGTCACACAACGTGCTATGGAGAGAGCTATGCTCGGAGTTTCTTTGCCCGACAGAATCCGAAATGAGGAGATTCGCCGAAGAACCAAGGTCACCGACATAGCTCTTAAAATCTGCAAGTTGAAGTGGCAATGGGCAGGCCACATCGCTCGGCGAACCGATAACCGCTGGGGAAGAAAGGCGAGTGGCGACCACGAACCGGAAGACGCAGCGTAGGTAGGCCTCCCACTAGGTGGACAGACGACATTGTGCGCGTCGCAGGTAACCGGTGGATGCAAATAGCCAATTGTCGGTCATTGTGGCGTTCGAAGGGGGAGGCCTATGTTCAGCAGTGGACGTCTTCCGGCTGGTGATGATGATGATGATGAGCCTGATAGAAAATGGTGTTAGCTTATAACCACACCGGCAGTAAAGGTCATCTCTTTCCTAAAACAGCTCATTCTGTCGTTCACAATAGTTTTTAAATTATATTGTATCTGTTATTTCTGTTTTAGTTAAGAGGTTTATTATTGTTAGCCTAAAGGTCTAAATAGTTCGGCAAACACGGAAGAAATCGCTATAGCCGCGTCTCCACCGGGCGCACGGTCGCTGAGCTGGACGTGCTTTGGGGTTGTTTAGGCCCCCGTTGCCGCAGCTGAGCGCAGCTCGACCGACGACACTTTTGGCTCGCGAGGTTACCGCGCGAGCCCGTGCGCCCGGTGGAGACACAGCTAATTACCTAGCGACGACTGCAATTGATTATATCAATTTATTTTTCAGTCTTTCCAAGATCTTCGGATCTCTTTTGGAACAAGTTTTATTACTTCTAACAAATTTTATTAACATGTCTATTTAGTGCCGCATTTGTGGTTCTCAGAAATACTTACCCTATATTCTACAGAAATACATTATCTTGCAACAAAACAAACTAATAAAAACAGAAGTTATCTGCCAAAAAAGATACAACAGATAACGCCAGCACAAAATTACTGAAACCTAGCGGTATTTTTACCGACATTATACATATTTACTAGCAATACATGTATTCGTTGGAGAGTGAGACCGATTTATTTATTTTATCATTTATATAACCAAACAATAATCCACTGGTCAGTCCGTGTTTAAAGGTGTATTACACCACATGGTATTCAGGGCCCTGTGGCACGGGTAGGCGTGGCCTCTGACTAGGGAGCCGCTTATTACACTAGCCGGTCGATTTGGCTCTAACTCAGCTAAATGCTCCGTTGTAAAGTGATCGTCACAAGTGTTGCACGCCCGCTATAAAAACTTTTTCTATACCAGTTATCGTTTCTAGGACCCTCCCTAGCGCCCTAAACGCTATTACACTGCCCGGTAGTAAGGGAGTTAGGGAGCTCAGTAGACCGGGCCGCTCCAGTCACCCTAATTAGGGAGCCTAATTTTGTAACTGTTATTACGCCACCCTAAATCAGGACCATAAACCCTTTAGAGTTTAAGGAATCCTACGGATAGAAATGGTGCCGTATCTGTCTCTAGTTATACCCCTTGGCCCAACCAGATTTGCCGATCCGGGTGCAAAGTTGTTCAAACTGGCGATGCTTCCGCCGGTATTATTGAAGCGAACGAATCGGATCCAGCTAAATTTTTATTCGAGTGGTAACCGCTCGGATCGTACGGTTTCCCAGGGCTTTGTTGATCAAAGTTTTTGATGTACTTTCATCCTGGATGTTATTATTACAAGCATAAAAAAAGATCTGACTCAGACTTACATCTTATAGTTATAAAGGAAATTCCTCCTGTTTTGATCTGACATAATAATTATAGTAAAATTAAGGACTTATAATAAAACATACTCGTAGCAGACTGGTATTGGTCTGGTCTGATAGTTATTTAACCCATGGTGATTCTCCCGTAAACCGATTCTACTCTAATGTTAATATTATGTCTTTCTCAGGTCACTGCAAACCATTCTCGATGATAGATCCAGAGTTGGGGTAAGCATAATGTCAAACCTTCCAATACGCTAGTCAGGTATTCCAATCTTGTAAAATTTTCAAAATAAATAGAATGTATAATGTTTATGCAAGAAATAAATGGCCTTTTATGTTAATTATACCTAAGTATAAGGAATACCGGAAGGGCGAGGATAAGGATTTGTTGAATAGACCAGAAGTCATTTTAGCCATTGGGCTCATACTGAAGTTTCATTACCAACTGACATGTAGTGACGGTAATCGTAGATTTAGAGAAATATTGTTTATGGTTTCAAAAATATCTTACAAAAATAATTATGAACAAGTGAACTGAAAAATGACTTGCATAATTTATATATTTCATCGATCTGCGGTCGACTCGTGATTGCGTTTATGCGGTTCGCGTGTTAAACATGGTGCAGATCAGAATCACCAGCCGTTGATTAAAAAAATGGATTTGTGATATGGTTCAAAATATTTGCAGACTAATTGAAATTAAAATTCCAAATAAGAAAACTGTACTTTGCAGACTTGTTTTATTCTTAAATCTTTTAATAATGATAATGTCCTCCTGGCCGATACGACCACAGCGGCCAATCTTTCACAAGATCAACCATGTACGCAGGAGATATTATAGTACACAAGTGCACTCTCTCTTCCTTAATACCTCTCATAATCCGATGGGACGGCAGACCGACACGACCGGGGAGAGGTTAGGCGCAGGACCGGAGGATACTTTACAGACAATCAGGTGATCGGACTGCATTGTCCTAGCCGGTAAGGAACAATTACACAAATTTGCTGCCCCTCGCAGGCAAGCGGTTTCCCACTGCGCGACAGAGGCTACAAATCTTTTAAAAATTGTATCTAAACATAATTTTCCCGCAAATATGTCAAACGGGTAAATCTAGCAATATTTAAACGATAATATACCAACTGACGAATAAATTATGCTCTACTAAAATCTCGCAGTGAATTATGAACTCTTAAGTTTACAAGTAAACAAAATTCCGCTATACAAAAGCTTCATCACGTCTCTGTGAAAAAAAAAACACTATAAAAACCCACCACCCAAAATATTCGCAGGCGCTGACCGTAAGCGTTGGTTTCCAAACAAAAACACGAGTAAAAAGTGGTCAAGCTGGTGTCGGGATATGCCTCAAGTTTCTTCAAATGCTGCGGGAAAGTCGGGCAACTCATTAGGCGAATGAGCGAAGGTTTCCAGTTTTTAGAAGCTCTCGCAGCGAGTTGGTTTTATTCTGGCTGTATTAGTGTAGCTTGTACGTAAACTTTTAGATGTTTTTAATGTGGAATAGTTTCGACTGATTAGTTTTCTGTAAATAATTATTGGAGTTGAAACTAATTTGAATTATAAAAACAAAAGGTTGAATATCATAGATTGATACGTTTGATAATAATAATATGCTCGATACACATAAAAAAGTACTAGTAATATCCTGGGACTGACCTAACTACATATTATTGTTATATACTTATTCAGATAAATTACAGTCAAATACATCATCCTGATGGGGAGTCGAAACTACAGTCTATTGGCTAACGACCGGGGTCACTAAACACAATAAAAACACAGGTCCGCCAAAAATATAGACATTTGTAACTTTGTATTCTAGTATGTATGGTTTGAATGTACTTACTTAAACGAATGGTTTAAAGTGAATCAATCATCAACATAATTTTTACAGTTAATGAATTATATTATGATATATTGTACTAGCATTCTTGATAAAAACTTGCTTCAAATTTATTTATCGTAACGATTATAGGTGTGAGTCGTAAAAGTTGTAAGAAAGTTTTTTTCCTTCCCTGGAAGAGAACGAATTGTGGGCAAATATAACGCGCCCCCTTAAATTATTCATACGTTTGCCTCTACGTGGCCGGCATAGTGAGGCTATTGAAATTAGTCTCTTTCATTGTGGCTGTTATGTGACCTTTGAATTGAAAAGACCACGAGTTTCGCTTAGGCTTCGATTTATCATCTGACTTTTTTTTCTGTTCAATTTAGATTCAAATATAGATTCAGATTGAACAGAAAAAAAAAGTAAGACATTCGCCTAATGGTAAACTGCTGCTCGTCACCTGAGCCATTGGTTAATAGGTCTCGTGTGTCGAGTAATGTCACCAGCTACAGTGCCCTTCACGCCGGAACACATTTGTTGTGTGGGATTCTTACTCACTTAAACCCTGCGGCTGTCGCATCGGCAAAAGAGAGAGGGGACGACGGCTCTCCGGTGGGAACTGTACCAGGTACTCCTCAGTGCCTTGCCTTTGAGCCCACCACCGGGGAGCGCATTATAGCCCCCCAAGGATCCTGTCACGGTGCTCACGGGGACGGGGACCTCCGCGGAGTAGCCGCCGCCTAGCGACTCATACAGGCATATTTTAAACCCAGAAGCTCCGTTCTTAGGGCGACTTCAAAATTTTCAGCACGGCCGCAGCGTTTCAACCACGCTACAAATTTGAAGTCGCCCTTAGCATATTATTATTATATTTTATTCTGCTTTTATGCCATCATACGTAAAAGATGCGCGTCCTTGCTCTGCAGAGTTAGGGCCAGCCCCAATCGCGTCCTAGCAATGATAGCTCTAGCTGTCAGGCTTTACTCTTTCTGCATAAATCATTGCATTAAGGGGGTAACATGCGCCAATGACCTTGAGAATCTGGCCGCTCCGGCCGAGAGTTGTCATCGTAGAGGGCGCTACCAGCAAATATGAATATTACATTTGAAAAATTATAGACTAAAATATGCAGATGTGTCAAATGGAGCTTTATTAATTTTGCCTATTCCGTTAAGGAAGGAAATTTCAATATAGTTACATTTACTGCAAATATACTTAACGATATCACTTTTGAATATTTTATTGATTATGTATACATAAAAGAAAAAGAACCTGATGAAATATAAAATAAATAAAATAAAATTTATTGGGAACTTAAAATAATACATGATAAAAAATGCATGATAAAAAAATTATATTAGTTCATAGTGACGCGAAAAGAACAAGACTGATGCAGTATAAGAACGGTCCCCGCCAGCTCATTTCGTCGTTCACTGGAACATATTCTGTTACGTCAGTCGAAGGACGGGGAAATTTACATTGCCGATAAATTTTACTTAGCTTGTTGATCTACCAACACGAACACCGGATACCGAGAACCACACTGCATACTGCTGGGACCTTCTGCTGGTGACTGATCTAAACAAATGTGTAAATACGAAGTCATTTTACCCTCCATAATCACTCTCTGGGGAAATCTGTATCTCACTTTTTTATACCTTGATTTTGATGTATACTTTGGCGTACCGCCTAATTACAATTTGATAACGCATCAACTTACAGTGGTAACGTAATTGCGTGTTACGTCAGGATATGGATTATTGCATTTCATATTCCAAACTTCATATCAAAGGTTCTCTCCGTCTATTATAGAAGGGTCAATGCCTAAATAGTAAGACTTTTACATACTTCTATTCTATTGTTGGTGGCTATTAGTTGGGCCTGGTAACCACCGGGACGCAAATCGACCCACCTGGATCCATTGTGCCTGCCCTAGCCCTTACTCTGTTGCTGACTTATCGAAGAGTTTGTTTAGGTACCCCAAGATTGCACCAGCTTGGAGCTGTACATAATTATTTGGTGTAGGATAGGCTACTCCCAGTTGACTCAATCCTGCTAGAGCGTCGCAGCGACACAGTATCTATAACATCGACTCTTTTTCATCTTCACAGAAACTACAAATATCTACGGTACTTAGGCTCATTTAGTATAGGTGCTTCTTGGTGCACCCATTAGGTGCCTGATTTGTGATCTGTTTAGATTTAATAATTTAAGCTCACAGTCCACCCTTGTGCTGGGGAAAGTTCTGGAGTGATTTAGGCCAATCGCTGCCCTCCATGCTTTTGTTTGTTCCTTCCTAGCGTTTGCATGTAATGCTGGTAGTTCCATTCGGAATCGCTATACCTATGTACTACTTATAATTTACAGTAGTCACAGCGGATCTATGTATGAAGTTAGGTTTAGCGAACCATTGCGCAAGTATAGTTGTGAGTTGTGAATTAAAAAATACAAAAAATAGCTTCTGCTCTGTGTCTTGCAGCCAACTTCAGACACACGAAGATCCGCTGTGACTACTGTAAGCGTACTTGAAATGGAACTATGCACAAAATTCTAATGTTTTTGTTATGCACGTCAAAACGAAAGCGCTTAATAGAGCCGCCAAAATATAGAAAAAATATCAGAAAAAGGATATTTTGAACATATTTCCTGAATTGGTTCCAATTCTTCCAACCATCTATCTGATAGTAAGGCTTTTTGGTACGTGTAAAAATGAATTGAAATGAACTGTATTTAAGATGTTCGCATTTGCCAACGACAGGGACTTAAAATGCTGCAAAGACTTCTCACATGCCAGTGGCCCTGATGAAATGTCAACGTTATTATTAAAGACGCGTCTAACTGTATTGTTTCCTATTCCCACTAGTACCCAAATAACAAATAACCTAACTCCACCTATACTTAAACCCATACTTACTAGATACCCATCGTAGACCCAAGTCGTGCAGACCCATAAAACCGTATATTATTATTATTATGGCAATTAGTTCCGTGATCGACTCCGTGATGGCCATCGAATAAAAACAATGATAAGATACTTAACTTTTTTACATAATAATGTACAAGTCAAAACCACCCAGACCCAAGACAAATAGATTATGTTCATGCACATGAGTGTGGGAATCGACTCCAAGATCTTATGGGTAGCGGCCAAGGTAGCAAACTACTAAATCAACGGGCATGTGTTGTTAATCAATACGTGGATGCCAAAGTAATCCGTAGTACTGTTTGTTTGAACGCACGAATTTAGTGGTAGAAGAAGAGTTTTTAATGTAACGTCATATGTACGTAACGTAACTTCGTCCTAAGTTCTGTACCGATGGCGGGGTTTGAACTACGCGGAGCAGTAGACATCGATTTTAATAAGCAAACAGGTTTTAGAGTAACTAAAATTTTAACGTGGTGGTACTTTTTCTCGTTTCTGCCAACACCACCATGAGTTTATTGTTACGCAACTTAGTTAAGTAAAAAGGTATTACCTGATAGTAATCGAATCACCGACCCATAGAAAACTCCCTTTCTGTCCCTGTCATCCAAAACTATAATTATAGCGTTTCGGTCCAGTAGTTTCACCAGTTTTGTTACTTAGCGGCAGAAATCTAAGATTGCGGTGGCACCACCTAGATAGCACACAAGTACCCTTCCAACCTAACCAACCCAGATATCTCAAAAGACGAGCAACTGTCCGTTGGTAAGCGTGTCACTCACCACCAAGCAAACCACCTGGGTACTATACTCGTTGCTAAGTTGAAAAAACCAACATGATAATAATAATAACACCATTCATGTTTAGACAAAAAGAAGGCATTGTCAAGTATATCATAATGTATGTCATTTTGTCGACCTACTCAGTATTAAATACGATCTAAATTAGTAAGATCGTATGTGACTCTGATACGCTTTAAAAGTTAGGCATTATACACGGCAACGATACTTTCGCATACTCTATGATGAACCACAAAAATGATAGTAACATAAAAATATATTTAATTAAATAAACAAGTATAAATTCCATTTGCTATTATTTATAGTGTTATAATTATATTATTTTTAACATATTTTAATTAAAAATATGTTTAAAATCATTTAAATTAAATCCGACTTGTCAAAAAAAAATCGGGCATGTCCACTCGCCGTCACAGTCCATGAAGGACTGATATATGGCGATCGCGGGGGCGCTGCAAGGGGAAATGCATCGCGTACATGGTTTTTCTATAATTTCTTGTAAATCATGTATGAAATTAAGAAATGTAATCAATACAAATTGTAGAATAGATTATATGCTTTTTAATAGTCCAAGTTTGACGTCTATCCGATGAACGGATGTTGAACGCTAACACAATTCATATCCAACGTAGTACATTTTTTAAATACATATTGCTTGAAAACGTTATATTTAATCCAATATCTAATCAATAAAACTATTTGCTGAAGATCTGAGGTATAAGTACATATAATTTTCATAGCCAATGCAATTGCGGATTGATCCATCGAACTCTTTAAACTAAGGCTATTTTTGCAATTTTATCGTTGTTACCCCCTTAAGATGCATGTAGAAAGGGTTGAGCAAACCCGTATATATTAGAATAACTAACACTTAGTTTTTAAGCTTTTACTAACAGTCTTTGTAATTATATTTTCTTTTATGGGTCTTCAAGACCTGTCAATACATAAATGAATAATAATAATAAACTAAAGACAGTTCCATTTGCGAAATTCGCCATCACTTGCACTAAACATTACGGTGACACGAATCACAATAACCATCAACCGTAGTAGTATTTTTTTCATGAAATGCAGACCTTCGAAATATTCCAAGGTCATTAAACTGGCGGCCGCACTTAGCGCAACGAGCCGCTTTTACGGCTAGGCGCGCAGTAAAATGCACTTTATGGCCCCGCAGCTATGGACACCACTGTTTTTTATTCGAGCTTCACAGATGTCAAATTGGATTTTTTGACATACGATGATTTAAGTACTGTAAGTATTCATCATCATTAGCGGCCGAGAGACATCCACTGCTGAAGAAAGGTCTCTTCCCCTTAGAAGAGAGGAGCTGCCATAATCACCACGCTTGGCAGGCGTCTTGGGGATCGCATTATAACTGATAGTTAATCGAATAGAAAGACGCTGCTTCCCGTCTTATATCTTATCAATAAATATATTTATTTATAGTATGGTTAGTGGCCAACCTGGTGTCAAAGTTGTCAAGCCGCCCTTAGGTCTCTGACTTAGCTTAACGACTGTTGTCTAGATGACAATAGCCGGGACCAACTATTAACGTGCCCTCCGAAGCACGGAGACGCTCAGTTCAAATGCCACTAAATGCTCACCCATCTAAGGGCTGACCTTGCCTGACATTGGTTACCCAACTATTAGTTTACCGAACAGTGGTTACAACTGGCTATGAGCGTCTCAAATAATAAAAAATATAAATAATATAATAGGACAAAGTTGAAACACTCGCCTAGAATTAAAGCCAAATCGCGTGATTTTCGATAATGTCTTTACGATACCGTGCGATTTAGTAGTTGCATCGATGCGGCATCTGCTAAATCGCTAATGCTAGAAGTATCATGTGTGTTATGTCCCTAAAAACTGCAGTAAAGATGAGACATAATACGAGCTCGGTTTACTGCCGTCGACAGGGATAAGAATTGTTAATTTTATGGCCACCGAGCCGGGACGTGTGCATCAAACTCGATGTTTTCAGATGCCGAAGTTTGATATTAAGGTTTTGAAAACATCTCCGAAGATTTATGATCGACGCTTCTAATTAAAATGTAAAAGAGAATGTCGCAGGAGATGGTTAGTTAGTAATTAAAACCTGCTCGAGAAAAGTCGCTGAAGGCTGAAAATGTTTATCAAAGGACATCATGTTTTGAATTGAGGTTATAAATATGCAAAATGCGATTATAGAAGAGAGGCTATGAGAGCTTGACCAGTTCGTACACATCCAGACTTTTAATTAAATTATTAATAATGGAAAATATCGAGGTACTACGCATATCCTAGGATTTTTTTTAAAAGTGGTTGTTATGAAGATGTCAATGTTAATAGTAGTAATAAGATGTTAAAATGTACAAATAGTAGCGAAGTTGCAGCGCTGTGGCGTGGAAGGTGTAGCATAGTCGAACCTTCCACCGTGTCGCATCGTCGCTCGCCGCCGCCCGCCCAGTAATCGTTCGCACAACCGGTGCGTTTAGGGCTGCCACACAAATGTTCTTTAACATCCTCCTGGCCGATACGAGCAATATTTCGCAGGATTATGTGGAATAAACCGCTATGTATTTATTGGCTTTTAAAGCTTTTAATTTTTTTACTTCTTTTTGTGTAAGTATATCACACGAGAGATTTTATTGTACTAGCCATTGTACATGAATAGTGCACTAGTGCTTCATCATCAGCCGAAAAACGTCCACTACTAAACAAAGGCTTGGCTTTCCCCTTGGAAGCGCGCAGGACTGAGTTATTACATGCCCATTCGACGCGGTAGCTCGATAATATCACCAGTTGTAATCCCCGCTAGATTTTGTGTAATAAAATATTCTATCTTTTGTTTTAATAAAATATTGCTTGATTTAATTTATACTAGATATACCTACGCCTTCTACCTATACCTAAAAATTTTCAAAAATTTTCACGAATTATTAATATAAATCGGAAATAAATGCTACCATGTAGTATTCCGTAGGTTAATTTTTCAGCGTCATTTATGCATTCGTCAATTTTGACATGTTGTTTTCGATTTGTCAGGTAGTCTTTAAAAATAGCGAGCATAGAACCACGAACACCGATATGTTCGAGTTTATCCAGAAGAATGGGAACAGAGACTGTGTCAAAAGCTTTGGAAATATCAAGGAAAATATTGTTAACGTTTTTACATTAAGAGTGGCATCCCTGCGAGAAAGTCCGTCCATACCAAAACAATTGACACTCGGTACAAAACTACCGCTAGCGCGCTATTGGTGGGAAAAATTTATGACTTTTGTTCCTTCAGATAGTTTTCACGTTACTTATTGCTGTTGATGCTACACCGGCAATGGCTGGTTATAAATCATTTGCAGCCATTAATACAATGTTTAAAAGGAGTTAAACAGAGCATTCATTGTTAATAAAAATAAGCTGTACGAAGTGGTCATAAGGTAGAAAATGTAACGGTTATGTACACTATATCTATATCACTATATATCTTCTACCTTATGAAAATACCCATACTGACTTTAAGAAAAAAAAATGGCATTCTAAAATTTGGAATGAATATTGCATTTCAATCTATATTAATAAAAGAGCAGGGTGTTTTCTAGGAATCACGATACAGCAAAAACCATATAACGTACAATCTTGAAATTTGGAACCAACATTACTCAAATAGTCTAGGTGAACAATAAGAACGGATTTTTCGAAATTCCATACCTAAGTGGGTCAAATGGGCTCCCAAAGTTTGTATGGAAAAAAAAATTTTTTTCGTCGCACGGACATGAAACTTTGTCAGTGTACTAAACAAAATAAATAAAGAAATACGTATATCACACTTTTTGAAATTCGACCCTTATAGGGATTTTAGCCTGGTTTTTGAGTATACAATGCCGGAAAAAAAAATCATACAGCATTGCTGAAACTTTGCGAATACATTAATCAAATTATAGCAATCCAAGTGCAAATAATATATTTTTTTAAATCAACTCCTAAAGGGGTCCAATTGGGGTCCAAAGAATGTTTTTCGACCTACGGTCATAAGACTTAATTTATATATTATACACAAGAATCTAAGAAACCTATTTCCGGCATTTTTCAAATAACAACCCCTAAGGTCATTTTAAGGGGTTGGAAAGTTTGCACAAAGAAGGGTTTCCATTTCATGCTATGATGCAGCTAGAGTAACAACACTCAGTAAATAAACTCAAAACAACAATTGAACAAACTAATTGTGAGCATTTTTGTAAAATCAACCCCTAAGTTGGTCAAATAGGTTCTCAAAGTTTGTATGGAAAAACAATTTTTTTCATCACACGGATATGAAATTTTGTAGATGTACGAAGACAAAGAAATTAAGAAACACGTGTATCACAACTTTTTCAAATTCGACCCGTAAAGGTTGGGTTTTTTAAGTTACATACTTAAAAACATACGCGCGTTACATACGCGGAAAAAAATATCATGCTGCATTGATGAAACTTTGCGAATATATGTATCAAACTAAAGCAATTATTGTATAAATAATCATTTTTTGAAAATCAACTCTTAAAGGGGTCCAATTAGGGTCCAAAAATTTTCTTCGACCTGCAGTCATAAGACTTAATTTATTTATTGCACATAAGAATTTATTTCCAATTCTATCCATTACCGGCATTTAGCGAAAAACAACCCCTAAGGCCATATAATGGTGTTGGAAAGTTTACACGTAGAACGCTTTCCATTGAGTGCTATAATGCAGCTAGAGTAACGAAACTCGGTACATAGACTCAACAAAACAATTTAACAAATCGATTTTCAGCATTTTCCTAAAATCAACCCCTAAGTGGGCCAAATGGGGTATCAAAGTTACTATGGAAAAAAATCAGAACAAAACTTTATCAGTGTACTGATAAAAAAAACACATGTAACACATTATTTTTTTAAATCAACCCTTGAAGGGGTTTTAGCATGGTTTTTGAGTATCAAACGCTGAAAGAAAATCATGCTGCACTGATGAAACATTGTGAATAAATTCATCAAGTTAAAGCAATTTATTTTGAAAATCAACCCCAACTAAAAGGATCCAAATGGTTCCAAAAAATGTTTTTTTGTCCTACAGTCACAGGACTTATTTTATGCATTGCATACAGTAACCTAAGAAACTTATTTCAGGCATTCTTCAAAAAACAATCCCTAAGGTCATTTTATGAGGTTCAACCTCATAATATGACAAAATTAGTTTGCATGAAGAAGGATATTTTAGCTATAATGCTGCTACAGTCACAAAACTCATTACATAAACTCAACATAACAACAAACTAATTTTCTGCATTTTTCGGAAATCAACCCCCAAGTGGGTCAAATAGGGTATCAAAGTTTGCAAAAAAAATATTTTTCATTAGACGGACACAAAACTTTGTAATCAAAAGAAGTTGAGAAACACGTCTGACACATTTGTTTTGAATAACAACCCTTGACGAGGTTTTAGCACGGTTTTTGAGAATGAATGCGGAAAAAAGCATGCTGCACTGATGACACTGCGGATGCATTCATGAAATTAAAGAAATCCATGTGCATAATTTTTTAAAATTGACCCCCCAAAGGGATTAATTGGGGTCCAAATCATGTTTTTTACCCTACATTACTCTGACAAATATGAACTCATGATTCTTTTTATTCAAGAGAGTAAACTACTGTAATGGCTTCATGGAAATTTCATTAGGACCGGATAAAGTGTTCCTGAAGAAAATATACACAGTAGGTACTATCGCGGACACGATTCTTATTTACTTATTCGAAAATCAACCCGTGGGACAAATGAGGTATCAAATTTTGTATGTAAAAAATTTTTTTCAGAGACACGAAACTTTGTTAGTGTTTGTTTGTTGTCATCAAAAAAATGAGAAACACGTCTAACACATTTCTTTTGAAAATCAACCCTTAACGGGGTTTTAGCACGGTTTTTGAGTATCAAACGCGGAAAAAAATGCATGCTGCACTGATGACACTTTGCGGATACATTCGTAATATTGAAGTAATTCATGTCATTATTTTAAACTAACCCCTAAAAGCTGAACGCTTTTGAGTTCCCAAAAATCAAATATTATTTTAATCCTACAGCCACACGACATATTT